>CM057453.1:665577500-668121666 GCA_016271365.2 Neoceratodus forsteri
TGTTTTGGCTCAATGGGGACTTCCTGGTCACAAATATATGCACAAGTAAAGAATCTCACCTACAATTATCCATATTTAATTTGTTTTATCCTTTCACACAAAACAGCCAAAACTTAAAATTTAAATACTGTACATTCTCAGACTTGACTGGGCCTCCCCTGGAACAAGCTGGGGCCTCCCTTGGGAGGCTGGCCTCACCATTTGAGAACCACTGGAGTAGAGGGATCACCTCCTTTTGTGAGGTGGATAACAGTGGCATGTTTCCAGTCAGATGAGATGGATGCAAGAGATTTGTTAGAAAAGCAAAAGGGGGTAGCAGGAGCAGAGGTATAGAATTTGAGTCTACACCAGAGGGGCACTTACACTTAGAGGAGTTAAGGGCAAGAAGAGCTTTGAGGGCATCAGTTGGGGATATCGGACAGGAGGAGGGGCAGCTAGATTGAGAGGAAACTTTGGGGGGAGAAAAGGGAGGAGGTGCAGGTGAAAAATGTTACTCTATGGCCACAGGGAAGGGAGCAGCTGGGGAGATATCGCCCACTTTGAGAACAGACGGCAGGGGCTGGGAAGGAGGGGAGAACAAGGATTGAACCACCTTCCAGAATTTGGACAGGTGGTGTTTTAAGTGTGGCTGAGAAGTATTCGGCTTTGGCCAGTCTAATTGCTCTGTTGCAAGCATTTTTGAGTGCAGTACTTGAGGGTTATTGGGGAGCCGGTGGATTTGTGCAACTTCCATGCCTTATCCCTGGACACGGCATGCCATCAGTTCAGCAGTGATCCAGTTTGGGGGAGGGGGGTTATAGTGGTCCCAGATAGCGAGTAGCTTGGAATTGGCGATTCCAGTATGGAGTCAATTGAGGCATGGGGAATGGTGGACCAATTAGTGTTAGGTCATTTAGTACAAGGGCCAGTATGAGCAAAATCAGTAATTTAGGTGGAGCTTTAGGACGGTGGATTTTTCTAACAGTGTAGATCAAGTGGTGGTCACGTAGAGCATCTGGTAATATACAAGCAGCAGTAATGCATTGTGGGAGGGAGGTGAGAGCCCAGTCAATTTAAGGAGTGGTTTTGGGGGTTTAATGTTTAGTCGGGTGGGTTCGCTTATTAACTGGGTCAGGTTAAGGGAGGCTGCCTCGCTCAGTTTTATTTTGGGTGGGTGAGAGTCAGTTCACATTAAAAATCACTCTATGTGCAGCTCTCCTGTAGAGGAGTGAGACTGGAGTGTAGTCAGTTTGCTGTAATAGAAGGTGAAGGATTGAGGAAGCGATGCGTACCAGCGGCAAAAAATGGTCCGGGGGCGATCTTTACCAGAAGGAATCGTAGCCCTGTGGGAGGGACTTCATGAATACAGGTGCAAATTGGATGAGGTGATGTATATGGTATTGCCACTACCTCTGGTGCTGCGGTTCTGGCGGATGAGGGAGTAGCTGGGAATGGAGTCACTAATCAGTAATACTTTAGCAGTGTTTTAGTTCTGATTAGAATGTCTGGGCAGAGGCCTAAGGCTAGGGATTGCAGCAGTCAGTTTGGGGACTCCTAATGTTTGGGCTGTTTTCAGCCCATGAGGGACTAGGGAGGAGAGGAAGGGAGCTGGGCCAGGGTTGAGTTTGATATCTCCTACTAGCAGCGGCAACAAGGTAATTAGGAATTTGGTGGTGACTGTAGTCAATCTCTGAGGTAAGAAATGGGGGAGGGGGGTTGTAAGTGCGAGCAGGAGGGGAAGGTGTGTATGCTTGATTGCAAGTACGCTGGCATGGAAACAAGGGGATCGAATAGATGGGCTTGGAGGCCCAGGGTTGTGGGACCAGGTAAAGGAAGCCAGAGGGGGAGGCAGGGGAGGAAGTGGAAGATCGTCTGGACTCTATGGTATAAAGGGAGGATGCGAGACAAGGGGAGGGTATAAAAAGAGGATACGGGACAATGGGAAGAGATTGAGGGGTAAGGGAGGCGAAGGTGAAGAGTGGGAACAAGCAGTTTTGTGGAGCATGACTTTGGTGGGAACAGGGCAGTCTCTAAGGAGAGCAAGTGAATTAAGCAATAAAACAGGATTTTTATTCTTATTTCACTCCACCTTAAACGTGACATTGAAATGGGATTTGGCCAAAGTGAATGAACAGTAGGGGGAATGTTAAGAGCCACAAATACACCACACAAGTGGGATTGAGAGGTTTAGTACTGGCTGGGAGTAGCCAAGAGTAAGGGAGGAGGGCCAGAGAATGAGGGAAGGAACCAACTCTCCAGGTAGAATAGGGTGGGCGAAAGGATTCAAACCAAACACTGTATGAAAGGAAGGCTAGCTTAGGGTAGGGACTATCTGGTGCAGGTGGGCAGCATGAGTGTGCCACACAAAGCGCAGCTAGTGTGGTGAGCTTGAGCTGCTGAATACCTGCTGCTGGTGTGCAGGCTCCATGGAGCAGAACGCTGCTCGCTTTGGTGATTTCTCATAGGGGGGGCTCTGACTTTGCCCTAGGATGCCTGCAAGGTAGTAACAGATGGGATAACAGGTCAGTGGAGCTCACAGAAGGGACTGAAGTGGTCGGGGCAGGAAGTAGGGATGGTTAGACTGGCGAATGTAAGGAGAGGGGGTGGATGAGAATGAGAAGAGAAAGATGGCTATCTGGCTGTACACCAGGCTACTCTGTGCCAGGAGAAGCTGTATTAAATAGTTCTGGTACAAAAGCAAACACGAACAGTAAGCACAATTCTCCCATCTAAAAAAACAAAGCACTGGAAGTGGTGGGCAGAAACCGTGAAAACTTGAATTAAACAGTGGAACAAGCAATAAACCGCACATACAGTTGAGAGACTAGAATTCAGTCAGTACTGCTCTGCCGATATTAATTAGCCTAGGCCCTAGTGTACTGAACTTGAGCTGCTGAATACCTGCTGCTGGTGTGCAGGCTCCATGGAGCAGAACACTGCTCCTTTGGTGAATTCTCTGAGGGATCAGACTTGACACTAAGATGCCTACTGCTGGTATGCAATCTGTTGAGCAGAACACTGCTCCTTTGGCTTCTCTGAAGGAGGGCTCAATGTTTTCCATCAAAAGAAAACAAAGTTTTTCACAGAAATATTTAGGTACAGGTTCATTTGGAGGTAAACCTTTCTTTCATTTCTGTTACCATGGGCATTAACTACTGCCAGTTAGCAGATTTTCTGTCTCCTTTAAGTGACGTGTACCAGTATGTTTGGGGCCAGTATGCATCATCACCATAGCATTTTCGTTTGTGTATCGGATCATACAGATTGAGATGGCTGCTTAGTCTTGTGTAGTCTTGTGAGCCATACTTTCTACCAGTGGCTGAAAAGTGCAGCATGATGTTTCAGTATGTCTGCTGGTGGACACATGTGCATGTGCCCACAAACCCCACACGTACATTAAATTGGAAATGCTCAGGTGGAGGAACTTTGGCCTCGATTTGTAGGTGTGGAACACCTATAGTGTTAGATGAATAAAGATGACTGAGGTGCAGGGACTATCACGTAGTGTTACAGATTGTGGAGAACTGTCCGCTCAGTTGAACTTCAGCGCACAGTATGCTGTTCTGACACCTTCATGCACTAGCTATTGCTGACTAATTATGGCCTGATCAGTTATCTCCCGTTGTCCTTAAAGAATCATAGGTTCTCCTAAAGACTTAATCTGTTCTGTGTTTCACAACAGGCAATCCTTATTAACCATGTTCTATGAACTGTGCGATTGTGGCATGGGGGTGTAGTGGGATATAATTACTATAGTGTGAAGATTAACTATTGATTATAACTGCTTCAAGGAGCCAGGATTACATACTTATGCTGTGGAATTTTAGAGGACATGTGAAACCTGAAATTAAGTACAGTTGCTAGTGTATCAGATACCTAACAGACTGCAAAATTTAAAGCATTTCTGATGGTGACAATTTTGGCATGCTAAGCTTACAGTTAGACAAACTAGCATACCAAATCACTTCTGCTGGAGAGCAAAGCATTATGTGTAATTCACGGCATCAGTATTATCCTGGTGCCTTTATTTTTATAACTGGTAGTTAATCTGCACACTGTCATTATTGATATCCCACTCATAGCCATGCCGCAGTCGGACAGTTCCAGAACGTCGGTTGTTGGCTCATTTGCTGCAGTTTGTGAAGTGGTGGAACAGTATGCTGTGCTGAGGTTCAGTTGAGCCAACACTCTTGTTCTCCACAAACACTGTGTGAGGGTTCTCTGCACATTCCATCTTTAGATGGAGTTCTACCACACAGAGATGATACTAAGTCCATTCTTGCAAATCTAGAGGTGGAAGTTTCCCACCTTGGCTTTTCCAGTTTCAAGAGCAGCTTCATGCTTTGCACTCCCCTAAACATAACAGCTTACCGGCCTGTAGTGGATTGCAGTATAAAGTTGAATTTATTTGTGCCATTGAAAGGATTGTATTTCCTTGTGTGGAACCCATGGGCAAAAGCCGCTTGCTGTTTCTTACTGAGACATGCCTCAATGCTGGCATGTTTTGTGATGTCACTAAATGAGCGTGGGGCTTTTCCACAGCTTTTTTTTTATCTTTAGTTCTGATAATGACAAATGAGGGCCACCACTCAACTAACAAGGTCTCCCACATTCATTTTACAAACCGTGTCAGTGCTGGGACGTATCTCGGCAATATGGAAGAACAAGTGTTTTGCCTGTGGGCCCCATGGAGGAAATACGATCCCTTCCTCTGTGAATGGCATAAATTCAACTTTTTATTACAATCCTCTCCAGGCCATGTAACTTTCGTTGTATTTGTGGGGAAGGGGGCAGAAACTGCACAAGTAGGAAGCTGTTCCTTAACGTCCGTGTCTGCATGTGTATGCCACCAGTAGCACAACAGCCTGCAGATTTGCATACTGATAGTGGATGCATGGAATAGCCTTCCTGAGGAGGTTGTGGGGTCTAAAACTGTGGGAGAATTCAAGAATGCATGGGACAGACAAGGCAATTCTTGGTGTGGGGTAGGAAGAAATAGGCTGGTTAACTAGGATCTGCGGCCTATCCTGTAGGTAGGGAAATGGGCAGACTAGATGGGCCAAGCGGTCCTTATCTGCCGTCAGTCTGTTTCTATGAAACGTCACTCTTGAGTCAGACTTCTTCCTGCCACAGACAAGTATGGCTTGCAAGACTACATGAACAGCCATCTTTGGAATTACAATGTAAACTGCAGTTTGCATTTTTGGTACAGGACGTAGAATGCTGTTGATGACTCCTGTTGGCCTTAAATACCCCATGTCCCTTTTAAACGGAACTTTAGGCTTACCAAAAGGAAGGTGTAATAAAGGCAGGAATAAAGAATCTCCAGGTACTGGAGACCAGAGTATTGCCAGATGATTGAAGGACAGCAAATGTCCACCCCTACATAAAACTAGGAGTCATCAGGAGCCAGAAACTGTAGGCCAGTCCAACTTTTATAGTGGGGTAAATCTTGAGAACTCAAAGAATTATGGGGCTCTAGGGATGTGGATATGATCATCGCCACACTTCTTGCAGTGTTCCTTTTCCATGAATTCCTGCCGAATGTCCTCAGACTGGCTTCTCCACCCACCTGGGTGCTCCTTGGCACTACCCTCTGTCAGATCTTCCTTTCTGCTGTCCATGCTCAGTAGGCCCTTTGCTTTCAGATTTAGCAAGCATGTCTAGTCTTCAAGCGAAATTAGAACCTGTTCGAATTCCTCGTCATGGACTACTCTTAAGGGTGCCGGTTTAAAAAAAAAAAAAGTGTGGGCAGAAGATGTCCAGACCTGCACACCTCATGTGGCCTGTCGACCTTGCATTCCAGTACTATGCAAGACCGCACACTCTGCTACTTTTACAGCGCCCTAGATGAACGGACCCTCCCGTTCGGTCAAAAGAATCCTGTCTGACAGTCTCTGCCGCTGCAGGGTCCACAGAATAACTCATCTCTTTTGAAGAGATGACTGCTCAGGCCTTGGAGCATGGTGCTTCAGCCTTTGTACCGCTTTCCTCTGGCATCACCTTCACGGAGGCGTTTAGGGGTTTGTGCCAGCCCCTTCAGACTCTTGGGGCAGGGCCCTTCTAAGGGCACGAAATCCTTAGTCTTTGAAAAGACAGTCTCAACAGTTGTGGGATCGCAAGCGCTCTTGGGCCTCATCCCGTGCTCCTCTGAAGATTTCAGCTATGGTTGATCCTTCAGCCCAGGCTGCTGACTCCAGTCTACCAACCTTTTTTTTTTTTTTTCTCTAGCTGGTCGACACACTGTTGCAGAACAAGGTGGATACCTCACTTTCTAGGACTCTGGTCCTACCTGTTGCTTCTCAGGGTGCGTCAGACCAGAATGCTAATCTGGTCATTAACCCTCAGAATCCCATTACCTCACAGGATCCTTTGTTTTCACTGGGTCCCTTAGACTCTCTGTATCTGCTTTCCCGCTCTTGGTATTCAGGTAAGCTGCACTGCTGCTATTCATCCTCCTCTAAGAGGCTCAGACCCTAGTTGTGCTGGTGCTATGAAGAAGTCATGTGGCATCAGCTTGTTTTCTGGGGTTAAGCTGATTCTGGCTTCCGCCACAGAGGCCTCTGTCTACCTCTGCTCAGCCTGTTCTGGCACCTCCACCCATCCATGTCGAGCCGCTGCCACCTAAGCAGCCAAAGGATGGTCTCTCTCCCCCCCCCCCAAAAAAAAAGATGCTTGTACTGCGTCTGGCTTTCTCATCGGCTGTTGGTCACTGTGACTCCAGACAGACCCCATAGGGTCGGGGGGGGGAGAGACACTTGTTTAGTCGACTGCTTTTTAAGTCTTAGGAGGATTTTTCTATGGAGCATGATCCCACTTTCATGGGGCTTGCTCTGTTGTGAGTTCGGAGTCAACTGGGATCCAGATGGAGCCTGTCCAAAAACAGGCCAAGTACCCCTTGACCGAAATTCTCGACCAAGGGGACTACCCTAGGGTTGCCTTTCTGGCTGCCAAGGCCATTCTTGGCCCCGCTCTGGAGCTTTGGCAGCACTCTGCCTCCTGCCCTGTGCCATCTGCCCATATGGCCTGAAAGTATGCAGTCCTACGGGTTCCGAGTAGTTTCACTGAGCACTCGGCTATGGGTCTGGTGCTGACTGTCTTTCAGCGTACCAGCAATGTCTGACATGGACAAACTTGACATGGAATCCAGGTAGTTGGATCATATGGCCATGAAGGTCTGTGCGGCCTCTCTGCTTGGCCTTCGGCAGGCAAGTTCATCTGTTTTGATTGCCCACTTTGCTCATACCCTTTCTGGTACTCTTAATGAGGTGTTTCCCCAACTCCCAGCTGACTCAGACCATGGTCCAGCAAGTCCGGGACCAGGGCCAAGCGGTTGCTAAACAGCAGCTTCAGGCAGCCATGAACATCAGCAATTGCTACTCCCGGTCCGTGGCTGCTGCAGTGGCTATGCTCCGCAGGGCTTGGCAGTGGATCTGTACCTTTATGGCAGATACCCAGCACAAGTTGGCAGATGTCTTATTCTTGGGCAGGGTTGTTCGGATTGGGGGTGGAAGGACATCCAACTCTCATTGAGAAGTCCAGTGCTACCCTGGACTGTCACCTCCACTCAGGGATTCCAAGGGCTACAAGCCTCAAAGGAAGAAGCCCTTTCAGCCCCCCTCTGCCCCTGCAACCAAGCCATCCCAGCCCCTGGCTGGGCAGCAGACACAGGCTTGGTACTCTCTACCAAAGTCTGCTGTTCCTCAGCTGGTCCCTCCTCAAAGCTTTCCCAGTGACTGGATGGGGGTGCATCTCTATACCCGTCCTGTGGTCTACTGTCACCATAGACAGGTGGGTCTTCTAAGTGGGTCTGCCTCTAGAGTTGGAGGCTTACCCACCTTGCCGAGCCCAGCGAGGACGTGGTTTCCGCCGACATGCTGTCTTCCCTTCAGGAAGACATTGCCCAGCTCCTCCAAAGGGAGGTGGTGGCCCAAGTCCTGGACCCTCCAGTAGTAAGCCCAGGGTTTTTCTCCAGATACTTCCTGGTCCCAAAGCGGATTGGGGGCTAGCGCCCTATCATAGATCTGTACAACCTGAACAAATTCCTTTGCTCGCACACCTTCAGGATGATCGCTGTCTCGGATCATTCCATTTCTGGAACAGAACATATGGTTCTGCTCTCTGGATCTGTGGGACGCATTTTTCCACACTTCCAACAGTCTGCCCTAACGCAGGTTCCTGAGAGTCTGTGTGAGGGTATTCTAAGAGTTCAGGCCATGCACTTTGGCTTCTCTTTGGCTCCGAAGGTCTTCAAGGGCATCTCAGTGGTAGCAGCTTACCTGAGACACAGAGGTCCGGGTGTATCCCTACCTGGATGAGACTTATACTCTGTCCTTCCAGGGAGGAGGTGGAGCAGTCCAGGGACCTGGCCTTTCAACTTGCTTGTCCCTTGGCCTCAAGTGAACAGGGCAAAGTCAGAGCTCACACCTTCACAGGTGATGCATTTCATCCGGGTGAAGCTAGACTCTTACAGAGCCAGGGTTCCGCTTCCAGTGGACTGGGCGAAGGCTCTTTCCTTCTGTGCCTGATCATTTCGGGTTGGACAGTTGCGCCCTGCTTGGGGATTTCCTGTGCCTCCTGGGATATATGACGGCATGCACCCGCGTGTTTCATTGGGCCAAATGGAGTATGCGCTCTCTGCAGTGGGAGCTTGCCCTGTCGATGGTCTTGGCGCAAGGGCCACTTTGACCAGCTGGTTACTGTGACCCAGCTGATGTGGGATGCCCTCCAGTGGTTGGTCCCAGAACATCTGCAGGAAGGAGTCCCTTTTGTCCGCCTGGAGCAAACAGTCATGATCATGACCGCCTCCCTGATGGCTGGGGTGCTCACCAGTGGAGCACAGAGTCCACTGACTCTGGACCCCTGAGAGGAGTCCTGATGCCATATCAACCTGCTGGAGCTTCGGGCAGTTTGGCTGGTGCTGACAGCCTTTGCTCCACACATTTGGGGTCAGATCATTCAGATCCAGACAGACACCACGACCATGTACTACCTTAGCAAACAGGGTGGAACGCACTCCCTTCCTCTGTACAGGGAAACTCTCCACATCTGGACTCTCGTGATTGGCCTGAACGCCAGTCTCCTAGCTATCCATGTGGCCGGCGTATCCAGCCACCTGGCGGACACCTTCAGCCATGTGGGCGAGGCCTCTCACGAGTGGTCTCCATCAGGAGGTAGTGCAGTCTGTTCTTCTGGTGGTGCACCCCTCTGGATCAGTTTGCCTCCATGGAGAACGTCAAGCTGAGGCATTATTGTGCCCGCTCCCTGCAGGAGGTGGAACGCTGCAGGGTGATGCCTTCTCAAGGCCCTGGACCCCAGGTCTCGTGTATGTCTTCCCTCCATTTCCACTGCTCCACAAAGTGCTGCTGAAAGCCAGGAGGGTCAAGGCGTGGATGATGCTGGTGGCTCCAGACTGGCCCTGCCAGTTCTGGTACCCCAATCTCTGCTGCAGGCTCCTGTGGTATCCTCTACACGCAGACTTGCTCTCTTGCATTCAGGGGAAGGTACTCCATCCAGACACTTCAGTTCCTGCAACTGACAACCTGCTTCCTGAGCGGCTAGAGTTCCAGACTTTGGGTCTCTCCGGAGAGGTCCTCATTGTGGTTTGAGGCTTCTTGGAAGGAGTCTAACAAAAAAATGCTATGCCTTGAAATGGAAGTTCTCCATTTGGTGCCAGGATAAGGGGTTTCACCCCTTATCTTGCCTGGTGGCTAGCATTCTCTGCTACCTTTGATCCCTCTTTGTCGGGCCTTCAGTCAACCCTTAAGGTGCACCTGGCAGCCATCTCTGCAAGCTGGGCGCAGGAGAAGGTGGGGTGGTGCTTTTGCAAAAGGCCTTGACCACATTTCCCCTCCATCATGCACCACCACCTTGGGACTTGTTGCTAGTATTGGCAAAGCTCATGGGCAAGCCATTCAAACCAGTGCACAGGAGTGACAAGTCTCACCTGTCGTGAAAGACTTGATTTCTTGGTGGCTATCACATCAGCCAGAAGGATCAGTGAGCTCTTTGCACTCTCGGTGGAGTCTTCTTACCTGGTCTTCCACAAGGACCATGTCCTTTTTGATGGTATCCCACCAGTAAGTGAAAAGCGCCTTCACCTCTGAAAAGGAAAGGCCCGACGACTGTCCGGGCGCCGGTGGATGGTCGTCGGGACCCGGCGTCGGCTCCACAGGGGGCGAGGGTTGCGGCGAGGGTTCTCTGGGAGTCTCAACAGGACTGGGGTCGCCCGTCTGGTCCTCGGGCTGGGTTAACTCCTCCTCAGTGATGGTCTCCTGACCGACATCGGTCGGAGGCGTCGGGGTCCTCTTCTCAGTAGGAGCGGGCGCCGGTCCCCCTACCGGCGTCCGGTGATGAGTAGGCCTGGCCGGCGACGGTCTTCTGGCAGACGACGGCTCT
Source organism: Neoceratodus forsteri (assembly GCA_016271365.2). NCBI lineage: Eukaryota > Metazoa > Chordata > Ceratodontiformes > Ceratodontidae > Neoceratodus > Neoceratodus forsteri. The sequence goes on from CM057453.1 coordinate 665,587,878, forward strand.
GGGGACCTGTGGCGAGAGGCCGTCGGACGAACTGGCGTCGGGTCCTGTGGCCTCTTGAGTGAGGTGAGCTCCTTGGTTTTGCGAGGAGGCAAGGAAGCAGGCCTGACGTCGGGTTCAGAATGGCGGGAACCCGACTTGTGGTGATGGTGGTGATCCCCCGACTTAGCCAGGGCCTTGGAGGACGAGGAAGGCCTGGGAGTCTTGGCCTGAGAAGAGGAAGATTTTCTCACCGCAGCGGGGGGAGGCTGAGAGCTGGCCCGGGAAGGAGAGCGGTCGGACCTGGAGCCAGAACTGCGTGAGTCGGAGGCCCTAGAAGGGGCCTTCTCTATGTGCTTCTCAGCATGCTTGTGGGCCTTCTGCGAAGAATCACCCTTGGAAGCCATGGACTTGAGTTGCTCCTCTAGCAGGAATGCCTGTAGGGCCTTCTGGCGATGGATCCGGGTTCTGCTGTTAAAACCCTGGCAAAAAGAGCAGGACCGGGTGTCGTGGTCTGGGCCTAGGCACCGGACATGGGCCGAGTGCGGATCCTTAAAAGGGATCTGCTTCCCACAGGTGCACTTCGAGGAGTGACCGGAGGTCGGGGAGGACATCAGAAAAAAAACTGAACTCTGAGAATAAATTTCCTGTAGGAAAGCACTTTACCACGCGTCGCGCGCTAGAAACCGAACCGTCGAGACATGCAAGTCGACGGCCGGAAAGAACTGGGGAATCTGGCGGGACCGCCCCCTTATGTACTACGCCTGACGCCGAGGTGTCCTCGCTGAAGATAGCTAGCTAGAATTTTTTCCGTAGTCCTGACGCCTGCCAGCTTCAGTCTTAATGGTGAACCTGCTGCAAGAGCTGTGTCTCAGTAAGATAGTACAGTTACGTAAGAACTTACCGTAACAGTAGATCTTCGAGAACAGCTCTGCAGCAGGTACCTTTCCCCTTGAGGAGGCATGGCTTAAGCTTTTAACGGGAATCTTCTCCTGCTTGTCTTCTGACGGTGGATCCTCGGTCTCCATTTCGATGTCAGCCTGCGGCGGAAGTCTCAGTAGGAGAACTGGGAATCTGGGCGGACCACTTGCCCTCGCCTGGCCTTGGGGCTGAGACCCGGCCGTCGGGCGGTCCCTGCTGAGATGGCTAGCTAGAATTTTTCCGTGGGGTCCTGACGCCTGCCGGCTTCAGTCCTAATGGTGTAACCTGCTGCAAGAGCTGTTCTCGAAGATCTACTGTTACGGTAAGTTCTTACGTAACTGTACTTTCCTTCCGGAGGTTGTCAGTTTCACTTTAACCTGATGATAAATCTCCCGGTGTATTTCACCAACCTCACCTCACCTCACCTCTGAGGTAGAGCACAGGCTCCATACCTTGGACCTGCGGCGAGCGCTTGTCTGTTATAAGGAGTGCATGGCTAGAGATTGGGGGAGGTTAGCCAGTTTTGTCACCTATGCTGAAGTCGCACCTGGCAGACCAGCAGTTAAGCAGACGATTGGCATGTGGATTGTTCCTGCATCGACCTGTCGGTTGGTGGGTGGGGAGCCTCCCGTAGGGCTTGGGGCTCATTTCACCCGTCATACCACTGCCTCAGTGGCTGCTTCCAGGGACGTCCCTATCCAGGAAATCTGCAAGGCTACTACCTTGAAGTCTGCACACACATTCATCTCCCATTGCCACATTGACCTTTGAGTCATGCCAGGATGCTGGTTTTGGGGTCTCAGTTCTCCAGTCTAAGTAGGTGGTGTGTGCCTTGCCCCCAGCTCCCTGGAGAACTGCCAGGAATCTGCCAAAAGTGTGGAGTTGTACATCATATCCACGTCCCCGTAATAGCAGTTCTAGGAGTGGTATATGATGTACATATACATTGACACATCGTACCTCCCCTGGCAAGTGGTACACTGGTCTTGCTTCCAGCGGGTAAGATCTGGTGTCATGGGGTGTAGCCGAGGGAGTTGCCACCAGAGTGGGTAGAAGCAATCTGCTTGAAGATGTTCTGGCAGGAATTAAAGGGAACTGCCAGAAGTGTGGATGTACATCATATACCACTCCTAGAACTACTGATCTTACTTCGAGAAACTGCTCTTGCAGCAGGTTGCACCATTAGGACTGAAGCTGGCAGGTGCCAGGACACCAGAAATTTTTTCTAGCTAGCAGTATTCAGCAGGGACAGCCTCCGACATTGGTCCTGCCCCCGACATCAGGCACAGTACATAAGGAGGTGGTCCCCCAGAATCCCCAGTTCTTTTCCTGCCATCGACTCGCCAGCATCGGCCTCTCGGTCTCTACCTAGCGCACAACTACTTAGAACTTCAAAAGTTTCTTCAAAACTGTCCAACTCCTTCACTTGAGGGACACGTTTCCAAGTGTGCCTGCGGAAAACGGATCCCTTTCAAGGATCCTCATTCCTCTTGCATGCGGTGCTTAGGCCCGAAGCACACCAACAAGGCCTGCACCTTTTGCCAAGGGTTCAACAGCTGCACCAGGATCCGCCGTCAGAAGGCACTTCCGGCTTATCTGCTGGAAGAAAACTTTGCAGGATGGACCCAAGAACCTTCCTCCAAGGGCGATTCTTCCAAGGCCCATAAACACCAGGAGAAAGCAAGGTCCAGATCCCGGAACTGGGCCTCGGGCTCCCGTAGCTCAGGCTCCACCAGATCGGACCACTCTTTTTTTCTTTTTTTTTTACCAATTATTTTACCAGGTGAGACACACTAAGCTGAAAGCTTGTTTGCAGGTGCAACCTGGGAGCACAAGGAAGTTAAGTGACTTGCTCAGGGACACACAGTACGCACCTAGGGGCTGTAGGATTCAAACCCAGGTCTCCAGATTTGCAGCTCAGAGCCTTAACCCACTGCGCTATACTGCCTCCTTATTCCTCCTCTTCCCTCCAGGGCTCGTTCTCTGCCCCCTCCGGTCAAAGTCTGGGCTTCGGGTGGTTCTTCGGCTCTCCAGCCCATCAAGACTTCAAGGCCCTCGGCTTCCTCCACTCCCTCTCGGGCCTCTTCCAAGTCTTTCGTACGCCACAAGTCTTCCTCATCGACCCGACGTCGAGATCCCGACTCCAGATCGGTCTCCCAGAGATCTGGATCCACCACCCAGGAAGACCAAAGACCTGACGTCCCTAAAACGGATGACTGACCAGATGGCCAAGCATACGAAGTCTGCCAGATGTTCGGAGCCACGGACACCAGCCAGGCGTCCGCCGGACCCGAAGTCTTCTGCCAGGCGACCGTCTGCCTGTCATTCACTGGAGCCGAAGACCGCCCCGTCACCGGTGGACACCAGTCACAGGGATTCCACGGAGGACGACACTGCCCGAAGACCAGGTGGGCGATACTGAGGATGCCGGGCTCCCGAGGGAACCTTCGCCCACCCCAGAAACACCTGCGGACCAGATGTCTGACCCCGGTGACAGACCACCGGCGCCAGGCCCGTTGGGCATGAATCTACAAGAAGTAAAGGCTCTCTTTACTTTCTGGTGGGATACCATCCGAAAAGGATGTGGTCCCCGTAAAACCTCCTCCTCCTTCCCCTCCTGCGTCCCCTCCTCCACCCAAGGGGCCAGCAGGATGACCACCAACCCCTAAGGAGCAGACTCCACCTCCTAGGGGTAGATCCAAGGACAGAAGGCCTCCTTCAAGATCTCCATCAGGGTCCCCCAGCCCCAAGCAACCCAGACGTTGTCTGTACACTCCGGGGCTCCAGATCGGATACCTCTGATTATTCCAGATCTCCTCCACTCAGCATTCTATCACCTGACCCACATGACCTTCCCAGGTCTCCTCCAGATCCCTCCTTCTCTGAGATCATGAGGCACATCCAGGACAACATGGGGTGTGATGCTGTAGAACTCTACCCCGAAAGACTGCGCCTTGCCTGTTATCTTCGGCAGAAAGACTCAAAGCCTATGGTAGTGCCACCCTTGGTGGACACCTTCGTGGACGTCACCAAGGCTGCGTGGAAGCGTCCACACTCCACTCTACCGAAGAAAGCTGACCGCCTGTACAAGGCCCCGTAAGAGGACCAGTACTTGGCTCAACAACCTCTGGCAGACTCCCTGGTCATTACGGCCTCGCACGACCAGTCCAAAAGACCACAGCACATGAGCACACAGCTACCAGACCAGGAATCCAAACTGGATGCCCTGGGGAGGCACATGTATGCGGCTGCTACATGCTCAGTCGGGTCCCTGAACTACCTAACTCACATGGTACAGTTTCAGAACGCCCTGTGGGAACTGGGCCAGGACCTGGTCGATAAACTTCCCGATGGCGCTCAGAAGGCGGAGCTCCTAAACCTTCTCTGCACAAGGTCCGATGTGGGTACCCAATTACTACAAGACGCATACGATTCTGCGGACTCGTCCGCCAGAGCTGCAGCTTCAGGCATCTGTTTCTGGCTTCAACCCAGACATACAGAAGAACATTCTTGATGTCCCCTACAACGGCGAAGTACTTTTTGGTGAACCCTCAGAGAAGGTTATCACCAAACTTCAGGACACTGGGAAGGCAAGTCGGGTCTGTACAGGCCATATACAGATCCAGGTCTGGTTCCTTTGGTAGGAACAAGAGCCGTTTTCGCAGCCGGCAACAAAGGCAGCAGCCACGTTCCAGCCAGCAACATAGGGGCACTTTTCAGCGTAAAGCCCAGGCTAAGTCGTCCCCAGGCAGAGGGCAGCGCTACACTAAACCGGCCCAGCCTGCAGGGACCAGTGCTGCCATAGCATGACTTCTTCCTGGCCCCCGTCCCTCCTCTGGATCGGGCACAAAAGGTCAGGGGTTGCATCCTTCGCCACTTTTTAGGGTGGCAGTCGATTACCGCCGACAGGTGGGTTCTCCAGTTGTTCAAGAAAGGCCACTTCATAGAATTTCTCTACCACTCCTGCTTTCCCATTGCTCGGGTCAGCACGCCCTGCTCTTACAACAGGAGGTGCTTGCGCTTCTCGGCAAAGAAGCTATACAGCACATACTACAGAACCAGAGGGGTGGAGGATATTCTCACTACTTCCTGGTTCCCAAGAAAACAAGGGACTTCTGTCCGATACTGGACCTCAGCGACCTTAACGAGTTGGTCCTGTACAAACGCTTCCGCATGGTGACTCTCCCAGGTCTGATTCCCATGCTCAAGCAGGGCGCCTTTCTAGTGTCCTTGGACATGCAGGATGCTTACCTGAATATACCCATTGCTCAAGCGCACAGGAAGTTTCTGCACTTAGTTTCAGGGTCACCATTATCGGTTCCGAGCCCTTCCCTTCAGACTGTCAGCACCTCAGCTATTCACGAAGTGCATGGCGGTCGTAGTGGCGACTGAGGAGACAAGGCCACTACATGTTCCCCTACCTGGACGACTGGCTTCTCATGGACGCCCTCTCGGGAGGCCCTGAGGTCCGCCATTCATTATACTCTCTCTCTGTTCGAGACGTTGGGCATCATTATCAATCAAGAGAAGTCGCACCTGGTTCCGTCACAGACTCTGCAGTTCATAGGCGCAGTTCTGGACACCGTCCAGAGGAAAGCTTTTCTCCCCTAGGACAGAGCGGAACACATCAGATCCCTCATTGATATTTTGGCGAAGACCGTTCCTGCCAGATTGGTCCTTTGCCTGCTCGGACACATGGCTGTGGCCATTGCAACAGTCCCGTCAGCCCATCTCCACATGCGGGTGACCCAGTGGATGTTACAGGTCCAGTGGGCAAGACCATCTGCAGCTCCTAATCCAGATCACGAAGGCCGTAATCTGGGATTGGCAATGGTGGCTAGATCTGAAGAATATATCTGCGGGAGTCCCCTTCATTGCACAGTCTCCGATTGTGACACTCTCCACAGACACCTCAGGGCTCGGATGGGGTGCACACCGACAGTGTCGGGTCTCTGGGCCTGTGGACAGCCCAAGAGACTAATCTCCACATAAATATCCTGGAAATGAGAGCAGTGCTTTACGCACTACAGGCCTTCTAGTCAGATTCCGCCGGGTACTCTTCTGTTGCAGACAATTCCGTGGTGATGTATTACCTCAACAAACAAGGAGGGACCCACTCCTACTGGCTTTGCAGGGAGGCCATGAGGGTGTGGGATTGAGTTTTGCAACATGGCGCAAACCTCATTGCTGTTCATGTCCCAGGAGTGGACAACGTCATTGCAGACGGCCTGAGCTGCACTCAGGCCAGAGTCCATGAGTGGGAACTACTCCAGGAGGTAGTAGAGGATCTGTTTCACAGATGGGTTACACCAGAGTTAGACCTTTTCGCATCCCCATCCAACGCAAAACTGCCTAATTTTTGCTCTCTAGATCCAGGGCCTGGTGTTTTCTGGTGAGACGCGTTGCCCTTCTCCTGGGCGGGCAGATTCCTCTATGCCTCCCCCCCACCTGTTGATCCAGAGGGTCCTTCTGAAACTTCGCAGAGAGCAAGCGATGCTGATACTTATCGCACTGTTTTGGCCCAGGCAGATCTATTTCCCTGTACTACGTCAGCTGCCCCAGGACCCTCCAGTGCCTCTGCCAATCAGGTCCCATTTGCTGTCTCCGGAGACGGGTTCCTTGGTTCATCTGGACCTTTGTTTGCTGAACCTGCACGCTTGGCTCCTAGAGACATTGCCATGATGCGATACGGGGCCTCGCAAGAGGTAGCAGACGTTCTTGCTGTTGCTAGGAAACCGGCTACCCATGCTACTTAACGCTATGAAATGGTGCAGATTTTGTATATGGGTTCAAGCATGTGGTTTTTCACCTATGGATTGTCGAAAGGTTGGTATTGGACTACCTCCTGTCCCTTTTTCAGACAGGCTTGGCCTGCTCCTCGATTAAAGTACACCTCTGTGGAATCACAGCCTATCACATTCCTATAGGCCAACGCACCATCTCAGTTGGACACAGCACGAGCCTTCCTGAGAGGTGTTCTCCACCTTAGACCTCCAATTAAGGATCAGATTCCGCCATGGGATCTACCCTTTGTCCTGGCGCAGCTTGCACTGCCACTCTTTGAGCCAGCTGCGGATTGCGAGCTACGTCGTCTTACTTGGAAGACGTTGTTTTCAGTTGCAGTTACCTCGGCCGGAAGAATTTCTGAACTTCATGCACTAATGTGCAAAGAACCTTATTTGGTTTTTCACCCAAGACAGGTTATCCCTACAGACTAATCCTAAGTTGCTGCCTAAGGTGGTCTCAGCTTTCACCCTTAATCAGGACATCTACCAGTGTACTTCCCCAAGTATTCTAATCGAGGAGAAGCCCTGTTGCACACTTCAGATGTGCATAGGTGTCTCCGATACTACCTGACCAAAACCAAACACCACCAAAAATCAGACCAGCTTTTGTCTCCTTTGCTCACAGGATGATGGGAGCTCCTGTTTCCAAGCAGTCGCTGTCCAGGTGGCTTATTCGCTGTATCACGTTCTGTTACTAGAAGCGCAACCAACTCTTTACGGGCGCGGTTAAGGGTCATTCCATAAGGGCCGTGGCTACCTCCTTTGCAGCCCTAAAGAATGTGTCCACTTCTGCCATCTGGGCTGCAGCTACTTGTAGCTCTGTGCACTCTTCAGGCATTATAGCCTGGATATTGTATCGAGGCGAAGAGCAGGTTTTGGTCTAGCAGTCCTTCAAGGACTTCTGTGCTAGGTTCAGGTTCTATTATGGATTTCTACCTTCCCTCCTCCCAATGATGTGGGATTTCCATTATTGCTTGGGAATCTGTCCTAATGGTGTAACCTGTTGCAAGAGCTGTTTCTCACTGTAAGATAGTACAGTTACATAAGAACTTACTGTAACAGTAGATCTTCGAGAACAGCTCTTGCAGCAGGTACTTTCCCTTTCCACCATCCCTGCTGGAGGTAGATTCTAGTTTCAACATCCTTCTCCCAGGATCGGGTGTTCTCAGCATCTCTCTGCCATTTGATGGCGGATCCTGAGTCTCCTCTTCTGATGTCATCCAGCGGCCCGGAGTCTCCGGCGGGAGAACTGGGGATCTTCCCTTGTCAATCTTCACCATTCCTTACTTCCTGGGTGTAAGCCGGCGGGCGCACCCACCGCAGGCTTTTTAAAGCTGAGCTCTTAACGGCGCCCGCTCGAGACCGCCCTTGCGTCATGCGGCGGTGACGGCGTTAGTAGCTACAGAACTCCTCCCTCCAACTCAGTTCTGTTTCTCCGTCTGAGGTAGCACCTGCTTGCGAGCGAATAATTAGTACCGCGAGTATCTAGGCCGACTCCTGTTTTCGTTTCACTTATCGCCCATACCACGGTAAGACTGTTAGTTTTTCTATTTGTACGGCGTCTGGTGCTTTCCTACTGTGTTTTTACCTCATTTGTTTCGCGTTATGTCCGGTTCTGGAGCAAAGCGTTTTTCGAAGACGGGCCGCGCCCCTATGCGTCAGTGCTCCTGTGGCCGGCATTTCTCCGTCTCGGACCGGCATGACGTGTGTCTTTGTTGCCTGGGACCCAGCCATGATATGGATTCGTGCGATGCCTGCTTCTCCATGGACCGTCACGTCCTCTTAATCAGCGGCGTTCAAGCTCGGCAAGGCCCGCGACTTGGGGACGGCGTGCGTTCGGGACTGCCAGGTAGGTCTCTAGGCCCTTCCCCGGGTCCCCTCCGGGCCTATACGATCGCGGAGGAGGGGCTCCTCATCTCTTCTTGCTGAAGAGGGCCCTTCAGCAGGTGTCGGGAGGCGTTGCGGTCCCTTCCGGGGCGCGCGGCGAACACCGCCTCGGCAATCACCTCTTTGGAGGTGCAGGCTCCCCAGTGTCGAGGCCCTTGATTTCTGGGCCAGACACAGCGAGACCCTCGGCGCGCCTTTGGCGCCCGGATCACGGCGCCGTTAAGCGTGCCAGTGATAAGTGGCGCTGTTCACGGCGTCGTTTTGGATCGTGCCGTGTCGCGCCGGTGATCATCGCGGTGCCGCTTTGGCGGCGGCCTGGTTTCTTCTCCTCGCAGCGCCGGCTCGGTTTCCGACACCGGGGCAGTGCCGTTAGCCCCGCTGGTGCGCGGAGGAGCTGGGATCGGTCTGGCTGTAGCTAATGTTCAGGGGCGTGCGGCGCCACTCTTCTGGTACCGCACTGCTCATGGGCGCCGTTGCCTCAGGGACCCCTGGGGTAGCCAGCATTGAGGTCCTGCTGGTCTCGTCCTCCTCGGAGGTCGATGACTCAGACGTGGACCCATCCTGCACCCCACTCTTGGTCTGGGGCCCTGTGGCACGAGGTACCAGGCGCGGCAGGGCCCCTCCTCTGTCCCCTTCCGCCAACTCCTGAGGGCCCTGGCTGGGGTGGCCGTGGGGTCCCGGGAGGGAGGCGGGGGTGGACTGAGGGGAGGTCTTCTCCGGGGACCGTGACAGCTACCGGGTGCTGTTGCTCCTCTGGAGGGGTGGGAACGCTGCAGTCGAGGAGGAGGGCTCTCTGAGTCCGAGGGGTTGAGGGGCAGGGGGACAGGCCCTCTGTCTTCTTTGGCCACCTCCGGGGGGGTGGCCAGGAGCCGGAGTGCTGAACCCCACCCTTCCCTCCGGGGCTCTAGGGTGCCCTCCGGTGGCGTTGTTGCGGGCTGCCCTTCTGGATCCATGCAGTCCCGACTTTGTCACAGGGGAGGTTCTCCCCCTGGGCTCTTCCAGGCTCCGCTTCCTCAGGGTTCAATCTTGCGGCCTGGTTTGTTGTCTGGGACCCCGCCAGCTCGGGCTCCGTTCCCCGGATTCCAGAGCCCTGGCAGAGATCTGTTGCCTCCACCACCCCCGCTCCCGGGCCATGTCGGTCCTATGGGTCCATTATCCTGGGAGCAGTTCAGAGGTTCTGCAGCGGCCTTCCCTTCATACGTTAGATGTATGCATGAGCGGGTCTTTCGACTCTCCCCACCGCCGCAGGAGTCCTCTGGGCGTTCCAGTTCCCCATCATCCTCGTCTCCCTTCTCTGAGGGGGAGGAACCCCCTGCTCATCTCTCCTCCGATGCTGATTTCACTGAATATCAGCGATTCCTTTCGAGGATGGTGAGGGACCTTCGGATCTCCTATATTCGAAGAGACAATACCGAACGGGAGACGCGTGAATTCCTTGGGGAATTCAGTGCCCAGCACTTGGTGGTTCCTTCCTGGCCAATCCCCTTCCAGGAGGCGTCTATCCGATCCTGGCAGTCGCCAGCCGCTTCTTCTCCAGCCCCGGCAGACTGTCGGCATAGAGTGCTCGGAGTCTCTAGGTACTCTTCCCAACCCCCTTCTGGCTTGGTCTACCTTGACACTCCCTCCCTCCGGGTGCCGCTGCCTGGCGCACGACCGCCCACCAGACCCGGACTCCCTTCAGTTCGACCGTTGGGGGCGAAGAGTGTTCTCTTCTTCTCGTGCGGCTGTTCGTATACCATCACATCAGGCTCACCACGCTGCCTACAATCTGCGCCTGTGGTGTCTGCTTTCTCAGCTCCTAGCATCGATGCCTGATACGGAGCAAACCAGACAAGCTGTTGCCCTCTCCGCTATAGGCCTGGAGCTGGCAAGACACCAGGCAAGGGCATCTTATGATGCCAATGAGGTGGCTTCCAGGCTTGAGGGGACAGCGATCTGCATTAGGCGGACGGCATGGCTTCATCTTTCAAGGTTGTCACCCCTGGCCCGGCGTAGGGTGATGCGCTCCGCCTTCCGGGGGACCCGTCTCTTTTCCTCTAGAGCTAGGAGACTTTTGCAGGGGCTATCTCCGTCTCCACGTCCTCGGGAGGCACCTCCTAGCTCTTCTCCCACTTAGGCTTCTGTGAATTAGCCAGGGTCTTCCCCTTCTGTTTCTCACCAACAGGAGGCTGGGGGTCTTGTTCCTCGGTCTTTACCCTTCCCCTCCTGGGGAAGAGCTAGTACTCACCCAGGAAGTAATGAATGGTGAAGATTGACAGGGAAGATATGAAAATTACGTACCTACTGTAATTCTTGATCTTCTCTTGTATCTTCACCATTCATTACTTACCCCTCCCACCTTCCTCTCAGTGGCCTCCTTCTGTGGCGTCTCCCCCTCCCGTCTCGTTCCTCCCTCTTGCTGAACCTAAAAAATATATATATATTTTCTATATCTATATATATATATATATATATATATATATATATCTATATATAATCTATATCTATATATCTCAATATATCTCAAATCTATATCTATATATCTCTATCTATATATATCTATATATATATATCTGTCTATCCTCCTTTTTCCTTAAAAGTTTCCAGGAAAATTTAGTCTAAGATTCGTGGGCTTTTGTTGCAGGAGTGCTGGGTCGTGACTGAGCTACACGACTCTCACCGCCATGTTCTCAGGCGAGGCACTCCTAGGGACCTTGCCTGATTCTGTCTGTGCAGTTTGGTCCCATAATATTCTGCTAATCAATTACTAAGCCCTAGAATCAACCCCCTTTCTTTTTTCTTTTTTGCAGAGCAAGAGGAACGAGTACGGTTATTTCTTTCCCTTTTAAAACTGAGGGAACTCTCTCCGACTGCTGGAAGGCAGCCCCTGGCTTCCCAGGTCATGTTTTTCCTCGTAAGCCTGTGAGTCATACTCTGTCTTGAACCCCCCCTTTTTCAAGGGTCCTTCTGAGGACAGTGTTGCAGGAAAAGCAGTGCCAACCATGACCGGTTCTTGCCAGCTTCAAGTCTCTCCTGCCTTGCCATAGCAAGTCCGATTGAGTTCCGTTATATTTCTTACAAACTGCCTTGAAAGGCTAAGCTTTCTTTCTATACCCTTTGAGCAGCTCTTACATGCTGCCTGGGAATCTACCTTTTCCTAGCCGGGTGTCCTTCCAGAAGCAAGGCCTGCTCTCGGGCCAGGAGCCCGCAGCTAGGATCAAGGACCATGGCATGTTGAGGTCAAAGACTATGCCCTCCTTAGTCTGTCTAGCAGGTTTGGTGAACCTTCTCTTCAGCACTACCAGTGGGGATTCTTGCCCCCTTATTAAATCGAGCCTTAAGCCACTCAGCTAACTATGCTCGTTGGGCATTCTGGTCTCCTCAACATCCCATCTTTCTTCTTCTTCTCTTCTTCATTCTTTCTCTTTCCCTTTTCTCTCTATCTGTTCCTCCTAGAGTCGCCCCGGTAAGGAGGCCCTGTGATCCCTAGGGCAGGAATACACTCTCCTCTGTCTATTCTCCATCGGCTTATTCCTTTTTCAGTTTATTTTCCTTACTTTGCTATCCCTTGGCTATCTTGCCTCGCTTTCTCTTTTTTTCCACAATATAATTTTTTTGCCTCTCCGTCTCTCAGAACTGAGTTGGAGGAGGAGTCGAAGACCAACGGCCGTCGCGCATGATGCAAGGCCTGTCCTAGGGCTAGCGCTAGGAGCCAGCTTTTAAAAAAAAAAAAAAAAAAGTCCTGGTGGGAAGCGCCGCCCGCTTACACCCAGGAAGTAATGAATGGTGAAGATACAAGAGAAGATCAAGAATTACGGTAGGTACTTAATTTTCATATTCTGGGGGACCACCTCCTTATGTACTGTGCCTGACGTCGGGGGCGGGACCAACGTCTGAGGCAGTCCCCGCTGAATACTGCTAGCTAGAAAATTTCCATGAGGTCCTGGCGCCTGCCGGCTTCAGTCCTAATGGTGTAACCTGCTGCAGGAGCTGTTCTTGAAGATCTGCTGTTACGGTAAGTTCTTGCATAACTCTACTTTACAGGCAAGTAACCTGTTTTTCTTGGACAGAATATTTTATCGGGTATAGCGTAGCAAAAGGACTACTACACAATTCTCATCAGCTGCTGTACAGAAGTTTAGCAGTCACATGCTACACGTCGGAGTTTACCCAAAAGTTTGTGTACAGCTGCTTTACTCAAGGTTACGTGCAAAATGCTAGTTTTCCTACTGTTACTTGTAAGATCTTCGAAGATGTCTCCCATCAGGTCACACGTATGTAACTTGCAACTGCCAGGCTCTAGGACCACACAGAAACTTTTGCAGGCAGTCCACTAAAGGCCGACCACAGTGACATCGTATGTTGCCTCTCCCACTATAAACATGGATAGTCCATTCCATCTTCTGTTCTTTTCTTGCTGTGTCTCACAGTGCTCATGGAAGAGATTACTTTTTGTTTTTTGTATTAACTTCATGATAAATGAGCCACCAACCTCTGCAGGCAGTAGGAGTATTGAGCACAAGCCCTGTGATCATGGAAGGGGGACGGTCTTCCCAGGTGTGCTACAGGTTGCCCCATCACCTCTCAGATGACCCTCTATCTGGATGTTGCCCACTTCGGCGATACCCCCATCCCAACTGACAAACGGGACACTGAGATCGGGGTTCAGGGGCCCCCTCTGCCAGGTATGTAACCTCTAACGATGCTGATGCTTTTGCCTCCCCCGTTGACAGACATCGGCATTCCCATCGACTACACAGGCATTGATATCAATGTTGTACTCTAGTCCCTTATGGATCTGCTAGAATGCCTTTACTTCCCCTTTCTATAACCAGAATCCTGTTGACGAGGCACCTGAACCAGAACCTCTCAGCAACACCTCTCAGGCCATTGCACCAGCTCTCTTCCCAAACATGAACGGCTCTGCAGGTTTCCTGCTTGAACTCTGACCACGTCGACAACACCCAAGGCTGCCATGCTGTCTCATAGAGGATGCAGGCAAGGGGGAACACTGTGGCAAAGCCCCTCTACACCACTGTGCCTATAGGGAGAGAGGATCCAGTATATTACATCCAGGTCCCATCTTTGACATTTACAATGTAGCAGTTTACATGCTGCTAGGGGGCTTGCTTTACAGGGACAGGCCATTACCAAGGTCTGGCATTCTTTCCATCATTATCCCTCCCGTCCTGTCTACTTGGGTGGACACCACCATTATTGTTTGCCATAGGCCTTACAGGATTCCTGCTTTACTTGGGCAAATTTGAGGTCTGGGGCAGACATCCTTGTCATAAGATCTGCCACAGGACAAAGCCCGATATTTAACGTAGGAAGCTGGAGGTCCAGGGTAAAAGAACATTTGCCTCAGATATATCTAGGCATGGGGATTATAAACCACAGGCCAACATGCCTTCTGGATTGCTGATGCAGTTGATTCGGCTCCCCTAGCAGCTATGCCGGAGCAGGAGCCTCTTAAGGATCCCACAGTTGCAGCGTATGTAGGCAAACGCCCCTATGGTAGGGCCCAGTTGCTGCCTTTGGCTCATGCCTCTTAAAAAGAGTATAAAGTAGGAGGGGCTGCAGTTAAAGGACATCCTCTTAGCCTGTGGGCCTCAGGCTGAGCCTGTCTTCCTCCCTCTGTCTGCTCCTCAGTTGGGTATGATGGAGTGCATCTGTCTGGCCAGTGATCACTACTGATCTTTAAGTGGGAGCTCTTGCTGCAGGCACTAGGACCCATTGAAAACCTTTAGCAGTCTCCAGTGGAGACCGATGCTGGCTCTGCCCCATCTGCCAATGGTATATCGGGGGCAGTCCCCAGCACCACCTCGGGTTTTTCCCTGCCGAACAGACCCACTTACCTTAGCTCTTCGGTTTTTAGAATTTCGATAGTTTCTAGTGAAATTAAGTTTTGTTTTGTTTTTTTTTTTTCCTTTTCTTTCTTTTTGCTTGCTTGTGCTTCACTGCATGTTGACCTCAGTCTTCGGTCTCCTCCACCAAAGAGGACAGTGCCTGTGGCCGCCAGATACTGGCGAAGGATAATCACGAGGCCTGTGCCTTCTGCCTAGGGCCCGACCAGGACACCAAGGCCTGCTCTATATTATCTACAGCGGCTTCATCGTCTGGACTAGGATTCACCACCTCATGGCACTTAAAGCCCATATTTTGAAGCAGCAGGTGGCTGTGATGCAAACCTCACCAGCGAAAAATCTTCCACCTCTTCACGGTCCTCTAAACATAAGGAGAAGAAACATGACTCTGAGCAACACAAGTCCCGCGAAAAGGACCAGGGACAGTCCAAGGGGCGTTTGCGCTCCCAGTCACCGTACAAAGAACCTCTTGTGGGTCCAACTCTGGAGGTTTGGACCACTCCTCCCGCCATTTACAGCACTCTACTGGGCAGCAAAAAACTGTCACTGCCCATCGGTTGTTTGGTAAAAGTGGAAAACGGGGCCCGGTTTCCACACCAGCGTCTTCTACCCTGAAGGTGAAGGCAGCACCCTTACCCTCTGGGTCGGGACCTCAACTTCTGTGGTGACATTTTTCCTGGGGCTCTGGGTAAGACCTCCAAGCGTAAGGAATGGAAGTCTGTTTCTAAGCCAGCTTTGGCTAACATTCCAAAGCCCAAACCGACAGTCTCTGAGCCGGACTGCTCTGTGCCAGGTAAAGGACAAACATCAGCCAAGACCTCTTCGGATCACGAACGTTCGCCGGTCCATAGGGCCTCTACGCCAGAGGACCGGGGACATAGACCCTCTCTCGGGGACCCACCAGACCTGCCCCATGACTATCATTCCACCAACACCGGACAGACCTAGTCACCCAGCGGGGCCTGCGGCTCTGCAGTTTTCAAAAAGGGAGCTGACAGAACTCTTCCAGTTCTGGTGGGGCCTGGTCAAAAAAGATGTGCTTTAGCCGCAGCCAGATACAACTCTGACCCCAGAGGAAGAGCAGGAGAAAGGTCTGGGAGAAAAGCCTGCCTCTCACATGACCAGAACTTCCTCACCTAAACCGAAGTCGTGCTCACATACCCCTGCTAACACCCTTGGTCAAACTTTGTACAAGGAACGGTGGCACTGATGTCGCTTCTGTTCCTAGTACTACCCACCATTGCTCTTCTAGTAAGTAGGTGGTCAGCTGACGCCTGTCAGAAAGCAGTCAGGTTGTACCAGCAGTCACCAGTCCCATAGCAATCGCTGGCCTACCAGTTGGTGGTATTCTTATGAGAAGAGCAGACCTTGTTTTGTTCCAGATCAGTCTCCTCCTCTTCTGAAGGTCACCGTTTGGATCCCAGTTCTGCTGGGTCCGACCGTTCTCCCTCAAGAGAAAGGCCAGTGTCCCCAGATGAAAAGGACACTCTAGATCTCCTCCTGATCATGCATTTTTTACTTTCTATTTTTCTGCGCCTCTACTGTCTCCTAACCTCCACTCCTTCAGGCCTCCATGGTGCTCTGCTCCCTGACCCTACCGACTGCCCTGGAGTCTGCTCCTAGAGTGCCACACTCTCTAATCCTCAGTCCTTGATGGCCCGGATTACCCCCGGGCAGGGCGAGAAGGGAACCCCCTTACCCTCTATCACCTGAGTGATTGAGCTGCACAGTGGAGTTTGCTGCTTCCCAGTCGGCGGGTTGCGAAGCAGGCGACAGCGGTCCTCATGTAGGAGGATTGGGAGATGTTTTTCCTTCTTTCCTCTGGAGAGCCCGGTGTGCAGTGAAGTGGCCAGCCCCCCCCCCCCAAAATGTAGATGCCCACACCTGCTGAACACCCAGCCTCCGCTGGGTGTCACTGCAGTGTGGCGCATATCCCTAACCCACCCCGAAGGAAGGAGAGCTGTCACAGGATGCTCAATCCTTAATTCCCCCTGCCGGTCCCTGGTGACCTAAGAGGTGTGGCGTCCAGCACCTCAACCCTCAGCGCCACCAGCCCGGCCCATGTTCCTACCTTTATGGATGTCATGAGGCACATCAGTCCAACAGATGGGAGACTGACCTGGATCCAGAGGTTGACAAAGTACCTGCGGCAGAAGGAGCCAAAGCCTTTGGTCGTTCTCCTCTTGTGGATACATTCCAGGATCTCGCTTGGAAACCTCCCCCACCACTCCAGTCTCTAAATACTCAGACCAGCTGTACCAAGCCTCGAGGGAGGGCCTTTCTTGGTGGGAACATCCTCAGACGGACTCCATGGCGATTACAGCTGCTCACAATAAATCTAAGAAGCCTAAGCACCTCATTTCACAGCCTCCCAATGTTGAGTACAGATTTTTAGATCTGGTGGGCAAGAAGGTCTATTCTGCCTTCACCTGCTCTATTAGATCCTTGGAATTTTCTCACACATATGGTCCAGTATTAGAATGCCATGTGGGAGAAGGGCTTAAAAGTGGCTCAGGCCTTGGCAGACTCTGCACAGAAGACAGAGCTTCCAGACATCCTGAAGTCTGGTTCAGACGTAAGCACTCGTGTCCTGAGGGCCACGTACAACACTGCAGACACGGCCTCCAGGGCAGCAGCATCCGGCATTTGCCTTGGGCGCCACACCTGGCTCAGTCTCGGGATTCTCCCACGATCTGTAGTCCGGGATCCTGGACCTTGCCTTCCAGGGTTCTGTCATTTTTCAGGAGGAGACAGAAACTTGTCTCTCGCCTCCAAAATTGTGGTCAATCTGAAAGATGTAGAAGGGGGACCAGACATCCTTTTGCAAATGGCCTTTTTGTAAGCCCTCAGGGTAAAATACCCATGGCCATTTTCCGAAGAGGTATGGCTTTAAGAGAAGCACCAACCCAAACTCCTGGGAGCACCACCTCTAGAGGCCTCAAGTCCTCCCAGCCCTCTCTGCCTGTTCCCTGATCTGCCCAATGGCTCGCTACTTGGGTGCGCCCCAGCAGAAGCAATGGGGGAGGCAGTAGGGGATCACTTCTCCCTCTACCTAGAGGAATGGAGCAGTGTTGCAACAGTTCTCTGGGTGCTGGACCTGATGATGAGACTCTGTAGTTCATTCAGATCCCTCCGGAAAGCCAGAGTCCTCCCATTGTCCTTCACACATTCCTCTGATAGGAGAGATCCATGCCCTTTGCAGAAACTGCAATAGCCGGCCCCGGTCAACGGAGGCGGGGCTACTATTCTCATTTTTTCCTGGTACCAAAAAAGATCGGAGACCTTTGGCCCACTCTGGACCTCGGCTCCTTAAATCTCCTCTTGGAGTACAAGTGGTTCAGAATGGTCACTCTGCCAAGCCTCATTCCTCTCTTGCACCAAGGGGACTTGCTCTGCTCCCTAGATATACAGGATGCCTACATGCATATAAGGGTCCTTCCTTCCCATCAGAAGTTCCTGAGGTTCCACTTCCAGGAGAGACATCAGTTCTGAGCCTTACTGTTCTGCCTCTCGTAAGAGTCTTCACCAAATGCCTAGTGCTGGTGGCTGCGGCGCTCAGATGCCAGGGCCATTAAGTCTTCCCTTGCCTAGACTGGTTCCTGGCAGCCCCCTTTAGGGCTCAGCTACTTGGTGCACTCAGACACCTTTACTCTTTCCAGAAAGCTGGAGATCACCCTGAACCTTCCAAAGTCTTCCCCAGAGCCCAGCCAGCGACTCCTATTTATCTGAGTGGTCCTTGACACAGTTCAGGGCATGGCCTTCCTCCTGCAGGACGGGGGAATTGTCTGAAGGGGCATAGCCCGGAAGGTATCCATGGCTCCACAGGTCCCTGCCAGGACCTTCCTCGGACTTCTGGGGCACATGGTGGCGGCGGCCATCCCCACTGTTCCTTTGGCTCTCCTGAGTCCCACAGTGGATGCTCAGGGTGTTGGGTCAAAGGTTGGACGACCTGGACCAGCCGGTCAGGGTCTCTGACCCAGTACGAAGGACTCTTTATGGTCTGGTGGTTAGATTTCTCCTACCTGGAATAAAGGGTCCCCTTTCAACAGGAGCCCCTGAGATGGATCCCAATGACATGTGTCCTGTCTCTGGGTGCTCATCTGGGAAACAGATGGACTGAGGGGACATGAAACATAGACTTTGACAGCAGATAAGGACCTCTTGGCCCACCTAGTCTGCCAGTTTCCCTACCTACAGGATAGGCCGCAGATCCTAGTTAACCAGCCTATTTCTTCTTACCCGCCACAAGAATTGCTTTGTCTGTCCCATGCACTGTTGAATTCTCCCACAGTTTTAGACCCCACAACCTCCTCAGGAAGGCTGTTCCATGCATCCACTACCCTCTAAAAAAAATACTTCCTCACAGTGCCCCGGAACCACCCCCCATCTTTAAATTGTGTCCCCTTGTTCTTGCACGTCTTTCTGAAAGATGCTACCCTCTTGGACTTTTGATTCCACTGAGGTACTTAAAAGTTTCTATCATGTCCTCCCTCTCCCTTCTTTCCTCAAGGGTATCCATATTAAGCTTCTTTAGTCTCTCCTCGTATGGCTTCTCTTGCAGACCCTGCACCATTTTAGTTGCCCTCCTCTGGACTGCCTCCATTCCTGTCCTATGTCCTTGCGGAGATGGGATCTCCAGAACTGGACGCAGGACTCCAGATGGGGTCTCGCCAGCTGTCTGTACAGAGGGATAACTTCCTGTTTTCTGCTGGTGATGCCTCTCCCTATGCATCCCAGTATACCCCCAGCCCTCCCTGCTGCCTTCTCACATTGCTTGCTAACCTTAAGGTCATCTGATATGATTACCCCCGGGTCCCTTTCCTTTTTTGTTACTCTCTTCCCCCCCCCGTGTTGTGTAATGTTCCCCTGTGTTCTTGTTTCCCAGGTGCATTATTTTGCACTTCTTTGCATTGAATCCTAGCTGCCATACTTCTGATCATTCCTCCAGCCTTGCCAAGTCCCTTCTCATCCTTTCCACGCCTCCTTGTGTATCAACCCTGTTGCAGATCTTTGTCACCTGCAAAGAGGCATACTTTTCCTTCCAGTCCCTCTGCAGTGTCACTTATAAAGACATTAAAAAGGACTGAACCCTGCGGTACCCCACTAGTAACCCCTTTTTCTTCAGAGTGGACTCCATTTACAATTACCTTCTATGTCCTGTTGTCCAGCCAATGTTTGACCTAGGCTACCACCCTGGGACCCACTCCTAGGCTGGTTAATTTGACTAATCTGTGTGGGACTGTCAAATGCCTTGCTAAAGTCTAGGAAGGCCATGTCCACAGCCCCTCCCTGGTCTACTACTTTGGTCACCCAGTCAAAGAAATCTATTAGATTCGTCTGATATGACCATCCCGCTGTGAACCCATGCTGCCTTGGGTCCTGTGCCCCACTGGCCTCAAGGTACTCAACAATTCTTTCCTTCAGAAGTGACTATCACTTTCCCTACCACAGAGGTCAAACCGACAGGTCTGTAGTTTCCTGCCTCTGTCTTGGTCCCAGTTTTGTGAAGGGGAATCGCATCCGCCTTCCTCCAGTCCTCGGGTACCACATCATCCTCCCATGATTACTTAGAGTAGTCAGTGGTTTCACTAGTTCCCCCCCTTAATTCTTTTAGAATTCTGAGGTGAATTCCATCAGGCCCCATTGCTTTGTCCACCTTCAGTTTTAGGAGTTCTTGCAGAACCCTTTTTTTTCTGTGAAAGGGCTGGGATGCTTCAAATCAAGAGTGCTCTTGTTAATTGGATTAGGCACCTCCCCTCCTCTTGTGAATACTGAGCAGAAATATTCGTTCAGTATCCCTGCTTTTTCACTGTCCCCCCTCTGCCCACCCACCATTCATTCTATTCAGCCTCACTATTCCTCCCTTTCTTTCTACGCTCTCTGATGTACATATAAAAGGTTTTATCCCCCTTCTTAACAGAGTTGGCTATCTTTTCCTCAGTTTGGGCCTTTGCTATTCTGACTTCCCTCCCTTCTTCCTTCTGACATGGCCTCCAGACTAGCAACTGCTCCATATCAGTATCCTCTGAGAGCGGTCCTGAACACCCTGCAAGCATTTCAGACTGACCTTTTGCCAGGTCCTCTTCTCATCCAGACTGACAACACGTTGGTAGTGTTAAGTCAACAAGCAAGGGGGCACGCATTCTTACCCCAATGCCAGGAAGTGATGAGGGTCTCTTATTGGGCACTGGAACACTGCCTAGACCTCACTGCTGTTCATGTTTCAGGTGTCCAAAACGTTTCTTGGCAGACGGCCTAAGCTGGTGTCTGTCAAAGGCCCACGAGTGGGAGCTCCTCCAGTCTGTAGCAGATCAGCTATTCGACAGGTGGGGCCACCCAGAGTTGGGCCTCTTTGCATCTCCACTCAAAGCCAAACTGTCCAGTCTCTGCTCATGAGAGCCCATGCCTGGCGTTTTCTGGCCAGACGCCCTGTCCCTCTGTTGGACAGGGAGGTTTCTATATGCTTTCCCTTGCTTTCCCATTCTTCAGAGGGTGACATAGAATTTGATGGCAGATAAGGACCGCTTGGCCCACCTAGTCTGCCCATTTCCCTACCTGATGGATAAGCTGCAGATTCTAGTTAAACAGCTTACTTCGTCCTACTCCCCACTAGAATTGCCTTATGCCTGTTCCATGTATTCTTGAATTCTCCCACTGTTCCTGACTCCACAACCTCATCAGGAAGGCTGTTCCATGCATCCACAACTGTCAAAAAAATACTTTCTAACATTACCTCTGAGCCGTCTCCCCATCTTCAAATTGTGCCCTCTTGTTCTTGCACATCTTTCTGAAAGATGATACCCTCTTGTACTTCCCTTGAGGGTTCTTCTGAAGCTACATGCCGAGGGAGCGGAGATGATCCTCATCGCTCCATTTTGGCCTCTGCAGATTTGGGTCCCACTACTTCAGCAGCTGGCAGTGGAGCCTCCAGTACAGCTGCCACTGAGCTCGCACTTGCTGTCACAGGATCAAGAAACACTGGTCCACCTGGAACAAAAGTCCCTGCATCTTCATGCCTGGCTTCTGCAGACTTGGTTAAATCCAGGTTTGGGGTCTCTCACAAGGTGGCGGACATTCCCGTTGCAGCGAGAAAAGCCTCTACTAGATCCACTTATGCCATGAAGTGGAAAAGATTTTGTCTGTGGGCTTTCCCCAGTCACTTGGACCCACTCACTTGTCCAGTGGACTTTTTTTTTTTTAGCATCTCCTCTCCTTATTAAATCAAGGCTTGAGCTACTTCTCCATAAAGGTCCATCTGTCAGCAGTCTGCTTACCATGTTCCTGTGGAAGGGAAAATGCTCGCCCAACTGGACTTGTCCCGTACATTTTTGCAGGGCGTACTGCATATTAAGTCTTCCATCAGAGATCCAGTACCACCCTGGGATCTCCTTTTCATATGCTAGAAAAGCTGACACACACAGCCCCGTTCGAGCATGCTGCAGAATGCGCACTTTGCTTCCTTTCCTGGAAAGTGTTTTTTAGTTGCAGTTACTTTTGCCCAGAGAGTTTCCGAGCTTCAGGCCCTGATGCACAAAGGAGCCTTTCTTAATTTTTCACAGGGACAGGGTGTCCTTGCGAACCAATTCTAAGTTTTTGCCTAAAGTGGTGTCCGAACTTGTATTGAATCGGGACATCACCCTTCCAGTATACTACCTGAACCACTAACCGGGAGTGCCCCTGCATACTTTGGATATCCACAGGGTGCTAGGGTACTATCTGAAACACTGCTCCACACCATAAGACTGAGCAGTTCATGGCATTTGTGCCTCACTGCCAATACTCACTAGTGTCTTAAGTACAACAAACCCCTACCGGGCTCGGTTAAGGGTCATTCTACCAGGGGAGTGGCTACTTAATTCACATCTTTGCATAATGTCTCAATTGGAGACATCTCTTCAGCAGCTGCTCGGAGCTCGGTGCATACTTTCATTAAGCACCACATCCTGGACATTGCTTCTAGGTGAAGGGCAGGCTTCGGCCTAGTGGTCCTTCAGGGCCTATCTTAAGGTGCCTTTCTAGCACTGGTGCTCACAGCCGCCTCCAAGTTACCTGTTCCTTTTTGCAGGACTGCTTGGGATTCATTCCTAATGGTAATAGCCTGCTACAAGAGCTCCCACTAAAAGTAAGATAGTACAGGTACGTAAGAACTTACTGTAACAGCAGATCTTCGAGAGGAGCTCTTGCAGTAGGCACTGCTTTCCCTCCCTCCTTCCCCCGGTGAGCTGTTTTTTGCATCTTTATTCACAGCAAGCTTCCGCCCAGTCCGCCTGCCAGCCTTACCAACTGGTCTCCTGCAGGTGAACTGAGGTGGTGCTGGGGACCGCCCTTGATTCCATTGGCTGGCATTGGGGGCGGTCCCCCTGGAGATTGCTAGCCAAAGGTTTTCGATGGGTCCTAGTGCCTGCGGCATAGTTCTGATAATGGCTTGCTGCAAGAGCTCCTCTTGAGGATCTGTTACGGTAAGTTTTTACGTAACTGTACTTTCCACTGCCAGACAGCATCCTTAAGGTAGAGCAGCAGGAGACCTGCCTACCCCATCATCCACCTGGGTGTCCACTCCATAAGACCCTAAGCATGGGGGGGCAGCAGCAGTACCTAGCTCTGCTTGACTCACTGGGTTACTTCCTGATACTGAAACCAGATACTTGGGCCCTAGCAATAACAGCAGCGAGGACATGCTCTGGATATTTTTGAACCATCTCCAGTCAACCACATTGCTCATTACTCTTCAGAACATCGCACAAGGTTTTTGGGAGACATTTAATGCCTTGTTACAAAGGTTTAAAGTACTTATTCCTAGAACAGAGGCACCTAGGGTTCTGTTTTATGGCATCTCCTAGTTCTAAAATGGACAAGAAATCTGAAGCCTACTCCAGATCCCAGAGCATGGACATTTCGTATTGAGCACGGAAAGCCCAGAATAGCTCACTTCCTGAGCCCTGCTCCCAGGGCTGCAGGTAGGAGTTTGGCTTTCTTCTCTGGATATGTAGGTATGCCTTCGTATTAGTTTTTTTTCCACCATGGGTTTTGACCAAATGCTTGACTGTTGGTAACAACCTTCGCAGGGATGACCTTTAAGTCCTTCCTTGCCTGGATGGCTGTTCCTATAAGTTGACTCCAAGGTGCAGCTTTTACATTCTAGCATGCACCATATAGGTGTTCCCTGTCCTAGACCCTACAGTCAATATGCCCCAGATCTGTTGACCTCTTCCAGTATCTAGTATATTGAGGCAATCTGGGACCTTACTCTAGACCCGGCCTACCTATTCCTGGTAGGGGCTAATCATGTGGATAGTACAGCCTGAATGTCCATACCAGTCTGTATGTCCTAGCTAGAATATGCCTGAGGTCTTTAGACATGATGATGGCAACTGTCCTGATAGCAAGGACCAGACTGTATCACCACCCCCCTCCCCCAGTCAGATGTCCTTGGATCCTCTGAATTAAGATGGGCAATATTAAATGAGGGAGAATCGGTGAGACTGGAGGTGGGTTCTGGATTATGATCTAGAACCATAGTAGTCATTCCAGAAGCCCTAACATGTCTTGCCAGATGAGCTAGACTAGTCTGTTCCTGGATGTATGACTGAACCCCGCTGATATGCACAGTGGCAGACCAACGCAGCAGATGGGGCCTGTACAGGGTTGAACCACTTTTTGATCTCCCCATATACTGCAGGAAAAATTTTGTTCACTCACTCCAAGACCTGGAATTTTTTTTTTTAAGTTAGCTGCATTATCCATTTATTGATGAGGGATGTTCTTACTTGCCTTTCCCTTCATTTTAGTCAGTGTTGCTTATGCTCCCAGTAACATGAGCAACTCTGGTATTCATTGTTCCAGACATCCAGTTCCACATACTGCAGAAATCTCTTCCTGCCCTTAAGCTAGGGTCTACTATCAGAGAAACATGTCTATCAGGACTCCAGCTTCTGTCCTGCAGGGCTCTTGAATATAACCATGGATAGACTTGGAGTTTCCTAACTGGTGGTTGTCTGCATGGCAGCCAGACTACCTCTCAAGAACCAGCTTTTTCTGAGAGATCGAAGTGATTTTCCCAGTGGACCGCTTCTCGCTATTTGGATTAGGTAAACCAATACCTGCAATGTCAACTACCCTTGTCAAATCTAGATTCCTAAAGTGCACTTGGCTCTCAACTTTCCATGTGCCAGTTGTCATGCGGTTGACTGCTATTAGGGGCTCGTACATTTCAGAGAGGCCTTCTTCTATATTAAAAGCCTCTTATTTTTGTAACCCAGTCCTCGCTTGGGTCTAAACTGGAGAAACTTACACTGGCTCTGTTTGAGCCAGCTGCGACTAGATTTCTGCCTCCTTTCTTGAAGAGTCTTATTGTCATTCCTTCTACGCAAAGAATACCAGTTTCAAGCTAACGTGAGCCTTCGGATTCACATTTTGCCCAAAGACTGGGTATCTTTGCATACTCACCCAGAGTCTTTACTGTTGGTATATACACTATTGGTATTCTGTGCACAGTGTTGACTCCATAGAGTCCTCATAGTTCTTGTTTTAGCCAACCAGGCTGTATGGCAAACAACTTCTTGTTTGATCATTTTTCTAGAGGTGGGGACACTTCTGTTGCATGTTATCCCCACAGCAGATACATGGTTATGTGCAGATACCAACCAGAGTACTGTCCATACTTTCACTAAACACTACAGTCTGGATGTGTTCCGAAAGTGGGGTGGTGTTGACATGGAAGTCTTCAGGGTCTAGTTTCATAGGCATGTAGCTGCCAACCACCCAGACTTATTGAACAGTACTGCGTGATACTCATTCCATACTGTGGCCTGATGAAAGATCCTTGAAGATGAAACTGTTATGTACTTACCGTAACAGTAGCTGTTAGAGAATCTCCTTTCATTAGGCTATAGCAACCCATCCTCCATCCCGCTAGGGTTCTACAACTTTGCGAATGTTGCCTTCTCTATGAAGATTTATCAGAGGTCTTCATGCAGGCTTTTGTCTCACTTGTTTGGCAGAGCCATGCATTCTTGCTTGGTTCCCTAAACAAAGGTCCTAGGGATCTTCGAGGATATCTCTTGCAGCAAGCCATACCTTTGCTGCAAGAGATTGTCTTGAAGATCTGCGATTACGGTAAGTTCTTGGATAATCTACAGTATTGTACATGATCTTTGAAGTTTTATTTAGTATCTTCATACTGGTTTTACCTCTCTGGTTTGGCAGTCATGCATTCTCTCCTGGTTCCCTTAGGAGAGGTCCTCCAAGCATGATCTCTGGTGGGGAACTGAGGGAAGGGGCCGCCCATGTTTATATAGGGAGATGAGAGGTGACTTAAGATGTCGCTGTGGGTGCCCCCTAGTGGACTGCTTGCAAAAGCTTCCATGTGATCATAGAGCTTGGTGGTTATAAGTTCTGTATGTGGCCTGATGAGATTCTCTCTCTGTACTGTTACAAAAAGAACACTTGCGTACTTACTGTAACACTGCAGTTGCTATGCAAACTTTAATAATGTTCTGTCCCCTGCAAGGGAATGGGCTGCAGGAACCTTAACATGTTTTTTTTTTACTAGCAAGAGGTGGTGCCAGATGAATATGGGAGACTTTTCGGTTTTGACACACAAGCAGCAGATTGGCCAGCCTGTAGATGTACTAAACCTGGATTTTACTAAAGTCTTTGACTCTGTCTCTCATGGAAGGATGGTGAGGAAACTGGGTGATTATGGATTGGGGGAGAAAAGATAATTAGGTAGGTAAAAAAACAGTTGGAGGACTCGGAGTGTTGTACCGAATGGTGGGGAGGCAGTCGCAAGCTGGGTGCCCTAGGGTTTGATATTGGATCTGGTTCTTTTCAGTATGTTCATCTGTTTTCTTGGGTAGGGAGTCTGTAGGAAGATGGACTGCTTTGCATATGAGATCTGCTGTAGAGTGGACTCCTGAGTAGGGACCATATAGCGGCATCTATAGGGGTGTCTACGAGTTGAAATTTAACACAGTGGAAAGTTATAAACCATGGGGCCAAAAACCCAAAATCAAAATACAGAAGGTGGGGTTAGACAGCACAGTGGCAGAAAAGGATATGTAGTAATAAATGAAAGGCAAATGGAGTGCATGGGAAGGGGAGCACTGGCAGGAGGGAGGCGATAATGCCCCTCTGCAGATTACTGGTCCAGCTTCCTTTGGCGTTCTATGTACGTTTTTTTTTTTTTTGAAATCCACACCTAAAGCGAAATGGGGACGGGCTGGAGTCTGTGCCCAGGAGTGCTACAGAGATGATCCAGGGGTAGAAGGGGAGGACTTGGCAAGGAATGTCTGAATATCTGACTGTATACTTTGAAAGAAACTAGGGGGACATGATTGAGAAGTAGTTCTTTCACAGATTCAATAGACACCAATTTTTTCACAATAATATCTTTAAAGATATATCTTCTGAGCCACACCGATGGCATCCAGACCACTCAAATACATCAATGTGGGCAGTCCCAGCTAGGTTAGATGTCCTGATGCCATAGCTGATGGGTTTAGAGGTGTGGCTGGAGAAGATTCTCTCGGATCTACTGTTGCTAGTAAGCAAAAATAAAAAAACTTGCAGTTCCACCAGAAGACACGCCATGAAACTAGAGGGTTGGGGTGGGTAGTGGGAGGTTGTAAGAGAATGGGACAGTCTTGGGGGTTTGCAGGGAGAACATGGGGACTGAGGTGTTTAAGTCTGAGAGGCAGGGAACGGGCAGACTGGGCTGCTGGGCCTGTTCTGTCAACATTTCCTGGGTTTCTCTATTGCAGTCCTGAAAAACGGAAACAGCACTTTCTGTTCAAGCATCACACAAAGGCAGACATTTAAGACTTTGACCTAAGGTGACGCTTTAGGAGGGCAGTAATGCCACAGGCTGACATGGTATGCCCGTAAGTACTGCAGGTTCTTGCATATGGAGAGTTTCATTAAAATCTGTCCCTGCTTTGCATTTGCCAGACCTAAACATAACTTCTACATTGAGGTTTGTAATGGGGAGGGTGTGTTGAGATTTGGGGGGAATGTAATGCAGGACATGATTTACTTAATGCTGTAAGTCTCCTTACATCAGGACCTGCAGTATGAAGGGCATTGCCATGTCAGTCTCTCAGGGTTGCTTTTGTAGCGCATGATCTTGATATTGTATTGTCTAAGATGCCCAAATTCAGAACAGACTGCCTCCATTTTAAAGATGGAAGACTCTCATTCCATGCTATTTATCTGAATGGCCAGGAGTGGTGTTATTGATGTAATAGTGTTCAGGCAGTATGAAAAGAGCAGTAGCTGCTGAGTAGAGGGTTTCAGGGTTGTTACAAAGGCAACAGAGTTCTGGATAACCAATACAAAACAAACTGCTGGAGGGCATCTAGAGGTGTAAAATCTGTTTCCCTGTCACCTTTAAAATCTGTTTGCTTATGGGAATGCCACATAGTACGCTCCAAAAGAACCCCAGAGCAAATGCCCTGAGGTATGGGTTATCCCGGAGGATATTGACCTTACGGCCACGTTTTAAAGGAAACACAATTGCACATACACCAATAATGCAAAGCATCATGGGAAACACCCACCCCATTACATCTTCCTTCTGGTAAGCAAACACAACAGTAGTGCATGTTACAGTGGAAAAATTTTACCTATACTTTTGTTCCATTTTGGATTACCCCCTACCTCTTGTACGACACCGTTCATTTTTGAATCTGCTTTAGCACATGTTTTTGCATGTGAAATAAATAGCTTGGATCAAGATTTCGGCTGTTTTTACACCTGTTCTGGTCTGGAAGGGCTGTCAGCTGCATGCCAGTTCGTTTTAGTTAAAAGTGATAAAAATAATGATGGAAACCTGTACAGAACCATATTAAAGCATGCTCCCCTTCACCAGAAACAGGATCAAAATGAGGAAAAGAATATTGTACGAGAAGACAGGGCAGTCTAGAATGGAATAGGAGTCAGAGGTTTAACCTTGATGACATGCACTGCTGCTTTAATTTATCCATGCGGATTAGTGGGAACAGACTGTACAGGAAACGTAGGTACAAGAAGAAATAACCAACTAATGTGTGATTTTTGGGCATACATAGTGGTATTAAAAGTAATAAATTTGAAGAAACCCACGCCAGATTAGTAGTTTAACACTGAAGTTGGTAGATGTTTTTAAGATGAAATTTTCCTATCATCTTTAAGTAAGAAATGGTGCACATTTGGATTTGCAGCTTATGGACTAAGGTATTAAGCTTTAACTTTTAATATATTAAGCATATTTTTCATGTCTGAATAACTAAATTTTTATGTATGCATCAGGGGCATATATTTTGATTTTATGCGTTTCTACATTTTATACTGTCACAATTTCCTCTCTCTAAATGGTGGTATTAGTTACCTTTTTCTTTTTTCTGTTTTAGGTGAAGGAGCAGTATTTTACTTCAGATTTGAAGATGCATTTGAGGTGGTTTTAGGCCACCGCCCCCAAATAGAAGTTCAGACTTATTTTTGTTCCGTATCATACCCTATGAATGGCAGTAGAAAGTCTGGTCCCTCAAGTTCATTTGAGTTCTCATTTAAAAATTGCTTTTATTGTTTTTACCTTTTTAACCGCTGTACTTCTGAGAACCATTTTTTTTTTTTTGTGAGACCAACCCCAGTAGATTGTTTTTGAAAACGTCTTGTGTTAAAAGCCCATTGTGACAATGTCTTGACATGGTAACGTCTTACTGGATTGCTTTTTTATTTTAAATAAAACATTTTGTACAAGTAAACTAGTTTGGATTCTTTGGTTCCACTTTTTAGTGCTTCCTTTCGTAAGATGCCTCTCGTACATACAGATATGAAGAGGCATTCATTCTAGAGGAAATTACATATTAACTTACTGAGTAATATGCTAATTATGGCCGGATTACCAAAGTAAGACTCCACAGAATGGGCCAGTAGCAATCTGACTGTTTCACCCCTTCTTGTAGCTGGGGTTGGGGGCAAGGTGAAAAATTTCTATTAAAAAAAAAAACTTGTGATGAAATGCTGTACTCTAATTTAAGCAAAATATGCTGGCAAAGGTTCTGCTATGTTTGTGGCAAACCTTTGCCATAGTGTATGTGGATTTGCATAACCCTTTTACAGTGGCTGTTTATGGACAATACACTTGTCTGGTTCTACTGTTGGTCTGCCTGTGTAAATAATTAAAATGCAACTATACTGATGCCACCTTCATCACTTTGTGGATTGTTTTTGCACATTCCATTTTATAACTGCAAATTGTTTTTCTGTATGTTTTCATGTATTAAATGTGAATAAGATCCAGTTACTGAAATTACATCTTGCTCGTCTCAGTTCTGTGGTCTGCTGCCGCTCATGCTTTGCTGTTGTGGCTTGTGCTTCTCGTCCGAAATTCTTGTTCCCCCGAAATGTGATGGGGAAACTGTTGTTCTTATCCCAGAGGTCCTTTAGCATCAGTAACTATTGCAGTCCACTGGATAACTAGCACTGCCCCAGAGGTGGAATGTATGGTAATGAGATTTATGAATTGGCCAATTAGATTGAAGCTATGGTATGTGCTGAGCAGTAAGAGGGAAGGAGGTTTCAGGATTTTTTTTCTCCGCTGGACTGAGCAACACTGCCTCTGAGGTGCCCTCTCCTGTCCATCTTCATTCATCACAGATGGGTATCGGCCAGAGGTCGTGACCCTGCGGGAGCTTTTTGGTATTGACGGCGCCACCCTCTAGGCCAATTTACTACATGGCGCTTCAGGGTTGGCCATTATCTGTAATCGGTGCCATCCCCTCACCAGTTCTTAGTCTCCTGCCATTAAGGACAGACCTTATGTGGAGCTCTATTTTCCTGCTACGCCATGGCGGCCTAGTTTCGTTCGGCCTAGCAGCTGCACTCAGTAGTTGATTCTGTTTCACCATCTGCTCGCCGCTGATTTACCAGTAAGATTGGTTCTTTTATTGGCTTATTCAAGCGACATCGGGTACTGTTTTACTGGTAGATTGTCTGGTTTGCGGGGCAAGAAGTCCAAGACGGGGCGGCCCCCAATGCGTCTGTGCCCCTGCAGCCATCGGTACTCCATTACGGACCAGCATGATCGATGTTTCTCCTGCCTTGGCCCTCTTCATAACATGGACAACTGCGACACCTGCTTCTCCATGGACCGCCGAATCGAGTGCATTGAAAGTGGGGCGTGCGCCACTGACTGTCAGGGGACAGGTGCGCATTTGTAAGGCCAAGGTGCAGATGCGTGGCACTTCCTCTGGGTCCCCTCCCAGTTCTGTACGGACCGCGGAGGAGGGGGCTCCCATCTCTTCTAGCCTTGCCCGCGGTGAGGGCCTTTCATGGTGCAGGAGGCCCAGTCCGTCCCTTTCAGGAGTTGGGTGGGAGGCACCGCTTTGGCAGCTGCCGCTTTGGAGGTGAGGGCTCCCTCGGTGTCATGTCCTGGGACGTGCAGTTCCGGGCTGGCACCTGTCTTGACACTGTCTCCCCCACTGGGAGCTAAGGGGCTTAGTCTCAAGGTTCGGACCCCTTCTGGGGTGCTTGGTACTTGCCCATTTGTGATGAATAATGAAGATTGACACAAGATATGAAAATTACATACCTACTGTAATTCTTGATCTTTCTGTGCATCTTCATTCATCACAAAATCCTGCCCACCATCCTCCTGGGGCCTCTGTCTCTGTGTCCTCCTTCCTTCCATTTGGCCAGGAGTGGTGGGACCTTAGGCACACAGGGGGCTTTTCCCACAGCTTAGAAGCTGCAGGGGCGGCAAGAGGGGGAGTTCCTCCATCGCCTTATGGCTTCCACCCCTTCTTAGGGGTGGGATGTTGGTTGCTGTCCCCTCTCTCCTCCCCTTATCCTTGTCCTTCGTGACTAATCCCTTATGGTTCTTTTGAATCTTTTATAGTTCTTTTAGATGGAGGGTTCCTTCCCCCCCTCTTGTTTTTGTGGGATCAGGACGGGACATACCTCGGCTGCTGGACTCGCCCCTTCCTTGAATTCGACTCTGTTGAAAAGTAGTCTTCTGCTGGAAGTTCTTGGTGTTCTCCTTGTTGGGAAACTTGCCAGCCTTGCCAAGTTCTCTGGCCTATGTATTACATGCCTATGAAAAACTGAGATCCAGATCGCGAGCCTTGGTCTTGTCCCTTGCTCTCCCAGTTTCTTTATTTCTTACCCTCCCTTTCTTTTCTTCTCCTTTTTCCTCTTCCAGAGATTGGGGCCCCTCCCAATCCCCTTAGATTGTTCTCTCCCTCATCTTTCCTCTAAGTTTATTCCTCTTTATCTTTTCCTCTATCTGTTCCTTGGACTCTTGTCCCACCCTATTCTTACTCTGAGGCGACTGAGAACTGGCGAGGGCGGTGCCGACAACAGATAATTGCCAACCCTCTAGCGCCACGTACAGCGCTCCCTATATAAAAAATGCTCCCACGGGGTCATGACCTCCAACTGATACCCATATGTGATGAAAGGTGAAGATAACACACAGATAAAGAATTACTCTAGGTACGTCACTTTTATCCTAGACTGGTAGCCATCTCTCTTGAATTTGAGTGTGGTAAGTATTTTAGTTTTTTGGTTATCGCGTCTTGTTTCCACAGTCCCCTGTCTGTACTATTGTTTATCGTGATTCCCTTTTTATAGTGGGAACAGACAATTACACATTTTTATTTCTGAAGTCTCAGTTCAACGCAAGGGAACCAGCCGTTGGACCTTGGTTTTAAACAGTTTAACATTCTTTTTGGGGTTTTCTGTTAATTGGGCATGTCAGAATCCCCAAAGAAAAGGACTGGACCCACAGATTTTAAAAACTGCTTGAACTACCATAGAATTTTAGCTAAAGCTGATATGGCATGTTTAAAGTGTTTAGGTCCAGATCATTATTGTGTTTGCTCCAAATTCTGTTCCAAAACTCTGAGAACTGGAGCAAAAAGACTTGGAGAAATGGCAGAAGGGTTATCTGGTCCCAAGGCTGCCGATGAGGGGGGCCTATTAAAAAAAAAAAAAAAATATGCAGGTGCTGAGGCATCTTTGAAGTCTAAGCCTAGTACAGGTGCTGAATTGCCTTTAAAAACAACTAAACTGGGTACTGGAAGTGCCTTCTAAAGTAAGGCTGAACGGGCTTATGAAGTTCCTAAATTAATCACAAAACCTGAACAAATCACTGAAGTGGTGTCAAAAAAGATGTAGGGGGAAAAAATTCTGTTGCTGTTCCAGGCAGTGCCATTGGTGAGGCTGCAAGGGGACAAAAGCATAAAGATATTTCAAAAAATTTTGAAACCCAGGATGGAGGTCCAAGATTTTCAAGGGAATCTTCCTTCCATGGAGGATATGGCAAAAGTAGTCAGATTTGTAAAAGGCGCTTTTAAAATTATCAAAGTGCCTGAACAGTTTTTAAACCAAACAGCAATAAAACTAAATAAATGGATTAAAGTTAAAAATATGCAGCATTACCTAATTACTAAGAATCTAAAAAATGCTAAACTGAATTTTTAGTGCAGTTTTAAAAGTTTCAGTGGACAGGCACTCTGACCTGACGAGGTAGTGTTCCACAGGGTTGGGGGCCATAAAAGCAAAAGATCTCGCCCCTGAGGTCTTCAAACGGATCCTGGGAACCTCTAGCAGTCCCTCATCAGTGGAACGGAAGGAGCAGTAGGGACACAGGTCTTGCAAATAGCACAGTCCCTGTCCATGAGTGCTTGTAGGTCAGCAAACCGACCTTAAAGGTGATCTTCCACTGCACTGGCAGTCAGTGCAGCCCACGAAGCAGAGGTGTGACATGGCTAGATTGCGATAAACCCATCAGCCTTTAGCCTGGCACCTTTATCAAACTATCCAGGGCATGGGTTCTATTTTCGGTGCCTCTTATTTCCCTAGACTAACCCCTTCTGATGTTACCTCTGCTGTAGGAGCTGACAAAGGGGATGATGACTTATGAGCCCCCTCATGACACCTGAGGATAAGGCACCAGAACCAGATGAGTCTCCTGATCCAAATTTTGGGGCTTCTCCTGAGCAGGAGGATAATTGTGTTCCTCAAACCCCAGGAAATCTTACTGTATTCTGACAACTGCAGTATGGTCTCGCCATAGAACTGCCCCGGAGCCGAAATGGTTAATAGAACCTATGCTAATAGTGGAATGTTAGGCTCTAGCTTGGTTTTCAAATTGCTGTCCCTGGTTGCACTTCCTGCAACCATCATATTCTTTACTCCGCTTGCCTCAGTAAGATGTCTCTGGAGAGCTCCTTCACTTTAACTGAAGAAATAATTTCTCTGGTTTAATTTTAAAGTCCATTTTATTTTTGAAGCACTGTCCTTGGTTCACAGGTAGAATTAGTTAGATTAGTGTAGTTTTTGGGTAAGTCTTTCGGTTCCTCTTCGGTTTTTCCAACAGAGAAGGAACAGAGGTCAATTTCTGTAATTGTTTAAATTTAAGCTACTGTTACCATTCGGTAAAGCGGTGTTTACTTAAGTTTGAACATACCAGGGTAATTCTGTTTTTACTTCGGTTTAAAAAAACTGATCAATGTCACAGACCAAGAAGTGAATGGGCCTCACAAGTTTCCAACAGTGTAGAGTGTGGGGGGACAGTTTGAAATGGCATATCCTCATTTGTGTGTTGCGTGGGGTTTAACCACCTCAAAGGGGACTGAGATCTGTGTGTTAAAAAAAAAAAAAAAACCTCAGTCGACGCTTGATAGGAGTTTGAAACGACTGCAGGAAAGGATGTCTGAGCAGACAAATAGATTTTTGTTCAGAAAGAACAGGATGATCAGCCCTCTGACAAGGGTGACTGTTTTTCCGCCAAAAAGAAACCTCCTGACCCTGCTGCTAACCCAGCAGCCGCAGGGAAGACAGAAGAAAAGCATTCAGTGGTTGAACTGCAATAGAGTATGCTGATTCCAACTGCTGTGGAAATGGCTAACGCTATCAAAATAATTTGGTCGCTTCAACCAGTAACACCGGTTCAGGTTCAAAAGTGACCGCATTTGACCGCGTCTGGTTCCCGGTTCATTGGAACCAGAGGTGGACACTTTTGATGAGGATTATTATGATGCTGATTTTTAAGGATGCGAACTATGGTGAACCCATTGACCCGGACATTTCACCGGTTCCTCATCGTCCTGACTCCCCTGACAAGGGAACTGAGGAAGTCGCCTCTCATTTCAAATTTATGGAACAGTTGGCTTTGTCCTTGGACCTCCCCACACAGGAATCCTCCAATGAGGAGGAACAGGACTACAGGGACATGATGGATGTTCAGGCTACAAAAAGGGTTTTGCTTCCATCCGTAAGTCCTTGAAAGAGCAGGTGATGAAAATCCTGCATACCCCTACTTCTATTCCACCAGTTGATGGGTGGATAAGAAATATTGGGTGACTAAGAGTGGGGCAGAGTTTCTTTTTGGCCACCCTAGCCATGAGAGTGTGGTACAGGCAGCAGCCTGTGATAAAGCAGGTATTCCCCTGGCATCCCATCCTCCTGACAAGGATTCCAGAAAGCTGGATTCTGTTGCAAAAAGATATCTGGGTTCCTCACTGGCAATTAGCCAGGCTTCATACATGGCCTATGTTGCCAGATTTCAAAGGACGCTCTGCGACACTGTCCTACAGATTACTAAGTCAGTGCCAACACAAATGGCTACAGACCTGGAGGAAGCTGCCAAGAGAGGGATAGAGGCTTCCAAAGTCCAGTTCAGAATGGCTGTGGATAGCATTGATACTGCAGCCAGACAGATGGTTTCTTCAGTGTCATTGAGAAGATTTGCTTGGCTCAGGACTACCAGTCTGACCCAAGACACTCCGTCCAAGGCCATGGACTTCCCATGTGAGCCTTCATCTCTGGACAGCAGACCGAGGCTTACAAGAGGAAAATGGACTAATACAAAACAGCATATCAAAGAGCTGCTGCTAAGGAGAAGGCTCCTTCCCCACAAAAACCACATGCTAGGGGTCATAGGGGCAGAACTTACAGGCCATTCTTCCAGCCTCTGGCATATCCACATTACCAACAGCAGAGGTTATTTCAGAGGCGGGGCAGGAGAGGCACTAACCATACTAGCCCCAGCATCCTGTCAGCACATCAGACTAAGCACACACCCTGAGGGATCTGCTCTGGTCGCCTCCCAAGGACCAGTAGGGGGGCAGGCTGACCCACTGTCTCCAGGAATGGCAGTCCATCACTACAGATCGGTGGGTCCTGGAGGTAGTGGGTTAGGGCCTTGCAGTCTGTTTCAAAATCGGACCAAGACTGAGGGCAAGAGTCTTTCAACCTTCCTTCCCACCAAAGGCATTTTTGCTGGAAATGGAGGTGTTAAATCTGCTTTCACTAGGAGCAGTGGAGCCAGTTTCCCTCTTGCAGAAATCTAATTCAGAATGCTTACCTTAAAAACGATTCTGCCAGCTTTTAGGCAAGGGGATTGGTTGGCATCTCTGGATCTAAAAGATGCTTATTTCCATATCCTCATAAGGCACTGTCACAAAGTTCCTGAGGTTCAGGCTTCCGTCAGGCCATTATCAGTTCAGAGGTATGCCTTTCGGCCTTCCCTCTGCCCCAAGGGTGTTCACAAAATGCTTGGCAGTAGTTGTGGCACACCTACAGAGGCAGGGAGTGGCAGTCTTCCCATACCTGGACGACTGGCTCTTAGTGGGACAGTCTTCCCAACAGGTCAAGCAGTCTTTGACCTTAACATAGGAACTTACAGTCCTTGGGTTTCTTGATAAACCAGCAGAAATCGGTACTGCAACCAGTACAGCCTCTGGAATTTATAGGAGCACAATTGGATTCAGTCAGAGGAAGGGCTTTTCTTCCTCAGCCGAGGGTAGACACTCGGGCGGCTGGTAGGTTCTTTCAACCCTCACAGCCTCAGGCTGGCGAGACATTTTCTCCAGTTGCTGGACCACATGGCAGCCTCAACTGCCACAGTGTCAGGAGCAAAATTTCAGATGAGGGATATTCAGTATCACCTCAAGCATTATTGGCACAAAAAAGGACAAACTGTCAGTTGGTCCCAGTCACTCAAATATTCGTGCAGGCGCTCCAGTGGTGGCAGGATTTGGGAAACCTCAGACAAGGGGTCCCATTCCTACAAGAGCAACCATCTCTGGTGCTCACTACAGATGCATCCCTTCTAGGGATGCACATCTAGAGGAGCATACTGTCCACGGTACATGGCTCATACAGGAGTCATCACTGCACATCAACCTATTGGAGCTCAGGGCAGTGTTCCTGGCACTTCAGGCATTCACCAGTATGCTGCAGAGAAAAGTGGTCCAGGTCAGGACAGACATGACCACAATGTGCTACATCAACAAGGAAGCACAAGGTCCACACCCCTGTGTACAGAAGTGCTGAGAATATGGACCCTGGCCTATTCCCTAAACATGCTGTCAGCAATCCACCTTCCAGGGAAGGACAGTGTGCAGGCAGATGCACTAAGCAGAATAAATCGGAACCATCGTGAATGGTCCCTAAACAAGTACTACAGTTGGTGTTCAGAAGGTGGGGCACTCCAGAGGTAGACCTCTTTGCTTCCCCAGACAACTACCTCTGTTGCTACTACTGCTGCAGACCTCCACTGAAGGGCACAGTACCACTGGATGCACTGATCGTGGATTGGACAGGGAAGTTCTTGTATGTCTTCCCTCCCTTCCCACTATTAGAGTCCTGAACAAGCTCTGATCTCAACTAGCCACAGTGGTCCTCATTGCCCCAGATTGGGCCAGGCAACCATGGCATTCCCTAGTCCTGTCCTTGTCTGTAGCCATGCCAATCAGCCTACCCAGGAGGCACAATCTGCTGACCTCCGGGGGCAGGATCCTTTATTCCAACCGTCGGTCCCTCAGACTCGAAGCCTGGTTCTTGAGGACCTAGAGTATGCAAATTTGAATCTCTTGGAGGGGGGTAATGGAGGTCCTTAGGGAGTACAGAAAACCTGCTACCAGAAATTTATACTTCTAAGTGGAAAAGATTTTATTTCTAGGGACATGGATATGTTGGTCATCCACACTTATTGGCAGGTTCCTTGCCGCTTTAAATCTTGCCGGAAGGTCTTCAAGCTGGCTCCTCCCACCCACCCGGGTGGTAAAACTCTCGGCTCTGCCCCATGACGCCAGATCTTCCTTACCGCTTGGAAGCTCAGGTTCCCTCCCTTACGCTCCGCGTATAAGACTGGCTCCTAACTCTTCGGTTTTCCGAAATTAATCTTTAAGGTTTTCTAGACTTTGGTCAACTATTTCCCTCGCGGCTGCGATGGACAAATCTACTCCCGGTTTTCGGAGATGCCCATGCGGGCAGAAGATGTCTCGGACGGATCCGCACTCCACGTGCGTCTATTGCTTGGGCCTTGAGCACAACCCGCAGCCTTGCGACCTGTGCTCTTCTTTCTCTGCCTACGTCCTGGAAGACCATGCCGCCCGTCTGCAACTTGGGTGACCCGAAAAGCATTACCCTCCGGTAAAGTTGAAAGAGGCCCGGTTGGAGGTCTCCGCAGCGGCGGGCTCAGCGGATCAGCTAGAGCAGATCGCCCTCGAAGAGGAGGCGGCGCAGACCGCATCTTCCTCGGCCGCGGCATTTATCCCACTCTCCCTGGGATCCTCATTCTGCTTCCTTTAAGGAGCTTTGTCTGTCTCTCTCCACCAAGGGAGAGGGCCCTTCATCTTCGGGACCTTCCTCTTTGTCCAAAAAGGACGACAAGGGTAAGTCTGTCCGTCGATGCTCTTGGGAGCGGGAGAGGTCCCCCTCCCCGAGCGGTCGACCGTCGATGCTTCGGCCACTGGCTTCACGGTGTCCCCGTCAGGTCAGTTGACCGAGACTTCCGTCAACGCAGTCGATCTTTCTCGACCCGTTGGACGGGTTGTCGACCGGTGAAGCCGAAAATCCTCTCTCCCCGGTTCCCCCGGTGGTGGTTGAGGATCCCGTGGGCTTGCCAGTGCCTCCGGTTCCGGAGCCCTTGGGTGTTCCTTCCGAGCCGAAGGGAGGGCGGGTTTCCCCCGCTCCTTCCCTGCACCCTCCTCGGAAAAGCAGAGGTTCTCTGTTTTGGACCTCTTCGCGGTCCA
Source organism: Neoceratodus forsteri (assembly GCA_016271365.2). Classification (NCBI taxonomy): domain Eukaryota; kingdom Metazoa; phylum Chordata; order Ceratodontiformes; family Ceratodontidae; genus Neoceratodus; species Neoceratodus forsteri. Next base: position 665,626,317 of record CM057453.1, read on the forward strand.
GCCGATCCTGCCACCAGAGGCAGTCTCTGTCTTGACACCGCGGCAAGCGGCGCCGCCGCTCGGACCAGGGGAGGCTTCGACGCAAGTTGCGTCGACGATACGAGGACCTCATGTGGCAACAGCTTCTGCTGGCCGGGAACAAGCCGACCACATCGCCTTCCCCGGCCATTAAGTGGCTGTCACCGGAGCGGCCGAAGCAACCCCTCGCTTTAGCAGAGGCGCCTGTTTCCAGGCCTGTTGCTCAGCCGAAACCAGCTGCTCCACCGATTAGGGTGGAACCTCCGCCTCCACAGCCGTTGTTTGGGGCTCCGACCAAGAACTCTCGGTCGGCTCAGAGTTTACCCCATAGGCTGTCGGTCACCCTTACTCCCGATCGCCCTCGGCAGGTAGAGGGTGGCTCAGGCCCGAGGCAGCTCTTTGCGGACTCTTCTGAGTCAGATTCCTCCCTCTTCTCGAGTCGACTGGACTTGGAGTCCTCTGGAGGTCAGTCGCTGGACGATGGCCCTTCTTTCTGGGTTTGCTTAGGCTCATCTTGGAGTCCACCGGGATGCAGCTCAGGCCCGTATCCAAGCGGGCCAAGTATCGCCTCACGGAGATATTGGACTGAGGGGATTCTCCTACGGAGGCCTTTCCTGTGGCCGAGGCCATTGTGGGCCCGGCCTTGGAGCTCTGGCAGTGCCCTGCTTCCTGCCCTGCGCCTTCGGCCAGGATGGCCAGGAAGTATGCGGTCCCTACCGGTTCCCTGTCCGGTTTCTCGGAACACCCATCAGCCGAGGGGTTAGTTACCGACAGCGTTTTCCGGCGTGCCGGAAGTGCTAGGGACGTGGACAAACCTCCTGACAAGGAGTCCAAGAAATTGGACTATGCCGGGCGAAAAGTCTACGCTGCGTCCTCCCTTGGCCTTCGCCAGCCCAGCTCGGCCGTGCTTGTGGCACATTTCTCCCATGCCCTGTTGGGCTCCCTGGACGAGATAGTCCCTCATCTCCCAGCTGACCTGCAGACGTCGGTTAGGCAGGTGCGGGACCAGGGCAGTGGCAAAGCAGCAACTTCAGACTGCTTTAGACATTGGAGACTCCTGCGCCAGGTCAGTCGCGGCCGCAGTGGCTATGCGCCGTCGGGCATGGCTGAGGATATCCACCTTCACAGCGGATACGCAGCACAAATTGGCGGATGTCCCCTTCCTGGGGACCGACCTCTTCGGCCCTGGAGTGGAAGACCACCTCCAGAGGATTGAAAAGTCCAATGCCACCTTGGACTCTCTCATCTGCTCAGAGGGACAAGGGCCGCAACCCAAGCCCTTTCATCTGTCTGCGCCCCCGGCACGTCCGGCCCAGCAACACCAGGGCCAGCAGGCTCGCGCTTGGCGTCCCAAACCCAAGCCCGCGGCTTCCTCCTCCAGGAAGCAGGGAGGTAAAGGCCCAGGTGGTCCCTCGGCCGGTCCCTGCTCCAAGCCTGCACAGTGATGGGTTGAGGGGTGTCGCCCCCAACCTCGTCACTTCACCCCAGGTTCCCCTCGTGGGGGGATGGCTCCGGTACTTCCTTTCCGCCTGGTCTGCTATTACCACAGACCGGTGGGTGTTGGAAGTGGTAGGAAAAGGCCTGCCCCTGGAGTTCGAGCAGGCCCCGCCCTTCAGAGCCGTCTCCTCCAGGGGCGCCTCAGGGTCCGCAGCCTCGCTGTCGGCTCGTTAAGCAGACATTGCTCTGCTCCTCGTAAAAGAGGTGATCAGAGAGGTGGCAGACCCTCCCTCAGACCCGGGGTCTGTGTCCAGGTACTTCCTGGTCCCAAAACGGACGGGGGGCTGGCGCCCCATTCTTGACCTACACGACCTAAACAAGTTCCTACGGTCTCAAACCTTCAGGATGGTTACTCTGGCTCAGATAATACCATCCTTGGAACGCGGCGTGTGGTTCTGCTCTCTGGACCTGCAGGACGTGTTTTTTCCCGTCCCTATCCGTCCGTCTCACCGAAGGTTCCTTCGCTTTCGAGTGGAGGGATCCCTTTACGAGTTCCTAGCCATGCCCTTCGGCCTTTCTCTTGCTCCCAGGGTCTTCACCAAATGCATGGCAGTGGTGACAGCATTCTTGAGGCGCCAAGGGGTCCGGGTGTACCCTTACCTGGACGACTGGCTGATAGCAGCCTCCTCCAGACAGGAGGTGGAGCGGTCCAGAGATCTGGCCCTCCAGGTCTGCTCTCAAATCTGCCTCCTGATCAACGAGGCCAAGTCGGAACTCGAACCAAAGCAGGTGATTCTCTTCATCGGGGCAGAGCTCAACTCTCTTCGAGCCAGAGCACGGCTCCCGGCGGACAGGGCCGAGGTTCTTTCCTCCTTTGCCCGATCATTTCTGGTTGGGCAATTGCGCCTACTGGGTCTCATGGCGGCCTGCACCAGCGTGGTCCGTTGGGCCTGCTGGAACAAGCTCCCCCTCCAATGGGGGCTGGCCAGCCAGTGGTCTCAACGCTGTGATCCATTGGACCAGCGAGTGATGGTGACCCAGGGGATGTGGAACGCTCTTCACTGGTGGATCGTTCCAGCTCATCTGCAGGAGGGCATCCAGTTTGTCCGCCCCGAGCCGACGGTATCTCTATCGACCGCCTCTCTGATGGGTTGGGGTGCCCATCTGGGGGAACACAGAGCGCACGGCCTCTGGTCCCCGCGGGAGTCCCGATGCCGTGTCAACCTGCTGGAGCTCCGAGCGGTCCGCCTAGCTCTCACCACCTTCGCTCGTTTTTTACGGGGTCAAGTGGTTCGGGTCCAGATGGACAGTACCACGACCATGTACTACCTAAACCGCCAGGGCGGGACGCGCTCCATGCCCTTGTGCAAGGAAGCTCTTCGCATTTGGTCACTCGTGCGCAGCCTGGAGGCGGATCTCCTAGCCATTCATGTGGCAGGAGCCTCCATGCCCTAAGCCGGATAGGGGCTGTATCCCACGAGTGGTCTCTCCTGCCGGAGGTAGTACAAGATCTGTTCTCCCATTGGGGCACACCTCAGGTGGATCTGTTTGCCTCCAGGGAGAACGCGCAGCTGAGGCTGTTCCATGCCCGCCTCAGCAGGGCTCGCTGCAGGGGGATGCCTTCTCGAGGCCGTGGACCCCGGGCCTCTTCTACGCCTTTCCCCCATTTCTCTTGATCCACAAGGTGCTTCTCAAGGTGAGGAGGGACAAGGCGCAGGTGATTCTGGTAGCCCCAGACTGGCCTTGCCAATGCTGGTATCCAGATCTCCTCAGCTTCAGCTCCAGGCTCCCGAGGCAGCTTCCAGCTCACCCGGACCTGCTTTCAGTCAAGTCAGGGGAAGGTGTTCCATCCGGACCTTCAATCCTTGCACCTGATGGCTTGGTTCCTGAGCGGCTAGAGTTCCAGGCCTTGGGTCTTTCAAACGAGGTCCTCAATGTAGTTGAGATGTCCCGTAAGGAGTCGACTAGGAAATGCTATGCCTTCAAATGGAAAAGGTTTTCCATTTGGTGTCGGGGCAAGGGCCTGGACCCTTCCTCCTGTTCCTTGGCAAGCATTTTGGACTATTTATGGTCCCTTTCTCAGCAAGGGCTCAGGTAGACGACCCTAAGGGTGCACCTGGCAGCCATCTCTGCTTACCGGGCGCGGGCCGGGAAGCAGTAGGCGCAGGAGAAGGTGGTCTGGTGCTTTTTCAAAGGCCTTGATCACATTTCCTCCCAAAGTAACTCCACCACTGTGGGATCTACTGCTGGTATTGGCAAAGCTCATGGGCAGCCATTGAACCAATGCACAGGTGTGATCTCTCACCTGTCATGGAAGACCGCCTTCTTGGTGGCTGTTACGTCAGCCAGAAGGATGGGAGAGCTCCAGGCGCTATCGAGTCTCCTTACCTGGTCTTCCACAGGGATAAGGTTGTCCTGTGCCCCCACCCGAAATTCCTTCCGAAGGTGGTGTCGGAGTTTCACCTTAATCAGGTGTCGACTCTGCCGGTGTTCTACCCCAATCACACCTCGGAGGCCGAATATAGGCTCCATACTTTGGACCCTAGAAGGGCGCTCGCTTACTATAAGGAGCGCACGGCTGAAATTCGGGGAGAGGTTCAGCTGTTTGTCACCTACGCTGAAGCCGCACCTGGCAGACCTGCAGCCAAGCGGACGATAAGCAGGTGGGTCACCTCCTGCATAGATCTCTGCTATAAGTTGGCGGCATGGAGCCTCCCAGAGGATAAGAGCTCATTCTACCCGCCATACTGCTGCATCGGTGGCTGCTTCCAGGGACGTCCCTATCCAGGAAATCTGCAGGGCTGCTACCTGGAAGTCAGCACACACCTTCATCACCCATTACCACATCGACCTTGAGTCATGCCGGGATGCTGGTTTTGGGGCCTCCGTTCTCCAGTCTCTATTCCCTAAGTAGGGGGTGTGCGCCTTGCCTCCCTCCTCCCGGAGAACTGCTATTAGTCTGCCAATAAGTGTGGATGAACAACATATCCATGTCCCTAGAAATACAGGTTACTCACCTGTAACACGAGTTCTAGGATGGTATGTGTTGTTCATCCTGACCTGACTCACCCCGGCTTGGACGCACAACCTGAGCTTTCCAGCGGCAGAACTGAGAGTTTTACCACCGGTGGGTGGGAGGAGCCAGCTTGAAGACCTTCCGGCAAGATTTAAAGCGGCAAGGAACCTGCCAATAAGTGTGGATTAACACATACCATTCCTAGAACTCCTGTTACAGGTGAGTAACCTGTATTTCTGGTGTAGACACAAACTTAGATCATACCCAGGCTGGCTTATCAGTAGTTCTTGACTATCTCACCCATCTTCATTCCCTAGGTCTCAGGACCTCTACTTTAAAGGTTCATTTGGCTGCAGTATCTGCTTGCCTGTCAGCAGATAAACCTTCTTCTTTGGCCTCTAATGCAGTGTTTTGAAAGTTCTTTAAAGGATTACTGCATTTGTACCCTCATAAGACCCCTACCCCCTGTGTGGGATCTAAACATTTGCATAGCATAGCTTATGCAGCCTCCTTTCAAACCCATGTCTTCGGCTGACCTTAAGTATGTAACTTGGAAAGCTGTGTTTTTAGTGGCTATTACTTCTGCCAGAAGGATTGGTGAGATTCAGGTCTTGTCCATGGAGTCCAATTACGTGGCCTTTCACAGGGATAAGGTGGTACTCTAGACGAATAAGATTTCTTTCTAAGGTGGTATCTGACTTTCACATTAATCAGTCTATCACGTTGCCAGTTTCCTTTACTGATCATTCGTCTTCAGGTGAGTGTAGGTTACATAGCCTGGATGTCAAGAGGGCTATTAGCTACTATCTAGATCACGCAAAAGGTCATAGGGGATAGAATCCAACTCTTTCTGACCTATGGAGAGAGCAGCAAGAGTAAACCTGCCACAAAGAGATCCATAGCAAGATGGATTGTCTCATGTATCCAATTCTGTTATGACAAGGTGGATAAGCAGCCCCCACAAGGGCTTAGGGCCCATTCTACTAGGGGGACTGCTGCATCTATAGCAGCTTCCAGTAATATTCCTCTGTTGGAAATCTAAGGCAGCCACCTGGATAACTGTTCATTTACCAAGCATGATTGCCTGGATACCCAGGCCAGAAGTGATGCTAGGTTTGGCACAGCAGTTCTGCAGAACCTGTTTCCAAAATGGGTCCTCTGCCCGCCTCCAAAGGCACTGCTTGGGTAGTCTGCAGTTGTCAGAATACATAAGATTTCCTGGAGTTTGAAGAAAACATTATCATAGTAATCTTGTTTCTGCTAAGGGAATCTCTGTATTCTGAGCTCCCACCCTTCCTCCCTTGCTGGAACCTACAGGGCTCTTGTCACTTCAGTCACTGATGTTGGAGATCTGTGGGTACTTATTAGTTTGTTGGGCATCTGTTGACTTGAGTCTTAGAGATGCCTCCTGTTGGAGTTTCTGTTCCCCTAATAGGGATATTTAGGGGTAGTAAACTTAGTTTGGTTAGTATTAGCTTCTGCATGCTTAGTAAGAATCTGACTGTTGCAGGCAGTGCAACCAGGGACAATGGTTTGAAAACAGCTCGCGCCTAACATTCCACTGTTAGCATAGGTTCTATTAACCATTTCGGCTCCGGGGCAGTCCTATGGTAAGACCATACTGCAGTTGTCAGAATACAGCAACATTAGAAGAAACAAGATTACTATGGTAAGTAATGTTTTCTTTCCTGCAACACATGGCAGACACTCTTGACCTCCCCCTCAAGAGTCCAGCCGAGATGAGGAAGACTAGGACTATAGAGATGGAAGGTTTCCCTTCCTAAGAAACTTCAGGGAAACACTATGAAAATTCTTTAAAACCGCACTTCGGTACAAGGGGTTGAAAAAAGGTCTGACAAATACCAGTTTTCAAAAACTGATACTGAATTTCTGTTCACAGAAGTCATGAGGGAGTGGTGCAACAGGCAGCATGTGATTAAGTTGGAGTTCCACTTTCTTCCTAGCCACCAGAAAGATTCCAAGAGGGTAGGAAGACATACTTCAGCCTCTCCTTTTTCGCCTTGCCTCTTGTATGGCTTATACAGCCAAATATTGGAAGGCTCTGTGTTGGCAGTTGTCAAATGAGGTTCAGATTCCGTGGCCAGAGATTTAGTGGAAACAGCTAAGACTGCTCTGGGGGCCACTAAATACCAGTTCCACATGGTGGATGATAGCAATGATGCTGCCTTGAGGGTTATGATCCAGGCTATTCCCCTGAGGCTCTTTCCTTGGCTCAGATCAACAAATCTGTCAAGACGCTGTCCAAAGCTATGGACTTCCCTTGTGACAAATCTGTGATTCCAGGACTGAGAAGTATATGGAAAAGGTCCACAAGTACAAGGCAACCTATCAGAGCAACATTACTACGACTAGGCCTCTGGGTCCACAAACCTCAACATAAGGGTAACCGAGGTAGGGGCTACTTTCCCAAGCCTTTACTTCCTTCCTTCTCAGTTTGACACCTCTCAGTTCAGGGATTACTACAGAGGTAGGAGGGGCCAGAGAAGGTCTACTTCTGCTCCTGCCACTCAGCAGAAGCCCAGACTCCTCAGCCCAGGTTGCCCCCCGCCTGTAGGGGGAGGCTCTCCCACTACCTCCAGTCCTGGACCCTTGTTACCACAGACAGGTGGGTCCTGGAGGTAGTGGAAAGGGGCCCATCTCGAGTTCAAAAAGATGCCAGTCCTAAAAGGAACTCTACTTTCAATTCCAGCAGAATTTTCTCTGGAGTTAGAAGGAAAGGAAAGCATATTTTGGAAGCAAATGTAGTGAAGAGTGCCTGTTCACTCTATTCCAGGTACTTCCTGACTCAAAAGAATGGGGTGTGGCGGCCTATTTTAGACCTCTGACCTCTTGTTCCTAAGCAGGCACCTTCTGAAACCGAAATTCAAGATGGTCGCTCTGAGTTCGGTGATTCAGTCGTTGCAGCAGGGGGACTGGCTAGCCTCCTTAGATCTCAAGACTCTTACTTTCATATTGCATCAGGTTGGCCCGCAGGAAGTTCCTAAGGTTCAAACTTCTGTCAGGGCACTACCAGTTTGCAGCCATACCATTTGGCCTGACATTTGCCCCAAGGGTATTTACAAAATGTTTAGCTGTAGTGGCAGCTCACTTAAGAAAAATGGGAACCATCAACTTCTGTTGCAGGCCCCCAGTACTGGGAACTCTTCCAACAGATGCCCTAGCACTGGATTGGACAGAAAGGTTTCTTTATAGAAACGTAGACTTTGATGGCAGATAAGGACCACTTGACCCACCTAGTCTGCCCAATTCCCTACCTATTGGATAAGCTGCAGATCCTAGTTAACCAACAGCCTACTTCCTGCCCCCCACAAGAATTGCCTTATGTCTGTCCCATGCGTTCTTGAATTCCCCCACTGCTTTTGACCCCACGACCTCCTCAGAGAGGCAGTTCCATGCATCCACCACCCTCTCTGTGAAAAAATGCTTCCTCGCATTGCCCCTGAGCTGTCCCCCCTCTAGGTTCCTTTATGCCTTTCCTCCTTTTTCTCTTGATTTTTCAGAACTTTATTAAAGCTCAGATCAGCCTGCAATGATACCGGTGGCACCAGACTGGCTGAGGCAGGCATGGTACCCTCTGCTGATGTCCGTGTCATGCAGCAAGCCTGTTTGTCTTATTGAGTCTGACTCTTCCCCAGACAGGGGTGTCTTATCCAGACCTAAAACCCCTTCACCTCAAAGCTTGGCTCTTGAGCTGGAGTTTCCCGATTCTCATACTCTGAGCAAGTGCTGAAGAGCCTGAGGATGTCCAAAAAGCCTAGTACAAAAGACTTCTGCAGCCACATGGAAAAGATTTTCTCTGGTGCAAACAGCACATTAATGCTCAAGGCTTCGATTCCTAACATCTTGGATTACCTGGTATACAGGACTCTGGCTTGAAACCCTCCTCCTTGAAGCCTCATCTGGCTGCTGTTTCAGCCTGTCTTTCTGTGAGGAAGGCCAAGTCTGTCTCGTCACAGCCGGTTTTCAAATAGTGTTTCAGAGGTCTCGTTCATGCCCAACTTCCAGTAAGGGAACCTGTGCATGTGCGCCCCGACTCTATTACCAAACTTAGGGAGCCTCTTTTTCAGTCCAGGGCTACAGCCCATATTAAGTATATGATCTGGAAGACTGTTTTTAGTGGCAATTATCGCTGCTAGGATTTCTGAGTTGCATGCCCTCTGCACTGAGCCCAATTATTTCCACAGGGACAAGACTGAGCTCAAGATCAAAGTTCTTGCCTAAGGTGGTTTCTGAATTCCATGTTAATTAGTCCATCACTTTACCTGTGTTCACAGAAAAATCCACCCCAGGGGAGCAGCAGCTCCACGGTTTGGATGTCAGAAGGGCCCTGCTCTACTAATTGGACTACACCAAGCAGTCCAGAGATTCTTCTACACAGCTGTCCCTCACCCATGGTGAGGTAGGTAGAGGAATACCAGCCACTAAGCCATTCTTGCTTGATAGTCTCCTGCATTCAGTTCGGTTATGATGAGGCTGCCAAGCAGCCTCGAGAGCCTCAGAGCCCACTCTACTAGGGGTACTTCTACTTCGGTGGCAGCTGCAAGGGACAATCCCCTTCTGGAAGTCTGCAGAGTAGCAACTTGGAAGACTGCTTAGGTGTGCAGTGTAGATCTGATGCCAGTTTTGGTAGCGTGGTCCTGCAGAGCCTTTTTCCTAAATGGGTTCTCTATCCGCCTCCCATCAGCACTGCTTTGTAGTCCTCAGTAGTTACTGATGCTAAAGGACACCTGGGGTAAGAGAAAAAAATTATTCACTGTAGCAGTCTTCTTTCTTCCAAAGTGTCCTTTAGCATCAGTAAGCTCCCAACCATCCTCCTCAGATAACCTTCAGAAGGTGGCTATATTTTGCCTTAAAAATTTTCAGTATGTTAAACTTTGGATTATATTTTGAGCAATGTTTTTATGGTTATGAATGTGTTTATTCCTGTTCTTTCCTGTGGGCATTTGCCCATCCTATCTTAGGAATTCTGAAGCAGCCTTCCCCCTCACTGCTCAGCACATCCCGTAACTTCAATTTGATTGGTTAATTCATAAATCTCATTACTATACATTCCACCTCGGGGGCAGTGCTAGCTATCCAGTTGACTGCAATAGTTACTGATGCTAAAGGACACTTTGGAAGAAAGATTACTACGGTGAGTAATTTTTTTCTTTTTATAGCCCTATTGCTGTCACTTTTTAGTGGATATGCTGTATTCTGATGCCTTGCCCTTGTTTTCATTTGCCTTTATAACTACTTTAAGAAAAATCAGTAGCTGCTGAACAGGCTTGAATTCAAAGTGCCTGAATATTCTGGGATATCTGTTTAAAATTGGTTAACTGGGAGGGGCACACTGAGTGGAAGCTCAGTCGACCTCCTTGGCCTTCTGAGGTTCTTCCAATATGTGGCAAAGGCCGAAGCACAGACAAGGTCAGAAGAAAGGAGATTGAAGATTTCAATGTGTGGTTGCCGAGGTGGCGTCAAGGAAAAGGGTATCGCTTTGTAAGTGCTTGAGGAGACTTATGGGAGAGGAAGCTCTTCAGATATGACTACACCTGACCAAGGAAGGGGCAAGAGCACTGGGACAGAAGTTTGACATCAGTATTGGGTGTTTAAACTAGGATGGTGGGAGTCCGAGGTAAAGGAACCTATCAGTGGCATCGTAAAAGATGGGAATTTGGCCATCACTCACCCAAAAATAGGAAATCCACTGGAATTGCAAGTAAGATGAGTGTCTGCAAAAGAAACTGAGGCAATAAGACTGCTGAGAATAAAGGCAGGAGGGGTATAGAGGGGAAGGCATGAAAATAGGCAAGCGGGGAGGTAGCAAAACTTGCAGGACCATGTCCACAAATGCCCATAGCCTGGGAAATTTAAAGCTAGGGGTCGCAGAGGCAGACCTGGACTTTTAGTTACCGAGACATGGTACATGGAAAACCAAAACTGGGACATAGCCAAACCATGTCGCACTATTCGGGAAAGACGGTAATAAAGGAGGAGTGGTGGCTATATTTTTTGTTGACCGGGTAAGTGCACTAGACAAATCCTGCCTATTTTCAGGCACGACCCGGGGATACAGATGAATGCCAACTGTCCTTGAACCAGATTAAGCTGTTGGTATTTTTAGTGAATCGGGGAAGTTCCCCTACTCTTCGATAAGTGCCATGGGATCTTTTACATCCACCTGAACCACCACCAATCCAGGCAGATGGGACCTCGGTTTAACGTCTCCGAAAGACGGCACCTCAGAAGTACAGCACCCCTCTAATGCTGCACTACAGTGTCAGTACTAGGATATTAACCCAAGTGCCAGATGTGGGAACTGAACCCACAGCCCACTGATCTCCCGGCCTCAGAGGCGAGTGTGCTATCTACTGAGCCACTGACACTGCCATAAAAATGTTGGGGTGAGAAAGCTACTAGGGTTCAGGGAATGCAGGAAGGGGTGGAGGCACTGTGGGTCACCTTGGAGACAGAAAATGGCACTGCCATGACCTATAGACCTCCAGCACAAGGGGGGCTTGGACAGGATACTAGTGGAAGCCATCCACAAAATAACAAAGGGAAAATGCTGATGGGAGGCTTGTTTGTTGGATGTTGATTGAAGCACCCATGCTGCAGCCACAGCAAGGAGCAGACACATCCTGCAGAGGGTGGCCCTTGGCTAATGTTAGACCCCATTTGTGAGAGAATATTGGACCTGGTACTCACCAATGGGGACAGAGTTACAAATGTAATGTGGGCAGCCATTTGGGGTCTAGTGATCACCGTGCAGTGTGGTTCAATGTGAAAACAGCTGAGCAGTCAAACCACATGAAAGAAAGGGTCCTGGATTTCAGATGGGTGGACTTGGCAAAGTTGGGTGAATGTGTCAAGAAAGCCTTGATAGGGGAACAGTGCGTGAATCTTAATGGAGCCATATCAGAGGCTACAAGCCTCTGCATTAGGTAATTGAGCAAAACAAAGGGTAGAAAATAGTATGGTTCTTGAAGTGGCTGGGAAGGTAAGAGTGAAAAGGTTAGCATTCAGGAGGTACAAGTAAACAGAATTTAACAGCAGATAAGGACTGCTTGGCCCACCTAGTCTGCACATTTCCCTACCTGCTGGATAATCTGCAGATCCTAGCCAATCAACAGCTTGCTTCCTCCCACCCCCAAACACTAGAATTGCCTTATGTCTGTCCTATGCATTCTTGAATTCTCCCACTGTTCCTGACTCAACAACCTCCTCAGGAAGGCTGTTCCATGCATCCACAACCCTCTCTGTCAAAAAAATATTTTCTAACATTACCTCTGAGCCGTCCCCCCTCTATCTTCAAATTGTGCCCCTTTGTTCTTGCACATCTTTTTCTGAAAGATGCTACCCTCTTGGACTTTGTTGATTCCCTTGAGGTACTTGAAAGTTTCTATCATGTTCCCTTCTCCCGCCTTTCCATGAGGGTGTACATATTAAGCTGCTTTAGTCTCTTATGTCTTCTGGTGCAGACCTTGCACTATTTTGGTTGCCCTTCTCTGAACAGTCTCCACTCTGTCTTTGTGGAGATGGAATCTCCAGAATTGCACGCAGTACTCCAGATGGGGTCTCACCAACTGTCTGTACAGAGGGATAACCACTTCCTGTTTTCTACTGTTGATGCCTCTCCATATGCATCTCGGGATCCCCCCCCCTCCTTACTCGCATTGCTTGCCCACCTTTAGGTCATTTGATATACTTACCCTAGGTCCCTTTCAGTTTTTTAGTATCTCACCCCCCAAAATTGTGTACTCTTCCCCTTGGTTTTTGTTTCCCAGGTGCATTACCTTGCACTTCTTTGCATTGAATCTGAGCTGCCATACATTTGACCATTCCTCCAACCTTGCCAAGTCACTTTTCATCCTTTCCACTCCACCTTCTGTATGAACCCTGTTGTAGATCTTTGTGTCGTCTGCAAAGAGACATACTTTTTCCAGGTGCTCTCCAATGTCACTTTTAAAGATATTAAAGAGGAGTGGTCCCAGTCCTGAACATTGCAGTACCCCACTAGTTACCCTCCTTTCTTCACTGGACTCTCTACTGTCACCCTTTGTGTCCTGTTGTCCAGCCAATCTTTTTATCCAGGCTACCACCTTAGGACTCACTCCAAGGCTGGCTAACTTGTATATTAATCTTTTGAGTGGAACTGTCAAATGCCTTGCTAAAATGTAGGTAGGCCATAGCCCCTCCCTTGTCTGCTACTTTGGTCACCCAGTCAAATCTGTTAGATTCATCTGACATGACCTTCCTCCTGTGAATCCATGCTGCCTTGGGTCCTGTGCCCCACTGGCCTCTAGGTACTCAACAGTTCTTTCCTTCAGAAGTGATTCCATCATTTTCCCTACCACTGAGGTCAAATTAACTGGTCTGTAGTTTTCTGCCTCTGCCCTGCTCCCACTTTGAAGTGGAATCACATCTGCCCTCCAGTCCGCAGGTACCACCCCATCCTCCCATGATTTGTTAGAGGGTAGTCAGTGGTGTCACTAGGTCTCCCCTTAATTCTTTTAAAATTCTGGGTGAATCCCATCAGGCCCCATTGCTTTGTCCACCCTTAGTTTCAAGAGTTCCTTCAAAACCCTTTCTTTTGTGAGTGGACTGGTATCGACACCCCTATCCAGAGTGTTTCTCTTGTTTGGTCTTGTTGGAAACACGGAGGAAGACTGGGGACTGTATTTGGAAGGCAGAGGAAGGTGAGGAAAGCAGTCAGGAGTGCAAAGGAAAAAAAAAAAATAGCCCAGACAATAGAGGAGACAAGACCTTTTTCAGGTATGTTGGAGAAAGAAAAAGGATTAGGGAAGTATTGTGAGCCTAAAAGAAAAAAAAGGGGGGGGGGGAGAGAGAAGAGAGAGACCTAGAAAAAGCTGCAATCCTGAGCAAATATTTTTGTTCAGCCTTCACAGAAGGGGACAACAGGCGATTAAAAGCACCAATGGAAAGGAGGTGGATTCCAGTCCATTTATGGAGGAGAGGGTCCAAAAAAGAATTTGCAAATCTAAAAGCAGATGAGGCAATGAGGCTGGATGGGATACATCCAAGACTATTAAAAGAACTTAGGCACTGGCAGCACGCTTGACAACCCTGTTCAACAAATTGCTAGAAATGGGTGTGGGTCCGGAGAACTGGAGGAGAGTGAATGTAGTTTCACGTTACGAAAGTTGAAGCATAGAGGAGGCTGGCAGTTACCAGTTGGCCTGATCTCTGGTGGGGAAAATGATAGAATTGCTGCTTATGGAATCTTGAATCCAACTGACCACATGGTCAAAGGGGACATGGATTCACAGTGGGAAGGTCTTGCCAAACTATTCTGATTTCTTTGGGTGGCCAGAGCATTAGATCAGGAAGGGGATGGTGGATGTGTGGCCTTCACGAATTTCAGTAAGGCCTTTGCAGTCCTATATAGGAGGGCTTGTAAGTAACTTGGGCAGCCTAGGAGTGGGTCCCAGCGTGGTGAACGGGGTCAGAAATTGAGCAGTAGGACACACAGGGTAGTGGTGAACGGAGTTCAATCTAAAGAGGAGGTGACCAGTGGCGTGCCACAGGGATTGGTGCTGGGGCCAGTCCCCTTTTAATGTCTTCATAAGTAACATTGCAGAGGGGCTGGAAGGGAAGGTATGCCTCTTTGCAGATGACACAAAGATCTGCAACAGGAACAGCACTCCCCGGGGTGGGTTGGAGAAAATGAAAAGGGACCCTAAGCAAGCTTGAGGAGTGATCGAGAGTCTGGCAGCCAAAATTAGATTCAAAGAAGTGCAAAATCATGCATTTGAGGCACAGAAATCCAGGGGAGGAGTACATGATACTGGGGTGGTAGGTACTGACGGCCAACAAACCGGTTAGGGGCCTGTGCTAATCTATCTCATGACATAAAGGTGGCCAGTGTTAGAAGGCTGTATGAGAGCCAGTGAGATGCTAGGGTGCATAGGGAGAGATCACCAGCAAAAAGAAAAGGTGATGCTACTGTACATCTCATTGGTGTGACCTCGTCTGGAACTGTATACAGTTTTTGAGGCCTGCATACCCAAAGGGGCATAGAGTAGAGGCATTTCAGAGAAGGGCAACAACATGGTGCATGGACTGCACCATAAGTCACATGAGTGACTAGGGGACCTCGGTATGTATGCACTGGAGGTGAGAGGAGGATAGGACCAACTTTCAGAGATAAGGTATAAGATGGTAGCATCTTTCAGAAAAGAGATTCAAGAATAAGGGATCATGATATGAGGCTTTTTGAGGGGTGGGGGGGGGAGAGAAGAGTATTGTAATGAAGTATTTCTTCACAGAAAGGGAAGTGGATGCATGTAACAAGCCTACCTGTGGAGGAGGTGGAGCAATCCAAGAGTGCATGGGATAGAGGGTAAGCCACAGATCAGTTGGGGTCTGTGATATGTACAGTAAAATGGACAGACTAGATGGGGCAAGCGGTCCTTATCTGCTGTCAAATTCTTTGTTCTAGGGGTGTGGATATATTTATGCACACTCTTGCGCAGTGTCCTTTCCCCTTTAAGGCTTACTGACCCCCATGATGTCAGATCTTCCTTTTCACTGGAAGGTTCCTGATACAGCCCTAGAACAAACAAATGGCACTCGCATACCTGAAGCAAAACTACTATGCAGGGAGGCCGGTGTGCTGCTTGTGTATTGGCACATAGGGGATTTAGACGAAGAGCAACAATTGCTAAAATTCAACATTCCACAACTAGACAAAAACATTACAGTACCAGACATAGCAGAATCATTTGTAGCTTACTATAAGAAACTATCAGGCTGATCAACTCCACAGCCAGAAACACTGGCTTCATTAATTTTTTTTTTGTGCGCCCCTTTAAAGGTGCTAAAGTTGGCTACCCATGCACAAAATGTGATCCAAAAACAAATTTCGGCCAAAGTTGGCTGCCCATGCACAAGATGTGATCCAAAAACTAATTTCGACTTCTGAGATAAAGGCAGCCATAGGATGCCTTAAAACAGATAAATGTCCTGGCCCAGATGGTTATTCGGCAGAATTTTATAAAAAGTAAACACTGGAAACTGAACCCCTACTTTTTAGAGTTTCAAACTGGCTACAAGAAGGTAGTAGTCCCCCTCTGTTGTGGAACTCTGCTACAATTTCAGAGATGCCAAAAGAGGGGAGAAACAAATGGATGTGAATCTTATAGGCCCATATTTGTCCTGAATAAGGACCATAAAATATTTACTTCAGTGCTAGCAAAATGACTGGACAGTATACTCCCCCCATATAATTCACCCTGATCAAATGGAATTTACAAGAACAAGACGGACAATGCATAGTGTTAAATGATCTCTAGACATCTTGTAAAAAGCTGCCAGAATAGAAATCCCACTCGGTTTAGATGCTGAGAAGGCATTCGATAGGGTAGTGTGGGATTTCCTACACGCTACCTTGTTGCAATTCGACTTCCCACAAAAGTTAGTGAGACCTGATTGCCCATATATATCAAGACCTGAAAGCACAAGTATGGGTCAATGGCCACTTATCCACCCTATTCCTCCTACAATGTGGGACATGGCAGTGATGTCCACTCTCCCCACTTTTATTTGCCCTCTGCATAAAGCCCCAGCATAGGCCATCCGCACACATCCTCAGCTGCCAGGTTTCAGAAGTCCCTAGGGTATGGACCACCACATCGCATTATATGTAGACGACACAGTGTTATTTGACAAACCCGTAAACAGATCTACCTATAATCTGGTCGGTCATAAAACAGTTTAGTACCCTGTCAGGTTATAAGTTAAACGAGAATAAGACAGAGGTACCAACCTCTCAATATCTACCCAGCTAAGCAATATGAAATCAATTGCCTTTCAGGTGGGACCTACACAGATGACATATATGGGTATTAAACTTTCCTCAACAGTGTCACAACTATATAAGGCCAACTGTGGATCACTGCAGGCACAGTTGCAGAAGGAGCTGGAGATTTGGACAACATTACCACCATAGAAAGGTAGCAATAATAAAGATAAATACTTCCAAAATTACTATACTGGGGGGCAGATGGATATTACGTTTCCTCTGGCAAGGCCAGAAACCAAGGATTGCAGTATCCACACTTACTCGACATACGGGAAAGGGGGTCTTGCACTCACTGACTTAAAACTCTACCATGAAGTAGTCCAGTTACAGCCCCTCATGTACTAGTTAAGAGGGGCCCCAGAGAGCTCATTCATAAGCAACCCTTGGAGTTAGGTACACTGGACACAAGAAGTCTGAATTCAGTATATGTAAATCAACATTTGCTCATACCACATTGCAAATATGGAGAAAATGGACACCAAAGGGCAGCCTAACAAGGATTATTATTGCTGCCCCTACACCTCCACACAGCACAAGCTTTGGCTTTTTTGCTGCTCTCTTTGGGTGCTTTCTTCATGGGGGTGTTAAAGGAATTGTGCTAGGCCCTTCCCACCCATGGGCAGGGTCCCATGGGTACCCAATCTAAAAGAGACCAAAAACAGTCTCGTGGGATGGAGAGTGCTCTCAAGCTTCCGATTCCTGCATTTCTCTGGAGGTTTTAACTTTAGTTGATTCCTCTGCAGTGGCGGAGCCAGGTTTGGGAGCATTTGGAAGCCGGGGTGGGGGGGGCCATTCAGTCAATCATGGGCTCCACAATGGGCACTAAACATTGAATAAAGATGGTGGTGGGGCACCACTACTCACACTGGGGCAGCCAGGATGGGTGACCGACCCCCCAGCCCCCCCTCTATCTCCGCCACTGTTCCTCTGCCCAGGCTGCTGGCCCCATGGTGTCCGGTCTCCCTGTCGGGCCAGTTGGTCAAGATGCAGGTCGATCTTATGGCTAAGATTTTTCTCCAGCCGTTCGACCCATTGTTGCCCGAAGAGGCCAATACCTCTTTTTCTAGGACGCCGGCACCCAACTAGGGATCTGAGGTTCGAGCAGACTCGATAGACCGTAAGGCCTAATCTGCTGGCAAATAGTATGTTAGTACCACTCACCTCTCAAGGAGGGACGGATCATTCTGCTGATCCACCGCCTCTCGCCCAGAAGCTCCTGGACCAGGAGGAGGCTCGTCTCTCGCCGGACCCCACTGAGATCCACTGTTGGTGGCCCGGACAAAGTCGTGGTCCTGTTCCTGCAGTCTTGAGTCGAACAGCCCGTGTCAACACCAACGCTCGTGCTCCTGCCACCTGGGCAAGCGGTGTCACTGCTGTTTTTCATCCCCCATGAGTGAGGAGAGGCTCCGGCACAAGTTGCATTGATGCTATGAGGATTTGATATGGCAAGAGCTCTTGTTCACCAAGGTGAAGCCTGTGCCGGCCTCGACTCCGGCCATTACATGGCTTTCGCCACAGAGGCTGAAGCCTTCCCCACCTTGGCAGGAACTGACCTGTCGGGTCTTGTTTCAGCCTCCCCTGGCCTCTCCAATTTTGGTGGAGCCGCCTCCCAAATAGCTAAAGTCCGGCCCTCTGACTAAGGAGGCCCGCCTGGCACCGGGACTTCCCCATCAGTTGTTTATCACAGTTACCGCTGACTGGCCCCATAGGGTCAGCAGGGATTCTGGCGGTCAACCTTTAATGATTCCTTGGAATCAGAGGGTTCCTCCTTGCATTCCTGTCCAGTGGATATGGAGTCGGCCGAGGATTTGTCTGCTGAGCAAGGCCCCACTTCTTTTATGGGTCTTCTCCGCCTGATCTCGGAATCAACGGATCTCCCGATGGAGCCTGTTCAGAAGCGGGCTTGGTACCTGCTCACCGAGATCCTCGACTGGGGTAACTCTTCTGGGGAAGCCTTCCCAGTCGCGGATGCTATTCTTGGCCCTGCATTGGAGCTGTGGCAGCATCCAGCCTCTTGTCCAGCACCCTTGGCCCGGCTGGCCCACAAGTATGTGGTCCCTACCGGTTCCCTTTCAAGTTTCACGGAGCACTCCTTGACTGAAGGAGCCGCAAAAACTTCCTACTTCCTCGCTGCTTTTGATGCTGCAAAGGGAAACAAGCAAATTCTGGAATATCATTAAAGCAGTGGAAGGCAATGAATCTTCCTCCACACTACCCGGTAAGATCTCCCTTAATGATCAGACCACTTCTGATAAACTTAGCATACTATGCTGCTGTTTTTGACACAGGAGAACTTTGCTTTCAGAGCAAGAAACAGCAGTCTAGAACTACAGATTTTTTACTGATGAATCACTTCTGTCTCAGGAGGAGTCGGTGCCTGTATGGATTAAGCAGATACTTTATTAGAAAAAGGGGGTCTCATTTAAGTAAAAAAAAAAAAAAAAAGCAAAGTCACTGTGTTTCTCTGAGGAAGGGGGCTGTAGCAGCTTAATTTACTGAGTCAGTAGCAGAGGGCGAATCTAATTGAGGGTGTGGCTTAGGAGTATAAAAGCAGGTGTCTCCAGTTACAGCTTGCTGCTGTTTTTGACAGAGGAGAACTTTGCTTTCAGAGCAAAAAATGGCAGTCTAGAACTACATATTTTGTTTACTAATTGCCCTCCTTCCCACCCCTCCACCCTCCCACCGTAAGCCACTGGATTTGACTGACAACAGGAACTTCCTGTTTGGCAGTAGGAAGGAAGGATCACTGAGACATTAGTTTCATCAACCTTGAAGGAACCTAAAAATAACTCCCCGGCTGCTGGAAGTCTGAATCCAAGCAGGAAGAAGGAGACTACTGAAGACTACAGGAAGTTCCTGACCCAGAACAGGAAGGGCGAGAGTCATAAGGGCACATAGGCAATAGGAAAGTAAGTGTAAAAATACATAGAGGGAGGAGACAGTAAGCATGCAAAGCAACAGGAGAGGGGACACAAAATAAGTCAAGATGGGAGTGGTGCAGTGCAGTGGCTGTGGGGCAGCAGTGTTCCGGGAGACATTCTGGAGGATGCGATGCTGCCCTGTTTGCAGGCACCTCTCTGGTCTGAGTGAGGAGGTTGCCTGTCTCCAGGCTGACCTGGCTAGGATTCATGAAACCTCTTCCATCACCCAAGGACCACCAGGGCCACTACTATTACCTCAGAGGTTGCCAAGAAAGAGGAGTGGTTGGACCAAGGTGGGCTCAGGGAGGGGAGAGGGTGGTGGAACAGAGGTGCATCCCTCCAGTTGTACCTCTCCACAATTCATATGCTGTTCTGGCAAAGAGTGGTTCCTGTATGGAGGCACCTGCAGTGGAGACCAAGGAGGATGCTGGGAACCTCCACAAAGGAGACCCACAGGAGGGTGGCACGAGACCCCACAGGGGAAGGAAACAACTCCTGGTGGGGGACTCGATCATTAGGAGGGTTAGAAGTGGGGGAGGAAAGGGATAGGGAGGTAAGGTGCCTGCCTGGCGCCACAGCTCGGAGGGATAGGAAGCGAATCCTCAGGATCGTGGGAGCAGCTGCATGACAGAGGGGAGCTGATGTCATTGTCCACCTAGGGACAAATGACCTGGTTGTGAATGGGATCAGAGCGCTGCAAGATGAGTTTGTGGAGTTGGGGAGGGGCCTTAGACAAGCAGCATGTACGGTAACCTTCTCGAAGGTGCTGCCTGTCTATGGCAAGGATGATGCTAGGGTAGTCCACATCATGGGATTCAATAAATGGTTGAAACACTGGTGTGGAGCTTAGGTTTTTGGCTTCACTGGGGACTGGGGAGCCACCTGGAGGGATGCAGGCTTATACTGGCGCCATGGTCTGCATCTGTCCGGGGGGGATCCAGGATCCTAGGTGACAGGTTTAAATGCTTCATTGGCAAGCATTTAAACTAGCCAAGGGGGGAGGCACTGAAAAGGAGCAGGGAAATCCCAGCCTCCCCCCACAAAACACAGTAGTTAGGTAAACACCAAGGTAGATAAATCAGTAGTGAGCAGGACAGGAGTAAATGCAGAAAAAGGCAGTGAGGACAGGGATGGGGCTAAAAGGGGTAAGGTCATAAAAAATAAATGGAAGGTGATGAGTGCCAGTGCCGCAGGCTGTGCAACAAGCTCCCTGAACTAGTGGCCTTGATGGAAGAGGGATGCCTGGATATTGTGGCAGTCACTGAAACGTGGTACACAGAGAACCATGACTGGGATGTCAACATACCAGGATACACAGTCGACAGGGTGGATAAAAAAGGAGGAGGAGTAGCTATATAAAGGAAGGGATTAAAGCAACAGAACTAAAGAGAAAACAGGAAGTTGATGGGTCACCCCGGAGACAGGAAATGGCACCACAATCTGCATGGGGGCTTTGTACAGACCCCCATTTCAGGGGGAGGAAATGGACAAGGAAATGATAGAAGGCATCCTTAAAATGGCAGAAAAAGGGGAGATATTGTTGATGGGGGACCTGAATATGCTAGATGTTACCTGGAGTACCTTTGCTGCAGGCACATCCAAGAGCAGTCATTTTTGATGCCCTACAGGGGGCATGCCTCAGACAGCTAGTGTTGGAACCCACTTGGGAGGGAGCAATCTTAGACCTGGTACTGTCAAATGGGGAAGGAGAAATGATCTCAGATTTAGAAGTGGGTAGCCATCTGGGAACAAGTGACCACCAACCAAAAAGTGTGGTTCACAATAAACACAGCCATAGACTCAAGCCATACAAAAACAAGAGTATTGGATTTTAGGAAGGCTGACTTTGGGAAAATGAGAGTGCGCCTCAGAAAAGCACTAGCAAACAGGCAAGAAGGAGGAGTGGAGGAACAATGGGGAATAATCAAAACAGTCATCATAGAGGCAACAAGCCTTTGTGTGAAGCAAAGCAACAAAACAAAACGAAGGAAAAAAACACTATGATTCTCAAAAGAGGTGGCAGGGACGGTTAAGGAGAAAAGGATAGCATTCAGGAAATATAAGGAAACACAGAAGGAGCAGGACAGAGAACTTTATCAGTTAAAGCAGAAGGAGGCAGGGAAGGCAGTCAGAATAGCAAAGGCACAAACTGAGGAAAAGATAGCCAACTCTGTTAAGAAGGGAATAAAACACTTTATAGGTACATTAGGGAGCGAAGAAAGACCAAGGGAGGGATACAGAGACTTAATATTAACAAGAGGGAATATGGGCAGAGGGTGACAGTGAAAAAGCAGGGATACTGAATTAATATTTCTGCTCAGTTTTCACAACGGAAGAGGAGGAGGAGGTACCTAAACCAAACGAGAGACACTCTGAATGGGGGGGTCAATATCAGTCATTCACAGAAGAAAGGGTTTTGAAAGAACTCTTGAAACTGAGGGTGGACAAAGCAATGGGGCCTGATGGTATTCACCCAAGAATTCTAAAAGAACTAAGAGTAGAACTAGTAACACCACTGACTACTCTCTTTAATAAATCATGGGAGGATGCGGTGGTACCTGAGGTCTGGAGGAAGGCAAATGTGATTCCACTTCACAAAAGTGGGAGCAGTGCAGAGGCAGGAAACTACAGAACAATTAGTTTGACTTCAGTGGTCGGGAAATGATGTAATCACTTCTGAAGGAAAGAATTGTTGAGTACCTAGAGGCCAGTGGGGCACAGGACCCAAAGCAGCATGGTTTCACAGCAGGAAGGTCGTGTCAGACGAACCTAATAAATTTCTTTGTCTGGGTGACCAAAGTAATAGACCAGGGAGGGGCTGTGGATATGGCCTACCTAGATTTTAGCAAGACATTTGACCCAGTCTCACACAAAAGATTAATATACAAGTTAGCCAACCTTGGAGTGGGTCCCAAGATGATAGCCTGGATAAAAAAACTGGCTGGACAACAGGACGCAAAGGGTAATAGTAAACGGAGTCCACAGTGAAGAAAGGAGGGTAACTAGTGGGGTACTGCAGGGTTCAGTACTGGGACCGGTCCTTTTTAATGTCTCTATAAATGACATTGGAGAGCACCTGGAAGGAAAGGTATGTCTCTTTGCAGATGACACAAAGATCTGCAACAGAGTTGATACACAAGGTGAGGTGTAAAGGACAAAAAGGGACTTGGCCAGGTTGGAGGAATGGTCAGATACGTGGCAGCTCAGATTCAGTGCAAAGAAGTGCAAGGTAATGCATCTGGGAAACAAAAAACCCAGGGGAAGAGTACACAATGGGGGGGGGGTGAGTTAATAAAAATCGAAAGAGACCTAGGAGCAATTATATCAGATGACCTAAAGGTGGGCAAGTAATGTGAGAAGGCAGTAAGGAGGGCTGGGGGGATACTGGGATGCATAGGGAGAAGCATTAACAGTAGAAAACAGGAAGTTGTTACCGCTCTGTACAGACAGTTGGTGAGACTCCATCTAGAGTAGTGTGTGCAATTCTGGAGACCCCATCTCCGCAAAGACATAGACAGCGTGGAGACTGTTCAGAGGAGGGCAACCAGAATGGTGCAGGGTCTGCACCAGAAGACATACGAGGAGTGACTAAAGCAGCTTAATATGTATACCCTTGAGGAAAGGAGGGAGAGGGGGGACATGATAGAAACTTTCAAGTATCTCAAGGGAATTAACAAAGTACAAGAGGATAGCATCTTTCAGAAGAAGAGATGTGCAAGAACAAGGGGGCACAATTTGAAGATGGGAACAGCTCAGAAGTAATGTTAGAAAGTATTTTTTCACAGAGAGGGTTGTGGATGCGTGGAGTCAGGAACAGTGGGAGAATTCAAGAATGCATGGGACAGGCATAAGGCAATTCTAGTGGGGGGTAAGAGGCAGTAAGCTGTTGATTAACTAGAATCTGCAGCTTATTCATCAGGTAGGGAAATGGGCAGACTAGGTGGGCCAAGCGGTCCATATCTGCCGTCAAATTCTATGTTTACGCAGTTTTAACAATCACTTCTCCACTTCCGGCCTTGCTTTTGATAGTTCAGAAGCAGCCGTTCTAGCATCCAACGTACACAGACATTCACCTCCACTGGCAAGCAGTATCTTCTCCTTCACTCCCTTCCAGTTCAAAGAAGCAGAAGACCTCTTATTTCAACTAGATATTAACAAAGGTGCTGGTGCTGACGGCATAGGCCCTTACTTCATCAAAGCTGGTGTCCACTTTCTAACAGCCCCCATACTGCACTTGCTTAATTGATTGCTGTCCCTTGACTCTATTGTTATTGCCTGTACCTTGTAATTTTCCAGGGTCGCACCTGAAAATAGGCACTTGACTGTCTAGCGTGCTTACCTGGTAAACAAAAGCTAAATAACTAATATGTCCATCTGCTCTATCACCGTGCCCGACCTATGGAAAACTGCCCAGGTATTTCCTCTATTTAAGTCAGGTGATCCCACGGACCTAAATAAGTACCGCCCTGTATCCATTCTTCCCTTTCTATCTAAACCACTTGAGAAGCTGGTAAATGTCCAAATAACAGACTATCGTAACAAAAACAACTTAATAACGCCATACCAGTCAGGTTTCAGACCAGCCCACAGCACCACATCAGTCCTAGCCTCAGTTACTGATGACTGGCTCATGGCCATGAATTAAAAAACAAGTCACAGGAGTGTTTTTTTTTTTTTTAAAACTTAGCAAAGCATTCGATACTGTCGATCATGCTATAGTCCTAGACACGCTCCAATGGCATAGCATCTCTGGACCTGCACTAGTCTGGTTCAACTGCTACTTGACAAATAGAATGCAATAAGTGAAAGCAGGTGGTTCCCTCTGCCCACTCCTTCCTCTCTTGAGAGGCATACCACAAAGCTTGATCCTTGGTCCCCTCCTGTTTATGCTATATATCAACACCATTGGTAACAACATAAACAAAGCAAAGCTGCACCTTTTCACGGATGACACGATAATACATGCATCCAAACATTCTGCAGCCGAAGCCCACTTGGAGCTCCAGTCAGAATTTGACCATCTCCAGCTCAGCCTTGCTCAGTCTAAACTTTTTTTAAATAAAAAAAAAGGTCATGTATTTCCATTCCAACCTTCAAACTGCCATTCAAAGGGATCTATTATCCCTGCCCCCATAAAGACCCTTCTTGAAGACAACCTCGAGGTAGTTAGCAATTTCAGATATTTAGACTGCGATCTAGACCAGCATCTAACATTTTCTGCACATATCACCTCCCTTGCTAAGAAATTACGGCAGAGACTTGGATTTTTCTATAGGAATAAATCTCTTTTTACCATTGATGCCAGACTTCGACTGGTCCAGACAACCATTTTGCCGCTCCTTGACTACGCGGACATCCTTTATAGCCATTGTTCAGGCTCCCTCCTTCACCAGTTGAATACACTATACCACAGAGCAATAAGTTTTATTTCAAATGCTCATCGTCGCACTCACCACTGCGACCTTTATGCCTCACTGGGCTGGACTTCATTAGCTACTAGACGGCTCTCTCACTCCCTCACCTGGCTATGTAAAGTCCTCTTTCTAAAGCTCCCCCCATACGTAAACAAACTCTTCCAGTGAACTATCTTCTTATACATACTCCATAATACCACTTACATTACGTTGTAGGTCCCTAGCATCCGCATCCGTGTTGGGGGCTCAGCCATAAGTCATGCCCTACCAGTGACCTGGAACAAAGCCCAGTCTGTCCTCAAACTGCATCAGCTACTCCCCCTGAGCAGTTTCAAAAAACTGCTTGTTAGCAAGTTAAGCGATTCCTGTCAATGCTACTGACCGTTATGCTCTACACTGTCAGTTTGCCATCACCCTCTTTCATCTTCATGTGTTACCTCACTAAAGTTCCCCATCCCATATACTTACCTTGACTCACCTACCCTCCCCCTGTTCCCGTCTTACCAGCCCCATGCCTCGATCTCAACTTACCTGACCACTACCCTACTTGCCTTCCACACTATTCTTCCCTGTCCACCCTTACCACAGCTACCCTACCTAGCTTACCTACCCACTCCACCTCCTCCCCACCATTTGGGGCCACCCCCAATGTTCTTGACAACACGGGCTCCCCCTCTCTCCACTATTATCCTACCTGGCCTACCTTCCTCTCCACCTCCTCCCTGTTACTCATGGCTGACTCCTCCTCCTCTCCTATAATTCCATACCCTCATTTCCGGGTTTTCTCAATGCTACTTTTATCATTGGAAGTTTTAATTCTAGGATCGTGGGTATGTTGTTCATCCACACTGTTTGGCATGTCCCTTTCCCCTTTAAATCTTGCCGGAAGTCTTCAAGCTGGCTCCTCCCACCCACCCGGGTTCGTCTCATGATGCCAGATCTTCCTTTCCGCTGGAAGATACAGGTTGCATCCCTCGTGCTCATGCATTTCGTAGGCCCTGGCTTTCAAAACTTCAGTTTTACCGAGATTAAAACTCGTTCGAGTTAGCGATTGCGCTTTTGAGTCCTCGATCATGGAAGAGAAATCTTTTCCAGGATTTCGCCAGTGTCCTTGCGGTCAGAAAATGTTGTGCACTGATCGCCATCTCACATGCATCTACTGCCTAGGTGTCGGTCATGACACCTCATCCTGCAGTTTTTGCTTGGCCTTCCATCCTAATGTCCTGGACGACCGCCTGGCACGTTTGAAGTTGGGGAGACCGGAGAAAAGGAATCCGGTGAAGTTTAAGGAGGCTAGGTGGGTGGTTTCCTCGGCCGTGGGTTCCGCCGAGCAGCTGGAACGCATGAAGGTGTTCGAAGAAGAAGCCGCCTGCGCTTCGGCAAATTGTAGCTTTTTCGTTCCACTCAACCTGGGCTCCATCTTCACAGGTTCTTTAAGGAGTTGTACGTGTCTCTTCCTACCCGGGGTAAGGTGCCCGTGGGCTTGCATTTCTCCCGCTCTCGAAAGAGGGACAGAGAACCCAGCTTGTCTTCGTCTCGATGAAGACACTCTTGGGACCGAGAGAGGTCTCAGTCCCAGGAGCATGCGCTTCCTCGACCGCAGGCTTCACGGACCTTTTGTTTGGCCAGACAACCAAGGAAGTGGCCGATGAGGTCGAGATTGTTCTCGACCCAGTCGACCCTCTGTCTCCGGCTGTGGCCGACGACTCCTTGGAGAGGACTCCGGTGCTCGTGTTCCTGATGAGGAGACCCAGCCCGCTGTGTCCCCATCGAGGGGGTTTCACCGATCCCTCTGGTGTCTCCCGAGTGACCAAGTCAGCCTGCCCAATCTTGGTCGAGGTCTAGAACCCCCTCGGCCGAATGGCCAAAGAGGAGCCATAAGCGCTCCAAAAAGAGGCAACGCCACAGGTCATCCTCCTTGGATGAGGAGAGGCTCCAACGGAAACTCCGGCGCTATGAGGACCTTATGTGGCAACAGCTGAGTTTGACTAGGCAGAAGCTGGCTCTGCTGCCTACCCCAGCCATTACTTGGCTCTCGCCACCCAGGCTGAAGCCAATCCCCTCGGAACCGAAGGCTTTGGTTTCTCCGCATGCGGGGCCGGCCCATCCTCTGGTTCTGCCTTTGCCGGTCTCTCCTCCGATAGTAGTGGAGCCGCCACCTAAGCAGCCTGTGGAAGGAGCTCCTTCCAAAGAGGACCAACCAGATACTGGGCTTCCCCGATGTCTGTCGGTCACGGTCACCCCGGACCATCCTCGACAGGTCGAGGGTGATTTGGGCGGCAGGCCGCTGTATCCCGACTCCTCGGAATTGGATGTCACCGGGCTCCACTCTCATCCCAAGGATGATGAGTCGTCCATTAGCATAGGGATGGAGGAAGGTCCTTCCTCCTTCCAAGGTATCCTCTGTCTCATCTCTGATTCTACAGGGATGCCCCTGGAACCTATCCAGAACAAGGCAGAGTACCCTCTCACGGACATCCTCAAGAGAAGGGATACCCCGATGGAGGCCTTTCCTGTGGCCGAGGCCATTGTTGGTCCGGGACTCGAACTATGGCAGCGCCCTGCGTCATGTCCAGCACCATCTGCCCGAATGGCCTCAAGTACACGGTGCCCATGGGGTCCCTTGCGAGGTTCACAGAGCACCTTTCGGTCGAGAGCCTGGTGACCGTCTCTGTGTTCAGGTGTACTGGCAGTTCTGCTGACACTGACCGTTCCTCCCAATAAGGAGTCCAAGCTTTTGGACCATTCGGCGCGGAAAGTCTATGTGGCTTCCTCCTTGGGCCTTCGTCAGGTCAGTTTGGCCGTCATAATGGCACACTTCTCTCATGCCCTTCTTGGGTCATTAGATGAAGTCCTCCCACATCCCGTGGACATGCAAATCACAGTTAAGCAGGTCCAAGACCAGGGCCGTGCTGTTGCCAAACAGCAGCTCCAGACGGTCCTGGACATTGGGGATTTTTGTGCCCGCTCAATGGCCGCCGCAGTGGCCTCTCACCGCAGGGCTTGGCTGAGGCTCTCCTCCTTCCCGGTGGATACTCAGCATAAGTTAGCTGATGTGCCTTTCCTTGGGACTGACTTGTTCGGCCCAGGAGTGGCCAGTTACCTACAGCACATTGAGCAGTCCAGTGCCAACTTGGATGCTACTTCTGCCAAGAGTTCTTCGGACAAGAACCAGCAGAAGAAGCCTTTTCGGCACTCTTCCCCTGCTGTTGAGCAGTCGTCTTACCAAGGTGGACAGCAGCAGCAGGCTCAAGCTTGGTGCCCTTGGCCCAAACTTGGACCCCAACAGGCCCACAAAGGAGGCCAAGGCTCAGGTCCTGGAGCCTCCTTCTCCTCTAAGCCTGCCCAGTGATGGGGTTGGGTGGGGGTTTGCCACCCCTTTCTCCATCATGCCAGCTCAGGGTCCTCCCATGGGGGGGCCGGCTCTGCCACTTTCTTTCTGCCTGGTCCACTATCACTACGGACAGGTGGGTTCTTGAAGTGGTCGGTCAGAGCTGCCTCTAGAATTCGAGCAGTACCCTCCCAGCCAAGCCCGCACCCCTCGAGAAGAACGGATTTCTGCATGCACCCAGTTGGCTCTTCGAAACGACATTGGTCAGCTCCTCCTCCAAGGAAGCAGTAGGTATCGTGACAGATCCGTCTTCAGACTCAGGCTTTGTCTCCAGGTACTTCCTGGTGCCCATGCGGACGAGGGGCTGGCACCCCATTCTAGATCTCCATGACCTGAATCAGTTTCTCAGGTCACACACCTTTCAGATGGTCATTCTGTACCAGATCGTACCATCCTTGGAGCGAAACATGTGATTCTCTTCACTGGATCTGCAGGATGTGTTCTTTCACATCCCAATCCATCCATCCCATCAGCGGTTCCTCCGCTTCAGGGTCGAAGGGACCCTGTACAAGTTCCAAGCCATGCTGTTCGGCCTGTCATCAGCCCCTTGGGTATTCACCAAATGCATTGCAGTGGTGGCGGCCCATCTCTGGCATCGGGGAGTCAGAATTTACCCCTACCATGACGATTGTCTCCTGGCAGGTTCCACCCAACAGGTGGTGGAGAGGTCCAGGGGTCTGGCCCTCCAGACCTGCTCCCAACTCGGCCTCCTGATCAACGAGGCCAAGTCAGAACTCATGCCTTGCCAGGTGATGGGCTTCATCGGGGCAGAGCTCGACTCTTGTCAAGCCAGAGCCCGGCTCCCGGCGGACAGGGCGGAGGTTCTCTCCTCCTTTGCCCAATCATTTCTGGTAGGGCACTTGCACCCCACCCGGGACTTTCTGCGCCTCCTGGGTTGCAAGGCAGCGTGCACCTCAGTGGTCCATTGGGCCCGCTTGCACATGCGCCCCCTCCAATGGGAGCTGGTCACCCAGTGGACTTAGCACCATGATCATTTCGACCAGCTGATCACTGTAACCCAGAAGATGTGGGACGCTCTCCAATGGTGGACCGCCCCAGACTGGTTGCAGGAAGGGATCCCGTTTGTTCGCTCCGAGCCGACAGTCATCATCACGACCGATGCCTCTCTCATGGGCTGGGGAGCCCACATGGAGGACAACAGGACCCATGGGTTCTGGACCCCCAAGGATTCCCGATACCAGATCAACCTGTTGGAGCTCAGAGCAGTCAGACTGGCACTGTCAGCTTTTGCTCCTCAGCTCTGGGGTCAAGTGGTTCAAGTCCAGACGGACAATACCACGACCATGTACTACCTCAACAAACAGGGCGGCACACACTCCCGTCTGCTGTGCAAGGAGGCACTCTGCATATGAACCCTCGTAAGCCGGTTGGAGGCAGATCTCCTAGCCATCCATGTGGCAGGAGCCTTGAACCAGCTGGCGGATGCTCTCAGCCATATAGGCCGGACACCCCACGAGTGGTCTTTCCATCCAGAGGTAGCTTACAGCATGTTCTCCCATTGGGGCAAACCGATGGTGGACCTGTTTGCCTCCAGGGAAAACACCAAGCTGAGGCTGTGTCATGCCTGCCCCTCTCAGCAGGGCTCACTGCAGGAGGATGCCTTCTCGAGGCCGTGAACCCCAGGCCTCCTCTATGCCTTCCCTCTATTTCCCTTGATCCACAAGGTGTTACTCAAGGTGAGGAGGGACAAGGGGAAGGTGATTCTGGTAGCCCCAGACTGGCTGCACCAGTTCTGGTATCCAGATCTCCTCAGCCTCAGCTGCAGGCCCCTGGAGTGGCTTTGTACACGCCTGGACCTGATATTTCTGGACCTGGGGAAGGTCTTCCATCCGGACCTTCGATCCCTGCACCTCACAGCCTGGTACCTGAGCGGCTAGAGTTCCAGGCTTTGGGTCTTTTCAAAGATGTCTACACCATGGTGGAGGCATCTCGAATGGAATCGACCAGGAAATGTTATGCCTTCAAATGGAAAGATTTTCCATTTGGTGTCAGGGTAAGGGTCTGGACCCCTTATCCTGTTCTGTGGCTAACATTCTCGACTACCTTTGGTCTCTCTCCAAAGGGAGTCTACAGTCATCGACCCTTAGGGTGCACCTAGTAGCCATTTCTGCTTACCGGGCACGGGCCGGTCAGCCGACATTGGCGCAGGAGACAGTGGTCGGGTGCTTTTTCAAAGGCCTGGATCACATCTCCCCTTCAGTGCGTGAACCTCCACCTCCTTGGGACCTACTGCTGGTACTGGCAAAGCTCATGGGCAAGCCATTTGAACCAATGCACAAGTGTGAGCTGTCACATTTGTTGTGAATGTTGGCCTTCCCGGTGGCTATCGCGTCTGCCAGAAGGACAGGGGAGCTCCAGGCACTTTCGGTGGGCTCCCCTTATCTGGTCTTACACAGGGATAAAGTTATCCTGTGCCCCCAACCGAAATTCCTTCCGAAGGTGGTGTCAGAGTTTCACCTTAACCAGGTGTTGACTCTGCTGGTATAGTACCCTAATTACACCTCAGAGGTCGAGTACAGGCTCCATACCTTGGACCTGAGACGTGCTCTCTCCTACTGTAAGCAAAAGATGGCAGAAATTCTTGGAGAGGTTCGCCAGCTTTTTGTCACCTACGCTGAAGCCGCTTCGGGCAGACCTGCAGCCAAATGGACCATAGCAGGATGGATTACATCATGCATAGGTCTGTGCTATGAGTTAGCGGGCATGGAGCCTCCCAGAGGGATGAGAGCTCATTCTACCCGCCATACTGCTGCATCGGTGGCTGCTTCCAGGGACATCCCTATCCAGGATATCTGTCAGGCTGCTACCTGGAAGTCAGCAAACACCTTCATTACCCACTGCCACATCGACCTTGAGTCACGCCGGGATGCTGGTTTTGGGGCCTCGGTTCTCTAATCTCTGTTCCCTAAGTAGGGCGTGTGCACCTTGCCTCCCTCCTCCCGGAGAACTGCTAGGAGTCTGCCAAACAGTGTGGATGAACAACATATCCATGATCCTAGAAAAACAGGTTACTCACCTGTAGCAGTAGTTCCAGGAGTGGTATATGTTGTTCATCGACACGGACCCACCCGACCTCTCCGGCTGCGGGTGCACACAACCTGGCTTCCAGCAGGCTTAGATCTGGTGTCATGGGGCGGAGCCGAGGTATATATCACCTGGGTGGGTGGGAGGAGCCAGCTTGAAGACTTCCGGCAAGATTTAAAGGGGAAAGGGACATGCCAAACAGTGTGGATGAACATATACCACTCCAAGAACTACTGTTACAGGTGAGTAACCTGTTTTTACTGCCTACTGCTAACCGTGCCATCTACCTGATTGTTTATGCCTGACTGTGTACCGCAATGTCTTAACCTTGTAAATTACCCTGCTCCATGTATATATTTTCACTTGTGAAGCTGTATGCCTAACTGTTACTCCACAATGTCTTAACCTTGTAAATTATCCTATTCCATGTGTATATTTCCCTTAGAAAGCTGTATGTTAATGTATATTGCCCTGTGTATTCCTGTTATATGTTTGGCCTTGGCTTATTGTACACGCATTGCACATTACTTGTCTCTCAAGACCTCCTTGTAAATGAGCTTGCTCAATGGAGTTTCTTTCCTGCCAATAAACTTTGACTTGAAGGTCTGGTGGCTGACTCTGTGTTCTGGCACACAGGCAACATAGGTGATGCTGATAAACCTCCTGACAAGGAGTCCAAAAAACTAGACCACATGGGCAAAAAGATCTATGCTGCCTTCTCTCTCGGCCTTCGGCAAGCAGGTCCGGCCCTTTTAATGGCCCACTTCTCCCATTCCCTTTTCAGCATATTTGACGAGGTGCTTCCTCATCTCCAAGCAGATCTACAGACCACTGTCAAGCAGGTCCGGGATCAAGGCCAAGCAGTGGCTAAGCAACAGCTCAAGACTGCCATGGACATCAGCGACTCTTGCACCGGATCTGTGGTGGCCATGCACCGCAGGGCTTGGCTGCGGATCTCAACCTTCACAGCAGATACCGAGCACAAGCTAGCGGATGTCCCCTTTCTGGTTACTGACCTGTTCAAGCCCAGTGTCATGGGGCACCTCATCCGCATTGAAAATTCCAGTGCCACCTTGGACTTGGTTACTTCCATCCAGAGGGATCCCAAGGGCTTCAAACAACAGAAGAAGCCCTTTTGGCCCCTCTCTGCCCCTGCTGCCAAACCAACCCAGCCTCAGGCTGGACAGCATGCTCAGGCCTGGTGACCATGTCCAAAGTCTGTGACCACGGTTGTCTGTAAGCCAGGAGGCTGAGGCCCTGGTGGCTCCTCAGCTGGTCCCTCCTCTGCCTCTAAGCCTGCCCAGTGTCAGGATGAGGGGTGACTCCCTCGTACCTGTCCTGTCTCCCCTGGGTCCTCCCATGGGGGGCCGGCTTTGCCACTTCCTTTCTGCCTGGTCAGCTGTCACCACGGACAGGTGGGTCCTTGAAGTGGTGGGACAGGGTCTGCCTCTGGAATTCGAGGCTTACCCACATTGCCAAGCCCATGCCTCACAGGAGGATATGGTGTCTGTTAACATCTTGTTGGCCCTTCTGGATGACATCACCCAGCTCTTCCGCAAGGAGGTCATGGCCCCTGTCTCAGACCCTCCGACACAGCCAGAGTTTGTCTCGAGGTATTTCCTGGTGCCAAAAAGGACGGGGGCGCTGGTGCCCCATCTTAGATCTGCATGACTTGAACAAGTTTCTCAGGTTGAGCACCTTCAGGGTGGTCACTCTGTCTCAGCTCATACCATCTCTCGAGCAGAACATGTGGTTCTGCTTTCTGGATCTTCAGGAAGCTTTCTTTCACATTCCAATCTGTCCATCCTACCACTGGTTCCTCCGGTTCCGGGCAGAGGGGATCCTCTACGAGTTCCAGGCCATGCCATTCTGCCTGTCCTCAGCCCCCAGGGTCTTCACCAAATGTTTAGCAGTGGTGGCGACTTGTCTTAGGCGCTGAGGAGTCAGGGTATACCCCTGTTTGGACAACTGGCTAATTGTGGGTCCCTCCAGGAAGGAAGTGAAGAGGTCCAGGGATCTGGCCCTCCGACTTGTGTCTGTCTTGGCCTCCTGGTCAACAAGGTCAAGTCGGAACTCATGCCATCACAGGTGATCCACTTGATCGGGGCAGAGCTCGACTCTTGCAGTGCCAGGGCTTGCTTCTGGTGGACAGGGCGGAGGCTGTCTCCTCCTTTGCCCAATTATTTTGGGTTGGGGCAGTTGCGGCTTGCTCGGATTTCCTGTGCCTCCTGGGATATATGGCGGTTTGCACCAGCGTGGTCCATTGAGCTTACTGGAGAATGCACTCTCTGCAATGAGAGCTGGCCCGCCATGGGTCTCAGCGCAAGGGCCACTTCGACCAGCTTGTCACTGTGATTCCGCTGATGTAGGAGGCCTTCCAGTGCTGGCTGGTCCTGGAATATCTGCAGGAAGGTATCCTCCTGTTTGCCCACCCAAAGCTGATGGTCATCCTGACAACTAATGCCTCCCTCATGGGCTGGGTTGCCCACTTGGAAGAACACAGAGTCCAAGGGCTCTGGACCCCGAGGAGTTCCGGTGCCAAATCAGCCTGCTGGTGCGCCGAGCAGTTCAGCTGGTGCTGACTGCTTTCGCTCCATACATCCAGGGTCAAGTCGTTCAGGTCCAGATGGACAACACCACGACCATGTACTACCTTAACAAAAAGGACGGAACACCCTCCCTACCTTTGTGCAGGGAAGCTCTCCATGTTTGGACCCTCGTGCGCAGCCTGTAGGCCAGTCTCTTGGCCATCCATGTAGCCAGTGTCTCAACCAGCTGGCGGATGCTCTTAGCCGGATGGACGAGGTGTCTCATGAGTGGTCTCTCCACCTAGAGGTAGTGCACAGTCTGTTCTCCCAGTGGGACACCCCTTTGGTGGACCTGTTTGCCTCCAGGGAGAACACAAAGCTGAGGCTGTACTGTGCCTGCCCTACTCAGCAGGGAATGCTGCAGGAGGATGACCTCTTGAGGCCCTGGCATTCTCTGTGCCTTCCCTCTGTTTCTCTTGATCCACAAGGTGTTACTCAAGGCATGGATGATCCTTTTGGCTCTGGACTGGCCTTGCCAGTTCTAGTACCCCGAGCTCAGCCTCAGCAGCATGCTCCCAAAGCGTCTCCCTGTATGCCTGTATCGAACTATCAGGGGAAGGTACTCCACCCAGACCTTCAACCTCTACACCTGACAGCCTGGTTGCTGAGTGGCTAGAGTGCCAGGCTTTGGGTCTCTCTGGAGATGTCCTCAACATAGTCGAAACTTCTCAGAAGAAGTCGACTTGAAAATGCTATGACATCAAATGGAAGAGGTTAGACCCCTTATCTTGTCCAGCGGCTAGCATTCTTGACTACCTTTAGTCCCTCTCTCAGTCGGGCCTTCGGTCGATGGCCCTTAAGGTGCACCTGGCATCCATCTCTGCTTACCAGGTGCAGGCTGGTATGCAATTGGTGGCCCAGGAGGTGGTCTAGTGCTTTTTCAAATACCTTGTCCACATTTCCCCTCCAGTGCTTGAACCACCACCACCTTGGGACTTGTTGCTGACGTTGGCAAAGCTGATAGGCAAGCCATTCGAACCAGTGCACTGATGTGAGATGGCTGTCCCATCAGCCAAAAGGATCAGTAAGCTCCAGGCACTCTTGGTGGAGTCTCCTTACCTGGTCTTCCACAGGGACAAGGTCGTCCTTTGCCCCAACTGGAAGTTCCTCCCAAAGGTTGTGTCTAATTTCCACCTTAACCAAGTGATTAATCTCCCCAGTGTATTTCACCAGTCACACCTCGGAGGCTGAGTACAGTCTCCATACTTTGGACATGCGGCAAGCACTTGCCTACTACAAGGAACGCATGGCTGGAGTTTGGGGAGAGGTTCGCCAGATATTTGTCACCTACACTGAAGCTGTACCTGGCAGACTGGCAGCTAAGCGGACAGTTAGCAGGTGGATTGTATCCTGCATCGACCTCTGCTATAGGTTGGTGGATAGGGGAGCTCATTCCACCCACCATACTGCTGCTTCCGTGGCTACTTCCAAGGATGTCCCTATCCAGGAAATCTGCAGGGCTGCTACTTGGAAGTCAGCACACACCTTCATTTCCCACTACCACATCGACCTTGAGCCACGCCGGGATGCTGGTTTTGGGGCCTCCGTTCTCCAATCTGTGTCCCTAAAATAGGGGTGTGCCCCTTGCCCCCTCCTCCGTGGTGAACTACTAGGAGTCTGCCAGAAGTGTGGATAGTACACCATATACACATCCTTAGAAGAACAGGTTACTCACCTGTAACAGTAGATCTTGCTTCAAGTTAGAGCTCTTGCAACAGGCTATAACCATGAGGACTAAACTGCCAGGCGACAGGACCCCACAGAAAACTTCTAGCTACCAGTCTTCAGCGGGGACCGCCCCTGATGTTGGCCCACCCTCAACATCAGCCAATGGTATAAAAGAGGGTGGTCCCCAGCGCCACCCCAATTCTTTTCCTGCCGTTGACTTGTTCACATGGGCTCCACAGATGCCTTCTGCTACAGTCGACCACCACTGCACTTTTACCCACGTTTTTCCTTTTTCTCAAAAACTGTGATTTCTTTTTCCTTCACTCTGCATGTCTTCTTCACTGACTTCTTCAGTTGAGTGGCGAAAGTCCAAGTGTGCGTGCGGCAAGCAGCTACCATCGAAAGATGGCCATGTGGTCTGCCTCTTCTGCTTAGGCCCAGACCATGATATGAAGGGTTGCCAGCACTGCCAGAGCTTAAACCAAAGGACTAGGACTCACTGCCAGAAGGCCCTCAAAAGCCACCTTCTTGAAAAACAGCTTGCTGCCATGCAGTACCAATCCTCTAGGGAAAAGCCTTTCTTCTTCCTCCTCTTCTTCTTCCTCCACCATCTCGGGAGCCTCCATGTCATTAGCAACGCACCGGGAGAAGAAGTCTTCGGGGAAGCAGAAGTCCTGGGATAAGGACAAGGAGAAGACACGGACATGCTCCCGCTCTAGGTCTCCTCACCAGAAGAAGACCATATCTGGTTCCTCCTCCTCCCATGGGGGGGGAGTCAGACCGCTCTCCATGGCCTGCCCTCACCCTCTGGGCAGTTGGTGGATAAGCCTCCCACCTTGGTGCAGACGGTAGGCGGAGGTTCGTCAGGATCCAGGACTCCGATCTCAGCTCTGCAGTCCCTGAAGGTGAAGGCCATTCCCAAGTCTTCGGCCTCCTCCTCAGGTGGCATGGTCGGTGCCTCTTCGGGCAGTGGGTCAGTGCCCATCGTCCACCCAGCTCCAGCGTCGGCTACGGCCTCTAAGTCTTCGGATAAGGCCCCCAGACTCTCAGAACATATGTCTGCCTCTGCAGCTTCT
Source organism: Neoceratodus forsteri (assembly GCA_016271365.2). Classification (NCBI taxonomy): domain Eukaryota; kingdom Metazoa; phylum Chordata; order Ceratodontiformes; family Ceratodontidae; genus Neoceratodus; species Neoceratodus forsteri. Next base: position 665,662,718 of record CM057453.1, read on the forward strand.
GTGACACCTCTGCCCCGTTCCATGGTGTCTTCACCACGGGCTCCTGCTCAGCCGGCGTTGGCCACGTCCCCGGACCATCGCCAGCAGACACCTGTTCCTTCTACACCAGGTACTTCCGCTTCAGACCCGGTGACACCCCAGTCGTTCCCGGTCCCTCCTGCAATGCCAGTAGAATGAATGTCTCCCCTACTCCGACAACGGAGGATCTTCCCTTGTCAATCTTCACCATTCATTACTTCCTGGGTGTAAGCCGGGCTGGCGCTACGTCGACGAGAACTTTTTTTTTTTTTTAGCTTTGGCTAGCGGCACCCCCTCGAGTGGCGTCATCGTCATGCGTGAGGGCGGCCGTTAGTAGCGACCGACTCCTCCAACTCGGTTCTGTTTCTCCCGCCGCCGAGGCAGCACCTGCTCGCGGTGAAGCGTTTGAACCAGAATCGCGTAGTAGTGCACCCCACTCCTGTTTTTCTTCGCACTCATCGTACCGATCCGCAAGACTGTTCTTTTTCTATCTAACGGCGCCGGTGTGTTTCCTACTGTGTTTTAGCCTTAATAGTTTCGCGTTATGTCCGGTTCGGGAACTAAGCGCTTTTCTAAGACGGGCCACGCCCCTATGCGTCGGTGCTCCTGTGGCCAGCATTTCTCTGTCTCGGACCGGCATGACGTTTGCCTTCGTTGCCTGGGACCCAACCATGATATGGATTGCTGCGACGCCTGTTTCTGATGGACCGTCGCATCTCGAACTGCAGCTTAAGCTCAGCAAGGTTCACCGACCTTCGGGATGACGCTGCCTGGGATTCTCGGCAAGGTCGTTAGGCCCTTCCCTCGGTCTCTCCCGGCCTATACGGCCCGAGGAGGAGGTGCCCCTCATCTAATCTTGCCGAGGAGGAGGCCTTCTCGTGTGTTGGGGAGCGCCATAGTCCCCTCCCGGGGCGGAACGCCGACACCGCCTCGCAGTCACTCTTCGGAGGTGCAGGCCCCCGCATCGAGCTCCTGCTTGGGCCTGGCTCGGTGGATCCTCGACGCCGCTGGCGCCAGTTGATCTCGGGCGCTGGCGGCGCCAAGATCGAGGTGGCGCTGCTACGGCGCCGCTTGATCCCGTGCCGCTCACGGTGCTGGTGATCGGGCGGTGCCGCTTGGGCCTCGGCGCCGTTTGTGCACCGATGGACATGGCGGCGCCGTTGGCGGTGCCGCCGCTCTTCCAACGCTGCCGACGCACCGTGGGCCTTGTCCTTCCTCCAGGCGGTGCCGGGCCTGCCGGCGCCGTTGGGGGTGTGGAGTTAGGCCTGGCTGCTACCGGCGTGGGGGGGGCGAGCGGCGTCACCCTTGGTACCGGGGCCGTTCGCGGCCCCGTGGCCTCAGGGACCCCTGGGGTGGCCAGCATTGAGGTCCTGCTGGTCTCGTCCTCCTTGGAGGGCGATGACTCGGACGTGAACCCATCCTGGCACCCCCACTCTTCGGGGTCTGGGTCCCCAGTGGCTAGGGGTACCAGGCGGCGCAGCGGGCCCCTCCCTCTGTCCCCCTTACCGTCGTCTCCTGAGGGTTCCCCGGCTGGGGGTGGCCGGGAGCCCCGGGGGGCAGGCGTGGGGTGACGGAGGGGAGGCCTCTCTGAGGCCCGGTGACAGCTACTCCTGGGTGCTGTTGCCCTCTAGGGACAGGGGACGCTGTGGTCGAGGAGGAGGGCCTCGGAGTCCGAGGGGTTGAGGGGCAGGGGATCTGCCGCTCGGTCTTCTTTGGCCACCCCGGGGGGGTGGCCAGGAGCCGTAGTGCAGAGCCTCGCCCCTCCCTCCAGGGTTCTAGGGTGTCCTCCAGCGGCGTTTGTGCGGACTGCCCTTCTGGATCCATGCAGTCCTGGCGTCATCATAGGGGAGGTTCTCCTCCAGGGCTCTTCCAGGCTCCGCTTCCCCAGAGTTCTGTTCTGCGGCCTGGTCTGATATCCGGGATCCCTCCTTCTAGGGCTCCTTTCCCCGGATTCCAGAGCCCTCGCAGAGAGCAGTTGCCTCCTCGGAGGTGCCCCTCTCCCATCTCTCTGCCTTCACCACCCCCGCTCCCAGGCCATGTCGGTCCTACGGGTCCGTTATCCTGGGAGCAGTTCAGGGGTTCTGCAGCGGCCTTCCCCTCATATGTTAGATACATGCATGAGCGGGTCTTTCGACTCTCCCCACCGCCGCAGGAATCCTCTGGACATTCCAGCTCCCCATCATCCTCGTCTCCCTCCTCTGAGGGAGAGGAACCCCCTGCTCATCTTTCCTCCGATGCTGATTTCACAGAATATCAGCGTTTCCTCTCGAGGATGGTGAGGGATCTTCGGATTTCCTATGTTCGGAGAGACAATACCGAACGGGAGACGCGTGAATTCCTTGGTGAATTCAGTGCCCAGCATTTGGTGGTACCTTCCTGGCCTATCCCCTTCCAGGAGGCGTCTATCCGGTCCTGGCAGTCCCCTGCCGCTTCTTCTCCAGCCCCGGCCGACTGTCAGCGTAGGTATTGTGCCCCCTCAGAGTCTCTAGGTTCCCTTCCCAACCCGCCCTCTGGTTTGGTTTACCTAGATACTCCTTCTGGGCGCCACTGCCTGGCGCACGACCGCCCACCGGATTCGGACTCTCTCCAGTTCGACCGTTGGGGGCTAAGAGTGTTCTCTTCCTCTCGTGCGAGTGCCTGTATTGCATCTTATCAGGCTCACCACGCTGCCTACAACCGGCATTTGTGGTCGATGATGTCCCAGCTGCTGGCATCAATGCCTGACACGGAGCAAACCAGACAAGCCGTTACCCTCTCCGCGGTAGGCCTAGAGCTGGCAAGACACCAGGCAAGGGCATCTTATGCGCCAATGAGGTGGCTTCCAGGCTTGCGGGGACAGCGATCTGCATCAGGCGGACGGCATGGCTTGCTCTTCCAGGTTGTCACCCTGGCCCGCGTGAGGGTGATTCGCTCCGCCCGGGGACCCGTTTTTCCTCTAGAGCTAGGAGACTTTTACAGGGGCTCCCTCTGTCTCCTCGTCCTCGGGAGGCACCTCCTAGCTCTTCCCACTTAGGCTTTCTGAATAAGCCAGGATCTTCTCCTTCTGTTTCTCACCAGCAGAAGGCTGGGGGTCTTGTTCCCTCAGGGTATGGCCTCCCCTCCGGGAAGAGGAGCTTGGTACTCACCCAGGAAGTAATGAATGGTGAAGATTGACAAGGAAGATATGAAAATTACGCACTCACCGTATTCTTGATCTCTCTTGTATCTTCACCATTCATTACTTACACCCGCCCACCATCCTCAGTGGCCTCTTCCTGTGGCTTATCCACCTCCGCTCCTTCCTCTCTGCAAAATAACAAAAAAAATATATAAAAGATAGGAAGAATTGCTCAATTTTTCCAAAAAAAAAAATGTATATCTTTTGGGGTTCTTATTTCTCCAGAAAATTATTTACTCTAAGATTCTTGGGCCATCTCGTGGATTTGCATTGGCGATCAAACTGCACAACTATCTCTTGCCATTCCTCGGCGAGATACCTCTGGGGTTTTAGCCTGGCTCAGGCTATTCAGTTTTGATCCTGCAATCCTGCTCCAGCTGTTTCACCCTAGAATCAAAACCCTCCCCTCCTCTAATTCTTGCCTTGCAGAGGCGGAGGCAGGCACGTCTGTTTTTTTTTCAAAAAAAAAAAAAGGAAAAATGCTGAGGAACTCTCTTGACTGCTATAGGCATTCTTGGTATTGGGGTCATGCTCCTAGCCTGCAAATTATTATCTGTAAAAAAAAAAAAAAAAGGAAAACAAACAAGAGGGAGATGAGAGGGCAGGCAACCCTTCTCTGAGATTTTGATAATTGTTTTTCCTTTCAAGTGTCCTCCTGACAGTTTTACAGAAGAGCAGTGCTGACCATAACCAATCCCAGCCAGCCTAAGCCTCTGGCCTGCCTTGGCGAGTCCGACTGAGTCCCACTTCTATGCTTAAAACGCCTGAAAGGCTTACATTTTCCATTTCTAAACCCCTGAGCAGCGCCTCATGCTGCCTGGGGTTTATTCTTCCCTCCTCGGGTGTCCTCCGTTCAAGGCCTTCGCCAGGAGCTGGAGGGGTATCAACAACAATGGCATGTTGAAGATGAGGACTATGCCCTCCTGAGTCTGTCCAGCGGGTTTGGTGAACCTTCTCTTCAGCTCTATCTCCGGGGATTCTTGCTTCCCTGTTAGTCGAGCCTTCAGCTATAAGCTAACTATGCTTGTTGGGCATTCTGGTCCCTTCAACATCCCATCTCTCTCTTCTCTTCTTCTTCTTCTTCATCTTCTCATTTCCTTCTCTTTCTCCCCTCCTAGAGTCACCCAGGTAAGGAGGCCCTGCAGTCCCTAGGTTAGATTCTCTTATCTCCTCTGTCCTTCCTCCATCGGCTTATTCCTTTTCAGTTCATTCTTCCTTGCTTTGCTATCCTTGGCTATCTTGCCTCGCTATCTCTATTCTTTGCTTTCGCTTTTGCCTCTCCGGCTCACAGAACTGAGTTGGAGGAGGAGTCGTGTCGCTACTAACGGCCTCGCCCTACATGACACATGGCGTCACTCTGAGGCGGTGCTGTTTTAAAAAAAAAAAAAAAAAAAAGTCCTGTGGAGGTGTGCGCCTCCGCTTACACCTCAGTAAGTAATGAATGGTGAAGATACAAGAGAAGATCAAGAATTACGGTAGGTACGTAATCTTCATGTCTGACGTCCAGGGTTCCTGCTTCCAAGGACCGACGATTGAACATCCGACACCAGCTCCCCGAGGGCTGACGACCTTCAGCCTCAGGCACCTGCTGGCCCATTGGGTCCTCAGATTCCTCATAGCAAGGGGTAAAGGACCTTTTCCACTTTTGGTGGAATGAAATAAAGGGTGACCTACTTCCTGTTAAGCCTTCCGAGTCAGTCATAGTGGAGCCTGAGCCGGAACCCAGGGAGCCTACTCCACAACCCAAGAGCCCTTCCCCACGCCCTGACAACAGGCATAGTGGCCAGTCTAACACAGAGGCCGGAGACATAGTTACCCTTTCTCTAGGTCTTCAGGCTGGCACAATCACTTTCCGCCCACTAGTGTCCAAAGGCACGGTGCACGTCCCCTCCCTCCAACTCTGAGGACTCAAGCCATAGCTCGCTTTTCCTTCTCCTGCATCAGGAGCCAAGGAAGACCAAGGAGGGATAGTGAAGCTTAATAAAGGGATGGGGGTGGGCAGAGGGTGACGGTGAAAAGGCAGAGATACTAAACAAATATTTTTGCTCAGTATTTACAAATGAAGAGGGGGAGGTTCCTAAAACAAACAATAGAAACACTCTGGATACAGAAGTTGATACCAGCCCATTTACAGAAGAAAGGGTTCTGAAAGAACTCTTAAAACTGAAGGTGGACAAAGCAATGGGACCTGATGGGATTCATCCCAGAATTCTAAAAGAACTAAGGGTAGAACTAGACACACCACTGACTACCCTCTTTAACAAATCATGGGAGGATGGGGTGGTACCTGAGGACTGAAGGAGGGCAGATGTGATTCCCCATCACAAAAGTGGGAGCAGGACAGAAGCAGGAAACTATAGACCTGTTAGTTTAACCTCAGTGATAGGTAAAATGATGGAATCACTTCTGAAAGAAAGAACTGTCGAATACCTAGAGGCCAGAGGGACACAGGACCCAAGGCAGCATGGATTCACAGCGGGAAGGTCATGCCAGACGAATCTAATAGATTTCTTTGACTGGGTGACCAAAGTAGTAGATCAGGGAGGGGCTGTGGACTTGGCCTACCTAGACTTTAGCAAGGCATTTGCCACAGTCCCACACAAAAGATTAATATACAAGTTAGCCAGCCTGGGAGTGGGTCCCAACATGATAGCCTGGGTAAAGAACTGGCTGGAGAATAGGACACAGAGAGTAATAGTAAATGGAGTCTACTCTGAAGAAAGTGGGGGTTACTAGTGGGGTACCGCAGGGTTCAGTATTAGGACGGTCCTCTTCAATGTCTTTATAGCAGCATTGCAGAGGGACTGGAAGGAAAGTATGTCTCTTTGCAGATGACACAAAGATCTGCAACAGAGTTGATGCACAAGGTGGGGTGGAAAGGATGAGAAGGGACTTGGCAAGGTTAGAGGAATGGTCAAATGTATGGCAGCTTAGATTCCAGTGCTAAAGTGCAAGGTAATGCACCTGGGAAACAAAACCCAGGAAAAGAGTACACAATGGGGGTGAGATACTAACAACAACAAACATGGAAAGGGACCTGGGGTAGTCATATCAGATGACTTAAAAAGTGGGCAAGCAATGTGAGGAGGGCAGTAGGGGTGGGGATACTGGGCTGCATAGGGAGGCATCACCAGTAGAAAACAGGAAGTTGTTATCCCTCTGTACAGACAGCTGGTGAGACCCCATCTGAGTACTGTGTGCAGATCTTACTTGAGACACAGCTCTTGCAGCAGGTTACACCATTAGAACTGAAGCCGGCAGGCGTCAGGACCCCACTGAAAAATTCTAGCTAGCTATCTTCAGCGGGGACCGCCCTCGACGTCGGTCCCGCCTCCGACGTCAGGCATGGTACAAAAGGGGGCGGTCCCGCCAGATTCCCCAGTTCTTTCCCGCCGTCGACTTGCATGTCTCGACCCTTCGGTTCCAGTCTAGCGCACGATGTGTGGTTCAGAGCTTTCCTCCGGGAAATTCTTTTTTCTTCAAGCAATATTGTTGCTGATGTCCTCTCCGACCTCCGGTCATCCCTCCAAGTGTGCTTGCGGGAAACAGATCCCCTTCAAGGACCCCCACACGGCCTGTGTTAGGTGCCTGGGCCCAGACCACGATACCCGGGCCTGTTCGTTCTGCCAGGGCTTTAACAGCCGAACAAGGATCCGACGTCAGAAGGTCCTCCAGGCTTTTTTGTTGGAGGAAAAACTGAAGACCATGTCCTCCAAGGGGGATTCCTCGTCCAAAGCCCACAAGCACGCGGAGAAAAGAAGAGAAGGCCCTTCCAGGTCCCCGCCCAGGGCTTGAGTCCCGCAGTCTCGGTTCTCGGTCCGACCGCCTCCTTCCAGGGCCAGCCTCAGCCTCCCCGGCCGCGGTAAGAAAGCCTTCTTCTTCAGGCCAAGTCCGCCAGGCCATCATCGCCCTCCTCTTCCAAGGCCTTGGCGAAGTCCGGGAGCGCACCACCATCATCATAAGTCGGGTTCCGCTCTTGGCTCCTGACGTCCGGTCGTCTTCTGTGCCTCCTCGCCAAAACTTTGGAGCTCACACCGTTGAAGAGACCTGTGGACCCGGCGCCAGCCCGACCGCTGCCGGTCAGACGTCATTCCTCCCTGAGCCGCTGCTGGCGACGGCCGCCGCCGCCAAACCATCCCAGCGGACACCGGGTTGGGGACCGGCCCGCTCTGCCTGAGAAGAGGGCTCCATGCCTCCGACCGACGCCGGGTCAGGAGACGTTGACTGAGGAGGACTTAACGCAGCCCGAGGACCAGACGGGCGACCCGGCCTCACCAAACTCCCAGGGCCCCTCGCCTACCCGAGGCCCCTGTGGAGCCGACGCTGACCCGACGACCGCCCACCGCGCCTGGGCGTCGTCGGGACTTTCTATAGCGGAAGTGAAGGATCTCTTCACTTACTGGTGGGACACCCTGAAAAGGGACATGGCCCCCACCGCTCCTCCTCCTCCCCCTCTGGTACCGGCCCCCCCTTCACCTTCAGGGTCGGCAGGCCGCTTACCTCCCCCCAGGAGCCTGGATCCTCTCCCAGGGAAAGATCAGAAAAACAGAGACCTCCGTCCAAATCCTCTTCCGGATCACCCAGCCCCAAGAGATCCAGGAGACACCGACGTTCCCCGTCGACGGAGGACACGGGATCAGTCTACTCTTCCTCTAGATCCCCATCTCCTCTCTCCATCCCTTCTCTGGACCCATGTGAGACACCGAGATCTCCTCCGGATGACCTCTCGTTCATGGATATTATGTGACATATCCAGGAGAACATGGGATGGGATGCAGAAGAACTAGACCCCGAAAGGTTGCGCCTTGCCAAATATCTTCGGCAGAAGGACCCCAAGCCTGTGGTGGTACCACCCTTGGTGGACACTTTCGTGGACGTCACCAAGGCAGCGTGGAAGCATCCACATTCGCTCCCGGCAGTGCCAAAGAAAGCTGATCATCTGTACAAGGCTCCTAAGGATGACCAGTACCTGACACAGCAGCCTCAGGCTGACTCTCTGGTCATCACAGCCTCACATGACCGGTCACAGAGGCCGCAACATTTGAGCACCCTGCCACCAGACCCAGAGTCCAAACAGTTGGATGCACTTGGGCAGGCGCACGACGCCCGCTCACCTGCTGCCCAGATCCTTGAACTACCTGACCCACATGGTTCAATTCCAGAACGCTTTGTGGGAACAGGGTCTGAGAAGCATTGAAAAGCTGCCTGAAGGTGAGCAGAAGGAGGAGATGCTCCAGCTCCTCCGTACGGGTTCAGACGTGGGGACCCAAGTGCTTCGAGCCGCGTACGACTCCGCGGACTCATCGGCCCGAGCAGCAGCTTCTGGCGTATGCCTCCGGAGACACTCCTGGTTACGTGTCTCCGGCTTTACCCCGGATGTCCAGAAAAACATTATGGACGCTCTGTTCGAGGGAGAAGTTTTATTTGGTAATCCTTCCGAGAAGATCATTACCAAACTTCAAGAGGCCGGGAAGGCGGTAAGGTCAAGCCAAGCCATGTATTATTCCAAGCTTGGTTCCTTCAGGAACCAAAGCCTGCTTTCGTGGGCAGACACAGAGGCAGCAGCCCGGCCCGCTACACATCAGAGGGGATCTGGCTCAGAGAACCTAGGGAAAACAGCCCGCTAGCCGAGGTCAGCGCTCCCTAGGCCGACCAGCCAGCAGGCCCATCTGCCACCACAGCCTGACTCCTTTCCGCCCCGCCTCAGGATCAACGGGAAATCATGGTCGGGGTCGATTATAACTTCTGCCGGGATGGCAGGCCATTACCACCGACAGGTGGGTTCTGCAGTTGGTCAGTCTAGGCCACTTTATAGAATTCGCAGAAAAGCCACCCTCGAGGCCTCCTTTGCTCTCCCGGTATCCAGGTCAGCACAAAAATTTGATCTGGCAAGAGGTACTCGCGCTCCTAAGAAAAGGAGCGATAGAGTACATCCCGGAGAACCAGAGAGGACGAGGATATTATTCCCACTTCTTCCTGGTTCCCAAGAAATCAGGGGACCTCCGTCCGATTCTGGACCTCAGCGACCTCAATGTGTCGGTCGCCTACAAAAGATTCCGCATGGTGACTCTTCCGGGCCTTATTCCCATGCTGAAACAAGACGCCTTTTAATCGCTCTAGACATGCAGGACGATACCTGCATATCCCCATAGCTCACGCCAAGACCAGAGGTTCCTGCGCTCGAGTTTCTCGACCACCACTTTCAGTTCCGAGCTCTTCCGCTCGGTCTGTAATCCGCACCAAGGGTCTTTACCAAGTGCATGGCAGTCGGCAGCATCTCTGAGGAGACAGGGCCACTATGTGTTCCTGGACCTCGACGACTGGCTTCTCATGGCCGCCTCCAGAGAGGCGTTGTTACTCGTGGTTCAGAGCACCCAGGACTTGTTCCAATCTCTGGGCATTCTCATAAATTATGAGAAGTCTCTCCTGGTACCGTCGCAGAAACTGCAGTTTATAGGCGCAGTCCTGGACACTGTTCAGGGAAGAGCTTTTCTTCCCGGACGACAGAGCGGAGCGCATCAGATCCCTCATAAGGGATTTGTCGTCGAACAAGATCGTACCTGCCAGGTCGGTCCTTCACTTGCTCGGACACATGGCTGCGGCCATTCCTACTGTCCCTTTCGCAAGGCTCCACATGCGGGTAACCCAGTGGATGCTCAAGGTACAATGGGACCAAAGGCAAGACCACTTGCAGCATCCGGTCAGGATCACGAACTCGGTCATCCGAGACTGGCAGTGGTGGCTAGTCCCCGGGTCGCTCTCCAAGGGCGTCCTGTTTGTAGCGCCGTCCCCGGAGGTAACCCTCACCACGGACGCCTCAGGTCTTGGGTGGGGGGCACACCTGGACGGGGGTAAAGTCCCAGGGTACGTGGACCCCATTGGAAGCTCATCTCCATATCAATGTCCTAGAGATGAGGGCGGTTCTCTATGCCCTGCAGGCCTTTCAGTCAGTAATCCCACCGTGTACTCTCCTGCTTCAGACAGACAACACGGCGGTGATGTATTACCTCAACAAACAAGGAGGCGCACACTCTTACCCCCTTTGCAGGGAGGCCATGAGGGTGTGGGATTGGGTAATCGGACACGGCGCAAATCTGATCACTGTGCATGTTCCCGGGGTGGACAACACAATTGCAGACGGCCTGAGTCGATCCCAGGCCAGAGTCCACGAGTGGGAACTTCTTCAAGAGATAGCAGAGGATCTGTTTCTTCGTTGGGGAATTCCAGAACTAGACTTGTTCGCATCCCCATCCAACGCAAAACTGCCCAATTTTTGCTCGCTAGATCCAGGGCCTGGTGTTTTCTGGCGAGACGCGTTATCCCTCTCCTGGGCGAACAGATTCCTCTACGCTTTCCCTCCCTTCCCGTTGATCCAGAGAGTTCTTCTCAAACTGCACAGGGAGCATGCACTCATGATCCTGGTGGCCCCGTTCTGGCCCAGACAGATCTGGTTCCCTTTGTTGGTGCAACTATCTCGGGAACCCCCGCTCCCGTTGCCGCTCAGCTCCCACCTCCTGTCTCAGGAGAAAGGTTCATTAGTCCATCCGGACCTACGCTCTCTGAACCTGCATGCTTGGCTCCTAGAGACATAGCCATCTTGCGTCACGGGGTCTCGCAAGAGGTTGCAGAGGTTCTTTCTGCAGCCAGAAAGCCGGCAACGCATGCGATGTACGCCATGAAATGGTGCCGTTTTTGTTTATGGTCATGAGCTCGTGATCTATCCCCTTTAGGTTGTCCTGTGGGAGTAGGTTTGGATTACCTCCTCTCCCTCTTTTTCATTCAGGCCTAGCCTACTCCTCTATTAAGGTGCACCTCTGTGCCATTTCTGCCTATCACCTCCCGGTGGGTCATCATACAGTAGCTCAATTGGACGCCTCTCGGGAATTTCTTAGGGGAGTGTTACACCTTAGGCCTCCCATTAGGGACCCTGTGCCCCCATGGGATCTGCTCTTTGTCCTGGAACAGCTCATGCTTCCCCCTTTTGAACCTGCCGCGGATTGCGAGCTATGTTTTCTGTCGTGGAAAACGTTATTTTTAGTTGCTGTTACTTCAGTAGAAGAATTTCTGAGCTTCATGCTCTTATGTGCAAAGAGCCTTATTTAGTTTTCCACCGGGACAGAGTATCCTGAGGATCTAATCCTAAGTTTTTACCTAAGGTGGTCTCTTCACTCTCTCTAAACCAGGACATTGACCTTCCGGTCTACTTCCGAGTTATTCAAATAGAGGAGAGGCTTTGCTCCACACCCTGGATGTTCATCATAGCCTGACAGAACTAAGCCTCTCGTAGTTCTGAACAGCTTTTTGTTTCCTTCTCTGAGAGAATGATGGGCCAATCAGTATCCAAACAGTCTCTGTCTCGCTGGCTTGTCCAGTGTATTTCATACTGTTATGATATAAACAAGAGCTCCTCCCGGCTCGGTCCGGGTCATTCTACTAGGGTGTGGCCACATCCTTTGCAGCACTCAGAAACGTCTCCACCTCTGCTATTTGTGCTGCAGCCACTTGGAGCTCTGTGCATACCTTTATCAGGCATTATAGCCTGGACATCGCCTCTAGGCGAAGGGCTGGTTTCGGCCTTGCGGTGCTACAGGGTCTCGTGTCCTAGGTTCAGGACCTGGAATGTACTTCCTATTTTCCTCCTCCCGGAATTTCTGGCAGCGTTACTGCTTGGGAATCAGTCCTAATGGTGTAACCTGCTGCAAGAGCTGTGTCTCGAAAGATAGTATTACAGAAGAATTTCACCGTAACAGTAGATCTTCGAGAACAGCTCTTGCAGCAGGTACCTTCTGCCCACCTTCCCCTTGAGGAGGCATGGCTCAGTCTTCCTGAGCAGGGATTTATATCTTTCTGTCTTCTGACGGCGAATCCTCGGTTTCCCGTTTCGATGTCAGCCTGCGGCCGGAAGTCTCCGGCGGGAGAACTGGAGAATCTGGTGGGACCGCCCCCTTTTGTACCACGCCTGACATCGGAGGCGGGACCGACGTCGGGGGCGGTCCCCGCTGAAGATAGCTAGCTAGAATTTTTCCGCGGGGTCCTGACGCCTGCTGGCTTCAGTTCTAATGGTGTAACCTGCTGCAAGAGCTGTTCTCGAAGATCTACTGTTACGGTAATTTCTTACGTAACTGTACTTTCTGGAGACCCAATCTCCGCAAGGACATAGACAGGATGGAAGCTATCCAGAGGAGGGCAACTAAAATGGTGCAGGGTCTGCACAGGAAGACGTATGAAGAGAGATTAAAGGAGCTTAATATGTATAGCCTCGAGGAAAGGAGGGAGAGGGGGGACATGATAGAAACTTTCAAGTACCTCAAGGGAATCAACAAAGTCCAAGAGGGCAGCATCTTTCAAAAAAGAGGTGTGCAAAACAAGGGCTACAATTTGAAGATAGAGGGAGGCAGCTCAGAGGTAATGTAAGGAAGTATTTTTTCATAGAGAGGTTGTGGATGCATGGAACGGCCTTCCGGAGGAGGTTGTGGAGTCAAAAACAGTGGTTGAATTCAAGCATGCATGGGACAGTCATAAGGCAATTCTAGGGGGTTGGGGTAGAAAGAAGTAGGCTGCTGGTTAACTAGGATCAGCAGCTTATCCATTTGTTAGGGAAATGGGCAGACTGGGTGGGCCAAGCGGTCCTTATCTGCTGTCAAATTCTATGTTTCCATATGTTTCTGCAGGGACTCTGAACCCAGGGGTCATCCGTCCCCCCCCCCACACCGGACAATAAAGTCACCCCTAGATCCCCTCTTGACAAGCCCACATTGATGGATGTCATGAGGCACATCCAGGCCGATAACGGCTGGGAGACAAAAGACCTGAATCCAGAGCGGCGTAGGCTGGCCAAGTACCTTCGCCAAAAGGAGTCTAAGCCTTTAGTGGTGCCCCCGCTGGTAGACACCTTCCAGGACCTTACCATAATGACCTGGAAGCACCCCTCTTCTTGATCAGCTCTATCCAAGAAATCGGATAGGCTCCACAGGGCACCTAGGGATGAGCCCTTCCTTGCGGAGCATCCAGTGGCTGATTCCATGGTAATTACCACGGCCTATGACAGGTCGAAGAGGCCCAAGCACCTCAGCAACCATCCTCCTGACCAAGAGGGGTAGGCAGCAAAGGGTGGGGGGGGGGACTCTCATCACCAAGGGATGTTACGAGCGGGGTGCCCCAGGGTTCAGTACTGGGACTGGTGCTGTTCAGGATATTCATACCCGACATCTCAAACGGGATCTGGAGTAGGATCAATCTGTTCACAGACGATACTAAGATCCGTGCTGTGGTAGATGACGTAGAGGGCTGGAGGGGGCTGCGGGAAGACCTGACCAAACTACAGGAATGGTCAGAGACATGGCAGTTGGGGTTCAACGCCAAGAAGTGCAAAGTACTGCACTTCAGAGCAAGGAACCAGGGGAGGACATATCAGTTGGGAAGGGTACAGTTGGAAAGCACAGTGGAGGACAAGGATCTGGGGGTACTAATAACAGGCAGTATGAACCACTCAGCTCAGTGCAGGAAGGCGGCTGCAAAGGCAAACGATGCTGGGGTGCATAATGAGGGGAATCTCCTCCAGGCACAGAGAAGTGATCCTACCCCTGTACCTGGAATACTGTGTGTAGTACTGGTGTCCATTCCTGAAGAGGGACATCAGATTGCTGGAAGGGGACTTCCGGTGACGTCAGCAGCCTGAATGGCAGCCTAGAGCTATAGCTCCATCCTTCTGAAAAGCAAATCGATAGGCATCCATAACTATTTAAGATGCAATCGCCAGCTAAGCTCACCAGATCAAAAGTGGGAAGCGCTAGGAACGAGCAGACACGGTCCAGAAATTACAATTAATGCTGAGTGCTGAAAAAGGACCGCGACTATCGGGGCCTAGCGATGAAGAGGAGGCCATGAGGGTGGAAGCGGAGTCAGATGAGGGCTGTTCACAGTTAGTAGAGTCCATTTTCCGAACGGCTGAAACTGTCCAGAAGATAGACGTCACCTTAACAGAGTTAAAAGCCGACCTTCGAAAAATTGAACACAGAACAGACAAGATCGAGCTGGGTCTGACTACAGCTTTGGAGCAATCGGACCGTCACGACCATCTCCTGCTGTTCCTACTGGCGAGGGAAAGGGAACTCCGGGCCAAAATTGATGATTTGGAAGGGAGGAGCAGGAGACAAAATCTGAGAATATACGGCGTAGCAGAGGGAGCTGAGGATGATGCCACTGATGTAATTGCCTTTATCCAAAAAATGCTCACAGAGTTACTAAAACTACCTCCTGACCTTGATATCTCTATGGACCGGGCGCATCGCTCTCTCATACAGCGTCCCATGGGTCCTAATGCCCACCCGAGATCATTTGTGAAAAAGCTTACCAGATATGCTGCAAAAGAGGAAATCTTGAAGAGAGCTTGGCAACAAAAAAAAATAATGCTTGGGAAGCACCGTATAACACTGGACAACGACTACACAGCGGAGGTACAAGAAGCTCGTCGCACCATGTGGTCCATCATCAAGCAGCTCAGGGCTAGAAACTTAAAGGCGCAGATGCTGTTTCCCGCGCGCCTGCGAGTGGAAACCAGGCAAGGCACCAGGACTTACGAGGATCTATTAGGAGCCAAGGGGTTTCTGGAGGAGGTCGGAATAAGTGTCCCAGGGCTTGAAAAAGAAAAGTTAGAGAAGGAGCTGAAATGCTCAGCCTGGTCGGTGGCACGGAAGGGGCTGACACGCCATGTGAACTCTCAGAACACCAACCACGAGCAGATGTCACAGCATTACTCAAGCCCTATCTGGCAGCGGTACAGTTGACTGAACTGGCTTCGGGTGAGGCTCCTAGACTGGACGCAAGCATCCAAACAATGGCTCCCTCAACGACTGTTGCTCCTATGGACTGAATGGTAAAAAGGGACAAGCAGAGAGGCAAATAGCTGGGACTAATCAGTTACTGGGATCCTACCACACAAATGGCAGATGGAGACTTTTCTTAATAAGCGAAAATTCGGGGAAAATTGGGGCCTGAGCTGGGAGGGTAATGGGGGGGCTCGTATTGGTGGATGAAGGAGGGGTTAATGAGGGATCTTTAAGGCCCTCTAGCTATCTTTCCTCCCCTGCCCTCGTGGGAATGCTTCTTTTCTTGTATTCTCTGAAGCAAGTCTGGATGTGGGGGATGCTGGATGATTTAAAGGTCTTGGCTGGGTAGTTTCTCACTTCACACACACTTGGGACTTAGGAATGGGGGTGGATTTAAAGAGCCTCAGGAAGGAAATGTCGTATTCGGATGCCTTACCCCTGGTTCCACACACGTTTCAGACCCTGTTGGGGATGGTTGGGGGGGAAGTCTATTCTTTGGCTGAGGACCTGAATAGGGGGGAGGATAAAAACTAACGGAACCGGGTTGGTAGCGGAAGGTTCCAACACCTTACAGATCAAAGATAGGGCCCACCTTGGATGTTCTTTTGTGGTCTGGGGGGACGGGGCAGTATCAGGGTAGTAATATTGGCGGTTCGTCGGTAAGTGCAGGAAGAAATTAAACACGTCATGTTTGGGGGACTTGACCCATATTTTCAGAAGGGAAGGGAGGGGTAGGGAAGGGGGGAGAATATATATCCTCTCACAAGTCTTCTCGCTGAGGGGTGGTAGGGAAATTTTCCTTACTTAGCTCAGGGCGATAGGGGTCTCCTCAGACTGCCGTTTTAGTTAAGGATGGCCGGAGGGACGGTAGCTCCCACATGCTGGTAGTTTGGGATGATTTGGGCCATTCTTTCGGTAGTGCTGATGTCTGTTCTCCCTCTGAGCACTGGGCTAAGACCGAGAATGGTGCCACTAGGAGGGTATGCCCGGAACATCATACGGGGCTAAGTGTCTCCGAAGAGTCACAAACCAGTCTTGCCGAGTGGTGGCGGACTGACCTTGGAAGGTGGGTTATTTTAAGTGGATTCAATATCTTTCCTCTGGGGTACACAGCTTTAATACAAAAGCTCTTTAGAGAAAAGATAACGGGGGAAGGGATTGTATCTTCCTGTTCAAGGAAAGATGTAATTTTATTGTTGGAGGTTGTGAAGTTTGATTTAATGGTTCCAATGTTTCAAAAGGTTAAAAATTCTGTACCTCTGTTTGAGAGGGATGGTATTACACAAGTTCCTAATTATATTCAATTAATCTGGCAGTTTAGAGCCAGCAGATTTTATTATTGGATAGTTATAAGATATGGCACAAAGTTGTTTTTAAAAATCTATACCATAAAGAGGGGTGATTGAGCAGTCCTGGGCAGAAAGAGAATAAACTGATAAAAGAGACAGGGGAGGATTCTCTAGGTGCATCAGGGATCATAAAAAATGGAAGGACTGTGGGAGCCTGAAATATGGATAGAGCCAATTCCAAAATCAGTGCTTTTAATGTAAATGGCATAAATCATCCTGCCAAGAGAAAACGACTTCAGCAATTTTTGAAGAGGCAGAAATGTCAAATACACTTTTTGCAGGAGACTCATCTATCTCCGGAGAGGCCTTAAAATTAAAAACTAGAGCTTTTCCAGTTGTGTACCATGCCAATGGAAAGGAAGGAAGAGAGGAGTGGCGAGCATTGTCTGCCTCCTCCATTTGAGGAGGAGGAGGTAGTAGTGGATGCGGGGCACGGTATGTGATGGTGGTGGGAAGTGTTCAAGACCTGAGGATAACACTGCTAAACGCCTATGCTCCCCGGTTCAGATATGGGCTTTAAGGAGTTATTTCAAGAAGGGTAGAAAAGGCTAAGGGAGTGGGTGTGATTGCAGGGGACTGGAATGTTATCATGAATAGGGCAGTTGACACAACATCAGGTATCCCGGCACCTAAGGACAGATTCTCCAAATTAATGAGGAAGCTCATGAAAGATACAGGCTTGGTGGACGTTTGGAAGGAGAAATACCCATTGGCAAGGGACTATACATATTATTCCCCAAGATATAAAATTTACTCCAGACTAGACATGTTCTTCACGTATAGTAAAGACTTGGCAGTCTTCGAGTCGGTCTGGGTAGGCTCTGAGAGCCTATCAGATCATAAACCTATATATGCACAAATCAATCTTCCGTTGCCTAGAAAACCGGCACACTGGAGATTGAATGTTAGCTTGATTAGAGATGAAGAAATTAAAGAAGAAGTTCGACATAATAAGACTATGGAAACAAATGACAACACAGAAGTCACACCTCAAATTTTATGGGACACCGTGAAAACTATGATCAGGGGCAGACTTATTGCAATAGCCACATACAAAAAGAGAGAGAGAGGCAAGAGAGAACAGCTAAGTCAGACACTTAGTAACCTAGAGGGACAGCAGAAAATAAAATTCTGCAGGAAGAGAGAAATGGAAATAAAAGAAATCAAGCAGAGACTCCAGAGATTACAGCTCTTGGAGACTGAGAAAGCACTCATATATACAAAACAGGCCTACTATGAGGGAGGAGCGAGGGCTACCCGCTTCTTGGCATATAGGCTGAAACAGCAAGCTGCTAGGGCGAACATTACGGGACTCCGTAATCTGCACACTGGTTCCATCTCACACAAATGGGAACAAATAGCAGATACATTAGTCACATTTTATAGCCGTCTCTATCGACCCCAGCCCACCTCACATACAGAGGAGGCCTCAGGATTTTTGGACTCCTTAAACTTGCCAAGTCTTACAGAGGACCAAAGGAAGAACTTGGAGTGCCCAATCACCCAGCAGGAGATTTCTGACACAGTAAAATAACTTAAAACAGGTAAATGCCCAGGGCCGGATGGGTTTGGGGGTGAGTTATATAAAACGTTCAGGGCGGAAATAACCCCTTTACTCCACACAGTCTATAACCAGATATGGTTGGAGGGAGAAGTAATTCCTCCTTCGAGGAACTACACTACTATAACAGTCATCCCGAAAGAGGGTAAAGACCCAAGGGAATGTGGATCATATAGGCCAATCTCCCTACTTAATGTAGATTATAAGATTTTCACAGCCATAATAGCCAAAGACTACAGCCGCTTATTGCAAGGTTGATCAATCCTGATCAAACAGGCTTCGTAGAAGGCAGACAGGCACCGGAAGGGGTGAGAAGAACTATAAACATAATTGATATTATTAATAAAAAACGTATCCCGGCCTGTCTTATGAGCTTAGACACTGAAAAAGCGTTCGATAAAGTTAGTTGGAGCTTCTTATTTTTGGTCCTTAAAAAGCTAGGTTTTCCACCGCCGTTTCTGGAGGTGATTAAGGCCATTTACGCCTCACCGCAAGCCTATGTAAGAGTCAATGGGGGCATCTCACGGAGGTTTTGCCTGGGAAGGGGTACCAGGCAGGGCTGCCCACTATCGCCCCTCCTCTTTGATTTATATATTGAGCCGCTGGCTCAGGCCATCAGGGAGACAAAAGGGGTGGAAGGAGTAAAGGTAAACGGGCAAGAACACAAAATTTTGTTGTATGCAGATGATGTCCTTTTATACATTACTAATCCAGATGACTCACTTCCTAAAATTTGGGCCATCATAGATAAATTCAGTCAGTATTCAGGGTATACATTAAATAAAAACAAAACGGAAGTTCTAAAATTTTACTACAACCCCTCTCCTCACATTAAACAACTCCTAGAAGTGAATTGGAACAGAGGGAAAATGAAATATCTGGGAATTCAAATTCCAAAAAATCTGGCAATGCTGTTTTCGGCTAATTTTGACCCAACCGTATCCCAAATCAGACAGGATATTGTAAAGTGGAAGACCTTACAACTACCTCTGTATTCAAGAATACACTCAGTCTCAATGAATGTTCTCCCTAAATTCTTGTACTTTTTTCAGTGCCTTCCAATAAAAATTCATAAGAATCAGTTCCAGATATGGCAGAGGATGTTGACAAACTTTATCTGGGACAATAGGAAGCCAAGAATAAAGAATACAATGATGCAGTCAAATAAGAGGGATGGGGGCAGAAATGTCCCTAATCTGGAAGATTATTTTCTGGCTACGCAGCTAAGATGGGCCCTCTTGCGGTCAACCAAGGCTTATAATGCACGATGGAGGACAGTGGAGGAGGCCCTGACGGATGGGGTTCCCTTGGGGGGGAGGCCTTGGATATCAGGGACTCGCATAATAGACACGAACACTCCACTCATGACAGTACAAAACACTCTAGGATCCTTAAAACGGTTGTGGGCTAAACATGCTTTAGATGAGGAGCTATGGCCCTTGAAGTGGATTGCTTGGGACCCGGACTTCTCCCCGGCGAAACAGGACCTTACATTTAAAAGGTGGGGGAGAATGGGGCTCAACTCTTTCAGTCACTTCCTGAAAGGAAATAATGTGGTGGAATTTAACCAACTTAAGGAGGACTTCTCTCTGAGACAGGTGGATTACTTTAGATATTTACAAGTTAGGACTTATATAAATCAGAAACAATATTAATACACTCGAAATAAAGACACTCCAAGGCTTCTGCAAATTATAGAAGAAACTCTCAACTCAGGAAGAAATAAGGGTCTGATCTCAGGAATTTATGGAGCCTTGAGAGATAGAGGGGAACAAGACTCTACAGATTAAGCATAGATGGGAACAAGAAATAGGGAACCCTTGAGGACAAGGAATGGGAATCTGCTCTGGCTTTACCTTGCAGGACTACATCATCCCCAATGTGGAAAGAGTTCAATGGAAGGTCAGACTGAGATTTTCATTTCACCAAAGATACAGATTAAATGGGATAAGAAAGGTACAGGTCAATGCTAAGGGTGTGGGACTACAGAAACAAACCATCTGCATATTTTCTGGTCATGTCCGATTCTTGTGAATTTCTGGACGGAGATTGAACAGAAGATAAGACAAACATTTGACATACAGTTTAGGTTAGGTCCCAAGCACCTAGTACTGGGAATCAAACCAGGGGAACTCAAGGGGGCAGATAAAGGTTACTTGTGGAATATCTTAATTACCGCAGCACATAAAGCCATAACCAAGAGATGGCTAGCACCTTGCTCTCCGACAACTCAAGAATGGGAGACAATTGTTAAAGAAATTAGGGATATGGAGGAAATCACCTACAAAATAAATGGGAGGACACAGGTCTTTGTAAGGTGGTGGACCCCCTGGTTTCTGGATGGAACCTAAGGAACATCGGATGAGCTGAGGGTAAGGGGTTGGGGGGAGAAAACTATCCTTGACAGATAGCAAGGGTGTGCTGTGCCTCCGGGACCGCTCCTCACAAAATAAAAGGATGTCGATGATGGAATAAGTTGGTCTTTGAAATCGATGGTAGATAAACTGAGATAGTATTGTTAATTATTATGTGGTAAAATAGAGATAATCATACTGTAAGCTGAAATCGATGATATTGATGCAAAACTCTTGATTACTTGTGCCATAATATGCAATAAACTTGAATTATAAAAAAAAAGATTGCTGGAGGGGATGCAGCATAGGGCAATGAAGATGATCCAGAAACTTGAGGGAAAATACTGTGAGGAGAGGCTGGGAGAGCTGCAAATGTATTCTGTGGAAGAGAGGAGGTATAGGGGGATATGATCGAATCCTTTAAGTACCTAAAAGAGTATTAACAGGATTAATACAGAAGGGATTCTTCAGGTCAGAAGGGGGAGGGACATGAGAGGGCATCAGCTGAAATTGGGGAGATTCAGGAGGGAAATCGGGAGACACTTTTTCATGGAAAGGGTGGTAGACAAGTGGAACACTCTGCCCAAGGAGGTGGTATCGTGTAGAACGGTGGGAGGATATAAGAGAAGGTGGGACAGAGTGTGGGGGTGGTTATGAGGAGGGATGGGGAGGGTGGGGCAGCTACAAGTTGAGGGGCTAGCTGCACAATTGAGAAGACCTGATAGACTGTGAGGCCTGTTTCTGCTGCCATTTCATATGCTCGTATGTAAGAATCCAAGCAATTGGACTAGCCGGGCAAGAAAGTTTTACACCTCATTTACTTGCTCCATTAGGTCCTTAAATTTTCTCACCTATATGGTACAATATCAAAACGCCCTGTGGGAAAAGAGCCTAGAACTGGTCCAAGCTCTGCCGGATGTGCCACAGAAGGTGAAACTTTTGAACCTATTGAAATCGGGATCCGATGTAGGCATGCATGTTTTGCGTGCCTCTTATGATACGGCTGATATGAATGCCAGGTCACCTGCCACCGGCGTCTATTTGGCGCCACTCGTGGCTTCAGATCTTGGGGGTTACTTCCAGCCAGAATCATGGACCTCCCTTTTTGGGGTTCTGTCCTCTTTGGGGACGAGGTCGAGAAGCTCATTACTTGCCTCCAAGATTCTGGCAAGGCTATCTGGTTGGTACAAAAGATGTACAAGGCCAACCAGAAGCCCTTTAAGAAACAGTCCTTTCATGAATCCTCTGGACAGCAGTCTAGAAACCAGCAGCAACAGCAAGGTGGTTTTAAACACAATGCCACCTCGCAGGCCCCCGGAGGTTCCTCGTCCAGAGCTGCAAAATCCTCCCAGGTCGCTCTGCCAACCCCCGGAGTTTCAGCCTGACTCCCTGCCAGACCCTCCTCCCCCAGCAGAGACCCTTTGTGGAGGCAGTGGGGAGGGTCGCTTTCACCTTTATCAGGAGGGATGGAGCAAAATAAATGCTGACCAATGGGTCCTTCAAATCATAGAGAGAGAACACACATTGGAGTTCCTGGAGAGGCCACAGGAATATCCGCCAGTGTCCTCCCATTACCCTCAGTCTCACATCGCCCTAATCGAAGAGGAAATTCAGATCTTACTTCAAGATACAGCTCTTGCAGCAGGTTACACCATTAGGATGGAAGCCGTCAGGTGGCAGGACCCCATGGAAAACTAGCTAGCTACATACAGCGGGGGACTGCCCCCTGACATTGGCCCCACCCCCAACATTCCTTACATCATAAAAGGGGTGGTCCCCCAGCATCCCTTATTTCTTTTCCTGCCATCGACTCACAAGCATCGGCTCCATGGATGCCTGCAGCAACTGATCAATGCCATCACTTAAGTATTTTCTTTTATTATTTTCGTGCCTGAACGCTTGGCTCGCATCACTAGACATGAAAAATGCCTATCTCCACATTCCAGTCGCAGAACACCACAGGAGGTTTCTGCGGTTTGAATTCTGGGGACATTACCAATTCCGGACACTGCCTTTCAGTTTGTCATTGGCACCAAGAATCTTCACCAAATGCCTAGCAGTGGTAGCCGCGGTCCTCAGGAGGATGGGCCATTACGTTTTCCCTTATCTGTACGACAGGCTTCTCATGGCCTCATCCAGAATGAGACTAAACCAGGCACTACAAGATGCCTTTTCGATATTCAACATATTTTGTGTCACTATCAACTTGTCAAAATCACTTCTCACGCCGTGCCAAAGGCTGCAGTTCATTGGCGCAGTCTTGGACACGACCAGAGGAAAGGCCTTCTTGCCAGAGGACAGGGCAGATTGCCTAAGAGGTCTAACCAGACATATCCTGAGGCAGAAACAGGTCACAGCACGGTCCATGCTGCGTCCTTTTGGCCACATGTTGACTGCCATAGCCACAGTTCCCCTGTCACGTCTCCACATGAGAACCATTCAGTGGACACTCTGAGTCCAGTGGGACCAACGCCAGGATGACCTTTATCAGCTGGTCTCGGTCCCCGCTTCAATTCACCAAGTCCTCCAATGGTGGCTAGTCCCAGAGCACCTCACCGCAAGAGTCTCCTTCCTATCGACCACGCCTTCACAGATCCTGACCACAGATGCATCAGGATCGGGTTGTGCCCATCTTGACGACAAAATAACACAGGGATTATGGTCCGGCACAGAAGGAGCCCTTGGTATGATGATGGTATATTCTTTTTTTTGAATTATATTTTTATTAGAATTATTCAAGTGTGACAGAACCAAACCATGTTTGTTACATCTCATAGGCATAGTTCCATATTATTTACATTTCATTTCCTCACAAGTAGGTTGTACATAAGCAATTATCCATAGCAAATTCTCAAATCACCGTTTCATGTCTTAGGGTTCCTATAACATTTTGTTATACCTGAAATATTCTCTTCAATGCATGTACACACTTAAAACAGACACTATACATGAAAAACGAACATTAAATCATCTAGGATTATCCTATAAAACTGATTTTACTACAAACAAGGATTAAAAAACTAGAATGTATATGTAACCATGTAACATTCGTATAAATTAAATTAAGATATTGTTGGCTGTGCACATTACAAATTAGAGGGTCCACAGAATTCAGTTAATTCTAAGTTTTGTTATTAAGGGCAACTATACCTTCAACTTATATACCTGTGCTTCTCACAAGGGAGGCACTTTGATGGATTCCATATAGTCTGACGACTGTCTTTTATACCTCTATTATTCTCATGTGGAACTTCCCTCTTGTAAAACTATTTCATTTGGAGACAGGGTACCAAGGAATCCCCCCCATATATTTAGAAAAATTAATTCTTTTCCCCTGACAGCATATGTCAATCTGTCAGTGGAGAGAGTTTTAATAGCTAAACTCTTCCATTGAGATACTGTTGGGTTATGGCTCGTAATCCATACATTTTGTATTCCTTGCCTAGCAATAACTAGGAGGATTCTAATCCATCTGGGGTATAAGCTCCATTGCTCCTCCTCCTGGTCAGCAACTCCCAGCAATAATGAGGACGAGAAGAATCCCACGTCCGCCCCCTCCTTCCCCATTTTGATGAGTTCTGCCCAGACATCTTTCCAGTATTGTTGGATTCTAGGGACGTGGATCTGTTGTTCAATCCACACTTACTGGCAGGTTCCTTGCCGCTTTAAATCTTGCTGGAAGGTCTTCAAGCTGGCTCCTCCCACCCACCCCGGTTGGTAAAACTCTCGGCTCCATCCCATGAAGCCAGATCTTCCTTACCGCTTGGAAGCTCAGGTTCCCTCCTTAGCGCTCTGTGATTTAGGCTGGATTCACACTCTTCGGTTAATCTATTTTACATTTTACAAGATTTCGGTCTTTATCTTCCCTCGCGGCTGCGATAGACAAATCGACTCCCAGATTTCTCGGTGCCCCTGTGGGCAGAAAATGTCCTGGACCAATCCGTACGCCACATGCGTTTATTGCCTTGGACTCGGCCATGACTCACAGGCTTGTGAGTTATGCAGATCCTTTTCGGCTTCGGTCTTGGAGGACCGAGTGGCCCGATTGCTGTTGGGGCGACCCAAGAAACGTTATCCTCTGGTCAAGCTGAAGGAGGCCCGTTGGGCGGTGTCCGCGGCGGCGAGCTCGGCGGAACAGCTAGAGCAGGTGATCTCCCTCGAGGAGGAGGCGGCCCAGGCCGCATCTTCATCTTCCTCGGTCACGGCATTTATCCCGCTCTCCTTGGAATCCTCCTACACAGCTTCTTTCAAAGAGCTTTGCCAGTTCCTCTCCACCAAGGGAGAAGGCCCTTCGGGACATTCCTCTCAGTCCAAAAAGAAGGACCCCAAGGGTAAGTCCCACCGTTGACGTTCGTGGGAGCGAGCGAGGTCCTCTTCCCCGGAGAGTCGACACTCAACTTCGGTCGAGATTGTGTCTAAGGCCACTGGCTTCACGGTGTCCCCGTCAGGTCAGCCAGCCGAGACACCCGTCGACACGGTCGAGATTTTTCTCGACCCGTCAGATGGTCTGTCGACTGGAGAAGCCGACAGCCCTTCTTCACCGGTTCCCCCGGTGGAAACCGAGGACTTGCCTGTGCCTCCTGTGCTGGAGTCCCCGGTTAAGGCCTCTGAACCGAGGGAGGGGCGGGTTTCCCCCGGCCCCTCTCAGACCCACCCTTGGAAACACCGAAGGTCTCGGTCTCGGACCTCTTCTCGGTCCAGCTGATTCCGCCAACATAGGCGGCCTCGGCACTGTGGAAAGTGGCGGCACCGCTCATCCTCGTCTTCATCCTCTTCGGAGGATAGGCTCCAGTGCAAATTGCGTCTGCGCTACGAGGAGCTAATGTGGCAGCAGCTCCTTTTGACCAGGAATAGGCCGACTTCGTCGTCTTCCCCGGCCATTAAGTGGCTGTCACTGGAGCGGCCGAAGCAACCCCTCACAGCGGTCGAGGAGCCGAAGCCGGCACCAGTTATTCGGCCGAAACCGACTGCGCCACCCATCGTGGTGGAACCCCCGTCTCCACAACCTAAATTTGGGGCCCTGTCCAAGGATTCTCAGTCAGGTCAGGGCTTGCCCCATCGGTTGTCAGTCACCCTCACTCCCGATCGACTTCGGCAGGTGGAGGGTGGCTCAGGCACTTGGCAGCTGTTCACAGACTCCTCGGAGTCTGATGATGACTCCTCCTTGTTCTCCAGGCCGCTTGACTTGGAGTCCACTGGGGGTCAGTCAGTGGACGAGAGCCCATCCTTGTTCTTGGGAATGCTTCAGCTCATCTCAGAATCCACTGGGATGAAGCTCGAACCCGTCTCTAAGTGGGCCAAGTATCCCCTCACGGAGATACTGGACCGACGGTATTCCCCCACGGAGGTCTTCCCAGTGGCCGAAGCCATTGTTGGCCCGGCCCTTGAGCTATGGCAGCATCCAGCTTCTTGTCCAGCACCTTTGGCCAGGATGGCTCAGAAGTATGCTGTCCCCACCGGTTCACTCTCCGGTTTCTCGGAGCACCCCTTTGCGGAGGGGCTTGTAACCAATAGCATTTTCCAGCATTCCGGGAATGCTCGGGACATGGACAAGCCTCCCGATAAGGAGTACAAGAAGCTGGACTACTCTGGGTGGAAAGTTTACGCCGCTTCCTCCCTAGGCCTTCGTCAGGCCAGCTCGGCCATCCTGATGGCACACTTTACACACGCCCTTTTGGGCTCCCTGGATGAGGTGATTCTTCATCTCCCAGTTGACCTCCAAACCACGGTCAAGCAGGTGCGGGATCAGGGAAGGGTGGTGGCCAAACAGCAGCTCCAGACCTCCCTGGACATCGCTGATTCATGTGCCCGGTCAGTAGTGGCCGCAGTGGCCATGCACCGCAGAGCTTGGCTGCAGATCTCCACCTTCACGGTGGATACCTAGCACAAGCTAGCAGACATCCCCTTCCTGGGTACCGACTTGTTCGGACCCGGGGTGGAGGGTCACCTAAAACGGATCGAGAAGTCCAACGCCACCTTGGACTCTGTCACGTCTGCCCAGAAGGACAAAGGCCACCAGCAGCAGCGTAAGCCCTTTCGTCCTTCAGCCTCTGCGGCACGTCCGGCCCAGCAACACCAGCATCAGGGCCAGCAGGCTCGCACTTGGCACCCCAAAGCCAAGCCTGCTGCTTCCTCCACAGGAAACCGGGAGGGAAAGGTCCAGGAGGCTCCTCAGCCAGTCCTTCCTCCAAGCCTGCCCAGTGACGGGTTGAGGGGTGTCGCACCAAATCTCGTCACTCCTCCCCGGGTTCCCCCCATGGGGGGACGGCTCCGCCACTTCATTTCAGCCTGGTCCATTATCACCACAGACCACTGGGTGTTGGAAGTGGTAGGAAAGGGTCTGCTGCTGGAATTCGAGCAGTCCCCACCCTATTGAGCCGGTGCCCCACAGGGGGCTACGGAGAATCCAAGAGTCTTTGTCGGCCCATCGAGCCGATATTACTGCCCTGCTTCTCCAGAAGGAGGTGGTCAGGAGGTGACGGACCCTCCTTCAGACCCAGGGTTTGTGTCCAGGTACTTCCTGGTCTCAAAACAGATGGGGGGCTGGTGCCCCATTCTAGACCTCCACGACCTGAACAAGTTCCTAAGGTCTCAGACCTTCAGGATGGTCACTCTGGCTCAGATCATCCCATCCTTGGAATGACGCATGTGGTTCTGTTCTCTGGACCTTCAGGATGCATTCTTTCACGTCCCTATCCGTCCGTCACACCAGCAATTCCTCCACTTCAGAGCGGAAGGATCCCTTTACGAGTTCCAGGCCATGCCCTTCGGCCTCTCTCCAGCTCCCAGGGTCTTCACCAAATGCATGGCAGTGGTGACAGCATTTCTGCGGCGCTGAAGAGTCCGGGTGTACCCTTACCTGGACGACTGGCTGATTGCAGCTTCCTCCAAGTCGGAGGTGGAGTGGTCCAGGGATCTGGCCCTCCAGGTCTGCTCTTAGATTGGCCTCCTCATCAAGGAGGCCAAATCGGAACTCGTGCCAACACAGGTGATTCAATTCATCGGGGCAGAGCTCGACTCTTCTTCGAGCCAGAGCACGGCTCCCGGCGGACAGGGTCGAGGTTCTTTCCTCCTTTGCCCAATCATTTCAGGTTGGGCAATTGCACCCTACCCTGGACTTCCTGCGCCTCCTGGGCCTCATGACGGCCTGCACCAGCGTGGTCCGTTGGGCCTGCTGGCACATGCGTCCCCTACAATGGGGACTGGCTCGCCAATGGTCACAGTGCTCCAGTCCTCTGGACCAGCCAGTGATGGTGACCCAGGAAATGGGGAACACTCTCCAGTGGTGAATCATTCCCGCTCATCTGCAGGAGGGTGTCCCATTTGTCCGCCCAGAGCCAACGGTCACTCTAACGACCAACGCCTCTCTGATGGGTTGGGGTGCCCATCTGGGGGAGCTCAGAGCGCACAGCCTCTGGTCCCCTCAGGAGTCTCGATGCCACATCAACCTGCTGGAGCTTCGAGCGGTCTGACTAGCCCTCACCACCTTTGCTCCGTTTGTATTTGGTCAAGTGGTCCAGGTCCAGATGGACAAGACCACGACCATGTACTACCTAAACCACCAGGTCGGGACGCGCTCCTTGCCCCTGTGCAAGGAAGCTTTCTGCACTTGGTCTATCATGGGCAGACTGGAGGCGGATCTCCTAGCCATTCATGTGGCGGGAGCCTCCAACACTCTGGCCGACACCCTAAGCCAGATAGGTGCTGCATCTCACAAGTGGTCTCTCCTGCCGGAGGTAGTACACGATCTGTTCTCCCACTGGGGCACACCTCAGGTGGACCTGTTTGCCCCCAGGGAGAATGCAAAGCTGAGGCTGTTTCATGCCCGCCCCTTTCAGCAGGGCTCGCTGCAGGGGGATGCCTTCTCGAGGCCGTGGACCCCGGGCCTCTTTTACGCCTTTCCCCCATTTCCCTTGATCCACAAGGTGCTGCTCAAGGCAAGGAGGGACAAGGTGCAGGTGATTGTAGTAGCCCCAGACTGGCCCCGTCAGTTCTGGTATCCAGATCTCCTCAGCCTCAGCTCCAGGCTCCTGAGGTGGCTTCCAGCCCGCCCGAACCTGATCTCAGTCAACCAGGGGAAGGTACTCCACCAGGACCTTTAATCTCTGCACCTGACGGCCTGGTTCCTGAGCGGCTAGAGTTCCAGGCCTTGGGTCTTTCCGACGAGGTCCTCAACATTGTTGAGGCATCCCGTAAGGAGTCGACCAGAAAATGCTATGCCTTCAAATGGAAGAGATTCTCCATTTGGTGTCAGGATAAGGGGCTTGGACCCTTCCTCCTGTTCCTTGGCCAGCATTCTGGACTGCCTGTGGTCCCTTTCTCAGCTAGGGCTTCGGTTGATGACCCTTAAGGTGCACCTGGCAGCCATCTCTGCATACCAGGTGCAGGCTGGGAAGCAGTCGGTGGTGCAGGAGAAGTTGGTTGGGCACTTTTTCAAAGGCCTTGATCACAGATCCCCTCCGGTGCAAGAACCTCCACCTCCGTGGGATCTACTGCTGGTATTGGCTAAGCTCATGGGCAAGCCATTCGAACCAATGCACAGGTGTGACATCTCTCACCTGTTGTGGAAGACCGCCTTCTTGGTGGCTGTAATGTCAGCCAGAAGGATGGGAGAGCTCCAGGCGCTTTCCATCGAGTCTCCTTATCTGGTCTTCCACAGGGACAAGGTTGTCCTGCGCCCCCACCCGAAATTCCTTCTGAAGGTGGTGTCGGAGTTTCACCTTAACCAGGTGTTGACTCTGCCTGTGTTCTACCCCAGTCACACCTCGGAGGCCGAATATAGGCTCCATACTCTGGACCCTAGAAGAGCGCTCTCTTATTATAAGGAGCGGACGGCTGAATTTCGGGGAGAGGTTCGCCAGCTGTTTGTCACCTACACTGAAGTTGCACCTGGCAGACCTGCAGCCAAGCGGACGATAGGCAGGTGGGTCACCTCCTGCATAGATCTCTGCTATAGGTTGACGGGCATGGAGCCTCCCAAAGGGATAAGAGCTAATTCTACCCGCCATACTACTGCTTCGGTGGCTGCTTCCAGGGACATCCCTATCCAAGAAATCTGCAGGGCTGCTACCTGGAAGTCAGCACACAACTTCATTACCCATTACCACATTGACCTAGAGTCACGCCGGGATGCTGGTTTTGGGACTTCCGTTCTCCAGTCCTTATTTCCCAAGTAGGGGGTGCGCTGCCTGCCCCCTCCTGGAGAACTGCTAGGAGTCTGCGTAAGTGTGGATTGAACAACATATCCTTTCCCTAGAAATATAGGTTACTCACCTGTAACAGGAGTTCTAGGAGTGGTATATGTTGTTCATCCACAAACCCACCGACCTCCCGGCTTTGACGCGCAACCTGGCTTCCAGCGGGCTAGATCTGGTGTCATGGGGTGGAGCCGAGAGTTTTACCACCCGGGTGGGTGGGAAGAGCCAGCTTGAAGATCTTCCGGCAAGATTTAAAGCGGCAAGGAACCTGCCAGTAAGTGTGGATGAACAACATATACCACTCCTAGAACTCCTGTTACAGGTGAGTAACCTGTATTTCCTGGACAGTCCCAGTAATAATGAATAATTGTGCCTCTGGCTCTTCCACACTTCCCACATAACGGGGAGATCCCTGGACTAAAATTATGTACAATACTCGGTGGGCAATATAATCTGTGTAAAAACCTATATTGTAGTTCCTTAAACTTGTTGCATAGAAGTAAACCCATGTGGGAACTCAAAATAATTTCCCAGTTCTCATTTGAGATCTCTATTTGCAGATCTTGTTCCCATTTTTCTTTAGCTTTTTGTGTCTCCCCCTTAAAGTGAGATCTGTCAAATTTAGCCACCCTCCCGATAAGCCCTTTTTCATTGTCCTTTGCCCCCGTAATTAGCCTCTCAGTCTCCCACATAAAGGGTTCCAAATCTATCGCCCTATCCAATTTTGTCCAGTAATTTCTTATCTGGAAGTATCTGAATAAATGGGTCGAAGGTATACGTAGGGCTTTTTGGATAGTTGGAAAAGTGGATAATTCTCCTCACTCCGTTGTCACCTATACATCTAATCCCCCTTCTCTGCCACTCTGCAAACCCCTCGTCTTCCATCCCAGGCAAAAAAGCTGGATTATTAGCTATTGGTACAAGGAGAGTGTTAACATGACTTATATTTTGTCATTTTTTCAACTCTCCCCATGCTTCCAAGCAAGCCACAACTAGTGGGTTGGGGTTCTCCAGAGCTTTATAAGCCTTCAGACCATTCTCCCCGAGATACGCCGAGAGTCTCCCTGGGCTATCCTTTTCCTCTAGATCCAACCAATTTGACACATCCCCCCTATTAACTCAGTTATGGATATATCTGGCTTGTGTGGCCAAGTAGTGCCCCTTAATATCCGGGAAGTTTAATCCTCCTTTCATGTTGTCAGCTTTTAATCTTGTTAAACTAATTCTTGGTCTCTTACCTTGCCATATAAAATCCGTAAATCCTCTTTCCAATTGTTTTAAGTCTTTCTTATTTAAACTCCAGAGTAGCATTTGTGTCACATACAGAATTCTGGGCAACACATTCATTTTTAGGAGGTTGATCCTACCAATCCATGTTATGGGCAGGGATCTCCACCTATGTAGGTCTTTAATAATCATTTCTATAATGGGTATATAGTTCAGTCTATACATCTTCTGCAGATCTCTGCCCACCTTTATTCCCAGATAAGTGAAAGCTTTCTTCACATTGTGTAAACCTCATGAGTTCTCTTCTTCTCCTTTATGTTTATGTAAATACATTATTTCTGACTTGCTTATATTAAGCTTCTAGCCTGAGAGTTTGGCTAAGGCCTCTATAATTTCCAGTATGGGAGGAATTGATTGCTCAGGGTGTGTCACTGATAGGAGAATGTCATCAGCATATAAAGTAATGACATGTGCCTGATTTGCTCCTCCAGGTACTCCTCTGATCCTGGGGTCCTCCCTGATCTTGATAGCCAGTGGCTCTATGGCCATTGCAAAGAGCAGGGGGGGAGAGAGGGCAACCTTGTCGCGTACCCCTCCCTAGAGTGACTTCTTCAGATACTGACCCATTAATGAGAATTCTAGCAGTGGGTGTTCTGTAAAAAGCTCCTACCAATTGTATGAATTTTTCCCCCAACCCGAACATAGCCAATATATTCATTAAATATTCCCAATCAATCCTGTCAAAGACCTTTTCAGCATCCATTGACATAATACAAGTTTGATCTTTTATTTTAGAACCCCAGTGAATAATATTCAATAGTCATCTAATATTATGATGTGACATTCTACCCCTTATAAATCGTGTTTGATCAGTATGTATAATAGAGGGTAAGATTTCCTCTAATCAAAGTGCCAATACTTTAGTCATGATTTTACAGTCATAATTTAATAATGAAATGGGTCAGTAGGAGGCGCACTCTTTATCATCTTTATTTGGCAGGGGATAACACAGATGTTCGCTTCGCAACTAGTTTTGGGTAACCCTCTCTCCCCCCTTGCTTCCTCCAAGACATCCCTGATGGGGGCCGCCAACTCCTTCTGAAGCTCTTTATAGTATTCACCGCCAAACCCATCAGGCCCCACTGCTTTACCCTTCTTAAGCATCCCCATTGCCCGCATTACTTCCTGGATCATGATTTTACCTCCCAACTTAGCTCTCTGAAACTCAGTCACCTGGGGTAGGGTCACCCCCACCATAAAAGAATCCACGACTTCTTTCGTGCCCTTTCATTCGGCCTTATATAAGGCTTCGTAGAACCGTTGGAAACGTACCTTTATACCGCTCTCGTCATGTATCAGCGCCCCCTTATTATCTCTAATGGCCACTATCCGTTTCATGGTTCTGCCCCCTTCATTAATTTCACCAATAAGGGACCAGGTTTGTTCCCCCACTTGTATATTCTCTGATGTGCAAAAAACAACTTTCCTCGTGCTTGTTCTGTCACATTTAAATTTAGGGCATCCCTTGCCATTTGCAGTTCCTTCCTATAGGTAGGATTTCCTGTCTGTGCTAATAGTGCCTCTAATACTTTCACCTTTTCTTGTAATTCCTGTTGTTTCTTTTTCTGGTCCCGTTTAATTCTTGCCATGTACCCTATTATGATCCCCCCCCCCGCATGAAAGCTTTGCTGGCTTCCCAATATGTACCCACCGACTCAACTGATCCCTTATTCATAGTTTCAAATTCCTTCCATTGTGTCTGGAGGAATTGTTTGAATTCTTGTTTGGCCAATAAGTAAGTCGGGAAATGCCACATCCCTCTACCCTCTCTTTGTTGTACCAAGTCTAACTCCATCATAACCATAGTGTGGTCTGACAAAAAAATCGGTCTATGGGTCACCTTCCTCATCTTGGGGTATAAGCCACTAGATATGAACATATAGTCCAATCTGGACCATGTACCATGGGGGTTTGAGTGGTAAGTATACTCCCGAGTACCAGGGTTTAGCACCCTTCAACTGTCAACTAAATCAAGATCCTCCAAACCCAATTGTCACTGTTTTACCAGAGTAGTATCCCTAAGCCTGGTGCCAGAATAATCCAACTTTCTATCAAAAACACAATTGAAGTCCCCCGTGAGAATCAGATTGGGAAACTGCTCCTTGATCATTAGATCCAACATCTTTTGGTAAAATTCTGGGTCAGGCACTGCCTGTGCATAGATATTGCCCAACATGACTTCTCTCCCCTGTATTGTTCCCACTACAAACACATGTCGTCCCTCTAGTGGGTCCCTAATTGTACGAATGTGCTCAAAGGGGAGATTCTTATGCAAAAGAATCGCAACTCCCCTCTAGTGAGAGCTGTGTGAGGATGCATGGCAGGCCCCAACCCATCCTCCCACTAATTTCCCATGTTATTTGTGTGTCAAATGAGTTTCTTGCAACATTGCTGTCTTCGCATTTTGTCTTTTAAGTGCAATCAAGATCTTAGCTCTCTTGGCAGGCGATGTGAAGCCCCTTGCATTCTATGAAATAACAGTACTATGTTGAGGCCTAGCCATGAATCCCCATCAGCAGTCACTCTGTATTGCCCTTCATATCCATAGTAAGCATATAGTTCAATTCCCTCCCCCCTCTTACTATTCTAACTTGCTTAAAGCACAGCCATTCAACAAAAAAAAGTGTATCTATAAACTGTGTTAACATCCAAAATCTATAACTATCTTGGATGAACATCTAGCCCAACAGGAAATAAGTTTAACAATGAAAAATGCTTGTGTATCTAATGTTCTAAGTTAAAGTAAATTAGTGTACTTGAGTATGTATGTCAAAACCCCCAACGCCCCCTCCCTCCGCACCCTCTTTCTTATTCCATTTCTGTTTTCTATCTCCTTTTCAATTCAAGTTCCCTTGTCCCCCCCAGAGATCTTTGATTCGTCCCTTCTCCTTTATCTCCCTCCTCCCATATTTATCAGTTCCCCATTCTTTTCAGTACTGAAAAAACCTCAAGTCCCATTTTGCAATATTGTATGCCTTGTTCTGGAGCCTCCACTACCATTCCTCAAGAGGCTTATATAACCTCCAGCCCCGGCTCTAATCAGGGAAGCGGCCCTGTTCCAACACCTGGTTCCTTATGCACAAACATTTTACTCTTTACTTCACAACATTTAAACAAACATATTTGACGATCAGTCTCATGTCTATCCAGAGTTTCTCTTAATCAGTTCATTTCAAGTTTATGCTCAATGCCATTTTAACTGCACGTCGTCAGAATACATTTTTATATACTTTGGCTCAATAAGCGCTTTCAAATATCCTTGTAATTAGGCAGTCAATATTCAGACTACCCCAAGTCTCTCATCGATTCTTTACCAAATTTCTAGTCTAGTCTCGAGAGACAAAGCCTGTGCGCCATCATGAAAGTGCGCCATGAGGATAAGCTCTAAAATAATTTGGTGCAGTACAGCCTCTTCAGCTATCCACATTATATGCCCTCCATGGTCCGTACTCTCCCTCCATATGTCCTTAAAGTTCGTGACTCTGGAAGTGTGGTTATGTGCATAAAAGGGGTTTCCAACAACAGGTGCTGGCCCAACCAGCTCCCCCCTTCGTGCTGGGGTAGGGTTTTAGGAAAGTAAGTGGACCAGCAGTAATACCCAAAAAACACAAGTCGGTTTAGCTCACCCCTTCTTGTTTTTTTTTCCCATTCTTCAATAAAAGTATTCAACTTCTCTGGATCCCAAAAAGAAAAGGTGGCTCCTTCCCACTTCACTTTCACTATTGCGGGGCATGTCATGAAAAACTCAATTTCCCTTTCTCTCAGGCGATCCATATACAAATTAAACTGTTGTCTCTTTCTCTGAACACGTGTTGAAATGTTTTGATGAATGGTAAGTCTATTACCCTCATACATTAGCTCCTTGAGATTTCTGTATGCTGCCAGAATTGCTTGCCTGTCTGGGTAACGGTGTAACCGAAAAATAACTTGCCAGGGCGGCTGATCTCCTGATGGCCGCGGGGCCAGTGCTCTGTGGGCCTGTTCAACTTTGAGGCCTTTCAGTTTCTTTTGCATTTTAAGTAACGTGGGAAGAGTGGTTCTACAGAAGTCCATTAAATTACCCTTTTCAGCCCCTTCTGGAAGCCCTCGTATCCTTAAGTTGTTATGGTGGCTATAATTTTCTTGGTAATCCACTGCTTCTCTTAGTTCCTCCAACTCTTGTTCCATTTTTGTTATTTTTTCAGGCAAAAGCTTAGAATTATCCTCCAGATCTGATATGCGTTGTTCAGCCTCAGCAAGTCATCTGGAGTATTGCTTAAGATCACTAGTAAGCCCTGCTAACGACTTGTCCACCTTGTCCCAGCATGGCTGTCAGTCTATCACCACCTGTTCCGAGACAGCTCTGCTGATTACCGCTAGCTCGGTCGCTGAGAAGGAGATTGGGCCTGGCCCAGATGAAGGATTCTCCGGTGGTTTTTTCTTTGATTTTTAGCCCCTTGCCTCGATGTTTTCACTGCTGCGAGGTACTCATCCATGTTAGCGTTCATTTATGGGCTATTTTTATGATTTGAGGTAATCTATTGTTTGTAGAAATAGCTATTTTAATCGTCGTGGTGCAGAGCTCCAGAGGTTTGCATCCTATATCTTTAGCTGCTCATTAGCACTTCCCCATGATGGTATACTTAATCAGGGTCTTTTCAGAGTAATACACTTTAATGTGAGAAGTCTGTGGGAATCGTTTGATGAACAAAAGACTGGGTTAAAGAACACAAACCAGGGATAATCGTAATAACAGAAACCTGGCTTAGTGATAGAGTCCCTGACACCTGTATTGATTTGGATAATCATCAAATATTCAGGAAGGATAGAAATAAAAAAGGGGGCAGAATTGTAATTTACGTTGATTGTAACTTAATTGCACAGGACGTTTTGTGTCCATTTTTGGGATGTGGTTTGGAAGCCCTAGGAACTGAGATTAGATCATCATATAGGAAACCGATTTTGTTAATGGAAATTTATAAACCCCCTAAAGTGGACACAAAAGTTTTTAATGTGTTACAGGACTTTTTATTAGAATATAGGCATTCTCATGACCCGATTATAACAGGCGATTTTAATGTAAATTGGACCATAATTGATCCAAATCATGACCTGACAGATTTTCAGATTGACTTGGGACTAACCCAATTAATACAGGAGCCAACCAGAATTAATCACCAGGATCCTAGGAAATCAGCCTTGGTTTTTTTTTTTGTTTTTATGTTGGGTCGCACATGCGTGCCAGTCAACATATTACATTAGTTGCAGATTTGGAGGTGCGGTCACTGTGTGCGAATGCAGAGCATGCATCAGAAGGTGCATCCCTCATTCTCCAATAAGGCAGCTGCAGGCGGTGACACCAGACATGCGTCAAGTGGTGACCAGATCTAAGAAAAGGTCTGCTGCAATCATGCAGCAGCACCATAACATGCCCTCCCGATGTGCCTGTCCTGGTGAAACCGCCTGCAGAGTGCCCCAACCCACTTCATTTGCCGATGGGAGAGCCCACTCCCCATTGGCATAATGCCACCCTCCCATGTAAAATGTATGCCGAGGGGGTGCCCAATCCCCTCGGCATCATGCACCCCGAACAGTCTTTCTTTGCCAACTGGGGCCCCAATCCCGTCGGCTTTAGTCCCCCTTCCCGTTTATTTTGCCGATGGGGAGTCCACTCCCTGTCAGCATAATACCCCCCCACTTTTTGTTGTGTGCTGAGATGGGTGCCCAATCCCTCGGTGCTTGTCTCACCTCCCCTTGATTGGTGCTGGCAGGGGTGCCCAGTCCCCGTCAGCTGCAGCATCCCCCCGCAAAACACTCAGGTGGCATGCTGGGAGCCCACCCCAGTGTGCAAATGCCACTATAAACCAAAAACCGTCCCGCAATGTGGGTTTTTTTTTTAACCTGTGAAAGAAGAAAACGGTCCCTCGCGGTCTCCCGACCCCCTCCTCCAACCCGCGCCCACCCTCTGCATAGCAGAAACTCTGTTCGCAAAATGGGGAACCCCAGAACTAGATCTCTTCACCTCCCCATGCAATGCAAAACTGCCCAATTTCTGCTCGCTAGATCTGGGGCCTGGCGTTTTTTTGACGAGACGTGTTGTCTCTCTCCTGGACAGGCAAATTCCTTTATGCCTTTCTCCCCTTCCCACTAATTCGGAGAGTTCTACTCAAACTGCTAGCGGAAGGAGCAGACATAATTCTGGTGGCCCCATTTTGGCCCAGACAAATGTGGTTTCCTTTACTCCAGCATCTAGCGAGTGATACCCCATTCCCTCTACCTCTCAGCTCACACTTACTGTTGCAGGACAACGGATCACTGGTCCACCCAAACTTGCGATACTTACACCTGCATGCCTGGCTCTTGAAGACTTAGCGATTTCTCATCATGGAGTCTCAGACAGAGTGGTGGATATCCTCGTGGCAGCGAGGAAACCCTCTACTAGAGCCACATATGCCATGAAATGACGCATGTTTTGCCTTTGGTCCTTGGCCCGTGACCTGGACCCCTTAACTTGCCTGGTGAACTTGGTACTAGAGTACCTTCTTTCTCTGTCAGATGCAGGGCTAAGTTACTCCTCAATAAAGGTGCATCTTTTAGCATTATCTGCATACCATGCACCTTTTGGAGACAGATCTTATGCCCAATTGGACCTGTCATGCACCGTTCTGCGTGGCATCCTCTACCTGAAACCATCCATTAGGGACCCGATCCCTCATTGGCACCTTCTTTTCATTTTGGAACAGCTCACACTACCCCCTTTTGAACCAGCCACAGATTGCGAGCTACTCCTTCTCTCTTGGAAGGTGTTAATTTTAGTTGCAGTTATTTCTGCCAGGATTTCAGAGCTTCAGGCACATATGTGCAAAGAGCCGTATTTGTTTTTTCATAAGGACAGAGTGTCCTTAAGAACTAATCCTAAGTTTTTACCTAAGGTAGTATCGGAACTTACTGTCAACCAAGAGTTTAACCTTCCTGTTTATTACCCAGAGTATTCCAGTAGAGGAGAGGCTCTTCTGCATACCTTGGATGTACACAGAATACTCAGATACTATCTGACTTGAACCAAACAGAATAGAAAGTCAGATCAATTGTTTCATTTGCCCCTAGGATGTTAGGAGCACCTGTGTCCAAACAGACACTGTCAAAATGGTTGGTAAACTGCATTGTTTTATGTTATCAGAAGCAGAACAAACCCTGACCGGGACCAATAAAGGGTCATTCCACCAGGGTGATAGGAGCCTCATTCGCCTCCCTGAGGAATGTTTTGGTTTCAGGCATCTGTGCAGTAACTACTTGGAGTACTGTGCACACATTCATCAAACACTACAGTCTGGACATTGCCTCCAGGCACAGAGCTGGCTTTGACCTTGCAGTCCTGCAAGGGCTTCTTTCATGAGGGGTTCCTTTTCACCCTTCTCCAGTCCTCCTCCTGTTTTTTGGGGACTAACGCACACTGCTTGGGACTCAGTCCTAATGGTGTAACCTGCTGCAAGAGCTGTGTCTCAAAGTAAGATAGTACAGTTACGTAAGAACTTACTGTAACAGTAGCTCTTCGAGAACAGCTCTTGCAGCAGGTACTTTCCCACCCACATTCCCCTCAGGAGGTCATCTGTAGTTGCATTGACTACATTTATTGGTCTTCCCTTGGAAGCAAATCCTCGGTCTCCCTTCAGAATCTATATCGCTATGCCGGAGTCTCCAGTGGAAGAACTGAGGGATGCTGAAGGACCACCCCTTTTATGATGTAAGGGATGTCGGGGATGGGGCTGACATCAGGGGGAGGTTCCCTGCTGTATGTAGCTAGCTAGAAGTTTTCCGTGGGGTCCTGCCACCTGACAGCTTCAGTCCTAATGGTGTAACCTGCTGCAAGAACCGTTCTAGAAGATCTACTGTTACGGTAAGTTCTTACATAACTGTACTGTTCTTCTTCAGAAGCAGGCCATAAAGCCAGTCCCTCCAAGTCAGAGGGGAAAGGAATTTTACTCCCATTTCTCCCTAGTGCCAAAAAAGACTGGGGACCCTCGCCCCATTCTAGACCTCAGCCATCTGAAAAAGTACATTGAGTACAAAAGGTTCGGTGTGGTCACTCTACCAGGCTTACTTCCCCTTCTTCACCAAGGGGACTGACTCTGCTCTCTGGACATGCAGGATGCGTACCTTCACGTCCTAGTGTTCAAGCCCCACAGAAGATATCTGCGCTTCCTCTTCCAAGGGTGTCACTTTCAGTTCCGAGTGCTGCCATTCGGCCTGTCCTCGGCTCCTAGAGTCTTCAGAAAGTGCCTAGCAGTGGTTGCTGTGGCTCTCAGGAGAAAGGTCCACTGCATCTTTCCTTGCTGAGACGACTGGCTTCTGACAGCACCCACAAGGACTCACCTGTTAAGAACTCTGGAAGACACCTTTACTCCTCAGAGAACTGGGGATCACCTTGAACCTGCCAAAGTCATTCCCGTGTCCCAGCCAAAGACTCCAATACATCGGAGTGATACTGGACACAGTACAGGGCAAGGCCTTTCTTCCACCAGGTCACCTTCTGTCCCAGGCTTGTACGGTATCCTTGTCCTGTCAAACCTTAGCTAGGACGTGCCTACAAATGCTAGGTCACATGGTGGCTGCCATTCTGACCTTCCTTCTGGCTCGTTTGCATATGAGGGTCTCCCAGTGGACACTCAGAGTGCAGTGGGACCAACGTTCAGATGTCCTGAAACAATCTGTCACAGTCTCTGACTCAATTCGTCAGACCCTGAATTGGGTGATGGAACCCATCCCCTTCAGACAGGAGTCCCCGCAGCAGGTCTTAACTACGGATGCCTTGGGACAG
Organism: Neoceratodus forsteri; assembly: GCA_016271365.2. Classification (NCBI taxonomy): domain Eukaryota; kingdom Metazoa; phylum Chordata; order Ceratodontiformes; family Ceratodontidae; genus Neoceratodus; species Neoceratodus forsteri. The sequence continues at coordinate 665,702,266 of CM057453.1, forward strand.
GGTTGGGGCGCCCACTTAGCAGACCAACAGATCCTGGGGACCTGGTCCCCTTTGCAGCAGACTCTGCACATCAGTGTTCTTGAGATGTGAGTGGTCCTCTTCGCCCTACAAGCATTTCAGATGGACCTTCTCCCGGCCCTCTTTTAGTCCAGACAGACAATATGTCCACAGTCTTCTACATCAACAAGCAGGGGGGAACTAATTCGTACCCCCTCTGCAGGGAGGCCATGAGGGTCTGGTATTGGGCACTGGAGCACCACCTGGAGCTCACCACCATGCATGTTCCAGGCACCCAAAATGCTTTGTCTAACAGCCTAAACAGGTCTCTGTACAAAGCCCACGAGTGGGAACTGATTGAGTCAGTTGTAGAGCAACTTTTCAATAGATGGGGACGGCCAGAGTTTGACCTTTTTGTGTCCCCACTGAATGCCAAACTGCCCAGTTTCTGCTCACTAGACCCAGGGCCTGGTGTTTCCTGGTGATACACATTGTCCCTCTGTTGGACAGGGAGGTTTCTGTATGCCTTCCCTCTTCTACAGCGGGTCCTTTTCAAACTGCAATCAGAGAAGGCAGAGATGATCCTCATAGCTCCCTACTGGCTTTGTCAGATTTGATTCCCTCTACTCCAAGCGTTAGCAACAGAGCCTCCGGTTCCTTTTCCCCTGAGCAAGGCCTTTGACACAGTGGACCGTGATCTGCCTCTGGTGGCCCTAAAGAAAGTTGGGATGGACAACCTGGCTTTAAGTTGGTTTGCAAATTATCTTATGGACAGAGAGCAGCAGGCTGAAGTCTGATGGCGACATTGACTAAAAAATGCTTCTTAGAGGTGTTCCCTAAGGATCTATACTCGGTCTGCTGCTCTTTGCTATCTACATTAATCAAATAGACATTGATTTAAAGTCGACTAATATCCACGTCTTCGCTGATGACACAGTGCTCTACATTGACAGACCAACACCACAATCAGCTTGCTAGGACCTCCAAAGTGACTTAGACGTCCTCCAAAAAAACCTGCTTGACTTGAAACTTCTGCTAAATGCTAAAAAAAAAACTATAGCCATGCTTTTCTCACCACTAGTCTCGCATATCAAGAAAAGTCCTTCTGGTATGGTTCCTCACATAAGCATCCTCTTGGGAGAAGCCTTGGAGTTCATGGAGAAATTCAAATACCTGGGGGTCTGGATTGACTCCAGATTGTCCTTCCTCGATCACAAAGATGAACTCACTAAGAAACTAAGACAAAGGCTCAGTATTTTCTTCCGCATCAAGTATTTGCTTACAAATGAGGCTAGAAAAAGTTCAAGCTACCTTTCTGATGCTCTTAGACTATGTGGACTTCTTGTATGGTCTTAGTACTAGCACGGCTCTCTACAAACTTGACACCCTCTACCACAGAGCCCTTAGGTTTATCTCTGATGCCCCTTATGCCATGCATCACTGCATCCTCTACTCTTCCTTAGGTTGGAGCTCTCTTAGCTTCAGGAGGCAGAAGAACATTGTACTATGGACATACAAGGCTATCACTCATAAGCTTCCCCAGTACCTCTCAAGCTGCCTACCTACCTGTCCCTCCAGTGCTTATCCTTTCCGAAGTCTTACCTTCTTATCCCTGGCTATTTCTGAAGTTAGAACGCACTTCGGCAAAGCCTTTAAAAGCTATGCCCTTCCTACGCTGTGGAACAAGATTCCAAAATCCCTAAGGCGCACTACCACTGTAACGTTTTCTCTCTTCAAAGCTATGTTCCTGAGGACCTTCTCTGAGGTCTGTCATTGCTTCAAGTCAAGGACCTAACACTAAGGTTTGTCACTGCTTCAAATGTGGGACCTAACATTAACTATTGCCTGAGGCATCTGTTGTTCTTTTTTTCCCCTGCAGTCTTTCCTCTATAGGCTATCCCGTCCAAATCCCTTCAGCCTCTGCTGCCTCCCACCCTCAGCCCCCACCCTTATGCTAGTTCTTGCCCTTGGCACTTACTCAAAGGATTTATTCACCTTCATTTGTATTGCATTATGCCCATGGAGGTTTTTCACTATATTTGTTCACTATGGGCCCTCCCAATGATGACTACTGTATAAGCTATAGCCCATTGGCCCATATGTCTTTATACCTGTACCCATTCAATCCTTAATTGTATAAGTGAGGCACTACCCATTGTTATGCCCATTGCTATGCTCTATTGTACATAGCTTGTCATATGTTTAATATGATTACTGTAAATAGTATTGTGCATGTACTCTTTCTTGTTATTGTCTAAGCTCTATTGGCAAATATTCTGCCTCAGGTCCATCTTGTAAATGAGCTTGTCTCAATGGTGTTCCACCTGGCAAAATAAAGATATTGATTGATTGATTGAGCTCACATCTGTTTTCCCAGGACCAGGGCACTCTAGTCCATCCGAACCTCAAGTCTCTGCACCCGCATGCATGGCTCCTGCAGACCTAGAAGTTGCCAGATTTGGGGTTTTCCCCTAGAGTAGCTGATGTTCTAGTGGCTGCTAGAAAACCCTCCACTATGTCCACCTACGCTATGAAGTGGAAGCAGTTCTGCCTCTGAGCCTCTGCTCGCTGCCTCGATTCTTTCATCTGTCCACCGAACTCCATTTTAGAGCATCTCCTCTCTCTATCCGATACCGGTCTGAGTTACTCTTCTGTCAAGGTGCACCTTTCTTCCATCTCTGCATACAATACACCTATAGAGGGCAAGATCCTGGCTCAGTTGGATTTGTGTTGCACCTTTTTGTGGGGCATCCTACACCTGAAACCTCCCATTCAGGACCTGGTCCCTCCATGGGATTTATGTTAGAAAACTTACTTTGCCTCCTTTTGAACCACTGCAGAATGTGAGCTATGCTTTCTGTCATGGAAAGCGTTATTTTTAGTTGCTGTTACTTCTGCTTGGAGGATTTCCAAGCTCCAAGTTCCAAGCTCTGATGTGCAAAGAGCCTTATTTAGTTTTTCACAAGGGCAGGGTGTCCTTGAGGACAAATCCTAAGTTTCTGCCTAAAGTGGTGTCCGAGTTTGCTCTAAATCAGGACATCCATCTACCTGTCTGTTATCCAGAGTATTCCAGCAGAGGGGCGGTTTTACTTCATACTCTGTATGTCCACAGGACACTTCATTACTACCTTAAATGCACCATTCCTTTTAGAAAGACCAATCAGTTGTTTGTTTCCTTCCCCCACAGATCGGAAGGGAAACCAGCTACTAAACAGACATTGTCTAAGTGGCTAGTTAACTGCATTGTTTAATGTTATCGTAAGTACGTCAGGCCTTTACCAGACCCAGTAAAAGGCTACTCTACCAGGGGTGTTGCTATTTTATTCGCCTCCTTGAAGAATGTGTCCGCAGCAGATATTTGCGCGGCTGCTACCTGGAGTTCTATTCACACTTTCGTCAAACACTACAGTTTGGACATCGCTTCCAGGCCTAGGACTGGCTTTGGCCATGCTGTTCTTCAAGGCCTGCCATCCTGAAGGTTTTGTCTGCCTTTAGCCTCCTCCTCTCATGACTGTCAGTCTCTTCTCCTTGACTGCTTGGGACTCAGTCTTTATGGTTATAACCTGCTGCAAGAGCTTCAACTCTAAGTAAGATAGTACAGTTACGTAAGAACTTACCGTAACAGTAGATCTTCAAGAGGAGCTCTTGCAACAGGCACTGTTTTCCCCTCCCTCCTTCCCCCTAGTATTCTTTCTGCTTTACCCTTTCTTTAAACTCGAACCTTCTTGATTCTCCTTTCACCCTAAAGACCAGGGCTCCGGTGGGAGAACTGAGGTGGTGCTGGGGACCACCACTTTTGTACCATTGGCTGACATCGGGGGCGGACCGACATCAGAGGGCAGTCCCCGCTGGAGACTGCTAGCTAGAAGTTTTCCGTTTGGTCCTGTCACTTAGCAGCTTAGTCCTTATGATTATAGCCTGCTGCAAGAGCTTCTCTCAAAGATCTACTGTTATGGTAAGTTCTTACGTAACTGTACTTTCTAGGAGTGGTATATTTATTTATTTAATTTTGTTCACTGAGTAGGCCCACTGGGCCCAAGAGTTCACTTTTTCAGGGGCAACCTGGAATTAGTTACAGAGAAATTTTTGGGTTCAGGACATTTCAAATACATGACAGTTTTAGGTACAATCCCGATACATAGCAGACGAAAATACAGGAATACAATGCAGATTCTTGACAGCTTTGAGGTACAGTCACAGTACATTGCAGACAAAATGCAGAAATACAACAAGTAGACTCATATCGGGGGAAGACCTAGACTTTTTATGGGACAAAAAGATCTTTTATTGTAGCACATTCGTATAGTCTGTACATGGTCACTTTCCCATGTAGAGTGTAGGCACCTGTAGGCAAGGGTATAGGACATAGGGGGCAGCATACCCAGATTAGGATAGTCTACTAGGGGTCAGGGAGTCACATATTGTCCTTGACATCTGCATTGCCTGTGTTCCCTATGCAGCTCTCGGAATAATTTTTTAAAGGAGGTTAGTGAGCCTGCATTTTGCAACTGGTCCAGGAGATTGTTCCAGTGAGTAGAAGCAGCTTGGGCGAAGGACTTTTTCTAGGGATGTGGATATGTTGTTCTTATCCATACATATTGGCATGTCCTTTCCCTTTAAATATCTTGCCGGAAGTCTTTAAGCTGGCTCCTCCCACCCACCCGGGTGGTATCTTCCTTTCCATTTGAAAGAATCAGGTTCCCTTCTTACCGCTTCCACGTTGAGTAGGCCCTGGCACTTAATTACTTACCAAAACTTAAACTCGTAAGAGTTTCACCGCTACGTTCTTCGATTGTGACTGCGATGGAGGACAAGTCCTTGCCCGGATTCCGCCAGTGCCCCTGCAGGTAGAAGATGTCTCACACTGACCCGCACGCCACGTGCGTTTATTGCCTGGGTAGCAATCATGATACCCAGGCTTGCAAATTTTGTTGCTCATTCCAGCTGAACATGTTAAGACAATCATGTTGTCCGACTTCAGCTTGGTTGACTGGAGAAACAGAACCCATCGGTCAAATCTAAAGAAGCCCATTGGGTGGTCTCCGCAGCTGCGGGGTCTGCCAAATAACTTGAGCAGATGAAGGCCTTTGAGGAGGAGGCGGCTCAGGCTGCTCATCAGTCCTCTTCGGCTTTGATCTTCGTCCCACTAAAACTGGGCTCCACCTTTACAGGCTCCTTCAAGGAGTTGTGCCAGTCTTTCCCGACCAAGAGGGAGGGCCCATCGGCTTTGCACAGCTCCTGTTCCCGTAAAAAGGATTCTAAGGAGTCGAGAGAGGAGAAGACTCCATGTCGTCGTTCTTGGCATCGAGAGCAGTCTCATACCCAGGAATCTCCAGTTTCGACTTTGGTCAAAACTGCAGCTCTGGCTGCTGGCTTCACAGTGCCCCCATCAGGTCAACCAGCTAAGACACGGGATGATGACCCGGTCAAAATTATCCTTGACCCCATCGACCCATTGTCACTAGATGAGGCCGACAATTCCTTGTTCAGGACTCCGGTCCTGACTGGACCCACTGAGGAGGAGACTCAGCCTGCTGGGAACCTCTTCATGGTCCCTGGCCATGACCTACAGGAGCTGTGGGTTTCTCTGGCTCCTTCTGTGTGCCCCCGTCAGTCCCCCTGATGGTCGAGGACTAGGTCTCGGTCATCTTCGACTGACAGAGAACTCACAAACGCCACTCAGGGCATTCCAAAAAGCACTATTCATCCTCGCCCTCCTCAGAAGAGGAGAGGCTTCGGCGCAAGTTGCGCCTACTTGGAGCCGGCTCGGTGGCACTGAGGGTTGAGGCGTTGGATGCCACAGGTCGGGCTGCTGGGGGTCAGCAGGGGAGGGCAAGATTGAGCATCTGGAGGACTGCTCTCCTATCCTGGGAGTGGGGGGTATCGATCCCGGGCTCTGGTGGCTCCTGGCAGTGGCTGGAGGCACAGCAAGGCTGCGGTCCAGCAACCAAGGGGATTGGCTACAGCAGCGATTCTGTAGTGCACGCCAGCTGATCGCATTACACATCCGAACTAGGGGGTGAGACAATACAAGAAAATCCCCATCTTGAGGGATAGGCGCCTTTGCCTCAGCAGACCGCGCTCGATATTGGACTGTCCTCTCAGGCCGATGGCAGTCTGCATACTAGATAACAGATAAAGCACCCTGGGCAGATAGGGTGGCCCTACCTCGGGGGGGGTTCAGAGCCGGGGGGCTTCGTTGGGCTGGTGCAAGGAGATGGAGGTGTCTCAGGTGGGAGGTAGAGCTCAGGGTGGGGTGAAGGCTGCCAGACAGAGTTTCCTGAGGATGGTGCATAAAGAAAGAATAAAAAAAAAAAAGCTGCATCGATGCTACGAGGATCTCATGTGGCAACAGTTGGTGTTGGCCAGTCCAAAGTCGACCCCGGCTTCCACACCGGCCATCACATGGCTGTCTCCCTCTAGGCTGACTCCTCTGGAGCTGGCTGACACCATCCCTCCGCCCATGGAGCCGGTGAAGGCCATCCCGGCTCAGCCGAAACTGGCCTCTCCACCGATTATGGTGGAGCTGCCACCTAAACAGTCTCCCTTGGGGACTCCTGTCAGGGAGTCTCGGCCTGGTAAGGGCCTCCTGCACAGGCAGTCAGTCACTCTTACTCCTGACCATCTGCGGTTGATCGAAGGGGATGCAGGTGGTCGGCTGATCTATCCAGAGTCCAAGGACTCCTCTCTGTGCTCTCGCCCGCTCTACGAGGTTTTGCTTGGGGGTCTCTCGATGGAGGAAGGTCCCATGTCCTTTATGGGCATTCTCTGTCTCACCTCCGAATCCACGGGGATGCATTTGGAGTCTGTCCAGAAACGGGCTCAATATACCCTGACAGACATTCTGGATAAAGGGAATTCTCCGACAGAGGCCTTCCCAGTGGCCAAAGCCATCGTTAGCCTGGCCCTGGAGCTTCTGCAGCACCCTGCCTCCTGCTCTGTGCCATCAGCTCGGATGGCCCACAAGTATGCGGTCCATATCGGCTTCCTTTCAGGGTTCATGGAGCACCCCTCGGCCGAGGGGTTGGTGACTGACTCCGTGTTTCGGCACTCGGGCAATTCAGGAGACACTGATAGACCTCCAGACAAAGAGTCCAAAAAACTGGACCACTCTGCCAGGAAGGTCTATGCTGCCTTTTCACTTGGTCTCCATCAGGTGAACTCAGCTGTCATCATGGCACACTTCTCCCATGCCCTTTTGGGGTCTCTAGATGAGGTGCTTCCTCATCTCCCAGTGGACCTCCAGACTACGGTCAAGCAGGTCCAGGATCAGGGTCAGGCTGTGGCAAAAGAGTAACTCCAGATGGCTCTAGATATGGGGGACTCCTATTCCCGTTTTGTGGTGGTCGCAGTAGCCATGTGCCATAGGGCCTGGCTGAGGGTCTCGACCTTTACGGCAGACACCCATTACAAACAGGTGGATATACCCTTCCTGGGCACTGACTTGTTTGGTCCAGGGGTGGATGGTCACCTTCAACGCATTGAGAAGTCCAGTGCAACCTTGGACTTCATTGCTTCTGCCCAGAAAGAATCTCAGGATTCCAAGAAGCAGAAGCGCAAGCCCTTTCGGCCTTCTGCCCCTGCAATCAAGCAGGCCCAGTACCAATCTGGGCAACAGCAGTAGGCTCAGTTTTGGCACCCTCGGCGAAGTCAGGGGCTTCAGCAGCCCATAAGCCTGGAGGGAAGGGTTCTAGCAGTCCCCCAGCCAGATCCTCCTCGTCCTCCAAGCCTGCACAGTGATGGGATGGGGGTGACCACCCCCATGCCCATCATGCCTCCTCTGGGTCCTCCCATTGGGGGGCTGGCTCCGCCACTTTCTTTCTGCTTGATCTGCTATTATAATGGACAGGTGGGTATTGGAAGTAGTCAGCCAGGGTCTGCCTCTGGAATTTGAGCAGTACCCACCAAGCTGAGCCCACGCCCCACAGGAAGAGAAGGTATCCGTGGACACTTGGTTGGCTCTCCAAGACGACATCACCTAACTCCTCTGTAAGGAGGTAGTGGTCAGAGTTGCAGATCTCCCTGTCAACCCAGCATTCATTTCCAGGTCCCGAACCAGACGGGAGGCTGGTGCCCCATTCTAGATCTGCACGACCTGAATAAGTTTCTTAGATCTCGCACCTTGAGGATGGTAACTCTGTCTCAGATCAGATCATACCATCTCTCGAGCAGAACATGTGGTTTTGCTCTCTGGATCTGCAGGACACGTTCTTCCACATCCCGATCCATCCGTCACACTGCAGGTTCCTCTACTTCTGGCTAGAGGGGAACCCTCTACGAATTCCAAGCAATGCCATTTGGCCTGTCATCGTCCCTCAGGGTCTTCACCAAATGCATTGCAGTGGTGGCGGCCCATCTTCAGCGTCTAGGGGTCAGGGTGTACCCCTATCTGTACGATTGGCTTATCTCATTCAGGCCTAGATACGCATGTAGGTGGCATCTGAAAGCACAGCCACTCAGGGCAATAACACCTGTAGATGTACTCAGCTGGCTTTCACTCAGGCCTAGAAACGTCTGAGGAAGTCAACAGTTTTTACCTAAATATTAAACAAACCGAATTGCTTAGAATTGATTGCATAGCACCGTTAGAAAGGTAATTTTGTGCTGAATAATTTTGCTGCTGTTACTTTGTGTCTATCATGTATACTTTAGGAGTTATTCACATTTGTTTAAGGTATGGTGTGCATGGTTGACTTTTGTCTCTCAAGCCTCACCTAAGCACCTTGAATAAATCTGAAAAAAACACACAGTTGTTTGGTATTTCAGCTACTATAAAATAAAAACTGAATGGATTACAATTGATTGCATAACACCATTAGAAAGGTAATTTTGTGCTGAACAATTTTGCCACTGATACTTTGTTACTACCACATATACTTTAGGAGTTATTTACATTTGTTTAAGGCATGGTGTGCATGGCTGACATTTGTTTCTCATGCCTCATCTAAGCACCTTGAAAAGAAATCAGAAAAAAATCAGTTATTTGGTATTTCAGCTAGTATAAAATAAAAATGAAACTGATTACAAACTGATTGCATAGCACCATTGGAAAGGTAATGTTGTGCTGAACAACTTTGCTACTCGTACTTTGTGTGTAGCACTTATGGTTCAAGAGGTATTCACATTTGTTTGTGACATGCTGATTATGGCTTGATTTTGCTTAGAGAGGCCCAGGATGCAGTGCTAGGTGTATACAGGGCACAAGTGGTGGAAGTCTCAAAGAGCTCTTGTGGTGTGAATGAGTTATAGTATGTCCCTCCAGACAGGTGGTGGAGAGGTCCAGAGACCTGGCCCTCCATACCTGCATCTACCTTGGCCTCCTGGTCAATGAGTCCAAGTCAGAACTCATGCCTTCGCAAGTGATCTGCTTCATCGGGGCAGAGCTCGACTCTTGCTGAGCCAGAGCCAGTCTCCTGGCAAACAGGGTGGAGGTTCTTTCCTTTTTTGCCCTATCATTTCTTGTTGGCCACTTGTGCCCTGCCCGGGACTTCTAGGCTACATGGTGGCCTGTATCTCTGTAGTCTGATGGGCCCTGGTGGGATATGCGCCTCCTTCAATGGGAGCTGGTCAGCCAGTGGACTCAGCGACTGTCATTTTGACCAGCTGGTCACTGTGACCCAGAAGATGTGGGATGCTCTCCAATGGTGGACAATCCTAGAGCATCTGCAGGACGGGATCCTGTTTGTCCGCCCTGAGCTGATGGTCATCTTGATGACTGATGCCTTTCTCATGGGCTGGGGTGCCCACATGGGGGACCACAGAGTCCACGGGCTCTGGACCCCGGAGGAATCCCGATGCCACGTCAGCCTGCTGGAGCTCCAAGCAGTCTAGCTGGTGCTGACTGCCTTCTCTGCATTCCTTTTGGGTCAAGTGATTCAGGTCCAGATGGACAACACCATGACCATGTACTGTCTCAACAAACAGGGTGGCATGCACTCCCAGCATCTGTGCAGGGAAGCTGTCCACATCTAGACCCTCGTGAGCTAACTGGAGGTGGATCTCTTGGCCATTCATGTGGCAGGAGCCTCAAATCAGGTGGCGGACACCCTCAGCCGTGTGGGCCAGGCGTCTCGCGAGTGGTCTCTCCATCCATAGGTAGTATACAGCTAGTTCTCACAGTGGCGCACCCCTCAGGTGGACTTGTTCACCTCCCGGGAGAACGCAAAGCTGAGGCTGTTTTGTGCCCTCCCCCCTCAGCAGGACTTGCTGCAGGGGGGTGCCTTCTCGAGGCCATGTACCTCAGGCCTCTTTTATACCTTCCCTCCACTTCCCTTGGTCCACAAGATGCTCCTCAAGGTCAGGAGGGACAAGGCACAGGTGATTCTGGTGGCTCTGGACTGGCCCCACCAGTTTTGGTACCCCAGTCTCCTCAGCCTTAGCATCAGGCTCCTGAGGCATCTTCCAGCATGCCTGGACCTGCTCTCAGTCAATTAGGGGAAGGTTCTCTACTCAGAACTTCAATCCCTGCACCTGATAGCCTGGTTCCTGAGCAGCTAGAGTTCTGGGCTTTGGGTCTCTTCAAAGATGTACTCACTGTAGTTGAGGCATCTAGGAAGGAATCAACCAGGAAGTGCTATGCCTTCAGGTTGAAGAGATTCTCCATTTGGTGTCAGGGCAAGGGGCTAGATCCTTTGTCTTGTCCAGTGGCTAGCATTCTAGGCTACCTTTGGTCTCTCTCCACAGGAGGTCTTTGGTTAACGACCCTTAAGGTGCACCTGGCAACCATCTCTGCTCACCGGGCGCAGGCCGGTCAGCAGACAGTGGCACAGGAGAAGGTGGTAAGGCATTTTTTCAAAGGCCTCGATCATATTTCACCTCCAGTGCATGAACTACCACCAATGTGGGATCTTATTTATTAAATTTTGATGACCGAATGTGGGATCTACAGCTGGTACTGGTCAAGCCATTCGAACCGATGCAGAGGTGTGAGATGTCATACCTGTCGTGGAAGACCGCCTTCCTGGTGGCTTTCATGTGAGCCAGTAGGATTGGGGAGCTCCAGGCGCTCCCTGTTGAGTTTTCTTTTCTGGTCTTCCACAGGGACAAGGTTGTTCTGCGCTCCGACCTGAAGTTCCTTCTGAAGGTTGTGTCGGAGTTCCACTTGAACCAGCTGATAGCTCTACCAGTGTTCTACCCCAATCACATCTCAGATGCTGAATACAGGCTCCATACTTTGGACCTGAGATGAGCGCTTGCTTATTATAAGGAGCACGTGGCTGAAGCTCGGGGAGAGGTTCACCAGTTGTTTGTCACCTACGCTGAAGCCGCATCTGGCAGACCTGCAGTCAAACGGATGATTGGCAGATGGATTACATCATGCATTGATCTCTGCTATAGGTTGGCGGGTAGGGAGCCTCCCGGAGGACTATGGGCTCATTCCACCCACCACAACACTGCATCAGTGGCTTCTTCTAGGGATGTTGCTATCCAGGAAATCTGTAGGGCTGCTACCTGGAAGTCAGCAAACACCTTCATTTCTCACTACCACATCGACCTAGAGTCATGCCGGGATGCTAGTTTTGGGGCCTCAGTTCTCCAAGCTCTTTTTCCTAAGTAGGGTTGTGCGCCTTGCCTCCCTCCTCCTCCCGGAGAACTGCTAGGAGTCTGCCAATATGTATGGATAAGAACAACCATATCCACACCCCTAGAAACACAGGTTGCTCACCTATAACAGTAGTTCTAGGAGTGGTACATGTCGTTCATCCACACTGATCCACCCGACATCCCTGGCTTCAACGCACAACCACTGCTTCCAGCAGGCAAGATCTGGCATCAGGGGGTGGAGCTGAGGGATATACCACCCGGGTGGGTGGAAGGAGCCAGCTTAAATACTTCTGGCAAGATATTTAAAGGGAAAGGACATGCCAGTATGTGTAGATGAACAACATATACCACTCCTAGAACTACTGTTACAGGTGAGTAGCTTGTGTTTCACTGCTGCCGTTTATATCCTAGGGACCTCCAGTAGCTTCCGAGATGAGGTGCGGAGAAGCCTGCATGGATGTTTAGGGACCAGTATCCCATTTTGGCCAATTGGGTGTGGGCTGTTTATTATTTTGTAGGTGGTGCACAACAGAGGGAATTGGGGCCTTTGGGTAAGGGATGGCCAGTTTAAGGAGTCAAGCACCTCACAGTGGTGTTGCCTCGGGGTGATTTGGTAGCAAATCTCGCAATTTTGTTGCAAAGGACTTGCATCCTGCCCAGCTCCTTACTGGATGTACATCCCACCTGACCTCCCCTGGCAAGTGGCACACCAGTCTTGCTTGCAGTGGGCAAGATCTGACATCATGGGGCAGTGCTAGGGGAGTTACCACCCGTGTGGGTGGGAGGAGCCAGCTGGAAGACGTTCCGGCAGGATTTAAAGGAGAAAAGAACACTGCCAGAAGTGTGGATGTACACCATATACCACTCCTAGAACTAATGTTATAGGTGAGTCACATGTTTATTTTGTTAGCTCCTACCTTGTCAGTGGGTAGTCATTACAGATGGCTGATGTGCACCCCCACTAGAAGAAATGGCATAGCCCAAAGGCTGAATCAGCTCTATGTTGGACACAGGAGCATTCCAGACAGCAGCAACTCTCCAGTCACTGTTGTCCATGCAGTTTATTTATTTATTGTTATTTATTGAAAAAGTTTCACCAGGAAAGGCACGCTGAGCAAATACACTTGCTCGACTCCTGGTGCGTCCTGGGGAGAGTAGGGGACTGGAGGAGCATATACAGAACAATCCATTACAGAGCAATACAACAAAGTACAGTGTGAGTTTTCACAGTAATTTGACAATAGGCACAGTGACAAAGGTAAGCAGGACATAATATCCATGGAGTACAATTGTACAAATTGTAATAAGTGCTGGCGAGGAGATGTGCTAGTGCTAGAGGATAGTTAATCATTAGGTAGATACACAGTGAGGAGGCGTTAGTGAGGGCAGAGGCCCTGACAGGTGAATATAGAGGGAAGGGGGGCGGTGCCTCTAAATAAGGAAAAATACTGTACCGTTAACTTGACATAAGAGCACATAAATTAACTGCCTACACAGATAGATTAAAATTTAGCCAGAATAAAATACAATAATAGTTACCTACCTCGTCAGATGGCGGAGGTATGTGATCGAGGCTTGTCTTCCAATTCTTTAAGTCCTGGAAAGTCCTACTGCACTGAGTCAACTAGAACAGACTTATTAGAAGGATTAAACAGATAACACAGGGAAAAAATCTGCATGCAGTGCAAGTGTTCACCTGCAAGAAAAGAGGCACCCTTGTTTAACATCAAATTCGAAACTGTTAAATCTGTGTGCTAGTAACCAACATTCTAATGTGGAACTGTTCTTTTTTTTTGTATTCCTATGTAAACACAAATGCAGCAGGTAAATTATGGAGGGATTTCCAGACAGTCTTAGAGTTTATAACAGAACAACGAACATCCCCACGCTGGTATACTGGACAATATTCTCCCGCAGGAGTGAGGCTCTTGGGCGGGCCCCATTGACATGTAGGAGCTAACAGAAAAGGAAATTATGGTAAGTATGAAGAAATTTCTTCTCACCCCAAAAATCCCTCAGTATGCTTGATTATAGCAATTATGCCTGCTGGGTTTAGCTGCCCCAGAGGTGGAGTTTTGCTAATGATGCTAGGGAATTAGCCAATCAAGTTGTAGTAAGAAAGTGCTGCCTGTAGGTGCTGCTGTGCTTTCAGTAAGATACCTTTGTCCGCTGACTGGACAAGTATGCCCCAGAGGTCTCTCTTCAAATCTTCACTTAAAGTGGTTATTTTTCTTTTTTTTTTAGTCATTTCTTTTATTCTGTACTGCTTTTAGAGTGTCTGTGAGTTTTTGGTGTTTTTTTATGTTTTCCGCAGTTCCTTAGTGCTCAGGAATGCAGAAAGCTTTGTCCGTTTTCTACGTTCCTGCACTTTTTTCTGACTAAAAAATATAGCGTCTGAGGTAAAATGTCTACAGATTTTATATTTTAACGTTGTTTTTTCTGCAATTATTCAGTTTTAAAGCGGTTCTGCGATTTTAAACTGCTTTTTTTGTTTCATTTTACCTCACCCAGGAACCGTTTTTCCGTGGTTCCACAGTGTTTGGGAGCTCTTTGAATTTTTCCTTTTTGGGAACACTCTTTCCTGGATCCTCTGACAAATTGGCAGGTCAAATAAACCCAGGATTTTGACTGGTCCTTTTGTTTTACCAAATTACTTAAGCTTTTGGAATGGTAGTTTAGGAAGACTGCCACAATCCCCATTATGTATTTTGGACCAGTCACTGTTTTTTCTGTCTGTGAGCTTACATTTTAAACTGCTCAAAAACAGTAAGGAAATCAGCCTTAAGGCTGGGAATTATGGCTTCTCAGTCTTCCTCCCCCTCTATTAAAAATTCCGAAGAGGGGTCCTCCTCTCATCAAAAATCTAAAGACAGGTCCTCCAAGGACCCCATAGAAACTAAGTCTGATAAAAATAATGACCAAGCCAAACAAAAAAGACATTCACAGCAGGTTCCAGATTCAGGGCCAGCTAAAAAGAAACAAAAAAGAAAAACATATCACTGCCCCTGCTGTTGAAAGGCAAAAGGAGACACCAGTGTTACAACAAGATATACCCTCTGTGGAGGAAATGGCAAAGTTTGGCAACTATATCAAATATTTCAGGCTGTGGGTTCTCTTCTGAGTGCCCTAGGTGATCCTGCTACACCTATCCCCACTGACCCTGGTCATGGCCAGGGCATTTTCTTTGAGGGAGGTGATGATTAAGAGGAGGGAGAGCCTGATGAAACTCCTGACCAAGAATCTGGCTCCCTTTGATATGGCCAGGAGGATTTTTCTTCTCATTTTACCTTTGTCTGGCAGATGGTGGACACTTTGAGCCTTACTTTTCAACAGCCCATTGAGGAGGATGAGGAGGCTGACTTTTTAGATGTGATGGATCTCCCTCCTCCTAGAAAGCTACACCATCCAGCCCATAAGTCCCTTTGCAGGGCTACTTCTAAACTAGTCTAGAATCCCACCTCAATAGCAGGGGTGGATAAGAGAATAGACAAAAAGTACCAGCTAGATAAAACTAATGCTGAGTTCCTTTACTTACATCCAGACCATGAGGGAGTTGTACAAGCTGCAGCCTGTGACAAAGCTAAGGTGCCTTTTTCTTCCCAGCCTCCAGAAAAAAAAAACAAAAAAAAAAAACAAGCTAAATGCTATGGATAAAAAATCTTACACCACAGCCTCACTGCTGCTCCGTCTCTGTGCGTACATGGCGTACACAGCTCAGTATTAAAAGGCTATCTGGAGCTCTTTTCTGGCTCTTAGCCAGCAAGTCCCATATAAAGTAGCTCATGTACTGGCAGAGACTGCTAAAACTGCCTTGGAAGCCACAAAATGTCAATTCCATATGGCAGTAGATGCCAGTGACACTGCCACCAGGGCTATGGCTCAGGCCATTTCTCTCAAGAGGTTTGCCTAGCTGAGAACCACCAACCTCTCCCAGGACACCCAAACTAAAGCTATGGATTTCCCATGTGAGAACAGTTCTCTTTTTGGGGATAAAACAGAGGTGTATATCGAAATGGTGGAGGAATACAAAACCACCTATCAGACTAATGCAGCTAAAGAGAAACCCTCTACTTCCTACAAGCCCCAAAGAGGGGACAGAGGTAAGAGCTACTATCCCAGGGCCTTTTACCCTATGCCAGTGCCCATGCCCTTGGATTACTCTCACGAGAGGATTCTTTAGGGGAAGAGGTAGAAGGTCTCAGAAATGCTCTGATCCCACACTTTTAACAAAAACTCAACCTAAAAAAAATTCCTGACTGCAAGGCTCAGGTCGCCTCCCCTCTCCCAGTAGGAGGAAGGCTGACTCACTACCTCCACCACTAGCACCACATTACCACAGACAAGTGGGTGCTGGAGGTTGTGGGTCGAGGTCTTACTCTGCAGTGCAAAAAACTTCCTTCTCAGTAGGGCCACAGGGGTGTAAAACCACTAACCCCCACAGAGAAAATTATGTTAGAGGTAAAGTCTTGCCTGTCAGCAAACACAATGGAAAGAGTCCCTCTCTCCCAATGGGGAAAAGGCCTCTATTCCAGATACTTCCTAATCCAAAAGAAAAATGGGGACTGGCGACCCATTCTAGATCTCAGGTACCTAAACGAGCACCTGTTCCATTCCAAACTCCAGTGGTGATACCCTCTTTGCAACAGGGAGATTGGCTAGCCTTCCTAGACCTAAAAGATGCCTATTTTCACATTCCAATCAGGCCCTTTCACAGAAAGTATTTTTTATTTATGACTTTGGTTACTGGGTAAGTACACTGGTCCAAAGGACCATTTTCAGGCATCACCTGTGCCGCAGGAGTGGCACAGCAAGGACATGGAATGCATAACATATATATATATATATATATATATATATATATATATATATGAAAGTAACTTATTTACAAAGAATGCAGGTTAGTATAGTACGGGAAATACTGGTTGAGAAAGAAGAGATAAGCAAACTTGACAAATGCAAACCTAAATAACAGTTACCTATACAGCGATGAACAAGGATTTGTAAAGAAACAATACATACAATCATGGAATTATAAACTATGCAAGTGCATGGTATAAAAAAATTAGCAAGGAGTTCAGTATCTCAGATTTCAGCTGCCCTCTGGCCACTACCAGTTTGCATCTCTGCCATTCTGCCTTTCTTCAGCTCCCAGAGTTTTCACAAAGTGCTTGGCAGTGGTAGCAGCCCATCTCAGAAGACAGGAGGTCTCTGTCTTCCCCTATATGGACGACTGGCTGATAGTGGAAAAGTCTCCCCAAAAGATCAGAGACTCTCTCAGCCTCACACAGCGTACTATGGAGTCCCTGGGGTTCTTGATCAACACAGAAAAGTCCCAGTTTGAGCCAGTTCAACTCCTGGAATTCATCGGAGCAGAGCTGGACACACAGCAGGGCAAGGCCCTGGTTCCTCTGGATAGGGTGGAAAACCTCCAGACCCTGGCTCTCTCGTTTGTTCTGGACCAACCAAAACCAGCCAGGCACTTTCTCAGGCTTCTAGGCCACATGGCATCTACTACAGTTTTTAGTGCCAGGGGCCAGGTTTCAGAAGAGGAATATCCAGTACCATCTCAGAGCCCACTGGTCTCAAAAGAGGGATTCCCAGTCAAAGCTGGTTCCAGTCACCCGGACACACTTACAAGCCCTGGACTGGTGGAAGGGCAGGGAAAACCTCAGGGAAGGAATTCTCTTCCAGCAGAGAGAAGCCTCTAGAGTGCTCACTACAGATGCTTCCCTCCTTGGATGTGGGGGCACACCTGGCAGACCAGTCCGTAAGTGGGGTATGGTCTCCCAGGGAGTCCAGGTGTCACATAAATCTCCTCGAGCTTAGAGCCATTTACCTGGCCATCAGAGCCTTTGCCTCCCAGCTAAAAGGTTAATCTGTCCAAATCAGGACAGACAACACCGCTACCATGTTTTATATAAACAAGTAGGAGGGTATAAGATTCACAAAGCTCTGCACAGAGGCCATGAAGATTTGTTCTCTGGCCTACTCTCTGGACAAGCAGCTATCTACCATTCACCTGCCAGGCAAGGACAATAAGCTGTCAGACTCCCTGAGCTGCATCAGTCAGGGCCATTATGACTGGACAATAAACAAACAAGTGCTGACCACTGTCTTTGGGAGATGGGGCACTCCAGAGGTAGATCTCTTTGCCTCCAAACACAACTACTAGATCTTTTTTGGGGGTGTCTCAGTCATCAGGTAACACTGTAGGAACCATCATCATCAGTGAAGGGGAACCACACAGAAGATCTTCAGCAGTACAACTGGGGCCACCCACACTGTCGACGTCCGTCGACATCACCAACCCTATATAGGCGTGGGTGTCCCCGCTTCCTCCTCAGTTCTTTCCCACCGTTGACTCATTTGCATGGGTCTCTGTGGAAACTAGTATTCACGCCTTTTTTCAGTCTACAGCTTTTTTCACTTACCTTGTAAAAAAAAAAATCTATTTTTTTAAGAGATTTCTTCTTTTTATGTCGAGAGTTAATCCTTCATCTCTCTTCTGTCGCTGCCACAGCAGAAAGAAGATTGCCTCCACAGATGAACACTATGTTTGTGTTTGTGGCCTGACCATGAAGTTTCTGACTGTGAGCTCTGCCAGAAGTTTAATCAAGCAACCCTTCAGTGACACAAAAGGCTCTTAAAATATTCCTGATGGATCAACAGGTAGCCAGCTCCACGCAGGGATCCTCTGGGGCCCTGGCCTTCCAGTCGCCATCTGGTTCTACGAGCTCCCAGGCCTCCAAGGCCCGAGACAAGTGCTCAGGGGGGGAAAAGTCATAAAAATGACCGAGATTATGACACACAGGTACATTTTCTGGGCTTGCCCAATTCTTCATCCCTTTCTGGATGATTTGCAGGAGGCCCTCTTGGAGATGTTTGCTGACCCCTAGTTTTTCCTCTTTTCAGTATATGGTAGGGAGTTGGGCTCCCCCTCTAATAGGAAACTATTGAATATTACTCTCCTATGCTGGCCCGGTGGCGCTGAGGGCTGAGGCACTGGATGCCTTACCTAGCGCTATGTTGGCGACCTGGGTTCGAGAATGACCTTGGATCGTCAGGGTGCCGGCATGGGGGGGAGCAGGATTGAGCAGTGGCTCTCCTCTCTCGTGAGGGGTGCTCACCTGCCCGTAGTCCTGCTGTCACCGGATTGAGATCAGGTGATGCAGGCAGTAATGGCACGACAGGTAGGGTGGGGTATCCCATAGTGTGTGGCGTGTGCATGCCTCCACACACACATGCAATGCCAGAACGCACGGGGTTGGGGAAAAGTGTTGAAAACGTACTAACTACTTACGGGGGAAAAAAAAGAATATTACTCTCCCTGCAGTGAAGAAAGCCATAACTCGGAACTGGTTAACCAAAAAGCCACCATCCATAGGGGAATGGCAGGATTTGATGATAGCAATTTAGAAAATGGAACATTTAATGGTGGTGGTTAATCACAGGGTAGAAAAATTTGAACCTCAATGAAGGCAGTGGGTGTTATATATTATGTCCCATAGACATTATTTTGTTCCATGGGGAGGGGACTTGGTGGGTAGGTGGGGGAATGTCTGTTGTCCTGCCTGATTGGGGGATGCAGGGGGACATTTGCTCCTAGTTCCAGCAGGTGTTTTCTCACCCCTTGGTTAATATTTGCCGGGGAGGTTAGGTTTTAGAAAGTAATCAGTTTGGGGTGCAATTCAGGGAATTATTGAGGTGGATGGCATTAGATTTGATAAACTAAGCCAGGGATAACAGTGTTGCTTTTTAAGACCTCCATTACCCACTCCCAGCATCAAGACTCATAAATTTCAAGGAAACCGATGTTATACATAATCTGATCATATTAATTGAGTGTCTTTTCACAGGCCTCTGGTTTTTGTGTATCTCCTTTCTTTCTTTTTTTTTTCATTAAATGTTGTGGTTTTGCCTTAGATGATGTTGAGTGTATTGTTATGTAAGCCTTTAGATTGGCCTTTTCCTTTATTCTTATTAATTACTGCTGTTTGGAATTGTTGTATACATTTATTCTGCTGTCTTGTAAAACAAATATATAAATAAAAAGTAAAAAAAAAAAAAGACTGAGATCGCAACTGTTCCCTCCGGTGTTGATCTCGCTCCCCGTTGGCCTCTCCGTCTTCTTGGGAAATTTGTCACCTGCGGCCACTCCAATGAAGAGAACTGCTGTCCAGGTCTCTGTGCCCACCAGACCCATACTGACAGCACCTCCGCCCGAATCACAGGGTGCCCAACCGTCGACCTCCAGGCCGTCAGTCCCTCCGTCGATGACGACAGGTTTGTTATCTGCAGCTCTACCGTCGAGGCCTGCCCCTTCTCTTACCAGGGCTACAGGCTCGCTGGGTTCTCAGGACGCAGCAGGTGGGTCATCAATGCCTGTGCCAGTGAACCTCCGTTGATGAACACTGTCGACCTCAATAAAGTCCTGATCAAATTCATCAGTATACTTGTGCAGCAACTGGGTGCCCTAAACAGGCCCCCTTCACTGTTGATAACAGCTTTGTTGTCCACCAATTCATCGGCCCCGGGAGGCTCCCATTGGCTGTCGATGGCGTACCTGACGCTAGACCCAGAGACTGAGGAGGTCGAGGAGGAGGAGTACCACCCAGACCTCATTCTTCCTGATGATGAGGAGGAAGAGGAAGAAGAAGAAGAAGAAGAAATCCTGCTCTCTGACAGGTCTACAGCCTCCTGTGTCAGTGAGGACTCTGTGAAACATACTCCCATGTCTCCACCTGAGGTCCCTACCTGAGGACCCCACATTTTTCAATGTAATGAAACAACTGTCCTCAGCCATGGGCTTCCATGCTGAGGAAGAGGATGCCACTAGAAAAGATCTGGTAGACGTCCTGGGGATTCCAGAATCTCCCCCAAAGATCATTCCTCCAATACTCCTAGCATTGAAGAATGCAGCCACGGCAATCTGGCACAGACCAGACATGGTATCAGCTATGCTACGCAGGATGGACAAACTTTATCATGCCCCTCAGGGTCTCCTCTTTTATGCTGCCCAGGCAGAAACTGACTCAATAGTCATTAAGTCAGCTCATGACAAATCTAAGGTACCTAAACACCTTAGTTCCCTCCCCCCAGACAAGAAATCTTGTAGGATTGACCTATGGGGAAAAAGGGTTTATGCTTTCTCCACCTTAGGCTTGAGGATTGAAAACTATCTGTCACATATGGTTAAATACCAAAATGCCAACTGGAAGATGGGCAAGACTGCGGTCCAGGCTCTTCCTAA
This sequence comes from Neoceratodus forsteri, assembly GCA_016271365.2. Lineage (NCBI taxonomy): Eukaryota > Metazoa > Chordata > Ceratodontiformes > Ceratodontidae > Neoceratodus > Neoceratodus forsteri. The sequence continues at coordinate 665,723,057 of CM057453.1, forward strand.
TGGTACACAAAAGCAGGAACTGCTTCAGTGTTTCCAGGTGGCTGAGGATGTTAGCAAACATCTCTAAGAGCGTTGTAGGACATGGCTGATACCATTTCCAGAGCAGTTGCCATGGGCATATGCCTTCGTAGGCACTCCTGCCTCAGAGTTTCGGGATTTGCAGCTGACGTGCAGCACAAAGTGCTTAATGCCCCTTAATGCTTCTTTACTGCCCAATCGCAATGCCTTCCCACCATACCTGATCCACTGCAATGCACCTCCAATAGTAACCAGCAGTCACCCCCTTTCTACTTCAAAGCGCTTTCCTATTGCGACACACTTAGGCTACTCAAAAGCCTGCCTAACCGTGGCTTCCCAGGTGCAGATGGCCTATCCTCAGCATTTCTCAAATATGGTCTCTCTGGCCATAGCCAAACCACTAACACACATCTTTAACCTTGCCCTTTCTACATTCTCTATTTCTGACCCCTGGAAAATATCTAAGGTAATCCCCATTCTTAAATCTGGTGACCCCAAATCCACCGATAACTGTCGTCCTATATCCATCCTCCCTCATCTTAGTAAATTACTCGAGAGAGCTGTTCACAACCAGTTTACTGATTACTTAGACAGGCACAGCCTCCTATGCAACCAACAGCATGGTTTTCGCAAGAACCATTCCACGGCCACTGCCCTTGCCCTTCTAACAGACCACATCCTGTCCAACATGGACAAAGGTAATGCCATGGGGGCCATCTTCATTGACCTCTCAAAGGCTTTTGACATGGTAAACCATGCCATCCTCACCTTCAAACTTAGCCTTCTAGGATGCTCACAGGAAGTCACCAACTGGTTCACCAACTACCTGACTGGCCACTCTCAATTCATGTGTTTGGGCCAAACTAGCTCCACCACTCTGCCAGTCTCAGTGGGGGTCCTGCAAGGCTCAATCCTGGGCCCCCTCCTCTTCTCTATATTTGTGAACTTGCTTCGCTCCGATAGCCTCAACTGCCACTCCCTCCTGTATGCTCACAACCTGGTTCTCTTCCACAGCGACAAATCTACAGCTACTATCTCCTCAGTACTCTCACACAATTATGCCTCTGCCCACAATTGGTTTTCAAACAACCTCCTCTTAGTTAATGCCAAGAAAACTAAATCCATGCTGTTTGGATCAAAGCCTTTCCTTGCTAAATCCAAAACCCATGCAGCCCTCTGCATTATCTCCCCCGACGGCTCTGCCCTTGAAGACGTTGATAATTATAAATAGGAGTATTGCTCAACCCTGCTCTCACCTTCACCGAACATGTCCACTCCATTATCAGAAGGTTCCATCAGAAATTGGGAGTCGCATATCAATTCAAACAATACCTCACACCTGGAGCCAGACTGGCGATTGTCCAGGGAAATCTCCTCCCTATCCTGGACTACTGCTCCCCCATATACTCCAGGATCTCTGCTGCCACCTTGGCTAAACTCTCTACTGCCTATAACAGTGCCTGCCGCTTTGCTTTACTGGCCCCTTTCTCCACCCACCACTGCACACTCTACAGTACCCTAGGATGGCTACTGCTGCAGGGACGCTTTGACTTTGCCCTTTGTGGCATGGTGGACAAAGTCATCCTCTTGGGTACTGCATCCCCCCTTGCTGCTCTACTGAAAACCTGGACCATGCACCACAGCCTCTGCTCTACTGGTATCCATCATCTAGCTATTCCCAGGGTATCTACTAACATGGGCAGCATGACCTGGTCCACAGCCGCCCCCTCGCAGTGGAACTGCCTGCCGGCAGAACTGCGGACCATCAACACTCACTCCACTTTCAAATCCCGCCTCAAAACGTACCTACTGGCAAACTCCTACTGCCACTGTCTCAAGGGGTCCACTCCAGGCCACGCTAGCCTACTAACTCCCAGAGGCTTACCCACCTAGTCACACCGGTCAACCTACCCCCAGGGGTTACCCACTTAGCCTCACTTATCCCCAGACTACAATTTACCTCCTGCCTGTTCTCTTACTCTGTAGGTTTACTGATGTGTCAGCTCTTACCTTATATGTAATGTATTTATAACTATGTATGACACACTGTGTAATTGCTGCCACTGTATATGCTATGTCACAATCATGCCCACCTGACTTATGTACCAACCTTTGTTTACAACTGTTGTTTGTGTATCTAGTGTCATATTGTAAACAGCATTTCACTGTCACTCACTGGACCTGTACCATACCTATGTATTGTGCTTCAATTGCTGTATTCCAAATCTGATCTCCTTCATGTAAATGTTTGTTGCTCACCTTGTATTCTCTGCCATCCTGTGCCATGTGTCATGGCCCGGGTCGTGCTTGAAAATGGTCTCTGGGATCAGCGCACTTACTCAGTTATCAAAGTCAAAAATAAATAAAATGGCACTAAGCTGTTCGGTCCTGATGTCCAGGACCTCTTAAATGATCTGCAGGCCTTGGGCACAGCCATCATATCGGTCCATTCCCTCTACCACACCAACATTATACTGCCATAATCCAATTCTGGATTATGGCAGTATAATGTTCATTAATCATAATAGTGTTTTTGGTACAAAGTATAAAGCTGTATTTAACAACATCTGTCGATTTGCCCTCAAAGCTGCCCATAGGACACACCACTGCGTGTTGTACACAGAACTGAATGTTTTGCCCGCCCCCCGAGTTAATGATTACAGTTCATGCTGCTTCCTTTGTTTACAGAGTGGGAAAGAATCAGGATCCTAAATTACTGTCTAGTGCATTGCTTCCACTATTTAAGGGCCGAAGGACTAGAAGTAGTGCTAGGAACTTGTACTCCATTCCTCTAAGTTAGATATGAGCAAGAAAACTTTCCGGTGGTTTGCACCATCACTTTTAAATGAGTTTGTAGATGTTATAAATTGTGCAAATAATGTGAAACATTTTAAGTGTTTGATATTTAAACATTTGTATTGTAATAGTAAGTGTCAATGTATGTAATTGTTATTATTGTTTTATGAGTCTTGTATTGAATGTTAATTTTATGTCAGGCGTGGCTGAAAAAGGGCTATGCCCGGTCCACCACCTAAACAAAATAAGAGGGTGGCCTCCCTTTTGTAGACAGAACAGTAGTCCTGGATCAACTCCCCATGCCCAGGGAAAGCGTAGCATCCAGGCTTCCTTGCCCACCCCCTCCGGTGCTGGAGAGGCATCCAAGCACCCTAGAAGTGAAGGACCAGCCTCTGCAGCTGGTTCCACCTCTGCTTGACTCCTTGCCAAACCCCCCTTCTCTGGTCCCGGACCAGGAGGTGGTGGTCGGAGGTCGGTTCTCCCTCCATTTGAACCAGTGGACAACCGTAACTTTGAATGCATGGAGTCTAGAGATCATAGAAAAGGGTCACACCTTGAAGTTCATACAGCAGCTTCCAGACAACCCCCGGCTCACTTGTCTCTTCTCTGGGAGGAAGTGCAGTCTCTTCTGTGCAAGCAGGCCATCGATCCAGTGCTCAGGCGCCAGAGAAACCAGGGGTTTTATTCCAGATTTTTTGTGGTCCCCAAAAAGACTGGAGATCTGAGGTCCATCTTAGAGCTAAAGAACCTCAATCTGTTTGTCCAGTACAAAAAGTTCTGGATGGTAACTTTGCCAGGCCTAATGCCCTTCCTCAAGGCCGGGGACTGGCTCTGTTCACTGGGCATGCAGGATGCGTACCTGCACATCTCGGTCTTTACTCTGCACAGGAAATATTTCCATTTTGCCTGTCAGGGCAAGCATTATCAGTTCAAAGTGCTACCCTTTGGATTATCTTCTGCGCTGCGAGTCTTTACCAAGTGCTTGTCAGCAGCTGCAGAAGCTCTCAGATGAGAGGGACTGTATGTCTTCCCTTACCTGGATTATTAACTCCTAAAGGCCCCGTCCAGGGAGCAGCTTTTGCTAACTCTGGAGCGCACTCTCCAGCTCTTCCACTCCCTGGGCATTACCGTCAACCCCTTACAGGGCATTAGGGTGCCGGCATTACAGCGCCGGGACACCACAGTGCGATCTGATTTTGCCATCCTTCTCTGAGGTTCACCCTCCCAAGTTAGAATAATTATTAAGGGGGTGGCAGCCCCTGCAAAAGAGAGGTTGACGAAATTGGTGGTTGGCATCAGATGACCGGCACACCACCGCTAGCTCTGACATGGTGGAACCCCAATCCCGCCCAAGTCAGTTTTAGTACCGTCCCTAATGCTGCAATATAAAGGGGCAGTTCTGGACTCAGCGCAGGGCCAGAACAGGGCAGAGTGCCTCATAGCCCAAGCTCAGGAAGTCGCTCAGAGCTGGTACATTCCTGCCAGGGTGTACTTCAGATTGTTGAGCCTAATGGCAGTGGCCATACTCATTGTTCTGCTGGCCAGGCTTCATATGCGTACCCTTCAATGGACCTTCAGGGTACAGTGGGACCAGCGCATGGGTTTGGACCATCCAGTCCTGGTCTCTTCTCTAGTACACAATGTACTGCAGTGGTGGATGGACCCCTTGAATCTGCTTCAAGGCGTCCCATTCCAGATCTCTTCTCTGCATCAGATGCTAACCACAGATGCATCAGGTCTGAGCTGGGGAGCACACCTGGGTCCCTTCCAGACCCAGGGCTCCTGGTCCCAGTGGGAAGCCTTGAAGATGAGTGCAGTGCTGTACGCCATGCAGGCTTTTCTGGAGCATCTTGATCCAGGTCAGCTGCTCATGCAGTCAGACAATTTGAGTGTAGTTTACTACATCAAAAAGCAGGGCGGAACTCAGTCATACCCCTTTTGCCGGGAGGCCATGAGAGTGCGGTACTGGGTGCTGGATCACAGTCTGACACTCTGTGGTCCTTGTGCCAGGCATTCTAAACACCCTGGTGGACAGTCTCAGCAGGACTCAGTCCAGCATGCACCAATGGGAGCTTCTCTCATCTGTCACAGAAGACTTGTTCAACAGATGGGGTCGTCCAGAACTGGACCTTTTTGCGTCCCCGCTCAACGCAAAACTGCCCAGCTTTTGCTCGCTAGATCCAGGGCCTGGAGATTTCTGGTGAGACATGTTGTCCCTCTCTTGAGCGGTAGTTTTTTTTACGTAGTCCCTCAATTTTCTCTGATACAGAGGGTGCTAATCAAGATGCAGATGGAGGGGGAACAGCATGATTCTGGTAGCTCCATTTTGGCCTCACCAGATATGGTTCCCTCTACTTCAGCAGCTGGCGGAGGACCCTCCGGTACCTCTTCCTCTTTGCAAGAATCTGCTGACCCAGGATCAGGGGACCCTGGTCCAGTCCAACCTCAGGTCCCTTCATCTGCATGCCTAGCTCCTGAGAATGTAGCCATCGCCAGGTTCGGGGTCTCTAACAGGGTAGCGGATGTCTTGATGGCTGCCCGGAAACCTTCCACTTGTGCCATGTATGCCATGAAGTGTAAGTGGTTTGCCATCTGGGCTGCCAAACATGACCTAAACCCTTTCAACTGTTCGGTGAATCATATCCTAGATTACCGGATCTCGCTGTCTGATTCAGGACTCCAGTATTCCTCCTTCAAGGTCCACCTTTCGGCTATTTCTGCATTTCATGGGCCCCAGGGGAACCACACGATTGCTCAGTTGGATGTCTCCCATATCTTTCTCGAGCATCCTGCATCTGAAACCTCCAATCTGTTCCTCTGTCCTGGCTTGGGACTTGAATTTTATTTTGGAAAAGTTGACCCTGTCTCCTTCTGAGTCTATTGCAACTTGCGATTTACACTTTCTGTCTTGGAAAGCGCTCTTGTTAGTTCCAATGACTTCTGCTTGAAGAATTTCAGAGCTTCAGGCCCTCTGGTGCGAGGAGCCTTATTTGATTTTTCACAGATATCTTCCCTGTGTCAATCTTCACCATTCATCACTGGTGGGTACCAGCCGGAGGCACAGGACCCTGTGGGAAGCTTTTGCTTTAAAAACCTGATTGCTTCTGAGGAGGAGGAATGACGTCTATGACGGTGCTACCCTCGAAGCCGACACACTGTGTGGCATTCGCGGGTTGGTCAGTAACCGATGCTGTCCCTACCACTCCCACAGTTCTGTTTTTCCCACCGTAGAGGCAGCAGGTGTTCTGTGGGATAATGAATCTTCAGAATTTAGACTGCATCATTTCTCTCTGCTCGTTGTTACAGTTTTTGACGCCATTCTCGATGCTGATTGAACTCCAATTTTGATACTGTCATTCAGCATTGCCCCTAGTCCAGCATCGAATCCCCCCTTTTTCTTGTTTTTTCTCTAAGTTGTTCGTGCGACCATGTCTGATGTAGGGCACAAGTCTTCAAAAGCGGGGACCTCTCCTATGCATCGGTGCCCCTACGGAGGTCGCTTCACTGTGACGGACCCACATGATTGCTGCTTTACTTGCCTGGGGCCGAATCATGACATGGATCAGTGTGATGCATACTTCAGTATGGACTACCAGACCTTGGAGTTGCACGTGGTGAGGATGGGAGGCGGCCTCCCAACCTTCGGAGGGAAGTCATGCACACGGGCCAACATGGTAAGATCTTTGGGCATGACCCTGGGGCCTCCCCCTTAGGCTACACACACCAGGGAGGAGCAGACCACTGATAGCTTGCATCCCGCTGAGCCTCAGTGCCTGGGGGAGCTGTTGGGGGTGTAGTCAGCCTCCTCAGGGGGATCGGCTGCTGGCTGCTCCAGACTCAGTCCTCCATTGGAGAACCGGCAGACCCCTGTTGAGGCCTCAGGTATATGCATGGCCTGCACCAGTGGTCACTTTGGGGGCTTTGAGGGGGGCAGCCGTGGCTCCTGACACCATTCTCGGTGTTGGTCTGGGCAGGAGTCTGAAGTTGCCTCCCTGAATTTGTCTATCTTTTCCTCCTCAGATTCAGAGAAAGGTTTGGATGGTTTGGAGTGGCTGCCCAGTCCTTCTGACAGGTCGTCCGCCGGACTCCATATGGGGTCTCCAATCAGGTCTCAATATGACATGGACACGGAGCTTGGTGACATCCCTGACTCTGTCGGTGCTGTGGTCAGTGCTGTGGGGGACTTTGACACTGTGCTTGGTGCCGTCTTGGGTGACGATGACGCTGTTGGCGTCGTGCCCAGGGATGGTGCCATGAACGGGGCTGGAGGCATGGTCGGTGCCACACTAGATGTTGCCACTGCAGTCGGTGCCACATCTGGTGATGGTGCCACAGTTGGCATCACACTTGGGGACACTGATGTGATCAGTGCCACCTCTGACCTTGGTGCCGTTCATTGCCTTAGTGCCACAGCTGTGGCCGAGGCCGAGGATGGTGCAGTCTTGGGGATGCGCTTCCAGTGTCGGGGTCATGGAGTGCCCCGGTGCTGCTTCTGGTGCCACCCTTGGGGAAGGTGCTGCTTGAGCAGCTGTCTCCAAGGAGGGGCGCGAGAGAAGGCCCCTAGTCCCCTCTCAGTGTCACTGCGGGGTGCTGGGAGTTGGAGGCCACCCTGGGTGGTGGCTTCTCACTTCCTCCCTCTCTTAGACCTGTGGCATTGAGAGAACTTCTCTTGAGAGGCAGGTCTTTGTCCTCTCCAGGGAAGATGGGAGCTCGAGGCTCGGCTCATTCCCCCAGTGAAGCTTCAGCTAGCCTGGGGAGGAGTCAGAGTGGGGGTTTGGGTGTCCCTTCCTCTCCTAGAGGGCAGAGTCCCACATCAGGTGGGGACAGGGATCATCTTGTTGGACTTGCAGCACTTTGGCCTCCCCATGAGGGGTCTTCCCCCTTAGGACCCCCATCTGCTGGCTTGGGGGCGGTTGAGTAGCAGGTGGCTTCTGGGCAGTGCACCCTCCTCGCAGTAGAGGAGTCCCCCATTCATGCCCCTGATCCTAGCAGAGCAGGCCAGGTCCACCAGGACCACTCTTCCCAGCCTGCAGCTGCTTTGTTGCCCCCCCACCTCTACTCCCGGGTCTGTCAGGCCCCTTTGGGCCCCTCACCTGGAAGCAGTATAGGACTACGGCGGATGCATTTTCAGTCTTCCACAGGGCCATGGATGAGATGTTTTTTGCATCTCAAGGGACAGCTCCATCGTTTCCTATGCAGAGCCCCTCCGCTTCATCAGCTTCCTCCCCAGAGGAACCTCCCTCCTATTGGGCTTCAGATGCTGATTTTACCGATTATCAGGATTTCCTCCTGATGACGCTGGTGGAGCTCAGTCTTACCCCTGTTCACAGTCACAATACTGACCGTGTGACTATGGCTTTCCCAGGGGAATACAGCCAGGAGTCCATTGTGATCCGCCTTTTGCGGAGGAGTCACATAGCGCATGGCATTCTCCTGCTTCTGACCACCCAACCCCGTGGAACTGCCGGTGCTGATATTGTGCTCCTCTGGGGTCTCCCTGGTCTTTACCCCAACTTTCTTTGGGTCTGGAGTGGCTGGACACCCCCTCTGGGTGTTTGTGCCTGACAGGAGACCATCCCCTAATGCGGACATTGCAGAGTTCGATCACTGGGGCAGGAGAGTTTTTACCCTAGCATGTCTGTTGTCAATTTCGGCTCATCAGGCACACATGGTGGCCTACCAGAGGCACCTATGAGCCGCTATGGGCTTTTTCCTTGCAGCCTTGCCTGATTGCGAGGAAACACAGCATGTCATTGCCATCTCTATGAGGGGCCTGGAGCTAGCAAGACACCAGGTGAGGGCGTCTTATGATGCCGACACAGTAGCTTCCAGGCTGGTAGGATCAGCAGTCTGCATCAGGCGGATGGCGTGGCTATGCCTCTCCTGGTTGTCACCCCTGCCCCGGCGTAGGGTGACTACCTCACCCTTCCGGAGGGCCTAGTTTTTCTCCCGGAGATCCAGGCGGGGCTATCGGGGCACCCTTCCTCTCCTGCTAGTCAGAAGACCTGACCTGACTCTCAATAAGAACACTGTCTGGTTAGACCCGTAGTGGGCCCTCCCCCCTCGTGACTCCCCCACGAGGGGCTGAAGGCGATTCAGCCTTCAGGGAGGTACCGGTCCACTTTGTGGGCTTGGTACTCACCCACCAGTGATGAATGGTGAAGATTGACACAGGGAAGATATTTAAATTATGCAGCTACTGTAATTCTTGATCTTTCTGTGTATCTTCACCATTCATCACTGCTTCCCACTGGCCATCCCTGCATGAGCCTCAGCCTCTGGGTAGTGCCTCCTCCCTCCTTGTCCTCCCCTTCTGTTGAGGCCAGTTGTGGGCACAAACCCACTGGTACCTCCAGGCCCCCTGCCACTTCTTTGAAGCAACAGGGGACCCATTGGGGGGAGCAAGTAGGGAGCTCTGGCCCTTCCTTCTTGGCTCCCTGGGGCCCTTCTTGCAGTAGGGGATTGCCTCCCTGATAAACTTGCCCAGGCTCGCATCCTGAAGGTACCTTCCTGACTTCCTCTGTCTCTAGGGCCCCTGGGCCCCACTAATTTTTCCTGTCCAGTAGGCCCCTTTGGGCCAACTGCTTACCTTATATGGAGCAGTTTCAGGAGACTGTTATTCTTCTCCCACTTCTGAGTGGAATCCTTGGACCCACTGCAATAACCCTTAGGTACTTCATGTACAGGAACCCCTTAGAGTGTCCTCTCCAGACTTCCCACCTTGCAGTGACATAAGTGGTATAAGTCTGCCTGGGTTCCTTGTATTCTGGGGTGTTTATGGGGGGTTGGGGAGAGGTCTTCCTTAGACCTCTCAACCTGATGATACGGAGCGTTAAGCCCTCCCGAGTGAGCCTTAACTTTGACCAGGTCTCTTGCCTCCCCTCCTCTGGGTGAGGGTTCTCTTTCCTCTATCCTTTGGGATTCAGCTCTTGAGCTGCACTGGTGGTGCTCCTAAAAAGAAAAAGAGAGGGGAGAAGTAGGTCTAATACTTAGGTTGAGATGCATCTCCTAAATGGGGCAGATCCGGTCACCTTAAGTTCTGGCCCATGGGCGTTGGAGCGAAGGGGGCACTTCTCTTCTCCCTTGACACATCCCTCTCTCCTTCTCCTCTTCTTCTTCTTCTCCTCCTTCATCTCCTCCTCATCCTCTTCCTCCTCCTCCTTCTTGTCTTTTCTCACCCTATTCTAGGGATTCTGCCTAAGGGTTGGGGCCCACATTCTCAACCAACTAGGCCCACACAAAAAAAAAATCTGTCCTCTTCTGTTGGATTATTCCTTTTTCAGTTCATATTCTTTCCTTCTCCTGTCCCTTTGAGTTCTTTTGCCCACCCTCCTCCCTTGGCTTCTCTTCTAGTCTCCCTCTTCAGCGAGCAGAACTGAGGGCATGGAAGGAACGGCATTGGTTACTGACCAACCCATGAGTGCCACACAGTGCTTCGGCCTCGAGGACGGCACAGTCATCGACATCATCCCTCCCCCTTAGAAGCAGTCAAGCTCTTTAGAGCAAAAGCTTCCCGCGGGGTCCTGCGCCTCTGACTGGTACCCACCAGTCATGAATGGTGAAGATACACAGGAAGATCAAGAATTATGGTATGTACGTAATTTACATTTTCTGTCACCGAGTCCAAGGTGGCATTGGACTTCTCGTTGAGGGTGAAAGCCTAAGGTGGTTTCAGAGTTCACACTCAATCAGTCTTACTGTTACTTTACTTTTTATTTTACCTTACTGTTTATTTTCCCCGAGCGTGACAATCCTGGGGAAGCACTGCTCCATATGTTAGATGTGCCCAGAACTTTAAAGTACTGCCTGCTTAGGACTAAAGAGTCCAGAAAGTCAAAGCAGTTGTTTGTTTCCTTTGCCCCAGGTAGAGAGGGCACCTCAGTTCCTAAGCAATGTTTATCCAAATGGTTGGCTAATTGCATTGTGTTCTGGTATAACAAGTATGGGAAAGAGTTGCCTGGTGCTGTCAAAGCTCATTCCACCAGAGGAATGTCTATCTCGGTGGCTTGTTGCAAAGGAATCTCAGCCACTGACATTTGTGAGGCTGCCACCTGGAGTACAGTCCATACTTTCCCCAAGCACTACAGTCTGGACATTGCCTCAAGAGCCTGTGCAGGATTTGGCGGGGCTGTGTTACAGGGACTCTGACTCCTGTCTTAGGTTTATGGAGAGCTCTCCTACCAGACTGTCTGCACCTGTAACTGCTTGGTACTCATTTGTACAGTGTTACCTGATGACTGAGATACCCCTGAAGAAGATATAACAGTTATGTAAGAACTTACGGTAACAGTAGGTCTCCGAGGGGATCTCAGTCATCAGGTATATCTTCCCTCCCACCATCCCCCTTCTTGGGGCTCCTGTCTAGGAATTGGCTATCTGGTGTATCTAGCTTTTCTTTTAGGTCTGGGTACCGCTTTCTCTCCTCGGTCCCTCAGGGCAAGAGCCTTGCTCCCTTAGTCTCCGGGTGGAAAGAACTGAGGAGAAAGCGGGGCCACCCTCGCCTGTATAGGGTTGGTGACGTCGCTGGTGTGGGTGGCCCCAGTTGTACTGCTGAAAATCTTCTGTGTGGATTCCCCTTCACCGACAGCGAAGGTTCCTACAGTGTTACCTGATGACTGAGATCCCCTTGAAGATCTACTGTTACGGTAAGTTCTTACATAATTGTTCTGTTCCTCTGTACTGTTGCAGGCCTCCGGCTCTGGGTTCAGTGCCAGTGCATGCCCTGTCTCTGGACCTGACAGGGAGGTTCCTGTATGCTTTCTCTCAACTTCCCCTGATTCTCAGGGTCTTGCTAAAACTCAGAAGCCAGCCAGCAACCATGATTCTGGTGGCTCGACTGGGCGAGTCAGCCATGGTATACCTTGCTTCTCACCCTCTCAGTCAAAGGGCCCATTCACCTGCCCCCCCTACTCGCAGTCTCCTGACCCTGCCTCAGATGGGGATAGCATACCCCAGCATAGTCTCTTCACCTCAAAGCTTGGTACTTGAAGAGCTAGAATTCCCTGACTCTGTATTCAGAGCAAGTCCTGAGAATCCTTCGACTTGCCCAAAACCAAGTACCAAACAGACTTATGCTTCCAAATGGAAGAGGTTTTCTTTCTAGTGTAAACACAGGCAGATTAACCCTCTTCAGGCTAGCCTGTCCACCATACTAGACTATTCGGTACACTTACAAGCATCAGGCCTTAGAGCCTCATCTCTGAAGGTTCACTTGGCAGCCATTTCGGCCTATATGTCTGTTGATAGAGAAAAATCTATAATTTGTCATTTCATTTTTAAGAAATTCTTTAAAGGCTTGTTTCACTTTCAACCCCCACTCAGGGAACCTGTCCCTCCGGAATTTGAACCTTTGTATAGCTATGTTGATGGAGTCTCCATTTGAGCCATGGCTACTGCAGACTTAAAATATGTCACTTGGACAACTGTTTTTCTAGTGGTGATCACTTCAACCAGAAGAATTTAAGAGCTGAAAGCTCTTTGCACTGAACCTAACTACATCATCTCCGAGAGGGATAAAGCAGTTCTCAGAACTAATAGGAAATTTCTTCCCAAGGTGGTGTCTGAATTTCACCAGAACCAATCTGTAATGCTCCTGTAACCCCCAGGGGGCCCTATCCCAAGGGCTACTACCCCTGCCTGCCTCAGCTGCGACAGGGTGAGGGGCCCAGATCCGTTGATGGGTACCTCCACCCAGAGGTCGGGGTCAGAACAGTCAAGGTTGACTCGGTCACAGCCCTCTGGGTTGCTGCAACCCCCCCCCCTTCTTCCCACTAGTGGCCTACACAGGTCAATTATAATGTTCTCACCCTGGACATTTACCCCCCAGCTCGAACCACTCAGCTCACTCCGGGGACCCCCTGAAAAATAAGGTGCAGTTATCCAATATTCACTGTGCAGTATATCACCAGTAAAACACAAACCAGCCAGGATACTTTTGCAAAACGAACAATCTGATTTATTTGAGGGGAGATAACAAGGACCGGGGGAAATCAGGGTGACTGACTTACCACTATAAAATATATTTAACTACCTAGGGCTCTGTGCACAGGCCTAAACCTATCAGTTACTGTCTGTGGGTACCCAAGCCCTAATGGCTAGTTCCTCGCTGCAGCTGGTTGGGGCCCTGACACAAAAGAGCATTCAATTCCTACGAAGATTAGATGGAGCCAGGAAGCTCAATTAGTACAGTCTGCAATACAACAAAACGACTTTGTCTTTGTTTATAACCTTTAGCAGGGAGCTACCCTGATTTAGTACTCACAACTCCAACAGAGAACCACTCTTTCACCACTTGCAGGGCTGAGCCTGAACTTCAACGGCCTCCTCACACATTTATATGGAAAAACAACAGAGGGGTACCATACCAGGCAGCTGCTTCCTGAACCCGACCGAACTCACAGCTATGCGGGCGTTTCACTGCAGCTTCAATGTCCTGACAGACCGAACGCGATTCAGCAGATTCTCCAGTCCTCTTCAGGTGAAGCCTGGTAGGTAGCTGTGCTTGTTCACAGCCTCCTCTGACCGCAAGCATGCAGATTTTTTGCTGTGGAACACTGGCAAAGAAAACGGCCACCTCAGGCCTTTCACATGCTTCCCGCACGAACACTTAGCACCGCAGAAGCTCAGAGCTCCCTTCTCCTGCACAGTCACAACGCCTCTCAACCCTCTCAGTGTGGTGCAGCTCTCTAACTCGGGCACCACCCAATCCCATTGGCTGGCCTCAGGTGCCAGTCGCTTACTCTTGCTCTCAGTGGTGCAAAAAAGTGCCATAGCCCATAATGCCACTCTCCAGCCTACAAGCTGTGTCCCCATTGGTCAGTCGACTCCCTGAGGGGTCCTGGTTTCTGGTTAACTGCTTCTTACTTCAGATTAGATACCCCCTCGCTCATATTGGGCCCCTCGAACTGTCCTGGTCTAAGATGGAGGGGCACAGCACACAGAGTCCCAGCTGCAGATAAACGCAGGTTAGACAATTTAAGTTTTTTCAGTTACCCTGCATATTCTCCAGCAAACAGCTATATTGTTCAACTAGGCTCCCTCTGCTCTTCTAGCGACTGCAGAAACGGAGCGATTAACCAGCAGCCCAGGGCGGGAGTCAAGCACAGAACCACACAGCCCCCCATTTCAACTAATTATGACTGCAAACAGGCAGCCCCCAAAGAGACAGTACACGGAGGCTCCAAAAGCACTCACTGGCAACAACATGTAAACGGCTTTACGCCGAACACCAGCCAGGCAGGGAGCATCCAAGGAAGCTCCAGGAAAGCCCTTAGGAACCCCATTTGCAGGGGGGTTACACTCCCTGCCTTTTTTCACATACAAATCCACTCCTGTTGGGAGCAGGCTTCACAGCCTGGGTGTCAAAAGGGTGCTGACCTACTATCTGGAGCACACAGAGCAGCTCAGGTCCTCGCACACCCAACTTTTCCTCACCTGTGGAGAGGTAGGCAAAGGCAGGTCCGCCTCTAAGAGGACTGTCTCACATTTGATAGTCTCCTGCATCCAGTTCTGCTGCAGTAAGGCTGGCAGACAGCCACCTCAAGGCTTCAGGGCCCACTCCATTAGGGGCACTGCAGCTTCAGTGGCAGCAGCAAAAGACTTTCCCTTGCTCGACATCTGCAAAGCAGCTATCTCGAAGATTGTACACACCTTCACAAAGCACTACTGTACAGTCCAGATCAGATGCCAGATTTGGCACTGCAGTCCTGCAGAACCTGTTTCCAAAGTAGGTTCTGTTCCCTCCTCCCAACAGCACTGCTTTGTAGTCTGCTATAGTCAAGCATACTGAGGGATTCCTGGAGTGAGAAGAAAAAATTACTTACCATAGTAATATTGTTTCTAGAGACATGGATATGGTGTTCTATCCACACTTCTGGCAGTATCCTTTCCCGTTTAAGGCTTGTTGGAACATCTTCAAGCTGGCTCCTCCCTCCCACCCGGGTGGTAACGCCCTCGGCACCATCCCATGAGGTCATATCTTCCTTTCTGCTGGAAGAAGAAGATTACATCCTTACCGCTGTCTTGCAGAAGAGGCTCTTTGTTGTTATGTCTTTGGATTTTTAATAAAAACTTTGTCTTCGGGCTTTTCTTCTTGCAGTCGACATGGACAATGAGAAGTCTGCTCCGGGATTCAGAAATGTGCCTGCAGGCAGAAGATGTGCCGGATGGATCTGCACACCACGTGCGTTTACTCCCTTGGCCATGAGCATGATCCCCAGGCCTGCGGTATTTGCTGCACTTTCCACCCGTCCACTTTGGAGGATCATCATGACCGTCTGCTCCTAGGTCATCTGGACCTGCTGGTTAAATCCAAGGGTGCCCGCTGGGTGGTCTCAGTGGCTGCGGGGTCCACCAAGCAACTTGCGGCGTTTGAGGAGGCTGTGGCTCAGGCCACAGATCAAGCTTTCTTGGCTGAGGCCTTTTTACTGCTCTCCTTGGGTGCTTCCTTTATAGGGGCATTCAAGGAATTGTGCCAGGCCCTTCCCACTCTTAGACAGGGTCCATCTTCCAAGCACAAATCTAAGTTTAAAAAAGAGACCATGAAATGGTCTCACCATCAGTCGTGGGATCGGGTGCATTCTCGGGCCTCTGATTCCCACACTTCTCCAGAGGTTCTGACTTCGTTTGATCCCTTGGCCCAGGCCACTGGCCCCACAGACTCTCCATTGGGCCAGTTGGTCGAGACACAGATTGATCTTCCAGCTGAGATTTTTCTTGAGCTGGATGACCCATTGTCACCTGAAGAGGCTGATACTTCCTTATCCAGGACTCCTGTCCTGCCTCTGACTCTAGGAGGCATGGATCAATCGACTTATTTGTCGCCTTTTCCTCAGGAGCTTCCGGACCTGGAGGATGCTCGGCAATTGCTGGCTCCCTCGGAGGCCCGACGTCGGTTCCCCTGATGGTCGAAGTCACGATCCCGCTCTCCATCCCCCTGGTCGACCAGCCTGCGTCGGTGTCAATGCTTGCACTCTTGGTGCTTAGGGAAGCGGTGTCGCTTCTATTCCTCATCCTCATCCTCCTCGGGTAAGGAGAGGCTTCAGCACAAGTTGCATCAACACTGTGAGGACTCAATGTGGCAGCAGCTCATTTTCACTGGGATGAAGCCCATTCCAGCTTCTATCCCAGCCATCACTTGGCTCTCACCACAGAGGTTGACACCTTCTCCACCTTGGCAGGAGCCAACCCAACAGGTCCCGGCTCGGCCTCCACTGGCTTCTCTGCTGATTCGGGTGGAGCTGCTGCCAAAACAGGCAAAGACTGATGCCTCTGACTAAGGAGGCCCACCCGGCCTCGGGACTTCCCCATCAGCTGTCAGTCACCATCACCCCTGACCATCCTCATAGGGTCAACGGGGATTCTGGTGGCTGACCCCTCTTTGATGGCTCCTCAAAGTCAGAAGGCTGCCCCTTGCATTCTCCTCCAGTGGATGTTGAGTTGACATGGGATCTCTCAGTGGAGGAAGGCCCTACCTCCTTTATGGGGTTGCTCCACCTTATCTCGGAGTCTATGGGTCTCCAGATGGAGCCTGTTCAGAAGCGTGAATGGTACCCACTCACCGAGATCCTGGACCGGAGTGATTCCCCTGGGGAAGCATTCCTGGTTGCAGAGGCCATTCTTGGCTCTGCATTGGAGCAGTGGCAGCATCTGGTTTCCTGCCCTGCACTGTCAGCCCAAATGGCCCGCAAGTATGTGGTCCCTATTGGTTCTCTTTCACGGTTCACGGAGCATCCCTCAGCTGAGGGCCTTGTGGCTGACTCCGTGTTCTGGTGCTCAGGCAATGTGGGCAACATTGACAAGCCACCTGATAAGGAGTCCAAGAAACTGGACCATATGGCCAAGAAGTTCAATGCTGCCTCCTCTCTCGGCCTTCGCCAGGTGAGTTCGGCCCTTTTGATGGCCCACTTCTCTCATACCCTTCTGGACATGCTTGAGGGGATTCTTCCTCATCTCCTAGTGCACCTCCAGACCAAAGTCAAGCAGGTCCAGGACTAGGGCTGAGCTGTAGCCAAACAGCAGCTCCAGATAGCCATGGACATCAGCGACTCATGAGTATGGTCTGTGGTGGCCGTGGTGGCCATGCACCACAGGGCTTGGCTGTGGCTCTTGATCTTCACAGCAGATACCCAGCACAAGCTGGTGATTTCTCTTTCCTCGGTACTGACTTGTTTGGGTCCAGGGGTGAGGGGCACATCACCCGTATCAAGAAGTCCAGTGCCACCTTGGACTCGGTGACATCCACTCAGAGGGATCCCAAGGGCTCCAAACAACCAAAGAAGAAACCCTTTCAGCCCCTCTCTGCTCCTGCGGCCAAATCAGCCCAGACCCAAGCTGGACAGCAGGCTCAGGCCTGGCGACCTCAGCTGAAGTCCGTGGCGGCAGTCGTCCACAATCCTGGAGGACAAGGCCCCGGTGGCTCTTCAGCCAGGCCCTCCTCTGCCTCCAAGCCTGCCCAGTGACTGGATATGGGGTGCCTCCCTCATGCCCATCATACCTCCCCTTGGTCCTCCCGTGGGGGGCTGGCTCTGCCACTTTCTTTCCGCTCGGTCTGCTGTTACCATGGACAGATGGATCCTCGAGGTGGTCGGTCAGGGTCTGCCTCTGGAGTTTGAGGTGTACCCACCTTGCTGAGCCTGTGCCACACGGGAGGGCATAGTGCCCGTTGACATCCTGTCAGCTCTTCAGAACGGCATTGCCCAGCTCCTCCGCAAGGAGGTCATGGCTCCTGTCTCAGACCTTCTGGAACATTCAGGGTTTGTCTCCAGGTACTTTCTGGCACCAAAACAGATGTGGGGCTAGCACCCCATTTTAGATCTGTACGACCTGAACAAGTTCATCAGGCCACACACCTTCAGAATGATCACTCTGTGTGTGATCATACCATCTCTCAAGCAGAACATGTGGTGTTGCTCCCTGGATCTTCAGGATGCATTTTTTCATGTCCCAATCCATCTGTCCCACTGCTGGTTCCTCCGGTTCTGGGCAGAGCGGATCCTCTATGAGTCCCAGGCCATGCCACTTGGCCTGTCCATGGCTCGCAGGGTCTTCACCAAGTGCATCGCAGTGGTGGCAGCTTACCTGAGGCACTGCAGAGTCTGTGTTTACCCCTACCTGGATGACTGGCTGATTGCGGGTCCCTCCAGGCAAGAGGTGGACAGGTCCAGAGACCTGGCCTTCTAGACCTGCATCTCTATTGGCCTCCTCATGAAGGAGGCCAAGTTAGAACTTGTGCACTGCAGAAGGGAGGGACTCTAGCTGGTGAGTTTGTGACTGCATTTGTAATTGTATTTGAGGTCTTTTCTTAACTGCCATTTCTCTGTGCTTTTCAGTTTAGTTTGGGCAGGATTGAAGGATTCTAGCTCACAAGTTTGTGACTGTGTGTTTGAAAGTGGCTGTGTCTGGACCACGGTGAGTAGAGTGAGGAGTCTCTGCCAGAGGACTCCTTGGCTGATTGTTTGTGGACACAGGCAGCCTGTGGTATAGACCCACCCCAGGGCTTGCCCTACATTTATTGGGTGGGTCCCATAGGGCCTTGCAACATCCTGCATCCATACAGGAAGTAGCAAAGAGAGGAAGCATAACAAAACACAACAGAAATAAAACAAATATTCAGCAGATAACAAATAGCCATCTTAAGCAGGCAGTTGATTGAGGAGGGAAACAGATATGCTGGAGTGGTGCAGTGCCGTGGCTGTGGAGCAGCTGTCTTCAGGGAGACATTCTGGAGGCTGCGATGCTGCCCTGTCTGAAGGCACCTCTCTGGGCTGAGGGAGGAGGTTGCCTGTCTCCGAGCAGAGTTGGCCAAGCTGAAGGAAGCATCCACCCCCACCCAGAGACCACCTGGTCCACAACCTGTACCTCAAAGGATGCCAGGGAAGAGGAGTGATTGGACTAAGGTGGGCTCAGGGAGGGTGAGAGAGGGGGGTCAAAAACACATCCCCCAACCAGTCCTGCTTAGTAACTCCTACACCGTTTTGGAGGAACAGGAAAGCCCCACTCAGGAACCAGAGGCTGGGACCAGGGAGGATGGGAGGGTCCTCCAGGATGGAGCCCCAGGGAAAGAAGGCAGGGAACCCCAGAGGTGGGGGAAGCGTCTCCTAGTGGGGAACTCTGTTGTCCAGGGAGTGGAGTTAGGGTCACCTAGCAAGGGAAAGAGGAAGGTCAAGTGATTCCCAGGAAACACTGCATGGAGGGATGGGAAGTGGATCCATAGGATTGCTATGGCAATAGCAATGAGGGAGCAGCTGGATGTCATTGTCCACCTGGGGACCAATGACCTGGCCAGGAGAAGGGTGGTGTTAGCCAGAGTCCAGGAGGATTTTAGGAAGCTGAGGGAAACCTGAAACAGACTGCATACTCCATCTCATTCTCAGAGATGCTACCTGTCCAGGGCACAGGGGAAGCTAGGGCACTCCAAATCCACACCTTCAACTCCTGCTTGAAGAACTGATGTGGAAGGGAGGGTTTTGGCTTCATTGGGAACTGGGGCCTGACCTGGGCAGATGTGAGCTTTTATAAGGAGGATGGCCTGCATCTGTCTGAGAAGGGGACCTTGGTCCTTTGTGAGAAGTTTAAATACTTCAGCTGTGAGCATTTAAACTGGCCAAGGGGGGGAGAGCCAGGAGGGTCTGGAGGCTTAGAAACACCCCCATGTGAACATGCAGGAACATAAGTTGAATACAGGAACAGCTAAAGCAGGCAGGGAAGGGCAGGCAGGTGAAGAATGTATAATGAGTGCTACGGGGGGGGGCGGCCAAGAGGACATAGCAAAGGAAACCGGGGTTGGAGGAAGACACTGGAGAGGGAGAACAAGAGCAGAGGGAGGGCACACTGTAAAACATGGAAGGTCATGCCTGTAGCCTAGGAAATAAGGTTCCAGACCTGGAGACCTTGTTGGTAGATGCAGACCTTGATATAGCAACAATAACAGAGACATGGTACTCTGCTAATCATGGCTGGGAAGTCAATGTACCAGGCTATATACTGTTCAGGAGGGACAGGGAGGGTAAAAAGGGCGGGGGAGTGACCCTGTACTTCGATGATGGTATAAAGGCTACAAAAGTTCAGGAAAGACATGGGGGGGCGAGGTAATGTGGGTCACCCTGGAGCCAGGGAATGGAATAGCAATACGCATGGGGTGATCTACAGACCTCTGGCGTAGAGGGTGGAAGTAGGCAGGAAACTAATGGAGAACATACATGACATAGCAGCTAAAGGTGGAATCCTGCTACTGGGGGATTTCAATATGCCAGACAGGGATTGGGCCACCCAGATGGCTATTTCAGCCAAAAGTACAGCCATCCTTGAATCTCTGTAGGGGGTTGGACTCAGGCAGCTGATGCATGAGCCAACCAGGGACAAGTTAATTCTGGACCTGGTATGGACCAATGGGAACAGAATCAGAAGAAATACAGGTGGAAGGGCAGCTGGGCTCCAGTGACCACCACATGGTGCAGTTCAACATGGAGACATGGCCTCAGTTAAGCCACACAAGGGCAAGAGTGTTAGATTTCAGAAGGGAGGATTTCACTGAAATGGTTAGATGTATACAGGCAGTCCTGGGGAAAGGAGAGGTAATAGTGGGGTGGAAGAACAATGGGAGACACTGAAAGGAGCCATAGTGGATATAACAAACTAATGCATTGAGATAGTGGCCAAAGGGAAAAGAAGGAAACCACTGTGGTTCTCCAAAGAGGTAGGGAACAAAGCCAGGGCTAAAAGGCTGAGTTTCAGGAAATATAGGAGAAGGAGAGCCAAAAGAAGGAGGAGAACAGTGAGGTGTACCTTGAATGTCTAAGGGAAGCAGGTAAGGCTGTAAGGAGGGCAAAGGCACAGACAGAAGAGGGCTTAGCATAGTCTATAAACTAAGGGGATAAGGCATTTTATAGGTATATAAGTGAAAGGAGATAACCTGGGGGGGGATTGTGAGGCTCAAAGGGGAGAAGGGAGAGTGTAAGGAGAGGGATCTGGACAAGGCAGAAATACTGAACAAATACTTCTGCTCAGTATTGACTAAGGAGGGGTAGGGTCAAGGACCACAGTTTGGTTGCAGAGGCAGTGGGGGAGGAGAGGTGGACACCAGTCCATTCACAGTGGAGAGAGTTCTGGAAAAACTCACAAAGCTGAAGGTGGAAAAGGCCATGGGGCCAGATGGCATCCACCCAAGGATATTAAAGGAGCTGTGAAGGGAACTAGCAGCGCCTCTGGCGGCCTGTTCACAGAGTCACTCAATACGAGTGTTGTTCCAGAGGACTGGAGGAGGGCACATGTAGTCCCACTGCACAAAAGCGGCAGTAGGGAGGAGGAGGCGGGGAACTACAGGCCAGTCAGCCTCACCTCAGTGGTGGGAAAAATCATGGAAACACTGATGAAAGAAAGGATAGTGGCACATATGGAATCCAGCGGTGCTCAGGATCTGAGGCAACATGGATTCACGGCAGGAAGGTCATGTCAAACTAATAGATTTTTTGATCGTGTGACTAGGGAAGTAAATCAGGAAGGGGTTGTAGATGTCACCTACCTATATTTCAGCAAAGCCTTCAACACCATCCCACATATAAGGCTGATTAACAAGATGGGTAGTCTGGGCATGGGAGACAAGGTGGTGAACTGGGTTAGGAACTGGTTAACAGACAGGAAACAGAGGGTGGTGGTAAATGGGGTACAATCTGGGGAGAGGGGGTGACCAGTGGAGTACCACAGGGATAAGTACTAGGACCAGTCCTGTTCAATGTTTTCATTAGTGACATTGCAGAGGGGCTGGAAGGAAAGGTCTGCCTGTTTGCAGATGACACCAAGATCTGCAACAGGGTGGATACTCCAGAAGGGGTGCAGAAAATGAAGAGGAACCCGGAGAAGCTTGAAAGATGGTTGGAGATGTGGCAACTGAGGTTCAATGCAAAGAAGTGCAAAATAATGCACCTGGGTAGAGAGAACCCTGGAGAGAGCTACAGGTTGGGGGGAGGAGCTGACTGTCACCAAGAAGGAAAGGGACCTAGGGTTTATCATCTCTGATGACCTTAAAGTATCAAAGCAGCGTACATAGGTGGAAGGGAGGGCCAGTGGCATTTTGGGGTGCATATGCAGGGGTATCACTAGCAGGAGGCGGGAGGTGGTGAAGCCATTGTATAAAACATTGGTGAGGCCTCACCTGGAGTACTTCGTGCAGTTCTGGAGGCCACACCTCACAAGGATATAGATAAGGTGGAGACTATCCAGAGAAGGGTGACAAAGATGTTGCAGGGCTTGCACAACAAAACATATGAGGAGAGACTAATGGACCTCAGTATGTACTCACTGTAGGAGAAGAGACAGCGGGTGGACACGATTGAAATTTTCAAGTACCTCAAGGGCATAAACAAGGTGCAGATGGGGGACCTTTTCCAATGTAGAACAAGTACTAGAACACGAGGGCACAATATGAAATTGGAAAGGGGTTGATTAAGAGGTAATGTGAGGAAGTTTTTCTACATGGAGAAGATAGTCGACGCTTGGAATAGTCTTCCACAAGAGGTAGTGGGGGCAAGCACAGTGGAAGGGTTTAAGTATGCCTGGGACAGGCACGAGGGGAAGGAGCGATCACAAACCATTGATCACATAGGATCAGTGGCCACATACAATGTATAGGGCCTATGGGCAGACTGGATGGGCCTAGCAGTCCTTATCTGCCAAGAAATTCCAAGTTTCTATTATTAATTTCATCAGGGCAGAGCTCAACTCTTGTAGAGCCAGGGCTTGGCTACCAGTGGACAGGGCAGAGGCTTTATCCTCCTTTGCCTGATCATTTCAGTTTGGGCAGTTGCGCTCTGCTCGGGACTTTCTGCACTTCCTGGGATACATGGCAGCTTGCACCAGCATGGGCTGTTGGGCCCGCTGGAGAATGCGCTGTCTGCAGTGGGAGCTACCCCACCAGTGGTCTCAGCGGAAGGGCCATTTCGTCCAGATGGTCACTGTGACCCAGCTGATGTGGAACGCCCTCCAGTGGTGGTTGTGACAGGGTTGAATAAGGCTGTGCCCGATTTGTTATGCAGAAAGAGTTTAAATGCAAAGGTCTGTTCTATCCTCTCCTTTTTTTGTCTCTTCTCTGTCTGGTTGCACAACCAAATTTTCTTGTGAAACCTAGAAACTAATCACTCCAATGGTTTTGCAATTCTCCGCCTCTCGCTGTCTCTCTGCCTTCCCTTGCTATTTCTGTCTTTTCTTCCCCCTTGCATATCTGCAGTTATAAAGAAATATATGCAAATCTCTGTGTAAAACTGTATGTGATACTGGAATCCCTTTGTTTAAAACTGTATGTAACCCCCCTGTTACCCGGGGTTACTAGAATCCCAGTAAGACCTAGTGGTAGGCAGGGAAGGCAGCCTGTAAAACTCCAGTTAAATGGATTTCACACTGTCTCACTCTGTTCTCAGTCTCAGCTGAGACTGAGGGATGACATCACCATAGAACTCTCGCAGCTGCATGAGCCACACTGGAGTGCTGCAGTTAGAAGTTAGGATAGAATGTTGGGGATTTTTTTGAACAGAGTCTGTGTGCAGTCTTGAAGAGAGGAGCAGCGCAGCAGTCTGTGTGCAGGCTCTCAGAGCCTTAAGCTCTGTTTTAGAGCTACTGTAAGGGAGGTGTGTGTTTCCACCAAAAGAGGAACACAGTAAGCTGATTGTGAAGTGGTGGAGACCGCTGTTACTGGTCTATGTGCCCCATCCCTGTGGGGATGGGGGGAGAAAGGTTTGCCTGTCTTCCAAGGGCAACTCTCCTGGTTCTGGCTAAGGAAGAAGCTGCCTCATTTCAAGTTGTGCTGCAGCACCAGAAGCTGTGGGAGAGAAATTCCTGTGAGAAATCACCTGTGGGGCACCTGCAACCAAAGGGTGAGTTCGCTCTGACAGAGGGCCTAAGTTTTCACCTAAACTGTTGGAACGTGGGGATTGGACTACTTAATTTGTAGGAGGTCTAGTATAATAGACATTGCCAGTTAATTCAAGTAGGTTCAAGTCCAGCACAAAGAGTGAAGTAACGTGGGGATTGGACTGCTTAATAAGTGGGGGGCCTAGAGCAATGGGCTAAGCCAAGTAAAAGTATGTACAAGTCCAGCACAATGGGAAAGCAAGACAAGTAGAGGAAATGTGACATACATTTAGCCTTAATCTACATTGCCAAGCTTTACAGAATGAGATGTTTAATGTCCAGAGAAATGGCCGGGTATGAATTGTGGAAGCGAGAGGTGGGAGACCCCCCATCATTAGTAACCAAATTCACCTCTACGGATTTGCTCTGTGGCAACTTTACTTTCTCTCAGGTTCTTGGCCAGTGCCTGAGGAAAGTATCCAGACGTGGGATTAAAAGGAGAACTCCCTGATAGAGCTGAGGTGCTCTTAGGTAGTTTGGGAAGCCACCAGAAAAGGTTTCCATGACATATGGAAGGTGTCTGAGTGGCCGGCAAGGGAGCCGAGCCAGGGAAATCCCAGATAGTGTACAAGTTCGGGCTGTGTACCCAAAGCAGAGTGCAAGTCCGGGCTGTGTGCCCGGTGGGTTCAGAGCATGAGGGCTGGAGTGTTGAAGAAGTGTTCCTGATTCTTTTTATCTGCATTACCAGAAGTGTAGCTCCATGGGGAGTCCGTCTATGCTTTGTTTGTTCTGCTTGGATGTGAATAAAAGCCACACTTTAGAATCCCATTCCTGGTATTGGACATTACAGTTATTGCTTCCTGTGTTTGGAATTACTTGGGTGCCTCTGTGCAGAGTAGCCAAACCTAGCCCTTGTGCCGAGTAACCTATTCCTCCCTGAACCCAGTCCCCACCTGGTATTGCTGTCAGATTCAAACAGCATGCTACCTGTCGTTTGCAAAAAGGCAGGGGGTGGGAGTTACATGTATATAGTTATAATGTTGAAATGTTTGCAAAAAAAAACTATTCCAAGTACCTCAAGGGCACATTTGGAACTCAAAGGGTTAACCTGAGAAGCTGGTTTGCAGAGCTGTAAAGAGGTCAGTTCTGGGTCACTATGTTCTTTTTGCTGCACCTGCATTAAAACTTACAAGAACATTCTGTAAACTTACAAGAACATTCTGTGAGAAGCAGAACTTCTCTTAACGAGGTTCCCAGGAAAGACATAAAAAAAGCAGCAATGCTTTTGGTAGAGGGACAAGGTTAGTGAGAGACTAAGAGCCTGAAACTTGAAATTAAGAGATACCCTCAGAATGACTTAGTTTTCTCTGTTTGTACTGCCTTTGTAAATAGTTATACCGAATCAGTTTTATTTTTTATTTTGCTGTTATTGAGAAAAATAAAACACTATTTGTGAATTTTGAAACTGCTCCTGGTTTTCCTATGCTTCCTGACCTGTGCCTCAACGACAGATAGTGTCAGACTAAGGGGGGTTTACGCCGTGCCTACTCTAAGCCAGGAGTTTTGTGTGTGGGTACTAGACCTGGCACCAGGGAAGCATAGCAGAAAGGTATGGATTCTGCAGCAGCAAGCCTAGGATTCATTACCAAAAGAATGGCAGCCAAACCAGAAGCAGAAACAAAAGTCCAAACTGAGGCTATACAGCCAGCACCAGTCATGGAAAAAAAAGAGCAGGCAGTGACAGAACCTGAAAGCCTGGTTGCCTTCTTCAAAAGGTGGGCTGTACAACAACAAGAGATGGAGAAACAGAGAAGAAAGGAGGTGCAGCAGAGAGAAGAGACTCAACATTTAGAAGTAGAGAAATGAAGAGATGCTATGACAGGAGCAACAAAGAAGAGAAGAGATGTGACAGAAGCAGCAAAGAAGAGAAGAGATGCAGCGATGGATGGATGCCTTGCAAGTTATCAAAGCTGGAGAATCTGGCATTGGTCCAGCAGAGCAACAAGACACAAACAACGTAAAATACATTAAACTTAAAAAGTTGTGTCCCTCGGATGATATTGAAGCATACCTGACAGCTTTTGAAAGGGGTGCCACAGCCTGCCAGAGTCCAAAGCAACAATGGATAATCAGACTGGTACCTTGCCTAACTGGGAAAACCCAACTTGCCTACAACAATATGGACACTGCACAGTCAGAAAACTATGGCCTGGTGAAAAGAGAGGTCTTAAAAGATATGACATCTCAGGAGAGACCTACAGGCAGAGATTTCAGTCTCTGAAGTACAACTCAGTCGGCAGTACTCAAGAAGCCTTCACCCGACTCTGAGAACTCCTTATGAAATGGCTCCAACCAGAGTGTAAAACACTCCCACAGATCATCAAAACATCTGTAATGGAGCAGTTTTTCAACATCCTCCACAGATGTACAGCTTTGGGTAAAAGAATACCAATGAGAAAGTGGGGAAAAAGCTGTTTCTTTGGCTGAAGACTACCAAATGGCTAGACAGATGCCACAGCAGTGAGGTAACAGCCAAGCACCGGTAAGACATTCTTTTTCTCATTTAAACTCCAAGTCTGATAAGAACTCTGGTGGGGGTAACAAATCTGCACTCAAAGACGTTATTTACTATAACTGTAATAAGCCAGGTCATATTGCAAGAAATTGCCGTAGTAAGAAGAGTGACACTGGAGCAGATTTGTCCATAGCAAATTGGGGCAAGTACTTAACAGATGTGAAGATGGGAGATATAACTGTGAAGGGACTTGCAGATTTGGGAAGCAGACAGACTCTAGTGCATATTGAAGTGCTGGGAAAACGATGTCCAAAAGGACCAGGTACTGGTGTCATCTGCATCCACGGGGACACTCGATACTATCCCACCAGCCAAGTGACTCTGACTATTAATGGAGTATCGCACCAAATGAAAGTGGGGTACTACCTGTGTTGCCTGTACCTGTGATTATTGGAAATGACTTTCCAGGGTTTACTGAGTTACTCAAAGATGGAGTAAATCCTGATGTTTCAGTAGCTATGGTGACAAGAGCTCAATCAAGGAAAATCTCAGATGGTGGGCACTCTTTTTCTTTCACTGATTTTGATTTGGACTTGTTTGAGCACAACTCCAAGATCCGAAAGTCCAGAAAAGAAAAACGATACCTGAAGAAACAGTGGCAACAAAAGACTGATGGACATAAGGGGTTAACATATGAAAATGCTGAAACTAAACTGATTATGATTTTCTTTCAGAACAAGCTAACAATGTTTCTCTCCAGGGTTATTTTAAAGCAGCTGGGGGTGAAACCAAAACAGGGTGAACCTATGTTTAAAAAATGTAATGGGCTACTGTACAGAGTTTGGGTTAAACCTCAGACACAGGACCAGATAGAACAATTGGTTATACCACAAAAGTATAGATCTGAGTTGTTACAGATATCACATGATAGTCCTATGTTTGATCACTCAGGGAGGAATCACACCTTTGCCAGATTGCTGTACAAATTTTACTGGCGTGGCATTCATGAATATGTTGCTACCTATTGCAGTTCTTGTACTGAGTATCAGAAAGTAACCCCAGTGACTAAAAAAGACAAGGTGCCCCTCGTGCCCCTACCCTTGATAGATGTGCCTTTTGAGAGAATTGCAATGGATGTGGTTGACCCCTTAGATAAAAGTAAAAAGGGTAGTTGATTCATTTTGGTAGTATGTGACTAAGCTACTCGATACCCAGAGGCAGTTCCAATGCGTACTGTCACAGCCCCAAAAGTGGCAGCAGAGCTTGCAAAAAATTTTCAGCATGGTGGGCATACCTAAAGAGATTATTATTGATCAGGGTAGTAATTTTGGTGCTGCATTACTGAAGGAGCTGTACCAACTACTAGGTATCACTGCCATATGAACCTCCCCTTATCACCCTCAGACAGGCGGTCTTGTTGAGCATTTTAATCAGACACTAAAATGCATGTTAAAAAGGTTTGTAAATGGGGAAGAGAAAGACTGGGACCAATACTTACCTTACCTGCTTTTTGCTTACAAATATCAACAGGTTTTTCACCATTTGAAATGCTGTATGGTAGACAACCTAGAGGGCCACTAGATGCAATAAAAGAAGCATGGGAAGATAATCCCCATCAGAAACAATCTGTTACATCTTATATGTTTGCCCCGAGAAAGAAGCTGGCAAAACATGTTAATCGTCCATAGTAATCAGAAAGAGGCCCAAAACCAGCAGAAGGTGCATTATGACCTTAGGGTAAAAGAAAACGTTTTTGAGCCAGGTGAAAAGGTCTTGCTACTGTTACCCACTACAGAAAATAATCTGTTAAAGAAGTGGCAAGGGCCTTATAAGGTGCTTAGATGTACTGGCACAGTTAACTAGGAGATTGAGACCCCTGATAGGAAAAATCCTACTAAGATATACCATGCTAACCTCCTCAAGAAATCGGTTGAAAAATCACCACTGGCTACTTCTAGTTTTACCAGAAAATGATAAAGATGATACTACTATCGCTTATGACAGACTGGAACAAACTGTAACTGCTGATGCTGTAAAGGTGAATGTTTCCTTAACCTCTGAACAAACTGCAGAAATCTGTAACTTGCTAAAGACATTTAACAGTACTTTTACCACAGTACCAGGCCAAGCAAAAGGGGTCGAGCAAATAATAGTGACAAGGAATGCTCACCCTATTAGACAAAAGACATACAGAATACCAGAGTGGTTAAGAGCAGACGTGGTTAAGGAAATACAAAAAAATGAAAGAACTGGGTGTCATAGAAGAGTCGAAAAGTGCTTGGTCATCACCAATGGTGATTGTAAACAAAAAAGAAGGCGGTGTAAGAATCTGCCTTGATTTTAGGAAACTTACTGTAACCAAGTGTCAGAATTTGACAGTTATCCCGTGCCCAGAATAGATGATTTGGTGGACAGACTGGGGCGTGCCAAGTATATCAGTACCCTTGATCTCACCAAGGGTTACTGGCAAATCCCCCTAGTTAAAGAATCCAGAGACAGAACTGCATTTGCCACTCCTATAGGATTCTATCAGTTCACCACCATGCCATTTGGCTTACATGGTGCACCCGCTATATTCCAGCAGTACATGGATGTAATTTTATCCCCTCACACTGGTTATTGTGCTGTGTACCTGGATGATGTTGTGGTTTACAGTCCAGACTGGAAAAGCCATCAGGAACACCAAGCAGTTATCCAGTCTATCAAAATGGCAGGTCTGACAATTAATCCTACCAAGTGTGCATTGGGCATGCAGAAAACTAGATATTTGGGCTATATTTTGGGAAATGGAGACGTCAGTCCAGGGGTTTCCAAGAAAGAAGCTGTAGCTAACAGCCCTGATCCCAAAACTAAGAAACATGTCAGGTAATTTGTAGGGCTGGCTGGTTATTACTGGAGATTTGTTCCCAGCTTTGCCGAGTTAACTACTCCCCTCACTGAACTCACAAAGAAACGGTTCCTGAATACTGTGAAATGGACCCCAGAGTGTGATGAGGCTTTTTGAGCCATTAAGGCTGCATTATGTTCAGCCCCTGTTTTAAGAAGCCCAGACTTTGAGAAACAGTTTTTGCTACAGACAGATGCATCAGAGATAGGCATAGGTGCAGTCTTGAGTCAGCATATAGATGGAAAAGAACATCCTATTTTATACATAAGTAGGAAATTGCACAACAGTGAGAAAAGGTACTCCACCATTGAAAAGGAGTCCCTTAAGTTTTACTTACTAGGAGCTGACTTTGTACTTGTAACACATCACAATCCTCTCTGTTGGCTTAACCAAATGAAGGATATAATTCTAGAATCACACAGTGATACCTGGCACTATAGCCATTTCAATTTAAAGTGATGCACAAATCTAGAAAAGAGAATGTCAATGTTGATTTTCTGTCAATATATGGATCAGGAATTGAGAATTCCGAAGGCTGAAAAAAAATGTGAGTCAAAACTTCTCTGTTATGCTGCATGTGCACTGAACTATAAAAGTTATAAGCTAATGTTAGATGGGAATTTAATAGAACGTTTTGGAAACCTGTTTTTTGTAAAACAGGTTTCCTCTTAAAGAGAGGGGTATGTGACAGGGTTGAATAAGGCCCTGCTCCATTTGTTATGAAGAAAGAGTTTAAACACACGGGTCTGTTCTATTGTCTCCTTTTCTGTCTCTTCTCTGTCTGGTTGCGCAACCAGGTTTTCTTGTGAGACCTAGGAATTGATCACTCCGACTGTTTCACAATTCTCCACCTCTCACTGTCTCTCTGCTTTCCCTTGCTATTTCTGGCTTTTCATCTCCCTTGCATATTTTCAGTTATAAAGAAATATATGTGAATCTCTGTGTAAAACTCTATGTGATACTGGGATCTCTTTGTTTAAAACTGTATATAGTTATAATGTTGAAATGATTTCAGAAAAACTATTTAGAATTTAAGGGGTTAACCTGAGAAGCTGGTTTGCAGAGTTGTAAACAAGAGGTCAGTTCTGGGTCACTATGTACTTTTTGATGCACCTGCATTGAAACTTACAAGAACATTCTGTGAGAAGCAGAACATCTCTTAATAAGGTTCACAGGAAAAGACTTATAAAAAGAGCAGCAATGCTTTTGCTAGTGAGACAATGAGAGTGAGAGACTGAAACTTGTAATTAAGAGATACCCTCAGAAGAAGGACTTAATTTTCTCTGTTTCTACTGCCTTTGTAAACAGTTACACTGAATAATTTTTGTTATTTTGCTGTTTTTGAGAAAAATAAAACGCTATTTGCAAATTTTGAAACTGCTCCAGGTTTTCCTATGCTTCCTGACCTGTGCCTCGACGACCACGTTTAGTCCTGCAACATCTGCAGGAAGGTATCTCGTTTGTCTGCCCAGAGCTGATGGTCATCCTGATGGCTGATGCCTCTCTTTTGGGTTGTGGTGCCTGCCTGGAGGAACACAGAATCCACAGGCTCTGGACTCCCAAGGAGTCCCGGTGCCACATCAACCTGCTGGAGCTCTGGGCTGGCACTGACTGCTTTTGCTCCGTACATTTGGGGTCAGGTGGTCCAGGTCCAGACGGACACCACCACAATCATGTACTACCTCAACAAGCAGGGCAGGACGTACTCCCTTCCTCTCTGAAGGGAAGCTCTCCACATGTGGGCCCTCATGCGCAGCTTAGAGGCTGATCTCCTGGCCATCCATGTCTGCCAGTGTCTCCAACCAGCTGGTGGACGCTGTCAGTGGTGTGGGCAAGGTGTCTCACAAGTGGTCTCTCCACCCAGAGGTGGACCTGTTTGTCTCCATGGAGAACACAAAGCTGAGTCTGTTCTGTGCCCACCCCCCTCAGCAGGGGAATGCCTTCTCAAGACCCTGGACCCTGGGCCTCCTCTGTGCCTTCCCTCTGTTTCCCTTAATGCACAAGGTGCTGCTGAAGGTGAGGAGGGACAAGGCATGGATGATCCTGGTGGCTCTGGACTGGCCACACCAGTTCTGGTACCCTGATCTTCTCAGCCCCAGTAGCAGGCGCCTAAGGCATCTTCCTCTACGCCTGGACCTGCTCTCCTACAATCAGGGGAAGGTATTCCATCTGGACCTTTAATCCCTGCACCTGACAGCCTGGTTCCTGAGAGGCTAGAGATCTTACTTTGAGAGGATTCCTGTAGTAGGCCTTCACTGAAAGGACTGCACCCCCTGGCATCAGGACCAGATGGCAAACTTCTAGCTAGCAATTCATGGTGGGGGACTGACCCCAGTGTTACATGATAGGATGTCAGCGTGATGGTATATAGGGGGATGTCCCCACGCCCGCCCCTCAGTTCTTTCCCGCCGTCGACCTGTATACGTTGGACCTCATGGTGAACTCAGCTACAGTCGACTGCCACTTTACAAGTATTTTTATTCTTTTTTCCAACGTCCTTTTTCTAATAGTTAATACATGTCTTCGTGTAAATCTAAGAAGAAGTGCTCACAGTACGGCGCTCAGATTCCGCATGGGGACGACCACTCCCATTGCGTTCTTTGCTTAGGCCCAAAACATTGGGTTGACAACTGAGACATCTGCCAGTCCTTCAACCAGGCCATGCATGTCAGGTGCCAGAAAGCCCTCGATGCCCACCTTTTGAAAAAACGCCTTGCATCAATGGAAAAGGAGCTTCAGGAGCTGTGGGAACGTTCCTCCTCACCCACCTCAGAGCGCAAGAAAAAGAAGAAGGAGAAGCGCCAGGACTGGTCCCCTTCTACCCAGCATCGCCAGACAGTTGACGCTACTTCAGATGGGGCGTCCACCTTGCTGAGTACTCCTCCTCCATGGTCGCTGCCCGCTCCGGTGGATAGGTCACTGACTCCCCCTCCCGCCTTGGTCAGTGGGTGACAGGGGTGTTCCTCCCAGGAGGATTCTACTTTGGGGCCTGTCGACAGCTCTCAGGCTGATCAGTCACCATCCGGCTCTGCCGCCAGGTGCATAAGGTGTCGGTAAGCCGGATTTCAGCTCCTCTGCTGTCTGCCCGACTGCGACTGATAAGTCAGACTTCAGCTCCTCCGGTGTCCGCTCAATCGAGGACAGTAAGTCGGTCGCTGGCCTGTCCAACGACAGCTCGACCGAAGCCCTCCCGTCGGGCCTGAGTCTACTACCCAACGTCCTGCAGAGCCAGTTTCCAGTCATCTCTCTGTCTCGTGTGGGTTCTCCTTCCCGGGACTCACAGACCCAACCCGACCTCTCATTTTACCCGGATGCCTGGGACACGAGTATTTCTGGCCAAGGGATTCCTTCCTCTCTTTCGTGTATCTTGTCTGAGTTTCCCGCTTTCCCAGCGGATCCATCAATGGGAGTTTCTATTCCTCTATCCCCCTTGACAGCCTCGGACCAAATGTCAGGGTCTCTTAGACACCCAACGCCAGGCCTCCCTCCTGCCTACATCCCTCCAGACCCAGGAATGGCCTCTGGATTTACCGCTGCAATGCCAGAGCTCCCACCTAGCCCTTTGGGGATTCCAACTGGGACCCCTGGCTAGCCGAAGGATCCTCATGCTCCCGGTGGTCCCTCAGCCCCTCCACCTTCTGGTCTCTTGGCCTCTCCACCATATGGCCCTGCAGGCTCAAACCCCAGCTACCTGCTGTCACAGTTACCTTATTATCTGGTGCCAGGTGGCCATCGCCGGGATATCCAGCGCCAGGTGGGCCGTCGCCCAGTTACCCATTGCATGAACTGATGCCAGGGTACCTAACACCAGGCCATATGTACCAGGGGTACCATCATCACTACCCTTATTGGTACCAGACTCCTGGTTACCCACCATATTCTCACTCGGGGTTCCCAGGCTAACAGCCTCCTCTTCCTCCTCCCCCTCAGCCAGAACCACAGGTGTCTATTCCGGCCTTGTGGTAGGATGCTAAATTGCAGCTCCTGCAAGAGCTGGAACACCTCCATCCAGTCGTGGTCTCTACCCCGATCCATAGGGTAATTCCTAGGAGCCCATCCCTGGTCGATCATCGGTCGTTGGACAGGGATTCTGGCAGGTGCCCAGCAGGGGCCCTATCGGGCATCAGGGTTACGGAGGAAATCCCAGATATTTCTGTGCCCAGCAGACCGGAGTCTTCAGACTTAGACAATGACTACAACTCTGAAATTCATTCCGAGCCTCATTCCCCAATGGAACCTCAATCTAAGGAGTCTCCCAAATCTCCGGCGGAGGACCCATCTTTTGCGGAACTCCTCAGATCCATTCAGTAGGCTTGCGGTTGGGCATCCCAGGATATGGATCCAAAAAGGAAGGGGCTAGCTGAGCACCTGGACTTAACCAGTGTGGATCCCCTACTCATTCTACCTTGGATGGGGCTGCACGAGGACCTAACATCCACAATCTGACATCAACCATCCTCCATTCCTGTGGTCTTCAAAAAGTCAGACAGAACCTATCACTCTCAGAAAGGGGTCAACCACCTTACCAGCCAACCCAGGGCCAACTCTGTTGTCATCACAGTGGCCCACGATAGTCGGCTCAACCAAAACATCTGAGTGCCTGACCTCTGGACAAAGAGTCCAAGCAGATGGACCAATACGGCTGCAAGGTCTATGCTTTCTCCGCCTGCGTTATCCAGTCTCTTAATTATGTGGCCCACATGATCTCTTTCTGAAAGTCATCGCTGACCGACTTGGAGAAAGAGATTTCAGTCTATTCTGGATGAGGAACTTAGAAATAAGCTGAGGGACAAGGTGAGACTTAACAAGTCTTCTTGCCGCCATGCATTACGTGCCACCTATGACTCATTTGCCGGATGCACAGCTTTGGGAGTTTGCTTGAGATGTCTGGCATGGCTCTGTCTTGCAGGACTGGTACAAGACATCCAGAGCACTCTACTGGACACCCCCTTCAGGGGTTCCGTCCTGTTTGGAGGTGATGCAAAAGATATTATAACTACAGGAGAGCGACAAATCCCTGAGGGATGTCCACTGCATGTATAGCTCAGGCCAAAAACCCAAGCAGCCTTTTCATCGCCCCCAATACAGATCGAACAGACAGAACCAGAACAGACACCAGGGTAAATGCCACGCCTCTGGTTCTGGCACCCGGACGCCTCAGACAAAAGCCCAGAAGGCCACTGGAGGCAGCAAAGCGGCCCTCCCCTCCACCTCCTGGCTTGAGGGGAACCCCTCCACCTCTTTCCATCTTCTCAGAGGAGCCTGTTGGGGGAAGGTTCACCCTTCACCTGGATGGGCGGGAGGCAGTAACTGCCGATGCTTGGGTCCTTCAACTCATCACAAGAGGGCACTCAATCAAGTTCCTCGACAGACCCCCGGAAAATCCGCCAGGCAGGTCTCACTACCTGTCAGGTCACTCGATTCTCATTCAGCAAGAAATCCAGGCTCTATTAGACAAATCAGGCATTGAGCTGGTTCCTCCAGGGCAGATATGAAGGGGGTATTACAGTGGAGCCCTCTTAAGTGCACACCCTCGGGATAAATGTTTTTTGTGCACTTAAGTGGGCTGTGCATTTAACCAAAAAATCACTCCTAGGCACATTTCACTGTTTCTGTAATGTGCTTTATTAAATACCAGGCGCTCAAGTTAAAATGACATTACTGTACTCTCCTACAACACAGTACAAATTAAAAAAATGTGTAGTCTTTTGCTTTGTGTGTTTCAGTGTAGGATTCAAAATTAAACCGAAGACTAAACTCAGTCTTTTATTTTGACAAAATGAATTTTCTTACTGTGGCCGTGCTAGACAGCACCATGGCTGCAGTTAAGATGTTAAGGTGGACTATTAAAGGTGGCACTGTGCAAAATGTGCACTTAAAAGCTGGGTTGGACTGAAAATCAATAGGAAAAGTAAAAAACAAAATGTGCATTTACATGTAATGCACTTAAGAGGTACATTTAACATTGGATGACTAGAAAAAAATCGGGATCTGGAAAAAAAGTGCATTTAAGCGGGATGTGCACTTATCCGATGTACACTTAAGTGGGATCCACTGTACTCACATTTCTTCCTGGTGCCCAGAAAGACAGGTGATCTGAGGCTCATCCTGGATCTCAGCTTGCTCAGCCTCTTTTTAGAATACAAGAGGTTCTGCATGCTTGCCCTCCAGGGACTCTTACCCCTGCTCCAACACAACCAATGGCTGTGCTCGCTGGACATGCAGAATGCTTACCTGCATATCCCCATCTTCCAGACCCACCGCCATTTCCTACTGTTCACCTTTCATGAGAACCACTATCAATTCAAGGCCCTTCCTTTTGGCTTCTCTTCGGCACCCCAGGTTTTTACCAAGTGCCTGACAGAGGTAGCTGTGGCCCTGCGCCGCAGAGGGATTTATGTGTTCCCATACCTGGACGACTGGCTGCTGTTGGCCCTATCTCAGGACAGTCTAATGGAGACACTCTCCACCACCCTGGACCTCTTTCCCCAGCTTGGATTCACTGTGCACTATCCCAAGTCTCAACTCTCACCCTCTCAGCACCTCCAATTCATTGCAGCAGTGCTGTATATGGTCCAAGGCAGGGCCTTCTTACCTCAGCACAGGACAGATACTCTGATTCAACAAGCTTTGTCTATGTCCAACTCTTGCTGGACCACAGCATGCTTCATCCTCTGCTTGTTGGGTCTAATGGCGGCAGCCATATCCACAGTTCTTTTGGCCAGACTGCATATGAGGGTGACCCAGTGGACCCTCAGAGTCCAGTGGGACCAACGCTTGGATGACATGGACCACAGGGGGCTGATATCCAGCAGCCTGAAGAGGGATCTCCTCTGGAGGCAGGAGCTGTCCAACCTCTCCTTGGTGGTCCCTTTCTGTTCCCCCATCTCCTTCCATGACCCTCACAACCGATGCCTCAGGTCAAGATTGGGGAGCCCACCTGGGAGACCTTTGAACTCAAGGGAGATGGTCCCCACAAGAGGAACATTTGCACATCAACATCCTAGAGATGAGAGCAGTGCTCTATGCTTGCTAGGCATTCCAGCTCCTCTTGCAACCGGGAACACTCCTTATCCAGACTGACAACACTGCCATGGTCTGGTATACAAACAAGCAGGGAGGCACCTGATCATATCCCCTCTGCAGGGAGGCGATGCAGGTGTGGTACTGGGCAGTCCAGCACGGCCTGTCTCTGATTGCAGTCCATGTTCTGGGAGTTCACAACATCCTGGCAGACAGTCTCAGCTGCATCATCGTGCGGACACACAATTGGGAACTAAAGTGGGAGGTAGCAGAAGATCTTTTCACTCAATGGGGTTGGCCGGAAATAGACCTGTTTGCCTCCCCTTTTGCTTGCTCGTTCCCGGGCTTGGTGTTTTTTGGTGAGATGCACTGCCTCTTTGTTGGATAGGGAGGTTTCTGAACGCCTTCCCTTCCTTTCCAAGTTTACAGAAGGTTCTGCTAAAACTCCAAGATCATACCCAGCTAGCATCCCACCCCTCTGGAATGCACTCTCAGAGAACCTACAGGATTGCTCCTCCCTCGGGGGGATTTAAAAAGATGCTCAAGGTGTACCTTTCTGAGCTGAACCAATGCAGCTGCTATTGCTGATGCCATATACTCAGTCAACATGCAGTACTTGTTGTAGAGCATATGTTATCTGTTCCATGGCTGTCTTACATGGATTAATAATTGTCAAAAGACATCTGTAGTCGTTGGTTTGTGTATAATTACTATTAGTTGAACGATTGTAAGTGAGAATGAAAACTCACAGAAATGTCTCTGTATATCACACTACTGCTTGTAAATGCACCGCTGCTGTATGTAAAATGACTCCAGGTCACCCCTGAAAAAGGGCCCATTATGGTCTCAGTGGGCTTACTCGGTTACCAAAATACAGTAAAATAAATAAATAAATATATTCTGACCCTCAGATTTCTTCTCTCCGCTGCAAAAACTAGATGCCCTGGAGATCTTCTCTCTCACAAGTCATTCCTGAAATGACATTTGATCAAAAAAAGTAAGTAGTTTTTGATTTTATTCATAGCTGCCTAGTTTTAGTGTTTAGCTTATTTGTTTTACCTCAGTAAGTAAATTTTAGCGTAGTTTTGTTTATATTTATGGTTCCTTGGTTTCTGGGAACCTGGAGGTAACCGACTGTTGTTTACTTCAGATTGGAACTTTTAAACTTGGTTCCGATCACTTTTCAGGTGTTTTTTTTTAAAATTGTTTACTTTTGAACAGGGTTTCTTCGGTTCCTTCGATCAGTTCCCCAGTTTTGGAACCGATCGGAACCAATAAATTTAACCTTTTTCTCGGTTCCTGAACCGACTGCAAACCAATAACTTTATTTATTTATTTATCAGTTCCCGGGTCCTGTTTTCTTCTCTTTTACCCAGAAATGTCAGATAAACCCAAGAAGAAAACAGGACCTCCTGGTTTTAAAAACTGTTCAGAAGTATTTGCCAAAGCAGATAAGCATGATTTATGTTTAATCTGTCTTGGGCAACAACACTTCTTTGTTGAATGTGAAATCTGCAAGTCTTTCCTTCTTAAGATGATTGAAAAACGGGAAATACTGCAAAGAAGAATGCAAGATGGGTCTATGGGCCCTGACCAGTCCACCCCCTCTAAGTCTTCCAGGGCCACAAAAACCACCCCTGACACGGGTGAGGGCCCTGGTAAGAGAGGCATTGAACCGGCTGACTCTCCAGTGCCTGCCAAGAAACTTAAGAAAACTAAGCACACTGAGACCCTTACTGGAATGTCACATGGGGCTCCTCAAGTGCCTGCTCCTACACCAACGCCTGCTGACCTAGCTCAGGCTCTGGCTTTATTACAGATGCTGCAGGGCTTATTACCCCTAAGCAGCCTGTTGCTACTCATGTAGAGAAATCATCTGCTTTTGCTCCACCCTTAAGTACTGAAACAGTGAATTTTGAAGAAGATTATGAGGCAGAGGAGGGTATTGAACCTGAAGTCTCCCCTAAACAGGAGTTTGGTTTGCCTCCCAGACCCACTGAGGATTATTCCTCACATTTTTCTTTTGTAAGGAAGATGGTTGAGACTCTAGACCTTGCCACTGCAGAAGAGGTGCAAGATGAGGAGGAAGTTCAGTACTTGGAGTTAATGGGGTTAACACCCACTAAAAGGCTCCTGCTGCTGATTTACAAGTTTTTATCAAAGACATACTAGACATTCTTCAAGCACAGAACACTATCACACCTATTGATAAGAAGTGTGATAAATACTAGTTGGATAGGTCAGGTGGAGTTTTTATTCATCCACCCTGACCATCAGGGAATTGTGCAGCAGGCTGCCTGTGAAAGGACTGAAATACCTCTGTCCTCTCATCACCCTGAGAAGGGCTCTAGAAAAATGGATAGTATGGCAAAGAAAGGATACCTGTTTGCCTGTCTTGTAGTCAGACAAGCCAGCTATCAGGCATATGCAGCCGTCTATCAGAAGGCCCTGTGGCAGTCCCTCCTGGATGCTGCTGAAACTAGCCCTTCCACACCAGTGTCAGCGCTAGTGGATACTGCTAAGTTAGGCTTGGAAGCCTTCAAGTATCAGTTTCAGATGGCAGCTGACACAAATTATACAGCTGCAAGGTGGATGGCAGGTACTATGGCTGTGAGGAGGTTTGTCTGGCTTAGAGGTACTAACCTCACCCAGGATACACAGAACAATGCCATGGACTTTCCAGTTGAAAATAACTCACTTTTTGAAGTTCTGACTTAGGCCTACATGAAAAAGGTGGATAAATACAAAGTCACCTATTGCAGTAACTCTGTCAAGGAGAGACCATCACCTTCTTCCTCGTCTTCTTCTACATATGGAAGGGGTGACAGGGGTAGGGCTTCTTATAGAAGATTTTTTTATGAGGTACAGGCTGTGGCACAGCAGCAGTACCAGCCCCAACAGGTTGGTTTCTTTAGAGTTAGAGGCAGAAGGGCTCCAGGCATGGCTCCCAATCTGTCCAACCTCAGCAACAGCCCAAACAAAATCCTTGACTTATCTCTTCAGGCAGCCTCCCCAGTACCTGTAGGGGGCAGACTGACTCACTACTTCCAGGAATGGCTAAAGATCACCACAGACAAGTGGGTCCTGAAAGTGGTGAGTCAGGGTTTGTCCCTCAGTTTCAAATCCCTTCCTCTTTTAAGAACAAGACTGTTCATAGCAGTTCCTTTCACATAGAGAAAGCTGCTGGAGCAGGAGGTTCAGGCTTTGTTTTTATCAAGAGCAATAGAACCTGTCCCTCTGAGACAAAAAGGCCAAGGATTCTACTCAAGGTACTTTCTGACAGCAAAGAAAAATTGGCAAATGGCAGCCTATCCTAGACCTCAGACTGCTAAACAAATACCTGGTAAAGCCCAGGTTCAAAATGGTCACACTGGCCATGATTCTACCAACACTACAGGAAGGAGACTGGCTAGCCTCCTTAGACCTTAAGGGTGCATATTTCTGTATTCCTGTGTAACCCCCCCATGGATGGGGGATCCAAAAAGACTTCCGTGAGCTTGCCCAAATGCTCATTGCCAGGCTGGTGTCCTGCGTTTAGTGGTTAAAAGTATTGCCCGTGACTGCCTGTGTGGCCTCCGTGTACTGTCCCTTTAAGGGCTGTCTGTTTGCAGTCATAATAAATCA
The DNA here is from genome assembly GCA_016271365.2 of Neoceratodus forsteri. Classification (NCBI taxonomy): domain Eukaryota; kingdom Metazoa; phylum Chordata; order Ceratodontiformes; family Ceratodontidae; genus Neoceratodus; species Neoceratodus forsteri. The sequence continues at coordinate 665,762,761 of CM057453.1, forward strand.
AAAGGGGGGACTGTGTGTTTCCATGCCCGAGTCCCGCCCGGGCTGCTGAATACTCGCTCCGTTTCTGGCATCGCTACTTGTGCAGAGGGAGCCCTGCTAAAAGATGTAACTAATTGTTGGTAAACATTTAGAGTAATAATGATAATGTGGTTTGTACTAACCTGCCTTATTTGCAACAAGGACTGTTCAGCTTAGCTCCACTATTTTGGTCCCGAACTGCTGAATTGGACCAATCAGTACGGGAGGACTCTAAAATGGAGACTGCTAAAATGGGACTGTATGGATTACCCGTTGGGATTTGTAGTTTTGGACTGTTGGCGCCTTTTGCACCTAAAGGGGGAACTCTTGCTGTGATTGACAGCTGGACCAGCCAATCGGACCTTTTGGATCCAAAGGAAGACCCTCGAACTGTCTGCTGGCAAGCCAGATTGATGTTGGGAGGAGAAGAGAACAGACAACTCGTGATAGCCGAGTCGGTGTGTCATAGTTCGTGTGGGAGAAGTGTGGAAGGCCTGCCTTCTGGCCTGTTCGCCTGTTTGCTGCCCTGAGAGGGAAACAGGAGTATTTCGGACTAATTCCATTTCAGTGAGATCGAAGAAGCTACCGAAGTGAAACCAGGCTCAGCCTGAGGAAGACCGAAGATTTTGTTGAATGCGATCGGCCTGTCAGGAACTCTCGCTGCCTTTGTGCTTCCGGGGTTGTTAGCAGTGACTTTGCAGTCGGGATTGAGGAGCAGTCTGCCTGGTACAGTAACCTTTTTGTTACATATAAATGTGCTGTGATCTGGGGGGGTCGCGATCTGGTTTTCCCCCAAGCTGAGTGGTGTGCTGAGGGATGGAATCTGTACCCAGCTCGTCTCGGACTGAATCCACTACTACCTAATGCAGTTAGGTCTTGCCACGAGGGCCTTGTCTCCCCACCTGGCTACACAGAGAAGCCCCATTGATGCGAGACCTGCCAGGGGTTCAGCCCCTGCTTCATGCCTGAACAGGAATGATGCAGTAGCGACTTGGGTGTGCCCTGTTTCTTCTGGAAATCCAGAAAATCCCTCTATCATCTCGACCATCGTCCATCCTGTGTTCAGCTTGGGGTATCGTGAGTAACAAACAGGGTAGCTCCCTGCAACATATAGCCAAAATCAAAAGTGTGTCACCTGATTGTCTGTCACTTCTTTTCCTTTGCACGAACTGAGCCCTCCGGCTCCGGATTACAATTAGGGTGTGGTGTATGTTGCTTCTGTCTTTCACAGGGCCCCAACCAGCTGCAACACCGGCCTACCCTGGGCAACGGACCTGGCCAGCCCCTTTTCCATCCACTGGGTACCCAGCGAGTGTAACTGTAGTCGGGACTGTAGATACCTACACCACATATTAATGATACAGTGTACCTACCAATTATCCTGATTCGGCCCCTCCCATGTTACTGCACCCTGAATAAATCAGATCTACTTTTTTCTGCAATTTACATTGACTGTGTTGTCGGTTTATGTGCAGGGTATTGTACTGTTGCTTGTTGTATTGCCTCACCTTATTTTACAGGGGATCCCTAGAGCCTAGTGCGAGAAACCAGTCCTGGGGGTAAGTGTCAAATATATGTGTATGTACAGAGCATATCAGGGGTATTGTGAAGGTAAATATTGTGTATTGTGTGGGCCACTAGTAAGAGATGAGGGGGGGTCACAGTGTCCCAGAGGGCTGTGGCCTGGTTAGTCTGACTAATACCAATCCTGACCTTTGGGTGGAGGTACCTGTCACTGAACCTAGGCCCCTTAACCTGTCAATAGCCAAGCAGGCAGGGGTAGTGGCCCTTGGGATAGCGCCACTTAGGGGTTACATCTTGGAGGCACCACTGGTATTAGTGTCCTCTAGTGGCCAAGGGAGGAAATTACCCTGATATGTTTAGTTTTGGGGAGAAAATGGAGGATCTTGCTACGCCCAAGCTGAAAATTGCCCCATAAGCTGTAAGTGCACCGAATGATGGGGTGGAGTGAAGCTGAGAGGTTAGACCCCCGACATGCTCTCCTGTTACTGGATGTCCCATTAGGGATTACTAATGCTGATATTGTAGCCACTGTGGAACATGTTAAGGGCTTGGGCAAGGTAGCGGTGAAGGGGAGAGATGCAGATTTGTTTGAACAGACTATGATAGTGTTGCTCTCCTGTAGCTCCCCAATAGGTCCAGAGAAGGTACCCCCTGTTATTCTGCTGGAAGGTACCCAAAAGGGGTGGAGGGTCATTCACCTGCACAGTGATCCGACTACCCTGGGTGAGTCCCCCCGTATAGAAGGGTTTAAGGATAAGTTGCTCAAATTATTAGCGTCTGAAGGACGAACTGCTCAAGAGCTCATAAAGGTGCTAGACCTTTCCGAGGAACACACGCCATTGCACTCCCCAGCCACGTCCCTGGCTTCTCCCAAGAGTTCTCCTGTAGCCCCCTCTCCCATCGTAATTCCCTCGATACAGTTGGATTCTTACTGAAAGCTCAGATTCTTTTTAGGCTCAGTCCCAGTGCCCACGGGGAGGACGACTTGGATACGTGGATGGACTGTGCTACTCCCTTAGTACAAAAATGGCGATGCTCAGAGGGGGAAAAGAGAAAGAGGCTGATGGAGAGTTTGAGGGGCCCTGCAATGGAGGCCATCTGCTTCTTGCAAGCAACTAGCCCAGAGGCTACGGCAGCTGCATACCTCTCTGCACTGGAAGGAGTGTCTGGCAGTACTGAGTTGGGGGATGATTTGTTGTGGAAGTTCAAGTCAGCTAAGCAGTGGAAAAATGAGAAATTGTCCGCATTTGTTACCAGGATGGAGAGGGCTCTGCAGAGGGCCCACAGGAAAGGGGGAGTACCCACGAAGGAACTGAACCGGGTCTGATTGGATCATATCCTAAAGTCAGCCAGATATTCTAGTGTAATGATATTGAAACTCAAGTTACAAGACAGGAAGGCTAACCCTCCTGAGTACTGTCATCTTATGAAGGAAATTCGTGAGATCGAGACTGATGAAGAGGGCTGGGAGCCCTATGCTGGAATGGTTGGTACCTGCCCGACCCCGAAGAGGGGTGACTCGGATGAGGCACAACAGCTGAGAGAGCTGATTAAAGAGTTGACCAAAGCAGCCAAAGAACCTGACCTGTATCAGGCATCCCCAGAGGCTAAAGGTGGAGTGGGAGTGCATGTTGTTTCTCTGAAACCCCAGGCTGAGGGTAACCTACTGGAAGAAGTGCGAGAAGTGAGAGCTCTAGTGGGGGACTTGCTAGCGCGAGCCAAAGATGAGCCATCCAATACCCTCGTGGTACGCAAGTTGGGAGATGGCCCGCGAACCCCACGAGATCCCCGAGAGCCTACTTTTTGCTATCAATGCGGAGAGGATGGACACACCCATTTCTTCTGCTGTTCATTGGAGAATTTGAGGAGAGTCACTGCCCGGTTATTAGCTGTGATTTGACAAAATAATAACCAGCCACCAGGGGGAGCCGTGTGAAAAAGTTATGCTACCAAAGCCAATGCCAGATCGACATCGACATCAGTGCCACCTGAATGGTCCGATGTGGTGGGTCCCTCCATGGAGACAACAGTGAAAGTGAATGGAGTGTCTACCAGGGCTGTGCTTGACAGTGGCTCCCATGTAACTATAATGTTTCAAGACTGATATCGGAAGCACTTGCCTGATGTGCCCTTACAGCCTTTGGAAGGACTGCATGTCTGGGGGTTGAGTGAAAAGGCCTACCCCTACTCTGGGTATATCAGGATTTGGTTGTCTTGCCTTACTTCAGTGGTGGGAGTGGCAGAGCAAGTGGAGACCTTAGCTTTGGTGTGTCCCCCTACTGGACTGTATGATGGGGTTCCTCTACTAATGGGGACAAATGCTCATATGTTCAGGAGGTTGGCGCAACTATGCTATGAGAAACAGGGGCAATGAACTGGTAGGTCTATGAGGATTCCTGCATTGATTAAGCGGGCATGTGAGTCACAGTAGAATGCCGAAGAGGCGGATCAAGATGAACCAGTTGGGGTTGTATGGAAGAAGGATCCTGAGTCGATGATCCTGGCCCCCAACACTCAGTGTACCCTACAAGGGGAGGTCCGCTTACGGAAAGAAGTCAACTATAAGATACTCATGCTGGACACGCCAGGCGATGGAAAATTGCCAGAAGGGTTGCTGGTTAAGCCCAGTATCTTACCTGCTCACGCGCATTCCTATGCTCAACGGGTTGGGTAATGGTCCAGGTCCACAATGTGTCAGATCGAGAAATTCGGGTGAATAGAGGCTGCACCCTAGCTACCGTACACTGCGCAAACACTGCAGTGTTACCTAGTAACAAGCCCTCTGGAGTGACTGACCGTGTGACGCCAGACTTGTTTGACTTTGGTGACTCCCCGTTGCCAGCTGAATGGAAGACTAAAATGAGCCAGAGACTCACCCAGAGAGATAAGGTGTTTTCACTGAAAGAATGGGATATGGGATGTGTCCAAGGTGCAGAGCATCACATACACCTGCATGATGAACGACCATTCCGTGAGAGGTCTCGGCGCCTCGCACCAGCAGATATTGATGATGTAAGAAGACACCTGCAGGAGATGCTTGCGGCTGTTGTAATACAAGAATCCAGAAGCCCTTATGCTTCACCTGTTGTGGTGGTGAGGAAAAAGAATGGGACAGTAAGAATGTGTGTGGACTATAGGACCCTTAACAGGCGGACCATCCCCGATCAATACACCATGCTCCATATTCAGGATGCTTTGGACTGTCTGAATGGAAGCAAGTGGTTCTCAGTGTTGGATCTTCGCAGTGGGTACTACCAGATCCCCATGGCTCCAGAAGACTATGAGAAAACAACCTTCATCTGTCCACTTGGGTTCTGTGAATTTATGAAGATGCCCCAAGGGATCTCAGGTGCCCCAGCCACTTTTCAGTGACTGATGGAACGTGCAGTAGGGGACATGAACTTGTTGGAGTGCCTGGTATACTTAGACGATGTTATTGTGTTTGGAAGTTCATTGGAGGAACACGAGAGCCAACTTTTTAAAGTGTTGGACTGACTGGAAGATTTCGGCCTTAAGCTGTCCATCGACAAATGTCAGTTCTTTCACACATCGGTAAAGTATGTGGGGCACATAGTGTCCACCGAGGGGATAGAGACTGATCCTAGCAAAGTTGAGGCCTTGACCATCTGGCCCCAGCCCCACAATCTAAAAGAATTACAGCGTTTCCTAGGATTTTGTGGTTATTACTGACGATTCATAAAGGACTACTCAAGAGTGATTCACCCACTTCTGAATCTTACCCAGGGTTATCCTCCCACGAACAAAAAATACAAGAGAATGGCCTCCACCGAAACAGAGAGAGTGTACTTCCGCCCAGGTGAACTTTTTGGGTCCCGATGGACACCCGACTGCAAGGCTGCTTTCCATGAAATCATATATCAACTCACCCATGCTCCCATCCTCACCTATGCTGATCCTGCTAAACTCTATGTGTTACACACCAATGCTAGCCTACAGGGATTGGGCTCTGTGTTATACTAGGAGCATGAGAATGGCCTGGGACCAGTGGTCTTTGCCAGTAGGAGTCTGACCCCATCAGAGAAAAATTATCCTGTACATAAATTGGAGTTCTTGGCGTTGAAGTGGGCCATTATTAACCAGTTCCATGAATACTTGTTTGGGGCAAAGATACTGGTAAAGACAGATAATAATCCATTGACCTATGTGCAGACCGCAGCTAAACTGGATGCCACCGGGCATCAGTGGCTTTCTGCGTTGTCTACCTATGATTACGCTATTGAACATAGATCAGGCCTGAATCACATAGATGCTGATGCCCTCTCCTGGAGGTCCACTTCCAGAGGTGATTAGGTCCGACTGTCCAAACCTGACATTTGAGCACTGTGCCAAAAGTTTGACAAAGATGAACAGATGTTCACAGACCCAGTGGACTGCTTGATGACTGCTTGGGCCCCTCTGACACTTGTATACCAGCTGTGCATTGTCTCTTTTCCATACTAGATATTAGTGCATTGCCTCAGTTTGATAATGACAGCATTCAGCAGGCTCAATCCCGAGACCCTATGATCTGATCAGCACTCGAAGCCCTCTACGCAGGGAAAGATTTGTCCAAGTTGTGCTCCTCTGATTTGAGAACTGCATTATTGTACAAAGAAGGTCCTAAATTAAAGCTAATAAATCAGTTGCTGTACACAGAGACAGTAGATGGGGGGTCAAGTAGACAAGCAGCAATTGGTCTTGCCCACAGCTTTAAGAGACTTGGTGCTGAGGTCCCTACACAACTACATGTGCCACCTTGGTATCGACCTAACCCTTGACTTAGTGCGGTCTTGATTCTACTGGCCTAAGATGGGGTCTGATGTCGAACATCATGTACAGACTTGTAGTCGCTGCCTACAGACAAAGGCCTTGCCCCAGAGAGCTGTCCCCCTTGTTAAAATCACCACCAGCACACCTATGGAGTTAGTTTGCATCGACTTTATAAGTTTGGAGCCTGATCAGCGGAACATCAGTAAAATGTTGGTGGTCACTGATCACTTTACCAGGTATGCTAAAGCATTCCCCACCAAAGACCAAAAGGCATCCACCGTGGCCAAGGTGCTGATAGAGAATTTCTTTGTTCACTATGGGGCCCCCCAAAGAATTCATTGTGATCAAGGCAGAGACTTTGAGAGTCGCTTAATCAAGGAAATGCTCTCACTATGGGGGGTGCAGAAGTCAAGAACCACCCTGTATCATCCACAGGGAGGCCCACAGCCAGAACGCTTTAATCACACCCTGCTTGACATGCTAGGCACTCTCCACCTGAAAGACAAGGCCAAATGGAGCCAGCAGATTAGCACCTTTGTACACGCTATAATTGTACAAAAAATGATGCTACCGGGTTCTCTCCCTATCGCCTCATGTTTGAGAGAGAGGATCGACTACCAGTGGACGTTTGTTTTGGGGTCTCTCCTGATGGGGTCAGAGCTGAGAATTACCTACAGTACGTGCAAAAACTAAAAGCTCAATTGAACCATGCATACCAACTAGATCAGACAATGGCTGCAAAGAGAAACTTAGCTAATAAAGAAAGATACGATAGAAAAGTAAAGGCCCAAGAGCTTCAAGCTGGAGACTGTGTGTTGCTGCGAAATCTGGGATTGCATGGCAAACACAAAATTGTTGATTGGTGGCACAATCTTCCCCACATAGTAGTAGGCAAATTGAATGACTTACCTGTGTACAAAGTGCGGCCTGAAAACAGCTCAAAAGATGTCAAGACCATGCACCGTAACCATTTGTTGCCCATTGGCCAAATCATGATTGAAGCTGAGCCCTCAGAGATTGTTCCCCCTGGACCAGTGACTTGGGCTGCTGCGAGACAAAGACAGAATAAGCCTGCCCCAGTGGTCACTGACTTGAGGTTCTCTCCACAGCAAACCCAAAATGATAATGATTGTCAGTCCATTTCTGATGAGAGTGAGTGCAACTATGCTTATTACCCGTTTTATGAACTGAGTCAGCTGTTTCGGGGTAATCCCATGGCCAATTGTGGGGATGAAGCTGGGCCTTCCAGACTGCCTAACCCCCCATATTTGTCCCTGGAGCAAATGCTCCCTGAGAGTGAAGTTCAAAGTGTCAGGTCTGATGATGTTAAGTCGCTGTGTATGGTGGAACTGTGTGATTTACCTGAGGAAGAGACAGATGACCTGAGACAGACTGGTGACATGCCAGAACCTGAAGAGTACTTTGAGTGTGATGATGATTCCTTTCCAGTGCCAGAATGCCTTCCCAGTGAGCAAAGTGTAGTAGAACCTGAATTTACAGAGCCAGGGGCTGACAGTGCCCCAAGACCGAATTTTCCCACTCAGACAGAGGTCTCCCTTGCCAGTGAGGAAAGTGCAGAGACTGAGGTGAAAGGCACATAGACTGTGGCTGTTCCCCCCCAGGAAGACTGGACGAGCTGTCAAACCAATAGTGTGCCTCAACTATGATTCCCCTGGGAGGCCCGTGGATTTGCCTCTCAATGTAGTCTACAAGAGAGTTTATGTGTCCCAGAGTTCACTGCCCAAACTGAGTTTAAGTGCTAATTCCCAGCTGATTGTTCTGCCCTCCAGGTATGGTGCCCCTGCCCCATCTAGCCCCAGGGTAGCTGATAGGAAAGGGCCCCCATTCTCATTGTTCCATGTGCAGGAAGTAATAACCTGATTCTAAACAGCAGTGTGTATATTAATAATCTGTGCAACATGTGTCTAATGTAATTTAGGAAAAGTAGTGTACTGTGAAATACAGAGAATGTATATGGTAAAAGTCTAATATGTTGACTGATGTTTTAGAAGTTATAGGCATTATCTGCTAGTGGTATAGATGTGTAAGGTAATTTGTATTTGAAATTATTATAATAGTATTGACGCGGACGCCAAGATTTTCCAGGCAAGGAGGGGTTGGACGAAGGTTCCCAAAAGACTTCCGTGAGCTTGCCCAAATGCTCGTTGCCAGGCTGGTGTCCTGCGTTTAGTGGTTAAAAGAATTGCCCGTGAGTGCCTGTGTGGTCTCCGTGTACTGTCCCTTTAAAGGCTGCCTGTTTGCAGTCATAATAAATCAAAAGGGGGGACTGTGTGTTTCCATGCCTGAGTCCCGGCCGGGCTGCTGAATACTCGCTCCATTTCTGGCATCGCTACTTGTGCAGAGGGAGCCCTGCTGAAAGCTGTAACTAATTGTTGGTAAACATTTAGAGTAATAATGATAATGTGGTTTGTGCTAACCTGCCTTATTTGCAGCAAGGACTGTTCAGCTTAGCTCCACCATTTTGGTCTCGAACTGCCGAATTGGACCAATCAGTACGGGAGGACTCTAAAATGGAGACTGCTAAAGTGGGATTGCATGGATTACCCATTTGGATTTGTAGTTTTGGACTGTTGGCACCTTTTGCACCTAAAGGGGGAACTCTTGCTGTGATTGACAGCTGGACCAGCCAATTGGACCTTTTGGATCCAAATGAAGACCCTCGAGCTGTCTGCTGGCAAGCCAGATTGATGGGAGGAGAAGAGAACAGACAGCTCATGATAGCCGAGCCGGTGTGTCGTAGTTCACACGGGAGAAGTGTGGAAGTCCTGCCTTCTGGCCTGTTTGCCTGTTTGCTGCCCTGAGAGGGAAACAGGAGTATTTTGGACTAATTCCGTTTCAGTGAGATCGAAGAAGCTACCGAAGTGAAACCAGGCTCAACCTGAGGAAGACCGAAGATTTTGCTGAATTCAACCGGCCTGTCAGGAACTCTCACTGCCTTTGTGCTCCCGGGTTGTTAGCAGTGACTTTGCAATCGGGATCGAGGACCAGTCTGCCTGGTATAGTAACCTTTTCATTACATATAAATGTGCTGTGAACTGGAAGGGGTCGCGATCTGGTTTTCCCCCGAGCTGAGTGGTGTGCTGAGGGCTGGAAGCTGTACCCAGCTCATCTCGGACTGAATCCGCTACTACCTAATGCAGTTGGGCCTTGCCACGAGGGCCTTGTCTCCCCACCCGGCTACACAGAGAAGCCCCATTGACATGAGACCAGCCAGGGGATCAGCCCCTGCTTCATGCCTGAACAGGAACGACGCAGTAGTGACTTGGGTGCACCCTGTTTCTTCTGGAGATCCAGAAAATCCCTCTATCGTCTCGACCATCGTCCATCCTGTGTTCAGCTTGGGGTATCGTGAGTAACAAACAGGGTAGCTCCCTGCAACATATAGCCAAAATCAAAACTGTGTCACCTGATTGTCATTTCTTTTCCTTTGCACGAACTGAGCCCTCCGGCTCTGGATTACAATTAAGGTGTGGTGTATGTTGCTTCTTTCTTTCACAGGGCCCCAACCAACTGCAACGCTGGCCTGCCCCGGGCAACGGACCTGGCCAGACCCTTTTCCATCCACTGTGTACCCAGAGAGTGTAACTGTCATGGGGACTGTAGATACCTGCACCATATATTAATGATAGAGTGTACCTACCAATTATGCTGATTGGGCCCCTCCCATGTTACGGCCCCCTGAATAAATCAGATCTACTTTTTTCTGCAATTTACACTGACTGTGTTGTTGGTTTATGTGCAGGGTATTGTACTGTTGCTTGTTGTATTGCCTCACCTTATTTTACAAGGGGTCCCCAGAGCCTAGCAAGAGAAACCAGTCCTGGGTGTAAGTGCCAAATATATGTGTATGTACAGAGCATATCAGGGGTATTGTGAAGGTAAATATTGTGTATTGTGTGGGCCACTAGTAAGAGACGAGGGGGGTCACAGTGTCCGAGAGGGCTGTGGCCTGGTTAGTCTGACTAATACCAACCCTGACCTTTGGGTGGAGGCACCTGTCACTGAACCTAGGCCACTTAACCTGTTAACAGCCAAGCAGGCAGAAGTAGTAGCCCTTGGGATAGTGCCACCTGGGGTTACACCTATAAGAGAGTCACACAGAAAATACCTAATGTTCAGACTCCCCTCAGGCCACTACCAGTTCGCAACACTACCCTTTGGTCTCACTTCAGCACCAAGAGTGTTTACCAAGTGCCTGGCAGTGGTGGTGGCGCACCTAAGAAGACTAGGTGTTTCAGTTTTTCCCTGCCTGGACGATTGGCTATTCATGGGAAAGTCTCACCAGCAGGTGAGAGAGCACCTACAGGCAACACAGGACCTGTTGCAGTCCTTAGGGTTCCTTATCAATGTCAAAGAGTCAGTTCTAACCCCTGTACACGTATTACAGTTCATAGGTACAGAACTGAACACCATTGTGAGAAGGGCTTACCTCCCTCAGGAGAGAGTAAACAGCATTCTACACCTGGCAAGTTCATCTGTCTTGAACAAACCAAAGCCAGCAAGACAGATTCTGCAATTGTTAGGCCATGTGGCCTCAGCAACAGGCACAGTCCTGGGTGTCAGGTTTCAAATGAGAGATGTTCAGTTCCACCTCAGGGCACACTGGTGCCAGAGATGGGATCCTCTATTAAAACCCATCCCAATAACAAAGGAGTTTCTGCAGGCACTCCAGTGGTGGATGGAACTGGACAACCTAAGGAAAGGGGTCCCCTTCCTGCAGGAACCTCCATCACTAGTTCTCACAACAGATGCTTCCCTGCTAGGGTGGGGTACTCACTTACGGGAGCATACCACCCACGGCTCATGGTCAAGTGAAGAATCCCTCCAGCATATAAACCTACTGGAGCTGAGAGCAGTTTATCTGGCCCTTCAGGCCCTCACACTTGATCCAGGGAAAGGTGGTACAAGTCAGAACAGACAATACCACAACAATGTACTACATCAACAAGCAGGGAGGGACAAGGTTCACTCCCCTCTGCACAGAGGCAATGAGAATCTGGAGTCTAGCTTACTCTCTCAATGCCTCCTTACAAGCCATCCATCTGCCTGGCAAGGACAACACTTTGGCAGATGCCTTGAGCAGAATAAACCACACCCATCACGAATGGACACTGAACAAGCAGGTGGTGGGCATCCTGTTCAGGTGGTGGGGCACCCCAGAAATAGATCTGTTCGCATCCCACTAGAACCACCACCTACCTCTGTACTGCTGCAGGGCCCCTGGCAAGGGAACAGTTCCACTGGATGCCCTGACTCTGGATTGGACAGGAAGGCATCTCTATGCTTCCCCCCTTTCCTTTTTTTGGAAATAAGAATTTTATAAAATTTTCCGGTTTTAACAGTGCAGCATTACTGTATACAAATCCATGTATAATCCATACGGAAGGTTCAGTATAATACCTTACATGACAATATGACCATACGGGCCTGTATTAACCAATTTAAGAGCTTTAACTAGTTCCCTAGGTCAAATAATGTTCCAGACCTTCCACATTTTAAATGCACATCAGTGCTCAAAAAAAATTTATCCAGAAAGACATGGTACCATCCTATTAAATATCCATTAGTCGCAGATTAAGCAAAGGAAGAAGAATAAGAGAGAGAAAAAAGAAGGATAGACGGAGATAAAGATACAGAAAGAGATAGAGAGAGAGAGAAAAGAGAAAGAAAAGAATGCCTGAGAGGGTCGGGGCAGGGAGTAGATCCAATGGGGAGCTACCCACGGGCTCAAGTACATCGTCAGATTAATTCTGCTAAAACCTGTAGAATGTCTCTGTGTTCCTTCAGGGCTTTAAAGGGTAACCATCTAGCTTTGAACCTGTCTAGACTCGTCCACAATTTTGCTGTGATATTCTCCATCAGTATCTTTAAACAGATAGAATACCAAAGTTGCTCTGAAGGTATGGTGGAGGAGAGCCAGCATCTCGTGATGGCTTTCAGAGCAGCTGCCAGTAGCATGTGGAACAAAAGGGTTTGGGACTTTGTCAGTGTTGCTTTGGGCATGAAGCCAAATAACCAGGTTTCTGGTAGTGCCGGAAATTGGAGATCAAAAATTTGGTTAAAAACCAAACACATACGGTCCCAGTAGGGTTTTATCTTGGCACAATTCCAAAAGATATGTATGTGAGATCCAATCTCTCCACATTCTCTCCAACATAGGTTAGTGTTGGATATACTTACATATTGTGTACTCGTGAGGGTAAGGAAAAACCTAATGACAACCTTCCATTGAAATTCCCTCAGCCACAAAGCGGCTGAGGTGGTGTGTACCCCCGCCCAGAGCCTTGACCAATCCTCTTCCTGTAACTTAATGTTGGCCTCCTTTTCCCATTTCAAAGCGAGATCTGAGGGGCAGGTGGAGTCTTGTTCCTTTAGGCCCTGTACTAATCTGGAGATTAGCCCTTTCTCTTTCCCCTTTGTAAGCAAGGATAGCAATGAGTCCAACATGGGGTCTACACCCACTTCCCCCTGGACACCCACCCCTTTCCCCAATAGGTAATATTGAATTTCTAAAACTCTGAAGAAATCTTGTCTGGGCAGATTATATTCCTCACATACCTGTTGAAAAGATTTTATTACAACACCATCCAAAAGGTGTTCCACCCTAGTTAAACCCCGTCGGAACCATCTAGTGAAACCCATATCTAAGTGTAGGGGGGTAAACTCCAAGCATGCCCCTAGGGGAGTGGAGGGACCTATTTTCAGGGCACTTTCAGCCTCTTAGAAACAGCCATCCATGCCTGTTTAACTACTACAGACCAGGGGTTATTAAAGGAAACCTTAGACAACCCTTCTTTATCCATATAGAAGAGATCTGAAACTCGTAATTGAGAAATCATGGTTCCCTCCATCAAGGTCCACAGAGGTGGAACCCCTTTTTCATTGAATTTCGCCATGGTCCCCAGTTGGGCTGCCCAATAATACTTCTGGAAATCTGGTACTGTACACCTAAACCCCCTGTCATCTTTGTTCTCAACAAAGTGGACCATTTAATCTGTGGTGGATGGTGTTTCCAGGCAAAGCATACTGTGGAGGATTTTAGTTCCTTCCAAAAGGAGTTTGGAAGCCCCAAAGGGAGAGCAGAGAAAAGAAAAAGAAATCTCGGCAAGACATTCATGTGAATGCATTCTAATCTGCCAGCGAGAGAGAGTGGAAACAGATTCCATCTATGATAATCTTCCTGTACCCCTTGTAGGAGGTGACAATAATTTACCTTATATAATCTGGAAATATCCCTGGGCATGTGAATGCCAAGATATCGAAAACTCTCTTTTACCCATTTATAATTACCATACATGAGGAGGGGGCGAGGAAAGCTTCCCGACAATACAGGGAACATCTCAGTCTTTGTATTGTTAACTTTAAAGCCTGAAATTTCCCCAAGTTCCCGAAGCATGTTCCCCAGTAGGGGAACAGCATGATCTAAGTCAGAGATATACAGGAGTGTATCATCTGCATACATGGAAATCCGTACCTCTGTTCCCCATACCCCGATCCCACTATAATCTGGAGACTGTCGAATCAAAGCCGCAAATGGTTCTATACTTAGGGCAAAGAGGAGGGGAGAGAGCGGGCACCCCTGCCTGGTCCCTTTTTCAATTCCAAAAATATCTGTCACAACACCATTAATGTTTACCTTGGCTTTCGGCCTACAATATAAATTTGCCATTCAGTCCATGAATTTGTCTCTGAATCCAAATTTGTTAAGAGTACTTTTTAGATACAGCCAATCTAGCCTGTCAAAGGCTTTTTCTGCGTCTAGCGCAATAACCGCATTAAGTATATCTGAGTGGAGGTGGTCAGAAACTGAAATGGTGTTGAGAAGGAGGCAGATGTTATCATGTATATGGCATCCCGGAATAAATCTGGTTTGATCAGGGTGGATCAATACTGGTATAATAGTTTGTAGTGTAATAATCAATTTGGTGAAAATCTTAGCATCTTGATTGAGGAGGGATATTGGATGGTACCCTCTGCAGTCTGCCAGCTTTTTTCCCTTCTTTAGGGACCAGGGAAACATAGGCCTCATTCCAGGTGTCTACAGTAGCGCCAAGTTCGTGGGCAGAGATGCAAACATTGGTCAAGAGGGGTGTGATCTCTGATGCAAATTGCTTGTAAAACTGCAGAAAAGCTGTCTGGCCCGAAGATTTCCTGGTTGGTAAAGATTTAATTACTGCCAACAATTCAGCTTCTGTAAAGGGACGTTCAAGAGCCTTACTCTGGTCCTCTGTTAAGATAGGGAGGTCTACCTGTTCTAATAATTGGGTTACATTTTGGGCATGACTCATATTCCTTTCTGCTTTATACTAAGTAGCATAGTATGTAGCACATTCCTGTGCTATATCTTTAGGTTTGGTGAGCAAATTAGAGGGATCTGACACTGAGTTAATTTTTGTAATATGTCTCAGTCAGTTGCTTCTTAAGTCTAAGAGCCAGTAGTTTGCCTGCTCTCCCTCCCACCTCGTAATATCTCTGATTAGTAAATCTCAAAGAATTTAGTGCCCTACAAGTAAGCAGTTGATCCAAGGGGGCCTTGGCTTTATTCAGTGCGGCCATGACCATTAAGTTTTGGGATGCCTTGTGCTTCGCCTCAAGGGAGGATATCTCTTCTATACTTTTGTTATTTTTGCTTTATGTTGTTTGTTCCGATAAGCCAAATAACTAATAAACCTTCCCCTGAGTACAGCCTTCTACCCATCCTGGATATATTTCAAAGCTGTGTCAGTTTCTCTGTTTTCTCGAACATAATGTGCTATTGTGTCCTTCATATCTTGTCGGAAGGCCTCCTCTCCCACCAGTCCTGGGTCATATCTCCAACTCCCCCCCGACCGCCCTCACAGTCCCAGCAGACCTGTGCCTGAACCATAGAGTGGTCTGAAACAATGACCGGTCTAATGGTTACCGCCTTAAAGTAATGAACCCCCATTGTCCAGGTATAAATGTGATATAGCCTAGAATAAGACTGTGACGCCGGGACATGAAAAGTATAATCCCGGGTGGTAGGGTGCAACCATCTCCAGACATCCAGGATCCCTGGCTCCTCCATCAGGGTGCAGAGGTGTCTGGAAGTACCAATGCCCCCCCGCCCCCTCGCCTTGGTGGATCTTTATCTAACCTCGAGTTTTCCACTACATTCCGATCACCTAGCAGGCACAGCTCTGTGGGAGGTAGCAAAGCTATATGATCAAACAGAGCAGTGAAGAAGGCACCTGAGGAGGGAGTAGGTGCATAAACTGAAACAATGTTGATAGGTTTACCTCTGAGCTCACCCGAGAGGATGACCCATCTACCCGTACCCTCCGTTTGCACCCCTGTCACCCGGAATGGCAACCCTCTCTTAACCAAGATTGCTGTGCCTGCCCTAGTCATGGTAGGGTGGGAATCCGCATAAACCGTCCCCACCCACATACGTAGCAATTTCTCATGCTCTTTATGTGACAATTTGGTTTCCTGTAAGCATCCTATCTCACAGCTCATGCTCTGTAATTCCTGTAGAATCTTAGTCCGCGTAACAACATTGTTAATACCTTTTTAGATACAGTATACAGATATTAAGAGTACCCATTGTAATTATTAGGTCTGTTATTCAGCAAGCCCCCCCCACTTCCGAACCCAACCCCCCCAACAATTTCCCCCAGGCCTGTAGAGAGTGGAAACATAGAGTTAGAAAAGTAAATAAAACATAGTAACAAACTGAAACCTACCCTGCTTAAAACTACAGAGATAACAATTAAACTAGTGAAACATCGTCCGAGGCACATATGTGTGTCCCCAGATGAAACCAACTGTGTCACAGAACCCCGTGAGGAACCCACCCCCCATAGTTGGTGAGGGTCCAGAGCATGGAGATCTCTCGCAGATTGCGAGAGAGAGAGGAGTAAAGCACCAAAGTGCTGAGAGAGACGCCTTAACCTACTCTGGGGCCGCTAACCCTCCTCCTCTAGGTTTTGGTGTGGATCAGGTGGCGTAATCCCCGGTCCTGCCCCACCAGGTCTAATACCTATGATCATAAACATCAACATCACATGAGTCGTGCCATCTCAGTAAATCTGAACTGTTAAAATAGCCATAATGAAATGGGCCCCTAGTCAAAGCCAAACAACTAAATAATAGGGCAGATAGTAGTATCTCTAAACATTGAAACAAAATAAAATGCCAGTTCGGTGAGTAATATTACCAGCCAAGCAATAATATCACAGTTCCCCTGCAAGTGGCCAGAAGAGAAACCCTCTCCCTCAGAGCCATATTTCCTAACACAGCTTTCCCAGCAAGGAGGTGAGTTGTTTCAGTTAAAACCATGCCACAGTCCACCATGAGAAACTATTGGGCTGGTTGCTACAAACGTCTCTGATACTGTCAGGGAAAGAAAATTAAAAGTACTTGCAAATAAGTAGCCCCAGTCTTGAATTCAGCTCGAGATTTGCCATTTCACCATAGTTGGCCATGTGAATATCGTTCTTGTGCATGGGGAATGGAAAGTAGGGAGGACCAACTAGGAAACGCACATTTAAACGAGGCCCCTGGGAACTGCTCCTCTTACAGAAAGTTCCAAACTAGGCCCGCATATTAGGGCCATTGGTTTCAAACATAACATGGAAATGCTGAAAACACAGCATAGCGTCCAATCTCCCCTTTGCCTAGAAGGGAAGCACACCTATCAGAGGGGGACAAACTCAAACTCCAGCAATCTAGGCTGTCCAGGTATTTCATTGTTCAGATGTTTCGGTATAGCCATTTTGTGATTTCAGCATGGAGGGGGAGCAGTGTGTCCACTCTTCGTCTGCCCAATCTTCTCACCCCCCGCGGCTAACTGCCACAGCCTCTTCTCGATTTCCTGGTCGGCCAGTTCCTCACTGACGTCTGGTACCGGGATGTTTAGAGCATTCAGTTTAGGTACAGCCTGCAGGAGGGATTCGAACACCTGGACCCCCTCAGTAACTTGCAACCAGTCACACTGGGTAATGCAGGTATGCCTTAAAACCTTTCTCCCTGAGCACCTTTACCACTGTAAGTACCTTTTTCCTTTTCACCATCGTGTGTGGAGGGAAATCTTGGTCTATGTAAACTCATTGACCATCAGTGTTGAGGTTTTTCTTTTCCCAGGCAAGTTTAAGCATCTTCTCCTTGATGGTATATTATAAGAATTGGACCAAGATAGTTCGTGAGGGGGCTCCAGGTTTTGGTTTGGGAGTTAAAGTCCTATGTGCCCATTTGATTTCCAAAGCGAACTCTTTGGGAATAGCCAGTTCTTGATGTAGCCAGGAGCCAATAAATGCTGCCATATCAGCTTGCTCTGCTCCCTCCGTAATCCCAGTGATGCGGATATTTTGTCTACGTGCTCGTGCCTCTGCATCTTCTGCTCGGAGGGTGAGTTCTTTCTCTCGCAGATGAAGATAGGCCAGAGAGCGCCCATAGGCCATATGCTCATTTTGTAATAAGTCCAAGTGTGTCTCCACTGCTGTTGTCCGAGCTTCCAATTTTTTAAAATTGGATTGTAAGCCTGAGATTTTAGTATTTATTTGGTGGAAAATGTTTAACATTTGATTCCCGTCCACTTTAGTGAATGTTAAGGCAGAGTTGGCGTTAGAGTTGGAGCTGGAGTCCTCCTCATCGGCCGAGGCGGTCAGCATGGAGGAGCGAGACATGGCCAGACTTGCAGGCCTTGAGGTGGTTTGCCGCATAGCTGTACAGCCTGGTGTGACCATATCCTTTCTTCTGGATTTCCCCATTACCTAGATGTTACCACCAGTTGACGGTGAGAGGTTAAGATGTGGCCCGTTGTTGGATGGCACTGGATTCCGCAAATGTAGCAACCTGATGGGGAGAGCAGTGAGTCTAAGCCACCATTTGAGGTGACGCTGGAACTGGAAGTCTGCTTTCCCCCATTCCCCTGCTACTCAGGGTGCTCATCAAGCTCAGATCACAACCAGCCTCAATGATCTTGATTGACCCAGACTGGGCCAGACATCCTTGGTACTCTCTCCTAATCTCTATGTTTGTGGCCAAACCGATTCACCTACCCCAGAGGTACAACTTACTGACCTCCTTCCAAGGGAGGGTCATGTACCCCAACCTCAGCTCCCTCAGACTCAAGGCATGGCTCTTGAGGACTTAGAGTATGCAGGCTTGCAACTCTCTGAGGGCGTCCTGGAGGTTCTCAGAGGATATAGAAAACCTTCTGCCAAGTAAACCTATGCCTCAGAGTGGAAAAGGTTTTCCATATAGTGTACGGATAACAGTGTGGTCCCAGCTCAAGCTGGCATACCAGCCTTGCTGGACGATTTAACACACCTGCATTCCCAGGATCTGCAACATTCAACCCTGAAAGTGCATTTGGCTTCAGTATCAGCATACATTTTGGCTGGGAAAGATGCCTCCTTGGCATCAAATCCTATTTTCAAGAGATTTTTCAAGGAGTTCTCTCACCTGTACCCCCCTCACAGGGAGCCAGTACCAGCTTGGGACCTAAACATTTGCATTGCTTAGCTTCTGCTTCTCCCTTTCAAGCCCATGGTCTCTGCAGACCTCAAGTTCGTTACTTGGAATGCAGTTTTCCTGGTGGCCATCACTTCTGCCAGGAGGATCAGTGATCTCTTGGTCCTGTGTATTGAAAATAATTATACCTCTTTTCACAGGGACAAGGTAGTGCAGAGAACAAATAGGAAGTTCCTTCCCAAAGTTGTCTCAGACTTCCATTTGAACCAGTCTATCACCTTGAAGTCTTTTTCACTGAACATTCTAGCTCAGGGGAACATAGACTCCACAGTCTGGATGTAGAACGAGCTTTGAGTTATTTCATGACTCACACCAGAGGCCATAGACAGGATAAGCAACAGCTTTTCCTCACCTATGGAAAGGTAGGTAAAGGGAAACCTGCCACTAAAAGAACTATCGATGGATAGTTCAGTGTATCCAGTTTTGCTACTCAAAAGTGGCCAAGGAAGCCCCAGCCTGGCTCAGCGCTCATTCCACAAGGGGTACAGCTGCTACCATTGCAGCTGCCAGGGAGGTTCCACTGCTGGAAATCTGTAAAGCAGCTACCTAGAGGTCAGTTCACACCTTTACAAAGCATTACAGCCTGGACACTCAGTCCAGAAGTGATGCCAGGTTTGGCACAGTAGTCCTGCAGAGTCTTTTTTTCTAAATAGGTTCTGTGCCCACCTCCAAAGATACTGGTTCGTAGTCTGCAAGAAGTAATAACATTAGTGGATTCCTGGGGTTAGAAGAAAAAAATACTCCCCTGTAGTAATTTTCTTTCTTCCAATGGGATCCACTAATATTACTTTCCCACCCTTACTTACCCTGCTAGAACCAAAAAGGCCTCTTCAGCACTGACTGACTAATGAGCTGGAGGGGTTTGCCAGCTGCTGGCATCTTCTTGATTTTAAATGTTTTTATAGCCTTGTAGGTTTGTTTGAATCTGACATTGAAAAAGGGGTTTTCTGTGGTTAATGATTGTTAGTTGCCCCAGTTAGGGCCATTTTTTCATATTAGCCTTTAATTAGATATTAGTAGGGCCTCTTTGCAGGCTCCAAAGAAATCTGAGGGTCAGAATATAGGCAGTTGAACTGGGCAGCTTTTGAACTGAATGCACGAGCTAAAGATTCCATCATTAGCATACAGTGGCGTGAAAAAGTATTTGCCCCCTTCCTGATTTTCTCTATTATTGCATATTTGTCACACTGGATGTTTTCAGGTCTTTAGACAAAATATAATATTAGATAAATGGAACCTGAGTGAACAAATAACACTTTTTTTTTTTACTTATTTCATTCATTTAATGAAAAAAGTTAACCAACACCAACTGGCACTGTGTGAAAAAGTAATTGCCCCCTAGTTAAATCAACCCAATTAAAGGGATAATTAGAGTCAGCTGATTGAACACAGCCAGGCTTGATTACAGCCAGCCCTGCTCAATATAAATCTCACTTATTTTGACCCTTACCATCAGAGTCACGTTGCCAGCACAAAGATCCAACAAGCACATTATGCCATGATCAAAGGAAGTTCCTGAAAAGATCAGAAAAAATTTGTTGCCCTCTATCAGTCTGGAAAGGGTTACAAAGCTATTTCTAAGGCTCTGGAACTCCATCGAACCACAGTGAGAGCCATAATCTCCAAATGGAGAACACTTGGAACAGTAGTGAATCTTCCCAGGAGGGAAGGCCTGCCAAAATTTCATCTAAGGGCGCAGCACAAAATCATTCAGGAAGTCTCAAAGGATCCTGAAACAACATCCAAAGAACTGCAGGCTTCTCTTGCCTCAGCTAAGGTCGGTGTTCATGACTCCACAATCAGAAAGAGACTGGGCAAAAATGGGCTTCATGTGAGAGTAGCAAGGCGGAAACCACTGCTAACCAAGAAGTACATAAATGCTTGTCTCTCATTTGCCAAGAAGCACCTGGATGATCCACAAGCCTTTTGGGAAAATGTTCTATGGACAGATGAGTCCAAAGTGGAACTTTTTGGATGACATGGATCCCATAATGTCTCGCGTAAAGCAAACACAGCATTCCATAGTAAGAACACCATACCAACAGTCAAACATGGTGGTGGTGGTGTGATGGTGTGGGGATGCTTTGCTGCCTAAGGACTTGGATGACTTGCCATAATTAAAGGAACCATGAATTCTGCTCTGTACCAGAAAATTCTTAAGGAGAATGTCCGGTCATCCTTCCGTCAGCTGAAGCTGAAGCGTAGTTGGGTCATGCAGCAAGACAATGATCCAAAACACAAAAGCAAGTCCACATCAGAATGGCTAAAAGAAGTAAAATTAAAGTTTTGGAGTGTCTAGTCAAAGTCAGACTTAAACCCAATAGAGATGCTGTGGCAGGACCTGAAACGAGCAGTTCATGTCGAAAACCTACCAAATGTTACTGAATTAAAGCAGTTCTGCGAGGAAGAGTGGGTTAAAATTCCTCCACAGCAATGTGAAAGACTGATATTGAATTATAGGAAGTGTTTGGTTGCAGTCATTGCAGCTAAATGTGGCGTAACCAGTTATTAAGTGTAAGGGGCAATTACTTTTCACACAGTGCCAGTTGGTGTTGGTTAACTTTTTTTCATTAAATAAGTGAAATAAAAAAAAAAAACAAGTGTTATTTGTTCACTCAGGTTCCCTTTATCTAATATTACATTTTCTCTAAAGACCTGAAAACATCCAGTGTGACAAAAATGCAATAATAGAGAAAATCAGGAAGGGGGCAAATACTTTTTCACGCCACTGTACATTCTATTTTGGCTCTGGGGCAGTGCTGTCTTAAAGGAGCACTGCAAGAAGTAATAATATTAGTGGATCCAGTTGGAAGAAACAAGATGACTACAGGTGAGTAATTTATTTTCTCGAGTATCTCCTTTCTTTGTCAGACATGGGGCTGAGCTACTCCTCTGTCAAGGTGCATCTGTCCACTGTTTCTGCATATCATGCACTGGTACAAGGCAAGGCTCTCACCTAACTGGATTTACCCCGCACCTTTTTGCAAGGTATTCTACACTTGAAACCTCCCATTCGGGACTCTGTCCCTCCTGGAATTTTCTGTTTGTTTTAGAAAAACTTACTTTGCCTCCCTTTGAGCCGGCTGCAGACTGCGAGCTGCGCTTTCTGTTATGGAAAGCATTGTTTTTTGTTGCTATCACTTCTGCTCAGAGGATTTCCGCACTTCAGGCTCTGATGTGTAAAGAGTCTTATTTAGTTTTCCACAAGGACATGGTGTCCTTGTGGACTAATCCTAAGTTTTTGCCAAAGGTGGTGTCTGAATTTACCCTGAATCAGAACATTCATCTTCCAGTTTATTATCCAGAGCATTCTAATCGAGGGGAGACTCTGCTTCATACTCTGGATGTTCATCGGGTTGTTCGTTATTATTTGACGTGCACCCGGGATATCAGGAAATCTGATCAGTTATTTGTTCTGTTTGCCCCAAAGACTCAAGGGGAGCCTGTCTCTAAGCAGACTCTTAAGTGGTTTGTTCATTACATTGTTCACTGTTATCAAAAGTATGACAAGCCTTTACCAGGATCGGTTAAAGGCCATTCTACCAGGGAAGTTGTTGCCCCATTTGCTTCCTTGAGCAATGTGTCAGCAGCAGATATCTGTGCGGCTGGCACTTGGAGTTCTGTCCACACTTTCATTAAGCACTACAGTTTGGACATTGCTTCCAGGCGCAGGACAGGCTTCAGCCTTGCTGTCCCCCAAGGCCTACTCTCATAAGGACTCCAGTTATTTATTTTCTCCACTCGTCTGTCAAAGGTTTGTGCTTGTACTGCTTGGGACGCAATCCTTATGGTGTTACCTGCTGCAAGAGCTCACACTCGAAGTAAGATAGTTTAGTTATGTAAGAACTTACCATAACAGTAGATCTTCGAGAGTTGCTCTTGCAGGAGGTGTTGCTTTCCCTCTCTCCTTCCCCCTGGTATGTACTTCTCCATTCTCAGCTACCTTCTTTTCCTCAGCTTGAGGAACCTCCTCGGTTCTCTGATTTTTATCTGTGCCAGGCTCTCCGTCAGGAGAACTGGGGTAGGGCTGGGGGACCACCCCTTTTGTACCATTGGCCGACATCGGGGGTTGACTGACATCAGGGGTGGTCCCCCACTGTAGACTGCTAGCTAGAAGTTTTCCATGGGGTCCTGGTGCCTGCCGGCTTCAGTCCTTATGGTGATACCTGCTACAAGAGCTCCTCTCAAAGATCTACTGTTACGGTAAGTTCTTACATAGCTATACTTTCTAGGAGTGGTATATGGTGTTCATCCACAGTGACCCACCTGACATTCTCTGACAAGTGGCACACTGGTCTGGCTTCCAGCGGGCAAGATCTGATGTCACAGAGCGGTGCCGAGGGAGTTACCACCCGAGTGGGTGGGGGATGTCAGCTTGAAGATGCTCCAGCAATCCTTAAAGGGGAAGGGACACTGCCAGAAGTGTAGATGAACACCATATACCACTCCTAGAACTACTGTTACAGGTGAGTAACCTGTTTTTCTTCCAGGAGATCCCTCAGTATGCTTGACCTCCCACCCAGCCTCCCCTCGCATAACCAGGCTGGGGATAGTTCTGCTGTCTTTGCTTTAGGACAAATTTCTTACAATAAATTGTATAATGTTCCACAGTAAAGCATGATGTATATAGTGCGCCTAGAGGCGAGTTCCATTTTTCCTTGTTTTTTCCATTTTTATGTTGATTGCGCACAGCGCAAGAAACATATTGGCGCAGCTTGCTGAGAAGCAGGCTGTGGAGGCATGGCACTGTAGTGGCCAATGCCCCCACAGTCTGCAAAGGCTTGTCCCGCATCCCCAAATGCCGTTGCAGGCTGCTGGTGACACAAGCTTGGAGCAATTCACACACCAACTTGACAAATCAGCCAGCCTGCAACGGTGCGGCCTGCGCTCATTTGGCGTAAGCCATCCGCTGCAATGGTGTGCACCGTCCATTACAGAGGGTGGATCTAGAAAGCCTGATATTGTTTAGAACCAGGCGAGTTGCCGCCTGTTCACAAACAATATAACCCCCACAATGTTTATCTGTCGACGGGGAGCCCACCCCCATCGCATAATGTGCCCCTCTTCAGTGTCTGCTGACAGGTGCCCAATCCCCATCGGCAGAAAGGATCCCCTTTGTTATTTGCTGATGGGTGCCCAATCCCCATTGGCAGAAAGGATTCCCCTTTGTTATTTGCGGGGTGCCCAATCCTGTCGGCGAAAAGGAATCCACCCTTTTGTTGTTTGCCGACGAGGTGCCTAATCCCCGTCGGCTGCGCATCCCAAAGCGAGACTCTAGTGGCACGGTGGGAGCCACCCCAGTGTGCCAAATGCCCTGTGAAGGTAAAACCGTCTCAAGATTGTCTTTTTTTTTTTTACCTGTAAAGAAAAACAGTCCTCGCGTCTCCCAGACTCTCCTCCCGCAACCTGCGCCCACCCACTGTGCACCCTGCCTCCCCACCCCACCCCATACTTACCTCTGAAGTCCGCAACGATCTTTGGTGGACCGGAACACGTCTGCACTCTTCAAAGCTAACCGCGAACTGAGAAAATGCGGTAAGCTGTATAATGGAGTAAATAGGGTTTTCAACTTTGCTGCATATCTCAGCATTTTTTGGAATTTTTCACCAAATTTTCAACATGGGGTTTTGGGACCCTCCTCATGAATGCTTCAACTGTCATGGCGTTAATCGCCCGAAAGGTGATTTTGCGGTCACTGCAGCGAATCACCTTTGGGGCCGATTAACAAAACGACAGTGCCAGTGTTCATGAGGTGGGCTCTCAAAGCCTATGTTGCAACTTTGGTGGGAAAAATCCCGAAAAATGACTGTTTTAC
The DNA here is from genome assembly GCA_016271365.2 of Neoceratodus forsteri. Taxonomy (NCBI): domain Eukaryota; kingdom Metazoa; phylum Chordata; order Ceratodontiformes; family Ceratodontidae; genus Neoceratodus; species Neoceratodus forsteri. The sequence continues at coordinate 665,787,404 of CM057453.1, forward strand.
GAGCGTGCGCTGCACAGTTGCTACGCACGCTCGTAACTTCGTGAATTTGCAATATTTTGAAGCCAGATGTTCAACATTGGCATTTTGTCACACCTCCTTGTGAACAGTACAGCTGTCATTGTTCACATCCTGGCGGAAATGTGTTTTTGCACTTCTGGCGCAGAATAGCGTGGTCACTGTCGGAAATCAGTATTCGGGACAGATTAAGAAAATGACAGTGACACTGTTCATGAGTAGAGATTCTGAAATGGCTATGTTGAAAATTTGGTAATGATACTCTATAAAATGACTGTGTTACGAATGTGCGTTGCGCAGTTTGCACGCACGCTTGTAACTTCACGAATGTATAATATTTTCACTCCAGATTTTCAACATTGCCATTTTCCCACACCTACTTATGAGTAGTGCAGCTGTCATGTTTACCATCCTGGCCGAAATGTGTTTTCGCAGTTCCAGTGCAGAATAGAGTGGTTGCTGTGGGAAATCACTGTCCGGGACAGAGTAATAAAATGACAATGATACTGTTCATGAGCAGAGGTCCTAAAATGCCTATGTTGAAAATTTGGTGATGATAGTCCATCAAATGACTGTGTTACAAGTGTGCGTTGCACACTTTCCACACACACACCCTTGTAACGTTGCAGATTCGTAATATTGTCATGCCACATTTTCAACAATGGCAATTTTTCACACCTCCTTATGAGCAGTACAGCTGTCGTTTTTCACATCCTGAGTGAAATGTGGTTTCACAGTTGTGGCACAGAATAACGTGGTTGCTGTGGGAAATCAGTGTTCGGGACAGATTAAGAAAATTTCAGTGGCATTGTTCACGAGCAGAGGTCCTAAAATCACTATGTTGGAAATCTGGTGTCAAAACTCCATAACAGGACTGTGTTACAAGCGTGCATTCAACTGTTTCCACACACTCTTGTAACTTTGCAAATTTGTAATATTTTCACGCCACATTTTCAACAGTGGCATTCTTTCACACCTCCTTATGAACAGTACAGCTGTCATTTTTCACATCCTGGCTAAAATATGTTTTTTGCACTCCTGACGGAGAATAGCACGGTCGCTGTGAGACATCAGTGTTTGGGATAGATTAAGATGGAATGAGTGAGAGGGGGGAGTGACCGAGCTCAACTGAGCTCTGTTGGGACTGCTCCGGATTTGTTTGTGGGCAGAAAAAGGCCCCAACGCAGGAGGCCAGTACAAAAGGGCAGCCTGCAGCACTGGGAGAAACAGAACGAGAGAGTGAGTGAGGGAAGGGAATGAGCGAACTCACCGGAGCGCTGTCAGGACTGCTGCGGATTTCTTTTTGGCCAGAAAAAGGCGTCAATGCAGGCAGGGGCCTAGTAGAAAAGGCCAGCCTGCAGCGATGGGAGAAACAGTATGAGTGAGTGAGACAGGGGACTGAGTGAGCTCAACGGAGCTCTATCAGGACTGCTGCGGATTTCTTTGTTGGCAGAAAAAGGCACCAATGCAGGCAGGAGCCCCGTACAAAAGGGCCGCTTGCAGCGCCAGGACAAACAGAATGAGCGCATGACAGAGGGAGACTGAGCGACCTCAATGGAGCTTTGTCGGTACAGCTGCTGGATTTATTTGTGGACAGACAAAGGTGCCAATGCAGCCAGCAGCCCTACACAAGCGCAGCCTGCAGCGCCAAGAGAAACAGAATGAGTGAGTGACAGAGCGGTAGTGAGCGAGCTCAACGGAGCTCTATTGTGATTGCTGCGGATTTCTTTGTGGGCAGAAAATGTGGCAACACAGGCAGGAGCCCAGTACAAAAGGCCAGCTTGCAGCGCGGGCAGAAACGGAATGAGTGAGTGAGACAGGGGGAGTGAGCAAGCTCAATGGAGCTGTGTTGGACTGCTTCAGATTTCTTTCTGGCCAGAACAAGCCACCAATGCAGGCAAGAGCCCAGTACAAAAGGGCAGCCTGCAGCGGCAGGAGACACAGAATGAGTGAGTGAGGGAGGGGGACTGAGTGAGCTCAACGGAGCTCTGTTGGGACTGCTGCAGATTTGTTTGTGGGCAGAAAAAGGCAGCAATGCATGCATGGGCCCAGTACAAAATGGCAGCCTGCAGTGGCAGGAAAATCAGAATGCGCGAGTGAGAGAGGGGGAGTGAGCAAGCTCAATGGAGCTGTATTGTAACTGCTGCAAATGGCAGCAACACAGGCAGGAGCCCAGTAGAAAAGGGCAGCCTGCAACGCCACCAGAAACGGAATGAGCGAGTAAGAGAAAGGGACTGAGCGAGCTCAACGGAGCATTGTCGGACTGCTGCAGATTTCTTTGTGGGCAGAAAAAGGCACCAACAGAGCCAGGAGCCCAGTACAAAAGAGCATTCTGCAGCGCCAGGAGAAACAGAATGAGTGAGTGACATAGGGGGAGTGAGCGCCCTCAACGGAGCTCTGTTGGGACAGCTGTGGATTTCTTTGTGGGCAGAAAAAGGTGCCAACACAGGCAGGAGCCCAGTACAAAAGGGCAGCCTGCAGCGCCGGCAGAAATGGAATGAGTGAGTGAGAAAGGGGGACTCAGCAGGCTCAACAGACCTGTGTTGGGACTGCTGCAGATTTCTTTGTGGGCAGAAAAAGCCACCAACAGAGGCAGGGGCCCAGTACAAAAGGGCAGCCTGCAGTGCCAGGAGAAACAGAATGAGTGAGTGAGTGAGAGAGGGGGAGTGAGCCACCTCAACGCAGATCTGTCAGGACAGCTATGGATTTCTTAGTGGGCAGAACAAGGTGCCAATGCAGGCAGGAGCCCAGTACAAAACCGCAGCCTGCAGCACCGGGAGAAACCGACTGAGCGAGTGACAGAGGGACAGTGAGCGAGCTCAACACACCAGCGCAATCAACATTCGGCATTGACCAATGCTTGTTTCTATAGTAGAACAATAGACAAAAAAATGTGGCTTCCGAGTAAATCAACAAAAAGACCTGTAAGCTACGTCATGTTAAAAAGCTTTAATGATAGCATAAAAACATAGAAACAGCCAGCACTCCACAAACACAGACGTACGTTTCACGTCTAAATGATGCTTTTTCAATGTGATACTAACACCAAATGCAGCACACCTTAAATAGGTAATAAACGTGCTGGCATAGAAACCAACTTCAATTAATACAATGAAGACAAGAGAACACCTGACTCCAATATATAAAGTGCATAAAGACATAGAAAGTTTTTTCTGCCAAAATATGATGTAACAGTTTGTAAACATCAGCTAAACACCCCTACTATATTAAGGACAAGGGGCCTGTTTTCTGTGACATAAGCCTTGGCAAAACAGGACCTTTACCACCTAGCTAGGGTGGCCTTGGAGGCTTTTTGTCCTTGCTTGGCTGCTCTGAAAAGAACAAACAACCTATCTGATTTCTGGAACTCAGCAGTCAGTCTAAGGTATGTCCTAATGGTTTCAAATCTAGCTTGTGCAACTACTTCTCCTTTGGGTGAGTAGGTTGCAGACAGAAAGACGGGGAGATTTCTTGGTTCACGTGGAAGGCCATGAGGACCTTTGGAATGAAAGACTTGACTGTTCTGAGCATCACCTTGTCCTTATCCAAGACAAGGTATGGTTCTTTGTGGGACAAACTGATCAATGAAGAGGGATGAACTCCGCTGAATAAATCAATGTAATTTTTATTATAGTCTTCCTTCACACATTAAATGGGCAATGTTTCCTGGAAATGCCACTTCCTCAGGCCTGCTGTGTTGTTTTCTAAAACATTTTTATACAATACTTTCCATTAATTAAAATATTTACAGATTTGCAGATTTGTTAACTTCACCACAATGTCTCCACCCAGTTTAGATTGTTGTGCAACTGCCCTTAAATTTAATCCACTGGTGTAATCAATTACCTCTGCACTCCTGTGCTTATTTACCAAATATTGGCCCACCCCCAGTCAACCAAAATCATTTGCATGTGATCTTATACTGTATATCACTTCCCCTTTACTCAATTAAATAAGGATATTCAAAAATCAAACTTTTTTTAGCCACTTTACAACATATACCTCCTTAGTTTCATATTTTAATTTCTGAATTCAATAACCAATTCCATAATTGTGATCTGTAAAGAAATTCACAAATTTAGAAACGTTGTTCTCATTTATTGTAATTAATCTATTTTACGTTATTTAATTTGTACCGCAGTTGTATAACCTCACCTTTTATATATCAATTTTCATTACTGGCTCCCATCTCAACCATCCTATTACGTATTTGCTTAATACGTCTACGTTTCCTTTTGTTCTCTCTGTTAAACAGAAAAAGAAAAAACATGTTTGGTTGTTACTCAGCTTTATGTTTACACCCATACGGTGCTGTATTATAAACTGTGGTTTACCTCTGTAAAGTGCCACTTGCTTTGGAAACTGTATGCTTCTATAAATCCTATGCAGTGAATGGAAAGGAAAAAGGTTTTTTTTTTTTATCTTAACTGAAGTGTAAATTCACTCCCTTTTAATGTTTGCATGCAAGCGTATACAAAGATCTTACTTTGAGTTGGGGCTTTTGCAGCAGCTATAACTATAAGGCCTAAGCTGCCAGGCGTTAGGACCCCAAGGAAAACTTCTAACTAGCAGTCTCCAGTTGGGACCGCCCGCTGACATCGGCCCACCCCCGACGTCAGCCAATGGTATAAAAGGGCGGTTCCCAGCCCCACCTCAGTTTCTTTTCCCACCGCCCACCCATTCATCAGCTGCACAGACGCTCTTGCCAGTCGACCGCCATTGCATGTTTGCTCATGCTTTTATTTTCTTTAAAAAGTAATCATTTCTTTTCATTCTTTCTGCATGTCATCTTCTCCGACTTCTTCAGTTGAGTGGTGAAAGTCAAAGTGCGCATGCGGCAAGCAGCTCCCGCCAAAGGACGGCCACGCAGCCTACCTCCTCTGTCTGGTACCAGACCACGATATGGAGACCTGCCAGTACTGCCAGAGCTTTAACCAAAGGACTAGGATTCACCACGTAAAGGCTCTTAAGACCCACCTTCTTGAAAAACAACTCTCCACCATACAGAAGCAATCCTCGGGGAAGAGCCCCTCTTCTTCCTCCTCATCGTCTGTGACACACCGGGAGAAGAAGTCTTCAGGGAAGCACAAGTCCTGGGACAAAGACACAGAGAAGGCATGGACATGCTCCAGCTGTTGGTCTCCTTACTAGAAGAAGACTGCTTTTGGTTCCTCTTCCCACAGGAAGTCGGACCTATCTCCCCAGCCTGCCCTCACTCCTTTTGGGTAGCAGGTGGATAAACCTCCCACCTTCGTGCTGGCAACAGGTGGAGGTCTGGGTTTCAGTGCTGGCCCTGCAGACCCTTAAGGTGAAGGCTATACCTAAGTCTTCAGCCTCCTTAGGTGGCACGGCCAGAGTTAAGTCAGGCAATGGGTCGGCACCCATCGTCTGCCCAGCCCCGACTTAGGACCTGGCCTCTAAGTCTTTGGACAAGGCCCTCCGATGCCCAGAGCATGCATCGGCCTCTGCAACTTCAGTGATGCCTCTGCCCTGCTCCATGGTGTCTTCATCGTGGACTTCAGCTCAGCCGACAACGGCCGCATTCCCGGAATGTCATCAGCAGATGCTGTCTGTTCGACGCCAAGTTTCCATGACAGGTCTAAGAGGCCTAAGCACCTTAGCAATCAGCCTCCTGACCAAGAGTCCAAACATCTGGACCAGCTGGGCAAGAATGTTTACGCTCCCGCTACTTGCTCTGTTAGGTCCTTAAATTTTCTCACTCACATGGTGCAATATCAAAATGCCCTGTGGGAAAAAAGCCTGGAGCTGGCTCAAGCTCTGCCGGATGTACCACAAAAGGCAGAGCTTCTGGATTTATTAATTTATCAGACGTCGGCACACATGTTTTGCGTGCCTCATACGATACTGCTGATACAGCTGCCTGGGCATTAGCCACCGGTATCTGTCTCTAATGTCATTCATGGCTTTGGGTCTCAGGTTTCACCCAGGACCTCCAGGCTGGAATCATGGATCTCCCTTTCATGGGATCTGTCCTTTTTGGGGCAGAGGCCGAGAAACTGATTACTTACCTCCAAGACTCTGGCAAAGCTATCTGGTCAGTCCAGAAGATGTAAAGTCCTGGTGTTGGACCCTCCCCTTATGTTCCTCCTTGGCCTGTGAATGTCCACACTTAATCTGTTACATTCTTTCACCATGGCCTCTATAAGGGCTAATGTGAAGTCAGTCGAGCATTTATTTCTGATGCCCATCTACTTCTCATGTAATTCAGCTATCATAAACCCTAGGTTGGGCTCAGCCAACACTCTGAGACCTCATGGGATTCTCTTATTTTTAATGTATTCCCCTAAGGATAGTGCATGCCATTCCAGTCTGACGTCACGTTGCTCTAGATGTTGGTTTCTATTTAACAATGTTTTATCTTGTTCTAGTAAACTTAAAACCTGTGCTTGTTCTTCTGCTGTAAAATTCTAACATTGAAATATAGTTTCTGGTCCTTGCTGAAATTCCTGAAATGGACTTTGCCTTGTTTGTGTGGTGCTCCCACTATGTCCTGTACTTGTACTCATACTAGAGATCTGTTCTATGTTTAAGATTCTTGTGTCTAAGGGGGTGGTGGTGATTGGTGAGAACAAAAAAACTAACTGGATAAACCGCATGTCCACAAACTTCATTACTCCTACTGAGTTAATAATATTGGGACCACTGAACTGTAGGTATTTCAAACCCCTGTACAAACCTCCAGTGTTGGTCCAGGCTGCCATTCCTTTGAAAAGGTTAATGTAAGCCAGCCCAGTGGCTCTGAGGGTTGAGGTGCTGGATGCCTCACCTCACGCTGTGCCAGGAACCTGGGTTCAGGAATGACCTCGGGTCGTCAGGGTGCCGGCCTGGGTGGGGGAGGGAGGAGCAGGATTAAGCGAGTCTTTGGGCTGCTCTCCTCTCCCGGGGGTGGTGAGGGTGGGTTGTCACCCCTCTTATAGTCCCATCCCTATCAGGTAGAGGTCCAGTGGGGTAATGTAGGTGGGCAGGGGTGGCAGTATGGGTGGGTGGAAGGGGCTGAGCTGGCTTCTGGTGTGCATGCGTGCCACCATGTGCACATATGGCTGTGTGCTGGGGCCCCAGGGGGATGCGGAAGAAACCTACAAAAAAGCCTATAAAAAGCTATATTAAAAAAAAAAAAGAAAAGAAAATGTTAATGTGTAAATGTAAATTACCAAAGCACGGCTACTCGGTATAGGTGCTAAAGACCGCTCAGCTTGGTCTAGATTAAAAAGAATACATTTATTCAACATAAAAATACATAGCAGCAACAACACCTATACCGTGTAGCCGTGCTTTGGTAATTTACAGTTGGTCGTAGCTCGCACACGGCTCCGGTGTGCATCTCATTAGCCGCCTGTAGCCACATTTGATGTAGTAAATCTTGGGTCATCCACTAAATGACTATTCAAAAACTGATCAATGAAGGATGAATGCCATTGAATAAACCAATGTAATGTTTATTATAGTCTTTCTTCACACATTAAATGGGCAAATTTAATGGCGATGCCACATTCTCAGGCCCGCTGTGGTGTTTTCTAAAAAAATGTTTATACAATAATTTCCATTAATTAAATATTTACAAATTTGCAAATTTTTTTTTTTTTTTGCCATTAACACTTTATTCAGTTTTAGTTACAGGGTTATCAAGCGTACATACATCAAATCGCTAACGTTAATATATGCAAATAAACATTCCACAACAGGTGACCCTGTAACACCCTCCCCCACTCCAACCCATCCCCACCCTCCTGCACAAGTCTGAGGAGATAGGCTAATTCAACCCAAACAGCATCATAGGCCTCAAATAGAATAACATGCGTAAAAGGGACCCCACATTTTTTCGAACCTGGAGAGCTTATTCTGAAGGATAGCCGTCATCCTCTCAATCCTCAAACAAGCTAACAATTCCTCCAGCCATTCCTTATAACTTAGTACCACCGAGTCCTTCCAATGCCTAAGTACCACCCTCTTGAGCGTTGCCACAATCAGGACTATGTGAAACCTCCTACTCTTAACAGGGATGCCCGAGACATCACCCAATAGGCATATCTCTGGCGTGAAAAGATCCCCGAGACCCAGCAACGGGTTAACCCTCTTTTTAATATCCTCCCACAACGGAACTATTTTTGGACACTGCCAAAAAATATGCATCAAATCTCCTTGACACCTAAAACACCTCGAATCCTTCGCAAGCTTCAACTTCTCCAATTTCTGTGGAGAATAAAAAATATTATGAAGGATTTTGAACTGCATGAACCTCAATCTGTCCTGTAACAAAAATTTATGACAGTTCACCCATAGTTTCCTCCAGTTAAGTGCCGAGTTTGGAAAAACCAAAGTCCAATACGAACCCTGGATGGGGTTAGAGGAGTAGGCCCACTCAAATAGTACCCGATAATTTTTTGAGATCTGCCTTAACCCCACCAACGGGCGAGACCCTCACAAAATTCCACTCGGGTTCCTGCACTACCTCATACCCAATTGTGCAATCATAAGGTGTCTAACCTGGTAGATTCTGAAAATAGCTTTACAGTGTAGCCCAAATCTGCCCAATATGACATCCGAGGGAGAACTGCTCCTCTGTAGAGAGAAGGTCTTCACACAGCATTCCTCGGTAAGGGTAACCACGATAATCCAACATCCTACCATCTAGAACAAAACGTGGTTTCCCAGATAGGCTGTGCCCAATCTTTCAAATGATCGTACACAAAGAAACCAGCGAGTTGAGCATGAGCTCTCACCGCGGTCCCAATTGGTGAGTTGTGCAACCTAGGGGCAGCCATTTTGGCTTGAGATAAAGTAAAGCTTCGGGCCTCAGACCAGCATCCCTAATCAAAGTAAGTTCTATCTGTAGCCAAAGCGGTGTATAAGCATGTTGATTTAAATCATCACTTCCTTTCACCCATCTCATATATTTACTGGCATGAGCTGCCCAGTGATATAAAGCAAAATGCGGAAGTCTGAGCCCACCCATCTCCTTAGGCGACGCCAATTTTGTATATGCCATACGTGACTTCCTATGACCCCATATGAAGTTGGCAATCATATTATGCACCTGCTTAAACCATGGAGATGGTATCCAGATATTCAGCATGTTCAGGGGATAGAACAACCTAGGAAATATATTCATTTTAACAAGGCTCACTCTCCTCCATAAGGAGATTGGGAGTTTCACCCATCTTTCCAAATCTAACGCTATGGTCCTTAGCAACAGGCCAAAATTCAGCTGAAAAACCTTAGAATCACCGCTGGCCAAGTTGAGACCCAGATACTTTAAAAAGTTCGATTTCCAGGACAACCCAAGCTCCGCCACCTCATGCCTAAGAATAAAGCTATTAAGGGGGAACACCACCGACTTATCCAAGTTTAATCTATAATTGGCTACATTCCCAAACTCTTTAATAACCCTCAACAATGCTTGTATGGAAGCTCCTGGGTTGGACAGGTAGACCAACAAGTCATCCGCATATGCTGTAATTTTAATAATGTGTTCTTTAATACTAATACCCTCTATTGCACGATTGGCAACAACTGCTCTTATAAAAGGTTCCAGGTACAGGTTAAAAAGGAGAGGGGATAAAGGACATCCTTGCCTAGTGCCCACATGTAAGCAAAATGGATCTGAAATTGCACCATTACAACTAACCCTGCGTGTGGGACAGGAGAGGGAACTAATCCAACCCTAAAAAGATCTGGGAACCCAAACCTCTCCATCAGCTAATAAAACCCCCAATGCACCTTATCAAATGTTTTCAGCATTCAAGGACAGCAGGGCCATAGCCGCCTGCTGTCCTTGGAGACCGAGAAAGCGTGAGCCAAGGTCCAAACATGGTCTGCCGAAGATCGCCCCCTCATAAAACCAACCTGTTCTGGACCAATAAGGTCGGGGAGGACCAGACTAATCCTCTCAGCCAATAATTTAGCTAAAATCTTAATGTCGTAATTGAGCAGCGATATGGGCCTATAACTTGAGGGCTGCTCTAAAGGCTTGCCCTGCTTAGGAATCAATACAATTAGTGCTTCAAATAAGGACTGATCTTGTACCTGTTGAGACAAAATGTGCTGAAATAAATTCAGGAGCAGGGGAAAGGACTAGCAAATTTCCTATAGAAATTAGCAAACAGACCGTCCGGACCAGCGTTTTGTTTAGAGGAGACTATCTATTACTCTTTCAATTTCACCTTGGGTAATATCCACCGTTAGTTGTTCTTGCTGAAACTCAGATAACAAAAGGATATCCAACCCCTCAAAAAAGGAAAGAATCTCCTGTCTAGAGGGGGGAGACTCCATTTTACCATACAAGGACTTAAAATAATTCCTAAACTCGAGTACTATCTCCCCCGGGGTAGTCTTAATCAATCCATCCACCTCCGACCGGATCCCGGAAATTAAGCGTGATGACTCCAAATGTTTGACCCTCCTAGCTAAAAGTGACCCCGCTTTCTCCCCCTGATCCTGATAGTTTGCCTTGGTTTTAATTAAAGCCAGCTCCGCTTGTTCCCCTAACAGTTTCAAATATAAGTCCTTCAGCCTCACCAGCTCCAGCTTATCCTCCTCAGCCACCTGCCCAACCACCATACCTTCTTTGTCTCTAATCCGAGCCAAGAGCTCGGTAAGTGCCCAAACTCGCTCCTTTTTCCTATAAGAAGCCTGGGCAATCAAAATCCCCCTAATGAAGGCTTTAAATGCTCCCCAGACCATGTCCGGCCTAGAATTGGCCCTGAGATTGTTGACTATAAATTCCACTATATGTTCTGTCACAAGCTTTGTAACCTGAGGGTTGCGAAGCAGCTGATTGTTGATTCTCCACCTATTTCCACTTTTAGGTAAATTTGATAGGAGAATAGATACAACCACCACTGCGTGATCAGAAGGTGGTCCCGGCATAATTTCTGCCTCCAGTACCCCAGACAGAAGGTCCCTGGAAACCATAATATAATCTATACGGGATTCCGATCCATGCACTGCAGAGGTGAACGTATACTGCCTGTCTTGGGGATGAATCACTCTCACACATCCACCAGACCATATTGGTCCAGCACCTCACAAAGGCCCTCCGAGCAGGCGATAACCTCAGCGTCCCTACCCGAGATTTGTCCATGAGTGGATCTAAAACCAGATTCAGATCCTCCTAAAATCATGGGAATCTGTACTGAAGGGAGATAACATTCCTGAAAGCTTAACAAAAACTCCTGAGAGTCTACATTGAGCCATAAATCACCCCAAATACCACCTCCACATTCTGGAGCATGCCCTTACCAACACAATTCTCCCATCCTCATCCTGAACAACCTGTAGTGGGACAAAAGGCACGGACCTGCCACCAAAATCATTATGCCCTGCTCTGTGTGTTACCTTGTGAAGCAAAAACCAACCCCATCTGTCTCGCCTCATAGAGTTACATTCGATTGGAGTAGGTGTGTTTCCTGTAAACGCAATATTTGCCTTTAAGACCTCCAGGTGTTTTAAAGGCTATACTGCTTTTCTGGAGTGCACCTTTTACGTTCCACAGTAACCTTAAAGGCCCCATACATTGCCATACGCTCACTGGTAGTATCGGCTTGTACCCAAACAAATCATACACCCTATCCCCAACAATACCGACTTGTGCCCCCCCCTCCCAAATGCCTCCAGTGAACAGTATAATATCTACCCCAGCAAGACCCACGTCATCGCTCTCCCCTGCCCTTGCCAAAACTTGTGTCATATAATTAACTCCTTTACCAACCCATCCCCCACTACCATACCCAACCACAACCGACCCTACCCTCTGCCAACAATTCCATCTACCTACTACACATCCCCACACCACCCCCCTTCCACACTCCATTGGTCCGTGACATCAGCACACCGCAGCTTCACTCACCCTCGCCCCCTTCCTCCCCTCTCACACCTGGCTCCCCCATTTCCATCTACCATCCCCTTGACCTACTCGACCTGTTACACCAAGTAATATACACCGGTTCTTAAATAATCCCGAAAGCCCCTGACCACCAGTCCATCCAATGCCCAACATAATATGGTAAAAATAGTTAATATCAACACTATATTATCAACCCCAACATTCCCAAAAGGCCATGATAATAAAAGAGAGATAAGAGAAATACAATTAGCCACATAACGCTGACCCCAAACCCCCAAAACCAACATCCATGATAACGTGGCCCCAAACGGCAAACTGCAACCGCTTTCGAAGTGCTATATTATATACACAAATCAATCACCGCCTAAGCACCGAAGAAAAAAAAAAAAAAAAGGGGGGGAGAAGGACTGAGACCCTGTTTCACCCTTTCAGCTGTCGATCACAGCAGAGTCCATAGTCCAGAGTTCACAATCCGCAGTTTAGGCCCCCACACAACAAAACTGAAGAAGTCTAAAGCCAGTCTATAGGAGCGAACAAAACCGAGCTCTTCAACCGCATATAATGACAGTCCCATTTAATATCCTCTCTTTATAGCAATCCAAAAAAAAAAAATGAAAGACAAAACGGCATCCTACTGCATAGCGTCCATCTTCCATCAAAAATCTTTGGCACAATTCTCAAATGCTGTAAACATTCCAACCAACTTCAGGGATCCTTAAATAGATTAGGTAGGGCAACCTGTTATGCCGACCGGGCAATTTCCACCGTGTCATACTGCTTCCACTCCCCTTTTATCAGGACTTGGAATTTGGCCGGGTAGCCCATTTTAAAATGCACACCCGCCACGATCAGCTTGTTGATCAGGGGGTTGAAGGTAGCTCTCCTCTGCCTTACAGTAACATTCCAACCCTGATCCTGATGCCTTCCCAGTAAAGCTCCTTGTTTTCCCTTACTTTGGTCAGGAACAGTTGTCGTTCCAAATAATTAAGAAAACGAAAAATCAAGGGGCGAGGTGGTGAATTAGGCGGAAGCATTGGCCTTAAAGCCCAATGAGCCCTCTCGATTATATAGGTCGAACCATAAGGAGAAGGGCCCGCTATCTTCTCCACAAACTTCTGGATAAATTTAATTGAATCAGGGCCTTCCTCTTTTTCCCGTAGCCCCAAGATAACAGCATTATTACGGCGAGACCTTCCTTCAAGGTCCTCGACGTTGGCTTCCAGTTTGGCAATCTTTTGCTTCAACGTGATTGCCCCTTCATCCGCCCTACCTATATGCCCTTCTAAAGAACAGATTCTCGTTTCACTGTCTGCCACTCTCCTGGCAAGCTCTTCCAACGTACCAGACAAACATTTAATTTCTGTGGCCAGCTCTTTCATCTCCGATTTGAATGGCCTAAACTCTTCCAAAAATCTCGCCAGCGTCAGAATCTCAGGTTCCGACTCCTCCGTCGCCGCCACCTGCAGCTGTTTCCCAATTGAGGCCCTTGCTTTTTTTGGGGCCTTCTCCGGGGATACCGGAGGTGTATGTTTCGGGTTTTTTTTCCGCATTTCAGTATCCATGCGGCACCGAACAGCTCCCTGCGGTTTCCTAAGGCTGTTTAAGATCAGCACGATCCTCTTAGCCGCACAAAACTGACACAAATCACCAATAATATCGGGAGGCAAACGGAGCTAACAGGGAATGCTGCTACCCCGTGCTCTGCATCACGTGACTCAGTCACAAATTTGCAAATTTGATAACTTCACCACAGTGTCTCTACCCAATTTAGATGGATAAGCAACTGCCCTTAAATTTAATCCACTGGTGTAATCAATTACCTCTGCACCCCAGTGCTAATTTACCAAATATTGGTCCACCCCCAATAAATCAAAATCATTTGTACATGCTCTTATATATCACTGCCCCTTTATTTAATTAAAGATATTCAAAAATCTAAAATTTTTTAACCACTTTACAATGTATACCTCCTTAGTTTTATATTTTAACTTCTGAATCCAATAACCAGTTCCATAATTGTGATCTGTTAAAACAGAATAATAGATAAGTTACTGTGCATTACAAGGCAGGAATCCCATTGAGAGGTTCTGGGGACATACGGAACCTTGAGAGCGAAGCTTGAGAGGTTCCCATATCCCCTGAACCTCGAGATGGGATTATAGCCTTGTGATGCACACTAACGTATTTATTTTTTTTAATATATGGAGCCGAGGTGAATCGACTAACCTTCAGTTTGAGGGATGAGTCGGTGGGTCCGTGTGCATCTCGGTGATCCATCTGTGAAACGTGGTTCCTGTGAGCATCAGCCTTAAGGATCTGGTGGCAGTGTGGGCTCTGTTTAGCCCCCTTTTTTTGTTTTGTTTTCCCTGTATTTTAACCTGAACTGTGGTCCCTCAACAGCGGTATCAGTCGGGCCACAGTACTGAGAAAAGAAGCCGGGCGAGAGCGAGGTAGATTGCTGAGTCCTGCATGGCCAAGAATGGAATAGATGAAGCCAGAGTAGAGAGCAAAGAAAAAACACTGCTCCTAGCGCTGAGGATTTCTCTCGCTAAGCGAGGGAGCGAGCCACCATGTTTTGCAAGTTGTTCTGCCTGTGCACACAGGAAAAGCGGCCAGTGAGAAGGCTTACCACCTGTCTGCAGTTCTGTTCAGCATACTGTGGCTCTTTCAGTGCTTTTTGCCGTTTGACTTTGGGGAATCAGTGTTATTTCCACCTTGTGCCAGTGCTCCCCCCCCCCCGTGTGGTCCATCTCCCTTGCTCCCGGTAACCGGAGCTCCAGTACTGTCTGCTGAGGGAAGGAGGAGGCAAGTAGCATCACGGAGGAGGAGGGGCAATCTGCTATAAAAGACCCGCGCTGTTCACAGAAGAAAAATAAAAAGAAAGAAAGCAAATAGAGGAGTACTCATTTGGACTGGTGTGCACAAGGGTCTTTGAGAATTTCGAGCAGTATTTTGTAATGTTTTAAATTGTTTTAGTAAAAATACCTCATTTTAAATAGAGGGTTGGGAGATTTTGTTATTTGGGGAAGATATATATAGATATTTAGCAATGGTAAGATCATTCTTATTGTCCCTAAATATACCTGCTGTATATTAATCTTGTTTTTTTTTTTTCAGTTTTAGATACATACTTTGCAACATGGGTAAAACATTAATTAATTCCTTGGTGATAGTATGCTTTATGCTTGGTATTTCTTTCATGTTTGGAAATGTAAATTTTAAACACGGAAATGTGACTGGGAATAGTTTGGGAAAACTGATTGTTAAACAATATGGGGATACTCAAACTTTACCCTTAATTATTTTGGGGACAAAGGTTAGGCCAATTGCTCAGTTGTTGATTCAAATTAAAAGTTCGACATTTTGCAAACTGGATGTTTTGACAGGTAAATGGAGATTGAATCGTGAGGCAAACTATAGATATTATTTTTGCCTTATGATTCGAAGACTCTTTTTAAAACAGTATGGAATGGTTGCAAAATTAAAAATTCTTATAGTTTTGAGTTTATTGATGTCAGGAAATATCCATTTAAATCCAGGGCCAGGTGATACTTGTTTAAATTCAGGGCTAGGTGACGAGAATATATATACAGCTGATATTCTACAAAGTAATAAGCTCTCGTTTGTTCAGTTGAACGCTAGGAGTCTTGTTCCACAATTTGAAATGATACGGGAATGGATTTTGGAATATAAACCAGATGTTATAACAATAACTGAATCTTGGTTAAATAAAAAGATACAGGATGAAGAAATACAAGTACCTGGTTATCAAATATGGAGGCACGATCATGGGAAAAGGGGTGGGGGTGTTTTGGTTTATGGTACTACAGTTTTGGAAATTAAAAACTTAAATTGTGTTAGTTCACCAGGCATGGAAAAAGTAGTTTTGGAGATAAAAATCCCACATTGTAAACCATTACTGCTGGTGGGTTGTTATTTATTTATTTATTTATTTATTTTAACATCAGTTTAAAAACCTTTCAGCCAGAGGCTCATTTACAAAGGTACCTCGTCATAAGGAAGACAGAACATACATACATGAGACAATCAGAAATACAGTACAGCAATAAGGCGCAGGCAAGTTACCTTCTCCCTAAGGGAGATGATCAACAGTTGCTTGTTCTCCAGGATTTTCTGCTTTCTTATAGGGAAAGTCATGAGCTTATGATTATGGGGGACATGAATATAGATTGGGTGAGGGTGTCGCCCACCAGCAAATTAATGGATCTAAAAACAACACTGGGCTTGTCTCAGATAATTACTATGGCTACAAGATTAAATGCCAAAACTCCCAATTCCTCCACTGTTTTGGATCTGATATTTACTTCTGATCCTATTAAATATGCAGTGGCTGGAGTGCTTCCAGATACATTTAGTGATCATCAGATAACTTTTTGTCTTAGGAAAACAGTTAAGCAATTGAGAGTTTCTCAAGTTAAATCTTATCGTAGTTTTAAAAATTTGGATTATACATCCTTTATGGTTGAACTGGAATAAAAAAACTGGAATTGACTAACTTTGATTCCCGATATAGATAGTGTTTGGTCATATTTTTGTTGTGAATTTATATCTGTATGTGATATTTTTGCACCTATTCGAAGCAGGAAAGTCAAACAAAAAAATTCCCTTTGGTATACTGCAAAGTTAAGAGTTTTTCGTAAGAAAAGGGATGCTGCATGGAAATTAGCAAAGAAAAAAAATGAGAGAGTGCTTTGGGAAAAATATCGATCAGCACGTAATTTGTATATTGCACAAATAAGGAAAGCAAAATCAAATTTTTATTTAACTGGAATGGCAACTGACCAGTTTTAAAAACCTAGGGATTTTTGGAATATGGTTAAAAAGTTACAAGGAAATAAGACCTCAGAACTGCCAAATGATTTTATGGCAGAAAATGGCCCATTGAAACTTTCAGATAGGGCAGCTGCTATATTAAATGAAATGTTTGCTGATGTAGGGCTTTCCCAGATTAATGCATGTACCCCTAATGGTATAATCCAGCAAGAGAGAAATCAAGAAAAGAGAGATGAAAATGGACCATTATTTTGCTTTCAAAATATCATTCCATGTCAAGTCTATCGGGAATTATTAAAATTAAATATAAACAAGGCCCAAGGTCCACATGGGATTCCATCCTTTTTGCTTAAAATTGCTGCCCCAGTAATATCCCCAATACTGACTGACATCTTTAACCTTTCATTAAAGACTGGTAGTTACCCACTAGTCTGGAAACAGGCAGAAGTGATACCAGTGTTTAAGGGAGGTCAGAAAAATGATATGCGGAATTATAGACCAATATCATTGCTTTCGGTCACTTCTAAAGTGTTTGAAAAAACTGTGGTTTCTCAATTAAATAGTTATCTTGAAAAAAAACAAAAAATACAATAAATATCAGTCAGGTTTTAGGGCACAACATATTACTACTACTACTGCACTGGTCAAGGTTGTGTCGGACATCCAGGTGGCCATGGATAGGGGCCTTCTGGTTGGAGCCATTTATATTGATTTGTTGAAGGCTTTCAACACTTTGGGACATCAGGTATTGATGGAAAAATTGAGATCTGTAGACCTCAGCCAGGGAGCCCTGGATTGGTTCCATGGCTACCTGGATTGCAGACAACAAAGGGTTAGGTTAGGTAGTAATTTTGTATCTGGTTATCTAAATATTAATTCTGGTGTACCTCAGGGGTCAGTGCTAGGACCCATCCTATTTAATATATATACAAATGGTGTTGGACATCTGATGAACGATGTCCGGCACCACTTGTATGCAGATGATACAATATTGTATCTTGAAGGGAAATCTGTGGGATATATACAGGAAAAATTACAGAAATATTTTAATATACTGCAAACATATTTTTCAGAACATGGTTTGGTTTTAAATTCACAAAAGTCACAGGTAATGTTGTTTTCAAATAAAAAAGTATCTATGGATCTGGATATTGAGACATTGGATGGGTGTAGCCTGGCCTCTGTGGATCGTTATAAATACTTGGGAGTCTGGTTGGACTCTCATTGTAGTTGGGATTTTCATATTGATAACTTGATACAAAAATTGTGTAAAAAGTTGGGGGTATTGCATAAGCATAGAAAATGTCTCTCACTTGATGTTAGGTTAAAGATTGTGAATTCTATGATTCCGCATATTGATTATGGTGATGTCATATATAAAGGGGCAGCCAGGAGCAGCTTAGAAAAGCTTGATGTTACCTATAATAGATATGCACATTTTGTTTTGGATGCACCTTGGAAAACACATCATTGCACTCTTTATAGGAACTTAAATTGGATATCCTTGACAGAACGGCGAAATATGCATGTGCAATGGCTAACCTATCGCTGTTATTTTAAAAAAGCACCAGGATATCTAGTGGAATTTCTGGAGGAGTGGAATGTTAAGGTAGGATTGAGATCTGAAGGGGAAGTAAAATTTAGAGTACCTTTATGAGAACAGTGAAGGGCCAACATTGTTATGTATATGAGGGTCCAAAACTGTGGAATTCATTGTCAGGACACTTGAGGTCAAGTATAAATAAAATATCTTGGAATAAAATAAAATTATGGCTTGTAAAGGAAGCAATGTCCTTAAAAACTTGCTGTACTTGAGTTGTTTGTATATATGATATATTGTTGAAATTCTTATTTGTCCTTTTCCCTGGTTATGTTTGTACTGTGTTTCATGTACGTATAATGTGTGTATTTGTATGTATTTAAAATGAAACTGATATTTTTGTACAGTAGAACCCCATTGTAAATTAGCTGATGCTAAATTGGGGTTTATCCTGTTTCTGATATCAGAAATAAAGTTTTTACTACTACTACTACTCACTCACCAAGACATAGGGGGCAGACTTGGGCTTGCACTGTTGAGGTTTGGTGATAATAGTATTGTTCAGATACGGAATGATGGTATTACCATATCTGAACAATACTATCAGTTATGAAGTGTAGTATTATTGCTCTGGGAGCAACGGTATTACTGAAAATGTTTTATATGCTTTAGAATAGTATTATTTTAAAAATCCATATATTAAAGAAATTAAATTCACAAATTTAAAAAAACTTGTTCTCATTAATTGTAATTAACCTATTTTACATTGCTTAATTTGTACCACAGTTGTATAACCTCAGCTTTTATATATCACTTTTCATTACTGGTTCCCGTCTCAACCATCCTATTACGTATTTACTTAATACATTTACGTTTCTTTTTGTTCTCTCTGTTAAACTGAAAACTGAAAAAAAATGTTTGGTTTTTACTCAGCTTTATGTTTACACCCATACGGTGCTGTATTATAAACTGTGGTTTACCTCCATATAGTGCCACTTGCTTTGGAAGCTGTACACTTCTATAAATCCTGTGCAGTGAATGGAAAGGAAGAAGTGTTTTTTTTTTTTTATCTTAACTGAAGTGTAAATTCACTCCCTTTTAATGTCTGAATGCAAGAGTATACAAAGTTTGCAGCTCCACTGTTGGGCGGAGACGATGGCTATGTCATCGATGATGTCAGGCCCACCCCCCCAACGCAGCGTGGTATGTACACCGCGCATGTGCAGATGGCAGCAGCTCCTGGTTCCAAAGAGTGTCGCAGGCGGCACATAGCACTCCCTTCTAACTAAATCAGGTGTGAAACATTTTGTATACTCTTGCATTCAGACATTAAAAGGGAGTTAATTTACACTTCAGTTAAGATTAAAAAAAAACCTTTTTCTCACCCCAGGAATCCCTCAGTGTGCCTGATGATAGCAGTTTGCCAACTGGGTTCAGCTGACTCTGGAGGAAGAGTTTATGTAAATGAGTAAACTACAAATGAGATTGTAGTAAGAGGTTGCTGCATGCAGGTTGTGCTGTGTTCTCTTCAGATTCTTTTTTCCTCCTCTAGTGGACACTGGCTTTGGAGTCTCTCTCTCTCTCTCTCTTTCTTTCTTCATGTGAAGAAAGTTCTTTTTTGTATTGTTTTCACTTTGGCTGCCTTGAGGTTCATTTTCTTCATTTCTAACAGTTTTTTTTTGGCTTCTGGACTCCCAGCGCTTTTCAGGACCAGTTTAATTTTTCCCTCACTGGAGTTACATTGTGTTTTTCGCGATGTATTCTCTGACAAGAAACTACTTTTTCTGAGGTAAAAATCTTGTTTTTTTCTCATTTTAAACTAATTTTTAGGGTTCTCCCCCATTTTCAAGGGGAATTTGCTTTTGATTTTTCTTTCTGGTACCTGTTTTTAGGAATCGTTCTTGCGGTTCTGTAGCGCTTGGGGCAGTCATTTTGAAGTTTTAACTCCCTCTTGGGAACATTTTTATAGTCTTTTGGCTTTCTTTTTCTGTCAGACAGACTTTTAAACTGAGCTGGACCTAAACATTTCTGTTGTTCTCTGTTTATTATTTATTCAGTCCTGGCCCTCATTTTAGCCATGACACTGCTATTTTATTATAGGACCAAGCATTTTTTTTATTTGCCTCATGTAAAAAAAAAATTATCACATTTTTTCAGTCCCCCTCTTTGTCTACTAAGTCCTCTGAGGAGGAGACTTCTACTCATCATAGAAGTGAAGACAGGTCCTCCAAGGACCCCTGTGAAAATAAGTCTGATAAAACTAATGCTGACCTAGCCAAGCATAAAAGAAACTCTGAGCAGGTATCTGATTCAGTGCCTGCCAAAAAACAAACAAAAAAAAAACCATTGCTGCCCCTCCCATTGAAAGGCAAAAGGAGATGCCAGTGACAAATGAAAATAATAATAATAATCTGCTTTCTCCTATGGAGTTGCCAAAGGCTTGGCAACTGTTTAAGACCTTTCAGGCTATGGGTGACATGTTTGAAGACCCACCTGGACCATCTACACCTGCTCCTTCTAACCCCAATCAAGACTGAGGTTTCTATTATGATGAATTGGAAGAGGATCAGGAAGAAGATATAGAAATGAATGAGACCCTGGCCAGGAGTTTGACGCCCCCTTTGCTAGGTCAGGAGGATTTCACCTCTCACTATAATTTTGTCCAGCAGATGGTGGACACCCTTAACCTTTCTATTCAAGAAGCCTCAGAAAAGGAGGAGGAGCCAGACTTCCTAGATATGATGGGCCTCCCTCCTCCCAAGAAGTTACTCCTTCCAGTTCACAAGTCCCTCCATAAGGTGACTTTTAAACTATTACAAAATCCTACGTCCATCCCAGGGGTGGACACAAAAATAGAGAGAAAGTACCTGCTCAATAGAAACAACACTGAGTACCTTTATACACATCCTGATCATGATGGTGAGGTGCAAGCGGCAGCCTGTAACAAGGCTAAAGTACCCTTATCATCACAACCTCCTGATAAGGACTTCAGAAAGCTGGACACCATGGGCAAAAAATCTTACACGACAGGCTCTCTGCCACTTCGTCTAGCTACATATATGGCATACTCAGCTCAGTACCAAAAAGCCTTATGGAACACTGTCCTGGCTATCAGTTACAAGCTCCCTGACAACATTGCCCAGGACCTGTCCGAAACAGTACGGACTGCCCTAGATATCACCAGGTATCAATTCCATATGGCCATGGATACAGATGACATCACCTCATGGGCAATGGCACAAGCTGTCTCCCTCAGGAGATTTGCCTAGTTAAGGACAACCAGTCTTACTCAGGATACCCTGTAGGAGATCATGGAATTGGAAAGACACAGACACAGCAAGTTGGTGCAGCAAGATTAACTTTGCCAAGCCAAATATTTTATTTATATATATAAATTAACAAATAAGCGGACTTCAGTCGACAAAATAAAGAAAAAAGTAATAATATATAGCTCAAAGTGAAATCACAGTTCAAAACACTGTTCAGCTTCTGAAATACAGTAAGTTATTACATTACAGGATGAGTAGTTATCCCACCTGTCGACTCAAGGTCTGAAAAGAGCTGCAGACCTCACTGGATCAGCATTGCACTGATCCTCCAACTCATCTGATCTGGACATCTACGAACAAGGGCGTAGCTACGGATGCTCCAAACAAGCCATGGCATACCCAGTTTAGTAGCAGGGGGTTGCAAACAAGCTGGTCAGCATTGCTCTGCCCTGTAGTCCATTGCATTTAAATTCCTTTTTTTGGCTTCACAGGCTTTTTCTTCTCTCTTTCTGCTTTGTTTTGGGGAGGAGAGGGCTGCAGAGTGGAGCAGCAGACAGAACAGACTCAGAGTCGGCTACAAGAATGAAGACTTCATGTGGAGTGGCAAGTGGAGCAAATCTGCCTACCTACAAGGGAGAGAGGGAGAGAATTTCTGCTGTGGTCTTGGACTCATGGTGCAGTCAACAGCATTTACAAGCGGGCAGTGAGTACCACACTAGTAGCACAGACAGACAGCAGGTCTAGTGTGGGAATCATCTAACTGGAGCCAGGAACCTTGGATTTGAGTTGGGGGGGGGCAGGCATGAACAACAGTGGGGAGAGGGGGTAGCAGAGTGGCAGGTTAGTGTACAAATCAGAAATGCCTGGCTACACCCCTGTCTACGAACACTGTTTTATACCTGGTGGCCATCACTACACAAACTTCTTTAAACAACACAGTTTTTACATTGCACAAATACTGTGATATGTACTCAGTTGATAATACATATATAAATATTCATGGCATAAAAATAAGTCATTTAAGAAGATTTGTAGGAAGTACTGTAGCTCACACAGGCTCCTCCCTCAGGCTGTCAGTGCATAAATATAGAGAAATATGGCTGGCCGGCTCTTTAATAACAAACTGAGCAGCACTTGGGTAGGACCTTGTGACGCCAATCTACAATCTTTGGTGAGTGAATTGAACATAAAGATAAAACAAAGCATAAACTATAAGACTCATGTCTGCAAAGGTTACTTCAATTCATTTTAGTTGTGCTCTGTTTATTATATACACACTTCAACAATTTCTAACATTTGTTAACGTTTTAATAGCTATAAGGACCTGAAATAGCAGAGCAAAGTCACCTAGCAGACACAACTTCAAAAGGGGGAATCTGTTCAGTGCATGGTATTTATTCAAGCTGCTTTTAATTTACTCAGTGTGAGGAGCGAGGGACAGAGCGGCGAGAGATGTGGTAAAATAAACTGCAAGTCGCACCTCGCAATGCCGACTCTGTCTCCTTGCAGCACGATTATTCTAAGAGCTGTAAGTTACTTTACATATTCAGCTCTCCCTTAAGGAACATAAAGGTTTGTGCATAATTTAAACACTTGAGTCTTTGGCCCATGAAAACAAACAATTGGAGAAGCAGGCTCTTCATTTTATCATTTTACTTTGTCTATTTCTTTCTGCCCGCTAACATCACTATTACAGATTGGCCGGAGGCACGCAGAGCATAAGCAGCTCATACAGCGTGCTCCGGTCCAGTCCATGCGTTCGAGAGACAACATACTTTTTATTTCTTTAATTTTTAACAACCTGCCAGCATGTCGGGAGCAGAAGAGAAGCAAAAAGCATGTACAGAGACCATTTATTTCTTTCGGGAGCTCCCGACTGGCTAAACATTTATCTACTCTGGGGAATAGCGCTGGCAGATGCAGCTTGCGATTTGCGTTCTGACTGGGCTCTTTAAACAATATTTTGGTACTTTGAGCTGCGGTAGACATAACGCAGACTCATATAGCGTTCAATCTATACATCGTGGTTTACACACATACCAGTACCCTAAATACAGGGACACTTTCATTATTAACCAGTCCCTGGGTTTCCTGATCAATGTGCAGAAGTCTCAAATGGAACCAATCCAAAGTACTGGAATTCATTGGAGCAGAACTAGATACCTAACAAGGAAAAGCTTTGCTCCCGTTGGACAGGGTTCAGAATCTCCAATCTCTGGCACATTTATTTGTAGTAGGCCAGCCAAGGCCAGCCAGACACTTCCTCAGGTTACTAGGCCACATGGCAGCTACCATGGCAGTGGTTCTAGGTACCAGGTTCCAGATAAGGTACATCCAATACCACCAGAGGGCTTATTGATCCCAGAAAAGAGACTCCATGTCAAAGCTAATTCCAGTCACAAAGATGTTCCTGCAAGCCCTGGGCTGGTGGAAAGATGGTCAGAATCTCAGGGAAGGGGTTTCCCTTCTAGCAGAGGGAGCCCTTCAAGGTCCTCAGAACAGATGCCTCCCTTCTAGTTTGGGGGGCCCACCTAGAGGATCAGTCTGTAAGCAGCGAATGGTCCCCCGTGGAAGCCACCTGTCATATAAATCTCCTCAAGCTCAGAGCTGTGTAAAAGGCCATAAAGGCTTTACCCCTCAGCTTAGCGGTCACTCTGTCCAAGTCAGGACAGACAACACTACCACCATGCTTTATATCAATAAACAAGGGGGTACAAAATCCTCAAAACTCTGCACAGAGATTATGAGGATTTGGCTGCTAGCTTACTCTCTGGACATACTGCTAACTGCCATTCACCTTCCAGGCAAAGACAATGTCCTTGCGGACTCTTTCAGTCGTATCAGTTAGGGTCACCATGAGTGGACCCTAAACAGTCAGGCTATGGTATTCAGGAGATGGGGCACTCCAGAAATAGACCTATTCACTTCAGAGCTCAATCATCAGCTCTCCCTATACTGTTGCAGGCTCCCATTACTGGGCACAATGCCAGTGAACGCATTGCACCTCGACTGGCCAGACAGGTTCCTGTATGCTTTTCCACCATTCCCCCTGATTCACAGAGTGCTCCTCAATCTCAGGAGGCAGCCTGCAACAATGATCCTGATAGCCCTGGACTGGGCGAGACAGCCTTGGTACTCCCAGCTTTTCTACCTATCAATCCGGCAACCTATTCGTTTGCCTCCCAGCCACAGTCTCTTGACTGTGCCTCAGAAGGCAGTCCCATACCCCAGCGTCCAGTCACTTCACTTCAAGGTCTGGTACTTGAGGAGCTAGAGTTCCCTAACTCTCAGTATTCAGAGCAGGTCCTGAAACTTCTCAGACTGACTGACAAACCTAGCACCAAAAAAACTTACACCTCTAAGTGGAGGAGATTTTCTTTGTGGTGTAAGGATAAAGATACTGACCCCATGCAGTCAAGTCTGTCTTCTGTTCTTGACTATTTGGTACATCTACAGTCCTCAGGTCTGAAAGTCTCATTTCTGAAAATTCACCTGGCAGCTATTTCAGCTTACATTTTGGTGTGTAAAGAGAAATCTGTAATTTCTCACCCCATTTTTAAGAAAATTTTCAAAGGTCTATTACACCTCCAACACCCTTTTAGGGAACCAGTCCCTCCCTGGGATTTGAACCTCTGTATAGCCATGTTACTGGATACTCTATTTGAACCTATGGCTACAACAAACTTAAAATATGTCACCTGGAAAATGATATTCCTATTAGCAATCACTTGTACCAGGAGAATTTTAGAGCTGCAGGCTCTTTGTACAGAACCCAACTACATTGTTTCCCACAGAGACAAGGTTGTCCTCAGAACCAATATGAAATTCCTTCCCAAAGTGGTTTTGAAGTTTCACCTCAACCAGTCTATCACCCTGCCAGTCTTCTTCACAGACAGTTCCACTCCTGGCTAGCATAGCCTGGACGTTAACAGGGCACTGACCTACTATCTGGAATGCACTAGAGACTGGGGCATCTCATACCCAGCTCTTCCTTACCTATGGAGAGGTAGGCAAAGGCAGACCAGCCTCTAAGAAAACTGTCTCTTGCTGGATAGTTTCCTGCATTCAATTTTGTTAAAATAATGCAGGCAAGCAGCCTTCACAAGGCCTTAGAGCCCACTCTATTAGGGGTACTGCAGCCTCAGTGGCTGCTCAAAGAGACATTCCTTTGCTAGATATTTGCAAAGCAGCAACTTGGAAAACTGTACAGACTTTCACAAAGCACTACTGCGTAGATGTACAGTCCAGATTGGATGCCAAATTTGGCACGGCAGTCCTGCAGAACCTTTTTCCTAAATAGGTTCTGCTTCCTCCTCCCAGCTGCACTGCTTTGTAGTCTGCAGTCATCAGGCATACTGAGGGATTCCTGGGGTGAGAAGAAAAAATGACTTACCATAGTAATTTTGTTTCTTCTAGGGGATCTCTCAGTATGCCTGACCTCCCACCCATCTTCCCCTCACAGAACCTGTTTTAGGTACTACAGTCCTTTATTCTAGCCAAATTTCCTTCTAGAGCATGTTTTTGGTACAAGGCTTTATGCTTTGCAGTGTTTAGTGTTTGCCTAGTGTGGTTTGATGCTTTTCTGGGTTTTTTTTTCTCTTTTTCATAGGCATAGGATTTTTGAGTGGGAACCTTTTGGCCCCCTTTTTCTGCTTCAAAAAGAATCTGAAGCGAACACAACACAACCTGCAGGCAGCAACCTCTTGCTACAATCTCATTGGTAGTTTACTTTAGTCATTTACATAAACTCCTCCTCTGGAGCCAGCTGAACCCAGCTGGCAAACTGCTATCGTCAGGCATACTGAGAGATCCCCTGGAAGAAACAAGATTACTATGTTAAGTAATTTTTTCTTCTTTTCCATGCACTACATAGGATTTATAGAAGCATACGGCTTCCAAAGTAAATGGCACTATACGGAGGTAAACCACAGTTTATAATACAGCACAGTATGGGTATAAACAAAGTCGAGTAAAAAACAACCTTTCTTTTCTTTTTTTTATGTTTGACAGAGAGAACAAAAAAAATCTTAAATGTAGTAAGTAAATACGAAATAGAATGGTTGACACACGGGAGCCAGTAATGAAAATTGATATATAAAACGTGAGGTTATACAACTGGGGTATAAATTAAGCAATGTGAAAAGGTTAATTACAATAAATAAGAACAAGGTTTTTAAATGTGTGAGTTTCTTTACAGATCACAATTATGGAACTGATTATTGAATTCAGAAGCTACGGTCTAAAACTAAGGAGGTATACATTGTAAAGTGGTTAAAAATGTTTGATTTTTGAATATCTTTGTTTTTTTTTGTCAATTTTATTTCTACCACTTGCTGGCCAGGGCATCTCTCAGAGGTGCCCTCTTGGCTCGGCTCCTCTACTCCATGCCTGAAGTCTCTCCCGTCTAGCCCCCACCCCACCCAGACATTCCAGCCTCCTGGATCACCCCCTTGGGGATGGCCCACCTGTCCTACCTGGTGGCCTTTCTGGGATTAGAGGGTCTGTCCGGTGGGGGTGGGAGGGTCGGTTGTGCTATCAGGGAGATGGCCTGGCATTGTGGATTTGGGGGCCGGCCACTGGAGCCCTCATTGCCTCCCTGGTCTGAGGGGATTCTTTGAGTGCTTGTTTACCCTGCAGAACTCAGATGTTCATTGACATCAGGTGGCACATCATGCCGATGTCTGTCATGGTTCCACCCCAACAATCTGTGAGCGCTGCCTTCTTCCTGCGCTGCCCCCAACCAACGTTAGGGGCTGCCCAAGAGCGGCGCTATCTCCTGATTCCACCCTGGGAAGGGAGAGCAGTCCTCTGGACACTCAATCCTTTCCCTTCCCTGCCGACCCTCAATGGCCCGGGCCCGTTCCTGATCCCAGGTCTCCGACGTGGCACGAGGTGTGGTGTCCAGTGCCTCAACCCTCAGTGCCACCGGGACGGCTCAATTTTTTAATATCTTTAATTGAGTAAAGGGGAAGATATATATAAGAGCATGTACAAATGATTTTGGTTGACTGGCGGTGGGCCAATATTTAGTAAATAAATACAGGGGTGTAGAGGTAATTGATTATACCAGTGGATTAAATTTAAGGGCAGTTGAATGACAATCTAACTGGGTAGAGCCACTATGGTGAAGTTAACAAATTTGCATACTTGTAAACATTTAACTAATAGAAATGATTGTATAAACATTTTTTTTAGAAAACAACACAGCGGGCTAGAGGAAGTGGCATTTCCATGAAACATTGCCCATTTAATGTGTGAAGGAAGACTATAATAAAAATTACATTGATTTATTTAGTTGAGTTCACCCCTCTTCATTGATCAGCTTGTGAATAGTCATGTTGTGAATGACCCAAGATTTACTACTTTAACCTTTTCAAAGGAAACACAACCTGGACCAACACTGAATCTTTGTAGGACAAAGCCTGGAGCTCACCAGTCCTCCTTGCTGAACACATAGCAACTAAGAAACATACCTTGTAAGACAGCACCTCCAATGGTACTGACAAAAGCGGTTCAACAGGCTCCTTACAAAGAGCGTTAAAAACCAGATTCCATTCCCATGGGGGAACAGGGGATCAGAACAGAGGTTGACTCCTGCTGACAGCCCGCAGAAAATGAATAACCTTCTGGTTAGTCGCTAGGGATGAACCCAAGGGCCGACGCCTGACCTATCAGGGTGCTCAAAGCCAAGCCTTTCTCCACTCTTTCCTGCAGGAAATCCAAAATCTGCTGAACCATGGCTTTAGAAGGCCGGATATTTTTTCCCTTGGCCCAAGCAAAAAAGGTGGTCCATACGCAAGCATAAGCTACCGACGTGGAATTCTTTCTGGCAGCCACCAGGGTGTCCATCTTCTTAGAGAAGCTCTGTTTCAGGAGTCTCCTCTTCTCAGGAGCCAGGCCATGAGCTGCACCACTCTCAGATTTGGATGCAGAATGCGGCCTTGAGAGAAAGTCACCCCTGCAGTGAGAGGCAAAACAGCATGCGTTGAGCTTGGTTCACTAGGTCTGAGAACCACGGTCTTCTGGGCCACTCCGAAGCTATTAGAAGAAAGCTTCCTCTTGAGTGTCTTAGCTTGAGTCTGACCTTAGGGAGGAGTGGCAGAGGAGGGAAGGCATATGCTCTGCCGAAATTCCACGCTTATGACAGGGTGTCCACTGCCTCTGCCTGTGGACACCGGTAGCAGCTGAAGAACCGCTGAACTTGAGCATTGTGGCTGGAGGCGAACAGGCTGATCTGAGGATGACCAAACCTTTGACATAGAAGGTTAAACACCTCTGTGTTCAACATCCCCTTCCCTGGTTGAACATTTTCACAGATTAGCCAGTCGGCTTGAATGTTTAACTCCCCCGCCAATTGAACTACTGACAGAGATAGAAGATTCTCATCTTCCCACATCAGGAGATCAGTAGCTTCTTTCAGCATCTCCCTCCTTTTTGAGCCCCCTTGATTGTTTATGTACGCCATTGTGACAGTGTTGTCTGATCTTATTTTCACAGCCCTTGACCACACAGTCCTCATCTCCAGAATGTTTATGTGTAGGTTCTGTTCCTGTGCTGACCATGTCCCTTGAATGGGAATGTGGTCCAGGACTGCCCCCCAACCTGACAGGCTGGCATCAGAAGTCAGAGTGAACTCTGGGGGGGGGACTTCCATGAGAGACCCTCTGCTCAGATTCTCCAAATTCACCCACCAGTTTGGTCACTGCTGCAGTCGTGGAGAGACTGGGATCCTGGCCTGATAATCCTCTGAGATCGGTCCCAGACTGACAGTAACTCAATCTGTAGGGGCCTCATGTGAAGGTGAGACCACAGAACTAGTTCTGTTGCTGCCATCACAAGGCCCAGAATTTGCAGAAGGTGGTGAGCTGAAGTTGACGATTTGCTCCTCAACCACTGAACCTGTCTCAATAGGGTCCTCCTTCCTGGTTGGCAAGAGGAAGACCTTCCCCTCATCCATTTTGAACACCACTCCTAGGTGTACCAGGGTCTGTGATGGCTCGAGAGGGCTCTTCTCTGGATTCATCACCCAGCTGTGGGACTCCCAACATCGCCAGAGCCCAGGTGATTGACTTCCTTGCCAGTAGCATAGATGATGCTCAGATGAGTAGATTGTCTAAACAGGGGTAGACATGAGGTCACTGACTTCCTTGCCAGTGGCACAGATGGTGCTCAAATGAGCAGATTGCACGGGTAGGGGTAGACGTGATGTCCCTCCTGTTGGAGTTGAGCCACCAGGACTATGAGCACCTTCGAGAAAACCCTGGGGGCTGCTGCCAGCCCAAATGGGAGCACTCTGTACTGGAAGTGGTGTCCCAGGACCGTGAAGCTGAGGAACCTCTGATGAGACTGTCGGATGGGTATATGGAGATATGTATCCCTCAGATCTGTGGAAGCTAGATAATCTCCCAGCTGGACAGCTCGGATGATTGAACGCAGGTATTCATCTTGAAGGTTGTGCGGTAAACAAACTTGTTTAGGTGTTTCAGATCCAGAGTAGGCCTGAAACCCCCGACTCATTAGCCTGAGTAACACAATTGGGAAAATAGGAACCCAGAGGAGAGGGTTTCATTACCGTTTTACAGGTCTTAGATCTTTTAAAAATTAGAGGTCACCGAAAAGACATAGCACCAGAGCAGAATAGCCCTGCAGGTGCTAAATATTAAAATCCCAACAGAAAATATATAGGGTTACTATCACAATCCCCACCTCTGCTTGTGGTGAAAAGCAGAAAAATCAAAATAAAGTACTTCCTGCAGCTGGGCCAGCTGCCAGGAGGAGAAGTGAGAAGAGAAAATGCCAATAAAGTGTAGAACCGCCGCATCTAGTGCTAGCAAAGTGCAGGAGCGCACTCAGACAGTGCACGTGTGTGTTGTCACATTGCTATGCATGACGACAGCATGCAAGAGGAGGGGCACAAATGGTGCGCTGAGCCTAAAGAAGCCTTGGAAGAAAGGCGCGAGCCCAGCAGATGGAGGTAACAGCAGGGAAAAAAATGGCGGGAAGCTGCATGGCTCGGTGGAGCCGATATTTAAATAAAAAAACTCACAACCCCCCCGCCAAACAACCTAAAAGGTGAAGAAAAGCTCCACAAACCATGGGAAAAACTCAGCTGAGTCTAAAGCCTCTCATTCCAGCAAGCTTTTTTTTTTAACCTGCTGAGGGAATTTATTTTTTTAATGTATATAAATGTTTTTGTGTTTTTCACCCATCCCCATTCTCGGCCGGGTGCATGTATGTGGAGGCACGCGCACACCATGGCTCAAGATACCCTCCTGCAACTTTCCGCCCTTCCCACCTACGCTAGCCACTGGACCTCCACTTGGTGGCAATGGAACTAAGGGGGGGGTCAACTACCACCCGAGAGAGGAGAGCTTCCCTATGGCTGCTCAATCCTGCTCCCCCCAGCATGCCGGCTCCCCGATGACCCGAGTCTGTTCCCGAACCTGGGTCACTGGTGTGACACGAGGTAAGGCATCCAGCACCTCAGCTCTCTGAGCCACCGGGCTGGCTGTGCTGAGGGAAATTTCATGGGGAAATGTCCCTAGAAGACAAGAGCCAGAATAACATGGGAAATACTCCCTCAAAGTGTAAAAATGTGCCGGCCCAGTGGTGCTGAGGGTTGAGGCGCTGAACGCCACACCTCGCACCACGCCTGTGACCTGGGTTTGGGAACGAGCCCGGGGCACCGGGGGTAGGCCGGGGAGGAGAAGAATGAAGCGCTCAACGGCTGCTCTTCTTCTCCGGGGGAGGTTCGCTGTAAGCTCCTGGCCGCCATACCGCCATCTAGGGAAGCCTGGTGGGTAGGTGCGGTAGTCGAGCAGCAGCAAGGGCATTGGGCAGACGTCGGCAGGGGGCAGAGCCTTCCAGCTCATTGGCCCCCATTGCACGCCAACGTCTAGGGAGAACAAGGGAAAAAACCCTTGGTCTCTTCCAGGCGATGACACCTCCCTGCTTATCTCAGGCTTACAACGACAGACCCTGCTGTACAGGATCCACATCTCAGCATGTTGGCTTTGGGGAGGTGAGTACTGGGGAGTGCCTCCTCACCCCACCCGGGGGGGGTTATCCGGGTGCCTTGGTTACTGTGTGGATCCATAGTACTCTAGGGGCAGACCGCGGCGAGACCAGGGAGAGCAGTTCAGAGGATGTCTGAGAGAGGGGAGAGACAAGGTAGTCAGGAGCATAAATACCAGGGTTAAAAAAAAAAAGTGTAAAAACAAGCACCTGTCAGGCAAAAACACATCCAAGAAACCCTATAAAACTGGGGAGGCACGTGAAAAGAGGGTCTTCAACACCTAGAGATGGAGGGAAACTCCTGGGAATGCCCTAGCTCAAAATCCCCAGAGGAAAAAAAACAGGTAGTTGCCAGAGGCACCTTTTTTCGTAAAGAAATTGGAGACCTGATCAAAAAAAACACCCCTGAACTATGTGGCAGATGTGGCCCCCAATCCAGTCACAGCCAGTGGAAAAGGGAACAGCAGGTTAGCTAATTTGAAAGCTGCAGCTAAGCAGGCACAATTTTAATTTAAGGGTGCTCCCTGTCACCAGGTAGCACCAACCTGCTATACAGAATTGCCACCCCAAATAACTAGTAGCTGAGTTTTCTTCCAGAGAAGCTTGTTAGTTGTTTCCCTTTTGATGGCACAGCAAAGACTGTAGAGTTGCTGCTGTCCGGAATGCTCATGTGCCCAACATTCTATGCTGATTCAGCCTTTGGGCTGTGCCATTTCCCCTAGTGGGGATGCATATCACCCATCTGTAATGACTATGCATTGACAATGTGGAGTGCTACAGGTAAGCAGTAAGACAGGACCGGGTGTTCACTAGACACTTCTAGCACATGGCCAGGAGCGTAGCGAGGCACAAGGCTGCAGGCAGAGTGCTTTCTGCCCCTGGCCGTGTGCTAGAAGTGTCTAGCGCACACTCCCAGAGTGTCTTGTTGCCCTTATGAAATGGGCAGCTAGCAATAAAATTGAAAAAATGAACAATTTTTAAATTAGCAATAAATATTAATTTATTAGAATAAATACTACTATGCAAGGAAAAATAGTCCCCATTTTTGGGTGGAGGATATGGCCCTAAAAAAAGGCAGCAAACTTTGTGGTGCATTTTTTCTGTTACAGTGGAAAGTAACAAACTCATTTGCCAAAGTAAACATTTCCCGTGCAGTTTAGTGTGCAGTTCCGCATGTTCCAGTGACCTGTGGAGAAGTATTCAGCTGGGCCAGTTGGTGGCGCTGTTGTATGCATTTCTGCACTGGAGCTGGTGGCTTGTGAAGCTGGGGATTCATTTTGGTGTGGAGCCAGAATGTTACTCCATTTCTTCCTGTCTTCCATGCCTGGTCTCCAGTAACTCTTCAGACTTTTATTCATTTCTGTTGCTTGTCACTGTCATAATTTTGGGCTGTGCAACCCAGCATTTGATAGCAACTGTATAGCCATGGCTCAGACTGAGTAGTTAGTGTAACACTGGCTGAGGTGAGCTTCTAGACTTAGATGGCCCATCATACTACTCACGTAGTTTAACCCCATGGGCTGTACTGAGTACCACACTGTCATTTTGTCTAGAGTTGCTTGTGGGCGACATTTTGGATGCATGTACAGAGCTTTGGGGTTTGATGGTAGCTTTGAAATGTATTTTTTAAAACTTAACACTGGGCACAGAGGGTCCCCTGGTATGGAGTACATGCAGCTTCTGAGGGTTTCCTTGTTAGACTCCAGAGTGTTGTTATGGTTTTTCATTTGCTTATTAAATTGTAGGGTGAGGTATTCTTGGCCATTTTTGTCTATTTTAATTTCAAAATTGTCTGGCGTCAATTGTCTTATGACCCCCTGCCTCTTCTAGCCATATATGGCTGGTTGTCTAGCCAGACCTTTCTAGCTAGACCTGTGGCTATGTCAGGGAAAAGTGCTTGTGAGTTCCTCAGTTTGTGGTGCTTTGCAACATCGTTTTTTCCCCACCTGTAATGTTTGAGGCGTGATGTAAATATACTGTTTGAATTGATAAACCCAGGATCTGTCATTATATTACTATTTCTCCCCACTGCTTGTTTGAGGTGTGATGTGAATACACTGTTTGAACTGATAAACCCAGGATCTGTCATTATATTAATATTACTCCCCACTGCTGGAGACTTAATTGATGACTTAGGGCTGCTCTTAAGGAACAGAAGGAGCTTATGGCATATTCTGCTCCTGTAGAGGTCCGCGCTTCAGCACAGAATCAGCAAAATATGTAATTTTTGGCTGTCTTCATATTTAGTGACAGCTTTTTAGAATTACATCACTCTTGAAATACATTTAGAGCCCAGTCAGTGGCTCTAACAGTGTTACACTCATTCTGAGCATCTTCTATCATATGTAACTGGTGTTCTGTCAGTGAGAGAAGCCTGCTACTTAAAGGTTGTTGCTGCAGCTGAGGAATGCTTTCTGTGAGGGCTTCCTGTCTGGTGGTTTCCTCTCTGCTCTCAAAGTGGCAGCACTTTCAGTCTGTGGTTCTGTTTGTGGCAGTATAGCACAGTGGGTTAAGGCTCTGAGCTGCAGATCTGGAGATCTGGGTTTGAATCCCACAGCTGCCTAGACGCATACTGTATGATCCTGAGCAAGTCACTTAACTTCCTTGTACTCCCAGGTCATATCTGGAAACAAGCTTTGGCTTAGTGAGCTACTTACTCCTGGTTAAAAAATGCCCCCCCAGTCCTGTTTGTGGATTTTGCTCTTCTAGCAGAATTTTGTCATTTTCCTCATTTTGAGACATGGAATTGAGCTGGTATTCATTTATGGAACTATCAAACATTATGGTATGTTCCAACATGACAAATGAATGTTGTATGCATTTTTTTGTGAATTACAGTGGTTGGCAACAATGGCAACTCTTGAAAATGCCAACGTTTTGGGCATTGATACCAGATGCCACTGGAGGTGAGGTAACCTGCACTAGTTGCTAGCCATGCACTAGTCACTTTTAGCGCATGGCCAACAACCAATCAGGTTCTTAAAAAATCAGAGCCTGTTTCATAAAAAGTATTATAGTATATGGTTAGGGCTTATAATGAATAGAAAGCCGTGGCTTTCAAAATTTTGTTGTAGGACAGTTCAAAGGTCAAAAAAGTTGTTGTACTATTGGTCTGACGTCACATCGATAGTACAACTTTTTTGCCTTGCCCTGCAACCTGATTGGCTTACTTAGCAACAGTCTGAGAAGAAAAAAATGTGGAACATGGTGGCGCGATTAAGTGAGCGCTGGTCGGAGGACCCTCGTCTTCATGACACGGAGAGCCTCGCAAGGCTCTGTGTCACTAAAGTGAATCGCCATTTTTTTTTTTTTAATTTTAAACTAAGTGCTGCCAAGCTAGCGGGACGGGGTGAAGCCGACCTGAGAGCGGGACGAGTGAGAGCAGGAGCAGCATAACACTATGAAGGTAACCGTCAACCTGGGGAAGAAATGAAAAAAAAAACACAAGCCAGGAGCCATATACTATAAAAAATAGTGGATGGGTAACCATCCACAACTATGACTGTGTTTCTATCTCGGTTGTTGAAGACATCATGGAGACCTCTCGAGCTTCGGCCTCGAGGTCTCCATGATGTCATCAAC
The DNA here is from genome assembly GCA_016271365.2 of Neoceratodus forsteri. Classification (NCBI taxonomy): domain Eukaryota; kingdom Metazoa; phylum Chordata; order Ceratodontiformes; family Ceratodontidae; genus Neoceratodus; species Neoceratodus forsteri. The sequence goes on from CM057453.1 coordinate 665,822,481, forward strand.
AACCTCGATGGAAACACAGCCTTGTTGTAGATGGTCACCCATCCACTATTCTATATATTGCCTCCTTTCTCTATTCTATTTCTCTCTCTTTCCCCATATGGAATGTTTACCATGAATACAGGGATTCAAAATTCTGCTCAGTTCCACTGGCAGAATGTTCCTCTCCTAACATACTGTACACACACACACACACACCCCATAGAGGAGTGTGTATGAACAGTAATACACAAGTCTGTTTCAATCAAGAGGTTTACATGCTAACAGAAGACCTCAAGAGCATAGCTCGAGAGGTCTGGTACCATGGAAACCTTGAGACTGAAACACAGCCTTGGATGTGTATGGTTGCTCATACACAGTCTTTTATAGTGTATGGGCAACCATTACTGCAAGCCTATGCCCAGCACATATTAAAAAAAAAAAAGATCCCCCCATGCTTTGCTAATTCTCTCACCGTTGTGAGGCTCAAGTGCAGTTTGTGAGGGACTGTTGTGGTTCTTTTAGTCACTGTTCACTTCCGGGGTCAGCTCTCTCACCACCATGGCTGCTTCATTGGGTACCATGGTTTGAAAAAAAGGTGGCACATGAAGATGTTCTATGTTGTGCTGCAGTAGCTATGTAGCTACTGCAGCACAGCAGCTTTGTTCTGGTCTGGAGATAGATTTCTGCTTAGAACAATGTTTCACCATACGTTATAAAGTACAGTTGTGTAAGAACTTACCATAAAAGCAGATCTTTGAGAGTATCTCTTGCAGCAGGTCATAACACATGGGAACCTTCTGCCGGAAGCACTTGTTTCTGGAAGACTTCTTAGCAGTCGTACCTGGGACCGACCTGTCATGCACCACATGACCAGGTCTGTGCACTTTAAAAGAGAGGGTGGTCCCAATACTCCTCAGTTCTTCTCATTAGCGACCTGATCATGATGTCGCCGAGGGAACAAAGAAGAAATATATATTAAAAAAATCACGTGTTTTCGATATAATCAAAAGACATATGCAGAAGTGTACATATCTATATATATATAAATATATAGCAGTTAGAAAATAAAGACAAACTCCACCCCCTAGTGTAGACAGGAAAAATGGGGGATGGAGGGAGGGGCTACATGACCTGCTGCAAGAGGTACTCTTGAAGATCTACTGTTACGGTAAGTTCTCACGCAACTATACTGTCTTCTTCAAGACAATCTCATGCAACGGGTCATAATAACACATGGGAAAATTCCCAAGCAGTTATGTGTAAAGCAGGGTGGCAGGCAAGTCCGTCTGTGTGAAAGCAGACCTTGGAGAACTGTACGTCTAAAGGTAGTCCTCGTGTAAAAAGCCAAGCCCATCAATGGTAATGTATAGGGGAAGGCCAGATCCTGGAAGCAGGAGCCATATCCCTCAGTACAGCAGCCTGTAAATCTGCTGTGGTGGTAGCCAGCGCTCATGTGAAGGGGGTCTTGACCACAGTTGAGAGCGGCAGTATATATGTCATTTTTGTTATAACAAAGAAAACAACATAGGCGGCCACCTAAGTTTGGACAGACCCTGTACCAAAACAGGGAGTTTTCCCTGCACTATCCAGGGGAAATGAAACAAAAAGTGGCACTGTTTTGTGCTGTGGCCTCATTCATTAAGAATGAAAGGGACTGTGAACAACCAAGATGCAAATCAGAGCAGCGTCAGGAGCTCCTTGCCCCACGTAAGAGACTGATAGCCGAATGTTTATTGATACACAGGAACAATTGAGACCACCTTAGTGAAAAAGGTAGGGTCGGGTCACAGAAGGACATCCTTTCCTTAGGAAAGGCAGATAGGGCCCTGTATTCACAAAGCCTAGAATTCAGCAATGTAGCCAGCCAACAAAACTGCAACGCAGAGTAAAAGGTTCCAAGACAGGAAGCGCAGGCCTCATGGAACTGTGGGCCCGAAATGGACCAATCGTCAGTCAGTCTAGGACTTAATTGAGAACCCCTAGAGGTAGGTGGAGTCCTACCAGGGTGCAGGGAGAAGAATGTCCCTTCAGAACAGTCATAAATATCCAATGGAGTCAGAGACCTTTCTCCCATCAAGGAAGGAAAGTCAAAAGTTCGCTGACAAATGGAACCCAAACACCGAAAGTGGGAGTAGCAGTATGTACAGAGGAGAACTTGAAAATAAGGTCCAACTCAATCCAGTCCCCTCAGAGAGAGACATGGCACCTGTTCTGTGAAGAAAGTGACATGGCAGGAGACACCCAGGTTAGGGTAAAGACGCCCCTCATCATAAAGGTGACTCTGGAACCAAGAGAGGGGTAAGCACTCAGGAACCAAGCTTGGAGGAGCAGGAAACATATAATTGGATTGAAGGAGCATTACCAAAAGAGAAGGTCAGGAGAGTGGGCATAAAGAGGAAGCGGTATCAGTACCAGTACCCTAAACTGTAACAGTGGGAATCACACTGGTCCTGACCCCAGAGGTGCCTCCAGTAAAGAGAGAAAACATCCAGCCAGGCTATGTCCAGGTCTGGCCATAGTGGGCAGCAGTGAGGCAGTAGGATATAGGGCAGAGAGACAAACAAATTCCTGTCAGGATGAGCCCAGCAGACAAAGATGTCTTTTACTGCATTCAGTAGAATTTTCCATTCATGCCCCACTGCTTTAAAAAGATGGAGGCTATCCGGCAGTGTATGCCTGCTGCCAAGGATATGTACCTCTAACGAGGTGTAGTCTGTTATGCGTGGCCCAGAACCCTATATGCATGGTTTAAATGCATATAGGCAAGGGAGTGGGTAATGTTTCCTGGTCAGGTAACATACAGTGGGGAAATAACTGATTGAATCATGTGCCATATCCCCCGTAGGAAGCGCCCCAAAGTATGGAGAGCATAGAAAATAGTGCTTCCAAGACAAAGACGCACAGATGGGCATTGCCCAACTGCCAAACACCAAGTATCCCCTAAAAGTCAGCAGGTGAAGCCTGGCCGAGACACCTCTGGTGCGGCAGATAATGGGAAGCCAGTTAGCCCAGGCGTGTCCATCAAATACAGGAAGGAAAGCATTTCCGACTGAATGTATGCCACAAAGTTGTACATTCATGCCCAGAGACTTGAACAATTTTTAGAATACTGACTGGTACAAGGCCCACTTTGCGAAGAATCACAGAGATCAAGGCCCAGTGTTATTGGAAGACTCCAGTGGCAGGATCTATCCTGAATGGGGGTTTCACTGCCTTTTGTAGCATAGGGTGAAGGTCTACCTTGATCATTGTCCAGAAGGAAAGAGAAAACATGCCCTGACCTTTGAGGAGGGGGATGCACAGGCAAAACAGGTATTCAAGTAGAAAAAAGCCCAGATCCCAGACATCAGGACAGATACTGTAACCATGGATTTGAAGGGACTTAAGGCTGTGGGCGGTCCCAGGCAGAGAACTTGCGGAACAGCACCCGTCGACCTCAGAATCAAAGGCGAGAAGGCTAATAGAGGTAGTGAACCCATGATAGGGAGGCCCCCCGCACGGTATCAGCGGGGTCCAAAAAAGGATTTTCATAAAAGAATTCTCCTGATACAAAAAATGACATGGAATGCACCAAAGTACAGTGCAACCAGAGGCGGTGGGTCTTGCAGAGACTGCGAAAAGCAGCATCAAGAAGAAAACTCAGAAAGGCGGGAGCAAAAGGCCCAGCATATGCAACCAAGAAAGTCACATGAGACATGCTTTCACAGTAGAGATCATGTAAACCATAGCCGCCATAGGTTCCAAGCAGCGAGTATAGTGGCCGTGGAAGCATCCCCAAGAAGCGGGATGATCACTGTGAGGACGTCTCCAAATAAGCCAATTCGTGCCTAGGGGTGTGCAGCTCCTACACCAGGGCCCCAGTGGGTAGAACCAGTCTGGTCCCTAGTTCTGAGCAAGAAAAAAAGGGTGCTCCACCCTAAAAACTGTAGACAGAGCCTGGTGTATAGCAGAGTTACAGGTGGAGACTGGGATGAGACCCGGAGGTAGGGCCACCAGGCCACAAGAATAGGCACATCCACCCATGCTCTACTGGCCCAACTCGAAGCTCCGAAGAGACACGGTCAGTCTCCTTAGGAATAATGGAGAGAAGAAAACTGGTGGGGAAACAAACCCCGGAAGGCCGGCAAAGAGTCGACTAAAAGGAGCCAGCACTGTTCGAAAAAGAGTCCCTCGGTTGTCAAGGAGGACATTGGTGATGTCAAAGCAGTGGAATAAATAACTGTATACACAGAATGAGGGCAGAGTTTCAGTTAAAGACCAAACAGGGTCCGGGTGTGAATTACAGAGGACACCCCATAGCTGAAGATGCCAGTCAGGTGGCGCGTAACTCGTGCTCCGTTAGGTGACGATGAGGAGGCCCACAGTGAGGCTAAAGGCAAGGGCACCTGGGTATAGGCCTGCAGATTATTCTGGGGTCCAATGTGGACAAGAGGGTCCAGGTCCTCATCGAGGAGAAGGGCGAAGCCTTCTGCAATGAGACGTCATCGGCAACAAAAGACCTAAGGCCAGTGTTGATCTAAGAGCAAAACCCATGGTGACCAGGAGCCGAAGCCTTCCCTGATGAGAGTGGGGAAGCCTATCGAAGCCAGTGGCGATGAGAGGGTGCAGAAGCCACTGTCAATGAGAGTCCATCGTTGGTTGTGAGGGCGAGAGCCCTCGACAATGAGAAGGCTGAAGCCCATGGCAAGGAGAGTGCCGAAGCCATCGCCACCAAGGCCCTCATCCATGACAGGGCCAAAGCCATCGTCAATGAGATGGCAAATGCCACTGTTGATGCAAGGGCAAAAGCCACTGTCAACGAGAGTGGCAGAAGCCACCGTTGATGAGAGGGCAGAAGCCATCATCGACTAGAGGGCAAAAGCCATTGTCAGTGAGAGGGCAGAAGCCATCGGCAATGAGAGGGTGGAAGCCATTGTGATGAGAGGGCTGGAGCCATCACCAACACGATGGCAGACACCACTACCTCTATGCAAATCATATGTCAGTCTGGCAAATCAAGGTTACTCTATGATGACACCCTCATTGGAGACAAAGAAGAATGCTGGGGACATCCACAAGGGAGACCCACAAAAGAGTGGCAAGGGACACCACAGGGGAAAGACACAGCTTCTGATAGGGGACTCAGTTGTTAGGGGTGTAGACCTGGGGAAGGGAGAGGAGAGGGAAGTAAGGTGCCTGCCTGGTTCCATAGCTTGGAGGGACAGGAAGCAAATCCTCAGGATTGCAGAAGCAGCATCACAGGAGAGGAAACTAGATATCATTGTCCACCTCGGGACAAATGACCTAGCTAGGCATGAGATCAGTGCAGTGCAGGATGAATTTGTGGAGATGGGAGGGCCTCAGACAGGTAGCAAGCACAGCAACCTTCTCAGAGGTGCTGCCAGTCTATGGCAGGGTGAGGCTAGGTACTGCACACCATGCAGTTTAATGAATGGTTGCAAACTGGTGCAGAGCACAGGCTTTGGCTTCATTGGGGAGTGGGGTCCACTTGGAGAGATGAAGGTCTATACTGGCATGCTGGTCTGCATCTGTCCAGGAAGGAAACATGCTCTAGGTGACAGGTTTAAAGGCTTCCTTGGCAAGCTTTTAAACTAGCCAAGGGGAGGTGCTGATAGGAAACAGGAAAGTTCAAGCCTCCCCCCACAAAACATGGCAGGTAGTAGGGTAAACACTGAGGTACAGAGCTTGACAGAGGGCAGGACAGGGGTAAATGGAAAAATGGACAAGGGCAATAAGAGCAGGGATGGGGTCAAAAAGGATAAAGCCAACATTAAATGGAGGGCAATGAGTACCAAGGCCCGGAGTCTGGGAAACAAGCTTCCAGAGCTAGTAGCCCTGATGGAAGAGGAACACTTGGATATTGTGACAGTCACAGAAACTTGGTACACGGAGAACCATGACTGGGATGTCAACATACCAGGGTACACAATCTACAGAAGGGACAGTGAGGGTGAAAGAGGAGGTGGAGTAGCTCTCTACATAAGAGAAGGGATCAAAGCTATAGAACTAAAAAGTAAAGGGGGAGGACAAGAGGAACTCTGGGTCACCTTGGAGACAGGGAATGGCATCACAATCCGCACAGGGGTTGTATACAGACCCCCATCTCAAGGGGAGGAAATGGACAAGAAAATGATAGAGGACATTCTCAAAATGGCTGAAAAAGGGGAGATACTGTTGCTGGGGGACCTGAATATGCCAGATGTTAACTGGGCTACATGGACTGCAGCCACATCCAAGAGCAGGGTCATTCTCGAAACCCTACTGGGGGCATGCCTTAGACAGCTAGTGGTGGAACCCACTCGGGAGGGATCAATATTAGACCTGGTACTCTCAAATGGAGAGAGGATCACAAATTTAGAAGTCAGTAGACATCTGGGAACAAGCGACCACTGCACAGTGTGCTTCACAATAAACACAACCATGGAGACAAGCCATACAAAGACAAGGATACTGGACTTTAGAAGGGCTGACTTTGGCATAATGGGTGAATACCTGAGGAATGCATTAGCAAATGGCCAGAAAGGAGGGGTGGAAGAACAATGGAGAAAAATCAAACTGCCATCATGGAGGCCAACAAGCCTTTGTGTGAAACAAATAAAGAAAACAAAGCGGAATAAAAAACCACTATGGTTCTCAAAAGAAGTGTCAGGGAAGGTTAAGGAGAAAAAGGTTGCATTCAGAAAGTGTAAGGAATCACAGACAGAGCACGACAGGGAACTGTATCAATTAAAGCAGAAAGAAGTGGGGAAGGCAGTCAGAAAAGCAAAGGCCCAAACCAAGGAAAAGATATCCAACTCAGTTAAGAAGGGGGATAAAACCTTTTATAGGTACATTAGGGAGCATAGAAAGGTTAAGGGAGGGATAGTGAAGATTAATAAAGGAGAGGGGAGGTGGGCAGAGGGAGACAGTGAAAAGGCAGAGATACTGAATGAATACTTTGGCTCAGTATTCACAAAAGAAGATGAGGAGGAGTTACCTAAACCAAACAGTAGAAGCACTCTGGGTAGGGGGATTGACGCCAGCCCATTTACAGAAGAAAGAGTCCTGAAAGAACTCCTAAAACTCAAGGTGGACAAAGCAATGGGGCCTGACGAGATTCACCCTAGAATCCTAAAAGAGCTAAGGGAGGACCTAGTGACACCACTAACCACACTTTTAACAAATCATGGGAAGATGGGGTGGTACCTGAGGACTGGAGGAGGGCAGATGTGATTCCCCTTCACAAAAGTGGGAGCAAGGCAGAAGCAGGAAACTATAGACCTATTAGTTTGACCTCAGTGGTGGGGAAAATGATGGAATCACTTGAAAGAAAGAATTGTTCAGTACCTAGAGGCCAGCGGGGCACAGGACCCAAAGCAGCATGGATTCACAGCAGGAAGGTCATGTCAGACGAATCTAATCAATTTCTTTGACTGGGTGACCAAAGTAATAGACCAGGGGGGCTTTGAATATGGCCTACCTAGACTTTAGCAAGGCATTTGACACAGTCCCCCACAAAAGATTAATAATCAAGTTAGCCAGCCTGGGAGTGGGTCCCAGGGTGGTAGCCTGGGTAGCAACTGGCTGCACAACAGGACACAGAAGGTAATAGTGAATGGAACACATTCTGAAGAAAGGGGGGTTACTAGTGGAGTACCTCAGGGCTCAGTACTGGGTCCAGTCCTCTTTAACATCTTTATAGGTGACATTGCAGAAGGTCTGGAAGGAAAGGTATGCCTCTTTGCAGATGACACAAAGATCTGTAACAGAGTTGATACACAAGGGGGTAGAAAGGATGAGAAGGGACTTGGCAAGGTTGGAGGAATGGCTGACATATGGCAACTTAGATTCAATGCAAAGAAGTGCAAAGTAATGCACCTGGGAAATAAAAAATCCAGGAGAAGAGTACACAATAGCAGGGGAGGAACTAACGACAACAGTAATGGAAAGGGATCTGGGTGTAGTCATATCAGATGACCTAAAGGTGGGTAAGCAATGTGAGAAGTCAGTAAGGAGAGCCAGGGGAGGGATGCATAGGGAGAGGCATCACAGGTAGAACTAGCATTTGTCAATGCTGAATGTTTGCTTGCTGGCATTGGCACTGGTAGTGTAGAAGTTACAGAGCTGCATAATAGAAATGGCAGTGAAGTATTGAACTGAAGCCAACCCCCACCCACCACTCCTGCAGAGAGGACAGGCATTGGGGTGTGCCTTTGGGTCACAGACATAACGGCCATGCCATTTCACTCACACCCTCACCCTGCAGACACTGACAAGTGTCACGTGTGCCTTGGGTCTTTGGGTCTTATGCGCACTCCCATTCCATCAGGAAATACGGCGAGATGGGTGCGGTACAGGAGAATGGGTGAACTTTGGGGTCAAGAGTCCAAAGCATACCTCGATGCCTCTCACTGGCTGCAGGATGTGGAATGGTATGAGCATTACAGGCAAGAATCCCAAGTCACACCCCTGATGCCTGTCATTCTCTACAGGGTGGGGCGTTATGGTTGGAAATCGTAACACCTCAGGCATTCGTTGGTATTTTCACTCCAAATTTTCAACATGTTTTGTGACCCCCACCTCATGAACAGTGGCAATATCAGTTTGTTAGCCGAAAGCTGCTTATGCACAGCGACTACGGCATTTAGCACCACAGGTGCAAAAACACATTCCGAACAGGATGTGAAAAATGACAGCTGTACTGTTCATGGGGAGGTGTAAAAAATGGCAATGTTGCAAATCTGCAGTAAAAATATTAAAAAAACTGGTGAAGTCACAAGCGTGCATAGAAACTGTGCAACGCACACCCGTAATGTAATTAGGTTGGGGATTTTTTACAGCAGATTGTCAACACAGGCATTTTGGGACCTCCGATCATGAACAGTGTCACCGTGATTTAGTTTATCTGTCCCGAACAATGATTTCCCACAGCGACCACGCATCTCTGTGCTGAAAGTGTGAAAACACATTTTGGCCATGTTGTGAAAAATGACAGCTGTACTGTTCATAAGGAAGTGTGGAAAAATGCCACTGGTGAAAATCTGGACTGAAAATATTACAAAGTCATGAACTTACGAGGTGCGTGAAACTGCACAATGCTCACTCGTAACACACTCATTTTATGGATTCTTTGTCACCAATTTTAAACATAGCCATTTTAAGATTCTCTGCTCATGAACAGTGTAACTGTGATTTTCTTAATCTGTCCCAAACATTGCTTTCAAGACATCGACTGCACCATTGTGCGCGCTACATGTGCGGAAACACATTTGGGGTGACATGTGAAAAATGGCAGCTGTACTGTTCATAAGGAAGTGTAATAAAATGGCAATGTGGAAAATCTGGAGTGAAAATATAGAACATTTGCAAACTTACAAGCGTGCGTAGGAACTGCGCAACGCACGCTCATGAAACAGTCATTTTTAGGAATTTTTTCACCAAATTTTCAACATAGCCATTTTAAGACATCTGCTCATGAACAGTGTCACTGTGATTTTCTTAATGTGCCCCATACATTGATTTCAAGACCGACCGCGCCATTGTGCAAGCTACATGTACGGAAACACGCTTTTGGGCAAGATGTGAAAAATGACAGCTGTACTGCTCATAATGAAGTGTAATAAAATGGCAATGTTGAAAATCTGGAGTGAAAATATTGAAAATTAGCAAACTTATGAAGGGCATGTAGGAACTGCGCAACGATGCTTAGTAAAATAGTTATTTTAGGAATTTTTCCACCAAATTTCTCAACATAGGCTTTTGAGAGCCCGCCTATGAACAGTGGCAGTATCGCTTACTACTCAGTTCTGAAAGGTGATTTCCAGAGTGATCATGTAAATCACCCTTCGGCCTGATTAACGCCATGACAGCGAGAGCATTCATGAGAAGGGGTCCCAAAAACCCCATGTTGAAAATTTGGTGCAAAAATTCCAAAAAATGGCTGAGATATGCAGCAGAGTTGAAACCCCCCCCATCTATCCCATTATACAGCTTACCGGCATTTCCTCAGTTCGCGGTCGGCTTTGAAGAGTGCAGACGTGTTTCCGGTCCACCGAAGATCATCACGCCGGAGTCCGGAGGTAAGTATGGGGTGGGGGTGTGTGGGGAGGCAGGGTGCGAGTGGGTGGGCGCGGGTGGGGGCAGAGACAACGAGGACTGTTTTTAAGTTTCAGGTTTTTTTTTTTTAAATGACGACGGGGACGCTTGCCACACTGGGGTGGGCTCCAGCGTGGCACAAGGACGGCTGGTGGGGGCGGAGCCGAGGGGACTGACACCCCACGGCAATAGATCTGCTGCCACACTGGGTGGGTTCTCCAGCGTGGCATACTGTACTCGGGATGAGGGAGCCGACGGGGATTGGGCACCTGGTCGGCTATATTAGTGCAGCCACGCTTGGGTGGGCACCCAGCGTGGCATATGTAACTCTGCTTTGGGGCATGCACAGCCGACGGGAGATTGGGTACCCTGCTGGCTACACAGTGTGTGCGTGAGGGGAGCGAGCACAGTATGTGTGTGTGAGAGTGTGTGTGTGTGTGTGTGTGTGTGTGTGGAGGGGAGCGCGATGAGCAGGCGATATCTTATTGCTGCTCACTGAAGCGTAAGCTCCCCCTTTCAACTGTCACGCCACTGCATTTTGGAGCTGTCATAGACAGCTCCAGCAGGCATTGGAGAACTGCGGCCGCACCTGCAAACACACTTACTGAATTGGAAGAGGGCTGCCACACCTCTGAAAACTCGGATAATGGCACTATGTTTCTTGCACATGCGTGCAAGCAAACATAAAAAGAGAAGTGGTTATCCCTCTGTACAGACAGTTGGTGAGACCCCATCTGGAGTACTAGGCAGTTTTGGAGACCTCATCTATGCAAGGACATAGACAAGATGGAAGCAGTCCAGAGGAGGGCAACTAAAACGGTGCAGGGTCTACATCAGAAACCATATGAAGAGAGACTGAGAGAGCTTAATATGATACCCTTGATGAAAGGAGGGACGGGGGGGGGACATGATAGAAACTTAAGTACCTCAAGGGAATCAACAAAGTCCAGGAGGGTAGCATCTTTCAGAAAAAGAGATGTGTAAGAACAAGGGGACACAATTTAAAGTTAGAGGGGGGATGGCTCAGGGGTAATATGAGGAAATTCTTTTTCACGGAGGGAGTAGTGGACGCATGGAACCGCCTTCCTGGAGAGGTTGTGGGGTCTAAAACAGTGGGGGAATTCAAACATGCATGGGACAGACATAAGGCAATTATAGTGGGGGGTTGCAGGAAGTAGGCTGTTGGTTAACTAGAATCTGCAGCTTATCCAATAGGTAGGGAAAGGGGCAGACTGGGTGGGCCAAGTGGTCCTTATCTGCCGTCAAACTCTATGTTTCACCATCAACAAGAAGGCAGTAGCCACTGTCGATGAGAGAGAAAAAAAGCCATCGTCAATGAGAGGGAAGAAGCCATTATCAATGAGAGAGTGAAGCCATCATCTTTGAGAGGGTGAAGCTATCGTCGACGAGAGGGCAAAGCCATCATCGATGAGAGGGCGAAGCCATTGGCGATGAGAGGTCGAAGCCATCGACGACAAGAGGGTTGAGGCCATCATCAAGAGGGCGCAAGCCATCGTGGACGAGAGTGCGGAAGCCACATTCAGCGATGCTGAAGATGTAATTATACTTACAAAAATTCGAAGTATCTTCGTCATCAGTCTAGTAAAGATAGTGACGATAAAAGTTAGTAGACAATTTTATTTTTAAAAGGCAAAGGTACTGCTGAGCCGAGCTCCAGGAGAGATGTGTACAGGTCGCAGAAAAGAAAGAACTGAGGAGTATTGGGACTACTCTCTCTTTTTATAGTGCACAGGCCTGGTCATGTGGTGCATGAAGGGGTGGTCCCAGGTACAACTGCTAAGAAGTCTACCGGAATCAAGTGCCTCTGGCAGAAGGTTCCCATGTGTTATGACCTGCTGCAAGAGATTGTCTCAAAGAAAATAGGTTACTACCAGGGCAAGCAGAAGAGATTTCCCTGATAAGCAGGTAAAGATAGATGGATAATCTTTCATTGTCAGCAAAGAAACACTTATAATGAAATTATGAACAATACTTAATGTTTCTAATTTGTTCTTCTGTGTATTGTGGGTGTGGTCAGGAAAACATTTAGTTTTTTTTATTTAAAGAGCTACTGACGCCTCAAAGAAAACTTTAAAAAACATAAGTACAATTCTGCTTGCATTCAATTTATATTTTATATATTTCTCCTCACCATAATTTATTACTGAAGAAATGTGTATGAATATATGATTGTTGTCAGAGTTCATTTTGAGTTTATCTGCCTCTATAGCTTACTCCCTACTTAATGCTCTGTTGTGACATCACAGTCTGTTCTTGTTCAACCGTGACCACCACAGGAGCGCCCCACCAGATGCTTTATACGGGGCAGGCAGTAGAAAGTCACAGGGGAGAGAGCACTTGCCACGGGGCCCACCTGCAGGGCTACACTCCTCATTGGGCGCCGATCGGTGCGACCCACCATCCCTTCCTCATTCTGTTGGCACATGGGTAGCCTCCTCAAAGCAGCCACTCCTATATTGAAGTTCCCCATGGCCATTACTCAATGGGGGGCCCTCAGCCATGAGGAGCCCTGCGGGACTAGCGGCCGCCATCTTGCCTCGCACTCATTAACGCGTGAGGATACCAGCCGAGATATCGCGGGGCCTATCTAGGAGATCTGGTTAGCGATGCCTTTTTCAAGATGGCGACGTCAACAGGCTGTGTACTCCTGTCCCAAAATGGTGCTAGTAAACACTCTGGCTATCTTAAAGGGACACAGCACATCTTAAAGCCCATTTTAAAGGGCAGAGCACCTTATCAATCAGCTGAAGCACCATTGTGAGCATAGGTGGTTAAAGGGATATATTTGGGGCATTTTTGACAATAGTTGATTTATCCTATGTATGTCAGGTAAAACGGTGGTGCCTCCCTTTAAACAGACAAAGCCTGATGTACATCCTCAGTGCTTTGCATGGCCAGTCAGTAACATAACTACAGCCGAGTGCCCAGTAAGTCTCAACATGCCTGAGAAGGTTACTCATGGCTTCAGAAGCCCCCTCAATATCCTGCTGACTTCTTGTTTTGATGGTCTCCTTTTGCCTTTAATTCACTGACATTTGAAACACCTAGGGTAGCCTCGACTGGGGCTACAGCCTAGTTTTGTGTATTATGATAAACTAGCCAACATGGTATCAGGGCCAGCTAGAACTGTGTATTAAGGTACTTATTTTGGTTTACTGTGCCATTTCCTATGGAATCCACAACCCCCCCCTCAGTCTGCCTAGGGAGGGGAACAGGTGCCTGGATCAGTTGCCCTGAACAGTTTGTAATTCGCGACCAGTGCCTTGCTCAGCCTCCTGGTTTACCTTGTTCAACCAGAGGTTGTGACCTCTGTACAATGTATGTCCCCAGGTGGAGTGTGGCACTCCCCCCATTGCCTTGCAGTTTACCGTGTTCAGGGGCGAGCCTGGGGAATCAGTCTCTCCCCTTCCCTAATGCCCATTACTTTGGAGGGCTCAGGCAGTATAGCTCAGTGGTTTAAGGCTCTGAGTTGTACATCTGGAGACCTGGGTTTGAATCCCACTGCCCACACTTGCATACTGTGTGACCCTAAACAAGTCACTTAACTTCTCTGTACTCCCAGGTTGTATCTGTAAGTAAGCTTTTAACTTACCCACTTCAAGCAGGATTCTGGAACCGGGACTGCGAGTTCTCTGCATCCCGCGACTGAGAGCACACCCTGTGTGTGGGGATGTCCCACCTGAGTCCCTAATGTTCCAAATCCTGGCAAGGACATCCCCGGCCCACGCATTAGAGCCTACATGCACCGTGGGATGCCCGACATTTGCATTTTGTGCCGCCATCCTTGGGAGCTACATCGCACTTCTCGTGATATTTCCAACGTCCCAGGCACCTATAGTGTTCTTTACATACAAATCAACCTCTAAGATGGAGGCGGCCAACGAGTACCCCACCTAAGATGTCAGACACAAGAGTGCACCCCTTGAAGGGGGCCATACTCCTCATAATTTTTAAAGGGGAAATGGAGCAGATATAAACCATAATTTAATAGGATGAAATGTCACATCAAAGAACAAGAAATTATAAGCCTGCTTTTTGAAAGAAGAGAAGAGAAGCCAGATGTATATCCACCAGGCCTTGACTGTCCTCAGGAGTTTATCGAACCCCATTTCACTGTAGGTACCTAGTTCCCCAAAACTTGTGGCTTAAGCATTACTCCAAGAGCTCAGCTGGTGCAGGCTTAAACATTTTGCGTAGCAGGAATGAGTACCATCTCTTAATGAGACAGACTGGGTCCTCTCTCCTCATGCAGTACAGTAATAACAAAGATATGTTACTCAATATTGGTACCCCGCACAACCCTTTCACACTTCAGTCATGCTCCACTCAGTCTGGAAGCAGTGTCAGTGCCTAGGCAGCTCCCACTCTACAGCTGCAGTCATAGCCCTCACAGAATGCTCATTTGCTCCAAATACTTGGCACACCATCCATATGCCTCAGCAGGATTTATGACACTGGTGGTCTGGACAGGGTGGTTCCCCAGCTTCGGTCCCCCTTTGAGAGGCTACCTTCTATGGGCTTAACCATCTTTTCATTACAAGTACAGAGCTAAGTAGCTCCTAGCATTGTGGCAGATTGTCTGAGCATGATATAGTGGGTCATCCTGCATACTTAGAGGAAAATAGTTTGTGTGAATTGTAAGTACAGAACTATAGAGTTAGTACAAAGCTATAGAATCAATCATCGGAATGTACATAATTAAAGAGCAAGGCATACAATGGGCTAAGGAAGGGCAAATGCATCACAGGCTGTGCATGTGCTACTCAGCCACAGCCATGCTGCTGGGGGACAAGTTAAGCATACAAAGAGCGTTTTTGAAGAAGATAGTACCCTCAGTAAGAAAAGACTGGCTATGCAGTGATTCATCTCTAAGCCTATTAATTTTACACTGCATCCAATCCCGCTACAGCAATAAGCCAGTTTGTTCTAATACTGAAGCCTGACGGATATCCTCAGGGCATCTTTTTGATATGATGACTGTCACAGTGCTATGTCCACCCAGTAAGTCACAATCTGACTCAGTCAATGTCCAAGGCAGCTTAAATTTTTGCAGAAAATAATGTTTAAATAAAATTTAACACTTATCTCAGTAGGAGTCAGTGTCTGTGAGATTAAGCAGACAGATACTTTATTAGAAGTAGAAGAGGCCTTATTTAGGGTTAAAAAAAGAAAGAAAGAAAAGAAAGAAAGTCAGTGTGTGTTCTGTGCTGGAGAGGGTACTGTATCAACTTACTTTGCTAAGCCAGTAGGAGGAGAGAGAGAGCTTAATTGGGGGTGTGGCTTGGACACTATAAAAGCAGGTGACTCAAATTATAACTTCCTGTTGCTAGCTTTGCTTGTAGAGCAGAAAGCAGCTAACTAAAATAAGCTACATTTTCTTATTAATTTAACATGTATATCTCAGCAGGAGTCAGTGTCTGTGAGATTAAGCAGACAGATACTTTATTAAACATAGAAACATAGAATTTGACGGCAGATAAGGACCGCTTGGCCCACCCAGTCTGCCCATTTCCCTACCTACTGGATAAGCTGCAGATCCTAGTTAACCAGCAGCCTACTTCTTCCTACCCCCAACCCCCAGAACTGCCTTATGACTATCCCATGCATGCTTGAATTCCACCACTGATTTTGACTCCACAACCTCCTCCGGAAGGCCGCTCCATGCATCCACAACCCTCTCTGTAAAAATACTTCCTAAATTACCTCTGAGCCGCCCTCTCTATCTTCAAATTGTGCCCTCTTGTTCTTGCACACTTTTTTTTGAAAGATGCTACCTCTTGACTTTGTTGATTCCCTTGAGGTACTTGAACGTTTCTATCATGTCCCCCTCTCCCTTCTTTCCCTCGAGGCTATACATATTAAGCTCCTTAAGTCTCTCTTCATATGTCTTCCGGTGCAGACCCTGCACCATTTTAGTTGCCCTCCTCTGGACAGCTTCCATCCTGTCTATGTCTTTGCGGAGATTGGGTCTCCAGAACTGCACACAGTACTCCAGATGAAGTCTCACCAGCTGTCTGTACAGAGGGATAATAACTTCCTGTTTTCTACTGGTGATGCCTCTCCCTATGCATCAAAAGTATCCCCCCAGCCCTCCTTGCTGCCCTCTCACATTGCTTGCCCGTCTTTAGGTCATCTGATATGACTACCCCCAGGTCCCTTTCCATTTTTGTTGTTGTTAGTATCAGAAGTAGAAGGGGTCTTATTTAGGGTTAAAAAAAGAAAGAAAGAAAAGAAAGTCAGTGTGTGTTCTGTGCTGGAAAGGGTACTGTATCAACTTACTTTGCTAAACCAGTAGGAGGAGAGAGATAGCTTAATTGGGGGTGTGACTTGGACACTATAAAAGCAGGTGACTCAAATTACAACTTCCTGTTGCTAGCCTTGCTTGTAGAGCAGAAAGCAGCTAACTAAAAGAAGCTACATTTTCTTATTAATTTAACACTTATATCTCAGCAGGAGTCAGTGTCTATGAGGTTAAGCAGACAGATACTTTATTAGAAGTAGAAGGGGTCTTATTTAGGGTTAAAAAAAGAAAGAAAGTCAGTGTGTGTTCTGTGCTGGAAAGGGTACTGTATCAACTTACTTTGCTAAACCAGTAGGAGGAGAGAGAGCTTAATTGGGGGTGTGGCTTGGACACAATAAAAGCAGGTGACTCAAATTACAACTTCCTGTTGCTAGCCTTTTTTCTTAGTAATTGCTCTCCATCCCACCCTAAGCCAGTTCTACTTTTATAGCCACTGGATTTGACTGTCAACAGGAACTTCCTGTTTGGCAGTAGGAAGGGAAGGATCATAGAGAAACATTGGTTTTGTCAACCCTAAAGGAAAAAAGTAGCTCACTCTCCCCCCCAGCTGCTGGTGGTCTGACACTGAGCAAGGAAGAAGGAGGCTACTGAAGAATATAGGAAGTTGCTGTCCCAGAACAGGAAGGATGAGAGTTGTAAGGAGAGGAGAGAGTAAGCACACAGAGAAACAGGAGAGGGGACACAAAATAAGACATGATAGGAGTGGTGCAGTGCAATGGCTGTGGGGCGGCAGTGTTCCAGGAGACATTCTGGAGGCTGCGATGCTGCCCTATTTGCAGGCACCTCTCTGGTCTGAGGGAGGAGGTTGCCTGCTCCAGGCTGACCTGGCTAGATTGAGAAACCTCCTCCCCACCCAGGGACCATCAGGGCCAATGCCACTACCTCAGAGGTTGCCAAGAAAGAGGAGAGGCTGGACTAGGTGGGCTCAGGAGGGAGAGGGTGGTGGAACAGAGTTGCATCCCTCCAGCTGTATCTCCACAATTCATTCGTTCTTCTGGTGGATAGTGGTTCCTCTATGGAGGCACCTGCAGTGGAGACCAAGGAGGATGCTAGGAACCTTCACAAAGGAGACCCACAGGAGGGTGGCATGGGACCCCACAGGGGAAGGAAACAACTCCTGGTGGGGGACTCAGTCATTAGGGGATAGAAATGGGGGAGGAAGGGGAGAGGGAGGTAAGGTGCCTGCCTGGCACCACGGCTTGGAGGGACAGGAAGCGAATCCTCAGGATCGTGGGAGCAGCTGCACGAGGGAGGGAGCTGGATGTCATTGTCCACCTAGGGACAAATGACCTGGCTAGGAATGGGATCAGAGCAGTGCAAGAGGAGTTTGTGGAGTTGGGGAGGGGCCTTAGACAAGTAGCACATACGGTAACCTTCTTGGAGGTGCTGCCTGTCTATGGCAAGGGTGATGCTAGGGTACTCCTCACCAGAGAATTCAGTGAATGGTTGAAAAACTGGTATGGAGCTCAGGGTTTTGGCTTCATTGGGGACTGGGGAGCCACCTGGAGGGATGCAGACCTATACTGGTGCGATGGTCTGCATCTGTCCAGGGGGGGAACCAGGATCCTAGGTCAGAGGTTTAAATGCTTTAATTGGCAAGCATTTAAACTAGCCAAGGGGGGAGGCACTGAAAAGGAGCAGGGAAATCCCAGCCTCTCCCCACAAAACATGGTAATTAGTGAGGGAAACACCAAGGTAGAGAAGTCATTAGGGAGCAGGACAGAGGTAAATGTAAAAAAAGGCAAAGGCAGTAAGGACAGGAATGGGGCTCAAAGGGTAAGGCCATCAAAAAGGGTGATGAGTACCAATGCCCATAGTCTGTGTAACAAGCTCCCTGAACTAGTGGCCTTGATGGAAGAGGTTGCCTGGATATTGTGGCAGTCACAGAAACATGGTACACAGAGAACCATGAATGGGATGTCAACATACCAGGATACACAATCTACAGGAGGGACAGGAAGGGTAAAGGAGGAGGAGTAGCTCTCTATGTAAAGAAGGGATCAAAGCAACAGAACTAAATAGTAAACAGGGAGCAGATGAGACACTCTGGGTCACCCTGGAGACAGGAAATAGCACCATAATCCACATTGGGGTTGTATACAGACCCCCATCTCAGGGGGAGGGACTGGACAAGGAAATGATAGAAGGCTTCCTTAGAATGTCAGAAAAACGGGAGATATTGTTGATGGGGGACCTGAATATGCCAGATGTTAACTGGAGCACCTTTGCTGCAGGCACATCCAAGAGCAGGGTCATTCTTGATGCCCTACAGGGGGCATGCCTCAGACAGCTAGTATTGGAATCCACTCAGGAGGGAGCAATCTTAGACCTAGTACTCTCAAATAGGGATAGAGAAAGAATCTCAGATTTAGAAGTGGGTAGCCATCTGGGAACAAGCGACCACCAAACAATGTGGCTCACGATAAACACAGCCATACAATCAAGCCATACAAAAGCAAGAGTATTGGACTTTAGGAGGACTGACTTTGGGAAAATGAGAGAGTGCCTCCGAAAAGCACTAGCAAACAGGCAAGAAGGAGGGGTGGAGGAACAATGGGGAGTAATCAAAACAGCCTTGACAGAGGCAACAAGCCTTTGTGTAAAGCAAATCAACAAAACACAATGAAGGAAAAAACAGCTGTGGTTCTCAAAAGAGGTGGCAGGGAAAGTTAAGGAGAAAAGGATAGCATTCAGGAAATATAAGGAAACAGAAGGAGCAGGACAGAGAACTTTATCAGTTAAAGCAGAAAGAGGCTGGGAAGGCAGTCAGAATAGCAAAGGTCCAAACCGAGGAAAGGATAGCCAACTCTGTTAAGAAGGGGGATAAGACCTTTTATAGGTACATTAGGGAGCGAAGAAAGACCAAAGGAGGGATACTGAGGCTTAATAAAGGGGAAGGAATGTGGATAGAGGGTGACAGTAAAAAGCAGGATACTGAAGGAATATTTCTGCTCAGTATTCAAAAGGAAGAGGAGGGGAAGTACCTAAACCAGACAAGAGAAACACTCTGAAGACGGGGGTCGATACCAGTCCATTTACAGAAGAAAGAGTTCTGAAAGAACTAATAAAATTGAAGGTGGACAAAGCAATGGGGCCTGATGGGAGTCACCCAAGAATTCTAAAAGAACTAAGGGTAGAACTAGTGACACCGCTGACTACGCTCTTTAACAAATCATGGGAGGATGGGGTGGTACCTGAGGAATGGAGGAGGGCGGATGTGATTCCTCTTCACAAAAGTGGGAGCAGGACAGAGGCAGGAACTACAGACCAGTTAGTTTGACCTCAGTGGTAGGGAAAATGGTGGAATCACTTCTGAAGGAAAGAATTGTTGAGTACCTAGAGGCCAGTGGGGCACAGGACCCAAGGCAGCATGGATTCACGATGGGAAGGTTGTGTCAGACAAATCTAATAGATTTCTTTGACTGGGTGAATAAAATAGTAGATCAGGGAGGGACTGTGGACATGGCCTACCTAGATTTTAGCAAGGCATTTGATACAGTCCCACACAAAAGATTAATACACAAGTTAGCCAGCTTTGGAGTGGGTCCCAAGGTGGAAGCCTGGATAAAAAATTGGCTAGACAACAGGATGCAAAGGGTAGTAGTAAATGGAGTCCACAGTGAAGAAAGGAGGGTTACTAGTGGGGTACGGCAGGGTTCAGTACTGGACTGGTCCTTTTAATGTCTTTATAAGTGACATTGCAGAGGAACTGGAAGTAAAAGTATGTCTCTTTGCAGACGATACAAAGATCTCAACAGGGTTGATGCACAAATGAAGTGGAAAGGATGAGAAGGACTTGGCAAGGTTGGAGGAATGGTCAAATGTATGGCAGCTCAGATTCAGTGCAAAAAGTGCAAGGTAATGCACCTGGGAAACAAAACCCAGGGCAAGAGTACACAATGGGGGTGAGATACTGACAACAGTAAAATGGAAAGGGACCTGTGGGTAATTATATCAGATGACCTTAAGGTGGGCAAGCAATGTGAGAAGGTAGTAAGGAAGGCTGGGGGATATTGGGATGCATAGGGAGAGGCATCAATAGCAGAAAACAGGAAGTTGTTATCCCTCTGTACAGACAGTTGGTGAGACCCCATCTAGAGTACTGTGTGCAGTTCTGGAAACCCCATCTCCACAAAGACATAGACAGAGTGGAGCCTGTCCAGAGGAGGGCAACCAAAATGGTGCAGGGTCTGCACAAGAAGACATACGAAGAAACACTAAAGGAGCTTAATATGTATACCCTTGAGGAAAGAAGGGAGAGAGGGGACATGATAGAAACTTTCAAGTACCTCAAGGGAATCAACAAAGTCCAAGAGGGTAGCATCTTTCAGAAATAGAGATGTGCAAGAACAAGGGGGCACAATTTGAAGATAGAGGGGGGACGGCTCAGAGGTAATCTGAGGAAGTATTTTTTCACAGAGAGGGTTGTGGATGCATGGAACAGCCTCCCTGAGGAGGTCGTGGAGTCAAGAACAGTGGGGGAATTCAAGAATGCATGGGACAGACATAAGGCATTCCTAGTGGGGGGTAGGAGGAAGTAAGCTGTTGGTTAATTAGGATCTGCAGCTTATCCGTTAGGTAAAAAAATGGGCAGACTAGGTGGGCCAAGCGGTCCTTATCTGCCGTCAAATTCTATGTTTCTATGTTTCTAGAAGCAGGGGGTGTTGGCTACTTAAAAATCCACTCTGGGGACCATATTTTTCCTTAGCATACTATACCCCATGGTGAATGGCCATCCTGTCATGTTTCTCCATAAGACCAGAGCCGCAAAACTTACTTTTGTAACCCCCCTGCAAATGGGGGTTCCCAAAAGACTTCCAGGAGCTTGCTTGAATGCTCCAAGCCTGAATGGTGTTTGGCGTTTAAGCCATTTATCAGTGAGTGTTTTAGAACCTCTGGTACTGTCTTTAAGAGCTGTCTGCTTGCAGACATAATTAGTTTGTATGGGGGACTGTGTGTTTTTGATTGAGTACCACTCAAGCTGCTGCCAATTCACTCCATTTTGCAGTCACTAGGAGTGCAAAGGAACCTATCTGAAAGATGTAACTGTTTGCCAGAAACCATTTAGAGTGATAATGAAATTACAGTTTGTCTAACCTGCTTTCTTTTGCAGTCAGAACAGTGTCTGCCTAGTTCCCATTCTGGTTTTGAACTGCTGAACTGGACCAATCAGTGTGGGGTAAGCTAGCTCTAAAATGGTGCGTTGGACTAATCAGAACTTGGACTCATAATCTGAGCCAGCCACAAGAGGATTGTATGGGCAGTGACTCTGGGAGATGTAGTTTAGACTTCAGCGCCTTTGGACCAACAGCAGCAGTCTATTGTGAGTGACAGCCAATCCAGTCAAGAACTGGGAGGAACTCAAAGGAAGTGCCGTTTTGTCGGTTGGAGTTTCAGTTGAGTTTTGGCAGTGAAGAAGGAAGGAGCCCTGTGCTTTTTCAGTGTGCAGTTTTAGTCAAAAACGTGTGTAAGGCCCAGAGTTCCGGTCTGCAGCTTGTGTAACTGCTTGTTAGGACTGAATCTGCCTCGTGAAAAGAATCAAAGGATCTCTGAAGAGTAGAAACCAGGCTCACCCTGTAGAAGACTGGAGAAATTATTGAATTGCACTCGGTCTGTCAGGAACTGAATCTGCTGTGTGTTCTCCCGGTATTGTGCAGTAATTCGATCGATAGAGAAGCAGCCTGCCTGGTATAGTACTTCTTTTTTTCACCATATAAATGTGTGAAGAGTCTCTTGGAGCTCAAGAGTAGCCATGCTGATATTAAAGGACCCTATCTTATTTGGAGGTCGGAGTACTAATTCAGGGTCGCTCCTGTTGAATTGCCACATTAAATCCAAATGGAACTACTGTACTGCTGACTGTTTAATTTTCCTTTTCTGTGTGAAAGGGCCCCACCAGCTGCCACGGTTTGGACTAGCCACTAGGGCTTGGGTACCCAGGGACAGTAACTGATAGGGATAGGCCTGTGCACAGAGCCATAGGTAGATTATTAGAGTGATAAGCTAATTAACCTGATTTCCCTGTCCTTGTTATATCCCCCTAAATAAATCAGAGCTGCTTGTTTCAGCAAAGTTATACTGCCTGAGGTATTTGTCTATGTTAAAGTACTGTACTGTGATTGTTGCACTGTATCTCATTTCACAGGAGGTCCCAGTGCCGGAACCAGTCCTGGGGTTAAGTGTATACTGTGAAGGTAATTCTGATATATTGTGTGGGCCACTAGTGGGAAGAAAGGGGGGTTGCAGTGTCCCAGAGGGCTGTGACCAAGTTAGTTTAACTATTGCAAACCCTGACCTCTGGGTGGAGGCACCCGCCATTGGATCCAGGCCCCTCAACCTGTTAGTGGCAAATCAGGCAGGGGTAGTAGCCCCTGGGATAGCGCCATCTAGGGGTTACACTTTGACCGAGGGTCCCCAAGAAACAGCTTTGATCAGGTTGTGGCAATTCCACTCCATTGACATGGATTCCACTGTGAATGCCAAATGTTAATGCTGTGCAGCTGGCTTCCCTCAGATAACTACCGCTGGCATCACCATGGCTCCACTGTAATCAATAACTATCTGTCAGCACTATCACTTTGTCAGCTGGCAGGGTTGTGCCTAAGCTGGTTTTTACATCACCCCCCCCACCCACGTGGCTATACTTGTCCCTGCTCTGTTCAACAGGGCATACCCCCAACACATCCGTGGCCATTTCATTCTAGCCATCCTTCACCGAGGGGTGCTACCCCGCCCCGTGACTGCCCTAGCAGTTGACATCCCTTACAGACCACAGAAACAAAGGGGCATGGTCCAAAGCTCACCCTCAGACAAGGGGGACTCTCAGAAACAGGAGCCACATTAAAATCACTGGTTACTACTTAGAACCAGTGAGTTTAGGGACAGAGGTTGGCAATTCCAATCCAGGTTGCCCCCCCCCCCCATCACCCTCCACCAAGGAAGAACAGAAGGAGGCAAGAGGAACAGAACTTAGAAGCCCTGTTAGGGGAGACACAACATCTCCCCATATTTAACGCTACGGGGTCTGGCTACAGTTATGACAAAAGAAGACTAAAGGGGCATACATATGATACATCCCTACACGGCAACTCTTGCCCAATACAACCATGCCACATGCAGCATATGGACTCATTTACACTCATCAAATAAGCAGGCCACAGTGCAGAAGCCATAAGGGGATGAAAACCCAGATGACAGCCATATTTTTGCTCAGGCCAGCTAAAACGCATGACCCAGAAACTATTGTTAACAGTACTTTTGCAGCCATCTCAGCTCACAAACAAACAGTCACAGAAAGCAGGTAATTGGTGTGTTATAATGCAATATAGGTCTCCTAAGGTAGAAGGTGCTGAAATTCTATTTCATAGGCCCACAGACATTTTCAAGAAAGAAAGAAATGTGGGGTGTATTCAACCTCTATTGACTTGCCATATGTGCTGGTAGATAGACCCATCCCCAGGCATCCGTACATACTGTGTTTATAGGTAAAGACACCTACCCATATATAGATTGATCAATCTTTCTATCTGCCTAGACGTATAGCCAGATTTATGAGAACCATCACACCCACCCTTTACACCAGGGTGCAGTGATGGATTCAGAAGGTCATTCAGGGTAACACATAGACCAGGGGCAGTATGACCGGCCAGCTTTGATGTATTGAATAACATGTACCATATGATGGCACATACACACACACACACACACACACCTCTAACAACCAAAACACTAAATATGTGCCTTTGGTGCTTTCAGCAGGGTGTAAACAAGTGATCAATCCACTAGAAAACCCACTGTCAGCCATGGCCAGTGCCCTCCTGGAGCCCCCACTGCAGTGGCTCCTGGCAGTGACACCCTTCTTCTCCACATCACTTAATTAATCCAGATCATGGAGGAAGAGACAAGGGACCTTCATAACAGTAAATCCAGGTATGACATGCAGATCAAGTACAGCAAACTCTGTTAACACAGTCATACTTGGCCAGAGGCTACAGTTCATTAGTCTTATCATTTCAATGCAGTTCAATAAGTTCCTCAGTTCAGCCCCTATTGTACTTTCTACACCGATCATATAGAGCTCTCTCGCCAGGGACCACAGTTCAGTACTGTTCTGTAGACAACACCGATCAAGACCTCCAGGGGCCGATCTAGCATGTTGACCCCCGATCACTGAAACTGCCAGCATGGCCATTCCGAAGGCTACACTGTTGAACGTAGGGGTATCCGGTAAGGTGACGGATGCACTGATCCAAGCCAGTAGGGAGTTCATTAACAGAACTTATAACAACACTGGCGTGTATTACCGGTTGGATACCGGACTAACAGGAAACTCGGAGGTTGGTCGCAAGGTTCTCAAGACAGCTTTGAGTCATATTCCTCCTCCCTCCCAAGACAAGTCCAATACTGTTGTATAATCACCCATGTGTTGAGACTCAGATTGCTGTAAGAAGGTGCAATAGATAATGGTAGTTTACTCACCTGGTAAAGGTGATTATAAGAGCACCTTCTTACAGCACTCTGTATCCAACTCATTGAGGAGGAACATAACAAGCAATAAATTGAATAATAGAATAAGGGATTGTATATTAAAGAATGTATGTGCAATACCGATCGGTAAATGTAGAGTAGCAGACGTTTAGTCCTGCACTGCCAGTAACAGTGGAATGTGTTGCCACGTTGATTGGAACACTGTGGAAAGTAAATAATTGTCCTTTGCATAACATCAAATTGTGTTGTGTTTCTCTACCCACCAGCTTCCCTACAGGGGCAGCTGAGGGTCCTGTACAGTTGGATTTTTTATATTATGTTTTCAGGAGTAGCATAAGCTCTGAAAGATTTCATACTGGGGATTCTGGGTGCTACAAGGGAGGAGAAGGATCGGATTTTGAATTTGGGATTCCTTTTGTGCATCAGCCTACCAGAAGAGCACTTATAACCCATGTGTTGAGACTCGGAGTGCTGTAAGAAGGTGCTCTTATAATCACCTTTACCAGGTGAGTAAACTACCATTTCATGAAAATGACCTCAGTACTAAATATTGTGGAGGAGGAATACAGAACTAATGGGAAATACAAGCTAGACAGTGCCTAAATATTATGTTTTATTAAGGAGCATCTGACATCTTCAGGACAACTTTAACAGAACATAATATTTAGACACAGTTCAGCTTGTATGTCACCTTAGTTCTGTATTCCTCCTCCACATTATTTATTACTGAGGTCATCTGCATTAAAACAAAATCTTTGTTCCTGAAGAGTTCAACTATTCCTATTGCTTTCTCCCTACCTGCAGTCATAATACGCTGCTTGTGACATCACAGTTACTCTCATGCTAACAGATTGTGATGTCACAATAGAGGATTATGATTTGAAATAGGGAGTAAACTACAGAGGCAGATGAGCAGTAAGGGAACTCTAAAGGGTAATGATCATGTATTCATGCAAATTTACTCAGTAATAAATAATGAGGAAGAGAAATATATATGGAATGCAAGCTGAATTTTATCTAATAATTATGTTTTTCGATGTTTTCTTTGAGGTGTCAGTAGCTCTTTAAAATTCTCCTGAAAGTGTCACCAGCTCTTTAAGGTAATTTTATTTTTAGGGCCCAGCTGAAGGTTTTTACTGTATAAAGGTAGCAGCTATGTTTGTGATGGAAGATCAGTTCTGGTTGCAGGGCGACTGATTTGCTCATTGTGTGATGTGGCTACTAACAAATACGGTCAAGTTTAGGACCAGGATGACTATGCATCATGCACTGATAATACATAGTCACCTGACTGGCTTTACCCAATTAAAGTTCTTTGATTTTTTTTTGTTTGTTTTAGACCCATTTTACCAAATTGAATAATTCTTCCATTTGTCTTTAAATTGCCTTTGCAAGGAAATGCATACCATGCTTAACTTAGTAGCTAAACCTCATAAGTAGGGAACAACAGGCATTGGTGTGGATGGTCCCAGTCATCAGAATCATAGAAACTATGTTTCACCATAAGTGGGAGTGGAGGCAAGACTGGTAAATACTGATCTCCCTTGAGGAAGTTTCTTTCATTAGGCCACTCCTATGGAACTAAGCTGCCAGGCACTAGGACCACATGGAAACTTTTGCAAGCAGTCCACCAGGGGCTGTCCACTACGACTTTAGATGTCAGCTGCTACACAAATATGGGCAGCCCCTTCCCCCCTTGATTCTTTTTCTGCTGTTGACCATAATCATTGGACCGCTGACAGAAATGTGACTGCGATTGCTGCCACTTTATTTTTTCTATATAGTAAAGCAATCACTTTAACAAGTGATTTTTGACCTGTATGTCATCTAAGGAACCTTTGAAATTGTTCCAGTATTGTGAATGTAGTGAGAAGATTTACACTGGCAGTTCTCATGATGTCTGTTGCCTTGGCCCCAATCACAGCGTACAAACCTGCCCGATCTGCAGGGTTTTCAACACTGCCACCTGGTGACATCAAAAAGGGGCCCTAGAGAAGCACCTATTAAAACAACAGGTAGCCAGCATGGAGAAGGAGCTCCAGCCGAAGAGCACCACCACCTCCCTGGCCCACTCTTCTGGGTCCAGGTCCTCGAAATCACAGGAAAAGTCATCTGGAAGCCATAAGCACAAGCACCAGGAGAAGGAGGAGAAAACCTCCCTTGTGTGTTCCAGGTCACCCCTCTGCACAGCAGATATGACCTCCACTGGGCTGTCGATTGCTCTGGCGGCAGTGCTGCTCATCCCCCAACTGTCAACATAACTCCTAGGTCGGGGCATGGTGCTGGTGGTATCAGCCCTATTATGGCTGGTATTTCACTACTGGGGGCTCTGCCTCCTTCGTCAACTTCTACCAGTGCACCCATTGACCACATGGGCACTGAAGTCCAGTCAGTTCTGTTGTCTTTCACAGACATGCTTAGATGCCTGCTGCCTCCTCCTCCCATTTCAGGATGCCCATTGATGGTGCTTTCTACTTATCCCCCGCCCGTGGTGATGCACAATAGGGCCGTGCCTCATCCACCTCTTAGAGCACCACTGATGTTACCGGCGCGTTCCCTGCTACTCGTCGTCCAGGCTGACAGCAATTATAAATACAGTCCTGATTTAATAATGTAGGATGAACAGGAGGACCCTGTGGACTATGTTGAAAGTCCTTATGAGAAGGGCACTAGCTCTACTGTGTCCACCTGCAGTGATGACTCGGTCCACATCCAAGGTCTTTCCCCCCATGCAGAAGGCCCAACTTTCCTCACCTTAATGCAGTACTTACAGGCTGCCATGGGTTTTGATTTAGAAGAGCAGCATACTACCAAAAAAAATTTAATAGATTTCTTGGAGTTACCTTTTGCTCCCCCCATTGTGGTACCACCTCTCCTTCCTGCTCTAGAGAATCCCACCTTTGCTGCCTTGTATAGGCTGAATGTCATTCTAACTATGCCAAGAAAGGCAGACAAAATGTACATGACTCCTTCGAGAAAACCCTTTGCTGTCACCCAGCCTGAGGCAGACTCCTGGAACCCCGAGAAGCGGAGGTCATGAGGGCTCCCCCTGCCCTCCCCCACATGAGCCAGGACCCCTGCGGATCGTTTTGCAAGGTCTACTGGACCCCCGAGGAGCGGAGGTCATGAGGGCTCCCCCTGCCCTCCCCCACATGAGCCAGGACCCCCGTGGATCATTTTGCAAGGTAACAATCACCATTTGGTGCCATTTTGAAACGCTCAAAAAACAGAAATCCAGTCAGGCCTCCTTTCTGCACTCTCTGGACTTTAAACGGACCCTTAAGGACAAGCTAGAGCCCTAGCCTCCTACCTGCAACACTCAAGGGGCTGCTGCTGTTATAAGGACAAGCTAGAGCCCTAGCCTCCTACCTGCAACACTCAAGGGGCTGCTGCTGTTATTTTCGTCGGCGCAGGTGTGGAGATAGTGCATTCAGCAACAAACTTTTCCTTCACCAGCACTGCACCTTGCACTGGATCAGCTGTTACCTTATGACCCCCCAAATACCTGTAATACCTGTTCCCTTTGTGCCCTATAATGGTGGCTTTAACTTGTTTTCTGTCCACACTACTTTAAGGGCTAGGAACTGTTTGTGGCTTTAACTTGTTTTCTCTCCACACCACTTTAAGGGCTAGGAACTGTTTGTTTTTCTGGGCTTTTCCTAATTGTACTGCGATACGCTGTGCACTGTCCCTAAAGCAGTCTCAGTGTCTAGCTGATTTAATTGCAATACGCTTTAGTTCTTAGTCCCAGCCTGTAGTGACTGCAACCAGTGCACTGTACTAAGAGCAGCGTCTGAGCACATTGTTAGGAGGATTTTACACTCGCTGTATGTTATTTCTGACTTATACTGCAATAAGCTCTAGTTCTTAGTCCCAGCCTGTAGCGACTGCAACCAGTGCACTGTACTAGGAGCAGCGTCTGAGCACATTGTTAGGAGGATTTTACACTCGCTGTATTAACTTTGCTCCTCTGAAAAGCTTACTGTTTAATTGATTGTTACTCATGCTCGGTGTGTGTTCAGCCCAATCATTGATCTGGTCCCCAGGTTCTTTTGTTCTGTCCACCTTCCTCCCCCTCTCCTGCCCTTATAACTCACCACTTCTCCTCTGTCCTTCCACAGGTCTCCTGGACCCCCGAGGAGCGGAGGTCTTGAGGGCTCCCCCTGCCCTCCCCCACATGAGCCAGGACCCCCGCGGATCGTTTTGCAAGGTACCAGTCACCGTTTGGCGCCATTTTGAAACGCTCAAAAAACAGAAATCTAGTCAGGCCTCCTTTCTGCACTCTCGGGACTTTAAACGGACCCTTAAGGACAAGCTAGAGCCCTAGCCTCCTACCTGCAACACTCAAGGGGCTGCTGCTGTTATAAGGACAAGCTAGAGCCCTAGTCTCCTACCTGCAACACTCAAGGGGCTGCTGCTGTTATTTTCGTCGGCGCAGGTCTAGCCCCGCCGCCCCCACCACCACCCTTGGTCGGCTCTCCCTTTTATAGGCAGCTGGTGATCATGTGGGACTGGAAATAACCTATCAGCCCACTTCTCCATCAGCAGGCTATACCATTCTGCCACTAAGGGATTTTCACTATTTCCTGCAGTAGTCTCTCCACAACACAAATTGTTGTCACAACTGCACTCTCCCGCTGTTCTCATAAGGGATTCCTCCACCTTCCTGCTGTTCCAGTAGGCGATTCCTCCACCCCCTGACTTCTACTCCTGTTGCTCTCAACCCACGGTCTCTTGCTACTCAGCCTTAGACCCCACACTTGTCTTGCTCTCGCTCACCTCCATCCTTATCCCTTCTTCTACACCCTACCTGTCAATCTGTACTGGGTCCGCTGTCCCTGAGAAGTGCGCTGTGTTAGGGCAGCCTACCCTCTGAAGCATGGCCCCCCCCCTCAGGCTGGCCCATCCGCCCACGGCCTAGGCCCCCCATCGCACCCAGCCCCCTACTGCTCCCCCTCCTGGGGGGCAGCTAAGGGGTTAAAAATAGCCCACCTGAACATCCGTAGCCTACTCCAGAATCTTGTGGAGCTAACTGCTTGGGCAGCCTACTACAAACCTGATGTCCTGTGCATTACTGAAACATGGCTCAAACCCCGCACCCCTGATTCGGCTTGCTCCCTCCCGGGCTACAGCATGGCAAGACTCGACAGGGCCGGCAACAAAAGAGGTGGGGGTATACTTATATACTATAAGGTACACCTAAACATTTCCATTGTGTCGCATCAAACCCTTGGAAGCTCACACTGTGAGTTTCTCCACTCACTCCTTCTCCTTGATAACACCAAGAAGGTACATATAGTGTGTGTATATAACCCTCCCAAAGGGGATCTGCAGGGACTCTCGTCACTCCTGGAGTTACTCCAGGAGAAGGTGGGCTCCAGCGAGCTTCTCCTACTTGGTGACCTTAACCTTAACTGGTTGGGACCCAACGCCAAGTTGTATGAACCAATACTCTCTGGCCTCTCCCTCAGTCAGGTCATTGCGGAACCCACCAGGCTTTCCAATCGTGGGGACAAGAAGACACTCATTGACTGGATCCTGTGCAACCGTCTCGACAAAATTGTTAAGTTAGGACTCCTTCCTGACTCCATCTCGGACCACTCTCCGGTTTACTGCATATGGGGCTCAAACCCGCCCAAGGTCCCCTACAGAGTGGTAATTATGAGGGACTACTCGAAATTCTCGATCCCCACCTACCTCAAGGACCTGCAGGGAGTGTCTTGGAACCACGTCATGGCTACGCATGACCCCGTTGCAGCCCTTGACCTCTTCCTCGTGGCATTTGCCCTGCTCCAGAACAGGCATGCTCCCCTATCCAAGAGGCGTGTCAGAGGTTCGGTCACCAAATGGCTTCACAGCGAGCTCCTATCTCTCATGAAGCGGCGGGATAAGGTCTGGACAAAATATAGGGCGTCACACAACCTAACAGACCTCAAGGAGTACCGTCAGCTTAGAAACTCCTGCAAGAGGGCTATACGTACTGCAAAAAGCCAATACTGCAGTTCAGCACTGATTGCCACTGCACGTGACCCCAGACGTTTCTGGGTGAACATAAAAAAATCTAGTCGGTGGCTCGACCAAAACTCAAGTTACCAACATGACAATCGTTGAGGCTAACTGCAATAACTCCCTAACCATTGCCTCCTCCTTTAACCGTCTCTTCACGGACCTGCCGGCCGCCCCCCCTCCACTGCCCGCTGCCCCAGCCCTCGGCTGCAACCCCCAGCCTCCCCTCCCACCCTTCTACCTCAAGAAGATCACTGTGAGGGAGACTCAGGCTCTCCTTGTCGGTCTTTCCCACCACGTGGGGGCGGGTCAGGATGGTCTTGAACTCAGGCTTCTCAGCCTGGGGGCTCCTCACATTGCCAGACCACTCACCCACTTATTCAACACCTCGCTCATAACAGGGGTCATCCCCGACTTATGGAAAATTGCCAGGGTTGTCCCCGTACTGAAAAATGGTGACCCTAAGGACATTAACAATTATCGTCCTATCGCCATACTCTCAGGTGCCTGCAAACTGCTGGAAAAAGCAGTTGTGTCGCAGCTTCTCCACTACATCCAGGAATATAATATCCTCTCCCCATGTCAGCATGGCTTCCGTAAAAACCACAGCACCTCGACGGCACTTGTCAAGTCACAACCAGAATCAGGACAGCAACCAATCAGGAAAGCTGACGGGGCCATATTTGTGGACCTGTCCAAAGCCTCGACCTGTAGATCATCTCCTCCTCCTCGGCACACTCCACACCCTTGGCTTCTCCCGCCGTCCCCTCGACTGGTTCTCCAGCTACCTTGGGGACAGGAAGCAACTCAACTGCTTCAACTGTACCCTCTCGCCCCTCCTGCCCATCTATCGTGGGGTACCGCAAGGATCTGTCCTTGGACCGATCCTGTTCTCTCTGTTTGTCAATGGTTTACCCTCCATTGCTACTGAAGGGCACCTTACCATGTATGTGGATGACCTCGTCTTATTAGCCAACTCCCACGATGTTACCAACATCAATGCCCAACTCAACTTTGACTTCTCTTGCATCAGAGTATGGCTGGATGGGCACAAACCTGTAGTCAACCTTAAGAAAACCCAGGCAATGCTGTTTGGCACAGCGGTAAAAATCTCCTCCTGCACGACGTCCCTTAAAATTCATGGTACCTGTGACTCCCTTCTGCCAACAATTGACTCTGCAAAGTACCTTGGAGTCACCCTTGACCCTCAACTGGACCTCTCCGGGCACATCAGGAACATTTGCAATGCTGCTAATGGCAAACTTGGCCTTGCTTATAGGGCTAAGGACTGCCTCACCCCTGCAGCCCGGCTGGCCTTAGCTAGGGGGGGTACTACTGCCCACCCTCTCCTATGGCCTCGTCGCCTTTGTCTCTGCCCCCTCCTCATGCCTAGCCAAGTGGGATACCACGTACAACAACATATGCCGCTTTGCGCTCACGGCCCCCCGTCTCACTCACCGATGTGAGCTCTACTCCCGACTGGAATGGCTCCCCCCTGAAAAACTCCGGATCTACACCATGGGCAACTTCATTGACAACATAATTTGAACGGCCGCCCCGCCTCGCTTGCCCTCCCCCTGAAACATGCCTCCCCCGTCTACCACCTTAGCTCCTGTGCGTCCCAGACCCGCCTGGTCCCCAAGACCCGCACACTCACTGGTGATAGGGCATTTACCTCTCACGCACCCAAGCTGTGGAACTCCCTTCCCCCACAAGTTTGAGCCTCCCCCTCCCACTCCACCTTCAAAACCTCCCTTTGGAGCTTTCTGAAACCTGCTGCAACCTGTCTGTGTGCCGCCTAACGCCCAGCCCCATGACCTGTTCTGCCTTGGTACCCCAACCTGCCTCTGTCCCCCTTGCCAACTCGGTGCAGCACTCTACTAGTTAAGTAGACATTTTTTGTGTCTTTCAACCTGAGGGAGGTCTCTAACACCGCCATGTAGCCCCTGGGCCTGTATGTTTAGTAATCTGTGGTTGTTTATATGCAATTCCATTGCTTCTTCTCCCGCCTTCATAATCACTTTTGTTCATCCCACTATTTGGAGTACGTTCTGTTCCCTATTGTTAGGTTAATTTTGTAACTGACACACCTGAAAAATGTTTCCTTCCCCTGTGGGGTCCCATGCCACCCTCCTGTGGGTCTCCTTTGTGAAGGTTCCTAGCATCCTCCTTGGTCTCCACTGCAGGTGCCTCCATAGAGGAACCACTATCCACCAGAAGAACGAATGAATTGTGGAGAGATACAGCTGGAGGGATGCAACTCTGTTCCACCACCCTCTCCCTCCCTGAGCCCATGAACAGTGTCACTGTAATTTTCTTAATCTGTCCCGAACATTGATTTCACACACCAACCATGCCATTGTGCGTTACATATGCGTATGGAGCAATACTTCCTCCCCAGGATTGGCATGCTTGGGAAAATAAACTGGCAGGTGGATGGTTTGCAAGAGGTGGTAGATACTCCAGGACTTCATACACAGCACACTTCGAAGAATCCTCCTCCTCTTCAGCAGCTGAGGACAGAAGTTCCTGAATTATATTCTTCCTCATCTTCCTCAGGCTGAGAAATAGGAGGTACAGGGCCCCCAGCTGCCTAGTAGGCAGTGACAAACCAGGAAGAATCCACACCAATTGTCAACAGCATCAAGAGAACAGTCCAATGTGCCGATAATGGGAGCACTGTCAATGGCAAGGATGGTATTAGCTGCCTGAATATCTCAGAGACAGTAGCCATAAGCAACTGTGTATTTACAGTGTCAAACAGTAGGGTTGACGACACAGACAAGACAGTGCAGGTTGTTAATGGCTGCACACCACTGGTAGTGGCACAGCTCAAGTCAAACGCCAGCTTTAGTGTAGTGGCAATGATCGAGGGAAGCGATGGGATCAAAGGCTACAGAAGTAACCATGGACTTACCCTCAACATCAGAGTGAAGAACAACCAGGAACAACAGGAAGACTTAGAAGACTTTTTCTTGGATCACTTGCTATGATTCCGGTCCAAAGACAAGGACTTTTAATGCTTGTCTATTGACTTGGAAGAAGACAACCGCGAAGGTGACAGCGTGTTTACATGAAAGGGGAAATGGCAAGACGTCCCCAAGGCAGAAGCTAAGGAACAGGAAGCTGGCATTGCACACAGACAGTTCTCCATCTTCTGCAAGAAGGTCTCTAAAGCCCAAAAGCAGCATTTCCGTGTGGACTGATTGAAGCCTTGGCAAATTGCCCAGTTCTGTAAGTCATGCGAGAGGGTCAAGCACCACACACACACACACACACACACACACAGTCCTTGAAGATCTTCACGCTGCACCAAAAGAAGCAAAAAAGTAGTTCTGACTTCTTCCCAATACTCAATTACAGCATGCGACAGTGGAAAAGTAAAACAACAATGGCATTTCCTTATGAATCCGATGACTGAGCAGTCGATGGAAAGATGCTTTGGGCATCTATCTAAGGAGGTACTCCAGGCTCAAGGTGGCAGGGTTTGCAAATGATATACAACAGCTCATTCTCAATGCCCCATTTTGAGGAAATAAACTATCTGGGTCAGATGTCCAAATCTTCTTTGCAATCTTCAGGTCTCAGGCAGGACCCTGAAGTCATTGCACTCCCTCTACCATACCCAACCAAGGGGTAGGTAAAGGGTACCATTTCATCCAGCTGGTGCTAGATGCCATCCAGCCATCAGAAACCAAGGTAAGGTAAAGGGAGCAGGAGCCTTGCCCACCCCAGGCACCACTCCAGGTGAACACTCAAAAGCCTGTAGAGGTGGTGGCGCAGCAGGACTCCTTGTACCCACCCAACCACCATTACCGCCAGGGGTGGTTGTAGGGGTCGTGTCTCCCTTCACCTAACTTAGTTGAAGAAGGTGACATCAGATGCCTGGATCCTGGAAATCATAGTATAAGGTCATGCTCTGGAACTTCTGGACACACCTCCAGATCATCCACCTCTGCCAAGTTACTATACTCCAGACCACATTCCTCTGTTCTTTGAGGAAGTTCAGACTTTGCTTCAGGAGAAGGCCATAGAGTCTGTACCCTTCAAACAAAGAAACATGGGGTTGTACTCTTGTTACTTCCTAGTCCCAAAATGGATAAGAGACCTGCAACCCATTCTGGATCTCGGGGACCTGAACTTTTTCACAGAGTACAAAAAGTTCAGAATGGTCACCCTGCAAGGCCTGCCCCACTGCTGCAAGCAGGGGATAGATCTGTTCCCTCAACATGGAGGATGCCTACCTTCATATCAAAACTCACAAACCTCACATAAAGTATTTGAGGTTCCTGTTTCAGGGGGAACACAGCTCTTCTCCAGCGGAAAGTCTCCTACCCTCATCTCTGCAGCCTTCTCACAAAACTACACCGCAGCCCACAACTGGTTCTCTGACAACCTCCTTCTAGTCAATGCCAAAACAACAAAAACAATGTTTTTCAGATCTAAGCCCTTCCTAACTAAATGCAAATCTAACCCATCCCTAATTATCACCTCCCCTGATGTCCATGCCCTAGAGGATGTAAAACACTTCAAATATCTAGGAGTTGTGCTTGACCCCTTCCTTTCCTTTACAGAGCACATAAACTCTTTGGTTCTAAGATTTCCCCAAAAACTAGGGGCTGCCTACAGATACCAGCAATACCTCACCCCTGAGGCCCACCATGCCATCATCCAGGGAAACCTGCTAACTATCCTGGACTACTGCTTTCCCATCTACTCCAGGACCTCCGCATCCACCATGGGAAAACTGTCAGTGGCATACAACAGTGCCTGCCACTTCTCCCTGCTGGCTCTTTCTCCACGCACCACTCTACACTCTACGCTACACTGGGGTGGCTCCCACTACAAGCCCGCTTTAACCTTGCACTGTACAGTTTTAGTAATTCTGCCATACGTATTAGCCAGAAATCCCCTCTTGCTCCCCTTCTCACAATCCAAACCTCACACCGCTGCCTATGCTCCTCCAGTATTCCCTCCCTGAAATTTCCACGGTAGCCATGAACATGGGTGCTGTCTGTAGCAGCCCCCACACTATGGAACAAGCTGCCCACTAAACTGCACACCATAAACAGTCACCGCCAGTTCAAGACTTGCTTCAAAGACTGGCTCCTGTTGGCATCCACCTGACACTGCTTTAAGGATTAGCACCCCCCCCCAGCCTTATAGGTTCCAGGGGAAGGGCCAAATAGGTTCTCTTATTTACTGAAACTGTACCACCATGAGCCTTACTTTGCTTTGCTATTTGTTGTCCCTCAACTACTGCCACCATGTATTGCCAAATGTAACAACTGTAACCTTTCACTATGTATTACCTGCTCTTGTTATGTTCTTGTTATTTTGATGTTTCTACTCTGTGCTGCCTTACATGGCCTGCGTCATGCCTGAAAATGGTTCCTGGGATCAGTGCACCTACCCAGTTAACAAAGTCATAAATAAAATAAAAAATAAATTAAGAGTATTGCCCTTTGGCTTGTCCTCTGCACCACAGATTTTTATCAAATGCTTTGCAGTGGTGGCAGCAGCCCTTCACAGGGAGGCCTCTATGTCTTTCCCTACCTGGATGACTGGCTATTAAAAGTCCACTCCAAGGATCAGTTCCTGCACACCTTAGCTCAAACGGGGCAGATGTTTGATGCTCTGCTGTGGGTTACTGTCAACATACCCAAGTCTGTCTTGACACCTTGTCAATGACTGCAGTACATGGGAGCAGTCTTGGATACAGCTCAGAACCCAGCCTTCCTGCCTCTGGACAGGGCCAAACGTCTGATTGCCCAGACCCAACTGATACATGACAGTCAGTATGTCTCAGCCAGGACATTCCTTCAACTCCTGGGCCTTGTGGCAGTGGTCATTGTCACTGTACCTTTATCCAGACTGCCCATGAGGATCCCTCAGTGGGCCTTAAGAGTCCAGTGGGACCAGATCACAGTTAATCTAGAACAAAGAATTCTAGTAACTTCTCCTGTACACAAAGTGTTCAAGTGGTGGATGGAACCCAGCAACCAGTTAAAGGGTATTCCCTTCCTGATCCCTTCCTCATACCAGATTTTAACAGATGCCTCGTGGATGGGCTGGGAGATACATTTAGGGCCCCATCAGACACAGGGTACATAAACCACAGTGGAGAGCACTGTTCACTTAAATGTTCTAGAAATACGAGCTGTCCTGTATGGGCTACAATCCTTCCAGGCTCATCTGTACCCAGGTCCTCTATTAGTATAGTT
This sequence comes from Neoceratodus forsteri, assembly GCA_016271365.2. Lineage (NCBI taxonomy): Eukaryota > Metazoa > Chordata > Ceratodontiformes > Ceratodontidae > Neoceratodus > Neoceratodus forsteri. The sequence continues at coordinate 665,859,573 of CM057453.1, forward strand.
GGCAACGTCAGTGTGATGGATTACATCAACAAGCAAGGGGGAACTCACTCTTACCCCCATGCAGGGAAGCAATGGGAGTCTGGTATTGGGCTCTGGAACACAGTCTAGAACTGTCAGCAGTACATGTTCCAGGTGCCCAAAATGTCTTGGTAAACAGGCTAAGCAGGTCACAGTCCAGAATGCATGAGTGGGAACTGCTGACCTCGGTGGCAGAGGATGTGTTTGACAGATGGGGTCATTCAGAGTTGGGCCTTTTTGTGTCCCCACACAATGCAAAACTGCTGCTTTTCTGCTTGCTCACCCTAGGGCCTGGAGTTTTATGATGAGATACGTTGACCCTCTCTTAGAAGGGGAGGTTCTTGTATGCCTTTCTTCCCTTTCCTCTAATTCAGAGAGTACTACTCAAGCTCTAAATGGAGGGGGCAACTCTAATCATCATTGCTCCTCTGTGGCCTCATCAGATCTGGGTCTCCCTATTACAACAACTGGCAGTGGAACCACTAGTGCCCCTGCCCTTATGCAAGGGCCTGCTGTCACAGGAATTGAATCCTGGTCCATCTGGGCCTCAAATCTCCATCTTCATGCATGGCTCCTGAAAACATAGCCATTGCAAGGTTTGGGGTTTCCCAAAAGGTGGCTGATGTCCTGGTGGCTGCCAGAACGCCTTCCACCAGATCCATTTATTTCATGAAGTGGAAGTGGTTTGCTTTGTGGGCTGTTTCTCATCACTTGGATCCATCATCTGTCCAGTTAATCAGGTCCTGGAGTATCTGCTGTCCTTATCGGATGTAAGCATGCAGTATTTCTCAATCAAAGTGCACTTGGTTGCCATTTCAGCTTTCCATGTGCCTTATTGAGGGTCTTACGTTTGCCCATCTGGAGGTGGTCCGTACTTTCTTGAGAGATATTCTACACTTGAAGCCTCGTATCCGCAATCCAGTCCTGGCTTGGGACTTGAATTTTGTTTTGGAAAAGCTTACTTTGGCTCATTTTGAGCCAGTCTTGACTTGTGGTTTACCCTTTCTTTCTTGAAAAGCATTGTTTTTAGTTTCAGTCACTTCTGTTCAAAGGATTTCAGAGCTACAGGCTCTGATGTGTGAGCCTCCTAATTTGATTTTTCACAAAGACAGGGTGTCTTTACGTACTAAAGCTAAGTTTTTGCCAATGATGAGTTTACTTTAAGTCTGAAACCATCCACCTGCCAGTTTATTTTCCCAAGCATGCCAATCCTGGGGAGGAAGTATTGCTCCATACTCTAGGTGCACATAGAATACTCAGGTACTATATACACCGCATGAAGGACTGCAGAAAGTCCTTGCAGATTTTTGTTTCATTCACTCCTGGGAAAGAGGGAACCCCAGTTTCTAAATGGTGCCTGTCCAAATGGTTATAAAACTGTATTACTTTTTGTTACAGGAAGTACAGTAAGGTATTTCTAGGGTTTTTCGTAGTTATTCCACTAGAGACATGGCCACATCTATTGCCTGTTTCAAAAATGTGCTGCAGAAATCTGTGCAACTGCCACCTGGAGTAGTGTCCACACTCTCACTAAACACTACAATCTGGACATTGCCTCTCAAAAAAGGGCTGACTTTAGCCTAGCTGTGCTTCAAGGCCTGCTTTCTTAGGCTTGTAGGCTCCATCTATCCAGGCTGTTTATGGTTAGTACTACTTGGTACTCATTCCACAGGTGTAGCCTTATGAAAGAGAGATCCTCAAAGAAGATAGGACAGTTATGTACTTATCGTAACAGTAGATCTTCGAGAATCTCTTTTCTGTTGTGCTCCACATTGTCAGTACATATGGGTAATGTGCACCTCTACTAGGGGAAATGGCACAGCCCAAGGCTGCAACCAGCATAGAATCCTGAGAACATGAACATTCAAGACAACAGCAGCTCTCCTGTGTTTGCTATGCCATTGAAGGGGAAGCAGCATAGAAGGTTCTCTGAAGAAGAACATTTCTTTCAGGTATTTAGTATTTAGGGCTGAGATTCTGCTGAGCAGGTTGGGGCTACCTGGTCACAGGGAGCACCCCTAAATGTGAAATCATGCCTCATAAGCTGTGGCTTTCAAATTGGCTAACCTGCCTTTTTCCCCATTTCCATTGCCTGTCTGTGCTTGCATTGGGGGCCACGTCTGCCACACTGTTGTAATGGTGTTTATCAGGTCTCTGATTTCTTTATGTCATGGTGCTTCAGGTAAGTACATTGTTCTTTGGGTTAGAGTCTAGTACTTAGTCCTTTCCCTGTTTCTCCCTACTGTCAACTTTGGCATTGGTTCCCCCCTTTCTCCCCAAGGGACTGTTAAAGGGTGGCTATTTTTTGTAGTTTGCCAGTAGGTGCCCTGTGTGCTTGCACTGTCTCGTGAGGAATTTGGTCTGCCTTGGGGACTGTCTCTGTTTTATATACAGCTCCGTCTGTCTGTCTATCTGCCTGTCTGTCTGTCTATCTATCTATCTATCTATCTATCTATCTATCTATCTATCTATCTCTTCATTACAAAAAACTGTGTTAATGCACCAGTTAGGGTTCAACTTAACGCCACAAAAGCATGGAAATGTGGCGTTAGGTTTTCAAACCTAACTTCCCACCCCAAGCCCCAAGCAGCAAAAGGATAAGACCACACAAGCAACCACAGACAATAATCATCAAGTAAGACAAACAACATACAGCTGTTTCCAAATGACGCAAATGCAGTAGCATCGATGTGCTACCTTCGTGAATTTGTATCTGCAGCATGAAAACTGCAAAATATACACACTTGTCACTGCAGCTAGACATCCATTATACTGAAACCACAACACTGCTTCTGTAAACAGGAGCACAGGCCCCTGCAGCCTGATACAAACCCATGATATCTAAATTACTAGACTTCTTTTCTCTGTGCCCTATGGGGCCAGCCCTTCTGTAGTCTCAGGTAGTCATGAACACTGTAAGACATGCACATAATTGATGGGCCTGCACTTCTGCAGCCACAGGTATAAGACATACACACTGACTTCTGGGTGCAGAAGCGCAGATGCCACAAAATCCATGATACCAAAATTACAGCAGTACTTCTGTCTGCAGAAGCAAAGTCCCCCAAGGATCCTGTGTCTCTTCAGCCACAGGTGTAAGACATACACCAACTTCTGGCTCCAGAAGAGCAGGCCCTGCAGTTATGCAGACAGAACTGCTGTTGCAATGTGGCGTCATAGTTTCAGCAGTGGATCTTGAACTTTTTCATGGGGGTAGCATATTTTCAGTTATTCAGCTGCATATAGAAAACCATGCAGTAGTGGATCATGCTGTGTTGCGAGGTGTCTCATACATTGTACATGAGTACTTCTGGCTGTAGAGGGTACACTGTGCATGAGTACTTCTGGCTGTAGAGGCACTGGCACCATGGGATATCACTCTGCAGAAGTGCAGGCCCCATGGGGCCTCTGCATCTTCCACCACATGTACTCATGCACACTGTATGGCTTACACCTGTGGGGCCTGTGCTCATGCAGCCGCAGATATAAATCCACAAAGGTAGCACATCAGTGCTACTGCATTTGTGCCATCTGGAAACAGTTGTATGTTGTTTGTCTTACCTGATGATGTTTGTCTATGGTTACTCGTGTGGTCTTGTCCTTTTATATAAATATATAAATATTTAGGTGTAGAGGTTGATTATGCTTTATCTTTTTCAGTTCATATTAATAATACAATAAAGAAAATTAATAATAAGATAGGGGCATTACGTAGGTCTTCAAGGATATTAAATCTACAAACCTGGAGGTTAATTGCAAATCAATTAATAATGCCTGTATTAGAATATGGAAATATGGTGTATAATTTTGCGGGTCAAACACATTTAAATAAATTAGTCATATTATATAATTGATTGGCAAGATTTGTCCTGAACTATAGCTATAATACTCATCATTGCGTTTTGTATAAAGACCTAAACTGGGACAGTTTATCGGTACGATTTAAAAAACAATATTCAGTATTTATCTATAAAATAATAAATCGGATGATTAATGGAAACATGGAATTGCCTTCTGTTAGTAAATATTATCCATATCTTTTAAGGGATGTAATGCATAGAGGTTACACTTTTCCAAAAACTAATACAAGATATGGTACTATGACACTAGAGGCTCAGACTGCAAATATTTGGAATAATATTCCCCCTGAATTAAAGAAAGCAACTAAACGATCCCAGTTTAAATTAGGATTGAGCACTGTATTTTATGATGAATGTACTTGTTTTTAAAATGTGGATAAATGTGTTAGTTTTTGGTCTGATTGAAGATTTTTGTCTTGCATAATGTCAAAAATTATTTATTAGTTGTTTTATGTAGTCTGAATTTTTGTATGTTATATTGAATGTAATTTGTTCTTGACACAGGACAACTTTGAAAATAGGTCTATGACTTAAAGTTTGCTATCCTGTATAAAAATAAACATTTTTAGTACTACTACTACTACTACTTTTGCTGCTTGGGGGTGGGGGTGATGGGGGGAATTTGGGTTGAAAACCCTAACACCACATTTCCATGCTTGTGTGGCATTAAGTTGAAACCTAAATGGTGCATTAATGCAGTTTTTTGGAATTAATTTCCTTAATTTTTGAGATAGCATAATCGTATGCTCATTTGCCTATGGGAGCTCTGTGCCCTCTAGGCCCTGCGCTTCCATCTCTCCATAGATGCATTCATTTCTGGCAAAACAGTAATTTATTTGCTTAGTTGTATGGCTTATCAAATGAGAGACCACCTAATACTGCCCTTGTATAACTCTCTGGTGAACCCACATCTACAATATGGGCTTTGTCACTGGTGCCTACACCACCGAGAAAGCACATTAACCTACTGCACAAGTTCCAGAGGATGGCTACAAACATGATAGCGGATCACCATGGTAAGGCATAGTATGATAGTTTTGGAGCACTGAACATGTACCCAGTATAGAACAGGACAGGACAGAGAGAGGGAACATGAGTAAGACCTTCAAGTATTAGAAATAGATAAATAACATGGATATGGAACCTCTCTTTAACTTAATTGGCAACCATAACATGAAAGGTCACGGTGTTTAGATGCAGGCAAGGAGGTGTAGGAGTAAACTGACAATGCACTTCTTCACACATAAGGTGGTGGACACTTGCAATGGGCTGCACTTCAAGAGGGGTTAGAATAGCCATAGAGGGAAAGAATTCTCTATGAGTAGTAAAGATGGGAAGCACTGGATTAGTGAGGAGGTGAAGCAGACCCAGTACATCAACCTCTGGACACTGCAATAGGAGCAGACTACATAGACCAAATTGGCTTCTTCTCTTAGCTTCTTCATATGTTTGTATTTTCTACTTGACCAACCAAAAGTCAAACTTTGATCCACATTTTGTGCTTCACGAACCAGAAGTAGTAGATTGAACTGCATTGTTTGGTTAGTGAATGAAACTTAGTACTTTGGAGCAGATTTTCTGCTTTGAGAACCAAAGGTACTAGCTGGAACCACATTTTCTGGGTTTCGAACCAGAATACCAAGTTAGAACCACTTTTCCTGTTCGCGAACTAGAATTAGTAGTTTGAACCACTTTTCCTGGTTCGTGAACCAGAACATTTTTAGTTCGCACCAAAAAAGTGGTTTGAACCAGAAATCACTTGGGAGAGATTGTGAATGTGTGAAATATATAATTTTGTCAAATTTCCCCATAAACAGACTATAAAATCTTGCTTTGTGAAAGCATGATCAGGGATGTTTTAGTTTTGCTAAAACTATTCCTTTACAAGTGTTTTCAAACTTCAGCAGCAATAGAAATAGAGAAACAAGATGGTGGCCGTTGTGAACCACACACAAAAGTGGTTTGTGGGACCCATTTTTGATTCATGGCACATCAAATGTGCAAACCAAGAAACATTATCTTGAACCAGAAATATCTGGTTTGTATGGGGTGTCTTGTTTTTTAAATCCCTATAACTCAGGAACCGTTTAATATGTTTTCACCAACCCTTTGAAAGGCAGTACCTCAACATTGACCACATACCCTAAAGGTTTTGTACAGCAATTTTTGTACCATGTAGCATGTACATGAGAGCAACAAAATGCAAACAAACAAAAACATATTAAGTGTAGGGAAAATGTGACCCTTTAACAAAATAAGGGGTATCTAGATCTCCGAAACTGCACACTTTGATCATCCCTGATTATGAAGTGGGTGTTGCAGTTGACATGATGGATCTTGAATCCCTTCCAACCTTAAATAAGTATGTTAGGACTGCATTTGGCTGAACAGAAGTTAATGGAAATAGGCCTCAGGATTTGAAACAAAACAATGTTGGGTATAATTACACCTTTAGCATGCATTTCAAAGTTCTAAGAAAGGAAGCAGATTAAACAAGCGGCAACACCAATGAATTTTAGAGAAGATAAGCAATCATATATAACCCCTAGGCACTGCTATTCCAAGGGCTACTACCCCTGCCTGTCTTCTTAACAACAGGTTGAGGGGCCTGGGATCCAAATGAGCAAGTACTGGTGTACCCCTACCCTCAGTAACACAATGGATTGGTGCCTCCACCCAGAGTACGGTTTGCGTGGGTATCTATCTGGACTGGTACAGCCCTCTGGGAAGCTATAACCACCCACAATCCCACCTAGTGACCAAGTACCTGTGAACTGACAATAACCATTAGCAGCATTCGACAGAGTTTGCAACAGGCATTAATAATATGCTCACACACCTTGCACTTACCACCAGGGTTTGGTCTTCTGACAAAACACACTGGAACCCCCTGTAAAACAATATTAAATGCCAGAATACACTTTCCAGTGCCTTTACCCAGGTCACAGTAAGTTTAAGCCAAACAATAATATGCTCACGAGCCAGTTTAACAATCAACAGCAAATCTGGTTTATTAAGGGGATGTGAACAAGGAGGGGGCATGAATTTAAGCAAATGATTACAGTTCTAGTTTGTACCAAATTACTTTGTATGCAATCAATTTAGTCCCGTTGTTAAACAGTCCCACAACTACTGGGTACCCAGAATGTAATGCTGGCTGGCCAGAATTGGTGCCCTGGGTTGCCGGTGTTGTAGCTGTTGTTGGGGCCCTTGAAGAAATAAAGATAATTAAACACAGGCAAGCCAAGACTATGGGCTAGTTGTATCCATGGCCAGCTGGCCTAGTCCATTGAAACCCATATAATTTAACTGAAGACAATCAGATGGCATCACAAGATAGTTGAAATACTTGTTGGAGGAAGCTACTCTGGATTTACTCACTGTACCAGAAGATAGATGAAGGCCTGGTGAAATGAAGACCTGTGGCTTGAAGTTGCTGCACATGGGGAAACTGGGCCAACACGACTCACCTCCACTTCATGGCCTTTACCTAAAGGTGGCCACAACCTGCGATTATTTGCTGCACAGGGGCTGGATTCTCGAAGCCGGTCTCTTGCTGGAAAGCTGTAGTTGGCACAGAAACAAATGGCATGGGCCCACATGCAGAAGATGTCTCTAGAATGGTGCAGTTCATCTTGCTGGTGGAACCTCCAGCTGGTAGGCCAGTCAATTGCTGCGTAGGGCTGGCCCCTTTCTGACAATCAGGAGTCCCTGAATTACAGTCTCTTTTAACACAGCAGGCCCCAGCACATTCAACTGAAGAAACACTAGACTTCTCTATTTTCCTCCCTTTTGGTTCTCTGCTCGGTTGCAATCTCAGTCGCCTTGCTGAGCAACCCTCATAGTCTGCAGAAAGGCAGTATTCTTGAATTCGATCCCCTCTTAAGATTGAGGAGGATCTCAGGAGGCGATTGCAGACCTATACTACGTAGGTCCCCACAGAGCTTAGATGCTTCTCTGTGTTCGAACGCTTGAGCTGTACTGGCCACTGTTTGAAAACAGTTCTCGGATTAGTCTGGTTTTCCTGCAATCCATTTGGCTAAGGGAGCTGTCAATCACAGTTTGATGTTCCCATTGATTTCTTTCGGGTGCCAAGCACTAGAGTTCACGGTTTCTCCCACAAGGCAGCTGAGCTAAGGACCCCATGAGGTCCCCTGTGTCCCAAGTGGCCCAAACTTGGAAGCCCAGATCAAAACATGGCGGCTCCCATCGGGAAGTGCAATACTGCAAGGAAGGCAGGATAAACAACTTACTCTAGCTCAAAAACAGTATAGAATTAAAAGTAAACATTTACAGTACAGGGTAAGGCTCCCTCTGCTCTATTAACAACAGCAGAGTGAGGCAGATTAGAGAAATGCCTGACTGGTCGCAAGCCCCAGAACACCTGGACCCAGCCCAGGCCATTTACAGTATACTCACTGGCTATGACACTTAAAGGGTAGCGCGGGGGGGAGGGGGTTGGTGCTGTTGAGTACACCTACTGAGCAGATGTGTTTTGTCACAACAGCTCTACATCTGGTGCAGGAATTTTTATTATTTAGTTCACTATGAATTAAAATAGCTTTTCTATACAGCATTGGATTCCTGACCTGGTGCTGAACAGTTTGATACCTGATAGTACTATGGGGCACTCAAACAAAGGAGAACCGAACACTGTAAAGTCCCAGCAGCCAACTGAGCAACAGGCCTCTACGTCAGCGGGGCAGAGTTAGCAATGTGGAGCCACTGTGGAAGGCCTTACAGCTATCTATGCAGGCCATAGATGGGAAGATTGCAACTATTTAATAATGGCTTGAGGAGCAAGATATTAACATTGAGACTGCTAATAAAACCTTGTCTGTAGCTGAAGCCCAGGCTACCAAAGCTTTATCCACTGCAGCGAAGCTGACACAAGAGAAAGGGCAACTGCATTATAGATTAGAGGCCTCGGAGAATGCAAATTGGTCTTTGAATGTCTGTCTGGTTGGATTGCCTGAGGTGAGGGGTACCGAGGAACCGGATTTGTTAACTTTTCTTAAAAACTGGTTGCCGACGATTCTGAAGTTGGACTCTAAATTTGGATCTCACTTTACTAAGGCTTACCGTATTTCACCAAGATCGGTGGAAGCCCAGAGAGATCTTCCCAGGACAGTTCTCCTTGTCACCGATGGGGTGGTGGTTAAGGACTGGCTTTTACAGTCAGCACATTGAGTGGAGCAATTGAATTTTAATGGTCATACCCTACATCTCTTTCCAGACCTCTCTTATGCCACTTGTTCAAGGTGTAAAATGTTTGATGGTGTTCGAGCTAAATTGCGAGCTTTGGGTGTGGTACACTCACTGCTTATGTCTGCCTGATTTCGTTTTTTTTTTATGGGGGGCATACTTTTCAATTTACTGACCCTGAGGAAGCCAGCAGGAGGTTGGAACAAATTCAGAAAGAATTTTCTGCTTCCAGGGATCGCCCCAAGGTACAATAGACCTGAGCTCTGAGGAAGAGGAGACCTGAGATTGGTATGCTGTGGGTGATGTAGCTCAATTGTTCTCCTTTGGACACAAACTTATTAAGATTCTCACTGATCATTGTAAAAATATATTTTAATATAACCTTTAGTAGGCTATCAGGTTTCCTTTTATATTTGTGGACAAGAAGGGGATATATGATCCTTTCAGAAGGACAGCACAGTTTGACTTTTTCTTACTTTTCATGATGGGACTCCCATATAACGGTGCTGGACTGAGATCGAGGAGGCTCCCTCTCTAGTTTATGTTTTATATTAGGGTTATACTATCCTCTATTAAGATAGCTATGTTTTTAGGATATTTTTAGGCACCCACTCAGGAGGGAGCAGTCTTAGACCTGGTACTTTCAAACAGGGATGGAGAAAGGATCTCGGATTTAAAAGTGGGTAGCCATCTGGGAACAAGCGACCACCAAACAGTGTGGTTCACGATAAACTCAGCCATAGAGTCAAGCCATACAAAAGCAAGACTTTAGGAGGGCTGATTTTGGGGGAAATGGGAGAGTGCCTCAGAAAAGCACTAGCAAACAGGCAAGAAGGAGGGGTGGAGGAACAATGGGGAAAAATCAAAACAGCCATCACAGAGGCAACAATCCTTTGCATGGAGCAAATCAACAAAACAAAATGAAGGAAAAAACCCACTATGGTTCTCAAAAGAGGTGGCAGGGAAGGTTAAGGAGAAAATTGTAGCATTCAGGAAGTATAAGGAAACACAGAAGGAGCAGGACAGAGAACTGTACCTGTTAAAGTAGAAGGAAGCGGGGAAGGCAGTCAGAATAGCAAAGGCACAAACTGAGGAAAAGATAGCCAATTCAGTTAAGAAAAGGGATAAAACCTTTTACAGGTACATTAGGGAGCAAAGAAAGACCAAGGGAGGATAGTGAGGCTTAATAAAGGGAAGGGAAGGTGGGCAGAGGGTGACAGTGAAAAAGCAGGGATACTGAACAAATACTTCTGCTCAGTATTCACAAAAGAAGAGGAAGGGGAGGTACCTAAACCAAAGAATAGAAGCACTGTAAATACGGGGGTCGATACCAGTCCATTCACAGAAGAAAGGGTCCTGAAACAACTCCTAAAACTGAAGGTGGACAAAGCAGTGGGGCCTGACGGGAGTCACCCTAGAATTCTAAAAGAACTAAGGGGAGAACTAGTGACACAACTGACTACCTTTTTTAACAAATCATGGGAAGATGGTGTGGTGCCTGAGGACTGGAGGAGGGCGGATGTGATTCTCCTGCACAAAAGTGGGAGCAAGACAGAGGCAGGAAACTACAGACCTGTCAATTTGACCTCTGTGGTAGGGAAAATGATGGAATCATGTCTGAAGGAAATAATTGTTGAGTTTCTAGAGGCCAGTGGGGCACAGGACCCAAGGCAGCATGGATTCACAGCGGGAAGGTCATGTCAGACGAATCTAATCGATTTCTTTGACTGGGTGAGCAAAGTAGTAGACCAGGGAGGGGCTGTGGACATGGCCTACCTAGACTTTAGCAAGGCATTTGACAGTTCCACACAAAATATTAATAAACAAGCAAGCCAGCCTTGGAGTGGGTCCTAAGGTGGTAGCAGGGTGGTAGCTGGTTAAAACATTGGCTGGACAACAGGGCACTGAGGGTAATAGTAAATGGAGTCTACTCCGAAGAAAGAGTGGTTACTAGTGGGGTACTGCAGGATTCAGTACTGTGACCAGTCCTCTTTAATGTCTTTATAGGTGACATTGCAGAGGGGCTGGAAGGAAAAGTATGCCTCTTTGCAGATGACATAAAGATCTGTAACAGGGTTTATACACAAGAGGGGGTGGAAAGGATAACAATGGCAAGGTTGGAGGAATGGTCAGAAGTATGGCAGCTTAGATTCAGTGCAAAGAAATGCAAAGTACTGCATCTGGGAAACAAAAACCCAAGGGAAGAGTACACAATGAGGGGTCAAATACTGACAACAAAAATGGAAAGGGACCTGGGGGTAGTCATATCAGATGACTTAAAGGTAGGCAAGCAATGTGAGAAGGCAGCAAGGCTGGCTGGGGGAATACTGGGATGCACAGGGAGAGGCATCACCAGCAGAAAACGGAAAGTTGTTGTTATCCCTCTTTACAGACAGTTGGTGAGACCCCATCTAGAATACTGCAGTTCTGAAGACCTCATCTCCTCAAGGACATAGACAGGATGGAGGCAGTCCAGAGGAGGGCAACTAAAATGGTGTAGGGTCTGCACCACAAGCCATATGAAGAGAGACTAAAGGAGCTTAATATGTATACCCTTGAGGAAAGGAGGGAGAGGGGGGACATGATAGAAACATTTAAGTACCTCAAGGGAATCAATAAAGTCCAAGAGAATACCATCTTTCAGAAAAAGGGATGTGCAAGAACAAGGGGCACAATTTGAAGACGGGGAATGGATCATGGGCAATGTAAGGAAGTATTTTTTTCCCAGAGAGGGTAGTGGATGCATGGAACAGTCTTTCTGAGGAGGTTGTGGGGTCAAAAACAGTGGAGGAATTCAAGAATGCATGGGACAGAAATAAAGCAATTGTTGTGGGGGGTAGGAGGAAGTAGGCTGTTGGTTAACAAGGATCTGCAGCTTATCCAATAAGTAGGGAAATGGGCAGACTGGGTGGGCCAAGCGGTTCTTATCTGCCAACAAAGTCTATGTTTCTATTCAAACTTCTTTTACAACTAGTTTAAAAAAAACAACAAAGTTGAATCTTAATGCTGCTTTTCAGGGTTTGTCGTGGGGCTTTCTGTGTTGCATGCACGCATGTGCAAGAAACACATTGTGTCGGCTTCCTTCACAAGCAGGTTGTGGAGGTGCGGCAGTGTTGTGCCAAATGGCAGCAGTCTGTTCTGGGGCTAGTCTTTGCCACAGCGAATAGAGGAGCATGCTGTCGATGACAGCAGTTAATGAGTATGCCACTATGCTCAAAGAAACTCAGCTGCTGCAATCAGGGAGCGCCCCGTCACTATGCAATCAGCTGTTTTTGCTGCGGGGAGTCCCTGACTGCAGCAGCCAATTACAAGCTGCATTGTGTGGCATCCCCATGGCAATGGCTTCTCCATCGGCCTCTCACAGTCCCCACAAAGCCAACAGAAAGCCGCCACCTGCCTCTCCCAGTTCTAAAAGCCGATGGAAGTGCCCAATCCCCCTGTCGGCATGCCTTCTACCCAGTTAATTTGTCGACGGGGTAGCCCAATCCCTGTCGGCATGATGCGCCCCCCCATTTGTTGTGTGCTGAGGGGGGTGCCCAATCCCCCCTTGGCTCACACGTCCCTCCCCAGCACACACTCCCCCTTTCCCAACAGACATCCAGGTGGCATGCTGGGAGCCCATCCCCAGTGTGCCAATAATCCCGCAGTGTCCTTTTTCCATTTTTTTTCCCCAGTCCTGTAAAAATAAAGAAAACTGTCCTGTGCTGTCTGTGGTGCCCCCTCACCCAACCCACGCCCAACCTCTGCGCAACCCACCTCCCCACACCTCCTAGGGTTACCACCTTTTAAGAAGCCCAAAGTTGGACATTTCATACTGAAACATGATTTCTCACAGGACAGTACGTAACCTCGACCAATGCAACAGACTTGTTTTCTCTATATAATCAGATTTAAGGCTGAGTATTGTAGTTTCTTAGTTGCTTCTATTGTTTTATGTCATTCTAAGGTATTTTAGTTAAGGTATTGTAGTTTTCTACAACATTTAGTGGAAAGTCAGAAAATATTTTCTGTACTATAGAATCAGGACATTTATTATTTTTCATGTTTTTTTGCAGGACACAGCTGCCCAAATCAGGACTGTTCTGCGAAAATCAGGACAGGTAGTAACCCTAACACTCCCCTCACCCCATACTTACCTCTAGAGTTCGGCGCAACGTTCTTTGGTGGACCGGGAACATGTCTGCACTCTTCAAAGCTGACCATGGACTGAAGAAATGCTGGTAAGCTCTATAATGGCATAAATAGTGGGTTTTCAACTTAAGTGGATATCTCAGCCATTTTTAGGAATTGTTTTGCCAAATTTTCAACATGGGGTTCTTGGGACCCCACCTCATGAACTCAGTCACTGTCATTTTATTATTCGTCCCGAAGGTTATTTTTGGGGTCACTCAGGGAACTACCTTTTGGGACCGATTAATGAAATGACAGTGTCACAGTTCATGAGGTAGACCCTCAAGAAACCCTATGTTGAAAATTTGGTGACAAAATTCCAAAATGACTGTTTTATTTAGCGCAGGCCGCTGCGCAGTTCCTATGCACATCAGAATCTCGAATTTTTAATATTTTCACTCCAGATTTTCAACATTATCGTTTTACCACACCTCCTTATGAGCAGTACAGCTGTCAATTTTCACATCTCGCCTGAAATGTGTTTTCGCATATGTAACGCACAATGGCATGGTTGGTGTGTGAAATCAATGTTCGGGACAGATTAAGAAAATTACAGTGACACTGTTCATGAGCAGAGGTTTTAAAATGCCTATATTGAAAATTTGGTGACAGAAGTCCATAAAATGACTGTGTTACGAGCATGCATTGTGCAGTTCCACGACCTCGTAACTCACAAATTTGTCATATTTTCACTCCAGATTTTTCAACATTGACGTTTCCACACCTCTTTATGAACAGTACAGCTGTCATTTTTCACATACTGGCTGAAATGTGTTTCGCACTTTCCGTGCAGAATAGCACGGTCGCTGTGGGAAATCATTGTTCGGGACAGATTAAGAAAATCACAGTGACACTGTTCATGAGCAGAGGTCCCAAAATGCCTATGTTGAAAATAATTACGGGTGTGTGTTGCACAGTTTCTATGCACGCTCGTGACTTCACCAGTTTCTTTTATATTTTTAACCCAGATTTTCAGCATTACCATTTTTTTACACCTCCTCATGGAAAGTAAAGCTGTCATTTTTCACATCCCGTTCGAAATGTGTTTTCACACCTGTGGCACCAAATGGCGCAGTCGCTGTTAAAAATCACCTTTTGGCTAATGAACAGATAGTGTCACTCTTCATGCGGTGGGGTTACAAAAATCTCATGTTGAAAACTTGGAGTAAAAATACTAAGAAACGCCCAGAGCGTTAGCGTTTCTGACCATAGCAGCTACCTGTGAGGACTGACAGGCATCAGGGGTGTGACTTGGGATTGTCGACAGTAATGCTCATGCCATTCCACCCCCACCCCCACCCTGCAGCCAGTGACAGGCTTCGAGGTGTGCCTTGGACTCTTTGGCCCCAGAGTTCACCCCATTCTCCTATACTGCACCCATTTCAGCGTATTTCCTTATGGAATGAGGTAAGTATAAAGCCTGAACACCCCAAGGCACACCTCGACACTTGTGTGCAGGGTGAGGTGAAATGTCGTGACCGTTATGGGCGGCGGCCCAAAGGCACACCCCAATACCTGTCCATCTCTGCAGAGTAGGGGTGGAGTTGGCATCAGTTCAGTACTTTACTACCATTCCTATACTGCATCTGTCTAACTCCTGCACTTCCACTGCTAAAGCCAACAAGCAACCATTTGGCATTGACAAATGCTTGTGTTCATTTGCAAGGCAAGCAAATATAATGGTATTGGTCTGAACTGTGAAGTGGCTTCGGGGGCCGGGTGCCTTCCCCTCCTCTACCTATCTCTGGTCACTGTCTAGGTGGAAGTTGAAGATCCCATGACAGTTACTGAAGAAGAGTAGGAGAGTTTCCCTGGTGTCATGGTCAACATTGCCCCATTAGTAAAACAGGTCTATATAACCCTCCAGGATGTACCTGGAAACAAGCTATGACAGTTAGTGTTCCTTAAAACATTATAAATAAGTAAAAGTTGCTGCTGTACTTACTGTACTAGTAGATTGAGGATATTTCCTCCATGGAGTCGCAGCTTTTGAACTGTAAGCTGTCGATGATAGGACCACTTGAAAATTTTTGTCAGTTGGTGTTGCTCATGTTGACGTGTCTATGCCACCTGTATAACGTGGAATGTCC
Source organism: Neoceratodus forsteri (assembly GCA_016271365.2). Classification (NCBI taxonomy): domain Eukaryota; kingdom Metazoa; phylum Chordata; order Ceratodontiformes; family Ceratodontidae; genus Neoceratodus; species Neoceratodus forsteri. The sequence continues at coordinate 665,874,916 of CM057453.1, forward strand.
TTCCACTCTTCAGTTTTTTTCTCTTTCCATCGACTGCTCAGTCATCGGATTCATAAGGAAATGCCATTGTTGTTTTACTTTTCCACTGTCGCATGCTGTAATTGAGTATTGGGAAGAAGTCAGAACTACTTTTTTGCTTCTTTTGGTGCAGTGTGAAGATCTTCAAGGACTGTGTGTGTGTGTGTGTGTGTGTGGTGCTTGACCCTCTCGCATGACTTACAGAACTGGGCAATTTGCCAAGGCTTCAATCAGTCCACACGGAAATGCTGCTTTTGGGCTTTAGAGACCTTCTTGCAGAAGATGGAGAACTGTCTGTGTGCAATGCCAGCTTCCTGTTCCTTAGCTTCTGTCTTGGGGACGTCTTGCCATTTCCCCTTTCATGTAAACACGCTGTCACCTTCGCAGTTGTCTTCTTCCAAGTCAATAGACAAGCATTAAAAGTCCTTGTCTTTGGACCGGAATCATAGCAAGTGGTCCAAGAAAAAGTCTTCTAAGTCTTCCTGTTGTTCCTGGTTGCTCTTCACTCTGGTGTTGAGGGTAAGTCCATGGTTACTTCTGTAGCCTTTGATCCCATCGCTTCCCTCGATCATTGTCACTACACTAAAGCTGGCGTTTGACTCGAGCTGTGCCACTACCAGTGGTGTGCAGCCATTAACAACCTGCACTGTCTTGTCTGTGTCGTCAACCCTGCTGTTTGACACTGTAAATACACAGTTGCTTATGGCTACTGTCTCTGAGATATTCAGGCAGCTAATACCATCCTTGCCACTGACAGTGCTCCCATTATCGGCACATTGGACTGTTCTCTTGATGCTGTTGACAATTGGTGTGGATTCTTCCTGGTTTGTCACTGCCTACTAGGCAGCTGGGGGCCCTGTACCTCCTATTTCTCAACCTGAGGAAGATGAGGAAGAATATAATTCAGGAACTTCTGTCCTCAGCTGCTGAAGAGGAGGAGGATTCTTCGAAGTGTGCTGTGTATGAAGTCCTGGAGTATCTACCACCTCTTGCATAGTGGTTTCCCTTCTCTAGTCCACAGCAAGTGACAACGTGCTTCTGGGTGATCCTTTGTCACGGCCAGCTAAGGCAAGACACTCCCAAATGCAGACACACAAATGACAGTGCAACACAGTGAACAAAGGTAGCCTCAAGCTGAAATACTGCTTCAGTCAATTTATTTTACAACTCTCAGCGACGCGTTTTCCCCTCTATACCCTGCTGTAGAGAATGCCACTGTGGCTGCCTGAAATAGGCCTCGTAGCATGTCTGTGGTGCTTTGCCTGGTGAATAAGATGTACCCTGTCCCTTCAGTGAAGTCTTTTTTTTCCCCCAGCTGGGGACAGACTTGGAGGTTATTATGGCTGCTGATGATAGGCCAAATGCTCCCTGTCATATGTGTTCTGTGCCTCCTGACAAGGAGTCCAGGAAGCTTGGTGTTCTGGGCAAGAGGAAGTATGCATCTGCCCCTTCTGCCTTCGGATTGCTAACTACAGGCACACATGAATAAATACCAGAATAGTCTAGAAATCCCTGTCCTGCATAACTGACAAGCTGCCTGATGATCCTGTCAGAATTGAAGTCCAGATGCTGGTAACTTCTGCAAGGGGTACAGTACCACTACTGTCCTCCTGGAGTTCACTGCACACATTCACTCTGCCTTAGACAGGGGCCATATCACTGGTGCCGTCTTCATTGACCTCGCTAAGGCGTTTGACACCATCAACCACTCTCTCTTACTAACCACACTTTCTAACTTCGGCTTCTCCCAGGACGCCCTCTGCTGGTTCACTGACTATCTCTCAAACAGATTCCAGCATGTCAAGATAGGTAACACCTTATCCGGTAGACTGCCCATTCTCTCCGGCGTCCCTCAGGGGTCCATTCTCGGACCACTGAAACATAGAACATAGAATTTGATGGCAGATAAGGACCGCTTGGCCCACCTAGTCTGCCCATTTTCCTACCTAACAGATAAGCTGCAGATCCTAGTTAACCAACAGCTTACTTCCTCCTAGCCCCCACTAGGACTGCCTTATGCCTGTCCCATGCATTCTTGAATTCCCCCACTGTTCTTGACTCCACGACCTCCTCAGGGAGGCTGTTCCATGCATCCACAACCCTCTCTGTGAAAAAATACTTCCTCACATTACCTCTGAGCCGTCCCCTCTATCTTCAAATTGTGCCCCCTTGTTCTTGCACATCTCTTTTTCTGGAAGATGCCACCCTCTTGGACTTTTTTGATTCCTTTGAGGTACTTGAAAGTTTCTATCATGTCCCCTCCCTTCTTTCCTCAAAGGTATACATATTAAGCTCCTTTAGTGTTTCTTCGTATGTCTTCTGGTGCAGACCCTGCACCATTTTGGTTGCCCTCCTCTGGACAGCCTCCACTCTGTCTATGTCTTTGCGGAGATGGGGTCTCCAGAACTGCACACAGTACTCCAGATGGGGTCTCACCAACTGTCTGTACAGAGGGATAACAACTTCCTGTTTTCTACTATTGATGCCTCTTCCTATGCATCCCAGTATCCCCGAGCCTTCCTTATTGCCTTCTCACATTGCTGGCCCACCTTAGGTCATCTGATATAATTACCGCCAGGTCCTTTCTATTTTTACTGTTGTCAGTATCTCACCCCCCATTGTGTACGCTTCCCATGGGTTTTTGTTTCCCATGTGCATTACCTTGCACTTCTTTGCACTGAATCTGAGCTGCCATACATTTGACCATTCCTCCAACCTTGCCAAGTCCCTTCTCATCCTTTCCACTCCATCTTGTGTATCAACCCTGTTGCAGATCTTTGTGTCATCTGCAAAGAGACATACTTTTCCTTCCAGTTCCTCTGCAATGTCACTTATAAAGACATTAAAAAGGACCGGTCCAGTACTGAACCCTGCGGTACCCCGCTAGTAACCCTCCTTTCTTCACTGTGGACTCCATTTACTACTACCCTTTGCGTCCTGTTGTCTAGCCAATTTTTTATCCAGGCTACCACCTTGGGACCTACTCCAAAGCTGGCTATCTTGTGTATTAACTGCTTGTGGGACTGTATCAAATGCCTTGTTAAAATCTAGGTAGGCCATGTCCACAGCCCCTCCCTGGTCATACTACTTTGGTCACCCAGTCAAAGAAATCTATTAGATTAGTCTGACACGACCTTCCCATCATGAATCCATGCTGCCTTGGGTCCGAGCCCACTGACCTCTAGATACTCAACAATTCTTTCCTTCAGAAGTGATTCCATCATTTTCCCTACCACTGAGGTCAAACTAATTGGTCTGTAGTTTCCTGCCTCTGTCCTGCTCCCACTTTTGTGAAGAGGAATCACATCTGCCCTCCTCCAGTCCTCAGGTACCACCCCATCCTCCCATGATTTGTTAAAGATAGTAGTCAGCTGTGTCACTAGTTCTACCCTTAGTTCTTTTAGAATTCTTGGGTGAATCCCATCAGGCCCCATTGCTTTGTCCACCTTCAATTTTATTAGTTCTTTCAGAACCCTTTCTTCTGTAAATGGACTGGTATCAACCCCCGTCTTCAGAGTGTTTCTCTTGTTTGGTGTAGGTAACTCCCCCTCCTCTTCCTTTGTGAATACTGAGCAGAAATATTCGTTCAGTATCCCTGCTTTTTCACTGTCACCCTCTACCCACATTCCCTCCCCTTTATTAAGCTTCAGTATCCGTCCTTTGGTCTTTCTTCACTCCCTAATTTACCTATAAAAGGTTTTATCCCCCTTCTTAACAGAATTGGCTATCCTTTCCTCGGTTTGGGCCTTTGCTATTCTGACTGCCTTCCCAGCCTCTTTCTGCTTTAACTGATAAAGTTCTCTGTCCTGCTCCTTCTGTATTTCCTTATATTTCCTGAATGCTGTCCTTTTCCCTTAACCTTCCCTGCCACCTCTTTTGAGAACCATAGCGTTTTTCCTTCGTTGTGTTTTATTGATTTGCTTTACACAAGGGCTTGTTGCCTCTGTGATGGCTGTTTTGATCACTCCCCATTGTTCCTCCACCCCTCCTTCTTGCCTGTTTGCTAGTGCTTTTCTGAGGCACTCTCTCATTTTCCCAAAGTCAGCCCTCCTAAAGTCCAGTACTCTTGCTTTTGTATGGCTTGATTGTATGGCTGTGTTTATTGTGAACCACACTGTTTGGTCAGTGGCCACACTGCTGTTCAGCCTCTTCCTTAACTCCCTCCCCATGGCCTGTACAGAAAACCTGCTACTTTATGCAGACGATGCTGTCCTATACTCCTCCAGTTCTGACCCCCTTCAACTCCACCACTCCCTTCAAACCTCCTTTAGTGATGCTGAAAACTGGTTCTCCTCACAGCGCCTCACATTGAACTATAAGAAGATGAAAGTTATGATCTTCTCCCACCCACAGAACTCCCAGAGGGAACACTGGCCCCCTCTACTAACTGTCAATCACTCCCCTCTCGAATGAGTGGACTCCTTTAAATACCTTGGCATTACCTTAGACCCAGCACTGAGCTTCCACCAGCATATACACCTTCTATCCACCACCCTCAACATCTGTCTTGGGATACTACATCGCTTCAAACACTGCCTCACTCAAGATGCCCTTAGGCTCGCTGTCTTCTCTTCGGTCCTCTCCCTACTTGACTACGGCTTACTTATCTATGGTGCTGCAAGCACCTCAGCCTTATCCAGAATACGCCTTGCCCTTAATAAAGCATGCCACCCTACCTTGGGTTGTGACCGTCTCTCCCACACTTGCTCGCTATACATTACCACCAACTGGCTCAATCTCAAAAACAGAATCAGGTACCACGCCTGTCTCATGGCAAAAAAGGTTACCCTTGGCCTCGCCCCCCCCGGACTCACCCCTCTAATCCGCTCGGCCCCAGCACTTAAGCGCACCCGAAGCTCTACTAAGCAGTTCCTCACAGTACCCCACTGCTGTACTTCCCAATTCCAAAGGTCCTTTAGCTATAGAGCCCCCTCCTGAATGAATGGCCTTCCCACCTCCCTTACTAACGAAAACCGTATCGGCACCTTCAGAACTCAGCTTAAGAAACACCTCCAGTCCTCCAATAACTGTGATTGACACTGATTACTTTCCCCTCTCTGACTAAGGCCCCTGGCCGGATTACGTCCACCCTTATTGAGTCTCCAGCCTAGATCCGTCAGGCTCAGCTGGTTCTGCAGAGTAGTATTAACGTATTGTTTAAGAACTGTGCTTATTATTCCTAGTATCTAACTGTTAGTCTTCTCCCTGCTCTATGTCTATACTTACTTGTACCCTGTGAAGATGAATTACCATGTATTGTCTGTTTTGTATCTGACTTCTGTGATGTGGAACCTTTGTAAAGGAGTCTCTGACTCAAAGGTACTTTTCCGAAGCCTCAATAAATAAATAAAAAAAAACTTGGGATCTGGATGCGGGGAAGCATCTGCCCTACTTCCCATATGATGCCTTGGATGCTTCTGCACATGCAGCTGCTTCTGGCATTTCATTCAGGTGTTAATCTTGGCTCAGGGTTGCTGGCTTTGCTTCTGACATGCAACAGTCAGTCCTCAGTTCCCCTTTTCGAAGCCAGAAGCTATGTGGAGCATGTCATTAAGGAACTTGCGGTCCTCTCGTATGATGCTTTGGTCCCTGAAGTTTCTCATACTTCTGCCTTTTGCAGGTCATGGCCATTACTTTCCAAGAGAGGTAGTCAATATCCCACTAATTGGCCCTTCAGGGTTGCTGCTCCCTGGCCCCTCCCATTGGTCTTTATATGTCCATTCCAAGGTCCCTTGAGATGTTGGTGCAGGTGGTGTTTCCATCACCCCTGGAGCCTGCTGCCTCCTAGATTTCACGTGGGCCTGGTCCCTCCCCCTTTTATTCTTTGTTTTGGTTATGGACTGGGACCTGGGCTTCAGTGTGGTATCCTTACTATGAGCACCAAGAGGGTAGGCACATTTTTTGTACTGTTATGCCTTAAAGGGAATATACAAGATACAGAAATGGGAATTTTAAGACTACAGCCCATTACTTACTGTTGGCAAAAGTCTTCTGAGCTAATCATTTAAGTTTCACAAGGCTTCCTGTTTAGAAGAGAAGGGATTGTAAATTGAACCGAACAGACAGCCAGCCATGCCCCTGCTCTCAGATGTTTTGTGACGTCTAACCAGGGAGACCGTGGGGGTGTACCCTATTGATGTCTGTGGGGCTGATTTTGAAGAAATCCTTATGTATGTGTACGCCCCCCAAATGGGCTTACCTATGAGGGCTACTGTCCTCTGCTCCCTTGCTGGACTCCCCATGGGTGGCCCTGGTGGGATTCGGGCCAGCAGGCCCTATTGTGCTCTGAAGTTGTGGCCGCCAACCTTCTGTTGTCTTGGCCCCATGGTTAGATGGGGGCTGAGCTCTGAACTTGCTCGTGCACCTCCAGGTGCACAAAATAACAGTTTACTGGTTCCGGGAGCTTCTGCGGGTTGGGACCAGTTGAAGGTTAACAAATATGGGGGCCCACGTGTTACTGGGCATGTGCAGCCACCAGAAGTCCAAAATTTAAAGGGGTCGCAGTTTGGTTTGGGTATTTGGGCATACAGCCACTATTAAAATATATCCCCAGCTCCAGAGAAAGCAGAGGAGCCAGGGACCAGGTGAACTAAAGACTGGAAAGCCTCCAGTTTTGTGGGGAAGTGTTTTCTGCCCTTATAAGGGCCTAAATAATAAATAACCAGGGCTGAAGTGTTTGGACTACAGTATAAACCAAAATGACAGCCCCCATGACACTATAGAATCAAAGGGGCTGTTGGGTAGAGGTTAGAGGACTGCCAAAAAGTCTAGGTGTTAGGCAGCCAATCAGAAGAGTAGCTGCCAGAAGTTATTTAAGGGAAGGTTTTGCCCGCCAAAGGAAGATCAGCTAGAACTGTGAGTACAGGATAGACTGCTGAGGGGCTTCCTAGCCCATGGCCTGCACCTGTACCCAACGGCCAGTCCGGTCCCAGCAGGAAGGGACATGCAGAATGCTTTTGCAGCAGGAGAAAGGACTGTTCTAGTTTTGCTGCAGCAAGAGAGATTTGGCAGTGCTGTAGAGAGAGAGCTACTGGAAGTTCACCGAGGAGAGAAAACCCATTCTGGAGGTGCAGTAGAGAAAGAGAAAGTGACTGGAGCTGCAGTGTGAGAGCAGAGGCTGTAACCTGTGCAGTCTGAAGTTAAAAGTGCTGCAGCTGTGAGTCCAAATAAGTGTGACCTGAATTCCCCCAACCTCGGGAGGGGTAGTTGTGGAAAGTGTGAATTTTGGCAAAGGGAGAGTCTGAGAGTGCTGTGGCTAGAGACTGTGCAAGGGCCCAGCACTACAGTGCCTAGAGAAACCAAAAGGGAGAGTGCTGGGGTAAGAAGCTGTGGAAGAAAACCTCAGCTGTATTTGTGTATCCAGGGTGTATAACAGAGGGGTCTACGGGACTATGGCTATCCTTATAATGAAGAAGAGGAAGAAGACCAGCGGCAGAAGACAATGAGCGGCCTGCCTGGTGAAAACTGTCTATAAAGATCTTTGAGGCGAAGTTGGCAAAACCAGGCAGGTGAAGACCAGCATTCTTCATTTTTCTCTAGTTATCCAGCTCCACGGCCTTGTGGTGCACCACCATCCAGATACCTTACGGTACTGTGTACCTGCCATTTTGACTGCAACTCAACCTGCTGAAACCCCTTGTGAACTCCTGAACTGTAAGTACCCTGAGCTGCGGCTTTGAGGAGTTTTGTTAGCTAGCTATCTAGTTGGGTTACAAGGGGTGAGTACTGGGATGGACTGCGCCAAGTACCAAGCTACGCTCAGGCAGCAAGATTAAAGCGGAAACTGTTAAAAGTTATTTGGGCCCTAACAAAAGACCCCAGCCCTGCATCCCTGCTCGGTGAGGTACCCACCACATCTAGGGACATTTCTGGGTGTACCCAAGGGTGGGAGGCAGAGTTTATAGTAGGAGTATCATTGATTGGCAAAGTGTTGTGATGTTTGAATTCTCCCCTTTCCCCCTCCCTTAACAAATACTTTCATTGTTTGCCTTTAACTACTGTTGCTGTGACTTATTGTGATAGAGTTACAGTTGGTGGGGGATTGTTATTGTGTGGGGACAGTGTGTTGGGGCAGCTTACGTATTTTCCTTGGGGGTGGTAACCTGTTCTGTGTGCACAGGTATCTCTTGCCACTTACTCCAAGTGGAGGCACTGCACCATACTTATTATTCACTGCAGAACCCAGGCGAGCCCCCTTGGAGCTGAGTACAGTTGACCTGAGGGCCCCAGAGCAGCCAAGGTGAGTTAAAGGGCTGTTACAAGTGGAGGCACTGCTGTGATTTGCTGCACCCTAGTAGCCACCCTAAACTTACCATTTTGAAAAAAAATTGCCCCCCCCAGTACCTGAGGGAAAAGCATGGGAAAATGGTCTTCCAAGAAGTAGAGGACTGGTGCATGTTTAAGGGACTCGGCCCCCAGAAAATTCTCCTGATAAGAAATGTGGCTGAAGACTGAGATGAGGAGTTAATTTTGGGGGTGTTAGATGGGGCCCTGAAGGAATGTGGGCACATGAAAATCCAAAGGGTGACTAGAGAACCAGGCACTCGGTTTAGGAATTTGATTGTAGAAACTGACAAGGACTTGGGGTCTGTAGATGTGCCTCCTACAGTGACACTCAAAGGGATCCAAGAGACCTGGGTGGTACTGAAGAAACAGAGTCCAGCCAGTCCAAAACCCTCTTCCCCTCACCGATCCCCTTCCAAGTGAACGCGGGTATTTCTAGGCTAAGCTAGAGTCCCTGCTCACTAGTGAAGGGAAGTCTGTGAAAGATACTGTATATGGGCTTTGCTTTCAGAAGGGGAGCCCGCTCCCATATTGCTACCTAGCGGGGTGACCTCCTTACTATTGCAGTCACCTCCCTGGAGAACCAGAGGGGTTACCTTTTCTTATTTGCCTTGCTCACCCTACTGGCGCACTGTTCAGTTACCTCTGTGATAGCTCCTTTGAGATACTCCCACATTTCATCTACTCCTTTCTCTTCCCTGTGTCTAAGACTCTCTGCCAGGCTATCTCTCATCTTCCAAAAGTCTGCTTTTCTGAAATTTAAAACCCTGATCTTGGAATGACTAATGTCTTCACTAGTATTTACTTTAAATCCCACCATGCAATGGTCACGATTTCCTAAGTGGCATCCCATCTCTACTTTCTTTACCCTGTCATTGTTAGGGACAGCCCTAGCCAAACTTGATGTTCTCTGTCACAGAGCCCTTCGTTTCATCTCTGGGAAACCTTATTCTACCCATCACTGCGACTTGTACTCGGCAGTGGGTTGGCCATCTCTTGCTTTCAGAAGACAAACGAACACTGTCCTTTGGACCTACAGAGCAATTACTAAGATGTTGCCCCAGTACATCTCTTACTGTCTGCCTCTATGTGTCTCTGGCAACTATGCACTGAGAAGTCAATCTTATATCTCCCTAATGTTACCGAAGGTCAAAACCGGCTTTGGCAGATCCTCCCTTAGCTTCGCACTTTCCCCAGCTTTGGAACAAGCTTCAAATAACCCTAAAATTAGCAATTCCTATTAAAATCCCCGAATTCAAACTCCTGTATACAAGACTTTTATCTGAATGCTGTAAGTGCTACTCCTGACATGTCCTGTCAGGTTACGACACCTAGAGACCAATCCCGACCTCCTACATGCACTTAAAGCATTCCACCTCAGGCTTCCACCTCCTGCTCCTTCCTAGGTTCTAATTTCCCTTGGCTGCTCCCCACTCTCTTGGGGTACATAATGTTTTGCCTTATACTAACAATACGGGATATTTATATGTACTGTTCAAAACAAACATTTTGGTGTGAAACTTCTGTATCGCGCCTGACTATCTGGTGTATGTATAGCTTTATATACTTATATGCTGCCTCATTTGTATCCTGTTTGAATTCCCACTCTATGTATAGCCCGTATATTATTTTGCTGTTATACCTGTGCTACTTTTATTAGGAGTAGTATTGCTGTACCTGTGTATGCATATGTGTATCTCTTATGTATTGGATGTTATTTCTGTATGCCCAGGCCCACCTTGGAAATGAGCTTGCTCAACGGTGCTTCACCTGGTGAAATAAAGACTGACTGAGTGATAGTTAAAACCAAGTCCAGGACAGCTTCACCTCAGGTAGGTGTTTCCACAAGCTGCCTCAGCCCTGCACCCTGCAGGACCATTACAAAATCCCTTCCTCTTGATGAAGATGATGTACAAGATTTCCATTTTATGTCTGGCAAGTTAAAATCCCCTACTATTATTGTCTTGCCCTTGTCTGTCATTTTGTGGAATGTCTCCATCATTTCCTTGTCCCCAATATCCCCTTGCGATGGGGGTCTGTAGATGATTCTTATCATAATGGCTGCCCCAGATCCTGTCTCCGCTGTTACCCTTAGTGCTTCTGACTCATCTGAGATCTCTGAATCTCTGTAGCCTTGATTTCCAATCAGACATATAATGCTACCCCACCCCCTTTCTTACCCTTCCTGTCCCTTCTGCACAGGTGATAGCCTGGGTTAGCCATGTCCCAACCATGGTTCTCTGTGAACCAGGTTTCTGTTATGGCTATTAAGTCAAGTTTGGCTTCTGCCATGATGGCCGTGAGATCAGAGATTTTTTTGGGCCAGACTTCTGGCGTTTATTGCCATTGCCCTCCATGTTATACCCCCACTCTTAGCACAGGTGGGTTTCCTTTTGTTTTGCCATGCCTCTTTAGTACCCTTAATGGATCTCCTTTGGTCTGCACCTGTGGTTTTGGATGACAGGTTTTGTTGGAAAGGTTTTGTCCTCTCGTTTGTACCACTGCCGGAACTCCTTGGATCTTTACCTGTGGTTTGGGATGAAAAATTTTGTTGAAGAGTTTTGACGCATGTATTGACAAGAGAGTTTTCCCTAATTTGTATGGTATTATAGTACTTTGGAGTAGTTACTCTATCGTTTGCTGCTGTCAGGGGGGTAGTGACCTTCTTACCCTTTGCCTTGATAAGTAAGTATCGTCGCCACCTTCCCAGCCTTCAGTTTAAGTGGACTGTGTACACATCAAATTTTTGACCAAGCACCTTCACCCCTTCCTTTGTCAGGTGGAGGCCATCAAACTGAAAGAAGCCCCTCTCCCAGAAGGACTGCCAGTTGCCAATGAGACGGTAACCATTTTCCTGGCACCATTTCTTCAGCCATAAGTTAAACTCATGTATGTCCTCCTCTCTGATCCTCTTGGTGTTTCCACCCCAACCCCAGACTGGAAGCACCTCCGAGAATGCCAGTGTGGATGAAAGAGAAGATATTTTGTTAGCAAGTTGTACAATGTGTTCCTTTGTCTTCGCAACTGACTGACTGGACAAGTCATTTGTCCCTAGGTGAACGACTACGTGTTTTGTTCCATCCTCCCTTTGCACAATCTGCTCGATGCATTTTGTTTCCCTTTTTGCAAACTCGCCTAGGAGACACTTGACAGTGACCCTGGTACTACTGTTTGAATTCATGTGGGATTCCACTCCGTGGCTCATGGACTCTCCCACTATGATAAGTTTCCTTTTGTCCCTGTTGCCATTGTTTGTTTTATCATTTTCGATCAGGCTTGGTTCTGTGAGTCGTTCCCTAGAAGCACCACAATGCCCAGTGACTGATTCCATTACCAGTGGTATATGTATCTGTTATTTAGGAGCATGTTGTTTTCGGATGTTCATGTTTTAGTTCTTGCTACACGACCTCGCCTCCCTCCTCCTGACCACCTCCCAGCCCTCTGATTCGGGATTCTGCCTAGGACCAGTGCTGACATTTGTGTGTTACTGGGTCAGAGGTGGAATGAGTGGGTGCCTGTAGCTTGTAAAATATTGCAGCCTGGCTCTCTGCACATGCCAAAACCGCGCATGCGCAGAGAGCCAGGCTGCAATATTTTAACAGTGCATTTCAATGGTTGTAGCTCTCATTTTAGAAACAGATGCTTCCTTGGCTTCAGCAGTAATCCCTTAGTTGGAAAACCTATTCAGTGAGGTATGCTCCTGATATACAAATTAGCCACAAGCACGACTCTGCAGGATGCTCTGGGACATCGGCTGGAGGCGCGTCCTCAGATCACGATCATGCCAGGAGAAATGGCAGAAAGGAACGGGGGGCTGAAGACAAAGGTATTCATAGTAAGTGAATCTTGTCATTTAACAAGACTTGCATATACCCAATGATAGAGTGAGGGAGGGTCCTTTCTACAACACTACTGCCATAACTTTTATTTGGTGAAAACATTTACTGTAAACCTGCAAATACAGTACCAGTATGTAATGACAGTCTCTCCACAGTCCCCTCACACTATATGACTTCATCACACTAAGGACGTCTTCTGTGGAGCATCTTTGCAGATCAGGGACAGCAACACCAAATGGGGCATAACTTTGCACTCATTTTAAACGCAGTACTTTAACAGATACTACACAGCACTTAGAAAGGTGTTCGCTACTGCTGTGTTTAATCTGATGGACACTACAGAATGTTGCACATGATCTTTAAAGGCAAAGAAAATAGGATTCGGCTGAGGGATAGTCGTATATTCAGTGAAAGGTCTCCAGCCGGCCCACCGGCGCTGTGGTAGCGCTACTGTTTTACGACGCCAGTGACCCGGGTTTGGTAGTGAGCCTGGACTGCTAGAGGGCTGGCCGGTGGAGAGGGATTGAATGCCCGATGGGCCGCTCTCCCTCTCCGGAGAGGTGTGGGCTGCATTTCCCACTGCTATACTGCCACCACCTGAGTGACCACAGGTGTTGACAGTGCGGTAGAGGAATCCAACAGCAGGGGAGGGGCTGGCATCGGCTGGGGACCTGAGCAGAGGCATGACTGAGCATGCCTACGTCTCATTGGTACTCCCTAGAATGCCGTTGCCAGATGGGGGCGGGACCGAACAAGGGAAACACCCCACAAGTTGCGTCTGTAGAGGGGCCTTGGCGTCCGGCGACTGAGGAGGAGCCTGGGGAAGCAGCACAAAGCGCACTCTCTCACTGAAGGTAGGAGGGGAAGGGGGACTCCTCCACCCTAACTGGGGAGTAAACCGGAGGACTTAAGTAATAGAGAGTGGGGCACTCATCTGGGCATAAGACCCCGACCCTCCCATCACCGGGGCACATTGGGACCCTGAAGAAAAAGTGCAGCTATGATGCTAGTGGGGAGCATAAAGTATAAGGAGCACTGGCCACCTTCCAGCATTTAATAGAGAAGGCCATGGGGGATATGAATTTGCTTGAAGTCATAGTCTACATGGATGATTTAATTATATTCGGGTGCATCCTGGAAGAACACGAGGCCTGACTGATGAAAGTCCTGGACCAGCTGGAAGAGTTTGGGTTAAAAGTTGCGATCAACAAGTGCCAGTTCTGCCAGCCTGCTGTATAGTATGTTGGGCACATTGTCTCAGCAGATGGCATTCAAGCTGACCCAGCTAAAGTAGAGGCCCTCACCACCTGGCCCAGGCCCACCAATTTAAAAGCTCTGCAATCCTTCTTAGGGTTCTGTGGCTACTACCGTTGCTTTGTAACATACTACTCGATGGTGGTATCCCCTAAATGACTTGATGCAAGGCTATCCTCCTATCAGCAAGTGAAAGAGACCACAGCTGGTGAAAGACAGTCCTCCCAAGGAGTATTTAAAGGTTGGTGAACCCTTTGGAGACCGGTGGACACCTGAGTGTGAGGGTGCTTTTCAAGAAATTATCAGACCACTGAGCAAAGCCCCAGTGTTGGCATTCACAGACCCAAACAGGCCCTATGTCCTCCACACTGATGCCAGTTTAAATGGGTTGGGGGCAGAGCTCTACCAGGAATACCCCGAGGGATTTAAGCTGTGGCATTCACTAGCCACAGTCTGTCCCCCTTTGAGAAGCACTACCCCATGTGTAAGCTAGAATTTCTGGCTTTGAAGTGGGCGGTAACTGAAAAGTTCCACGAATATCTGTTTGGGGATCTTACTTCGAGGTTCGCCCTTGCAGCAGGTAACACCATAGGGACTGAAGCCGGCAGGTGCCAGGACCTCACAGAAAACTTCTAGCTAGCAATATCTGGTGGGAGACCGCCCCCTACCTCTGCCCACCCCTGACATCATGTATGGTACAAAAGGGGCGGTCCCCCAGCCCATCCCTAGTTCTTTTCCCACTGTCGACCGCACAAGTCTGACCTCTGCGGATGTCTTCAGCTAGTCGACCACCATCTTTGTTGCGTTACCCACGCTTTGTTATTTTCTTTCTAAAACAGTGCCTTTTCCTTGAATTCTTGCATGTCGTCTTCTTCTCCATCCCCATCCTTCGAGAGGCACCCATTGAAGTGTGCATGCAGCAAGTGGATCCCGCATAAAGACGGCCATTTGGCCTTCCTTCTCTGCCTAGGCCCAGACCACAGCACTGAGGCCTGTCAGCATTGTCAAGACTTTAACCAATGCACTCATCTCCAGTGCCAAAAGACCCTCGAAGCCTTCCTGCTTTCTAGAAAACTATCTGAAATAGAGGCGTTTCACCACAAGAGTTCTTCCTGTCCAGCCTCAGGGGCCCTTCTTCCTGTCCTTCACTGAAGGAGAATAAATCCAGCAGTAAACACAAGCACCAGGAGAAGCAAATTGAGACGTCCCAGGCAGAAGACCGCTCCTGATCTCCGACTCAGTCGGTGGCCGTTTTCAGCTCGTCCCCCTGTGGGTGGTTGACCTCCTCCTCTGGGCTTGCCTCCAGGTTCCCGGGGACTAAGCCTCCCTCATTGTTTCCATCGTGGGAGAAGGCTCTTTGGCGTGTGGGAACTCTTCCCCTGCTCCTCCACCTTTTCAGCTTAGGGCGTCATCCCTGGGGGCTCTAAGCCGAGTGGCACGGCCGGTGGTTCTTCAGGTGGCAGGCCTTGGTCTGTTGCCCTCCTGGCCAGTGTGTCCACTGAGTCTGCCCCGACATACGAAGCTGATGCCAGCAGGTGACATCCGGGACAATCGCCCTCCTTTTCTGGACAAAATGGGCGTACGTCCCGTTCAGAAGCTAGGTCTCCTACTCGGGCGACATCACCTAGGCGGATGCCAGGTTCTTCGCCAACTCAGCCTCAGCCTACACCGATGCCATCGACGCTGGCCTCCATGATTCCTTGGGAGAGCCTTTTGACTCTAATCCATCCAGCGTTGCCAGCTGGGCTTGACGCCCCTATCAAGCCAACATCTGAGGACCCGGTGCCCGACAATTGGATGCCGGATTAGGCCCGTCCGACGCCAGAGGAGACTCCTTTGCGCCCGATGCCCGGTACCCCAGACCCAGTTACCATAATGCCCGGGCTACCTCAGTTGGATGACCTGATGCCAGGACCTTCAGAGCCTAACCCCCCCAATGCCAGCAGCTCCGTCCATGCAGCGGGATCCTCTGCAAGGGCTAAATGAACTCTTCGAAGCATGGTGGGCCTTTTTTAAGGACAAGGAGGCATCCAAGGCTCCTGCCAAGCCAGTTCCCCAGGGACCTCCTAAAGATAAGCCCCGTCTGCCAACCCCACCTCCTAAAAAGCCAACGCCGGATAAGGAGCTTACACCTCTGCCCAGGGAATGTCCACGTAAACACCCACTGTCGCCTTCTCCCTCTCCAGATTTGGGGGACTCTGACACGGACTCATCCTCTCCCTCCAGTCAGGGGGACTCGGATCTTCCATTGGAGCCTGAGGGCGGCAAGGATATCCCACACTTTCCACCTGATGATCCCTCATTTATGGATGTGATGTGTCACATCCAGCAGCTTAATGGCTGGGATTCCGAGGAGCTGGATCCTGAGCAAAAGGCGAAAGGATATCTTACCTATGGTCATCCCTCCAATGGTTGAGTCTTATAAGAACACTGACAAACTCATCTGGAAATGTCCTTTCTCGACCCCAGCAGTGTCCAAGAAGTCAGACCGGCTGTATTCTGTTCCCAGAAAAGACCCCTTCTATGGGGAGCAACTGGAGGTGGATTTGGTTGTGTTAAATGCTGCCCATGACAGATCCAGGCCCCCCACCGGCACCTTAGTACACAGCCCCCAGATAAGGACTCTAAGCAGTTTGATTATCTGACTAGAAAGGTCTACTCCTCTGCCACTTGTGCCATTCGTTTTCAAAATTTCCTCACTCACCACATGGTCCAATACCAAAACGCCCTGTGGGACAAGGCACTGAAAATTGCTCAGGTCATGACAGATAGCCCTGGGCGGGCGGCGCTCAAGGCCATCCTAAAGTCGGGCTTGGATGTCAGCAATCTTGTGCTACAGACATTCTATGACACTGTGGATTCGGGTTGCAGGGATGCTGTCTCGGCAGTCTGCATCTGTGGGTATTCTTGGCTTAGGGTTTCTGGGTTCACCCCAGTCGTCTAGTCCAAGGTCATAGATGCCTCTTTTAGAGGGCCAGCTTTGTTCGGAAAAGATACCAAGAATATCATCACCCAACTATAAGAGGCTGGAAAAGCCATTAGATCAGTTTACACAATGTACAAACCTAAGCAGCAACCCAAGCAGTCCTTTCATTGGAACACTCGTCAACAAGATGGCAGCCACAGCAATGGGACGGCTTTAAACGTAAGGCCCCCACCCCTACCAAAGGAGATTCTGCCCCCTGGGCCCCCAGAACCTCCTGGCCTGTGCTCCCTCTACCCAGTTCCTCTGCCTGACTTATTGCCCGACCCCCTCCTCCTCCTCCAGCTGAGGCCTTGGGGGAGGTGGTGTGGGGTCGATTTTCCTTGCACCTAGAAGGGTGGCAGCGGATAACATCAGACCGGTGGGTCCTGCAACTTATAGAGAGAGGGCACACTCTTGAATTCATGGAGGTTCCTCTGGACAACCCTCCAGTTCAGTCTCACTACTTTCAGGCTCACAGCACTCTCTTCGCAGAGGAAATCTAGGCTCTCCTCCAAAAGAAGGCCATAGAGTTGGTGCCCCAGGTGCAGTGGGGGAAAGGGTTTTATTCCCTCTTCTTCCTCGTGCCCAAGAAGATGGGAGACCTGCATCCTATTTTAGACCTCAGCCACCTGAACCAGTACATAGAGTACAAAAAGTTCAGGATGATCACTCTGCCAGGTCTTCTCCCTCTGCTTCACCAAGGGGACTGGTTATGCTCCCTGGACATGCAGCACGCATACCTCCACATTCAGATTTTCCCACCACACAGGAGGTTTCTGCACTTCTGCTTTCAGGGAAACTACCATCAGTTCAGAGCTTTGCCCTTTGGCCTTTTCTTGGCACCCAGAGTGTTTACCAAGTGCCTCACTGTAGTAGCTGCAAGTCTCAGGAGGCAGGGACGTTATGTCTTTCCCTACCTCGATGACTGGCTCCTAACTACTCCCTCTCAGGACAGGTTGCTGGAAACCATCCGAGATGCTTTCACTCTGTTCCAGGTCCTTGGGGTCACTCTGAATCTTCCCAAGTCCCCTTCCTGGCCAAGTCAATGGCTTCAGTACATAGGGATAGTTTTAGACACTGCTCAAGGCAAAGCCTTCCTTCCCCAGGACCGAGCAGAGCACCTTCAGTCTCATGCTCAGCAGCTCCTCCCTGCACATCAGGTCCCAGCCCGGACCATCCTCAGACTTCTAGGCTACATGGCAGCCACCATCGCCACAGTCCCCATGGCCTGTCTTTACATGAGGGTGCTCCAGTGGAACCTGAGGGTTCAATGGGACCAGTGCTCCGACGACCTGGCTCAACCAGTCCTGATATCCAGTCCAGTCAAGCATTGTTTGGAGTGGTGGTTGAACACTGCCAACCTTTCAGGAGGGGTTTGTCTCCAGAAAGAACCCCCTACTCAAATTCTGACCTCAGATACATTGAGCCAAGGCTGGGGAGCCCACCTAAGAGACCGTCAGACTCCAGGGTCCTGGAATCAACAGGAGCTTCATCTCCATATCAATGTTTTGGAAATGTGGGCTATACTGTACAACCTGCAAGCCTTTCAGACAGTTCTGCTTCTGGGCCCTCTGCTGGTACAAAATGACAATATGTCAGTGGTCTTTTATATCAACAAGCAAAAGGGGATGCACTCTTAACCCCTCTGCAGGGAAGCCATGCGAGTGCAGACTTGGGCTGTGGACCATCAGCTAGAACTCTTTGCGGTCCACGTCCTGGGTGTTTTACAACACTCTGGTCAACAGCCTTAGCCAGTCTTGATCCAGAGCTCACGAATGGGAACTTCATCCCTCGGTGGCAAAAGATCTTTTCACCTAATGGGGTCGTCCAGAGCTGGATCTAGTCGCCTCCCCATCCAGTGCAAAACTGCCCAATTTCTCCTCACTAGATCCAGGGCCTGGTGTTTTCTGGTGAGATGCGTTGTCCCTCTCCTGGATGGGGCAGTTCCTTTATGCTTTTCCTGCCTTTCTACTACTGCAGTGGTTCCTCCTCAAGTAACAGTTGGAGGGTGCAGAAATTATCCTGGTGGTGCCGTTCTGGCCCCACCAGATTTGGTTCCCAGCAACTGGCAGTGGAACTGCCAGTGCCTCTGCCCTTTCAGTCAGACTTGCACTCACAGGAGCAGGGGACCCTGGTACACCGGGCCCTCAGATCTCTGCATCTCCATACATGGCTCCTGCAGACCTAGCTGTCTCCAGATTTGGGGTCTCCCCCACAGTAGCGGATGTCCTAGAGGCGATTAGGAAACCCTGCACTAGGGCAGCCTATGCTATGAAATGAAAGCTGTTACATAGAAACATAGACTTTGATGGAAGATAAAGACTACTTGGCCCACCCAGTCTGCCCATTTCCCTACCTATTGGATAAGCTGCAGATCCTAGTTAACAAACAGCCTACTTCCTCGTAGCCTCCCATTAGAATTGCCTTGTCTGTCCCATGCATTCTTGAATTACCCCACTGTTTTTGACCCCACAACCTCCTCAGGAAGCCTGTTCCATGCATCCACCACCCTCACTGTGAGAAAATACTTCCTCACGTTGCCCCTGACAGCTGTCTCCCCTATATCCTCAAATTGTACCCCCTTGTTCTTGCACATCTCTTTTTCTGAAAGATGCTACCCTCTTAGACTTTGTTGATTCCCTTGAGGTACTTGAAAGTTTCTATCATGTCCCCCCTCCTTCCTTTCCTTGAGGGTATACATATTAAGCTCCTTTAGTCTCTCTTAGTATGGCTTCTGGTGTAGACCCTGCACCATTTTAGTTGCCCTCATCTGGACTGCCTCCATCTCTGTCCTTGTGGAGATGGGGTCTCCAGAACTGCACGCAGTACTCCAGATGGGGTCTCACCAACTGTCTGTACAGAGGGATAACAACTTCCTGTTTTCTACTGGTGATGCCTCTCCCTGTGCATCCCAGTGTCCCGCAGCCACCCTTACTGCCTTCTCACAGTGCTTGCTTACCTTTAGGTCATCTGATATGACTACCCCCAGGTCCCTTTCCATTGTTGTTGTTGCTAGTACCACCCCCCCCCATTGTGTACTCTTCCCCAAGGTTTTTGTTTCCCAGGTGCATTACTTTGCACTTCTTTGCATTGAATCTAAGCTGCCATACTTTTTACCATTCCTCCAACCTTGCCAAGTCCCTTCTCATCCTTTCCACACACACCCTTGTATATCAACCCTGTTGCAGATCTTTGTGTTGTCTGCAAAGAGGCATACTTTTCCTTCCAGTCCCTCCGCAGTGTCACCTATGAAGACATTAAAGAGGACCAGTCACAGTACTGAGCCCTGCGGTACCCCACTAGTAACCCCCTTTCTTTGGAATGGACCCCATTTACTATTACCCTCTGTGTCCTGTTGTCCAGCCAGTTTTTTTTTTTTTACTTTTTATTTTTTCCTTTTCAGGTCAGTCAACATTCAGTACATACATTTGCTTTAATGGCACAATTTTACATGTCAGTTCTGGCATTACAATCTGTGTTCTAGGTAAACATATACATTGTTATTAGTACAATAATTAATGAGGGTTGTCATTAAAACCAGGCCTAAGTTCAGGGACAGTTAAATGTCCGTGGAGGCAGTTTTCCCAATAAGTTACAACGTGTATGGTGTTGGTGGGGGGGAGCGACTAAGGGGTTGAGAGGAACCTAAAGAGGGTCTCTCCTTGAAGTCTATAGTGAGTTGTCGGTGTTAGACAGTTGAACTGGCCTGGCCGGATACCCCAGTGAGTCATTAGGGCCCAGGAGGAGGAGAAGAAGCAGCCGAACCCATCATTTCCTTCTCAAGGAATCAAATCTGGTCTGGTCTGTGCAATTTGCAAAAACCAAGGTGCCCAATATGCTTGGATTACCTGTGTTTTATCCTGGAGTTGGACCGTGAGGGCCTTCCTCTTGTAGACATTGTGAATTGTATTTTCCCAAGAAGTTAAGGCGAGGGTCTCTGGGGTCAGCCAGAGTCTGGTTATGCATTTCTTAGCTGCAGTAAGAAGTATATTAAGCAGGTATTTTTGTGGTGTGTGTTTGATCTGCTTAGGAAACAACAGGAAAATAGCTGCCTGTGGGGTAAGCTGTCCAAAATCTGAGAATGAGTCTGCAATGACTTTGCCCACTCCCTCCCAGAATCCACTCAGGACTGGGCAAGTCCAAAACACATGAGTATGTGTGGATACCCCACAGCCACACTGCCTCCAACACGCCGAGTCTTTAGACTCGGAGTATTTTGTTACTATTTGTGGGGTGTGAAATTAGCGGATAGCGACCCTCCAGGCAAACTCCCTTCAGGAGTATGAGGACATTGTTTTGTGTTGTGTTCTCCAGATTTGCTGCCAATCTCTCGAGGTAAGCTCTAGGGAGCATTCTGCCTGCCATTGGAATTGTACCTGGTCTACATTTGATGGGGATGCATTCTGTAATGCCTGATAGGCCTGGGATACCAGATGACTCTGGTCCCCACCTCCAATTATGTGTGTTAAGAAAGGATGTAGGGTGGGGATTTCTGTTTGTGGTATTACCAATCCTATTTTTTGAGCTAAGTAATGTCTGAGTTGCAGGTACCGGAAAAAATCCTGGCATGGAAGGCCATATATTTTTCGCAGTTGGTCAAAGCTTAGGTAGATCCCTGCCTCGTAGAATCTACATGTGTTTGATAATCCTAGGGAAGACCAGTTATCAAAGGTGGGATATGTCAGTGCAGGGATGAAATCTGGGTTTTGTGCTGGAATTTCCATCCAGCCTACCAGCAGGGAATTCTCTGGTAAAGCCAAAAATGTTATCCAGCTATTCAGGATAGCTTTAGTGACTATAGAGCAAGTGGTGGGTCGCTTTAATTGGTTAGGTTGGAATATTAAGGACGAGTCTAAGTGTATGGTTGTCATTGATAGTTCCAGTGAGACCCAAGCTGGGGCTATTTTGTCCGAGGATGTCCAGGCTACCATATGGAATAGTAATGTGGCAAGCCAATGGCGATATATATTAGGTAGGGCCAGTCCTCCCTAATCCTTAGGGAGTTGGAGTTTAGGTAGTGCCACCATAGGTCTCCCACCCATCCAAATGTATTTCCGGAATAATGAATCCCAAAGTTTTAAATCTTTCTGCGTGGGGGGGGGAAGGGGATATTTTGCATTAAGTAAAGGATTTTTGGGAGAATATTCATTCGTAATGACTCGACTCTAGAGATGAGAGACAAGAGCAGTGGGAGCCATCTATCTAGATCAGCTTGGATCTGCCTAGTTACCGCCTGGTAATTTGTTATATATAGATTTTCGAGTTTAGCCAGGATTTGAACTCCGAGATATGTAATCGAGGGTTTATTACATCTATGGTTATAGGATTTCAGGTTAGAAGGGGAGGGGGAGCCTCTGATTATTAGGGCTTCTGATTTTGCCTGATTAATTGTATAGCCGTAGATTCTTGCAATCTCCGCTAGGGAATCAGAAAGTGTTTCTAAAGATTCTTCTGGAAGAGATAGGTAGAGGGCAAATCGTCCGCGTAGTATGTCACTTTGTATATTGTGGTTCCTACTTGGTATCCCCGTGTTTGGTCTGTCTGTCTGAATAATTGTGCAATAGGTTCTACAAAAATGGCAAACAAATACGGGGACAAGGGACATCTCTGCATCCAGCCAATTGTTTACCCAGGCTACTACCCTGGGACCCACTCCCAGGCTGGCTAACTTGTTTATTAATCTTTTGTGTGGGACTGTTCAAATGCCTTTGTAAAGTCTAGGTAGGCCATGTCCACAGCTCCTCCCTGGTCTACTACTTTGGTCACCCAGTCAAAGAAATCTATTAGATTTGTTTTACATGACCTTCCCGCTGTGAATCAATGCTGACTTGGGTCCTGTGCCCTGCTGGCCTCTAGGTACTCAACAATTCTTTCTTTCAGAGGTGATTCCATCATTTTCCCTACCACTGAGGTCAAACTAACAGGTCTGTAATTTCCTGCTTCTGCCTTGCTCCCACTTTTGTGAAGGGGAATCACATCCGCCCTCCTCCAGTCCTGAGGTACCACACCATCCTACCATGATTTGTTAAAAAGGGTAGTCAGTGGTACCATTAGTTCTCCCCTTAGTTCTTTTAGAATGCTGGGGTGAATCCTGGCAGGCCCCATTGCTTTGTCCTTCTTCAGTTTTAGGGGTTCTTTCAGGACCCTTTCTTCTGTGAATGGACTGGTATTGACCCCTGTATCCAGAGTGCTTCTACTGTGTGGTTTAGGTACCTCCCCATCCTCTTCTTTTGTGAATACTGAGCAGAAGTATTCGTTCAGTATCTCTGCTTTTTCACTGTCACCCTCTGCCCACCTCCATCCCCTTTTTAGGAAGCACCAAGTTTGGTCGACAGTAAATCTGTTGACCACCCGCACAGCGACGGCACAATACTGATGCAGGTATTGTGCGCCCAAGCTGATGTTTTCTATGGGGACTCTCTGCCCCAGCACGCCCGGACTTTAGGATTCTCAACTCCAGGTTGGAGTTGGTCGAGGAGGGGCAGGACACTGGGGGAAGCGAAACACAGAAACGGACCATTACAGCAACTGTCGCTGTAGTGGTCATTTTCTGTGTTTCACTGTTGAGGTGTCAGGCAAAAGGGGGCCACCCCTTTATTAAGCCTCACTATCTCTTCCTTAGTCTTTCTTTGGTCCCTAATGTACCTATAAAAGGTTTTATCCCCCTTCTTAACTGAGTTGGCCATCTTTTCCTCGATTTGGGCCTTTGCCATTCTGACTGCCTTCCCCACTTCCTTCTGCTTTAAGTGGTACAGTTCTCTGTCCTGCTCCTTCTGTGTTTCCTTATACTTCCTGAATGCTATCTTTTTCTCCCTATCCTTCCCGACACCTCTTTTGAGAACCATAGTGGTTTGGGCCACCTCTTGGCATTTGGATCCGTTCACCTGCCCAGTAAACTCTGTCTTAAGAATATCTCCTCTACCTATCAGATGCTGGACTTAGCTACTCTTCGCTCAAGGTGCACTTGTCTTCAGTTTCAGCCTACCATGTGCCAATCGAGGGCCAGTACATTGCCCAGCTGGGTCTTCTCTGCACCTCCCTGTGGGGTATTCTGCGTTTGAAGCCTCCCATCCGGGATTCCGTCCTGCCTTGGAACCTTTTGTTCGTATTAGAAAAGCTCACACTACCTCCTTTTGAACTGCCGCAAGTTGAGAGCTCTGCTTTCTGTCATGGAAAGCATTATTCTTAGTTGCTATTACTTCTGCTTGAAGGATTTCCGAGCTTCAGGCCCTGATGTGTAAGGAGCCTTATTTGGTTTTCCATAAGGACAGGGTGTCCTTGAGAACTAATCCTAAGTTTCTACCAAAGGTGGTCTCAGAGTTTACATTGAATCAAAACATCCACCTTCTGGTGTATTATCCAGAGTACTTGAACTGTGGGGAGGCCTTGTTACATACTCTGGATGTCCACAGGGTGCTTCGTTATTATTTAGAACACACCTGTTCTCTTCAAAAGTCGTAATAGTTGTTTGTTTCCTTTGCCCCCGGAATGGCAGGGGCTGCAGTTTCTAAACAGTGTCTATCCGAATGGTTGGTTAACTGCATTGTGTTCTGCTACAACAAGTACAACAAACCCTTACCGGGTTCGGTAAAGGGTCACTCTACCAGGGGAGTGGTGGCTTCTTTTGCCTCTCTAAAGAATGTGTCTGCCGCTGAAATTTGTGCAGCTGCCACTTTTTCTGTCCACACCTTTGTAAAGCACTACAGTTTGGACATTGCTTCTCGTTGCTGGTCCAGCTTTGGACTTGCAGTCCTACAGGGCCTCCTGTCCTAATTCCATGGGAGCCTTCTACCTCCACCCTTCTGTCTGGGATTTCTTCTTGACTGCTTGGGACTCTGTCCTTAAAGTGTTATCTGCTGCAAGAGCAAATCTCGAAGTAAGATAGTACAGTTATGTAAGAACTTATCGTAACAGTAGATCTTCGAGAGGCGCTCTTGCAGGAGGTACGGTATTTCCCTCCCTCCTTCTTCCTGGTGATCTTCTCTCCATCTCAGATACCTTCATTCCTCGGTTCTCCTCTTTGGTTACATACTTGCTGGGGTCTCTGGTGGGAGAGCCGGGGATGGGCTGGGGGACCACCTCTTTTATACCATATGTGATGTCAGGAGTGGGCCGACGTAGGTTACAGTCCCCCACTGTATACTGCTAGCTAGAAGTTTTCCATAGGGTCCTGGCACCTGCTGGCTTCAGTCCTTAAGGTATTACCTGCTGCAAGAGCTCCTCTCGAAGATCTACTGTTACAGTAAGTTCTTATGTAACTGTACCTTCCTTTTACAGTTTAGACAGACAACAACCTGCTGACTTATATAAACACCACAGCAAAACTCGATGCTGCGGTGCACCGGTGGCTATCTGCCCTATCCACTTATGATTATGTCCTTGAATACTGAAGTAGGGAGGACCAATATAGATACGGATGCTCTGTCAAGGTGCCTGCATGGTGACCAGTCTACCCCCCAGTACAAGTAGAGAATGCCATTGTCAAAGTGCTGTGTTCAAAGTTTGCTCTGCAAGGTGAAGATCAACTTGCCAGCCATGCAAGGGCAATTGACATGCTGGGGGCCTTACCCGAATCTATCCCGCCTGCATATTTGAACTTTACTGGTCTGGTCATCTCTTTTCTGCTTCAACCCAGTAAGCCAGAAAGGGCCCAAAGAGAGGACCATGCCCTCCAGGATATAATCCGAGCTCTTGAAAAGGAGCACTCTTCAGAACAAGTGCGCAGCTACCACTCTGACACCAAAATAATACTGAGAGAATGGGGCAAGCTGGCTCTAAAAGATGGACTGTTAATGTGCAGGGTGCAGTACAGTGAAAACGCAGCATGTCCAAAGCTCCAGCTGGTACGGCCTTGGAAGTATCGCAAGGCAGTCTGGGCAGACTGGATGGGCCTTGCGGTCCTTATCTGCCGTTAACTTCCATGTTTCTATGTTTCAGTCCTCACATCCCTTCATGACAGCATGAGTCACCTGGGCTATGAGCATATCCTTGATCTGTGTAGAGCACAGTTTTATTGGCACAGGATGAAACACGATGTCAAGAGGCATTGCAAACACTGTCTGCGATGCACAAAGCAAAAGACTTCGCCAAAACAAGCTGCTCCTTTAGTTTAACATCAGTACCAGTGGGCCCCTTGATTAGTCTGCATGGATTATTTGTCTTTCGAGCCCGACAGAAGGAACACTGTGAATATTATGGTTATCTCAGACCACTACACCAGATATGCCCAGGCCTGCCCAAAAAAAAGATCAGAAGGCCAGTACAGTCATCAAGGTTGTGCAGCAGTTTGTGATACACTACAGCATCCCAAAAAGAGTCCACTCAGACCAGGGCCAAAATTTTGAAAGTCAGCTGGTGAAGGAATTTCTGGCAGCGTACAGTATAAAGAAGTCACGCACTGCATCATACCACCCTTAGGGGGACCCTCAACCTGAGCATTTCAATCAAACTCTATTGAACATGTTGGGTACCCTGAACCCAGCCGACAAAGTCAACTGGAGTCAGAAGGTGAGCTGCCTGGAGCATGCCTACAACTGCACCAAGAATGATGCCACCCAATGTTCCCCCTTTTTCCTCATGTTTGGTCGTGAGGCAAGGTTTCCTGTTGAGCTCTAATTTGGTGTGTCTCCCAATGGTGCGACTGAGAAGACCTACCTAAAGTACACCCACCAGATGAGAAAAAGGAAAATTATGTACTCACCATAATTCTTTTTGTTTTTTTATCATCTATTTTTACTCCCCACTCCCTGGCCCTGGCCGGCCCTTGTCCGGCCACCGCCCATCACCTCTGTCCCATCAGGCACTCACCCCTGAAGCTCCCATAGCTTACCTCCCATGGTGGGGTTGCGGGGACCCCCACCCACCGACAAGGATCTAGCTTGGGGTGCTACCTCTGGGACGGAACACGATGGCTCAGCCATCAAGCTGCTACGACCAGCCATCAGGGTCCTTTTTCACTCTATCTGTCCCCACGAGAGCCAACATGCAATGACACTGTGGCGGGCCCACGCACACACCTGTGCACAGCCCCACCGGTGACTGCCATGCTCTTGCACCTCTAAGTCTTTAAGGCAGCGCAACGTTGTTCCTCAGCCACCTCCAGGGGTCAAGCGTGCACCAACCGAAGGTGACCACCCCCGGAGATGGAGAGCTGTCCATCAGATGCTCGATCCATCTCCTCTCCTCTCCACTGACCCTCGGCAGCCCACGCTCATTCCTGAATGTTGGTCGCCAGTGTGGCTCGAGGTGTGGCATCCAGTGCCTCAACTCTCAGTGCCACCGAGCTGGGCACTCACCATAATTCTTGATATTCTTGGACAAATTTTCACCATTCATTAATACTGCTGGGTTCAAGCTGGAAGTGCTGGGACCCTGTTGGAGCTACAGATCTTTGGGAGGGCCAGCGCTGAGATAGGACCATGCATGCGTGGCACTGCCAGACTGGCTTGTGCCATAAATGCTATCTCAGCGTTGTCACTCCAACCGCCTCAGTACCTTTTTTACCGAGGAGGTGCAGCATATGCTAACTGTAGAACACCTAACCTAACAAGGGTATAATATAGCCTTTCTGACCCGTGTTAGAAGGGTCAGCTATGAACAATGTCTTCAGAGCCCAAGCAGAAACAAAGGAGTGAAGACCAGGAACAGATTCAGTGAGCTTGAGGGATGGTGGGTGGGCTTATGAATAAATGGTGAAAACTTGTCCAAGAAGATCAAGAATTACTGTGAGTACATAATTTTCATATTTTCCTGGACTTAAGTCTTCACCATGTATTCATACTGCTGGTTTAGAGTACCAAGCTAAAACCAAATCCCCAAACAGGGCGGTAGGAGACAGAGCTCACTCAGGACAGAAGTCCATTAAGAATTGTCCTGCCAAAAGAAGCATGCTGTCTGGCATGAACATCCAGAGCATAGTGCTTAAAGGAAAACAATGGAAAAGACATAGCTTTCCTCAGACACTACAGAAACTCTCAATTGGTGCTTTCAGAGAGGAACAACTTTATTTAATTATTTAGAACACCTCCCCACAACTTCCACTTTTTATTGCTGGCAGCAGCCACTTCATGAGCAGCAGCGAGCTTCCTGAGCTCACTATATGCTAATATGTCTGTTTGACCTCTGCTATTGGTTGGCAGGGCATATTTGCATAGAGTGAGCTCAATAAGCTCTCTGCTGCTCATGAAATGGTGGCTCCCAGCAATAGAAAGTGAAAGTTGAAAGTCACAGTTTAAATCACAATAAAAGCAATTAGAGGAATTTAAAAAAACTGTTACTGTCTGAAAGCACTAATCAGGAATTTTTGCAGTGCCTTGGTAAAGCTGTACCTTTTCCAGTGTTTCCTTTTAACAAAAGTATGCACTGAGCTCCAAGTAGCCACTTTGCAGATGTCATCAGTGGGAACAGAGTGGATCTCTGCCAAAGACGCAGCAACAGCTCTGGTAGAGTGGGCACGCACCTGGCCTTCCAACTTGTCCTGCGCCATAGAGTAACAGTAGAGAAGAATTTCCAAGCAGAAATACACTTAATGGAAACTGGCTGACTGAGCCAGGCTGTATGGAAAGACACAAAGAGCTGCTTGGATTTACGGATGTCCTTTGTTCAATCAATGCAGAACCGAAGGGCTCTTTTAACATCCAGAGAGTAAGGGGTGTGTTTCTCTTCATTTTGGATGTTAGAGAAATAAGTAGGCAGTACCAAGGGCTGGTTGAGGTGGAACTCTGAAACTACCTTGGGTAGGAACTTAGGGTGAGTATGGAGAACCACCCTGTCTTTGTGAAAGATGGTATACAGAGAGTCTGTGACCAAAGCATGTACTGTATCTCAGAGACCTTAAGAGTAGAAGTGATGGCCACTAGAAAAACAGTTTTCCAGGTCAGAAAATTTAGATCACATGTGGCTAGAGGCTCAAAAGATTTACGAGTATGCATGTCTAGCATGAGCTTAATATCTCAGGATGCAACTGGCTTCTTGACCAGGGGTCTTCTATGCAAAATGACTCTGAGGAATCTCTTGAACAAAGATAGCTGGTAGTTACAGAAGGGGCCACACCAGGCTCTTCAGACTAATACTAAATGCTATCATCAAACTCCTAGTGCTACTTCTTCTTTGCTCCGGCAACACCGAACTAAATACAGGGCCTATCTCCCCTATCGCGGTACCATCGGACTTAACACAACTGAAGGGCCTGAGCCTTCTCCACTTTAATGCATGTAGTTTGTTGAGGAAATTTGACTCCATACAGGCATGGGTCGGTCATGCTTCGCCAGATGTTCTGGTAGTTACCGAGTCACGGCTTAGAACTTCCACCCCCGACCTTGAAATTAACATACCATCTTACAATGTCTTCAGAACTGATAGTCTAGAAGGGGAGTAGTTGCCATATATATCTACGATAAATTCTCTGCCTCAGTAGTTGACTCTATCACTTCTCTTAAGGAGTTTGAATGTCTGACGTCAAAAGTGCTACTCCCTCCTTCTACACCTCTTACTATTATTGGATGCTATAGGCCTCCCTCCACAGGGCTTAAGGTGATCCAGTATTTGTCCGGCATTCTTGACAAGTTATCCTCTGAAGTCATCATTCTGGGAGACTTTAACCTCAACTGGCTCTCTCCTAGCTCCTCCCCCCTAAAACAACTCTGTGATTCCTTCAGTCTCACCCAAATTATAACTGATATTACCCAACCTAACATAAAAAAACCCAGTCATAGTACCATATTAGATGAGATCTCATCTTAATCAATAAACCTTACCATACCCCCCATTCTGGTGTTTTTCACAATGACTTAAATGACCACTGCCCCATTGCCTGTGTGCGGGCCATTGCTAAACCAGTTTCCACCTCCAAATATACCTTCAAAAGAAACAACTGTAACTTCAACCTCTCTGCCTTTTTGACAGACTTAAAAAATTCCCACTGGCAAGACATCTACCTGGCCTCAGCTGTCTCCGAGGCCCTTGAAAGATTTCAAGACATAGTCCTTGGAGCTATTAACCGGCATGCACCCTTGGTCAAAGCACGCACTAGGAAATCGTCCTGTCCATGGTTTACTCCTCAATTAAAATCCCTGCTTAATCAAAGAGACATCCTATGGAAAAAAGCCAGAAAATACAGTTTCCCTGCTGATTGGACTGCCTTCAGGGCTGCAAGAAACGTTTGCACCAAATCTGTTTGCGCTACTAAAGCCAGCTTCTATAAAGATAAACTAACTTCTGTCTCCAATTGCTCAGCAAATTTCTGGAGGACTTTAAAGGAGATTGAAGGCTTTCATCAGGTCAACTCCCTTCCAGCAAAAGTCTTTTCCGGTTGCTCCTTTACCTCCGATAAGCACACTATATTAGACCTTATTAACAACCATTTTGCCATTGATGGCTTGGCCTTTGATTCCTCTCCTACAAATAGTTTATGGACACAGCTGAAAGTCCCGAGCCTGTTCGATACCAGTTCTGCCTCTACCTCCCAGATTCCACCTTTTTCCTTCGGATCAGTCACATTTAAACAAGTAGAAGACCTCCTCCTGGGGCTCGATTCCAGGAAGACTGCTGGCGCTGACCAAATCGACCCTTGCTAGCTAAAATTAGGCTACCATATTCTGACTGCTCCTCTCACTCACCTCTTCAGTATGTCCCTCTCCTAAGGTATCCTCCCTCAGGTATGGAAAACCTCCCATGTTATTCCTCTCTTCAAATCCGGAGACCCATGTGACTTAAACAACTATAGACCTACATCTCTCCTTCCCACCTTATCTAAATTACTGGAAAAAATTATCAATGCCCAGCTCAGGAATCATTTAGATACATTCAATCTTCTGAACCCTTTACAATCTGGCTTTAGGCCAAATCATAGTATGGTCTCCACCCTTGCCAAAGTCTCCAATGCCTGGTTAAGATCCCTGGATACTAAGAATTACACATGCGCCCTATTTCTTGACCGCAGCCAGGCCTTTGACACAGTGGACCTTGATCTGCTACTGCTGTCCCTGCAAAGTGTCGGTCTGGACCCACTAGCCTTGAAATGGTTTTCATGCTATCTGTCTGGCCGGCAACAGCAAGTTAAAGCTGGTGGGGAGTTCTCCCCATTGAAATCTCTCTTGAGAGGTGTACCTCAAGGTTTCATATTGGGCCCTCTGTTGTTTGCAATATACATCAGCAACATCAACACTGGCATTGATTCAGCTAAGATCCATCTCTTCACAGACGACAAAGTTCTCTACATCAACAGGCAATCGCCTGAGCTTGCCTGCAAAGATCTACAATGTGATTTTAACCTTCTACAGCAAAATCTTCTACATTTAAAAAAGCTCTTGCTAAATGCAAAAAAAACAAAGGCCATGCTCCTTTCTCCTCCAACTAAGTCACCCAGTCCCTGCTTTGCACCCCAAATTACCACCTTCCTGGGGGAATCATCGAGTTTGTACCTAAATTCAATTATCTGGGCTTCTGAATCAACCATAAGATGTCCTTCATTGATCATATCGAAGAACTTGTTAAGAAACTTAAGCAAAGGCTAGGGCTGTTCTTCTGCATCAGGTACCTCCTTACTTACGAAGCAAAAATTCGACTGGTTCAGTCCACCTTTCTTCCACTTCTTGACTATGCAGACCTCCTCTATGGACAAGGCCCTACTACTACTCCTCTGTCTCAGCTTGATACTCTTTGCCACTGAGCGTTAAGATTTATTACTGATGCCCCATTTTCCACCCATCACTCCTTATACTCTACACTAGGATGGCTATCCCTTAAGCTCAAAAGGCAAAAAAATGCAGTAATCTGAACTTATCGAGCTATCACTAACAAACTGCCCCAGTATATTTTGGAATGTCTGCCTGCCGCCATGATATGCAATTACCCACCCAGGAGCCTCTCCCTTATCACCCTATCTGTCCCCAGGATCAGAAAATGACTGGGCGAGGCCTCCATAAGTCACGCTCTGCCTGTTCTCTGGAACAGCACCCAAAAAACCTTAAAACTAGCTATCCCGGTCAAAATGGCTACCTTTAAAACTCTGCTGGCTCACTCCTTCACAGAGCTGTGCAGCTGTTTCCAGCGATGACCACCTGCTGTTCCTCTTGGTCCCTCTCTGCTTTACTTACCATGCTTACCTACTACTCTACCAAGCTATCATTTCCCCCTGGCTCTAAGCTTCCTGGTATTTCTGTGTGTATTTCATATATTTATTGTATATAAAGTGTACACTATCTCCACTGCAACTCTGATGCAACCATGTACACCCTTGTTGCCTTGTAATTCTCCCTTGTAAGGATTGTCTGTAATGTACTATGTATTATATTTTATTATTGTCATGACCCAGGTCCATCTTGTAAATGAATTCTTCTCAGTGATGTTTCACCTGGTAAAATAAAGATTGATTGATTGAGTTGGGCCTGAGTCATATTCTGGATTGGTTCATGATAGACAGAGACTGCACAGAGATTAACCTTTATAGAAGAGTACTGAAGTCCCGCATCTGAAAGGTCTAGCAATTACTCCAATACTTTGTCATGAGAACATTGGAATTGGTCTATGGGGATCTTAGCACACCATTCTGAAAAGTGTTTCCATTTGGCAGTGCAGGTTTTCCTAGTGGAAGGCTTATGTTCAACCAGGAGGATCTCTGAGATTCTCTGAGACAGATTAAACCTGCCCACTTCGAGCTCCTCAGGAGCCAGGAGTGGAGATGAAGGGAGCACAGGTTGGGATGGACCTGGGATCCCTGCCCCAGAAAGCCCATCTGTAGTGGTAGCTGCCGCAGAGGATGTACTGACAACTTGTTGATCAAGGAAAACCAAATCTGTTGAGGCCAAAATGGTGCAAAGAGAATCATGTTGCCCCTGTGTGCCTTCAGTCTGAGCAGCACCCTCTGAATTAATGGAAGAGGAAGAAATGTATACAGAAAGCGATTTGTCCACCACAGCCTGAATGCATCCTAACAGAAAACACCAGGTTCTAGATTTTTGGAGCAGAATTGAGGTAGTTTTGCATTGAGTGGGGATGCGATAAGGTCCTGTCCTGGAGTACCCCACTGGTCGAAGAGCGACTATATGACGTCTGGTGCTAACGACCACTCATGAGATCTGCTTCTGTCCTGTTGAGGTGGTCTGCCAGATCTTTCTGAGTCCTTGGCCGGTAAACTGCCTGAATCAGGTCATTGTGGTCAAGGCACCACTCTGAGACCCTCATGGCTTCTCTGTAGAGAGGGTAGGAGTGTGCTGTCCCTTGCTTGTTGATGTAATACATCACTGCTTTGTTGTCCATCTGAAGAAAGATCACCTTATGACTGATGACCTCGTTCAGGACTCAGAGAACATAGAGAAATGCCCTCC
The DNA here is from genome assembly GCA_016271365.2 of Neoceratodus forsteri. NCBI lineage: Eukaryota > Metazoa > Chordata > Ceratodontiformes > Ceratodontidae > Neoceratodus > Neoceratodus forsteri. Next base: position 665,907,600 of record CM057453.1, read on the forward strand.
TCTCCAGAACATTGATGTGGAGGTGCGACTCTGTCTGTGTCCAAAGACCCTGAGAGCAATGGCCCTGGCAGTGGGCTCCCCAGCTGAGAAGAGGTGCATCTGGGGGTCGTAGGAAGGTCCACAAGGGTCGTGAGGGATGAGGAAGTGCCTGCCCTCCACAGAAATCACCTCACAGAACTCCCCCCCACCTCCAGGGGTGCAGAAGCTGCAGGGGTCGTCGGAAGGTCCACAAGGGTTGTGAGGGCTCAGGAAGTGACTGCCCTCCCGGAAATCGCCTCATGGAACTCCCCCCACCCCCAGGGTGCAGAAGAGTCTGGGACCGTAGCTTACAGGAGCAGTGCCAGCCTCTTGTACACGGTGTGTGTTTTGGCGCCAAAGCATTTTTTTAATCTGTACTTTCTGACTAAGGACCTTGCTTTAAATGAAATGTTGCCTTTAAGAGTCGGCGCAGCACTGCAGATAATTTTTCTGTGCTGATTTCTTGTTATAAAGCCTACAGTTTTCCTGTAATCGATCTAGTACCTTAAAAATTCTTGACAAAGCCAACAGTTGTCTGCAATTGTATAGTGTTTAATAAGTCACTATAGTCTTCACCTCTCCATGAGAACTGTTTGAATCTGCTAGCCGTCACTGCTATAGTTAAAGTTAATTGCACTATTTTTAGCTTACTTAGCCTCTCACAGCAACAGATTATTCAGTAACCCCACGTAACATTAGACGGCTCCAGTTTGTACTGCGAAGCTCTGTATTCTCCTTTGTCCTTACCTGTAGGTTAGCCCCGCCTCTCCAATCATGCTTTAAATTCTCTCCCCTCTCTTCCTCAGTTGCAGGGGTCGTCGGAAGGTCCACGAGGGTCGTGAGGGCTCAGGAAGTGCCTGCCTCCCAGAAATCGCCTTGCAGAACCCTCCACCCCAGGAGTGCAGAAGGTACGGACAACGCACTTATAGGAGAGCGCCAGCCTCTTGTACATGGTGTGTGTTTACCTCGTCCCCACCACCACCCTTGGTCAGCTCTCTGCTTTATACAGTGTCACGTGTGGCTGCAGAACCAATCAGCCACTCTCTCATTAGCAGCTTATCTGCTATCACCACTAGAGGCCCAACCACTTGTTTGCTGGGACATTATAAGGCAAGATGCTACTGTTTTCCTCCTACTATTCCTCCTGTCTTTTCCCCAGCCTCTCTCCCCTAGCAACCCACCCATAACGGCACCCAACCACCCCCATTACACCCTCACTACCCCTGCCCACCCCTTAACCACTTTCCGACAACGCCTCACACACGGACCAGCACAAATTGGGAGCTCGAGCTACCATCCTTCCTCCCCTCCTTTTTCCCAGGGCTAACTGTCCTACGTAACTCAACAACTTCCTCCACTGCGCCCACCCCTAATGCACCCCCCTCCTTCAAACGCCAGACTTGCCTGGCACAAAACCAAAATCATTCTCACACTTCTTCTGCTGGCAGGTGACATCGAAGAAAACCCGGGTCCCACCCCTCCCAGTCCCCACACTCAAATGAGCCTCCCCAAAGGCCTCCGACTACTGCACCTCAACATCTGCAGCCTCCTGAAAAAATTACCAGAACTGCAACTTACTGCCCTATCTCTGTGCCCAGACATCCTCATACTATCAGAGACCTGGCTAAAGCGACACCACATGGACTCTGCTATAGCCATCCCTGGCTATGCAGTGATCAGGCAAGACCATCAAGGCAAGAAAAGGGGGGGGGAGGTATTGCCATGTTTATCTCCTCCAGGCTACAGTTCACCCTGGTCCAAATCTCCACACCGTCACCCCAAATAGAGTCCTTATTAATCAAACTTGCACTGTCTTACTCGGCTCCTGTCTATGTTGCGGGCTCCTACTGCGCCCCTAGTACTCCCCTGCCTAGTGTCCTAGAACGCCTGGCCTCGCTAAAGTCTACTGCCACAGCTGGTGAGCTCCATATCCTTGTCGATTTCAATTTCAACTGGCTAGCAAAAGACTGTGCCAAACTACGCATCAAAATAAATGCACTAAACCTCTCCCAGCTAATCTCCTAACCCACCCAGCTAAACCCTAAAACACTCAACCACTCCCTCCTGGACTGGGCCCTCACTTCCCACCCTCACAGAATCATTAGTGCTGGTCTCCTCCCTGACTCTCTAAGTGACCATCACATGATATACATGGTCAGGAAAGTGCACAGACCCGCAAAACACCCCTCTAGGATGATTCTCACAAGATCTTACAAATCCCTATTTCTACCTGCGATCCTCTATGACCTGGCTCATATTGACTGGTCCTTCATACCAAAAGCACCCTCAATTGACTATGCTTATGAAACATTTAAGACCAGGTTTCTCACAGTTTGGGATAATCATTCTAAGAAGCACATGAGTAAGGGGCTCCCACCTTCCTTGGGTCTCAGCCGATCTCATTAGCAGCTGCCGCACCAGAGATCAGACTTGGAATAAACATAAACTAGCATGCTCCCAAGAATCCCTACAAAGATGCCGTACCTTCCGCAACTCCTGCACCAAACTGATACGTTGGGCAAAAAAGAGCTACTTCACGTCGGCTTTAAACTCAAACTTCAACCACCCCACCAATTTTTGGAAAACTCTCAAATCCCTCCTCTCCCCCCATCCAACCCCGACCCTATCCATCCTAGGTTCGACCGTCACTGACCCTGGTGAAGTAGCTTCTACCTTCAGTACTTTCTTCACTAGCTGTGCAGCGTCTCTCCTATCCAATCACCCGCCTACCTCATCCACACCATGTACCCCACTGAAATCTCTGAACTCCACACACGCCCCCAGTTTCTCCTTCCATCCAGTAACCCCGGCTGAAGTGCTACAAGTACTGACTTCACTCAACCCTAACAAAGGTAAATGTCCATCAGGCCTGGATGCCAAATTGCTTCACTTATCTGCTCCCACCATAGCTGCTCCATTAGCCGATCTTCTCAATCTCTTCTTCTTCATGGCCAAAATCCCAGCCACTTGGAAGCATGCAACTGTTATCCCCCTCTCTAAGGGTGGAGACCCCTCTAGGCCGGGTAATTACCGTCCCATCTCCCTTCTTACAATTCTGGCTAAAATTCAGGAACACCTCGCACTTGCCCAACTTTCTCAATTCCTAGACACAATCTCTTTCTTCACCCCATATCAGTCTGGTTTCTGAAAGTCTCACTCTACCATCACCTCTCTATTAAGAATCACTGATGACATCCTTTCTGGAATGGACAAAGGGTATATCACCTCGGCCATTTTCATTGACCTGGCCAAGGCTTTCGATACTGTCTCCCACCCTAAGCTACTAGCAAAACTAAACGGTGCTGGCCTCTCATGCCATGCCACTAGCTGGTTTCATGCCTACCTAGTAGGCAGATATCAATCGGTGAAAACTGTCCCTCACAAATCTTCCCCCTACCAGTCACTATGGGGTTCCCCAAGGCTCAGTCCTGGGCCCTCTGCTCTTTTCAATATTCCTAAATGACCTCCTGCAGGCCTGCACACTATCATCCATCCAAATGTATGCGGATGACACCGTACTGTACACTTCAAGCCCTTCCACTGGAGAGGTGTCCACTGTGCTTCAGCGGGATTTCAATGCCGTACAGAATTGGTTCCTATCCAACCAGCTATCCCTAAATATGAAAAAAACCATCACACTCACCTTCGGGTTGCATTCGCTACTCTTCTGCCTAGCTTCACGTCCCTCATTCCTTACCTTAGATGGGGCCCCCCTTGAGTCCTGCACTTCATTCAGATACCTGGGAGTCTGGCTTGACCAATACCTGGGTTTCTCCACCCATGTCGAATCATTACACAGTGAGTTGCACCTGAAACTTGGTACTCTATATCGCAATAAGGATTGCATGCCCAAACAGGTCCGGAGGGAAATTGTTCAAAAAATGATTCTCCGTATACTTGACTACAGCAACGTGGTATATGGCGCTGCACCCTTATCTAACCTGGCCAGCCTGGACACACTTTTCCACTCCTTCTGTCATTTCATCCTGGATTGCCCACCGATGACCCACCACTGTGATCTGTACAGGGACCTAGCCCTGCCTTCACTCACGACCCGCAGACAGATCCACTGCTCCAGAGTCATCACCAAATTCTGGTCACAGACCCTTTCCCCTTATCTCGATTCTGCCATATCGGCTCAGCCTTCCCCTGCCTACTCACTTAGAAGCACTGACTGCAGGCTTCTCCAAGTCCCTTTCATGCATACCTCCAAGGGCCAATCGGCTTTCAAATATCGCACGCCCAAACTATGGAATGACTTGCCTGCTGACATCAGGCGCTCCAAGAACCCCAGACGTCTTAACCCACTCCTCTACGCACACTTCCCCGCCACATGCACATGCTCGCAGTAGCCATAAGCACAAGCCCGCTGGTTCCTGCTAACCAGTAGACATGCCAAATCTCAGCTGCTACACTGTAGGGTCCTAAATGTTAATTGTTGTTCTGTTCTATGTTGTTTGTGAAAATGTACAATTTATGAAAAAGTGTCCTCTATGTCAGCTGTTCTTCAGCTCTCTGTCTGTAAATTCTGTACACTATCGTAATGATCTATACTGTATGTAATAATCAACATCTGTACACTATTGTGATTATCTGTACTGTATGTAATAATCATCATATGCTCCCCAATCCCCCCCCCTCCCTCAGGTCGCGTCTGGAAACGAGTGGTGCTCCGCTCAGTACACCTGCCTGGTTAAACTCTTAAATAAATAAATAAATCTCTAGTGATGGTTATCTGAGACTCTGGTGAAGCGAAGGGGAGACCTTGAAGCAGGTTGTCCTCCTGTGTCCACCGTGCAAGTGACTGCCGTAGAGGTTTCGTCACTTTGATGGGGTAAGACTAGGGATGTGTTGTTGGGGACCACTGTGTGCTGAGCATCCACTGAGTGGTTCTCATGTGCAGCTGAGCTAGAGGCACTGTGAAGATGGAAGAGACCATGAGGCCTAACATCTGTTGTATGGAGTGAGCTCAGATGGGATTGTTTTCCATGGTGAAACGTGCCATCTGAAAGATGTTGTTCCTCCTGTCCTCTGGGAGAAAGGCCCTTTCTTTTGTGGTGTCTAAGAGGGCCCCTGTGAAGAGAAGCTGCTGTAAGGGTTGAAGCTGTGACTTTTCTAGGTTCAGCAGAACCCCAGTGGAAGTCAGGAACTGAGATGCTGTGGCTTCCGCTCTCTCTGTGTCATGTCTTGATGGGCTTACTAAGAGCCAGTCATCCAGGTAGGGAAAGACCTGAATGGTGAGCTTTTGAAGGTGCACTGTGAGAACTGCAAAGCACTTTGTGTAAAGACTCGAGGTGCCGAGGAGAGCCCAAAGGGCAGGACTCTGAATTGGTAATCTTGCCCCAAAGCCACAAAGCAAAGGAACTTTGTAATAGTTTGGGTGCACTGGAATATGCTGGTAGGCATCTTGCATATCCAAGGATGCCAGCCAGTCATGTTGCTTGAGAAATGGTAGAAGTGTCCCTGAGGAGACCATCTTGAACTTCTTGTGGTACAAGAACTTGTTCAGCTTTCTGAGATCAAGAATGGGGCGCATTCCTGCTGTCTTTTTCAGAACCAGAAAGTAATGGGAGTAGAATCCTATGTTTCTCTCTGTCCAGGAAACTACTTTCACTGCCCTGCTTTTGAGAAGGCCCGTTATCTCTGACATGAGAAGGTCTGACTGAGTGGCTGACAGATTGTGTTGCTGCTTGCGTGGAAGGTCTGGGGGGGATCTCTGAAAAGTATCCCTCCCAAACTATCCTAAGGACCCACTTTTCTGTGGTGCTAGACCTCCACTGGGTATAGAGTTGAGTCAGATAACCTCCCACTGCTGAGGAGAGTCCCACCTCTGGCAGCTGAGGTGGAACACGGGCCAGACTCTCCAAGGGAGGCACTGGGTGCTTTTGGGCCCTGTGCTTTCTGCTGTGTTTTCTTTTGCAGCTGAGGAGACGTGTTTGTTCGGGGCTCCTCTGCCTCTTTCTTGAAATGGCTGCCTATTATGAAGAACTGGCAGTTCCTGCCTCTCTGATGGGCTGCAGGAGCCGGCCTGGCTGTCTTTTTTTTCCCCCTCAATTCTTTTTCCCTCCTGGTCATGATTCTGGGGGCCTCTCTTGGGCATCTGTCCTGATCCTGCCTATCCTGAAGTCCTCCTGACCGGACCTCCCTCTTTCCTCTACCCCGCCTCACAGATGGCACCCCCGGCTTAACCCCTCCGGGGTGGGGCCACCCCTCCTATGTTGGGTGCACTTACATACATAGCCTAAAGCTGCAGACATGGGCTCATGGTGGAGGAACCTTGAAGGCCGGCCGAGTCGGACCTGGCAGTGGGCATGGAGGATGATGCCTTTGCCTACTCCCAGGACTGGATTTTTTTGTGTTCTGTGGTGTCCCCTCCTCATGCATGGGCATGTCCTGACACTATTGGTGCATGGCAACCCCTGCAAGCGTTGGCCATGCTAATGCATGCTTGCCTGGCTTGCTGCAGTGCTCCCGGTCTCCACCGGGGGTCCCTGGCTCACCGGGCCAACCCATCCCCTGAGTTTGGGGAGGTGAGCACCACTTGGGCGCTCAGTCCTCAACCCTTCTCCTGCTGACCCCCGGCACCCGTGTCCGTTCCTGAACCCGGGTCACCGGTGTGGCACGAGGTATGGTGTCCAGCGCCTCAACCCTTAGTGCCACTGGGCTGGCCTTGGCCTGGCTGTCTTGATAGCCATCCTGGTTTTCTGAGAGGCATCCAGGGCTTGTTCTACCTGTTAGCTAAACAGATAGGTACCATCAAAGGGGTCATTCATAACCTGCTGCTGGGCATCTGAGAAAAAAGCCAGATGTCTGGAGCCAGTAATGTCTTCTAATACAGAGTCCAGCAGCAGCTGCTCTGAAAGCTGTATTGTATGCATCCATAGATGCTTTCAACTGATGGCTATTGCATTCTGTTCCCCGGGTGACAGTCTGAAGAATCTTAAATTTGGAGTCAGACTCCAATACATTCTCCGCAAGAGACTTAAGCGAGGTCCAGAGGACATATTCATACTGGGAGAAGTGTTCCTGATAGCTGTCTATACGTATCCCCAGAGTAGCAAAAGCCCTTTTTCCCATAGTATCGATCTTGTGAAAGTCCTTATTGATAGGATGTGCTGTCACTTCTTGAGGTAAGGCAGCTTTGTCATTTTCCACAAGAACAACCAGTGCATCTGCGATTTGGCGGGAAGCTAGAATATGTCTCTTTTTTTTCCGGAATCAGGCACAGGCTTGATACTCTATTATTTTCAGGAAGCAACTGCCATTCATCATGTTCCAGTAGAGCTTGGTTCTCTGTTGCTATGCCGCCCCTATGGTACATTTCCTCTATTCCTATTACCAAAGGGCTTCGGTTACTAGAATTAGTAAAGGATACGAAAAAGAGAGAGAGAGAGAAAAAAAATTCTTATATTGCCTTTAAATAGTTGTTAAAAGGGTCTCATATTTTCTTAAATTTGGACATTTTTTCCTCTTGATCATAAACAATTCTCTCTAAATTCTCAGAAAGAACTGGAAGGGGACAGGATCAGTTGTGTTCCAGGACAGTAGCTGCTGCTGTTGTTTTCACAGGGTTCTTGTGGATTTTACTTGGTAGGTTAGTTCTTTTCTTTCTTACTTCTAAGGGGCTAGCAGGGTATTGTTTTGGGGGCTGCTGGATGTTTGAAAACTGATTTGGTGGCTGTAAGTGGGGCTCATTTTGTGGATGTTTCACTGTGTAACAGGCTGCGCTGGTAGAGGCCTATTTCTTCTGATTTAAAACCTATTTGGTGGGATTTGCTTGGGCCTGGTTCTTTGGCTGCTGGGCTTGGAGGGGAGACACAGGGCTGATACACTCTCTCTCGAGTCAGGTGTCTGCCCAATACCCGCCCTCCCCAGAAGTCTGCGAATTTATAGGGGAACACCTGCCCTGCAATTGGAGGAAAGGCTGCAGATGCAGCTCATGTAGTTCTAGCCACTGGGGTTGGATTTAAAGGCTGGGAGAGAGGAGTTTTAGGAGTTGTTCATTTCCTTATAAGTTTAATGTGTTGTACTGCACCTAGTAACAGGGTTACTGGTGTACAGTGGAACTGTCTCTAAGATTAGTGGGTGACCTGATTAGGCTGTAGGGTGTATCTTGGACTAGGGGGGAAACTGGTGGCTCACCCAAGGAAACCTATTTGAAAGGGGATGGAACCACCGTCATTAGGGCAGCATCTTTGGGAGGGTGGTGGGGTGCACAGGGTGTGGAACAGCCATGATACTGGACTGGGCTTGGAAGTTCGGTGGTTGCCCAGTGTGCTACCAGCTAGCACAGCTTGGGGAGGAGGTTGCGGGGATTAGGAGAAAGCTGGGGGAAGGGGGTGGTATGGTTGGGGAAGGGGGCTGGGGATCTCCCACGGGGTTGCATCAAGCACTGGGGGTGGGGGCATAGGGAAAGGAGTGCAGGAGAATACTCAGGGGTCACATAGGGACCCTGGCAGAGGGGGTCCAAAAGGACACTACCAAGGAAGCAGGCAGGTAACTGGGGACCCTCACAAAGGAGGGACGGAGGGACAACATTCTCAGGGAAGTAGGCAGATGGCCAGGGCTGGGCAGAAGGAAGCAAGGCGGGGAGGTGGATCAGACCTTACACTCAATAACCGCTTCAATTCTCTTCTTCTGCTCGAGGATGAGGGGGGTGATGTAGCCACGACAGGGGTGGTTAGAGACGGAAAGGGAGTGGGAGGCAGGAGGCAGGGGCCAGATAGCAGGAAGAACAGGGGGGGACCTGGAATGCAGGAGAATGGGGGGAGCAGTGAATCAGAGCAGGAGGGGCAGGGGGAAGAGGGAGGAAAGCGCAAGGAGAAGGACCAGTTGGGAGAAAAGGTAAAGGAAAAGGACCAGAGGTACAAGGAGGATTCAGTAAAGGGAGCTGTGGGTTTAGGCCAGGGGAGCATGACGAGCAAGGAGGAACTAAATGGAGACAGGAAGGAAGGGAGGGTGAGCCAGGCTAGTTTAACAAATGGGGGAGAAGGACCAGTTGCGAGCAGTGAGGGGGGAATTAGCAAGGTACAGAAGGATACTCAGGAGGAGGAGAGGCATAGATTGGAGGGGAGGGGGTGGCCATGGTAAATAAGGAGGGGTGGCATGTGGCAACCCAGATAGGGGAGGAACAAGGAGCCGGCTGGGTGGAGGGGCCAGTAGAAAGGATGAGGGACATGGAAGGGGGGAATGGAGGAAAAGGAGTGGTCAGAGTGCTCCTGCTGGGGGATTCTATGATCAGGGGTATCAAATGGGACAGGGAGGGAGAAGCCTGGCCAGTTAGAACAAGATGCTTCCCGGGACTAACGGTGCACAGGGCTAAGCATTAGGTATATCAGCTGGCAAAGGATTGTGGGGGTTTCCCAGACATACTGGTCCACCTGGGTACAAATGACATTGAGGGAAATAGCGAGCCAGAGATACAGGCAAGATTCAGGGAGCTCGCCAGGGTCTGTCATGACATAGGATGCACAGTTTCCTTCTCAGAAATCCTGCCAGTGCCAAGGGCTAGTGGGGAACACAAAAGGAAGATTAGGGAGATAAACCAGTGGCTCAGGGGAGGTGTGGAGGCCAGAGGTATGGGTTGATGGGGATTGGGGAGACCTGGGAGGATAAGGAGCTGTATGCTAGAGATAGACTACATCTCAATTTGGAGGGAGGAATCCTTAAGTTGAAAATAGAGGGGTTCATTGGTGAAAAGTGGGGTTTAAACTTGTGAAGGGGGGTGGATGGGAGAAAAGGCTGTCAAGGGGTGCCGATAAAGAAGGGACTTGTCTCCACCCCTGGGGACCAGGAGGATTGCAGGAAAAGGCCAACTGGCAAAAGTGCAGACCAGGGAAAACAGAATCCCATGGGAACACGAGCAGGGAAATGGAACTATAGGGAAAGGGTGGAAGGTAGTCCTCAATGCCAGGAGCTTGGGCAATAAAATGCCTGAGCTCCAGGCGATGCTAACTGAGGGAGCAGTGGATGTGGCAGCGTCACTGAGACTTGGGCCACTGCAGGACATGACTGGGACCTGAACCTGGAGGGTTACACTATGTTCAGGAAGGACAGGGGGGGAAGGGAGGAGGGTAGCAATGATAGTCAAAAACTGCATTGGCATAGGGGGAGTAGAGGAGGCGGAGGGAACCGTGGAGGCGATTTGGGTCACCTTGATAACAAGGGGGTCAAGAGAGTAAAAATAGGAGTGGTGTATAGACCCCCTGCCCTGGCGGAGGAGCTGGAGGACAGTCTGGTGGCACATGTTGGGAGGCACTGCAGACTGGGCAGAGGAACGGTGGTGGTGCTGGGGGACTTAAACATGCCAGGAACAGACTGGGAGACTATGACATCCTCTGTGACCAGGGAACAGAGGTTGTTGGATGTCTTTCAAGACGCATTCCTAACTCAGCAGGTGAGGGAACCGACCAGGGAGGCGCGGGTACTGGATGTGGTCCTGGCAGACAGTGACCAGATTGGGGGCCTGGAGGTAAGGGACCCATTGGCGGGGAGTGACCATGCCACAGTCTGGTTCTGCCTGGACCTAGGAGGGGTAGAAGGCTGCACAAAGACGGAAGTAACCGACTTCAGGAGGGTGGATTTTAAGGAAATGGGAAGGATCCTTAAGGAGCATTTGGATGGGATTGGGTCAGACATGGACACTGATAGTAGGTGGGAAATCATCAGGAGGGGCAGGATGCTACCAGCACCTGTGCAAGAGTAAGACAATTGCGGTAGGGCCCAAAACCCTGCTGGTGGACCAGGAGGTCCAGGAGGTGGTGCGGAAAGAAAGCAGCCTATAAGCAATCAAGTGCTCAAGGAGGAAAGGATCGGGGAGTACGAGCTGATGGCTAGAAGGGCCACTAGAGTGGTGAGGGTGGCTAAGGCAAGGAAGGAGCAGAACCTGGCCAGGGAAATTAGGAGAGGGACAAGGGTTCTTTAGATACATTGGGGAAAAACGAAGGGTGAAGGGCAGATTAGCAGGATTAAATCAGGGAGAGATGGGCACAAGACCTGGGGAGCAGGCTGAGGTACTAAATGAGTACTTCACCTCAGTTTTCACCAAGGAAAATGGGGGTGCTGCATCCATGGGAGGAGACAGAGATACTGAGGAGGGGGGACCTCACCGATCGGTGGGTCTGGGGAGAGGGGAGGCATCACTGGCAGGTGGGGGAGGGCTAAGCAGGAGAAGAGGTACCAGAAGTGGAAATCGCAGCAGAGAGAGAGGAAGCCTCAGCTCCCTTAAGACGGAGAAAGCACCGGGCCGGATAAATTACATCCCAGAGTGCTGAAGGAACTTATGATGTCCTGGCGAAACCCCTGGCAGAGCTTTTCACCATCTCTCTGAGGACAGGGTGGGTGCCCCAAGACTGGAAGGTGGCGCATATAGTGCCTATCCACAAGGGGGGATCAAGGGAGGTGGCAGGGAACTACAGGCCTGTCAGCCTGACATCAGTGGTGGGCAAGGTGATGGAGGGCATTGTCAAGGAGAGGCTGGGGGGGACCTGGATAAGTCAGAGTGCCTGGACGATAGACAAACCTGGTGGAGTTCTATGACTGGGTGACAAGTGCCTTGGACCTGGGTAGTCCAGTGGATGTCCTCTTTCTAGACTTCAGCAAGGCATTTGACTCTGTTCCTCATGTGGGCCTGTTGGATAAGCTGGGAGAAATGGGGGTGGGGAACCAGATGATCAGATGGATAGGCAATTGGCTCCAGGACCGGACCCAGAGGGTCGTAGTTGGTGGGATAGTCTCATCCCAAGGAGGTCATTAGTGGGTCCCACAGGGATCAGTCCTTGGGCCCTTCTGTTCAACGCCTACGATCTGACATAAGGACAGGAATCAGGAGTGAGATGAGTCTCTTTGCAGATGACTCGAAACTGGGGGCGGTGGTGGTTGGGAGGAGGGAGGGGTGGCCCTACAGGGGGACCTGGAGGCTCTGGAAAGATGGTCTAGAAAGTGGAAGCTGAGGTTCAATGCAGGGAAATGCAAGGTACTCCACCTGAGGGCCAGAAACCCAGGCTAAGTGTACACCCTGGGGGGGGAAATGCTACAAGTCTCGATGGCTGAGAGGGACCTGGGGGTGGTGGTGGATGTCAAGATGAACAACTCTGAGACTTGTAGGAGGGCAGCAGCCAAGGCCAACAGGATGCTGGGATGCATCGCTAGGGGGATCACCTCAGAAGGAGGGAAGTGATACTCCTCTGTATAGCTGCTTGGTGAGGCCGCACTTTGAGTACTGCATGCAGTTTTGGAGGCCACACTTAAAGAGGGACATTAACCTCCTGGAGAGGGTCCAGAGGAGGCAACCAAATGATTTGGGGCTTGGGGACAGGACCTATGAGGAGAGGCTCAAGAGCTAAATATGTACACATTGGAAGAGAGAAGGACCGGGGACATGATAGAGGCTTCAGGTACATGAAGAGGGTAAATAGGGGAGGAACAGTCAGGGTGCTTCAAAGGAAGGAGGAGGGGGCCACTAGAGGGCATGGGTGGAAGCTGGAGGGGGGAAGATTCAGGGGAGAAAGGAGGAGATACTACTTCACTGAGAGGGTGGTGGAGCCATGGAATGCACTGCCTAGGGGGCTGGTGGAGGCAGAGACAGTGGAGGGGTTCAAGAGGGGTGGGACAGGTACAGGGGAAGGGTTCTGGAAGCAAAATCCAATGCAGCAAGAATATCCGGAACTGGGAAGGGAGAAGCCAGAGAAGGCGAGGGAGACAGCAAGGTCAGCACCCAGGGTGGGGGCTGACCAAACGAGCAGACACGAAAGACCGTTAGGCCTATTCTGCTGGCATTTTAGTATGTTAGTAAATTGCTGCAGTCTATCACAAGAATCAGCCATGTTTTTTGTGAGGTGGTTCACTGCTTTTCCAGTTTTGAAGAATCAGTTTCCTTGCATTGAATAGTAATACATCCAATAAGGCTGAGACATTGCTGTCAGCTGTATGTGCAAAACTACTTTCAAAAATGATAATTCCCAGATCATAAGAGAAATCCAATCCTATAATCTTACCCAACACTAATATCACTGTTGTCCAATATGACTTTAGTTTCTTACAGCTAACAAGCATATGTATAAATGATCCTTGTTCAGATTTACACCTGGGACACTTATTTGCAATGTTTATATTAAACTTATGTAGTTTCTTAGGAGTATAATATACTCGATGTAGTATATTATACTGAATTTACTTCAATTTTGAGTTCTTAGAGACCTCCGAAGTTTTAAGCATTATTCCATCTGTCTTCTGTTAATTCAGGTACTATGTCTGATCTCCAGTTATCGTGTAACTTATTTAATGCTGGCCTATTTTTCTGTTCCAATTGATGATACAGTTGCCCTATGAGTTTTTCTTTTGGGCCATCAGAGGCTAGTGTTTCCTCAATCAGTGATAAGGGGATGGTTGTTAGGGAATCTTTCATTTTTTCCCTAACAAATTCTTTCACTTGAAGGAATGTGAGGAGGAGACCTCCCTCTAGACCCGAAATGTGATTGAAGTAGGGAAAATCTATAAAGAGTCCTTGTTTGAAAAGATGTTTTATCAGGAAATCCCTTTCCGTTCCCACCTATGTATAAAGTAATTATCTTTAAATCTGGGTATAAGTTTTATATATGTATAAGGAGATATTTCCTCCTTCCATTTAAGTATTTTATGTGCTTCTTGCCAAATCCTGATTGATGATTTTGTAGCTTCTAAGTACAAATTATAATGTATTTTATGCTTATCTTGCAGTACCCCTGCTAAGATCCCGCCTTTTGCTCCATAATAACCCAATCAGGATCATCTCCTGTTCTATCCCGGTATTTTAGTTGTTCTAGCTGTGCTGCCAAGTAATATCATTTTAAGTTTGGAAGCCCCAAGCCTCCTGACAGGGTATCTGCATATAACTTTGCTAGTTTTATTCTAGGGGGCTTATTCAGCCAGATAAATTTCCTAATTATTTCCTCCAAGTGGGTAAACACCTGATTTGGAATCCAGATTGGCAATGCTTGAAAAAAGAATAGTATTCTAGGTAGAATATTCATTCTAATCACATTGACTCTTCCGATTAGAGTCAGAGGTAGCATCTGACATCTGTTCAGATCATTATACATTTTCTGAATTAAAGAATCCAAGTTTAAACTGAATAACTCTTCTTCTTTTTATGTTGCTTGCATGCATGTGCAAGAAACATAGTGCCATCATCCGAGTTTTTGGAGGTGTGGCACCACGTCTTCCAATTCAGTCAGTGAGTTTGCAGGCGCGGCCGCAGTTCTCCAATGACGGCTGCAGCTGTCTATGACAGCAGTCAAAATGCAGTGGCATACAATTGAAAGGGAGAGCTCCGCTTCAGTGAGCAGAGCTCTCCCCCCCCACATGCACGCACAAGCACGCATATTGCGTGCTGATCGCTCCCTCCCCACGCACAAACTGTATGGCGGACGGGGTGCTTAATCCCCGTCGGCTCCCCCACAAAAGCTGTCCAGGTGCCACGCTGGGAGCCCACAGCGTGGCAAAATGTTATAGCCAATGGGGTGCCCAATCCCCGTTGGCTCCACGGTTTGCATGCCCCCAAAACCTGTCCAGGTGCCACGCTGGGAGCCCACCCCAGCGTGGCAAATCTTATTATAGCAGGCAGGGGTGCCTCCCTATTGGCTCCAGCCCCCAAACAGCCTTTCCAACTGCCACGTGAGGCCACCCCAGCATGGCAAGCGTCTCGTGTCGTCTTAATTAAAAGAAAAACCTGTAAATAAAAACGGTCCTCTAGTCTCCTGCCCCCACCCGCACCCACCCACTGCGCACCCTGCCTCCCCACACCCTCCCTCACCCCATACTTACCTCCGGAGCTCGGCGCGACGATCATCGGTGGACCGGGAATACGTCTGCATTCTTCAAAGCTGACCGCGAACTGAGGAAATGCTGGTAAGCTGTATAATGTAATAGATAGGGTTTTTTCAACTTTGTTGCATACCTCCGGCATTTTTGGGAATTTTAGACCCAAATTTTCAACATGTGGTTTTTGGGACCCCTCCTCATGAATTCTTGCACTGTCATGGTGTTAATCAGGCCCGAAGGGTGATTTCATGGCCACTGCATGAAATCACCTTTTGGGGCTGATTAACAAAATGACACTGCCAGTGTTCATAAGGTGGGCTCTCAAAAAGCTTATGTTGAAAATTTGGTGAAAAATTCTAAAATGACTGTTTTACGACGTCATGCCAGTTGTTCTCACGTGACGCCGTAAGTTCGTGATTTTTCAATATTTCCTCCAGATTTTCAACATTGCCATTTTACACACCTTCTCATGAGCAGTACAGCTGTCATTTTCACATCCTGCCCAAAATGTGTTTCTGCCCATGTAGCGCACAATGGCGCAGTCGGTGTGCGAAATCCATGTATGGGACACATTAAGAAAATCACAGTGACACTGTTCATGAGCAGAGGTCTTAAAATGGCTATGTTGAAAATTTGGTGAAAAAATTCCTTAAAATGACTGTTTTACAAGCATGCGTTGCGCAGTTCCTACACACGCTCGTAAGTTCGTGAATTTTCAATATTTGCACTCCAATGACTTCCAAATACATAAAAAGCACATACAAGCAAGCAACATTCGGCATTGACAAATGCTTGTTTTCTGAGATATGGTAACCCCTAAATATTTTATTCTTCTGGAAGGAGACAAGGACGTTTTTATTTTAAATTCATCCACTGGAAAATCTTTATGAATAGGTAAGATTTCAGTTTTATATGAGTTGATTCTATACCCTGAGATTTCTGTAAAATTCTTAATAAGATCTAACAGAATGGAAATAGACCATAAGGCATTCTCTACAAAAATTAAGATATTGTCAGCATAAAGGGAAATTATGTGGTAAGTATCTTTAAATCTTATTCCAGTTATCTGGTTAGAATGTCTGATAGCTTGTGCAAGGGGTTCTATAAAGATGTCAAAAAGCAAAGGCAATAATGGGCAACCTTGCCTGGTGTCGCTCTTTAAGTCTATATAAGGGGATAGTTGTGAGTTTGTTTTAACTCTTGCCATTGGGGAGTGGTATATCATTTTAAATTGCAAAATTCCAGACCAAACCCAAATTTTCCCAAGTCTAAAAATTGGTATTCCCAGCTCACCCTTTCGAAAGCTCTTTCTGCATCAAGCACGATTAATGCCGAGTTCTTATTTGGGGAGCAATCCATCAAATTCAAGGTGCAGTGAATATTATCTACCAACTTTCTTTTTGGAATAAATGTTGTTTGATCCAGATGGATTAGTTTGTGTAAAACCAAGGACAATCTATTAGCTAAGATCTTGGAGAAGATTTTGTAATCAGAGTTTAACAAAGATATGGGATGATATGATCCCCAATTTTGTGCTGGTTTTCCTGTTTTAAGAAGAGGTTTCAAAAGATGCTGGAAGCTTGTTTTCTTGTCTACAATTATTAAACCCTCTAAGGAGAAGGGGGAGTTAATTCGTCCTTAAAGTGCTTATAAAGTTCATTTGTGTACCTCGTCGGGGTCTGTTGATTTGCCATTTTGTAATTCTGTGATTGTATTTAGGATTTCCTGTTCAGAAATTTGTTCTTCTAACATGAGTTTTTGTCTTGTTCATCTAAAGTCTTTAAAAATACGAGTATATTTCAGTTTGTGGAAATAAACTTCTAAAAGGGTCAATTAAGTTTAGTCTTTCCATATAAGTTTTAATTAATGGCATTAGGGTCCCTTTTCTTTCCTTAGAACCTATAATAAATTATCTAAAGTTATGTTAAAATCTCCGGCCACAATATGTGGGCCAGGATAAAGTGAAATGACTGTAAATAGTTTATCAAAGAAAGAGGGGGGTCTTCCTCATTTGGTGCATAAACATTTACTAAAGAAAATTCTAATTGTTTTCTTTTTATTCTAAGAATTGTAAATCTTCCTTCTTGATCTACTTGCTGAGATATTACTGAGAAACTCAATATTTTTTTTATTAAGATAGTTGTACCTCTTGCCGAGTTATTATACATGGGAAACACCCCTAAGGACCTGAATACATTTCTGAAGCAAAGTCTTTTTTTCTAAATGTGTTTCTTGTAAAAATAAGATATCTGTATGTTTTCTTTTGCAGTATTAACAATTTTCCATAATTTTATTCTGGTTTTTCAGCCATCTACATTCCATGACATCAAATTTATTTTTCTATCCATTATCTATTTAATAGGAGTCTCAAGGTTTTAGGGTCAGCCAGCAACCGAGATGCTGTTGTTAATATAATGATAGTCATATTGTAAAGGAAAGCAAAAAATAATACCAAGTTGACATTTTGTCTGATTCTTGAGAACTTATTGCTTCTAGTAAAAAGCCTACCCCCAAAAGATCTTCTGCCCCTTAACCCCCTTTCCAAAAAATAGAAAAAGAGAAATTCTATTCTTTCTAAAGAAGCAAAGGATTCCCCCTCCCATTCCCCAACCAGGACCTAAAGGGAATTATCTGAAGGCGATGTTGCTGTTATACAGTATGCCAAAAGAAAAAAAGTTTGCATTATTATAGGATTCCAAAGCAGAAAAAGGTTTTGACTTCGCAAATTTTCTTTATTCCTACCCACTCCCTCTTTACATGCTCCTAGCAGGCAGATGACATCCAGTACCTGAACTTGTGGCACCAAATGTTCCTAGCCAGTAGGCCTTTCCTGGACCAAGCTGTCTCCCCTCAGGAAAATTAATTTAAGGCTGACTCTTTCCTTACCCAAAATTAATGCAAACATATGGTGGTATGTGAGAAACCCTACAACCTCTAGTGCTCTTTATTTAATTGGAGTTAATTTTAGTGAGAGAGGTTTATTTTTCCTCCTTCTCTGTTTTTCTCTTTTTTTTTTTGCCATGAGATAACTGTTGTTATCTCTACTGTCGATAATTCCTTTCTTTTCTATTGTATTCAAATCTTTAGAGCCTGCTGACACAGTGATTGCCTGTTAAGATTTTCCTCCAGGTTCTTCTGTTAACCAGTCCTTTACCACTTTTTCTGCTTCTGAGGGGGATGTAAAGATTCTAGTGCAGACATGAATCCAGACTTTAAGCTTTGTTGGCGGAAATATCATGAATCTAATATTCTTTTTATTCAGGATGGTCTTCACATTGGAGAAGGCTTTTCTTTTATTCAATACTTCAAATGGGAAGTCAGGAAAAATTTGTAAAGTGGTGCCTGCTGCTTTTAACCCTCCTTCCATTCTGGCTTTTTCAGGATTCCTGCTGGGTACTCTGTGATACATCATCCGAGGTTGGATCATGGGGTGGGGGGGGAAGCCATCTGTTTTAAGATGGAACTGGGCCTTGTGGATGTGCCAGTTGGGACCACTAGATCCTTTGAATGTATCGTGGGTGCCGGTGTGCACTGTAGGATACTTCTTGTCTACTGTCCACATGGGAGGCGTGAAGGATTTCATTCAGGAAGTCACAGACTTCATCGTCGAGATGGTGTTGGAGTCCCCCAGGTGGTTGGTGCTGGGGGACTTCAGCGCCTGGGTCAATGATGAACTCTCACTTTTTGGTTGTAACTTCCTCCAACTAATGATTTAATTGGGCTTCATGCAGGTGGTTACCTCTGCAACCCACATACAAGGTCATTCGTTGGACCTGGTGTTTCTCCTGGGGATAGAGATCTCCGGCATGGTGGTGGAACCCATCATGTGGTCTGATCACCACACCATGGGTTCAGCTGCGTGACCCCCCCAATAGACCTGCCCCTACAGAGATGGTCTGGTACCACCCTTTACGGGGTTTGACCCCTGATGGTCTTATGGTGGTACTGGATCTATCGGGGAGTGCAAATGTTAGCAGAGATCCAGAGAGTCTTCTGCTGGCTTATAATAGGGCGGTGGAGACTGCTCTGGATTTCATAGCTCCTGTCCAGGTTCGACCCCTCACCCTTCGCCCTAGGTCCCCTTGGTTTGATGGGGCCTTGAGGGAGATGAAGAGAGGGGGAAGAAGGTTGGAGCATTGCTGGTGGAGATTGGATCTGAATGATGACAGACTTAGACTGATGTCCCATTATAAGGATTATCAATCTGTGGTCTCCCGTAAGAAGGCAGAGTTCCGGTCCAGGGAGATTGCAGCTGTGCAAAATCGACTGGCTCAGCTCATCCGGACTGTAGACGGGCTGTGCAATCCAGCATGTCTCCAGAATCAGGGAGCTTTTTCACAGGAGAAGTGTGATGAGTCCACTCAATTTTTCATGGATAAGGTTGCCACCATCAGATCCGAGATCCACACAGCTGACTCAAATGCGCGGAGTAGAGATTGGTGCGAGATTACAAGCACCCAGTTTGATTGGTCAGACTTTGAGCATTTGGCAGTAGAGGATATCGTGAAGATAATCCAGGGTCTGCGGCTGACTTGCTGTAGTTTGGACCCTGGTCCAACACGCCTCCTGGTGGGGTTTGTGGAGGTGATTGGACCGGTCCTAGCTGAGATAGTCAGGTGTTCATTAGAGACTGGGGTGTTCCCAGATGCCTTGAAGGAGGTGGTGGTTCACTCTCTTTTGAAAAAACCTTCTCTCGACCCTGACTGTCTCGCAAATTACAGACCTGCCTCTAACCTGCCCTTTGTGGGCAAGGTTATTGAGAAGGCAGTTGTGTCACAGCTCGAGGAGCATCTGACCACCCATGATATCTACGATCCTCTCCAGTCGGGGTTTAGGAAAAGACATAGTACCTAGACCACATTGGTCTGGGTACTTAATGATTTCCTGATAGCGAGAGATCAGAGGAGCTGGTCCATCTTGGTTCTCCTCGATCTCTCTCTCTCTCTCTCTCTCTCTCTCTCTCTGCACCATTTGACACCGTGGACCATAGGGTGTTGCTGGGGCACCTGCGGCTACTCTGTGAGCTGTCTGGTACAGTACTCAGATGGCTCCATTCTTTCCTCAGGGGCAGGATACAGAGAGTGGAGTCTGGTGTGTTTTCTTTAGCTCCCCTTCCCCTGCCTTGTGGGGTGCCGCAGGTCTCCATGCTTTCCCCCATGTTTTTTGTGGTGTTCATACTGCTGTTAGGAGACAGTATGAGATGGTACAAGTTGAGTTTTCACTGCTATGCAGATGATGCTCAACTGTACATGTCCTTTGTGCCTGGACAAAATGACGCTATCTTGGATTTTAGCAATTTTCTTTCTGAGATTCAGGACTGGATGAGTGCCAACTGGCATGGTCTGAATCTGGATAAGACCGAGGTGTTGGTTGTGGACCTAGGTCATTGAGGGGAAGGATCATGGGCTGGGCAACCATCTGGGCTATATCTAGGAGACAACCAGCTAGTGGCCTTGGATCGGGTGTGGAATCTGGGCATTATTTTTGATAGTGAGCTAGCACTGAAATTTCAGGTGTCTGCCACTGTCAAAATTGCTTTTTATCATCTAAGGAATATCGCCTGGATCAAACACTTGGTTCCATCAGAGGACCTTCCAACCCTGGTCCATGCCTTTGTGACCTCGTGCCTTGATTACTGCAATGCCCTATACCTAGGGCTATCGGTGGTTGACCTCTGCCAGCTGCAGCTAGTGCAGAATGTGGCGGCCAGGTTGTTGACTGGCTCATTGAGATCTTACCATATCATGCCTGTGCTCCGTGGACTGCACTGGCTGCCAGTTTGGTGGAGGATCACCTTCAAGGTCAGATTACTGACCTATAAGAAAAAATTACTCACCTTAGTAATGTTGTTTCTTCTAATGGAGTCTTGCTATATTATGACAGATGCAGTTTGTCCCACCATTAGAACTGCTCCGGAGGTGAAAGAGTTAACTTCCATGCAGTGCATGGAACTTAGAGCGCGAGCTCGGTTAGAGAAGCTCTGTTAGGGTGGTTTCAAACCGAAACCGTCAGATCTTTACGAGCAAAACTCACTAAGGCTCTGTGTGGAAGCTGTAACCTACACTAGCCAACTGGCTACTAAAATATTCACACATTTTCCTGGTCCCAACACCAAGACTCAAGTCAGGGGATCAGAAAAATAAAATAAAATAACTACATAAAACACAACACCCAAACATAAAGGGGCATCAAAAGTGCAACAGTGGACTGCCCACCCCATACCAAGTAGAAGTTCTGAGAGGGGCAGGCTGGGGAGGTCATAATATAGCAAGACTCCATTAGAAGAAACAACATTACTAAGGTGAGTAATTTTTTCTTCAAACAACATGAAGTCTTGCTATATTATGACAGATGCAGACTACACAGCAGTACCTCCATGGAGGAGGGACAGAACCTACTTAGGGAATAGGCTCTGAAGCATGGCTGTGCCAAACCGAGCATCCCTCCTGGCCTGGATATCCAGGGAGTAATGCTTGGTGAAAGTGTGTACTGTTTTCCAAGTAGCTGCTTGACATATCTCCAAGATAGGGATGTCTCTAGCAGCAGCTAGAGATGCAGCTGTACCTCTGGTAGAGTGAGCCCTCAGGCCTGAGGGGGGAACCTTACCCAGCTTTTGATAGCAAAATTGGATACAAGAGACAATCCACCTGGCAATGGATCTCTTAGTGGCAGGTCTCTCTTTCCCAACCTCACCATAAGTGAGAAATAGTTGGAGGGAGTCAAACCTGTGACCCTTGGTACGCTCTATGTAGTAACTTAGGGCCCTCTTAACATCTAAGCTGTGCAGCCTCCTCTCACCAGAGGAGGAATGGTCAGTGAAGAACACTGGAAGTGAAATAGATTGGTTAAGGTGGAAATCTGAAACCACCTTAGGCAAAAACTTCCTGTTAGTCCTGAGGACTACCTTATCCCTGTGAAAGGAAATAAAGTCAGTCTCCACTGATAAGGTCCTGTAACTCACTTATGCCTGGCAGAAGTGATGGCTACTAGAAATACAGTTTTCCAAGTCAAATACTTAAGCTCTGCCAAAGACAGAGGCTCAAAGGGGTTGCATCAGCTGAGCAATGCAAACATTAAGATCCCAAGCAGGGGCAGGGTCCCTGAATGGAGGACTGGTATGAAGCAATCCCTTAAAAACTTGGAAAATACAGGGTGAGCAGAAAGAGAAGAGGCTTCCCTGCTGAAACGAAGCAGAGACAGCTGCCAAATGCACTTTCAGGGTAGCTGGTCTCAGTCCCAAGGAATTAAGATGGACCATATAATCCAATACAGTGGGTAAATCAGCAGATTCGGGGAAATATGCTTCCCAGAACACCATATGGAAAATCTTTTCCACTTGGAGTTATAGGTAGCCCTGGTGGAAGGCTTCCTAGAAGCTTTCAAGATTTCTGAGAACACTTTGAGAAAGTTGTAGATCAGCAACTCTAACTCCTCAAGAGCCAGGCCTTGAGGTTGAGGGATTTGAGATTCGATACCAGACTCTCCTGAGCACAGGTTAACAGATTGTGGTTCCTGGGGAGGCACAGGAAGATGGACTGCTAAGGACAGAAGGAGTGGGTACCAGGGCTGCCTGGCTCATCTGGAGCAATCAGGATCATCTTGCAGGGCTGAGACCTGATTTTGACTAACACCTTGAACAGGAGAGGGAAAGGGGAAGGCATAGAAAACTTCCTTCCCAATTGAGGAAAAAGGCATCCAGGGGGACTGAGCCCAACACTGGGGGCCTGCAACAAAAAAGTGGAAGTTGATGATTGTCTGGGGCTGCAAAAAGATCTATCTGAGGAGTGCCCCATCTGGCAAAAACTATCCCCAGTACTAGGGGATCCAGTAACCATTCGTGATGGCCCTGGGAAATCCTGCTGAGAGCATCTGCCAGGACATTGTCCTTGCCTGGGAGGTGAACTGCTATGAGGGAAGTGTTCAGAGAATAAGCCAGAGACCACAACTTCATCGCCTCGGTGCACAAGGCCGAAGACCGAGTGCCCCTTGTTTGTTGATGTACCACATTGTAGTGGTGTTGTCTGCTCTGACCTGTACCACCTTGTTCTGAACAGATGCAGAAAAACCTGAAGTGCTAGAAAACAGCTCTGAGTTCCAACAGATTGATGTGGAGCAGAGATTCTTGAGGGACCATAACCCCTGGGTGGAGAGGTCGCCCATGTGAGCTCCCCATCCCAAGAGGGATGCATCTGTAGTAAGGGTCAAGGAGTGGGACAGAGGGATGAAAGGCACCCCTCATCTCAGATTGCTCTGATCCTGCCACCACTGAAGGGCCTGGATCAGGGTTCGAGTCACTGGGATTAACTTGGATAGGGGATCTCTTCTTTGAGACCAGAAGGCTCTCAAATGGAACTGAATGTCCCTCATCTGAAATCTTGCTCCTTGCACTACAGCTGTGGAAGCAGCCATGTGCCCTAGGAGCTGCAGGAAATGCCTTGCTGGTCGAGAGACCTGCAGAGTGAAGGACGAGGCCAGGGCCACCAAGGTCCTTACCCTTTCTAGGGGAAGGAAGGCTCTGGCCTGCTTTGTGTCCAGTTCTGCGCCTATAAAGGTGAGTACCTGGACAGGTTCCAGAACTGACTTTGGAAGATTGAGAAGAAAGCCCAGAGAGGTAAGCAGCTGCTGGGTAACTAGCAGGTGTGATTTGACCTGGTCTGGAGACTGACCCACAATGAGCCAGTCGTCCAGGTAGGGAAAGATGGCAATCTTTTGCCTTCTTAGATGAGCAACTGCTACTGCCAGACATTTTGTGAACACCCTTGGGGCAGAGGTAAGGCCGAAGGGCATTGCTCTGAACTGATAATGGCCTGAGGGCAGTTCGAATCTGAGGTACTTTCGATGGGAGCTTCTGATAAGAACATGGAAGTAGGCATCCTTGAGGTCCAGGGAAGCTAGCCAGTCCCCTGGCCTTAGGGAGGGTAAAATCATTCCCAGAGTCACCATTTTGAATTTTGGTTTTAAAAGGTGCTTGTTCAGATATCTTAGGTCCAGGATAGGCCGCCACTCTCCTGTCTTTTTTGGGGTAAGGAAGTACCTGGAGTACAGACCCTTGCCCTGGTGTAGGGGAGAAACCCTTTCTATAGCTCTGAGAGCCAGGAGGGTTGAGACTTCTGTTTCCAAAGCAAGAGTCTCTAAAGGGTTTGCAGGTGGAAAAGATCTGGCTCTCATCTTTGGAAATTTTTTGGAGCTGAGAACAAGACCCTGGCTCACTACTTCCAGGACCCACCTGTCTGATGTTAAAGACTCCCAGTCCTGGATGAAGTAAGCCAGCCTGCCCCCTACAGGTAATGGAGAGCCTACCCTGGGCATCCCATCAGGGTGCCTGTTTGGCAGGGGCTTTAGGCTGAGGGGTGGGAGCAGGCCTGCTCGTACCCCATCTGCCTCTCCCTCTGAAGAACCCCTCTGAACATAGGCTGAAGAGGAGGCCTGGGTCTGGTAAAGGCCTGTGAAAAGGCTCGCCTCTACCCCTGGGGCTGCCTCTGAGGAGTGGCTTGCCGCCTTGGCTTGTGCACTCCTACAAGTGGTTGTATATTCATCCATTTTCTTCATATAATTCTCTGTCTGCTCCCCAAACAGAGAATTTCCCACCACAGGAAAATCCATAGCCTTAGACTGGGTATCCTGTGACAAAGTAGTACACCTGAGCCAGGCCAATCTACGAAAAGCCACAGATGTAGCCATGACTCTAGAGGATACATCATTAGAATCCACTGCAGCATGGAATTGCACCTTAGATGCCTCAATATGATCAAAAGCCACCTGCTCCAGCTCCTTTGCAAGCTGGCCAGGGGCCTGTTTGGCTAAGGCCATGACAGTATCCCATCTAGATTTTTGGTATCGCAACATAAGCTGTATAGTTTGCTTGTCTGAGTCCCAAGGACGCTGCCACGTATTGTTTTTTGGCCATGGCATCAATCTTCCTGGAGTCCTTGTCAGGAGGATGTGAAGCCAGGGGAATATTAGCTTTATCACAGGCTGCAGCCTGAACTACCCCAACATGACTGCATTACTGTGAAAGAAATTCTGTATCAGGACCTGACAAAATGTACCTCCTGTCCATCTTTTTATCTGCAGGAGGCACAGAATTAGGAGCTTTTAAAATTTTTATTGTTTGTTTCCTAAAAGATTTATGTAAAGGGACGGACAATCTCCTGGACTCTGGGATATCCATCATCTCTACAAAGTCAGGCTCCTCTTGCTCATCCAAAGCCTCCTCTAAAGGAAGCTGGAGGGTTTCAGCAACTATTTTATAAAACAAAAAATGAGAAGGGGACTCAGCAAGCCTAAGGGGAGATTCACCTGAAGGTCTGTCTGGGGAGATGTCCAGTTCAATGGGCACATCCAGACTTTCAAAGTCACATTCACACTGATCATAATCATCCTCCCCCTCCTCTGGTTCATAAAACTCTTCTATATCATATTCTTGAACCAGTGGAACCGACCGAACTGACCTTTTGCCAGATAGTGGCGGTTCGGAGGGAACCGGGGACAGTGACTGGACAATCTGTATTGCCCTGGCTATCTCTGCAGCAGTTGGAGAAGGGATTTTGGACTCCACACCTGCTGACTTTCTAGTTCTCTTTGCTGGAACTGGCTCCTCAGAGTCAGCTTTACGTTTGCCCGAGGAAGTCTGGCCCTGGTCAGAGGGCACTCCCTCCGGTTCGGTTGGCACCGAACTGGGCTGGCCATCTGGGTCAGCGGACTTTTTGGCCTCTCGTTCCCTGAGCCTACCAACTCTCTTATCTAGGGTAGCTGCAGGGAAATTCTTGCAAATCTGGCAGTCTGCATTGAGGTGGTCAAACCCCAGACAATAAACATGTGGTGTGTGGGTCAGCCTTGGCAAAGGCTTCCCCACAGACACTACAGTGTTGAAACCCAGTGGGCCCGGTTTTTCTTTTGGGTTTCTCAGACATAATGCCAGCCTAACCAAAACTTGCCCTTTGATGGCAGTGCAGGTAAGACACCTGCTCGGTTCCCAACCCGTGTCACGGTCGTGGAAAAAACCGTAATGAAATCGGTTTTTAGAACCGATAAGAACCGGGAACCACACTCTAACAAGCCTTAAAAGGCTTCAAAACAAAGTTTAAATACAATTCGATCGGTTCAAACCGAACCGATAAACATTTACAAGTTCCACACAGAAAACCTATGTATTACTTACAATACCATAGACAGAGCTTGAACCGATCGGTTTGCAGTTAAAATAAATAATATCGCGGTTGAATTTAACAGAGAAAAGACACTTTAAACCGTGGAAGTGAACCGAGCAGCAGGAGGAATCTCCGGAGCGACTGTTCAGTGAGGCGGAGTAAAGAATCTGACGGTTTCGGTTTGAAACCACCCTAACAGAGCTTCTCTCTAACCGAACTCGCGCTCTAAGTTCCGTGCACTGCATGGAAGTTAACTCTTTCACCTCCGGAGCAGTTCTAATGGTGGGACAAACTGCATCTGTCATAATATAGCAAGACTTCATGTTGTTTGAAAGCCCTACATAGACAGGGACCGCAGTATCTGCAAAATCTCTTGTGTCCCTACTGCCCCCTTCGCCCTCTCCGCACCGCTGATGAGGGATTGCTAGAGATTCCCAGGGTTCATTTGACAACTTCAGAATCCAGATCTTTTGCGTTTGTAGCTCTGACCCTGTGGAATTCTCTACCTTGTTGGATTAGAAAGTGCCCATCCATGGAGGCTTTTAAATCTGCCTTAAAAGCATATCTGTTTGTTTCTGCTTTTTATAACTTCTTAAGTGTTCTGATTTTATATGTGCTTATATAGATATTTATATATAATTATATTTACATATATGTGTTTTATTATTATGGGTTTACTGAAATAGGTTTATGATATTTTATGATTTTTTTCAACGCCATGATCAATTGGAATGGTGTTTCATAAGTAAAGGATGATTGATTGATTGATTGATGAGGATGGACTCCCTATCCTGATAATGGTGAGGTTTAATGAAAACAAACCTGGGCTGAGACCCCGATAAGATTGATTGTTTGGGCCTCTATGCGTTCTATCCAGTTCTATTTTTTTCAGGGTACGGCCATTCCAGAGCCTCAGTAAGAATTTTTTCCAAAAATTCTGTAGGGCTGTTCCCTTCAATACCCTCTGGGACCCCTCTTATTTTAAGATTGTCTCTCCTATTTCTTGTTTCTAGCTCTTCCACTTTAGCTTGCAGGGCTTCCAATTCTTTGGTATAGATTTTCATTTTATCCTTGGGAGGATTGAGAGCATCCTCTACTGTACTCACTCTCTCCTCTAGCTCCATTGTTCTTATAGATAAAGAATTTATTTTTTGAGCCAGGCCAGACACGGTGTCTGTTAACATCATTATTGAAGCATTAATGGCTGTAAAGCCTTCTCTGACTTCCAAAATCAGAGAATTATCAGTATTAGCATTTAATGTCTTTTTTAGGGAGGGAGAGAGAGGGGTTCCTTCCATTCAGGGATTCTCCAGTGTTGGATAGCATGTTCTTTACTGCACAGGAGTGTTTTACTTTCATGTTACTGCTTTCATATGCAGAAATGGAGACCTGGGATCCCTGAGGATCCTCAGCTTAGGTCTTTCTTTAGGAGAGACATATTTCCAATCTGTGGACTTACAAACAGAAGGGATAGAGGCAGGCCTAGTCCCCACAGCTTCAGACAGAGTATTGTAAAGGCTGGGGGAACAGGAGGCATAAGGTTCACTGAGATATTGGGAACATGAAGCCATTCAAGGCACAAAAGCTTTCCTGGGTCTAACGAAGAGGTCTGGAGAGTCAGGGTTGCCTGCATGTCCCTTAAAAGGGATTGAAAGGAGTGGTCCTCTTAAGGGACCATGGTAGGAACTACCGGCTTATTTTTCAGACTATAGAAAGAGTCCTCATCCCCGTCCTCAAAAATGATGAGGTCTGGGTCAGAATCAGGGTCATCCTGCTCCATATACCCTCAGAGGGGGAGGCAGGAAGCAGAGTGGAGCCCAAGAGGCCAAGACCAGGCCTAGGAAATGGAAAGACAGACAACACTGGAATCAGCACCTGAATTGATGCTGGACCCAGCACTGGCACCAACCAAGAAGTCAGCACCAGGGACGGCACCACCCTAGCACCCTACCCAGGCCTAGAAGAGGCAAAAGGGCCCAGGGATGGTACCTGTGCCAGTCCCTGCAAGGAAACAGAATGAGGGGGTAGGCTCATGGAACTGGCATCAGTGGCATGGTCACTGGCAAGGGAGCAGCAAGTGCCAGAGCCAAACGCTGTACCTGACCTGAAGGCCCCAGCTGCAGATCTGAGGTGCCTAGGCCTGAGGACCCTGGCACCAGATCTGCAGGCAGTGGAAAATGGGCCAGATGCTGTACCCACTGCTCTGTAAGAGTGGCCCAGTGGTGAAACTGCCCACCAGAAACCCAACAAGTGGACAGAGAAGGGCTCTGGTGCCGAAAGTTTGAGCGTCCATGAGTGGAGGCCATCAGGGAACCAGATGGAGTGGAGGAAGGCCTCTCACTCACGGATGCTGAACACCTCTTGGCTGACATACCAGAGGGTGACCTTGAGTGGTACCATTTCTTCCCCTTCCGATGGGAAGAGGAAGAACTCAAGGTGGAAGGGTGCCACGTCTCTGACCTAGAAAGTGAATGGGCCCACTTCTTTTTGTGTTTTTGGGAGGACTGTCCTCCCTCCTGAACATTGGACTGCCCCCTCTGGAGAGGTTGGCAGCAGACCGGAAACAGGCCTAGCTGCCTTTCCCTATCGTCACCGTCATTGTCCGTGGCAAACTCCTTCGATCAGTAGGGCTGAAGAAAAATAATAAAATGTTTGTTTCTTCTTTTTTTTTTTTACACAGGAAATAACAAATAAACTAAAACTGAATGAACTGAATGCTGTAGTTGTATAGATGTGAAGATCTGACTCCCAGTGGGCCAGCGACATCATCACTGAAGCGCCCTTGAAGGTGGTGAAAAAAGGGACTGAGGCAGTTGGAGGGTTGATGCCGAGATAGCCTATATGGCACAAGCCAGTCTTGCGGCACCACGCATGTGTGATCCTATCTTGGCACCAGCCCTCCTGAAGACTTTTGGATCCTGCATGGTCCCAGCACCTCCATCTTGAACCCAGCAGTATGAATGAATGGTGAAGACTTAAGTCAAGGAAGATCAGCTACAGAAAGCATACCAGCTGGCATCTGAAGCTGCAGCTTAAAGTAATCAAGGTAACAAGCAGAGGTATGACAACCAGGTCTGCCACCAAGTGTTGCAAGTGGGAGATAGCATTCTACTCCGAAATCTGGGCCTACAAGGCAAACATAAACTTCAAGACTGGTGGGCCCCCGAAATCTGCACAGTATTTGCAATTGCCAGATTTGCCAGTGTACAAAATCAAACAAGAACAAGGGAGAGGATTGGAAAAGACTGCTCACCAAAACCACTTGCTCCCCATCAGCGAGATCATGCCTGATCCAGCCCTTGATCCTGAGACTCCAGTTGCAAGAAGGCCCAGAACAAGGTGCCAGGCTGCACAGAAGAAAAGGGACAGCATCATCTCCTTCATGTCTCTCAAAAGGACGTCCAGCTGAGCCTCCTGAGTGGCGCACAAGCAGTTCTTATGAGGAAAGTGATGATGAGAATTTTGAAGTTCATCAATGTGCCTGAACCCAGTCTACCTCTACATCAATGGTCAACATGCGCGGCTGTCAGGAGTCCAAAATTTAAAGGAGCCATGGCTCTGTTTGGGTATTTGGCGATGCAGCCATTATTAAAAGATATCCCTGGCTCCAGGGAAAGCAGAGGAGCCAAGGACCAGGTGAACTAAAGACCAGAAAGCCTCCAGTTTTGGGGAGAAGTGTTTTCTGCCCTTATAAGGGCCAAAATAATAAATAACCAGGGCTGAGTGTTTGGACTACAATATGAACCAAATGGTAGCCCCCCTGGGACTACAAAATCAAGGGGGGCTGCTGGGTAAAGGTCAGAGGGCTGCCAAAATGCTTGGGAGTTAGACATCCTATCAGAAGAGGAGCTGCCAAAAGTTATTTAAGGGGCAGTTTTGCCCGCTAAAGGGAGATCAGCTAGAAATGTGAGTGCAGGATAGACTGTTGAGGGACTTTCCAGCCCACGGCCTGCACCTGGTATCCAATGCCCAGTCTGGCTCCAGCAGGAAGGGATCTGCATAGTGGTTTTGCAGCAGGAGAAAAGACTGTTCCAGTTTTGCTGCGACAAGAGAAATTTGGCAGTGCTGCAGAGAAAGAAATACTGGGAGTTCACTAAGGAGAGAAAACTCATTCTGGAAATACAGTAGAAAAAGTGAAAGAGACTGGAGCTGCAGTGTGAGAGCAGAGGCCGTAACCTGTGCAGCCTGAAGTTAAAAGTGCTGCAGCTCTGCCAGCTCGCCATTGCAGTGTCAAGGTGTCCGCTTGCGGTGCAAACTTCCCGGGTTTGGAGATGGACTCGGGAGTTGGAGGGTCAGCTGGAAGGAGAAGGATTGAGCATCCCAGGGACTGCTCTCCTTCTCCCGGGAGGGGGGAAGAGTATTCGGTGCATTGTGGACTTCTGGCAGAGGCTGGGGGTACCGCCGCTGCCAGCACCAAAACACAAGGGGGATGGGGTGGACACTGGCCATCATTGCACATCCCCGGCCCAGGAAAGTCTCCAGTATACAGCAAAAATGCGGCTGCCTTGTGCATGATGCTCGCCTCCTGTGCCGCTGACCCTGAACTCCCCAATTCCACCAGACAGTATTCCGAAGAGTGGCCACCCTTGTGGCCCCACCTGGGGGGGTAAGCCCAAGGAGCCCGGCTGGTCACGGTAATGCAACTGGTACTCTGGATGTGTTCCATCGGGGGGGGGGCATATCTGCAGCCCTGCCTTGGGGGGGGGAAAGCCAAGGGAATCAGGGTCAGGCACGGAGGGAGACAGTGCCAGGAGTGCAGGGAGGAAAAAGACAGAGATGGTGACCACAAAAAAAATAAATAAAAAGGTGCTGCAGCAGTGAGTCCAAATAAGAGTGACCTGAATCCCTCCCCCGGGAGGGGTAGTTGTGGAAAGTGTGAATTTTGGCAAAGAGAGAGTCTGAGAGTGCTGTGGCTAGAGACTGTGCAAGGGTCCAGCACTACAGTGCCTAGAGTAACCGAAAGGGAGAGTGCTGGGATAAGAAGCTGTGGCAGAAAACCTCAGCTGTATTTGTGTATCCAGGGTGTGTAACAGAGGGGTCCATGGAACTATGCCTGTCCTTTCTTAGAATGAAGAAGAGGAAGAAGACCAGCGGCAGAAAATGATGAGAGGCCTGCCCGGTGAAAACTGTCTATAAAGACCTCTGAGGCGAAGTTGGCAAGGCCAGGCAGGTGAAGACCAGCGTTCTTCAATTTTCTCATCATCCAGCTCTGCAGCCTTGTGGTGCACCACCATCCTGATACCTCTACTGTACTGTGTACCTGCCATTTTGACTGCAATTCAAGAAATCCACAAAGGAGTGTGTGAGCAGAAGATTGCAGGTTGGTGCTCGCAGTATGGGACAGCCAGATCCAAAAAGCAGAATCCAACCAAAGGAGATGCGGCACACAGGAGCTGAATGCAAGCAAAGTAGCAAGTTTATTTAAAGCACAATAGACAATTACAGCAAATAGCTACAACACAGCACATGATACGGACGGTACTACCCCGGCGCTTCGACTCTAATAATGAGTCTTCGTCAGGGGGTGTGGCATAAAGGAAGGCATCCCTCTTTTATACACGTCATGTCATTAAAAATGCATGTGATAAATTAAAGACACCTTACTTTTAATACAAATAGATCAAGTTTGCAATATTACAAATATACAAAAGTGCATAGATTCTCTCTTGTTTACCCATGCTCTCTAAACTGTATATGGGGAGAGAGTCCCCTACAGAGTTAAATTTCATTTAAGGACATATTTTGTCTAATATGAGCTGCTAGGAAAGTGCTCAATAACTTATTGGGAGCAGGAAAAAATAAGAGAGAAAAAATAATAATACAAAAATACAAAAAAGAGACACACAGAGAACAGGTCCCAGCTTGCAATACATGGCAGCAACGCCAGGGATCACAACACTGACACTCATATTTTTAGAGTGAAAATTTAGTCAATAACATAATTTGATACACTGTCCCCTGATCCATTAGAAGGATGTCTTGGAAAAGAGAGGCTATTATTATAATAATTATATCAATATATCAAAATATCAAAAACAAAACCTGCATCAAAAAAGAAGAAAACACTATTACACATATTACTGAATATAATACTGTACATTACAACCATCTAGTAATAGAGGGAGGCACCAACAAATGCAGTACACGTGTAAGAAATCACACGACTGCATAGTCATGATAAGATCAATGTTTTGCTGTTTTCTGATTGTTTCAGCATTAGTGTTAGTTTTATTTATTTCTTTAAGTATAGTTTGAGGTCCCATTGGTTGTTGAATCACCTAGGTTTCACACTTTGCAGTCTGTAAATCCATCTGCACGCCTTCTGTAGTAGAAGGTTCAATCTATTGCCCCCACATTTCAGCGGGGGTATCCATTCCAAGCCCATAAATTTGAAATCTGTAGTATTTGAAAGATGTTGGATAGCAAAGTGGGTGCCCACTGGTGTATTTAAATTTACATTTATAATGGAACGAACATGTTCCTGAATTCTCTGTTTGAGGGAGTGAATTGTTTTTCCAACATACAGCAGACCACATGAACACCATAATGTATAAACTACATATGAAATGTCACATATTATAAGAAAAAATTACTTACCATAGTAATCTTGTTTCTTCCCGGTGATACTTAGGTATTCATAACTTTATGCAGTGTCCCTTTAAGACAGAACTGCCCAGAGAGATGGAACATATGCAAATGATGGAATCTTTTGCATGAGCCACTTTCTTAAATGCTGCCTTTTACTATTTGTCTTAGCTCTAAACCCCTCAGATTTCTTGGAAGCCTGGAAAGACAGACACACGAGAACTAAGTGTAATAATAATAATAATAACAATATTAATCATAATAATAATAATTATGGTAAGAACACCCTTAACACCCAAAAACGCCACCAGCTGGAGGGCATGACATATGAAAGAATACCCGAATGTCAGGATCACCTGAAAAGGGGGGGGGGCAACGATACTGAACACAATCACAACATATGTACCAGAGTGTGGCACAGATACCCCTGAGAACACAGTGTTTTTAGGGGTGCAGAGGCTACTGGTTCTAGAAGGGGAGGCAGGGTGGGAAGTTATGAATACCTGAGTATCACTGGGAAGAAACAAGATTACTATGGTAAGTATTTTTTTCTTCTAACCCCAGTAATACTCAGGTATTCCTAACTTTATGCAGACTACTAAGCAGTACCTTTGGAGGTGGGCACAGAACCTACTGTGGAAATAGACTCTGCAGGGCTGCTGTGCCAAACCTGGCATCACCGCTGGACTAAGTGTCCAGACTGTAATGCTTTGTAAAGGTGTGTACTATTTTCCAGGTAGCTGCTTTACAGATGTCCACTGGGGAACATCCCCGGCAGCTGCTATGCTAGCAGCTGTGCCCCTTTGTGAAATGGGCCCTCAACCCTGCTGAGGGCTCTTCTCCAGCCTTAGAGTAACAAAACTGGATGCGCTGTACTATCCAGTGGGAAATGGACCTTTTTGATGCTGGGTTACCCTTTTCCACATCCTCATACAGTAGGTCTGGAACAGCTGTTTTCTGTCCTGTCTATGTCTTTTCACTAGAACTAGAGTGTTCAGTGAAAACAACGGGTGAGGTAATGGTTTGATTCAAATGGAAATCAGAAACCACTTTAGGAAGAAACTTTGTTTGTTCTCAGGACCACTTTGTCTCTGTGGAATAAAATGCAGCCCTGTTCAATACAGAGAGTCTGGAGCTCACTGATTTTTCTGGCAGAAGTCATTACCACAAGGAAAACAGTTTTTCATGTGACATGTTTCAAATGGACTAAAGACATAGGCTCAAAAAGGGGGACCCATGAGCCTAGCTATACACATATTTAGGTCCCATGCTGGCACCGGTTCCCTGTGGGGGGGGGGGTGTGCAAATGGGCCAGGCCTTTAAAGAACCTTTTGAAGATAAGTCTGAAGCCAGAAAAACATTCTATCCAACTGAAATGTAAGCAGATGCTGCAGCCATGTGGACCTTTAAGGTACTGGATGTGCAAACCCAGTGAACGCAAATAGATAAGAAGGTCCAGCACAGCTGGGACACCAGCCTATGCTGGTATTACTCCTCTGGTTGAACAACAAAGAGAAAATCCTTTTTCCGTTTTTCAGTATAGGTTTTCTTAGTGGATGGCTTCCTGTAACCCCTTAAAATGTCCAAGACACTTTCAGAAAGATGCAAGCCTGCATATTCTAGGTTCTCAAGAGCCATGCTTTGAGCCTCAGTGACTTGAGGTTGAGGTACAGGAGCCTCCCCTGGTTGGAGTTCAGTAGATTGTGCCTCCGAGGAAGGTGTATTGGTTCAGTCACAGACATGGAGAGTAGCGGAGAGTACCATGGTTGCCTGGCCCAGTCTGGTGCTATCAAGATCATTGATGCTGACTAGGACCTGAGCTTGAACAATGCTCTGTACACCAGAGGGAAGGAAGGACAAGCATGCAGGTGCTTCCCTGACCAATTCAGAGCCAGAGCATCTGGATTTTTTTCCCCCCAGATCTGGTGGTCTGCCATAGTACTGTGGCAGGTGGTGGTTCTGGTGGGACATGAACAAGTCTACCTCTGGAGTGCCCCACCTCCTGAAGATCACTTGCACCACCTGACTGTTCAAGGTCCATTCGTGATGGGCCTGTTTGATTTGAGTCAGGGTATCTTCCAAGGTATTGTCCTTGTCTGGCAGGTGAATAGCCTGCAGGGGAACCCCCATGGAGCATGCTAGACTCCATATTTTCATGACTTCAGTGCAGGGAGGGCTTGACCTTGTCCCTCCCTGCTTGTTTATGTAGTACTTTGTGGTGGTATTGTCTGTGCTGACCTGCATCACCTTCCCCGTACTAGTTGTGTGAAAGTCTTTAGTGCCAATAACACCGCTCTTATCTGCAGCAGGTTTATGTGCAGGAGTGACTCTGCACTTGACCATGTGCCTTGGGTAGTGTGAACCCCCAGATGGGTGCCTCACTCTAGCAGAGATGCATCTGTTGTCAGAACAACTGAGGGGGACTCTTGCTGAAAAGGAATCCCTTCCCTTAGGTTGGTTTCCTCTTTCCACCATTGGAGGGCCTGTAACAATGTTTTTGTTATTAGAATTAGTTTGAGAGAGGATCCTTTCTCTGACACCAGTGTGCCCTGAGGTGAACTTGAATGTCCCTCATCTGTAACCTGGACCTGGATTCCAGGACTGTGCCAGTGGCAGCTGCCATGTGGCCAGTAGCTGAAGAAACTGTCTTGCAGTTTTTGGTTTGTTCAGGCTGTCTGAGCCCGCTATCAGTGGAATACTTCTTACCCTGCTTAGAGGCAGGTAGGCCCTGCCTTGCAGGATATTTAGCTCAGTTCCTATGAACTGTAGTGCCTGAGCAGGCTGAAGGACAGATATTTTTTTTTAGATTTATCAGGAACCCTAGAGACTCCAGGAGCCCCTGGGTGAGTTGCAGATGCTCCCTCACTTGCTGGGGTGATTTTCCAACCACCAGCCAGTTTCAAAAATCCTACAGTACGTTCACATAGGCAATTAATTCATTTTATGAATCATTTTGAAACAAGAAATTGAATTTTAGAGGTGCCAGGGATTGAACCCAGGGTCTCAGACATGCAAAACATGCACTCTACCACTGAGCTACATGCTCCCTTTCTAGGTATGGGAAAACTGTGACACCTTGTCTTCAAAGGTGGGCGACAACCACTGCCAAGCACTTTGTGAACACTCTTGGAGCTGAAATGAGACCGGAAGGCAGGGTTGAAAACTGGTAGTGACCTGATGGGAGTCTGAACCTGAGGTACTTTCTATGAGACTCCCTTATGGGGATGTGGAAATAAGCATCCTTTAAGTCCAGTGATGCCAACCATTCCCCTTTCGGGAGTGTTGGCAGAATCAGTGACAAAGTTACCATTTTGGACTTTGGCTTTGTTAAGTGCCTGTTTAGTACCCTGAAGTCTAAGATAGGCCACCACTCCTCATTTTCTGTGTCGTACCTTTCCCAGTACATCCAGGATGTGGTGATTTTTCTGTTTGTCAAGGCTGGAAAAATTGAGTCAGTCTGCCTCCCTCAGGTAGTGGGGAGGTGGCCTGGGGAGACACATTAGGGTGTCTGCTTTGGTTGAGGCTGGGCCTGGGACTGGGAACCACGCCTGGAACCTCTTATACCCCTGTCCCTGAAATACCATTGCTGTGGGTACAGCTGATATTGAGGCGCAGCCATGGCCTGATAAAAAAAAGGCTTGCTGTGAAATGATCTGCCTCCCCTTCCATAGGTTTTAGTGGATGAGGAAGCCCTTTATTTTGCAGAATTACTACTGTAGGTGGTTTTGTATTCATTCACCTTTTTACATTCGCTTGTGCACATGCGCAAGGAACGTTTTGGGACAGTACAACTTTTTGGAGGTGTGTGACCCTCCTGTACAATGCAGTGCTCCATGTAGCAGGTATGACCGTACCGCACTAATGGATGCATGAGCGGTCTATGACAGCAGTTCGGCTGCAGTGGTCTTCAGTTCAAAAAAACACACCACTGCAATCAGCGGTGGTAACCTGTGTGTATTTAGCATATTGATGTCACTCTTCTTTGTCAGACCAGCCGCAAACTAAATCCCCCCCGCTCCCTCAGAAAAAATAATCTTTCAGCACGACCAGCAATTGCCACATTTGTCTGCTGCTACCATTGGGAAAAACCCATCTGTCAGGGATTTATTTATTTTTAATAGATCGGCAACTCTGTTCTTTAGTCCGCCCCCCATATCCACGCGGTAGCCCAATTTACTTCATCTTTGTCCCCTCATATGTTTCAACCCCCAGTGGGCCCATCTTCACCCCCCTCCCTCTACCAGTTCTAAGCGCCTACTTAGCACCCCGGAACTTTTTCTATTTTATTTCCTTCCTCACTTTCTGAGGCAGACTACATGTCACTCTCACGCACATCGCTCTCACCTCAGTATATCGTGTGGCTTTTTGCATCTTTTTCCCATCTGTCTCTCTCACTCCCTTTCTGCTTGGATGCCCCCTCCTCCGCCGACCTGTAGCTACCGAGGGTGACCTCACTACCTCTCATTGCTCCTCCGTCCCAAGAGCCGCTGAATGTGGGTCGATCGCTCTCCTTCTCCCCTGCACCCTTTCACCATGTCTCGACTCTGAACCAGTGACGGATTCTGGCCTTGGCGTGCAAGCGCGCACCACCCCCTTTGATGAGCCATAAACTGCAGCTCAATTTGAAACTGCTACTTATCTGGGAAGTAGACCTTATATACCAAATGCATGCTGTAAATTCAAGGGGTCGGTGCCAGTGACAGCCGGGATCTTCTCAGAACTGACAGAGTAACAGATTTACAATTGGGTACTAATTACTGATTGGTCCAGCACTCCACGGACACTGGAGCTAGACCAGTCAGTAATGGATACTGGCCTTTGGAATGTTAATTCCCATCAGCTTACTCTAGCAGTCCTGAGGTCCTTCTTTTTGCTTGTAACTCGTAACTGGTACCCCGCGAAGTACTGCTTCTGCCTCTGTAGTCTTGCTAGCCTGTCTACCGGATTGATTCCCTCCATCGGACTAGTGCTACTGCTGTTTCCCTCAGTGTTGCTGCCAACTCAGAGTGCTGCCCAGTGCATTCAAGACATTGAATTTGCTCCCTTAAGTTAACAAAAAAATTCTCTGTATCACAGATGGACTATCGGGAACACTGCATTGCAATCAAGTGTTTGTGGTGCGATTAGTTGTGATTTGGAGGTTATGTGCATTGTGCTACTTTCTCAGCACAAACGCCCAAAGCTTACCATATCCTAATTATGTGGATGACAAATCAGCGTGTTTATCGGCCCTTCTCATTCCATCAGCCCCTCACTTAACTGGGCGCTTGCTGTTGTGATTTTTAAAGGTGTTATCTGAGGTAAAAATGATTCAGGGACACAGAGTGAGAGCACTGCAGTATCACTGACAGATATGGTGATCCCCGCCACCCCATCCCATCAGTGAGCTTTGAACCCCAATCTTCTGCCTACAAGCAGGAGTGCTAGGCAGTGAATGACACTGCCAAACTGAATGTTTTGGTTCTTGGAATGATCTTTATACCGAGCTAAATCAGCTATCAGTTTGAAACAACGAACCTGAAACTGCTATTACTCAAAAATAGATGTTTCTGGGGTTATATTTCAAAAAGACTATATGGTTTCAGTGGACAGGTCACAGATCACACATGACTTATTTTCTAGACTTTCTCATACATTTAAATATCCAGTGCTATACAAGCAGTTGATGCCAATAGAGGAGCTAAGTTTTCTCTCTTTCGCTTCTTTGGTCTTGCAGATTTTTTTCAACTGCTCCTCTGTATTTTCACACTGAAAATCGGCCATCAAACTCTCCGTAAACTGGGCAGAACATCAGGGTGTCAGCAAGTGAGAAAGACTTTGCATGTTAGCGTTGAGATGACCGGAGCTATAATGAAACATATCCTCCGACATTTGCTGAGACAAAATAATTGTCTTTCCTACTGATCACTACAGACTCTGCTTGAAGACATGCCGATAAACATAAGCTTCATTTATCCCCCCAGTTTCTATTGCCTGTCAACTTTTTAAATCAAAACCAAATTGGTTGAAGTGCTCATAATAGAAGTGAGGGTATTATGCACGAAGAAAAAATTACTTACCATAGTAATGTTGTTTGTTCTAATGGAAGCTTGCTATATTCAGACATAATGCAGTTAGCCCCAGCACTTGAACTGCCCCGGAGAGGAAAGAGTTAACTCTATGCAGAAGCATAGAACGTTAAGCTTGAGCTCGGTTTTCAAACCTCTGTCTGTGGTACCTCCCAGTGTAACCATCAGATTCTTACGAGCACACAAACTAACATACTATAGTATGGAAATTGTTCAACATATAGCCAAAGAGCAAAAGATTCTTTTTGGGCCCAAAAGACTCAAGTCGAGAACCCAAGAAAGAAAGGTAGTGACAATATTTAAGTATAAAACACCAGATAAAATAACAACAACATCCAGGGTAGAAGTGAGGGTATTATGCACGAAGAAAAAATTACTTACCATAGTAATGTTGTTTGTTCTAATGGAAGCTTGCTATATTCAGACATAATGCAGTTAGCCCCAGCACTTGAACTGCCCCGGAGGAAGAGTTAACTCTATGCAGAAGCATGAGACGTTAAGCTTGAGGCTCGTTTTCAAACCTCTGTCTGTGGTACCTCCCAGTGTAACCATCAGATTCTTACGAGCACACAAACTAACATACTATAGTATGGAAATTGTTCAACATATAGCCAAAGAGCAAAAGATTCTTTTTGGGCCCAAAAGACTCAAGTCGAGAACCCAAGAAAGAAAGGTAGTGACAATATTTAAGTATAAAACACCAGATAAAATAACAACAACATCCACCCCACCCAAGAGGGAGGGTACAAGGTACACCCCTGAGGTGCAACACTGTACCTGGCAGCCCACTTCCCAAAAAACAGGTTCTGAGAAGGGAGGTAGGTGGGGGGGGGAGGTCTGAATACAGCAAGACTCCATTAGAAGAGCAACATTACTATGGTGAGTAATTTTTTCTTCAAACAGCATGAAGTCTTGCTGTATTCAGATATAATGCAGACTACCAAGCAGTTCCCTATGGAGGAGGGAATGCAGAACCTACTTTGGGAAGAAGCTCTGCAGTACTGCTGTGCCAAACCTAGCATTACTCCTAGTCTGGATGTCCAGGGAGTAATGCTTGGTAAAAGTATGTACTGTTTTCCAGGTGGCTGCTTTACAGATCTCTAACAAAGGTATATCTCTGACTGTAGCTAGAGAAGCAGCTGTACCTCTAGTTGAATGAGCCCTCAGGTCTGAAGGGGGCGTTTTACCCAACTTGTCGTAACAGAATTGTATACAAGAAACAATCCACCTGGCATTAGTTCTTTTAGTGGCAGGCTTACCTTTCCCCACTTCACCATAAGTGAGAAACAATTGAAGACGGTCATTTCTATGTGCCTTAGTATGCTCAATGTAGTAGCTAAGGGCCCTCTTAACATCCAGGCTGTGTAACCTTCTTTCACCAGAAGAAGAATGATCAGTGAAAAACACAGGGAGAGATACAGACTGGTTCAGATGAAAATCCGATACCACTTTGGACAAGAACCTCCTATTGGTTCTTAGGACCACTTTGTCCCTATGGAAGGAGATGAAGTCAGGTTCAGCTGACAGAGCCTGTAACTCACTAATCCACCTAGCAGAAGTCATAGCTACCAGGAACACAGTTTTCCAGGTCAAGTACTTCAATTCGGCCAAAGCCAGAAGTTCAAAGGGTGGCTGCATAAGCTGAGCTATGCAGACATTAAGATCCCAGGGCGGAGTGGGCTCCCAAAAGGGAGGGTTAATGTGAACCAGGCCCTTGAAAAAACTTTCTGAAAACAGGATGAGATGCCAGGGAAGAGCCCTTCCCTGCTGAGAGGAATGCAGAGACAGCTGCTAGATGAACCTTCAGAGTGGCAGGCCTAAGGCCTAGACCATTGAGATGAACTAGATAGTCTAAGGTTGTGGAAATGCCTGCAGAATCAGGCAGGATGCCTTTCTGAGAGCACCAAATACTGAACCTTTTCCATTTTGAGTTGTACGTTTTTCTAGTGGAAGGTTTCCTGAAGATCTTCAGAATATCCAGAACTCCCTGAGAGAGATGTAGTGCTGCATATTCTAACTCTTCAAGAGCCAGGCCTTGAGATTGAGAGACTGGAGATTGGGGTACCAGATCCACCCCTGGGAGGAGGACAGGGGATTGTATGTCCTGGGCAGAGACAGGGGGACGTGACACTGACAAGGACAGCAGTAGAGGATATCAAGGCTGTCTGGCCCAATCTGGAGCCACCAGTAGCACTGTGCAGGGTTGAGTCCTGTTCTTGATCAGAACTCTGAACAGCAGAGGGAAAGGAGGGAAGGCATAGAGAAACCTGCCCTTCCAGTCCAAAATGAGAGCATCCTGGGTAACCGTCCCCAGGACTGGAGGTCTGCAACAAAACAGAGGAAGTTGGTGATTGTCCGGTGCTGCAAAGAGATCTATCTCTGGAGTGCCTCACCTGGAGAAGATGATCTTCAGTATGTGAGGATCCAGGGACCATTTGTGGTGTCTCTGTGAAATTCTGCTCAGAGCATCTGCTAGTACGTTGTCCTTCCCAGGAAGGTGAACTGCTACCAGAGAAGTCTGAAGAGAATAGGCCAGAGACCACAGCTTCATGGCCTCTGTGCACAAGGCTGAGGACTGAGTGCCTCCCTGTTTGTTGATGTACCACATTGTGGTGGTGTTGTCTATCCTGACTTGGACCACCTTGCCCTTGACTGAATCCAAGAAGCTCTGCAGGGCTAGGAAAATTGCCCTGAG
Organism: Neoceratodus forsteri; assembly: GCA_016271365.2. Taxonomy (NCBI): domain Eukaryota; kingdom Metazoa; phylum Chordata; order Ceratodontiformes; family Ceratodontidae; genus Neoceratodus; species Neoceratodus forsteri. Next base: position 665,948,915 of record CM057453.1, read on the forward strand.
TTCCAGGAGATTGATATGAAGGAGAGACTCTTGTGGAGACCAGACCCCTTGAGCTGTCAGGGCTCCCAGGTGGGCTCCCCACCCTAGGAGAGAAGCATCCGTAGTTAGAACTACTGATGGGACTTGAGGGAGAAATGGAACCCCTTGCCTGAGGTTGTCCTGGTCCAGCCACCACTGGAGAGCTTGGACCAGAGTCTGAGTCACTGGAATCAGTTTGATAAGTGAATCCTTCTTTTGAGACCAAAAAGACCTTAGATGAAACTGAATATCCCTCATCTGGAACCTTGCTCCCGGCACCACTGCTGTGGAAGCTGCCATGTGGCCCAGGAGCTGGAGAAACTGTCTTGCTGGGCGGGAGACCTGAGGTCGAAAGGAGGAAGCGAGATTCACCAGGGCCTTCACCCTTGCCAGGGGAAGGAAGGCTTTTGGTTGTACAGTGTTCAACTCTATGCCTATAAAAGTTAGAAGTTGAACTGGTTCGTGGACAGACTTTGGAAGATTGAGAAGAAACCCCAGGGAGCTGAGTAGGTCCTGGGTAGTTTGAAGAGCTGACTTGACCTGTAAAGGTGACTGACCCACTAAGAGCCAGTCATCCAGATATGGGAAGATGGTGATATCCTGTCTTCTGAGGTAAGCCACCACTACTGCAAGGCACTTTGTGAACACCCTTGGAGTTGATGTTAGGCCTAATGGCATAGCTCTGAATTGGTAATGGCCTGAAGGCAACTCAAACCTGAGTTATATTTTGTGGGAGCACCTGCTAGGAATATGGAAGTAGGCATCCTTGAGGTCCAGAGATGCTAGCCAATCTCCTGGCCTTAGAGAGGGAAGGATTATTCCCAGATTTACCATTTTGAATTTGGGCTTTGAAATGTGTTTGTTCAAATACCTTAGGTCTAGGATGGGTCACCACTCCCCTGTTTTCTTTGGGGAAAGGAAGTACTTGGAGTACAGTCCTTTTCCCTTGAGCTGAGTGGGAACCTTCTCTATAGCTCTGAGAGCTAGAAGAGAGGAAACATCTGCCTCCAGGGCAATATTTTCTGAGAGTGATGCAGGTGGAAAAGACTTGGCCCTCTTTTTTGGAAATTTTTTGAAGCTGAGGGCCAGTCCCTGGCTTACTACTTTGAGGACCCACTTGTCTGAGGTCACAGACTTCCAGGCCTAGAAGTAGTAAGCCAGCCTGCCTTCTACTGGAAATGGGGAGTCGACCCTGGCTGACACATCAGGAGCCTTAGACTGAGAGGAGGAGGGAGCAGCTCTGCTCATCCCCCTCCTGCCCCTCCCTCTGAAGAACCCCCTCTGTGGCAAGGGAGAGGAGGCCTGGGCTTGGTAAAAAGGCCTTTGAAAGGGCCTGCCCCTGCCCCTAGACTGCTGCTTGTACTGAGTGGCTTGCCTTTCTTTGGCCTGTGCACTCCTGTACGTGGTCCTGTAGTCATCCATTCTCTTCATGTAAGCCTCTGTCTGCTCCCCAAACAGAGAGTTACCTACTACAGGAAAATCCATAGCCTTAGTCTGGGTATCCTGTGAAAGGCTAGTACATCTGAACCAAGCATGTCTTCTGAGAGACACAGATGTAGCCATGACTCTAGATGCCACATCATTGGAGTCCACAGCAGCATGAAATTGCATTTTGGATTCCTCACTTCCATCAGCAGCCACCTCCTCCAGCTCCTTGGCTTGTTGGGGAGAGGCCTGTTTAGCCAGTTCCAGAACCGTATCCCATCTGGATTTCTGGTACCTGGCTGTGTAGGCCATATAAGTAGCCTGCCTGAGTCCCAAAGAGGATGCCAAATACTGTTTTTTGGCCATGGCATCCACTTTCCTGGAGTCCTTATCTGGGGGAGTGTGAAGCCAAAGGAATGTTAGCCCTGTCATAGGCTGCATGCCTGCATCATCTCCAATATGGCTGCAATGAGTATAAAGGAACTCAGAGCTGAGCCTGATAAACAAATACCTCCTGTCCGTTCTCTTATCCACAGGAGGTACTGAATTAGGGGTTTGTAAAATTTTGTGTGTCTGTTTCCTCAAGGATTTATGAAGAGGGATAGACAGCCTTTTGGACTCTGGGATGTCCATCATTTCCACAAAATCAGGCTCTTCATCCTCCTCTGCAGCTTCAACCAAGGGAAGCTGCAGGGTTTCTGTCACCTTTTTGTAGAACAAAAAATGTGAAGGGGACTCAGAGAGCCTGGGAAGAGAGACACCAGAGGTCCTGTGTGGGAGATGTCTGGTTCAATGGGTACATCCAGACCTCCCTGGTCATCATCGTCATCATCATCATCATTATCATCATCACCGGGATAGTCTTCTTCTCCCTCCCACTCCTCATAATAAGCGTCTGGATCATAATCCGGAGGAGACGGATCCAACCGAACCAATCGCCTAGCCGACGGTACCGGTTCAGACGGAACCGGTCTAAGCGATTGAACAATGCTAATTGATTTGGCTATTTTGTCCGTGGTTGGAGAGTGTGATACCGGATCCGAACCGGCAGACTTACGCTTCTTTTTTGATGGAACCGACACCTCTGGGTCGGCTCTCCTTTTGCCCGAGGAGGTATAGCTTAGGTCAGTAGGCACCTCCTCAGGTACGGCCGCAACCGAACCGGGCTGGCCATCCGGATCTATGGACTTCTCAGCCTCCCTTTCCTTCAGCCTACACAGTCTTTTGTCTAGAGTGGATTTAGAAAAGTTTTTACAGATTTGGCAGTCTGACTTGAGGTGGTCAAACCCCAGACAATAAACACAGATGAGGTTGGGGTCAGCCTTAGCAAAGGCCTCCCCACACTCAGTAAAGTGTTGAAACCCAGTGGGACCGGTTTTCTTCTTGGGTTTCTCAGACATGGCCAACCTAACAAATTACCCTATTACAGCTTTCAAGCCAGGTAATACAATAACCGATCAGTTACAAACCGTGTCATGGGCTCTTTAAAAGAACTGGCAAAAGGTCCAGTTCTTTTGAAAATGATCGGTACTGGAACACCACTCTAATCCCAGAAATAAAATTAAACAGAATGTAACAGGATTGGTTCCAAACCGGAGCGACCGGAAAGAAACCGAAGAAAAGAACAATGTCCAACTTTTTCACAGAAATAAAACACAGTCACTACCTATCTACACATTACCAGTACCGTAGACAGAGGCTGGAAATCCGAAAATAATAAAAAATATACGGTTTGAACCTAACGCTTTTACTTTTTCCGAACTGAGCAGAGGAAATCTCCAGAGCAACTTCACTGTTAGGCGGAGTAAAGAATCTAACGGTTACACTGGAAAGTACCATAGACAGAGGTTTGAAAACCGAGCTCGAGCTCAACGTTCTATGCTTCTGAAAGACTGTATTTTCATCTGAGTGAAGTATTTGGGGCCCGCTGGACTCCTGATTGTGAGACTGCTTTTCATGAGATCATATATCAACTTACCCATGCTCCAGTGCTAGCCTATGCCGATCCAAGAAAACCTTCGTCCTGCACACTGATGCTAGCTTGCAAGGGTTGGGGGCTGTGTGTTGTACCAAGAGCACGAGATGGCCTGAGACCAGTGGCCTTTGCCAGTAGAAGCCTGACCCCATCCGAAAAGAACTATCCTGTACATAAGTTAGAGTTCCTAGCTTTGAAGTGGCTATTGTTGACCAATTCCATGAGTACTTGTATGGGGCTAAAATACTAGTAAAACTGACAATAATCCTTTGACCTATGTGCAGACCTCAGCTAAGTTGGATGCCACTGGCCATAGGTGGCTTTCTGTATTATCTACATATGACTATGCTCGAATACCGAGCAGGTCTGAACCACATAGATGCTGATGCTTCTCCCGGAGGCCTGTTCCCCAGAATGATTGGGTCCGATTGGCAGAACCTGACATTCGGGCACTCTGCCGGAAGTTTGACAGGGAGGGAACAAATGTCCACGGACGCAGTGGACTGCATGGTGGATTGCTTGGGACCCTCTGAGAATTGCATACCTGCTGCTTATTGCCACTTTTCTGCAATAGACATTGGTGCACTGCCTCAGCTGGACAATGACAGTATTCGGGGGGCTCAATCCCGTGATCCCATGATCAAAACAGCTTTAGAAGCCCTCTATGCAGGAAAAGATGTGTCCAAATTACGCTCCACTGATTTGAGAACAGCACTGTTATACAAAGAAGGTCCTAAGTTGAAACTGATCAATAAACTGTTATACAGAGAAACAGTAGACAGAGGGGACAAGTAGACAAACAACAACTAGTGCTGCCACTGCCTTTGAGACTCAGTACTGATGTCCTTGCACAACCACATAGGGCACCTCGGTATAGACAGAACACTTGACTTGGTGAGATCCAGATTCTATTGGCCTAAGATGGGGGCTGATGTGGAGCAACACATTCGAACTTGTAGTCGCTGCTTACAGAGGAAAGCTTTGCCCCAGAGGGCTGCCCCCCTTGTTAACATCACCACCAGTGCACCCATGGAGCTGGTCTGTATTGATTTTCTGAGTTTGGAGTCAGATCAAAGAAATATCAGTAATGTGCTGGTGGTCACTGACCATTTCATGAGATATGCCCAAGCTTTCCCACCAAAGACCAGAAAGCATCCACTGTGGCCAAAGTACTTGTAGAAAACTTTTTTTCACTATGGGGCTCCACAAAGAATCCATTCTGATCAAGGGAGACTTTGAGTCGTCTGATCAAGAGATGTTTCTCTGTGGGAGTCGAGAGTCAGAACCACTCCTTACCACCCCAGGGGACCCCACAGCCTGAGCAGTTTCAACCGCACTTTGCTAGATATGCTAGGCACCTGACCCAAAGGACAAGCCTAGATGGAGCCAACAAATTAGCACCCTGGTACATGCTTATAACTGCACCAAAAGTGATGCCACTGGGTTCCCCCTACCGCCTGATGTTTGGAAGAGAAGCTCGACTACCGGTAGATGTGTGTTTTGGGGTCTCTCCTGATGGGGTTCAAGCTGACAACTATTTACAGTATGTGCAAAGTTAAAGGCCCAGCTAACTCATGCATACCAACTGGCTCAAACCATAGCTGCCAAAAGAAATCTGGCCAACAAAGAAAGGTATGATAAAAGGTGAAAGCACAGGAACTCCAGGAGGGAGATCGGGTATTGCTAAGAAATCTGGGACTGCATGGCAAACACAAGATTGCTGACAGATGGCACCATCTCCTCACATTGTAGTGGGCAAACTAGGTGATCTGCCAGTGTACAAAGTAAGGCCTGAGAATAATTCAAAGATGTAAAACAATGCATAGAAATCATTTACTGCCCATTGGACAAATCTTGATTGAGTCTGAGCCCCCAGAAGATGCCCTCTGGACCAGTGACTAGAGCTGCTGCTAAGAAAAGATCAAGGAAGTCTGCACCTACAGAAGCAGAGTTAAAGTGTTCCCCTGCACAAGTCCCAGTTGAGCATGACTGTCAGTCCATATCAGAAGAAAGTGAGAATGACTTTGAATACTATCCTTCTTACGAACTGAGTCAATTGTTTCGGGGCAATCCCCTAGTCAATACTGGAGATGAAGCTGGGCCTTCTGGACTGTCTAAGCCCCCAGCTTTGTCCCTGGAGCCAATGCTCCCAGAAAGTGAAATGCAAAGCATTAGATCAGATGAAATGGAATCATTGTGCATGGTTGAACTGTTTGAGATTTCAGGGGAGGAAAATGATGGATTGGGGCAGACTGGTGATACACCAGAACAAGAAGAGTATTTTGAGTGCCCTGACAGTCCACTGCCAGTGTCTGAAAGCTCTCCATGCGAGCCAAATGTTGTGGACTCAGAAACTGTAACTCCTGGAGCTGAAAGTGCCCCAAGTACTAGCCTCTCTACCCCATGGAGACCCCCTGACAAGTGAGGACAATGCTGAAAATGAGGCTCAGAGTGCAGAGACTGTAACAGTTCCCCTAGAAAGACTGGTCGAGCTGTAAAGCCTGTGGTGCACCTCAGTTATGATTCACTTGGGAGGCCTGTGGACTTGCCTCTCAATGTTGTCCATAAAGGAGTGTATGTGTCCCCGAGCTCATTGCCCAAACTGAGCATCAGTGCTAACTCAAGTTACTTGTGTTGCCCTCTAAGTATGGTGCCCTTGCCCGTCCAGCCCCAAGGTAACTGATAGGGAAGGGCCCCCTCTCTTCAGGTTTCATGTACAAGAGGTAATAACTTCAGTTATGGTACAATGTGTGTGTAATACTATGTAAAGAGTGACGTACTGCAATGTATCAGAAATGTGTTCTTGGTAAAATGATATACTGACTGACGATTACATGTGTGAGCCTAATGCAAATGTATATGGTTGCAGTTAAAACTTATGAGGGTACTTGCTTGACGTGGACATCAAGCTTTCCCAGGCCAGGAAGGGTGTAACCCCCTGCAAATGGGGGTTCCCAAAAGACCTCCAGGAGCTTGCTTGAATGCTCCAAGCCTGAATGGTGTTTGGCGTTTAAGCCATTTATCAGTGAGTGTTTTTAGAGCCTCTGGTACTGTCTCTTTAAGAGCTGTCTGCTTGCAGACATAATTAGTTTGTATGGGGGGGACTGTGGGCTTCTCTACTTGAGTACCACTCGAACTGCTGCCAATTCACTCCATTTTGCAGTCACTAGGAGCAAAGGGAACCCATCTGAAAGATGTAACTGTTTGCCAGAAATCATTTAGAATAATAATGAAAATACAGTTTGTCTAACCTGCTTTCTTTGCAGTCAGAACTGTGTTTGCTAGTTCCCCATTCTAGTTTTGAACTGCTGAACTGGACCAATCAGTGTGGGATAAGGTAGCTCTAAAATGGTGCCTTGGACGAATCAGAACTTGGACTCGTAATCTGAGCCAGCCACAAGAGGATTGTATGGGCAGTGACTCTGGAGATGTGTTTGGACTTGAGCGCCTTTTGGACCAACAGAGTCAGTCTATTGTGGTGACAGCCAATCCAGCCAAGAACTGGGAGGAACTCAAAGGAAGTGCCGGTTTTTGTCTGCTGGAGTTTCAGTTGAGCTCTGGCAGTGAAGAGGGAAGGAGCCCTGTGCTTTTTCGGTGTGCAGTTTTAGTTGGGAAACGTGTGTAAGGCCCAGAGTTACGGTCTGCAGTTTGTGTAACTGCTTGTTAGGACTGAATTCGTCCTGTGAAGAGAATCAAAGGATATCTGAAGAGTAGAAACCAGGCTCACCCTGTAGAAGACTGGAGAAATTGCTGATTTGCACTCGGTCTGTCAGGAACTGAATCTGCTGTGTGTTCTCCCGGGTATTGTGCAGTAATTGCGATCGGGATAGAGAAGCAGCCTGCCTGGTATAGTACTTTCTTTTTACCATATAAATGTGTGAGAAGGCTTGTGCAGCTCAAGTGAATCCTGCTGCCATTCAAGGACTTTTGCCTGTTACTGTTTACCATATAAATGTGTGAGAAGGCTTGTGCAGCTCAAGTGAATCCTGCTGCCATTCAAGGACTTTTGCCTGTTACTGTTTACCATATAAATGTGTGAGAAGGCTTGTGCAGCTCAAGTGAATCCTGCTGCCATTAAAGGACTTTTGCCTGTTGCAGTTTGCCATATAAATGTGTGAGGAGTCTCGTGGAGCTCAAGAGTAGCCCTGCTGACGTTGAAGGACCCTATCTTGTTTGGAGGTCATGAGTACTAATTCAGAGTCGCTCCTGTTGAATGCCACATTGAATCCAAATGGAATTACTGTACTGCTGACTGTTTAACTAATTTTCTTTTCTCTGTGTGAAAGGGCCCCTACTAGCTGCCACGGTTGGACTAGCCACTAGGGCTTGGTACCCTAGGGACAGTAACTGGTAGGGATAGGCCTGTGCACAGAGCCATAGGTAGATGAATAAAGTGATAAGCTAATTAACCTGATTTCCCCCTGTCCTTGTTATATTCCCCTAAATAAATCAGAGCTGCTTGTTTCAGCAAAGTTATACTGCCTGAGGTATTTGTCTATGTTAAAGTATTGTACTGTGATTGTTGCACTGTATCTTATTTTACAGGAGGTCCCAGTGCCTGAACCAGCCCTGGGGGTAAGTGTATACTGTGAAGGTAATTCTGATATATTGTGTGGGCCACTAGTGGGAAGAAAGGGGGGTTGCAGTGTCCCAGAGGGCTGTGACCAAGTTAGTTTAACTATTGCAAACCCTGACCTCTGGGTGGAGGCACCCGCCATCGGATCCAGGCCCCTCAACCTGTTAGTGGCAAATCAGGCAGGGGTAGTAGCCCCTGGGATAGCGCCATCTAGGGGTTACACCTATAAATAGGAAGTTTGATAAAAAATATCAATTGGACAGGGAGGTAGCAGAGTTTTTATACTCTCACCCTGATCACCAAGGCATAGTTCAGCAGGCAGCCTGTGAAAAGACGAGGGTCCCTCTCCCTTTCCACCCTCCTGAGAAGGACTCCAGAAAAATAGATGGTATGTCTAAGAAAGGGCTGCCTCCTTAGGTGTGAGGCAGGCTAATTACCAAGCATATGCAGCACATTATCAGAAAATACTGTGGCAATCAGCACTGGCTATGTCAGAGAAGGCTCCCTCGCCCCTCTCTGATGACCTGGCAGAGACAGCTAGATTTGGTCTAGAAGCTGCTAACTATCAGTTCCAGATGGCAGCTGATGCTAACTATAATGCTGCCAGGTGGATGGCTCTGTCACTGGCCCTATGAAGATTGGCATGGCATAGGGCCACTAATCTTACCCAGGATACCCAGACAAAAGCCATGGATTTTCCTGTGAAGAATAACTCCCTGTTTGGCAAACACACTGAGGAATATGAGGCCACCTACAAGAGTAATGCCTCCAGGGACAGGCCTACCCCTTCCTATAGGCCTTATGGAAGGGGAGGCAGGGGAAGGTCCCCTTATGGGAGGCCTTTCTATCAGGGCCCAGCTGCTTTTCAGCAACAGACCTGCCCACAGCAGACTGGGTATTTTAGATCTAGGTGCAGGAGAGGTTCCAGAAGGGACTCCCAATCTGTCCAGGCTCAGGCAGTCCCAAAACAAAACTCCTGACCAGTTGGTCCAGGTCACCTCCCCAGTGCCAGTAGGGTGCAGCCTAACTTACTTCCTCCAGAAATGGGTTTCCATTACCACAGACAAGTGGGTTCTTGAGGTGTTAAGTCAGAGTTTGTCCCTATGCTTCAAATCCCTTCCCCCTCTGAAATCAAGAGTCTTCAAGCCAGCTTCCCTCATGGAGGGCAAACTCTTGCAAAAAGAGGTGCAGAAATTGATTCTCATGAAAGCAATGAAACCTGTACCAGTACATCTCAGAGGAAGGGGTTTCTACTCCCGTTACTTCCTAACCAAAAAGAAAAATGGGGGCTGGCGATCCATTCTGGATCTCTGATCTGTCAACAAATTTCTAGTAAAACCAAGATTCAAGATGGTCACCTTGTTGTCCATACTACCAGTTATCCAGCAGGGAGATTGGTTAGCATCTCTGGATTTAAAAGATGCCTATTTTCACATCCTAGTAAGGCAATCTCACAGAAAGTTTCTCAGGTTCAGACTCCTTTCAGGTCATTATCAGTTCACTTCCCTTCCCTTTGACCTAACCTCAGCCCCAAGGGTATTTACAGAGACCCTAGCTGTGGTAGTGCCACACCTAAGGAGGTCTTCCCATATGGTCTAGCGGTTAGGATTCCTGATTTTCACCCAGGCGGCCCGGGTTTGACTCCCAGTATGGGAAAGACAGCAGCTTTGCAAGATGAGGTGGAAAGGATGAAAAGGGACTTGGCAAGGCTGGAGGAATGGTCAAATGTATGGCAGCTTAGATTCAACGCAAAGAAGTGCAAAGTAATGCACCTGGGAAACAAAAACCCAGGGAAGAGTACACAATGGGGGGGTGAGATACTGACAACAACAACAATGGAAAGAGACTTGGGGTAGTCATATCAGATGACCTAAAGGTGGGCTAACAATGTGAGAAGGCAGTAAGGAGGGCTGGGGGGATACTGGGATGCATAGGGAGAGGCATCACCAGTAGAAAACAGGAAGTTGTTGGCCCTTTGTACAGACAGTTGGCAAGACCACATCTGGAGTACTGTGTACAGTTCTGGAGACCCCATCTCCACAAAGACATAGACAGAGTGGAGGCTGTCCAGAGGAGGGCAACCAAAATGTGCAGGGTCTGCACCAGAAGACATATGAAGAAAAACTAAAGGAGCTTAAGATGTATAGCCTTGAGGAAAGGAGGGAGAGGGATACATAGAAACTTTCAAATACCTCAAGGAATCAACAAAGTCCAAGAGGGTAGCATCTTTCAGAAAAAGAGATGTGCAAGAACAAGGGGGCACAATTTGAAGATAGAGGGGGGACAGCTCAAAGGTAATGTGAGGAAGTATTTCTTCACAGAGAGGGATGTAGATGCATGGAATGGCCTTCCTGAGGAGGTCGTAGAGTCAAAAACAGTGGGAATTCAAGAATGCATGGGACAGACATAAGGCAATTCTAGTGGAGGGTAGGAGGAAGTAGGCTGTTTGTTAACTAGGATCTGCAGCTTATCCGTTAGGTAGGGAACTGGGCAGACTAGGCGGGCCAAGCGGTCCTTATCTGCCATCATATTCTATGTTTCTATGTCTGGCATCCTAGTCTTCCCTTATCTGGATGATTGGTTGGTTGTGGGAAAATCCCCACAGCAGGTCTTGGAGTACCTGCAATCAGCAGTGCATCTCCTGCAATCCTTGGGATTTCTGATATATCAGGAAAGTCAGTTCTTACCCCTGTTCAGGTGCTTCAATTCATAGGAGCAGAGCTGGATACTATTCAGGGAAGGGCTTTCCTCCCTCAAGACAGGGTGCAAAGTATTTTCGACCTGGCTGCCTCTTTCAAACTAAACCAGCCATGCCCATCAAGGCACTATCTGCAAATTCTGGGTCATATAGTTGCAGCAACAGGTACAGTTTCAGGGGCAAGATACAGAATGAGAGACTTGCAGTCTCATCTCAGGTCCCACTGGTCACAGAGAAGGGACAAGATGTCAAAATTCATCCCAGTAACAGAGGCTGTTATTCAAGCCTTACAGTGGTGGAAAAATTCAGACAACTTAAGGCAAGGTGTCCCTTTCCAAAAAGAGAACCCTTCTTTTGTTCTCACAACAGATGCTTCTCTACTGGGATGGGGCACCCACATGGGGGAACACACCATCCATGGGACTTGGTCCGAGGCAGAATTCCTTCTGCACATAAATCTTTTAGAGCTCTGAGCTGTACTTCTAGCTCTAAAGGCCTTTGCCCACTTAGTACCAGACAGGGTGGTACAGGTCAGGACAGACAACACCACAACAATGTTCTATATAAACAAGTAAGGGGGTACAAGATCGAACCCGCTGTGCTTAGAGGCCATGAAACTGTGGGATCTTGCATGCTCTCTAAAAGTAACTCTGCAAGCAGTCCATGTCCCAGGGAAAGACATAATTTTGGCAGATGCCCTCAGCAGAATCAGTCAGGGCCACCACGAGTGGTCATTGGACACACAAGTGGCAAATTCAGTATTCAGAAGGTGGGGTACCCCAGAAGTGGATCTCTTCTCCTATCCAGAGAACCTCAAACTACCACTGTTTTATTGCAGGCCTTCAATCAGCGGCACAATCCCCGTGGATGCCATGGTACTGGATTGGTCATGGAGAAGCCTATATGCTTTCCCTCCCTTCCCTCTCATTCTCAGAGTCCTGATCAAGCTCAGGTCCCAGTTGGCCTCAATGATCCTCATCGCCCTGGACTGGCCCAGACAACATTGGTACCCTCTCCTGCTATCCATGTTGGTATCCATACCAGTACACCTTCCTCAGAGGCACAACCTGTTAACCTCCCACCAAGGGAAAATAGGGTATCCCAGCCTCAGCTGTCTCTGTCTCAAGGCTTGGCTCTTGATGACATAGAATTTGCAAGCCTGAATCTCTCCCAAGCAGTTTTACACATACTTAAGTGATATAGAAAACTCTCCACTAAGAAAACCTATTCAGCCACATGGAAAATGTTTCTCCTGTGGTGCACCCTGCACAGCATTGAACCTGCCTCAGCAGGAATTCCAACTCTACTTGAGTACTTTACTTTCTTACATGATCAGGGCCTTAAGTATACTTCACTAAGGGTCCACTCAGCAGCTATCTCTGCTCACATTTCGGTGGGAAAACCCACCTCCATTGCATCTGATCCTATTTTTAAAACATTTTTCAAGGGTCTGTGTCTCACATACCCACCCATTAAGGAACCTGTCCTTGGGTGGGACTTGAACATTTTTATTGCTCAGCTTATGAGGCCACCTTTTGAACCCATGTCCTCAGCTCGCCTACAGTATGTCACGTGGAAAACTGTATTTCTAGTGGCTATGACTTCTGCTAGAAGGATAAGTGAGCTTCAGGCCCTATCTGTGGAAAAGGACTATTTGTCTTTTCATAATGACAAAGTGGTACTCAGAACCACTAGAAAATTTCTCCCTAAGGTGGTGTCAGATTTTCATTTAAACCACTCCATTACACTACCAGTGTTTTTCACTGAGCACTCTACTTCAGGTGAGCGTAGACTTCAGAGTCTGGATGTGAAGAGAGCTCTTAGTTACTACATATTTCATACTAAGGATCAAAGGCAGGATAAGCAACAGTTGTTCCTTACCTATGGGGATGTGAAAAAAAGGTACACCAGCTACCAAGAGATCAGTCTATTGCTGGATAGTTAGCTGTATACCGTTCTGCTATCAAAAAGCAGGCAGACAGGCCCCATCAGGACTTAGGGCCCATTCAACCAGGGAACAGCTGCTTCCATAGCAGCTTCAAGGGATGTCCCCCTACTGGACATATGCAAAGCTGCCACGTGGAGGACAGTACATACTTTCACTAAGCAATACAGCCTGGACATACTGTCCAGAGGTGATGCCAGATTTGGAACAGCAGTCTTGCAGAGCCTCTTTGCTAAGAAGGTTTTCTGCCCACCTCCAAAGGTACTGCTTTGAAGTCTGCATACAGTTAGGAAGAAAAAATTACTTATCTAGTAATCTTATTTCTTCCAAGTGATACTCAGATATTCATAACTGTATGCAGTCTTCCTCCTAAGTAGAACTGCCCAGAGAGAATTTGGAACATATGCAAATAATGGAATCTTTTGCATGAGCCACTTTTCAAATGCTGCCTTATACTAACTGCCTTAGTTCTAAACCCTTCAGATTTCCTGGATGCCTGAAAAGACAGGCCCACAGGGAGTAAGTATAATAATAGTAATAATAACAACAATATTAATAATAATAACAGAGGGCACTCCCTCAACACTAAGTGTAATAATATTAATGATGATGATGATGATAATAACAATTAGAGAGAACTCCCTTGACCCGCAAAAAAGGGGCCTCCAACTGGAGGGCATAACATAGGAAAGAACACCCTAGAATGTCCAAATTACCTGAAAAGGGGAAGGGGACAACAATAGGGAACCCAATCACAACATGTGTGCCAGAAATGGCATATATGCCCCTGAGAGCATAGTATTCAGGAGTGCAGAGGCTGAAGGTTCCAGAAGGGGAGGACGATGGGAGAGTTATGAATACCTGAGTATCATTTGGAAGAAACAAGATTGCTAGGTAAGTAATTTTTATGTTTGTTTGCACGCATGTGCAAGAAACATTGTGCCATCATCCGAGTTTTCAGAGGTGTGTCACCCCCTCTTCCAATTCAGTCAGTGTGTTGGCAGACGCGGCCCCTGTCTGCCATCGAAGCTGGAGCTGTTCATGATAGCTCCAAATGCAGTGGTGTATAGCTGGAAAGGGGAACTACGCCCAGTGAGCAGCGATCAGATATCGCCTGCTCTTGCGCAGCCCCCACACACACACACACACACACACACGCATACGCATGCTCCCCCCCACGCACACACTCTATGGCCGGCCAGGGTTGCCCAATCCCCATCGGCTGTGCTACGCTCCCCAAAAGCCTTCAAATGCACGCTGGGTGCCCACCCCCAGCGTGGCAACTCAATAGTATAGCCGACAGGGGTGCCCAATCCCCCTCGGCTCCACTGTCCTCCCCAGAGTACAGGGTGCCATGCGCTTGAGGCCACCCCAGCGTGGCAGCTGATGCTATGGCCGATGAAGTGCCCAATCCCCATTGGCTCCATGCCCCCCAACCAGCCATCCTTGTGCCATGCTGGGAGCCCACCCCAGCGTGGCAAACGTCCCGCCCGTCATGTTAAAACCTGTAAAACGGTCCCACGCAGTCTTCTGCCCCTCCACACAACCTGCACCCACTCACTGCGCACCCTGCCTCCCTACACCCCCTCACTCCATACTTACCTCTGGACTCCAGCGCGACGATCTTCGGTGGACTGGGAACACGTCTGCACTCTTCAAAGCCGACCGCGAACTGAGGAAATGCCGGTAAGCTGTATAATGGGATAGATAGGGTTTTTTCAACTTTGTTGCATATCTCAGGCATTTTTTGGAATTTTTGCACCAATTTTTCAAAATGGGGTTTTTGGGACCCCTTCTCATGAATGATGTCAGTGTCATGGCGTTATTCGGGCCCGAAGGGTGATTTTGCAGTCACTGCCCGAAATCACCTTTCGGGCCCAATTAACAAAATGACACTGCAGTGTTCATAAGGTGGGCTCTCAAGAAGCCTATTTTGAAAATTCCAAAAAATGACTGTTTTACAAGCGTGCGTTGCGCAGTTCCTATGCAGGCTTGTAAGTTCGTGAATTTTCAATATTTTCACTCCAGATTTTCAATATTGCCATTTTTCCACACCTTCTTATGAGTAGTACAGCTGTCATTTTTCACATCTCACCCAAAACGTGTTTCTGCCTGTGTAGCGCACAATGGCGCAGTCGGTGTGTGCAAAATCAATGTACAGGACAAATTAAGAAAATCACAGTGACACTGTTCATGAGCAGAGGTCTTAAAATGGCTATGTTGAAAATTTGGTGACAAAAGTTCATAAAATGACTGTGTTACGAGTGAGCATTGTGCAGTTTCCACACACCCTCGTAAGTTCATGACTTTGTAATATTTTCAGTCCAGATTTTCACCAGTGGCATTTTTCCACACTTCCTTATGAACAGTACAGCTGTCATTTTTCACAACATGGCTGAAATGTGTTTTCACACTTTCAGCGCAGAGATGTGTGGTCGCTCTGGGAAATCATTGTTCGGGACAGATAAAGAAAATCACAGTGACACTGTTCATGATCGGAGGCACCAAAATGCCTGAGTTGACAATCTGCTGTAAAAAATCCCCAACCTAATTATATTACGGGTGTGCGTTGCACAGTTTCTATGTACGCTCGTCACTTCACCATTTTTTTAATATTTTTACTGCAGATTTGCAACATTGCCATTTTTTACACCTCCCCATGAACAGTACAGCTGTCATTTTTTACATCCTGTTCGGAATGTTTTTGCACCTGTGGTGCTAAATGCCGTAGTCACTGTGCATAAGCAGCTTTCGGCTAACAAACTGATATTCCCCCTGTTCATGAGGTGGGGTCACAAAAAAAACATGTTGAAAATTTGGAGTGAAAATACCAACGAATGCCTGAGGTATTAGTTTCCAACCATAACGCCCAACCCTGTGAGAATGACAGGCATCAGGGGTGTGACTTGGGATTCTTGCCTGTAATGCTCATACCATTCCACACCCTGCAGCCAGTGAGGCATCAGGTATGCCTTGGACTCTTCTTGCCCCAAGTTCACCCCATTCTCCTATAGCACTCATCTCACCGTATTTTCCTAATGGAATGGGGTGCTTTAAGAGCACAGACCCCAAGGAACACCGTGACACTTGTCAATGTCTGCAGGATGGGGTGTGGTGAAATGGTGTGGCCGTTATGCCTGACAACGCAAAGGCACACCCCAATGCCTGTCACTCTCTGCAGGGTGGTGGTGGGGTTGGCTTCAGTTCAATACTTCACTGCCATTCCTATTACGCAGCTCTGTAACTTCTGCACTACCACTGCCAATGCCAGCAAGCAAACATTTGGCATTGGCAAATGCTTGTTTCTTCTAACCCCAGTAATACTCAGGTATTCATGACTGTATGCAGACTACCAAGTAGTACCTTTGGAGGTGGGCACAGAACCCTATCTTAGGAATAGACTTTGCAGGACTGCTGTGCCGAATCTGGCATCACCCCTGGACAAATTATCCAGAGTGTTGTGCTTCGTAAAGCTGTGTACTGGTTTCCAGGTAGCTGCTTTAGAGATTCACCAGGGAAGCCTCCCTGACAGCTGCTATAGTAGCAGCTGTGCCCCTTGTGGAATGGCCCTCCACCCACAAGGGGCTGCTTTCCAGCCTTAGAGTACCCAACTAGTTATACTGTCCTATCCAGTAATAAGTGGACCTTCTTTCGATGCTTGGTTATCCTTTCTCACATTCCCATAGGTCAGGAACAGCTGTTTTCTGTCCTGCCTAAGGGCTTTAGTGGCTGTCAAAAAGTAGCTAAACTCCTTTGATGTCCAGACTATGAAGATTTATTTATTTATTATTTTTTTTTTACCAGGACTAAATTGTTCAATGAAAAAGACAGGTAAGATAATGGTTTGGTTCAAATGATAATTAGAGGTCACGTTAAAAGGAAACTTCTGGTTTGTTCCCAAGACAACTTTGTCTCTGTGGAATGAAATATAGACCTGTTCAATTCAGAGAGACTTGGGCTCATGGATTCTTTTGTCAGAAGTGATTACCACAGGAAAAACACTTTTTATGTTGCTTGCACGCATGTGCAAGAAACATAGTGCCATCATCGGAGATTTCGGAGGTGTGTCACCTCCTCCTCCAATTCAGTCAGTAACATAGAAACATAGAAACATAGACTTTGACAGCAGAAAAGGACCACTTGGCCCACCCAGTCTGCCCATTTCCCTACCTACTGGATAAGCTGCAGATTCTAGTTAACCAACAGCCTGCTTCCTGCAACCCCGCACTATAATTGCTTTGTGTCTGTCCCAAGCATGTTTGAATTCCCCCACTGTTTTAGACCCAACGACCTCCTCAGGAAGGCTGTTCCATGTATCCACCACTCTCTCCGTGAAAAAGAATTTCCTCACATTACCCCTGAGCCGCCCCTCTATCTTTAAACTGTGCCCCTTGTTCTTACACATCTCTTTTCTGAAAGATGCTACCTCCTGGACTGTGTTGATTCCTTGAGGTATTTGAACGTTTCTATCATGTCCCTCCTGTCCCTCCTTTCATCAAGGGTATACATATTAAGCTCTCTCAGTCTCTCTTCATATGGTTTCTGATGTAGACCCTGCACCATTTTAGTTGCCCTCCTCTGACTGCTTCCATCCTGTCTATGTCCTTGCGTAGATGAGGTCTCCAAAACTGCACACAGTACTCCAGATGGGGTCTCACCAACTGTCTGTATAGAGGGATAATCACTCCTTTTTCTACTTGTGATGCCCCTTCCTATGCATCCCAGTATCCCCTGGCTCTCCTTACTGACTTTTCACATTGCTTACCCACCTTTAGGTCATCTGATATGACTACCCCCAGGTCCCTTTCCATTTTTGTTGTTGTTAGTACCTCCCCTGCTATTGTGTACTCTTCTCCTGGGTTTTTATTTCCCAGGTGCATTACTTTGCACTTCTTTGCATTGAATCTAAGTTGCCATATGTCTGACCATTCCTCCAACCTTGCCAAGTCCCTTCTCATCTTTTCTACCCCCTCTTGTGTATCAACTCTGTTACAGATCTTTGTGTCATCTGCAAAGAGGCATACCTTTCCCTCCAGACCCTCTGCAATGTCACTTATAAAGATGTTAAAGAGGATTGGAACCAGTACTGAGCCCTGAGTCAGTGTGTTGGCAGGCGCGGCCCCTGTAAGCCAATGTATTTTGGAGCTGTCTATGACACGCTCCAAAATGCAGTGGCATACAGTTGAAAGGGGGAGCTACGCTTCAGTGAGCACCGATAAGATATCGGCTGCTCACGCGTAGTCCCCCCCCCACAGACACACGCAGGCGTGCGCGCCCCGCACGCACTGTATAGCTGACAGGGTGCCCAATCCCCATCGGCTGAGCCGCGCCCCCCCAGGAGGAGGTGCCACGCTGGGAGCCCACCCCAGTGTGGCAAAGCAGTCCTTGGCCGACGGGGTGCCCAATCCCGCCGGCTGAACGCCTCAAGTCTTGTGCCACGCTTGGGAGCCTCACCCAGCGTGGCAAACTCCCCACGACGCCTTTTTTTAAAACCTGTAAAACAAAACTGTCCCACGGCGCTGCCTCCCAACCCCTCCCACAACCCGCACTCCACCCACTGCGCACCCAGCCTCTCACACCCTCCTCACCCCATACTTACCTCCGGACTCGCGCGACGATCTTCGTGGACCGGGAACACGCCTGCACTTTCAAAGCCGACCGCAACTGAGGAAATGCCGGTAAGCTGAATAATGGGCTAGATAGGGGTTTCAACTTTATTAGATGTCTCAGTCATTTTTGATTTTGCACCACTAATATGGTTTTGGTACTTTTCTCATGACGATATCACTGTCATGGCGTTATTTGCCTGAAGGGTGATTTACGCAGTGACTGTGCAGTGACTGTGAAATCACCTTCGGGCCTGAATACCACCATGACAGTGACATCATTCATGAGAAGGGGTCCCAAAACCCCATGTTGAAAATTTGGTGCAAATTCAAAAATGACTGTTTTATCGAGAATGCAGATTACAGTTCCTACGCGAGGTTCGTGAAGTTCAAGGAATTTCAATATTTTCACCCAGATTTTCAACATTACCATTTTACCACACCTTCTTATGAGTAGTACAGCTGTCATTTTCACATCTCACCCAAAATGTGTTTCCTCACCATGTAGCTCAGAATGGCACAGTCGTGTGTTGAAATCAATGTATCGGACAAATAAGAAAATCACAGTGACACTGTTCATGAGCAGAGGTCTTAAAATGGCTATGTTGAAAATTTGCAAAAATTCCTAAAATGACTGTTTTGACGTAGCTAAGCGCAGTTCCCACGCACGCTTGTAAGTTCGCTGAATTTTCTATATTTTCACTCCAGATTTCCAACATTGCCATTTTATCACACCTTCTTATGAGCAGTACAGCTGCCATTTTTCACATCTCACCCAAAACGGTTTCTGCCCATGTAGCACACAATGGCGAGTCGGTGTGCGTAGATCAATGTACGGGACAAATTAAGAAAATCACAGTGACACTGTTCATGAGCTCAGGTGTTAAAATGGCTATGTTAAAAATTTGGTGAAAAAATTCCAGAAAATGACTGTTTTACGAGCGTGCGTTGTACAGTTCCTATGCACGCTCGTAAGTTCGCGAATTTTCAATATTTTCACTCCAGGTTTCCAACATTGCCATTTTGCCACACCTTCTTATAAACAGTACAGCTGTCATTTTTCACATCTCACCCAAAACGTGTTTCCACCCATGTAGCGCACAATGGCGCAGTCGGTGTGCGAAATCAATGTACGGGATAAAGTAAGAATATCACAGTGACAGTGTTCATGAGCAAAGGTCTTAAAATGACTATGTTGAAAATTTGGTGAAAAAATTCCAAAAAATGACTGTTTTACGAGCGTGCGTTGTGCAGTTCCTACGCACGCTCGTAAGTTCGCGAATTTTCAATATTTTCACCCAGATTTTCAACATTGCCATTTTACCACACCTTCTTTGAGTAGTACAGCTGTCAGTTTTCATATCTCACCCAAAACGTGTTTCCTCCATGAAGCGTACAATGGCGCAGTCGGTGCGCTAAATCAATGTATCGGGACAATTAAGAAAATCACAGTGACACTGTTCATGAGCAGAGGTCTTAAATGGCTATGTTGAAAATTTGGTGAAAAATTCCTTCAGATGTTCTGCAATATTACTAATGAAGACATTGAACAGAACTGGCCCCAGGACCGATCCCTGCAGCACCCACTAGTCGCCCCTCTCCCTAGACTGCATACCATTTACCACCACTCTCTGCCTCCTGTCTGTTAGCCAGTTTCTAACCCAGTTTACCACCCTTTCCCCCATGTCCAGCCTACCCAGCTAGTTTATCAGCCTCCTATATGGGATGGTGTCAAAGGCTTTGCTGAAATCAAGGTAAGCGTTGTCCACTGCCCCACCCTGATTCACTTCCTTTGTCACCCAGTCAAATAAATCAACCAGATTTATCTGACATGATGTCCCCACTGTGAATCCATGTTGTCTATGTCCTGGGTTCCGATGGCATCTAGATGCCCCACTATCCTTTCTTTAAGCAATGTCTCCATGATCTTCCCCACTACTGAGGTGAGGCTGAATGGCCTATTGTTCCCTGCCTCCTCCCTGCTGCCGGACTTGTGTAGAGGGACCACATGTGCCCTCCTCCAATTCACTCATGTTGAATGACTCAGTGAACATGGCTGCCAGAGGTACTGCTATTTCCCTTCGCAGTTCTGTTAATATCCTTGGGCGTATGCCATCTGGTTCCATCGCTTTGTCTACCTTCAATTTAGTGAGCTCCTGCAGGACTCTTTTGTACACCTCTTCACCCCCTTGGCAACTGCTGTACTGCTGTGGCCCTTGCCCCTCCCACTTTTCTGTGAATTCTGAACGGAAAGACACAGTGAATGTCTTGGGAGGAAGGCATGAAACTGTCACTTCCAAATACATAAACAGCACATACAAGCAAGCAACATTCGGCATTGACAAATACTTGTTTTAACACATTTCAAATAAATTGAAGACATAGGGTCAAAAAATGGGACCTATGAGCCAAACTATACACATATCTAGGCCACATGCTGACACCGGTGGGACAAGCCTTTAAAGAACCCTTTGAAGATAAGGTCCGAGGCCTAAAAAACAAACAAACAGAAAAGAACATTCTGTCCAACTGAAGTGTAAATAAATGCTGCAGCCAGGTGGACGTTTAAGGTACTGGACTGCAAGCTCAGTAAGAGCAAATAAGTAAGATGGTCCAGCACAACAGGAACAGCAGCCTGTGTTGAGATGTGCTAGGCCCATAAAGAGCCTTTTGTAGCTAGGATCTGAAGCAATAAAACCATTTTGTCCAACTAATATGCCAGCAGATGCTGCAACCAGGTGGACATTGAGGGTACAGGATAGCCAATCCAATGACTGTAAATAGATAAAATATTCAGACTGCTGGGACCCAGCATGTTCTGGGACCAATTTCCTGGTTGAACACCAGTCATAAACTTTTTTTTGAAAAGTAAAGTTTCTTAGTGGAAAGCTTCCTATAACCATGTCACATGCTTAAGACATTTTGAGAAAGATGCAAACCTGCATATTATACCAACGGTACTCAAGAGCCATGCCTTGAACGTGAGTGATCCGAGGTTTGGATATAGGAGCCTCCTGATAAGAGGTCAGCAGACTGTGCCTTCTGAGGGAAGGTGTGTTGGTTCAGGCCGAAGCATGGAGGGTAGCAGAGTAAGACATGTCTGGCTGGCCCATTCTACTGCTATCAAGATTATTGCTGCTGACTGGGACCTGAGCCTGAGAAAACTGCTCTGTGTACCAGAAGGAAGAAGGAAGAAGAAAATGAAAGATGCACTTGCTTCACTTGCCAACTCAAAGGCAGAGCATCCAGGGGAATTGTTCCCAGATCTGGCTGTCTGTCATAGTACTGTGGCAGGTGGTGGCTGTGGTGGGATGCGAACAAATCAACCTCTGTGGTGGCCCACCTCCTGAAGATAACTTGCACCACCTGACTGTTTAAGGCCCATTCATGATGGATCTGGCTGATTTAAGTTGAAGTATCTGCCAAGGTACTGTCCTTACCTGGCAGTGGCAGATGAATATCCTGAAAGGTCAATTGAGCATGATAGACCCCATAGTTTCACGAATCCTGTGCAGGGAGGGCTTAACCTTGTCCCTCCTGAAATGTTTATGTAGTACATAGTGGTGGTACTGTCTGTTCCGACTTGTACCACCCTCCTTGTAGTAGTTATGTAAAACCTTTAGTGCCAGTAACACTACTGTTAGCCCCAGCAGGTTTATGTACCATGGGAGGTGTGAACCCTCAGGTGGGGCCACACTCTAGTCAGGATGCCCCTGTTATCAAACAACTGATGGAGTTTTTTGCTGAAAAATAACTCATTAGATTGGTTTCGTTTTTTTCCTCTGTTGGAGACCTGTGACAATATTTTTGTTACTAAAATTGGTTATGACAGAGGGTCGTTTTTCTGACACCAGTGAATCATGAGGTGAAACTGAATAGTAATTTGTAACCTGGATTCCATGACTGTGCCGGTGGCAGGTGTAATGTGCAGTAGCTGAAGAAACTGTTTCTGCAGTTTGCTTTTTTTTTTAAATTTATTTATTTATTCATTTCATCCAGGATGAATTAAACCACTATCAGTGGAATACTTCTTGCCCTGCTTGTAGGCAAGTAGGCCCTGTCTCACAGGGTATTAAGCTCTGCTCCTGTGAACTGTAGTGCCTGAGCAGGCTGAAAGACAAACTGCCTCTAGATTTATCAGAAAAACCTAGCGACTCCATGAGCCCCTAGGTGAGTTGCAGATCCACTTGCTGGGGTGACTTCGCAACCACGGCCAATCATCTAGATATAGGAAGAACTTGTGAAACCTTGTCTTTGAAGGAGCTACAATCACTGTGCGCACTGTTATAGAATGACCTAATGGGGGTCTGAATCTGAGGTACTTTCTGTGCTTATGGGGATGTGGAAATACTTTAAATCCAGTGATGCCAAACCTTCCCCTTTCTTTGGAGCACTGGCAGAATCAGTGCCGAAAGCACCATTTTGAACTTTGGCTTTGTCAGATGCCTGCTTAGTACCTTCTAAGACAGGTTACCACTCCCCATCCTTTTTGTAGTAGCTTTTTTTTTAAAC
Source organism: Neoceratodus forsteri (assembly GCA_016271365.2). Lineage (NCBI taxonomy): Eukaryota > Metazoa > Chordata > Ceratodontiformes > Ceratodontidae > Neoceratodus > Neoceratodus forsteri. Next base: position 665,971,670 of record CM057453.1, read on the forward strand.
TTTATGTTTATTATTTTGTTATAAACAGCAGGCTGTACATTTTCAGCAGAGACTTAACAAATGCTAGGAACAAAGACACACTGAGGACGCCACTCCTCACATTACATAGTGTAAAAAATTTAGTCTACTGCAAAAGATACGTCTGGGGGGAGTACTAAGAAAGGAACCCTTGTAAGTCCTTTAAACCTTCTTGAGCTGTTTTGTGAAACCCAAGAGCAGCATGGGAAAAACTAAAACATTAATTCTGTGAATTAAACTTCTGTCCTTTCTCCTCAGAAGAGGGGATACTGTCACCCATGCTTTAACTTTTAGAAGTGCACCCATATGGTGCTAAATACAGGGTAAATAATGTTACACCTCTTTTGTCTTAAATCTAAGTCAATTGGCACAGTTATTAAACCTTTATAACAAATGAAAACTAAGACATGGTCAGTTTATTTAAATGTATGCCCCCATAAATGATTGCCGTTATTAGGAACAGGTCCATATATTTAGCGCTGAACTTGAAAGGCATTTCACAGTTTTAAAGTTCCTCTTTGTAGTCTAGGCGTTTACTCACACACTATCTCAGGGGGAAACAAATCAAAACTGAACATATTCAGTATTTTCTCTTCTTAGGTCAGTAAATTCCTACTTCCCTTTACAATTCGTCCTCCTCAGAAGAAAGTTCGGTCTGGTCTCTCAAGCGTCTTCTTCTTGGGACCTGCTTCTGGATCCAGCGGCCAGCTTCCTTCGGGTCCGAGAAAATAAAAATTTTCCTGTGGTGGATAATCCTTAAGCAAGCCGGGAATAACACGTTATGCTGAATCCCTGCTTCTCGGAGGAGTGCCCTAGTGCCGTCAAGCAACTTGCGCCTTTGCCTCGTGGCATAGCTAATGTCTGGGTAAATTCAGATTGTCTCACCTTCGCATAACAAAGTTTTTTGCTGTCTAGCCATGGCTAGGAGGTAGTCCCTTGTTGCCACACCATCCGTCACTACCAAGATTGCACGTGGAGCCTCTACATTGTCTGGCTTTCCCCGTCTGGATATCCGATAAGCTTTTTGGATACTCTTTACACGTTCCCTGGCTTCTTCTCCAAATTGCAGTATTAACCAATCTTGTATAAATAAAACCAGGTGGTCTCCTTCACATCCCTCTGGAAAGCCAAGCAGCCAAATATTAGGGGCTCTAATTTGGTTCTCCAAAGTCTCCAGCCTCATACGAAGGTGCCCATTATCTTTTACCAGTGTAGTACTGACCCCCATAGCAGCATCAGAGCATTTTTTAGCTTCCGAAGATTCGGTTGTTATCAGTTCCATGGAGGTTTCTAAGTTGGTCACCCGGTTGGCAATACTATCCATTTTCTCTGCCAAAGTCGAAACAGAGTCTATAAGTCAATTTATTTTTTGACCCAATGATTGTAGAGTTTCTTCACCAACACTCTCCGAGTCTGGAGCCTGCAAAGTAGAGCTAGACCATGTGGAGGAGGTAGCCTGAGCATTTCTAGCTTTAGCTCCAACGAGGTGGTTGCGATCCTTCTGAGGATTTCCCATCCTGAGACAGAGGGCTTCCGATTGAATTATTATTCAAAAGTTCGTAAGTTGAGACCAAAATAACTCAGTTTTTAAAGTTTGGAACCAAGCAGCTTAGAGGAGCAACATTAAAGACGAGCCATCTTGCTCGGGCTCAACAGCGCCCCTTTGTAGTACCTTTAGTTATACCAAGACAGGCTCCTCTGTCTTTGACAGTAACAGGTTTTGAACCCCCTTTTCTCAAAATTTTCTTTCTCTACATCTGTAGATGGATTGAAAATGTTTTTGGTTTTTTTGGAAGGGATTTGAACCCAGAGACAATCCCTGATTACTACATCCCTGATCACTTGTCTGTGGTGTCTGGAATACCCATGATGTAGGTATTGCTGATACTGAAGAACAGCCTAATCTGATACAACAAAAGGAGCTTACTGTGGTGTATTCATCCATTTTTTTTAACTTTTATCTTTTCTCTAAAGAGGAATTACCCTCGACTTGGAATCCACAGTTTTAATTTGGGAATACTGAGCTAGATTGGTGACTCACAACCAGGCAACCCCCCTCTGAACCACTGTATTTACTATCCATCTAGCAGCAGCCATTTAAACTGTTATTTGGCTGCTTACAAACCAAATTTAGTTGTTTCAGCTAGATCATCTGGCAGGGGAGTAGCATGGACTTGAAAGTATGGCAATTTTCCTGGGATTCCTGTTAGGGGAGTAGGATGCCAGGGATCTCTTTACCTTGTCACAGGCTGTTACTTCAACTACTCTTTGATGGATGGGATGAGGGAACAAACATTGAGTTCCCTCCCTGTCTAGCTGATTGCAATCCCCCTACAAATGGGGGTTCCTAAAAGTCTCCTAGGAGCTTGCCTAAGTGTTCCCCTGCCTGCTGGCGTTCAGCGTTTAAGCCACTAGAATGACACTGTGAGTGCTGGTAGAGCCTCCACATACTGTCTCTTTAAGAGCTGTCTGCTTGCAGACATAATTAATGCTTTTCCAGGGGGGGCTGGTGTTTTCCTGCTTAAATCCCGCCTGTGCTGTGGAGTAATCACTCCATTTTGCGGTCACTGGAAGTGCAAAGGGAGCCCATCTGAAAGCTGTAACTGTTTGCCTGTAATCATTTATAGCATTAGCAAAATTGTAGTTTGTCTAACCTTCCTTTATTGCAGCTGGGACTCTGTGTGTGTTGCCCCTCCATTTTGGACATAAACTGCTGTGCCTGGCCAGTTGGGTTAAGGGAACCCTAAAATGGAGACTGCTTGGACCAACCAGAATTTGGACTCTCTATGGAGCTGGTTTACAAGGGGAATGTATAGCTAGTGATTCTGGGAAGCGTAGTTTGGACCTTGGTGCCTTTTTGCACCAACAGAGGGAGCTTTGGAGTGATTGACAGCTGAATCCACAAACTGGACCTGTTGGAACCTAAGGGAAATGCCCTGTACTAAGGCTGGGGAGTCAGATTTGGTTTGACTGTGTAAGGAGAAGGAGCTCTGTGCTGCTGCGACGTAAAGTTCACGCGAGAAGCACATGAAAGGCCCTGAAGTTGGCCTACAGCCATTAGAGTGTGTTAATCGGGCTGAACCTGAATTCAGAAAAGAAGCACCAGAAGTGTGGAAACCAGGCTCACCCTGTAGAAGACTGGAGAAATTGCTGAATCGCGCTCGGTCTGTCAGCAAGTGAAGCTGCTGTGTGTCCTCCCATGTATCTTGCAGTAATTGTGATCGGGATCGAGGAGCAGTCTGCCTGGCATAGTACTTTCCTTTTACATATGAATGTGCATGGAGCTTGTTGGGAATCACTATTTCATATCCTCTGTACTGTGTGCTGTGTGGTGAAGCTGGAGGAGAACCCCAGTGTGTCTCTGACTAAATCCGTGAGTTATCAACTGCCTAGGGGTTCAGCCACAAGGACCCTGTTTCCATGCCTTGCTACTTCTGGCAATCCAGAGAATATCCACCATCCGGTTCTCAACTTGGATATTGTGAGTACAAATCAGGGTATTCCCCTGCAGCCTGTTATCAATCACAAGTGTGTCACCTAATTCCTATTGTTTCACTCTTCGTGGACTGAGCCATCCAGCTCCAGATTACAATTGGGTACTGTGCATTTATTTTCTTCCTACAGGGCCCCATCCATCTGCACCTGCTGGCCAACCCTGGGCAACAGACCTGGCTAGAGCACCCCCCATCCAGGGTACCCAGAGAGTGACATTTTGGACCCTATATATATGTGCACAGTACTGTGATTTGAACTTGGCCACAACAAATCAACCTGATTGCCCCATCGTGTGCTACTGTTCCCGAAATAAATCAGATTTTTTGTTATTATACTATATATTATTTGTGGTGTTGGTACTTATGGAAACAGTATTGCTGTTTGCTGTGTATGTTGATTAACCTTGTTTTACAGAGACGTGCTGCAGAATCAAGTCTCGAGGGTAAGTGGTACCTAATGAGTGAACAGCGTGTACATGTGAGTTATTGGGACTGTAACTCCTGTTACTGTGTGAGCCACTAAGAGGAAACAAAGGGGTCACCATGTCCCAGAGGGTTATGATCAAGCTAACCTAACCACTACAAACCCTGACCTCTGGGTGGAGGCACCCATCGCAGAACCTAGACCCCTCAACCTGTCTGTAGTTAATCAGGCTGGGGCAGTAGCCCTTGGGATAGCACCACCTGGGGATTACATCTTGGAGGCACCGCTGGGATTAGCATCCCCTTGTGGCCACATTTGCGAATCACTGTTAAAAATAAATGGATATGTAACCCCCTTACAAATGGGGGTTTCTAAAAGCTTTCCTTGAGCTGCTTAATAGCTCCTTGCCTAGCTGGTGTTCGGCGTAATGTCGCCCCAATGCTGCTGTTGTGAGTGCTTTTAAAGCCTTCGGAACTGTCTCTTTAAGAGCTGCCTGCTCGCAGGCTCCAGCGGGTTGTATGGGGGGGGATTGGTGTTTCCCTACTCGAATCCCGCCTGAGCTGCGGTGTAATCACTCCATTGGGTAGTCGCTGGAAGTGCAACGGGAGCCCATCTGACAGATGTAACTGTTTGTCTGTGATCAGTTAAAGTATTAGTGAAATTACAGTTTGTTTAACCTGCTTCCATTGCAGCTGGGACTTTGTGTGTTTGGCCCCTCCATTTTGGACCTGAACTGTTGAGATGGGCCAATTGTGAAGGGGGGACACTAAAATGGAGACCATTTGAGCCAACCAAAATCATTACTCATTTTGGAGCCGGCTGGCCATAGGGGAATACAGTCAGTAATTCTGGGACATGGAGTTCTGGACTAAGGTGCCTTTTTGCACCAGTGAGGGGCTGAAATAAGTGACTGGCATCTGCAGCCCACCAATGGGATTGGGTGGCACCAGAACTGAGAGTCCTTGGCCAAACTGCCAACAGGAAGAGTCGTTGTGGTTGTGAAGCGAGGAAGGAGCTCTGGGCTCCCTGTGCTGTTGAGCTTTCATGTGGAAAGCACGTGTGGAAGGCCAGATTTTGGTGGATTGAACGCCAGCAAGTGTCGGACTAAATCTGCTAGGCAGCGGTCAGAGGAGTCTGTGCAAAAGCACAGCTACCTACCAGGCTCACCCTGTAGAGGACTGGAGAATCTGCTTCAATGCTTTCGATCTGTCAGGACAAGTGAAGTTGCGTCATTTGGGCCCACTGTTCTGTAGTGAAAGCAATCAGGATTATACAGAAGCTGCCTGGTATGGTACCCTCTGCTCTTCATATAAATGTGTGGAGGTGGTTGAATTCCAGGCTCGGTACTGCAGTGGTGTGAAACGTCTTTCTGCTGGAGTCTTGAGTACTAGATCAGGGTAGCTCCCTGTCAGATGTTCATAGTGAGGGCAAGATTTGTCTGGCTACTTTACTAGTTACACGAACTGAGCCTGCTGGCTCTACTTAATCCTCTTAGGAATCAAATGCTTGTTTTCTGCATCAGGGCCCCAACCAGCTGCATCGAGAGGCTAGCCTTCTATTGCCTGGGTACCCAGAGACAGACTTATAGGTTAGGCCTATGCACAGTGCCCTAGATATACATCTATATGTATATATATTAGAGTGGTAAGCTAATTAACCTGATTTCCCCAAGTCCTTGTTATCTCCCCCTAAATAAATCAGATTGGTTGTTTTGCAAAGGTATACTGACTGATCTGAGTGTCTATGTTGAATTACTGTACAGGTGGTTATTGTCTAATTGCATCTTACTTTACAGGGGGTCCCCAGAGCCAGCTGAATGAACCAAGCCTCGGGGTAAGTGTATATTGCAAGGGTACTGTGATTGACCAGTGTGGGTCACTAGTGGGAAGAAAGGGGGGTTGCAGTGACCCAGAGGGCTGTGACCAAGTCATATCAGACTGTCTTAACCCCGACCTCTGGGTGGAGGCACCCGCCTTTGGATGCAGGCCCCTCAACCTGTTAGCGGCAAGTCAGGCAGGGGTAGTAGCCTTTGGGATAGCACCCCCTTGGGGTTACATTTTTGAGGCACCACTGGGATTAGCGTCCCCTAGTGGCCGAGTAGACGAAGTACCTCAACATGGCCAAACTAAAGGAAAAACTGGAGGAGGATATCATGACTAAGATTAAGTTGGACCCTGTTAAGACGATGGTACATAAACTGATGGGTGGGGTGAAGCCGAAGAGTTTGATTCCCAGAAAATTGTGTTACTACTGGATGTACCTCTGGGGACAAAGAAACCTGACCTTGTTTCTGCAGTGGAGCGTGTTAAATGTTTAGGCAAGGTAGAGGTGAAGGGGCGTATGGCTGATCTACTCGACCAGACCTTGCAGGTGCTACTCTTATGCAGTATAGTTATAGACCCCGAGAGGGTACCCCCAGTGATTTACCCGGAAGGTGCCCAACAGGGGTGGAGGGTCATTCACATCCGGAGTGGGTCAGTCACCCCAGGGGGGTTCCCAAGACTAATAGCTTTAGAGATAAACTGCTTAAATTGCTAGCTGTGGAAGGAAGGACTACCCAGGAGTTACTGCAGGTGCTGCACCTTTCTAGTGAACCCACCCCCCAAACCTCCCCAGGTACGTCTCCCGGGCCCCCAAGAGTTCTATTCTGGCTTCACCTCCCCTAGTTGTTCCCCCTATACAGCTAGACTCCTATCATAGACTAAAAATTTTTTCTGGTACTGTGCCTGTACCCTTGGGGAAGATGATTTGGAGTGTGGATGGACTATGCTACCCTTTAATCCAAGAGTGGCAGTGCTCTGAGGGGAGAAATGAAAGAGACTGATGGAGAGCCTGAGGGGCCCAGCTTGGAAGCCATTCATTTCTTGCGAAACTTAGTCCCGGCCACTGCAGTAGAGTACCTCTGCCTTAGAGGGTGTTTGGGAGTACAGAAACTGGGGAAGACTTATTATTGAAGTTCAAGTCCACCAAACAATGGAGGAATGAGAAATTGTCGGCCTTTGTCACCAGGGTGGAAAGTGCATTGCAAAAGCTTATCGAAAGGGGTAACTGCCATAGCCTTGAACCAGGTCCGGCTGGATCATATTTTGAAATCTGCTAGGTTTTCCAGTGTGATATTATTAAAACTCAAGTTACATGACCGACGGGCTGCCCCTCCCGAATACTGTCAATTGATGAGGGAGATTCGAGAAGTAGAGACTGATGAAGAGGGGTGGGAACCCTATATGGGAGTTGTGAATCTATGCCAGACCCCTGAGTCCAGTGAACCAGATGAGACCCGCCCCTCGAGGGGGCTGAACCAGGGGCCTGATGCTTTTCCTGTGCCCCCTGAGGCCCAAGGAGAAGTGGAGGTGCATGCTGTTTCCTCTGATCCCTGGTAGAAAGTGATTTGAGGGCTGAGATTAGAGATTTACGAGAAATGGTGGGGACTTGAAGCAAACTGCTGCCACCCTGGCAAGTTTGGGGAACCTGAGTTATCTAGAAATAAATGACCTAGTCAAGAAGAGCCCACCAAAACCCTGATGCCCCCGGCAGGCAGATATCTCTCCCAACAAAGACCCCTAGATACTAAGTTCTGTTACCATTGTGGGTAGGATGGACACTTTCAGACTGAGTGCCAGTTGCCAGAGAATTTAAGGAGGGTCAACAGCAGGCTAGTCACCTGGCATTGCAAACCCTATACCAGACCTCCAGGAGGGCCTCCTCGGAAGAGTTTTGTGGCCAGGGCCAATGCCCAAGCAACCTCCAAAGCCCCACTCCCCGAATGGTCTGATGTGGTGGGGCCCTCAATGGAGACCACCATGAGAGTGAATGGAGTACCCACCCAGGCTGTTTTGGACAGTGGCTCCCAGGTGACCATTATGTTCCAGGACTGGTATCAGAAACACTTGCCTGACGTGCCTCTGCAACCTTTGGATGGACTACATGTTTGGGGGCTGAGCGATAAGGCCTACCCTTATTCTGGGTATATCTGGATCTGGTTGTCTTTTCCTACTTCTGTGGCTGGGGTGGCTGAACAAGTGGAAACCTTGGCCCTAGTGTGTCCCCCCACTGGACTGTATGATGGGGTGCCCTTGTTAATTGGAACCAATGCTCATATGTTTGGTCACTTAGCACAGCTGTGCTCTGAAAAACAGATGTCCAGGACTAGGCAAGCTCTCAGAATACCCGTCTTGATTCAGAAGGCCTATGAGACTCAGAGAAAGGCCGGCCTGGCGGAACCTGAAGGCCCGGTGTGTGTCGTCTGGAAGAAGGATCCAGAACCATTACTACTAGCCCCAAATGCTCAGTGTGTTTTGCAGGGGGAAGTCCGGATTAAAAAGGATGTTAAGAATAAGATATTGATTCTGGATGAACCAGGTGAGGGAAAGTTGCCAGAGGGGTTGCTGGTTAAACCCAGTATCTTACCTGCTAGAGCCCATGCTTTTGCCTGGAGAGTAATGGTTCAAGTGCATAATGTATTTGATCGAGAGATTCAAGTGAAACGGGGTTGCACCCTGGCCACGAAGCACTGTGCCGATACTGCTGTTCTGCCCCACAACAAGACTCCCGGGAGAGGTGACCGAGTGACTCCCGAGCTGTTTGATTTTGGTGATTCCCCACTACCAGCAGAATGGAGTAAAAGGGTCAGTGAACGGCTCACCCAGAGGGAACAGGTGTTTTCTTTGAAGGAGTGGGATGTAGGATGTGTGCAAGGGGCTGAGCATCACATCCGGCTACAGGATGAGCGACCTTTCCATGAGCGATCTCGACACCTAGCCCCTGCTGATATAGATGATGTAAGGTGACACCTGCAAGAGATGCTCGCAGCTGGGGTGATACAAGAATCCAGGATACCCTACGCCTCACCTATTGTGGTAGTGAGAAAAAAGAATGGAGCTGTCCGGATGTGTGTGGATTACCGTACTCTAAATCAGCGGACCATACCAGATCAGTATACCATGCCACGCATCCAAAACACCTCGGACTGCCTAAATGGCAATAAATGGTTCTCTGTGTTAGACCTCCGCAGTGGGTACTACCAGATCTCGATGGCTCTGGAGGATTGAGAAAAGACTGCTTTCATTTTCCCCCTAGGCTTCTACGAGTTTATGTGGATGGCCCAAGGAATTTCAGGTGCCCCTGCTACTTTGCAGTGTTTGATGGAGCGTGCTGTGGGGGACATGAATTTGCTCGAATGTCTGGTTTACCTAGATGATGTCATAGTGTTTGGCAGCTCCTTGGAAGAACATGAAAACAGGTTGTTCAAAGTCCTGGATCGACTGGAAGATTTTGGTCTCAAATTATCTATAGATAAGTTCCAATTATTTCAAACCTCTGTAAAATATGTGGGGCACATAATATCCACTGAAGGCATAGAGGTTGACCCCAGCAAAGTAGAAGCTTTGACTACTTGGCCCCAACCAAAGAATTTGAAGGAGCTGCAGCGGTTCCTGGGGTTTTGTGGGTATTACAGATGATTTATCAAAGACTACTCTCGGGTGATCCACCCTGTGCTTAACCTTACACAAGGATATCCCCCAACCCATAAAAAGTATAAGAAAACTGTACCATCTGGGACTGGAATAAATTATTTCTGCCCAGATGATGTGTTTGACACCCGCTGGACTGCTGATTGTGAGGAAGCTTTCAATGATATTATATATCAACTTACTCATGCCCCAGTGCTGGCCTATGCTGACCCTGCCAAACCATATGTTCTTCATACTGACGCCAGTCTGCAAGGATTGGGGGCCGTACTGTATCAAGAGCATCCAAACGGTCTAAGACCTGTAGCTTTTGCCAGCAGAAGCTTGACTCCTTCAGAAAAGAACTACCCAGTGCACAAACTAGAGTTCCTGGCTCTGAAGTGGGCCATTGTTGATCAATTTCATGACTACTTGTATAGAGCTAAGATATTGGTGAAAACTGATAATCCCCTGACGTATGTGCAGACCTCTCCCAGAGGTCTGTGTCCCGAGTTGATTGGTCCGGTTATCAGAACCTGACATAAGAGCCCTTTGCCAAAAATTTGACAGGGAAGAACAGGTGTCTCCTGATGCTGTGGACTGCATGGTGGACTGCTTGGGGCCATCTGAGAACTGCTTACCTGCTGCTTACTGTCATTTTTCTGCCTTAGACACTAGTGTGCTGCCCCAGTTCAAAAATGATAGCCTCCAATGGGCTCAATCCCGAGATCCCATGATAAACCCTGTCTTGGAAGCTCTGCAGGGAGGGGGAGATGTGTCAAAATTGTGTTCCGTTGACCTGAGAACTGCGCTGTTGTACAAAGAAGGACCAAAGTTGAAACTGATTAATAGACTATTGTACAGGAAGACCATGGGCAAAGAGGGGCGAGTAGTCAAACAACAACTGGTGTTGCCCACTGCTTTTAGAGAACTAGTGTTGAGGTCCCTACATAATCACATGGGACATCTCGTCATAGACCAAACCCTTGACTTAGTGCAGTCTCGATTTTATTGGCCCAAAATGAGTGCTGACGTGGAGCAGTATATCAGGACCTGTGGCTGATGCTTACAAAGAAAGACCCTGCCTCAGAGGGCTGCCCCCCTGGTCAACATCACTACTAGTGCCCCTATGGAACTGGTCTGCATTAATTTCCTGAGTTTAGAACCAGATCTGAAGAACATCAGCAATATATTGGTAGTTACTGATCATTTCACCCGGTATGCACAGGCTTTCCCTACTAAAGATCAGAAAGCAACCACGGTGGCTAAAGTCCTTGTTGAGAATTTCTTTGTTCATTATGGGGCCCCCCAGCGAATTTATTCCGATCAGAGGAGAGATTTTGAAAGCTGTCTGATTAAAGAAATGCTATCCTTGTGGGGGGTACAGAAGTCAAGAACCACCCCGTACCATCAGCAGGGTGATCCCCAACCTGAAAGGTTCAACCGCATCTTGCTCGATATGTTGGGCACACTGCATCCTAAAGACAAACCTAGATGGAGCCATCAGATCAGCGCCTTGGTACATGCCTATAACTGCACCAAAAGTGATGCCACTGGGTTTTCCCCATATAGACTGATGTTTGGAGAGGAAGCCAGATTGCCAGTAGATGTTTGTTTCATAGTTTCTCCTGACGGGGTTCAGGCGACTAATGATCTACAGTATGTTCAAAAGTTGAAAGCCCAACTCAACCATGCCTACCAACTAGCCCAGACCATGGCTGCTAAGCGAAACCTGGCCAATAAGGAAAGGTATGATAAAAAGGTGAAAGCAATGGAATTGAGAGAAGGGGACAGAGTGCTATTGAGGAATTTGGGACTGCATGGCAAACATAAGATTGCTGACAGATGGCATCACCTTCCCCATATTGTTGTGGGAAAATTGGAAGATTTACCTGTATATAAAGTGCGGCCTGAAAACAATTCAAAAGATGTGAAGACTATACACAGAAATCATCTGCTGCCAATTGGACAAATTCTGATAGAAACTGAACCTCCCGATGCCCCCGGCCTATCACTATAGCTGCTGCCAAGAAAAAAACAAGATTGGTTGACTCCTCAGAAATCAAACTAAAGAGGCTTTCTCCACCCCCCTCTGATGAAGGTGATCAACAGTCTATGTCTGAGGACAGTGAGAATAATATTGAGTACTACCCTTCTTATGAACTAAGCCAACTGTTTAGGGGCAATCCCCTAATTAACTGTGAGGACGAAGTTTGGCTTCCTGGACTGTCTGAGCCCCCAGCTTTGTCTTTGGAGCCAGTGCTCCCAGAGGATGAAGTAAGTGTCATCAATGCCAAAGAGGTGGGGTCCTTGAGCCTGGCTGAACTGTCTGGCCTGGCTGAGCTATCTGACTTTTCAGAAGAAGGAAGTGATGTGGGGGAACAAGCTAGTGATATGCTAGAACCTGAAGAATATTTTGAGTGCCCTGATGGTTACTTGCCAGTACCAGAGATTTCCCCCGCTGACCCAAATGCTGCGAGCTCAGAAAAGGTAGAACTAGGCCCTGAAGGTACTATGGACTCTGGGTCCCCTCCTCCTGTAGTGGTTTCCCCGACCCATCCCAGAGGGGCTGAGAGGGTGTGAGAACCCGCAGAGAGTTTATCTGAAACTCCTAGACAGACTGGCCAAGAGGTACGGCCTGTAGTGAGGTTGAGTTATGAGTCCCTGGGCCAGCCTGTGGATCTGCCTCTGAATGTGGTCCATAACGGGGTGTACGTGTCCCCGAGCTCCTTGCCTAAACTGACCCTGGGAAATGATTTTCAACTGTTAGTATCGCCCTTTGAGTATGGTGTCCTTGACCCATTTAGCCTACACATAGCTGATAGGGAAGGGCTCCCTCTATACAAGGGTCATGGGCAGGAAGTAATGACCTGATTTATAAAAGAAGAAGGTTGTCTGTATGTGTAATGTTGTATAACTAATAGTAAACTGTGTATTACAGTACCAATGTACTGTATGTAACCAAAGGTCTGATGTTCTGTCAGTTTAAACTGTCTTACCTTAAAGTGGTTTACGGGTAACTACTTGACATGGACACCAAGTTCCTTCCAGGCCAGGAAGGTTATAACCCCCCTACAAATGGGGGTTTCTAAAAGCTTTCCTGGAACTGCTTAATAGCTCCTTGCTTAGCTGGTGTTCGGCGCAATGTCGCCCCAATGCGTCTGTTGTGAGTGCTTTTAAAGCCTCCAGAACTGTCTCTTCAAGAGCTGCCTGCTCGCAGGCTCCTGCAGGTTGTATGGGGGGGTTGGTGTTTCCCTGCTCGAATCCCGCCTGAGCTGCAGTGTAATCGCTCCATTGGGTAGTTGCTGGAAGTGCAACGGGAGCCCATCTGACAGATGTAACTGTTTGTGATCAGTTAAAGTATTAGTGAAATTACAGTTTGTTTAACCTGTTTCCATTGCAGCTGAGACTCTGTGTGTTTGGCCCCTCCATTTTGGACCTGGACTGTTGAGATGGACCAATTGTGAAAGGGGGGACACTAAAATGGAGACCATTTGAGCCAACCAAAATCAGGACTCATTTTGGAGCCGGCTGGCCATAGGGGGATACAGTCAGAAATTCTGGGACATGGAGTTCTGGACAACAGCGCCTTTTTGCACCTATGAGGGACCGAAATAAGTGACTGGCATCTGCAGCCCACCAATAGGATCGTGTGGCACCCGAACTGAGAGTCCTTGCCCAAACTGCCAAGGGGCAGAGTCATTGTGGTTGTGAGCGAGGAAGGAGCTCTGGGCTCCTGCGCTGTTGAGCTTTCGCACGGGAAGTGCATGTGGAAGGCCAGATTTCGGCGGATTGAATGCCAGCAAGTGTCGGACTAAATCTGCTAGGCAGCGGTCAGAGGAGGTTGTACAAAAGCACAGCTACCTACCAGGCTCACCCTGTAGAGGACTGGAGAATCTGCTTCAATCGCGCTCGGTCTGTCAGGACAAGTGAAGCTGCGTTGTTTGGGCCAAGCGTTCCATAGTGAAAGCAATCGGGATTATACAGCAGCTGCTTGGTATGGTACCCCTCTGCTCTTCATATAAATGCGTAGAGGATGGTTGAATTCCAGGCTCAGTCCTGCGAGTGGTGTGAGAGCGATCTTTCTGCTGGAGTCGTGACTACTAAATCAGGGTAGCTCCCTGTCAGATGTTCATAGTGAGGGCAAGATGTGTCTGGCTACTTTACTAGCTGCACGAACTGAGCCTGCTGGCTCTACTTAATCCTCTTAGGAATCAAATGCTTGTTTTCTGCGTCAGGACCCCAACCAGCTGCATCGAGAGGCTAGCCTTCTATTGCCTGGGTACCCAGAGACAGTGGCTTATAGGTTAGGGCTTCATGCACAGTGCTCCAATATACACTCTATATATATATATATATATATATATATATATATGTATTAGGAGTGGTATTAATTAACCTGATTTTCCCCAGTCCTTGTTATCTCCCCCTAAATAAATCAGATTGGTTGTTTTGCAAAGGTATACTGACTGATCTGTGTGTCTATGTTGAATTACTGTACAGGTGGTTATTGTCTAATTGCATCTTACTTTACAGGGGGTCCCCAGAGCCAGCTGAATGAACCAAGCCTGTGGGTAAGTGTATATTGCAAGGGTACTGTGATTGACCCATGTGGGCCACTAGTGGGAAAAAAGGGGGGTTGCAGTAACTCAGAGGGCTGTGACCAAGTCATATCAGACTGTCTTGGGTGGAGGCACCCGCCATCAGATCCAGGCCCCTCAACCTGTTAGCGGCAAGTCAGGCAGGAGTAGTAGCCCTTGGGATATGCCCCCTGGGGGTTACAGATACCCCCGACAGAAGTGGCTGTACACCACTTGGTGGAGTGGTGTACTGGGCAGAGATCGGACTTCAAAATGCTATACTTATCTTGATATCCCGCTGGGTACCAGTAAGGGCACTGTAGAGGGAGTACTTTCTAAAGTGGAAGGTTTACAAAAACCTGTGGTGGTGGGTTGACATGCTAATCTGCTCACACACACTTTCATGGCCCTAGTAGAGTATAAGGATCCCGTAGATAACTCCAAAGTGCCACAGACTATTACCTCAGAGGGAACCCTCACTGCCTGGAGAGTGATAACTAAGGACAGTAGAGACCCAAGGGGGAATGAGCTCCCTCATCTGTCTGAAACCTTTGAGGAGAAATTTGCTAAGTTGTTGCTGGAGGAAGGGAAAACTGTGGAGGACTTAAAGAAGTTATTCCTGCCACCCGGGGGTGTTCCTTCCCCAACACCCCCTCCCGCTTCAGCACCCGTTATTGCCCCTCTTTCTGTGGCTGAACCACTGCAGGCTCCTATTTCTGCACCTGCCATTAGTCACGACTCTTACCGAAGGATCTTCTCTGTCACCCTCTCCACCCCCCAAGGGGAGGATGATTGGGACACCTGGATAGATTGTGTTGCCCCCCTGATACCTGAATGGCAGTGTGCGGAGACTGAGAAATGAAAAAGAATCCTAGAAAGTCTGAGGGGTCTTGCCCTAGAGGCCGTTACATTTTTGAGGTCCACAAATCCTGATGCATCTGCCCAGAAGTATCTATCTGCACTTGAAGGCAATTTTGGGAGCATTGAGTCAGAGGAGAGCTTGATGTGGAAATTTCAAGGTACAAAACAGTGGCCAGGGGAAAGTTTTTCTGCAAATGTTACTCATCTGGAAAGAGCTCTACAGAAGGCCTACCGAAAAGGTGGGGTAGCCGCCAGTGCCTTAAACTGTGTAAGGTTGGAGCACCTACTACAGCATGCAAAGCATTCTGAATTGCAGTTCCTTCAGTTAAGGCCCCCAGACAAAAGGGGTAACCCACTGGACTATTGTGACTTAATAAAAGAACTTCGGGAGGTTGAAGATGAGGAGGAGTATGTTAACTCTGGGGTGAGCGCAGCTCAAGTGATCACAGCATCGGAAGGTCCTTGTGAAGTGGGGACCAATGAGGGTGTGCCACCATGGTGTGAACTGCTGAGGGAGATCAGGGAATTCAAAAACAGTCTCTTTATGAAAGCCGTGCCTGCAAGCACAGGCCCCGACCTATATCTGACTGCCTCTGCTATGGGGGTTGGGGTACCCACCCAGGCATCTCCTGCTGACAACAGCTCAAAACTCGATGTCTTGACCACGGAAGTGGGGAAATTGATGAGATGTCTCCAAATGCTTATCACGCAGAACAGAGATGGCACCAAGGTTTCCAGTTAGTAGTAGCCCGCCCTGGCTCCCAGTGTGACGCCTCAGCCAGCTCAAACTCCAGAAAGTATGTTTTGCTATAATTGTGGGAAGGATGGGCACATGAAGAGACAATGCTGGTCCCCAAAAGACACAGACAAAGTTGTATATAGGCTACAAGGAGAGCTTTGGAGAACAAATCAGTGGTTAAGAGGTGCACGAAATGATCCCAGTGAGGGTCTCAAAAATGCTAACTCATGTCCCTTTGTGGCAAGGTCAGTTGCCCAGGCCCCTGATACTGCCTCTCCAGACTGGTCCAGAATAGTGGGTCCCTCCATGGAGACCACTGTAAAGGTGAATGGAGTGTCTACAAGAGCTGTATTAGACAGTGGCTCCCAAGTGACAATTATGTTCCAGGATTGGTATCAGAAGCATTTGTCTGATGTACCCTTACAACCATTGGAGGGGCTGCATGTCTGGGGTTAAGTGAGAAGGCCTACCCCTACTCTGGATATATCCGAATTTGGCTGTCTTTTCCCACCTCCGTGGCTGGAGTGGCCGAGCAAGTAGAGACCCTGGCCTTAGTGTGTCCCCCTACTGGACTGTATGATGGGGTTCCTCTACTAATTGGGACTAATGCACATATGTTTGGACAGTTGGCACAGTTGTGTTATGAGAAACAGGGTCACAGACTGTAGCAGCTTTAGAATTCTGCTTTAATCAAGAAGGCCTATGAGTGCCCAGAGAGATGCTGAAAAAGAACCAGAGGAACCGGTTGGAATTGTATGGAAGAAGGATCCTGAGTCTCTGATCCTGGCTGCCAAATGCCCAGTGTACCTTACAGGGAGAGGTCCGTATCAGAAAGGATGTTAAGAATAAAATATTAATGTTGGATGCACCAGGCGATGGAAAATTGCTGAGGGACTGCTGGTCAAGCTTAGTATTTTGCCCGCTAGAGCCCATGCTTATGCCAGAAGGGTAATGGTCCAAGTTCATAATGTGTCTGACAAGAGATTCGAGTAAATAGAGGTTGCATCCTGGCTAATGTGCATGTGCAGACACTGCAGTGCTACCCAGCAGCAAGAGTTCGAGGAAGAATGACAGAGTAACGCCTGACTTGTTTGATTTCGTGACCTGCTGCCAGCTGAATGGAAAGTGAGGATCAGTGAGAAGCTTGCCCAGAGAGACCAGGTGTTTTCTTTAAGGAATGGGATGTAGGATGCTGCAAGGAGCTGAGCACAATATCCGCTGCATGACGAAAGGCCATTTCATGAGAGGTCTCGACGCCTGGCACCTGCTGACATAGATGATGTGAGATGGCATCTGCAAGAGATGCTAGCTGCTGGTGTAATACAAGAACCAGAAGCCCATATGCTTCCCCTATTGTGGTAGTGAGAAAAAAGAATGGGACAGTAAGGATGTGCGTGGATTATCGCACTTTAAACCGGCGGACTATCCCTGATCAGTACACAATGCCCCGCATTCAGGATGCTTTGGACTGCCTAAATGGAGCAAGTGGTTCTCTGTGCTGGATCTCCGCAGTGGGTACTACTAGATCCCAATGGCCCCAGAAGACCTGTGAGAAGACAGCCTTTATCTGTCCCACTTGGTTTCTATGAATTCATGAGGATGCCTCAAGGGATTTCAGGTGCCCCAGCCACTTTCAACGACTGATGGAGCGTGCAGTGGGGACATGAACTTATTAGAGTGCCTGTGTACCTGGATGATGTTATTGTGTTTGGCAGCTCACTGGAGGAACATGAGAGCAGATTGTTCAAGGTGTTGGACTGACTGGAAGACTTTGGGCTAAACTGTCCATTGATAAATGTCAATTCTTCCAAACATCTGTAAAGTATGTGGGACACATAGTCTCCACCGAGGGAGTAGAGACAGATCCGAGTAAAGTTGAGGCCCTGACTACAGCCCCACAATCTAAAAGAACTGCAAAGATTCCTGGGATTCTGTGGCTACTATCGCCGTTTCATCAAGGACTATTCAAGAGTGATCCGTCCTTTACTTAATCTTACTCAGGGTATCCTCCAACCCACAAAAATACCAAAAGTCAGCTTCCCCGAGACTGAGAGAGTGTATTTCATCCTAATGAAGTATTTGGAGCTGGCTGGACACCTGATTGTGAAGCTGCTTTTCATGAGATTATATATCAACTTACCCATGCTCCTGTCCTGGCCTTGCCGATCCAAGAAAACCTATGTCCTGCACACTGATGCTAGCTTGCAAGGGTTGGGGGCTGTGTTGTACCAAGAGCACGAGAATGGCCTGAGACCAGTGGCCTTTGCCAGTAGAAGCCTGACCCCATCGAAAAGAACTATCCTGTACATAAGTTAGAGTTCCTAGCTTTGAAGTGGGCTATTGTTGACCAATTCCATGAGTACTTGTATGGGGCTAAGATACTAGTAAAAACTGACAATAATCCTTTGACCTATGTGCAGACTTCAGCTAAGTTGGATGCCACTGGCCATAGGTGGCTTTCTGCATTATCTACATACGACTATGCTGTTGAATACAGAGCAGGCCTGAACCACATAGATGCTGATGCTCTCTCCCGGAGGCCTGTTCCCCAGAATGACTGGGTCAGACTGTCAGAACCTGATATTCGAGCACTCTGCCAGAAGTTTGACTGAGAGGAGCAAGTGGTCCACAGACACAGTGGACTGTTTGTGGATTGTTTGGGGCCCTCTGAGAATTGCATACCTGCTGCTTATTGCCACTTTCTGCAATAGACATTGGCGCTTTGCCTCAGCTGGACAATGACAGTATTCGGCGGCTCAATCCTGAGATCCCATGATCAAACCAGCTTTAGAAGCCCTCTATGCAGGAAAGATGTGTCCAAGTTACGCTCTACTGATTTGAGAACTGCATTGTTATACAAGGAAGGTCCTAAGTTGAAACTGATCAATGAACTGTTATACAGAGAAACAGTAGACAGAGGGAGACAAGATAGACAAACTGCAACTAGTTTTGCCCACTGCCTTTTAAGACCTGGTGTTGAGGTCCCTACACAACCACATGGGGCACATTGGCATAGACAGAACACTTGACTTGGGGAAATCCAGAATCTATTGGCCTAAGATGGGGGCTGATGTTGAACAACACATTCAAACTTGTAGTCACTGCTTACAGAGAAAGCTTTGCCCCAGAGGGCTGCCCCCAGTGAACATCACCACCAGCACCCCATGGAGCTGGTCTGTATTGATTTCTGAGTGGAGCCAGATCAAAGAAATATCAGTAATGTGCTGGTGGTCACTGACCATTTCTGAGATATGCCCAAGCTTTCTCCACCAAGGACCAGAAGGCATCCACTGTGGACAAAAGTACTTATAGAAAACTTTTTGTTCACTATGGGGTCCACAAAGAATCCATTCTGATCAAGGGAGGGACTTTTGAGAGTCGCTGATCAAAGAGATTCTTTCTCTGTGGGGAAGTCGAAGTCCAGAATCACCCTTACCACCCCGGGGGACCCAAGCCTGAATGTTTCAACTGCACTTTGCTAAGTATGCTAGGCACCCTCCACTCAAAGGACAAGCCTAGATGGAGCCAACAAATTAACACCCTGGTACATGCCTACAATTGCACCAAAAGTGATGCCACTGGGTTCTCCCCCTATCGCCTGATGTTTGAAAGAGAACCCCGACTATCAATAGATGTTTGTTTTGTAGTTTCTCCTGATGGGATTCGAGCTAATAACCATTTACATTATGTGCAAAAGTTAAAGGCCCAACTAAATCATGTGTACCAACTGGCTCAAACCTTGGCTGCCAAAAGAAATCTGGCCAACAAGGAAAGGTATAAAAAAGTGGAAGCACTGGAACTCCAGGAGGGAGATCGGGTGTTGCTAAGAAATCTGGGACTACATGGCAAACACAAGATTGCTGGTAAGTGGCACCATCTCCCCCACGTTGTGGTAGGCAAACTAGATGATCTGCCTGTGTACAGAGTAAGGCCTGAGAATAATTCAAAAGATGTGAAAACAATGCACAGAAATCACTTATTGCCCATTGGACAAATCTTGATCAAGTCTGAGTCCCCAGAAAGTGCTCCCTCTGGATTGGCTCAGTTCATAAGAGGGGTAGTACCCACCTGTCAGAAATCTTGTGTTTGCCACGCAGTCCCAGATTTCTTAGCAGTACCCGATCTCCCTCCTGGAGTTCCTGTGCTTTCACCTTTTTATCATACCTTTCTTTGTTGGCCAGCTTTCTTTTGGCAGCCATATTTTGAGCCAGTTGGTACGCATGATTCAACTGGGCCTTTAACTTTTGCACATACTGTAAATAATTATCAGCTCGAACCCCATCAGGAGAAACTCCAAAACAAACATCTACCAGTAGTCGGGCCTCTCTTCCAAACATAAAGTAGGGAGAGAACCCAGTAGCATCACTTCTGGTGCAGCTGTAGGCATGTACCAAGGTGCTAATTTGTTGCTCCATCTAGGCTTGTCTTTGGGTGTAGGGTGCCTCAGACATCCACACAGAGCATAAATGTCCCAGGCTGTGGGTCCTCCTGGGGTGGTAGGGGTGGTTCTGGACTTTCACAGCCCCCACAGAGAAAGCATTTCTTTGATCAAACGACTCTCAAAGTCTCTCTCTTGATCAGAATGGATTCTTTGTGGAGCCCCATAGTGAACAAAAAAGTTTTCTACAAGTACTTTTGCCACGGTGGATGCCTTCTGGTCCTTGGTGGGGAAAGCTTGGGCATATCTCGTAAAATGGTCAGTGACCACTGGCACATTACTAATATTTCTTTGATCTGGCTCCAAACTCAGAAAGTCAATACTGACCAGCTCCATGGGGGTGCTGGTGGCGATGTTAACAAGGGGGGCAGCCCTCTGGGACAAGGCTTTCCTCTGTAAACAGTGACTACAAGTTCAAATGTGTTGCTCAACATCAGCCCCCATCTTAGGCCAATAGAATCTGGACCTCACCAAGCCAAGTGTTCTGTCTATACCAAGGTGCTCCATGTGGTTATGTAGGGACCTCAGCACCGAGTCTCAAAAGGCAGTGGGCAAAACTAGTTGTTGTTTGTCTATTTGTCCCCCTCTGTCTACTGTTTCTCTGTTTAACAGTCTATTAATCAGTTTCAACTTAGGACCTTCTCTGTATAACAGTGCAGTTCTCAAATCAGTGGAGCGTAACTTGGGCACAATGGCCAACTTCAAAGCTAGGAACTCTAACTTGTGCACAGGATAGTTATTTTCCGAAGGGGTCAGGCTTCTGCTGGCAAAGGCAACTGGTCTCAGGCCATTCTCGTGCTCCTGTTACAACACAGCCCCCAAACCTTGCAAGCTAACATACACATAGTGTTTTGCTGGATCTGCATAGACCAGGATAGGAGCCTGGGTAAGTTGATACATAACTTCACGAAAAGCAGCTTCACAATCAGGTGTCCATCGTGCCCCAAAAACTTCATTAGGATGGAAATACACTCTCTCAGTCTCAGGGGGAGTTTACCTCTTGTATTTTTTGTGGGTTGGAGGGTAACCTTGAGTAAGATTAAGTAAAGGGCGGATCACTCTTGAATAGTCCTTGATGAAACGGCGATAGTAGCCGCAGAATCCCAGGAATCTTTGCAGTTATTTTAGATTGTGGGGCTGTGGCCAGGTGGTCAAGACCTCAACTTTACTTGTGTCAGTCTCTGTTCCCTTGGTGGAGACTATATGCCCCACATACTTTACAGAGGTTTGGAAGAACTGACATTTATCGATGGACAGTTTCGGGCCAAAGTCTTCCAGTCAGTCCAGCACCTTGAACAACCTATTATCATGTTCCTCCAGTGAGCTGCCAAACACAATAACATCATCCAAGTATACCAGGCACTCTGATAAGTTCATGTCCCCCACTGCACGCTCCATCAGTCATTGGAAAGTGGCCAGGGCCCCTGAAATCCCTTGAAGCATTCTCATGAACTCATAAAAACCAAGCGGGCAGATGAAGGCTGTCTTCTCATGGTCTTCTGGGGCCATCAGGATCTGGTAGTACCCGCTCTGAAGATCCAGCACAGAGAACCACTTGCTACCGTTCTGGCAGTCTAGAGCATCCTGAATGCGGGGCATTGTATACTGGTCAGGGATAGTCCGCCGGTTCAAGGTACGATAATCCACGCACATCCTTATGGTCCCATTCTTTTTTCTCATTACCACGATAGGGGAGGCATATGGACTTCTGGATTCTTGGATTACACCAGCAGCAAGCATCTCTTGCAGATGTCATCTCACATCATCTATGTCAGCAGGGGCCAGGCATCGAGACCTCTCACGAAAGGGCCTTTCATCATGCAGCCGGATATGGTGCTCAGCTCCTTGCACACATCCTACGTCCCATTCCTTTAAAGAAAACACCTGGTTTTTCTAAGCAAGTTTCTCACTGATCCTCACTTTCCATTCAGCTGGCAATGGGGAGTCACCAAAATCAAACAAGTTGGGCGTCACTCCATCATTCTTCCCCGAACTCTTGTTACTGGGTAGCACTGCAGTGTCTACACAATGTACATTAGCCAAGGTGCAACCTCTATTCACTTGAATCTCTCTATCAGACACATTATGAACTTGAACCATTACCCTTCTGGCATAGGCATGTGCTGTGGCAGGCAAAATACTTGGTTTGACCAACAGTCCTTCTGGCAATTTTCCATCACCGGGTGCATCCAGCGTTAGTATTTTATTCTTGACATCTTTTCTGATACAGACCTCTCCCTGTAAGGTGCACTGGGAATTTGGCGCCGGGATCAGAGACTCTGGATCCTTTTTCCAAACAATTCCAACCGGTTCCTCTGGTTCCACTTTTCCAGCATCTCTCTAGGCATTGTAGACCTTCTTGATCAAGGCTGGAATTCTTAAAGCTCTACCAGTTCTGGACCCCTGTTTTTCATAACACAACTGTGCCAACCAGTCAAACATATGTGCATTAGTCCCAATTAGTAGAGGAACCCCATCATACAGTCCAGTAGGGGGACACACTAGAGCCAAGGTCTCCGCTTGTTCTGCCACCCCAGCCACAGAGGTGGGAAAGGACAACCAAATTTGGATATAGCAGGAGTAGGGGTAGGCCTTCTCACTTAAACCCCAGACTTGCAGTCCTTCCAATGGTTGCAGGGGCACATCAGACAAATGCTTCTGATACCCATCCTGGAACATAATTGTCACTTGGGAGTCACTGTCTAACACAGCTCTCATAGGCACTCCCTTCACTTTTACAGTGGTCTCCATGGAGGGACCCACCACTTCAGACCATTCCGGTGGCACTGACCTGGATGTTGATTGGGCATTGGCCCTGGTGGCATAACTTTTCCGAGTAGCTCCCCTTGGTGGCTGGGCGTAGGTTCTGTGATGCAAGGCCACTAATCTATTGGTAACTTTTCTCAAGTTCTCTGGCAAGTGACAAGCTGACTGAAAGTGTCCATCCTCCCCACAGCAGTAGCAGAACTTAATGTCTCTAGTGTCCCAGAAGGGTGGGGGTCCCTTTTCTGTTGGGGCATCTCTTGAGCCCTGTGGGGCTCCTCTTGGACTGGAGGCCTACTCCTTTGGACTTCTGAGTCTCCACTATGGTTGAGGGTTAGAACAGTTCTTTGCAGCTCTCCCACTATCTCTCTCAATTCTCTCAGCGCTGCCAACAGGTTACCCTCAGTCCGAGTCTCCGAGGAAACATTTACTCCCACTTCATTCTTGGGCTCAGGGGGAACCTGATACAGATCTGGTTCTCTGAATGCCTTGGTCAGTTCCTTAATCAAGTCTCTCAACTGTTGGGCCTCATCTAACCCACTCTTTTTGGTGGTGTGATAAGTGTTCATGGCCCCAGCACAAGGCTCCCAGCCCTCCTCATCAGTTTTAATCTCACGGATTTCTGTCATCAAATGACAGTACTCTGGAGGGCTTCCCCTTCTGTCTTGCAACTTGAGCTTCAAGATCATCACGCTCGAGAATCTAGCAGACTTTAGGATGTGGTCTAGTCTGACCTGGTTTAGCTCCTTGGCAGACACTCCCCCTTTTCTGTGGGCCCACTGCAAAGCCCTCTCTATCCTAGTGACAAAAGCAGACAGCTTCTAATTTTTCCACTGTTTGCCTGATTTGAATTTCCACAACAAATCATCGCCTGATTCTGTGCTGCCAAACACCCCCTCCAAGGTGGAGAGATATTCTGCTGCAGTGGCCTCTGGACTAGTAGCATGCAGGAACCGAATGGCTTCCAGGGCAGGGCCTCTCAAGCTCTCCATCAAGTGCTTTCATTTCTCCCCCTCTGTACACTGCCATTCTTGTACTATAGGGGTGGCATAATCCATCCAGGTCTCCAGATCATCTTCCCCCAAAGGCACTGGGACGGTACCAGAAAAAAATCTAAGCCCGTCTATAGGAGTCCAGCTGTATCAGGGGAATGATGAGGGAGGAGGCAGCTATTGGGGAGCTCTTGGAAGACAAAGGGGAGGTGGTCGGAGAATGCAAGGGCGTATGGTCCCCCGACAGGTACAATACTTTTACCACTTCTTGGGCAGTTTTCCTAACAGCCTAAACAGCTTCTCTTTAAATCCATCGGTACTAGGGGACCCACCCGGGGTGGCCTGACCACTATGTAAGTGAATGACCCTCCATCCCTTCGGGGTGCCCTCAGGAAAAATCATAGGGGGTACCTTCTCAGGGTCTATATGGGAACTAAACGAGAGTAGCACTATCCGTGTTTGGTCAAATAAGTCAGCATCTCATTCCTTTACCTCCACCTTGCCCACGCACTTAACATGCTCTATGGTGGACACAATGTCAGCATTGTTAGTCCCCAAGGGGACATCCAGCAACAGGATAGCCTTGTTGGGATCTATCTCCTCAGCTTCACTCCATCCCATCAATTTGTGTACCATCAGCTTGTGGTGGGCAATTTTTAGCTTGGGCATAGCAAGCCCTTCCATCTTTTCTCCTAACTTGGACATAATGGGGTTATTCTCTCATGTGGCCACTAGAGGACGCTAATCCTAGTGGTGCCTCCAAGATGTAACCCCCAGGTGGCGCTATCCCAAGGACTACTACCCCTGCCTGTTTGGCTACTGACAGGTTGAGGGGCCTAGGTTCTATGATGGTGCCTCCACCCAGAGGTCAGGGTTAGTAGTGGTTAAACTACCTCGGGTACAGCTCTCTGGGACACTGTGACCCCACGTTGTTCCCACTAGTGGCCCACACAATACGCGGGAGTTATCTTCCCAATACCCCACATATGCACACTTTTTACACATAGAGATACCACTTACCCTTGAGACTGATTCTGCATCCTGTCTCAGAGGACCCCCTGTAAAAAAGGTTAGATAATATACACAGCAACTTGCAAAACTGTTCTAGATGCATTAACACCACAGCCAGTATATAGTATAACAACAACAAATCTGGTTTATTCAGGGGACAGTAACACGGGAGGGGGGTAATCAGGTTGATTGGTTTAGATAAGTTTGAATCACAGTACTGTGCACATGTATTTAGGGTTCAAAGTGTCACTGTCTGGGTACCCAGGATGGGGGGGGGCTAGCCAGGTCCGTTGCCAGGGTTGGCTGGCTAGTGCAGCTGGATGGGGCCCTGTATGAAGAAAATACATGCACAAGCGAATTGTATTCCAGAACTGGATGGCTCAGTCCACAAACAGAAGCACACACAGCAATCATTTGATGCACTTTGATTAAATGAAAGTGAGGGGAAGTACCCCTATTTGTACTCACAAACCCCCAAACCGAGCTGAATTGAGGAAGTAGCTCTGGATGGCCAGGATGAGCAGAGCATGGAGATGAGACCCCTGTGACAGGGTCTAACTGACTTGGAAAGCAGATGGATGCACTCCAATTAGCTTTCAGTCTAGCTTCCAGCTTCAGCTTACGACTCACAGAACCAGGGGAAGAGGTATCGTGATCCCCTACAAACACTAGGCACATTTATATGTAAAGGAAATTACTATACCAGGCAGCTGCTTCTCGATCCTGATCGCAAATCCTGCAAAACCCAAGTGTAACCCCCCTGCAAATGGGGGTTCCCAAAAGACTTCCAGTTGCTTGCTTGAATGCTCCAAGCCTGAATGGTGTTTGGCATTTAAGCCATTTATCAGTGAGTGTTTTTAGAACCTCTGGTACTGTCTCTTTAAGAGCTGTCTGCTTGCAGACATAATTAGTTTGTATGGGGACTGTGTGTTTTTTGATTGAGTACCACTGAGCTGCTGCCAATTCACTTCATTTTTGCAGTCACTAGGAGTGCAAAGGAACCTATCTGAAAGATGTAACTGTTTGCCAGAAATCATTTAGAGTAATAATGAAATTACAGTTTGTCTAACCTGCTTTGTTTTGCAGTCAGAACAGTGTCTGCCTAGTTCCCCATTCTGGTTTTGAACTGCTGAACTGGACCAATCAGTGTGGGGTAAGCTAGCTCTAAAATGGTGCCTTGGACGAATCAGAACTTGACTCATAATCTGAGCCAGCCACAAGAGGATTGTATGGGCAGTGACTCTGGGAGATGTAGTTTAGACTTCAGTGCCTTTTGGACCAACAGCAGCAGTCTATTGTGAGTGACAGCCAATCCAGTCAAGAACTGGGAGGAACTCAAAGGAAGTGCCGGTTTTGTCGGTTGGAGTTTCAGTTGAGCTTTGGCAGTGAAGAAGGAAGGAGCCCTGTGCTTTTTCAGTGTGCAGTTTTAGTCAAAAAACGTGTAAGGCCCAGAGTTCGGTCTGCAGCTTGTGTAACAGCTTGTTAGGACTGAATCCGTCCTGTGAAGAGAATCAAAGGATCTCTGAAGAGTAGAAACCAGGCTCACCCTGTAGAAGACTGGAGGAATTGCTGAAAATTGCACTCGGTCTGTCAGGAACTGAATCTGCTGTGTGTTCTCCCGGTATTGTGCAGTAATTGCGATCGATACAGATGCAGCCTGCCTGGTATAGTGCTCTTTTATATGGATGTGTGAAGAGGTTTGTGTACCTCAAGTGAGCCCTGCTGACATTGAAGGACCCTATCTTATTTGGAGGTCGTGAGTACTAATTCAGGGTCGCTCCCTGTTGAATTGCCACATTAAATCCAAATGGAATTACTGTACTGCTGACTGTTTAATTCTCCTTTTCTCTAGGTGAAAGGGCCCCTACCAGCTGCCACGGTTTGGACCAGCCACTAGGGCTTGGGTACCCAGGGACAGTAACTGATAGGGATAGGCCTGTGCACAGAGCCATAGGTAGATTATTAGAGTGATAAGCTAATTAACCTGATTTCCCTGTCCTTGTTATATCCCCTAAATAAATCAGAGCTGCTTGTTTCAGCAAAGTTATACTGCCTGAGGTATTTGTCTATGTTAAAGTACTGTACTGTGATTGTTGCACTGTATCTCATTTCACAGGAGGTCCCAGTGCCTGAACCAGACCTGGGGGTAAGTGTATACTGTGAAGGTAATTTGATATATTGTGTGGGCCACTAGTGGGAAGAAAGGGGTTGCAGTGTCCCAGAGGGCTGTGACCAAGTTAGTTTAACTATTGCAAACCCTGACCTCTGGGTGGAGGCACCCGCCATTGGATCC
The DNA here is from genome assembly GCA_016271365.2 of Neoceratodus forsteri. NCBI lineage: Eukaryota > Metazoa > Chordata > Ceratodontiformes > Ceratodontidae > Neoceratodus > Neoceratodus forsteri. The sequence continues at coordinate 665,998,730 of CM057453.1, forward strand.
AGGCCCTCAACCTGTTAGTGGCAAATCAGGCAGGGGTAGTAGCCCCTGGATAGCGCCATCTAGGGTTACATCTTGGAGGCTCACCGCTGGGATTGTGTGTCCTCTAGTGGCCATATTTACGAACCACTGTTAAGAAAAAATGGGTACCTCAGAAGTGGCTGTGCACCGCTGGTGGAGTGGTGTACTGGGAGGAGATCGACCCCAAAATGCTATGCTTATCCTGGACATCCCCTGGTATCAATACGGACACTGTGCAGGAGTACTTTCCAAGGTGGAAGGTTTACAAAACCCTGTGGTGGTGGGTCGGCATGCTAATCTGCTCACCCACACTTTCCTGGCCCTAGTAGAGTTTAAGGATCCCATAGATAGCTCCAAAGTGCCACAGACCATTACCCCAGAGGAGCCCTCACTGCTTGGAGAGTGATAACTAAGGACAGTAAAGACCTGGGGGAATCAGCCCCACCACTATCTGAAACTTTTGAGGAGAAATTTGCTAAATGGTTGCTGGGGAAGGGAAAACTGTGAGGACTTGAAGAAACTATTCTTGCCACCTGGGGTGTTCCTCCCCAACACCTCTCCTGCTCCAGTGACCGTAATGGTGGCTGAACCAATGCAGACTCCTATTTCTGCACCTGCCATTAGTCACGACTCTTACCGGGGTTGAGGATCTTCTCTGGCACCTCCCCACCCCCAAGGGAGGATGACTGGGAGACCTGGATAGACTATGTTGCCCCCAAGTGCTAGAATGGCAATGCTCGAAGGCGAAAAGCTGAAAGAGGGTTAGTGAGAGCCCCGAGGTCCTGCCCTGGCTACCATCCGTGCTAAACGGGCCAGTAACCCTGAAGCGACTGCACAGGCCTATCTTGAGGCCTTGGAGAATGTGTATGGGAGCCCAGATTCTGATGAGGACCTATGGTGGAGAGTAAGAAATGCACAACAGTACCAAGGGAGTTGTTGTCTGTGTATGTATCTCGGCTGGAAAAATTGTTGCAAGAATGCCTCAGAAAGGGTAGTTTGCCAGCGATTGAACTGGACCGAACCAGGCTGGACAGGATCCTTAAGTCTGCCCCTTCTCAGAACTGCTGTTGCTTCAGTTACGCCTGGCAAATCGACTGGAATCCCCACCCTCCTATGATGAGTTAATAGAGAAATTCGAGGAGTTGAGAAAAGGCGACCTCGGAGGGACCTGCACCAATAGCTGCGGCTACGCACCGAGTGACTGAGGGTGGCCCATCAAGTGAAGTTCAGGGGCAGAGGTTGGCAGTCAATGAGTGCTCTGACAAGGAAAAGATATGCCACAATGGGGCGAACTGTTGAGAGAGATCCGGGAATTCAAAAACAGTCCCTTTATGAAGGCCACGCCTGCAAGTACGGGCCCTGACCTATATCCGACTGCATCTGCTATGGGGTGGGGTACCCACCCATGTATCTCCTGCTGATAACAGCTCCAAACTCAATTCCTTGACCATGGAAGTGGAGAAACTGACGAGATGTCTCCAAATGCTTATCACGCCGCAGACAGAGATGGCACCAAGGTTTCCAGTTAGTAATCCCGCCTGGCTCCCAGTGTGGCGCCTGGCCAGCTCAAACTCCAGAAAGTATGTTTTGCTATAATTGCGGGAAGGATGGGCACATGAAAAGGGAATGCTGGTCCCCAAAAGACACTGACAAAGTTGCATATAGGCCACAAGGAGAGCTTCAGAGAACAAATCAGTGGTTAAGAGGTGCACGAAATGATCCCAGTGAGGGCACCAAAAATGCTAACTCACGTCCTTTTGTGGCAAGGTCAGTCGCCCAGGCCCCCACTATCGCCTCTCCAGACTGGTCCAGAATAGTGGGTCCTCCATGGAGACCACTGTAAAGGTGAATGGAGTGTCTACAAGAGCTGTATTAGACAGTGGCTCCCAAGTGACAATTATGTTCCAGGATTGGTATCAGAAGCATTTGTCAGACGTACCCTTACAACCATTAGAAGGACTGCATGTATGGGGATTAAGTGAAGGCCTACCCCTATTCCGGGTATATCCGAATTTGGCTGTCTTTCCCACCTCCGTGGCTGGAGTGGCGAACAAGTAGAGACTCTAGCCTTAGTGTGTCCCCCACTGGACTGTATGATGGTGTCCTTTGTTGATTGGAACAAATGCTCATATGTTCGGAAGGCTGGCACAGTTGTGTTATGAAAAACAGGGTCAAAGACTAGTAGAGCTTTAAGAGTTCCGGCTTTAATTAAGAAGGCCTATGAGGCACAGAGAGATGCTGAAAAATAGAACCAGAGGAACCGGTCGGAATTGTAGGGAAGAAGGATCCTGAGTCTCTGATCCTGGCGCCAAATGCCCAGTGTACCTTACAGGAGAGGTCCGTATCAGAAAGGATGTTAAGAATAAAATATTAATGTTGGATGCACCAGGCGATGGAAAATTGCCAGAGGGACTGCTGGTCAGCCTTGTATTTTGCCCCTAGAGCCCATGCTTATGCCAGAAGGGTAATGGTCCAAGTTCATAATGTGTCTGAAAGAGACATTCGAGTAAACAGAGGTTGCATCCTGGCTAATGTGCATTGTGCAGACACTGCAGTGCTACCCAGCAGCAAGAGTTCAAGGAAGAATGACAGAGTAACGCCTGACTTGTTTGATTTCGGCGACTCCCGCTGCCAGCTGAATGGAAAGTGAGGATCAGTGAGAAGCTTGCCCAGAGAGACCAGGTGTTTTTAAAGGAATGGGATGTAGGATGCGTAAGGAGCTGAGCACAATATCCGCTGCATGACGAAGACCATTTCGTGAGAGGTCTCGACGCCTGGCACCTGCTGACATAGATGATGTGAGACGCATCTGCAAGAGATGTTAGCTGCTGGTGTAATACAAGAATCCAGAAGCCCTTATGCTTCCCCCATTGTGGTAGTGAGGAAAAAGAATGGAACAGTAAGGATGTGTGTGGATTATCGCACCTTAAACCGGCGGACTATCCCTGATCAGTACACAATGCCCCGCATTCAGGATGCTTTGGACTGCCTAAACGGGAGCAAGTGGTTCTCTGTGCTGGATCTCCGCAGTGGGTACTACCAGATCCCGATGGCCCCAGAGGACCGGAGAAGACGGCCTTTATCTGTCCGCTTGGCTTCTATGAATTCATGAGGATGCCTCAGTGATTTCAGGTGCCCCAGCCACTTTTCAACGATTGATGGAGCGTGCAGTGGGGACATGAACTTACTAGAGTGCCTGGTATACCTAGATGATGTTATTGTGTTTGGCAGCTCACTGGAGGAACATGAGAGCAGATTATTTAAGGTATTGGACCGACTGGAGGACTTTGGCCTTAAACTGTCCATTGATAAGTGTCAATTCTTTCAAACATCAGTAAAGTATGTGGGACACATAGTATCCACCGAGGGAATAGAGACCGACCCAAGTAAAGTTGAGGCCTTGACCACCTGGCCACAGCCCAAAAATCTAAAAGAACTGCAAAGATTCCTGGGATTCTGTGGTTATTATCGGTGCTTCATCAAGGACTATTCAAGAGTGATCCGCCCTTTACTTAACCTTACTCAAGGGTATCCCCCAACCCACAAAAAATACCAAAAGTCAGCGTCCCTCAAGACTGAAAGAGTGTATTTTCATCCGAGTGAAGTATTTGGGGCCCGCTGGACTCCTGATTGTGAGACTGCTTTTCATGAGATCATATATCAACTTACCCATGCTCCAGTGCTGGCCTATGCCGATCCAAGAAAACCTTACGTCCTGCACACTGATGCTAGCTTGCAAGGGTTGGGGCTGTGGTACCAAGAGACACGAGATGGCCTGGAGACCAGTGGCCTTTGCCAGTAGAAGCCTGACCCCATCCGAAAAGAACTATCCTGTACATAAGTTAGAGTTCCTAGCTTTGAAGTGGGCTATTGTTGACCAATTCCATGAGTACTTGTATGGGGCTAAAATACTAGTAAAACTGACAATAATCCTTTGACCTATGTGCAGACCTCAGCTAAGTTGGATGCCACTGGCCATAGGTGGCTTTCTGCATTATCTACATATGACTATGCTCTCGGAATACCGAGCAGGTCTGAACCACATAGATGCTGATGTCTCTCCGGAGGCCTGTTCCCCAGAATGATTGGGTCCGATTGGCAGAACCTGACATTCGGGCACTCTGCCGGAAGTTTGACAGGGAGGAACAAATGTCCCGGACGCAGTGGACTGCATGGTGGATTGCTTGGGACCTCTGAGAATTGCATACCATGTTATTGCCACTTTTCTGCAATAGACATTGGTGCACTGCCTCAGCTGGACAATGACAGTATTCAAGCGGCTCAACCCGAGATCCCATGATCAAAGCAGCTTTAGAAGCCCTCTATGCAGGAAAAGATTGTCCAAATTACGCCCACTGATTTGAGAACTGCACTGTTATACAAAGAAGGTCCTAAGTTGAAACTGATCAATAAACTGTTATACAGAGAAACAGTAGACAGAGGGGGACAAGTAGACAAACAACAACTAGTGCTGCCCACTGCCTTTCGAGACTCAGTACTGAGGTCCTTGCACAACCACATGGGGCACCTTGGTATAGACAGAACACTTGACTTGGTGAGATCCAGATTCTATTGGCCTAAGATGGGGGCTGATGTGGAGCAACACATTCGAACTTGTAGTCGCTGCTTACAGAGGAAAGCTTTGCCCCAGAGGGCTGCCCTTGTTAACATCACCACCAGTGCACCCATGGAGCTGGTCTGTATTGATTTTCTGAGTTTGGAGTCAGATCAAAGAAATATCAGTAATGTGCTGGTGGTCACTGACCATTTCACGAGATATGCCCAAGCTTTCCCACCAAAGACCAGAAAGCATCCACTGTAGCCAAAGTACTTGTAGAAAACTTTTTGTTCACTATGGGCTCCACAAAGAATCCATTCTGATCAAGGGAGAGACTTTGAGAGTCGCCTGATCAAAGAGATGCTTTCTGTGGGGAGTGCGAAAGTCCAGAACCACTCCTTACCACCCCCAGGGGACCCACAGCCTGAACGTTTCAACTGCACTTTGCTAGATATGCTAGGCACCCTGCACCCAAAGGACAAGCCTAGATGGAGCCAACAAATTAGCACCCTGGTACATGCTTATAACTGCACCAAAGTGATGCCACTGGATTCTCCCTACCGCCTGATGTTTGGAAGAGAAGCTCACTACCAGTAGATGTGTGTTTTGGGGTCTCCTGATGGGGTTCAAGCTGACAACTATTTACAGTATGTGCAAAAGTTAAAGGCCCAGCTAACTCATGCGTACTCAACTGGCTCAAACCATGGCTGCCAAAAGAAATCTGGCCAACAAAGAAAGGTATGATAAAAGGTGAAAGCACAGGAACTCCAGGAGGGAGATCGGGTATTGCTAAGAAATCTGGGACTGCATGGCAAGCACAAGATTGCTGACAGATGGCACCATCTCCTCACATTGTAGTGGGCAAACTAGATGATCTGCCAGTGTACAAAGTAAGGCCTGAGAATAATTCAAAAGATGTAAAAACAATGCATAGAAATCATTTACTGCCCATTGGACAAATCTTAATTGAGTCTGAGCCCCAGAAGATGCCCTCTGGACCAGTGACTAGAGCTGCTGCTAAGAAAAGATCAAGAAAGTCTGCACCTACAGAAGCAAAGTTAAAGTGTTCCCTCCACAAGTCCCAGTTGAGCATGACTGTCAGTCCATATCGGAAGAAAGTGAGAGTGACTTTGAATACTATCCTTCTACGAACTGAGTCAATTGTTTGGGCAATCCCTAGTCAATACTGGAGATGAAGCTGGGCCTTCTGGACTGTCTAAGCCCCCAGCTTCATCCCTGGAGCCAATGCTCCCAGAAAGTGAAGTGCAAAGCATCAGATCAGATGAAATGGAATCATTGTGCATGGTTGAACTGTTTGAGCTTTCAGGGAGGAAAATGATAGATTGGGGCAGACTGGTGATACAATCAACAAGAAGAGTATTTTGAGTGCCCTGACAGTCCACTGCCAGTGTCCGAAAGCTCTCCATGCGAGCCAAATGTTGTGGACTCAGAAACTGTAACTCCTGGAGCTGAAAGTGCCCCAAGTTCTAGCCTCTCACCCCCATGGAGACTCCCCGACAAGTGAGGACAATGCTGAAAATGAGGCTCAGAGTGCAGAGACTATAACAGTTCCCCTAGAAAGACTGGTCGAGCTGTAAAGCCTGTGGTGCACCTCAGTTATGATTCCCTTGGGAGGCCTGTGGATTTGCCTCTCAATGTTGTCCATAAAGGAGTGTATGTGTCCCTGAGCTCATTGCCAAACTGAGTGTCAGTGCTAACTCCAAGTTACTTGTGTTGCCCTCTAGTATGGTGCCCTGCCCCTGTCCAGCCCCAAGGTAACTGATAGGAAGGGCCCCTCTCTTCAGGTTTCATGTACAAGAGGTAATAACTTGAGTTATGGTACAATGTGTGTGTAATACTGTAAAGAGGACGTACTGCAATGTTTCAGAAATGTGTTCTTGGTAAAATGATATATTGACTGATGATTACATGTGTGAGCCTAATGCAAATGTATATGGTTGCAGTTGAAACTTATGGGTACTTGCTTGACGCGACGTCAAGCTTTCCCAGGCCAGGAAGGTGTAACCCCTGCAAATGGGGTTCCCAAAGACTTCCAGGAGCTTGCTTGAATGCTCCAAGCCTGAATGGTGTTTCATTTAAGCCATTTATCAGTGAGTGTTTTAGAACCTCTGGTACTGTCTTTAAGAGCTGTCTGCTTGCAGACATAATTAGTTTGTATGGGGGACTGTGTGTTTCTTTGATTGAGTACCACTCAGCTGCTGCCAATTCACTCCATTTTGCAGTCACTAGGAGGCAAAGGAACCTATCTGAAAGATGTAACTGTTTGCCAGAAATCATTTACAGTAATAATGAAATTATAGTTTGTCTAACCTGCTTTGTTTTGCAGTCAGAACAGTGTCTGCCTAGTTCCCCATTCTGGTTTTGAACTGCTGAACTGGACCAATCAGTGTGGGGTAAGCTAGCTCTAAAATGGTGCCTTGGACGAATCAGAACTTGGACTCATAATCTGAGCCAGCCACAAGAGGATTGTATGGGCAGTGACTCTGGGAGATGTAGTTTAGACTTCAGTGCCTTTTTGGACCAACAGCAGCAGTCTATTGTGAGTGACAGCCAATCCAGTCAAGAACTGGGAGGAACTCAAAGGAAGTGCCCGGTTTTGTCGGTTGGAGTTTCAGTTGAGCTTTGGCAGTGAAGAAGGAAGGAGCCCTGTGCTTTTTCAGTGTGCAGTTTTAGTTAAAAAACGTGTGTAAGGCCCAGAGTTCCGGTCTGCAGCTTGTGTAACAGCTTGTTAGGACTGAATCCGTCCTGTGAAAAGAATCAAAGGATCTCTGAAGAGTAGAAACCAGGCTCACCCTGTAGAAGACTGGAGGAATTGCTGAAAATTGCACTCGGTCTGTCAGGAACTGAATCTGCTGTGTGTTCTCCCGGTATTGTGCAGTAATTGCGATCGATACAGATGCAGCCTGCCTGGTATAGTGCTTTTTATATGGATGTGTGAAGAGGTTTGTGTACCTCAAGTGAGCCCTGCTGACATTGAAGGACCCTATCTTATTTGGAGGTCGGAGTACTAATTCAGGGTCGCCCTGTTGAATTGCCACATTAAATCCAAATGGAATTACTGTACTGCTGACTGTTTAATTCTCCTTTCTCTGTGTGAAAGGGCCCCTACCAGCTGCCACGGTTTGACCAGCCACTAGGGCTTGGGTACCCAGGGACAGTAACTGATAGGGATAGGCCTGTGCACAGAGCCATAGGTAGATTATTAGAGTGATAAGCTAATTAACCTGATTTCCCCTGTCCTTGTTATATCCCCAAATAAATCAGAGCTGCTTGTTTCAGCAAAGTTATACTGCCTGAGGTATTTGTCTATGTTAAAGTACTGTACTGTGATTGTTGCACTGTATCTCATTTCACAGGAGGTCCCAGTGCGGAACCAGACCTGGGGGTAAGTGTATACTGTGAAGATAATTCTGATATATTGTGTGGGCCACTAGTGGGAAGAAAGGGGGGTTGCAGTGTCCCAGAGGGCTGTGACCAAGTTAGTTTAACTATTGCAAACCCTGACCTCTGGGTGGAGGCACCCGCCATTGGATCCAGGCCCCTCAACCTGTTAGTGGCAAATCAGGCAGGGGTAGTAGCCCCTTGGATAGCGCCATCTAGGGGTTACACAAGAACACACAGAGCAACAGAGTCCCTGACAGGCCGATCGCACTTCTGCAAATCTTTGGTCTTCTACAGTCAAGCCTGGATCTGCAAACGTCTTTCTTTTTCTTCACAAACTCGGATTCAGTCCGATGAGCACTTGCTAACAGCTACAGGCTGACTTCAGGACGTTACACGTGCTTCCCGTGTGAACTGCATGCTGCAGCAGAACAGAGCTCCTACTCCCTTCACAGTCAACTCGCATCTGCTCTCCAGGAACAGTTCAGGGCATTTTCCTTAGGCTCCCCACAGGTTTAGTTGGAGGATTCAACTGTCAATCACTGCAGGGCTCCCTCTGTTGGTGCAAAAAGGCGCCAAAGTCCAAACTACAGCTCCCAGAAGCACCTGCTATACATTCTCCCTTTAAGCAGGCTCCGGGTGAGAGTCCAAGTTCTGGTTGGCTCAGGCAGTCTCCATTTTAGGGCTCCCCTTACCCAATTGGCCTAGATTAGCAGTTCAGGTCCAAAATGGAGGAGCAACACACACAGAGTCCCAGTTGCAATAAAGGCAGGTTAGACAAACTGCAATTTTACAAATGCTCTAAATGATTTCAGGAAACAGTTACATCCATCAGATGGGCTCCCTCTGCGCTCTTAGTAACTGTAGAAATAGAGCGATCAGATGGCAGCTCAGAGTAGGATTCGAGCATTAACTACACAGTCCCCCCATTCAAACTAATTTAGCCTGCGAAAAGGCAGTCCCAGAGGCTCTAAAAGCACTCACAGATAAACGGCTTAAACGCCGAACACCATTCAGGTGGGGAGCACTTAGCCAGCTCCTAGGAGACTTTTGGGAACCCCCATTTGCAGGGGGGTTACATACAAAAAGTAAAAGGCAGCAAAATAAATATTAAAGAATACTTATATTCTTGAAGGTTTCTCACGCCAGAACAAGATGATGAAGAGGAGATAATCTCTGAGCATCTAGACTTATCAGGCAGAGAGAGAAATCTGAAGGGTTTAGAACTAAGGCAGTTAGTATAAGGCAGCATTTGAAAAGCGGCTTGTGCAAAAGATTCCATCATTTGCACATGTTCCAAATTCTCTCTGGGCAGTTCTACTTAGGAGGAAGACTGCATACAGTTATGAATACCTGAGTATTACTGGGGTTAGAATATAGAAGAATACATGGGGTTAGAAGAAAAAAATACTCACCTTTGTAATCTTATTTCTTCAAGTGTATTCTTCTATATTCATAACTCTCCCTCCCTGCCTCCCCTACCGGAACCAGAGCCTCAGCATGCCTACTGATGTTATCTTGGATTTCTGTAAGCATGTACAGTACACACTATTAAAGTACATTTTACTTTGGTAGGACTTCCTCTTCTTCTTCTTTGGTTACTGGAGTTTCCAGTATAAAACTTATCTGTTTGAGTTGTAGTTAAATAGCCACTAGGGGGCATATTTTGTTTATGGTAGTTAGTTGCTTTATGCATTTATAAGTAGTTTAGATAGGTACATGCTTCTGCCTTGTAGGCTGTTATCGAAATCTGAGACATTGATGGAATGTTACAGTAGATGAGGGCAGCAGTTTGAATATATGTCTTGAACAATGATAGGTTCTATCATTTGCATATAGTTCCATTTCTCTCCAGGCAGTTCTACTTAGGAGGCAGACTGCATACAGTTATGAATATAGAAGAATACACTGGAAGAAATAAGATTACTAAGGTGAGTTATTTTTTCTTATTGTACCATTGCTACGTCTTTTATGCCACTCCTGATTCAGCACTGTCCTCCAGGGAGTTGAGGAAAAGTAAAAAGAAGTCAAAGCCAGCACGCTGAAAAGTTGTTTTAATGAATAGCGAGGTATAATAAAGCTACCCCATGCTTTATGACCACATGCAAGTGATATAGTGTCAGTGACTGGATAGGTGGCTGCCCCCTCTGGAACCAAGGATCAGACGATGGTGGGTTCTTGCCCTAGGCCAGGTACATGGGTTAATACCTGTATACAACTGACCAATTTAGTGCAGTATGAGAAGGGTGATGTACTCTAGAAGTGCCATTCATGGACTGGATGTCAAACAAAGGTCCATTTGCCACATTTCTGGTGACTGGGACTTATTGAAGAATGGTAGAGGTGCTTCTCCCTATGTCATGGCCAACATTCCCCTATTAATAAAACAAATCCATGTAACCCACCCTCCAGGATGCATTTGTAAATCAATGTTACTCGTGCTTATGGTGTACAGTGATTACTGCCTATATATATTTATATATATACACACACACATATACACACATATGTATATAAATATATATATATATATATATATATATATATATATATATGATAGTGGCACGGTAATGCCACTATACTTAGGGTGCGATACACAAGTGTAGTCGGTATAATATTTGCAAATATGCTATTTGTGACAAAACTTTTCAACACCCTAAAATGCCAGATGTTACTGCCAAGATAGAACAACTTCTAACCCTAGTAATACTCTGGTATTCCTAGCTTTATGCAGTGTCCCTTTAAGACAGAACTGTGTCCCTTTGGGACAGAACTGCCCGGAGAGATGGAACATATGCAAATGATTGAATCTTTTGCATGAGCCACTTTTTCAGATGCTGCCTTCTACTAACTGCCTTAGTTCTAAACCCCTCAGATTTCTCTCTCCGCCTGTCAAGACTAGACACTCGGAAATCCTCTCCTTATCATCTTGTTCTGATGTGAGAAAAGAAAAAAATACTCACCTGTAGTAATCTTGTTTCTTCCCAGGCATCCACTAATATTATTACTCTTTGCAGTTATCTTTGAAGTCAGGACTGCCCCAGAGAGAGAATAGAATGATATGCTAATCATGGAATGTTTAGCTAATGCATCTATTTTCAAACAGCCTTGTGCCAACTGTCAACATTCTGCCTCAGATTTCTTTGAAGCCTGAGAAGAGGCCATAACATGTGAATTATAATTAAATAACCATAAAAGAATTTTAAATGCCCAACAGGGCCATTTCAAATGAGTAGCCAAGGGCTAATTGAAGCAAAAGTCCCCATTTTTAAAGTCAAATATGCTCTAAGAAAAGAACCTACAAACTATACAGTAGGTATTACCAGAATGTGCCAGCAGGTGGCATACCACTCCAACTGTGTATCTTAACTGTGGAGAGTATTTTTCTAGTTATTGATTCTGAAGAGGAGGATAAGGGAAGGGACTAATAATATTAGTGGATGCCTGGGAAGAAACAAGATTACTACAGGTGAGTAATTTTTCTTTTAACCCCAGGAAGCCACTAATATTATTACTCTTTGCAGACTGTGTGGCAGTACCACTAGGAGGTGGGCAGAATCTATTTAGGAAAAAGACTCTGCAAAACAGCTTTGCCAAAACTGGCATCACTACTAGGCTGGGTATCCAGACTATAATGTTTAATGAAGGTGTGGGCCGACCTCCAGATAGCTGCTTTATGTATTTCCAATAGATGTACCTCACAGGGAGCTGCATTAGTGGCAGCTGTGTCCCCTGTAGAGTGGGCTCTAAGACAAGAAGGAGGAACCTTGCCTGCTTTTAAGTAACAGCACTGACTACATTGAACTCCATCGAGATAAAGTCCTTTTCGAAGCAGGAGTACCTTTACCTACTTCTCCATATGTGAGGAGCAGCTGTTGTCTGACCCACCTATTTTCTATGGCATAAGTCATATAGTTACTCAGTGCTCTTTTGACATCCGGGATGTGCAGTCTACGCTCACCTCAGCTGGCGTGCTCAGTAAAGAAACTGGCAATGTTATTGACTGGTTCAAGTGCAAGTCAAGGACCACCTTGGCAAGGAACTTCCTATTAGTTCCCAACACTACCTTATTCCTGTGAAAATAAATGTAGTCCTTTTCTACACAAAAGACCTGTAGCTCAGTAATCCTCCTGGCAGAAGTGATTGCTACCAGAAAAAGACTACCTTCCAGGTAACAAATTTAAGCTATGCAGAATTCATGGGTTCAAAGGGCAGAAACATAAGCTGGGCAATGCAAACATTAAAATCCCATGGTGGCACTGGTTCCCTGTGAGAGGGAAACAAGTGAAAGAGCCCCTTAAAAAAACCTCTTGAGTATGGGATTCAATGCAACTGAGGTATCCTTTTAGGTGAGAGGTATGCTGAAACTGAAGCCAGGTGCACTTTAAGAGTCTGGTGCTGCAGCCCCAAGGAGTGCAAATGAGACAAATAATCCAGAAGGGTTAGGATCCCGGCCTGGGCTGGGGCTACACCCTTATCGTTGTAACAGATGGAAAAATCTTTTCCATTTTGGAGGCATAGATTTCTTTGGTGGAAGGTTTTCTGTAACCCCTAAAGACTTCCAAAACTGCTTTGGAGAATTGGCAGTCTGCATATTTTATGTCCTCAAGAGCCATGCCTTGAGCTTGAGAGACCTGAGATTGGGAACGCTACCCTCCCTGAAAGGAAGTCAGTGGATTGTACCTCTGAAGAAGGTGAATCAGCTTTCTCACAGGCATTGAAAGCATAGGGAGTACCAAGGCTGCCATACCCAGTCTGGTGCTACCAGGATCATTGAGCTGGTTATGATCTGGGCTTGATGAGAACCATGAAAATCAGTGGAAAGGGAGGAAAGGCATAAAGGTATCTACCTGTCCAATCAAGAATAGGGGCATCCATTGGAACTCTCCGTTTCACTGGTGCCCTGCAACTATAGGGAGGCAAGTGGTGATGTTGGTGGGAAGCAAAAAGGTCTATTTCTGGGATCCCCCACCTCCTGAATAGAGCATTCACCACTTGACTGTTCAATGCCCATTCGTGATGGGCCTGAATTATCTTGTTCAAGGCATCTGTCAGGGTGTTGTCCTTGCCAGGCAGATGCATTGCTTGTAGAGATGTGTTTAGGGAGTAAACAAGGCTCCATATCTTCATTACCTCTGTACAAGGAGGAATGGACCTTGTCCCTCCTTGTTTGTTGATGTAGTACATTGTTGTGGTATTGTCTGATCTGACTTGTACCACCTTTCCCAGAAGACGATGAGAGAAAACCTGAAGGACCAGGTATACAGCCCTCAGCTCCAGCAGATTTATATGCAGGAGTGAGTCTGCACTGTCCCAGGAGCCATGAATGGTGTCATCCCCTAAGTGGGCACCCCATCCTAACAGGGAGGCATTGGTTGTGAGAACCCAAGAAGGAGGCTCCTGCAGAAATGGAACCCCTTCCCTTACGTTTTCTAGTTCCCTCCATCCTTGGAGGGCGTGTAGCAAGGTTTTTGTTACTGGTACTGGCTTTAAGAGTGGGTCTCGCCTCTGGCACCAGCGTGCTCTGAGGAGGAACTGGATATCTCTCATCTAAAATCTGGCACTTATGACTGTGCTTGCTGCTGAAGCCATGTGCCCCAGTAGTTGAAGGAAATGTTTTGCTGGCTTTGGCCTGCCCAGGGCGAATGAGCCTGCCAAGAACTGAATAGCTTCTGCCCTCTCTTGAGGGAGAAAACCTGTTCCCACTACTGTTTCCAGGTCTGCCTCCATGAACTGCAGAACTTGCACAGGGGTCAGCACTGACTTTTTGGTATTGAGAAGGAATCCCAGGGACAGCAGCATATCCTGGGCTAAATGTAGGTGGTCTGACACCTGTTGGTGGGATTGCCCTATGATTAGCCAGTCATCCAGATAAGGAAAGACTGTAACACCCATTCTTCTAAGGTGTGCCACTATCACTGCTATGCACTTAGTAAAAACCCTTGGTGCAGAGGTGAGGCCGAAAGGCAGTGTTGAAAACTGGTAGTGGCCTGAGGGGAGTATGAATCTGAGATACTTTCATTGTTAGGAAATATCTGGAATAGAACCCTTGTCCTCTTTGGTTGAGGGAAGCAGGCTCGACTGCTTTTGCCCGTAATAAGTCCTGTACCTCCTGCTCCTGCAATTCTCTTTCTGAGAAGGAAGCTGTTGCAAACCATTTCAACCTTGGCGGAGGAAGGGGCTTGACACAAAGGGAGAGACCCTGATGCACTATTTCCAGAACCCATTTGTTTGATTATTCCTGGAAATAGTGGGTGAGTCTACCCACTACAGGATGGGGAGAAGGAGTCTGAAGGGAAAAAAGGCAGGGGTTCTATCTGCTGTGGCTAGTACTGCTGCTGAGTGACAGCCTATACCTGTAAGAAAAGGTCTCCTAAAAGAAGACCTGCCCCTGCCTCCCCTAGAATAAGAAGTAGACGGTGAGGGTGTCGAGTTACTTTAAAAAGCAGCTTTATATTCATTTTTTTTTTTGTAAGCTTCAATCTGGGCAGCAAAAATAGAGTGGCCCTCCACTGGAAAATCTATTGCCTTAACTTGTGTGCCCTGGGTGAGGTTGGTAGTCGTCAGCCAGGCAAATCTCCTCAGGGCTAATGCACCAGCCGTTCATCTTGCAGCAGTATAATTAGTGTCAGCTGCCATTTGAAATTGGTATTTGGAAGCCTCCAAACCCAATTTTGCTGTATCCAGTAGCTCTGACACAGTTAAAGAGGGGTTAGCCTCATCATTGTTGACAACTGACTGCCAGAGAGCTTTCTGTTAGAGGGCTGTATAGGCCTGGCAACAAGCTTGCCGGATTGCTAGGGATATCGAAAGGTTCCCCTTTTTAGCCATATTGCTGAATTAGGAACCTTAAGGATTTCTAATGCGTTTTAATTTATAGAAAGGTAAAAAGAGCCTTTTTAAGGATGTCAACCCCATAAGCTCCATATACTGTACCTCCGCTTCATCATGGATCTCTTCAGCTGTTTGTAGAGTCAGGGTCATAGAAACATAAAAACATAGACTTTGACGGCAGATATGGACCGCTAGGCCCATCTAGTCTGCCCATTTCCCTACCTACAGGATAGGCCGCAGATCCTAGTTAACCAACAGCCTATTTCTTCCTACCCCCCACAAGAATTGCCTTATGTCTGTCCCATGCATTCTTGAAATCTCCCACAGTTTTAGACCCCACAACCTCCTCAGGAAGGCTGTTCCATGCATCCACTACCCTCTCTGTGAAATAATACTTCCTCACATTGCCCCTGAACCGCCCTCCTTCTATCTTTAAATTGTGTCCCTTGTTCTTGTAAGTCTCTTTTCTGAAAGATGCTACCCTCTTGGACTTTGTTGATTCCACTGAGGTACTTAAAAGTTTCTATCATGTCCCCCCTCTCCCTTCTTTCCTCAAGGGTATACATATTAAGCTCCTTTAGTCTCTCCTCATACGGCTTCTCTTGCAGACCATGCACCATTTTAGTTGCCCTCCTCTGGACTACCTCTATCCTGTCTATGTCCTTGCGGAGATGAGGTCTCCAGAACTGGACACAGTACTCCAGATGGGGTCTCACCAACTGTCTGTACAGAGGGATAACAACTTCCTGTTTTCTGCTGCTGATGCCTCTCCCTGTACATTCCAGTATACCCCCAGCCCTCCCTACTGCCTTCTCACATTGATTGCTAACCTTAAGGTCATCTGATATGATTACCCCCAGGTCCCTTTCCTTTTTTGTTGTTGTTACTACCTCCCCACCCATTGTCTATTCTTCCCCTGGGTTCTTGTTTCCCAGGTGCATTATTTTGCACTTCTTTGCATTGAATCCTAGCTGCCATACCTCTGACCATTCCTCCAACCTTGTCAAGTCCCTTTCCACGCCTCCTTGTGTATCAACCCTGTTCCAGATCTTTGTGTCATCTGCAAAAAGGCATACTTTTCCTTCCAGTCCCTCTGCAATGTCACTGATGAAGACATTAAAAAGGACTGGACCCAATACTGAACCCTGCGGTACCCCACTAGTAATCCCTCTTTCTTCAGAGTGGACTCCATTTACAATTACCTTCTGTGTCCTGTTGTGCAGCCAATGTTTTACCCAGGCTACCACCCTGGGACCCACTCCCAGGCTGGTTAATTTGACTATTAATCTTTGTGTGGGACTGTGTCAAATGCCTTGCTAAAGTCTAGGTAGGCCATGTCCACAGCCCCTCCCTGGTCTACTACTTTGGTCACCCAGTCAAAGAAATCTATTAGATCTCTGACATGACCTTCCTGTTGTGAACCCATGCTGCCTTGGGTCCTGTGCCCCACTGGCCTCTAGGTACTCAACTATTCTTTCCTTCAGAAGTGACTCCATCACTTTCCCTACCACAGAGGTCAGACTGACAGGTCTGTAGTTTCCTGCCTCTGTCTTGGTCCCACTTTTGTGAAGGGGAATCACATCCACCTTCCTCCAGTCCTCGGGTACCACACCATCCTCCCATGATTTATGAAAAAGAGTAGCCAGTGGTTTCACTAGTTCCTCCCTTAATTCTTTTTGAATTCTGGGGTGAATTCCATCAGGATCCATTGCTTTGTCCACCTTCAGTTTTAGGAGTTCTTGCAGAACCCTTTCTTCTGTGAAAGGACTGGGATCGACCCCCCTATCAAGAGTGCTTCTTTTAATTGGATTAGGCACTTCCCCCTCCTCTTTTGTGAATACTGAGCAGAAATATTCATTCAGTATCCCTGCTTTTTCACTGTCTCCCTCTGCCCACCCACCGTTCATTCTATTCAGCCTCACTATCCCTCCCTTTGTCTTTCTACGCTCGCTGATGTACCTATAAAAGGTTTTATCCCTCTTCTTAACTGAGTTGGCGATCTTTTCCTCAGTTTGGGCCTTTGCTATTCTGACTTCCCTTCCTGCTTCCTTCTGCCTTAACTGGTACAGCTCTCTGTCCTGCTCCTTCTGTGTTTCCTTATACTTCCGGAATGCTATCTTTTTCTTCCTGACTTTCACAACCACCTCTTTTGAGAACCATAGTGGCTTTTTCTTTCATTTTGATTTGTTTATTTGCTTCACACAAAGGCTTGTTGCCTCTGTGATGGCAGTTTTGATGATTCCCATTGTTGCTCCACACCTCCTTCTAGCCTGTTTGCTAGTGCTTTTCTGAGGCACTCTCCCATCTTGCCAAAGTCAGCCTTCCTAAAGTTCAGTACCCTCACTTTTGTATGGCTTGACTCTGTAGCTGAGTTTAATGTGAACCACACTGTTTGATGGTCACTTGTCCCCAGATGGCAACCCACTTCTAGATCAGAGATCCTCTCACTGCCCCCGTTTGAGAGTATGAGGTCTAAGATTGCTCCCTCACGAGTGGGTTCTGAAACTAGCTGTCTAATGCCCGCCACCTGTAGGGCATCAAGAATGGCCCTGCTCTTGGAAGTGGCTGCAGCAAATGTCCTCCAGTTAACATCTGGCATATTCAGGTCTCCCATCAACAGTATCTCCCCTTTCTCTGCCATTCTAAGAATGCCTTCTATCATATCCTTGTCCATTTCCTCCCCCTGACATGGGGGTCTGTACACAACCCCTGTGCGGATTGTGGTGCCCTTTCCAGTCTCCAAGGTGACCCACAGTGCCTCCTCTCCTCCCTGTTTACTCTTTTGTTCAGTTGCTTTTATCCCTTCCTTTACATAGAGAGCTACTCCTCCCCCTCTTCTCCCCTGCCTGTCTCTCCTGTAGGTTATGTACCCTGGTATGTTAACATCCCAGTCATGGTTCTCTGTGTACCATGTTTCTGTGACTGCTACGATATCCAGGCATCCCTCTTCCATCAAGGCCACCAGCTCAGGGAGCTTGTTGCCCAGACTACGGGCATTGGTACTCATTACCCTCCACTTCCTGATGGCCTTACTCCCTTTTGCCCCATCCCTGTCCTTCTTGCCTTTGTCACTTTCTCCATTTACCCCTGCCCTTCTCCCTATCGACACCTCTATGTTGGTGTTTGCTGCACTTACTACCGTGATTATTTGGGGCTAGGATTTCCCTGCTCCTTTACAGTGCCTCCCCCCTTGGCTAGTTTAAAAGCTTGCCAATGAAGCATTTAAACCTATCACCTAGGATCCTGGTTCCCCTCCCGGACAGATGCAGCCCATCATGCCAGTATAGGCTTGCATCACTCCAGGTGGACCCCCAGTCCCCAATGAAGCCAAATCCCTGAGCTCCACACCAGTTTTTCAACCACTGATTGAATCCCATGGTGCTGAACACCCTAGCCTCTCCTATGCCATAGATGGGCAGCACCTCCGAGAAGGTTACCGTGCGTGCTACTTGACTAAGGCCCCTCCCCAATTCCATAAACTCTTCCTGCACTTCTCTAATCCCTCTCTTAGCCAGGTCATTTGTCCCTAGGTGGACAATGACATCCAGCTCCCTCCCCTGTGCAGCTGCTCCGGCAATCCTGAGGATTCGCTCCCTGTCCCTCCAAGCCATGGCGCCAGGCAGGCACCTTACCTCCCTCTCCCCTTCCTCCCCCAGTTCTACCTTCCTAACAATGGAGTCCCCCACCAGGAGTTGTTTCCTTCCACTGCAGGGTCCCTTGCCACCCTCCTGTGGGTCTCCTTTGTGGAGGTTCCCAGCATCCTCCTTGGTCTTCACTGCGGGTGCCTCCATAGAGGTCTCTACCATTTCCTTCACAAAAGAGAAATGGGAAAGAAATCTTATGTGGGTCGGGGGGGTGTACCCTAAATCCTGTTCTGGTGACACCTCAGGTTCAATTCCCTTCTCATGCTGGTTATAGTTATCATTATCATCATCGCCACCATATGCCAAAGTAATAATAATAATAACAATAGTCTTTATTTTTATGGCACCTTTCAAAAACCAAGGTGCCTAACAAAGTTTAAAAACATATCAAACATCTCAGCATCTTAGAAAATATATAAAAGCAGTAGGCACCAGAGGAGCAACAATAGCTGCTTTTTCAACAGGAGTAATCACAGGCTGCTGAGGAGAAAATAAGCACTGCAGCACCTAGAGTAAAGCTAAGGCCTGTTAGATCAGCAGGAGAGGGAGATTTAGTAGGCACGTGAGGAACCCCTTGAGGCGTTTCAGCCGGGGTGTCATGGTGCTTTGTCTTCAGCTTTTTTTTTGTTTGTTTTGGCAGGCACCAGAGAGTCAGATGGCTGAGTGCCTCTCTTGCCAGAGCCCTCACCCATATCAGGGGTGGAAATAGAGGCTCTGGAAGGACTTGCCACATTCATGGAGGGGGTGGACTGGTTAGAGCCCAGGGACCCCTCCTTAAGCCAGAGTCCTCACCCATATCAGGGGAGGAGTTAGAGGCTCTGGAAGGACTTGCCACATTCATGGAGGGGGTGGACTGGTTAGAGCCCAGGGAACCCTCCTCTAGTTTCCTTTTAAACGTCTCCCTGCATTTTTCCCACTGTTTTAGCAGGGAAAGACTTAAATATATCACAATCTTCATAAAATTGTTGTTGCCAAAGGCAGATCAAGCAAAGATCATGCTTATCTGACTTAGCAAACACCTCAGTACACTTCAACAATTCTTAAAACTAGGAGGTCCTTTAAAAAAACTTAAACATTTTAAACAGGGTTTTATTTACTCTAAAAATTGACTAGCTTTTTCATCATAAAAGTGCTAAAACATTGTGAGAAATGTATAGCGCTTGTCTCACTTTGTTAACAAACATAACACTTCTAGAAAAACTATATAAATACTTTCTTTACAGTTAGTATTGCTAATCAATTATATAAAAACCCTGCTATGAGGAAAAACAGTAAATAACAATAGACACAAGGCAGTAATGAAAAATAAGGCAAAAATACTTACTTTTTTTGGTCTTAGCAATCAGATGATCTTGATTGAGAGAAAGATGTCTAGGGCATCTGATGTCTTCAGCAGAGAGAAGAAATCTGAGGCAGCTCAAGGCAGTCTGAAAATAGATGCATTAGCTAAACATTCCATGATTAGCATATCATTCTATTTTCAGAGGCGCTGGAAACGGGGGGCGGGAGGGGCGGCGCCCACCACTTTTGTGAAGTGGGATTGCCCCTATTATATTGGAAGGGCAGCGGGGAGCGACTGGCGTCAGGGTTTTTTTTTTCTTCGGTTTTCACGCATTTATTCCCTTCCCCCCAGCCGCTATCCAGGAAGCATTTTCATTTTTTTTTAAAGGTGGGGAGTGGGGTCTAAACATACATCGTGCCCCAGCCAGCGGATCTGATTGAGATGGCAAACATATCTCTCAATCAGGTCCGCTTTAAGAAATGAAGGCGTGACTAAAGTTAGGGGCAGGTCGTGTGGGCTCTTTAAATGCCAACAGATTTCCTGCAGTTTTCCATTCCTGTTCCCAACTTCCTCTGGAGATGTGGACGGTGACATGCGGTGGACTACTTGAGTCGAGACGACTGGAACTGAACCAGGGGCAGTGAGAGCGAGAGTGAGCGACTACTAGCGCGTAGCGCCTCTTTATTTTTGCAGCTGCAGCAGCAAGTTGGCACCTGTGTGACTGTGGACCCGTGGGGTGACGCTCGGATGGACCGGTAACTTGGCGTAGTTGGAGTGAGTCTCGGAGAGGAGCGGCAGCCGGCAGGAGCCTGAAGAGGAGGAAGAAGCTAGTCGGAGAGAGAGAGGACTGAGGAGCCTGGCCCTGAACTTCTCTGGAATCCCTGAAGTGAAGAGGAGGGAGCTAGTCGGTAGTCAGAGAGGAGCCTGAAGAGGACAGGAGAAAGCTACCGGTCATCGTGACATGACTGAGTCTGTGCTGGGAAGGAGAATCGACGGCGGCACGCAAGATAACTTTAAGTCAACTTTGTCACCATACCAGCCACTACTACTAGAAAGTCTCACTCACTCACGTTTATTTTCCTTCATCACCTAAGGGTAGTATGTTCTTATTGGGCATTGATGGGATTTGAGGAGTCTCTGCAATATTTTCAACAGCTGTAGTATGTACACAGAAAATCTAAAACAGTGTGGGGCTAAATGAGTCAAATCCTTACAGGGATTAAAATGATGATTACATATCTTATGCTGGACCAACTCCTTGCAATTTGGCACTAAAAAGGGGGTGATTCCAATAAATTCACTATCCATTTCTTCAGCTCGTGCAGGTCAGCCCCCTGGAGAAACCTACAAAGCTGTCAGAAACTGACCAATGCTCATTTTTAATGCTTTAGTCACTGCAGAGTCAAAAAAACATACACCTTGCAAGCCAGTATTGTTTTTAATAACCCCCCCCCGTTCCTGCAGTAATGTGAGTGAGCAAATCCATTTAGAGCATAGGCTTTTTGTCATGTAACCCCCTAAACCAGCAGTCAATAAAAAAATCTTGACAGATTCTTGCACTGTTGGGAGTTCAAATGACCACATACTGCTGCTAACATAATTATGTGTATATCATGTCTCTCTCTCTATTGGCTCTGCACATCTGGCTTTTTTAAATTCCTGTGACTGGTGGCACTCACTAACTGAACAATGGACTTGACCCCCCCAACCCCTTCCTAGGACTTGAAAGGAAGGGTGTCCATTTTTGAGGGAATTTATGCTTAACTGTAATTATTTGATGTTGGGATAACTGGAGTTTTAGCACAAGAAAAAACATGTTTTGCTCTTCGCCTGGGAACTTAAAGAAGTCTATATAAAATGTGAGGGGTCCTTAAAAAACATGGTTTTGGTAAATTAACTGACTCTTTAAGCAATATATTATCAAATAACCTGCAATATTGATTGACCCTGAAATTAAACATTTGCAATGGAGAGCAGCTCTGTTTCGCATTTAATTTTCTCATCTTGAAGCCAGTGATAAATTAATATTTTTATAGGGTTACATTTTCGGTGTAGCATGTTTTCTATAAGATGTCTTTAGCGACTTTATTTTGAACAGGAACTGTTCATGTGGTGTGTGTGTGTGTGTGTGTGTGCTGACTTTTGATTTGGCCATGGCAGATCCTACACTTTGTTTCAGATTATTTTGATTACGTTTAACCCAATCGCTATTTGATCTTGACACATTGATATAATTTGGTTGATATATTGGCTTGGTTTATGGTTCCTTTAAGGATGTTGGTGTGTATCACAAATGTGTGCCTTTGAACTTCAATAAAGCTGAATTGTGCAATCTTTTAAGTGCTGTCGATTAATACCACCTTGTCTGACAAGTCCTAGAGATTTCAGTTCCACTTCATCAAGTTTGAAAATTAGGCTGTAAATCACTGCACCCTGCAGTCTAACATCACCCCTGCATTGCAAAGCTGAAATCGAGTTACACTTCTCCCCAATATCTTTAGTTGCAACCTTTATTGCCTTTTTATTGAAAATGATTAGTCATTTACAATGTATGAATAGTAAAATCCAGATAAGACATACAGCTTGCAGTGCCTTTCTCATGAAACCCCTGCATGGAGCTTGTCATGGCCTTGATGAAATAAAGGTATTTACTGCACATATTTAATATATATGTAACCCCTAGATGGCGCTATCCCAGGGGCTACTACCCCTGCCTGATTTGCCACTAACAGGTTGAGGGGCCTGGATCCAATGGCGGGTGCCTCCACCCAGAGGTCAGGGTTTACAATAGTTAAACTAACTTGGTCACAGCCCTCTGGGACACTGCAACCCCCCTTTCTTCCCACTAGTGGCCCACACAATACATCAAATTACCTTTACAGTATACACTTACCCCAGGACTGGTTCCGGCACTGGGACCTCCTGTGAAATAAGATACAGTGCAACAATCACAGTACAGTACTTTAACATAGACAAATACCTCAGGCAGTATAACTTTGCTGAAACAAGCAGCTCTGATTTATTTAGGGGGATATAACAAGGACAGGGGGAAATCAGGTTAATTAGCTTATCACTCTACTCATCTACCTATGGCTCTGTGCACAGGCCTATCCCTATCAGTTACTGTCCCTGGGTACCCAAGCCCTAGTGGCTAGTCCAAACCGTGGCAGCTGGTAGGGCCCTTTCACCACAGAGAAAGGAGAATTAAACAGTCAGCAGTACAGTAATTCCATTTGGATTTAATGTGGCAATTCAACAGGAGCGACCCTGAATTAGTACTCACGACCTCCAAACAAGATAAGATCCTTCAATGTCAGTAGGGCTCACTTGAGGTACACAAACCTCTTCACACATTTATATAAAAGAAAGCACTATACCAGGCAGGCTGCATCTGTATCCCGATCGCAATACTGCACAATACCGGAGAACACACAGCAGATTCAGTTCCTGACAGACCGAGTGCAATTTTCAGCAATTCCTCCAGTCTTCTACAGGGTGAGCCTGGTTTCTACTCTTCAGATATCCTTTGATTCTCTTCACAGGACGGATTCAGTCCTAACAAGCTGTTACAAGCTGCAGACCGGAACTCTGGGCCTTACACACGTTTTTGACTAAAACTGCACACTGAAAAAGCACAGGGCTCCTTCCTTCTTCACTGCCAAAGCTCAACTGAAACTCCAACCGACAAAACCGGGCACTTCCTTTGAGTTCCTCCCAGTTCTTGACTGGATTGGCTGTCACCACATAGACTGCTGCTGTTGGTCCAAAAGGTGCTGAAGTCTAAACTACATCTCCCAGAGTCACTGCTCATACAATCCTCTTGTGGCTGGCTCAGATTATGAGTCCAAGTTCTGATTCATCCAAGAGACCATTTTAGAGCTAGCTTACCCCACACTGATTGGTCCAGTTCAGCAGTTCAAAACCAGAATGGGGAACTAGGCAGACACTGTTCTGACTGCAAAAGAAAGCAGGTTAGACAAACTGTAATTTCATTATTACTGTAAATGATTTCTGGCAAACAGTTACATCTTTCAGATAGGTTCCCTTTGCACTCCTAGTGACTGCAAAAATGGAGTGAATTGGCAGCAGCTTGAGTGGTACTCAATCAAAGAAACACACAGTCCCCCATACAAACTAATTATGTCTGCAAGCAGATAGCTCTTAAAGAGACAGTACCAGAGGTTCTAAAACACTCACTGATAAATGGCTTAACGTCAAACACCATTCAGGCTTGGAGCATTCAAGCAAGCTCCTGGAAGTCTTTTAGGAACCCCCATTTGCAGGGGGTTACACCTTCCTGGCTTTGGGAAAGCTTGCGTCCGTCCAAGCAAGTACCCCATAAGTTTTAACTGCAACCGTATACATTTGCATTAGGCTCACATGTAATCATCAGTCAATATATCATTTTACCAAGAACACATTTCTGAAACATTGCAGTACGTCACTCTTTAACAGTATTACACACACATTGTACCATAACTCAAGTTATTACCTCTTGTACATGAAACCTGAAGAGAGGGGGCCTTCCTATCAGTTACCTTGGGGCTGGACGGGCAAGGGCACCATACTTAGAGGAGCAACACAAGTAACTTGGAGTTAGCACTGACGCTCAGTTTGGGCAATGAGCTCGGGACACATACACTCCTTTATGGACAACATTGAGAGGCAATCCACAGGCCTCCCAAGGAATCATAACTGAGGTGCACCACAGGCTTTACAGCTCGACCAGTCTTTCTAGGGGGAACTGTTACAGTCTCTGCACTCTGAGCCTCATTTTCAGCATTGTCCTCACTTGTCAGGGGAGTCTCCATGGGGGTAGAGAGGCTAGAACTTGGGGCACTTTCAGCTCCAGGAGTTACAGTTTCTGAGTCCACAACATTTGGCTCGTGTGGAGAGCTTTCAGACACTGGCAGTGGACTGTCAGGGCACTCAAAATACTCTTCTTGTTCTGGTGTATCACCAGTCTGCCCCAATCCATCATTTTCCTCCCCTGAAAGCTCAAACAGTTCAACCATGCACAATGATTCCATTTCATCTGATCTGATGCTTTGCACTTCACTTTCTGGGAGCAATGG
Source organism: Neoceratodus forsteri (assembly GCA_016271365.2). Lineage (NCBI taxonomy): Eukaryota > Metazoa > Chordata > Ceratodontiformes > Ceratodontidae > Neoceratodus > Neoceratodus forsteri. The sequence continues at coordinate 666,023,543 of CM057453.1, forward strand.
CTCCAGGGATGAAGCTGGGGGCTTAGACAGTCCAGAAGGCCCAGCTTTGTCTCCAGTATTGACTAGGGATTGCCCAAACAATTGACTCAGTTCGTAAGAAGGATAGTATTCAAAGTCACTCTCACTTTCTTCTGATATGGACTGACAGTCATGCTCAACTGGGACTTGTGGAGGGAACACTTTAACTTTGCTTCTGTAGGTGCAGACTTTCTTGATCTTTTCTTAGCAGCAGCTCTAGTCACTGGTCTAGAGGGGCATCTTCTAGGGGCTCAGACTCAATTAAGATTTGTCCAATGGGCGGTAAATGATTTCTATGCATTGTTTTACATCTTTGAATTATACTCAGGCCTTACTTTGTACACTGGCAGATCATCTAGTTTGCCCACTACAATGTGAGGGAGATGGTGCCATCTGTCAGCAATCTTGTGCTTGCCATGCAGTCCCAGATTTCTTAGCAATACCCGATCTCCCTCCTGGAGTTCCTGTGCTTTCACCTTTACAGTGGTCTCCATGGAGGGACCCACTATTCTGGACCAGTCTGGAGAGGCGATAGTGGGGGCCTGGGCAACTGACCTTGCCACAAAAGGACGTGAATTAGCATTTTTGGTGCCCTCACTGGGATCATGTCGTGCACCTCTTAACCACTGATTTGTTCTCCGAAGCTCTCCTTGTAGCCTATATGCAACTTTGTCAGTGTCTTTTGGGGACTGGCATTCCCTTTTCATGTGCCCATCTTTCCCACAATTATAGCAAAACATACTTTCTGGTTTGAGCTGGCCGAGGCGCCACACTGGGAGCCAGGGCGGGGTATTACTAACCTGGAAACCTGGGTGCCATCTCTGTCTGCGGCGTGGTAAGCATTTGGAGACATCTCGTCAGTTTCTCCACTTCCATGGTCAAGGAATTGAGTTTGGAGCTGTTATCAGCAGGAGATACATGGGTGGGTCCCCCACCCCATAGCAGATGCAGTCGGATATAGGTCAGGGCCCGTACTTGCAGGCGTGGCCTTCATAAAGGGACTGTTTTTGAATTCGGATCTCTCTCAACAGTTCCGCCCATTGTGGCATATCTTTTCCTCTCCAGAGCACTCATTGACTGCCAACCTCTGCCCCTGAACTTCACTTGATGGGTCACCTCAGTCACTCGGGTCGAGCGCAGCTATTGGTGCAGGTCCCTCCCGAGGTCGGTTTTTCTCAACTCCTCGAATTTCTCTCATTAACTCATCATAGGAGGGTGGGATTCCAGTCGATCTGCCAGGCGTAACTTGAAGCAACAGCAGTTCTGAGAAGGGGCAGACTTAGGATCCTGTCCAGCCTGGTTCGGTCCAGTTCAATCGCTGGCAAACTACCTTTTCTGAGGCATTCTTGCAACAATTTTTCCAGCCGAGATACATACACAAACAACAACTCCCTTGGTACTGTTGTGCATCTCTTACTCTCCACCATAGGTCCTCATCGGAATCTGGGCTCCCATACACATTCTCCAGGGCCTCAAGATAGGCCTGTGCAGTCACTTCAGGGTTACTGGCCTGCTTAGCATGAATGGTAGCCAGGGCAGGACCTCGAGGCTCTCACTAACCCTCTTTCGCTTTTCAGCTTCCGAGCATTGCCATTCTAGCACTTGGGGCAACATAGTCTATCCAGGTCTCCCAGTCATCCTCCCTTGGGGGTGGGAGGGTGCCAGAGAAGATCCTCAACCTTCGTAAGAGTCGTGACTAATGGCAGGTGCAGAAATTGAGTCTGCATTGGTTCAGCCACCATTATGGGCACTGGAGCGGGAGAAGGTGTTGGGGGAGGAACACCCCCAGGTGGCAAGAATAGTTTCTTCAAGTCCTCCACAGTTTTCCCTTCCCCCAGCAACCATTTAGCAAATTTCTCCTCAAAAGTTTCAGATAGTGGTGGGGGCTCATTCCCCCCCGGGTCTTTACTGTCCTTAGTTATCACTCTCCAAGCAGTGAGGGCTCCCTCTGGGGTAATGGTCTGTGGCACTTTGGAGCTATCTATGGGATCCTTAAACTCTACTAGGGCCAGGAAAGTGTGGGTGAGCAGATTAGCATGCCGACCCACCACCACAGGGTTTTGTAAACCTTCCACCTTGGAAAGTACTCCCTGCACAGTGTCCGTATTGATACCCAGGGGGATGTCCAGGATAAGCATAGCATTTTGGGGGTCGATCTCCTCCCCAGTACACCACTCCACCAGCCGGTGCACAGCCACTTCTGTCGGGGTACCCATTTTTTTCTTAACAGTGGTTCGTAAATATGGCCACTAGAGGACACACAATCCTAGCGGTGAGCCTCCAAGATGTAACCCCTAGATGGCGCTATCCCAGGGGCTACTACCCCTGCCTGATTTGCCACTAACAGGTTGAGGGGCCTGGATCCAATGGCGGGTGCCTCCACCCAGAAGTCAGGGTTTACAATAGTTAAACTAACTTGGTCACAGCCCTCTGGGACACTGCAACCCCCCTTTCTTCCCACTAGTGGCCCACACAATACATCAGAATTACCTTTACAGTATACACTTACCCCCAGGACTGGTTCCGCACTGGGACCTCCTGTGAAATAAGATACAGTGCAACAATCACAGTACAGTACTTTAACATAGACAAATACCTCAGGCAGTATAACTTTGCTGAAACAAGCAGCTCTGATTTATTTAGGGGATATAACAAGGACAGGGGAAATCAGGTTAATTAGCTTATCACTCTACTCATCTACTTATGGCTCTGTGCACAGGCCTATCCCTATCAGTTACTGTCCCTGGGTACCCAAGCCCTAGTGGCTAGTCCAAACCGTGGCAGCTGGTAGGGGCCCTTTCACACAGAGAAAAGGAGAATTAAACAGTCAGCAGTACAGTAATTCCATTTGGATTTAATGTGGCAATTCAACAGGGAGCGACCCTGAATTAGTACTCACGACCTCCAAACAAGATAGGGTCCTTCAATGTCAGCAGGGCTCACTTGAGGTACACAAACCTCTTCACACATTTATATAAAAGAAAGCACTATACCAGGCAGGCTGCATCTGTATCCCGATCGCAATTACTGCACAATACCCAGGAGAACACACAGCAGATTCAGTTCCTGACAGACCGAGTGCAATTTTCAGCAATTCCTCCACTCTTCTACAGGGTGAGCCTGGTTTCTACTCTTCAGATATCCTTGATTCTCTTCACAGGACGGATTCAGTCCTAATAAGCTGTTACACAGGCTGCAGACGGAACTTGGGCCTTACACGCTTTTTGACTAAAACTGCACACTGAAAAAGCACAGGGCTCCTTCCTTCTTCACTGCCAAAGCTCAACTGAAACTCCAACCGACAAAACCGGCACTTCCTTTGAGTTCCTCCCAGTTCTTGACTGGATTGGCTGTCACTCACAATAGACTGCTGCTGTTTGTCCAAAAAGGTGCTGAAGTCTAAACTACATCTCCCAGAGTCACTGCTCATACAATCCTCTTGTGGCTGGCTCAGATTATGAGTCAAAGTTCTGATTCGTCCAAGGGACCATTTTAGAGCTAGCTTACCCCACACTGATTGGTCCAGTTCAGCAGTTCAAAACCAGAATGGGGAACTAAGCAGACACTGTTCTGACTGCAAAAGAAAGCAGGTTAGACAAACTGTAATTTCATTATTACTGTAAATGATTTCTGGCAAACAGTTACATCTTTCAGATAGGTTCCCTTTGCACTCCTAGTGACTGCAAAAATGGAGTGAATTGGCAGCAGCTTGAGTGGTACTCAATCAAAGAAACACACAGTCCCCCATACAAACTAATTATGTCTGCAAGCAGACAGCTCTTAAAGAGACAGTACCAGAGGTTCTAAAAACACTCACTGATAAATGGCTTAAACGCCAAACACCATTCAGGCTTGGAGCATTCAAGCAAGCTCCTGGAAGTCTTTTAGGAACCCCCATTTGCAGTGGGGTTACATATACAACAGGTATGGTTTTTATTATTAGCAGAGGACCCTTTAAAACATGTCGGTCTCAGAAAGACACGCTATTTTTTAAGATGATGCCACACTGTGTTTTTAAACAATTTATACGGTGCTGTAACAACAATGAAATGATGGTTAAGCATATTTTTATGCCCTTTCAATTCCCTCTCAGCAGGAAGCAATTCTATAAAATAAAATGGCCAGCGTTCTGGTACTTCAGTCTGTTTAAAGCAGTCAAAATGAAGTGCAAGCGGCTGTGGACACAACAGTCTTAAGAAGCAGTAGGGGCAAAATGAAGTGTGCATGCACGATTTACATATACCAGTTGACAGTCTGGGACTCCTCTAAGGCAGCAATGCATTATTGTAGGGATGAAGCCTGTCTGCGGTTGGCAGCTAAGCAGCTGCAGAACACTTTTAATTTTTCAGCTTTTTATTTTAATGGAGGATTGCTTGTTTACTGAGGAGGAAAAGTCAACTACTGTGTGGCAAGTTTTTTTTTCAAATTAAAATGCACTTACCGCCAACGTCAAATGATGGTGGTGGCCAAGTGTCTGGTGGCACTATATGAGGGGAAAGTGGAGGGAGGTGCATGCATGGAGTGAGGGAACCCCAGTGTATAATGGTGAATTATAACTGGGGTTTCCTATGGGAGAAAACACTCCCCAGTTATTAGGTATTTGTGCTTGGGGATCAGGAAAACTAGTCACTTACAACTGTGGAGTACAGTGTGATTGTGATCTATTTGATTAGAGCACCAGATTTGGAACCTGGAGATCAATGGTTCAAATCCCACTATGGACACTGACTGGAATGTGATCTTGGGTAGAACTAAAGCAGGAGCCCACTGGAAGTGGAATGTTGTATTAAAGCTGAGGTAGTCTGAGTAAATAACTTGGAATGGAAATATCTGGTGGTGGCGGTGGCATGTCTAGTGTGGAGTGTGTGAATAGACCTCTGTGGGACTTGCTACCTTGATGAGGTACAAAGGCTTGTCACAATGCAATATTGTAACCAAAAGCCAGTCTGTTAGTCTGGCACATGGTGGTATGTCTAGTGTGGAGTGTGGAGTGTGTGTGTGTGTGTGTGTGTGTGTGTGTGTGTGAATAGACCTCTGTGGGACTGGCTACCTTGATGAGGTACAGTCAGAGGCTTGTCACAATGCAATATTGTCACCAAAACAAAAGCCAGTCTGTTAGTCTGACACCTGTTGGTGGTGGTAGCATGTCTAGTATGGTGTATGTTTGTGCCTCTGTGTTGGTGGGGTGGTGGTGTGCTGGCATACAACACAGAAAATGATGCTAGCGTCTGAGAGGGCATTGACTGTGGAGGTGTAGCTCACCTTAACAGGTGTGGGTGGGTAGCAGTGGGGTCCAGTTGGTGTGCACCTCAAATTCCTGGCTACACTGCTGCTGCAGAATGGAATGAATTGTTGCGTGCACATTATAACATGCTTGCCCTTGCTCCATCCTAGCTCCTTGCCTTTGAATCTGCAGTGCTGTGCCACCCGCCCCGACATTAAAACTTAAACAAAAGAAACTGACACCTACTTGTTGTTAAATCCCTCGGCCAGCAGAGACGAGTTGCAAAGTGGTAAATTCGTAGAACTTAGCACTGACTTCTTAGTTTTTTTTTTTTATTCTATTCATTCAGGGCAGGCAGCTCGGTTGCAGCTTTAACACCTCTGTCTAGTGCAGTTGTGTTATTGGGGGTGGTCTGAATAAAACAATTAACATTTAATTTTATTTTTCATGAATACACAATCGTAGTCACCATATTATATTGTGGTATGGATGTGCTATAATGTAGGAGTCTACTGGAAAGCAGCAGTCATAGTGTGTGAACAAAGAATTTAAAAAAAAAGATAAACACATAATTGTGCCCTGTCCAGCAGCTGTTATAACACTTAACAGTGTGGGAAGGAGGGAGGAGTAAGAGATCCCAAGAGAGGTTAAAACAGGGTGAAGAGGACCTAGGGAAAAATAAGCAAGTTAGTGAAAGGAGACTAAAGACAAAGAATGGTTTATTCATTTATTTATTTATAAATTTTAACACGACAGTCTCTTGAGCAAAATCTCTTTTTGAAGGTAGACATCACCAAAATAGTCAAAGCGTAATGGTCTGAAAGCATAAACACTGTTTTTGTAACATCTGTGTTGGTCCAATAAAAGGTATCACACCACCATTTACACAGAAACACAGAATTTGACAGCAGATAAGGACCGCTTGGCCCACCTAGTCTGCCCATTTTCCTACCTAACAGATAAGCTGCAGATCCTAGTTAACCAACAGCTTACTTTCTCTTACCCCCCCACTAGGACTGCCTTATGTCTGTCCCATGCATTCTTGAATTCCCCACTGTTCTTGACTCCACAACCTCCTCAGGGAGGCTGTTCCATGCATCCACAACCCTCTCCGTGAAAAAATACTTCCTGACATTACCTCTGAGCCGTCCCCCCTCTATCTTCAAATTGTGCCCCCTTGTTCTTGCACATCTCTTTTTCTGAAAGATGCTACCCTCTTGGACTTTGTTGATTCCCTTGAGGTACTTGAAAGTTTCTATCACGTCCCCTCTCTCCCTTCTTTCCTCAAGGGTATACATATTAAGCTCCTTTAGTCTTTCTTCATATGTCTTCTGGTGCAGACCCTGCACCATTTTGGTTGCCCTCCTCTGGACAGCCTCCACTCTGTCTATGTCTTTGCGGAGATGGGGTCTCCAGAACTGCACACAGTACTCCAGATGGGGTCTCACCAACTGTCTGTACAGAGGGATAACAACTTCCTGTTTTCTACTATTGATGCCTCTTTCTATGCATCCCAGTATCCCTCCAGCCTTCCTTACTGCCTTCTCACATTGCTTGCCCACCTTTAGGTCATCTGATATAATTACCCCCAGGTCCCTTTCCATTTTTACTGTTGTCAGTATCTCACCCCCATTGTGTACTCTTGCCCAGGGTTTTGTTTCCCATGTGCATTACCTTACACTTCTTTGCATTGAATCTGAGCTGCCATATGTTTGACCATTCCTCCAACCTTGCCAAGTCCCTTCTCATCCTTTCCACTCCATCTTGTGTATCAACCCTGCTGCAGATCTTTGTGTCGTCTGCAAAGAGACATACTTTTCCTTCCAGTTCTTCTGCAATGTCACTTATAAAGACATTAAAAAGGACCAGTCCCAGTACTGAACCCTGCGGTACCCCACTAGTAACCCTCCTTTCTTCACTGTGTACTCCATTTACTACTACCCTTTGCGTCCTGTTGTCTAGCCAGTTTTTTATCCAGGCTACCACCTTGGGGTCCACTCCAAGGCTGGCTAACTTGTGTATTAATCTTTTGTGTGGGACTGTATCAAATGCCTTGCTAAAATCTAGGTAGGCCATGTCCACAGCCCCTCCCTGGTCTACTACTTTGGTCACCCAGTCAAAGAAATCTATTAGATTTGTCTGACGTGACCTTCCCATTGTGAATCCATGCTGCCTTGGGTCCTGTGCCCCACTGGTCTCTAGGTACTCAACAATTCTTTCCTTCAGAAGTGATTCCATCATTTTCCCTACCACTGAGGTCAAACTAACTGGTCTGTAGTTTCCTGCCTCTGTCCTGCTCCCACTTTTTGTGAAGAGGAATTACATCTGCCCTCCTCCAGTCCTCAGGTACCACCCCATCCTCCCATGATTTGTTAAAGAGAGTAGTCAGCGGTGTCACTAGTTCTACCCTTAGTTCTTTTAGAATTCTTGGGTGAATCCCATCAGGCCCCATTGCTTTGTCCACCTTCAATTTAATTAGTTCTTTCAGAACCCTTTCTTCTGTAAATGGACTGGTATCGACCCCCATCTTCGGAGTGTTTCTCTTGTTTGGCTTAGGTACCTCCCTCCTCTTCCTTTGTGAATACTGAGCAGAAATATTCATTCAGTATCTCTGCTTTTTCACTGTCCCCCTCTACCCACATTCCCTCCCCTTTATTAAGCCTCAGTATCCCTCCTTTGGTCTTTCTTCGCTCCCTAATGTACCTATAAAAGGTCTTATCCCCCTTCTTAACATAATTGACTATCCTTTCCTTGGTTTGGGCCTTTGCTATTCTGACTGCCTTCCCAGCCTCTTTCTGCTTTAACTGAAAGCAGTTTACTTCTGGATCTACCTCAAAGTAAACAACTTAAACCCTTTATTGGTCAATGATGTGCTGAATATGAAATACAGAGCATGGGTGCCATTTGTATTTAGTTATACAAAAATGAGATGACAGCAGCTTGTTTTATGGTGTGTCCTGGGGGAAAAAAGTTTGATGCATATTTCACAGAAAATTGCACAGTGTATGTTTTTAACCCTATTTCTTGTGGAACATGAGTTCTGGTTTAGTTTGCTGTGTAACATGCAAGTCAGTCATAACTATTCCCAATGACTGGTCTATTTCTCTGTTAAATACAGCCATACCTATAGATCTGGCATCTGGGAGCACTAGGTTTGACAGACCAATATAGCATCATTTTAATTCTAGCACCATTTGTTGTTTGTTTTGTTTTAGTTAACAGATCAGCCACACTAGGCTGAAGACCTATTGACGTGTGCCATCAAAATGGACAATAAACAGTTCACGCTGGCTGACACAGCTTATAATAAATACTGCCAGTTTATGTACAGATATGTACAAATATTTACATGGCTGAAACTGTTGATTAAAATCTTCCAGTTAAAAACTTAAAGCATAGCATTTATTAAGAGATTGTGCAAATAAGTGTTCAGTTGTTCTAATTGCTTGGGATTGCCAGGACTGACATCTCAGAAATCTAGGAATTCTGGAGGTCAGGGGTAAGGGGCAACAGACTTCCTGGAAAACATAAACTGAACTTACAAACTTAAATGGGCAGACTGGGTGGGCCATAGGCCCTTATCTGCCGACACTGTCTATGTATCTATGTATCTATGTAAAAAGTGGTGATGTACAAATGTGTCTGTAAAGTGAGCTGGGTGTGGAGGAGGCAGCTGTCAGAGTGCTTAGAATGATTAATGATGCATGTTGTTGTTTACGTAGTGTGGCACTTGTTTGTGGTGGCACTGGCAGACAATGCCATGGAATCTGCCTTGCATGTTGGACTGGATTGGAGTATGGCACTGGAGTGTTCAGGGGTGGTAAATGAAGTTGGCACTCTACATGACTTGTGTGAGAAACCACTGTGAGTGGTATAGGGAGCGCTGTTAAAAAGCAGTACCACTATGTCAAAGTTCTCCCTGTGGGCACCGTTTATAAAACAACTGAGGTTTGATGTGATTCTCATATAAAAACAATTCAATGTTGGATGAATAGCGTATAGTGCTTGCATGCACTGAACTTTGGCCTTTCTCTGTCCCCACCCTTGGCGGAAGAGCCAGGCAGTGATAGGGAATTGATGACCCAGCAGCAAGGGGAGTAAGCATCTCAGAGAAGGAAGAGTTGGGGAAGTTGGGGGCATTTGAAAATTCTGAGTTGCAGCTGCTGGGATAGGTTGGCTGATATGTGACATATGGGAGGAGGAGGCAAATTTCACAATACTGAATCATAGACATGACAAAAGCCCTGCCATTGTAACAGTTGGGCAGCTGAGTAACAGTGGCATAAAAAATAGTTTCATTGTCGGTACCAGCCAAATCATGCATTATAAATTTTATTGGACTCTCATCTTGTACACTAGTGGTGCAGTACACAAGCATTTTTATGCATGGATCACTAACCAAGAATATCTAAAGTAGGCCCAGTAGTTGAGGATTAATATTAACTATTGACAAAGATTGGGAGGAGGGGTGAGGAAGGGCAAGATATATAAAAATGTTTTTTTGCCATAGTCATTTTATTGCTAGCGTGCTTAATGTTCATGCTGCAGTACCTCATCAGAAGATGGTAATTGGATGGGTTCACTAAACTGTATACACAAAATTATTTCTCAGAACCTGCACGGTCTCATTACATTCAAATATGCCATGTTCTGAGAGACGAAAAGACAGATGGAGAAACAACTGGCTGATATTGCTGCCAAGACGCCAAGAAAACTAAATTACTGGTTTGGGAGTGCCCAGGTACCAATATCTTCAGAGCATGCAAGGGACATCGCTGCTGAGAATAATACCACTGACACTGCCACAAGCACTGCAGCTGTCAGCTGTACCGGTATTGTAAGTGATAATGTAACTGTGCATACAGCTTCACTGCCAATGGATTCGATAGAGTCAAATGCAGCCATGTTTGTTTCAAATGCTGCATCTGTGCCAGAACTAACATGTTCCTTGCCTGATGAGGATTTTCTTGCAGCTGCTATTCCAGTGTCCCTGGATGTTAAAGCCTGCTCTGATAGAGAAAACAGAGCTGCAGAGCTGTTCCCCATGAACAGCAAAAGTGATGGCAACATCATGCATGTCTCTGAGAATACCCAGCTCACAGCAGTTGACCCAATGCCTGAATCTGCTGTCTCTTTGTCTCTCCCCTCCTGTTCTGAGAACACCTGGGTCACTGCAGTTGAAGCAGTGTCTGAATTTGCTGTCTCTTTGTCTCTCCCCTCCTCTTCTGAGAAAACCTGGGTAACTGCAGTTGAACCAACCGTGTCTGAATCTGCTGTCTCTTTGTCTCTCCCCTCCTGCTCTTCTGTTTGTTGCCACAGTATTAACAGTGTTTTTCAACCAAGCAGTGTTATAGACACGTCCATCAAACAAGTCATTCTGCAAACCAATGGGAGAACTGAAACAAGAACTTGTCAAACACAGTGGTTTTCATCTTTCAGCTGGCTAACCTACTGTGTTTCAAAAGGATGTGTGTTCTGCTACTACTGCTGGGCAGCAGTGGAAAGAAAACTAATCACAGGCAGTCGTTGTGGTGAAACAGTCTTCATTTCATCAGGATTTAGTGATTGGAAGAAAGCAATTGACAAATTTAAGAAACATCAGACATCATTATTCCACCATGAAGCTGTTGAGAAGTATACTGCATTCAACAACACAAGGATGAATGTTGGTGCTCAGCTCAGCCAGCATCTTGCACAGGAACAGGCGAGAAACAGAGACCTGTTCCTGAAACAGGTAAATGCAATACAGTTTCTAGTTCGACAAGGGCTAGCAATTTGTGGCAAAGAAGAAGAGGAAAGCACACCTGAGGTGAGAAATGCTGAGTAGGGCAGTTGACATACTAGAACTACTGAGATGGATCCAGGAAGGGAAATATCAGAGTTCTGATATTGTGAATGAGGTCATGGAACTCATGGCACATCAGCTGCTGAGGAACCTTCTGGAAGAGATATGCAATGAATCAAAGCTGTATGCAATCATAGCAGATGAATCTTGGGATATTAGCCAACATGAACAGATGACAATATGTATACAATGGGTTTTCCTGCCCCAATTTGTTATACATGAAGATTTTATTGGGATGTATGAAATGGCAAAGACTGATGCAGAATCCATCACCAGTTCCATTAAGGATGTTTTAGTAAGATGTAATTTACCAATCAACAACTTGAGGGGACAGGCGTATGATGGAGCAGCAAATATGAGTGGATGCATTTCTGGAACTGCAACAAGAATTAAGAGAGAAAATCCACTAGCATTGAATGTCCATTGTGCAAACTATCCTTGGAACTGGTGTTGCAAAACTGTGGCAAATGAGTGATGCCATTGAAGATGCCTCAGCTTTGTCCAGAATTTAAGTGTGTTGATTCGGGGATCACCACAGAGGCTGGCACTTTATGAAAATATTGCAGTGAATGACAGTGAGGACCCTTACATGATGATAGAAGGCCTGCACTTACTTTGTCCAACAAGATGGACAGCAAGAACAAAGAGTATCAAGTCAGTTCTCAAAAACTATGGAGCACTCCATGACACCTTAGAGGAGCTGAAACGAGACAAAGCTACAGATGTACGAACTAAAGTCAAAGGCCTGTTGTCAGTGATGAAAAAGTTTCTGACCTATTTTGGACTGGTTGTATCATGCAATATATTCAGCGTATCAGAACAAGTGGCTTCAATCTTGCAAACAAAAACACTAACAGCAGAAAGTACAATGATGAGCGTAAACTCCCTGAAGAAGAATTTACAAAGCCAGTGCAATGACTTTGACCAGGTCTATGAAGGCATCAAAGAGAAAGCACAACTACTGAAAAATGTGAAGGAGCCAAAACTTCCCAGACAGTGCTATGTCCCAGCAAGGCTGCAACATGGTAGTGCACCGCATCACCATCCCGAATCTGCTAAGGACTGGTATCGACAGTTGTACTATGAAGCCATTGATGCTTGTCTTGTTGAACTAGACCGACATTTTGATCAAGAAACCTACACTTTGCTATCATCCATGGAGAATTTGTTGCTTCAAACAGCCAATGCAAAGGCGTTTTCAGTTCCTCCTCAGATAACACAGTTGTATGGAGATAAGAACTTGGACATTGACATTCTGAATACACAAATGAACTTGCTCCCAGGACTTGTGCAACAGGTTTTGCCAGAGGTGAGGGCAGTAACTTCAATCAACACCATTATTGATGCCTTAGTGGGAAAAGAATGCCAGCAGCAGATACTGTATTCAGAAGTAGTGAAGCTCATTCAAATTTACCTCCTCGTCCCAATGAGTACAGCAACTGGGGAGAGATCCTTTTCAACACAGCGGAGGATAAAGTCTTACTTAAGAAGCACCATGACAGAGAAGAGGTACAATCACCTAATGCTGTTGAACATTCACGAAGAGAGAACAGACAAGTTGGATCGGACACAAAGTTTGTGCAACGAAATGAAAGATGACATAACTTTTTCAGAAAAATCTGATATGGAAATTCTGTACTTTAGGGAACAATTCATATGGTGGTAAATTTGTTGTTTGGTTGTGGTGGCCACCAGGGTCTGGTGAAGGCTTGTACAGGCATACCAGCCTGAAGTGGTGACCAGAGCATTCATGGGATGATTTGGTGGCCACCAGGGCCTGGTGAAGGCTTGTACAGGCATACCAGCCTGAAGTGGTGACCAGAGCATTTCTGAGATGATTTGGTGGCCACCAGGGCCTGGTGGAGGCTTGTACAGGCATACCAGCCTGAAGTGGTGACCAGAGCATCCATGGGATGATTTGGTGACTACCAGGGCCTGATGGAGGCTTGTACAGGCATACCAGCCTTAAGTGGTGACCAGAGCATCCATGGGATGATTTGGTGGCCACCAGGGCCTGGTGGAGGCTTGTACAGGCATACCAGCCTGAAGTGGTGACCAGAGCATTCATGGGATGACTTGGTGGACACCAGGGCCTGGTGAAGACTTGTACAGGCATACCAGCCTGAAGTGGTGACCAGAGCATCGAGGATTAATTCATGGCAGAAGTATAGATGTGATGGTAAATTGGTTGGTTGGGTGAGTCTGTGGTGTGCAGTAGCAACAGTAATGGAATGAATGAGCAGATGGCTTTCCTCTATTGAATTCTTAGGGAACAGTGGCCAATTTCCAAATGTATCCTACTCCTCCATCCATCCAGACTTTGCTGTAAAAATCTGTTTTATACCCATATTGTTGTACAATAATATTGTTTACTGTCATTGTATACTATGATTCTTTAATAAATACACTTTACATTGTACACTGTGATTCATTAATAAATAAGCTGTGTAAACTTAATGGCTCTGTGTCATTATTTCCCAAGCCTCAGGAGTTTACCTTGTCACTGGTGGTTGGGCTTAACTACTAACTTAATTCATGGCAGAAATATAGATGTGATGGTAAATTGGTTGATTTGGTGGCCACCAGGGCCTGGTGGAGGCTTGTACAGGCATACCAGCCTGAAGTGGTGACCAGAGCATCCATGGGATGATTTGGTGGCCACCAGGGCCTGGTGGAGGCTTGTACAGGCATACCAGCCTGAAGTGGTGACCAGAGCATCCATGGGATGAGTTGGTGGCCACCAGGGCCTGGTGAAGGCTTGTACATGCATACCAGCCTGAAGTGGTGACCAGAGCATTCATGGGATGATTTGGTGGCCACCAGGGCCTGGTAATGGCTTGTACAGGCATACCAGCCTGAAGTGGTGACCAGAGCATCAAGGATTAATTAATGGCAGAAGTATAGATGTGATGGTAAATTGGTTGGTTGGGTGAGTCTGTGGTATGCAGTAGCAACAGTAATGGAATGAATGAGCAGATGGCTTTCCTCTATTGAATTCTTGGGGAACAGTGGCCAATTTCCAAATGTATCCTACTCCTCCATCCATCCAGACTTTGCTGTAAAAATCTGTTTTATACCCATATTGTTGTACAATAATATTGTTTACTGTCATTGTATACTATGATTCATTAATAAATACACTTTACATTGTACACTGTACACTGTGATTCATTAATAAATAAGCTGTGTAAACTTAATGGCTCTGTGTCATTATTTCCCCAGCCTCAGGAGTTTACCTTGTCGCTGGTGGTTGGGCTTAACTGCTAACTTCTATCCTGAAGTTAGTGGAACCAAAAACTTCTAACTCATTAGTGTGAAGACTACATGCTTGGGACTGGTGATGCACATTACTATGGCAACTCTCTGTTTCACCTGGGCAGCCACTGTATCAGGTTAAGCAATGGATGGTTCAAACTTCATGTGGAGCTATTGGGGGGAATGGGTCGACAGCTGCTTTCTTAATATAGCTGCACACTTGAGCAGACTTAGACTGGGTGGTCTATTTCTGCTGGCACATTCGTATGTCTGTAGTTGCATAAATATTCCTATATAGGACTGCATTCTTAACGTTATGATGTGTGTACATGATTTATTGTATTTTTGTATGGCAAAAACTGGTGTCGAAAAAGTGCCCTTTTTACTCTCACAAGTGCCCCTCTGAGCCTCCGCCCCCTCAGTTTTTACTCTCTTCTGGCACCTATGTCTATTTTCTCTGTTTTCAAAGAGAACTGCAAAGAGTACTAATATTAGTGGATTCCTGGGGTTAGAACTTATGAAATATATATAAGTATTCATTACATTTCATTTGCTGCCTTTTACGTTTTGTCATTTTAAGTTAAACCGTAGTTTTAGTGTTTAAATTGTAAGTTTTCTCACTTTCTCCCAGTTCGGTATAACAAGGGGAAAGCCGAGGTTTATTTTATGTTTATCGGAGTTTTCTTACTAAAAATTCTGTTAGTTATGTTTAATTTTATTAGGCAAACTTTCAAACCTATGCTGCTCAGTACCAAAAGTCACTATGGCATTCAGTCCTTGTTATGGCAGTCAAGGCTCAGACTCCCCTGTCAGATGATCTAGCCAAAACAGCTAAATTTGGTTTTGGAGCAGCCAAATACCAGTTCAAATGGCTGCTGACTCTAATTACACTGCTGCCAGATGGATGGCAAATACAGTGGTTCAGAGGAGGTTTGCCTGACTGCAAGTCACAAACCTCACTCAGGAGACCCAAACCAAGGCTCTGGATTTGCCAGTCGGGGGTTATTACCTCTTTGGAGAAAAGATAAAGGCTTACATGAACAAGCATTTGTCAATGCCAAACGTTCGCTTGCTTTCTACCTGAACTGATTACTGCAACAGCATGTTAACAGCCTATGCTGATTAACTGCTTACTGCTACAGGAGGGGTGCAACTCAAAGCCAAATGGATTTTGTGGGGCACTGGCCCCCCGGCCCCCCAGCTCCACCACTGACTACAGTATTTTCAGCTGAAAGATTATTTTTCCTGAGGTCAAAGAATGAAGAAAATGTTGTTTGTTTACATCTATATCTATATCTATATATATATCTATATCTATATATATATATATATATATATATATACACACACACAAATATATATATTATATATATTCATGGCTAAAAAGTCCATTTAATGCATAAGTTAGGGTTTTCCACAGCGATAAAAGCAAGGAAATTTGGTGTTAGGGTTTCCATCCCTTGCACCCCACTCCACTCCTGCCCGACCAACAGGCATCGGGGTGTGCGTTGGGGTCATCTGCCTTAACTCTCACCCCATTCCATGTCTAAATAAGCTGAGGTGGTGCAGTATAGGAGAATGGGGTGAGAATTAGGATCGATGACCCCAATGCACACCCCGATGCCTGTTGGTAGGGGCGGGGTGAGCGTGGGGTGTAAGGAGTGGCAACCCTAACACCAAATTCCCTTACTTTTGTCACTGTGGAACAACCCTAACTGATGCATTAAATGGAGTTTTTTGCCATGAATTTCCCTTCTTTTTGAGAATGTGCACTATAAATAGTGAATGGAATGTGTGTCCAGAATTGTGTGTACATCCATTCAATGGTCGCACAGTGCCATGAACAAACAACGTAACATGCACAATTCAGCAACTGTAGGTCCCAATGACCCAAAAATTGTCACAGTCAAAGATGTATAATTAATCTTTGCACATTCCAAATGCCAGGCAAATCGGACATATGGTTCAGAAGTTATTGAAGCATAAAGAACCAAATTTTCATTCATTGGAGTTGCATAATTCCTCACCTGTTAATGTTTTACACACCAAACCACTGCAAGGCACCTCCATACCACTAGAGCTACCTACGCTATAAATTTCAAGCCAGTAGCACCATGCAGAATGCTATGCCCAAAATGTTAACTGCATCACACAGTATCTCTGCAGCGAATCATTTTTCAAACATGTAAACATTATAAGTCACATCTCCAGGACATTCACTCAACACCCTCCAAATTTCATGTAAAAAGAACAAACCGTTCCAGAGATATTCAATTTTTACATTTCTGCACCATTTTTAGAAGTCTTCCGCCACAAAATGGCGGAAATCGCAGCTGAACATGCACTAAAATGGCAGACCTGGTGGCTGAAAAATCGGTAACTACAAAGCGGGACAACTTCAAATGGCAATAACTCTGGAACAGAATAACGTTTTTTCACCAAACAAAAACTGCCATGTTCCTTGAACAAAGGTCTTTCTATGAACCAAGGTTCAGACCAATCAACCACACACTGGCTGTGCCATGCATCATTGAAGACAGTGCAGAAAAATAGCAAAAACATTATGTTTTGCACTACACTATGCAAACGCAAAAACACGAACGGCAACGTTAATGCAAACGGTGATGGAAACAGTGAGGTAAAAGAAAATAGTAACGGTAACACACATGGTGATGCAAACAGAAATGATAACACAAATGGTAAGAGAAATGCAAGCGCAAATGTAAATGAAAACAGAAATGGTAACGCAAACGCTAACGGCAAAAGAAACGCAAATGGTAATGAAAACGATAATGCAAATGCTAACGACAATGGAAATGCAAATGATAATGAAAACAGTAACGAAAATGCAAATGGTAACACAAACGCAAACAGAAACGTAAATGGTAACGGTGATGCAGAAGGAAACAGTAACGCACTCGACAACGAAAACACTACTGAAAACGCAAACGCTAAGTCCAACGAAAATGCAAACGCAAATGGTAATGAACACGTAAATGGTAATGGTAAAGCAATCGGAAATGCAAACGGTTATGGTAACACCAATGATAACGCCAAAGAAAACACTAAAGCAAACATAAATGTAAACGCAAGCGTGTATGCAAATGCATTAGTAACACACACGGTCATGGTAACGCAATTGGAAATGCAAACACTTACGGTAACACCAATGATAACACCAAAGGAAACACAAACACAAACGTAAAGACAAACGCAAGCGCGTACGCAGATGCAAATGGTAACGCACACGGTGAAACAAAAGTAAATGCAAACAAAAATAGTAATGGAAACGCAAATGGTAACAGTAACACAAACGCAAGCGCAAACACAAACGGTAGCGCACATGGTGACGTAAACGGAAACACTAACGCAAACAGTTACATAAACGCAAATAGTGACAGTAACGCAAATGGAAACGCAAAGGGTAACATACATCGTGATGCAAAAGTAAACGAAAACAAAAAAGGTAACAGTAATGCAAACGCAAAGGGTAACACACATGGTCACGTAAACAGAAACGCTAACGGTAACGGAACTGCAAGCGGAAATGCTAATGGTAGCAATAATGCAAACAATAACGCAAACGTACACCCTTTTTTTCCCAAAAAGGTGCATTCAAAAGCACAGTGAATACAAAGAATGTATGCATAATAATGGACCTTGGAGCAGAAAATTAGCACTTGGAATACTAAATTCCTTGTATCTCAGGAACCGTATGACGTAGAAAAAAAATTTAAATCTCATATTATTTATGACTTTCCTGGCTAGTTTTGTACTTAGCTCCCTACTGGGGGCCTAAGTATTCTTCCAACGAAAAGTCCGTATCTCGGACCAATTTCGAGATATGGGCCACGAAAGGTGCGGCGGACGCCATAATGTTAGCCTATGGGAAAAATTGTCAACTTCCGAATGCTGTAACTTTGCAGCCCTTTAATATTTTGTCACCAAACCACCAAAGGGCACATCTGTGAGATCTTGACTTTCTTCCCTCCAAATTTCAGCCCAAAAGTCCAAACCATTCTTTTGCAACAGGGTGGCAAAGATTCCCTATTGTTTTGACCATAGTGTCGCAAAGTACTTTCACAAATTACGATACTTTCGCAAATGAAATCACGAAAGTGTCACTACTTTTTACAAAAATTTAAAAAACATTTCTGGGGTGTTTTGCCCCCCAAAAAAGACATGGCTAGCATTCTCAGGGCTCGACTAGGTGAACACGACAAGAATTGTGTCCCTAGAAGGTCCCAAATTTAAATGCCAAGCATTTCTGTGACCACCAGCTGAAAACAAGATGGTTCATCTGCAACACTACAAGGGCCATTTGTGACACTAAAAACTGCATTTGCGACACTTTCGCATATTTTGTTAACTTTTCCCATTGACTAAAATGGGAAACTTGTTTTTTGAATAACCTTTCAACCGTTTAATATTTTTTAACAAAATCTTTGAAAGGCACATCAGGTACCCCAGCTGCATGTTCCCTGAAGGCTTCAGACCGGTCGTGCAAACTGTGCGACCTGTAGGCGTGAGCAAAGAATGTGCAGAAATGCGTAATTTGTGCATTTTTTGGCACTCTGTAGCTTCGCAACCGTACATCCGACCATAACGAAACTTGGCAGATCTAGTGATCTATGGCACCAGACTGTGCTTGCCAAATTTCAGGCAAATCCATGGTACAGTGGCAAAGTTATTATGCTGCCAAATTTCAGATTTAACCTTAAATGGGGTACTCCGCATCTAGGGTAATTTCTGGGTGCACCCAAGGGTGGGAGGCGGGGTTTTTAGTAGGGGTATCATTGATCTGCAAAGTGTTATGCTGTTTGAAGCCTCCCTTTCCTCCTCCCCCTTCCCAAATAAATACTTTCACTGTTTGCCTGTTAACTTTTGTTGCTGTGACTTATTGTGATATAGAGTTACGGTCGGTGGGGGATTGTTATTGTGTGGGGGAAGTGTCTTGGGCGGGCAGCTTACATATTTTCCTCTGGGGTGGTAACCTGCTCTCTGTCCACAGGTATCCCTTGCTACTTACCCCAGCTGAAGGCACTGCACCGTACTTGTTGTTCACTGCAGAATTCAGGCCAACCCCCTCAGAGGTATGCACAGAGTTGACCTGAGGGCCCCGGAGCAGCCAAGGTGAGTTAAAGGGCTGTTACATATGTTTAAGTAGTCTTTGATATAAATGAAAGCCAATGCTTTGTTTAAGCAGTCTTTGATGCAAATGACAGCAAGTGCTATGTTTAAGCAGTCGTTGATATAAATAAAGGCCAGTGCTTTGTTTAAGCAGTCTTTGATATAAATGAAAGCCAGTTTTGATATGAATGAAAGCCAGTGCTTTGTTTAGGCAGTCTTTGATATAAATGAAAGCCAGTGCTTTAAGTAGTCTTTGATATAAATGAAAGCCAGTGTTTAAAGCAGCAGTACTAGATAACCGGGAAATTATCAATTTCCAGTTTTGTAGTGCTACAGTAAATTTGGCAGCTACCTATATAGTACTGCTGCTTTCGACTTGATGGGTGGCAGAAATGTAAGCAAAAATAAAGGAAAACTGAGCAAATTACGGGGTGATAGTACAATGCCGGCGGGAAAGATTTTTTTTATTAACATCTTGGATTCAAGACCTTTGAGCAGATGCACTTTACATAAGTTCCACGTCAGAATGATAACATAGTCAGGTTAACATTTACAATAGTTACATTGCAAGTGTCACCAGGCCTAAATACATGTATGTGTAAACAGAAGAGAGATGAAGATTCAGATTACTATAGATAAAATAAAGTGAAAATGACACTAACAGTGATCAGAAGTACATCTTACATACAGCAGAGGCATTGTACAATGTATGCCTGAGTCTAATTGTTACTAGGTTACTAAATACAAAGTGAAACAGGCAGAAGGCCATAAGAGAAGAGAGGGAGGAGGAGGAGAAGTGAGGGAGGAGGAGGAGGAGGGGTGGGGTGGGGTGGTAGGGGATTGGGAGGAGAGGGGAGAGGATAGGTGGGGGCAGGAGGGCTCCAGAGGTAAGTGCAAAATAAGTGCAAGTGAGGGTAATAATTAGAGTAGGTGAGAGTCAGGGGGATACTCATAAGGAGCAGGTGTGGTAGAATTTGGTAGTGCCTAATGGTAGCAGTCACCAGTAGCCTTTGTTGCATTGGAAATTTCTGATTGCAGTGCATTTATCCAGAGTGGGGCTCTATAGGTGAATGCACACTGTCCAAGCGAGGTGCAGCATCTAGGAGTTCTGAAAATTTGACTGCTGGAACTTCTGATAGTGCAAGGCTTTAACGATGGCACCAGAAGGGATTGAACACCAGGTGGCATCATAGCTAGGTTGACTTTTTAGGTGAGTAGGCATGTTTGATATCTGTGGCTATTGTTGAATTGGAGCCATTTGGCCTGGATATAAAGGTCACATGTGTGGGTTCAACGTTCTGCCCCAGTTAGAAGATGGCAGGCTTTATTTAGAGCTATTTTGATATGCTGGAGGGCTGTGTCTGAGGCAGATCCATAGATGACAATGCCATAGTCAGCGAGTGGGATAACAGAACTATGTATGGCTAGGTTCAGCGCTTCAGGGGTCAGGTTGCGTCTATGCCTGTAATGCATACCTATTTGCCTGTTTATTGCTTTCACAGTTGAATCTATGTGCTGGGTGTAGGACAGCATGGAGTTGATGGTTATACCCAGATATTCAAAATGTTGTACTTGTTCCAGGAGTGATCCCACATCGTTATTTATGATAAGGGGGAAGGACTTATGTTTGCTGTGGATGCTGGAGAACAGTATGGTCTTCGTTGTTTTGTAGTTCAGTATTAGCTTTTGGTCAGTGAACCATTTTTCAGCAGATGCGATGCCTTGCTGTAGCTGGTCCTGGGTGTTTTGGATGTGGGTTACTAGTATATATTATGGCATCATCTGCATATAGTAGGATGTTGCCATAAGAGGACTTTGGTAGCTTATTCAGAAAGATGCTAAATAATAGCAGTCCCAGGATGGATCCTTGAGGGACTCCAAATCGTACTGTTCTACTATCAGAGATGGCATTTCCAATTTTTTTTTTTTACACTTGCTGGCTCCTACGGCTTTCAGAGGAGGCCTCGTACCTCCTCCTACTCCATCCACCAGGGCAATCCCCCAAAGTGTCCCATCCCCCTTAGCATCATTTTTGCCTGTAGGGCCAGGGTTTATATGTTTTTTCACCAATTTTCTCCCCTTAGTTTCCCCAGCCCCCTTAGGACACCGGCACCTTTAGGACTTATGTCCAGAGAGACGATGTGCTAGTGCACGTCATCCTCTCATGGGCCGTATGACGTCCCCCCTCCCCGACTCCAGCATATCGGAGCCGCCGATCCCTTCAAGGCCTGGTGCTTCCACCGGCTCTGTCTATGGGAGTGTTGGATGCTTCCGCGCCCTCGGTAACCACCCCTGAGGGAGGAGAGCATCTGGTGGGACGCTCGATCCTCCCTCCCTGCCAACCCTGAGCAACCCGAGTCCATTCCTCAACCCGGTCACCGCGTAGCACGTGTGTGCATCCAGTGCCTCAACCCTCAGTGCCACCGGGCCAGCGCAGCTCCAATCTTTACTTGTTGGGAGCGATTGGTTAAATAGCTGGAGAACCACTTGATGGTGTCTGAGGAGAGGCCAATGCTGGTAAGCTGGTTGGTAAGTACTGTATGGTTAACAGTATCAAAGGCCTTGGTTAGGTCTATGAATGTTGCCCCAACCAAGAGCCCTTGTTCTAGTGAGTTATGAATAAAATCAGTAAATTCCAAGAGGGCAGTGATGGTACTATGCCCATGCCTCAACCCATGCAATGGACACTGGGACAGGGTCCTATTCAACCCTGTCACATAGGATACTGCACATGTGCTTAATTTCTGAAAGTTAGAAGCTAATGCTGGTATAGAAAACAGGTTCCCTCTTAAGGAGGGGGTATGTGACAGGGTTGAATAGGACCCTGTCCCAGTTGTTATGGAGAGTTTGAATGCAGGGATCTGTTCTGTTCTTTCCTTTTCTGTCTCTTCTCTGTCTGGTTGCGCAACCAAATTTTCCCATGAGACCTAGGATTTGATCACCCTGACAGTCTCGCAGTTCTTTGCCTCTCACGGTCTCTCAGTCTTCCCTTGCTGATTCTGTCTTTTCCTCCCTTGCATATCTCCTGGTATAAAAATATATACAAATCATTATGTGGAAATGTAACTGATATCGGGATCCCTTTATTTAGAAATTATATAGTGTTACTGTTGAAATGTATATAATTATAGTTTGAGATGATTGCAAAAAGCTATTGGGAACTGAAAGGGTTAACCTGAGAACAGTTTTTAAGCCCTTTTTCAGAAGCTGTAGAGAAGGGGCCTCAGTTCAGGGACATTGTGTTCTTGCTGCACCTGCCTAAAACATACAAGAACATTTTAGAAAAAAACAGGATGCTTGTTAAGGAGGGGGGTTGCAAAGACTTAGAGAGAGAGAGCTGCCATGTTTTGAGACACACAGAGATTGAAGGAAAACTCAGATGGATCTTCTCTGTTTATTCTGCTTTTGTAAATATTTATTCTGAACAATTTTACTTTGTTATGTTACTGCTAGTACTAATAAACACTTATTGCAAATTCTACAACTGCTCCTGGTTTTTCCCATGCTTCCTGACCTGTGCCTCGATGATAGACACATTGCAGTTGGTAGGTTTCCAGGTACTCCTCAAGCTGGTCAGCCACAATGTGCTCCGGAGTTTTTGATAGCGGTGGGAGAATCAAAATTGGGCAATAGTTTCCATGATGTGCCCACTCTTATGTACTGGGGTGACCATAGCAGATTTCCATCTCTGTGGGAACTGTGAGAGTTTAAGTGAAAGGTTGATTATTTTAGTAAGAAGCACTAAGATTTCTTCAAGTGCAAGGCTGATAAATTTGAGATCTAGGGAATCCCAACTGTATCTGAACTTCCCTAGCACTTTCTTAAGATAGCGTCTCAGTTCGCTTTCAAAGATGGACTTGAAATAGAATGAAGGGTGGTCATGGTGAGGTTCCTGGCTCAGCGAGTTGTCACTAGTGCTGGTAGGACACTGCTCAGATCTGAGAATGCCTTGTTGAATGTGTCGGCGATGACTTTTGGGTCCACTGATGGGGTTCCTTCTATGTTTATCATGTTGGGTGTTGACTTGGGGTCCTTCCCTGTGATGTCATGAATGTTTTTCCAGAATGACCTGCTGTTCTTCCAGGTTTTAGATAGAGCATTTTTATAATATTGCCTTTTTGCGGTCTGGACCGCTCTGGTGCACTCATTTCTTGCCATTTTGTAGTTTTGGAGGTTGGATTGGGTACCAGAGGCCCACGCCTTGTGCCAGAGGTGATCCCTAGATTTTAAGAGTTCAGTAAGGGCAGGGGTAATCCATGGATTGCTGGCACCCTTTACTTTTTGTGTTTTAAGAGGGGCATGTTTGTCACAGACTGCATTGAACCTACTAATGAACTGGTGAAGCACAGTGTCAGCATTGCTGGTGTTGTGAATATCAGACCAATCTTGGTGCCTAAGGTCGCCTTTCAGCTGCTCCAGGTGGCCCTGGATTAGAACCCGATTGGTACCAGGTAAATGCTCACCAGAGCACAGGGAATACACTGTTGCAAAATCACAGATTGTTTTAAATTTTGTACTGCTGCTTTAAGTACCTGCTTTCATTTATATCAAAGACTGCTTAAACATACACAAAGTTCTTTTCAAAATTGGCCCCATAGACTTCAATGGGGCACACCCCCATGCTTTCCCTGGTTAGACATCACAAAATGTCTGAACGCAGGCGCATGGCCAGCTGATCGGGAAGTGGAAGGGACAGTCTGGCTATCTGTTTGGTTTTATTTAAGATCCCTTCCCTTCCAAAGAGGAAACCTTTTAAAATTTAAATGATTAGCTCAGACTTTCGCTAACAGTAAGTAATGGGATGTGGTATTAAAATGCCCATTTCTGTATCTTTGAATAAATCTTGGACAATCTCTTTAAGGACTGGACTGCATCCCCTATGTTCTTTATTCTGGACGCATGGGATGGAGCTTCCTCATCCTGTCAGTGGCCACTCTGGCTATGCTGTGGCCTCCTTTCTGTTGTTTTCTATTTATGCCCAATGGCCCTTGTTATGTGGCATTCTCAGGCTTCTGCACCATCTGTAACAGGGCCTTTTGGTCCTTTTCTTTGGGCCTTCCTTCCGTTGTACATGAAGTACTGGCTTGGTACTTGTTTCAAAGGAGTGGTTCTGGGTAGGCAATATCCTTGAAGAAAATAGGTTACTTGCTGTAACAATAGATCTTCAAGAGAATCTCCTCCAGAGAGCCACAGCTCACCCTCTCACCTGCCCCCATTTTGTGGTTCAGATTACATATTGCAGCTGTCTTTCAGACTGCTGCCTGTTGAGTGTGCTTCATCCCTATCTGCTTCGCCTGGGGTTCTGGTTTCCCAGCACCATCGCTTCTCTGGTGTGCCTAGCTGCTGCCTTGGGTCTGGTCAGCATGACTAGCCATACAAGCTCATCTCCAGCGAGGAAAACTGAAAAGAGGAGCCACTTTAGAGAAACAACACTTTCCCCACAGCAGCCCCTCCTCCCAACATTGGGTGCACCCAGAAATGTGCGAATACGGTGGGTACCTCACTGAGGTGGTGATGTAGGCCTGGGGTCTTTCGTCGGGGCCCAAATAACTGTTAAGCACTTTCAAACTTTAACTCTTTGTCTTGGTAAATCTTGGTGGTTACACACAGTTCTTATCAGAGTTTAACCCCCTAAAACCTAAACAAAAGAAAAATGAGCACCCATCCAAAAAGGACACAAATAAGCACAGACTGCTGTGTGCAAAAATATATTTATTGTGCACCAGAAAGCACCAAACTGATTTGGGCCAAGATGACCCGCAGATAAAAAAACTTACGGTTCACCCAGTTAACTACTGGGCTTCATCAGAGTTAATTAGTTGTTCTCAAGCCCAGCTTTTTATATACATGCAGGCCAAATTGTTAATCAATTAACAATTAACAAGAGTGTGCACATATTTAAACATTCCTGCCTTTTAAGTGTCAACTATTTAAATTTATAATGATCTGTAATTTAAACAAAAACAGTCAATATATACCTATTCAGTCCAAGACACAAAGACCCAACTATATAAAATGAACATTTAAAATTTTTACAAGCAAATATGCATTTATATTACAGAGAACATAGAATCAAAATTAGCATAAATACAAAGCTAATAAGCACTGTTAGTTATGGGAATCAAATCTTGTTTATCACTCTATTCTGAACAAAGACGTGTTAAAGTGCAGTGAAAAAACAATTCCATAGTGTGTATCTCTATTTAGTATACATCTACTATTATGAATAAGCTCAACAATCATATTTATATTGAACAAAATGCAACATCAATTGCACCATTTCACTTAGAGCACAAAGTGTTTACCCGTAATAAATTATTTACATTTCCAGCAATCCCACACTGACAATCCATGTATTGAATATTAATGTCAACCCCTAAATTTATTCAGAAAGGCTGACAAATCAGTATTATCGAGTCCTTTACCCTTTCTTGCTCTTAATTCATAAATCCAAAAGCTTTCACATTGTCCTATTAGTTTTTGGATATCTCCCCCTCTGGTGCCTATTTTCACTACAAATGAAAGGTATGTTGCCTATGTCTACTATCTCTAAGATGTTTAACTATAGTATAGCTACCATCTTCTCTTTGTATAGCTCTCACATGTTCCCCCATTCTAATTATAAACTGTCTAACAGTTCCTCCAACATAATAGGCCCCACATGAGCATGATAATAAACAAACAATACCAGTACTGTAACAGGCAATAAAGTCTCTAATTTGGACATCTTTACGCATCACTGGACGTATAAAAAATCTGCACGGTTGTACATATTTGCAATACGTGCATTTACTACATTTAAAGGTACCACCAGATAAAGGAGCAAGTATGGTTTGACTAGGGGATGCTGGTTTGGAGATAACATTTTGTACTACTATGTCTAATATTTCTAGCCCGCTTAAAAAAATTTTTCGTACCCTGTTTTACTATTTGTTTGAGCTTAGGTTCTAACTCTAAAATGGGCCAATTATTGGCCACTATTTCTTTAATCTTGTCAGCCCTACTAGAAAAAGTGGTTACAAATGGGCAAATGTACCTTTGATTATCATTTTGCCCATCTTTCTTATCTACAAAAGTACTTGTTCTATCCATACCTTCTATCTTTTGTATTGCTGTTGCTATACTATGGGTACTATAATCCCTTTCCTTAAATCTACCAATCTGTGCTGCTCTTTTTTGTACAGATTGTTCATGTTCAGTACAGTTTCGTAATGTTCTAACTAACTGTCCCTTGGGAATATTGAACTTAACATGAGGGGGATGACAACTCTCGTAACGCAATAAACTGTTCCGATCTGTTATTTTTTGGTACAGTGTAGCACAAACATCACCCCTTTCATTCTTATAAACTTTTAAATCCAAATAATTAATTTCAGTACGATGTATCTCATATTTAAATCTAAGACAAGAACTGGTGCTCTCCAGCCACTCAACGAACTTTGTAAATTCTGAAATCGTGCCCCTCCATATAATCAGTATATCATCTATAAATCGCCGACACAAATCCAAACAAAGTATGTATGGATTTGTGGCAGTGCCATAGAGATGCTTGAGTTCCCAGTGGCCAACATATAAGTTGGCATAGCTGGGTGCAATGGTGGCCCCCATGGCAGTACCTCGAGTTTGTAAATATGTTTGATCCTGAAACATAAAAACATTTTTAGTGAGGATTTCATTAGCTAACTCAACCAAAAAAGATGTGGGACATGATACCAGTTGTTCCTCTGTCCTGGTATTATAAAAATATTTGAGTGCTTCTAATCCCTCTCGATGGGGATAACCGTGTATAGTGACGTCACATCAATAGTGGCAAAGAACCAATTTTGGTCCATGTCTAGATTCTCCATAAGATTAATAACTTCTGTGTAATCTTTGAGATAGGATCTTAGTTGTTTAACCAGGGGTTGTAAATGTTGGTCTAAAAACATAGAGAGTGGTTCGGTGAGCCATCCCTTACCTGATATTATCAGACGTCCGGGAGGATTGTGCAAACTTTTATGGATCTTAGGCAACATGTATAATATTGGAACCACTGGATATTGTACTGTCATTACTTTATACTCTGCATCTGTAATGTATCCTTTCAAAAAAGCAACATTGAGATTTTCATCTATTTCCCCTTTAGAAGTTTGCACAATGCTCTTCCGAAGCACCCTAAAATATGTAGTGTCACAAATTTGATGCTTTATTTCCTAGTAAAATTACTATGGCCCCCCCTTTTCTGCTGGTCTGATGACAATATCATCATTTTTTCTCAAGTTTATTCACTGCTATTCACTCCCCCTTCATGCAGTTATATTTAATTTCACCCTGTAATAAAGGATTATCCTCATTTTTTCAATATCCAATTCACATTGCTTGAAAAAAAGGGAAACAATGGGATTGAAATTTGGGCAATATTCTGACCTAGGGTTGAAACCTGCAATCGGGGGGTTATTTGTTTCATCCTCATACAGACACTGAAAGGTTAATTTCCGTGCAAATTTATTCAAATCTGCATATACTGCAAACCAATCAACATCAGTAGTAGGGCAGAAAGTCAGACCCTTACTCAGAACAGAAATTTAATCAGTTGTTAGAGAAAAATGTGACAAATTGACTATTGGTGTGAGTACAGCATCATCTATCTGTCTTTGTACAGAAACATTACTGAATGCAGATACTTTATTAGTCTCTGGCGGCTATAAATCAGATATACAACATGAAATCAAAAGTTTTTCCTGGCTCTTCCGCCATGCACCCCCTGCCTTGTCCTCCTCTTTGATATGTTTGAAACTGGAAGCGGGTTTTCTTGTAGCACTGGCTGTGCCTCGTCCCCTGAATTGTAGTAGGAGAGTGTCCTAGTTCTGATTCCCCCGAATCACCTTCTATAGTGTGTTCTGAATCATCTGTATCAGAGGGGCCTGTGGTGTAATCTAGAACTGTTAGATCATTAGTTGCCCCTTCATTGCTGTTACCACTCTTCTTTAATATGGACTTAGGACCTCCAGCTGTAGATTGTACATCTTTTGTATCAGTCCAATCAAAGACTTGATTAAAACCTAACTAGCTAGCTAGCTAATAAACTATCCAACCCGCAGCTTGGGGTATTCACAGTTCTGCAGTTTACACAGGGGGCTTGCAGCCAGCTGAGCTGCACAGTACCGTGGAGGGTTCCCATTGGGGGTGCACCACAGGTGCTTGCAGAAAGTCTAGATGCGCTGGTCTTCACCTACTTGGCTTTGCCAACTTAAGCTACAGGCCTTTGTTGACTGTTTTCACACAGGCAGGTCTGTCGACATCTTTCCCCCGCCAGTTGCAGAACCCTCTTCTTTGGCCAGTGACAATACAAGACTGAGTCCCCAAGGCCCCTCAGTTTAATTCTCAGGACACACACACAGGGCGGCTGGGTTTCTCACAGTCTCTTAACTCCCAGCCTCTCCCTCAGGATATATCTCTGTACAGCAGTGTTGGTCCCTCTCACAGTCACTGACCAACAGCCCTCATAGTCTCTCTCCTTGCCAGAGCTTTCACTCACCAAATCATTTCTCCGACGAGGGGGCACAGCAGCTCAATCTGTTTTCTGAAGTTCACTGTCTTTCAGGTTCCAAAATACTGCCCAACAGTGTGGGCCAACAGGCAGCAAATTTCTACTTTCAGCAGCACAACTCAGTCTCTATTTCTCCTGCACACAACTTGGTATATTTTCTTTAAGGTCAAGGGCCAAAATCAGCAGGAGCAAAATTACAGAGAACTGGTCTCAGGAGCCCACACGGTCTTTTTTTCCTCACAACCACACTTCAGCACCTCTCAACGACTGTCTCTTCCTGGCGGCAAAATAATTCTATTTATAGACTTCGGGCAGCCTTCTCTTGATTGGCTGCCAGTTCCCGGGCGAACTCAGTGCCTGCTTCTGGTTTTACCCAGCAACCTCTGTTCTGTAGTTTTTCATGCAGGCTGCCATTTTGTCTCTGTTAGGGCCCTAAACAGTCTGGCCCTCAACGTTAATACAATTGCCCTTGTAAGAGCTGATAACATCTCCACCCCCCTGCAACCGAAGGCTTTCTGGTCGCCCTTTCAGCATCTCCCTGGCTCCTCTGTGCTTCCTAGAGCCGGGGATATACAATTTTCTTACGGCCACATGGCCGAAACTGGAAATGGAGCAGAGCTCGTTTAAATTTTTAAGATCTGGTGGCCGCACATGCCCAGTGAAGTGTGGGCCACCATACTTGTTTTGATTTTGCAGTCCCGATTTTCTTAAGCACACCGGGACTGCTCCAGTGTTCCCAGTGAGCCCGGAGGAGCACAATTAGTGATCTGACCTCAGACCCACTTGAAACATGGGCCGAGGTCTCACATTTTTCATGGTTGTAGCCACAGAGCAATGGAGGGGCGCCCAGGCTCGAGTCCCCCCATGGCCACTTGTGGACACCGGCTAGAGAATCGGAGGGCCGTAACCCTACACAGGTAAGTCCATCTTGGAGGAGCTTACAAAAGCACCATGTCTAGTATTGCCCCCTCCCTAGTTGGTTCTAACACAAGCTGTCTTAGGAATGCCTAATGTAAGCCGTCTAAGATATTTCTACTCTTTGTAGAAGCTCTGATTTGCTTGGTTGGGGTGAGAGGATAGGTTCAGTCCGATGAAGTTTATATGGACCCCAGGAATAGCATCTGGTGAAGCACCCACCATGTCAATTGCTCTGTCTGGGTTTTCTGGGGTGGCTTCCTCTGGTGCCATAAACTTAGAGCACAGAAGTTTAACTTTTGCATGGGAAATCTGTACATTTGGGTCAGGCTGGTCTGTGTGCAGGTGCTGTGACAGGGCGTTGGCATCTATGTTGGTCTTTCCACTTCAGCACTATAAAATATAACCATACATGGAAAGTGCTGCTAACCATCTTTGTCCAGCTGCATCTAATTTTGCTATAGTGTTTACATAAGTTAGGGGATTGTTATTGGTCTGGACAGTGAAGTGAACACCATACAGGTAATCATGGAATTTATCCGTCACTGCCCACTTCAAAGCCAAACGTTCGAGTTTATGTACAGGGTAGTGCTTTTCTGATGCTGACAGACTATGACTTGTGAAGGCCACTGGCCGGAGTCCTTCAGGGTGTTCTTGGTAAAGCACTGTTCCTAACTCATTCAAGCTGGCACCAGTATGGAGGATGTATGGCTTGTTGGGGTCCGCAAATGCCAAGACAGGTGCCTCACACAATCTCTTGATGATTTCTTTGAAGGCAGTCTCACACTCCAGCTTCCATCTGTGGTGTCACGGCAATTGAGACCGGACTATTAAGTGTGTGTCAGTTCGGCACCATCAATTCAGCTCAGCTCAATTCAGCAACTTCCCAGTTTAGCACACGTGACAATTCAGCATGTGCTACTAATGAGCCTGGTATTGTAGTCAAGTCAAGACACACTCAGCTCCAGCCAATTTCAGCATTTAATCAGTGTTTAATCAAAAATTCTCATGGATGCCTCTTCCGTACATGTCCCGAACCTCGTTCAGTGCTAAATGCTGCATTATCGCTCACATAAAAAATAGTATTGGGACTGGAACAACTGTCAACAACCGCAGATGAATGTCAGGTGGAGAGCTTGCTATGCAGCACAGAACACATCTTTGCACATTTCAAACTTCCATTTAAAGATTCAAACATACGAACACCAACACTAAGCTCCACTGGGTTAAATGCCACTGATTGTACTTGCCCATAAATCAGACAGATATTCCCCAGCATTTTATAAGTGATGAATGGCACAAATTGAACTTAACAAAAAACATAACATAGCCCAGTGGTGTAGAGGGCTGAGGCATGGGATGCCTTACCTCTTACCAGGCTGGTGACCTGTGTTCGGGAACAAACACGGGGCACCGGGTGTCAGTCGAGGGGAGGGCAAGGTGAGGATTGAGCAGCTGCTGGCAGCTCTCCTCTCCTGGATAGGGGAGGTTGTCTCTCCTGGCCTTTGACTGCCACCACGTGGAGGTGTGATGGTGGTGTAGGCAAAGGACATGGAGACGGGTGCTAGGCCAGGGGTGGGAGGAGCAGAGTTGGCCCAGGCCAAGGTGTATGTGCAGTCTCCATATGCATGCACTGTTTTTGTCTGGGGACTCTGGGGAATAAAGGGAGAAAACGGATAATGGGGGCTGCGGCTGGATGAAGCCCTCCACATCAGCTCCGGTATTTCTGCCGGGTAGAAGGGGGAGGTACCCAAACGACTGCGGAAGCCCGGTGTTGGATGGTAGACAAAAGCTGCTGCCTGCTGGGAGGATAAACAAAGGTTGGCAAAATGATAAATAACAGCCCAAAATCGAAACTCGTCATTTTCAGCATGCCCTCCAAAAAATTACAGTGCACAATGGCAGGATGACCTGGCCCTTTCACTACACTGCGATACAGAGTTGCATACAATAACCAAAGCTATGCTGAGGATACTTGCCCTTACCAAGTGAGAGGCAAAGTTCTTGCCACAGGCAAAACAGTGTCATCTTTCTCGTCGGAGTAGTTGTCAGATGACGACTCCACTTCACCAGAGCCAGGAGCCAGCACAGGCTCAAATGAATAGGGCGTGATTGTGCTAGGTACAGAAATGAATGGCGAGCTGTCAGTCTTGTCCAAAAGCATCTTCACATAGGTGACAGCTGCTTAACAAATACAGAAACTGTACAGAAATAGCCACTTCACCACACACAGTATCAGCTTGAGCGAAAGCCCGTCTGCCAGATCGGTCATTGATGAGAGTTTGCACTGTATTACAGTAAAGCAGGCAACTTCAGTTTCTGTTCGAAACTCTGGAAGCACCATACGGTATTTGCAGTTGATTAAAAAATGTGTTTATTCTGCATGCAGAACAGAATGGAGCTGAACTGACATAACAGCTGAAAAGATGGAGCTGAATTAATGCTGGGCTGAAAAGATGGAGTTGAATTGACTTGCGCTGAATTCACCGCGATGAATTGACACGGATTCATCCATCTGTCACTGAAAGGTTTGTTTATTTTGAGATACTCTTTCTGGGAACTTTCACTTTCAGACTGATTTTTATGTTTGCTTGCACGCATGTGCAAGAAACATAGTGCGACGATTCAAAATGCAGTGCCATACAGTTGAAAGGGAGAGCACCGCTTGAGTGAGCAGCGCTCCCCCTCCCCACACACACACACACACGTGCGCGCACGCATGCACACATATTGCGTGCTAATGTGCTCCTACCTCCCCCCATGCACACACTGTATGGCCGACGGGGGTGCCCTATCCCCGTCGGCTTCACGCCCCCCCCAAAACAAGCTTTCCAGTTGCCATGCTGGGAGCCCACCCAGCGTGGCAAAAATTGTTATTGCTGACGGGACTGCCTAATCCCCCATTGGCTCCAGCCCCCAACCCCAAAACAGCCTTCCTGCTGCGACGCTGGGGGCCCACCCCAGCGTGACAAAAACTGTTATTGCCAACGGGGGTGCCCAATCCCCCGTCGGTGCCAGACCCCCCCAAAACAGCCTTCCAGCTGCCATGCTGGGAGCCCACCCCAACGTGGCAAATGTCCTGCATCGTCTTAAAAAAAAAAAACAACCTGTAAACAAAGAAAGGTCCCTCGTATTCTCCCTACCCCACCCGCACCTACCCACTGCGCACCCTGCCTCCTACACACCCCCACCCCATGCTTACCTCCGGAGTCTGGTGCGATGATCTTTGGTGGACCGGGAACACGTCTGCACTCTTCAAAGCTGACTACGAACTGAAGAAATGCCAGTAAGCTGTATAATGTAATAAATAGGGTTTTTTCAACTTTGATGCATATCTCAGGCATTTTTTTGAATTTTGGCACCAAATTTTCAACATGGGGTTTTTGGGACCTCACCTAATGAACTCTTGAACTGCCATGGCGTTAATTGGGCCTGAATGGTGATTTCGCGGTCATGGCACAAAATCACCTTTCGGGACTGATTAAGGAAACGACAGTGCCAATGTTCATAAGGTGGGCTCTCAAAAAGCCTATGTTGCAAATTTGGTGAAATAATTCCTAAAATGACTGTTTTACAGAGCGCAGCATTGGCGAAACCCTACACACGCTCGTAAGTTCGCGAATTTGTAATATTTGCACTACGGATTTTCAACATTGCTATTTTACCACACCTCCTTATGAGCAGTACAGCTGTCATTTTTCTCATCTTGCCCAAAATGTGTTTCCACGCATGTAGCACACAATCGTGCAGTCGGTGTGCGAAATCAATGTATGGGACACATTAAGAAAATCACAGTGACACTGTCCATGAGCAGAGGTCTTAAAATGGCTATGTTGAAAATTTGGTGAAAAAATTCCTGAAAATGACTGTTTTACGAGCGTGCGTTGTGTAGTTCCTACGCACACTTGTAAGTTCGC
This sequence comes from Neoceratodus forsteri, assembly GCA_016271365.2. NCBI lineage: Eukaryota > Metazoa > Chordata > Ceratodontiformes > Ceratodontidae > Neoceratodus > Neoceratodus forsteri. Next base: position 666,057,376 of record CM057453.1, read on the forward strand.
AAATTTTTAATATTTGTACTTCCGATTTTCAACATTGCCATTTTACCACACCTCCTTATGAGCAGTACAGCTGTCATTTTTCACGTCACCCAAAATTGTGTTTCCGTGCATGTAGTGCACAATGGCGCAGTCGGTGTGCGCAATCAATGTTTGGGACAGATTAAGAAAATCACAGTGACACAGTTCATGAGCAGTAGTGATAAAATGGCTATGTTGAAAATTTGGTGAAAAAATTCCTAAAAATGACTGTTTTAGGAGCGCACGTTGCACAGTTCCTACGCACGCTCGCAAGTTTGCAAATTTTTAATATCTGCACGCTAGATTTTCAACATTGCCATTTTACCACACTTCCTTATGAGCAGTACAGCTGCCATTTTTCGCATCTCACCCAAAATGTGTTTCTGCACATGTAGCGCACAATGGTGCAGTCAGTGTGCGCAAGCAATGTTTGGGACAGATTAAGAAAAATCACAGTGACACTGATCATGAGCAGAGGTCTTGAAATGGCTATGCTGAAAATTTGGAGACAAAAGTCAATAAAATGACTGTGTTATGAGTGAGCATTGAGCAGTTTCCACGTACCCTCGTAAGTTCATGAATTTGTAATATTTTCAGTCCAGATTTTCACCAGTGGCATTTTTCCACACTTTCTTATGAACAGTACAGCTGTCATTTTTCACAACATGGCCGAAATGTGTTTTCACACTTTCAGCACAGAAATGTGTGGTCGCTGTGGGAAATCATTGTTCGGGACAGATAAAGAAAATCACAGTGACACTGTTCATGACCGGAGGTCCCAAAATGCCTGTGTTGACAATCTGCTGTAAAAAATCCCAAAACTAATTACATTACGGGTGCGCGTTGCACAGTTTCTATGCACGCTAATGACTTCACCAGTTTTTTTAATATTTTCACTGTAGATTTCCAACATTGCCATTTTTTACACCTCCCATGAACAGTACAGCTGTCATTTTTCACATCCTGTTCGGAATGTGTTTTTGCACCTGTGGTGACAAATGCCGTAGTCGCTGTGCAAAAGCAGCTTTCGGCTAACAAACTGATATTGCCACTGTTCATGAGGTGGGGGTCACAAAAACATGTTGAAAATTTGGGTGAAAATACCAACAGGATCGCCTGAGGCGTTAGGGTTTTCGACCATGCGCCCCACCTGTAGAGAATGACAGGCATCAGGGCTGTGACTTGGGATTGTCGCCTGTAATGCTCATACTCATTCCCCCCACTCCACACTCTGCAGCCACTGAGAGGCATCAAGGTGTGCCTTGGACTCTTTGGCCCCAAAGTTCACCCCATTCTCCTATACCGCACCTATCTCACAATATTTCCTGATGGAATGGGGTGCACATAAGGGCCAAAGACCCCAAGGCACACCGTGACACTTATCGGTGTCTGCAGGTTAGGGTGTGGTGAAATGGTGTGGCCGTTATGCCTGATGACCCAAAGGCACACCCCAGTGCCTGTCACTATCTGCAGGGTGGTGATGGGGTTGGTTTCAGTTCAATACTTTACTGCCATTCCTATTATGCAGCTTTGTAACTCCTACACTACCAATGCCAATGCCAGCAAGCAAACATTCGGCATTAACAGATGCTTGTTCTTTTTCCTGTTGGTAGGCAGATAACCTTGCATTGAATCATTCAGCAGGTGCACTACCATAGAATAGTCCTTCACAAAACATCGGTAATACCTGCAGAAACCAAGGAAGGATTGAGGGTCTTCAAGTTGTGTGGCCTGGGCCAGGTGGTAAGAGCCTCGACTTTGGCTGGGTCAGTCTGCACTCTATTTGCTGAGACAATGTGCCCCATGTATTTTACTGACAGCTAGCAAAACTGGCACTTGTCAGTGGAGACTTTTAATCCGGATTCCTCCAGCCAGTCCAATACCTTCATCAAACAGGTTTCATGCACTTCCAGAGTTCTGCTGAAAATGATCAGGTCATCCAGGTAGACGATAACCTCTATCAGGTTCATGTCCCCCACTGCTTTTTCTATTAGTCTCTGGAATGTGGCAGGTGCTTCAGAAATCCCTTGAAGCATACGTTCAAACTGGTAGAACCCAAGGGGGCAGACAAAGGCGGTCTTCTCCTTGTCTTCTTCTGCCATGGGGATTTGATAGTATCCACTCTGGAGATCCAGCACTGAGAACCATTTACTCCCTGACAGGCTGGCCAGAGCGTCTTCAACCCGAGGCACTGTATACTGGTCTGGGATGGTCTCTTTATTCAGGGTTCTATAATCAATGCACATTTTCACTGCTGTGTTTTTCTTGCATGCCACAACAATAGGGGAGGTGTAGGGGCTGCGGGACTCCTTGAGTATACCTGCTGAGAATAGTTTCTGCAGGTGCCGGCGGATATCCTTGACGTCTCCCAGAGCCAGTCTTCTGGATCTTTCTCTGAATGGGCAGTCATCCTGCAGACAAATCCTGTACTCTTGACTACGGATGCACTCTGTGTTCCATTCGTGGAGTGAAAAAACGTGCCTCTTCAATAAGTTTCTGGCTTAGGCTCCATCTATAGTTGTCAGGGATGGGCGAGTCCCCAAAGTCAAAAGATGCTGGCTGTATCTCAGTGTCTGTAGCTACACGTGGGTCCATCTTGGTGACACTATTGGCTTTGAAGATATGTGCCAGCACTTGGCCCTTTCAAATGGTCATTAGCGTCACTGACTCATTCTTTACCCTCACCGCTACATGCCTGGCCTAGGGGGTCTCCGGAGGTGGCATTACTCCTCGCTGTCAGGTTCAAAAATACTGTATAATTTATAATAAGTGCTTTGTTAATGTTACGTTAAAATATGTATTTATTAATTTTTCTTTTATGTAACCTTGAAATACATATGATCTTGTAATGTTTAACTGTTTATTTGAAAATAAAAACTTTTATTGAGAAAAAAAAAAAACCCTTCAGGAAAACTGTTCTCTGGTAGGGCATCAATAATGAAGGCTGGTCCTTCAGGCTGCTGTGCTGATTCTGCAATGCCCACAACCCTACACTCCGAATTAGAAGGTAGGATCTGTTCTTTGCTGTCCACCCTACGAACAATACCAATAGGCTCATCCATCAACCCAGGTAGTGTAGCATCCAGGGACAGGCTGACTTCCATCTGCATGGCTTTGACAGGGGTTTAACAGGTTGTCCACTCCCCTCCATTCTCTTGACATAGTTTGGCCAACCTGCCAAACATAATCACATTTGTCCCAATTAGCACAGGTATATCAGTAATTTTCTTGGACTCTGGGCAGATCAGGGCCATAGCCTCAATCTTGTGCGGTTCATCAGGAACCTTCGAGATAAATGCAATCTGCACAACACAGTAGCCATTGTAGGGACAATTAGAGTCCCCTCCTTCTTTTCCACTGTCCCATAGGTGCTTTTCAATATGGCCAAATGATCATCTGTAGTACACATGGGCTGGCTGGCTTGCAATGACCAAATTATGTCCAGCGCCATGCCTTGCAAGCTCTCTACTATACTAACATACTAATATACTAACATACTAAAATGCCAGCAGAATAGGCCTATTGGTCTTTCGAGTCTGCTTGTTTGGTCAGCCCCTACCCTGGGAGCTGACCATGCTGCCCCCCCTAACCCTCTCGGGCTTCTCCCTTCCCAGTCCTGGATATTCTCGCTGCACTGGACTTTACTTCCAGAGCCCTTCCCCTGTACCTGTCCCACCCCCTCTTGAACCCCTCCACTGTCTCTGCCTCCACCAGCTCCCGGGCAGCGCATTCCATGGGTCCACCACCCTCTCAGTGAAGTAGCCCCTCCTCCTTTCTCCCCTGAATCTCCCCCCCTCCAGCTTTCACCTATGACCTCTAGTTGCCCCTTCTCCTTCCTTCAGAGCACCCTGACTTTGCCTCCCCTGTTTACCCCCCTCATTTACCTGAAGACCTCTATCATGTCCCCCTGGTCTCTTCTCTCTTCCAATGTGTACATATTTAGCTCCTTAAGGCTCTCCCATAGGTCCTGTCCCCCAAGCCCCAGATCATTTTGGTTGCCCTCCTCTGTACCCTCTCCAGGAGTTCAATGTCCTCTTTAAGTGTGTGCCTCCAAAACTGCATGCAGTACTCAAGGTGCGCCTCACCAAGCAGTTGTACAGAGGTAGTATCACTTCCTCCTGCTGGAGGTGATCCCTAGCGATGCATCCCAGCATCCTGTTAGCCTTGGCCACTGCCCTCCTACAAGTCTCTGAGTTGTTCATCTTGACATCCACCGCCACCCCCAGGTCCCTCTGAGCCATCGAGACTTGTAGCATTTCCCCCCCAGGGAGTACACTTGGCCCAGGTTTCTGGGTCCCAGGTGCAGTACCTTGCATTTCCCTGCATTGAAGCTCAGTTTCCACTTTCTAGACCACCTTTCCAGAGCATCCAGGTCCCCCTGTAGGGCCACCCTTCCCTCCTTCCCATCCACCACCACCCCCAGCTTTGAGTCATCTGCAAAGAGACTCATCTCACTGTTGATACATAAGCAATAAAACACGATGGGGTGTGCATTAGACAGTTCTAATACACAGCTAGGGGGACGTAGTGAGGCACGAGGCCACAAGCCGAGTGCATCCAGTCCCCTAGCCATTCATTAGAACTGTCTAATGCACATCCCCGGAGTGGCTTATTGCGCTTATAAAATGGGCCTGTGTATTCTAAATGGGGGTTCTAGTTTTAGCTGTGCATTAGACACATCTAATGCATGGCTAACAACCAATCATATTGTTTGAAATCCTTTGCCCATTTTATAACCTTCCTTATGTCAGAGACGTAGGCGTTGAACAGGAGGGGCCCAAAGACCGATCCCTGACCAATCTCTGCATTTTTCTTAATCTGAACACCACCACACCTGCACCATTTGTACAGCTTGATTTATCCAGCTTTCAAAATCATCTTCCCCTGCGGGAGTTGGGATGACTTCTGAGAAGGTTCTAAACCTCTTGTACTGTTCATACGGTGCCACCACGTAGGGGGTCACTCCACTAGGTAGCGCTATCGGGGTTGGCTTCCCCTCTTGGAACAAAGCCTGTACATCTTTCATGGACTTCCCTTCACTAGGTAGCAGAGACTCTAACTTAGCCTTGAAATCCTCTCCTTCGATTGGATGAGAATGGGGGTGAGGGAGGGGGAGAAGGATTCAAGCTGGCCAGACTCTCTTTACTCAGCAGTATCCAGGTCTCTTAAAACCCTTTGAATGTCACTGTGGGAAGCACATCTACAGTCCCCAGGTCCTTATCAGTCTACAATTAACTGGGTACCTGGTTCTCTAGTCACCATGTGGATCTTCATGCACCCACATTCCTTTAGGGCCCCCTTCCAACACTTCCAAAATGAACTCCTTATCTTGCTTTTCAGCCAAATTTTTGATCAGGAGCACTTTCTGGAGGCCAAATCCCTCAAACACGCACCAGTTCTCTACCTCTTGGAGGCTGTTTTTCCTTTTGAAACAATTTGTGTGTATGTATGTGGGTGGGGGGATGGGGTGGGGGTATCAGAAAATTTCAGAATTGCAATTTCAAGGGTGGCCACTAGGTAGCAGCAAATCCCAGTGGTGCCTCCACTTTGTAACAGCCCCTAGACTCACCTTGGCTGTCTCCGGTGACCTCTGGTCTCACCTGGACACACCTCTGAGGGGGCCGGCCTGGGTTCTTGAGTGGAGAGAAGAAATGACGTGGTGCCTCCACCTGGGGTAATGGCAAGGAATGCCTGTGAACAGATTGCAGGTTACCACCTCCCAGGAAATATACAATAGCTACATTCAAAGACACTTCCCCACACAATAACAATTCTCCCCCTTGCAATGATTCATAGTACCAGAATATAACATGAACAATTAACAGTATTTATTGTAGGGGGAAAGGGTGAAAAGGGAGGAAAGCAGTACATTAGTAACTGTCTCTACAATGTGACCCCACACAGTATCCTTATCTTCCACCTGTGGGTGCACCTGTCTTCCCACTGGCAGCTGCATAGTCACTATAGTCCCTATGGTGGGGGGGGTACCACACCACAGTGCAGACATTGACGCTGGGGATCTTTCATTGGGGTCCAAATAACTTTTAAACAGATGCAACCTTTAACTGTACTGCCTGGGCACAGCTTTATACTTGGTGCAGTTTTGCCCAGGACTTAACTCGCTGATTTTAACCTAGCTAGCTAGCTAATAAACCCCTCTGAGCCATGGCCCAGAGGTACTTACAGCTTTGATGATCACAAGGGGGGTTTCAGCAGGTTGAATTGACACGGTACCGTGGAGGTATCTCATTGGTGGTGCACCACAAGAAAAAATTACTCACCTTAGTAATTGCTTTTCTTCTCATGGAGTCTTGCTATATTATAACAATAGCAGTCAGCCACTGCAGCTGAACTGCCCCGGAGAGAAGGAGTTAACTCCAGAAGATCTGGAGTTCTACAGCACGAGGGCGCTGTGCCCAAAGCTCTATCTGGCAGTTTCAAATGAAACTGTCAGATCTTTACGAAGCCAACATCAAAGGACGGAAAAAAGTCTGTGTGGAAAAACTACACTAGCCTATGGCTACCTACTAGTAGTAATAACAACAATATAAACAACAAAGAAACACCCAGAACCATAATAACAAAGATTGATGGTATTATGGTTCATTTTACCACCCTTGACAAGCACATATGAACCCCCTTCCCCAAGACTCAAGTCCAAGAAGGGGCAATAAAAAAACCTAAATGAAAATCTAGATCCCTAACCAAAGGAAAACAGGGTTGGGGAAAACTAAAATGGCATGACACAGTGCTTGCACCAATTTGCCACCTCTACCCAAGTAGGAGTTCTGAGAGGGCAGGAGGAGGTGGTTATAATATGAGCAAGACTCCATGAGAAGAAAAGCAATTACTAAGGTGAGTAATTTTTCTTCAAACACCATGAAGTCTTGTTAAATTATAACAATAGCAGATACACAGCAGTACCTCCATGGAGGAGGGTCAGAACCTACTTAGGAAATAGGCTCTGAAGCACAGCTGTGCCAAACCGAGCATCTCTCCTGGACTGGACATCCAGGGAATAATGCTTGGTAAAGGTGTGAACTGTCTTCCAGGTAGCAGCTTGACAAATCCCCAGAATAGAATGTCTCTAGCAGCCGCTCAGAGACGCAGCTACCCCCTGGTGGAGTGGGCCCTCAATCCTGAGGGGGGTACTCTACCCAGTTTCTGATAACAAAATTGGATACAAGAGACAATCCACCTTGCAATTGTTCTCTTAGTGGCAGGTTTCCTTTGCCAACCTCGCCATAGGTAAGAAACAGTTGGAGGAGTTGAACCTATGACCTCTGGTGCGCTCTAGATAGTAACTTAATGCCCTTTGACATCCAAGCTGTGCAGTCTCCTCTCACCTGAGGAAGAATGCTCAGTGAAAAATACTGGGAGGAGATAGATTGATTCAGGTGGAAATCAGAAACCACCTTAGGCAAAACTTTCTGTTAGTCCTAAGGACTACCTTATCTCTGTGGAAAGAGATAAAATCTTCTTCCACTGACAGGGCCTGTAACTCACTTATCGTCTGGCAGAGGTGATAGCTACTAGAAAACGGTTTTCCAAGTTAAATACTTGAGTTCTGCTGAAGACAGAGGCTCAAAGGGGTTGCATTAACTGAGCAATGCAAATATTCAGGTCCCAGGCGGGAGCTGGTTCCAAAGGGAGGGTTAGTGTGAAGTAACCCTTAAAAACTTGGAGAACACAGGTGAGAAGAAGGGAGGCAGGCTTCCTGCTGACACAAAAGCAGAGACAGCTGCCAGATGAACCTTCAGGTAGCTGGTCTAAGGCCTAAGGAATTCAGATGGACCAAATAGTCCAAAAGAATGGGAAGATCAGCAGATTCTGGGGTAATCTGCCTCTCAGAGCACCAGATGGAAAACCTCTTCCACTTAGAATTATAAGTGGCCCTAGTGGAAGGCTTCCTTGAAGCCTTTAAAATATCCATAACACCTTGAGAAAGGTGTAAATCAGCAAATTCTAGCTCTTCAAGAGCCAAGCCTTGAGGTGGAGGGACTTGAGGTCCGGATACAACACTCTCCCTGTGCACAGGCCAGTAAGTCGTGAACTCTGGGCAGGCTCAGGGCAGGTGGACTGCCAGGGACAGGAGCAGAGGTACCAGGGCTGTCTGGCTCAATCTGGGGCAATCAGAATCACTCTGCAAGGTTGAGATCTGATTTTCACTAGTACCCTGAAAAGGAGAGGAAAGGGGAAGGCATACAGGAACTTCCTTTCCAATCCAACAGAAAGGCATCCAGAGGGACTGAGCCAGTACTGGAGGCCTGCAGCAAAAGAAGTTGGTGGTTGTCTGGGGCCGCGAAAAGATCTATCTGAGGAGTGCCCCAACTGGCAAAGACAGACCCCAGTACTTGTGGATTCAGAGCCCATTCATGATGGCCCTGAGAAATTCTGCTGAGGGCGTCCGCCAGCACATTGTCCTTCCCTGGGAGATGAATCGCTATCAGGGAGGTGTTCAGGAATAAGCCAGAGACCACAACTTCATTGCTTGTTGCACAAGGCTGAAGACAGTGCCCCTTGCTTGTTGATGTACCACATTGTGGTGGTATTGTCTGTCCTGACTTGAACCACTTTGTTCTGGACAGAATCTGAAAAGACCGAAGAGCTAAAAGACAGCTCTGAGTTCCAGAAGATTGATGTGGAGCAGAGATTCCTGGGGAGACCACACTCCCTGAGTGGTAAGGTCGTGAGGTGAGCCCCCACCCTAACAGGAGGCATCCGTGGTGAGGGTGAGGAGGAGAAATGGAATGAAGGAACCCCTTGTTTCAGATTGCTTTGATCCTGCCACCAGTGTAAGGCCAGGATCAGGGTTTGAGTAACTGGGACCAATTTGGTAAGGGGTCCTTCCTCTGAGACCAATAGGCCCTCAAATGGAACTGAATGTCCCTCATCTGAATCTTGCTCCCTGCACAACAGCTGTGGAAGCAGCCATGTGCCGAGGAGTTGCAGAAAATGCCTTGCTGGTCGAGAGACCCGCGGGGTAAGAGGAGGATGCCAGGGCGATGAGTCTGTCCACCCTTTCCGGGGAAGAAAGGCCTGGCTAACCTTGTGTTCAATTCTGCGCCTATGAAAGTTAGGGCCTGAACTGGTTCCAGAACTGACTTTGGTAAGTTTAGCAGGAATCCCAGAGAAGTGAGAAGCTGCTGGGTGACTTGCAAGTGGGATTTCACCTGACCTGAGACTGACCCACAATGAGCCAGTCGTCCAGGTAGGGAAACACAGCAACCCCTTGGCTTCTTAAATGAGCCACTACTACAGCGTAGACATTTTGTGAATACCTTGGCGCAGAGGTAAGGCCGAAGGGCATTGCCCTGAACTGAGTGGCCTGAGGGCAGTCTGAACCTGAGGTACTTTCGGGGAAGGCCTGATCAGAACATGAAAATAGGCATCCTTGAGGTCCAGGGAAGCTAGCCAGTCCCTGGCTTTGGGAAAGCAATATCATTGCCAGAGTTAACATTTTGAACTTTGGTTTCAACAGATGCTTGTTCAAGTATCTTAAATCCAGAATGGGCGCCATTCTCCTGCCTTTTGGGGTAAGAAAGTATCTTGAATAAAGCCCCTTGCCTGATGGCAAGAGGAACCCTTTCCACTGCTTTGCAGACCAGAAGAGAAAACCTCTGCTTCCAAAGCAAGGGCTTCTGAAGGATTTGCAGGTGGGAAATGCCTGGCTCTCATCTTTGGAAAATATTTGAGCTGAGAACCAGACCCTGGCCTATTACCTCCAGAACCAATCTGTCCAAGTTAGGGACAGCCAGCTCTGGCTGAAATAGCCAACCTGCCCCCCACTGGTACAGGAGAATCGGCCTGGGCACCCCATCAGGGTGCCTGCTTAGCAGCAGCCTTAGGCTGAGGGAGGGAGACGGTCTACTTGCGCCCACGTCTACCCTGCCTCTGAAGAAACCCTCTCGAGACAGCAGAGGAGGCTTGAAATTGGTAAAAGGCCTGGAAAGGGTCTGCCTTACCTCTGGGAGCATGCCTTGTGGCATGGCATGCTTCTCCTTAGCCTGGGCACTTTGTAGGTAGTTCTGTATTCATCCATCTTTTCATATAATTTTCTGTTTGCTCCCAAACAGAGAATTTCCACTACAGGAAAATCCATAGCCTTTGACTGAGTATCTTGGGACAGATTAGTGCATCTGAGCCATGCCAACTCACGGAAAGCTACAGAAGTGGCCATGACCCTGGAGGAAACATCATTAACATCAACAGCAGTATGAAATTGAACTTGAGGCTTCAATGCCATCAGCAGCCACCTGTTCCAACTCACTAGCCAGCTGGCCATGGGCCTGCTTGGCTAACTCATCTGTGTCCCACCTAGATTTCTGATATCTAGCCACATACCTTATAATTTGCTGCCTGAGTCCCAAAGAAGCTGCCATATATGTTCTTCCGCCATGGCATCAATCTTCCTAGAATCCTTATCAGGAGGATGCGAGGCCAGAGGAATATTAGCCTTGTCACAGGCTGCAGCTTGTACCACACCTACATGACTACACTGCTCAATAAGGAAGTCTGTATCCGAGCCTGACAAAGTATACCTTCTGTCCATTTTTTATCTACAGGAGGGACAGAATGAGGATTTTTAAAATCTTTTGTTGTTTGCTTCCTAAATGACTTATGCAAAGGAATAGACAACCTCCTAGACTCTGGAATATCCATCATTTCCACATAATCAGGCTCCTCTTGCTCATCCACAGCCTCCTCTAAAGGAAGCTGGAGGGTTTCTGCAACCTTTTGTAAAAATAAAGAAAGAAGGGACTCAGACAGAATAGGGAGATTCTAAAGGTCTGTCTGGAGAAATACCCGGTTCAATGGGCACGTCCAGACCCTCCAGCCACACATATATTGATCAAATTCCTCCTCCCCTCCTGTGGTTCATAAAATCCTCAACTTCAAAATCCTGAACCACTGGGACTGAGACGAACCAACCTTTACCAACTGTTGGTGGTTCTACAGATCCCTGAGACAGTGACTGGACAATCTGAATGGCTTTAGCTATCTCTGCAGCAGTTGGAGACACAATTCTGGACTCCAAACCTCCTGATTTCTTTGTCTTTTTACTTGGGACTGGTTCCTCTGAACCAGTCTTCCTTTTGGCCGAGGAAGTCTCGCCCTGGTCAGAGGGCACTCCCTCTGGTCCAGTGGGTACTGAACCGGGCTGGCCATCCGGGTCAGCGGACTTTTTGGCCTCTCGTTCCCTGAGCCGGCCCAATCTCTTCTCCAGGGTGGCTGCAGGGAAATTTTTACACACCTGGCAGTCTGACAGGAGGTGGTCAGCCCCCAGACAATAGACACAAGTGGTGTGTGGGTCAGCCTTGGCAAAGGCATCCCCACAGACATCACAGTGTTGAAACCCAGTGGGCCCGGTTTTTCTTTTGGGTTTCTCAGACATAATGCCAGCCTAACCAAAAACTTGCCCTTTTGATGGCAGTGCCAGGCAAGACACCCTTATCGGTCCTAACCGTGTCACGGATATTTGAAAAAACCGTAATAATTTCAGTTTTTTTAGAACCGATAAGAACCGGGAACCGCACTCTAAAACCTACAGTACAGTTTCAAAAGGCAGAAAAACAAGCGATCGGTTCAAAACCGAACCGATAATTAATTTTCCACACAGACTTGAATTTCTGTACTTACGGTTACCAGATAGAGCTTTAGAACCGAAATGCGGTAAAAATAATGACTTTTGCCGGTTCAAATGAACCGAAAACTACTCTCTTGAACCAAGAATGAACCGAGCTGAAGGAGCTGATCTCCAGAGCGACTGTTCAGTGAAGCGGAGTAAAGAATCTGACAGTTTCATTTGAAACTGCCAGATAGAGCTTTGGGCACAGCGCCCTCGCGCTGTAGAACTCCAGATCTTCTGGAGTTAACTCCTTCCTCTCCGGGGCAGTTCAGCTGCAGTGGCTGACTGCTATTGTTATAATATAGCAAGACTTCATGGTGTTTGAATAGGAGCAGGGCTGACTGAAGAAGATGAAGAATGCTGGTCTTCACCTGAATAGTCTTGCCAGCTTTGCCCCTGAGGCCTTTGTAGACAGTTTTCACCAGGCAGGCCTCTCTCCGTCTTCCTCGCTGGTCTCCTCCATCTTCGATCCGGGGACAGGGACAGGGCAGGCATGGTTCCCCAGACTGACAGCTTGGCAAACATACTTTTTCCACAGCAGCAATATAGCTGGGCTTTTGCTCATTTTCTAGCCTCAGCTCTCTCACTTCATCGTCTCCAGACACAGTGGTGACTGGGCTCTGGCTCAGTCTCTAGACTCAGTACACACACAAATCTCTGCCTTGTAGCACTTAGGGTCTCCAAACTTACTCCACTGAGGGGAAACACAGGTCGCTCAGTCTTTGATCATGGCTACAGCAATTTTAACTCAAAACTGCACAATTTACAGGCTCTGTTCTCATGGTGCAGCTGCTAGATCTCTCTTTCTCTAGCTGCACAACTTCTCAAGTCCCTCACTCTGCAGCAGCAATCACACTCCTCTCTCTTGCTGCAGCAGGGCTCACAATCCTTTTCGCTGGCTCTCAGAGGCACTTTAATCACTGTTATTTTGCTGGGGCCAGACAGGCCATTGGGGAAAATGTGCAGGCCTTGGGTAGGATAGCCCACATAGTGTCTCCTGCCCTCTACTCTCTTCCAAATCTCAGACTGATCTCCCTGTTTGGCAGGCAAACTGTCCCTTAAATAACTTTTCCACTGTGCCACTCTGATTGGCTGACACCATCCCAGGCTTTTTCTGTTCCCCTGATATTTTCCCAGCAGCCCCCTTTCCTGCAGAATCCCTGGGGGCTGCCATTGTTGTTTATATTTTATGCTCCAGCCGTAGTCCCTTATTATTTATTATTTATGTCCTTGACTGGGCAGGAAATATTTCCTCCAAGCCTGGAGGCTTGATTGTGCTGATCCCCGGATCTGCTGCCTACCCAGGAGCTGGGGATATTGTTAAAATGTGGTCATAGCTAGAAATGCTCTTTGGAGCCATGGCTCCTTTAAATTTTGGCTCCCGGTAGCTGCTCATGCTCAGTAGAGCGTGGACCGCCATTTTGTTTATTTACTCTCGTTCTGGGGCTTGTTCTGCCTCATGGGACCATTACAATACTTATTTAAGTGCCCGGAGGCACTGAAATCAAGTTCAGATCTCGGCTCCCATCTTCCCATGGGCTAAGGATCCAAAAAAGTTGGCAGCCATAGCCGTGAAGGTAGCGGGGGGTACCAGGGTCTGTAGCCCTCCTGGAGCCACTGAAGGATGCCAGCAGAGGTGTAGGGACCATAGCCAGACCAGGCCCAAATAGGGGGTTTACATATAATAACATAAAAAAACTTGCAACTCACAGTAAAATCTTCAAGTGGCCCAGAGTGCAAGATGCCAAGGTGCTCAACTGACTAGCCCTGACAGGTTTTGTGCATGTGCGTGTCCTCAGGGAGCACATGCACAAAACTGGTTGAGGTTAGTGCACCTTGGAACCTGCACTCTTTGGGTCACTTGGAGGTTTTACTGTAAGTTGCACATTTTTATTTTATTATACATCTATAGTATTTATTAAATGTGTACATTTTTTAGAAATCACAGAACTGACTCCCGGTGCTGTTTTTTGTTGTTTTTCCATGCAGCCCTGCCTCCTCATAGATACATAGAATATGACGGCAGATAAGGGCTGCTGGGCCCATCCAGTCTGCCTGATTGTGTTTATTTTTTTTTGTTAATATTAATACAGTATTAACATTATAATACCCTCTACCCTACTCCCATGAATCCCTTGTGCCTATCCCAGACATTTGTTTACTCCATTTACTGTTTATGCCCACACTACCTCCTCTGGAAGGCTGTTTCAGATATCCACCACCCTTTCTGTGAAAAATGTACTTCCTCACATCTCTCCTGAATTTATCCCCCCAGCTTCATATGCATACCCCCATGTTTTAGCTCTTCTTGTGCTCTGAAAGATAGTCTCCTCCTGTACCTTATTAACCCCCGTAAGGTATTTAACTGTTTCTGTCATATCTGTGAAAACTGAGACAGGCTCCTCCATCTTCACTTCAACCCCTCGGAGCGTCCACAGGTGGCCATCGGCAGAGTTGAGCCAACCGAGACAGGTATGGAAAAAACAGTGTCCTCTCCACCAGACCTACTGCTGCACTTTAATTAATTTTTGTTGGTTCAGCTCCACTGACTGATTTTGCTTTTGATTTTACTAGCTGTTGCCTGTTATCTAGCTAGTTTTAGACTTGCATTTGTTAGCTGTTTGCCTCAGAGTTCTAGCAAGTCAGTGACTATCCTGCCGTATCTGTTTACAGTCTATTTTTAGCTAAATCTGTTACAATGTGCAGCCATTTAGACTGACACAAATTCTGACTGCTGAGTGCTATTTATATTACCTGTGTTTGAGTGCTGTTCAGTTTCTCCATTTACTGTTCCAGCATTGGCTCTGAATTAACCCCCTTCCTCTCCCAGTTTTCCCTGTCTCCATGCTGCGCATGCGCAGTACCCACTGCCTTTGTTTAAATTCTCCCACCTCTGTTCATCCTTTGTGTGTGCCCCTAACTACTTCTCTCATTCGTTTTCAGGCTCCTTCATCTTCACTACCCCGCCTCGGAGCGTCCACAGGCGACCATCAGCAGAGTTGAGCCAACCGAGAAAGGTATGGAAAAACCAGCATCCTCTTCACCAGAGCTACTGCTGCACTGTGCTGGCCCATCCTTGCTACGTGGGGACTGCCCCTCCCACCCAGGCTTATCACTAATTTATAGTTTCTTCCTGTCATGTGACCCTAGTGTCAATCTCTGCACTTTTCCACTTGCAGCTTCTACTACCTATCCTCCAGGTGTCCCCAGTGTGCACTCTACCTGCTTCCCATTTACTCCTTCCCTGTCTCCTCTATCACCATTAGGAGTCACTATTGAGCTCCTCCAAGTCCCCGTTTAGCTGCTCTGTACTTGATCTATCTTTGCCTCTCTCGCTCACCTTTTTCATTTCTCCCTGAGTTAACTTGTCTCCCCTTTACTAAGTTGTACCTGTCTCCCCCTGTATTCAAACCTCTGACCCTTGGCACCAGAGTCCACTGCACTACCACTGCTCCATTGTGCCTGCCCTCTTCGTGTCTACTCTTTTGTATCCTTCATTGCCATTACTTCACTGCACAAGCCAACTGCCAGTTGTCCACTTCACAGTTAATCTCTGAAGCATCCTCTTTCCATGTTCCTACTACGCTTCCACTATCCTTTCTCCCCCTCGTCTACAATGAGCACCTTTCATGCCCTCATCCTCCCTTTCCTAACACTTCTCTTCCTCCCTCCCATAGCCTCCCCCCAAATATACTCCTGAATCTTGACCCCCTGCCTCCTATTCCCCATCCCCCTTGCAACGTTTCCACTCCCACTGTCCCTTCCCCCTCCCCTTATGTGTGTCCCCACCACACCCAAATCCACCCCAGGCTACTCAATTACTCCCTTTTAAACCTTGCAACTATTTGACAACTTCTCCCCAAAACCCCCTTGCAAGCCCCATGCAACATGTATCGTGTCAAGCAAAATAGTCATTTCCCTCACCTGCACCTTTTAGTCTTCCTGCATCTCCTGGCAGGAGATGTTGAGCCAAATCCAGGCCCTCCTAATCCTTCAACCTCCTCCCCTCATGCCCCCCTAAAGGCTTACGAATCTGTCACATCAATGCTCGGAGTTTACACCCCAAAATGGACGAGCTGAAGGTATGGGGGTCTCAGCATACTCCAGACATATTATGCATTACAGAAACATGGTTGTCCTCCCGCATCTCTGACTCCCAGCTAGCCCTTCTGAACTTCTTCCTCCACCGACAGGACTGTGGGAAGTGTGGCAGTGGGGTGGCTATCTATTCCCGCAGCTCTCTAAAGTGCAACATTTCCCTCCGCAAAGCCATCCCCGGCTCCCAAAAACTTCTCCTAGCACACCTAGCCTTTCCTGCATCCTCCCCCCCTCTACGTGGGTGTTTTATATGCCTCCCCAAAATTTCCCCCTTTCCCTCATCTCTTGCATCATGGCTGCCTCTGCCCATGTATCTGCGGGTGAAATTATCCTTCTAGGAGACTTCAACTTAGACTGGCTGTCCCCCCAAACCCAAAACTCCTGGCAATAAATCGAAGCAGTAAACTTCACCCAACTTATCAAAAAGCCTACCTGCCCTAATACTAAATCCCAATCTCATTCCCTCCTGGACTGGGTGCTCTCCACTCACCCTCACCACATCAGTTCTGCTGGCACCTTACCTAAAGCTCTCAGTGACCGATGCCCCATCTTTTGTACCAGAAAGGCTCACCCTCCCCTCCAAAATACATCCAGTACTGTCCCTTTAAGCCACTGAATGTGAGCCAATTACTTCATGACCTAGCCCATGCAAACTTTTCCCCAGTGCTCTCTTTCATCTCCGTCGACTCCGTGTGACAGGAAGCTCCTGGCACTCTTGAGGACCGACATTTTCTTAAATCTGTTGCAACAGTTCTTCTATTTCTTAGCCTAATCTATCCTTTACAATTTCTAGTCCATAAGGTTTGCTACCTATGGGTACCCCTTCCCTTTCTTGACTATGCTATAGTGTCTTCTTTAATTTTCCTTTTCCCTCTCAGGTCCTCATACAGGGAAGTTATTGTGGTGACCTCTGAGCGTGTGTAAAAAAGGTTGTGTTTATTGTTGTTGGATTTAGTATGTAATAGCACTATGTCATAAAATACTTTGATGTATATATCTTATGTTTATGAAACCTGTAAATGTTGAACTACTATGGCACTAGGTTTTTTTGATAATGGTAAAAAGTACTAGGTGACTATTATAGAAATTAAGTTAGTTGTGCTATTTAAAATGCATGTAAATTGCTGTAAACTGAACAAGTCAGAAATGTCATGGTGATTTGCATATATCCCATGATGCTTTTCATTATAGAAGTATGTATGATGTTGTATTTCTTTGAAACTTGATTTGTTGCCAGTGCCCTTTGGGGTAACCCTTTTTTTAGTGTTTCTACACTAAGGTATTTTGTTTTTAGCTTATGTTTTTTTTTTTTCTTTTTGAGCCCCCAGTACTTAAGCAAATGGGGCCCACATAGGGATGAAGAGTTTTCTCTGAAAAGTGGTTAGATCAGAGATCAGTGTCAGTAGGTGCTGGCTAAGTGCAGAGAAAGGACATACATAGTCTGTTGCTGCAAACTGATGTACTGAAGAAGGAATATGGCATTGCAGAAGCTTATTTCCTGTATTTTGAATAAGCAACACACAGAGATTGCGGGTTGAACCTGAAGTTTGGTGTCTGGTCTATCTGTTATCCCACAACCCCTCCACAGACTTGGTGTTAGCAGTGGGATAACTTGCTGGAAGCGTCTGGACTGGCTGAAGAGGGACGTTTTCTGGTGGATATTGCCCAGATATCCAAGGTGAACTGATGCACCAGGAGTTGCCAGAGAAGAAAGTCCATGGAGGTCTGACCAGAACCATGGCCAACAGACTGGGAGAGAAGCTGCTGCCTGGACTGGACCTGGGAGCTCAGAGGAGGCCAAGCCTGAAGACGATGAAGAGATGCAAGAGGACATAGAAGAATCGAGGAAACTGCCTCCTCTTGAACACACCCCTTCTGAGGATGTAGGGGAGTTGTTGAAATGACTCTGTATTAAACAGCTGCAGATGGAATGAGAAAGAGACATTGAGCGGAGAAGTCAAGATACCAAATGGGTGGATACCATGAGGGTCTTGCATGCCATCAATGCAGGGCAAACAGAAAGAGCCAGTAGCCCAAAAGACATTAAACTGTCTAAACTTTCGGACAGTGATGACACTGAGGTCTACCTCACAACGTTTGAGAGGTTCACTTGAACATGCAAATGGCCAAGGGAACAGTGGGTTGTTTGACTGGTACCACACCTGACAGACAGTGCCCAGTTGGTTTATAGCTGCATGGACTCCTGAGAGGCAGAGGACTATGACCATGTGAAGCAGGCGATCCTCAGGTGCTATGGCATAAACACTGAAACCTATCACCAGAGGTTTAGGTTTCTTAAAATGCAGTCACTGGATACCCCCGAGAGATTTATGCTCATCTCAGGGAGCTCTGCTACAAATGGTTGCAACCAGAGAACAAGAGTGAGGACCAACTTCTGGAGGCGGTGATAATTGAACAGTTTATTAAAGTTTTACCCCAGGATGTACAACTTTGGGTTCGGTAGCAAAAGCTGGATTCCGTTGATAAAACCATCATGTTGGTGGAAGACTTCCTGGCAGCCCGACCATCCAGATTCAGAGGGTTCCAAGAGACATCAACAACTGCGACCACAAAAAAGCACGTGAGATCTTTCCTAGGCTTGACTGGTTATTATCTGAGATTTATTCCTAATTTCTCAGCCATTGCTAGTCCTTTGACTGATCTCACTAAAAAGAGGTGCCCAAATAAGGTTCAGTGGACCCCTATTTGTGATGAGGCATTTATGAATATCAAGGCAATTCTGTGTACAGCTCCTGTATTGAAAAGCCCTGACTTCAACCAAGTGTTTGAGGTTCAAACTGATGCATCAGAGAATGGTATTGGGGCAGTCTTATCTCAGAAAATGGATGGGGAAGAACATCCGATCATGTATATAAGTAGGAAGCTACATGAGAGGGATAGAAGATATGCAATCATAGAGAAAAAATGCTTAGCTCTGAAGTGGGCTATTGAGTCTCTGAAATATTACTTGTAGGGGGCTGAATTTAAGATTGTAACTGATCACAACCCCCTCTGCTGGTTGCACCAAATGAGAGAAAAAAATTCCTGTATGATGTGGTGGTACTTGACTCTTCAGCCTTATCGATTTACGGTGTCCCACAGGGCAGGGACAAAACATGTACTGTAAATGCTGATTTCATGTCTAGATATGGTGCAAGAATTGATGTCAGTAAAATATGACAGAATTTCCCTAGAAGGAGATGGGAAGGTACCGTTAGTCTCTGTTGAGAAATGTGTTAATGCCTCAGGGTAAAGAATGATGATATCCACTGTGTTTATGATGGAATGTTTATCGTTAATAGGGACCCTGAGACAGAGCTTCTGAAGATGGATGGGTGGAAGCTTCCTCCCTTCCTGTGACAGGAAGGTAGTAAGCAGTCTGCAATAACTGCTTCCCTCTTAAGATGGGGGATATGTAACTGGAAGCTCCTGCTACTCTTGAGGACCGACCTTTTCTTAAATCTGTTGCAACAGTTCTTCTATTTCTTAGCCTAATCTATCCTTTACAATTTCTAGTCCATAAGGTTGGCCACCTTATGGGCACCCCCCTCACCTTTCTTGACTATGCAATAGTGTCCTCTTAATTTTCCTTTTCTCTCTCAGGTCCTCATACAGGGAGGTTATTGTGGTGAACTCTGAGTGTGTGCAAAACAGGTTGTGTTTATTGTTGTTGGATTTAGTATGTAATAGCACTATGTCATAAAATACCTTGATGTATATATCTTATGTTTATGAAACCTGTAAATGTTGAAAATACCATGGCACTAGGTGTTTTTGATAATGGTAAATAGTACTAGGTGACTATTATAGAAATTAAGTTAGTAGTGCTGTTTAAAATGCATGTGAATTGCTGTAAACTGAACAAGTTTGAAATGTCATGATGATTTGCATATATCCCATGATGCTTTTCATTATGGAAGTATGTATGATGTATTTCTTTGAAACTTGATTTGTTGTCAATGCCTTTTGGGGTAATCCTTTTTTCAGTGTTTCTGCACTGAGGTTCTTTGTTATTAGCTTGTTTTTTTTTTCTTTTTGAGCCTCCACTACCCAAGCAAACGGAGCCCACATAGGGATGAAGGGTTTTCACTGAAAAGTGGTTAGAGCAGAGATCAGTGTCAGTAGGTGCTGGTTAAGTGCAGAGAAAGGACATATATAGTCTGTTGCTGCAAACTGATGTACTGAAGAAGGAATATGGCATTGCAGAAGCTTATTTCCTGTATTTTGAATCAACATCACATAGAGATTGTGTGTTGAACCTGAAATTTGATGTCTGGTCTGTCTGTTATCCCACAACCCCTCCACACTCCGCCCTTGCCCACTTTACCTCCACCTTCCTAACAATCTGGGACATCCACGCCCAGATTAAAACCCTACATGTAAGATGCAACCACCACCCCTTGATCACCCTGGATATTTTGACCTTGTGCAGAGCTTGGGATCTTGTCTGGTGCCAACTTAAATCTTCAAGTGATCAAGCCTCCTTGCATTCTTTCCACTCCCTCCATAATAGATGCACTGCCTAAATCCGCTGAGCCAAAGCTAATTTCTTTAAGGCATGCCTCCACTCCTCTAATAGTACTCCTTCTTCATTCTGACAGGACCTCCGCTCGCTCCTGCGGCCCCCCCTTCGAATCCCCTCCTCCCTCCATACAAGAGGCGGGGCAAACTTATCTCCAGTCCCTGCCTTGTTGCTGATGCCCTCAACAAGTTTTTCACCTCCTGTGCCATTCCCCAAGAGACCCCCATTTCTCCTCCTAACCTCCCCCTGAAGCCCTCCCAGTGCTTAGGGCTACCTCCTATCATGCAGTCTGAAGCCCTAAAAGCCCTTCTTTCTCTTAACCCCTTAAAATCTAGCCTGTACAGTCTGCACCCTAGGCTCCTCAAGATCTCGGCCCCCTCCATAATCTCCCCTTTAACCTTCATCTTAAATCTCTCTCTCTCTCTCTCTCTCTACTGCTACTGTCCCCACAGGCTGGAAGTCTGCTACTGTCCTTCCACTTTTCAAAGGTGGCGACATAACTACCCCCGGTAACTACCGTCCCATCTCCCTTCTCCCCTCCCTCGCGAAAGTCCTAGAATCCCTAATTCTCACTAGACTGAATTATTTCTTTTTATCTTCTAACACTCTCTCCCCATTTCAGTCTGGCTTCAGACAATTTCATTCCACCTTCTCCTGTCTTCTACACTTTACCAACACTGTTCACTCTGCCATGAACCTTGGCCAGATCACCTCTGCTATCTTCAATGATCTGGCTCAGGCCCTTGACTCTGTCTCCCTCCCTCTCCTACTTGACAAGCTCAGTTCCGTTGGCCTATCCCCTGCCTCTGTATCCTGGTTTAGGTCCTACCTCTCTGGTTGCTCTCATGTCGTCTCTATCAACAAAATCTCATCCTTCTCCCTCCCTATCCTAGCTGGTGTCCCCAGGGCTCAATCCTTGGGCCTGTCCTCTTTTCCCTTTTTATTAATGTTCTCCCCCTGGTATGCACCCAAGCTAGTATACACATGTATGTGGATGGCACTGTCCTTTTCTTATCTGGCCCCTCCATCCAGTCTGTACAGTTCCCCCTTCAAAGAGACCTCACAGCAGTTACAGCCTGGATTAACACAAATGGCCTAAAGCTCAACACAAATAAAATGGTTGCTATGACTTTTGGATCCAAAGTGAAACTTGCCAGGCTACCCATCCTACCAGTTTTCTTCTCTGCAGCCAACTCCCCCTTGTGAATGTCCCCTCCTACAAGTACCTAGGAGTTTGGCTCGATCCCTCCCTTGACTTCTCCCATTTTAATGCCATGCACTCAAAACTGCCACCTAAACTCGGGCTTCTGTATCACCACAAGGCCAGCCTCTCCCTCCCGGTCAGATGTGATCTCCTTGTCAAATGGATCCTCCCATCCTTTGACCACGCCAACATCGTCTACGGTGCTGCACCTGTTACTTCCCTGGCGAGACTCAATGTTCTATTTAATGCTTTTTGCAGGTTCACTACCAATTCTCAGTTCTCAACCCACCACTGTGATCTATATTCCTCTCTTTCCCTCCAATCTCTCACACAGAGATTCTCCTCACACTGCTCCTCCTTCATAGCCAAATTCTGGTTTGGGACACTTCCATCCTACCTAGCCTCCCTCCTAAATCCAGCAACCCCTTCACCTTATAACTCGCTGTCAAACTGCTCCCAGACATTTCTCTCTTCCACGTGTACGCACCGCAGCTGGCAAACTTTCCTTTTCTTTTCATCTGCCCTCCCTCTGGAATACAATCCCCCTTCAAATTCACCTCTCTCCAACTTTTCCTACCCTTAAACTCCTCCTAAAGCTAACCCTCTCCATTTCCTGTATCTGTTCTCTCTCCTGAATCCTCCCTACCCTCTCACTAATCCCTTCTGACCTGATCCACTGTAATATTGCTGTCCCGGATTGCTGTACTTAGCTTTATATATATTGTAATATATTGCTGTACATAGACTGTATATAATGTTCTGTTTATAGCGGCCCTATATTTATCTTCTACTCCTTTTTCTAGTAATTTCACTGTAACTGCTTGTGCACAATCCCTTTATCATGTATCTTCCATGTTATTGTAGTGCTGTATTTTTATTCCTTTGTACCCATCTCCCACGGGTTGCACCTGGAAATGAGCTTCTGCTCATGGTGCCTTTCCCGGTCATCAACTTTTAAACAAATAAATAGGTTCCTCCTAGTTGCCTACTGGCTCCAATCTCTACTACTCTCAAACCTGCCTAGAAATCTTGCTATTTCCTCTCTTCTAGCACTTATTCACTAATTGTATGACTTATGACTGTTAGTTATTTGCACTTATATTCCTGTTTTCTTACTACATATAGATTCCTGCAAATGTACTGTCGTTGCTGAAAATTTTGTATAAGTGTACTATGTCTGACTTCTGCTTGTTCTCATGATATCTTCTTGTATCTATTATTGTCTACATACCCTTTGTTATAATCTCCCAGGTCGTACCTCAAAAAAGGCAGCTATGCTGTCTAGTGTACCTACCCGGTTAACAAAAACTAAATAAATAAATAAAATATCCCCCCTCTCCGTCTTCTCCTCCAGGGAGTACATATTTAGCTCCTTAAGTCTTTCCTCATAGGGCTTTTGATGCAGACCCTGCACCATTTTGGTAGTTTTCCTCTGGACCACCTACATTCTGTCAATGTCTTTTCTGAGATGTGATTTCCAAAACCATGCACAGTACTCAAGGAGGTGTCTTACAAGTGATTTATATAGGGGCAGAATCACCTCTCTCTTCCTGCTGGAGATACCCCTACCTATGCACTCCAGCATTCCTCTAGCTTTCCTGAACACTTTGGCACACTGCCTGGCCACATTTAGGTCATCCAGTATGGTAACCTCTAGGTCTCTTTCCTGCTTGGTCTTTGTCAGTGTCACTCCGCCCATCTTGTACTCCGCTCCTGGGTTCCTATGACCTAGATGCATTATTTTGCACTTTTTTTGTAGTAAAACTCAGCTGCAATATCCTTGACCTCTCTTCCAGTCTATTTAGATCCCTGCACATTCTATCCACTCCTCCAGGTGTGTCCACTCTGTTACAGATCTTGGTGTCTTCTGCAAAGGGGCAGACCATCCCTTCCAGTTTATCCATTATGTCACTTATAAAAATATTGAAGAGAACCAGTCCCAACACTGATCCCTGAGGAACCCCACTGGTCACCTTACCTTCCTTTGAGTACACTCCATTCATCACTACCCTCTGTGTACTAGCCACCAACCACTTTCTTATCCAAGTTACCACTGTATTATCTATCCCTAAGTTACTCAAATTGCCCACCAGTCTCATGTGTGGAACAGTGTCAAAAGCCTTGCTGAAATCCAGGTAACCATGTGCACCACACCTCCCTGATTTAGCTCCTTGGTCACCCAGTCAAAGAAGTCAATCAGATTTTTTGGCGTGACTTGTCCTCTGTGAAACCATGCTGCTTTGGGTCCTGCAATCTGTTGGATACAAGATAGTCCACACTGCTTTCCTTCAATAGTGTTTCCATCAACTTACAGACCACTGATGTCAGACTGCCAGTCCTATAATCACTCACCTCTTCCTTGCTACCACTTTTGTGAAGTGGGGCTACATTTGCCATTCTCCAGTCCTCTGGGACCACACCAGTCTCCAGTGATCTGTTAAGAAGGTCTGTCAGAGGTGCAGTCAGTATCTCCTTAAGTTCCTTCAGTATCCCTGGATGTACCCCATCGGGCCCCATAGCTTTGTCTACTTTCAGGTTGTCATGTGCTTTCTAGACTCTCCCCACTGAAAATGGAATACTGTCCATTTCTGTCACCTCTAAGCTTCAGGTGCCTCTTTGAGGTCCCTCCCATTCCCCTTGTACTGTGACAACTGAGCAGAAGTATTTGTTCAACATTTTTGCCTTTTCTTGATCATCCTCCTCCTCCGTGCAGTCACCCCACTTAACTGTACAATCCCTCCCTTTCATAGGGATCATAGCAGGATATGATCCAAGATGGGTGAGAGCCCATATGCAGCTTGCCCTTAACTCAAAGGAAATAGCCACCTATAGCATGTGTACCACAGTACGTATCTAGGCAATCTTTAAAGGTGACCATGGAATTGCATCCTACAGTTTCCAGTGGTAATCTGTTCCATACATTAACCACCATTTAATAAAGAAACATGCTCTTTTCCTAGTTCTGCAACTCTGTCCCTTGAGCTGGTGGACATGTGATCTAGTGGAGTAGTTAGCATAGAGGATAATGTATGGTCTTTGGTTAATAACCATGCTGTAAACACTCCGAGAGGTTGACATGACATCATTGTAAACCTCGAGAGTGCAGCTCGAGAGTTTTTCAGATGTCACGACAACCTCAAGAAGTGTTTTCAGCGCGGTTGTTAACCAAAGATCATACATTATGTTTTATAGTATATGAACTACCAAGATTGTGTTATCGTGGACTGAATTACTTTACAGAACATTGATTGTTGTGAGCATTCCATTTTGTTAGAACATTGATATGACATACTCAAGAAGGGTTAACAACAGAGTGATGTCATAACAATGGCATAACACGGTTGTAATCTGCTTGATCTGAGTTAATAATAAAGGCTCCCCATACATTATATCTTTATAATCCAGTCCTAAACAGTCCCAGAGATCATCATTAGTAAATGCACTATAAACAAGGTACATATCGCCTCTGAGTCGTCTATATTCTAACGTATACATTTTTAATGCCTGAAGTCTGTCATGGTAACTAAGATTGTTGACCGATCTAATAATTTTAGTTGCCCTTTTCTGGACACTTTCCAATACATTGACATCATTTTTGGTTACTGGGGCTGAAAATTGTGGACAGTATTCAGGATGGCGTCTGACCAATGAGGCATACAGGGGCAGAATAACCTTCCGATCTCTACTGGCTGTATGTCTAGCAATGCACCCCAGTATACCCCTTACTCTATTTACTGTAGCTAGGCAGTTCCTGTTATTCTTGATACCGTTGGTGATAATAACACCTAAATCCTTCTCCTCAGTAGTTTCCCTTAGGATCCTACCAGCCAAGTAATAGTCTGCCTTATTAGTCGAATGACCCAGGTGCATGACTGCACATTTATCCAGGTTGAAAGTCAACCTATGCTCCTTTGCCCAGTTTTCCAAGTGCAACAACTCATTCTGCAATATTTGTGATTCTTCATTCTTCCAAACTATACACCCCAGGTTGATATCATTGGCAAACTTTGATGATCAAACCTTCTCCCCACATTTTAGTGAAGAGATGTAGATATTAAATAAGGCTGGCTCCAAGACTGACCCCTGTGGCACTCCACTAGTCACCCATTTCCAGTGAGATATACATCCTCTAAGGACAACTCTCTGTTTCCTTCCTGTAAGCCATGATTTTATCCACTTAATAATAATCCCGTTTAACTCGATCCCAGTCAATTCCCCAACAAACTCCTGGTGAGGGACCTTGTTGAAAGCCTTGCTTAAATGCAGAAAAACAACATCAGCTGACAGACCTTTATCCAATTCCTTGCTCACCTTTTCATAAAACTGCAACAGATTTGTTTGGCAAGATCTGCCAGTGACAAAACCATGCTGTGTTGTGTCCCAACCATTAATTATAATCAAATGTTCCTCAGTTAGATCCTTAACTATTCCCTCCAGTATCTTACATGGAGTAGATGTTATGCTGACTGGCCTATAGTTACTACAAACCTCCCTTTTGCCCTTCTTAAATATGGGGACCACTGATGCCTCTCTCCATGTATCCACCACTTTGCCTAGTGTTAGGGATTCTTGAAAGATCATTGCTATGGGGCCCGCCAAGTTGTCCGCTTGTTCATAAAGAACCTTCAGATGGATTCCATCAGGGCCTGATGATTTATTCACATCCAATTTCTTTAATCTATTCCTTATATCAGTTGTCTGAAGTTCCCTTTGTCTTCCTTTTTTCACTAACATACCTAAAAAATTTCTTATCCCCTTTTGATAATCCCTGAGCTATTATTTCCTCAGTTTGCACCTTTGCTCTCCTTACTGCTTTGCTATCCTCTCTCTGTTTTCCCTGATACACTTCCCTATCCTCATTACTCTGGGTCACCTTTTACCCTCTGAATGCTCGTCTTTTAGCTTTTCTGCTACCTGTTTTGAGAACCATAGCGGTCTCCTCTTTCTTTTACTTTTGTTTACTTGCTTAACACAGAGGTTTGTTGCCTTCGCTATGCCCCCTTTTAGTCTGTACCACTTTTCTTCAATTCCTCCCATGTCCTCTTGCCCTGTCAGTTTGTTCATGAGACATTCACCCATCTTAGTAAAATCAGCCCTTCTGAAGTCCAGGACCCTCACCTTTCTATGGTTGATTTCTGCAGTTGTTCAAAAGGTTAAACCACACCGTACAATGATCACTGGTCCCCAGATGGCTTCCCACCCTGATGTGTGCAACACTGTCTGTTACTAAGCACCAGGTCCAGTATTACTCCATGACAAGTGGGTTCCATGATTAGTTGCCTAAGGAAAGCACCCTGCAAGGAGTCCAGAATGTGTCTGTTTCTAGCTGGCACTGCAGCAGGGAGGCTTCAATCCACATCCGATAGATTGAAGTCCTCTACCAGTAACACCTCCCCTTTTCTGACATTTTTCCAATTTCTACCAACATTACTTTATCCAAGTCCTCCCCAATGCTGGAGGCATGTAGATCACACCTGTCTGAATATTGGCTCATTTTTCTGACTCAAGAGTAACCCACAGCATTTCAGTCCCTGCCTGAGTTCCCTGTATTTCCGTTGCTTTTATGTTATCCTTCACATAAAGCAACACTCCCCCTCCTTTCCTTCTTACCCTGACCCTTCTGAATAACATGTACCCTGGTATGACTAAGTCCCAGTCATATTTTTCAGTGGATGTGAAGAGGGCACTGAGCTACTATTTGGACCACACAAAGGATGTCAGGTCCACTAACACTAGTTATTTGTCACATATGGTGATGTGGGGGAAAGGTAAACCAGCATTCAAGAGAACCATTTCTCATTGGATAGTTTCCTGCATATAGTTCTGTTATGACAAAGCTGGCAAATTGCCACCTAAAGGCCTTAGGGCACATTTCACAAGGGCCACCTCTGCCTCTGTGGCAGCACCAAGGTCAGCCTTCGTCATGATGGCCTCTAGGTCTGGGACCTGATTTCCCAGACTCCTAGCATGCACAGATGACCTTCACATTTTTTTTCTCCTTGTTTGCCACTTCCCTTTTTCCTTTGTCCCCCCAGTTCCTCTTTTTATCTGTCTGGTTAGTTTCTTCCCTTCATCCCTAATTATTTAATTTACTTTATCCAATGTGGAACTATCTTTCCCGCAATCTATACACTCCATCTCTGCCTTTTGGAGGCTGTTTCTGCTCCACCCCCCCGACTAGTTTAAACATTCATAAAAAAAATGTTTAAACCTTTCACTGAGAACTGTGGCCCTCCCCTTCCAGATGGATGCAGACCATCACCTCTGTATAGGCTCTTATTCTCCCAGATGGACGCCCAGTCTCCAATGTAGCCACAACCCTCCCCTCTGCACCAGGCTTTCAACCATGAGTTGAAAGCCTTGGTGCGGAGCTCCCTCTCCTTCCCTCTGTTGTATGCAGGCATCACCTCTGCAAAAGCTACCGAGCATGCTACCTGTTTAAGACTATTTTCCAGCTCTCTAAACTCCTCCTGCACTGTTGCTGCCTTGTCTCTAGCCAGCTAATTTGTCCCCATACCCTCAAGAGGATATATAATATATGATTAGCCCCTACTGTGTATAGATTTCTATGCACTTAATTTCTATGTTGATTGCGTGCATGTGCAAGCAACATGTTGCGTCAGCTTTCTCCAGAAGCAGGTTGTGGAGGCGTGGCACTGTTGTGCCCAATGCCCCCACAGTCTGCAAAGGCTTGTCTCGCTTCCCCCAATGCCGTGGCATGCTGCTGCTGACACTAGTTCAGCCAGTGTGCCACAACTTTCTAAAAAATCAGCCGCTGCAATCAGGGGCCGCTTCGTCATTGCAGCGTCAGCCACCCGCTGCTATGAGGGAGCGACCCGTTTTTTTTCTCTTCAAATCTTTTTTCCTCAACTGGTCTTCACTGCTGCAGCTCAGGACATCTACTTCTGGATGAGGAACAGGAGGACAATCAACAGGAGTTACAGACAGAGTAATGTTTTGGCCTGGAAACTTAGTTCTACCTGACAATAGCACTATGGTGGAAAGCAGTCTATGGAGTTTTGTCATACCCAAACATAAGGGTTGGTTTTGCCCGTGCTAATGCAGTCTGTTTACAGATATAAGGGATTCATGTAAATTTCTACGTTAGAATGGCTAATCTTCTGTCATTGCAGAGAAATATCCTAACATTCTTCTCAGCACTTATGCCAAGTCCTTACATTATATGAGTTGGCTGCAACAGTTTTTATGTTGCTTGCACGCATGGGCAAGAAACATAGTGCCATCATTGGAGATTTCGGAGGTGTGTCGCCTCCTCCTCCAATTCAGTCAGTGTGCTGGCAGGTGCGGCCCCTGTAAGCCAATGCATTTTGGAGCTGTCTATGACACGCTCCAAAATGCAGTGGCATACAGTTGAAAGAGGGAGCTATGCTTCAGTAAGCACCAATAAGATATCGGCTGCTCACGGCGCGCTCCCCCACAGACACAGAAGCGTGACGCGCCCGCATGCACTGTATAGCCCGGCGGGTGCCCAATCCCGTCGGCTGAGCATCCCCTCCCCAGTAGTTGGTGCCACGCTGGGCCCACCCCAGTGTGGCAAGCACTCTTTGTGCCAGGGTGCCCAATCCCCGGTAGGCTGAACGACCCCCACCAGCGTCCTTAAGCACTCCTTTGGCGGCGAGGGGTGCCCCAGTCCCCCGTCGGCTGAGCGGCCCCCAATGTCCTTGTGCCACGCTGGGCCCACCCCAGCGTGGCAAACATCCACGATCTTTTTTTTTTTTTAACCTGTAAAACAAAACAGTCCAGCAGTGCGTCTCCCAACCCCCTCCCGTACACGTCCCACCCACTGCGCACCTCCCCACCCCCTCACCCCATACTTACCTCCGGACTCGGCAGCGATCTTGCGTGGACCGGGAACACGTCTGCACTCTTCAAAGCCGACCGCGAACTGAGGAAATGCCGGTAAGCTGTATAATGGGCTAAATAGGGGGGTTTCAACTTTGTTGCATATCTCAGGCATTTTGGGGAATTTTTGCACCAAATTTTCAACATGGGGTTTTTGGGATCCCATCTCATGAATGATGTCACTGTCATGGCGTTATTCGGGCCCGAAGGGTGATTTCGCGCAGTGACTGTGCAGTGACTGCGAAATCACCCTTCAGGCCCAAATACTGCCATGACAGTGACATCATTCATGAAGAGGTCAAAAAACCCCATGTTGAAAATTGGTGCCAAATTCTAAAATGACTGTTTTCTGGCGATGCATTTGCGCGGTTCCTCGCGGGCTCGTAAGTTCGTGAAATTTCAATATTTTCATCCATATTTTCAACATTGCCATTTTACCACACCTTCTTATGAGTAGTACAGCTGTCATTTACATCTCACCCAAAATGTGTTTCCGCCTATGTAGCGCCAGAATGGCATGATCAGTGTCTTGAAATAAATGTACAGGACAAATTAAGAAAATCACAGTGATACTTTTCATGAGCTCAGGTGTTAAAATGGCTATGTTAAATTATTAAAAAAATTCAAAATAGCTGTTTTACAAGCGTCGTTGTACAGTTCTATACGCTACCGTAAGTTCGCGAATTTTCAATATTTTCACCCAGATTTCCAACATTGCCATTTGCCCACCTTCTTATAAATAGTATAGCTGTCATTTTCAATCTCACCCAAAATGTGTTTCCGCCATATAGCGCACAATGGCGCGTCGGTGTCTTGCGAAATCAATGTCTGGGATAAATTAAGAAAATCACAGTGACAGTGTTCATGAGCAAAGGTCTTAAAATGACTATGTTGAAAATTTGGTGAAAAAATTCCAAAAATGACTGTTTCTGATGCGTTGTATGCAGTTCTCATGCGCTCGTAAGTTCAGCGAATTTTCAATATTTTCACTCCAGATTTTCAACATTGCCATTTTACCACCTTCTTATGAGCAGTACAGCTGTCATTTTTCACATCTCACCCAAAATGTGTTTCCGCCCATGTAGCGCACAGTGGCGCAGTCGGTGTCTGTGAAATCAATGTACGGGACAAATTAAGAAAATCACAGTGACACTGTTCATGAGCAGAGGTCTTAAAATGGCTATGTTGAAAATTTGGTAAAAAAATTCCCTTCAGATGTTCTGCAATATTACTAATGAAGACATTGAACAGAACTGGCCCCAGGACCGATCCCTGCAGCACCCCACTAGTACGCCCCTCTCCCTAGACTGCATACCATTTACCACCACTCTCTGCCTCCTGTCTGTTATCCAGTTTCTACCAGTTTACCACCTTTCCCCATGTCCAGCCTACCCAGCTAGTTTATCAGCCTCCTATATGGGATGGTGTCAAAGGCTTTGCTGAAATCAAGTGCGTGTTGTCCGCTGCCCCACCCTGATTCACTTCCTTTGTCACCCAGTCAAATAAATCACCAGATTTATCTGACATGATGTCCCCACTGTGAATCCATGTTGTCTATGGTCCTGGGTTCCGATGGCATCTAGATGCCCACTATCTTTCTTTAAGCAATGTCTCCATGATCTTCCCACTACTGAGATGAGGCTGAATGGCCTATTGTTCCTGCCTTCTCCCTGCTGCGGACTTGTGTAGAGGGACCACATGTGCCCTCCTCCAATTCACTCATGTTGAATGACTCAGTGAGCGTGGCTGCCAGAGGTACTGCTATCTCCCTTCGCAGTTCTGTTAATATCCTTGGGCGTATGCCATCTGGTTCCATCGCTTTGTCTACCTTCAATTTAGTGAGCTCCTGCAGGACTCTTTTGTCCACCTCTTCACCCCCTTGGCAACTGCTGTACTGCTGTGGCCTGTGCCCCTTCCACTCTTCTGTGAATACTGAACGGAAAGACACAGTGGATGTCTTGGGAGGAAGGCATGAAACTGTCACTTCCAAATAAATAAACAGCACATACAAGCAAGCAACATTCGGCATTAACAAATGCTTGTTATGTTTTCTTGCACGCATGTGCAAGAAACATAGTGCCATCATCCAAGTTTTCGGAGGTGTGGCAGCCGTCTTCCAATTCAGTCAGTGTGTTTGCAGGCACGATCGCAGTTCTCCAATTAACTCTACAGCTGTCTATGACAGCAGTTGAAAATGCAGTGCCGTATGGTTGAAAGGCGAAGCACCGCTTCAGTGAGCGCTCCCCCTCCATCGCACGCACTCATATTGTGTGCTCATAGCCTCCCCACGCACATACTGTATGGTTGATGGGGTGCCCAATCCCCGTTAGCTCCGCCCCAAAAAAGCTTTCCAGGTGCCACACTGAGGCCCACCCCATCGTATGGCCGATGGGGATGCCCAATCCCGTCAGCTCGGGCTCCCCTCAACAGCCTTATAGCTGCCGCGCTGGGAGCCCACCCAGCGTGGCAAACATCCGTGTCATCTTCCTTAAAAAAAACAAAAAAACCTGTAAACAAAAGCGTTCCTCGGCGGTCTCTCAGCCCACCGCACCCACCACTGTGCACCCTGCCTCCCACACACACCCACACCCCATACTTGCCTCCAGACTCGGCGCGATGATCTTCGGTGGACGGGAACACATCTGCACTCTTCAAAGCTGACCGTGAACTGAGGAAATGCTGGTAAGCTGTATAATGCAATAAATAGGTTTTTTTTTTTCAACTTTAATGCATATTTCAGGCATTTTTTGGAATTTTGGCACCAAATTTTCAACATGGAGTTTTTGGGAACCCTCCTCATGAATTTTTGAAATGTAATGGCGTTAATCAGGCCCGAAGGATGATTTCGCAGTCACTGTGCGAAATCACCTTTTGGGACTGATTAGCGAAATGACAGTGTCAGTGTTTATAGGGTGGGCTCTCAAAAAGCCTATGTTGCAAATTTGGTGAATAAATTCCTAAAAGTGACTGTTTTACGAGCGTGCATTGTGCAGTTCCTACGCACGCTCGTAAGTTTGCAAATTTTTAATATTTGCACTCTGAATTTTCAACATTGCCATTTTACCACACCTCCTTATGAGCAGTACAGCTGTCATTTTTCACATCTCGCCAAAAATGTGTTTCTGCGCATGTAGTGTACAGTGGCGCAGTCGGTGTGCAAAATCAATGTGTGGGACATATTAAGAAAATCACAGTGACACTGTTCATGAGCAGAGGTCTTAAAATGGCTATTTTGAAAATTTGGTGAAAAATTTCCTAAAATTGACTTTTACGAGCGTGTGTTGTGCAGTTCCTAAGCACACTTGCAAGTTTGCGAATTTTTAATATTTGCACGCCAGGTTTTCAACATTGCCATTTTATTACACTTCCTTATGAGCAGTACAGCTGCCATTTTTCACATCTCGCCCAAAATGTGTTTCTGCACATGTAGTGCACAATGGTGCAGTCGGTGTGCGAAAGCAATGTTTGGGACAGATTAAGAAAATCACAGTTACACTTTTCATGAGCAGAGGTCTTAAAATGGCAATGTTGAAAATTTGGTGACAGAAGTTCATAAAATGACTGTGTTATGAGTGAGCATTACGCAGTTTCCACGCACCCTCGTAAGTTCATGACTTTGTAATATTTTCAGTCCAGATTTTCACCAGTGACATTTTTCCACACTTTCTGATGAACAGTACAGCTGTCATTTTTCACAACATGACCGAAATGTGTTTTCACACTTTCAGCACAGAAATGCGTGGTCGGTGTGGGAAATCATTGTTCGTGACAGATGAAAAAATTACTCACCTTAGTAATGTTGTTTCTTCTAATGGAGTCTTGCTATATTATGACTATTGCAGTTTGTCCCACCATTAGAACTGCTCCAGAGGTGAAAGAGTTAACTTCCATGCAGGGCATGGAACTTGGAGCGCGAGCTCGGTTAGAGAAGCTCTGTCTGGGATATTTCAAACCGAAACTGTCAGATCTTTACGAGCAAAACTCACTAAGGTTCTGTGTGGAAGCTGTAACCTACACTAGCCAACTGGCTACTAAGATATTAACACATTTTCCTGGTCCCAACACCAAGGCTCTAGTCAGGGGACCAGAAAAAGATAAGATAAAATAAAATAAAAACACAACACCCAAATGCCCCAAAAAGAAGGGGTGGAAAACACAAAAAGGGGCATCAATTAGTGCCAACAGTGAACTGCCCACCTCATACCCCAAGTAGAAGTTCTGAGAGGGGCAGGCTGGGGGGGAGGTCATAATATAGCAAGACTCCATTAGAAGAAACAACATTACTAAGGTGAGTAATTTTTTCTTCAAACAACATGAAGTCTTGCTATATTATGACTAATACAGACTACACAGCAGTACCTCCATGGAGGAGGGACAGAACCTACTTGGAATAGGCTCTAAGCATGGCTGTGCCAAACCGAGCATCCCTCCTGGCCTGGATATCCAGGGGTAATGCTTGGTGAAAGTGTGTACTGTTTTCCAAGTAGCTGCTTGACATATCTCTAAGATAGGGATGTCTCTGGCAGCAGCTAGAGACGCAGCTGTACCTCTGGTAGAGTGAGCCCTCAGGCCTGAAGGGAACCTTACCCAGTTTTGATAGCAAATTGGATACAAGAGACAATCACCTGGCAATGGATCTCTTAGTGGCAGGTTTCCTTTCCAACCTCACCATAAGTGAGAAATAGTTGGAGGAGTCAAACCGGTGACCCTTGGTATGTCTATATAGTAACTTAGGGCCCTCTTAACATCTAAGCTGTGCAACCTCCTCTCACCAGAGGAGGAATGGTCAGTGAAGAACACTGGAAGTGAAATAGATTGATTAAGGTGGAAATCTGAAACCACCTTAGGTAAAACTTCCTGTTAGTCCTGAGGACTACCTTATCCCTGTGAAAGGAAATAAAGTCAGGCTCCACTGACAAAGCTTGTAACTCACTTATCGCCTGGCAGAAGTGATGGCTACTAGAAATACAGTTTTCCAAGTCAAGTACTTAAGCTCTGCCGAAGACAGAGGTTCAAAGGAGGTTGCATCAGCTGAGCAATGCAAACATTAAGATCCAGGCAGGGGCAGGGTCCCTGAATGGTGGATTGTGTAAACAATCCCTAAAAACTTGGAAAATACAGGGTGAGCAGAAAAGAAGAGGGCTTCCCTGCTGAAATAAAAGCAGACAGCTGCCAAATGCACTTTCAGGGTAGCTGGTCTCAGTCCCAAAGAATTAAGATGGACCATATAGTCCAAAACAGTGGGCAAATCAGCAGATTCCGGGAAATATGCTTCCCAGAACACCATATGGAAAATCTTTTCCATTTGGAATTATAAGTAGCCCTAGTGGAAGGCTTTCTAGAAGCTTTCAAGATTTTGAGAACACCTTGAGAAAGTTGTAGATCAGCAAACTCTAACTCCTCAAGAGCCAGGCCTTGAGGTTGAGGGATTTGAGATTCGGATACCAGACTCTCCCCTGGGCACAGGATAACAGATTATGGTTCCTGGGGAGACACAGGGGAAGATGGACTGCTAAGGACAGAAGGAGTGGGTACCAGGGCTGCCTGGCCCAGTCTGGAGCAATCAGGATCATCTTGCAGGGCTGAGATCTGATTTTGACTAGCACCTTGAACAGGAGAGGGAAGGGGGGGAAGGCATAGAGAAAGTTCCCTTCCCAATCAAGGAGGAAGGCATCCAGGGGGACTGAGCCCAACACTGGGGGACTGCAACAAAAAAGTGGAAGTTGATGATTGTCTGGGGCTGCAAAAAGATCTATCTGAGGGGTGCCCCATCTGGCAAAAACTATCCCCAGTACTCGGGGATCCAGTGACCATTCGTGATGGCCCTGGGAAATCCTGCTGAGAGCATCTGCCAGGACATTGTCCTTGCCTGGGAGGTGAACTGCTATAAGGGAAGTGTTCAAGGAATAAGCCAGAGACCACAACTTCATCGCCTCGGTGCACAAGGCCAAAGACCAAGTGCCCCCTTGTTTGTTGATGTACCACATTGTAGTGGTGCTGTCTGTTCTGACCTGTACCACCTTGTTCTGAACAGATGCAGAAAAAACCTGAAGTGCTAGAAACATAGCTCTGAGTTCCAACAGATTCATGTGGAACAGAGATTCCTGAGGGGACCACAATCCCTGGGTGGAGAGGTCGCCCATGTGAGCTCCCCATCCCAAGAGGGATGCATCTGTAGTAAGGGTCGAGGAGTGAGATAGAGGGATGAAGGGCACCCCTTGTCTCAGATTGCTCTGATCCTGCCACCACTGAAGGGCCTGGATCAGGGTTCAGTCACTGGGATCAACTTGGATAGGAATCTCTTCTTTGAGACAAAAGGCTCTCAAATGGAACTGATGTCCCTCATCTGAAATCTTACTCCTTGCACTACAGCTGTGGAAGCAGCCATGTGTCCCTAGGAGCTGTGAAATGCCTTGCTGGTCGAAGACCTGCAGAATAAAGGACGAGGCCAGGGCCACCAGAGGTCCTTACCCTTTCTAGGGAAGGAAGGCTCTGGCCTGCTTTGTGTCAGTTCTGCACCTATAAAGGTGAGTACCTGGACAGGTTCCAGAACTGACTTTGGAAGATTGAGAAGAAAGCCCAGAGAGGCAAGCAGCTGCTGGGTAACTTGCAGGTGTGATTTGACCTGGTCTGGAGACTGACCCACAATGAGCCAGTCGTCTAGGTAGGGAAAGATGGCAATCTTTTGCCTTCTTAAATGAGCAACTGCTACTGCCAGGCATTTTGTGAATACCCTTGGGGCAGAGGTAAGGCCGAAGGGCATTGCTCTGAACTGATAATGGCCTGGGGGCAGTTCGAATCTGAGGTACTTTCGGTGGGAGCTTCTGATAAGAACATGGAAGTAGGCATCCTTGAGGTCCAGGGAAGCTAGCCAGTCCCCTGGCCTTAGGGAGGGTAAAATCATTCCCAGAGTCACCATTTTGAATTTTGGTTTTAAAGGTGCTTGTTCAGATATCTTAGGTCCAGGATGGGCGCCACTCTCCTGTCTTTTGGGGTAAGGAAGTACCTGGAGTACAGACCCTTGCCCTGGTGTAGGGGAAACCCTTTCTACAGCTCTGAGAGCCAGGAGGGTTGAGACTTCTGTTCCAAAGCAAGAGTCTCTAGAGGGTTTGCAGGTGGAAAAGATCTGATTCTCATCTTTGGAATTTTTGAGCTGAGAACCAGACCCTGGCTTACTACTTCCAGGACCCACTTGTCTGATGTTAAAGACTTCCAGTCCTGGACAAGTAAGCCAGCCTGCTACAGGTAATGGAGAACCAGCCCTGGGCATCCCATCAGGGTGCCTGTTTGGCAGGGCTTTAGGCTGAGGGGTAGGAGCAGGCCTGCTTGTAGCCCGTCTGCCTCTCCCTCTAAAGAACCCCCTCTGAGCATAAGCTGAAGAGGAGGCCTGGGTTTGGTAAAAAGGCCTGTGAAAAGGCCTGCCTCTACCCCTTGGGGGCTGCCTCTGAGGAGCGGCTTGCCGTTCCTTGGCTTGTGCACTCCTATAAGTGGTTCTATATTCTTCCATTTTCTTCATATAATTCTCTGTCTGCTCCCCAAACAGAGAATTTCCCACCACAGGAAAATCCAAAGCCTTAGCCTGGGTATCCTGTGACAAAGTACTACACCTGAGCCAAGCCAATCTACGAAAAGCCACAGATGTAGCCATGACTCTAGAGGATACATCATTAGAATCCACTGCAGCATGGAATTGTACCTTAGATGCCTCAATACCATCAGCAGCCACCTGCTCCAGCTCCTTTGCAAGCTGGCCAGGGGCCTGTTTGGCTAAAGCCATGACAGTATCCCATCTAGATTTTTGGTATCTTGCCACATAAGCCATATAATTTGCTTGTCTGAGTCCCAAGGACACTGCCATATATTGTTTTTTAGCCATGGCATCAATCTTCCTGGAGTCCTTGTCAGGAGGATGTGAAGCCAGGGAATATTAGCCTTATCACAGGCTGCAGCCTGAACTACTAACATGGCTGCATTGCTGTGAAAGAAATTCTGTATCAGGACCTGACAAAGTGTACCTCCTGTCCATCTTTTTATCCACAGGAGGCACAGAATTAGGAGCTTTAAAATTGTTATTGTTTGTTTCCTAAAGGATTTATGTAAGGAATAGACAATCTCCTGGACTCTGGGATATCCATCATCTC
Organism: Neoceratodus forsteri; assembly: GCA_016271365.2. Classification (NCBI taxonomy): domain Eukaryota; kingdom Metazoa; phylum Chordata; order Ceratodontiformes; family Ceratodontidae; genus Neoceratodus; species Neoceratodus forsteri. Next base: position 666,094,851 of record CM057453.1, read on the forward strand.
TACAAAGTCAGGCTCCTCTTGCTCATCCACAGCTTCCTCAAAGGAAGCTGGAGGGTTCAACAACTTTTTATAAAACAGAAAATGAGAAGGGGACTCAGCAAGCCCAGAGGAGATTCTCCTAAGGTCTGTCTGGGGAGATGTCCGGTTCAATGGGTACATCAGACTTTCAAAATCACATTCACACTGTTCATAATCATCCTCCCCTCCTCCGGTTCATAAAACTCCTCTATATCATATTCTTGAACCGGTGGAACCGACCGAACCGACCTCTTGCCAGATAGTGGCAGTTCGGACGGAACCGGGGAAAGTGACTGGACAATTTGGATTGCCCTGGCTATCTCTGCAGCAGTTGGAGAAGGGAATTTTGACTCCACACCTGCTGATTTTCTAGTTCTCTTTGCTGGAACTGGCTCCTCAGAGTCAACTTTACGTTTGCCCGAGGAAGTCTGGCCCTGGTCAGAGGGCACTCCCTCTGGTTCGGTTGGCACCGAACCGGGCTGACCATCCGGGTCAGCGGACTTTTTGGCCTCTCATTCCCTGAGCCTACCAACTCTCTTATCTAGGGTAGCTGCAGGGAAATTCTTGCAAATCTGGCAGTCTGCATTGAGGTGGTCAAACCCCAGACAATAAACACATGTGGTGTGTGGGTCAGCCTTGGCAAAGGCTTCCCCACAGACACTACAGTGTTGAAACCCAGTGGGCCGGTTTTTCTTTTGGGTTTCTCAGACATAATGCCAGCCTAACCAAAAACTTGCCCTTTTTTTCGGCAGTGCCAGGCAAGACACCCTTATCGGTTCCCAACCGTGTCACGGGTTGTGGAAAAAACCGTAATGAAATCCGATTTTTTTAGAACCGATAAGAACCGGGAACCGCACTCTAAATGCTTCAGAATAAAGTTTCCACACAACCTGATCAGTTCAAACCGAACCGATAAACATTTACAAGTTCCACACAGAAATAAACCTATCTATTACTTACAATACCATAGACAGAGCTTGAACCGATCGGTTTGCGGTTAAATAATGATAATCGCGGTTGAATTTAACCGAGAAAAAAAAAAAAAAACTCTTTAAACCGAGAAAATGAACCGAGCAGAAGGAGGAATCTCCGGAGCGACTGTTCAGTGAGGCGGAGTAAAGAATCTCACAGTTTCGGTTTGAAATATCCCAGACAGAGCTTCTCTAACCGAGCTCGCGCTCTAAGTTCCATGCCCTGCATGGAAGTTAACTCTTTCACCTCCGGAGCAGTTCTAATGGTGGGACAAACTGCAATAGTCATAATATAGCAAGACTTCATGTTGTTTGAAAAAGAAAATCACAGTGACACTGTTCATGATCGGAGGTCCCAAAATGCCTGTGTTGACAATCTGCTGTAAAAAATTCCCAAACTAATTACATTACGGGTGTGCGTTGCACATTTTCTATGCATGCTCATGACTTCACCATTTTTTTTTTATATTTTCACTGCAGATTTTCAACATTGCCATTTTTTTACACCTCCCCATGAACAGTACAGCTGTCATTTTTCACATCCTGTTCGGAATGTGTTTTTGCACCTGTGGTGCTAAATGCCATAGTCGCTGTGCAAAAGCAGCTTTCGGCTAACAAACTGACATTGCCAGTATTCATGAGGTGGAGGTCACAAAAAAACCATGTTGAAAATTTAGAGTGAAAATACCAACGAATGCCTGAGGCGTTAGGGTTTCCGACCATAATGCCCCACCCTGTAGGGAATGACAGGCATCAGAGGTGTGACTTGGGATTGTTGCCTGTAATGCTCATACCATTCCACAGCTTGCAGCCAGTGAGAGGCATCGAGGTATGTCTTGGACTCTTCATCCCCAAAGTTCACCCCATTCTCCTATACCACAGCTATCTCACCGTACTTCCTGATGGAATGGGGTGCGCATAAGGGCCAAAGATCCCAAGGCACACCGTGACACTTGGTGTCTGCAGGGTAGGGTGTGGTGAAATGGTGTGGCCGTTATGCCTGACGACCCAAAGGCACACCCCAATGCCTGTCAGTCTCTGCAGGGTGGTGATGGGGTTGGTTTCAGTTCAATACTTCACTGCCATTCCTATTCTGCAGCTCTGTAACTCCTTCACTACAATGCCAATGCCAGCAAGCAAACATTCGGCATTGACAAATGCTTGTTCTTCTAGGGCTTACTAGCCTCAAGTGTCTTCAGGGTTTTACCTTGTACAACTTCTGCTTTTTATGGGGAAATAGCTGCTTTCTACAGGTCTGCTGTTAGTGTCATTTTTCTCACAAAGGTGCTTAGCCTGTTAGAGTAGCCATCCTGTCTTCTTTTTCCGTTTTCTGGAGATTATTTATTTATTTAAAAGTTTTAACAGGAAGACACACTGAGCACTAGTGCTTGATTCCAGGTGCGTCCTGGGGGAGGGGGGGCATAGGAAACAGTGCATACACTTTGGGCAATAGAACAAGACATACATGTAAGAGCACATGGTCAAAATAATACCAGAATTAAGCAGAACTATACAAATTATACAGAAGCATTTTATACACTGCCGAATTAAACACGGTGCCTCCAGTAGGGTGAAGAAAAGTGCATGACAGTAGGGGCAGTGAGCAAAAATTTGGACAGTACAACTATGCAGTAGTCAGACACTTGGTTTACTTTAGTATTTTAGCCTCCAAAATTACCCACAGGCACATGACGACATGAAATGTGAGTTGATGAGGGAGCTGAAATGCATTGTCTGGGTTATATGCTGGATGGTAGTAGGGAGGAAGTTCCATAGTTTGGGCATCCGGTATCAAAAAGATGCTTGACCACTTGAGGAAGACACCTGAGGGACAGCCAAGGTTTGTGAGTCTGTGTTCCTGAGGGAGTGCACAGGAGGGGCAGTTACAGCCAACACAGAGGAGAGATATGAAAAAATTACTCACCTTAGTAATTATGTTTCTTCTAATGGAGTCTTGCTGTATTCTGACAATTGCAGTGATTCCCAACCTTTGAATTGCCCCAGAGAACAAAGAGTTAACTTTCTATGCAGGGCATAGAATGCTGAGCTCGAGCTCAGCTGAAGTCTCTGTCTGGAGTGTTTCAAACTCAAACCGTCAGATTCTTACGAGCCCAACTAAACTAAAAATTCTATGTGGATATTGTAACAATTCTTACTAGCCAACTGGCTGAAAAAAGTTTTGGATTCCAAGGAAGACTCAAGTCAGGAAACCCAAAAACCAGAAAACAATCTGCTATAAGTAACAATAATAAATCAGCACCCAAACAAAAAAGGAGGAGGGTGCAAACAAAAAAACACCCCTGGGGTGCAACACTGCACCTGCCCACCCACATCCCAAAAACAGGTTCTGAGAGGGGAGGCAGGGAGGGAGGTCAGAATACAACAAGACTCCATTAGAAGAAACATAATTACTAAGGTGAGTAATTTTTTCTTCAAACAACATGAAGTCTTGCTGTATTCTGACAATTGCAGACTACCAAGCAGTACCTCCAAGGAGGAGGGACAGAACCTACTTTGGGAATAGGCTCTGAAGTACTGCTGTGCCAAACCGAGCATCACTCTAGCCTGGATATCCAGAGAGTAATGCTTGGTAAAGGTATGGACTGTTTTCAGGTGGCTGCTTGATAAATTTTTAAGAGGATATCCTGGCAGCAGCCAGGAAGCGCTATCACCTCTTGTGAATGAGCCCTCAGGCCTGAGGTGGAGTTTTTCAACTTTCATAGCAGAATGTATACAAGACACAATCCACCTGGCAATAGATCTTTTGGTGGCAGGTTTGCCCTTTCCCACTTCTCCATAAGTGAGGAATAACTGGAGGGAGTCAAACCTGTGTCCTTTGGTACGCTCTATGTTGTAACTAAGGGCTCTTTTGACATCTAAACTGTGTAGCCTCCTCTCTCCTGAGGAAGAATGATCAGTGAAGAAAACAGGGAGAAACATAGACTGGTTTAAATGGAAGTCTGAAACCACTTTGGACAAGAACCTTTTATTGGTTCTAAGGACCACTTTATCCCTGTGAAATGAGATAAAATCAGGTTCCACTGACAGTGCTTGCAATTCACTGATATGCCTGGCAGAGGTAATGGCTACCAAGAACACAGTTTTCCATGTCAAGTACTTAAGCTCTGCTGAAGACATAGGCTCAAAGGGGGGTTGCATAAATTGAGCAATGCAAACATTCAAATCCCAGGCAGGGGCAGGGTCTCTAAAAGGAGGATTGGTATGAAGCAATTCTTTAAAAACTTTACAGAACACAGGATGGGAAGATAGTGAGGAAGGCTTCCCCATAGACAAAAAAGAAGAAACAGCTGACAAGTGTACTTTGAGAATAGCTGGTCTGAGGCCTAGGCCATTAATATGGACCATATAATCCAGAACCGTAGGCAATTCAGCAGTGTCTGGAGAAATATGCTTCTTAGAACACCAAATGCTGAATCTTTTCCATTTGGAGTTGTAAGTCTTTCTGGTGGAGAGTTTTCGAGAAGCCTTGAGGATATCCAGAACCCCTTGGGAAAGATGCAGATCTGCAAACTCTAACTCTTCAAGAGCCATGGTTTGAGATTGAGAGACTGAAGTTTGGGGTACCAAATCCTTCCCTGAGAGGATGTTAACAGGTTGTAATTCCTGGGAAGAGACAGGGGAAGATGAACTGCTAGGGACAGCAACAGGGGGTACCAGGGCTGTCTGGCCCAATCTGGAGCAATCGGAATCACCTTGCGTGGTTGAGACCTTATTTTTACCAAAACTTTGAACAGGAGGGGGAAGGACATACAGAAACTTTCCCTCCCAATTCAGGATCAGGGTGTCCAGAGGGACTGAGCCCAGGACTGGAGGTCTGCAACAAAAGAGAGGGAGTTGGTGATTGTCTGGGGCTGCAAAGAGATCTATCTCTGGAGTGCCCCACCTTGAAAAAATTACTTTCAACACCTGAGGGTCCTGGGACCATTCGTGATGGACCTGAGAAATCCTGCTCAGTGCATCTGCTAGCACATTGTCCTTGCCTGGAAGGTGAACTGCTACATGAGAGGTTTGCAGGGAATAAGCTAGGGACCACAACTTCATGGCTTCTGTGCACAAGACCGTGGACCGAGTGCCTCCCTGCTTGTTGATGTACCACATGGCGGTGGTGTTGTCTGTTCTGACTTGAACCACCTTGTTCTGTACTGACTGTGAGAATGCTTTTAGAGCCAGGAAAACTGCCCTGAGCTCTAGGAGATTGATGTGGAGAAAGGATTCTTGGGGGGGCCACAGCCCCTGGGCAGTAAGGGACCCCAGGTGGGCTTCCCAGCCCAGGAGAGAAGCATCCGTGGTAAGGACCACTGAACAAGGCTGAGCAACAAAAAGAACACCTTGTCTTAAATTGTCCTGATCCTGCTACCACTGGAGGGCTTGGATCAAGGTCAGAGTCACTGGGATCAGTTTGGTAAGGGAGTCTTTTCTCTGAGACCAGAAAGCTCTCAGGTGGAACTGAATATCCCTCATCTGGTATCTTGCCCCTTGGACCACTGCTGTTGAAGCTGCCATGTGGCCCAAGAGCTGGAGGAAATGCCTTGCTGGTTGAGATACCTGAAGGCTGAAGGAAGAAGCTAGTTCCGTAAGAACCCTTGCCCTTTCTAGAGGAAGAAAGGCTCTTGCTCTGAGTGTGTCCAGTTCTGCCCCTATAAAGGTAAGAAGCTGGATTGGTTCGAGAACTGACTTGGGAAGGTTGAGAAGAAATCCTAGAGAAGTGAGCACTTGCTGGGTCACTTGCAGGTGAGACTTGACTTGGTCTGGAGACTGACCCTCTATTAGTCAATTGTCCAGATATGGAAAAATCTAAATCTTTTTGCCTTCTTAGAAAGGCAACTACTACTGCCAGGCACTTTGTGAAAACCCTTGGGGCTGTGGTTAGGCCAAAGGGCATTGCTCTGAACTGATAATGGCCTGAGGGCAACTTGAACTTGAGGTACTTTCTGTGGGAGCACCTGATGGAATGTGAAAGTAGGCATCTTTGAGGTCCAGGAGGCTAGCCAGCCCCCTGGCCTTAGAGAGGGAAGGATTATTCCCAGAGTTATCATCTTGAACTTTAGTTTTAAAAGATGTTTTTTAGATATCTTAGGTCTAGGATGGGTCGCCACTCCCCTGTTTTTTTGGGGGGTCAGGAAGTACCTGGAGTACAGTCCTTTGCTCCAGTGTAGGATAGGTACTCTCTCTATAGCTCTTAAAGCTAGGGGAGAAGAAACCTCTGCCTCTAGGGCAAGGGTTTCCGAGAGATTTGCAGGTGGAAAAGATCTGGCTCTCATCTTTGGAAATTTTTTGAAGCTGAGAACCAGTCCCTGGCTTACTACTTCCATGACCACTTGTCTGATGTAATAGACCTCCAGTCCTGGACAAAGTAAGCCAGCCTGCCCCCTACTGGAATAGGAGAGTCGACCCAGGCAGGCCCATCAGGGTGTCTGCTTGGCAGGGGCTTTAGGCTGAGGAGTGGATACAGCCCTGCTCATCCCCCTTCTGCCTCTCCCTCTCCCTCTGAAGAACCCCCTCTGAGAAAAGGAAGAAGAGGCCTGTGCTTGGTAAAAAGGCCTTTGAAAAGGCCTGCCCCTGCCCCTAGACTGCTGCCTTTGAGGAGTTGCCTGCCTTTCCTTGGCCTGAGCACTCCTGTAAGTGGTCTGTAATCATCCATTTCTTCATGTAATTCTCTGTCTGCTCCCCAAACAGAGAATTGCCCACTACAGGAAAATCCATGGCCTTAGCCTGGGTGTCCTGCGAGAGGCTAGTACATCTGAGCCAAGCCATCCTCTGAAGAGCCACAGATGTAGCCATGACTCTTAATGACACATCATTAGAGTCCACAGCAGCATGAAACTGAACCTTTGATGCCTCAATCCCATCAGCAGCCACTGCCTCCAGCTCCTTGGCTAGCTGGGGGGAGGCCTGTTTAGGTAGTGCCAGTACAGTGTCCCACCTGGACTTCTGGTACCTGGCTGTATAGGCCATGTAATTCACCTGTCTGTGTCCCAAAGAAGATGCCATGTACTGCTTCTTTGCCATGGCATCAGTCTTCCTGGAGTCCTTGTCAGGGGGTATGTGAAGCCAAGGGAATATTTGTCTTGTCACAGGCAGCAGCCTGCACTACCCCAACATGGCTGCATTGTTGATATAAGAACTCCGTGTCTGAGCCTGAAAGTGTATACCTCTTGTCCATTCTTCTATCCACAGGAGGTATAGTGTTAGGAGACTTTAAGATTTCTTGTGTCTGTTTCCCAAAAGATTTATGGAGGGGAATAGACAGTCTCCTGGACTCTGGGATGTTCATCATCTCTACATAATCAGGCTCCTCTTGATCTTCCACAGCCTCCTCCATAGGAAGCTGGAGGGTTTCAGCCACCTTTCTGTAAAACATAAAGTGAGAAGGAGACTCACAAAGCCTAGGAGTGGAAACACCTGAAGGTCTGCCTGGGGAGATGTCCGGTTCCACAGGCACATCCAGACCTTCACTTACCTCATCATCCTGAAATTCCCCTTCCTCTTCAAATTCCGGTTCATAAAAATCTTCAAGGGTATACCCTTGAACCGGGGGAACCAACCGAACCAAACCCCTGCCAGAAGGAGCCGGATTGCTCGGAACTGGACAGAGCAATTCCACAATTTGAGTCGCCCTGGCTATCTCTTCGGCGGTCGGAACATGAACCTCTGGATTCGAACCGGTCGATTTATCTTTGTACTTTCTTTTTGTCGGAACCGATCCCTCAGAATCGGCTCTCCTTTTGCCTGCAGAAGTATCGCCCTGGTCAGAGGGCAGTCCTTCTGGTTCGGTCGAAACCGAACTGGGCTGGCCATCTGGGTCAGCGGACTTCTCGGCCTGCTTTTCCCTCAGTCTAGCTAATCTCTTCTCAAGGGTAGATTTGGGAAAGTTTTTACATATTTGGCAGTCTGAATTGAGGTGGTCAAACCCAGACAATAAACACAGGTGGTGTGGGGATCGGCCTTAGCAAAGACCTCCCCACGCTCACTGCAGTGTTGAAACCCAGTGGGCCCGTTTTTTTTCTTGGGTTTCTCAGACATGGCCAACCTAACCAAGCTTGCCCTTTTTTCAGCAACCACCAGGCAAGACTCCCTTATCGGTTCCTAACCGTGTCACGGGTATTGGAAAAAAACGGTTAAAAACATGTTTTTTTTAGAACCGATAAGAACCGGTAACTACACACTAAGTAAACAAACAAATTTCACTTTCAAATGGCTGGTTCAGCCGAACCGAGCCGCACTTTTACAAGTTCCACACAGAAAAACAGAACAATTCCTATCTAGTATTCATGGCACCACAGACAGAGACTGAACCGACTATGCGGATACTTTTTTCGGTTTAAAACCAATGAAAACTGAAAACTTTAACCGACTTTCGAACCGAGCAAAAGGAGAAATCTCCGGAGCGACTGTTCAGTGAGGTGGAGTAACAAATCTGACGGTTTAGGTTTGAATCACTCCAGACAGAGACTTCAACCAAGCTCAAGCTCAGCATTCTATGCTCTGCATAGAAAGTTAACTCTTTGTTCTCCGGGGCAGTTCAAAGGTTGGGAATCACTGCAATTGTCAGAATACAGCAAGACTTCATGTTGTTTGAAGGAGGCAGTGTCTGGGACCAATACTTGGCAGTGAGCTTGACACAGTGGGACAATCGTCAGTCATGGAGTGACTGAAGAGCGAGAGATTGGTAGCGCACACAGTGGTGAGTGGAGGGGGGACTGTCCAGAGCGAAACGGCAGAAAGAGTGGAAGAGAGGGTCCAGTCTGGCTAGGATGGACTTGGGAACAGCACTGTAGACTACGTCATCATTGTCAAATATTGGGAGAATCATTTTCTGTACTAGTGCACGATGAGCTGGTGGCGGGATGCAATCACGACTCTGATAGAGGGCACCCAGTTTGGGGATTAACTTTTTGTGGATGGCATCAACATGTACAGAAAAATTGAGGTGATGGTCGAGCCATACCCAAGATATCTGAAGGAGTTGCAGACCTCCAGAATAGTCCTGTCCAGAGTGTGGAAGGAAGGGGTTTCAGGGAGCCTATAGAGTCTCTGCCTTGTGCCGAAGGTCAAGGAGACGTCTTCTTGGTGTTGAGGAAAAGCTGGTTTGCTCGGAACCAGAGCTGAACATCACTGAAATCCTGCTGAAGTCGGGTTGCAACATCAGCTGATGATTTGCCAGATGCATACAAGACCATGTCGTCTGCGTACATATGAATGGATGAGTGTGGGCAAGTGGAGGGCAGATCATTTAGAAATATGGAGAATAGGAGCAGTCCAAGGACAGAGCCTTGAGGGACCCCGGATGTTACTGGGAGGGGAGGTGAGGAGGAGCTGCCAATTTTAACTGCCTTGGAACGGCTGACCAGGTAGGAGCGGAACCAGCTGGTGACCAATGTAGAGAGCCCAGCCCAGGAGAGTTTGTCAAGGAGGAGGGCATGGGAGACCGTGTTGAATGCCTTTGCCAGTTTGACAAAAATGGCTGTGGTGATAAAGCCCTTGTCTATGCCATCAAGGATGGAGTCTGTGAGCCTGTGTAGTGAGGTGGCAGTGGAGTGAGATTTCCTGAAACCAGACTGGTAGGGTGAGAAGAAGGAGGAGGAGACTAATTGCTTCTGTAGCTTAGCTATAAAAGGTAGGAGGGAAGTGGGTCTGTAGTTACCAGGGGTGGAGGAATCACCACCCTTATGGAGCGGGATTACTGTAGCGTGCTTCCAATCCTTAGGGATAGTTGCTAAGGAGAATGAGAGGTTTAGAAAGTCAGCCAGGGGGGCGGCAATAGCAGGAGCAGCCAGGTGGAGCATCTTTGAATCCAGCCCAGAGGGGCATTTACCTTTGTTTGGGTTTAGGGAAAGCAAAGCCTGATAGACTTCTGGTGGAATGACCTGCCAAAAGGAGAACGAGGGAGCATTTGGAGGAGGAGGCTGAGCAGGGAGGCCAGGTGGGGAGGGGTAAGACTGGAAGGGGGGAGAGTGGAGAGCAGGATTGAGGTGCAATTTGTAAAGGAGGAATTGAATGTAGAGGCAATGGCATGCGGGTCTGTTATGATAGACCCGCCTATAAAACAGCGTGGGATTGGGAGGTTGGGAGGGTGGTGAGAAAAGGGATTTTACCACCTTCCAGAATTTTGATGGGCAATTTAGGTTTGCCTGGAAGGAGGCTTTGAAATAGTTTGCTTTAGCTAGCCTGATTTGTCTAGTGCAAATGTTTCGTAGGGTGTGGTAATTGTTTTGGTCCACAGGGGAGCCAGAGGCTTTGGACGACTTCCATGCCTGGTCTCTGGCTTTAGTAAGGGACAGGATGTCGGAGGAGATCCAGGGCAAATGGGTGCCCCTAACCCATGTACGTCTGAGTGGTGCATGGCGGTCCCATGCAGCTAAGAATCTTAGCTTGAAGTAATCCCAAGCAGCGTCGATAGAGGTTGCCGTGGGAATAAAGGACCAGTCGGTGGTTATTAGGTCAGTTAGGAGTGAAGCAAGGTCCAAGGATTTGTATGACTGTGTGAGAATAGTTTGAGGGGGGTGCTTGGGGCCTGAAGAATTCCGGACAGAGTAAATCATGGGGTGGTCACTGAGTGAGTCAGGCAGGATATCCGAGGCTATAATACGGTGCTGGTGGGAGGTAAGGCACCAGTCAAGGAGGGAGTGGTTTAGCGATTTAGGGTTCAGCATGGTGGGTTCAGAGATCATCTGTGACATGTTATGGGTGGCTACCTGATTCTGAAGCTTCAAGGTGCCTCTGGCAAGCCAGTTCATGTTGAAATACCCCAGTATATAAATCTCACCCCCTGTGGTGAGGGAAGTCAGGGAACCCAAATGGTCCAGGATGGTTTTCGAGGGGGAGTCGGGGGGCAGTAAGAACTGGCTATGAAAATGGGGGTGGAGTGGGGGGGGAGAGTTTAATCATCACGGTATCAATTACCAGCAGGGTCGTAGGAATACTAACTATGGAGTACCGAAGGGAGGATGAGATATACATTGCTATGCCTCTGCCCTTTTTTTTTTTGCCAGGGTGGTCATGGCAGATAACAGATTATCCAGGGATGGAGAATTCAGGGTCATTGTTGTGGGGCTTTAGCCAGGTTTCTGTAATAATCAGAATATCCGGCCTTAGTGAACTGACCGTTTGCTGCAGTGCAGTTATTTTATGTAGAAGGCTGCTGATATTTAGGTGCATACGTTTGAGCCCCCAAGGGAGTAACAGTGGCGTAGTGGTTGGGCCGGGATTCAGTTCAATGTCCCCGGCCAGTAGAAGAAGCAAGGAAACCAGTAGTTAGGCAAAAGGCATGGACTTCTGGGGCTTACGTGAAACGTACAAGGGCTGGATCGCAGCTGATGGTGGGCAGCGAGTGACTGAGTTCAGGGCTATGAGCCCAGTGTGAAAGGTGGGTGGCAGTAATGAGTGGTTGATCCACCAGTAGCAGGATAGTGGCTGGGGGTGATTAACAGGGTGGAAGGTAAACAGTGATTTAGACCCTACTGCCTCAGTGTGAAGTACCAGCTTGTCTGACTCCCTTGAAGGGTAGATGGTGGGAGGAAGGGATGCAGCAGTTATAAATGAAGCTATTAGAGGGATAAGGAGAGATGACATGGTGAATTTGTGTGGTAGGAAAAAGCCAGCTATTTTGGATTTCGTTGTGGTGACCTCTAGTGGGGGAAAACGATAGCTTGCTAATGGAAAAGTCAACTGATAGAATAATTCAAACACGTGACCCACTCTATATAAGAAATGGTTCACCTAGGGTGGTGGTGGGGGTGGTGGGATAGCTGACGAAAAGTGCCGGCAGGGTATCCGTGGCCAAAACAAGCGAGTTGTTCACAGCACACAAACGCCGTCTCAGTAAGCTGAGACGTACCTTTATCGGAGATTCGGGAGAGGGCAGGCTCCTCGGAGGCCCTCGCGACCACTGGGCAATGACTTCAGGCAATGCTGTGGAAAGACAGACAGAAATCGGCTTATAAAGGTAATGGGGTGGCTGAGCAAACGGGGGGGGGATTAGCTCTAGAGGTCAGGGACTAGCACAAGATGGTGGCACAGCATACAGTTTGCAAAACAGAACCTTTTAGCTCTGCAGTACAACAATATTTGTTGTGCACAATCCCCTTAAGGTAACATAAAATTACACAGTCAAGCAGCTTAAAAGCTGATAATTTCATTTGGTGATAATACTATCTGCACCCTTGTGGCATGGTTTGCAATCGGATCCTCTAGCCCTGCAGTACAACAATATTTGCTGTGCAGAATCCCTTAAGGTAACATAAAATTACACAGTCAAGCAGCTTAAATGCTAATTTAGTTTGGTGATAGGGGAAGGCTGGGCACAGGAGGCGGGGGAACAGGCAGAAGTCCTAAATGAGTACTCTGCCTCAGTTTTTACCAGGGGTGATGGAGGGGCTATGTCTTGCGAGGGGAGCGGGGGCAAACCGGAGCAAAGGGGTGGAACCGGTTGAGACCAGGGGCTCTGATGGGTCTGGGGAAAGGGAATGACCATCACAGACAGGTGAGGGCCCAGCAGTGCAGGGTGAAAAGAGGGAGGACATGGAGGCTGAAATCCCAGTAGAGAGAGTAAGGGAAGCCCTCAGGTCCCTTCAGGCAGAGAAAGCACCTGGGTCAGATGAGATACATCCCAGGGTGCTGAGGGAACTGGCGGAAGTCCTGGCAGTCCCTCTACTAGAGCTTTTCAACATCTCTCTGAGGACTGGGTGGGTGCCCCAAGACTGGAGGGTGGCCCATGTCATGCCGATCCACAAGGGGGGATCAAGAGAGGAGGTGGGAAATTACAGGCCCGTCAGCCTGACATCAGTGGTCAGCAAGGTGATGGAGGGTATTGTCAAGGAAAGGCTAGGCAGGGTTACTGCAGCAAACTGGGTACTTGGACGATAGGCAGCATGGCTTTGTCACAGGAAGATCGTACCAGGCAAATCTTGTTGAGTTCTATGCCTGGGTGACGAGGGCCCTGGACCAGGGTAGGCCAGTGGACATCCTCTTTCTGGACTTTAGCAAGGCGTTTGATTCGGTACCCCACAGTGGCCTGCTGGTTAAGCTGAAAGAAATGGGGGTAGGGAGACAGTTGTTAAGATGGATAGGAAATTGGCTCTCTGAGCCTACACAGAAAGAAAAAATTACTCACCTTAGTAATGTTGTTTCTTCTAATGGAGTCTTGCTATATTATGACATATGCAGTTTGTCCCAGCCTTAGAACTGCTCCGGAGGTGAAAGAGCCAACTTCCATGCCAGGCATGGAATCTTGAGCGCGAGCTCGGCTGAAAAAACTCTGTCTGTTGATCTTCAAACTGAAACTGTCAGATCTTTACGAGCAAAACTCACTAAGGTTCTGTTTGGAAGCTGTAAACCCTACACTAGCCAACTGGCTACAAAATATTAACACATTTTCTGGTCCCAAAACCAAGACTCAAGTCAGGGGATCCAAAAAATAAAATAAAATAAAATACAACACCCAAACACCCCAAAAAGAGGGGTGAAAACACAAGGTGGGTATCATTAAGTGCCAACACTGCACTGCCCACCCACATCACAAGAGCCGAGGTTCTGAGAGGGGCAGGCGGGGGGGGAGGTCATAATATAGCAAGACTCCATTAGAAGAAACAACATTACTAAGGTAAGTAATTTTTTCTTCAAACAACATGAAGTCTTGCTATAGTATGACATATGCAGACTACACAGCAGTACCTCCATGGAGGAGGGACAGAACCTACTTAGGAAATAGGCTCTGAAGCACAGCTGTGCCAAACCGAGCATCACTCCTAGCCTGGATGTCCAGGGAGTAATGCTTGGTGAAAGTGTGAACTGTTTTCTAGGTAGTTGCTTGACATATCTCTACGATAGGGATGTCCCTGGCCGCAGCTAGGGACGCAGCTGTACCTCTGGTAGAGTGAGCCCTCAGGCCTGAAGGGGGAACCTTACCCAGTTTTTGATAGCAAAATTGGATACAAGAGACAATCCACCTGGCAATGGATCTTTTAGTGGCAGGTTTCCCTTTACCAACCTCACCATAAGTGAGGAACAGTTGGAGGGAGTCAAACCTGTGACCCTTGGTACGCTCTATGTAGTAACTAAGGGCTCTCTTTACATCTAAACTGTGCAGCCTCCTCTCGCCAGAGGAGGAATGATCAGTGAAGTACACTGGAAGAGATATAGATTGATTAAGGTGGAAATCTGAAACCACCTTAGGCAAGAATTTCCTGTTAGTCCTGAGGACTACCTTATCTCTGTGAAAGGAGATAAAATCAGGCTCCACTGACAAAGCTTGTAATTCACTTATGCGCCTAGCAGAAGTGATGGCTACTAGAAACACAGTTTTCCAAGTCAAGTACTTAAGCTCTGCTGAAGACAAAGGCTCAGGGGTTGCATTAGCTGAGCAATGCAAACATTAAGATCCCAGGCAGGAGCAGGGTCCCTGAATGGAGAGTTGGTGTGAAGCAATCCCTTGAAAAACTTGGAGAATACAGGGTGAGCAGAAAGAGAAGACGGCTCTCCTGCTGAAATAAAAGCAGAGACAGCTGCCAAATGCACTTTCAGGGTAGCTGGCCTCAGTCCCAAAGTATTTAGATGGACCATATAGCCCAGGACTGTGGGCAAGTCAGCAGATTCTAGGGAAATATGCTTTCCAGAGCACCATATGGAAAACCTTTTCCATTTAGAATTATAAGTAGCCCTGGTGGAAGGCTTTCTAGAAGCTTTCAAGATATCGAGTACACCTTGAGAAAGGTGTAGGTCAGCAAACTCTGACTCCTCAAGAGCCAGGCCTTGAGGTTGAGGGATTTGAGATTCGGATACCAAACTCTCCCCTGGGCACAGGTTAACAGATTGTGATTCCTGGGGAGACACAGGGAAGGTGGACTGCTAAGGACAGAAGGAGTGGATACTAGGCTGTCTGGCCCAATCTGGAGCAATCAGAATAATCTTGCAAGGTTGAGATCTGATTTTGACTAGCACCTTGAACAAGAGAGGAAAGGAGGGGGAAGGCATAGAGGAACTTCCCTTCCCAATCTAGGAGGAAGGCATCCAGAGGGACTGAGCCCAACACTGGGGGCCTGCAACAAAAAAGCGGAAGTTGGTGATTGTCTGGGGCTGCAAAAAGATCTATCTGAGGGGTGCCCCACCTGGCAAATACTAACCCCAGTACTAGGGGATCCAGTGACCATTCGTGATGGCCCTGGGAAATCCTGCTGAGAGCATCTGCCAGGACATTGTCCTTGCCTGGGAGGTGAACTGCCATGAGGGAGGTGTTCAGGGAATAAGCCAGAGACCTTGCCTCGGTGCACAAGGCCGAAGACCGAGTGCCCCCTTGCTTGTTGATGTACCACATTGTAGTGGTTTTGTCTGTTCTGACCTGTACCACTTTGTTCTGAACAGATGCAGAAAAACCCAAGTGCTAGAAAACAGCTCTGAGTTCCAACAGATTGATGTGGAGCAGAGATTCCTGAGGGGACCACAATCCCTGGGTGGTGAGGGTCGCCATGTGAGCTCCCCATCCCAAGAGGGATGCATCTGTGTAAGGGTCAAGGAGTGAGATTGAGGATGAAAGGAACTCCTGTCTCAGATTGCTCTGATCCTGCCACCACTGCAGGGCCTGGATCAGGGTTGAGTTACTGGGATCAATTTGGTTAGAGGATCTCTCTTTGAGACCAGAAGGCTCTCAAATGGAACTGGATGTCCTCATCTGAAATCTTGTTCCTTGCACTACAGCTGTGGAAGCAGCCATGTGGCCAAGGAGCTGTAGAAAGTGCCTTGCTGGTCGAGAGACCTGCAGAGTGAAGGAGGAGGCCAGAGCCACCAGGGTCTTTACTCTTTCTAGAGGAAGGAAAGCTCTGGCCTGCTTTGTGTCCAGTTCTGCGCCTATGAAGGTGAGTAGCTGAACAGGCTCTAGAACTGACTTTGGAAGATTGAGAAGAAAACCTAGAGATGAAAGCAGCTGCTGGGTAACCTGAAGGTGTGATTTGACTAGGTCTGGAGACTGACCCACTATGAGCCAGTCGTCCAGGTAAGGAAAGATGGCAATCTTTTGCCTTCTTAAGTGAGCAACTGCTACTGCCAGGCATTTGGTGAATACCCTTGGGGCAGAGGTGAGGCTGAAGGGCATTGCTCTGAACTGGTAATGGCCTGAGGGCAGTTCGAATCTGAGGTACTTTCTGTGGGAACTTCTGATGAGAACATGGAAGTAGGCATCCTTGAGGTCCAGGGACGCTAGCCAGTCCCCTGGCCTTAGGGAGGGTAAAATAATTCCCAGAGTCACCATTTTGAATTTTGGTTTTAAAAGGTGTTTGTTTAGGTATCTTAGATCCAGGATGGGCCGCCATTCTCCATCTTTTTTGGGGTAAGGAAGTACCTGGAGTACAGTCCTTTGCCCTGGTGTAGGGGAGGAACCCTTTCTAGAGCTCTGAGAGCCAGGAGGGTTGAGACTTCTGTTTCCAAAGCAAGAGCCTCTGATGGATTTGCAGGTGGAAAGGATCTGGTTCTCAGCTTTGGAAATTTTTTGAAGCTGAGAACCAGTCCCTGGCTTACCACTTCCAGGACCCACTTGTCTGATGTTAAAGACTCCCAGTCCTGGACGAGTAAGCCAGCCTGCCCCCTACAGGTAATGGAGAATCGGCCCTGGGCATCCCATCAGGGTGCCTGTTTGGCAGGGGCTTTAGGCTGAGGGGTGGGAGCAGGCCTGCTCGTACCCAGTCTGCCTCTCCCTCTGAAGAACCCCCTATGGGCATAAGCTGAAGAGGAGGCCTGGGCTTGGTAAAAAGGCCTGCCCCTACCCCTGGAAAGCTGCCTCTGAGGAGTGGCTTGCCTCTCTTTGGCCTGTGCACTCCTATAAGTGGTCCTATACTCATCCATTTTCTTCATGTAATTCTCTGCTCCCCAAACAGAGAATTACCCACAACAGGGAAATCCATGGCCTTAGCCTGGGTATCCTCTGACAGGCTAGTACACCTGAGCCAAGCCATTCTACGAAAAGCCACAGATGTAGCCATGACTCTTGAAGATACATCATTAGAGTCCACTGCAGCATGGAATTGCACCTTGGATGCCTCAATACCATCAGCAGCCACCTGTTCCAGCTCCTTGGCAAGCAGGCCAGGGACCTGTTTTGCTAAAGCCATAACAGTATCCCATCTGGATTTCTGGTATCTTGCAACATAGGCCATATAATTTGCCTGCCTGAGTCCCAAGGATGCTGCCATGTATTGTTTCTTTGCCATGGCATCAATCCTCCTGGAGTCCTTGTCAGGGGTGTGTGAAGCCAAGGGAATATTTGCCTTATCACAGGCTGCAGCCTGCACTACCCCAACATGGCTGCATTGTTGTGAAAGGAACTCCGTATCAGAATCTGACAATGTGTACCTCCTGTCCATCTTTTTATCCACAGGAGGTAAAGAATTAGGAGCTTTTAAAATCTTTATTGTCTGTTTCCTAAAAGATTTATGTAAAGGAATAGACAATCTCCTGGACTCTGGGATATCCATCATTTCCACATAGTCAGGCTCCTCTTGTTCATCCACAGCTTCTTCCAAAGGAAGCTGGAGGGTTTCAGCAACTTTTTTATAAAACAGAAAATGAGAAGGGGACTCAGAAAGCCTAGGGGGAGACACTCCTGAAGGTCTGTCTGGGGAGATGTCCGGTTCAATGGGCACATCCAGACTTTCAAAATCACATTCACTCTCTTCATAATCCTCCTCCCCCTCCTCCGGTTCATAAAATTCTTCTATATCATGTTCTTGAACCGGTGGAACCGACCGAACCGACCGTTTACCTGATGGTGCCGGTTCGGATGGAATTGGGGAAGCGACTGGACAATTTGGATCACTTTGGCTATCTCTGCAGCGGTTGGAGAAGGAAATTTTGGCTCCACACCTGCTGATTTTCTAGTCCTCTTTGCTGGAACTGGCTCCTCTGAGTCAGCTCTTCGTTTGCCCGAGGAAGTATCGCCCTAGTCAGAGGGCACTCCCTCCGGTTCGGTTGGCACCGAACCGGGCTGGCCATCCGGGTCAATGGACTTTTTGGCCTCTCGTTCCCTGAGCCTACCAACTCTCTTATCCAGGGTAGCTGCAGGGAAATTCTTGCAAATCTGGCAGTCTGCATTGAGGTGGTCAAACCCCAGACAATAAACGCATGTGGTGTGTGGGTCAGCCTTGGCAAAGGCTTCCCCACGGGCCTACAGTGTTAGCGAAACCCAGTGGGCCGTTTTTCTTTTGGGTTTCTCCAGACATAATGCCAGCCCCTAACCAAAAACTTGCCCTTTTTCCGGCAAATGTGAGAGACACCTTATCGGTTCCCAACCGTCACGGGTCATGGAAAAACGACTGAAATCTTTTTAGGAACCGAGAAGAACCGGGAACTGCACTCTAAATGTAGTTTAACAAATTTTAACAACAACCTGATCGGTTCAAACCGAACCAATAACAACGTTTGCAAGTTCCACACAGAGAAATGTAAAACCTATCTATTACTTACGATACCACAGACAGAGCTTGAACCGACCGGTTGCAGTTAAAATATACAAATGCGGTTTAGAAAACCGAGAAATAACACTTTTTTAACCGACAAATGAACCGAGCAGTAGGAGGAATCTCCGGAGCGACTGTTCAGTGAGGCGGAGTAAAGAATTTGACAGTTTCAGTTTGAAGATCAACAGACAGAGTTTTTTCAGCCGAGCTCGCGCTCAAGATTCCATGCCTAGCATGGAAGTTGGCTCTTTCACCTCCGGAGCAGTTCTAAGGCTGGGACAAACTGCATATGTCATAATATAGCAAGACTTCATGTTGTTTAAAGCGGTAGTTAAAGGGTTAGCCTCATCCCCAAGGTGGGCTACTAGTGGAGTTCCCCAGGGGTCAGTGCTGGGGCCACTCCTATTCAATGCCTATATCTCAGACATCAGGAGGGGGATCAGGAGTGAGATGAGTTTCCTTGCAGATGACTCAAAACTGGGTGCAGTGGTAGCTGATGAGGAGGAGGGGAGGGTGGCCTTGCAGTAGGACCTGGAGGCTCTGGAAAGGTTGCCGGGAAAATGGAAACTAAAATTCAATGCGGGGAAGTGCAAGGTTCTGCACCTGGGAGTCAGAAATCCAGGCCAGGGGTATACCCTATGAGAAGACATGATTCAAGTCACAGAGGGTGAGAGGGACCTGGGGGGTAGTGGTAGATGTCAAAATGAACAACTCAGAGACCTGTAGGAGGGCAGTGACAAGGGCAAATAGGGACATTACACTCCTAGAGAGGGTCCAAAGGAGGGCAACCAAAATGATCTGGGGCCTAGGGGAGAGGACCTATGAGTAGAGGCTCAAGGAGCTCGACATGTACACCCTGGAGGAGAGGAGGGATGGGGGGACGTAATAGAGGTCTTTAAGTACATGAAAGGGATCAATATAGGAGGCCCAGTCAGGGTGTTCCAAAGGAAGGAGGGTCGGGCAACAAGAGGTCACTGGTGTAAGCTGGAAGGGGGCAGGCTTGGAGAGGAGAGGAGGAGGAGATGTTATTTCACTGAAAGGGTGATGGTGCCGTGGAATGCACTGCCCAGGGAGCTGGTAGAGGTGGAGACTGTGGATGGGTTTAAGAGGAAATGGGACAGGTACAGGGGGAGGGTAAATCTGAACAGGCCCAGTACAGGTGGAACATCTGGGACTGGGGACAGTATAACCCAAGGGAAGGGGGGGGCACCAAAATTGGCCCTCAGTGTGGGTGCTGAAAGTCGAGCAGGTTTGAGAGACTGTTAGGCCTATTCTGCTGGCATTTTAGTGTGTTAGTATGTTAGTATAAAACTATCTGCACACCTATGGTGACAGTTAATAAATATTAAAAGGCACTTATGTGCTGAGGTGGAAAAGTTCAGTCTGTTTTTTTTAAATAAATTAAGTCCAAAGTTTAAACTTGGCGACAAAAATCCATGGCCAAAACCAAGGAGTCATCCGCGGCACACAAACACCATCTCAGTAAGCTGAGACGTACCTTTATCAGAGATTTGGAGGAGGGCAGGCTCCTCAGGGGCCCTCACAACCACCGGGCAAGGACATCAGGCAATGCTTTATCGGAGATTCGGGGGAAGGCAGGCTCCTCGGGGGCCCTCGCGACCACTGGGCAAGGACTTCAGTCAATAAGATAAAGAAGAACTGGAGTATCTGAACCCTTCCTAATCCAGATTGCTGCATTTTCCACTTGAGAATGCTTATTTTCCAGTTGGAGTCGCATCAAGACACATGCTGCCCCTTTTCTGCAAGGACCAAGTCCAGGACCCTACACAAAGCATAGACTGGTACCACTCAGAGGCAGCTGCCCAGAGTTTTCATCACTTTAGTTATTTCCAAGGAAGTCTGCTTCTAGGGGTGTTAACGATAGTATCACTGGCTCAGGTTTCCCTTATCTGCATACTTCCTTTTGGCCCCTAAGGGGACACTGTTCAGAAAGGGACGATCTTCCCTTCTCCATTTAGTTTGTAGCTGGTTTATATATTTAGCTGCAATTTCGCTTCCTGTATCCTTTTTCTATTCTTACTCTTTTATGAACCACATATATGCTTGTTACCCATGGCCTTTACTCGCCTTGCTAACAGAACTGAAGTGGGTAAGATGGGGTATCAGCAATAGTTATTGATAAACATGTGCCACCACACAGGTCTGTCTTGTAAACTGGGTTATTAACCCAAATGACATGTATCCTGTATGAAAATAAATGTTTTTACTACTACTACTACACAATATCATGCATACGCTGTCATTGATAGCTGGTGCTGGGACCATGGCCAAAAAATGTGCTGCTGCAGGATTCCAGCACTTCTGGCCCTAAGATCAAAGAGTGGTACTCTATAGAGAAGATATTCTTGAGGAACTACCATTATGGTAACTTCTCTTTCTCTTTCTCTTTGCCCTCTAATGGCCTCACTAAGCATGGTACTCAGAGCTGGTTCACCTGGCACTATGCGATCCAATCCCTCTTCTGAGCAGGTCACTATGTGATCCATTCCCACTTCTGAACAGGCCACTAGGTGATCAAATCCCACTTCTGAACAGGTCAGACCTCCATTGGGCCAGATTCTTTATTTAGAGACTCAGAAGTTTTATTTCTTGGCATGGCTCCTGAGTGCAGATGCTTTATGAAGGCAGAATTCCCTGCAGGGGAATATCCACACCTTTAATGCAATCCAGAAAACTCTAGGGATAAGTTCTATAGGAAATCTGGGATATGTTTTGATCCTGGTGCACTCCTCTTTGGATAAAGCCATCAGACACCTCTCTGTGCAGTGTCTTGGGAGTTTCTGCAGCAGGGCTAAGACACAGGTTTGTCAGCTTCCTTGGTGCAAGTGGCAAGCCTTCTTGACTCTTGGGTTATGTTGGGTCACACTCCTTGGATCCCATCCAGATGTGGTCTGCTTCCTAAAGGCATGTCATAAGCTCTGCCCCAGTAACACGTAAGTCCTTCCTCCCTGGAAGCTGACTGTGGTCCTTGAAACTCTGATGGACACATGCCATCGAACCCCTCCCAGATGTGTCCCTGTGGTCCTTATTCCTTAAGGTCCTTTTCCTCTTGGTTATTTCCTCAGCCAGGAGCACTGGTGAGATACAAGTGCATTCACATAAGAAGCCTTATTTGGTGTTTTGCAAGCACAAAGTGGTCCTCAGAACAGTACCTTCCTTTTTCTTTAAGAGGGTCTTAGACTTCCATGGAAATAAGGAGATAGTGTTGTCCTCCTTTTACCCGAACCCCAGAAATCCCAAGGAGGAATGGCAGTACTCCCGCGATGTTAGAAGAGCCATTAGAGTTTACCTTGAGCACAGTAAGATGTTGCACAAAACCAACAGGTTATTTGTTCTCCTAGGTCTGGGAAAGAAAAGTTCTGCTGTGGCAAAACGCACTCTGGCACAAATGGATGTGTGCTGCTACCAGACTATCATATTCCTTCTGGATTTACTCAGCTCCATATAGGGTCAGTGTCTTTGGAAGCATCCTACACATGTATGGATGATTTGCACACAGAAATAAGCATGAATTGTCTTCATAATATTTTGTACTAAAGCTTGATAGAACCTTTAAAATTATGTACTGCATTTTTCTAGATTTTACATGTTTTGTATCGTACAGTGAAACCTATACATTTTATTATTTTTATCTTGTATATTTTCAATATACACAGGACCATCTTGTAACTAGGACCCTCTGGACTTAATGATGTGTTGTACCAACTTATCCTGTATAAAAATAAAGAATTTTACTACTACTACTACTACACAGAGCGACTCAGTTTCCCTGTAGGATATTTATAACGCTGCTACACAGGCCTCGGTCCATTCATTCTCCAGGCATTACCACCTAGATGAGATCAACTCTGCTGATGATGCATTAGGCAGGTGAGCACTGAACTTGACTGTACATAATCACCCCTCCCAGTTAGGAACTGCTTATTAGGGTCCATACTGTCTGACTGCCTATAGGAGCTGGCACACAAAAGGGGAACAAGACAAAATTACTCACCTCAGTAATATTGTTTCTTCCAGTATATTCTTCTATATTCATAACTGTACGCAGTCTGCCACCTAAGTTGAACTGCCCGGAGAGAAATGGAACTATATGCAAATGGTAGTACCTATCATTGCTCGAGACACATATTCAAACTGCTGCCCTTATCTATTGCAACATTCCATCAACGGTTCAGATTTCCGATAACAGCCTACAAGGCAGAAGAACTACATATCTATCTAATACTACCTATGAAATAGAAAGGAACCTACTCCTAAAATCCAAATATAAGTCCTAGTGGCTAGTCAATTACAATACTAAAATAATTAAAACTTTCATCCTGGAAACACATGTAACCAAAGAATAAGAAGATAAATCCCACCAAAGATAAAAATATACTCCAGTAGTGTGTACATGCATATTAAAATTCAAGAAAAAATCAGTAGGCATGCTGAGGCTCTGGTTATGGTAGGGGAGGCAGGGTGGGAGAGTTATGAATATAGAAGAATACACTGGAAGAAACAATATTACTAAGGTGAATAATTTTTTCTTCTAACCCCATGTATTCTTCTATATTCATAACTGTATGCAGACTTCAAAGCAGTACCTTTGGAGGTGGGCAGAGAACCTACTTAGGAAAGAGGCTCTGCAGGACTGCTGTTCCAAATCTGGCATCACTTCTGGACTGTTTGTCCAGGCTGTAATGTTTAGTGAAAGTATGTACTGTCCTCCACATGGCAGCTTTGCAGATGTCCAGTAGGGGGACATCCCTTGAAACTGCTATGGAAGCAGCTATTCCTCTAGTTGAGTGGGCCCTAAGTCCTGATGGGACCTGGTTGCCTGCTTTTTCATAACAAAACTGTATACAACTGACTATCCAGTGAGAGATTGACCTCTTGGTAGCTGGTGTACCTTTTTTCACATCCCCATAGGTAAGAAATAACTGTTGTTTATCCTCCCTGTGATCTTTAGTGTGAGATATTTAATAGCTCAGAGCCCTCTTTACATCAAGACTGTGGAGTCTACGCTCACCTGAAGCAGAATGCTCAGTGAAAAACACTGGTAGTGTAATGGGTTGGTTTAAATGAAAATCTGACACCACTTTGGGGAGGACTTTTCTATTTGTCCTGAGTACTGCTTTATCATTGTGGAAAGACAAGTAGTCCTTTTCTATACATAGAGCCTGAAGCTCACTTATCCTTCTAGCAGAAGTTATAGCCACTAAAAATATAGTTTTCCACCATGTAACAAACTGGAGGTGAGCTGAGGACATAGGTTCAAAAGGTGGCCTCATAAGTTGAGCAATACAAATGTACAAGTCCCACCCAGGGACAGGTTCCCTGATGGGTGGATATGTGTGACCCAAACCTTTGAAAAACTTCTTAAAAATAGGATCAGTTGCTACAGAGGTGGTTCTATCCACAGAAATGTAAGCAGAGATAGATGCCAAATGAACTTTTAAGGAAGTATGCTTAAGGCCCTGATCATGCAAGAAAGTGAGATATTCAAGGAGAGTTGGAATTCCTGCTAAGGCAGGTTTGATGCTGTGCAAGTTGCACCAAGAGACAAACCTTTTCCATTTAGCTGAATAGGTTTTCTTAATCGAGGGTTTCCTATACCCCTTAAGTATGTGCAGAACTGCTTGGGAAAGATTTAGATTTGCAAACTCTATGTCTTCAAGAACCAAGCTTTGAGACTGAGAGAGCTGAGGTTTGGATACCCTATTTTCCCTTGGTGGGAGGTCAACAGGTTGTGCCTCCAAGGGAGATGTATCGGTTTGGATACTGACATGGATAACAGGAGAGGGTACCAATGCTGTCTGGGCCAGTTTGGGGTGATCAGGAACATCGAAGCAGACTGAGACCTGAGCTTGATCAGGACTTTTAGAATGAGAGGGAATGGGGGAAAAGCATACAGGCTTCTTCCCGACCAGTCCAGTGCCATGGCATCTGCTGGAATTGTGCCCCTTGCCGGAGGCCTGCAACAAAACAGTGGTAGCTTGTGGTTCTCTTGAGAGACAAAAAGGTCCACCTCTGAGGTACCCCACCTTCTGAAAACTGAATTTATTTCCTGTGTGTTCAAGGACCACTCGTGGTGACCCTGACTGATTCTGCTGAGGGCATCTGCCAGAATATTGTCCTTCCCTGGGACGTGAATAGCTTGCAGGGCTGTTTTTAGAGAGTATGCCAGGTCCCACAATTTCATGGCCTCTGCACGTAGAGGATCTGATCTTGTACCATCCTGCTTGTTTATATAGTACATTGTTGTGGTACTGTCTGTCCTGACTTGTACCACCTTGCCCTGCACCAGATGAGCAAAGGCCTTTAAAGCTAGAAGTACAGCTCACAGCTCTAAGAGATTTATGTGAAGAAGAGACTCTGCTTTGGACCAAGTCCCATGGATGGTGTGTTCTCCCATATGGGAGCCCCATCCCAATAGAGAAGCATCTGTTGTTAGAATAAAGGAAGGGTTCTCCTTCTGGAAAGGGACGCCTTGCCTTAAGTTGTCTGAATTTTCCCACCACTGTAAGGCTTGAATAACAGCATCTGTTACTAGGATCAGTTTTGACATCTTGTCTCTTTTCTGTGACCAGTGAGATCTGAGGTGAGACTGCAGATCTCTCATTCTGTATCTTGCCCCTGAGACGGTACCTGTTGCTGCAGTTATGTGACCCAGAATCTGCAGATACTGTCTTGCTGGGCAAGGCTGGTTTAGCTCAAAAGAAGCAGCTAGGTCAAAATTACTTTTCACCCTGTCCTGAGGGAGGAAAGCTGTACCCTGGATTGTATCCAGCTCTGCTCCTTTGAATTGCAACACTTGAACAGGGGTAAGAACAGACTTTTCCTGGTTTATCAGGAATCCTAGGGATTGCAGAAGATGCACTGCTGATTGAAAATGCTCCGAGACCTGTTGTGGGGACTTGCCCACAAGCAGCCAATTGTCCAGATAATGGAAAACTAGAATACCAGACCTTCTTAGATGTGCTACCACTATAGCTAGTCACTTTGTGAATACCCTGGCTGCTGAGGTCAGACCGAAGGGAAGGGAAGTGAACTGGTAATGACCTGAAAGGAGTCTGAACCTGAGATATTTTCTGTGAGACTGCCTTATTGGGATGTGTAAATAGGCATCCTTTAAATCCAAGGCTGCCAGCCAATCCCCTTGCTGGATAACTGGTAGTATGGACGACAGAGTGACCATTTTGAACTTTGGCTTCACTAAAAATTTGTTGAGGAATCTGAGATCCAGAATGGGTCTCCACTCCCCATTTTTCTTTTTGATCAGAAAGTAACAGGAATAGAAACCCCTTCCCCTGAGATGCACTGGCAGAGGTTCCACTGCTTTCATGTGGAGCAATTTTTGCACCTCGTTTTGTAAGATTTTTCCCTCCATGAGGGAAGCTGGCTTGAAAATTCTCGATTTTAAAGGAGGAAGGGATTTGAAGCATAGGGGCAAACCCTGACTTACCACTTCCAGAACCCACTTGTCTGTGGCGATGGAAACCCCAAGTCTGGAGGAAGTAAGTTAGCCTGCCCCCTACTGGTACTGGGGAGGTGACCTTGACCAACTGGTCAGGGATTTTGTTTTGGGGGTGTCTGAGCTTGGGCAGATTGAGAGCCCCTTCTGGAACCCCTCCTACCTCTAGATCTGTAGTACCCACTCTGCTGTGGGTAGGACTGCTGCTGGAAAGCAGCTTGGCCCTGGTAAAAAGGCTTACCATAAGAGGACCTTCCCCTGCCTCCCTTTCCATAAGGCCTATAGGAAGGGGACGGCCTGTCCCTGGAGGAGTTACTTTTGTAGGTGGCCTTGTATTCATCCACCTTTTTCATGTAATCTTCAGTGTGTTTGCCAAACAGGGAGTTGTTCTCCACAGGAAAATGCATGACCTTAGCCTGGGTATCCTGGGTTAGATTAGTGGCTGTAAGCCATGCCAGTCTTTGTAGAGCCACTGACAGAGCCATCTACCTGGCAGCATTGTCATTGGCATCAGCTGCCATCTGGAACTGGTATTTAGCAGCTTCCAGACCAAATCTAGCTGTCGCTGCCAGGTCATCAGAGAGGGGTGAGGGAGCCTTCTCTGACATAGCCAGTACTGATTGCCTCGTGTTTTCTGATACTGTGCTGCATAAACCTGGTAATTAGCCTGCCTCACACCCAAGGAGGCAGCTAAATAACCCTTCTTAGACATGCCGTCTATTTTTCTGGAATCCTTCTCAGGAGGGTGAAAAGAGAGAGGGACCCTTGCCTTTTCACAGGCTGCCTGCTGGACTATACCTTGATGGTCAGGGTGAGAGTATAAGAACTCTGCCCCTTCCTTGTCCAACTAGTATTTCTTATCAGACTTCTTATCTATAGGAGGAATAAAATTAGAAGTCTGTAAAATCTTTAACAAGTCTTTTTTAAAGAACTTGTTAATTGGCAAAAATGCCTTTTTTGTGTGGGTGTTAAACCCATCAACTCTAAATATTCGACCTCCTCCTCATCATCAATAACTTCATTGGTAGCCAAATCTAAGGCATCCACTATTTTTCTCACAAGAGAAGTGAGATGAAAAATTCTCTGGTCGAGGAGGAGAACCGAACTCCTGCTCAGGTGAGATTTCAGGCTCTATGGGCTCATCCTGTTCAGGATTCATCTCACCATAATCTTCACATTCAGGCTTTTGTACTTCAGGGGTAGGAGCTGGAGCAGGAAGCTTTGGAGGAGCAGATTGAACAGGCAGGATAGAAACATAGCATTTGATGGCAGATAAGAAAAAATTACTCACCTTAGTAATTGTGTTTCTTCTAATGGAGTCTTGCTGCATTCTGACATATGCAGTTAGCCCCAGCACTTGAACTGCCCCGGAAAGGAAAGAGTTAACTATGCAGGAAGCATAGAACGTTGGGCTTGAGCTCGATTTCAAACCTCTGTCTGTAGTGCTTCAAAGCGTAACCGTCAGATTCTTACGAGCTACTACTAACTAACTACACTCCTATAGTGGAAATTGTAAAGGAACATAGAGCCAACAGACAACAGATTGGGTCCCCCAAGACTCAAGTCGAGAACCCAAGACAAAAAAACAGGTAGTGAACCAATATATAACTATAAGTAAAAGCATAACAATAACCAACCCCCCTTCTAGGAAGGAGGGGTGTCAAGTACACCCCTGAGGTGCAACACTGTACCTGCCAGCCCACTTCCCAAAAACCAGGTTCTGAGAGGGAAGGCAGGGAGGGAGGTCAGAATACAGCAAGACTCCATTAGAAGAAACACAATTACTAAGGTGAGTAATTTTTTCTTCAAACAACATGAAGTCTTGCTGTATTCTGACATACTGTATGCAGACTACCAAGCAGTACCGCCATGGAGGGGGGTACCAAACTATTTTGGGAATAGGCTCTGCAGTACTGCTGTTCCAAACCAAGCATCACTGCTAGCCTGGATATACAGAGAGTAATGCTTGGTGAAAGTATGGACAGTTTTCCAGGTGGCTGCTTTGCTTATCTCTAGTAAAGATATATCCCTGGCAGCAGCCAGGGAAGCAGCTGTACCCCTAGTTGAGTGAGCCCTCAGGCCTGAGGGAGGTGTTTTACCTAGCTTAGTATAGCAGAATTGTATACAGGAGACAATCCACCTGGCAATAGTTCTCTTAGTGGCAGGTCTACCCTTCCCCACTTCACCGTAAGTGAGGAACAACTGAAGACATCCCTTCCTGTGTTCTTTAGTGTGCTCAATGTAATGGCTAAGTGCCCTCTTAACATCTAAACTGTGTGATCTTCTTTCCCCTGAAGAAGAGTGATCAGTGAAGAACACAGGAAGAGATATGGACTAGTTCAGATGAAAATCTGAGACCACCATGGGAAGGAACCTCCTATTGGTTCTGAGGATCACCTTATCTCTATGGAATGAGATAAAATCTGGCTCCACTGACAGGGCCTGCAATTCACTAATGCGCCTGGCAGAAGTGATAGCTACCAGGAACACAGTCTTCCAGGTCAAATACTTGAGTTCGGCTGAAGCCAGAGGCTGGAAAGGAGGTTGTATGAGCTGAGCAATGCAAATATTGAGATCCCAAGCAGGAGTGTGGTCCCTAAAGGGAGGATTGATATGAACCAGACCTTTAAAGAACTTACAGAAGACAGGGTGAGATGCCAGGGAAGAGCTGCTCCCTGCTGACAGAAATGCAGATACAGCTGCTAAATGAACTTTTAAAGTGGCTGGCCTGAGGCCTAGGCCATTAAGATGAACCATGTAATCTAGAACTGTAGCAAGATCAGCAGTATCCGGTAAAATATCCTTCCAGGAACACCAAATGCTGAATAGCTTGCATTTGGAATTATAAGTTTTTCTGGTGGCAGGTTTTTGAGAGGCCTAAAGAATATCCAACACCTCCTGAGACAGGTGCAGGCCTGCATACTCTAACTCTTCAAGAACCAGGCCTTGAGGTTGAGAGACTAGAGATTGGGGTACCAGATTCTCCCCTGAGAGGAGGTTAGCAGATTGTGCCTCTTGGGAAGAGATATTGGATGATGGACTGCTAAGGACAACAGCAGAGAATACCAAGGCTACCTGGTCCAGTCTGGAGCAATCAGGATAACCCTGCATGGTTGCGACCTGATCTTGACCAGGATCTTGAATAACAGGGAGAAGGGAGGAAAGGCATAAAGTAATTTGCCCTCCCAATCCAGAACCAGAGCATCCAGGGGGACTGTACCCAGGACTGGAGGCCTGCAACAGAAGAGAGGAAGTTGGTGATTGTCTGGAGCTACAAAGAGATCTATCTCTGGAGTGCCCCACCTGGAGAAGATTACTTTCAGTATGAAGGGATCTAGGGCTCATTCGTGGTGGCCCTGAGATATTCTGCTCAGGGCATCTGCTAGTACATTGTCCTTCCCTGGTAGATGGACTGCTACCAGGGATGTTTGCAGGGCATAAGCCAGAGACCACAGCTTCATGGTTTCCATGCACAAGGCCGTAGACCGAGTGCCTCCCTGCTTGTTGATGTACCACATGGTGGTGGTGTTGTCTGTCCTGACCTGAACCCCTTTGTTCCTCACTGAGTCCGAGAAAACTTGGAGGGCCAGGAATACTGCTTTGAGTTCCCGGAGATTGATATGAAGTAGAGACTCCTGAGGAGACCAAACACCTTGTGCTGTGAGGGCTCCCAGGTGGGCTCCCCAACCCAGGAGAGAGGCATCTGTGGTTAGGACCACTGAATGAGTCTGGCTGATGAATGGGACACCTTGCCTGAGATTGTCCTTATCCAACCACCATTGGAGAGCTTGGACCAGAGTCTGAGTCACTGGAATCAATTTGATTAGAGGATCTTTTTTCTGGGACCAAAAGGACCTCAGGTGGAACTGAATGTCCCTCATTTGGAATCTGGCTCCCTTTACCACTGCAGTGGAGGCTGCCATGTGGCCCAGGAGCTGAAGAAAATGTCTTGCTGGTCGAGACATCAGAGGGTGGAAAAAGGAAGCAAGATCTGTAAGGGCCCTCACCCTTGCCAAAGGGAGAAAGGCCTTTGCTTGCACAGTATCCAACTCTACCCCTATAAAGGTGAGGAGTTGCACTGGCTCAAGAACTGACTTTGGCAGATTGAGAAGAAAACCTAGAGAAGTGAGCAGCTGTTGAGTAACCTGTAGAGCTGACTTGACATGGTGTGAAGACTGCCCCACAATGAGCCAGTCGTCCAGGTATGGGAATATGGAGATCCCTTGCCTCCTGAGGAAGGCCACTACTACTGCTAGGCACTTTGTGAACACTCTTGGAGCTGATGTTGGGCCGAAGGGCATTGCTCTGAACTGATAATGGCCTGAAGGCAACTCGAACCTGAGGTACTTTCTGTGGGAGCACCTGATTGGGATGTGAAAGTAGGCATCCTTGAGGTCCAGGAAGGCTAGCCAATCCCCTGGCCTTAGAGAGGGAAGAATTACTCCCAGAGTCACCATTTTGAACTTTGGTTTTAAGATGTGCTTATTTATATACCTTAGGTCTAGGATGGGTTGCCACTGCCCTGTCTTTTTTGGGGTAAGGAAGTATCTGGAATATAGACCTTTGCTGAGTAGGAACTCACTCTACAGCCCTGAGGGCTAGCAGAGAGGAAACCTCTGTTCCTAGAGCAATGGTCTCGGAAAGGTTTGCAGTTGGAAAGGATCTGGCCCTCAATTTTGGGAACTTTGTGAAACTGAGGGTCAGTCCCTGGCTTACTACTTCCAGGACCCACTTGTCTGAGGTAACAGGCTTCCAGGCCTGGAAGTGGTAAGCCAGCCTGCCTCCTACTGGGATTGGGGAGTCGACTCGAGATGACACATCAGGGTGTTTGCTTGGCAGGAGCCTTGGACTGGGAGGAGGATGCAGCCCTGCTCATCTCCCTCCTACCGCTCCCTCTGAAGAACCCCCTTTGTGGAAAGGAAGAAGAGGCCTGAGCTTGGTAGAAAGGCCTGTGAAAGGACGTGCCCCTCCCACTAGGCTGCTGCTTCTGAGGAGTTGCCTGCCTTTCCTTGGCCTGTGCACTCCTGTAGGTGGTCCGATATTCATCCATTTTTTTCATGTAATTCTCTGTCTGCTCCCCAAACAGAGAATTACCCACCACAGGGAAAGCCATGGCCTTTGCCTGAGTGTCCTGGGAGAGGCTAGTACATCTGAGCCAAGCAAACCTCCTAAGAGACACAGATGTAGCCATGACTCATGATGCCACATCATTCGAGTCCACAGCAGCATGGAACTGCATTTTGGATGCCTCAATCCCATCAGCAGCCACCTCCTCCAGCTCCTTGGCTAGCTGGGGGAGGCCTGTTTAGCCAGCTCCAGAACAGTATCCCATCTAGACTTTTGGTATCTGGCTGTATAGGCCATATAATTAGCCTGCCTGAGTCCCAAGCTGGATGCTTAGTACTGTTTTTTGGCCATAGCATCAACCTTCCTAGAGTCTTTATCTGGGGGGGTGAAGCCAAGGGTATATTAGCCTTGTCAAAGGCTGCAGTCTGCACTACCCCAACATGGCTGCATTGGCAGAACAAGAACTCTGTACCTGAGCCTGAAAGCATATACCTCCTGTTCATTCTTTTATCCACATGAGGTAAAGAATTTGGAGTTTGAAGAATTTTCTGTGTCTGTTTCCACAAGAATTTATGGAGGGGAATAGACAAACTCTTGGACTCTGGGATGTCCATCATCTCCACAAAATCAGGCTCCTCTTGTTCCTCAACAGCTTCAACCAAGGGAAGCTGGAGGGTATCAGCCGCTTTCTTGTAGAACAAATAGTGGGATGGGGACTCAGAAAGCCTGGGAGGGGAAACATTGGAAGACCTGTCTGGGGAGCTGTCCGGTTCAATGGGCTCATCCAGACCTTCATCACCGTTATCATCATCATCATCTTGTTCTTCTTCTTCCCCCTCCCACTTCGGTTCATAATATTCATCCGGAATGTATTCCGGAACCGAGGGAACCGACCAAACCGAGCGCCTACCGAGCGGCGCAGGATCGGGCGGAACCGAACGGAGCGATTCTACTATGCTTATCGCTCTGGCTATTTCTTCAGCGATTGGAGTATGCAGTTCTGGATCTGAACCAGATGATTTCCTTTTGCATTTTGATGGAACTGACCCCTCATGGTCGGATCTCCTCTTGCCCGAGGACGTATCGCCCAGTTCAGTGGGCACCCCCTCAGGTTCGGTAGGAACTGAACCGGGCTGGCCATCCAGATTAGTGGACTATTCGGCCCCCTTTTCCTTGAGCCTACCCAACCTTTTTTTCAAGGTGGCCTTTAGGAAATTCATACAAATTTGGCAGTCTGAATCGAGGTGGTCAAACCCCAGACAATAAACACAAGTGGTGTGAGGGTCTGCCTTAGCAAAGACATCCCCACACTCACCACAGTGTTGAAACCCAGTGGGCCGTTTTTTTTCCTTGGGTTTCTCAGACATGGCCAGGTTGCAAAACTTACCCTTTACAGCTTATTTGGCAGGTAAGACACTCCTATCGGTTTCCAACTGTGTTACGGGCCATGGAAAAAAAACATGTAAATTCTCGGTTTTTTGAAACCGATAGGAACCGGCATCTCACACTAAACCCAGAAAGGAGTAAACCCCACAAGCGGTCAGTTCCGAGCTGGACCGACCAAAAGCTTTGCAATTTCCACACAGAAAATTAAACAAATACAGTCCACTACCTTACTAAACACTTACTGCACCATAGACAGAGACCTGAAACCGAAAAAACAACAAATTGATTGAATTAACCGACTAATTCTGAAATGTACCGAACTGTAGTGAAGGAGCAATTTCCGGAGCGACTGAACAATTAGGCGGAGTAAAGAATCTGACGGTTACACTTTGAAGCACTACAGACAGAGGTTTGAAACCAAGCTCTAGCCCAACTTTCTATGCTTCCTGCATAGAGTTAACTCTTTCCTCTCTGGGGCAGTTCAAGTGCTGGGGCTAACTGCATATGTCAGAATATAGCAAGACTTCATGTTGTTTGAAGGACCACTTGGCCCACCTAGTCTGCCCATTTCCCTACCTAACGGATAAGCTGCAGATCCTAGTTAACCAACAGCCTACTTCCTCCTACCCCCCCCACTAGAATTGCCTTATATCTGTCCCATGCATTCTTGAATTCCCCACTGTTTTTGACTCTCGACCTCCTCAGGAAGGCCATTCGTGCATCTACAACCCTCTCTGTGAAGAAATACTTCCTCACATTACCTCTGAGCTGTCCCCCTCTATCTTCAAATTGTGCCCCCTTGTTCTTGCACATCTCTTTTTCTGAAAGATGCTACCCTCTTGGACTTTGTTGATTCCCTTGAGGTAGTTGAAAGTTTCTATCATGTCCCCCCCTCTCCCTCCTTTCCTCAAGGCTATACATCTTAAGCTCCTTTAGTCTTTCTTCATATGTCTTCTGGTGCAGATCCTGCACCATTTTGTTTGCCCTCCCTTTGGACAGCCTCCACTCTGTCTATGTCTTTGCAGAGATGGGGGTCTCCAGAACTGTACACAGTACTCCAGATGTGGTCTTAACAACTGTCTGTACAGAGGGTCAACAACTTCCTATTCTAGGGACATGGATATGTTGTTCAATCCACACTTCTTGGCAGGTACCTTGCCGCATTAAATGTTGCCGGAAAGTCTTCAAGCTGGCTCCTCCCACCCACCCGGGTGGTAAAACTCTCGGCTCTGCCCCATGACGCCAGATCTTCCTTACCGCTTGGAAGCTCAGGTTCCCTCCTTAACGCTCTGCGTATAGACTGGATCCTATTTCTTCGGTTCGCCCGAAAATAATTCTAAAGTTCTCTAGACTTCGGTCTAATTACTACATCGCGGCTGCGATGGACAAATCGACTCCCAGTTTTCGACGGTGCCCATGCGGGCAGAAGATGTCCAGGACGGACCCGCACTCCACAGGCATCTACTGCCTCGGCCCTGATCATGACCTGCAGGCCTGCGAGCTATGTCAATCTTTTTTGACCAGCGTCCTGGAGGACTGTGCTGGCCGGTTACAGCTTGGGCGCCCCGAGAAGTGCTACCTGCCGGTGAAGTCAAAGGAGGCCTGTTGGGCGGTGTCCACGGCGGCTGGCTCAGCTGAGCAACTCGAGCAGATGATTGCCCTAGAGGAGGAGGCGGCCCAGGCCTCATCTTCCTCAGTTGCGGCATTTATCCTGCTCTCTTAGGATCCTCCTACATAGCTTCTTTTAAGGAGCTTTGCCAATCCCTCTCCATGAAGGGCGAGGGGCCATCGGGACACTCTTCTCGGTCAAAAAAGAAGGACTCGAAGGGTAAGTCCCACCGTTGACGTTTGTGGGAGCGGGAGAGGTCCCCTTCCCTGGATAGTCGACACTCGACTTCAGTCGAGGCTGCGGCTAAGGCCGCTGGCTTCACGGTGTCCCCCGTCAGGTCAGCCGGCAGAGACATCTGTTGACGCGGTCGAGATTTTTCTCGACACGTCGGACGGGCTGTCGACTGTGAAGCCGACAACCCTTCATCGCCGGTTCCCCCGGTGGAAACCGAGAACTTACCTGCGCCTCCTGTGCCAGAGTCCCCGGTCAAGGTTCCTGAGCCGAGGGAGGAGTGGGTGTCCCCTGTTCCATCCCAGACCCACCCTCGGAAACACCGAGGATCTCGGTCTCGGACCTCGTCTCGGTCCAGCTGATTCCGCTGACATCGGCGGTCTCGGTCTCGGCACCGAGGTAAGCGTCAGTGCCGCTCGTCCTCGTCTTCCTCCTCAGAAGAGGAGAGGCTTCGGCGCAAATTGCGTCGACGCTACGAGGACTTAATGTGGCAGCAACTACTTTTGTCTGGGGACAAGCTGCCGCCGTCGCCTTCCCCGGCCATTAAGTGACTGTCACCTGAAAGGCCGAAACAACCCCTCGCAGTGGTCGAGGTACCCAAGCCTGGGCCGGTTGTTCGGCCGAAACCAGCTGCCCCACTGATTGTGGTGGAACCTCCGCCTCCACAACCGAAATCTGGGGCGATGACCAAGGACTCTCGGTCGGGTCAGGGTCTGCCCCACCGGTTGTCAGTCACCCTCACTCCCGACCGTCCTCGGCAGATGGAGGGTGGCTCAGGCCCCAGGCAGCTCTTCGCAGACTCCTCGGAGTCTGACGACGACTCCTCCCTGTTTTCCAGGCCCATTGACCTGGAGTCCTCCGGGGGGCAGTCACTGGACAAGAGCCCATCATCGTTCATGGGTCTGCTTTGGCTCATCTCGGAGTCCACCAGAATGCAGATCGGGCCCTTATCCAAGCGGGCAAAGTATCCCCTCACGGAGATACTGGACCAAGGGGATTCTCCCATGGAGGCCTTTCCGGTGGCTGAAGCCATTGTTGGCCCAGCCTTGGAGCTTTGGCCAGGATGGCCAAGAAGTATGCGGTCCCTACCGGCTCTTTGTCCGGTTTTTTGGAACACCCCTCTGCGGAGGGATTGGTCACCGATAGCGTTTTCCGGCTCTCGGAGAGCTTTAGGGATGGATAAGCCCCTGACAAGGAGTCAAAAGCTGGACTGTGCTGGCATCAAGGTGTATGCTGCATCCTCCCCGGCCTCTGTCAGGCCAGCTCAGCCGTGCTGATGGTGCACTTCTCCCACACCCTCATGGGCTCCCTGGATGAGGTGTTCCCTCATCTCCCGGCCGACCTGCAGACTACGGTCAAGCAGGTGTGGGATCAGGGAAGGGTAGTGGTGAAACAACAGCTCCAAATGGCTCTAGACATTGGAGACTCCTGTGCCCGAACAGTAGCGGCCGCAGTGGCCATGTGCCGCAGAGCCTAGTTGAGGATATCCACCTTTACCGTGGATACCCAGCACAAGTTGGCAGACGTCCCCTTCTTGGGGACTGACCTAGTCGGCTCTGGAGTAGAAGACCACCTCCAGAGGATCGAAAAGTCCAACGCCACCTCAGACTCAGTCACATCTGCTTAGAAGGACAAAGGCCGTTGACAGCAACATAAGTCCTTTCGCCCTTCTGCCCCTGCGGCACGTCCGGCCCAGCAGCACCAGCATCAGGGCCAGCAGGCTCACACTTGGCACCCAAAAGCCAAGCCTGCAGCTTCCTCTAACAGGAAGCTGGGAGGAAAAGGCCCAGGAGGTCCCTCAGCCGGTCCTTCCTCCAAGCCTGCCCAGTGATGGGTTGAAGGGTGTCGCCCTCAACCTCATTGCTTCCCCCTGGGTTTGCCCGTGGGAGGGGGCAGCTCCGCCACTTCCTTTCTGCCTGGTCCACTATCACCATGGACCATTAGGTGTTAGAGGTGGTAGGAAAGGGTCTGCCTCTGGAGTTCGAGCAGGCCCCGCCCTTCTGAGCCGTCGCCCCATGGGGGGCTATGGGGTCCGCAGCCTCTCTGTCAGCCCGTCGAGCCGACATTGCCCTGCTCCTCCAAAAAGAGGTGATCAGGAAGGTGGTGGATCCTCCACCAGACCCAGAGTTTGTGTCCAGGTACTTCCTGGTCCCGAAACGGACGAGGGGCTGGGGCCTCATTCTAGACCTGCACGACCTGAACAAGTTCCTAAGGTCTCGAACCTTCAGGATGGTCACTCTGGCTCAGATCATTCCATCCTTGGAATGAGGTGTGTGGTTCTGTTCTCTGGACCTCCAGGACATGTTTTTTCACGTCCCAATCCGTCCGTCCCACCAGCGATTCCTCCGCTTCAGAGCAGAGAGGTCCCTCTACAGGTTCCGGGCCATGCCCTTCGGCCTTTCTCTAGCTCCCAGGGTCTTCACCAAATGCATGATAGTGGTGACAGCATTCCTGCAGCGCCGAAGGGTCCAGGTGTACCCCTACCTGGATGACTGGCTGATTGTGGCCTCCTCCAGAATGGAGGTGGAGTGGTCCAAGGATCTGGCCCTCCAGGTTTGCTCTCAAGTTGGTCTCCTTATCAACGAGGACAAGTCGGAACTCATGCCAAAGCAGGTGATCAAATTCATCGGGGCAGAGCTCGACTCTCTGTGAGCCAGAGCATGGCTCCCGGCGGACAGGGCCAAGGTTCTTTCCTCCTATGCCCAATCATTTCAGGTTGGGCAATTGCGCCCTTCCCGGGACTTCCTGCACCTCCTGGGCCTCATGGCGGCCTGCACCAGTGTGGTCCATTGGGCCCGTTGGCATATGCGTCCCCTACAATGGGGACTGGCCAGCCAATGGTCACAGCGCTCCGGTCCTTTGGATCAGCCAGTGACAGTGACAGAAGATGTGGAATGCTCTCCAGTGGTGGATCGTTCCAGCTCATTTGCGGAGGGCATCCTGTTTGTCCGCCCGAGCCGATGGTCTCTCTCGAGCCGATGCCTCTCTCTGATGGGTTGGGGTGCTCATCTGGGGAGCACAGGCGCCACGACCTCTGGTCCCCTTGGGAGTCCTGATGCCACATCAACCTGCTGGAGCTTCGAGTGGTTCGTCTAGCCCTCACCGCCTTCGCTCCGTTTGTACAGGGTCAAGTGGTCCAGGTCCAGACAGACAATACCATGACCATGTACTACCTAAACCACCAGGGCGGGACGCGCTCCATGTCCCTGTGCAGGGAAGCTCTCCGAATTTGGTCCCTCGTGCGCAGCCTGGAGGCGGATCTCCTTGCCATCCATGTGGCAGGAGCCTCCAACACTCTGGCCGATGCCCTAAGCCAGATAGGTGCTGCATCTCTCGAGTGGTCTCTCCTGCCGGAGGTAGTACACAATCTGTTCTCCCACTGGGGCACACCTCAGGTGGATCTATTTGCCTCCAGGGAGAATGCGAAGCTGAGGCTGTTCCATGCCCGCCCCCCTCAGCAGGGCTCACTGCAGGGGGATGACTTCTCGAGGCCGTGGATCCCAGGCCTCTTCTACACCTTTCCCCCATTTCCCTTGATCCACAAGTTGCTTCTCAAGGCAAGGAGGGACAAGGCGCAGGTGATTCTGGTAGCAAGATCTCCTCAGTCTCAGCTCCAGGCTCCCGAGGCGGCTTCCAGTCCACCCAGACCTGATCTCAGTCAATCAGGGGAAGGTATTCCATCTGGACCTTCAATCCCTGCACCTGACGGCCTGGTTCCTGAGTGGCTAGAGTTCCAGGCCTTGGGTCTTCCCATCGAGGTCCTCAACGTTGTTGAGGCTTCCCGTAAGGAGTCGACCAGTAAATGCTACGTCTTTAAATGGAAGAGATTCTCCAGTTGGTGTCAGAGCAAGGGCCTGGACCCTTCCTCCTGCTCCTTGGCAAGCATTCCGGACTACCTGTGGTCCCTTTCTCAACTTAGGCTTCGGTTGACGACCCTTAAGGTGCACCTGGCAGCCATCTCTGCCTTGCAGGCGGCAGGCGGCAAGCGATCAGTGCTCAGGAGAAAGTGGTCTGAGTGCTTTTCAAGGCCTTGATCACATATCCCTCGGTGCGAGAACATCCACCTCTGTGGGATCTACTGCTGGTATTGGCTAAGCTCATGGGCAAGTCATTCGAACTGATGCACAGGTGTGACATCTCTCACCTGTCGTGGAAGACCACCTTCTTGGTGGCTATCACATCAGCCAGAAGGATGGGAGAGCTCCAGACACTTTCCATCGAGTCTCCTTATTTGGTCTTCCACAGGGACAAGGTTGTCCTGCACCCACCAGAGAATTCCTTCTGAAGGTGGTGTCGAGGTTTCACCTTACAGCAGTGTTGACTCTGCCGGTGTTCTACCCAATCACACCTCAGAGGCCGAATATAGGCTCCATACTTTGGACCCTAGAAGAGCACTTGCTTATTATAAGGAGCGGACAGCTGAAGTTCGGGGAGAGGTTCACCAGCTGTTTTGTCACTCACGCACAAACCACCTGGCAGACCTGCAGCCAAGCGGATGATAGGCAGGTGGGTCACCTCCTGCATGATCTCTGCATAGGTTGGCAGGTATGGGCCTCCCAAGGGATAAGCTCATTCTACCGCCATACCGCTGCTTCCATTGGCTGCTTCCAGGACGTCCCTACAGGAAATCTGCAGGCTGCTACCTGGAAGTCAGCACACACACCTTCATTACCCACTACCACATCGACCTTGAGTCATGCCAGGATGCTGGTTTTGGGACCTCGGTTCTCAGTCCTTGTTCCCAAGTAAGTATGGGGGTGTCGCCTTGCCTCCTCCTCCCAGAGAACTGCTAGGGTCTGCCAAGGAAGTGTGGATTGAACAACATATCCATGTCCCTAGAAATACAGGTTACTCACCTGTAACAGGAGTTCTAGGAATGGTATGTGTTCATCCCACCTAACCCGACCTCCCCGGCTTCGACGCACAACCTGGCTTCCAGCAGGCTAGATCTGGTGTCATGGGGTGGAGCCAAGAGTTTTACCACCCGGGTGGGTGGGAGGAGCCAGCTTGAAGACCTTCCGGCAACATTTAAAGTGGCAAGGTACCTGCCAAGAAGTGTGGATGAACAACATTTACCATTTATAGAACTCCTGTTACAGGTGAGTAACCTGTATTTTTCTGCTGGTGATGCCTCTCCGTACGCATCCCAGAATCCCCCCAGTCCTCCTTACTGCCTTCTCACATTGCTGGCCCACCTTTAGGTCATCTGATATGACTACCCCAGGTCCTTTTCCATTTTTGTTGTTGTCAGTATCTCACTCCCCATTGTGCACTCTTACCCTGGGTTTTTGTTTCCCAGGTGCATTACTTTGCACTTCTTTGCATTGAATCTAAGCTGCCATGCATTTAAATATTCCTCCAACCTTGTCAAGTCCCTTTTCATCCTTTCCACCACACCTTGCGTATCAACCCTGTTGCAGATCTTTGTCTCATCTGCAAAGAGACATACTTTCCCTTCCAGTCCCTCTGCAATGTCACTTATAAAGGCATTAAAAAGGACCAGCCCAAGTACTGAACCCTGCGGTACCCCACTAGTAACCCCCCTTTCTTCACTGTGGACTCCATTTACTATTACCCACCTTGTCCTGTTGTCCAGCCAGTGTTTTACACAGGCTACCACCCTGGGGCCCACTCCCAGGCTGGCTAATTTGTTTATTAATATTTTGAGCGGGACTGTGTCAAATGCCTTGCTAAAGTCTAGATAGGCCATGTCCACAGCCCCTCCCTGGTCTACTACTTTGGTCACCCAGTCAAAGAAATCATAAAATTTGTCTGACATGACCTTCCTGCTGTGAATCCATGCTGCCTTGGGTCCTGTGCCCCACTGGCCTCTAGGTACTCAACAATTATTTCCTTCAGAAGTGATTCCATCATTTTCCCTACCACTGAGGTCAAACTGACAGGTCTGTAGTTTTCTGCCTCTGTCTTGCTCCCACTTTTGTGAAGGGAAATCACATCCACCCTCCTCCAGTCCAAAGGTACCACCCCATCCTCCCATGATTTATTAAAAAGGGTAGTCAGTGGTGTTACTAGTTCTTCCCTTAGTTCTTTTAGAATTCTGGGGTGAATCCCATCAGGCCCCATTGCTTTATCCACCTTCAGTTTTAAGAGTTCTTTCAGAACCCTTTCTTCGGTGAAAGGACCAATATCAACCCCCCTATGCAGAATGCTTCTATTGACCGAATTAGGTATCTCCCCCTGCTTTTCCATTGTGAATGCTCAGCAGAAGTATTCATTCAGTATCCCTGCTTTTTCAGTGTTGCTCTCTGCTCAACCACCTTCCTCTTTATTCAGCCTCAGTATCCCTGCCTTAGTCTTTCTTTGCTCCCTAATGTACCTATAAAAGGTTTTATCCCCCTTCTTAACCGAGTTGGCTATCTTTTCCTCGGTTTGGGCCTTTGTTATTCTGACTGCCTTCACCGCTTCCTTCTGCTTTAACTGGTACAGTTCTCTGTTCTGCTCCTTCTGTGTTTCCTTATACTTCCTGAATGCTATGTTTTCTCCTTACCTTCCCACCACCTCTTTTGAGAACCATAGTGGTTTTCTTTCATTTGATTTGTTTATTTGCTTCACACAAGGCTTGTTGCCTCTGTGATGGCGGTTTTGATGTTTCCCCATTGTTGCTCCACCCCACCTTCTTGCCTGTTTGCTACTGCTTTTCTGAGGCACTCTTCCATTTTGACAAAATCAGCCCTCCTGAAGTCCAATACCTTCACTTTTGTAGGCTTGGCTCTACAACTAAGTTTATAAATGAACCACACTGTTTGGTGGTCGCCTTGTCCCCAGATGGCTACCACTTCAAGATCGGAGATCCTCTCTCCATCCCCATTTGAGAGTACCAGGTCTAAGATTGCTCCCTCCCAAGTGGGTTGCAAAACTAGCTGTCTGTGGCATGCCCCCTGTAGGGGTGATGTGGCTGCAGCAAAGGTGCTCCAGTTAACATCTGGCATATTCAGGTCCCCCATCAGCAATATCTCCCCTTTCTCTGCCATCCCAAGGATGCCTTCTATGATTTCCTTGTCCATTTCCTCCCCTGAGGTGGGTGTCTGTATACAACCCCTGTGCGGATTGTAGTGCCATTTCCAGGGTGACCCACAGTGCTTCCTCTCCTCCCTGTTTATGCTTTAGTGCTGTTGCTTTGATCCCTTCCCTTACATAGAGAGCTACATCTCCTCCTCTTCTTCCCTCCCTGTCCCTCCTGTAGATTGTGTACCCTGGTA
The DNA here is from genome assembly GCA_016271365.2 of Neoceratodus forsteri. Classification (NCBI taxonomy): domain Eukaryota; kingdom Metazoa; phylum Chordata; order Ceratodontiformes; family Ceratodontidae; genus Neoceratodus; species Neoceratodus forsteri. Next base: position 666,136,292 of record CM057453.1, read on the forward strand.
AGTTGACATCCCAGTCATGGTTCTCTGTGTACCATGTTTCTGTGACTGCCACGATATCCAGGCATTCCTCTTCCATCAAGGCCACCATTTCAGGGAGCTTTTTACCCAGACTATGGGCATTGGTACTCATTACCCTCCATTTTGTTATGACTTACCCTGTAAAGCCTGTAAAACTTTCATAGCCTGAGCTATCTCCTCTGCAGATGGCAGGCTGTGAGACACTGTAGAAACCCCTTGAGGTGCAGGAGCCTGGGGTTCTAAGTGTTTGGTTTTCTTGGACTTTTTGGAGGGGGCCGGAGAGTCAGCCGGACTACTCCCCCTTTTTAAACTGCCAGAAGCACCCTTATCAGGGGTGGTTACAGAAGGCAAGGCAGTTTCATCAACATGTTTTGATGGCTGGTTAGAGCCAGATGGACCGCTGTCCACTTTTTTCTTTAGCCTTTCCATTCTTTTCTCAATTGTTTTTTGAGGAAAGGACTTACATATAGTACAGTCTGCTGAAAAATATTCAGATCCCAAGCAGACTAAACATAAATTGTGTTTGTCAGCTTTTGCAAACACTTCCCCATACTTGATACAATTTTTAAAACCTAGGGGACCAGTATTTTTCTTTGTTTTTTCTTGTAATTCCATTTCCAGGAGAAAAACCAGTAACTGTATATTAGTATTCAAACTAACGTTTTTCATTTTCTTTCTTTTTTTTTTTTATTTGTTGGTTCAGGGACTGGTTAAGGATCTGAGAAAGAACTGATAACTTTTCAAAACCGAACCGGGTCAGCGGTTCACCGGAACCGGAGTATCGATTCAAAAGAACTGTCCGCACGGCTCCACAAAATACAGAAAACAAATTCTAAATTTACAGAAATTAGACTAAAATAACACTAAACTATGGCAAAATACACCGAAATTAACTAAGAAAATCCCCGGTTCCTCAGCGGTTATACTGAACCAGGAGGAACCGAGAAAAAATACAATTTTAACCGTAAAGTAAATTAAATTAACTTTAAAATGTAATAGAAGAAAAAATTACTCACCTTAGTAATTATGTTTCTTCTAGTGGAGTCTTGCTGTATTCTGACAATTGCAGTTAACCCCAGCCTTTAAACTGCCCTGGAGAACAAAGGGTTAACTTTTCTATGCAAAGCATAGAATGTTCATCTCGAGCTTGGTTGAAGCCTCTGCCTGTTGTTATTCGAACTGCAACCGTCAGATCTTTACGAGCAAAAACTCACTAGGTGTTCTGTGTGGAAACTGTAAAATTTTTTAATTAGCCAACTGGCAGACAAATAATGTTTTGGGTCCTCAAAGGAAGACTCAAGTCAGGAAACCCAAAAACAAAAACCAATCAAATGAAATAACCTTCCACCCAAAGAAAAAAGGGTGTAAAAGGGGCACCCTAAGTTTTCAACCTCTTCCTGCCACCCACATCCCAAAAATCTAGGTTCTGAGGCGAGGTCAGAATACAGCAAGACTCCACTAGAAGAAACATAATTACTAAGGTGAGTAATTTTTTCTTCAAACAACATGAAGTCTTGCTGTATTCTGACAATTGCAGACTACCAAGCAGTACCTCCATTGAGGAGGGACAGAACCTACTTTGGGAATAGGCTCTGAAGTACTGCTGTACCAAACCGAGCATCACTCCTAACCTGGATATCCAGAGAGTAATGCTTGGTAAAAGTATGGACTGTTTTCCAGGTGGCTGCTTGACAAATTTCTAAAAGAGGGATATCCCTGGCAGCAGCCAGGGAAGCAGCTGTACCTCTTGTGGAATTAGCCTTCAGGCCTGAGGGTGGAGTTTTACCCAGTTTTTCATAGCAGAATTGTATACAAGACACAATCCACCTGGCAATAGATCTCTTGGTGGCAGGTTTGCCCTTCCCAACTTCTCCATAAGTGAAGAACAACTGGAGGGAGTCAAACCTGTAACCCTTGGCATGCTCTATGTAGTAGCTAAGAAAAAAATGACTCACCTTAGTAATGTTGTTTCTTCTAATGGAGTCTTGCTATATTATGACATATGCAGTTTGTCCCAGCCTTAGAACTGCTCCGGAGGTGAAAGAGTTAACTTCCATGCCAGGCATGGAATCTTGAGCGCGAACTCGGTTGAAAAAAACTCTGTCTGTTGATCTTCAAACTGAAACTGTCAGATCTTTACGAGCAAAACTCAATAAGGTTCTGTGTGGAAGCTGCAAACCTACACTAGCCAACTGGCTACTAAAATGTTAACACATTTTTCTGGTCCCAAAACCAAGACTCAAGTCAGGGGATCCAAAAAATAAAATAAAATAAAATACAACACCCAAACACCCAAAAAGAGGGGTGAAAACACAAGGTGGGCATCATTAAGTGCCAACACTGCACTGCCCACCCACATCCCAAGAGCAAAGGTTCTGAGAGGGGCAGGCGGGGGGGTAGGTCATAATATAGCAAGAATCCATTAGAAGAGACAACATTACTAAGGTGAGTAATTTTTTCTTCAAACAACATGAAGTCTTGCTATATTATGACATATGCAGACTACACAGCAGTACCTCCATGGAGGAGGGACAGAACCTACTTAGGAAATAGGCTGTGAAGCACAGCTGTGCCAAACCGAGCATCACTCCTAGCCTGGATGTCCAGGGAGTAATGCTTGGTGAAAGTGTGTACTGTTTTCCAGGTAGCTGCTTGACATATCTCCAAGATAGGGATGTCCCTGGCCGCAGCTAGGGATGCAGCTGTACCTCTGGTAGAGTGAGCCCTCAGGCCTGAAGGGGGAACCTTACCCAGTTTTTGGTAGCAAAATTGGATACAAGAGACAATCCACCTGGCAATGGATCTTTTAGTGGCAGGTTTCCTTTTATCAACCTCACCATAAGTGAGGAACAGTTGGAGGGAGTCAAACCTGTGACCCTTGGTACACTCTATGTAGTAACTAAGGGCTCTCTTTACATCTAAACTGTGCAGCCTCCTCTTGCCAGAGGAGGAATGGTCAGTGAAGTACACTGGAAGAGATATAGATTGATTAAGGTGGAAATCTGAAACCACCTTAGGCAAGAACTTCCTGTTAGTCCTGAGGACTACCTTATCTCTGTGAAAGGAGATAAAATCAGGCTCCACTGACAAAGCTTGTAATTCACTTATGCGCCTGGCAGAAGTGATGGCTACTAGAAACACAGTTTTCCAAGTCAAGTACTTAAGCACTGCTGAAGACAAAGACTCAAAGGGGGGTTGCATTAGCTGAGCAATGCAAACATTAAGATCCCAGGCAGGAGCAGGGTCCCTGAATGGAGGGTTGGTGTGAAGCAATCCCTTGAAAAACTTGGAGAATACAGGGTGAGCAGAAAGAGAAGAGGGCTTTCCTGCTAAAATAAAAGCAGAGACAGCTGCCAAATGCACTTTCAGGGTAGCTGGCCTCAGCCCCAAAGTATTTAGATGGACCACATAGTCCAGGACTGTGGGCAAATCAGCAGATTCTGGGGAAATATGCTTTCCAGAGCACCATATGGAAAACCTTTTCCATTTAGAATTATAAGTAGCCCTGGTGGAAGGCTTCCTAGAAGCTTTCAAGATATCAAGTACACCATGAGAAAGGTGTAGGTCAGCAAACTCTAACTCCTCAAGAGCCAGGCCTTGAGGTTGAGGGATTTGAGATTCAGATACCAAACTCTCCCCTGGGCACAGGTTAACAGATTGTGATTCCTGGGGAGACACAGGAAGGTGGACTGCTAAGGACAGAAGGAGTGGATACCAGGGCTGTCTGGCCCAATCTGGAGCAATCAGAATCATCTTGCAAGGTTGAGATCTGATTTTGACTAGCACCTTGAACAAGGGAGGAAAGGGGGGGAAGGCATAAAGGAACTTCCCTTCCCAATCGAGAAGGAAGGCATCCAGAGGGACTGAGCCCAACACTGGGGGCCTGCAACAAAAAAACAGAAGTTGGTGATTGTCTGGGGCTGCAAAAAGATCTATCTGAGGGGTGCCCCACCTGGCAAATAACCCCAGTACTAGGGGATCCAGTGACCATTCGTGATGGCCCTGGGAAATCCTGCTGAGAGCATCTGCCAGGACATTGTCCTTGCCTGGGAGGTGAACTGCCATGAGGGAGGTGTTCAGGGAATAAGCCAGAGACCACAATTTCATTGCCTCGGTGCACAAGGCCGAAGACCGAGTGCCCCCTTGCTTGTTGATGTACCACATTGTAGTGGTGTTGTCTGTTCTGACCTGTACCACTTTGTTCTGAACAGATGCAGAAAAAACCTGAAGTGCTAGAAAAACAGCTCTGAGTTCCAACAGATTAATGTGGAGCAGAGATTCCTGAGGGGACCACAATCCCTGGGTGGTGAGGTTGCCCATGTGAGCTCCCCACCCCAAGAGGGATGCATCTGTAGTAAGGGTCAAGGAGAGAGATTGAGGGATGAAAGGAACCCCCTGTCTCAGATTGCTCTGATCCTGCCACCACTGCAGGGCCTGGATCAGGGTTTGAGTTACTGGGATTAATTTGGTTAGAGGATCTCTCCTTTGAGATGAGAAGGCTCTCAAATGGAACTGGATGTCCCTCATCTGAAATCTTGCTCCTTGCACTACAGCTGTGGAAGCAGCCATGTGTGAGAGCTGTAGAAAGTGCCTTGCTGGTCGAGACCTGCAGAGTGAAGGAGGAGGCCAGAGCCACCAGGGTCTTTACTCTTTCTAGAGGAAGGAAAGCTCTGGCCTGCTTTGTGTCAGTTCTGCGCCTATGAAGGTGAGTAGCTGAACAGGCTCTAGAACTGACTTTGGAAGATTGAGAAGAAACCTAGAGATGTAAGCAGCTGCTGGGTAACCTGAAGGTGTGATTTGACTTGGTCTGGGGACTGACCCACTATGAGCCAGTCGTCCAGGTAAGGAAAGATGGCAATCTTTTGCCTTCTTAAGTGAGCAACTGCTACTGCCGAGCATTTGGTGAATACCCTTGGGGCAGAGGTGAGGCCGAAGGGCATTGCTCTAAACTGGTAATGGCCTGAGGGCAGTTAGAATCTGAGGTACTTTCGGTGGGAGCTTCTGATGAGAACATTGAAGTAGGCATCCTTGAGGTCCAGGGACGCTAGCCAGTCCCCTGGCCTTAGGGAGGGTAAAATAATTCCCAGAGTCACCATTTTGAATTTTGGTTTTAAAAGGTGCTTGTTTAGGTATCTTAGATCCAGGATGGGCCACCATTCTCCGTCTTTTTTGGGGTAAGGAAGTACCTGGAGTACAGTCCTTTGCCCTGGTGTAGGGGAGGAACCCTTTCTAGAGCTCTGAGAGCCAGGAGGGTTGAGACTTCTGTTTCCAAAGCAAGAGCCTCTGATGGATTTGCAGGTGGAAAGGATCTGGTTCTCATCTTTGGAAATTTTTTGAAGCTGAGAACCAGTCCCTGGCTTACTACTTCCAAGACCCACTTGTCTGATGTTAAATACTCCCAGTCCTGGACGAAGTAAGCCAGCCTGCCCCCTACAGGTAATGGAGAATCGGCCCTGGGCATCCCATCAGGGTGCCTGTTTGGCAGGGGCTTTAGGCTGAGGGGTGGGAGCAGGCCTGCTGCATGCCCGTCTGCCTCTCCTCTCAAGAACCCCTCTGGGCATAAGCTGAAGAGGAGGCCTGGGCTTGGTAAAAGGCCTGTGAAAAGCCCTGCCCCTGCCCTGAAAGCTGCCTCTGAGGTGGCTTGCCTCTCCTTGGCCTGTGAACTCCTATAAGTGGTCCTATACTCATCCATTTCTTCATGTAATTCTCTGTCTGCTCCCCAAACAGAGAATTACCCACAACAGGAAAATCCATGGCCTTAGCCTATCCTGTGACAGGCTAGTACACTGAGCCAAGCCATTCTCACGAAAAGCCACAGATGTAGCCATGACTCTTGAAGATACATCATTAGAGTCCACTGCAACATGGAATTGCACCTTGGATGCCTCAATACCATCAGCAGCCACCTGTTCCAGCTCCTTGGCAGCTGGCCAGGGACCTGTTTCCTAAAGCCATAACAGTATCCCATCTGGATTTCTGGTATCTTGCAACATAGGCCATATAATTTGCCTGTCTGAGTCCCAAGGATGCTGCCATGTATTGTTTCTTTGCCATGGCATCAATCCTCCTGGAGTCCTTGTCAGGGGGGTGTGAAGCCAAGGGAATATTTGCCTTATCACAGGCTGCAGCCTGCACTACCCCAACATGACTGCATTGTTGTGACAGGAACTCCGTATCAGAATCTGACAATGTGTACCTCCTGTCCATCTTTTTATCCACAGGAGGTAAAGAATTAGGAGCTTTTAAAATCTTTATTGTCTGTTTCCTAAAAGATTTATGTAAAGGAATAGACAATCTCCTGGACTCTGGGATATCCATCATTTCCACATAGTCAGGCTCCTCCTTTTCATCCACAGCTTCTTCAAAGGTAGCTGGAGGGTTTCAGCAACTTTTATAAAACAGAAAATGAGAGGGACTCAGAAAGCCTGGGGAGACACTCCTGAAGGTCTGTCTGGGGAGATGTCCGGTTCAATGGGCACATACAGACTTTCAAGATCACATTCACTCTCTTCATAATCCTCCTCCCCCTCCTCCGGTTCATTAAATTCTTCTATATCATATTCTTGAACCGGTGGAACCGACCGAACCAACCGTTTAACTGATGGTGCCGGTTTGGACGGAACCGGGGAAAGCGACTGGACAATTTGGATCGCTTTGGCTATCTCTGCAGTGGTTGGAGAAGGAAATTTTGGCTCCACACCTGCTGATTTTCTAGTCCTCTTTGCTGGAACTGGCTCCTCCGAGTCAGCTCTTCGTTTGCCAGTATAAGCCCTGGTCAGAGGGCACTCCTCAGTTCGGTTGGCACTGAACCGGGCTGGCCATCTGGGTCAGCGGACTTTTGGCCTCTCGTTCCCTAGGCCTACCAACTCTCTTATCCAGGGTAGCTGCAGGAAATTCTTCAAATCTGGCAGTCTGCATTGAGGTGGTCAAACCCCAGACAATAAACACATGAGTTGTGTGGGTCAGCCTTAGCAAGGCTTCCCCACAGACACTACAGTGTTGAAACCCAGTGGGCCCAGTTTTTCTTTTGGGTTTCTCAGACATAATGCCAGCCTAACCAAAAACTTGCCCTTTTCCGGCAAATCGCCAAGCAAGACACCCTTATCGGTTCCCAACCGTGTCACGGGTCATGGAAAAAACTGTAATGAAATCTGTTTTTTTTAGAACCGATAAGAACCGGGAACCGCACTCTAAATGTAATTTAATAAGTTTTAACAACAACCTGATCGGTTCAAACCGAAATGATAACAACGTTTGCAAGTTCCACACAGAGAAATGTAAAACCTATCTATTACTTACGATACCACAGACAGCTTAGACGACTAGTTTACGGTTAAAAATACAAATGTGGTTTAGAAAACGAGAAATAACACTTTTTAACCGACAAATGAACCAAGCAGTAGGAGGAATCTCCGGAGCGACTGTTCAGTGAGGCGGAGTAAAGAATCTGACAGTTTCAGTTTGAAGATCAACAGACAGAGTTTTTTTCAACCGAGCTCGTGCTCAAGATTCCATGCCTGGCATGGAAGTTAACTCTTTCGCCTCCGGAGCAGTTCTAAGGCTGGGACAAACTGCATATGTCATAATATAGCAAGACATCATGTTGTTTGAAGGGCTCTTTTAACATCCAAACTGTGTAGCCTCCTCTCTCCTGAGGAAGAATGATCAGTGAAGAAAACAGGGAGAGATATAGACTGATTCAGGTGGAAATCTGAGACCACTTTAGGCAAGAACTTTCTGTTAGTTCTAAGGACCACTTCATCTCTGAGAAAAGAGATGAAATCAGATTCCACTGACAGGGCTTGCAATTCACTGATATGTCTAGCAGAAGTAATTGCTACCAAAAATACAGTTTTCCAAGTCAAGTACTTAAGCCCTGCTGAGGACAAAGGCTCAAAAGGGGGTTGCATAAGCTGAGCAATGCAAATATTAAGATCCCAAGCAGGAGCAGGATCCCTAAAGGGGGGATTGGTGTGAAGCAATCCCTTGAAAAACTTGCAGAATACAGGATGGGATGACAGTGAGGAGGACTTGCCTACTGACAGGGAAGCAGAAACAGGTGCCAAGTGTACCTTGAGAGTAGCTGGTCTGAGACCTAGGCCATTGAGAGGGACCATATAATCCAGAACCGTAGGCAATTCAGCAGAGTCTGGAGAAATATTCTTCTTAGAACACCAAATGCTGAATCTTTTCCATTTGGAGTTGTAAGTCTTTCTGGTGGAAGGCTTTCGAGAAGCCTTAAGGATATCCAGAACCCCTTGGGAAAGATGCAGATCTGCAAACTCTAACTCTTCAAGAGCCAAGCCTTGAGATTGAGAGACTGAAGATTGGGGTACCAAATCCTCCCGAGAGGATGTTAATAGGTTGTAATTCCTGGAAGAGACAGGGAAGATGGACTGCTAGGGACAGCAACAGGGATACCATGGCTGCCTGGCCCAGTCTGGAGCAATCAGAATCACTTTGCATGGTTGTGACCTTATCTTGACTAACACTTTGAACAGGAGAGGAAGGGGAAAAGCATACTGAAATTTCCTTCCCAGTTCAGTATCAGAGCATCCAGGGGGAGTGAGCCCAAGACTGGGGGTCTGCAACAAAAAAGAGGAAGTTGGTGATTGTCTGAGGCTGCAAAAAGATCTATCTCTGGAGTGCCCCATCTTGAGAAAATCACCTTCAACACCAGAGGATCTAGGGCCCATTCATGATGGCCCTGGGATATTCTGCTCAGTGCATCTGCTAGAACATTGTCCTTTCCTGGAAGGTGAACTGCTATCAGAAAGGTTTGTAGGGAATAAGCCTGGGACCACAACTTCATTGCTTCTGTGCACAAGGTCATAGACCGAGTGCCTCTTTGCTTGTCGATGTACCACATGGTGGTGGTGTTGTCTGTTCTGACCGGAACCACCCTGTTCTGTACTGATTTAGAAAAAGCTTGTAGTGCCAGAAGAAAAAATTACTCACCTTAGTAATATTGTTTCTTCTAATGGAGTCTTGCTATATTATGACTATTGCAGTTTGCCCCAGCCTTAGAACTGCTCCGGAGGTGAAAGAGTTAACTTCCATGCAGAGCATGGAGCTTAGAGCGCGAGCTCGGTTCAGAAGCTCTGTTTGGCTGGTTTCAAACCGAAACCGCCAGATCTTACTGAGCAAAAACTCACTAAGGTTCTGTGTGAAGCTGTAACCTCACACTAGCCAACTGGCTACTATTATATTAACACATTTTACTGGTCCCAACACAAAGACTCAAGTTAGTGGACCAGAAAAATTAAGATAAAATAACTAAATGAACACAACACCCAAACATGAAAGAGGGCATCAATAAATGCCAACAGAGGACTACCCACCCCATACCCCAAAGTAGGAGTTCTGAGAGGGGCAGGCTGGGGGGGAGGTCATAATATAGCAAGACTCCATTAGAAGAAACATTACTAAGGTGAGTAATTTTTTCTTCAAACAACATGAAGTCTTGCTATATTATGACTATTGCAGACTACACAGTAGTACCTCCATGGAGGAGGGACAGAACCTACTTAGGGAATAGGCTCTGAAGCATGGCTGTGCCAAACCGAGCATCCCGTCTGGCCTGAATATCCAAGGAGTAATGCTTGGTGAAAGTGTGTACTGTCTTCCAAGTAGCTGCCTGACATATCTCCAAGATAGGGATGTCTCTAGCAGCAGCTAGAGATGCAGCTGTACCTCTGGTAGAGTGAGCCCTCAGGCCTGAGGGGAACCTTACCCAGATTTTGATAGCAAAATTGTATACAAGAAATCGATCCACCTGGCAATGGATCTTGTGGCAGGTCTCCTTTCCCAACCTCACCATAAGTGAGAAACAGTTGGAGGAGTCAAACCTGTGACCTTGGTACGCTCTATGTATACTAACAGGGCCCCTCTTAACATCTAAGCTGTACAGCCTCCTCTCACCAGAGGAGGAATGGTCAGTGAAAGAACACTGGAAGTGAAATAGATTGGTTAAGGTGGAAATCTGAAACCACCTTAGGCAAAACTTCCTGTTGATCTGAGGACCACTTTATCCCTGTGAGAGAAATAAAGTCAGTTTCACTGATAAAGCCTGTAACTCACTTACACGCCTGGCAGAAGTGATGGCTACAAAATACAGTTTTCCAAGTCAATACTTAAGCTCTGCCAAGACAGAGGCTCAAGGGGTTGCATTAGCTGAGCAATGCATACATTAAGATCCCAAGCCAGGGCAGGGGTCCCTGAATAGAGTTGGTGTAAGCAATCCTTTAAAAACTTGGAAAATACAGGATGAGCAGAGAGAGAGAGGGCTCCCTGCTGAAATGAAGGCAGAGACAGCAGCCAAGTGCACTTTCAGGGTGGCTGGTCTCAGTCCCAAAGAATTAAGATGGACCACGAGTCCAATACAGTAGGTAGATCAGCAGATTCTGGGAAACATGCTTCCCAGAACACCATATGGAAAACCTTTTCCACTTGGAGTTATAGGTAGCTCTGGTGGAAGGCTTCCTAGCAGCCTTCAGGATTTGAGAACACTTTGAGAAAGTTGCAAATCAGCAAATCTCTAACTGCTCAAGAGCCAAGCCTTGAGGTTGAGGGATTTGAGATTCGGATACCAAACTCTCCTGAGCACAGATTAACAGATTGTGGTTCCTGGGGAGACACAGGGAAGATGGACTGCTAAGGACAGATGGAGTGGTACTAGGCTGCCTGGCCCAGTCTGGAGCAATCAGGATCATTTTGGAGGGCTGAGACCTGATTTTGACTAGATACTTGATCAGGAGAAGGAAGGGGAAGGCATAAAAAACTTCCTTCCCAATCGAGGAGAAAGGCATCCAGGGAACTGAGCCTAAACACTGGGGCCCGCAAACAAAACAGTGGAAGTTGATAATTGTCTGGGGCTGCGAAAGATCTATCTGAGGAGTGCCCCATCTGGCAAACACTATCCCCAGTACTAGGGATCCAGTGACCATTCGTGATGGCCCTGGAAATCCTGCTGAGGGCATCTGCCAAGACATTGTCCTTGCCTGGGAGGTGAACTGCTAAGGGGAAGTGTTCAGGGAGTAAGCCAGAGACCACAACTTCATTGCCTCGGTGCACAAGGCCGATAGACCGAGTGCCCCTTGTTTGTTGATGTACCACATTGTAGTGGTGTTGTCTGTTCTGACCTGTACCACCTTGTTCTGAACAGATGCAGAGAAAACCTGAAGTGCTAGAAAAACAGCTCTGAGTTCCAACAGATTGATGTGGCAGAGATTCCTGAGGGACCATAATCCCTGGGTGGAGAGTCGCCCATGGAGCTCCCCATCCCAAGAGGGATGCATCTGTAGTAAGGGTCAAGGAATGGGACAGAGGGATGAAAGGCACCCCTGTCTCAGATTGCTCTGATCCTGCCACCACTGAAGGCCTGGATCAGGGTTCGAGTCACTGGGATTAATGGATAGAGGATCTCTTCTTTGAGACCAGAAAGCTCTCCAATGGACTGAATGTCCCTCATCTGAAAGCTTGTCCTGCTGCACCACAGCTGTGGAGGCAGCCATGTGCCCCTAGGAGCTGCAGGAAATGCCTTGCTGGTCGAGAAACCTGCAGAAGTGAAGAGGCGGCCAGGGCCACTAAGGTCCTTACCCTTTCCAAGGGAAGGAAGGCTCTGGCCTGCTTTGTATCCAGTTCGTGCCTATAAAGGTGAGTACCTGGACAGGTTCCAAACCGACTTTGGAAGATTGAGAAGAACCCAGCGAGGCAAGTAATGCTGGCAACTAGCAGGTGTGATTTGACCTGGTCTGTAGACTGACCCACAATGAGCCAGTCGTCCAGGTAGGGAAAGATAGCAATCTTTTGCCTTCTTAGGTGAGCGACTGCTACTGCCAGACGCTTTGTGAACACCCTTGGGGCAGAAGTGAGGCCGAAGGGCATTGCTCTGAACTGATAATGGCCTGAGGGCAGTTCAAATCTGAGGTACTTTCAATGGAGCTCTGATAAGAAACATGGAAGTAGGCATCTTTGAGGTCCAGGAGGCTAGCCAGTCCTGGCCTTAGGGAGGTAAAATCATTCCCAGTGTCACCATTTTGAACTTTGGCTTTAAAAAGGTGCTTGTTTAGATATCTTAGATCCAGGATAGGCTCCACTCTCCTGTCTTTTTGGGGTAAGGAAGTTCCTGGAGTACAGACCCTTGCCCTGGTGAAGGAGAAACACTTTTCTACAGCTCTGAGGCCAGGAGGATTGAGACTTCGGCTCCAAAGCAAGAGTCTCTAAAGGGTTTGTAGGTGGGAAAGATCTGGCTCTCATTCTGGAAATTTCTTGAAGCTGAGAACCAGACCCTGGCTCACTACTTCCAGGACCCACCTGTCTGAAGTTAAAGACTGCCAGTCCTGACGGAAGTGAGCCAACCTGCCCCTACAGGTGAGTGGAGAGCCAGACCTGGGCATCCCATCAGGGTGCCTGTTTGGCAGGGCTTTAGGCTGAGGGGTGGAGCAGGCCTGCCTCGAATCCCGCCTGCCTCTCCTCTGAAGAACCCCTCTACATAGGCTGAAAGAGGAGGGGCCCTGAGTCTGCAAAAGGCCTGTGAAAACGCCCACCCTACCCCTGGGGCTGCCTCTGAGGAGTGGCTTGCCGCTCTCGGCTTGTGCACTCCTGAGAGTGGTCTCTATATTCATCCATTTTCTTCATATAATTCCTGTGTGTCTCCCCAAACAGAGAATTTCCACCACAGGAAAAATCCATAGCTAGACTGGGTATCCTCAGACAAAGAGTACACCTGAGCCAGGCCAATCTCGAAAAGCCTCAGATGTAGCCATGACTCTAGAGGATACATCATTAGAATCCACTGCAGCATGGAATTGCACCTTAGATGCCTCAATACCATCAAGAGCCACCTGCTCCAGCTCCTTTGAGCTGGCCAGGGACCTGTTTGGCTAAGGCCATGACAGTATCCCATCTAGATTTCTGTTATCTTGCAACATAAGCATATAGTTAGCTTGTCTGAGTCCCAAGGATGCTGCCATGTATTGTTTTTGCAGCCATGGCATCAATCTTCCTGGAATCCTTGTCAGGAGGATGTGAAGCAGTGGAATATTAGCTTTTTATCACAGGCCGCAGCCTGAACTACCTCAACATGACTGCATTGCTGTGAAAGAAAATCTGTATCAGGACTCTGACAAAGTGTACCTCCTGTCCATCTTTTTATCCACAGGAGGCACAGAATTAGAGACTTTTAAAATTTTTACTGTTTGTTTTCTAAAGGATTTATGTAAGGATGGACAACCTCCTGGACTCCGGGATATCCATCATCTCCACATATTCAGGCTCTCTTGCTCATCCAAAGCATCCAAAACAGCGCAGCTTCACTTGTCCTGACAGACCCGGTAGCGATTGACGATTCTCCAGTCCTCTACAGGGTGAGCCTGGTAGGTAGCGTAACTTTTGTACAACCTCCTCTGACCGCTTTGCCTAGCAGATTTAGTCCGACACTTGCTGGCATTCAATAAGCGAAATCTGGCCTTCCATGCACTTCCCGTGCAGCTCAACAAGCCTTGGAGCCCAGAGCTCCTTCCTCGCTCACAACCACAATGACTCTGCCCCTTGGCAGTTTGAGCAGAGACTCTCAGTTCGGTGCCACCACGATCCTATTGGTGGGCTACAGATGCCAATCCACTTATTCCCGGTCCTCATAGGTGCAAAAGGCGCTGTTGTCCAGAACTCCATCCCAGAACTCTGACTGTATCCCCTATGGCAACCCGGCTCAAAAATGAGTCCTGATTTTGGTTGGCTCAAATGGTCTCCATTTTAGTGTCCCCCTTTCTGGTGGTCCATCTCAACGGTCAGGTCCAAAATGGAGGCAAAACACACACAGAATCTCAGCTGCAATGGAAACAGGTTAAACAAACTGTAATTTCACTAATACTTTTAACTGATCACAACAGTTACATCTGTCAGATGGGCTCCGTTGCACTTCCAGCAACTCCAATGGGCTGATTACACTGCAGCTCAGGCGGGATTCGAGCAGGAAACACAACCCCCCCATACAACCTGCAGGGCCTGCGAGCAGGCAGCTCTTGAAGAGACAGTTCTGGAGCTTTAAAAGCACTCTGTACCCAGGCAGCATTGGAAGAGCATTAGCGAACACCAGCTAAGCAAAGACTATTAAGCGGTTCAGGAAAGCTTTTAGAAACCCCCATTTGGCCCAGGGGTTATAGCCTTCTGGCCTGGAAGGAACTTAATTGTCACATGTCAAGTAGTTACCGTAAAACCACTTTAAGGTAAGACAGTTTAAACTGACAGACATCAGACCTTTGGTTACATACAGTACATTGGTACTGTATGAACAGTTACTATGGTTATACAACATACACATACAGACAACCTTCTTCTTTTATAAATCAGGTCATTACTTCTGCCCATGACCTTGTATAGAGGAGCCTTCCCTATCAGCAATATGTAGGCTAAATGGGTCAAGACACCATAACTCAAAAGGCGATACTAACAGTTGAAAATCATTTCCAGGGTCAGTTTAGGCAAGGAGCACAAAGGACCGCATTACACCCGTTATGGACCACATTCAGAGGCAGATCCACAGGCTGGCCCAGGGACTCATAACTCAACCTCACTACAGGCGTACCTCTTGGCCAGTCTGTCTAGGAGTTTCAGATAAACTCTCGCGGGTTCAACACCCTCTCAACCCCTCTGGGATGGGTCGGGAGAAACCACTACAGGAGGGACCCAGGTCCATAGTACCTTCAGAGACCTAGTTCTACCTTTTCTGAGCTCTCGCAGCATTTGGGTCCAGCAGGAAATCTCTGGTACTGGCAAGTAACCACATCAGGGCATAAAAATATTCTTCAGGTTCTAACATATCACTAAGCATGCCCCATCACTTCCTTCTTCTGAAAAGTCAGATAAGCTCAGCCAGGCAGACAGTTCAGCCAGGCTCAAGGACCCCCACCTACTTTAGCATTGATGACACTTACTTCCATCCTCTGGGGCTTCCTGGCTCCAAAGGGCAAAAGCTAGAGGCTCAGACGATCAGGAAGCCAAACTTCGTCCTCCACAGTTAATTAGAGTTGCCCTAAACAGTTAGCTTAGTTCATAAGAGGGTAGTACTCAATATTATTCTCCTGTCCTCAGACATAGACTGTTGATCACCTTCATCAGAGGGTGGAGAAAGCCTCTTTAGTTTGATTTCTGAGGTCAACCAATCTTGTTTTTCTTGGCAGCAGCTATAGTGATAGGCCGGGGGCATGGGAGGTTCAGTTTCTATCAGAATTTGTCAATTGGCAAGCAGATGATTTCTGTATAGTCTTCACATCTTTTGAATTGTTTTCAGGCACACTTTATATAACAGGTAAATCTTCCAATTTTCCCACAACAATATGGGAAGTGATGCCATCTGTCAGCAATCTATGTTTGCCATGCAGTCCCAAATTCCTCAACACTCATCCCCTTCTCTCAATTCCATTGCTTTCACCTTTTTATCATACCTTTCCTTATTGGCCAGGTTTAAACAGCAGCCATAGTCTGGGCTAGTTAACAGGCATGGTTGAGTTGGGCTTTCAACTTTTACACATACTGTAGATCATTGAGTCGCCTGAACCCGTCCAGGAGAAACTATGAAACAAACATCTACTGGCAATCTGGCTCCTCTCCAAACATCAGTCTATATGGGAAAACCCAGTGGCATCACTTTTAGTGCAGTTATAGGCATGTAACAAGCGGCTGATCTGATGGCTCCATCTAGGTTTGTCTTTAGGATGCATGTGCCCAACATATCGAGCAAGATGCGGTTGAACCTTTCAGGTTGGGGATCACCACTGCTGATGATGCAGGTGGTTCTTGACTTCTGTACCCCCACAAGGATAGCATTTCTTTAATCAGACAGCTTTCAAAACTCTCCTCTGATCGGAATAAGAAATTAACAGGGGCCCCAATAATGAACAAAGAAATTCTCAACAAGGACTTTAGCCACCGTGATGATCTTTCACCAGTCTTTAGTAGGAAAACACTGCATACAGGTGAAATGATCAGTAACTACCAATATATTGCTGATGTTCTTCAGATCTGGTTCTAAACTCAGGAAATTAAGCAGACCAGTTCCATAGGGGCACTAGTAGTGATGTTGACCAGGGCAGCCCTCTGAGAACAGGGTCTTTCTTTATGACATCAGCCACAGGTCCTGATATACTGCTCACGTCAGCACTCATTTGGGCCAATAAAATCGAGACTTACACTAAGTCAAAGAGTTTGGTCTATGACGAGATGTCCCATGTGATTATGTAGGGACCTCAACACTAGTTCTCTAAAACAGTAGGCAACACCAGTTGTTTGACTACTCGCCCCTCTTTGCCCATGGTCTTCCTGTACAATAGTCTATTAATCAGTTTCAACTTTGGAGCCTTCTTTGTACAACAACGCAGTTCTCAGGTCAACGGAACACAATTTTGACACATCTCCCCCTCCCTGCAGAGCTTCCAAGACAGGGTTTATCATGGGATCTCGGGATTGAGCCCATTGGAGGCTATCATTTTTGAACTGGGGCAGCACACTAGTGTCTAAGGCAGAAAAATGACAGTAAGCAGCAGGTAAGCAGTTCTCAGATGGCCCCAAGCAGTCCACCATGCAGTCCACAGCATCAGGAGACACCTGTTCTTCCCTGTCAAATTTTTGGCAAAGGAGCTCTTATGTCAGGTTCTGATAACCGGACCAATCAACTCAGGACACAGACCTCTGGGAGAGGTCTGCACATACGTCAGGGGATTATCAGTTTTCACCAATATCTTAGCTCTGTACAAGTAGTCATGAAATTGATCAACAATGGCCCACTTCAGAGCCAGGAACTCTGGTTTGTGCACTGGGTAGTTCTTTTCTGAAGGGTCAAGCTTCTGCTGTAAAGCTACAGGTCTTGAACGTTTGGATGCTCTTGATACATCGACACCAATCCTTGCAGACTGGCGTCAGTATGAAGAACATATGGTTTGGCAGGGTCAGCATAGGCCAGCACTGGGGCATGAGTAAGTTGATATATAATATCATTAAGCTTCCTCTAATCAGCAGTCCAGCCCAGTTGTAAACACATCATCTGGGCGAAATAGTTGTTCCAGTCCCAGATGGTACAGTTTTCTATACTTTTGGGTTGGGGATATCCTTGTGTAGGTTAAGCACAGGTGGATCACCCGAGTAGTCTTGATAAATCATCTAATACCCATAAAACCCAGGAACTTCGCTGCAGCTCCTTCAAATTCTTCTGGTTGGGGCCAAGTAGTCAAAGCTTCTACTTTGCTGGGGTCAACCTCTATGCCTTCAGTGGATATTATGTGCCCCACATATTTTACAGGTTTGAAATAATTGGAACTTATCTATAGATAATTTGAGACCAAAATCTTCCAGTCGATCCAGGACTTTGAACAACCTGTTTTCATGTTCTTCCAGAGCTGCCAAACACTGTAATGACATCATCTAGGTAAACCAGACATTCGAGCAAATTCATGTCCCCAGCACGCTCCATCAAACACTGCAAACTAGCAGGGCACCTGAAATTCCTTGGGCCATCCACATAAACTCGTGAGAAGCCTGGGGGAAAATAAGCAGTCTTTCTCAATCCTCCAGAGCCATCGAGGATCTAGGTAGTACCCTCGGAAGTCTACACAGAGAACCATTGTGCCATTTAAGGCAGTCCGAGGTGTTTTGGATCGTGGCATGGTATACTGATCTGGTATGGTCCGCTGATTTAAAATCCGGTAATCCCACACATCCGGACAGCTCCATTCTTTTCTCACTACCACAATAGGTGGCGTAGGGTATCCTGGTTCTTGTATCACCCAGCTACGACATCTCTTGCAGGTGTCCTTACATCATCTATATATCAGCAGGGGCTGGGTGTCCGAGATACAGCTCATGGAAAGGTCGCTCATCCTGTAGCGGATGTGATGCTCAACCCCTTGCACACATCCTACATCCCTCACCTTCGAAAACACCTGTTCCCTCTGGGTGAGCGTTCACTGACCCTTTTACTCCTATTCTGCTGGTAGTGAATCACCAAAATCAAACAGCTCAGAGTCACTCGGTCACCTCTCCGGGAGTCTTGTTGTGGGGCAGAACAGCAGTGTCGGCACAGTGCTCGTGGCCAGGGTGCAACCCGTTTCACTTAATCTCTCGATCAAATACATTATGCACTTGAACCATTTACTCTCCAGCAGCATGGGCTCTAGCAGGTAAGATACTGGGTTTAACCAGCAACCTCTAGCAACTTTCCCTCACCTGGTTCATCCAGAATCAATATCTTATTCTTAACATCCTTTTAATCCGGACTTCCCATTTGGGGCTAGTAGTAATGGTTCTGGATCCTTCTTCCAGACGACACACACCGGGCCTTCAGGTTCCGCCAGGCCGGCCTTTCTCTGAGTCTCATAGGCCTTCTGAATCAAGACGGGTATTCTGAGAGCTTGCCTAGTCCTGGACATCTGTTTTTCAGAGCACAGCTGTGCTAAGTGACCAAACATATGAGCATTGGTTCCAATTAACAAGGGCACCCCATCATACAGTCCAGTGGGGGGACACACTAGGGCCAAGGTTTCCACTTGTTCAGCCACCCCAGCCACAGAAGTAGGAAAAGACAACCAGATCCAGATATACCCAGAATAAGGGTAGGCCTTATCGCTCAGCCCCCAAACATGTAGTCCATCCAAAGGTTGCAGAGGCACGTCAGGCAAGTGTTTCTGATACCAGTCCTGGAACATAATGGTCACCTGGGAGCCACTGTCCAAAACAGCCTGGGTGGGTACTCCATTCACTCTCATGGTGGTCTCCATTGAGGGCCCCACCACATCAGACCATTCGGGGAGTGGGGCTTTGGAGGTTGCTTGGGCATTGGCCCTGGCCACAAAACTCTTCCGAGGAGGCCCTCCTGGAGGTCTGGTATAGGGTTTGCAATGCCAGGTGACTAGCCTGCTGTTGACCCTCCTTAAATTCTCTGGCAACTGGCACTCAGTCTGAAAGTGTCCATCCTACCCACAATGGTAACAGAACTTAGTATCTAGGGGGTCTTTGTTGGGAGAGAGATATCTCGCCTGCCGGGGGGCATCAGGGGTTTTGGTGGGCTCTTCTTGACTAGGTCATTTATTTCTAGATAACTCAGGTTCCCCAAACTTGCCAGGGTGGGCAGCAGTTTGCTTCAAGTCCCCCACCATTTCTCGTAAATCTCTAATCTCAGCCCTCAAATCACTTTCTACCCAGGGATCAGAGGAAACAGCATGCACCCTCCACTTCTCCTTGGGCCTCAGGGGGCACAGGAAAAGCATCAGGCCCCTGGTTCAGCCCCCTCGAGGGGCGGGTCTCATCTGGTTCACTGGACTCAGGGGTCTGGCATAGATTCACAACTCCCATATAGGGTTCCCACCCCTCTTCATCAGTCTCTACTTCTCGAATCTCCCTCATCAATTGACAGTATTCGGGAGGGGCAGCCCGTCGGTCATGTAACTTGAGTTTTAATAATATCACACTGGAAAACCTAGCAGATTTCAAAATATGATCCAGCCGGACCTGGTTCAAGGCTGTGGCAGTTACCCCCCCTTTTCGATAAGCTTTTTGCAATGCACTTTCCACCCTGGTGACAAAGGCCGACAATTTCTCATTCCTCCATTGTTTGGTGGACTTGAACTTCAATAATAAGTCTTCCCCAGTTTCTGTACTCCCAAACACCCCCTCTAAGGCAGAGAGGTACTCTACTGCAGTGGCTTCGGGACTAGTAACTCGCAAGAAATGAATGGCTTCCAAAGCTGGGCCCCTCAGGCTCTCCATCAGTCTCTTTCATTTCTCCCCCTCAGAGCACTGCCACTCTTGGATTAAAGGGGTAGCATAGTCCATCCACACCTCCAAATCATCTTCCCCCAAGGGTACAGGCACAGTACCAGAAAAAATTTTTAGTCTATGATAGGAGTCTAGCTGTATAGGGGGAACAACTAGGGGAGGTGAAGCCAGAATAGAACTCTTGGGGGCCCGGGAGACGTACCTGGGGAGGTTTGGGGGGTGGGTTCACTAGAAAGTGCAGCACCTGCAGTAACTCCTGGGTAGTCCTTCCTTCCACAGCTAGCAATTTAAGCAGTTTATCTCTAAAGCTATTAGTCTTGGGAACCCCCCTGGGGTGACTGACCCACTCCGGATGTGAATGACCCTCCACCCCTGTTGGGCACCTTCCGGGTAAATCACTGGGGGTACCCTCTCGGGGTCTATAACTATACTGCATAAGAGTAGCACCTGCAAGGTCTGGTCGAGTAGATCAGCCATACGCCCCTTCACCTCTACCTTGCCTAAACATTTAACACGCTCCACTGCAGAAACAAGGTCAGGTTTCTTTGTCCCCAGAGGTACATCCAGTAGTAACACAATTTTCTGGGAATCAAACTCTTCAGGCTCACCTACCCATCAGTTTATGTACCATCGTCTTAACAGGGTCCAACTTAATCTTAGTCATGATATCCTCCTCCAGTTTTTCCTTTAGTTTGGCCATGTTGAGGTACTTCGTCTACTCGGCCACTAGGGGACGCTAATCCCAGTGGTGCCTCAAAAATGTAACCCCAAGGGGGTGCTATCCCAAAGGCTACTACCCCTGCCTGACTTGCCGCTAACAGGTTGAGGGGCCTGCATCCAAAGGCGGGTGCCTCCACCCAGAGGTCGGGGTTAAGACAGTCTGATATGACTTGGTCACAGCCCTCTGGGTCACTGCAACCCCCCTTTCTTCCCACTAGTGACCCACACTGGTCAATCACAGTACCTTGCAATATACACTTACCCGAGGCTTGGTTCATTCAGCTGGCTCTGGGGACCCCTGTAAAGTAAGATGCAATTAGACAATAACCACCTGTACAGTAATTCAACATAGACACTCAGATCAGTCAGTATACCTTTGCAAAACAACCAATCTGATTTATTTAGGGGAGATAACAAGGACTTGGGGAAATCAGGTTAATTAGCTTACCACTCTAATATATATACATATAGATGTATATCTAGGGCACTGTGCATAGGCCTAACCTATAAGTCTGTCTCTGGGTACCCAGGCAATAGAAGGCTAGCCTCTCGATGCAGCTGGTTGGGGCCCTGATGCAGAAAACAAGCATTTGATTCCTAAGAGGATTAAGTAGAGCCAGCAGGCTCAGTTCGTGTAGCTAGTAAAGTAGCCAGACAAATCTTGCCCTCACTATGAACATCTGACAGGGAGCTACCCTGATCTAGTACTCAAGACTCCAGCAGAAAGATCGCTTTCACACCACTCGCAGTACCGAGCCTGGAATTCAACCACTCCTCCACACATTTATATGAAGAGCAGAGGGGTACCATACCAGGCAGCTTCTGTATAATCCTGATTGCTTTCACTACAGAACAGTGGGCCCAAATGACGCAACTTCACTTGTCCTGACAGATCGAGTGCGATTGAAGCAGATTCTCCAGTCCTCTACAGGGTGAGCCTGGTAGGTAGCTGTGCTTTTGCACAGACTCCTCTGACCGCTGCCTAGCAGATTTAGTCCGACACTTGCTGGCGTTCAATCCACCAAAATCTGGCCTTCCACACGTGCTTTCCACATGAAAGCTCAACAGCACAGGAGCCCAGAGCTCCTTCCTCGCTCACAACCACAACGACTCTTCCCGTTGGCAGTTTGGCCAAGGACTCTCAGTTCGGGTGCCACCCAATCCCATTGGTGGGCTGCAGATGCCAGTCACTTATTTCAGCCCCTCACTGGTGCAAAAAGGCACCTTAGTCCAGAACTCCATGTCCCAGAATTACTGACTGTATTCCCCTATGGCCAGCCGGCTCCAAAATGAGTAATGATTTTGGTTGGCTCAAATGGTCTCCATTTTAGTGTCCCCCCTTCACAATTGGCCCATCTCAACAGTTCAGGTCCAAAATGGAGGGCCAAACACAAAAGTCCCAGCTGCAATGGAAGCAGGTTAAACAAACTGTAATTTCACTAATACTTTAACTGATCACAGACAAACAGTTACATCTGTCAGATGGGCTCCCGTTGCGCTTCCAGCGACTACCCAATGGAGTGATTACACCGCAGCTCAGGTGGGATTCGAGCAGGGAAACACCAATCCCCCCATACAACCCGCTGGAGCCTGCGAGCAGGCAGCTCTTAAAGAGACAGTTCCAAGGCTTTAAAAGCACTCACAACAGCAGCATTGGGGCGACATTACGCCGAACACCAGCTAGGCAAGGAGCTATTAAGCAGCTCAAGGAAAGCTTTTAGAAACCCCCATTTGTAAGGGGGTTACATATCCATTTATTTTTAACAGTGATTCGCAAATGTGGCCACAAGGGGATGCTAATCCCAGCGGTGCCTCCAAGATGTAATCCCCAGGTGGTGCTATCCCAAGGGCTACTGCCCCAGCCTGATTAACTACAGACAGGTTGAGGGGTCTAGGTTCTGCGATGGGTGCCTCCACCCAGAGGTCAGGGTTTGTAGTGGTTAGGTTAGCTTGATCATAACCCTCTGGGACATGGTGACCCCCTTTGTTTCCCTCTAGTGGCTCACACAGTACATAGGAGTTACAGTCCCAATAACTCACATGTACACGCTGTTCACTCATTAGGTACCACTTACCCTCGAGACTTGATTCTGCAGCACGTCTCTGTAAAACAAGGTTAATCAACATACACAGCAAACAGCAATACTGTTTCCATAAGTACCAACACCACAAATAATATATAGTATAATAACAAAAAATCTGATTTATTTCGGGAACAGTAGCACACGATGGGGCAATCAGGTTGATTTGTTGTGGCCAAGTTCAAATCACAGTACTGTGCACATATATATAGGGTCCAAAATGTCACTCTCTGGGTACCCTGGATGGGGGGTTTTAGCCAGGTCTGTTGCCCAGGGTTGGCCAGCAGGTGCAGATGGATGGTAAAGTACAAAACATAAACTCCTACCACAATGCAATTAGACTTTTCTATCTAATGTGTTACCTCTTTACAGTGTTTAAGTTTAATCAGAGATCTTGTTTCTTGAGTCAAAAAAGTCACTCAGTTCAAACACAGAATACAGTTTAACTCTGTGTTTCCACATCCTTCTATGATGTAATCTAGCTCCTCCTTTTAGAATATGAAAAATATACAAACAATGATCTTCCTGTCAGAGATATTTTAAATACTGTGGCCCAGATATTCAAAAGGGTTGCGCCATGTGCAATAGGGTTGCTCACCGCCAAGTCTAAAATGCACCATTCTGCGTGCGCCCCTAAATCACGCTGTGCAATAGTGCAATGATAATGAATGTATGCGTAACTGAAGGGGGAGGAACCGTGCATAAATGATGCAGTGCGGTATTCAACAACATGCATCATGCGCAATAGGGAGGCAAGCGGAAGTTGCGCGATAGCGGAAATGAGCCAAAATAAAAAGGAACAAGGGATAGGCGCAAGAACGCTACAGGAAAGGTACATGAGGCTGAACCATAGCAAGTCAAACTGGGCAGGAGGAACACACAGGGCAGACCAGGGAAAGGGCACCCTGAACAGAGAGGCACAGGGAAGGTGTGGGGAGCCACAGCCAGTACAGAAGGGGGAAGTGCCACACAGCACAGAGGCCACCACATTTAGGTTTTCCGTGCAGGGGAAGTAGCAGCCAGGACAGCGGGGAACACAGAAACAGTTGCCGGGGTGAACACAAGCCAGGGACATGGCCAGTGTCACCATCCAGATAGAGGCAGTAATGAGGGGGTGAGAAGGCAGGCAGCAGGGGGGCGCGCCGCGGGAAGGCCCGCCAGCAGTATGCCCCAACAGGCAGTGAGTACCGAGCCCGCACCAGCTTTGAGCTGTGCAGCTATTACTGAGATCATGGGCCAGTATCACCTGAATCGGGCAATTCTGAAGTAGTTCTGTGAGCTGTGCAGTGATGTGATGCAGGCACCACACAACGGAGCCATGCCTGTCAGTGGAGACTAAAGTGACAGCTTGCATGTGCTTTCTTGCCAGTGGTACCTTCTAGAGACCAACAGGGGACACCACAGGCATAACCCAGTTGGCCGCATCATGCCACCTCACCCAATCCTCAGCGCACTGCTGCCACATGCTGCAGAGTACATCCAGTTCCCCAGCACACCGTGGAGCGACAGCAACATACAGGAGTTCCACAGGGTAGCATGTGTCTGGCGTGCTAAGGGCAATAGACTGCAGCCATGTAGCCATCTGCACACCACCTGGCCCTGAGGGGCCGCATATATTAATCAGAAGGCTAGCTAGCATCAACTGCCAGGTGGTGTGTCGGCCAGGGGCACATAATCAATGTCTGTGCCACGCACCCTGGAGGAACACACGATGCCTTCATCTGGCACCAGTCGGCACTGTGCCACAGATTCAGAGTGGGGACATCCCCACTGGCCACTTAGTGGGTGAGTATGCAAACCATGGACAAACATAGGGCTTGGGAGGCATGGTCAGAGATGACATGGGTAGTGGCCTACATGGCCCAGGGCAGGCAATGCTGAGCACCAACCAACCTCCACCCTCTACACACAGGTGACAGTGGATACCACTGCTCCCTGGCTGCTCACACCATACCGGGCGGCCCGAGACCCCATCGCAGCAATGCTACAATGAAGCACATGCCACCACATGTAATGTCATCAGCAGGTGTGTCATGCTGAAGGCACGCTTCCGCTGCCTGACATCTCCGGCGTGCCTCACAGTACAGCCCTCAAAGGTCTGTGGGCTATTCCTGGTCTGTTGCATCCTGCACAACATGGCCAATGAATGTGGAATAGCTGTACAGGTGAAGAATGGGACAGCGATGGGACGATGAGGACGCTGGTGACAATGGTGATGGGCAGCCCCCTTGGGTGACAGGGCCCAACTGCTCTGGCTGGCACAGCTGCACTGGGACACCATCACAGAGGAGCACTTCAGCCAACCCAGGTAAGTCATGGAGCCATGTGCAACCACCAGTGGCAAAGGCACAACCCACAAACACACATGGACACACACCAGGGGTGCATGCCATCAAGGGAAGTGGCCGGGCACAGAACCACACACACCACCAGGGATGGGCGAGGTCCAACATGGCACGTGGTCAGACACATGCACATACAAAAACACACACACACAACCCATCAGACATGCAAAGGGTAGAGGTACACCAACCCAGACCGCCACCCCCAGCCACACACATGTCTACAGACCACCATGCCCACTGCCTGTCATTGTAGTGTGTCAGACGCTGGGCACCATTGCACAGTGGCATACAGTGCAATGCAGGCATCATCATGCACACGCAACTGTGGACAGCAGCCAGGAGGTGTGCAGATGGACTGTGTGTGTGCAGGAGCAGGTACCCACCCGGCATTGCCCACTGAATGACACAATGCACACAGGGCAGCATCAGACAAAGCCATGCTGGGAGACAGGTCAGTCATATGCCACAGGGCCACGGCCACCACGGATGTGTGGTGGCCCGCTGAGACCCGCCAGCAGTGACAGGCTGACCACTGGCTCATGGGTGGCACCGATGGTCCCCAGGAGTTCCACTGTGTGAATGTGACTGTGCTTGCACAGGGGTCTGCAGCACACCGAACATGCCTCGCGCCAGGTGTGCTCGGGATGCCCACAGCTGGACCCAGTGTTGACAAGGATGGTGTCGCACGACGCCAGAAACGGGTGACATTGCACCGCGTGGTGTCTGCAATGCATGGGCAACAACTGTGTGCCCATTGTGCCATGGACAGCAGTGAATGCCTGTGTCTGCCTGTCAATGGCAGTGGTCACATCCTCCTGCAACCAGTCCATCCCTGCCAGGAGCAGAGTGGTGTCTCTGCTGCGACGCTCCTCTGCCTGGCACAGAGCCACACTCAGTGCATCCACCGCCATCACAAGCCGCATCTGCTGATTGACTGATGCTTGCAGTATGCGGGTGTGCTCATCCAAGAGGTCATCTACCTGATCGGCATGCTGTCCCTCAGGGTGTTCGCAGCCCTGATGCTTTTCACCCCCTGAGGGTGGGTGCTGCACACCAGGGCCAGGCCAGGGCATGTCCACAGGTGGTGCACTGACGCTGTCCCCTGACACTG
Source organism: Neoceratodus forsteri (assembly GCA_016271365.2). NCBI lineage: Eukaryota > Metazoa > Chordata > Ceratodontiformes > Ceratodontidae > Neoceratodus > Neoceratodus forsteri. The sequence continues at coordinate 666,162,334 of CM057453.1, forward strand.
TACCCCCATGGTCACTGGCCGACTGCTGATGCTGCCCCTCCAGCTGCTGCTCCCCAGGGCTCAATGGTGCCACTGCAGTGGCTGCAACAGTCCCACTGTCCTGTACACACACACCAGTGCTGCCCCACCGGTGCTGATAGGCGCAGGCTGGGACTGTGATGACATGCAGGCCTCCACGGTGGCACCACCCACAGCCATGGTCACATGTAACCTGCTGGTGGCCATCCTGTGGCACACACGCGTCACCGCTCATGACGTTAGCAACATCATCATCGGTGACGGATCCGGCACCAGCGAAGTTAGCACAGCCGGCATCCATGGATGCCGCATGCTGGGACACAGCAGGGCTCCTCCATACCTGCTCCACCAACATCAGTCTGATGTCCAGGTGGCCCACTGTCGCCCTGACCCACGTATTCCTGTGGAGGTGGATGGGCCCTCCTCCATCTCCATGTGAGCGGCCTCAGTGGAGAAACCCACCACCGCTGACACATGCAGACGCTCAGGAGCTGTAAAGGAAAACAAAGTCGCGTTACTGCATGTGACCTACCCTGTCCCCCCCAATAGACAGACCATGACCTACCATGCAATGATGGGCTACCACCTGTCTGGAATCCACCACCCGGAACACCCTCAATGGCACAACACTGCATGCTGCCAGCAACCCGCTCCTCCTGTGGGATCAGGCGTAGCACCTCCGGCTGTCCCCCGCCTGTCGCAGACCATGCTGCCCTGATGGCAGCTACCTTCTCCTTAATCCTCCACCTGTCTGTGCCCATCTTCTTTCTTGCACTCCTGCATGGAGCGCTGGTGGCTGCCATGCAGGTTTACAGCATGTGCCACCTCCTCCCATGCAGCAGCACGGGCCTGTGGTGTTCCCTGGCATCCGCTGAGAAGCAGCTCCTGGTCTAGGTAGGCCTCGAACAGGGCATCTGTCTCAGCCTTAGTGAAATTTGGCCTCCTCTTCCTCCCATGACTCTGTTCCTCTTCCTCCACAACACGCTCAGTCATGATTCAGCCTGTGAGAATGACATGTGTTACCTGTGACTGTGCAGTCCCATGCATGTCTCAAAATCCACAGTCCACACTCCCAAACAGCATGCAACTCACCGCAATAGACTACAGTAACCGACTATGGCCAGTGCAGCCCAATGTCGCACTTTTTATAGCGCAACCCGTGCAAATGAGGCGAGGCGCATCTTTAAGTGGATGCAAATTGCAGTGACTGCGCCATTTAATGGCTGATTAGCTGATTTGCATATGCCAGCTGAATATCGTGCTGTTGTGCTTTGCACAATTGTGTTGAACGTGCTGAGCCAAGGGCGCAGTTCTGTGACATGCGCAGTACACACCTAACTGCACATGCCTGGGTTGATGACTCAGGCAGCTGCCATGCTGCTGATGTGCTGTGCGCAGGAGGCAATGTAGGGCATGGCCACCATTGTGCCAGTGGCGCTACAGCGCTGTTCACCTGTATGGCGCTGTGGCACTGGGGCATCTTAGGCGCACTGGGGCAACAGCGCGGTAGGCCGCTACAGGAGGTGACACACAGGCACCCAATCACACTACATGCATTGGGTTCCAGTCACGCTGTGGCTGTCCGTGTGCCAGAGACCCTTGACCCTGTGCCTGACCTTTGCCCCCCCTAGGTGCCATGCATCAGGCATGGGTGCACCACTATCGCACTGTTCGGTGACAGCGCGATAGGGAATGGCAGCACTGTACCGCGCAGCATCTGCACATGGCAGGACCACGCTGCAGGGTGCCATTTTCACTGAACTGAGCAGCAGAGATGGCGCGGAGGTGTGCTGTGCAGTGGAGCCAGGTGGAGCTGGCAAACCTTGTTGCCATTATGGAGCCACGTGTTGGGCCTTTATTTGGGGAGGCACCCCTGGACAGGGCCAGGAGTCAGGTGTGGCAGGAGGTGGCCGACACCCTGGAGGAGGCCACCGGCATGGGGCGGATGGCAGAGCAGTGCCGCTACAGATATGGGGGCCTGAGGTGGAGGGACCCAGACCTACTTGCCCACCTGTGGGCACATGCCAGGAGGGGCACAGTGCCACTGCCAGGTAGGTGCAACATCCATACACTTTTATCATCCATACGGGTATCACGGTTGCATGTGTCCAGCACACGGGGGAGCATCCAGTGTTGGCTGTGGTGGTGTTATTGGGGTGTGAGGTGAGTGGGTCTAGCTGTGTGGGATTGCACACACATGGGGGCAGGGGGATATTGCTACAGGATTGTACTGATGTTCCTCTCTCCATGTTTTGCACCTTAGGGCCCGCAGAACTCCAGCAGGCCAGAGACCGGAGGCGCCGCCTGGAGGAGCAGCAAGCCAGGAGGGGTAATGGTGGTCAGTGGCGCATGGACCACCCTTATGATGGTGAGTGCCTTACATCCATGATTACTATTGCATGCTGTATAATTGGGCGAGCAGTGGGGCATGGCCACCATCCATTGACACCACTGCCATGCGTGCAACTTGTTACAGCAAGCACTGCCCAGTGGCACTGCATGTCCAGGAGTGCATCAGTGGTGGTCCACGCGTGCACCGGGCACATGGCTGTAGCACCTGCCTTCACACCGCAGCAGCCAAGTCACTGTACGCCATGGTGGTGCTGTGCAGGACATGGGCGTGGGTGTGCAGTGGTCCACATGGCTGTGGCTGCCTGGTTAGGCAGGTCTTGTGGACACAGTCACTGTGGGTGGTCGACACCATCACAGGGCGGCACATGGCTGTATGCCATGCACAATGGGTGGGCTTGGGGCTGACAGTCACATATTGACTTCTGCTTCCTCGCCCTAGGTGGACAGGCGATTCCAGGCACTGGAACGAAATCTGAGGGAGCTGCTCCAGGTGGTGAGGGCAAGACTCGAGCTTTTGGAGCGCATCCACCGCCATGGGGTGAGGAGGAGGAGGAGCGGCAGACATAGGCCCCACATGGAGGAGGATCGGGGCACACACTGAACACTCCATGCCCCTATTATCACCTTTCCCCATTTGACCCACCCTGACACCCCTTCTTCCCTCTCCCACATGTTCACCCCTGCCCCTTACCTGCCCCCACCTGTTATGTGTCCCTTCCCCCTTGTAAATATTTGTATATATGTTTTGTTACTTCTTTTAAATATAAGCATTTTGTTATGACAACTATGGTGGTCTCTGAGTTGCAGCGGGCTACAGGTGCTCAGCTGCAGTGGTGTGCATGGCATCAGGGGTGGTTCATGTATGGGCGTGTGTGTGTGTGTGTGTGTGTGTGTGCAGAGGTGAACCGCCTATGGTGTGGGCAGGGGGAATCAGTCACTGTCTGTGGTTTGTGTGTTGTACTTTGTGCACTAGATGCCTGTGTGCAGTGGTCCATGGGGCCTGCACTGTGTGCATGACACCCCTGTCAGACCGTCCATGGCCTGTGCAGCTGACACCCTTGCATGTTTGTGATATGCACGGTCTGCTGGTGTGTCAGTGGTGGCTGTTGTGGCCAGTGCTTGGACGGGATGTGTCCTTGGGAAGGTGTGCAGGGTGCTGTACCACTGGAGGTGGGGTCCGGGGCATGCCCTGTTGCATGTGGGGTACCTCCTGTGCTGACGCATGGTCAGTCTCTCAGCTGTACCTTGGAGGGGATGTGCAAGGCAGCACTGTGTATGCATCTGTTGCATCACTGTTTGCTGCCACCCACTGCAGGGTGCCCATGGTGGGGCTGCCTTGCATGGTTCCATGGTGCACAGGATTGCATTGTCACAGTGGCGGTGGTGACATGCATGGGGTGTCCTGCACTGTTGGGTGCTACTCCTGGGCAGGGTGTGCTCTGCGTTGGTGGGATGGTGTGGTACAGGTGGTCAGCCATCCTTGTGTGCCTGTCACAGCTTGCCAAGGGGTGTGATGGGGCACCATGGCCTGGCTGTGGGTTGGTTGCTGGTATCCATGGGCTGGTGGTTATTCCAGCTCTCCCCCAGTTGTGCAGTGCATGGGGTGTGGGGTGACGGTGTCTGTTCTGCTGTGTGTTCCTCTGCCCATCTGTGGCATGGGTGGTGGGCCCCTGCATCCCTGGTTGTGCTGTTCCATTGCTGCTGCTGCTGGAGGCATCCCTGGTTGCACTATGGTGCATCTGGACTGCTCAGCTGAACATCCCTTGTTGCGCTATGGCACATCAGATATGCTCAGCTTCACCTCCCTAGTTGCGCTATGGCGCAGGTGGTGCGATATTCAGTCGTCGGCCGTAGGCACATCTTGGCCTGCGCAGTTTTTGAATATCGCGCTTCTTGCACATGAGCGCAGTGGACTTGTGCTTGCTCCTGCTGTTGAGCACTTTTTGGGTGCAGTTTGAATATCTGGGCCTGTGACTTCAGTAAAACTAATTTCCCAAATTATGACAGTCTTTAATCAAGCCTTCCCTTTGATCTTGTGTGGTTCCTGTTCCCAAGGCATCAAAGATTTTTTTACAACTTTAGCACCATGGTGGGACACATGTTTTTCCTCTAAGACGTCTTAAAAGTTTACTAGCCCTATATCCTGGCAGCTGGGTCATTTCTAATTAAGATAGGAAAACAGGAGACCCTTAATTAAGTCTCTTTAATTTTTTAATTAACTCCTGGTTTCAGGTTAATATATCCTGTTATTTCCACTAAAACCTGGGGGGCACCCATAGCACAGGGTGTCTCATGTAAGACACTCATATACCACATTCTATATTACAAATATCATAGAACGATCATAACCAGCTGGCCAAGCATCACAATCAGCACCTGTGAATCAAGCGCTGCCACAGAAAACTAATTGGCATGTAGCTTCTCTGTGTGTGGGCTAAACATCTTGCCCAACATGGTGGTTCTGTTGCTGAGCACAGGTACAAGCACTTAAGCTTTGCCTCACACTGTTAAGGTAAGTAAGATTTTAAATATTTTTAAATATCTATCTAGTTAATCCTGCCTTGAAAATGAAAATAAAATTCTGTCTGGTTGATCCTGCCGCTCATACCCTTCAAGGTCATCTTACACTTTGCAGCTATGTGGACCGACAAATTTCGGAATGCGTTCCCATTGCAATGTAAAAAAACAACAACACAAAGAAAAAAAAGGAGAGACAGGCAGTGTGTGTGTATGTGTGTTTATCTCTAACAGAAGTGCTGCACTAACAGAACTGTTCTGAAAGGTAAAAATGATCACCGTTAGTTAAATAAAATAATGTATGGTGGTGGGAAATAGAATTTTACACACACCCTCAGTGTGGATTTTTTATAAACCCCTCAGGCACGCCCCTCGGGTTTATGTAGCATTCCACACCTTGGGTGTGTGTAAATTCACACACACACACACACACACACATATATTATTCTATATTTTAATAATGCATTTCAGATTATGCATATTTTAACAATGTTTTCCATCTATGTGTTTTTGCAATTAATAAACAAGTAATTGTGTCCTATTTTTTTTCTTTTCAAGTCAAATCTGGATAGAAAAAGCATAATATTTTCAGAATCATAACACATGCTCAGACTGTTTTTACTGTCTTTATCCAGGAAAGGCACACTGAGCTATTGCTTGTTCCCAGGTATATTTGGGGAGCACAGGGAGGTTAAGTGACTTACTCTGGCCACACAATATACAAGTAGAGCATGTTGGAATCAAAACCCATTCTGCTAGATGAATGAAGCTTGTTCTCAGCTATTTGCTTTAACCTCAAGACTGTGCTGCCAACTGATTATGAAAAACTACACATTTCAAGGCTGGCCCCATGATGCCAGGCCAGTAGGGACATAGCCACATCTGCATCTTGTAGACCTGCGTTCACACCCAAAATTGTAAGAGAAAAGTCTATAAGAGAGGGAACAGAAACAGACTGAAGTTGGTGCTGTAGCAGCCCCGGAAATCTGTACTGACATGAACACAGCCAGGGTTTAGAAATCATAGTATGAGGACCCAAATACCTGTTGGCACCACAGAGCCAGCCTTGAGATGTGTAGTTTTTGATGATCAGCTGGCAGTATAGCCTAGAGGTTAAAGCAATCCTGAAGATGGATTATTTTTACTAACAGTTTGAAATGTAGGGGTGATAACTCACTAGTTTCAATGCATGTACAAAACAGTTATTATAAATGTAGAAAGTGTTGTAATAACACCTTACAACACACTTAATAAAACAGACTGTTTTCTATTTAACCTGTTGGCTTTTCTACAGCCAAAGGAGGGCCAAGATCCTCAGTGACATCATTTGCTGTCAGGAGCCCAAAACGCATGGCTGCCCCTCAGCCCTTAATTACAGGCTGATTTACATATGAATAACTCTGGAATGTGAAGACTCACAGATAAACACAATGGCTCACCAAATTAGCTTTTTATGGCTTTCAAACATTAAGAAATCCTGTAGATGACAGTTCCCCTTTAACACTCACAAAACCTGTGGAATCCTGCAAAAATCTTAAATTGCTCCTACAGTATCTGACATTGAGACCTAATCTAGACTCAAAAATCATTTGGTGTAACACTCTAATCCTATGAGGAAATTTGACAGGAATTGTCACTAGTAGCATAAAAGAGGTATTTGACTAAGCGGCTTTAAAGAAAAAAACTTACCTGGGACTAGAATTTAACACTAATTTGAATAAACTTCTTGAAATTAGCATTATCCACTTTCTCAAAGAAACAGAAATCAACCTGATATGATGGAGAAAACTAAACATTTGCCTGTTGGCAAAATCAAACACAATCAAAATGATTATTGCCCCCAAATTATTTTATATTCTTCAAACTCTACCTGTCCTGATGGAAAAGACAACTATTAAAAAATAGTCAAGTCAGAACCTTCTTGTGTGATGGGAAGCATCCTAGATTAAATATAAAGAAACTAAGAGCCTCACCAGATTTTTAAAGGTCTAGACATGCCATGCTGAGAAAATACCAGTACACTTTTTATTTTTAAGCAGACAGCTCATTTCATGAAATAATGTTTATGCAATGTAGATAATATACCCTTTTGGGTAACTATGGAAAATTTTATCACAAAACTGCATGAGATGCCAGATTTCGTGTTCACAAGAATTGCTAAGGCACTTAGGGATAACTCTTGTGTGGTTGGTTCTATAAAAATACTGAAGAAACTAAATTACTTTGTTAATCCTAATTAAATACCGATAGGATTTATGAGATCTAATCCTGTGCTCTCAATAGGAAACTCAGAACTTAAAAATGCTGATTGGTATAAAGCGGTATAAAGACAGTTCATGACATGATAAACCTAGGAACAAGAACTTTTCTGTCTTTCAAAGAGGTCCAACAGAAATCCGGTATTCATAAATTCCAATTTTATTCTTACTTGCAAGTCAGAGCTAGTTAAAGCAAATCTGTTCTTACAAATTAATACACTCTACCAGAATGTCATGAATGGCATCAAATAATAAAACTAAGCACTCTTAAGAAAGGAGCAGGATTAATATGTAAGGTATTATATAATAACAGTTCATCCTTATCTCTAACTACCAAAGCTAAGGGATCCTGGGGAGAAGATGTCTGCCCATGTCACAATGTCACCTCAAGAGTGGGAAGATGACTCAGAAATGGCCAGTCACCATTTTAAAGAGCTGCATGGTAAGCTGATTCAGTTCAAAGTTCTACACTGATTTTATTTGTCTCACCTAAAACTGTACAGACTAGGATATAACACTGAACACACCTGCTGGAGATACAAACAGACAGAAGCAGGAATTGCTGATATGCTACAGTTCTGTCCTATTATTCGGTCTACGTGGTCTAGTATATATAATATCTGTTCTAAGGTCACTGGTAGAAATCTTCCCTTCTCTCCCATGCTGTTCATTTTAGGAGTTTACTCCACCTGCCCTGATCTTAACCCACAACAAAAAATCTGGGTTTCTTCAGCTTCATTCAGTTTCAAAACAATACCTGCATAACTGGAAAGAGACTCAGTCTTCACCCCTCCAAGAATGGTTTGAACAGATGAGCTTCATAGCAAGCAATAAAATAATAAACTACTCAGTTAATGAGAAACTGAGTATCTTCAATAAGACATGGCTACTTTTCTTAAACCTTAATAACAGTGTCTAAACACATGTTTTAATATTGCAAATCTAAACATGAATTGATTATTCCTATATGGTGTTTTCTCATTTTGCTGTTTGAAATTTGACAGGATCTTACTATGAATATAGGTTTAAATAGATTATGAGCATTGAAATTTACAGACATGATACCAGATTGGTTCATAATATAGGATTTGTATGCTATATATATATATATATATATTTATATACATATATATATATATATATATATATATATATATATATATATATATTATATAGATAGATGTATTCTTTTCAGTGTTTTGTTTCAATTTGTTTGAAAACTAATAAACTTTGCTATAGAAACAAGATCAAGGGAAATATATTTGCTTTGTGTTAATTTTACTGCGCAGATGTTTTTATTATGAAATATTCTTTATTTTAAAAAAATAAGTGTAACACTATATTTGGTTTCTGTCACATCGGCCTCTGCCCGAGGTCTCAGAGCAACAGCATTTCCTAGAAAACAACATGATGTCATTTTAGTCTCAGCACATGATCTGTTGGCTGGACAGTGGGTGAAATGACAGACGGGACTGGGGGCAATCAGGCACAGGTTCCAAAGAGGGGTGCAAGGTGGTGGCAGTGAAGCAAACAGCTGTATGAAAAAAAAACAGATGTACCGAACACATAGGTACATAAATGAATCCTGTGACTACAAATTGATACAGTATTATGATTTTGTTGAAGAAAAATATTTCAGAAAGTGCTGGGGTAAAATTAATTTGAGAATAAGGACTGATGTTTTTATTTATTTAATGAATTTTGCAATTTTTGGACAGGAAGGGCACACTGAGTCAAAGCTCATTTCCATGTGTGCCCTGGGAGCACCGGACAGTTAAGTGACTAGTATAGGATCACACAGTATGAAACAGAGGTTGTAGATATCAAATCCAGTTCTGCTGGATGTACTAAACTAATTTACAGCTCATTGCTCTAACTGCAAGTCTACTGCTAACTGTGCAAAACATCATTAAAGCATTGTGGGCCGCAGGGATCAAGAAAGGACCCACAATGATGCTAAGTCTGTGGGACTTTTTTTTTATTTAAAACAGCAGTGAAGGTTATGTTACATGGATACATAGACAGTGTCAGCAGATAAGGGCCTATGGCCCACCCAGTCTGCCCATTTAAGTTTGTAAGTTCAGTTTATGTTTTCCAGGAAGTCTGTTGCCCTTACCCTGACTCTCCAGAACTTCTATGTCTATCCCATGCATTCTTAAATCCCGATTGTTTCAGCCCCCACCACTCTCTCTGGCAGGGTGTTCCACTTGTCCACCACCCGCTCTGTGAAGAAATTCTTCCTCACGCTTCCTCTGAATCGCCCTCCTCCAACTTCAGCCCATGCCCTCTAGTCCTGGAACATCTTTTTCGCTTAAAATAGTGCATTCCTGCACCCTGTTCCTCCTGTAAGATACTTGTATGTCTCTATCATATCCCTCTCTCCTCCTCTCCTCCAGGGAGTACATGTTCAGTGCCTTCAACCTGTCCTCATAGGACTTGTGATGCAATCCATGCACCATCTTTGTTGCCCTCCTCTGAACCTTCTCTACCCTGTCTATGTCCTTACGTAGGTAAGGTCTCCAGAACTGCACAGTGTACTCCGGTGCGGCCTCACTAGTGTCTTGTATAGTGGAATTATGACCTCCCTTTTCCTGCTGGTGATGCCCTGCCTATGCATCCCAGCATCCTATTTGCTTTACCTGCTGCCTTGTCACACTGTTTCCCTGCCTTGAGGTCATCAGAGATGATAACTCCAAGATCCCTTTCCTGCTTGGTGCATGCTATATCCTCACCCCCAACTGATATATTGTGCCAGGGTTTTTGTGCCCCATATACATTATCTTGCACTTCCTTGCATTGAATTTCAACTGCCAAACCCTGACCATTCTTCAAGTTTCTGCAGGTCCTTCTCATTCTGTCTACACCCTCTGGTGTGTCTACTCTGTTACAGAGCTTTGTGTCATCAGCGGACAGTGAAATTCTTGCCTTCTAGGTCCTGCGCAATGTCACTGAGTAAGATATTGAATAGTACCGGTCCCAGCACTGATCCCTGTGGGACCCCACTGGTCACTCTTCCCTCTGTGGAGTGACAGCCATTTACCACCACCCTCTGTGTCCTGCTGCCCAGCCAGTTACCCACCCACCTGACTACTGTCCTGTCCACACCCATATTCCCCAGTTTGTGCAATAGTCTTCTATGTGGCACAGTGTCAAAGGCCTTGCTGAAGTCCAGATAGGCCATGTCCACTGCCTCCCTGATCCACCTCCCTAGTCACCCAGTCAAAAAATTCAATGAGGTTGGTCTGACATGACCTTCCCCTGGTGAAACCATGCTGCCTTGGGTCCTGTAGTCCATTGACAACCAGATGTTCCACCAATCTCTCCTTCAGTAGTGCTTCCATGATCTCCCCACTACCGAGGTGAGGCTGACTGGTCTGTAGTTCCCCGCTTCCTCTTTGTTCCCACTTTTGTATAAGGGGACTACATCTGCTATCCTCCAGTCTTTGGGTACCTCCCCTGTTTCTAGTGATCGGCTAAACAGGATAGCAAGAGGTTCAGCCACCACCTCTCTTAGTTCTTTAAGGACCCTGGGGTGTTGAAAACTTTAATCTACTGTACACCTTTCTGTTCTTTTTTTAATTGCCCTTATTATCCCATTTTGAAAGGTTACCCTTTTCCCCATTTTGATTTGGCTTTAGTACTGTGGAGTACAGAGTTGAGCATGAGGCTAAAGATTAGCTGCTGCCCCTTTAACTAGGAACAGTAATGGGCAGCCAGTTATGGTCACATGTTAGTGTTCTGCTGGGGCTAGGGAAGGGCACATTCCTTGGTCCTCTGCTCAGTCTAGGATGTCCCCTTTTGTGATGAGATATGCCTTCCTAAGCTCCTAAATAAACTTTATCTTGTTCATTATTTTATGCATCCGACTCAGTTCATTCGGTACCTAGTGGCTCCTGCAGCAGAAGCACCAGATGGGAAAGCAGAATACCAGAAGATAAGTGGTCCTAGTGCAGACCAAATACCAAAATGCCACACATGGTGGAGAATGCAGCCCTTCCTCTTCTGCCCAGACCCCCATCTCACTTGCTCTGTGTCGTTGGGTACCCCAAAGTCATCACCCAAGTGTGCCTGAACTGTATGCATGCTCAGAAAGAATAAACTTGGCAGCAGAGAGGAAAATTAAAACTGAACTGTTCTTTGTTAAAGTAAGCCTCTTGCATTCTGCCTCAGCATATATAAGTCTCCTTTCATATAAATGTGCTCCAAATTAGGACACTGTCTGTGCAACTAAGGTACAAAGTTATTTTATGTCTCCACCATCCCCATGGAGCTGCATGCTATAAACCTTGGCAGGCTTCTGCAAACTCCATGTCTAGCAAGCACACCAAAATCTAAAACTCAGCTCCCAGCCAGCAAAAGTACAGCATATACACTGCAATCCCTGCCCAACTGCCCTCTGCTGCAGGGATCAGCCACCAAACTATAAACTATAAAACCAGCAAAGCAGCAACAACATTTTAAAGTATTTCTTCTGATGCTGTCTCTGGATTGCAGCTCCAGCAAATGCAAATTCCATACTAACCCTGCTAACTAGCAGCCTGCAGCCCTTCTCTAACATTGTAGGCTATGAGAAAAAAAATTGTGTGCTGCATATTACAAGCCTGCTAACTGAATGAGCTGTAAATTACAATCATGCTAGCCTGAGCACCACGGGCTGGGGACTGCCTGTTCATTAACTCTTAAACCAGAGACATATGGCTTTCTCTTATTTTAAGTTGAGGTGCCTTCCAATACACAGACATTTGTTCTGCCAGTTCTGCCTGTAGACAGTATTCGAGGCTTCTAAACCTTGAAGAGAGCAATAAATCTCTCAACACAAATACTTTGGATAGTCTGGGTGGGAGTCACTCAGCCAAACCAAAGCCTGCCATTTATCTTTTGAATAGACTGCAGAGTGGCCATCTTGCATTCTTTCATTTGCCCTGATATAAGCCACTGCCTACAACAACAAAACAGGAAGCAACCCTTCCCCCCTGTTGTCACCCATATTGGGAATGTCAAATTATCCAAGAAGCCTATGTTACAGGTCCAGGGGCCATCTTTATGAAGGGCATCAGCTTGTTCAAAATGACCTCACTCCATGGAATTCAATGGCGGCCATGGTTTTGAGGGGCACCCATTGAAATGAATGGACACTGCAACAAATAGCTGCATCTTGCAAAAGAAAAGTTATTTCAATAACAGACAACACCACACTAGAGTGGAAGTTGTTTATTGAGACGTCCATTGATGAAAATTGCTTACATATAACTGTACTTGTCTAAAAAAAAAAAAAAAAACAACAAAACTTTTTATTCTTTCAATGAATCAATTCTTCCAAGGCATCTCCTTCTCTCCATGACAACCACTTCTACTCATCCCTACAACCTTCGTTCAGGGCCACACAGGCCCTCTCCAACCATGTCTTCCGAGGACACCAACGCCCCAAGCATTGCCAGCTCTGGGGCTCCACCTTCACCTACCTCATGAGCATGGGGTCTCAAGATTGAAACTATGCTGCATGACATCCGGTCATCCATTCCAGCCCGAGGGACGTCCACTATACAGGCCATCCAGGATGACGTTGCCTACCTTAAAGCTATTTCGACACACTCAACAGTCCACTCCAGCTTGCAGCCAGTACCTTTCTCAGCACTACCTCATGAAGATGCTGTCACCTGGCTCAAGCAGTTTCAGGCTTGGATCTCCTTCAATGGTTGGCCAGATCCCTTGTGAATTTCCAATGCTATGCACTTGCTCCTGAGAGGGACGGCCATATCATGGTTCAATGCCCTTCCAGACCAGACGAGAGGGAGCAATGCCACCTTGTATCCCACCTTCAAGGACTATTTCTTACAAGCTCATTGTTAGAACAGCAACCATGGGAGCGCACTATGCAACCCTCTGAATCATTGGAAGCATTTATAGTGGTCATTGAATCACGGTGCAAACGTCTACAAAAATCAGAAAAAGACCAGATTACAGCATTTGTTCTGGGCATACCTCCACAATTTCATACCTACGTTATCCAACAAAAGCCAACCACTTGGCTAGACACGATCCAAGCAGCCCGTTTAGCCCAAGAGTTTATTTCCATGTTTCAGCCTACCACTGTTAGGATCCACAGTCCTCACAGTTGGCTACACTTGCTACTTCGCCCAACAGCAACAAAAATGATTGACCAGCTAATTTCAACTGTCAACAGCATACATTTCCCCACTGAGCTCCTGCCGTAACTCCTGTTAATGCCCTAAGCCACCTCTACAGTGACCTGAGCCACCTCCATCTTCATGGGAGCCAGTGACCTGTCAGTGGTGCAGGTTCAGGGGTCACACTGCTGCAGTCTGCCGCAAACTGCAAAACTTTCATAGGACTCAAGACAGCCACAGGCATCTGTCACAGCACAATCAGCAATATGCTAGCAACTATTCACAGGACCAGGGAAACGAGCACCGCCCAACAAACTAGGGGCTCTTGTTGGGCAGGAAAATGAAGCAACTGACTGCCCCACTGACTTGCATAACACAAACAAACAGCACCCTCTAGCTGCTAAGTCAGGCACAATCTCGCCTAAAGGAGCAAAGTTCTGTCATCAGATCACCCTCCTTGCAAACTACATCCCGTCACTATTGGCAATTGGTCCATGCATGCCTTGGTCGACTCTAGAGCAGAAATCTCTGTGATCTACAGCAGTATCCTAGACAATCCAGCACTGCCATGTATCTACTGTTGCTCCGGCCAACCTAAAATACATCATCACTGCAAGCACTGCTACAGTACCTATCACCGGCGTGATCCATCTCAAGCTCCATGTCGGCTCACAGCAAGCTACGGTTTAATTCTGCTTAGTGCCTGAACTTCAAACAGATGTGATCCTTGGACTGGACTTTCTCAAGGCACACAAAGCCATACTGGACTTTGTCTCAAACAACCTGTCACTAGATCCCCGGAGGCAACTCGCAGCTACAGACTCAGTCACTGTACCTCCTAAGTCAGAGATGGTTTTGATTGCCAAGATTCGAGGTGACCCCCTTCCCCAAGGTGTTGTTGGCATCATCACAGGATCCTCAGCTTTGCACTCCTCAGGTCTCCTTCCAGGGAACACCCTGTCTGCTGTGCACAGCAGTTCAGTATTTCAAAAGTGCTGCAACTTCATGGATGAACCAGTGGTCATCTCCAAGGGTACCAGTATCGGGAAGTTGTTTGTCTGTCTTCAGGGATCAGCTTCAGCTACCCAAACCTCAGCCTGGTTCCATTAACAGTCATCCTGTCAGTACCATCACAATCACCCCCACTTCACAAGAAATGCACATGCCCTTCAGCCAGCGTCTCTCTGCCTCAAAGCTCCCAGCCTGTCCCACAGAGAAACAGCAACTTCTGGAGTTCCTGGAAACCTACTCAGATGTCTTGGTTGGCCCTGATAATAAGCTTGGACGCTGTGATACCCTGCAATGCACCATTGAGGTGCAGCCCAACCAAAAGCTAATTTGTTAGCAAGCCTACAAAGTGGGACACAAACAAAAGCAAATCCTAGAGAACTTAATCATGGACATGCTCGAACAGGGCATTATTGAGGAATCCACCACTCCCTGGGGTGCACCTTGCTTGCTGGTAGTCAAGAAGGACAAAGGGTATCAGTTTGTGGTGGACTACAGAAAGCTCAATGCCCTCATGGTATGGGATGCCCATCCCTTACCCACCACAGAGGATGCCTTAGAGAGCTTTGGTGCGGCCAGCCGAGCCTACTTCACCACTCTAGATCTCTAGAGTGGATTCTACCAAGTTACTATTGATCCAGCTTCACGTCCATACACAGCCTGGCACTGCCACTTGGGGCTTTTCCAGTTCAAACATCTGCCTATGGGACTTTGGAACAGCCCAGTCACCTTTCAATGCGTCATGGAGGCTGTGTTGCGTGGACTGTCTTGGAAATCTTGCCTAGTGTATCTTGATGATGTTATTGTCTTCAGCAGAACTTTCCAAGAACACCTCCAGCATCTCAAAGAAGTGTTCGAACATCTCAGGCAAGCCAACCTCAAACTCCGTCCAGAGAAATGTTGCCTCGCTCAGCATCAAATCCATTACCTGGGACATGTGGTCAGTTTGCACAGCATCTCACCAGACCCAGATAAGCTTTCTGCAGTAAAAGATTATCCAGAACCCACAAACCTCAAAGACCTTAGAGCTTTCCTAGGTTTGTCTGGCTACTACAGAAAATTCATTTGCAATTATGCTAACATTGCAGCTCCTTGTACGCTCACAAAAGGGATGCGACTACATATGGACTTCTGATTGCAAAGAGGCCTTTGAAACCTTGAAAGACAAACTTATTTCTTCCCCAGTATTGGCCTATCCCCACTTCAACCAGCCATTCAGGCTTTACACAGATGCTAGCTCCTTTGCAGTGGGCACTGTGCTGTGTCAAATCCAAGATGGAACAGAACGAGTTGTTTCCTATGCAGGGCGCTCTCTTTCTACAGCTGAGCAAAACTACGGCATCACAGAAAAGGAATGCCTAGCCGTGGTCTATGCTGTAAAGAAGTTTGACTGCTACCTTCACTACTCCTCCTTCACAGTCATTGTGGATCACTCAGCCCTCATATGGTGGTTCAAAATGAAGGAACCAGTAGCAAAGTTTGCCCAATGGGTTGCCATACTGCAAGGCTACAGTTTTGAAATCCAATACTGAACAGGTTGAGTTCACTCCAATGCTGATGCTGTAAGCCAGAGATGGTATCCCTCTGTAGCAACCTCTCCTGATGAAGAAGTCTGCCTACAAGCTCCCCCCTTCTGCTCCACAGATGAGCTCCCTGTGGACACTCCTTCAGCACCTCAAGTCACTTTGCTGCTCCCAAATGCTTCTACGGAGAAAAGTACCAATCCTCAACTATTGCAAGCAGCTGAAGAGCTTCTCACAACCTCCAGCACCGATATCTCCTGGCCATGATTAAACTTCAACAAAGAACTGATCCTCAGTTTACAGACATCATCACTTATCTTGAGTCTGGAACTTTGCATAACAAAGAAACACACCAGGATGTACAATTCTTTGCGTCACAGTATTTTCTCAATGATGGAGTGCTTTTCACATTTGGGCCGAGGAGGGCAAGGCCATCGCACAGACAGAACTCATGTACAGTTAGTTGAGCCAGCCTCTAGTCTCTGAAGTTCTTCAATCCACTCATGCCTCTCCACTTTGTGGTCATAAGGTATCCACGGAACTCTTGAAAAGACAAGGCTCCACTTCTTCTGGCCTCACATGAACAAGGACATTGTCCATTTTGTAAAATCCTGCCAGCCCTGTTCCCAAAGAAAGCCTCCAGCCAAACCAACCAAGGCACATAAGATTCCAATGCCTGTAGCCACAGAACCTTTCCAAAGAGTCAGCACAGATATTCTTGGGCCCCTGCCTACCTGCCCTGAATCCAGCAACAAGTACATTCTTGTCTTTGTGGACTACCTAACTAAATACTTGGAACTGATCCCATTAAAAGACATTAAAGCTGCTACAGTGGCAAGTGTCTTCCTCAATACAATCATTTGCCGTCATGGTACCCCAGCGTTCCTGCATTCAGACAGAGGCACTAACTACCTCTCATCTATTGTGTGAGAAACACTGCAA
This sequence comes from Neoceratodus forsteri, assembly GCA_016271365.2. Taxonomy (NCBI): domain Eukaryota; kingdom Metazoa; phylum Chordata; order Ceratodontiformes; family Ceratodontidae; genus Neoceratodus; species Neoceratodus forsteri. The sequence continues at coordinate 666,179,080 of CM057453.1, forward strand.
ACTTCTCGACATCAAAAAGACTCATACAACCAGTTACCATCCACAGTGCAATGGACAAAGTGAGAGAATGATGTTGACCATTCTTAACATACTATCCAAGTACCTGGATGAGACTCACAGCACTTGGGATAATTTTGTTCCCTTCATTCAGTTTGCATACAAATCCGGCCCTTGTGTCGACAGCACAGAGTACACCCCATTTTTCCTAGTCCATGGACCTCACCCAAGAACACCTCTGGACAAAGATCTCTCATTGCTAGAGGTCCCAAAGTCAGCTTCCTCCTTCATCATCCCAATGTTGGCACGCTTGAACTTGTGAGATGGTTGCTATTGACACCCTGGGGCTGAGAAAATGGCAATGCAAAGAATGTCTGCAGCCAAGTGTCATGATCCTTCATTTTCTGTGGGGGACATCGTATATTTGTATCGACCTGTCCTTGTTCCAGGCGCCACCAGAAAACTGCTTCGCCCCTGGACTGGGCCATTTTACATTGTGCAAAAGCTTCCCCCAGTTCATGTTCACTTGTGCCGAAAGTCAGATGGGAAGCTGGTACACAATAAAATTCACATTAACAGGTTGAAGCATGGGTACTTACATGATTTCCTCCCTGATTATCCCAGTCCTCCAAGTAATGAAGCTTCTTTGGAACCTGCAATCCTTTCATAAACTGAACTTCCTGCTGACAACTTGACAACTGTTCCACCAGCACCTCATGGTACTGACACTTATCAGCCAGATCCCGTTCTTCTTGCCCAACCAGATGAACCTTCAGGAACTTCTCAGCCTCTTGCATCTTCTCAGGACTCTCTTATACCCCAAACAGTATATCAGATCGAGAAGATTCTGTGCAAAAAGTACATCAATAGATCTTGGTCATACCATGTTAAATGGTGTGGGTATAACAGGACTCACAACTCATGGGTCCCCTTTTCTGACTTGACCACATCCTGTCAAGAACTAGTTCAAGCCACCCACTCAGCAATCCCAACTGACAGTAAAAGCCACAGAATCCAGTGAACTTATTATTTGGTCTCAGTGCAGTGATTCTGTTAATTCTTTGTCTTAATCTGCAAATTGCTTCTCAATTCCTGTATGATCTTAATTTTTTTTCTCTTCTGAATGTTAGCATTTTCAATCAATCAACCAATCAATTGTCTTCTAGTAATGTCTCCACAATACTGTTAAATGTTATCTTACTGTTACTAAGGTTTTGCTACTTTCTATTGCTGTTCATGCATAGCGATGTCTTTACTTGTTCGAGTGGTACTCACATTTACAATACCCGGGATGATGTGGAGTACAGAGTTGAGCATGGGGCTAAAGATTAGCTGCCACCCCTTTAACTAGGAACAGTAATGGGCAGCCAGTTATGGTCACATGTTATGCTAATTAGTGTCCAGCTCGGGCTAGGGGAAGGCACATTCCTTGGTCCTCTGGTCAGTCTAGGATGTTCCCTGTGCTGATGAGATGTGCCTTCCTAAGCTTCTAAATAAACCTTATTTTGTTCATTATTTTTATGTGTCCAACTCAGTTCATTCAGTACCTAGTGACTCCTGCAGCAGAAGCACCAGATGGGAAAGCAGAATACCAGAAGGTAAACGGTCCTAGTGGCAAACCAAATACCAAATGCCACAGTACATTTTTCATGTACAAGAAGATTGTGCCTTTAATATGGCTATCCCCATGTTTCTATCAGAATTCTCAGCTGTTTTTGAACACTTCTTCTGTCATAAATTCAAGGGCAGTGTCTGCTTCATGCTAGTGCACCTCAGTCACTGCAAATGGGCTACAATTGAAACTATCTCACTTTGCAATGTAAGACATTGTCATTCTGTTTTCCATCTCTGTTTACCTTTTTTGATTAATAAAAACTGATATAAAAAGACACACTTCTTTTTTGTTTCTGTGATCTGCGATTTGATGTTGACCTCACTGTATACAGCTGCATTATAAGTTGTGGGCAAGCACAATGCTTGTGTGGGAGACTGTCGTGCCTTTGCTCATATATAGCTGTCAGTCTTAGCTCATGAGGATGGGCATGAGGGAAACAGCTGGCACTTAGACTTAGACTCAGACTCAATTATGCAGGAGATGTTTTCTGTATTTCATCCTGTGTTTTAGATGTTGCTCCCCAGGTTTATGTGGTTGCCAGGGTAACATCAAGATGCCAACATGGGTTTGTTGTGCATGGCTACCCATACATTATCCTCTATGAGATATGTTCTTTTATCTGTGAATATGATTCAATTCTCACACAAGCAATTTATGCATTATATTTTTTATTTTTATTTATTTATTTATTTAAATCTAGGATTACAATACCTTTGAGCTGAGGCTCTTTACAAAGGTTCCACATCAGTGTGTGCAACAGTCATCATTTTTAGTTACAAACATAATGTCACTGACTTACAGACATGTAATAACCAGTACAAAGACTTGAGCTATGAGCAAGACAAGGAGGGGGGTCGATGGGGAGAAGTGAGGGCAGGAGATCGAGGGGGGGGTAGGAGGTGCAGGGGGTAAGGGGGAGTACAGGAGGTGGGTGGGGGCAGTAAGTTATAGTGTAGTTATAATGTAAAGTAAGTTATAATGTGTTGATGCTTATAAAGCTTCAGACTATTACATTTTTTTACAAATTTGGATGGTGGTATGAGATTTGACGCAGCTACTACTGCTGTTGTCCAGGCTCTGAATGTTAAATTTTGTGTTGACACAGGGCTGGTAAGCGTTCACAAATACTAATTTGTTTTTCTGTCTTACATGATGTGCATAAAGTTATATACAGTAAGTGTGTGAATGTACACCATTTAGTACCTTTGTAATTCTCTTTCTATATCAGTCTGTATTTTCAGTCACAAAGCATTTACTGGGCCCTTCCACACATAGCCCTTTTTTCATGCAACTGACTGCTGAAAATGAATTATAATTAAAAGGTAGAAGACATCTTTATAATGCCTCACTCACCAGAGTTACAGGTGTAATCAGGTAAGTCTCACATTTCTGTTTTTGGTCTGTTCATCAAGTTTTATATTGTTTAAACTGTTTTTCTTGCTATCCACTCAGCTTTTATTAGCACAACATTTTCTCGTCTGTTCTTGATTTTGGCCTGTTTTATTTTTTTTGTTACTTAGCAAGTGAGGGTGCATGGCAGGAGTGAGGACCCTGCAAAATAAAATTGATAGGTTTGTGTCAGTTGCCATCTCGTATGATTGTTGTGACTTATATAAACATCCTCACTGGTTGACTCTACAGCAAAGATATTGTCTAAACCTGGGTTTACTTCTAAAAAGCAGCTTTTGTTCCATCTTGCATTTCCCAGTTTTTCAGTATAAAGAACATGTTTTTTTGTACCAGATCAGTTGCCTCAAAGCATTTGTCAGTCCCAGAATAAGAACTTCATCTGGCCAAAGGATCATTATGTACAGGACCCTCAGTTTTTTAATTCTTTGCCATCACTGATTGCCAAGGTACTTCTGTTTTTAGCTTTAACTGTAAGAGAATGCATTTTCTTTGTAACAATGTATGTAACTGTAAATAATCATTGTTTGATGTGTATTGTTTTATTGTCTTTTAAATGTATTCTGGTCATCCATGAAAACTGGTTCACTAGCTAATGGACTTATCAGTTATCAATAAAATGAAAAATAAAAATGAAAGCTCAGCTCAAGTTACTTTACCTCAAGATTTACTTGGTTGTCAAAAAATTTTTTTATGTTCACAGCTACAAAGAAACATGATGGGCAGATTCTCAAAACTATCTTTCCAGTCCATGGCACATTTTTGCCACATCCCAGCAAACTCACCTGAAAATTTGATAATCTAAAGGAGGTCTAACATTTGGGCACAATCCATGATTTGCAGTACTTTAGGTGCCGTGTCACGTTTTTGACGCAAGCTGCTACAAATCAGAGGAAGTGTCGTAAATCCAGCTGGCCTTTTGAAAAATAGGATGAGGACATTTTGTTGCATCTAGGAGCATGCAGGTGCTGCTCAAAATTGAGAGTTGTGCTTGCTTCATCCCCATTGAAAATTCTGCCTAGTATTACTAGCAATGGGAGGGGGGAACACAATGAGTCCTGTTTTTATTTATTTATTTATTGAATTTTGTTGACTGGATAATTCCACTGGGCCTCTTGGAGTCCCTTTTCAGAAGTGACCTAGGATTAGTTACAGAAAAGGTGATTCAGAGCAAATGTACTGTATGGGTAAGACTGACATACAGTTTGTGGATGAATGATACAGAGGAGACAAAACTGGAGAAAATATGTCAACCTAGTAAATAACTTGTAAGGTAAAAGGTGCAAGCTCAGAGTTCTACAGCAAACATATAAAGAGTTTGCCGGTTAACAGTCGGGGCACATAATATTTGTGGTATTCAGTGTCATTGGTGAGGTTACAGGACCAAGAGCAGACAGTATCAATGGTAGCAGCTGCAGGTACTCTACCAAGAGTTTCTTTAGGCCCTTCTTAAAGCTACTTAGGGAGGAGACGTCTTATAAATGAAGGACATTCCAGAGGGTTTGGACCAAGTTCGCAAAGGATCTATTTCCTGCCTTAGTCCTGACCTTCGGAGTGAGAAGGAGAGTGGCTGGAGGATCTGAGGGGTCTCATTTCCAGTTTAGTAGCTAGTAGATTTTTGAGGCTTGGGGTGCTTTGTTACTTAGCATCTTAAAGGCTAGGCATATGGGGGGAATAATCCAGCCTACCTTTAAGGGAGGGCTAGTTTAGAGTGTTAAGTACTTTGCAGTGAGGTTCTTTGGGGGAAGCCCCAGCTGTGAAGTGCCATAAACTATGGTACAGTGTTTTAAGTTTTTCTAAACTAGAGGACCTTAAGGCATGGACGACTGGGGAGCCATAAAGCAGTGTGGGTAGGAGCATGGTATTAGAAACATAGAAACATAGAAGTTGACGGCAGATAAAGGCTGCAAGTCCCATCCAGTCTGCCCATTTCTTTTTCTACCTTATAAATGTACCATCGGCCTTTGCTCTGTCAATGGCCTATCTATTCATACTCATCTGTATTGCTCCCTTATGCCTATCCCATGCCTGTTTGAAGCCCTGCACTGTATTCAGATCCACCACTTCCTGAGGTAGGCAGTTCCATGCATCCACCGCCCTTTCTGTGAAAAGAACTTCCTCACATTACCCTTTAATCGGCCTCCCTCTAATCTCATGCTGTGTCCTCTTGTCCTGCTATTTTTCTTATACTGAAACATGTTAGACTCTTTCACCTTGTTAATGCCCTTAAGGTGTTTGAATGTTTCGATCATATCACCTCTCTCCCTCCTTTGCTCTAGGGTATACATATTGAGCTTCATTAATCTGTCCTCATGTTTTCTGATGCAGTTCCTGCACCATTTTGGTTGCCCTTCTCTGAACTGCCTCAATTTGGTTAATGTCCTTGTGAAGGTGTGGCTTCCAGTACTGCCGAGTACTCAGATGAGCCTAACAGTGTGTCTTGTAAAGAGGGTTTATTACCCCTCTCTTCTGACTTGTGATACCCCTACTAATACACCTTAATATCCCCCTAGCCTTACCTACTGCTTTAGTGGTCTGCTTGGATAATTTCAGGTCATCAGTGATGATGATGCCCAAGTCTCTTTCTTCCTTTGTGACTGCCAGCAATTCCCCTCCCAGCCTATTGGTGGCTTCAGGGTTTCTCTTCCCTATGTGAATGATCTTGTACTTCTTTGCATTAAACCCCAGTTGCCACTCTTCTGACCATTTTGCTAGTTTATCCAGATCTCTTCTCATTCTGCCCACCCCATCTGGATCATCTACTCTGTTGCAGATCTTGGTGTCATCTGCAAACAGACACACCTTACCCTCCAGTCCATCTGCAATGTCTCTGATTAAGATATTGAAGAGGACTGGCCCCAGGACTGATCCCTGAGGTACCCCACTTGTGACTTGCATCTTTTCTGATTGTACATCGTTTACCACGACTCTCTGTTTTCTGCCCGTCAACCAGTTTGCCACCCAGTTGCCCAACTTCTGACCTACCCCGAGCCTACCCAGCTTATTAATCAATCTTCTATGTGGAACAGTATTGAAAGCTTTGCTGAAATCAAGGTAGGCGACATCAACTGCTCCCCCTTATTCCACCACTCTGGTTACCCAATCAAAGAAATCTATGAGATTAGTTTGACAGGACATTTCTTTTGTAAACCCATGCTGTCTTGGATCCTGTGCTCCTATGGATTCCAGGTGTTGCACTATCCTTTCCTTAAGGAGTGCCTCCATAATATTGCCCATTACTGAGGTAAGACTGACTGGTCTGTAGTTCCTTGCCTTCTCCCTGCTACCCTTCTTGTGGAGCAGGATCACATGATCCCTTTTCTAGTCTTCGGGGACCTCGCCTGTGCTCAGAGACTCACTAAACAGCTCTGATAATGGCTCTGCTAGTTCCACCCTTAGCTCCTTTAGTACCCTGGGATGTATGCCATCAGGTCCCATTGCCTTGTCCACCCTGAGCTTATTGAGCTCTTGTAGGACCCTTTCTTTTGTGAAGGGACTAGTGCTCACCTCCCTCCCCCCTGTGTCCATGGTGCTGAGCTGTGGGCCCCACCCTACCTTCTCTTCAGTAAATACTGAGCAGAAGTATCTATTTAGGATAGATGCTTTTACATGGTCTTCCTCCTCACACGCCCCCTTATCTCCTTTGATCTTAGCAATACCCCCTCTGGACTTTCTCCTTTCACTAATTTATCTATAGAACGTCTTGTCACCTTCTTTTACTGTTTGTGCTAGTGTTTCCTCAGTTTGGGCCTTTGCCTGCCTTACTGCCTTCACTGCTTCCCTTAGGGAAGTTTGGTATGCCTCCCTATCTTCATCCCGCTGTGTTCCCTTATATTTCCTGAAGGCCAGCCTTTTGGCTCTGACCTTTTCTGCTACTGTTTTTGAGAACCAAAGTGGTTTCCATCTTCTTTTGCACTTCCTTTTCTCTATAACACAATGGGATGTTGCTTCAAGTATTGCATCTAATGCTTTCCCACTATGCCTGTACCCCCTCACCTGTATTTCTTTTTGCCAGGGCTAGCTTAACTCTGTTAAATAGTTTGGATGCTGGTAGGCTCAGGGTAAAAGGATATGTGTGGATATTTTTGCATCAACCAACATGATATCCTTCCTTTTACATACATACAAACAAATGTACTGTACAAACAGTTTAAGGGAGGAAATACCATTGAGGGAATACCTCAGGGATGCCCTGGTGGGAGGAGGACTTGGGGGGCATGAAGAAGCAGTGGGCAAATCTCAAAGGAGGGATAGAGAAGGCAACACACCTCTGCATCAGACAAGTAAGCAAAAGCAGGAGGAAAAGAGACTACTATGGCTCTCAAAGAGGTGGCTAGGAAGGTAAGGGCAAAAAGTTAGCATTCAGGAAGCATAAAGGAGACACAGAGAGGAGAATAGAGATATATAACAGGAAAAACAGAGGGAGGCAGGAAAGCAATTAGAAGCACAAAGGTGCAAACTGAGGAGAAAATATAGCCAGAGCAGTACAGAAAGGGGACAAGTTTTTTTCAGGTATGCAAACGAAAGAGAAAGACAAAGGTAGGAATAGTAAGGCTTTGGAGAGAAGGAGGGAGTTGTGGAGGGGACCAGGAAAAAGCAGACATTCTGAAACAAATACTTTTGTTCAGTGTACACCACAGAAGGTGAAGAGATGGGACCACAGACAAGGGTCAGGGAGCATTGAAAGAGGAGGTAGATACTAGTCCGTTTACAGAGGAGAGGGTCATGAAGGAACTTGCAAATCTGAAAGTGGATATGGCAATGGGATCAGATGGGGTGCATCCTAGGATATTGAGCTAGCTCAGGAAAGAGCTGACTACACCTCTGGCATCCCTGTTCAACCACTCACTGGAGACCAGAGTAGTTCTGGAGGACTTAGGGAGGGCAAATGTAGTCCCATTTCACAAAAGTGGGAGCAAAGAGGAGGCTGGCAATCACAGACCATTCAGCCTGACTTCAGTGGTGGTAAAATTAATGGAATTAATGGAGAGGATTGTGGAATATTTTGAATCCAGTGGCCTTCAAGATCTGAGGCAGCATAGATTCACTGGAGGGAGATCACATCAAACAAATCTGATAGATTTCTTTGACAGCGTAACCAGGGAATTAGATTAAGGTGGAGCAGTGGATGTGGCCAACTAGATTTCAGTAAAGCCTTCACCACCGTTCCACGTAAGAGACTTGTAAACAAGTTAGGAAGCTTAGGAGTGGGTCCAAAGTTGGTAAACTGGGTGAAAAATTGGTTGGAGGACAGGAGACAGAGGGTAGTGGTAAATGGAGTTCACTCCGAGGAAGGGAGGGTGACCAGTGAGGTGCCACAGGAATCATTGCTGGGACAGGTCCTCCTTAATGTCTTTATTAGTGACATTGCACAGGGGCTAGAAGGGAAGATATGCCTCTTTGCAGATTATACTAAAATCTGCAATAGTGTAGACACTTTGGAGGGGGGGGGTGGAAAAAATGAATAGAGAGCTAAGAAAGATTGAGGAGTGGTCAAGGGTATGGCAGATAAGTTTCAATGTGAGGAAATGCAAAACCGTGCACTTGGGGAACAGAAACCCAGGGGCAGAGTACAATGGGGGGTGGTGGTATTAACCACCACCGAACAGAGAGGGACCTGGGGTAATGATATCTGATAACCCAAAGGTAGTCAGACAGTGTGACAAGGGCTATACCATTTGGAGAGCGATCCCTGAGAATGAAACCGTTACAGCAACACAGCAGTCTCGACATCCACAGTGTCAAGCGGGTTGTCAAGCGTTATGCTGATACAGTGACCCGCTCTTAGCCGCTCCCATAATCCGCCCCCAGAGTTAACAATCTATAAGTCTGGGGTGCAGGGGTGAAGCCCCCTGCAAACATGTAAAAAGCCCCAGTGTTTGGGGCACCGTGCTGGTCTGTCGATGGATTTGCCAGTTGACATGGTCGATGTCGCAAATTCTGTCACTACGGGGATGTCGACAACTTTGTTGTTGAACCGGCTTGGTGGAACCATGACAAGGCAGTGGGAAGAGTTAGTGGGATGCTAGGGTGCATAGGGAGGGGTATCACCAGTAGAAAGAGAGAGGTGGTGTTACTGCTGCATAGATCACTGGTGAGACCTCACCTAGAGTACTGTGTCCAGTTCTGGAGACCACATCTCTGGAAGGATATAGACAGGGTAAGAGTAGTCCAGAGGAGAGCAGCTAAAATGGTACAGGGTCTGCATCACAAGCCCTATGAGGAGAAACTGAAGGACATCAATATGTACACCCTGAGGGAAAGGAGGGGAGGGGAGATATGATAGAAATATTCAGATACCTCATGTGTATAAATAACATTCAAGAGGGAAGCATTTTTCAGAAAAAAAGATGCTCAAGAACTGGGGGACATGTTATGAAGCTGGAGGATGGGGAACTCAGGGGAGATGTGAGGAAATACTTCTTCACCGAAAGAGTGGTGATTGCCTTGAACAGTCTACCGGTAGAGGCGGTGGGGCAAACACGGTAACAGGTTTCAAGAATGCGTGGGATAGGCATAAGGGAATCTTAGAAATAGAGAAAGGGAAGAGGTAAAGCCAGATATCAAGTAGAGTCTGCAGTGTTACAGTATTTAGGGAAAATGGTCCTTATCTGCCGTCAGTATCTATATTTCTATAGTTTATTGGGTTAATCTCTCCCAGCAGCTTAGTAGGTAAACTCTGCTGTTCTTTTTCTTCTTGAAAGTACCCATCAAGTCTGAGCTTGAAGGTCAGTGCCGTATCTGCTGATACCACATGATCCGGGAGTCTATTCCAAGAGCCAGCCACTCATTCTGTGAAGTAGTGCTTTCCAATGTTTACCTTGCATTGTCCTCCTTTCAATGACATCATTCATATCTCCACTTATTCTCTTATCCTGATGCAGCCTGAAAAGCTGCATTTGGCCTAACAGTGTTATCTAGTTCAAATATTTGAAGACAATGATCATATCCTCTCAGATCCTGGTTTATATCTCTGGAAAACTGCCCCCACTTCTGTCAGCCGGTCCATAGACCCAGTGGCGTAATCATGCATACTTACTGTACTCCTGTGTGTACAGAAAAAATCCTAAAAAACATTCCTGTTTTTTTTCCCCGTGCTGGTCCTGAACCCTGCTCCTCCAGTCCGCGGCAGCAAGGGAGACACTCCAGGCCCAATTCCTCAGACATGCTGGCACCGGCAGTTACAAGGCAGCAGCTGCAATTTCCACATCCAGCGGAGCAATTGGACAGTTTTTGTCCACGTGTGTCTTTGCTCTGCCAACCACTGTAGTTTTTTTCCTCCGGCACCTACTGCTAACTCCGAACATGAATGCCATTTTTCTTAGAGCCACTACGAGACAGAGTGAGTGACCAAATCAGTGTAGTAGTGTGCACCCGCGTGGCCTCAACTCGGACACCAAGAAGTTGGCCCAGCAGCCCCGACATCAGATTGTTCATAGAGACAGCATCGGGACTCGACTTTGTGAAGCAAAGCAAGCAGAACTTTTACTTGCAGAAGCTAAAGCAGATGAGAAGCTGCCTAGTCCTGACTATGGGCAGCTAAGGTAAGGTTAGGCCACTTCCTTGGTCCGAGCCCCCCCTCCCGTCGACAGCTGAACTTCCCTGGCTCCCCTACTGACCAACTTAAGTCTGAAACTGAGTAGGGTATTCAGGGACAATTAACAGTATCAGTGTGCTCTGATGTTTTATTGGCATTGGTAGTTTGGCAGGTAGCTAATAGATCCGTCTGTCTGTGTACATAATTTGGGCCCATACAAGAAGTATTGAGGCAGGTGGCAGCAGAAGTGGCTGGGTAAAGTGGCATCACCTTCATTTTTGTTTTAAAACTTGCTGTTCAATGGGCTGGGCTGCATGGTATTAATTTGTTTGGATCTGTTCAGAACCCTTTAGTTTTCATGCTAGAATGCCCAAAATAAGAACCGCAGCAGTGGTTGGTCCAAACTGCTCTCAGTGCTAAAACATGGGTGGTGGCGGTAGAGCCACTTCAGTGTTACATCATGGGAGCAGTAAAGAAAAAAAGCAAGTGGTCATGAATGGGAGTCACAAACACAGACACCAAAATAGATTTGCCTTGTGGCAATTCAAATTCAGTTGTGGCAGGACCTGGTCTTTTTTCAAAGCTAAAAGCTATAGTAGTAGCAAACTAGCAGAAAATAATGTGATCATGTGTCAGTAAACATCAGATGGGCTACTAATATCACCAGTTTGCTGCAAAGCTTTTCACTGTGGTAGGAGGAGGGTACCAAGTGAAGTTTTATGAAAAACAACCATGAGCAAAAAAAGTGAATAAGCATTCAAGTGACTAATGGACCATAGGAAGCAGTATAGCGTAGTGGTTAAGAGCAAACTGAGCTGCAAACCTAGGGACCTGGGTTTGAATCCCATCAGCCCCCACACTTGTATACTGTGTGATCTTCAGCAAGTCACTTGACTTGCTTGTGCTCCCAGGCCGCACCTGGAAACACAAGCTTGGCTTAGTGTGTTACTCCTGGTTAAACAATTTCCCCTTCCCCCCAGTGATACACATAATATTTTATTGCAGTGCCTGTATTGCACATCCTCAATAATATTTGCTATCCTGACTAGGGTTCATCTTTGTCTCCCTCAGCAATCCAGACTGCCTTGTGAAGAGAGGGCTGGCCAGTGAGGCCATACATTAGCTGTTGATTGATTTTTTTGAAATGAATCTATATATCCATACAGTATATGGCTGTAGTACTAGCAGTGTAATGTTCAATGTTCTGACACTATTATAGTGTGTGTTCTGACCCAAGCAATACTATTAATGTTGGTATTAGTGTCCACAGATTTGAATTTAACTAGTAGGGCCTCAGAAGGTGCAATTAGCGGCTGAATCTAGTCTGCTTGTGATGCAGTTTAGCAGTATAGGTATGATACGCGGCTCAGACTGTTAGGCAATTTAATACTGTGTGTTTTCGGTCAGTTGCTACAGTGCTCCTACCTAGCACTGGTATTGAAACATAGAAACATAGGAACATAGACGCTGATGGCAGATAAGGACCGCAAGGTCCATCCAGTCTGCCCATATCTCTTCTACCTTATGAATGTGCCATTGGCCTTTACTCTGTCAATGGCCTCATCTATTCATACACATCTGTATTGCTCCCTTTATGCCTATCCCATGCCTGTATGAAGCCCTGCACTGTATGCATATCCACCACATCCTGAGGTAGGCCATTCCATGCATCCACCACCCTTTCTGTGAAAAAAGAACTTCCTCACATCACTCTTAATCGGCCTCCTCTAATCTCATGCTGTGTCCTCTTGTCCTGCTATTTTTCTTTATTGAAACATGTTAGACTCTTTTCACCTTGTTAATGCCCTTAAGGTGTTTGAATGTTTCAATCATATCACCTCTCTCCTCCTTTGTTTAGGGTATACATATTGAGCTCAGTTAATCTGTCCTCATATGTTTTCTGATGCAGTCCCTGAACCATTTTGGTTGCCCTCTCTGGAATGCATCAATTTGATTAATGTCCTTGTGAAGGTGTGGCCTCCAGTACTGCACACAAGTAATTCAGATGGGGCTTAACCATGTCTTCTAAAGAGGGATTATTACCTCCCTCTTCTAACTTGTGATACCTCTACTAATACACCCCAACATCCCTGTAGCCTTACCTACTGCTTTAGTGGTCTGCTTGGATGACTTTAGGTCATCGGTGATGATAACGCCCAAGTCTCTTTCTTCCTTTGTGACTGCCAGCAACTCCCCTCCCAGCCTATAGGTGGCTTCAGGATGTCTCTCTCTCTATGTGCATGATCTTGCACTTCTTTGCGTAAAACCCCAGTTGCCACCCTTCCGATCATTTTGCTAGTTTATCCAGATCTTTTCTCATTCTGCCCACCCCATCTGGATCATCTACTCTGTTGCAGATCTTGGTGTCATCTGCAAACAGACAAACCTTACCCTCCAGTCCATTTGCAATGTCACTGATGAAGATATTGAAGAGAACTGGCCCCAGGACTGATCCCTGAGGTACCCCACTTGTGACTTGCATCTCTTCTGACTGTATACCATTTACCACCACTCTCTGTTTTCTGCCCATCAACCAGTTTGCCACCCAGTTGACCAACGTCTGACCCACCCTGAGCCTACCCATCTTATTAATCAATCTTCTATGTGGAACAGTATCGAAAGCTTTGCTGTAGTCAAGGTAGGCAACATCAACTGCTCCCCCTTGGTCCACCACTCTGGTTCCCCAGTCAAAGAAATCTATGAGATTAGTTTGACATGACCTTCCTTTTGTAAACCCATGCTGTCTTGGATCCTGTGCTCCTATGGATTCCAGGTGTTGCACTGTCCTTTTCTTAAGGAATGTCTCCATAATCTTGCCCACTACTGATGTAATACTGACTGGTTTGTAGTTCCCTGCCTCCTCCCTGCTACCACTCTTGTGGAGTGGGATCACATGAGCCCTTCTCTAGTCTTCTGGGACCTGTTCTGTGCTCAGAGATTCACTAAACAGTTCTGATAATGGCTTTGCTAGTTCCACCCTTAGCTCCTTTAGTACCCTGGGATGTATGCCATTATGTCCCATTGCCTTGTCCACCCTAAGCTTATCGAGTTCTTATAGGACCCTTTCTTTTTTGAAAGGACTAGTGCACACCTCCCTCCCCCCGTGTCCATGGTGCTGAGCTGTGGGCCCTGCCCTACTTTCTCTTCAGTAAATACTGAGCAGAAGTATCTGTTTAGGACAGATGCTTTACATAGTCCTCCTCCTCACACGCCCCTTAGCCCCTTTGATTTCAATACTCCTCTGGACTTTCCTTTTCACTAATGTATCTATAGAAAGTCTTGTCACCTTATTTTACTGTCCGTTAGTGTTTCCTTGGATTGGGCCTTTGCCTGCCTTACTGCCTTCCTGCTTCCCTTAGGGAAGTTTGGTATGCCTCCTCATCTTCCTCCTGCTGCTCCTTATATTTCCTGAAGGTCAGCCTTTTGTCTCTGACCTTTTCAGCTACTGTGTTTGAGCATTGGTTTGAGCATGTCACACACTGCCCTTTTACTTTGCTGAAATGTAATGCTCTTTCTCATAGTTTTCTGTTGCTTTGGTGATGGTGATACAGTATTGGTTTACTGATAAAGCACCTTATGCTGTGCTCCAACAAGCTTGTGACTATGCAGAAAAGATGTGGTAAATACTGAATTCTTATTGGCTCATTTAACATTGACTGGAAAATAATATAATATGACTATGAATGCAACAAAATGCTGACCCTGGTTTTAAAATGTTTTCACAATTGTATACATTTGTACTTTTACCTTGATGGGTTGTGGGGATTTTATAATATACATTTATGGGTCTGGATGGAGGGCCACTTGTGGATATCATTGTCACCATCATGCCACCAATCAGTCTAGTAAGTCCACCACAGGCTGCAATTCAACACTGTCTTCTGGGTATGCCTTCTGTGTAAGTGACTTGCCCAGAAGACAGTCTAAACAGCCTTGATTACTTGGTTACTAAGCACTCATCATTGATAACTACATAGTAACTAAGTACATAACTGCTAGCCCTGCTGCTTCATTACCAATAGGCACCAAAATCTATATGTGCAACCATCAGTGGCTAACAAAATGGAACTGTAGTGGTATGTCAGGCTGTTGCCGCAGCGCACTGTAAAACTGCTGCAACTGGCCCCAAAATGCACCAGAATGCAACAAAAATGCTACAATTTACTGGAGGCCTAGGTGGCCCAGACCCCAGCATACTTAGTATTATTATATATTATAATTCTTAAACAGTTTAAACAGCTTTCAGTGCTTAATTACTAAGTGCTCATCATTTTCATATAGCGTAGTATCTAACTGCATATCTGCACTGCAAGGATGCATCAAAAGTGGGTGCCAAAATGAAACTATGCAGCCACCAGGGGCCATAACAATGGGACTGGTATGTAAAAAGACTATGGTACAAGGGTACTATATACCCTCCCCCACACACACACAACTAGCCCCAAAATGCACCATAAAGCTTCAAAAATGCTAACATTTTCTGGTGGCCTAGGTGACCCCCCCAGACCCCCGGCCAATTAGGTGGACTCATTGACTTGTGCGTACACTTTTTAAAAGGCTGGTTACTCCACTACATAGACCATATTTCCCAAACCATCAACCACCTTTGTTGCTGTCTCCTTTGACTTTCTCAATATATTGATATTGTTCCTTGGATATGAGGACCAGAATAGCACATTGTATTCAAACTGGAGCCTGACCAGAGATCTGTAGAAGGGCATAATAAGAGATAAAAATCTGTTTCAACATGGGCAGCAACTCAACAACTGTAATCAGTCATTTACATTAGCAGATTCACTGCACAGGTTTGATCCATTACAGCAGACCTTACCGAAAAATATTCACTGGTCTTTTTCCTGCTAATTGTCAATAATCTGTATGCTTTTTAGATACTAGCTTTTCCAGAGCTGGCCTAATTCACTCTCAGTCCCAGACATTGCTGGGGGCTCCCCATTCACAGGGTGCCACCAAACATAAGCTGTGCTGGTCATTGATCTTTTAAATTCCATGTTTGGTTTTCATATTTCAGTTTCATTTTTATTATTTATACTTGTAAAACCAAATGAGCAAAGCTGCCTGTTTTCACAGGTGACAAGTCAAGTTTTAATTTACATATTTAATTCCTTATGTGTTGTTGAAATGGCACACAATGGACATTACTGGACTGGTGGAACCTTCCAACTGTGCATCAAAATGCCATAAGAATACTAAGTTACACCGAGGGCCCCTAATGACTGATCCTGCTGGGTCACACAGAAACATAAGGCCAGCACTAAACCTGCCTTCATGTTCATCTTCTGTAAATGTATTGCCTTGCATTTCTCCACGTTAAAGTGCATCTGCTACTTGTCCACTTACAGTTCCTGATGTCACAGCACTAGACCAGCCCTGAAAGAACCTTTTTAATCGCTACAGCAATCTGAATCTCCATGCAATACAGAAGGCTGCACCACCAACCACTAACCCTTGATACACCTAGGACACATATTCAAAGGTTTGAACCCTGTTTAGCTGGTGGAAAAACCCTTAGGCTTCACTAATGCCAAATTAGATGACATTAATGGCATGCTGTGTAATGGCACAGGTGCACTCAACTAAATGTTTGTGAGTGCTCAGCCATCACACTGCTATGGTGAGTGTAATTTGTGTATTGCACATGCAGATATTTTATGGCCTCTCACCATGTGACAGTACTGCAGTACCAGTGACCATATGGAGTGCAAAGAGCATGCTTTAAGCTCTTTGCACTTCTCACTAAACATCAGGGACAGAAGATCATGCCAAGATAATAAGTGCTGGGGTAGGAGTGCCTGCCATCAGTGCTGGGGACCAGACATGTGAGAGAGGTTGTAATTGTCTATGTATGTGTGTGGGACGGGGAGGGGGGTCACAGTGCAAGAGGTCATATCAGTGTGAAGGGTTGTTGAGTCACGGGGGAGATCTGTGGGGGCATGGTTTGTTTCTGCATGGGTAGCAGATCTGTGTGGGGAGGGGATTGTTGATGCATGAGTGTATGAGGGGTAGATCCTTGGGTGGATGAGCTTGTTGCTATGTGGGCAGTGGAGAACTGTGTGCTGCCACTGTGGGCTAATAAGTCATACAACTAATCACCAGCTGCAGTCCATGACTGTGTTGGTACATGAGTCCCCAAGGAGGGCAATGGGAAATCGGGTGAATAGCCCACTGACTAAGCTAGAGTCACAACATCTGACAGTTGTTCCAGTTCTGTGTGCAGATCCAAGTTCCCTGAGTCAGCATCCCACACAGCTGGATGGGCTAATTTACATGGGGCCCTGTAGGACATAGTAAGTCACAACTGCCAATATGGCCCTTTGGCAACTGGGGCAATGTAGCAGGTGCAGAATGGCCACTTGATGACTGGGAACCCTGCATTCAAAATTGGTAGCCCATTTCCTCAACAGTGTACTTTACTTTGCAAATGAGCACACACTCTGCTGTTGGTTGCTAAAGTGTTGCCCAGGGCCAGTATGTCTTCCAGTGGCTGTCTTTCTACAGAAAAAAATTATTTTCCTGCAAGAATTTCCAGAGGGATAAAAAAAACTTTAATTAACTCATCTTCATTAAAGATTCCTATAAATACTCAGTACTAGCATGTCAGCAATGCTGGATCACAATTTGATTTATTAATCTCACTAAATGAAAACAGCTTTCCAAAATGGAGCCAATTAGACACACACCTTATACTTGATGGGTATTCAAATTTTTATTCTAGTTAACAGTGGTCTTTTTTTTTTGTCCTTTTCACCATTTGTTCCCCACCCGGATGACCATGGTTGCTGTGGCAGCCTCCTTTCTCTGACCTAATGATTAGGCAAATACCTCCACAGCCAATGCCAACAAAGCTGTGTCATCAGCCAGCAGGAGTTGCAGTATAGATGCCATACAGATAAAAACAGACCACACTTTTCTGGACTGGTATGGATAAACTAACAAATAAAACAAATGAGTACTTGAGAGAAGTTGTCTGAAATGCTGAAGTGCAACTTCATTTGATGCAGCATTTTGGAGCCCAACACCCCAACACTTCATGTAGTAGCACTTTGTCAGGGGGCATGTCAGCAATGACAAGAACAGTCTATTAAAAAGTATGTCATCAAGATGACATCATACAGCATCATTTCACATCACAGCATTCATTTCCTGGTTACCAAGTTCTTTTTGCTTTTGAGTGCTGCATATTCATTAGAAGTGGATTGCATCAAATGTGCTCCCAAAATCTGAATACTTTGTGATGTAAAATAATGTGATGTGAAATTAAGCTGTATGATGTCATCATGACATACCATTTAATGAACTGTTCTTGCCATTGTTGACAGTTTTATATTTTTTTATTTTATTTGTAACATATTTTACCAGGTATGCAAAGAGAGTCCAAAACGGCTCGTTCCCAGTTGTTATCAGGGGGTGGGGAGAGGGTAAATATCAGGAAATGCAATACGAACAATTTCAGTAGTAAAGGTATAAATCAATATATATGCAAAGTCACCAAGTCAGTAGAAATACAGGACAAAATATATACAAGTCGCCAATTAACAGAGTGTACATACAGAGTTTAAGCATTCAGATACCACTAGTACAAGGGGAACACAGTTCCACAATATGAAACAAGTTAAATACTGTTGTATATAATACTGCGTGAGGAAGGTCCCATCACAGTCAAGGTCAATGTCAAAGCAAATGAACGGGGACCAGGCCCCCATTAATAGTTAGGAAATACCTCTTTGGCATTATGGACAGGTGAAGGGCCTTGTAGTACTTACGCTTAGCTTTTGCAGTCTGGAGGCAGGTAATAGTAGTAAGGGAAGAGGGAAGACTGTTCCATATATGGGAAATCTATACCTGATAGAGGCTTGGCCTGTAGTGAGTCTACACCTGGGAATTTGTAGTATAACATAAAAGAGGAATGTATATGCAGGAGGAAGGTAATTATAAATTATACATTGAAGGATTCACTGTGTAAGAATCTAGTAAAAGTCAGTAAGTGTGACTTGATATAGAGTACCGGGCACTAGACGCATAGTCATCGATTGTATGAACCAATAACACTGAATTGAGCATTTGGATTTATAATATTATAGACTTCATTGATTGAAGCAAGCAAATAAACATTTAAATATACTTAAATATAGTATCTTGAAAGTAAGTGTAGACCTGGAATTATAGAAATTTAAAAGTAATCCAGCTTGTGTGTAATTAAATATTTGATTGTGTTGGATAATTCATACAGCTCAATTATTAAAATGGCAAACACAATAACCCTGAATCATGGAGAAAGTTTCATTAAATGTACAAACTGTCTTATACACTGAATTACACATTAGGTCCCTCTTGATCCTTTTAAATGTGGAAAATGTGCACAACGATGACTTAATTAATTAATTAAATTCCTTCCAGTGATAGGTTAGTTTAGTTGGAAACAAGCCAAAGAAATATGGCAGACAGACTTGGCACTAAACTAGCCACAGGAACAGAGAGATCACATCTCCATCAGTTTCTATTCCACGACACATAACCTGGTAAGAACTTTGACTACTTCTATAGACACTGTTCCTTGTATACCAGAGCAGTTTGATTTAGATCCCCATAATAAGAAAACCAGTAAAAGAACGAGAGAGGAAGAAGCATCAGCAGAAGGGGATGAAGAGTGGTACAATATTCAATATGCAAAACCTGCTAAAAAAGGACAGCATGCAACAACATTTAACATTCCCCTTAAAAATAGATTTTCCTTGCTTACAACAATAGAATGTGACTCTGAAAATAGTTCAACATCTAAACTAGTAACAGATGATACCCCTGAAATGTTCATTAGTATGGATAATAATTCTGATACCTGTCCTACGACTTTAGTAAATGATGTAAGTCATTCTAATAATGACAATCTTGACAACAGTAAAGCTGACATATTGAACAGGTATTTCTGCTCAGTCTTTTTTGAGGAAGAGGAGGGTAATGGGTCTGAATGGAGTACAAGGGGTGAGAATGGTGCAGAAATGGACACAAGTCCCTTTACACGAGAAAGGGTCCTGAAGGAACTGGAAGTAATAAGAGTTGATAAAGCAATGGGTCCAGATGGGGTGCACCCCAGGGTCCTTAAAGAACTAAGAGAGGTGGTGGCTGAACCTCTTGCTATCCTGTTTAGCCGATCACTAGAAACAGGGGAGGTACCCAAAGACTGGAGGATAGCAGATGTAGTCCTCTTATACAAAAGTGGGAACAAAGAGGAAGCGGAGAACTACAGACCAGTCAGCCTCACCTCGGTAGTGGGGAAGATCATGGAAGCACTACTGAAGGAGAGATTGGTGGAACATCTGGTTGTCAATGGACTACAGGACCCAAGGCAGCATGGTTTCACCAGGGAAGGTCATGTCAGACCAACCTCATTGAATTTTTGACTGGGTGACTAGGGAGGTGGATCAGGAGGGCAGTGGACATGGCCTATCTGGACTTCAGAAGGCCTTTGACACTGTGCCACATAGAAGACTATTACACAAACTGGGGAATATGGTGTGGGCAGGACAGTAGTGCAGTGGGTAGGTAACTGGCTGGGCAGCAGGACACAGAGGGTGGTGGTAAATGGCTGTCACTCCACAGAGGGAAGAGTGACCAGTGGGGTACCACAGGGATCAGTGCTGGGACCGTACTATTCAATATCTTCATCAATGACATTGTGCAGGACCTAGAAGGCAGAATTTCACTGTTCGCTGATGAACAAAGCTCTGTAACAGAGTAGACACACCAGAGGGTGTAGACAGAATGAGAAGGACCTGCAGAAACTTGAAGAATGGTCAGGGTTTGGCAGTTGAAATTCAATGCAAGGAAGTGCAGATAATGCATATGGGGCACAAAACCCCTGGCACAATATATCAGTTGGGGGTGAGGATATAGCACGCACCAAGCAGGAAAGGGATCTTGAGTTATCATCTCTGATGACCTCAAGGCACGGAAACAGTGTGACAAGGCAGCAGGTAAAGCAAATAGGATGCTGGGATGCATAGGCAGGGGCATCACCAGCAGGAAAAGGAGGTCATAATTCCACTATACAAGACACTAGTGAGGCCGCACCTGGAGTACACTGTGGGTTCTGGAGACCTTACCTACGTAAGGACATAGACAGGGTAGAGAAGGTTCAGAGGAGGGCAACAAAGATGGTGCATGGATTGCATCACAAGTCCTATGAGGACAGGTTGAAGGCACTGAACATGTACTCCCTGGAGGAGAGGAGGAGGAAGAGGGGATATGATAGAGACATACAAGTATCTTACAGGGAGGAAACAGGGTGCAGGAATGCACTATTTTAAGCGAAAAAGATGTTCCAGGACTAGAGGGCATGGGATGAAGTTGGAGGAGGGACGATTCAGAGGAAACGTGAGGAAGAATTTCTTCACAGAACGGGTGGTGGACAAGTGGAACACCCTGCCAGAGGAAGTGGTGGGGCTGAAACAATCACGGATTTAAGAATGCATGGGATAGACATAAAGGAATTCTGGAGGTCAGGGGTAAGGGGCAACAGACTTCCTGGAAAACATAAACTGAACTTACAAACTTAAATGGGCAGACTGGGTGGGCCATAGGCCCTTATCTGCCAACACTGTCTATGTATCTATGTATGTAATGCAAATATTAAAGTACCAAGCAGGAGTAGGATTCTTAAAAGGAGGATTGGTATGGAGCAATCCTTTAAAGAATTTACAGAAAACAGGGTGAGATGCCAGTGAGGAAGACTTCCCCATTGACAGAAATGCAGAAACAGCTGCCAAGTGTACTTTCAGAGTAGCTGGTCTGAGGCCTAAGCCATTAAGATGAACCATATAATCCAGAACTGTAGCCAAATCAGCAGTATCTGGAGATATCTGCTTATTGGAACACCAAATGCTGAATCTTTTCCATTTGGAATTATACGTTTTTCTGGTGACAAGTTTTCGAGAGGCTTTGAGAATATCCAGAGCCCCTTGAGACAGATGCAGTCTTGCATACTCTAACTCTTCAAAAGCCATGCCTTGAGGTTGAGAGACCGAAGATTGGGGTACCAAATCCTCCCCTGACAAGAGGTTAACAGATCATGATTCCTGGGAAGAGATAAGGGAAGATGGACTGCTAGGGATAGCAATAGAGGATAGCAAGTCTGCCTCGCCCAGTCTGGAGTAATCAGGATCACTTTGCAAGACTGTGACCTTATCTTGACCAGAACTTTGAATAATAGAGGAAAGGGGGGAAGGCATACAGAAATTTCCCCTCCCAATCCAGAAGTAGAGCATCCAGGGGGACTGAGCCCAAGACTGGGGGCCTGCAACAGAAGAGAGGAAGTTGGTGATTGTCTGGGGCTGCAACGTGATCTATCTCTGGAGTACCCCACCTTGAAAAAATCACTTTTAGCACTAGGGAATCCAGGGACCATTTGTGATGGCCCTGAGATATCCTGCTCAGGGCATCTGCTAGCACATTGTCCTTCCCTGGGCGGGGCGGTGGACTGCTACCAGAGATGTCTGTAGGGAATAAGCAAGGGACAGTCATTTCATGGCTTCCGTGCACAAGGCCATAGACTGAGTGCCTCCCTGCTTGTTGATGTACCACATGGTGGTGGTGTTGTCTGTCCTGACCTGAACCACCTTGTTCTGTACTGAGTCCGAGAAAGCTTGTAGAACCAGGTATGCTGCCCTGAGTTCCAGAAGATTGATATGAAGTAGAGACTCCTGAGGGAACCACACTCCTTGTGTCGTGAGGGCTCCCAAGTGAGCTCCCCACCCTAGGAGAGAAGTATCTGTGGTCAGTACCACAGAATGAGTCTGTGTGATGAATGGGACTCCTTGTCTGAGGTTGTTCTGATCCAACCACCATTGGAGAGCCTGGATCAGAGTCTGAGTCACTGAAATCAGTTTGGTTAGAGGATCTTTTTTCTGAGACCAAAAAGCCCTCAAGTGGATCTGGATGTCCCTCATCTGAAAACTGGCCCCTTGAACCACTGCAGTGGAAGCTGCCATGTGGCTCAGGAGTTGAAGAAAATGCCTTGCTGGGCGAGACACCAGAAGGTGAAAAGAAGAAGCCAGATCTGTAAGGGCCTTTACCCTTGCCAAGGAAAGAAAAGCCTTTGCTTGGACACTGTCCAACTCTACCCCTATAAAAGTCAGGAGTTGCACTGGTTTGAGAACTGACTTCGGAAGATTGAGGAGGAAACCCAGAGAAGTGAGTAAATGTTGGATCACTTGCAGGTTTGACTTGACTTGGTCTGGAGACTGCCCCTCAATGAGCCAGTTGTCCAGCTATGGAAATATGGAAATGTTTTGTCTCCTTAGAAAGGCCACTACTACTGCTAGGCATTTTGTGAACACCCTTGGTGCTGATGTTAGTCCGAAGGGCATTGCTCAGAACTGATAATGGCCTGAAGGCAATTTGAAACTGAGGTACTTTCTGTGGGAGCAGCTGATGGGAATGGGAAAATAGGCATCCTTGAGGTCCAGGGAGGATAACCAATCTCCCGGCCTCAGAGAAGGAAGAATTACTCCCAGATTCACCATTCTGAATTTTGGTTTGACTAGATACTTGTTTAAGTATCTTTGATCTAGGATGGGCCGCCACTCACCTATCTTTTTTGGGGTAAGAAAGTACCTGGAGTACAGACCTTTGCCCCTGTGTATAGTAGGAACTCTCTCTCTATGGCTCTGAGAGCCAGCAGAGAGGAAACCTCTGCCTCTAGGGCAATGGTTTTGGAGATGTTTGCAGGTGGAAAAGACCTGACTCTCTGCTTTGGAAATTTTTTGAAGCTGAGAGCCAGTCCCTGGCTTACTACCTCCAGGACCCACTTGTCTGAGGTAACAGACTTCCAGGCCTGGAAGTAGTAAGCCAGCCTGCCTCCTACTGGAAAAGGAGAGTTGACCCGGGCTGACATATCAGGGTGTCTGCTTGGCAGGAGCCTTGGACTGGGAGAAGGATGCAGCCCTGCTTATCCCCCTTCTGTCTCTCCCTCTGAAGAACCCCCTCTGAGGAAAAGGAGCGGAGGCCTGTGCCTGGTAGAAAGGCCTGTGAAAAGGCCTGCCCCTGCCCCTAGACTGCTGCTTTTGAGGAGTTACCTGCCTTTTCTTGGCCTGTGCACTCCTATAGGTGGTCCTGCACTCATCCATTTTTTTCATATTGTAACCCCTAGGAGGTGCTATCCCAAGGGCTACTACCCCTGCCTGCTCTGACGTTAACAGGTTGAGGGGCCTGGATCTGATGGCGGGTGCCTCCACCCAGAGGTCGGGGTTGGAACAGTCTGAAATGACTTGGTTACATCCCTCTGGGTCACTGCAACCCCCCTTTCTTCCCCTAGTGGCCCACACAAGTCAGCCACAGTACCCTTGCCATATACGCTTACCCCCAGGCTTGGTTCAATCAGCTTGGCTCTGGGAACCCCCTGTAAAGTAAGATGCAGTTATACAATAACCACTGTACAGTAATTCAACATAGACACACAGTTCAGTCAGCATACCTTTGCAAAACAACCAATCTGATTTATTTAGGGGAAGATAACAAGGACTGGGAAATAAGGTTAATTACCTACTAATTATATATATATATATATATATATATATATATATATATATATATATATATATATATATATATATATATACAGTATATATATATATATATATATCTAGGGCACTGTGCACAGGCCTAACCTATAAGTCACTGTCTCCAGGTACCCAGGCAATAGAAGGCTAGCCTCTCGTTGCAGCTGGTGGGGGCCCAGACGCAGAAAACAAGCATTTGATCCCTAAGAGGATAAGGTAGAGCCAGCAGGCTCAGTTCTTGTAGCCAGTAAAGCAGCCAGACAAATCTTGCCCTCACTATGAACATCTGACAGGGAGCTACCCTGATTTAGTACTCACGACTCCAGCAGAAAGATCGCTCTCGCACCACTTGCAGGACCGAGCCTGGACTTTAAACACTTCTCCACACATTTATATGAAGAGCAGAGGGGTACCATACCAGGCAGCTGCTGTATATTCCCGATCGCTTTCACTGCACACACCGGGCCAAATGACGCAGCTTCACTTGTCCTGACAGACCGAGCACGATTGAAGTAGATTCTCCAGTCCTGTACAGGGTGAGCCTGGTAGGTAGCTGTAATCGTACAGCCTCCTCCACCTGCACTCCTCCACGGATCTTGTCAGCTCCTTCTGGCGTTGCTTTCGCCTGACTTCTTGGCCTGCCACACGTGCTTCCCACGTAAAGACTTCCACAGCGCAGGAGCCAGAGCTCCTTCTTCCTTCACGATCACCAGCGACTCCGTCCTGGGGCAGTTTGGGCACAGCAATCTATTGCGGGAACCACCCGATCCCATTGGTGGGATACCAATGCCAGTTACTCCCTACTGCCCTCATTGGTGCAAAAAAGGCGCCATAGTCCAGACTTCACTTCCAGAATTACTAGCTGTGTCCCCATTGGTCAGCCGGCTCCACTTGGAGTCCCGATTCTGGTTGGTCGCTATTAACTCCATTTTAGACACCCCCTGGGTCCCATTGGACCCGTCAGACAGTCCTGGTCCAAAATGGAGGGGCATAGCACACAGAGTCCCAGCTGCAACAAAGGCAGGTTAAACAGCTGCATTTTCACTATTACTCTAAATGATTACAGGCAAATAGTTACATCTTTCGAGTGAGCTCCCCTTGCGTTCTCAGCAATGGCAAAGAGGGGCTATTACATTACAGCTCAAGCGGGACTCGAGCAGGGAAACACACAGTCCCCCTCATGAGCAATAATGGTGTCTGCAAGCAGACAGCTCTTAAAGAGGCAGTACGTGGAGGCTCTACAAGCACTCACAGAGCCATTCAAATGGCTTAAGCGCCGAACGCCAACACCGGGGGGGGCACTTAGGCAGCTCCTCAACAGCTTTTAGGAACCCCCATTTGTAGGAGGGTTACAATATAATTCTCTGTCCACTCCCCAAACAGAGAATTATCAACAACAGGAAAATCCATGGCCTTAGCCTGGGTATCCTGTGATAGGCTATTACGTCTGAGCCAAGCTAGCCTCTGAAGAGCCACAGATGTAGCCATGACTCTAGATGACACATCATTAGAGTCTACAGCAGCATGAAATTGGATCTTAGATGCCGCAGTCCCATCAGTAGCCACCTCCTCCTGCTCCTTGGCTAGCTGGGGGAAGCCTGTTTAGCCAGTTCCAGAACAGTATCCCATCTGGACTTCTGGTATCTGGCTGTGTAGGCCATGTAGTTAGCCTGCCTGAGTCCCAAGGAGGATGCCAAGTACTGTTTTCTAGCCATGGCATCCAACTTCCTAGAGTCTTTATCTGGGGGTGTGTGAAGCCAAGGGTATGTTAGCCTTATCACAGGTTGCAGCCTGCACAACCCCAACATGGCTGCATTGCTGGTACAAGAACTCCGTACCTGAGCCTGACAGCATGTACCTCTTGTCCATTCGTCTGTCCACAGGAGGTAAAGAATTGGGTGTTTTAAGAAGTTTTTGTGTCTGTTTCCCCAGGGATTTATGGAGGGGAACAGACAATCTTTTTACTCTGGGATATCCATCATTTCCACAAAGTCAGGCTTCTCTTGTTCCTCAGCAGCTTCAACCAGCGGAAGCTGGAGGACTTCTGCCACTTTTTTGTAAAACAAAAAGTGGGATGGGGACTCAGAAAGCCTAGGAGGGGAAGCACTAGAAGGCCTATCCGGGGAGATGGGCTCATCCAGACCTTCTATACCATCATCATCATCATCATCATCGTCGTCATCGTAGTCTTCATCCCCCTCCAGATCCGGTTCATAATACTCTTCTGGATAATAATGCAGAACCGGAGGAACCGACTGAACCGAGCGCCTACCAAGAGGTGCTGGATCGGTCGGAACTGGACGAAGCAATTCAGCAATACTAATCGCCCTGGCAATTTCTTCGGCGGTTGGACGATGCGGTTCTGGATCTGAACCGGATGATTTCTCCTTTCTTTTTTTCTTAACCAGAACCGACCCCTCAGGATCTGCTCTCCTTTTGCCCAAGGGAGTATCGCCATGGTCAGCGGGCACTCCCTGAGGTTCGGTTGGAACCGAACCAGGCTGGCCATCCGGGTCAGCGGACTTCTCGGCCTCCTTTTCCCTAAGCCTGCCCAATCTCTTCTCTAGGGTGGCCTTAGGAAAATTTCTACATATTTGGCAGTCTGACTAGAGGTGGTCAAACCCCAGACAGTAAACACAGGTGGTGTGGGGATCAGCCTTAGCAAAGGCCTCCCCCAAACTCACTGCAGTTTTGAAACCCAGTGGGCCCATTTTTTCTTTTGGGTTTTTCAGATGTAGCCATCCTAACACTTACCCTTCATTTGGCTAAAGCCAGGCAAGACACCCTTATCGGTTCCTAACTGTGTTACGGGTGTTGGAAAAAACTGTCTGAAATATGTTTTTTTTTAGAACCCATAAGGACCGGTACCTTACACTAAACTGTAAATAAATTCAAAACAAAACCAGACAATCGGTTCCTACTGAACCGATTGACATTTTTTAATTTTTGTTACAATTTCCACACACAGAATAACACTCAGTCCACTACCCAAGCACTTACTGTACCGCGGACAGGGATCTGAACCGAAGTAAAATAAAGAAAAATATGGTATAAACTGACGTTTTACTGATACCGAACTGAAAGCGATGAAGAGAGCTCCGTAACGACTGTTCAATTAGGCGGAGTAAAGAATCTGATGATTACACTTAAAAGTGCAGCAGACAGAGGTTTGAACCAAGCTCGAGCTCAACTTTCTATGCTCTGGCATAGAGTTAACTCTTTCCTCTCCGGAGCAGTTCAAGTGCTGGGGCTAACTGCATAATGTCAGAATACAGCAAGACTTCATGTCGTTTGAAACACTCTTCTCATGAGGTTGTGCTCACTCGATGGTGGGAGAAGCAGAACTGGGATGGAGGAGAACTCGGCGTCGGTTACTAGCCAACCCACGAGTGCCACACAGTGCGTCAGCCTTGAGGGTGGCGCCGCCCAAGGCCCTGACTTCTCCCCCTTTACAAAAAAAAAATGCTCCTGTGGGGTCCTGCTCCTCTGGCCAGAACCCACCAGTGATGAATGGTGAAGATTGACACAGATAAGATTGAAAGTTATGTACTCACCATAATTCTTGATCTTCTAGGACTATCTTCACCATTCATTCACATTAATGGGTCTGAGCAGGAGGTGCTAGGACCCTGTGGAGCCAGAACTTTTCAGAAAGGCTGGCACTGAGGTATGCTGTGGGTATGCACTGCTCTGTGAGACTAGCTCACGCTACATGGCTTTCCTTGACACCAGCCCTCCACCACCTCAGTACCATTTTTACCGAGGAGGTGCAGCATAATCTAATTAGCACTTATGCACTTAACCTAAGGGCATAAGATAGCTCTGGAGACCCATGTAAGAAGGGTCAGCAAACCAGTAACATAGCGTCTTCACAGCCCAAACCAAGAGCACGGGGTGAAGACTAACAAATAAACTTTAATTAGCCCAGGGGATGGTGGGTGGGCATATGAATCAGTGGTGAAGATATTCCTTGAAGATCAAGAATTACAGTGAGTACATCATTTTCATATTTTCCAGTAATCAGTCTTCACCACTGATTCACACTAATGGGTCAGAGTACCAAGCTCAGGCAAAAGTCCCCCCAACTAGAGCGGTAGGAGCTGAGGCTCAGTCAGGACAGAAGTCTACTCAGGATAGTCTGCCAGTGGAGGTAGGTTGCCTGGCATGGATGCCCAATGCATAGTGCTTAACAAAAGTGTGCGCTGTGCTCTAAGTTGCAGGCCTGCAGATATCACCGATAGGTACAGAGTGAATCTCTGCCAGGGATGTGGCAACTGCTCTGGTGGAATGGGCACGAACCTGACCTTCCAGCTTGGCCTGCACTGTGGCATAGTTGTGTCATAGCTCACAATCCAGGCAGAAATGCACTTGATTGTAACAGGCTGTTCCTTCCAGCTGAGATCAAAGCAGACAATGAGCTGTTTGGATTGTCTGAAGTCCTTAGTTCTGTCCAGGTAGAACTTAATGACTCTCCCAACATCCATAGAATGGAGAGTGTGTTCTCCTTGAGTCTGGAAACCGGCAAAATAGGTAGACAGCAGTAGTGGATGATTTAGATGGAACTCTGGCACCACTTTTGGTAAGAGCTTGAGGTGAATGCTGAGAACTACTTTGTCTTTGTGGAAACAGTATATGGGGGATTTGTGACCAAGGCATGAATTTCAGACACTCTGCAAGCAGAAGTGATGTCCACTAGAAAAGCTGCTTTCCAAGTTAAGAACTTTAACTCACATCTTGCAAGAGGCTCAAAGGGTTTGTGGGTGAGCATGTCCAACACAAGGTTGATATCCTAGGCAGCTACTAGCTTCCGGATGGGGGGCCTTATGTATAAAATGCCCATAGGGAACCTCTTAAAGAGTGGTAGTTGAGCCAGGTAAAGGATACTGATGGGCTCATGGTATGTAGATATAGCACACAAGTGGATCTTGACTGTGGAATACTGCAAGCCAGTATTAGAATGGTCCAGCAAGTATTCCAGAACCTTTTCAGAGTGGGCACCAAAAGGTGACCATGTGGGTTTTGGAACACCAGACAGAAAATCTTTTCCACTTGGCTGTGTAAATCTTCCTGGTAGAAGGTTTACGGGCAGCCAAAAGTATTTCGGAGACCTTCTGAGATACCTTGTACCTGTTCACTTCTGTTTCTTCAGGAGCTAGGCCTGAAGGTGAATGAATGCAGATTGGGATGGACCAGATGACCATGATTCAGTAAGTTCATCCTGTGTGGGAAGTTCCTTGGTGTGCTGATAGTCTGTTCAACAGAGGAAACTATATCTGTTGAGGCCAGCAGAGAGCGTTTAGAATTATCTTGCCCCCATGTACCTCCAGTTTGAACAGAACCTTCTGCACCAAAGGGATTTGAGGAAATGCATACAGAAAAAGATATTGCAATTACAATCTGAATGCATCCTGACAGAAAATGCCATGTCCTGAATTTCTGGAGCAGAATCAAAGCAGTTTGGTGCTGAGTGGGGGATGCAAAAAGGTCCACATCTGGTGTTCCCCACTTGTCGAACAGCAATCTCACGACGTCTGGAGCTAGTGACCACTCAAGAGGATTGGCTTCTGTTCAGCTGAGTTCGTCTGCCAGAGCATTTTGTACTCCTCGCAGCATTGCCACACTCTTATTGCATCCCTGCAGAGAGGGTAAGAGTGTGCTTTTCCTTGCTTGTTTATGTAATACATGACTAACTTGCTGTCTGCCTGCATGAGGACTGTTTTGTGGCTGACAAGATCCACTAGGGCTCGGAAGCCGTACAACATAGTTCTCATTTCCAGCACACTGATATGGAGATGAGTCTCTGAAGGTTTCGAGACACCTTATGTTTGGAGACCCTGACAGTTGGTGCCCCATCTCATCAGGGAGGCATCCATGGTGATAGTCACCTGAGGCTCCAGCTGGGAGAAGGGAAAACCTTGGTGAAGATTGTCCTCCTCTGTCCACCATGTAAGTGACTGAACTAGAGGCTTGGCCACCAGAATGGGTTAAGTCTGAGGATGTAATGCTTGTGACCACTGTACACTAAGCATCCACTGAGTCATTCTCATGTGTAACTGTGTCAGGGTCACTGTGAGCACTGAGGAGGCTATCAGACTTAGCAAGCGTTGCATGGAGTGAGCTTGCACAGATTTGCACTCCATTATTTAGCATGCCGTCTGCAGGATCCTGCCTTCTGCTGTCTGGAAGGAAGGCATGGGACTTGGTGGTACCCAGAAGAGCTCTTATGAACAGTAGCTGCTACAAAGGTTGAAGATGAGACTTCTCTAAATTCAGCAGAACCCTCATGGAGTTAAGAAACTGAGAGGCTGTGGCCACTGCTTGGATTAGCTGTCTGTCAGCTAGTCATAGAGATAAGGGAAAACCTGGAGTCCTAGTTTTCTCAGATAAACTGCGAGTAGGGTGAAACACTTTTTGAAGACTCAAGCCCTGAGGATAGCTTAAAGGGAAGGACTCTGAAATGATAAAGGTGGCCCAGCACAACAAGTCAAATGTATCTGTGGTGACTGGAGTGCACTAGGATATGCTGGTAAGCATCCTGCATATTCAGAGAGGCTACCCAATCCTGAGGCTTCAGGTAGGGAAGCAGAGATCCCAGAGAAACCATATTGAATTTCTCTTGATCCATGAACTTTTCGAATTTCTGAGGTTGAGAATGGGGTGCATGCCCCCTGATTTCTTTGGAACTAGGAAGTAGTAAGAGTAGAAGCTTGTGCGTTGCTCCAGCTCTGGCACTTCCTCCACTGTCCTGTTGCTCATATGGCTCACAGTCTCCTTCACAAGAAGCTCTGACATATGGGCTGATAAGAGGGGTTGCTTTCTGGGCCGATAGTCCAGCAGGATTTTGGTGAAGTTCAGGGAGTATCCCTTCCAGATAATCTGGAGGACCCACTTGTCTGTTGTGATGGACTACCATTGATGGTAAAACTGGATCAGGTGCTCCCCTGCTGGAAAGCAAAGGTCTGCTTCGGGCAGCTGAGGCAGGACCAGGGCCAGAGCTTCAGAGGGTGGCAGTAGGTGCTTTCCATATCTGTGCCTTTGGTTGCGCCTCCTTTTCAGGCTGAGGAGGCTGAGGTTTGGTTTGGGCTCCCCTACCTTTTCCTTGAAAGGACTGCCTATCGTGAAAGAGACCTTGCCCTTTCCCCATCTGAGGGTTAGCAGGTGCTGGTCTGGAAGACTTTATGGTTGCTCTAGTTTTCTGAGAAGCCTAAAGAGACTTTTCTACCTTCTGTCCAAACAGGTAAGTTCCATCAAAGAGAACACTCATAACCTGTCGTTGGACACCTTGAGAAAACATAGAGGTATGGAGTCAAGAGTGCCTTCTGATACCAATGCCTACAGCAGCAGAGTGAGAGGCAATGTCAAAGGCATCCTTAGCTGCTTTAAGCTGATGACTGTTAGACTTGATGGCTGCCATGAGTAACAGTCTGCAGGATCTTATGTTTAGTCTCAGAGGACTCTGCTAGAGACTTAAATGAGCTCCAAAGGGAACACTTGTACTTGGAAAAATGCCCTTGATAGCTAGCAATTCACATGCCAAGGGTGTGGCCGTGAAAGCTCTCTTGCCCATAGTGTCTATCTTGCATGACTTCTCCTTGATAGGGTGTACAGTGACCTCTTGGAGCAGAATGGCTTTGTCATTCTCAACAAGAGTAACAATAACATCAGCTATAACTGAGAAGCATGCACTGGCCTATCCTTAGGAGCAGTGTATTTTATATCTATCTGCCTACAGACAGAAGGGATAGAAGCAGACATATTCCAAACTGCATCTGACAAGGTTTCAAATGATGGAGGAATAGCAGGAACATGCTGACCGGCATAGTAGAAATGTGTAACCACTCCAGACGGAGACGTTAACCTGAGTCAGTAGCTGAAGGCTCAAAATAAAGTGCAGAATTTATTTATTTATTTAAGGGAATCAGATATACCTTTGAGCCAGGGGCTCTTTTACAAAGGTTACACGTCAGATTATTTGAAACATTAGGACAGGCAGTGGTGTTGTGCAAAAGAGAAATAAACATAGCAGCCGGAGGGCTTTGTTAATTACCAAAACATCACAATTGTGCAAATCACTTCTATAACAATTTAAATAATATAGATTTGTATAGGTAGCCATCCGACAGAGGGAGGCGAGGCCAGAGGCTGGTGTAAAGAGGGAGAAAGAGAGGGAGTGGGGGGTGGGGCAGGGGCAGCAAGGAGGTGTGTGTAGGGAGTAGAGGAGGAGGGAAGGAGTAGGGAGGAAAGGGTAGGTATGGGTGGGGGGGATAAACCATTTAGGTGCAGCAGTTGCATGAGGCACAGAAGATGAGGTATTGACACAGGCTGAGCTTACAGGCACCCAGGGTTGCTTTGCTGGTAACTTCTGTTGGCAGGGTGTTGAACCAGGAGGAGGCTCTGAAAAAGAAGGATCATTGGCCTTGGGTAGTCCTGCAAAAGGGGAACAGTGAAGGAGAGATTGTTTGAATTCCTGGTTTGTCGTGGGCCACTATATGGTCTCAGCAGTGCCTGTGATCCAGGGGGTAGTAGGTCCAATGTTTACTTTTTTGCTAGGATGCAGGTTTGATATTTAATTCTGCCAGATAGTTGGAGCCAGTTTGTGTGTTTTTAGATCTCGCAGGTGTGTGTAAGGCGGTTTGCAGATGTTTGGAGACGACATGCCTTGTTTAGTGCTGTGGTGATGCATCGGAGAGCTGTGTCAGTGGCAGACCCATAGATCACAAGCCCATAGTCTATTATAGAGATTACTGAACTGTGAATGGCAGTGCTTAGGGCCTCATCCGTGAGGCAGTTCTTATGTCTATAGAGCAGGCCTATGCGGGTATTCACAGTTTTTTTACTCGTAGTTAATATGTTCAAGTATCAAGTGTTGGGTCAAAATCACCCCAAGATATTTAAATAGATGTACTTGTTCAAGGGTGGCCCTTTGCTGTTTGAGATAGAGAGGTCTCTGTTTTTATGTTTGCTATGGGTACCATGGAACAGCATTGATTGGGTTTTGCTGTAGTTAAGAATAAGCTTGTGGGATTTAAAGCATGCCTCTACATCAGTGAAGCTTTCTTGTAGTAGCAACTGAAGAAAGGAGAGGTCAGAGTGGGAGGTGAAAATGACAACATCATCGGCATAGAATAGGATTTTTTCTGAGCAAGATGAAGGGAGGCTGTTTAGGAAAATGCTGAAAAGCATAGGACCCCGGATGGATCCTTGTGGGACTCCTGATCGGACCAAGAGGGGTGTTTAGAAGGATTCGCCAATTTTTACCTGCTGTGTTCGGTCACTGAGGTAGCTCTGAAACCAAAGAGTTGTGTCTGGAGATAGGCCTATTAGAGATAGTTGTTGAAGCAGTAGTGAATCATTGACGGTGTCAAACGCCTTACTTTGGTCGATGAAGGTAGCGCCAACGAGATCCCCTTGGTCCAGGGCATTGTGGATGTAGGAGGAAAGCTCTAGGAGTGCCATGGTCATGCTGTGGCCTTTGTGAAATCCGTGTTGTTTTTGACATAGCAGGTTATACTTAGTAAGGTATTCTATCAGTTGGTTGGCAGCTATTCTCTCCAGCACTTTTGAAAGAGGGGGGAGAATGGAGATTGGTCTATAGTTGCTTGTAACAGATTTATTGCCACTTTTGTGGATAGGTGTCACAATCGCTGATTTCCATTTTTGGGGGAACAGTGAGAGCATGAGAGATTTGTTAAGGATTTTGGTGAGGGGGTCAGGACTTCATTGAGGGTAAGAGCAAGGAGTTTCAGGTCGAGGGAGTCGCTGCTTGATCTAGACTTTCCAAGTACTCGAAGGAGGTACTTTTTTGTGATGTTCTTGGAGACGACTTTGAAGTAGAATGGCGGATTTCCCTCAAAATTTCTGACTTTGACTGAGTTAATGGTATCTTGAGGGGGATCAAAGAAAGTTGGCGGTAAAACATGGCTAAGGTTTGTAAATGCTGTTGGCGGTAAAACATGGCTAAGGTTTGTAAATGCTGCGATAAAGGCATTTGCCACGGTGAATTGATCTGTGATGATGTGGCCATTTAGGTTGACCATAGCGGGTAGGACTTTTGTTTTTTTTTCCAGTTAGTTCTGTTAGGTTGGCCCAAAACTTATTTCCATCTTTCCAAGAGTTTGTTAGCATTCCTCTGTAGTAGTTGGCCTTTTCATTTCGAATCGCGTGGGTGTAGGCATTTCTTGCAGCTTTGAAGACTTGAGTTTCTGCCCTGTTTCTGGTCAGCTTAGCATGTTGCCAGAGGTGATCCCAGGCCTTCATTTGTTCAAGGAGACCAAGGTTGATCCAAGGATTGTTAACACCTTCAATCTTGCGTTTCATGAAGGGTGCATGTGCATCACAGGCTGTGTTGAAGCTTTGGTAAAGTAGTCAAGTGCAGTGTCCATGTCTGGGGCTGCATCTATAGGTGACCAGTCATGATCTTGTAGGCATGTTTTTAGCAGCCACAGGTAGCCAGGCAGTAGTTTTCTACTGTTGATGATTTTGGGGGGGGTCTTAATGAATTTGTTGGACCATGAGAGTAGGACTGGTGAGTGGTCACTTATACAGTCAGGGAGAACTACTGTATTAGTAATGTGTTCAGGGCGGTTTGTAAGAACCCAGTCCAGAAGAGTTGAGGTACCTGTTCTGTAGTTTACTCGGGTTGGTGTTTTAACCATTTGGGAGAAATTGGCAGCTGTCAAGGCATCTTTATACTTATGTGCACTGGGGGAAGACCAATTTACATTAAAGTCCCCGAGAAGGATAGTTTCAGATTTCTGATCTAGGGAGTGAATGACGTCCAGTACAGAGTGCAATCCTTGGTTGGTAAGTTTGGGTGTACATAGACTGATGCCACCATCATTGTTTTATGGTGGGTCCCCAGATGTATTTTTGTGGCAAGAACCTGGATGTCACTCACAGGGTGAGGTATAGGTAGGGTGTGCCCGATTAGCGTGTCCTTTAGGTACAGGGCACAACCTCCCCCTTTTGGAGCATCTGTCTTGCCTGAAAATGGCATAACCCAGAACTGTTATTGCAGTGTCAGGGGTCTTAGGTGATAGCCATGTCTCAATTACTGATATTATATCTAGGTCGTGGAGTGTGACCCAGGCAGTGAGAAGATCCAGCTTTTTGAGGAGGCTGCAGATATTGATGGTAGCCAGGCGGAACCCCCCCAGACCTGTCAGCACCACCGGGGTTAGACTGTTGGGGGCCAGGGTTTGGGTGGATGTTGTCTGAGATGAGGATCAGCATCAGAATTAAGGACTTTAAGAGAGTTTTGATATACTTCTTTTGTCCCGGTACTGTTAATGTATTAGGAGCCTCTTTAAAGGGATAGTGAGTTGCGTGAGAGAAACCTGTTAATAGGAGAGAGAGATGCTGAGGAGCATGGGAACGTGTTCTTGATGGGAGAGCCATCTATAGGTGAAGCGGTCTGGGTGGTGTGTTTTGGGCGAGAGTTATGGAGTAGTTGTACATGATCGTCCTTGGGGTAGATAATGAGAATTCAGTGGAGAGTTTGGTGGTATTTGGGGTCACAGTATAGCAGTCCTTCCAGAGTAGATGATTAGTTTGAGAATAATAATCTTGCATAATGCATAATCTTACTTCAAGATTTGCTCTTGCAGCAGGTAACACCTTTAGGACTGAAGCTGGCAGGCACCAGGACCCCACAGAAACTTTCTAGCTAGCAATACCTAATGGGGGCCCACCCCCGACGTCGGTCCACCCCTGATGTCTTGTATGGTATAAAAGGGGCGATCTCTCAGCCCATTCCCAGTTCTTTTCCCGCTGTCAACTATGCAAGTCAGACCTCTGCGGATGCCTTCAGCTAGTCGACTGCCATCTTTTTTTTTTTTTTTTCGTATTTATTTCTCCTCTTCTCCTCTCAGCTCTGGTCTCCTCAGGAGCACCAAGGAGTCATCCCTCTGCGGTCCGCCCTACCTGGACAGTCCTCCGTCACCCATGTAGCCTCAGATTACCTCCCGGGTGGGAACAAGGTGGGCCCCAACACCCCGAACAGTCAGTAGCGTCAGTCGGGAGAGTGCCAGGCGGGTGGCCACAGATTGAGGGCAAGCTCCGGTGCTCTGTCTCTGCCGGAGCTGAAGGGCATTTTCCCCTGTTTCTTGGGGAGTGGCTAGCACCCTGATGTCAAGGCATGGAACTGACTTCTGCCACTCCCCTGC
Source organism: Neoceratodus forsteri (assembly GCA_016271365.2). Lineage (NCBI taxonomy): Eukaryota > Metazoa > Chordata > Ceratodontiformes > Ceratodontidae > Neoceratodus > Neoceratodus forsteri. The sequence continues at coordinate 666,215,371 of CM057453.1, forward strand.
CCCTTCTCTACGTCGTCAGCACTTGCTGCATCTCCGGCCTCCACCGGAGGGCAGCTGAGCACTGACTAGGGACCCCTGTCCCTCCTGGGAGAGGAGAGCTGTCCTCCAGATGCTCAATCCTCTCCCTCTCCTGCCGACCCCAGCAACCCGGGCTGGTTCCCGAACCCGGTCACCAGTGTGACGCGAGGTGTGGTGTCCAGCGCCTCAACCCTCAGTGCCACCAGGCTGGCTGACTGCCATCTTTTTGTAGATTCTCTTTTTACCTAACTGTAGACCAGGGCATCTCTCAGAAGTGCCCACTCAGCCGTTGCCTCTATTCCATGCCTGAGACCACCCTCCTCCAGGAACAAGATTAGTGAGCACCCCCTTCCAAGGACCTTCTAGCCCCCTGGATCACCCCCCCCGTGGGAGGAAGGGCCCACCCCACCTACCTGGCGGCCTTTCTGCAATTAAAGGGTCAGTCCTGGTCGGGGGGCTTGGGAGAGCCAGTGGAGGGATGGTCCAGCACTGGGGATGTGGGCGAGGCTCCTGGAGCCTTCGTCACCTCCTTAGTCCTCTGAGGTATTTTTTTTTAGTATGGTTTCCCTCTGGAGTGTGGACATGCAATGATGTCTGGGCACTGATGTGCTGATGTCTGCCGCTGCTCTACCCCCTAGTTACAGCATCGCTTCTGTACGAGGGCCCCCAATATCCATCAGGAGCCACTAAGGAGCAGTGCAGGTCCCGTAACCCACTCTGGGAAGGGAGAGCAGTCCTCCGGTTGCTCAATCCCTTCCCCCCTGCCAACCCCTGGTGGCCCGAGTCTGTTCCCGAACCCAGGTTGCTGGTGTGGCGCGAGGTGTGGTATCCAGCACCTCTGTCTTCAGCACCACTGGGCTGACTGTCCACCGCCATCTTGATCATGTTTTAGTGCCTCTTTTATTTTCCATTTTTAAGTGCTTCTTCAAATTTGTGCATGTCGTTGTCTTCTCCAACATCATTGATTGAGAGATGCCCTTCCAAGTGAGAGTGCACAGGAAAGCTGACATATAAACTTTTTTGCCCATGCTATCCAGTTTCCTGGAATCTTTCTCAGGAGGCTGTGAGGCACGGAGCACTTCGCTTTGTCACAGGCAGCAGTCCTGACCACTCAGTCCTGATCAGGGTGGAAATACAGGTGCTCAGAGCCGTTTGTCCACCTGATATTTTTCTCATTATTTTATCTATGCCAACATCGGGGCTGCTGACAAAATTTTACAAGTGGCTTTCCCGAGGGATTTATGGATGGGCAACATTAACCTCTTTGTGGGAGCTAAGCCTATCATTTCCATGAATTCTATCTCATACTTCTCCTCCTCTGTTTCCTGTGAGGAGAAGTTGAGGGTATTTACCATATGCCTTACAGAGGTGTACTGAGAGGTATAATCATTTGAAGGGGCAGAGCCAAATTCTTGCTCAGGAGCAGTATCTGGTTCAATGGGTCCTCCTTCCTCCTCGTCTACATAGTAAACTTCATCCTCCTCCTCCTCCACAGGCATTGAAAATGGAACCAGAGCCTGAGAGAGGGGGACAGGAATATTCATGAAATTCCCCATAGCCTGCAGTGCTTAAAGGAATTGCCATACCTTTGTCATGTCCTCTAGTGAGGGCATTTTATTTGTGTCCACTAGTGGCTCCTTACCTTCTTCAGGAGTAGGGACAGTGACATGTTTTTTTTCCTGGCTGGCACTGTTTCTAGTGTCTGCTTTGTGGCTGTTTTATTTTTACTGGATTCAGGGTTCCCCTTTTCCAACATCCTGAGTTCTGAATGATCTTTTACAGCTTTAACTTTCTTTTCCTTCCCCTTTGACAGGGCTGTTGTTTACCTTGAGGGGTTGGATCTTCCTCTGTGTCTTTAGCTGATGTGGAGGCAGACAGAAAAAACATAATACCTTCTAATTTTTTAGCCCTTTTCTTTTGTGTTTTAGGGCAAAACTTAATACAGAGCTCACAACTGGAAAATATGGAAATTACGTACTACCGTAATGCTTGATCTTCTTGGATGAAGTCTCCATCACTCATTTACACTAATGGGAGTACACAGAAGGTGCTAGGACCCCGTGTGAGCCAAAAATTTTCAGGACGGCCAGCACCGGGATAGGACAGCGCGCATGTGTGGTGCTGCAAGACTATCTCACGCCGTATAGACTATCTCGACGTCAACCCTCCAACCGCCTCAGTACCTTTTCGACCGAGGAGGTGCAGTGCAAACTAATAAAAGGAAACCTAACCCTAACTTCCGGGCATGTGAAGGGCCAGATGACCCATGTAAGAAGGGTCAATTCAACAATATCTTCACAGCCTGAACAACAAGGAAGTAAAGACCAAAACAGGACTAGTAAGCTGGGGGGATGGTGGGTGGGTGTGTGAATGAGTGATGGAGACTTTGTCCAAGAAGATCAAGAATTACAGTAAGTACGAAATTTCCATATCTTCCTGGACTAAAAGTCTCCACCACTCATTCACACTAATGGGAGAGTACTGAGCTAAAAATCAAAACCCCAAGTAGGGTGGAAGGAGACAGAGCTCACCCTGCCGAAGAAAGTGAACTGTCTGGCATGGACATCCAGAACATAGTGCTTTACAAAGGTATGCACTGAGCTCCAGCTTGCCGCCTTGCAGATGTCTGCAATGGGTACATTATGAATCTCCACCAGGAAGCCGCAACCGCTCTGGTAGAGTGGTGTGAACCTGGCCTTCCAACTTGACCTGCGTCATGGATTATTTGTGTTGAAGTCATACTACTGCTAACCAAACAGAAAACATCTCATGGCAACAGGCTGACCCAGCCGAGGCATGCTGAAAGACACAGTAGTTGCTTGGATGTGTATCTCTTCGTTCTGTCGATGCAGAATTTCGGAACCCTCTGAACATCCAGAGTATGACGGGAGCATTCTCCTTCATTCTGAAGTTAATGAAGTAAGTAGGGAGAAGCAAAACTTGGCTAACGGTAACTGAGCCAGTGACATGTTGTCTACTGGCTCAAGATAGACCGAAAATGTGCAGAGGTATACTTTCACTGTCGAGTATTGCAGACCTGTGTTCAGCAGATCCAAGAAGCACCCCAGCACCTTACTTGGTGGGCAACTGAAGGGTCCAGACAGGACCTGCACACCAGATGGAGAAGGGTTTCCACTTTGCCGCGTAAGCCCCTCTGGTGGAAGGCCTGTGCACGGTTTAGAAGATGTCTGCGATGGTCTGGGAAACCTAAAGCTTGCCCATTTCCATTTCCTCTGAAGCCCAGTGTGGAGATGAAGGGAGCACAGGCTAGGATGGACTAATGTCCCTGTATCAGCAGGTACACCTTTGGGGAACTTCTATCAGACTGTAGATCAATGTAAATCATATCTGCCGAGGCCAGTTTGGGACGATGAGAATCATCCTGATCCCCCTGTGCCTACAGCATGAGCAGCACCCTCTGAATTAAGGGAAGAGGAGGAAAACATACAGGGAGTGTCTTGTCTACTGCAGTGAATACATCCTTACATAAAACACAAAGGTCTGGATTTCTGAAGCAAGGTAGGGGCAGTTTTGTGTTGAGAGGGGATGCAGAAAGGACCAGGCCTGAACTGCCCCACTCGTCGAAAGCCATTGCACGAAATCTGAACTGACGCATCATGCTCGACGTACCACTCTCACAACCTCACGGCCTTCCTGCAGAGAGGGTTGGAGGATGCTGCACACTGCTTACTGGTGTAACACATCACAGCTTTATCGTCCGTCGAAAGTAAGATCACTTCGTGCCAGAGGGCATCCTTCAGGACCTTGCTTATAAGATAGCTCTCATCACTAAGATATTTATGACAAGATGAGGTTCCTCCTAGCTTCACACCTGAGTGTGGAGATCTTGACTGTGAGCCCCCCCCCACAAGAGATTTTGTCCGAGGCTCTGTCATTTTGTACGGAGGATTGCGGATGTGTGGTCAGAGACCACTGCTTGCTGTGGATGACACCCTGAGTCTCAGCATCCACTCAACCAAAAAGGGGGCTGAATAGAGTCATTTTCTGTGGTGTAACGGACCATCTGAAGATGTCATTTCTCCCATCCTCTGGAATGAAAACTGATGCCCTGGAGGTATCTAGGAGGGCTCCTAAGGAGAGGAGCTGCTGGGAAGATGAACCTGGCACCTTCCCCAAATCAGGGAACCCCTTGGAGAGAACAAGTGAGAAGCTGTGACGACTGCTTCCTGTGTCTCTTGCCCAGATGGGCTGGCTAGGAGCTAAATGTCCAGGAAGTGAAGACTTGAAGGTTGAGGTTTTAGTGAACTCCTCCCTGAACAGGTACTTGTTTAGCCTTCTAAAGCTGACAAATGGGCTTATGCCACCTGTTATCTTGGAACCAGAAGCAATGGAAATAGGAACCTGTGCTCCATTCCACTGTGGAACAACTTCTACTGTCCAGTTCCCACAGAGGCCCTGTATCACAGAAGCAAGAAGTGTGACTGAGAGGCGGACAGACTGGGCTACTTTCTGGGTGGAAGGTTTGAGGAAATCTGCGAAATTGGGGGAGTAGCCCTCTTGGACAATCCTGATGACCTAGATGTCCACTGAAATGGACTTCCACTAGTTGTAAAACTGAATAAGATGCCCCTCCTACCACTGAGAGGCATCCCCCTCAGACAGCTGAGGTGGAACCTGGGCTGGATCCACAGAGGCTGGTACAGGGCGCTATTGGGCCCTGTGCCCTCTACTGCATTCTCTTCATGGCTGAAGGGTTGGTTCCTGACAGAGGAACCTAAGTCTCTACCTTGAAAGGACTTCCTGTTATGAAGATGTTGATGGTTCCCATTCTTCTGAGAGGAAGCAGGTGCCACCTGTTGTTTAAATGACAGCCCTATTGTTCTGAGTGGCCTCCAGAGACCTGAGGGCTAAACAGATAAGCACCATCAAGGAGACGTTAACCACATGCTGCCAGTGGCAGCTGCCCTGGAGGCAGACTCATATCCATAAAGCTTTCAGCTGATTATTGGGCTATATGCCCGTAGTAATGGAGCATTAGATTTTGGGAGGCACTCGACCATTGCATTAAAGTGTGTTCAACAGGGTGTGCTCGTACTGAGGGATGTAGGAACTCAAGATGTAGAAGTCTGCTTTGGTCCACAGATGAAGACTGAAATGTTATGGTGGACCCCATATCCCTGAAGAAAAAAATGGAAAGAAAATCTTCCATCACACTGATACAGAAGGCTTGCATTCCAGCTGATTAAATGAGTCATCTGCTGTGTCTTTGACAAAGCAGAATAGGGGAGAGACTCATCCAGATCCACTTCTATCCCAGAATAACCTCCAAAAGCATGTCTAGGCCAGGAACACGGGAGACACCGCCACCTGGATCAGTGAAAAGTTCAGTGCCATCTGCGGGTGCCAGCACCACACATGGTGCCAGACCCCGCACCAGATCTGGTACCACAGCTGACGATGTAGCAACCCACAGTGCCGGTGCCGGCATCAAACACGGTACCAGTACCAAACATGGCACCGACACCAAACATGGCACTGGCACCAAACATGGTGCCAGAATCGCTGCTGGACCTAGACTTGAAGGAAAGCGGTACCCATGCTGGCCCCTGCAAGGAAAAAGGAGAGGGGGGGTAGGCACGAGGAGTTGGTATCAATGGCGTGGGCACCGGAGAGGGCACTGCTGACATCCTGGCCCAACTGACCCGGCTGCAGTGCAGCGGCTCTGAGGCCCAAAGTCCCTGGAACTGGGTCTATAGGGCAAGACAACTGGTCAGATGCCGTACCCCATGCTCTAAAAGAGCAGCCCAGAGGTGAAACTGCTCACCTGGGACCCCATCAAGGACAGAGACAGGATCCGGTGTTGAAGATCTTGGCCATTAAGAGCAGGGCCACAGAGGAACCCACAGGAGTTGGTCCAGGCCTATCGCTCTCTACCACCGACAACCCCCGCGCAGATGTACCAGAGGGTGACCTCAAACAGTACTGATTCTTCTTCCACTGAAAGGAGAAAGAAGAGCTTGAGGTCAAGCGGAGCTGGGTCCCTGATCAAGATCAGGAATGGAACTGCTACTTTTGTGCTTTAGGTGGACTGTCCTCCCCCCCAAGCACTGGACTGTCCATGGTCAGACCCCCCCCTTAAAGGGTGGTGGACCGGACACAGCCCCACTGCCATCACAGCTTTCAAACAAAGTCTCCCTACTGTCACCGCTACTGCCTAAGGTCAACTCCATTGATTACAGGCTGAGAATTTCTTCTTCTTCTTCATCATCATCTTTTTTTTGTTAAATAAGAAAAGAACACTAAAACTAGTAGTTAACTGAATGCTGAATGGCTATAGCTGCTGTCGTATAGACGAAGACTTGACTCCCAGCAGGCAAGTGATGTCATTGAAGCGCACTCGACGGTGGGAGAAAGGGAACTGAGCTGGTTGGAAGGTCGACGCTGAGATAGCCTATATGGCGTGAGATAGTCTAGCAGCACTGTGCATGCACGGTCCTATCCCGGTACTGGCCCTCATGAAGATTTTTGGCTCCCATGGGGTCCTAGTGCCTCCGGCATAGTCCCATTAGTATGAATGAGTGGTGGAGACTTTTAGTCCAGGAAGATCATATTACTCACTAAATTGCAGTTACCTCCTCCACGTCATATTTTCTCGCTAAGTGAGAAGTCCGCCCACCATTTTTTTCTTGAAAATCCCTTCCACAATAGAATGACAACCAATGAGAGTGTGTGCTCCTAATGTAGGGACGTGTAGTCCCTAGCAACCACACAACTCCCCTTAGCAATTTGCCCTGGCTCCCGAAACAAGAAACAAGACACAAGAATTTCTTTTTGACTAAAAAAATATATAGAAATGCTAAAACAGAATAAAAATAATTTGAGGGGTACCATACACTATAAAAAATATTGGATGGGCAACCCTATGTCCAACTAGTGTGTTCAGCCACCTCGGGGTCTGATTCCAAAGCACCTCTCGAGCGTCACTCTTGAGGTCACAGGGAATCAGACCCCCCTCTGTGGCAGAACGCACTGGTTCTGCATGGTTGCCCATCCAGCATTCTCTATATAAACTGTAAGCCAGCCAGAAGTGAAGATAAACCTTTGGGGTGACTGCTTTCTTCAGGCAGAGAAATAAATCTGATGTTAGAGTGCAGGGGTGAGCATTACTACACAGCAGAGTTTGAATTTCATTGTAAATTCCATAGTTAGCATAAACTTCTTAAAGCTCTGGGGATGGCTCATCCCAGGGGAATGATTGCATTTGTTAAGCAGAAGTGAGGGATTTCTGGGATGTGAACAAGCAACAGCATCATTAAAAGCTCATGCTATTTTATTTTATTAGGAAAGTCGGAAGTACATCCTTTGAGCTAAAAGCTCCTTTACAAAGGATCCTCGTCTTACAATAAAAGAAAAAATTACTCACCTTAGTAATTGTGTTTCTTCTAATGGAGTCTTGCTGTATTCTGACATATTGCAGTTAGCCCCAGCACTTGAACTGCTCCAGAGAGGAAAGAGTTACATTCTATGCAGAGCATAGAACGTTGAGCTCGAGCTCGGTTCAGACCTCTGTCTGCTGCACTTTGAAGTGTAACCGTCAGATTCTTACAAGCTAATACTAACTAACTAACACACTGTGTGGAGATTGTAGACCTTTACTAGCCAAACGGCAACCAAATATTTGGATCCCCCAAAAGACTCAAGTCGAGAAACCAAAAATCAAAAACCAAGTAGTGAACAAATTATGACTATTGAAATAAAGAAAACATAACCCACTCCCCCTGTCTAAAAAGAGGGAGTGCCCAAATGCACCTCTGGGGTGCAACATTGCACCTGCTAGCCCACTTCCCAAAAACAGGTTCTGAGAGGGGAGGCAGGGAGGGAGGTCAGAATACAGCAAGACTCCATTAGAAGAAACACAATTACTAAGGTGAGTAATTTTTTCTTCAAACAACATGAAGTCTTGCTGTATTCTGACATATTGCAGACTACCAAGCAGTACCTCCATGAAGGAGGGATTCAAACCTACTTTGGAAATAGGCTCTGCAGTACTGCTGTACCAAACCGAGCATCACTCCTAGCCTGGATATCCAAAGTGTAATGCTTGGTGAATGTATGGACTGTTTTCCAGGTGGCTGCTTTGCATATCTCTAGTAAAGGAATATCCCTGGCAGCAGCCAGGGAAGCAGCTGTACCTCTAGTCAAATGAGCCCTCAGGCCTGAGGGTGGTATTTTGCCTAGCTTCTCATAGCAGAATTGTATACAAGAGACAATCCACCTGGCAATAGTTCTCTTAGTGGCAGGTTTGCCCTTACCCACTTCCCCATAAGTGAGGAACAACTGGAGGGAACCAAATCTGTGTGCCTTAGTACGCTCAATGTAGTAACTAAGGGCCCTTCTAACATCCAAACTGTGTAATCTTCTTTCTCCTGAAGAAGAATGATCAGTGAAGAATACAGGGAGGGACATAGACTGGTTCAAATGAAAATCTAAAACCACTTTAGGTAAGAACCTTCTATTTTTTCTAAGGACCACCTTATCTCTATGGAATGAGATAAAATCAGGCTCCACTGACAGAGCTTGCAACTCACTGATACGTCTGGCAGAGGTAATAGCTACCAGGAACACAGTCTTCCAAGTCAAGTACTTAAGTTCTGCTGAAGACAAAGGTTCAAAAGGGGGTTGCATAAGCTGGGCAATGTAAACGTTAAGATCCCAGGCAGGGGTAGGATCCCTAAAGGGAGGATTGGTATGAAGCAATCCCTTTAAAAATTTACAGAAAACAGGATGAGATGCCAGTGAAGAAGGCTTTCCTACTGACAGAAAAGCAGAAACGGCTGACAAATGTACTTGAAGAGTAGCTGGTCTGAGGCTTAAGCCATTGAGGTGAACCATATAATCCAGAACTGTAGACAATTCAGCAGTGTCTGGGGATATATGCTTTTTGGAACACCAGATGCTGAATCTCTTCCATTTAGAATTATAAGTTTTTCTGGTGGCAGGTTTTCAAGAGGCTTTGAGAATGTCCAGAACCCCTTGAGACAGATGCAAACTTGTATACTCTAACTCTTCGAGAGCCATGCCTTGAGATTGAGAGACTGAAGGTCGGGATACCAAATCCTCCCCTGAGAGGAGGTTAACAGATTGCGATTCCTGGGAAGAGATAGGGGAAGATGGACTGCTAGGGACAGCAACAGGGGATACCAAGGCTGCCTGCCCAATCTGGAGCAATCAGGATCGTTTTGCAAGATTGCAACCTTATCTTGACCAGGACCTTGAACAGCAGAGGAAAAGGTGGGAAGGCATACAGAAATTTCCCTTCCCAATTCAGAATCAGAGCATCCAGAGGGACTGAGCCCAAGACTGGGGGTCTGCGACAGAAGAGAGAAAGTTGGTGATTGTCTGGGGCTGCAAAGAGATCTATCTCTGGAGTGCCCCATCTTGAAAAAAAACACTTTTAACACTAGAGGATTCAGGGACCATTCGTGATGGCCCTGGAAAATCCTGCTCAGTGCATCTGCTAGCACATTGTCCTTTCCTGGGAGGTGAGTTGCTACCAGAGAGGTCTGTAGGGAGTAAGCCAGTGACCACATTTTCATGGCTTCCATGTACAAGGCCGTAGACCGAGTACCTCCCTGCCTGTTGATGTACCACATGGTGGTGGTGGTGTTGTCTGTCCTGACTTGAACCACCTTGTTCTTTACTGATTGTGAGAAAGCCTGTAGAGCCAGGTAAACCACCCTGAGCTCCAGAAGGTTGATGTGGAGAAGAGACCCCCTGAGTACCACACTCCCTGGGCTGTGAGAGCCTCCAAGTGGGCTCCCCAACCCAGGAGAGAGGCGTCTGTGGTTAGGACCACAGAATAAGACTGAGAAATGAATGGGACCCCTTGCCTGAGATTGTCCTGATCCTGCCACCATTGAAGAGCCTGTATCAGAGTCTGAGTCACTGGAATTAGTTTGGTCAAAGGATCTTTTTTCTGAGACCAAAAAGCCTTCAGATGAAACTGAATGTCTCTCACCTGAAATCTGGCCCCCCTGGACCACTGCAGTGGAAGCTGCCATGTGGCCCAGCAACTGAAGAAAGTGTTTTGCTGTTCGAGAGACCAGAGGGTGGAAGGAAGAAGCCAGCTCCATGATGGCCTTCACTCTTACCAAGGGAAGAAATGCTCTTGCTTTGACAGTGTCTAGTTCCACCCCAATGAAAGTCAACAGTTGCACTGGCTAGAGAAATGACTTGGGAAGATTGAGAAGGAAACCTAGAGAAGTGAGCACTTTCAGGGTCATTTTTAGATCTGACTTGACTTGTTCTGGAGACTGACACACTATGAGCCTGTCGTCTAGGTATGGGAATATGGAGATATTTTTTCTCCTTAGGAATGCCACTACTACTGCTGTGCATTTTGTGAACACCCTTGGAGCTGATGTTAGGCCAAAGAGCATTGCTTTGAACTGGTAATGGCCTGAAGGCAGTTTGAACCTGAGGTACTTTCTGTGGGAGCACCTGATGGGAATGTGAAAGTAGGCATCCTTTAGGTCCAGGGAGGCTAGCCAGTCCCCTGGCCTAAGAGAGGGAAGAATTATTCACAGAGTCACCATTTTGAACTTTGGTTTTAATAGATGTTTGTTCAGCTATCTTAAGTCTAGGATGGACCTCCACTCCCCTGTTTTCTTCGGGGTAAGGAAGTACTTGGGGTACAGACCGTTGCCCCTGTGGATTGCAGGAATTCTCTCTATGGCCCTTAAGGCCAGAAGAGATTAAACCTCTGCCTCTAGGGCAATGGTTTCAGAGATGTTTGCAGGTGGAAAAGATCTGGCTGTCAGCTTTGGAAACGTTTTCAAGCTGAGAGCCAGTCCCTGGCTTACTACCTCCAAGACCCACTTGTCTGAGGTAACAGACTTCCAGTCCTGGAAGTAGTAAGCCAGCCTGCCTCCTACAGCAATGGGGGAGTCCACCCGGGCTGACACATCAGGGTGTCTGCTTGGCAGGAGCCTTAGGCTGAGAGGAGGATGCAGCCCTGCTCATCCCCCTTCTGCCTCTCCCTCTGAAGAACCCCCTCAGGAGGCCTGAGCTTGGTAGAAAGGCCTATGAAAATGCCTGCCCCTGCCCCTAGCTTGCTGCCTTTGAGGAGTTGCCTGCCTTTCCTTGGCCTGTGCACTCCTATAGGTGATCCTGTATTCATCCATCTTTTTCATATAATTCTCTGTCTGCTCTCTAAACAGAGAATTATGTGTGGTTCATAGCTCAGTGCTTATGTAACATATTGTAGCTGGATGATGTAGATGGTTGTTGGATACAGAGGCTAGCAGGTAAGAGGACAATGTTTACTAGGTACTAATAGTACAGAATGATTTGTGCTTAGGTACTTCAGCATGAGCATAATAGAGTCAATGAATATGGTACATATGAATCGGATAGCATGAGCAATGTGCTTGGATGCTTGATTTGAGAGTTACTTGATATTGTTTGATAGTTTTGGCCTTTCTCTGTATCCCACCTGTAGGGAAGAAGCTTGGTTTAGTATTATGAGACCCCCCCCAAAAAGAATATGATATCAACGATTGTTCTGTAACTGACTGATGAAGGAGTCGAGCAGGAATACACCCCTAATAATAATATGAATAGATGATCACCTCCTCCAACTCCAGAGAGTGTGACCAGTAGCACGCAGGAGAGGAAAAACCCCCTTGGGGAAAACCTCTGAGGACCCATGGCTACTGACCTGCCCATCCTTCTGGGCATACTAAAGGAGAGAGATCCTAGTTAACAAATTAAATTAATCAGCTAATCTGAATTCCAAATTGTAGAACTTGATCCAGAGAAATGGAAAGCTTAAGAAAGTACTGAATTGTAACATGTCCAGTGAAACAATTGTCCTCCTAGTAAACTCCGAGTTCGAGAATCCATGTACAAGTCGGAAAGATAGGAGAGTGGATATATTGAAAGGACCATCTTCTGGGCTTCAGTTGATAGAAGACATAAGAATCCAGGGAATTGTAGGATGGTGGGGATGAAGTTGATGACTGACGAACTCAATACAGGTGACCAGACGAAGATAGTTGCATCCAAGCTTTGACGCAAGCGAGGCAGGATGAAATAGAAGTAGTACGACTTCCAGGTTTCTACTAATAGAGGGCTTGTATAGCACTTGGAATGGGAGAAGGCTTGCAGCAAGGCTACCGACTGATGAATCCAGTTCTGGTAAGTACAATAGGAGTAGAGTATAGTCTTAGGAACTGATATAGAGGCAACAGCTATAGAGCTGAGCTGGAATGATGGCAGTCTGTAAAGGATTAATCGGAGGCACTAGTGCAAGGCTAGGAAGCATCCATGTAGTAGAATATGGCGAGCCCAAAAAGTAAGTAAGGCGGGTGGACCGTGAAATTGAAGAGAGAGGTAGTAGGTAGCAAGTAATGCACCAATGTAGGCAGGTGAGAAGGAATAGGATGCACCAACCAGCCCTGTGGTGAAAGCGCAGCTTAACCGACAGCTGGTGAGGTAAGGAGAGAGGCGGCTGATCCCAGGTACAGGAAAGCGCAGCCAGACCTATGGAGGTCTGCTGGTAGAAATAGAGCATGGCAGTTAGTCCCTCGACGAGATGCGCAACAAATCCATCAGCTGGTGAGGTAGGTAGAGAGGCGACTAGCTCCAGGTAACAGGAAAATGCAGCCAGACCTACGGAGGTCAGCTAGTAGGAATAGAGTGTGGTATATAGCCTCCAGGAGATGTATCTTGAGTCAGTGTAGAGCAGAGTAGTACTGCATTTGTAAGGCAGACTTAGAGAACGGATGGTGCTGCGGACTGACGTATCCAGTAGATCAAGGATGGCAGGGATCGCATTGAAGAGACCGTGGCAGAGAGATGGCAACTTGACGAGAGGAATAACATCTGAAACTGTAGGAATTCAATGTCTGAGGCAGTAACAACCTGACGAGAGCCGAATAGATGAGCATAAGAGTCCTAGATGGAGATAACTGAAGAGGCTGAGTCAAATGGAGTAGCGTTGTCACAGGGTCCAAGAAGCGGTAGAGCACAATCAGGATAAGGAAGGTCTTCAGGAGAAGCTCAACTAAGTGCCCTGGAAAGGGTGAAGCAGCAGTAATTCCATACAGCGGAAGCGGCAGGGCAAAGCATCCAAGAATAGATGATGATCGAAGAAACGGCCAGATGCGAATCCAGGAAAGGAACTTCCAGCTGGCTGACACAGCAGCATGAAGGTGTATAGTAGAATGTATGAATCTCCAGGCCTGAGCTGGGCGAGGCAGAAGTAGAGTAAAGTAGGTAAACCTCCCAGCCCGATGGGCGAAGGCAGGTCATAGAAGCAGGCGATTAGTAGGTAAACCTCCCAGCCCGATGGGCAAAGGCAGGTTGTAGAAGCAGGTGATTAATAGGTAAACCCCCCAGCCCGATGGGTGAAGGCAGGTCATAGAAGCAGACGATCACTAGGTAAACCTCCCAGCCCGATGGGCGAAGGCAGGTTGTAGAAGCAGGCGATTAGTAGGTAAACTCCCCAGCCCCAGAACGCAGCCTAGACGTGAATAGTCCAGAGCTTGGCAGGTCAGCTGTAAGCAACAGGTAGCCCAGGCAGAAACTGAAGGAGGCAATGAGCACAGTAGGCAAGAGGTGGTCCAGTGGGCAATAATCGTCAGACTGGTGAGGAATGGCTCAGGATGGCAGGAGCTGGCAATACGAGTGAGGCAATAATGTCGGCTGTATGGGTGAATTCCACAGAAGGAGAGCCCTGTATACCTGGAGGCAAGTAGTGCAAGCCAAAAGTAACAGGTTAGAAGCACGGACCTGAATGTGGGCCAGTTGGAGTAGAAGAAGTAGTAGTCGGTGGCGCGCAGTAATGCAGACGAGGCAGCACAAAGCAGTACTAATTAATACAATGGTACATAGTGGGGCCCGATGGAATGGGAATGGCAGGCAATGAGACAGATCCTTCCTAAGGTCATATATGGACTACCAAGTAGCAATAATAGAAGGAGCCAGAATAGGAAACAAGGACCCAGCGATTTTGAACAACAACAAGCCTACAGAACATGGCCCCAAATGTAGCTATGCTTCCATGTCTTGCAGAACTCTGGTAATAGGTCAGAGAATACTGCCTTATGAGGTGTACAGTTCTAACTTCGTTCTTTTAAACCGTAATGCAGAAACCACCATTTGAGTCTATTATATCAATGTGATTAGCATGAAGTACAAGTAGCAGATGATGCCGAATCGGTAGTGGAATGGCCTGCACCAGCAAAGAACAACAGCTCGAAGGTAGAGTAGAAGATGAGGCAAGCCATCAGGTATGGCAAGCAGCGGATGTCAGGAACTCCGCAGATGGCAGGGCCACAAGCAGGTGATGCGATTGTAGTAGGGTCAGCAGGTGGCGCTGAAAGCACTGACAAGGGATTCGGAAGCAGTGAGTACAGCTACAAGTAGGAGTCCAGCACGGTGTAGGCTGGAAAGGTCAGAACACACTGCACGGTAGCTGAACCTGACCGTAGAGATGCAGGAGGCAATAGGGAATTGAGGGCTGAGTCATTACGATCCAGTACACGAAAATCAAGTAAGCAAAAAAGGTCCTGGTCTGAAGGCTGAAGCGAAAAGAAGTCAGGTAAATGTCAACGGCTGAGAATAGGGAGCGGTTTACAGACTGACCCAGCCAAGCTGTCCACCCTGGAGCAGAAGCGTAAAGTAATACAGTGACACAGCTTGTAAGGCAGGTGAGGAAATGATATGGGCCGCTAATACGCCAGTGGCAGCAGTAGCACAGAACTCGGGTAATGATGTTCTGAAGGCAAGGCTCTGAGTGGAATAATGGTGTCCCATGGGTTCCAAGGCTGCACAATCCGAGGTAAATGGTAAACGGGCAGGAGGCTACCGAACAAAGCAGGCAGTCCAGAAGGCTGGAATGGAAAGTGGAGCATGGCTGTAGCTAAGGTATGGAGAGGTAACGATTGACAGACCCCAGGCAGTAGCGAGGACAGAACGCCGGCCGACGAACTGAGCGATGCTGCGACGTGAGGTTGGAGAACTCCCCCCCCAAAGAAACAAACAGAAGGTAGGAATGGGAAAAGAAGCAAAGGAGGGAAAACACGAAGGGGGCTTAGCAGAAAGGGGGAGGGGGGAATCCAGCTGCAGCGCACAGCACAGAGCGAGCACAGCGAGTGCAACACGCTCTAAGCAGAGCGGAAGTCTGCTGCTTGATTTAAATAGGATGTGAGGGAGGAGCTCTTCCCCCACATAACCACGGGCTGGCGCCCTTCAATTATTAACTACAGGGAAATCCATAGCCTTAGCCTGGGTATCCTGAGATAGGCTAGTACACCTGAGCCAAGCTAGTCTCTGAAGAGCCACAGATGTAGCCATGACTCTAGATGACACATCATTGGAGTCCACAGCAGCATGAAACTGGATCTTTGATGCCTCAATCCCATCAGTAGCCACCTCCTCCAGCTCCTTGGCAAGCTGGGGGGAGGCCTGCTTAGCCAATGCCAGTACAGTGTCCCACCTGGATGTCTGGTACCTGGCTGTATAGGCCATGTAATTAACCTGCCTGATTCCCAAAGAAGATGCCATGTACTGCTTCTTCACCATAGCATCCAACTTCCTGGAGTCTTTATCTGGGGAGTGTGAAGCCAAGGGAATGTTAGCCTTATCACAGGCTGCAGCCTGCATGACCCCAACATGACTGCATTGCTGGTACAAGTATTCCGTACTTGAGCCTGACAGCATGTACCTCTCGTCCATCCGTCTGTCCACTGGAGGTAAGGAATTGGAGTTTTTGACAACTTTTGTGTCTGTTTCCCAAAAGACTTATGAAGGGGAATAGACAACCTTTTGGACTCTGGGATGTCCATCATCTCCACAAAGTCAGGCTCCTCTTGTTCCTCGACAGCTTCTTCCATAGGGAGCTGGAGGGTATCTGCCACTTTCCTGTAAAACATAAAGTGGGAAGGGGACTCAGAAAGCCTAGAGGGGAAATACCAGAAGGGCTGTCTGGGGAGATGTCCAGTTCTATGGGCTCATCCAGACCTTCTATTCCGTCATCATCATCACCTTCATCATCATCATAATCATCATCCCCCTCCAGGTCCAGTTCATAAAAATCTTCAGGGGTATAATCTTGAACCGGAGGAACCAACCGAACCGAACGCCTGCTAGAAGGCGCCGGATCGGTTGGAACCGAACGAAGCGATTCCACTCTGTGAATCGCTCTGGCAATTCTTCGACGGTCGAAGGGTACGGTTCTGGATCTGAACCGGCTGATTTATCTTTTCTTTTTCTTTTTGAAGGAACCGATCCCTCGGAATCGGCTCTCCTTTTGCCTGAAGGAGTCTCGCCCTGGTCAGAGGGCACTCCTTCTGGTTCGGTTGGAACCGAACCGGGCTGGCCATCCGGGTCAACGGACTTCTCGGCCTCCGTTTCCCTAAGGCTGCCCAATCTTTTATCCAGGGTGGCTTTAGGGAAATTCTTGCAGACTTGGCAGTCTGAATCAAGGTGGTCAAACCCCAGACAATAAACACAAGTGGTGTGGGGATCAGCCTTAGCAAAGGCCTCCCCACACACACTGCAGTGTTGAAACCCAGTGGGCCCGTTTTTTTTTGGGGGGTTCTCAGACATAGCCATACTTAATTAGAAAACTTACCCTTTACTCGGCTTCAGCCAGGCAAGACATCCTTATTGGTTTCTAACCGTGTCACGGGTATTTGAAAAAAATGCAAAAACACGTTTTTTTTTTTAAACCGATAAGAACCGGTACCACACACTAAATTTACAATAAAACAAATTCTACACAGCAGCTGGTTCAGCCAAACTGGTTGAATTATATATAGAATTACAATTTCCACAAGTTTTTCCAAATCTAGTCCACTACCTACGTACTTACTGTACCACAGACAGGGATCTGAACCGAAAAAACAACGAACTTATCGGTAAAACCGACGACTTTAACCGACCGAGAACCCTGAGCAGAGGAGAAATCTCCGGAGCGACTGTTCAGTTAGGTGGAGTAAAGAATCTGACAGTTACACTTCAAAGTGCAGCAGACAGAGGTTTGAACCGAGCTCGAGCTCAACGTTCTATGCTCTGCATAGAATTTATCTCTTTCCTTTCCGGAGCAGCTCAAGTGCTGGGGCTAGCTGCAATACGTCAGAATATAGCCAAGACTTCATGTTGTTTGAAAGGAGGGGGAGACAAGACAGGTGGGAACATATGCAGCTGTGAGGCATTGTCAAAATTAACAGCATTAAATACATAGAGTATACAGTATCACAGTAATGTCAACAATATATATTGTTTTACACACACTAACCTGAAAGCTTGTTGACAGGTGCAGCCTGGGAGCACAAGGAAGTTGTGACTTGCTCAGGTTTACACAGTATGCAAGTGGGGGCTGTGGGATTCAAACCCGAGTCTCTAGGTTTGCAGTTCAGTGCCTTAAACCACTGCGCTATACTGCCTCCCATATTACAGAGTTACAAAAGTTTGGAACACCAGATTATAAGGGATCTCACCCATGATGAGGAGGAAAAGTGCAAAGTCAGAAAGGTACAGGAACTGAATAGTAGTGAGTAGGTAGTGACAGCAACACTAGGAATGAGCCTGGGTTTAACTAGTGTGTGCCACAGAAGAAAGACTGTAAGTGACTTTGAAGAACCTAATTACCGTATCCTAAAAAGAGGAGGCAGGGAAATGGAAGTTTTGTACTTACCATAACTGGTGATCTTTCAGAATATCTTCTCTATGGAGTGCCACATATGAGTCTGAGCCAGAGGCGCTAGGACCCTGCAGGAGGAAATCTTTTGGTCAGGGGTCGACAATGGCTACTGGCTACACCATGTAGTGCCATGTGCCTACCAATAACCATTGCTGGCTCCCTCACCTACCTCAGTTCTGTTCTCCAGATAGTAAGCAAAGAAGGGAAGCAAGCCATATTATGCAGGAAAAAACAGAGAGACAAAAAGGATATAGGAAAAAAAGGAAAGAACTAAGTAAAAACTGACTACCAAGCCTAGGAGGCAGGGAAAACAAGGCACAAGTACACTAGGGCATACCAGGTGGTATGCAAGGAGGTGTGCCTGTAGCCCCTATCTATTAGGGCTAGTGGTAGTCAGGTCTGAGGCAAGCGAGAGCCTCAAGGAACTGTAGAAACCATTATACAGCAAGTATTGGCGGAGCCAGAACCTAGATGGGAGTGAGTTAAAGGCTGCAGGCTTAGAAAAATGAATGCATGAGCTCTGACAGTTAAAACAAAAGGGGTAGCTAGAAGGTGGGATCCCCTAGTAATTAAGATAGACACCGTGAAGCATGTGTCAAATGTTATAGGATTTAGAATGGAAAGCATCAGGGTTGCCACATTACATTTTACACAGGAAAAACATGGCCTCTTCTGTTTCTCTTTTTTTTATTTTGTTAAAGGAAAACAGAAAAGGATCTGACCCATACTGAAGAAGCAAGAGTGAACTTGCCTGTTGATGAATTGTGGCTCCTGAGATGATTTGAGGGGTATGAGGAAAGATATTTAAGCATGAACTGCAGGAGCCCACGACAGTCATTCTTTCACTGTCTTTTTCAGTTTCTCTTGTTCCCCAACCTGCTAATAGCAAGGGTTCTCTGGACCCTTGGAGATTTTGCTGAGAGTTGTGGATGGGTACAAAACATGAAAGAGTTACTAGCCAGAGGGAAAAAGGGACAGTTATGCAGCCAGTAGCTGATGCCCCTCTTTTGCAAGAATGATACAAACTGTTGCTGATGATTTCCTATGTGTTATTTTGTTTATACCCCAGTGGAACAGCTAGCTGCTCCAGAAGTTGAATCATCCTAGATGCTCACAATGATGACAAACCACTGAATAGGGCACACTTTCAAGTGCAGTTGGGATTAGAAACAAGACACCAAGGGGTGCAGTGTTGCATTTACCAACTAATAGAGATGTACCCTATGTAACCGGGGGTGCTGTCCACCACGGGCTACTACCCCTGCCTTGCTGGCCAGTACAAGGTTGAGGGGCCTGGGTTCCCATTTTTGATATTACAGAGGTTCTTTCCCAAGATAGAATAATAAACTAGCATGGTGCCTCCACCCAGAGTACATTTGTAGTGGGTACGATATTTAGCAGTGCAACGACCTGGGATGCTGTACCTCCCCACCTCCTCATATAGTCACCCCACACATGGACTTACCATAAACCCAACCCCCCAACTTCAACACTTTGAATTTTTGGCTTAAGCTAATAATATCAAATCAGCTTTATTTATAAAAAAGCACCTTTCAGAAACCAAGGCGCTAGTTCAAAATTCATTAAAAAATCGAAACAAATTAATAAAACCATAATAAACATGTTAAAACCCATGGCTGTAACATTAAAAATCAGCATATGCCAGACTAAAAAGAAATGTCTTCAATGCTGTTTTAAAACTTTGGACGGTCGGGCAATCTCGCACCTGACTAGGTAGAGAATTCTGCAGGGTTGGGGCCGCAAAACTAAAAGACCTGGCCCTAGATGGCTTTAAGCGAACCCTGGGAATCTCTAGCTATCCCTCGTCAGTGGATTGGAGAGAGCGGGAGGGACAGTAGGGATGAAGGAGATCGTGCAGGTAATCAGGTCCCTGGTCGTCCGCACAAGTCAAAATTTTCTAAAACAGTTAAAACACCTTTTATTTACAGGGGGAGGGTCAGGAATGGGTAAATGGAGTACAGGTCAAGAAACACTTGCCAATTGGCACTTAGTAATTGGACTGGCAAATAACCATTTGCATTTCTCAATTCAAAGACACTTCTAAGGCAAGCCACCCACCAACCCACTGATGGATTATAGTTAAGCTTTCTGACTAATTAGCTGCTGCAGGTTTTTACCATTAAACAACCCCCAACTGGTACTAGTCCCTGGTTCTGATCAACCCCCCAAAAGTCAGTCCCTGGGTACCCAGTACCAACTCTTTGCAGGCTTGAGATGCAGCTGGTTGGCTGGTGTTGGCACGCTTGCTTGAATCAGAGGTTAACTTTTTTGTGCATCTATTAGCTACTTGCCATAACTTTAAAGCAATTATTTACAGTTCCCCAGGTGCAGGACAATCCGTGCATTTGCTCACAGTTCTGCAGACAGTCTCGGGCGGCATTTGGACTGAAACTCTGGGGTAGTTGGGACAGCAGAACTCGGGATCTTGGGAAGCCTGAGACATGAAACCGGCACCCTGCAGCTTGGATCTTTTGACTTGCTTGCAGGTCTAGCAGATTGTCGCCTTTGGACTGCTTGTTGGCTGGAGAATAGGAGCACAACGCAAGGCTTCCTAGTCCACAAGTGAACCCAGACCCAGGAGTGACCCCACGGTCCAGATCCCTAAATAGGTCCAGAGTGCCCTAGCACCCAGGCACGGACCCGTGGCTCCCTGTGGCCCAGTCCACCCCATTCAATAAGGGATTGCAGTTCTCCTACCTGGCTGCAGGTGGTGGCTGTGATGCTTGCAGTCTCGGTCTTTTGCCTAAGCTGGAATTAACAGCACCTTGATGCAACGATGCTTTCATTAGATTCTGCCTTGCAAGTGGTTATTGCTAGAAACACACAGTCTCTTGAAGCTTCAGACCAAGCTGCCAACTTTACTTTTGAAGTTTAGACACATCCAGATACTAAAGGCATTTTCAGCCACACTGCAATCCTGGCATCCGTGGCCCTTTCAAATCAGGTCACAATCTCTGGATGCTCACTGGAGACACAGTCGCAGTGAGACTGGGTTACACAGAATGGGTTCCTCCGAGGACCCTGAACCTGGCACTGAGATGTAGACCTTTACTTGAGCAGTCCCATGCTACCAGGCATCAGTTTTCTTCACCATGCAGGTGCTCACAAACCAGAAGAGGCTCTCTCTTCTCCTTTTGAAGATAAACCTGGCTTTACTGGCAAGCCCTTGCATGTCAGGGGGACTCCCATACCATTTATCCATAAACCAAAACCTTCCATAACCATTCCTTTAGCTGAAACCCTCCCAGGTTATTCATTTAACCTTTAAACCAATGTCCACTCCCTTCCTCGTGACGTCGAGTCAAACCAAGGTAACAAACTTTAGTACCTCCTTGAACCTTTGAGCAGAACTTCTCACTGATAAAGTGTCTTTTCTCACTGCTCTCACTCATACAGTATTTGCAGCTCTCTCAGCTGGATGTTGCTGGGCCCTGCAGCTCTCTCTGAGATGAACATGACACAACAGGATTCCTTGACCAAAGTTCCTACTAAATGGGGAAAGGCAAACGTAGGCCCTGGGGGACAGGTAGCTGGCAACCCCCAGGCAGGCCCTTCCCTAATCTTGCAGCCCCATCCTTCTGCAAAGGGCTGGAACCCCCCTCCTTTTGGAGGGGCTCCTGTCGAACTGAGACCAGAACAAACAGTCCTGGGATAGGCACAAGGGAATCTTGAGGAGGGAAGGAGTGATGGGAAGCCACTGACCACTTAGCGTCAGAGGCCACAAACAAGTATAGGGCTTAAGGGCAGACTAGATGGGCCTAGCAGTCCTTATTTGCTGACAATTTGTATATTTCTATGTCCTTGGGTTTTGGGAGTTCTCCGGCAGTTCCCCATTGGCTGAAACCACTATCCCTTCTTAAAATTAATATGCAACCAGCTGTGCAAGCCCAGTGGCACTGAGGGTTGAGGTGCTGGGTGCCACACTTCGTGCCATGCCAGTAACCCAGGTTCAGGAACGGACTCGGACCGCCGGGGGTCGGCAAGGGAGGGAAGGGATTGAGTATCCAGAGGACTGCTCTCCCTTCCCTGGGGAGGATTCTAGGCTTTGCGCCACTCCTTGGTGGACCCTGATGGAGATCAGAGCGGTGCCTTAACTTGGGGGGGAGCGATGGTGGACGTCAGCACATCTGTGCCAGGATGTCATTGCATGTCCACGCTCCTGAGGGGAAACCACAAGACTAAAAATCTCCGATGGGACAGGGAGGTGATGAGGGCTCCAGTGACTAAGCCCACATCCCCAGCAGCAGACCATCCCTCCTCTTGTCCTCCAGGGCTTCTACCGGGCCAGACCCTCTAATCTCAGATAGGCCACCAGGTAGGCAAGCGGACCCTCCCCAGGGGATGATCCGGGCCCTCCCCTGGGGGGTGATCTTGGGGGGGCTGGAAAGTCTTGGTAGGGTCCCGGAGGAGGGGGGGTCTTGGCAGGGAGTAGAGGCGTAGGTCGAGTGAACACCTCCGAGAGATGCCCTGCCCTACGGAGCATAAAGTACACATAAAAAAAAAAAATGCAACCAGTTCCCTCGATGCCTGTTTGGTCCTGTAAAAGGGTGCCAAGTATTTCCCCAGCTTTCTCCCCCATAACTCCTTTGAACAGTCCCATAAGCCTTTCTGAAAATCCTGGCTTCTGATTGGCTCTACTGAAGTCACAAGGCTGCAGATATGACTGCTGATGCAACATTTTAATGCAGTCTCTATGCTGTCCCCACTTTTTGGTTCTTGTGCAGCTAAAATAAACATTTTCATTATTCCATTGCCCCCCAGTTCACTAGCAGGCTTTGCCCCCTATCCTCCGCTGCTGAGCTCAAGATTTTTGTCTTTAGCCCCCCTGCCTGTCGCTAGCTCCGATTTGCACTGTCCTCTGGTGCTAGGCAGGCTCCCTGATTCATATTAATTTGCCCCTCATTAATATTCATAGACTGGATCGCTAGCACTGATAGGCACTCTTTATTTAAAATACTTCACAGCTCCTCCTGTGCGTCCTCCAGTCTCCGGCCCCCGTACTGCCAAACTGGAGGACCGTGATCACCGAAGAGGCACCCGTTCGGCTGCAGGAATGGCCAAAAAACAACAATGCACCACAGCGCACGTGCGGGCTGACAGACTGCACCAAAGTACATAAACAGCATGGCTGCCCCGCACTTCACTCTTCCGGCCCCCATTCACTGAAAAAACAAATGCGGGGCTGGACAGAGGACCCAGGGGCAAACTGGACTCAGGCCAGACAGAGGGGCGGGACCGCGGGATATGGAGGAATGGGAGACACCAGGAGGCCCCCCCCCGAGGGGCAAATTAAGGTACGCCCCTGCAGGGGGGGATTACACTCCCCCTCACCTTAAATGCTTGGTGTCCATGCCAAGCCCATGGCATAGCCTGGAATTCCATCATTGGCATTCAAACAAATCTTTAAACATTTAACATCCTGAACTAGACATGTAGGTTCCTAACTAATATAGCTAATCCACAGGACCTGGTCTAGACAGTAACCGACTATCTGCACAATAATAAACATTTGCACACAGACTCTGAGCTTTAAGAGGTGTTACCATTTTCCAGGGACCTTTGGCATTTAAACAGCAGCTGGCGCCTTCAGGAGAACTTTAACAAAACTTAATATTTAGACACAGTTCAGCTTGTATTTCACATTAGTGCTGTATTTATCCTCACCATTATTTATTACTGAGGTCATTTGCATGAAAACAGGATATTTGCTCCTGAGGAGTTCATCTGTTCCTACTTCTTTCTCCCTTCTGGAAGTCATAAAGCACTACTTGTAACATCATAGTTACTGTCATAGTAATAGATTGTGATGTCACAATGGAGGATTGTGACTTCAAGTAGGGAGTAAGCTATAGAGGCAGTTGAACTCGAAGGACTAAAGATCATGTATTCATGTTAATTTCCTCACTTATAAGTAATGGCGATGAAAAATCTATAAAATATATATATAATGCAAGCTGAATCATACCTAAAAATTATGTTTTTTACAGTTTTCTTTGAGGTGTCAGCAGCTCTTTAAACTTTAAGCTTGGCACAAATATTATTACCAATTCTCCTACTGGTCACTAGGGGGTGATCACTTCCCTAAAACCTCATCGACTGGTGATGAACAGCCTAGTCATAATTGGTGCTAAACCACTTTACCAGTACTTTCCATAGATTTCAACCATTTTCAAGGGTCACCACCATCTTAGTGAGCAGGGTGGGGGGTCCATGCTGGGCATGACTGGAAACAGGAGATCCCACTGGTGCCTCTGTTTATGTAACCCTACTACCTCTGCCTTGCTGGCCAGTACAAGGCTGAGGGGCCTGGGTTCCCATTTTTGATATTACAGAGGTTCTTTCTCACGACAGAATAATAAACTAGTGTGGTGCCTCCACCCAGAGTACATTTTTAGTGAGTACAATATTTAGCAGCACAACCATCTGGGATGCTGTGCCTCCCCACCTCCTCATATAGTCACCCCACACATGGAATTACCATAAACGCAAACCCCCAACTTCAACACTTTGAATTTTCAGTTGATGCTCACAAGTCAAAATTTTCTGAAACAGTTAAAACACCTTTTAATTAGAAGGCGAGAGCTAAGAAGGGATAAATGGAGTACAGGTCAAGAAACATTTGGCAACTGGCACTTAGCAATTGGATTGGCAAACAATCATTTGCATTTTTTAAATTCAAAGACACTTCTAAGGTAAGCCACCCACCAATCCTTTGATGGATTATAGTAGTTAAGCTCTCTGACTAACTAGTTGCTACAGGTTTTTACCATTAAACAAACCCCAACTGGTACTAGTCCCAGGTTCTGATCAAACCCCCAAAAGTCTGTCCCTGGGTACCCAGTACTAACTTACTGCAGGCCTGAGATGCAGCTGGTTAGCTGGCATTGGCATGCTTGCTTGAATCAGAGGTTAACTTTTTCGTGTATCTATTAGCTACTTGCCATAACTTGAAAGCAACTATTTACAGTTCCCCAGGTGCAGGACAATCCCTGCATTTACTCATGGTTCTGCAGACAGTCTCGGGTGGCATTTGGATTGAAACTCTGGGGTAGTTGGGACAGTAGAACTCGGGATCTTGGGAAGCTTGAGACGTGAAATCGGCACCCTGCCAGCTTGGAGCTTCTGGCTTGCTTGCAGGTCTAGCAGCTTGTCACATTTGGCCTGCTTGTTGGCTGGAGAAGCACAATGCAAGGCTTCATAGTCCTCAAGTGAGCCCAGACCCAGGAGTGACCCTCATGGTCCAGCTTCCTAAATGGGTCCAGAGTGCCCTAGCATCCAGGCTCGTACCCGTGGCTCTCTGTGGCCCAGTCCACCCCACTTGATAAGGGATAGCAGCTCTTCTACCTGGCTGCAGGTGGTGGCTGTGATGCTTGCAGTCTTGGTCTTTTGCCTAAGCTGGAATTAACAGCACCTTGATGCAGCGATGCTTTCATTGGATTCTGCCTTGCAAGTGGTTATTGATAGAAACACACAGTCTCTTGAAGCTTCAGACCAAGCTGCCAGCTTTACTTTTGAAGTTTAGACACATCCAGATACTAAAGGCATTTTCAGCCACACTGCAATCCTGGCATCCGTGGCCCTTTCAAATCAGGTCACAATCTCTGGATGCTCACTGGAGACACAGTCGCAGTGAGACTGGGTTACACAGAATGGGTTCCTCCGAGGACCCTGAACCTGGCACTGAGATGCAGACCTTTACTTGAGCAGTCCCATGCTACCAGGCATCAGTTTTCTTCACCATGCAGGTGCTCACAAACCAGAAGAGGCTCTCTCTTCTCCTTTTGAAGATGAACCTGGCTTTACCGGCAAGCCCTTGCATGTCAGGGGACTCCCATACCATTTTTCCATAAACTAAATCTTCCATAACCATTCCTTTAGCTGAAACCATCCCAGATTATTCTTTTAACCTTTAAACCAATGTCTACCCCCTTCCTTGTAATACTGAGTGAAACCAAGGTAACAGACTTTAGTGCCTCCTTGAACCTTTGAGCAGAACTTCTCACTGATAAAGTGTAGTTTCGCACTGCCCTCTCTCATACAGTACTTACAGCTCGCTCTCTCTCTCAGCTAGATGTTGCTGGGCCCTGCATCTCTCTCTCTCTCTCTCTCTCTCTCTCTCTCAGCTGGATGTTGCTGGGCCCTGCAGTTCTCTCTCTCTGTCTCTCTCTCAGCTGGATGTTGCTGGGACCTGCAGCTCTCTCTCTCTCAGCTGGATGTTGCTGGGCCTTGAAGCTCTCTCTCTCTCTCTCAGCTGGATGTTCCTGGGCCCTGCAGCTCTCTCTCTCTCTCTCTCTCTGCTGGATGTTGCTGGGCCCTGCAGCTCTCTCTCTCTCTCTCTCTCTCTCAGCTGGATGTTGCTGGGCCCTGCAGCTCTCTTTCTCTCTCTCTTTCTCTCAGCTGGATGTTGCTGGGCCTTGCATCTCTCTCTCTCTCTGCTGGATGTTGCTGGGCCCTGCAGCTCTCTCTCTCTCTCTCTCTCTCAGCTGGATTTTGCTGGGACCTGCATCTCTCTCTCGCTCTCTCTCTCTCAGCTGGATGTTCCTGGGCCCTGCAGCTCTCTCTCTCTCTCTCTCTGCTGGATGTTGCTGGGCCATGCAGCTCTCTCTTTCTCTCTCAGCTGGATGTTTCTGGGCCCTTAAGCTCTCTCTCTCTCTCTCAGCTGGATGTTCCTGGGCCCTGCAGCTCTCTCTCTCTCTCTCTCTCTCTCTCTAGCTGGATGTTGCTGGGCCTGCAGCTCTTCTCTCTCTCTCTTCTCTCTCTCTCAGCTGGATGTTGCTGGGCCCTGAAGCTCTCTCTCTCTCTCTCTGCTGGATGTTGCTGGGCCCTACAGCTCTCTCTCTCTCTCTCTCTTTCTCTCAGCTGGATGTTGCTGAGCCCTGAAGCTCTCTCTCTGCTGGATGTTGCTGGACCCTGCAGCTCTCTCTCTCTCTCTGCTGGATGTTGCTGGGCCCTGCAGCTCTCTCTCTCTCTCTCTCTCTCTCTCTCTCCTCTCTGCTAGATGTTGCTGGGCCCTGCAGCTCTCTCTCTCTCTCTCTCCCTCTCTCCCTCTCTCTTTCTCTCTGCTGGATGTTGCCGGGCCCTGCAGCTCTTTCTCTCTCTCTCTCTCAGCTGGATGTTGCTGGGCCCTGAAGCTCTCCCAGATGAATGTGGCACAACAGGATTCCTTGACCAAGTTCCTCCGAAATGGGGAAAGGCAAACGCAGGCCCTGAGGGATGGGTAGCTGGCAACCTCAGGCAGGCCCTTCCCTAGCCTTGCAGCCTCATCCTTCTGCTAAGGAGCTGGAGCTCCATCCCACTGGAGGGGCTCCTGCTGAACTGAGACCAGAACCTACAGTCCTTGGGTTTTGGGAGCTCTCTGGCAACTCCCCATTGGCTGAAACCACTATCCCTTCTTAAAATTAATATGCAATCAGCTCCCTCGATGCCTGATTGGTCCTGTAAAAGGGTGCCAAGAATTTCACCAGCTTTTCCCCCATAACTCCTTTGAACAGTCCCATAAGCCTTTCTGAAAATGCTGGCTTCCGACTGGCTGTGCTGAAGTCACAAGGTTGCAAATATGACTGCTGATACAACAATTTAATGCAGTCTCTATGCTGTCCCCACTTATCAGTCCTTGTACAGCCAAAATAAACATTTTCACTATCCCATTGCCCCCCAGTTCACTAGCAGGCTTTGCCCCTATCCTCCGCTGATGAGTTCAGCATTTTTGTCTTTAGCCCCTCTACCTGTCACTAGCCCCTATTTGTACTGTCCCCAGGTGCTAGGCAGGCTTCCTCATTCCTATTGATTTGCTCCTCATTAATATTCATAGGCTGGATCGCTATCGCTGATAGGCACTCTTTATTTAAAATGCTTCACAGTTCCTCCTGTGCCTCCTCTGGGTCTCCGGCCACTGTACTGCCAAACTGGAGGATCAAGACCACAGGAGAGGCACTCATTTGACCACAGGAACAGCCAATAAACAACAATGCTCCACAGTGCGTGCGCCACCAGATTGCACTGAAGTGCATAAACAGCACGGTAGCCCCGTGCTTCACTTCTCCGGCCCCCATTCACTGTAAAAACAAACATGGGGCTAGATGGAGGACCCAGGGGCAAATAGGATTCAGCCAGGCAGAGAGGCAGGATTGGTGGATCCAGGGGAATGGGAGACACTAGGTGGCTCCCTGAGGGGCAAATTGAGGTAAACACCCACAGGGGGGTTACACCAAGGTACAGGGTGATGTATTTAATTTGTGGGCTTTTAATTTATACCTAAGACCGACTAGGCATTTAGGTTGTTGAGCAGGTAAATTAGTAGCTGGACCCTAGTAACAGAAAGATAAAGGGGATAGCTAAGTAGAGTAATAGAGAAGGGCTAAAATGTTAATATGTGGGGAAGGGACATGCAGTGGGGGCAGGGTGAAGTGGGTAGGGTGGTGCTGTGCAGGGGGTGTGGATCAGCAGTGTTTGGGAACTCTCTGGGAGGGGAAGGATGCCTGGTTTGTCATCATATGAGGCAGCTGATGCAGGAGACAGGTGCATTGGTGGTGGTGGGGATTTATAGAATAATGATGGAAGGGGCACAGAGGCTGCAGGGCTTGGGGGCAGGCAAGGACAGTGGGTAGGAGTGGAGCCAAAGCAGGGGAGGGCCAAGCAGGAAGGGGGTAGTAGGGAACAGGAGATTAGGCAGGTTCCCTGGGTCCCCCTTCCCAGCAGGAGTGGAGGCCTGGAGGGAGGGAGTGAATAACAGTGAGAGGGAAAGGTAAGGCAGGAAGGGGAGTGGGTCCAGTGGGAGCATCTCCAGAGTTGACGGTGTGGAACAGATTCCGTCCACTGGACCAGGGTGAGGAGAGGGTGAAAGTGGTGATAAATTATAAGGAAAGGGGCAGTGAGAGGGGAGGGTTGGAGGTGGTGGGTGGGACACCAGGGTAAGTAGGGAGATGGGGTAGGAGGATGTGAGTTCAGTCAAAGAGGGAGAGCAGGTGGTACAGGAAGGGGTGGTGGTGGGCATGGGAGAACGAGGGGATAGGCAGGATGGAGGGCAGAAGGGAAGTGTAGGGGCAGGCCAGGGGGAAGCAGAAGTGAAAGATGGGGGGCGTGCTGGGGGTGGAGGTTCAGGAGGAGGGGAAGAGGACAGTGGGTGTAGAGGGTCAGGAGGGAGTACAAGAAGGTCAGGAAGGAAAGGAGGAAGCAGGTGGGAGAGGGCAGCAGTATGGTCAGAAGGGAGAGAGAGTGCAGGATGGGTGGAGGGTGGTGATCTTGGGGGATTTACTTGTGAAGGGGGTGAGATAGGGAAGGGGCAAACTATAAGTGAGTAGAATGTATGTCAGAGATTACAGCAGAGAGGGTGGGACCTCTAGTAACATAATACGTAGGAGTGGGAAAAGGGAAGCCTCACATTATAATGCATCTGGGTATGAATAACCTTGCAGGATGTGAGGTGGGTGTAGTACAAGAGAGGTTCAAGGAGGTGGGGAAAATCTGTAGGGTGGAAGGGAAGTTAGTGGCTTTCTCAGAGGTGCTTCTGGTCCCGAAGGCTAGTACAGCAAGGAAGATAAGGATTGCTGAATTTATCGAATGACTTAAAATGTGGTGTGAGGCAGAAGACTACGGGATGCGTTGGTGGTTGGGGGGGGCATGGGACAACTAGGACCTGTATGCACTAGACAGGTTACACCTAAGTAGAAAGGGTACAAAGGTCCTGAAGGGAAAGCTACAGGACTTCATGATTAATAACCTAAATTTAAACTGACGGGGGGGGGTCAGCAGGGTGCACAGCGCCCTTAGTCACCTGGTGGAGGAGGTCAGTAGCCCCCCCCAATCAGGACAGCAGGAAGTGGGGAGGGATGGGATGGAAAGAAGAATGGAGGGACCAAGAGAAGATGGGAGTGGAATGGAGCAGGTCAGGAATGGGGGGCAGAGTCATGGTGGAGGGTGGTGTATCTAAATGCCAGAAGTCTGGGGAACAAAATGGCAGAACTGCAGTCATTGTTGGCTGAGGGAGAGATGGAGAGATGGACATTGCAGCCATCTCAGAGACTTGGGCCATGTAAAACCACAATTGGGACCTAGCAGTTCCTGGGTATAAAATTTGCAGACAGAATGGGGGACAGGAAGGAGGGGATGGTGCTGTACATGAATAAGGAGATAACTTGTACCAGAGAGGAAGAGGTGGAGGGCAAGACTGAAGTTTTGTGGTCTACAGACTGCCATCCCAGGATGAGGAACTGGACAGAGTACTGGGATCCCTGATGATAGATATGTCCAGCAGAGGGGACATAGTAATAATGGGGGATTTCAGTCTACCTGGGGTGGACTGTAAAATTTCTGCTACCTCCTGCACTAGGGAACAAGTACTGCTGGATGCTTTCCAGAGTACTTTCCTCACTCAAAGTGTCTTGGAGTTCACTAGGGAGAGGGCCGTCCTGGATCTGGTCCTGTCCAACTGTGCACATGTTCAGGATGTGAAGGAGGATGCGCCACTTGCAGAAAGTGACCTCCACATGATGTGGTTCCACCTGGACATGGGCAGAGGGATGGTCAGGACCAAGACAAGGGTTTAACTTTGGTAGGATGAGTAGTTCTGAAAGGACATCTTTCTTGGATGAGAGTGTGGATGGATGTGGGACAGAAATGGCCCATAATAAAGAATGGATTAATGGTGACCATTAGTGAGTGTACCAAAATCAAAAGTAAGAGAGCTAAGGCCAAGAAGCCCAGCTGGTTCAGCAAATAGGTGGAAAATGCAGTACGGAACAAGAGGGCTGCCTTCAGAAAATACAAGAGTTCTCAGAAGGAGGCGGATAGGGTGGACTACACTGCTGAGTCAAGAGAGGCAAGCAAGGTGGTAAGACAGGCAAAGGCTATCAGAGAAGTACAGCTAGCACAGGAGGTAAAAGTGGGTGAGAATGCCTTTTTCAGGTATAGAAGGGAGAAAAGAAACATAAAAGGATGAGCTTGTCATGTTAAAGAAGGAGGGAGGTTGGGCAGAGGGTAGTGAAGAAAAAACAGAGGTGCTTAACAAGTACTTCTGTTCAGTCTTCACTAGGTAGAAGGATGAACCAGTACCACAAGGGAGCAGGAAGGTGGGGACCAGGAGGTGGGAGGTCACAGATGATGCAGTTCAAGCTGACAGGGTACTCAAGGGCCTAAGGGCCCTAAAGGTAGACAAACCTTTGTGCCTCACATTGAAAGTGTTGCCAGAGATGTTAATACCAGAATTGGGCTCCTCTTCAGACACAGACGAAGTCTTACCCAAGAAGCCCTGAAGGTTGCAGTTCACAGCTCGGTCCTCTCGATCATTGATTATGGTCTAATCATATACTGTGCTGCAACCTCCACATCTCTTAAACAACTCACGGTGGCCCTGAACAAAGCCTGTAGGTTGTTTACGGGTGCTGCGCGCCTCACTCATACCTGTGAGTTATATGCTCAATCTGGCTGGCTCCAACTAAATAACAGGATCAAATATCAAACCTGCCTCCTGTCCAAAAAGCGGTACTTGGATTACTACCCCCGAGCATTGGTTGCCTGCTAAACAAATCCCCTAAGACCCAACACACACGTACCTCAGTTTCTGACCTCCTTCTAGTACCCCACTGTCGGACTGCTCAATACCAGCAATCCTTTCAATACAGAGCCCCCCCTGTGGTTTAATAATCTAAGCAACCAACTGAGCAGTCTTTCTAGTCCGTCCCAATTTAAACTTATGCTTCATCAGCATCTCCTAACTGAAAGCACTTGTGATTGTTACACCTAATTTCCCACTTCTGCAGACACCCTTATACCACTTTTTTCACTCTCTGAGGCTCTTACTTGGCTTCCTGTTTCATTTCACCTCTCCTGACAGAACAATTTCCCCTTTCCCCCTGCCACCTCCTCCCTTACCTCATCCCCCTCCTTGCTCTTATCCCACTGACCCCCCTCCTTCCTGGACCTGTCCAGGCCCTCTGGTCCTCACTCTCCCTTATCTTCTTCCCCTTCATCTGCCCTCCTTTTCCCCTCTTTTACCCCATCTCCCACCTTAGCCTCCCCTTCCTCTCACCTTACGACAAGGCCTCTGGCTGCCATATTTTCTTTTCCTTCTATATCTGGACTCTGCCCTCTCATCTCCCCTACCCCTTCCTTACTTTTCCCCTTCCCCCCACCTCTGATTATCAATGTTGCTTCAAATGTACCTTATGGTTTTCTATGCTTGCTTACAATCTTGAGTGTGTAGCACTGTTCCCACTTAGTTACCAGTTGACATGCTGTGTTCCGATGATACCATGAATGTGTCTGTACCTCCATTGATACCATGAATGTTGTCTATAACTCCCAACCTTACTGTAACCCTTTCCTTTGATGTGGAACCTTTGTAAATGAGCTGCCCCTAGCTCAAAGGTATTTGTAATCCGAGATTTAAATAAAAAAAATAAATAAATAAAAATAAAAAAAAAATTAAATCACCAGGGCCAGATGGCATACTCCCGAAGGTCCTTAGAAGACTGGTGGAGGTTCTGATGGGTCCACTGGCAGACCTGTTTATCACCTCTCTGCAGTCCAGAAACATGCCTCAGGACTGGAGAACAGCCCATGTAGTTCTTCTGTATAAAAGTGGGCAGAGGGATGAACTGAGGAACTACTGACCAGTCAGCCTGACCTCAATAGTGGGTAAACTAATGGAGACTCGTTAAAGAGAGACTGGTCGGTTTTCTAGAGGAAAATGGGCTCCAGGATGAGAGGAAGTATGGGTTTGTGTTGGGGAGGTCCTGCCAAACTTCCATAATTGACTTCTTCGATTGGGTCATTTGGGTCACTAGGACAGTGGACAAAGGCCAGGTGGTTGATGTTCTGTATCTGGACTTCAGCAAGACTTTCAGCACATTGCTTTACACGAGACTGGTCAGGAAGATGGAGGACCTGGGGATGGGGCTAAGTTCACGGGATGAGTCAGAAGCTTGTTGCAGGATAGAAGCCAAAAGATGGTTGTCAAGGGGGAATTCTCAGAAGCAAGGTCTGTGACCAGTGGGGTCCCACAGGGCTCAGTGCTCAGTCCAGTGTTGTTTAACATCTTCATAAATGACAACACACATGGGGTCAAGGGTAAAAGCTGCCCGTCTGTGGATTACACTAAGCTCTGTGGGAGGGTGGACACCGAGGAAGGGAAGATGGAAACTCAAGGAGGACCTGGCTAGGCTTGAAAGTGGTCTGGCATTTGGCAGATGGGGTTTAATGCAAAAAGAAAAAATTACTCTCCTTAGTAATGT
The DNA here is from genome assembly GCA_016271365.2 of Neoceratodus forsteri. Taxonomy (NCBI): domain Eukaryota; kingdom Metazoa; phylum Chordata; order Ceratodontiformes; family Ceratodontidae; genus Neoceratodus; species Neoceratodus forsteri. The sequence goes on from CM057453.1 coordinate 666,248,311, forward strand.
TGTTTCTTCTAATGGAGTCTTGCTATATTATGACAATTGCAGTTTGTCCCACCATTAGAACTGCTCCGGAAGTGAAATAGTTAACTCCATTCCATGAATGGAACTTTGAGCACGAGCTCTAAAATAGAAGCTCTGTCTGTGGAGATTCAAACCTGAACTGTCAGATCTTTGAGCAAAAAACTCACTAAGGTCTGTGTGGAGCTGTAACCTCACACTAGCCAACTGGCTACCTAAATAATAACACCCATTGCTGGTCCCAACACCCAATACTCAAGTCAGGGACCAGAATTACTAATACAATTTTAACAAAATGAGAATAAAACAAGAGGATAATAAAACGCACACCCCAAACCCCAAAAAGGGGTGAAACGCTTAAAAAAGGGCATAAAATAGTGCCCACACTAGGTTGCCCACACCCTACCCAAGTAGAGGTTCTGAGAGCGGCAGGCTGGGGGGGAGGTCATAATATAGCAAGACTCCATTAGAAGAAACAACATTACTAAGGTGAGTAATTTTTTCTTCAAACAACATGAAGTCTTGCTATATTATGACAATTGCAGACTACACAGCAGTACCTCCATGGAGGAGGGGCAGAACCTACTTAGGAATAGGGCTATGAAGAACAGCTGTGCCAACCGAGCATCTCTCTAGCCTGGACATCCAGGGAGTAATGCTTGGTGAAAGTGTACCGTTTTCCAAGTAGCAGCCTGGCATATCTTCAATATAGGGATGTCTCTGAGGCAGCTAGAGATCGGCTGTACCTCTGGTAGAAAGAGCCCTCAAGCCAGAGGGGATCTGCCCAGTTTCTGATAACAAAATTGGATACAAGAGACAATCCACCTGGCAATTGATCTCTAGTGGCAGTTTTCCTTTCCCAACCTCACCAAAAGTGAGGAAAAGTTGGAGGATTCGAACCCATGACCCTGATGCACGTTCTATATAGTAACTAAGAGCCCTCTTAACATCCAGGCTGTGCAATCTCCTCTCAGCAGAAGAGGAGTGTTCAGAGAAAATTACTGGAAGGGAGATAGATTGGTTAAGATGGAAATCTGAAACCACCTTAGGCAAAACTTCCTGTTAGTCCTGAGGACTACCTTATCCCTGTGGAAAGAAATAAAGTCAGTTTCTACTGACAAGGCTTGCAACTCACCTATGTCTAGCAGAAGTGATAGCCACTAGGAAAACAGTTTTCCCAAGTTAGATACTTCAGCTCTGCAGAAAACAGAGGTTCAAGGAGGTTGCATTAACTGGGCAATGCAAACATTAAGTGTCACAGGCAGGGCCCGATCCGAAAAAGTGGATTAGTATGGAGTAATCCCTTAAAAACTTGAAAACACAGGGTGAGCGGAAAGAGAGGATGACTTTCCTGCTGAAACAAAAGCAGAAACAGCTGCCAAATGAACTCTCAGGGTAGCTGGTCTGAGGCCCAAGGAATTAAGATGGACCATGTAATCTAACACAATGGGCAAATCAGCAGATTCTGGGGAAATATGCTTCCCAGCACACCAAATGGAAAACCTTTTCCATTTAGAATTATAAGTAGCCCTAGAGGAAGGCTTCCTAGAAGCCTTTAGGATTTAAAGGACACTCTGAGAGAGGTGTAAGTCAGCAAACTCTAACTCCTCAAGAGCCAGGCCTTGAGGTTGAGGGATTTGAGGTTCGGATACCAAACTCTCCCTGGGCACAGGTTAATAGGTTGTGATTCCTGGGGAGGAAAAGGGAAGATGGACTGTCAGGAACAGAAGGAGGGTACCAGGGCTGCCTGGCCCAATCCGGGGCAATCAGAATCACCCTGCAAGGCTGAGATCTGATTTGACTAACACTTTGAATAGGAGAGGGAAGGGGGGAAAAACATAAAGAAACTTCCCTTCCCAATCCAGGAGAAGGGCATCCAGGGGGACTGAACCCAACACTGGAGGCCTGCAACAGAACAGTAGAAGTTGGTGATTGTCTGGGGCTGCAAAAAGATCTATCTGAGGGGTGCCCCATCTGGCAAAAACTATCCCCAATACTTGAGGATCCAGGGACCATTCGTGATGGCCCTGGGAAATCCTACTGAGAGCATCTGCTAGGACATTGTCCTTTCCTGAAAGGTGAACTGCTATGAGGGAAGTGTTCAGGGAATAGGCCAGAGACCATAACTTCATTGCCTCGGTGCACAAGGCCGAAGACCGAGTGCCCCCCTGCTTGTTGATGTACCACATTGTTGTGGTGTTGTCTGTTCTGACTTGTACCACTTTGTTCTGAACAGATGCAGAAAACGCTTGAAGAGCTAAAAAGACAGCTCTAAGCTCCAGCAAATTGATGTGGAGCAGAGATTCCTGGGGATCACACTCCCTGAGTGGAGAGGTCGCCATGTGGGCTCCCACCCCAGGAAGGAGGCATCTGTAGTGAGAGTCAAAGTGTGAGCAGGGGAATGAAGGGGAACCCCAATCTCAAATTGCTCTGATCCTGCCACCACTGGAGGGCCTGGATCAAGGTTCGAGTCACTGGGACCAACTTGGAAAGGGGGTCTCTTCTCTGAGACCAATAGGCTCTCAAGTGAAACTGAATGTCTCGTCTGAAATCTTGCTCCCTGCACAACAGCTGTGGATGCAGCCATGTGCCCCAGGAGCTGCAGAAAGTGTCTTGCTGGTCGAGAGACCTGCAGAGTGAAGGAGGAGGAGGCCAGAGCCACTAAATTCCTTACCCTATCTAAGGGAAGAAAAGCTCTGGCTAGGTTTGTGTCCAATTCTGCCCCTATAAAGGTGAGTACCTGGACTGGTTCCAGAACCGACTTTGGTAGATTTAGCAGAAAGCCCAGGGGAGGTGAGAAGCTGCTGGGTGACTTGCAGGTGAGATTTTACCTGTTCTGGGGACAGGCCTACAATGAGCAAGTCGTCTAGATAGGGAAAAACAGCAATCCTTGCCTCCTTAAGTGAGCCACTGCTACTGCCAGACATTTTGTGAATACCCTTGGGGCAGAGGTAAGGCCGAAGGGCATTGCTCTGAAGGTAGTGACCTGAGGGCAGTACGAATCTGAGGTACTTTCGATGGGAGCTTCTGATAGGACGTGAAAATAGGCATCCTTGAGGTCCAGGTAAGCTAACCAGTCCCCTGGCCTTAGAGAGGGTAAAATCATTGCCAGAGTTACCATTTTGAACTTTGGTTTCAAAAGATGCTTGTTCAGATATCTGAGGTCTAAGATGGGCCGCCATTCTCCTGTCTTTTTTGGGATAAGGAAGTATCTGGAATACAGACCCCTGCCTTGGTGCAGGGGAGGAACCCTTTCTACTGCTCTGAGAGCCAACAGGGTTGAGACCTCTGCTTCTAGAGCAAGGGTCTCTGAAGAACTTGCAGGTAGAAAAAACCTGGTTCTCATCCTGGGAAACTTTATGAAGCTGAGAACCAGACCCTGGCTTACTACTTCCAGAACCCACTTGTCTGAGGTTAAAGACGCCCAGTTCTGACTGAAGTAAGCCAACCTGCCTCCTACTGGTAAAGGAGAATCGGCCCTGGGCACCCCATTAGGGTGCCTGCTTAGCAGGTGCTTTAGGCTGAGGGGTGGGAGCAGGCCTGCCCACACCCCGTCTGCCTCTGCCTCTGAAGAAGCCCCTCTGAGCATAAGCAGAGGAGGCCTGAGTCTGATAAAAAGGCCTGTGAAAAGGCCCTACCCCTACCCCTGGGGGTATGCCTCTGGGGAGTGGCTTGCCGCTCCTTAGCTTGGGCACTTTTGTAAGTAGCCCTATATTCATCCATCTTTTTCATGTAATTCTCTGTCTGCTCCCCAAACAGAGAATTTCCCACCACAGGAAAATCCATAGCCTTAGTCTGGGTATCCTGTGACAGGCTAGTAAACCTGAGCCAGGCCAACCTACGAAAAGCTACAGATGTGGCCATGACTCTAGAGGAAACATCATTAACATCCACAGCAGCATGAAACTGCACCTTAGAAACCTCAATGCCATCGGCAGCCACCTGTTCTAGTTCGCTAGCCAGCTGGCCATGGGCTTGTTTGGCTAATTCCATAACAGTATCCCATCTAGATTTCTGATACCTTGCTACATAAGCCATATAATTTGCTTGCCTGAGTCCCAAGGAGGCTGCCATATACTGTTTTTTTGCTATGGCATCAATCTTCCTGGAATCCTTGTCAGGAGGATGTGAAGCCAGGGGAATATTAGCTTTATCACAGGCTGCAGCCTGTACTACCCCAACATGACTGCATTGCTGTGAAAGGAATCCTGTATCAGGACCTGACAATGTGTACCTTCTGTCCATCTTTTTATCTACAGGAGGCACAGAATTAGGAGTTTTTAAATTTTTATTGTTTGTTTCCAAAAGACTTATGCAAAGGAATAGACAATCTCCTAGACTCTGGTATATCCATAATTTCTACAAAATCAGGTTCCTCTTGCTAATCCACAGCTTCCTCCCATGGGAGCTGGAGGGATTGAGCAACCCTTTTTATAAAACAGAAAAAGAGAAGGGGACTCAGAAAGCATAGGGGGAGATTGTAAGGGTCAGTCTGGGGAGATGTCCGGTTCAGTGGGCACACCCAGACTCTCTCAGTCACATTCACACTGATCATCTTCATGCCCCCCCATGCTCTTGGTTCATAAAAATCTCCAACATCATATTCCTGAACCGGTGGAACCGGCTGAACCAGCCTTTTACCAGACAGTGGCGGTTCGGACGGAACCGGAGAAAGTGACTGTACAATTTGTATAGCTTTTGCTAGTTCTGCAGCAGTTGGAGAAGGAATTTTGGACTCCATACCTACTGATTTTCCCTTTTTTTTTTTTTAGTTTACTTTTGCCCGGGGAAGTCTCGCCCTGGTCAGAGGGAGACCTCCGGTCTGCTGCTGGCACTGAACCGGGCTGGCCAACCCGGTCAAGGGACCTTTGGCCTCTCGTTTCCTGGAGCTCGCCCACTCTCTTATCCAGGGTGGCTGCAGGGAATTTTACAAATCTGGCAGTCTGAAATGAGGTGGTCAACCCCAGACAATACAAACATGTGTGTGGGTCAGCCTTCGGCAAAGGCTTCCCCACAGACACTACAGTGTTGAAACCCAGTGGGCCCGGTTTTTTCTTTTGGGTTTCTCAGACATGATGCCAGCCTAACCAAGAAACTTGCCCTTTTAACGGCAGTGCCAGGCAAGACACTCTTATTGGTTCCCAACCGTGTCACGGGTCATGGAAAAAACCGTAATGAAATCCGTTTTTTTTAGAACCGATAAGAACCCGGAACCGCACTCTAAAAGCTTTAAAATGCTTACTCTTCAAGGTTTTAACCAACCTGATCAGTTCGAACCGAACCGATAAACATTTACAAGTTCCACACAGAATAAAACCTGTCTATTACTTACAATACCACAGACAGAGCTTGAACCGATCGGTTTATGTTAAAATAATTATACCATGGTTTAATTTAACCGAGAAAATACTGTTTAAACCGAGAAATGAACAAAGCAGTAGGAGAAATCTCCGGAGCGACTGTTCAGTGAGGCGGAGTAAAGAATCTGACAGTTCAGGTTTGAATCTCCACAGACAGAGCTTCTATTTTAGAGCTCGTGCTCAAAGTTCCATTCATGGAATGGAGTTAACTATTTCACCTCCGGAGCAGTTCTAATGGTGGGACAAACTGCAATTGTCATAATATAGCAAGACTTCATGTTGTTTGAAAATTTAGTTATGCAGTTGGAGGTGAAGAATCTGGGGATCAAATACTGGCTGGGTGGTGTAACTGTAACCAGGTCAGAAGAAGAAGAAAAGAACCTGGGAGTAATAATCACAAGTGACTGGAAACACTCTGCAGACTGCAAGACAGCAGCAGCCAAAGGCACCAACAAATGCTATGTTGCTCCCATGTAAGTGGCACTTCAAGGCCTATGAATGCAGGCAACCTTTCTTGGGAGTGGTGAGGCCCTGGAGGGAGAATAGACTCAGGGACTGAAAGACCTCTACCTGGGCTGCAGAACTGCGCTGGGGACCTTGCCTGAGGGGGTAGCCTGGCATAGTCACCTGAAGGGAATCCTCATACGTTAGAGGAGTGACCTGGTCAGTGCTCATAGGGGGATTCCCCTGGGTGTGGAGAGTGGAGTCATACAGTGCCTATAGGGTGGCCGCGGTCCTCACCATTGCTGGTCCAGTGGCTTCAGGGAGAACTCTGCCTCAAGTTGTCATCAAACTCTGTGCTGGTGCCATCTCCATCACTAGGTTCAGGGTCGATGATGACCTTGGAGACAGATTCAACCCCGTGACCATGACCAGCAGCACTCTTGGTGCCAGGCTTGGCACTGGCTCCAGTTTCAATCCCAGAGCCATCACTGGCACTGTGAACGGTGCCAGGGCTAGGGACGACCCCAGGGACAACACCATTACCTGTGTTGCACCAGATGCTGGGCCCAGGACCAGCACCATGGCCATTACTGGAGGTGTCCTTGGTGCCGCTAGCAACACTAGCAGAAAGAACAGTTTCCACCTTGGGAACTAGATGCACAACAGCCCCTGTGATGATTCCTCCTCCGACTCTTCTTCTCAGACTTTGGCATCACAAAACAATAAAATAATAAATCAAGAAAGGCACTGTGAGTAAACTTCAGTGGTAATATAGGTGGAAATTCAATGATGATGAGTGAACCGAGGTGCTGTGTTGTTCCCACGGTGTACACTTTATGGCATGAAGAACATAACTGAGGTATGTGAGGGAGCCGGCAACGGTTGTTGGCTGGTGTATGCATCACCATGTGAGGCACACAGGTGCTGTCAGTAACCAAAGTCATCTCCCTCCCTGCAAAAAATTTGCTCCTGTGGGATCCTAGTGCATACAGTCCCAGACCCATAAGTGGGAATCAATGGTGAAGATTGATTCCTGAAAGACATGATAATTCTAGGGGCATGGAAACAGTTCACTATCTACACTCTGGCAGTTCCACTGGAACAGGCTTTCTGTCAGATTTCTAAGCTTCTCCCACTACCTGGGCAGTATATCCCTCAACTCTGCCCTGTGACATCAGATCTTTCTTTCTGCTGGAAGAACAGGTCCCCTCTTAGCAGCTCCTGCTTTGGTTGTTGCACTTTTGGTGATAATTTCTGAAGTGTTTTTTTGGCTTAGTTCTTAATTTTTCAACTCCCCTCTATGGACCATGGAGCTACACAAACCAGGATTTAAGTTCTGTGTTCAGTGCTGCCAGAAGACGTTGGTCACCGACCTGCATGACATGTGCCTGTACTACCTGAGCAGGCAGCATGACATGGCCTGGTGCGACTTATGTTTATCTGTGCTTCCAGAATCCCTCAAGGATTGGAAGCACTGGCTTACCCTCGGCCCCTTCATAACAGGATCCAAAAAACTTGTGCAATGGCTGCAAGCAGGCCTTGGCAGCTACCGGGTCGGCTGCTCAGCTCACAAACTTCCAAGAGCAAGTGCCAGCTGCTGTGGTGGGCACCTCCTCGACCTTGGTGCTTCTCCTGGCTAGATGCAGCATTGAAGAGTTATTCACAGAAGGCTTCCGCAAAATGTGCATGGTCCTCCAGACCTTGGGGAAAAACCTGGCCACTGCAGCAAGAAACACAAGTGCCATCAGCACTGGTCATGGGACTGGGAGAGATCGAGATCCTCCTGATCCCTAGACTCCCACGACCACTTGATTTGGTTATGGCTCCCTCTGTTGAGGGTAGGGTTGAGAGCTGCTCTGTATCCCTTTTGGGCTTGTCCACCTTGACTCTGATCAAGCAGGCCATCAAGATTTTCCTCGAGCCTGTCGACCAGTTGTTGAATGAGATCTACAGCTCAGTCTCACAGACCCCAGTTCTCCCAGTCCTCACTCAGGAGGATGTGGCCTGTTGAGTATCCCCAGATAGGTCACCTCAGGAGAGGCCTCCACTACCAGCCAAACCTCTGAAGTCTCTTATGCTCAATCTAGCGAGGCATGTGGTCTACCATGACCTGTTGGAGGATTCTCCTCGATGTCGACAGTCAGGTTGACAGCTGAGGTTCAGGTCGAGGTCTCGATCAAGATGATCCTGTTCTCAATCCCACACAGCTGGGAGACATTGCTGTCCAGGCTTCTCAATCTCCTCAGGTGAGGAGAGGCACTATAGTGGATGATGCGATGGCACTACGAGGAGCTCCTTTGGCAACAGTGGTTCATTGTGGGGCAGGGTAGGGCTTTACCTTCTGGACCTTCAGTCACCTGACAGACACCAGTCATGCCCTCACCAATCCACACTTTGCAGCTGCTCCACACAACTGCTTCTCCACCCCTGACAGTGGAGCCACCACCACTGCAGTCCCGACCAAGGAGGCCTGCTTGGCCACTGACTTGCCAGGGTGGTTGTCAGTGGAGATCACCTAATCCAAGGATTATTGGGTTGTCCACAGCAAGAAACATTTGAGTGCTGTTTTTGAGGAGTCCTCAGTGACTCTGATCAGTCATCCATGGTGTTCTCTTGGACTCACATCTTTGAGTTAAGATCGATCGAGAAGTTGACCACTGACCATGGGACGGTGTCATTCAGGGCTCTTCTTCAACTCATGTCAGAGTCCATGAATGGCCCTCTGGAGCCTTCCAAAAGAGGGCTAAGTATCCCTTTACAGACCTTGTAGATAAGGACGAATCCCTGGGGGGTTGCCCTTCACATGACTGAGGCCATATGGGGACTGGTCCTGGAGCTCAATGCCTTGCAGAGCCTAGCTGCATCTGTCTACCTTTATGGCAGACATCCAGCACAAGCTGGCCAATGTTCCTCTTCTGGGCACTAACCTGTTTGGCCCTGAGGTGGAGAGACATCTCACTGTGTATAGAGAAGTCCAGTGCCACCCTTGACTCTGTGTCATTGTACTGGAAGGACCAGAAAATGAAGCCTAAGAAAAAGGCTTTCCAATACCAGTCCTTTCAGCCACAGCTGCTCAGCAGCAGCACCAGTAGGGAAAATATCTGGCCTGGTGCCTGAAACCCAAGTACGGTGGCCAAGGCTCCAAGTAAGGTGGGGACAGGGGGTAGTGGTGCCCCTCTGGCCCCAGCAGCTGGTTTTCTTGTAAAGGCTGAATAGTGACGGATTGGGAGGGTGTCATCCCTCTATCCATCCTGTCTCTGTCTGCACTCCCAGTCAGGGTTCGGTTATGCAACTTCTTGCAAGGCTGATCTGCTATTACAATGGACACGTGGGTGCTATAGGTGATAGGCAGATGGTTGCCTCTGGATTTTGAGGCTCTCCTGCCTTACCAACTCCATGCTCCTCAGCAGTCCAGGGTGTCACTGGACATGCTGTCTGCTGTTTAGGAGGAAACTACTCAGCTCCTTATGAAAGGAGCCATAGCTTGTGTCCAGGACACCCTGGCCAGTCAGGGTCATGTATCCAGGAACTTCCTGGTTCTGAAATGGATTCGGGGTTGGCGCCACATACTGGATCTGTATGATCTGAACCAGTTCATGCTGAAGCACAAGTTTCTGATTGTGACTCTGAATCAGATTCTTCCTTCTCTGATGCAGGGCATGTGGTTCTGCTTCCTGGACCTTAAGGACATGTTCTTCCACATCCCAGTCAGTCCATCCCACCACCGGTACCTCCAGTTCCAGGCAGAAGGGGTACTGTACCAGTTTCAGGTCATGCCCTTCGGTCTCTTGCCTGTGCTCAGGGTTTTCACCAAGTGCATAGCGTGGCAGCCTTCCTGCGGTTCAAGGGTGTCAGTGTGTATCCCTACCTGGATGACTGGCTGTCAGCTGAGCTCTCCAAGGAGATCATTGAGAGGTCCAGAGATCGGCCTCTCCAGACCTGCTGTGACTTGGGCCTGCTGGTCAACCTGGACAAATCCAAACTGGTCTCCCCTGTGTAATCATGTTTATCAAGGTAGAACTAGACTCCCTGCAGGCCAAGGCCCACCTCTCTGCAGACCATGCCTCGGACCTTACCTCCTTTGCTCAATCATTTCAGGTTGGTTCTTGTGCCCTGCCCAGGATTTCCTTTGACAGCTGAGGTACATGGTGTCCTGCACTAGCATGGCCCATTGGGCCTGCTTGTGGATGTGCCACCTGCAGTGGAAGTTTGGTTGTTAGTGGTCCCAGTGCCTAGGCCACTTGGACCTGCCAGTCACATTGACCCAGTCAATGTGGGACACCATCCAGTGGTGGTTAGTCACAGAACATCAGGAGGAAAGAATCCCATTTGTCCACCCAGAACCATCTGTCACACTGATGGTGGACATGTCTCCAGTGTGGGGGGGGCACAACTGGGGGACCACAGATTCTGGTCACCCCAGGAGTCCTGTCACCACATAAATCTGCTGGAGCTCATTGCAGTGTGGCTTGTTCTGATGGCGTTTGCTCCTCTAGTCAGGGGTCAGGTTATGCAAGTCCAGATGGACAATACTACAACATGTTCTACCTGAACAGGTAGGGTGGAACACACTCTCTTCCCCTGTGTCAGGAGGTCCTCCCCACCTGGACCTTCGTGCACAACCTGGGTGCAGATCTCTGGGTGATCCATGTTGCAGGCATGAACAGTTAGCTGACAGATGCTCTCAGCTGGGTAGGAGAGATGTCACATGAGTGGTCCCTGAATTAAGAGGTGGTCAACCACCTGTTCACCCTGTGGGACACTCCTGTCATGGATCTTTTGCCGCTTGGGAGAATGCCAAACTGAGGTTGTTTTGTGCCTGCCCCACACAGTCTGATACACTATTGGAGGATGCCTTCATGAAGCCCTGGACCATAGATCTTGTGTACACCTTCCCTCTCTTCCCCTTGATCCACAAGGTGGTGGTCAAGGCCCGGAAGGACAAAGCATGGATGATCCTAATAGTTCCAGACTGGCCCAGGTAGTTCTTGTGCCAGATCTCCTCAGCTTCAGCAGCAGACCTCTGTGGCACTTGCCTCTTCACCTGGATGTGCTGACCAGACAACAGATGATTGCCCTGCATTTGGACCTGACATCTGTGCATCTCTTGGCCTGGCTCCTGAGTGGCTAGAGTTTCAGGCTTTGGATCTGTTGGAAGAAGTGCTCTATACTGTCAAGGCCTCCCAAAAAGAATCAACTCAAAAATGCTATGCATTTAAATGGAAGAGGTTCTCCATATGGTGCTAGGACAAGGAGTTTGATCCCCTGGCCTGCACTGTGGCAAGCATCTTGGAGTATCTTTAGTCCCTTTCTCAGTCAGGCCTATGAGGAACGACCATTAAGGTGCACCTGATGACCATCTCTGCTTACCATGCATGAGCTGGTAAGCTGAGGGTGGCCTAGAAGGTGGTCAGGTGCTTCTTCAAGGGTCTTGATCACCTGTCCCCTCTGGTGCGTGAACCACCACCACCACCTTCATGGGACCTACTACTGGTATTAGCTAATCTCATGTGCTAGCCATTTGAGCCTACGCACAGGTATGAGACATGATGACTGTTGTGGATGATGGCCTTCTTACTGGCCATAACTTCAGCCAGAAGGATTAGCAAATTTCAGGTGCTCTTGGTGAAACCTTCATACCTGGTCTTCCACGCGGTAACCCAGAGGTAGCTCCCTACCTCTGGGTTACTGCGCCTGGATAGGAAAGCATCATGAAAAATGTATATACTATCTCATCCTTAACTTGTATCGTCCTCCTCAGCTACTGCATAAATAGTATTAAAGTAACACATCACAACTCCTGGAACAGTCCCTCCACTCCTCCCTCCCCATGCCACATATGGCCGGAATCCTCTCTGGTGCTCCTTTACATCCCCTGTCTCCCAAAATGGGACACTGCATTACTAGGGCTCCTGGCTTAATAAGCACCTCCACATACCTCAAGGTTTATCAGTAACAGGAATGCTCTCTGCACGTGTCTCATTAGGGCTCCATTTCTCAATCCTCCTCCTCCTGCTTGCTTGTGCAGGTGACATTGAAACCAACCCTGGACCCACCTGTCTCATGCCTTCCCCACACATTACACTGTCCCTACCTCAGATCAAAGGACTAAAAGTTGCTCATATTAACACCCGCAGTATTCACCCAAAAATGGCGGAACTGGATGCCTGGGTCAAGCAGATGGTACCGGATGTTCTTTGTATGTCTGAATCCTGGCTAAAGCCAGCCATAAAGCAGCATGAGGTGGACATACATAGCTACAGCTGTCTAAGGAAAGACAGGATAGGAAAACGGGGCAGTGGTGTCCAACTATACTTCAGGTCTAATCTGGATGTCACTGGACTCCCTAATCCTGGTGGGGATACGCCTATAGATGACTCACTCTTTGCCTCTCTAACACTTGGAAATGTCAAGAAACTGACCATTGGATGTGTTTACATGCCCCCCAGTACAGCCTCCTCCAGTCTTCCCTCCCTCCTAGAGTACTTAGATACGCTCCCTGGCCATGACCTCATACTCTGTGGAGATTTTAACCAGGACTGGCTGCACCCAGATGCCATGAAACTGCTTGCAACTCTGGCTGACTCATGTCTAACCCAGCTCATACAAGCCCCCACACGCGTCAACACCAAATCAGGGAAACATACATTACTAGACTGGATAGTTACAAACTGCCCAACGAGGATAAAAGCAGTCGGTGTACTCTCTGACTGTCTAAGTGATCACTTACCTACCTTTTGTGTGTGGAGAAACAACTACCCTAACCCCCCTCCCAAGATATCGTTAGTCCATGACATGTCCAAATTTGCTGCAGGCCACTTTGTCACCTCCAGTACTAACACGGACTGGTCACTCATTAATGCCCTTCCGGACATAAAGCATGCCCTAGATTTCTTCATCACAACTTTTACACACATAATTAACCAAAATGCACCCCTGAAAAAATGTAGATCAAAAGGTACTAAGGCACCATGGCTCACTAGGAAAATTAGAATGCTTATGTCACATAGGGACAAAGCCTGGCAAACCTACAAAAAGAGTGATCTACCCTCTGACTGGCACGCCTACCGACACCTCAGGAACAAATGCAAACAGTTCCTTCACAAAGCTAAGCGCTCACACTTTAAATCTCTCCAAACGGAGAATCTCTCTCACCCAAAGATTTTCTGGCGTCAAATTAACTCGCTATTGAAAGGGACAACTGCCTCCACCCCAACTCAGTCCTCGCCAACAGCTCTACCCTCACTGACTCTGCATCCATAGCAACAGGATTTAATAACTTCTTCACAGATCTTGACAAATACACCTTACTTTTCCATAATTCCTCCACCCCTAACCAGGCCCCACCTTATAATGTGGCCATTGATGGGTGCCTGGAGTTCCACCTGAAACTTGCCATGCTCAAAGAGGTCCAGAAGCTACTCCTAAACCTTAATCCTGACAGCTCGACTGGACATGACTCTCTAGAAGCAAAATTTCTCAAGTTGGGAGCAACAGCACTTGCTCGCCCGGTCCGAGATCTCTTCAACCGGTCCTTCTTGTCCAACATAGTACCTGATAAGTGGAAGATTGCAGTGGTAGTACCTATACATAAGGGAGGTTCCAATACTGTCGTCGACAGCTATAGATCTATATCCCTCCTCTGCCACCTAGCAAAGATACAGGAGAGCAAAGTCTACAACCACCTCCAAGGCCAATCACACTACCTTCTATCCCCCTAGCAACATGGATTCAGAAGGAATCACAGCACCCAAACTGCTCTGATAAAAGTAACAACAGACATATACCATGCCACTGATGAGGGCCATGCTACAGGTGCCATTTTTGTCGATCTTACTAAAGCATTTGATCTGGTAAACCATGATCTCCTGCTCCACCAGCTGCAGATCCTAGGTCTGGATAACAATGCCTGGAACTGGGTAAAAAGCTACCTATCCTGCTGCTCTCAGAGAGTCAAATGGAATGACTTCTTTTCTGAACCCCGGCATATGACGTATGGAGTACCGCAGGGATCCATCTTAGATCCACTTCTATTTTCCCTCTTCATTAACGAACTCCCCCGCTCTTGTGGTGGTGCCTCAGTGCACCTTTATGTGGATGATGCCATTATCTATCGCTCCTTATCTAACTCTGACACAATTAATAGGGATCTTGCCAACAACTTTGCTTCCCTTGGGGGCTGGTTCATCTGTTGTCAGCTGGTCCTCAACACTAAGAAAACTAAATGCATGCTGTTCTTCCGACACCCTTCTACAAAAGACCCTCCACCCCCCCCCAATATCATATCAAACAAGGGTGACACCCTGGAGACAGTCGTGTCCTTCAAATATCTGGGCTTCACCCTGGACACTGCACTCTCCTTCAATTTTCTTGTCTCCAACATTGTCAGATCTATGAACCAGAAGCTTGGGCTGCTCTATCGAATCCGACCATTTCTCACTCCTGACTCCAGCCTAAGAATTGTCTCCGCATCACTCTCTCCCCTCCTGACCTATGGAGCCCCTCTGCTGCTTGCTACTAACTCCTCCTTTCTCTCTCTCTCTCCTTTCCCAGGTCTACCATAGGATTGGGAGGTTCACGCTGGGAGCCAACTCCCGCTTGCACCACTGCGAAGTCATCTCTTCTCTGGGCTGGTTAACCTACGAATCTAAATTGAGGTACTTCTCCATGTGCCTTATTTATAAATTTGTCCATTACTTCACGCCCCGTGCCTAAGGGATATAATAAGCTTAAAACAAACTCCTCGCACCCTTCGCTCAGCATCCCTACCCCTGCTGGAAATACCCAAACTGCGCTAATCCTACACTAGGAGGTCCTTCTCATTTGCTGCTATCTCTAGCTGGAACTCTCTTCCTCCATGTGTCCTGAACAGTACCTCTCTTCCTCTATTTAAGTCCAACCTATATGCCTCCCTTGTCTCCCCCCCTCCTCCTGCTCCTGTTCTCGCTGATGCACCTCTGCGTTTACAGTCCCTGCTACCCTATCCCTCTCCTCTTCCCTTCCAGCTAACCCTTTCCCTTTATACATTTATAGCACTATGCTCCTTCCCACTTGTTATAGCACCCAGGCTATGTAGCATCTATGCCTGGTTATAGCTCAATATGGCTATATACCTCATATATATACATACCAATTGTACATGGAATTGATGATGCTTCACAGATGTATTGCATTTACTGTCTGTATACTATACTGCTCTGTGATACCTGTTGTCCTTCTATGAAATGTAATATATACAATGTAATATATATGTATATATAACAATTGTACATGGAATTGATGATGCTCCACAGATCTCTTGCATTTGCTGTATGTACATTGTACTGCTCTGTGATGCTTCTTGTTCTGCTATGAAATATAATGAAATGTAATGTTCTACTCTGTGATACTTATTGTAATCCTATGTAACATGTGACCCCGGGTCGATCCTGAAAAAGGGACTTCTAGTGTCTCAGTGGTCTTAACCGGTTAACAAAATTCAAATAAATAAATAAAAATAAAGGATAAGCTCATCCTTTGCACCCACCTGAAGTCCTTCCCGAAGGTAGTATCAGAGTTTCACCTTAACCAGATGATTAACTTTATGGTATATTTTACCAACCCATCTTTGGAGGCCAGTTGCAGGCCCTGTACTCTGGACCTGTGGAGGGTGCTCTCTTATTATCAGAAGCACATTGCTGGAGTTGGGGGTGAGGCTCCCCAGGTGTTTATAATATATTGTGAATTCGCGTCTGGCAGATTGGCAGTTAATCGGAGGATTGGCAGAGGATAACATTCTGCATTGACCTCTGCTGTAGGTTGGGTGGTAGGGAGCCTCATGTAGGGCTTAGGGCTCATATCACCAGACATACCGCTCCTCATTGGCTGCCTCCACAGACATCCCCATACAGGAGATCTGTAGGGCTATAGGGCTATACCTAGAGGACAGCACACACCTTCATATCCCACTATAGCATCAACCTAGAGTCCAGTTGGGATGCTGCTTTTGGGACCTTGGTTTTCCAATCGCTGTTCACTAAGTAGGGGTACAGGCCTTGCCCCCTCCACCCGGAGAACTGCTAGGAGTCTGCCAGAGTGTGGATAGTGAACTGCCCCTAGAAAGATAGGCTACTCACCTATAACTGTTATTTTAGGAGTGGTATACAGTTCCCATCCACACAATCCACCTGGCTTCACCGGGGAAGTGGCACCTAGATTCCTGCTCCCAGCGTGCAAAGATCTGATGTCATGAGGCAGAGTCCAGGTATATACCACCCAGGTCCTGGGAGGAGATTAGCTTAAAGGCATCTGACGGAAAGCCTGTTCCAGTGGAATTGCCAGAGTGTGGATGTGAACTGTAAAACAATGGTTACATATGAGTAACCTACCTTTATGTACTTACCATAATTGTTGATCATCTGGAATATATTCACAATTGATTACCACTGAAGGGTCTGGGGCCAGAGGCACTAGGACCCCACAGGAGAAATATATTTTTTTACAGGGAGAGAGCTAATGTGAGGTACTGACGGTGCCTGTGCACCTCATGTGGTTCTGCACATCAGCCAATAACCAATGCTGGTTACGTCACACACCTCAGTTCTGTTTGCCATAAGAGAAACAAAGATGAGAGAAGCAAAAGAGAGGGACAGTGACTTTCATGCCCAAAGGGATAGGGAAAGGATATCAGAATACAATAAACAACAAAATAGAACCCTGCTACCAACATAGGATAAAAGGCTGGGAACACTAGGTAGCACAAGGGTAGTTGGGTCTGTAGAGAGTCAGAGCCTCATACTGCTAGCCAGACAGAAGGTGGATAGTGGGCCAGGAGAATGGGGCAGCATTCCTGAGCATGTGGCTCTGGCAGGTGCAAGAGGGGGAAGTCCAAGAATGGCACCCACTCGCAAATAAGATGGCATAATGTGCCAAAATAGAAAAATTACACATGAACTCCTGAAAATGGGTCACTCCATGCTACCGGATAGAGATTTGATTACAACATGTGAGATAACGATGTCCCCCTTTCTTCACATCAGAAAGAAGAAATGTGAAACTTTGGTGCATCTGGAGTTGCAGGATTGGACAGTCCAAAAGAGTCGAGATGTGTTCATCTCCCCAGGCACCACTAAGGGTACTGGGTCAAGGCCCAGAGCACAGTGAAAAGAGAACAAGGGGGAATACCAACCAAAAAAGTTTGACATGGCCAGAGAAGGGATTACACTAACATGACCTGCTTCTTCTACAACCGCATGGATGTACCCTCTGTGAAAGCTAGTGCATTGATCCAAAAAGGTGTACAGCACCCTCCCCCCATGTACAGAGCAGCTGCTCAGCAGAGTTAGATTGGAATATGCCCAGGGCACATTTTGTATTTAGCAACTAATAGGGATATGCTCACAGAGGGGATACACCCTGGGCAAGGAGAAGGAGGACAAGAAAGAAAAGGGTGAGGGAAGGGGCTGCCTTCTCCATAAAAAAAATATTTTTTTTTCTGATCGGTGAGAGGGTCACTAAGGACTATCACCCCATTTTTGTTTTGATGACAGCAGGGCACCAAGACTGCCTAACACTCTCTGTTTTGTTTCTGTCATAACAGGGTAGGAAAAACAACCCCAAACAACCCCACTTAACCTGCAAAACCTCATATATTGTAAAATTTAATGTATTACTTACAGTTGCTTGGAGGTCATCTGTTTTGACAATTAAATCATCCAGCCGTTCTCCCCTTTCCAAAACTTTGTCAATATTCTGTGTCATAATATTTTTCACATCGTCAACTTGACTTTGAAGGGTTACAACCTTGCTAGCATTCGGATTTGCACTGTAGGTTGCCTGTTGATTAAAAAAAAAAAATAGAAACAGGGTACTTTACATTGTATGGCATGCAGGTGATGTACAATATAGCAGATGAGATTTCCAGATAAGATTTGATAAGCAACTTCTTTATTTTTTATTATTTTATTGGGTAGGTTTGTGTTATTCAGTTGTTCAAAGCATTAAATGGGGTGTGTTGGGGGAAGGGGGGGCAAGTTGCCTGATCTTAAACTAAATCATTGTTTGTTACACTTTGAAACTCACATCTCAGCTGAAAATATCATCTACAATGTTGTGTTGCCGTATTCCATAGTTCTTTGTTATAAGCACTGTATTCAAAATAATATACCTAACCAAAATACAAGGCTGTAATCCCAGTTCAGGATCATAACACAGTCATAGAAGTCAATCAGAATGGTGTGGCTCAGGGTTGATATGGGGACAAAAAATGAAAGTTATGTACTTACCGTAACCGTTGATCTTGCTGAATATCTTCTCCATAGATTACCCTTTGTGGTTCTTAGCTGGAGGCTGTAGGACCTAGCAGGAGCCAGAACTTGTCAGAGGGCTGGAGGCACTGCAGGCACTGTGTGCACAATATTGACATGATGCTGCATGCACATGCTAGCCTACAGCGGTGCCAGCCCCCAACCGCCACAGTACCCTTTTTACCAAGACAGCGAGCAGCAAAACCTAGGGAGACCTACGCACTAACATAACAGCATAGATAGCCTTGATGGTCCATCTAAGGAGGGCCACCAACCAGTAAAACAGTATCTTCACAGCCAATACACCTGGGGGGTTGAAGACCAAGAATACTGGATTGAGTCTGGTGGAGGGTTAGAGGGTATGGTACTCTATGGAGAAAATATTCTTGAAGATCACCAGTTACGTAACTTTCATATCTTCTCAGAATCAATCTTCTCTATGGATTCCCACCTGCAGATCCGAGTACCAAGCTCAGACAGAGTGCCCTGGACTAGGCAAGTAGGAGCTTAGGGCTCACTCAAGGTAAAATCCATAATGACTGTCCTGCTGAGCATGGCAAGCTGCCTGGCATGGACAGTCAGGGCATAGTGTCTAGAGAAATGTATGCACTGTGCTCCAAGTTGTAGCTCTGCAGATGTCCTAATGGACACAGAGCAAATCCCTGCCAGGGAAGTAGCAACTACCCTGGTGGAATGTGCATGAGCCATGCCTTCAAGTTTTACCTGTGCCACAGCATAGCAATAGTGAAGGTTTCCTACAATTCTGATAGAATGCTCTGGATTGAAACAGCCTGATCTGTCCAATTGGGGTTGAAAGATATGAAAAGATTGTCTAGACCGCCCAAATTTCTTAACTCTATGCAGGTAGAATCTACGGACTCTCTTGACATCCAATGAGTGAAGAGATCTCTCTCTCCCTCATTCTGGTTTTGACACAGGGGGTAGGCAGCACTATGGGCTGATAAAAATGAAACTCCAACACTACCAGGAAGGAACTTGGGGTACGTACAGAGTCAAGAACTTTAAAAGACACTTTGCAGTAGGCTTGAAGGGCTTGCAAGTGAACATTTCCAACACAGGGTTGAATCCCAAGGAGCCACTAGCTCCCTGATGGGAAGCCTTGTGTGTGAAGGATGCCCGTGAGGAACTTTTTGAACAATAGCAATTGTACCACGTAGAGGGTGCCAACAGGCCCGTATAATGCTAGAACAGCACACAGATAAAAAAATTACTCACCTTAATAATTGTGTTTCTTCTAATGGAGTCTTGCTGTATTCTGACTTATTGCAGTTAGCCCCAGCACTTGAACTGCTCCGTAGAGGATAAAGGTAAATTCTATTCAGGGCATAGAATGTTGAGCTCAAGTTCAGTTCAGACCTCTGTCTGCTGCCCTTTAAAATGTAACCATCAGATTCTTACGAGCTAATACTAATTAACTAACCCAACTATGAGGAAATTGTAAAGTTTTACTAGCCAAATGGCAACCAAATATTTTGGATCCCCCAAAAGACTCAAGTGGAGAAATCCAAAATCAAAAACCAGGTAGTGAACAAATTATGACTATCAAAATAATAAAACATAACCCACTCCCCCTCTCTAAAAAGAGGGAGAGCCCAAATGCACCCCTGGGGTGCTACACTGCACCTGCCAGCCCACTTCCCAAAAACCAGGTTCTGAGTGGGGAGGCAGGGAGGGATGTCAGAATACAGCAAGACTCCATTAGAAGAAACACCGTTACTAAGGTGAGTAATTTTTTTCTTCAAACAACATGAAGTCTTGCTGTATTCTGACTTATTGCAGACTACCAAGCAGTGCATCCATGGAGGAGGGATTCGAACCTATTTTGGGAATAGGCTTTGCAGTACTGCTGTACCAAACCGAGCATCACTCCTAGCCTGGATATCCAGAGAGTAATGCTTGGTGAATGTATGGACTGTTTTCCAGGTGGCTGCTTTGCATATCTCTAGTAAGGGAATATTCCTGGCAGCAGCCAGGGAAGCAGCTGTACCTTTAGTCGAATGAGCCCTCAGGCCTGAGGGTGGTATTTTGCCTAGCTTTTCATAGCAGAATTGTATACAAGAGACAATCCACCTGGCAATAGTTCTCTTAGTGGCAGGTTTGCCCTTCCCCACTTCCCCATAAATGAGGAACAACTGGAGGGAGTCAAACCTGTGAGCCTTAGTACGCTCAATGTAGTAGCTAAGGGCCCTTGTAACATCCAAACTGTGTAATCTTCTCTCTCCTGAAGAAGAATGATCAGTGAAGAACACAGGGAGAGACATGGATTGGTTCAAATGAAAATCTGAAACCACTTTAGGTAAGAACCTTCTATTGGTTCTAAGGACCACCTTATCTCTATGGAATGAGTTAAAATCAGGCTCCACTGACAGAGCTTGCAATTCACTGATACGTCTGGCAGAAGTAATAGCTACCAGGAACACAGTTTTCCAAGTCAAGTACTTAAGCTCTGCTGAGGACAAAGGCTCAAAAGGAGATTGCATAAGCTGAGCAATGCAAATATTAAGGTCCCAAGCAGGAGTAGAATCCCTAAAGGGGGGGTTGGTATGAAACAATCCCTTGAAAAACTTACAAAAAACAGGGTGAGATGCCAGTGAGGAGGGCTTTCTCACTGACAGAAAAACAGAAACAGCTGACAAGTGCACTTTGAGGGTAGCTGGTCTGAGGCCTAGGTCATTAAGATGAACCATGTAATCCAGAACTGTAGACAAGTCAGCAGTGTCTGGGGAGATATGCTTCTTGGAACATCAAATGCTGAATCTTTTCCATTTGGAGTTATACATTTTTCTGGTGGCAGGTTTTCGAGAGGCTTTGAGAATGTCCAGAACCCCTTGAGAAAGATGCAAACTTGTATAGTCTAACTCTTCAAGAACCATGCCTTGAGATTGAGAGATTGAAGGTTGGGATACCAGATCCTCCTTTGGGAGGAGGATAACAGATTGTGATTCCTGGGAAAAGATAGGGGAAGATGGACTGCTATGGACAGCAACAGAGGATACCAAGGCTGCCTGGCCCAATCTGCAGCAATCAGGATCACTTTGCAAGATTGTGACCTTATCTTGACCAGGACCTTGAACAGCAGAGGAAAAGGAGGGAAGGCATATAGAAATTTCCCTTCCCAATCAGAGCATCCAGAGGGACTGAGCCCAAGACTGGGGGTCTGCAACAGAAGAGAGGAAGTTGGTAATTGTCTCGGTCTGCAAAGAGATCTATCTCTGGAATGCCCCATCTTGAAAAAATCACGTTTAGCACTAGGGGATCCAGAGACCATTCGTGATGGCCCTGGGAAATCCTGCTCAATGCATCTGCTAGCACATTGTCCTTTCCTGGGAGGTGGACTGCTACCAGAGAGGTCTGGAGAGAATAGGCCAGGGACAATAATTTCATGGCTTCCGTGCACAAGGCCATAGATCGAGTACCTCCCTGCTTGTTGATATACCACATGATGGTGGTGTTGTCTGTCCTGACCTGAACCACCTTGTTCTGTACTGGTTGTGAGAAGGCTTGCAGGGCCAGATAAACTGTCCTGAGCTCCAGAAGATTGATGTGGAGAAGAGACTCCTGAGTGGACCACACTCCCTGGGCTGTGAGAGTCCCCAGGTGAGCTCCCCACCTTAGGAGAGATGTGTCTGTGGTTAGAACCACCGAATGAGACTGAGTGATAAATGGGACTCCTTACCTGAGATTTTCCTGATCCTGCCACCATTGAAGAGCCTGGATCAGGGTCTGAGTCACTGGAATAAGTTTGGTTAGAGGATCTTTCTTCTGAGACCAAAAGGCCCTCAGATGAAACTGAATGTCCCTCATCTGAAATCTGGCCACCTGGACTACTGCAATGGAAGCTGCCATGTGGCCCAGAAGTTGAAGAAAGTGCCTTGCTGGTCAAGAAACCAGAAGGTGGAAGTAAGAAGCCAGCTCCATGATGGCCTTTACCCTTACCAAGGGGAAAAATGCTCTTGCTTTGACAGTGTCCATTTCTACCCCTATGAAAGTCAACAGTTGCACTGGCTCAAGAACTGACTTGGGAAGATTGAGAAGGAAACCTAGAGAAGTGAACACTTGCTGGATCACTTTCAAATCTGACTTGACTTGGTATGGAGACTGACCCACTATGAGCCAGTCATCCAGGTATGGGAATATGGAAATATTTTTTCTCCTTAGGAATGCCACTACTACTGCTTGGCATTTTGTGAACACCCTTGGGAGCTGATGTTGGGCCAAAGGGCATTGCTTTGAACTGGTAATGGCCTGAAGGCAGTTCGAACCTGAGGTACTTTCTGTGGGAGCACTGATGGGAATGTGAAAGTAGGCATCCTTTAGGTCCAGGGAGGCTAGCCAGTCCCCTGGCCTTAGAGAGGGAAGAATTATTCCCAGAGTCACCATTTTGAACTTTGGCTTTAATAGATGTTTGTTTAGGTATCTTAAGTCTAGGATGGGCTGCCACTCCCCTGTTTTTTTGGGGGTAAGGAAGTACCTGGAATACAAACTTTTTGCCCCTGTGCATTGTAGGAACTCTCTCTATGGCCCTTAATGCCAGAAGAGATGAAACCTCTGCCTCTAGGGCAATGGTTTTGGAGATACTTGCCGGTGGCAAAGATCTGGCTCTCAGCTCTGGGAATTTTTTGAAGCTGAGAACCAGTGGCTTACTACCTCCAGGACCCACTTGTCTGAGGTAACAGACTTCTGGTCCTGGAAGTAGTAAGCCAGCCTGCCTCCTACAGGAATGGGGGAGTCGACCCGGGCTGACACATCAGGGTGTCTGCTTGGCAGAAGCCTTAGGCTGAGAGGTGGATGCAGCCCTGCTCATCCCCCTTCTGCCTCTCCCTCTGAAGAACCCCCCTGGGAAAAAGGAGAGGAGGCCTGTGCTTGTAGAAAGGCCTATGAAAAGGCCTGTCCCTGCCCCTAGCTTGCTGCCTCTGAGGAATTAACTGCCTTTCCTTGGCCTGTGCACTCCTGTAGGTGGTCCTGTACTCATCCATCTTTTTCATATAATTCTCTGTCTGCTCCCCAAAGAGAGAATGATTAACTACAGGGAAATCCATAGCTTTAGCCTGGGTATCCTGAGATAGGCTAGTACATCTGAGCCAAGCCAGTCTCCGAAGAGCAACAGATATAGCCATGACTCTAGATGACACATCATTGGAGTCCACAGCAGCATGAAACTGGATCTTTGATGCCTCAATCCCATCAGCAGCCACCTCCTCCAGCTCCCTGACAAGCTGGGGGGAGGCCTGCTTAGCCAGTGCCAGTACAGTGCCCCACCTGGACTTCTGGTACCTGGCTGTATAGGCTGTGTAATTAGCCTGCCTGAGTCCCAAGGAAAATGCCATGTACTGTTTCTTTGCCATGGCATCCAGCTACCTGGAGTCTTTATCTGGGTGTGTGTGAAGCCAAGGGTATGTTAGCCTTATCACAAGCTGCAGCTTGCATGACCCCAACATGGCTGCATTGCTGCTACAAGAACTCCATACCTGAGCCTGACAGTATGTACCTCTTGTCCATCCTTCTGTCAACAGGAGGTAAAGTATTTGGAGTTTTTAACAGTTTTTGTGTCTGTTTCCCAAAAGACTTATGAAGGGGAATAGATAACCTCTTGGACTCTGGGATGTCCGTCATCTCCACATGATCAGGCTCCTCTTGTTCCTCAGCAGCTTCTTCTAAAGGGAGCTGGAGGGTTTCTGCCACTTTTCTGTAAAACATAAAGTGGGAAGGGGACTCAGAAAGCCTAGGGGGGAAACACCAGAGGGCCTGTCTGGGGAGATGTCCGGTTCAATGGGCTCATCCAGACCTTCCATTCCGTCATCATCATCATCATCACCATCATAATCATCATCCCCTTCCAAATCCGGTTCATAAAAATCTTAAGGGGCACAATCCTGAACTGGAGGAACCGACCGAACACCTGCCAGAAGGCACTGGCTCAGTCGGAACCAGACGAAGCGATTCAACAATCCTAATCGCTCGGGCAATCTCCTCGGTGGTCGGAACATGCGGTTCTGGATCCGAATCAGCCGATTTTTCTTTTCTCTTTCTTTTTGACAGAACCAATCCCTTGGAATCGGCTTTCCTTTTGCCCGAAGGAGTATCGCCCTGGTCAGAGGGCACTCCTTCTGGTTCGGTCGGAACCGAACCAGGCTGGCCATCCGGGTGAGCGGACTTCTCGGCCTCTTTCTGCCTAAGGCTGCCCAATCTTTTATCCAGGGTGGATTTAGGGAAATTCTTACAGATTTGGCAGTCTGAATCGAGATGGACAAACCCCAGACAATAAACACAAGTGGTGTGGAGATCAGCCTTAGCAAAGACCTCCTCACGCACACTGCAGTGTTGAATCCCAGTGGGTCCGGTTTTTCTTTTGGGTTTCTCAGACATAGCCATACTAATAATAAAACTTACCCTTTACTCGACAAAAGCCAGGCAAGACCCCCTTATCACTTTCTAACCACGTTACGGGTATTTGAAAAAAACATAAAATCGCATTTTTTTAAAACCAATAAGTACTGGTACCACACAGTAAACCTAAAGGAAGAAAACAAAACACAATACACATGAGATAACCGGTTCAGGCGAACCGGTTAAAAGTTTTTATATTACAATTTCCACAAGTTTTTACAGCTAGTCCCCTACCTAAGCACTTACTGTACCACAGACAGGGATCTGAACCAAAAAAAACAATGAAAGGATCGGTAAAAACTGACGACTTTAACTGACTGAGAACCGTGAGCAGAGCAGAAATCTCCAGAGCGACTGTTCAGTTAGGCAGAGTAAAGAGTCTGATGGTTACACTTCAAAGTGCAGCAGACAGAGGTTTGAACCGAGCTCAAGCTCAATGTTCTATGCCCTGCATAGAATTTAACTCTATCCTCTCTGGAGTAGTTCAAGTGCTGGGGTTACCTGCAATAAGTCGGAATACAGCAAAACTTCATGTTGTTTGAAACCGGAAGACTTGAATTCTGAGTTTCCTTTGGTGTGCTGTGAGAACTGCAAAGCACTTTGTAAAAACTCATGGCACAGAGGACAGCCCAAAGGGCAGTACTCTGAATTGATAGTTTGGACCCAGGGTTACAAATCGAAGATACTTGTGGTGGCTTGGGTGCATGGGAACGTGTTGGTAGGCATCCTGCATGTCCAGGGAGGCCAGCCAATCATTTTGATGAATCAGAGATAGAAACATACCGAGTGATATTATCTTGAATTTTTCCTTGAAGAGAAACTTGTTTAACTTCCTTAGATCTAGAATAGGATGCATACCGCCTGTTTTCTTTGGAACTAGGAAGTAGTGGGAGTAGAAACCTTTGTTCTGTTGCTCCTGTGGAACTATTTCTACTGCCCTGTTGTTCAGAAGGCCTTGAATCTTGGAAGCAAGGAGATGTAACTGAATAACTGACAGTCTGGGCTGTCATTTGGGTGGATGAGCCGGAGGAGCATCTAAAAAAATTCAGAGAATAACCCTCACGAATTATCCTGAGAACCCATTTGTCTGAAGTGACTGACTTCCACTGATTGTAAAACTAAATCAGGCACCCCCCCATTGCTAAAGAAGAATCCCCCTCGGACAGCTGAGGAGGGACCTGGGCCGGAATTTCAGAGGGTGGCACTAGGCACTTTCAGGCCCTGTGCCTTCTGCTGCATTTTTTTTTTTGTGGATGAGGGGCTTGGTTTTTGTTGAAGCCCCCCTCTGCTTTTACCATGAAAAGACTGACAGTTATGAAACTGCTGGCGGTTCCTGCCCCGTGAGGGGCAGCAGGGGCCCATCTGGCCATTTTGGTAGCCATCCTGGCTTTCTGTGTGGTCCTGAGTGCCTGCTTCACCTGTGGGCCAAACAGATAAGCCCCATCAAATGGTAAATTCATGACTCGTTGCTGGGCATCATTTGTGAACCCCAAAGTTCGTAACCACGAGTGGTGACGGGTGCATATCCCAGACACTGCTGCTCTAGAAGCAGTGTCAAAGGCATCCATAGCAGCCTTAAGTTGCTGATTATTGGACTCAATACCTCTAGTGATAGTTTGGAGAACTCTGAGGTAACATCTGACTCTGGAAGAGTCTCCACAGTGGCTTTTAGTGAATGCCAGAGTGTATACTCATATTGTGAGAAATAGCCCTGGTAGCTAGCAATACGCATACCTAGGGTAGCAGTGGTGAAGACACGCTTCCCCAAAGAAAAAATTACTCACCTTAGTAATTGCTTTTCTTCTCATGGAGTCTTGCTACATTATGACTAATGCAGTTAGCCACTGCACCTGAACTGCCCCGAAGAGGAAAGAGTTAACTCCAAGAGTCTAGAGTTCTGGCGCAGGCACTTATGCAAAAAGCTCTATCTAGGCAGTTTCAAATGAAACTATCAGATCTTTACCAGAAGCTAACACTAAGCAACAAGTCTGTGTGGAAAGCTCTACACTAGCCAAATGGCTACCTACTAGTAGAAATAACAACAATATAAACCACAATAACAATAATAACAATGAATAATAGTATTATTAGTTACCCCCCTGACAAGCACCATTAGGACCCCCCCTTACCCCAAAGACTCAAGTCCAGGAAGGGGGCCAATATATTACCTAAATAAAATAACCTAGTTCCCTAACCCTAAATAAAAGAAGGTAAGGGAAAAAAACTACAATGGCATGACACAGTGCTTGCACTAATTTGTCACCCCTACCCAAGTAGAAGTTCTGAGAGGGGCAGGAGGGAGAGTGGTCATAATATAGCAAGACTCCATGAGAAGAAAAGCAATTACTAAAGTGAGTAATTTTTCTCAAACACCATGAAGTCTTGCTATATTATGACTAATGCAGATTACACAGTAGTACCTCCATGGAGGAGGGTCAGAACCTACTAGGAAATAGCTCTCGAAGCACAGCTGTGCCAAAACGAAAGCATCTCTCCTGACTGAATATCCAGGGAATAATGCTTGGTAAAAGTGTGAACTGTTTTCCAAGTAGCAGCTTGACAGATTTCCAGAATGGAATATCTCTAGCAGCCGCCAGAGATGCAGCTGTACCCTGGTGGAGTGAGCCCTCAGTCCTGAGGGGTTCTCTACCTAGTTTTTGATAACAAAATGGATACAAGAGACAATCCACCTTGCAATTGTCCTCTTAGTGGCAGGTTTCCTTTGCCAACCCGCCATAGGTAAGGAAGAGTTGGAGGATTCGAACCTGTGACCCTTAGTGCGTCCAAATAGTAGCTTAAGGCTCTTGACGCCCAAGCTGTGCAGTCTCCTCTCACCTGAGGAAGAATGCTCAGTGAAAAATACTGGAAGAGAGATGGATTGGTTCAGGTGGAAATCTGAAACCACTTTAGGCAAAAACTTTCTGTTAGTCCTGAGGACTACCTTATCTCTGTGGAAAGAGATAAAATCTTCTTCCACTGACAGGGCCTGTAGTTCACTTATGCATCTGGCAGAAGTGATAGCCACTAGGAAAACAGTTTTCCAAGTTAGAAACTTGAGCTCTGCTGAGGACAGAGGCTCAAAGGGAGGTTGCATTAACTGAGCAATGCAAACATTCAGGTCCCAGGCAGGAGCTGGTTCTCGAAAAGGAGGGTTGGTGTGAAGTAACCCCTTAAAAAACTTGGAAAACACAGGGTGAGAAGAAAGGGAAGCAGGCTTCCCTGCTGACACAAAAGCAGAGACGGCTGCCAGATGAACCTTTAAGGTAGCCGGCCTAAGGCCTAAGGAATTTAAATGGACCAAATAGTCCAGTAAAATGGGCAGATCAAGCAGACTCTGGGATAATCTGCTTCTCAGAGCACCAGATGGAAAACCTTTTCACTTAGAATTGTAAGTGGCTATGTGGAAGGCTTCCTGAAGCCTTTAAAATATCCAGAACACCTTGAGAAAGGTGTAAGTCAAAATTCTAACTCCTCAAGAGCCATGCCTTGAGATGGAGGATCTGAGGTCCGGATACCACACTCTCCCCTGTGCACAGGCCAGCAAGTTGTGGACTCTGGGCAAGCTCAGGGCAGGGTGGACTGTCAAGGACAGAAACAGTGGGTACCAGGGCTGTCTGGCCCAATCTGGGGCAATCAGAATCACTTTGCAGGGCTGAGATCTGATTTTTACTAGTACCCTGAAAAGAAGAGGAAAGGGGGGGAAAGGCACACAGGAACTTCCCTTCCAATCCAACTGAAAGGCGCCCAGGGGACTGAGCCCAGCACTGGAGGCCTGCAACAAAACAGAGGAAGTTGGTGGTTGTCTGGGGCTGCGAAAAGATCTATCTGAGGGTGCCCCATGTGGCAAAGACCAACCCCAGCACCTGAGGATTCAGAGCCCATTCGTGATGGCCCTGAGAAATCCTGCTGAGGGCATCCGCCAGGACATTGTCCTTCCCTGGAAGGTGAACTGCTATCAGGGAGGTGTTCAGGGAGTAAGCCAGAAACCACAACTTCATTGCTTCGGTGCACAAGGCTGATGACCGAGTGCCCCCTTGCTTGTTGATGTACCACATTGTTGTGGTGTTGTCTGTCCTGACTTGAACTACTTTGTTCTGGACAGGAGCTGAAAACGCCTGAAGAGCTAGAAAGACAGCTCTGAGATCCAAAAGGTTGATGTGGAGCAGAGATTCCTGAGGAGACCACACTCCCTGAGTAGACAGGTCGCCCAAGTGAGCTCCCCACCCTAACAGGGAGGCATCCGTGGTGAGGGTGAGGGAGTGGGAGATGGGAATGAAAGGAACCCCTTGTTTTAGATTGCTTTGATCCTGCCACCAGGATCAGAGTTTGGGTCACTGGAACCAATTTGGAAAGGGGGTCCCTCCTTTGAGACCAATAGGCCCTCAAATGGAACTGAATGTCCCTCATCTGGAATCTTGCTCCTTGCACAACAGCTGTGGAAGCAGCCATGTGCCCTAGGAGTTGCAGAAAATGCCTTGCTGGTTGAGAAACCCGCAGGGTAAAGGAGGATGCCTGGGTAATGAGCCTGTCTACCCTTTCCGAGGGAAGAAATGCCCTGGCTAACTTTGTGTTCAATTCTGCACCTATGAAAGTGAGTACCTGAACTGGTTCCAGAACTGACTTTGGTAAATTCAGCAGGAATCCCAGGGAAGTGAGAAGCTTCTGGGTGACTTGCAAGTGGGATTTTACCTGATCTGGGGACTGACCCACTATGAGCCAGTCGTCCAGGTAGGAAATACAGCAATCCCTTGCTTCTTAAATGAGCCACTACCACAGCTAGACATTTTGTGAATACTCAGGCGAGAGGTAAGGCCGAAGGGCATTGCCCTGAACTGGTAGTGGCCTGAGGGCAGTTCGAACCTGAGGTACTTTCGGTGAGAAGGCCTGATCAGAACATGAAAATAGGCATCCTTGAGGTCCAGGAAGCCAGCCAGTCCCTGGCCTCAGGGAAGGCAAATCATTGCCAGAGTTAACATTTTGAACTTTGGTTTCAAAGATGCTTGTTCAGGTACCTTAAATCTAGGATGGGCCGCCATTCTCCTGTCTTTTTGGGGTAAGAAAGTATCTGAGTACAGCCCCTGCCCTGATGGCAAGGAGGGACCCTTCACTGCTTTGCAGTCCAGAAGAGAAGAAACCTCTGCTTCCAAGGCAAGGGCTTCTGTAGGATTTGCATGTGTGGAAAATGTCTGGCTCTCATCTTTGGAAACTGTTTGAAGCTGAGAACCAGACCCTGGCTTATTACCTCCAGAACCCATCTGTCCGAGTTAGGGACACCCAGTTCTGGCTGAAATAAACCAACCTGCCCCCACTGGTACAGGAGAATCGGCCCTGGGCACCCCATCAAGGTGTCTGCTTGGCAGTAGCCTTAGGCTGAGGGAGGGACGGTTTACTTGTGCCCGTCCTACCTCTGCCTCTGAAGAAACTCTCTGTGCAAACGCAGAGGAGGCCTGAGATTGGTAAAAGGCCTGTGGAAAGGCCTGCCCCTACCTCTGGGAGCGTGCCTCTGTGGAGTGGCATGCCTCTCCTTAGCCTGGGCACTTTTGTAGGTAGTTCTGTATTCATCCATCTTTTTCATATAGTTTTCTGTCTGTTCCCCAAACAGAGAATTACCAACTACAGGAAAATCCATAGCCTTTGACTGAGTATCTTGGGACAGATTAGTGCATCTGAGCCATGCCAACCTACGGAAAGCTACAGAAGTGACCATGACCCTAGAGGAAACATCATTAACATCAACAGCAGTATGAAATTGAACTTTGGAGGCTTCAATGCCATCAGCAGCCACCTGTTCCAACTCACTAGCCAGCTGGCCATGTGCCTGCTTGGCTAACTCTATACTGTGTCCCATCTAGATTTCTGATATCTAGCTACAAGCCATATAATTTGCCTGCCTGAGTCCCAAAGAAGCTGCCATATACTGTTTTCACCATGGCATCAATCTTCCTGGATCCTTATCAGGAGAATGTGAGCCAGGGAATATTAGCCTGTCACAGGCTGCAGATTGAACCACACCTACATGACTACACTGCTCAGTGAGGAAGTCTGTATCAGAGCCTGAAAGTATACCTTCTGTCCATTTTTTATCTACAGGAGAGGACAGAATGAGGATTTTAAAATCTTTGTTGTTTGCTTCCTAAATGACTTATGCAAAGGAATAGACAACCTCCTAGACTCTGTATATCCATCATTTCTACATAATCAGGCTCCTCTTGCTCATCCACAGCCTCCTCTAAAGGAAGCTGGAGGGTTTCTGCAACCTTTTTGTAAAACATAAAATGAGAAAGGGGACTCAGACAGAATAGGAGAAGATTCTAAAGGTCTGTCTGGAGAAATGTCTGGTTCAATGGGCACGTCCAGACCCTCCCAGCCACATATATATTGATCAAATTCCTCCTCCCCCTCCTGTGGTTCATAAAATTCCTCAACATCATACTCCTGAACCACTGGAACTGAACGAACCAACCTTTTACCAACTGTTGGTGGTTCAACAGGACCCTGAGACAGTGACTGGACAATCTGTATGGCTTTAGCTATTTCTGCAACAGTTGGAGAGACAATTTTGGACTCCAAACCCACTGATTTCTTTGTCTTTTTCACTGGGACTGGTTCCTCTGAACCAGCCTTCCTTTTGCCCGAGGAAGTCTCGCCCTGGTCAGAGGGCACTCCCTCTGGTCCAGTGGGTGCTGGACCGGGCTGGCCATCCGGGTCAGCGGACTTTTTGGCCTCTCGTTCCCTGAGCCGGCCCAATCTCTTTTCCAGGGTGGCTGCAGGGAAATTTTTACACACCTGGCAGTCTGACAGGAGGTGGTCAGCCCCCAGACAATAAACACAAGTGGTGTGTGGGTCAGCCTTGGCAAAGGCTTCCCCACAGACATCACAGTGTTGAAACCCAGTGGGCCCGGTTTTTCTTTTGGGTTTCTCAGACATAATGCCAGCCTAACCAAAAACTTGCCCTTTTGATGGCAGTGCCAGGCAAGACACCCTTATCGGATCCTAACTGTGTCACGGGTATTTGAAAAAACCTAATTTTAAAACAAGGTTTTTTTAGAACCGATAAGAACCAGGAACACGCCTCTAAAGCCCAACACAACACTTTAAAGCGTTAATTTCAGCAAACCGATCGGTTCAAACCGAACCGATAATTGAATTTCCACACAGACTTTAATTTTTGTACTTACGGTTTACCAGATAGAGCTTTTAACTGAAATGCGGTAAAATAAAATACTTTGCGGTTCAAATGAACGAAAATACTCGCTTGAACCGAAACGAACCGAGCTGAAGGAGCTGATCTCGGAGCGACTGTTCAGTGAAGCGGAGTAAAGAATCTGACAGTTTCATTTGAAACTGCCCAGATAGAGCTTTGGCATAAGCGCTCTCCCGCTGTAGAACTCCAGTCTCCCTGGAGTTAACTCTTTCCTCTCCGGGGCAGTTCAGGTGCAGTGGCTAACTGCATTAGTCATAATATAGCAAGACTTCATGGTGTTTGAAGTGTCACTCTTACAAGATTCTTTGTTTACCAGATGAGCCGTAGACTCCTGAGGGAGAACGGCTTTGTCATTTTCTGCCAAGACCACTATGGCATCAGCAAAAGCTTGAATGACCAGGATTGGTCAATCCTTAGGGGGAGCATACTTTCTGTCTATGGATTTAGCCACGGAAGGAATACGCACTGAATTGTCCCACACCTTTTGTGAGAGAGTCTCGAAAGAGGGCTGTACCAGAGGAGTCAATTCCACAGTGGTCTTCGGGACATGCAGATATTGTAGGCACAACTTCCCTGGATCAACCTCCGAAGTTAGTAGAGACTTAAAGGACAGGTCCTCGACCAGAAGCTCTGCTGAAGTAGAGGGCTTGCTTCCTACTCTGAGAGATGACTCTTCATCAAAGTCATCGCCTAATCGCAGATCAGGATCAGGCTCAATATCATCTCCTACTAGCCCAGGAGGGATAGTATATAAAGGAAAGGGAGGAAAGAGAACAGGAGGATGAGGTGCTCCTCAAATTGGGGTCGAGAATCCTGGCACCCAAGGCAGTGCTAACTGCGAAAGTGGTGCTGGCGCTGGGTACGGGGCTGGACGTGGCACTGCCAAGACCAGAGTCGAAGGTGGCACTGCAGCTGGGTACCAGTGCTGGCCCCTGCGCTGCAGCCATGTGAAGGGGAAAAGCACAAGAGCGTGGCATCAACGGCACTGGAGAAGGTGCCGCTCGACTAGAAAGACCCAATCACCCTGCCCGCGGGTTCGAAGGCCCTAGGCCCGAAGGGCCCAGGGTAGACTCTGCAGGCTCAGAAAGTCAGGACAACCACCGAACCCACTGCTCCATAAGAGCGGCCGAATGATGAAACTGCTCACTGGGGGGGGGGGAACCCAGGGGATGGGGAGAGACTATGGAGTCGAGGATGCTGGCCACTAGGAACAGAGGCTGCAGGTGACCCCAACAGAGTCAGAGTCGGCCTTTTGTCCCCTGTTACCGATGATCGATGTGCAGACATACCAGAGGGCAACCTCGAGTGTTACTGTTTCTTCTTCGACTGGTGGGATGAAGAAAAGCTTGAGGCTTAGTGGTGCCGGGTTCTCAACGAAGGTCGAGAATGGGCCCACTTCTTTTTGTGCTTTTGGGAGGACAGCCCTTCCCCTGAGCACCGGACTGCTCATAGTCAGAATCCCCCTCCATGGGGCAGAGGACCAGACCCGGCCCTGCTGAAATACAACTTTCATCGAGTCTCCTATCATCCTGACCCTGTTCATAGTGGAAAGCGACTCCGAAGGGTTGAAAAAGACTTCAGTGTTCTTTTGAAAAAAAAAGAAAAAACTTTTTTTTAAATAAATAGATAAATAAATACTACAAAACAAATACTGAATAACTAAAACTGCTGTCACATAGACGTGAAGATTTGACTCCTGGCAGGCAAGCATTGTTGTCACTGAAGCACACTTGGCGGTGGGAAAAAAGCAACTGAGGCAGTTGGAGGGTCGACGCCGAGGTAGCCTGTACGGTGTGAACTGGTCTCGCGGTGCCGCTTCTGCATGGCCCTACCTCAGGTACCGGTCCTCCTGAAGATTTTTGGCTCCTGCTCGATCCTAGCACCTCTGGTGTAGTCCCATTAGTGTGAATGAGTGGTGGAGACTTATATTCAGGAAGATCTGAGCATTTTTCTACATTAAAGGTCATTCTGTTAGTGAATGCCCAACGTTCGATAGTTTTTAAATCATTTAATATTGTTGAAATGCTACTGTCTACCTTGTCTCCTAGTTTAGTATCATCTGCAAATTTTGAAAGGACCTGTCAGGTTGAAAGGTATCAGATCTATATCCATCCATTATTACCCACTGAAGACCTGCTAACAAATCTTGATATTTCTCCACTCTTGACGTTTAAGGTCTACCAGCTGAGACATCTGATCCTGACTCATTTTGATCCTACCCCAGAAGCATCCGAATTGAGTTCCATGGTGCACCACATACAGTACCTAGCAAATCAGCCTCACAGTGTAGCCGCATTATACGACCTTCTCCTCTCGGTAGTTTACCCATCTCATCTGGATGGATCTAAAATCTGGGAACACCTTCTACCGGAGCATTCGATTAATTGAGCCCAAATCTGGAAAGACACACAAATACCACATCCAAGATAGATTAAGGCTCACCCAATATCAAATACTAAATAATACGTACTATACACTGGTTAAACTGGTCAAAATGGGCCATCTCACATCTTCAGTCTGCACTAGATGTGGCAAGATGGAAGGGTCCCTCTTGCACGTCTTCTGGGAGTGTGAGATGGTGGCTCTCCTCTGGGCTCAGATCAAATCTCGTATTAATCCACTACTGGGCCTAGATGGTCTCTTCACCCCCTCAATTTGTATTTTAGGAGACTACGCACCAATAAGGGTAAAAGAAAGAAGGTACCATATATCACTCATCTCTATGGCTGTTAAAAAACTGGTTCTGAAACAATGGATGGACCAAACTATCATATCTCATAAGGAATGACTACATGAATTATCCTTCTACCTAAGAGCAGAATGCATGATTGCAAGCATTCGCAATAAGCGATATTAGTTTAAAAATAAATGGGGCAAACTGGATGCGCAACCCCTTTGAATATCCCGGCCTATGTATTTTCTTCTTGCTTCCCTCTAGGTACTTGTAACTAATTCTGGGTTGCTCCTGAAAAAGGGACTGTCATGGTCTCAGCGGGCTTACCCGGTTACCAAAATTTAAATAAATTAATATAACCCTTCCTGAGCTTCGCTCTCAGGGTTTATGTAGCATCCAACACCTTGGGTGTGTGTAAAATTCTCGTTGAACACACCGCCACATGGATTAGTCTACATGTTTTCATCTGTAGTGTCTGGAGGCCTTTAACAAAAGCTAAGTATTTTGTTGTTGAAGTTATTAGTCATTAACTTCAGCCATACTGTTTCTGTTTTGGAATCAGTAGCTTTAATTTTATTTGATATTTTTATAATTGTGATATCACTGTTAATGTAAATTGCAATACTTCTGCTTATTCGATTCTGACCTTACTATTATAAGTAGAACCCATTTATGTTTTCTTCCATGCATCACATAGGTAGGGAAAATGGGCAGACTAGATGGACCAAGTGGTCCTTATCTGCCGTCAATTTCTATGTTGCTCTGTTACATGGAGAGCACCGGGCTTCAGTAATGAACACCATATCAGATTTTTATTTTTTCATCTGATGGTATGATTTCCAGTTCTACTTGCTTACTATTCATACTTCTAGCATTGTACAGAAGACATTTAATTGCACTTTTGAAGTTCTTTTTTGCAGTATTCTGCAATTTATTTGGTCTTATAGTTGTTTGATTGTTTACCAATGTATCCCCTATCCTGTCCCCCTTCCTATCTAGTTTAAATTAATTTCTTTGAGCTGTTCCCTGATTAAAGATCCCAAGAGATGCACACTTTTTTTTTTATATAGCTCTTTAATCCCCGTCACCACCTCCCGCCTACTTGGAGATGGGGATAAATTGGCGGAGCTGGTAGGCAGCTCCGGCCCCCCTCCTTCCCTCAGAAGGGCTTGGTCTCTGGTCCACTGCATCCCTGCACCCGATCCTTCTGGCAATCCCCATGGGTTACCCCCCCCATGGCAGGGCTGAGGGTGAAGGGCGTGGACTCTGGGGGTCAGCGCGGGTGCTGCAGGGCCATCATGGAGTCCACCAGCACCATTTTTCCTTATTTTCTCCCTGCCCCTTGCCACGGTGGCTCACACGCGTGTGGAGGCATGCGCACGCAGCAACCCGCGGCACCATCCCTATTCGAGTTGCTCCTGACTGCACTACCTCTGGGCTCCCCCCGGGGGCAACCTTGCAGTGGGTGCGGCTGGGTCCCCACTCGGGAGGGAAGAGCTGCCTTATGGCTGTTCAGTCCATCTCCTGGTCCCCCCCACAACCCCCAATGACCTGGGCTCATTCCCGAACCTAGGTCGCCGGCGTGGTGCGAGGTGTGGCATCCAGCTCTTCAACCCTCAGTGCCACCGGGTCAGCTTGCATACCTCTCTTACTTAGATGTAGGCCATCTTTAGCATATAGATTGTCTATTCCTATAAAATAATCCCATGTATCAATAAAGATGCACTTCTCCATTGTACACCAATTCTTTAGGCGGCTCTTAATTTGGCATATTGTCTTGTTTTTTCCTCACGCTGTCTTAAGACTGGCAATATGTCAAATATAGCAACTTTGCATTCCCTACTTTCAAGTTCTTTGCTTGTGGCTATTAAATCATAGCAGATGTCCTTTTTTGATCCCTTTCTATATTATTAGTGCCAATATGTAAGACAACAATGGGGTTTATGCCACAGTTACGGAGAATATCTGGTATTCTTACTCTGATGTCCTCAGTTTGTTGCCCCAGGAAAGCACTACACCATGTTGTTAACTTTTTCTTGAGTGCAGATTACTGAGTCACAACGTGTGATAATTGAGTAACCTATTACTATTGTGTAACATCAACGTTGGCTGAACTAACTACATGGTCTGAATTATTTGATTACTCATTTCCAAGTGATTCAAACCTAATTTTGAAGGGTACACTGTTGCTGCAAACTATATCCGCGCTCCACCCCTTTTGTGTTTATTATTAGATCTGACCATGCACCAATCACTTTCATTGGAATTAAGTTCTTACTTCCCCTTTTCTCTCCTGCTCTACAGTGAATCCTTCAATTACATCCTCAGTGTCGTCCCTATGCCTTTTTCTTTCCATGTTGTTGTCTTCAACAGGTTGTTCTCCATTCAGAAATATATTATCAGTCTCCTAAGACTTTACAAAAGATTCAGTTTTATCTCGGTATTAGTTTTAAGATTCAGCTCTCTAGTTCACAGCAGTCTTCTCTCTCTCTCTCTGTTTCTCTCTCTCTCTCTCTCTCTCTCTCTCCCCCTCCCCTCCTCCCTCTCTCCTCTCTCCCTCTCCTCCCAAATTCTTCTTCTTGCTTTTCCTGGTTCCCATCTTATGTCTCCCACCTGAGGCTCATTTGTGCCCGTCCCTGGCAGGGAACCATAGGATAGACCTATGACCCAGGATGGATACCTGCCATATTTACATCAGTTCTCAAACATACAGCAGTAATTCTAAGGGATATACCCTGCTAGTCTATAACCAATCAGTACCCATTTTAGGCATGAAAATCGAGGTGGACATGGCACATGCTACACCTTACCCAAGTCTCAGTGTCTCTGAATCTCCCCAAGTAACCCTGGTCTGTGTGTTCAGTGAACGATCACCGCTCTGAGAACATTCTTCCTCAGGAACCCTTCTTCCTTGTCCTCAGCCCAGATGGGATCTACTGCTGGAAGCCATGATGCTGCATCACTTGAGTGAGAACAGCCAACAGGCCCTTAAAATCCCAATACAGATGCCAAATAGTGATCTGAATGCTGGAGACTTGGTCTGGAGAGGGCAAATGCCTTCCTAGACTTGGAACCATTGCCAAAAGCTGCAACAGGTAGATACCCTATCTCTTCTTCCTGGAATTCTGTTACCTTGGACCACCCACTACCTAAGGCAGGAGACACATATTTATATCCGGGGATGGGCAGTCCAGCCAGCAAAGAGCCTTGGACAGGAATGCAGCACAGGATGTACCCTTAAACTTACAAATTCCTAGGAGAGAGTATCTCACAGGGCAGTGAACTTAAATACCTTACACATGCTGTAACACTTAACCCTTTAATTTCTCAGAATAGGACAAGACTGAGATCTTAGTGAAAGGGGTAATCCCCTGCATTGCTTGCATGAGGGAAGGATACACTTGTGACATGGCATTGAAGAAAACCATAAGATTAGTCTGGTTGGACTACCCCTTCTCAAAGCCATGTTGCTTGCTGTCCTGGAATCCATGGGACAGTAAGAAGTCAACCAGCAGCTCCTTGATTTTGGTCTCAGTTAGCTTCCTGATAATGGAAGCCAGGCTAACTGGTCCCTGACAAAGCTCCACATGAGCGAAGCGCTGGTGCACCTCTTGTGTGGTGGATAAGTTATGATTCCACCTTTGAACTGTCATCTGTGTGTGTGATACTTCAGATAAAATGTCAGCACAGACTACTTACTTCTCAGCTGTGGAATTTTTCCATTGGTGGTAGTGTGAGTCCAGTATTGGTTGAGCTGTTGTTTTCTTGGGCATACTGTTGTTTCCTGGGGAGTGTTCATCCCTATACTGACACCCAGCTCCAGCTCCACTGAGTGCATGCATCTCTGGACTCCAGTTAACTAGTCTACAATTCCCTGGGTCCCCCATGTCTCCACTGCTTAGTAGGGGGATGATGCCCAAGTCTCTGGGGACTATTTCCATCTCAATCAAGCAGTTGAATATGTCTACCAGAGGTGCCACCTCCAGAGCCAGCCCCAGCTCCCTGAGTACTAGTGAGTGCAATGCAAACCATCCAGTCCTGGTGACTTACCCACCTGCAACCTCTTCAGCCCATTAAGCTCCCTTTTCCCTGTGATACTGCTTGTTTCCATATTGGTTTTCTGCCCTACCTGGATGATGCACTCTAGCAGTGGCCCACCTTCCTTGACTGTAAGGAGCAAATATCAAACAGAAGTATTCATCCAGAATATCGGAGTACCACCTTCACCCATGCCTCATCCTTTCTCAGTCTCTCTATTCCACCCTTGTTCTTTCTCTTTTCCCCTGACATACTTAGAGAAAGCCTTGTCATTTTCCTGCACCCCTTCTGCAATCTAGTTATACCTCTGCCTTGGCCCTGCTAACTGCCTTACTTGCTTCCTTTGTCTTGATAAGATAGACTTCCTTGCTGGCCTCTGTATGTTTGGCCTTGTATACTTTAAAGGCCACCTTTTCCACCTCACTGCTACCCCGGCCTCCATGGAAAACTACACAGGCCTCTTCAGCTGCATTTAAATACTGTTTCATCAGGTTTTTCATTTTTTTAAACTTAACGCTTCAAGACTGCCATGAAAAATGTATTGACATCATTTCACAATTACATCAATAGAGTGAAATACATAAGATAAGTATGACTTTTTGTGACTCATTAAAATAAAATGTCATATGTTATAAACATTACACACTGTACCATAGGGTACAGTAAGACAGCTGAATCGATCATGCTCTTTTGAGGTCATCGTGCAATGCAAATGGCCATTTTATGGCAATCTCAGAGCACTACATTTAAAAAACAATTTCAGTTTGTTTACAAAATTATAAGCTGATGAAAACCATATCTAAATGCAGCTGGTAAAGTAAGTACCGGTTCACATACTGTAGGTACAGCACACTGTGATCTCTGGTGCTGTATTTTAATATTTTTCATGTAATAGGCGTCCTTTAAAAAAAGGTATTTTTTAAATTACATTTAGAGATACACAAAACCAGTAAAAAGAATCACTAGCCAAAATAGGTCACAAAACAAAGAAAATCTCTGATTCTGTGCCTACTATGTTTGCTTTTTTTCTGGAGGGTGTATGTACAAATGTTTTAGTCTGCCCACAGAATGGCCTTGCAAATGAACGTTTCTAAATTACATAGGTATACATTGTTCTGTATACCTCACAACTTTTCCTGATTTTCAGGGACATCCCTAATTTTGCCTGAAATATTTCCTTAGTCCCTTCTGATATTGGAGTTTCTGTCACTAGAGAGTAGGGATTTGAAGCATAAACATATAGGATAGTCTATGGGTGACCATACACTACAAAGCTATTCTTCCACCGAGTGGATACCATGCCGACTGATGACCTCGAGAGCGAAGTTCGAGAGGTCTCCAACTCGGCATTGTATCTACGAGGTGGAAGAATAGCCGAGTAGTATATGGATATCATACACTGTTCTATATAGTGTATGGTGACTGAAAAAAGAAAAAAAAAACACTCACTTTTCCATATTTTGAATCAGCTCTGCCGACTGCCCTTAATTAACAACTGCTGCTGCCCAGCACACGCGCGCGGCACTCTCACACAGCATGTGGACGAATCACAATGTCTGCTGGAGTCCCTTGTATTATGTCGTCTTCACTAACGCAGAATGAAAAGTCGTTCTGCGTTAGTGAAGACATCACTACTGCAGCAAAACAACTTTTTGCAGTGTATGGATTTTCCATACACAACCACATTCCATGATACACTATAATGTCAGATATCAAAGGTACAATAGCTCTCCTTCAGAAAATGCATTGTCATATATTCTTTATGATTCCTGAGTTGGTATTACTGTTTTTAAAGATGAATCCCTGATTTTGGCCATTTGTCCCTGATTTTTCAGGCTTTGTAACTGAATTGTTAGGCAGCCGGTTAAATGGCATGTTGTTTTATCAGTGCTAAAGGCCACTGAAAAGTCAGTTTGAATACTGACTGTAGTCCAACCCTGACTGATAAGAAGTACGTAAGCAGCACTCCACATCCATTCAGAGCCTGAAATAGAAGTTGCTGACTGAGTTGAAATCAGGCAAGATGTAGACAGAAAAAAAACTCATAAAAAGACAATAAAACATCATAAAAAGACAATAAAACATTATTTATTTATGCAAAATGACACAACACATAAACATTTACAACCTCCTTTAAAGGCACTGCACCACTGCCCTGGAATGGGGGGTGGCATGGCCTAGGAAAACATTTGCGTCTAAGGCAATCTCCACTTACTGAGAGCTCCCTTGCATTCAGTTGTTTCAGTGGATGCTTTCCTGGGCTTGAAGGATTTATGGAACACTCCGGAGACCCTGTCATGTTAAAGTAAATAGACACACACTCTCAACTGTATAAATTATTGATGTTTACTGTAAGGGTTTGTCAAAGTTCCTTTGTAGAGGTAATGCTGGATCCAGAAATACCAAATAATTTGCTCCCGATTTATAATCATTAGTCTAGTATTAGTCTCCTGGGCTATGGGTTGCCTCCTTACCCCACTTTCAGACTGTTGCAACTGAACTGCTTCTCTTCACAGCCTGTCATTGAGAATTAATGTTAACCCTATCTCAACTCCAGTGGAATGCAATTTCTCTGCTTTCTGCCATTATTGTGATACTCTCTGTCCCTTCCTTACATGCCCAATGTGTTTCATGGATGGCCTGTCCATACCCCTCAGAGTATGACTTTGCCCGGGGACTCCTATTTCCCCCTCTGTTTTACTTACTGGTGGTTAGCATTTCCTTAACCAGAACCTACCAACCCCACTATGGTCCCAGTCCCAGCAAGGGTCTGCTGGATCATATCCCACATGCAGCCATGTGGGCTGCCTGGGGAATCTCCGATTGGGCCGTTTGGATCCCTTTCCCCAACAGGTCTGACTGTGGGCACCACCCTCACAAGGGATTCAGCTTCTCTTTCCTTCTGCTGTTGAGATGGATCTCCTGCTTTATCTTGCTACTTTAAATATCAGCGTACCTCACTTGCTGTCATCAATTGCGATGACATCAGCATGGGTCAGTCACCAGGACTGCCCTCCTCCAATATTTTCCAAAGTGTCTTCAGGGGAACCCATCACAGGACTGAGGGCCATCAGTTTATATCCCTTGAGGGAACCCTCCCCTGGAGCTCCCACACCCTTATGGTGGTCCCTTTCCTCTCCTCTCTATTGGCAGCAATTCCAATTTAGATCTCTCAGTGCCGGAGGTCTGTCCCTGGTAGCCACCAAGATCTCACTCACTATCACACACTACTCTCAAAGCTACATGGTGTTCTGGAGTTCTGCCGCTCTTATCACCCCAAGACCAGCAGGTAACCAGCTGCTGTCCACAGTGCGCAGGGGGAGTCTTCCCTCCAGTGCCTTCTGTGCCCCAGAACTTCATACTGCAGCCTACCCCCACTCAGGCTGAAACCTGGGCATCAAGCCTCCTTGCTGCTGTAAGGTGAGAGTGAGCACTAACCAGTGTCTATCCTACTAGGTACTCCGGATAGCATGTTAGGTGCTCAGAAACACCCTATGACTACCAGCCTTTATGGAGGCCATGACTGCTT
Organism: Neoceratodus forsteri; assembly: GCA_016271365.2. Lineage (NCBI taxonomy): Eukaryota > Metazoa > Chordata > Ceratodontiformes > Ceratodontidae > Neoceratodus > Neoceratodus forsteri. The sequence continues at coordinate 666,290,267 of CM057453.1, forward strand.
TTCCCAGACTGGCACCCTGCCTAGGATGTCCCAGTCTGTCCCCTGACAGGCAGTAGTACATTGAATGTCAGTGTTCCCTCCCACACTGTTAACTGACTTCCAACTGCATGAGTGCTTGTCACAAGGGCACCCTATTTTATCTGCTCTATAGCTCATCCTCCATCTGTACCCTCAGGGGATGATGCCAGAGTACATGGGCTTATTCTGGTTAATAGTCACCTCTCCCTACTGTTATGAGGGGGGGGGGTGTTATACAATGTACTGGGCTTAACTACATTACAGCAGATACGCTAAGAAATAAAATGCTGCAGTTTTTCTTTAACTCTTGACAACATATTAATGTGTGCATGCGTATGTGTGTGTATGCATGTGCACATGTGTATGCATGGGTTTGATTACAGTTGGTTGTGGTTCAGGCTGATCAGCCTTTAGAGAATCAAACTGAAAGGGTATTTAAATGGTCTTTATATGGTCTAATCCACATCACCAAGCTACTGAGTGAGGGTTTTTCTTGGAATTTAAAACTTTTGGAGACACAGAAAGAGCCTGCAAAGGGAAGGGATGAAGATGGGCCAATATGAGGATCTATATTTTTTGTGGCTGTAGCATACATATATTTTTTTACCAGGAGAGACACATTAAGCTGAAGCTTGTTTCCAGGCGTGACCTGGGAGCACAAGGAAGTTAAGGGACTTGCTCAGGGTCACACAGTATGCAAGTGGGGGCTGTGGGATTCAAACCCAGGTTATGATTTCTGACAATTAGTTGAGGTGGGGGCAGTGATACTACTGTGTATCCAGGTTTACTGACAGCATGGGAGGGGTGTTAGGTAGCACGAAGATGTGACAGTGGCATCTACCAATTGATGATAGGTGGGGAAGAGAGATGGTTCAAAACTGTGATGATGATCTAGGAATTACTGAAAGCTTGGGAGGGGTTGTTTGGAAGTGACAGTACTGTGGACTTCAGAATTGCTGGGTAGGATGGGGGTGTACAAGGGCTATGACTGGTGACTGTGGTCAATCGATCAGATGTTACTATAGGGTATGTCATCAGAGACTGAATACTTCATGACTGAACCAGAGAACAGTGGGGATGTTCACTGCGGCAAGGGCCATTTTTCTCTTTTGCGTGTGTTTTTAAGATATCCTTTCAGGAGAGTGGGAAGAGGAGGGGGCTCAGGTGCCAGAGGTTCGTGGGGTAGGTGTATTGGACTGATTTTCATTAAACTAGTTCTGGTGGGTGGGAAGTGGTGAGTGGAGTGGGAATTATTGAACTGGAGGTGAGGGAAGGCTATTATATGAGAGACTGCATACAAAACTTTGATGGGATTGGGGGAGGACTGGGGGTGTGGGTGACTTAATACAAAGGTGTGGTGGAAGGGGGCTGGGATGCAAGACACATAGGTGAGTGAAGGTGTTTTTTGTGATTTTGAAGCAGTTAAAAAATACACAAAATGCCACTATGTATAGTCTTCACCAGTTGAAGACAGGATAAACTATGCATAGTGACACCATTTACAGCAAAGTTGCAACTACCCATAGTTTTTGATTGGCTAAGTGGACACTTTTATAACATGAAGAGCTATGCAGAGTGCCACTTCATGCTGAATGAAGTCAGGGAACTTTGTGAAGAACTTTGCATTGTTAAGTTTCCTGACTTTGCACATCTCTATCTGGGAGGTCCAGTGGCTGAGGTCTGATCCTGGTGAGACTTGTCAGTCTCCTTTGCTGGTTACTGTAATGTTTACCATTTTTCAGTTGAAGAATTGTATGTGGAATGTGAATGAGATTAATTGCCCAGTTAAAAACAGGAAGGTCCTCTCTTGCCTTAGTTCACTGGTCTGTGATATTGCTCACCTCCAGGAGATGCACTTAACCCCTAAAAATGTTAAGCAGCTACAGGGGATGTGGATGGGTAAAGCATTACAAAGTCTTTATACATCCAGTAGAAAAGTGGAGTATCAGTTTCAAGTTGCAGCTGCAGAACCCTTCCCTTCCCTTCTCTTCCACCCAGATCTCTCCAGAATCTGAGTGTCATTATGTTCTGGTACAGGGCTCTTTGCAAGGAGATTTCATAACTATCGATAGTATATACAGCCCTTAAGACCCTCACCTCCTATTCTTTCCAAAGCTCAGAGCAGTGCTCCAGTCCTGTGCTGACATAACCTGGATGCTGTGTACCAAGGGGCTACTTACCCCTGCCTTGTGGGCCCATACCCAAGGCTGAGAGGCCTGGGTTTCTATCCTGATCTAAAACTGGTTCTTTCCTATAGGTAACATTATTGCACAGTGCCTCCACCCAGAGTATTACTTTAAAGTGGGTTTAATAAAACCTGGTACAATCCCCTGGGATGATGTACCCACTCACACTACCGTATTGTCACCCCACACATGAATAAACAGTCAGCAAAACACCAAACACATATTTCAGAATTAAAGGCCCACTCTAATAATATGTTCACACACCAGACTTATAAAAAAACGGTTAACCAACAATTTATTTACAAAGGGGTGAGGGTTAGAAAGAGTACATTGGAGGTAGAGGTTAAACAAAGGTGCATTTTATGGCGTCGCACAGAATTAAATAATCATTTTGCAGTTTAGATTCAAATATCTATCACAGTGACCACCCACCAATCTTCTGATGTATTTAGGATTAACTTACTATCTAATGGGGGTGCTGTTGAGCACTCTACTGAGCAGATGTAGCTTCTATGAGCTCTGTTGGAGACTATAATTATCTGTAATTTTTTGCAATTTATTGAAGTTTGAGACCCAGGATTTTAATACCATTGGCTTTGGGAGTATATTTTCTACAGAACACTGCCAAATATTGCTATGGGAAAGATGCAGCGAGGAGTCCCTGGCAGCCCAAAGTCACAACCACCAGTAGCTCACCAGGCCGCAGCCTCTGTGCCAACTGACATTGTGGAGCCTCCGTGGAAGGCCCTGCAAATTTCTATCTGGGCGATAGATATGAAGATTGAGGCATTGATCCAGAGGTTTGGGGAGGAAGAAGCAAAGATTGACAATGCTATGAAAACAGCCACTAAGGCAGAAAACTCTGCAACTCAGGACCTGACTGCAACTATGAAGCTGATTCAGGAACATAATCAGCTTCAGTATCGGTTGGAATCCCTAGAGAACACCAATCGGGCCCCAAACGTGTGAGTGGTTGGATTACTGGAGGGGATCGAGGTGCTGGACTTGCTAACATTTTTAAAGAACTGGTTGCCTGAGGCTCTACATTTGGATCCAGAAGTGGGGTCTCAGTTTTTGCCAAAGCCCCAACCACCAGTAGCTCACCAGGCCGTGGCCTCTGTGCCGACTGACACTGTGGAACCTCCGTGGAAGGCCCTGCAAACTTCTATGCAGGCGATAGATATGAAGATTGAGGCGTCGATCCAAAGGTTTGGTGAGCAAGAAGCAAAGATTGAGAATGCTATGAAAACAGCCACTAAGGCAGAAAACTCTGCAACTCAGGCCCTGACTACAAGTATGAAGCTGATTCAGGAAAATAGTCAGTTTCAATAGTGGTTGGAATCCCTAGAGAACACCAGTCGAGCCCAAAACGTGCGAGTGGTTGGATTACCAGAGGGGACTGAGGTGCCGGACTTGCTAACATTTTTAAAGAACTGGTTGCCTGAGGCTCTACATTTGGATCTGGAAGTGGGGTCCTGGTTTATGAAAGTATATAGAATTTGCCCTCGATCGGCATAAGTGCAGAGGGACTTACCTAGGACAGTCTTGTTGATCACCGATGGAGCGGCCACTAAAGAACTGATTATGAGGGCTGTGAGATCCACAGAAAACCTGAATCATGAGGGGCACACACTGCATATTTTCCCGGACCTTGCCTATGCCATCCGGGCCTGACGCAAGAAATTTGGTGACGTCAGGGCGAAGTTGCGAAGCCTGGGTGTGGCGCATTCTCTTCTCATGCCAGCCCACCTCAGGATATACTACGGGGGGAACATTTATCAGTTTAATGATCCTACCGAAGCAGGGAGGAGTGTTGAGAAGATCCAGGCAGAATTTGAGGCTACCCGGGCCGTGGCCCGGCCTGAGTCCGATTCGGAAGAGGAGACAGACACCTGAAGGAATCTATGGGACTTAGGGTACTTCACCTATTATTGTACAGATTGCCTTCATTGTGGTATTTTATAACAACTGTACCAGAGGGTAAATTGAACTTTATTTTGGGACACCTTACAAATATACTGTATAAACCTACAGCTGTTAATAATTGCTATGGGAATTATATTTGGTTAAAAGTAACCACTTTGCCACCGTTTTTTCTTCTTGGGCCTTAACTGGTCATATAATTCTTGAGACAGAAATAAATGTTATATTACAGAGCTCTGAGGGTGGCTATTGACATTATAGGTCTCATGATGTTTGAAAAGGGGGTCTAATCAGCAGTGGTTGTTGAGTCTAACATGTTTGGTAACATAATCTATTATGGACTGACCACCTTCTCTTGTGGAGAGTAGCTATCCTAAATAGCTTACATGGAAATAGTCATTTATTACTGCATATCCCCCATATCCGTAACCTGATTGCCTAGATTGTGGAATCCTGTACCATTGGACAGCTCCTTTATGTAATTTTAAGCTGAAGTCTGGCAAATGTAAATGTATCTCTATGTTTATTTGAACTTCAATAAACAGAAAGTGCAAAAAAAAAACTCACTAACTAACTAGCTGCACTAGATGGTGACATATACATGTGCCCCCAACTGGTACCGGTCCCCAGTCCACTATAGAACCCTACAATTCTATACTTTATCTGGGTACCTAGTACTAACTATCAAGTTGCAGGCCTGTTACTGTTGCAGCTGTTTGGCCAGCATTGGGGCCCTTAAATGCAAATCAGATTTGCTTTATTCCTCCATTAGATTGCATACTAATCATTTAACTCTGAAAATGATGAGGTAGCTCCCTCACTTTGATAGCTTAGGCTTCTTAGATACTGAACTTGGCAAAAGGCAACCTTTAAATATTTGCTGTGCCTTTTATTCGCAGACCAGGGTCTGCTTACTCATGGTTTTGCAGTCATCGTTTAGGCAAAGTTGAAATCAGGTGTTACAAGGTAGATTCAGGTAGTCATAGCATAAATGCATGGATCCTCGTGCCGAGATGCATGGCAAAGGCGTGCAGCAGGCCTTTTACTGAACTGCAGGCCCTTGCAGCTTTAGCAGGTTAGAAACTTTTTTCAGCTTCCTGTAGAAATTGCCCATCTTCATAGGCTGACATCACATTCTGGAAAATAACCAGCACTGGGACCAGGGCCAGCATGCCTCAGACCTCCACGTCTAGGCTATGCCCCTCAGGGGGAAGTGCATATGGCAGTGCCTTGGCTGGTAGCACATTATCAGGCTGACTCCCATGTTGATCAGCGACAGTCTCTTTCCATTCTCTGGCATTCAGTTACTTTAGGCATCACAGGCATTTTCAACCATTCTGCCAGCATAGCAGAAATTGCCCTTTCACAAACAAAATGCAGTTCAAAGACAAGAGGTGCATCCCCAGCCTCAGAGAACACCCCAGTTCAGGCACAATCTCACTCAGCAGAACTTTCTTCTCAAAAGGCAACACACAAGAGCTTAAGGTGTGACTCCACACCAACGTAGAAACAGAGCTTAAGGCATGGCTCCCACCCAAGTTAAACGCTTTTCACTTCAGAGGTTCACTTCACAGTAGCCTCTCACAGGCTGAAACAAGGCAAACACTTATTTTTGTCCAGTTGTCACTTGCAGCTCCAAACTGAACATTACAGGGCCTCACTTGCAACTTCTGGCAGGCTCCGAACTAGCATTACTTCCCTTTCATTCTTGTAGGCATACTAGTCAGTCAGTCCAAACATTTCTCAAATACAGGACCCTTCATGGTCATTCACACAGATGTCCACCCATTCCTTGGTGCTGGATATGCGCAGGATGCAGACAGGCATTAAAACACTCTTGAAATTCTTGGCTTGGCTGCCCCAAGAAGACATTTCTTTACTTGCACTTTTAAAGTAAGTTTACTCACTCAGGATCAATTTAAGTCACTTTCATCCAGCCGATGTTACAGGATCATCAGCATTCTCACTGCTGAGGTAGAAGCTATCTTGTAGCCCTCTCACAACTGCAGGCAGATCCCTTGAACAGCTCTCTCACAGCTGAAATTAAATCAGAATTCTTCTCACCAATGCTTCAAAATGTGGAAAGGCAAATGCCAGACTGGGGAGACAGTAACTGGCAACCCCTAGGCCAGCCACTCCAATTCCTTGAAGCCACATTTCCCTAGCAAGGTGACCAGAGCCCCCATCCCTGTGGAGGGGCTCCTGCTGAACTGACTCCAAGCTGAAAGGTCTCTGGAGTTTTGGGAGCTCTTGGCTGCTCCTGATTGACTGATTTAGTTGTCGCTCATAAAAATGAATATTCATCAGGCTCCCTCGATGCCTGATAGGCTCCTTGTTTAGGCACCAATATTTGTCCCTGCTTTTTCTCCCACAAGTCTTGGCACAGTCCCAAAAGTCTCTAGTAAGAATCCTGGCAATCTGGTTGGCTGCAGAAAGATCAAAGGCTGCAAACATGGCTGCGTTTCAATACAGTCCCCAAACAGTCCATCAGTGTCCCCACAGCAAAGTTCTGGTGCAGCCAGTATGAAAAAATAACTCACCTTAGTAATTGTGTTTCTTCTAATGGAGTCTTGCTGTATTCTGACATTATGCAGTTAGCCCCAGCACTTGAACTGCTCCGGAGAGGAAAGAGTTAACTCTATGCCAGAGCATAGAACGTTGAGCTCGAGCTCGGTTCAAACCTCAGACTGCTGCACTTTGAAGTGTAACTGTCAGAATCTTATGAGCAAACACTAACCAACTATCCCCACTATGTGGAAATTGTAAAATTCACTAGCCAAAAAGGCAACCAAATATTTGGGATCTCCAAAAAACTCAAGTCGAGAAATCCAAAACAAAACTAGGTAGTGAACAAAAATAATTACCCAAACATCTAAATAACCCACTCCCTCTATCTAAAGAGGGGAGAGTGCCAAGTACACCCCTGAGGTGCAACACTGCGCCTACTAGCCCACTTCCCAAAAACCATGTTCTGAGAGGGGAGGCAGGGAAGGAGGTCAGAATACAGCAAGACTCCATTAGAAGAAACACAATTACTAAGGTGAGTAATTTTTTCTTCAAACAACATGAAGTCTTGCTGTATTCTGACATTATGCAGACTACCAAGCAATACCTCTATGGAGGAGGGTATCAAACCTATTTTGGGAATAGGCTCTGCAGTACTGCTGTACCAAACCTAGCATCACTCCTAGCCTGGATATCCAGAGAGTAATGCTTGGTGAATGTATGGACTGTTTTCCAGGTGGCTGCTTTGCATATCTCTAATAAGGGTGTATCTCTGGCAGCAGAGAGAGAAGTAGCTGTACCTCTAGTTGAACGAGCCCTCAGGCCTGAGGGGGACACTTTGCCTAGCTCTTTCATAGCAGAATTGTATACAAGAGACAATCCACCTGGCAGTAGTTCTCTTAGTAGCTTAACACAGTTTTCCAAGTCAGGTACTTGTGCAAGTACACAGTGTCAGTGGCTCAATAGGTAGCACACTTGCCTATGAGGTCGGGCGATCAGAGGACTGTGGGTTCAGTTCCAACATCTGGCACTTGGATTACTATCCCAATACTGACACTGTAGTGCAGCATGAGGGAGGTGCGGCACTTCTGAGGTGCCGTCTTTCGGATGAGATGTTAAATTAAGGTCCCATCTGTCTGGATTGGTGGTAGTTTAGGTGGATGCTAAAGATCCCATGGCACTTATCGAAAAAGAGTAGGGGAATTTCCCCAGTGTCCAGGCCAAATTTCTCTGATTCACTAAAAATAAGACCAACAGCTTAATCTGGTTCAATTTCAGTTGCTTACCATCTGTAGCCCCCCGGTCGCCCCTGAAAAAGGGACTTCTAGGCCCAGTGGGCTTACCGGGTCAACAAAATTCAATAACTAAATAAATAATAAATAAATAAGTACTTAAGCTTTGCTGAGGACAAAGGTTCAGAAGGGGGTTGCATAAGCTGAGCAATGCAAATGTTAAGATCCCAAGCAGAAGTAGGATCCCTAAAGGGGGGATTGGTATGAAGCAATCCTTTGAAGAATTTACAGAAAACAGGGTGAGATGCCAGGGCTTTCCCACTGACAGAAAAGCAGAAACAGCTGACAAGTTTACTTTGAGGGTAGCTGGTCTGAGGCCTAGGCCATTAAGATGAACTATGTAATCCAGAACTGTAGACAAGTCAGCAGTATCTGGGGTATATGCTTCTTGGAGCACCAAATGCTGAATCTTTTCTATTTGGAGATATAAGTCATTTTGGTGGCAGGTTTTCGAGAGGCTTTGAGAATGTCCAGAACCCCTTGAGACAGATGCAAATTTGCATAGTCTAGCTCTTCAAGAGCCATGCCTTGAGATTGAGAGACTGAAGGTTGGGGTACCAGATCCTCCCCTGAGAGGAAGTTAACAGGTTGTGATTCCTGGGGAGAGATAGGGGAAGATGGACTGCTAGGGACAGCAACAGGGGATACCAAGGCTGTCTGGCCCAGTCTGGAGCAATCAGGATCACTTTGCAAGATTGTGACCTTATCTTGGCCAGGACTTTGAACAGCAGAGGAAAAGCATACAGAAATTTCCCCTCCCCATCCAGAATTAGAGCAACCATGGGGACTGAACCCAAGACTGGGGGTCTGCAACAAAAGAGAGGAAGTTGGTGATTGGGGCTGCAAACAGATCTATTTTTGGGGTGCCCCACCTTGAAAAGATCACTTTTAGAACTAGGAGGTCCAGGGACCATTCGTGATGGCCCGGGGAAATCCTGCTCAGTGCATCTGCTAGCACATTGTCCTTTCCTGGAAGGTGGACTGCTACCAGAGAGGTCTGTAGAGAATAAGCCAGGGACCCTAACTTCATGGCTTCCTTGCACAAGTGCCTCCCTGATTGTTGATGTACCACATGGTGGTGGTGTTGTCTGTCCTGACCTGAACCACCTTGTTCTGTACTGATTCCGAGAAGGCTTGTAGAACCAGGTACACGGCCCTGAGCTCCAGAAGATTGATGTGGAGAAGAGACTCCTGAGGGGATCACACTTCATGAGCTGTGAGGGCTCCCAGGTGAGCTTCCCACCCCAGGAGAGAAGCATCCAAGGTTAGAACCACAGAATGAGACTGAGTGATGAATGGAACCCCTTGCCTGAGGTTGTCCTGATCCAACCACCATTGGAGAGCCTGGATCAGGGTCTGAGTCACTGGAATAAACTTGGTTAGAGGATTTTTTTTCTGAGACCAAAAAACCCTCAAATGGGACTGGATGTCCCTCATCTGAAATCTGGCTCCTTGTACCACTGCAATGGAAGCTGCCATGTGGCCTAGGAGTTGAAAGAAATGCCTTGCTGGCTGAGACACCAGAAGGTGGAAAGAGGAAGTCAGCTCTATAATGGCCTTTACCCTTGCCAGAGGGAGAAAGGCTCTTGCTTTGACAGTATCCAACTCTACCCCTATGAAGGTCAAGAGTTGTACTGGCTCGAGAACTGATTTGGGAAGATTGAGGAGGAATACTAGAGAAGTGAGCACTTGTTGGGTCATTTGCAAATTTGACTTGACTTGGTCTGGAGACTGACCCACAATGAGCCAGTCATCCAGTTATGGGAATATGGAAATGTTTTGTCTCCTTAGAAAGGCCACTACTACTGCTAAGCATTTTGTAAACACCCTTGGAGCTGCTGTTAGGCCGAAGGGCATAGCTTTGAACTGAGAATGGCCTGAAGGTAGTTCGAACCTGAGGTACTTTCTGTGGGAGCACCTGATGGGACTGTGAAAGTAGGCATCCTTTAGGTCCAGGGAGTCTAGCCAGTCCCCTGGCCTTAGAGAGGGAAGAATTTTTCCAAGAGTCACCATTTTGAATTTTGGCTTTACTAGGTGCTTGTTTAAGTATCTTAAATCTAGGATGGGATGCCACTCCCCTGTTTTTTTCAGGGTAAGGAAGTATCTGGAGTACAGACCTTTGCCCCTGTGAAGTGTAGGAACTTTCTCTATGACTCTGAGAGCTAGCAGAGATGAAACATCTGCCTCTAGGGCAATGGTTTCGGAGATGTTTGCAGGTGGAAAGGACCTGACCCTCAGCTTTGGAATTTTTTTGAAGCTGAGGGCCAGTCCCTTGCTTACTACCTCCAGGACCCACTTGTCTGAGGTAACAGACTTCCAGTCCTGGAAGTAGTAAGCCAGCCTGCCTCCTACTGGAATTGGGGAGTCGGCCTGGGCTGGCACATCAGGGTGTCTGCTTGGCAGGAGTCTTAGGCCGAGAGGTGGATGCAGCCCTGCTCATCCTCCTTCTGCCTCTCCCTTTGAAGAACCCCTCTGAGAAAAAGGAGAGGAGGCCTGTGCCTGATAGAAAGGCCTGTGAAAAGGCCTGCCCCTGCCCCTGGCTTGCTGCTTTTGAGGAGTGGCCTGCCTTTCCTTGGCCTGTGCACTCCTGTAGGTGGTCATATACTCATCCATCTTTTTCATATAATTCTCTGTCTGCTCCCCAAACAGAGAATTCTCGATGACTGGGAAATCCATGGCCTTAGTCTGGATGTCCTGTGCTAGGCTAGTACATCTGAGCCAAGCCAGTCTCTGAAGGGCCACAGATGTAGCCATGTCTCTTGATGACACATCATTGGAGTCCACAGCAGCGTGAAACTGGATTTTTGATGCCTCGATCCCATCAGTAGCCACCTCCTCCAGCTCCTTGGCAAGCTGGGGGGAAGCCTGTTTAGCCAGTTGCAGAACAGTATCCCATCTGGACTTCTGGTATCTGGCTGTGTAGGCCATATAGTTAGCCTACTTGAGTCCCAAGGTAGATGCCATGTACTGTTTTTTAGCCATGGCATCCAGCTTCCTGGAGTCTTTATCTGGGGGGTGTAAAGCCAAGGGTATAGTAACCTAATCACAGGCTGCAGCCTGCACAACCCCAACATGACTGCATTGCTGTTACAAGTACTCCGTACCTGGGCCTGACAACATATACGTGTTGTCCATTCGCCTGCCCACAGGAGGTAAAGAATTTGGATTCTTAAGTAACTTCTGTGACTGTTTCCCAAAGGATTTGTGAAGGGGAATAGACAATCTCTTGGACTCTGGGATGTCCATCATCTCCACATAGTCAGGCTCCTCTTGCTCCTTGACAGCTTCATCCAGAGGGAGCTGGAAGGTTTCTGCCACTTTTTTGTAGAACATAAAGTGGGAAGGGGACTCAGAAAGCCTAGGAGGGGAAACACCAGAAGGTCTGTCTGCAGAGATGTCTGGTTCTATGGGCTCATCTAGACCTTCCACACCATCATCATCGTCATAATCTTCATCTCCCTCCAAATCTGGTTCATAATAGTCTTCTGGGGAAGAATCCTGAACCGGTGGAACTGACCAAACCGAACACCTACCGGGAGGTGTCGGATCAGCCGGAACCAAACGGAGCGATTCAACTATACTAATCGCTCTAGGAATTTCCTCGGTGGTTGGATGATGCGGTTCTGGATCTGAACTGACCAATTTCTCTTTTTTCTTTCTTTTTGCCCGAACTGACCCCTCAGGATTGTCTCTCCATTTGCCCGAGGGAGTCTCGCACTGGTCAGTGGGCAGTCCCTCAGGTTAGGTCATCTGGGTCAGCGGACTTCTTGGCCTCCTTTTTCCTAAGCCTGCCCAATCTTTTATCCAGGGTGGCCTTAAGAAAATTTTTACATATTTGGCAGTCTGACTCCAGGTGGACAAAACCCAGACAATAAACACAAGTGGTGTGGGGATCAGCCTTAGCAAAGGCCTCCCCACACCCATTGCAGTGTTGAAACCCAGTGGGCCCGGTTTTTCTCTTGGGTTTCTCAGACGAAGCCATCCTACAACTTACCCTTTTTACGGCAACAGCCAGGCAAGACCCCCTTATCGGTTCCTATCCGTGTCACGGGTGTTGGAAAAAAACGATAAAACACGTTTTTTTTTAGAACTGATAAGGACACTAAATTCAGACTAACAGAAAAAACACAAGACAAAATACAGACAACCAGTTCAGCTGAACCAATTGAAATATAAGTTTTACAATTTCCACGAAATTCAGCACTAGTCCACTACCTAAAGTACTTACTGTACTGCAGACAGGGATCTGAACCGAAATTAAGTAAAAATAGCGGTTTAAACTGATGTTTTTTACCAGACCGAACTGATAGCGAAGAAGAGATCTCCGGAGCGACTGTTCAGTTAGGTGGAGTAAAGAATCTGACGGTTACACTTCAAAGTGCAGCAGACAGAGGTGTGAACTGAGCTCGAGCTCAACGTTCTGTGTGCTGTCATAGAGTTAACTCTTTCCTCTCCAGAGCAATTCAAGTGCTGGGGCTAACTGCATAATGTTAGAATACAGCAAGACTTCATGTTGTTTGAAAAACATTTAATTTATTTAATTGCCCCACTGTCTTGAAGCAGTCACTGTGCCCTCTTACACGCTTATAATAATTAATATTTATTTACAGTCCTGCTCCTGTCACTGCTGCCGAAATATGCAGTCCCTAGGCAGCAACCAAGTCCCCTCATGAATATTAATGTAGGCTCTCATTAATATTCATGAGCAGGACCCAAACACCAGTGTGATTGGTGATCTTTATTTACAATGTAAAGAGGATTCTCTTCAGCCTCATTCAGGTCACTGGCCCCTGACCTGCTCCAAATGGGGACTGGGACTGTCAGGAAGCCATTTGGTTCACTGCTACAGTGGTAAGAAAATGAACTTGTGCTTCTGAGCATGCCAGAGTTGTCCACTCACTGGGACATGTATGGGAGGGATGGCGGCGGCTCACAAATGCTCCTCCGGCTCCTTTCACAACTGCAGGCAGTTCTCTTGAACAGCTCTCTCACAGCTAAAATTAAATCAAAACTCTTCCCACCAACACTTCAAAATGGGGAAAGGCAAATGTCAGCCTTGGTGGACAGTAACTGGCAACCCCCAGGCCAGCCACTCCAATTCCTTGCAGCCACATTTTCCTAGCAAGGTGACCAGAGCCCCACTCCCTGTGGAGGGGCTCCCGCTGAACTGACTCCAGACTGAGAAGTCTCTGGGGTTTTGGGAGCTCTTGGCTGCTCCTGATTGACTGATTTAGTTGTCTCCCATAAAAATAAATATTCATCAGGCTCCCTCGATGCCTGATAGGCTCCTTGTTTAGGCACCAACATTTGTCCCTGCTTTTTCTCCTACAAGTCTTGGCACAGTCCCAAAAATCTCTAGTAAAAATCTTGGCAATCAGATTGGCTGCAGAAAGGTCAAAGGTTGCAAATATGGCTGCGTTTCAATACAGTCCCCAAACAGTCCATCAGTGTCCTCTCAGCAAAGTTCTGGTGCAGCCAGTATAAACATTTTATTTATTTCATTGCCCCACTGTCTTGAAGCAGTCACTGTGCCCTCTTAAGCACTTACAGTAATTAATATTTATTTATTTACAGTCCTGCTCCTGTCACTGCTGCCGAAATATGCAGTCCCTAGGCAGCAGCCAAGTCCCCACGTGAATATTAATACAAGCTTCATTAATATTCATGAGCAGGACCCAAACACCAGCGTGATTGGGGCTCTTTTTTTTTAACCAGGGGAGAGACACACTAAGCTGAAGCTTGTTTACAGGTGCAACCTGGAAGCACAAGGAAGTTAAATGACTTGCTCAGGGTCACACAGTATGTAAGTGGGGTCTGTGGGATTCAAACCCAGGTCTCCAGGTTTGCTCTTTATTTACAATGTAAAGAGGCTTCTCTTCAGCCTCATTCAGGTCTCCGGGCCCCCGACCTGCCCAAACGGGGACTGGGACTGCCAGAAAGCCACTCGGTTCACCACTATAGCAGTAGGTAAATGAACTTGCGCTTCTGCTCATGCGCAAGCTGTCCGCTCACCAGGATGTGTATGGGAGGGATGGCAGTGGCTCACAAATGCTCCTCCCGCCCCTACTAAAACCTGCAAGCATGCAGGGGCCAGATGGAGACTTTTTGGGCACACTTTGAGGCACACCAGTACTTGGGCTGCGGCAGTGCAAAATGGGGGAGAAAGGGGGAAACACCAGGAGGCAACCGGGAGGACTGGACAAATAAGGTAAGTCCCCACAGGGGGGGTTACTCTGAGAAACTCCTTTAGGAGGAGATTTCAGTGTAGTAACAGACCCTGCAAAAGTGTACTGAGGCACACGTCTTCCTCCCAAGCAGGATGATCCCTTCAGGTTACTTTTTATGGGCTGGGGTTAGTGGATGTGTGGCACACTCCATCCAGTTGCTCAAAATTCTGCTTTCTTATCCTTGACACACACTTCCCATAGCTAGATAGACCATATTGAGCAATCTCATGCTTTGGTGGCTAAGGCCCAGTAAATTGACACAGACACTCTTCTGATTTAAGAGCATGCCCCTGCCTCTTGCAGGTTGGTATGGGGGAAGTCCCCCTCTGATGGTAATGCCTAGAAGCTTAACAATACTGTCCAGCAAAAAGTGGATTTCACCACCTGGACTGCAGACCCGGACTCAACTGAGGTGTATCTGATGTGTAGCTAAGGTTTAAAAGAGGTGATCTCCAGAACTGGACACAGTACTCTAAGTGGGGTCTTACCAGCGATCTATGCAGAGGCCATACCACCTCCCTCTTTCTGCTGGTGGTACCCCAAACTATACACCCCAGCATCCCACTTACCTTACACCTACTGCCTTGTCGCACTGCCTGCCCACCTATCCCAATAGGATTACCCCGGAGTTAGAGGGACAGAGATACGAGTGGAAGCTAGTGGTGGATGAAGAGAGACTCAGGAGGGATGTGAGAAAGTATGATTTTACGAAGAGAGTAGCTGGGTCATGGAACAGCTTGCTGATAGAGCAGGTGGGTACAAAACTCACTAATAGTTTCAAGTACAGCTGGGACAGAGTTAAGGGGGTATTAGTTACTCTGGGGGAGTAGCAATAAAGCAGGGGGCAAGGGTGGAGGAGGCGACAAAAACCCTGTCTAGACAACAGGTCTCGGGGTAAGATGGGGTACAATATGGCAGACTAGACAGACCAGTGATATTTTTTCTTCTGACATTGTTTATTTTTCTGTTTCTATGCCTCTGCACATGAGTTACTGATACAGCAGGGGTCCTCAGATAAGGATTCCTTGCTCTGGGACAAATTTGTTGTTCAAACTGAACTTGAGTCCCTTTTGCAGGACAAAACCTAATACATCCTTATTTTGCCTCCACTGAAGATATTGAGAGTAGGGGGAGGGGGGTACAGATGGGGAAAATGCTTGTGCATAAGCTGCAAGCACTGGAGTCTGCTGGTAGACTGCTGTAATCAACAGAGCAGATGATATGGTCACGATATCCCCAGATAAAATAAGTACTCAATTTACAGAATATTAACAAACCCTGCACCTCAGCAAGAGGACCTAACTCAGTTATGTGCTGACCTGCCCATCTCACAAGTTACAATTGGCTCAGAATGCCTCTACTGCATCCCTGATCACTCCCCAGGAGACGGTGAGGTTGTAAGGTCCCTTACTTCAGGGAACATGCCTGGCCTGGACAGTTTCCCAGCTGAATTCTATAGGTCCTTTACCGATATTATGGCTCCATACCTAGCAGCAGTTTTTAATGACGCTAAATTGACTGGTTATCTCCCAGATTCCTTTTCCACAGCTAGCATCTCACTATTTCCCCATAAAAGGTAAAAAAAGCATTCTCTGTTTGCATTTCCTGTCAATCTTTCTAACAAATGCTTACACCAAAATTATGGCTAAGGTCTTGGAGCGGCATTTGGAACCAGTAATTCCCAATTTCATCCACCAGAATTAGGCGGGGTTTGTCCCTGGATGGATAGGCACAAATAATATCAGGTGCCTCTTGGACCCTGTGTGGAATCAAAGGACTGCTCCTGCCCCCACTACCTTCCTTTTGTTGGACACAGAGAAGATATTCAACAGGGTGGATTGGGGATATTTGTGGTTTGCCTTGTCACATTCTGGCTTTTCCCAACAAGTTGAGGCTTGTTTTCAACTGTTGTGTCATTCCCACCACACTCTGGTTCTTGCTAATGGAGTGCTATATCCCTTCACTTTACCTAAACCAGAGATATGTGGCAGGGGCACCCTGTCTTGCAAACCTTGTTTACACTAGCAACTGAGCTCCTAGCAGCCAAAAGAAAAAAATACTTTTCATAGTAATATTGTTTCTTCCAATGGATCTCCCAGTAGGATTAGACATATGCAGTCAACTCAGAATCTCTGACTGCCCTGGAGCTGTTATGCATTGTGTAGAATGTAAGCAAATCATGGAACTTGGAATGCTACATTCAAACTGCTGCCTCTACGTGGACTGTGTTCCATCTAACTGCCAGATTAATTTTTGCAGATGAAAAAAACACTGGACTATCTGAGTTAAGTAATTGTAACCTACAAACAATAACAATAATACCCTTCCCCTGGTAAAGGAGATGGATTCCAAGCAGGATAAAAAAGAACACAAAAAGGAGAGCGAGATGCCCTAGTCATACCTTTGTGCATTAAAAACATTAAGTTAAGTCAATGGTTAATGGCAACATTAAGAAATCCTTATGAAAGTATTGCTGAACCAGACTCAGGTTATGTAAGGGGAGGTAGGGATGGGAGATCTAATCCTACTGGGAGATCCCTTGGAAGAAACCCTAGGAATCTTCCAGTAGTATTAGATATATACAGACTACCAAGCAGTGCCTTGGGAGGTGGGTACAGAACCTACTTAGGAAAAAGGTTCTGCAATACTGCAGTGATAAACCTAGCATCAGTCCTGGACTAGATGTTCAGGCAATAGTGGTTTGTGAAGGTGTGGACTGTATTCCCGGTAGATTTATAGATTTCCAACAAAGGAATGTCCATTGCAGCTGCCATAGAGGCAGCAGTTCCACCAGTGGAATGTGTCCTGAGGCCTTGTGGTGGCTTTTCCTCAGCCTTACTGTAGCAGAACTGAATGCAGGATACTATCCAATGTGCAGTTGACATCTTTGAGGCAGGCCTGCCTTTTCCCACTTCACCATAGGTAATGAACAGTTGTGAGTGGGAATCCCTGAGGTCCTTAGTATGAGTGATGCAATAGTTGAGAGCCCTTTTTACATCCAAACTATGAAGCTTCAATTCTTCTGAACTGACTTGGCTATGAAAAATACAGGAAGGATGATGGACTGGTTCAAATGAAACTCAGATACCACCTTTGGAAGGAATTTCCTGTTAGTGCTAAGTAGGGCTGGATGGACTGTTCTGCCGGAGACCCGAACCCCCGGATCAAACCTGCAATCCAAGGACCTGAATAAATACAGATTTCGCCACAGAAGTCTGGTTCTGGGTCTGTGGGGTGCCATTTAGTGTATTGTTGCCATGGGGATGCCGTTGACATACTCGCTCCACATATAGGCAGCTGGCGGCATCCAGTCAGGCAACAGACAGTCATGTGATGCACTCATGGTATATAACCAGCTGAGTATGCAATGTGGCCCAGATGAGTTGGAGGATGGTCAGAAGAGCACCTTGCTCACTGCAGCAGAGCAGAGCCGCCAGAAGAAGTTGTCAAAAAAAAAAAAACACATAATATAAAAAAATATACATTTTTGGAGGGGAGGAAAGAGAAACTAGAGAGGAGAGATAGAAAGGAGACTTACTGGGGCGAGGGGGGGAGAAAAACTGATCGTTGGGGGAAGATGGGGATGGAGTCAAGACTGGAGAAAGGAATTTGGGGGGACTGGGGAGATAGTGGTGACCTGGGTGGCTGCCCGGGGGGGGACAAAAGGCAGGCAGTGTTGCAGTATGTACATGAGCAAGGGCAGGCTGGCAAAATCTTTGATTTTTGCTATTCCAGAAGATCCAGAAGAGAGAGGGAGGGACTACTGGGAGCCCAAGAGAAATTTTACAGGTACAGAAAATCCCAAATGAAAGTTTTTTTCTTTTATTGGCTCAGACAGTGTGGCTGTGTACATGAGCAATGGCAGGCTGGCAAAATCTTTGACTCGTGCCATTCCAGATCCAGAGGAGAGGGAGAGACTATTGGGAGCACAAGAGAAATTTTACAGTTCCTGAAAATCCCAAATAAAAGTTATTTGTATCTTTTCTTGGCCTCAAACAGTGTGGCTATGTACCTGAGCAAGGGCAGGCTGGCATAATTTTTTACTTGTGTCATTCCAGAAGATACAGAGGAGAGAGGGAGAGACTACTAGGGGCCCAAGAGAAATTTTACAGTTACAGAAAATCCAAAATAAAATTTTTTTTCATGGCTTCAGTGTGGCTGTGTGTGCAGGGCAAGGGCAACAGGCTGGCAAAATCATTCTTTGACTTGTGCAATCCAGAGAGGAGAGAGAGAGAGAGAGACTTGCAAGGGGGCCCAAGAGAAATGTAACAGTCCCAGAAATCCCAAATATAATATTTTTTCCTGGCTTCAGCGTGGCCATGTGTATAGGACAAGGGCAGCAGGCTGGCAAAATAAATCTTTGACTTGTGCCATCCAGAGGGGAGAGAGGGAGACTACAGGAGGGAACACGAGAAATTTAACAGTCCCAGTAATCCCAAATACATTTTTTTTCCTGGCTTCAGTGTGGCTATGTGTACAGGGCAAGGGCAACAGGCTGGTAAAATCAATCTTTGACTTGTGCCATCCAGAGGGGAGAGAGGGAGACTACAGGGGGGCCCACGAGAAATTTAACAGTCCCAGAAATCCCAAATATTTTTTTTTCTCTGGCTTCAGTGTGGCTGTGTGTACAAGGCAAGGGAAGCAGGCTGGCAAAATAAATCTTTGACTTGTGCCATCCAGAGGAGAGAGAGAGAGGGAGACTACAGGGGGACCCACAAGAAATTTAACAGTCCCAGAAATCCCAAATAAAAAAAATTTTCCTGGCTTCAGTGTGGCTGTGTGTACAGGACAAAGGCAGCAGGCTGGCAAAATAAATCTTTCACTTGTGCCATCCAATCACGATCACTTGTCAAGGTTTATTTACAATTTCATGTGTTAAAAAAAAGTTCAGACAAACAACATACAAGTTGATGCACCTATGCTGCTGGCTGTGGGTGGCCCAGGGAATAAAATCTGACTTTGTGACCCGTAGCAGGCTGCTTACACTGCAACACAAGTAAAGTACAACTACACACAAGTGTCATCATCATCATCATCACTCATTCCCCATTATTCCTCCTTATTATCATTAGTTTTATAGTATATCGCGTTACATTACGTATAAGAATTAACCAACTCAAATGTGGAACTGTGTTGCATGCGGCAATGCACCAGATGTGTCTACATCTCCAAATCAAATTCTGAGATACACGTAACAGTTGCTGAATTTAGTCACTTAACAGTAGCTGTACTGAAGGAGTCAGTCAGGTAATCTTGGAAGGAAGTGGTGGTGGACTGCTGTGCTGTCAGTGTGCTGTGTACAGCCACGAGTCACGATAGTAAATTTGTCCCTGGCCTGTGGGTGTGGGTGGGAGTCATCAGATGGACATCAAGTTAATTAGAGGGACCTTTTGTTACAGGTTAGAATACTAATAAAAAATGGATCAACGTGTTGATGAGGCGCATTCTAGTTCTCAGGTAGGCAGTGGCACTGCAAAAGACAGCAATCAGCCTGAAAAGGGGAAACAAAATCAAACCCCAAAAAGAGATTTTTTTCCCGTCTAAGGTTTTGTCTCCCAAACGAATGCTTGAATCCAAAAAAGGTGAATGTCTTGGATCATCATCAGTCCCAAGTAAAAAAAAGTTATGTAGTTAAAAAAACTAAAGGTGTGGTGGGTACCACCCACAGAGGCACCCAACGGTATGGAGCAATTGCATACTATGTTACTGCTAGTCCCTCATCTGCTTCTTTTGAGGTTGAACTCGATGAGGGTAATAATAAAGAGAAAGAGAATGATCAGACATCACAAGGTTTACTGGAGGGGATGGAAGAAAAAACTACTCACCTTAGTAATGTTGTTTCTTCTAATGGAGTCTTGCTATATTATGACATATGCAGTATAACCCCAGGTTAGAACTGCTCCAGAGGTGAAAGAGTTAACTTTCCATGCAGGGCATGGAATCTTGAGCGCGAGCTCGGTTGAACACTCTGTCTGTTGAAGCTCAAACTTAAACTGTCAGATCTTTACGAGCAAAAACTCACTAAGGTTCTGTGTGAAAGCTGTAAACCTACATTAGCCACTGGCTACTAACTACAAAAACACCTTTTTGTTCTTGATCCCTAAACAAAGACTCAAGTCGGGGGATTCAAGAAAGAAAATTAAGCACAACACCTAAGCACCCTAGAAGGGTGAAAATAAAGTGGGCATCAATGAAGTGCCAACATTGCACTGCCCACCCACATCCCAAAAATAGAGGTTCTGAGAGGGGCAGGCTGGGGGGGAGGTCATAATATAGCAAGACTCCATTAGAAGAAACAACATTACTAAGGTGAGTAATTTTTTCTTCAAACAACATGAAGTCTTCTATATTATGCTATGTCTGAACTACACAGCAGTACCTCCATGGAGGAGGGACAGAACCTACTTGGGAAATAGGCTCTGAAGCACAGCTGTGCCAAATCGAGCATCACTCCTAGCCTGGATATCCAAGGAGTAATGCTTAGTAAAAGTGTGAACTGTTTTCCAGGTAGCTGCTTGACATATCTCTAGGATAGGAATGTCCCTGGCAGCAGCCAGAGACGCAGCTGTACCTCTGGTAGAGTGAGCCCTCAGGCCTGAGGGAGGAACCTTACCCAGTTTTTCATAACAGAATTGGATACAAGAGACAATCCACCTGGCAATGGATCTTTTAGTGGCAGGTTTCCCTTTACCAACCTCACCATAAGTGAGGAACAATTGGAGGGATTCGAACCTGTGACCCTTGGTACGTTCTATATAGTAACTAAGGGCTCTTTTGACATCTAAACTGTGCAATCTCCTCTCACCAGAGGAGGAATGGTCAGTGAAGTACACAGGAAGAGACATGGATTGATTAAGGTGAAAGTCTGAAACCACCTTTGGCAAAAACTTCCTGTTAGTCCTGAGGACCACCTTATCTCTGTGAAAGGAGATAAAATCAGGCTCCACTGACAAGGCTTGTAGCTCACTTATGTGCCTGGCAGAGGTGATGGCTACCAGAAACACAGTTTTCCAAGTCAAGTACTTAAGCTCTGCTGAAGACAGTGGCTCAAAAGGGGGTTGCATAAGCTGAGCGATGCAAATATTAAGATCCCAAGCAGGGGCAGGGTCCCTGAACGGGGGGTTGATATGAAGCAACCCTTTAAAAAACTTGGAGAACACAGGGTGAACTGATAAAGAAGAGGGCTTACCTGCTGATAAGAAGACATACACAGCTGCCAAGTGTACTTTTGGGGTAGCTGGTCTCTGCCCCAAGGAATTCAAATGCACCAAATAATCCAGGATCGTAGCACGCCAGCAGATTCTGGGGAAATATGTTTACCAGCACACCATATGGAAAATCTCTTCCATTTTGAATTATAGGTAGCCCTGGTGGAAGGCTTCCTAGAGGCCTTCAAAATATCCAATACACCTTGAGAAAGGTGTAGGTCAACAAACTCTAACTCTTCAAGAGCCAAGCCTTGAGATTGAGAGATTTGAGGTTCGGATACCAAACTCTCCCCTGGGCACAGGTTAACAGGTTATGATTCCTGGGAAGACATAGGGGAGGGTGGACTGCTAAGGACATGAGGAGTGGGTGAAAGGGCTGCCTGGCCCAATCTGGAGCAATCAGGATCATCTTGCAGGATTGAGATCTGATTCTGACTAGCACTTTGAAAAGAAGGGGGAAGGGGGGAAAAGCATAGAGAAACTTCCCTTCCCAACTGAGGAGAAAGGCATCCAGAGGGACTGAGCCCACACTGGGGGCCTGCAGCAAAAAAGGGGAAGTTGGTGATTGTCTGGGGCTGCAAAGAGATCTATTTGCAGGGTGCCCCATCTGGCAAATACTACCTCCAGTACTACAGGATCCCGTGCCCATTCGTGATGGCCCTGGGAAATCCTGCTGAGAGCATCCGCTAGGACATTGTCCTTGCCTGGGAGGTAAACTGCCATAAGGGAGGCATTCAGAGAATAAGCCAGAGACCACAACTTCATTGCTTTGGTGCACAAGGCAGTAGACCGAGTGCCCCCTTGCTTGTTGATGTACCACATTGTAGTGGTATTGTCTGTTCTGACCTGAACCACCTTGTTCTGGACAGATGTGGAAAAAACCTGGAGTGCTAGAAAAACTGCTCTGAGTTCCAGCAAATTGATGTGGAGCAGGGATCTTGAGGGGACCACAGCCCCTGGGTGGAAAGATCGCCCATGTGAGCTCCCCACCCCGAGAGGGATGCATCTGTAGTAAGGGTCAAGGAATGAGACTAGGGAGTGAAGCGAACCCCCTGTCTCAGATTGTTCTGATCCTGCCACCACTGAAGGGCCTGGATCAGGGTTCGAGTCACTGGAATCAATTTGGTTAGGGGATCTGCCCTTTGAGACCAAAAGGCTCTCAAATGGAACTGAATGTGCCTCATCTGAAATCTCGCTCCCTGCACCACTGCTGTAGAAGCAGCCATGTGCCCCAGGAGCTGTAGAAAATGCCTTGCTGGTCAAGAGACCTGCAGGGTGAAAGAGGAGGCCAGAGACACCAGGATCCTTGCTCTTTCCAGAGGAAGGAAGGCTCTGGCTTCTTTTGTGTTCAGTTCTGTGCCTATGAAGGTGAGAAGCTGGACAGGTTCCAGAACTGACTTTGGAAGATTGAGAAGGAAACCTAGAGATGAAAGCAGTCGCTGGGTTACTTGTAAGTGTAGTTTGACCTGTTCTGGAGACTGGCCTACAATGAGCCAGTTGTCCAAATAAGGAAAGATGGCAATCTTTTGCCTTCTTATATGAGCAACTGCTACTGCCAGGCATTTTGTGAACACCCTTGGGGACGAGGTGAGGCCGAAGGGCATTGCTCTGAACTGGTAATGGCCTGAGGGCAGTTCGAATCTGAGGTACTTTCGATGGGAGCTTCTGATGAGAACATGGAAGTAGGCATCCTTGAGGTCCAGGGAGGCTAGCCAGTCCCCTGGCCTTAGAGAGGGTAAATAATCCCCAGGGTCACCATTTTGAACTTTGGTTTAAAAGGTGCTTGTTTAGATACCGAGATCCAGGATGGGCTGCCATTCTCCTGTCTTTTTGGGGTAAGGAAGTACCTGGAGTACAACCCTTTGCCCTGGTGTATGGGTGGAACCCTTTCCACGGCTCTGAGAGCCAGGAGGGAAGAAACTTCTGCTTCCAGGGCAAGTGCCTCTGATGGGTTTGCAGGTGGAAAAGATCTGGCTCTCATCTTCGGAAATTTTTTGAAGCTGAGAACCAGTCCCTGGCTTACTACTTCCAGGACCCACTTGTCTGATGTTAAAGACTTCCAGTCCTGGACAAAGTAAGCCAGCCTGCCCCCTACCAGTAGTGGAGAATCGGCCCTGGCCACCCCATCAGGAAGCCTGTTTTGCAGGGGCTTTGTGTTGAGGGGTAGAAGCAGGCTTACTAGAACCTCTTCTGCCCGTTCCTCTAAAGAACGCCCTCTGGGCATAAGCAGAAGAGGAGGACTGGGCTTGGTAAAACGGCCTATGAAAAGGCCTGCCCCTGCCCCTGGCATGCTGTCTTTGAGGAGTGACTTGCCTTTTTTTGGCCTGTGCACTCCTTTAGGTGGTCCTATACTCATCCATTTTCTTCATATAATTCTCTGTCTGCTCCCCAAATAGAGAATTTCCCACAACAGGAAAATCCATAGCCTTAGACTGGGTATCCTGTGACAGGGCAGTACATCTGAGCCAGGCCATTCTGCGAAGAGCCACAGATGTAGCCATGACTCTTGATGAAACATCATTAGAGTCTACTGCAGCATGAAATTGCCCCTTGGATGCCTCAATACCATCCGCAGCCACCTGCTCCAGCTCCCTAGCAAGCTGGTCAGGGGCCTGTTTTGCTAGGGCCAGGACAGTATCCCACCTGGATTTCTGGTACCTAGCCGCGTATTCCATAATTTGCCTGTCTGACTCCCAAAGATGCTGCCATGTACTGCTTTTTTGCCATGGCATCCATCCTCCTGGAATCCTTTTCAGGAGGGTGAGAGGCTAGAGGAATATTAGTCTTGTCACAGACTGCAGCCTGCACTACCCCCACGTGGCTGCACTGCTGGGATAGGAACTCCGTATCAGAGCCTGATAAAGCATACCCCTTGTCCATCCTTTTATCCACAGGGAGGACAGAATGAGGAGTTTTCAGAATTTTTTCTGTCTGTTTCCTAAAAGATTTTTGCAAGGGAATAGACAGTCTCCTAGTCTCTGGAATATCCATGATTTCCACAAAATCAGGCTCTTCTAGATCATCAACAGCTTCCTCAACAGGGAGTTGCAGAGTCTCAGCAACTTTCTTGTAAAACAAAAAATGAGAAGGGGACTCAAATAGCCTGGGAGGGAACACTCCTGAGGGTCTGTCTGGAGAGATGTCCGGTTCAATGGGCACATCCAGACTTTCAAAATCACACTCTCTCTCCCCTCCTCCCTTCCCCGGTTCATAAAAATCCTCAAAATCATAATCTTGAACCGGGGAACCGTCCAACTGGGTGCTTCCCTAATGGTGCGGTTTGGATGGAACTGGGAAAGAGCGTGACAATTTGAATAGCTTTGGCTATTTCCTCAGCGGTTGGAGAAAGAACTTTTGCCCCAAACTAGCTGACCTTCTAGTCCTTTTAGTTGGAACCGCCCTCAGAGCTGGCTTTCGCTTGCCCGAGGAAGTATTGCCTAGTCAGAGGGCATTCTCAGGTTCGGTTGAACCAACCGGCTGGCCATCCGGGTCAGCGGACTTTTTGGCCTCCCTTTCCCTGAGCCTACCAACTCTCTTTTCCATGGTGGCAGCAGGAAAATTCTTACAAATCTGGCAGTCTGCATTGAGGTGGTCAAACCCCAGACAATATACACAAGTGGTGTGTGGGTCAGCCTTAGCAAAGGCTTCCCCACAGAGGCCACAGTGCTGAAACCCAGTGGGTCCGGTTTTTCTTTTGGGTTTCTCAGACATAGTGCCAGCCTAACCAAAACTTGCCCGTTAGTGGCAATCCACCAAGCAAGACTCTCTTATCGGTTCCCAACCGTGTCACGTGTCGTGGAAAAAAACGTAATAAAATCCGTTTTTTTAGAACCGATAAGAACCGGGAACCGCACTCTAAAGGACTAGAAGGTAATTTTAAAACCCATCTGATCGGTTCAAACCAAACCGAAAAAGACGTTTACAAGTTCCACACAGAAGAAAAAATAATAAATAAGCCTATCTATTACTTACAATACCACAGACAGAGCTTGAACCGACGATTGCGGTTAAATTTCGGTAAAATAAACCGAGAATTACACTTTAAAACCGACAAACGAACTGAGCAGCAGGAGGAATATCCAGAGCGACTGTTCAGTGAGGCGGAGTAAAGAATCTGACAGTTAAGTTTGAGCTTCAACAGACAGAGTGTTCAACCGAGCTCGCGCTCAAGATTCCATGCCTTGCATGGAAAGTTAACTCTTTCACCTCTGGAGCAGTTCTAACCTGGGGTTATACGGCATATGTCATAATATAGCAAGACTTCATGTTGTTTGAAATTGCAGATGAGGAAGAAACAGACAGAAATGTTTTTGTTGTTGAGGGGGGCAGTGGGAATAAACCACAAGAGGGAGAGGCCCAAGAAAAATCTGGGGGGGGGGAGGGACCCTGATAAGGTGACCGAGGTGCCTTGCCTTCCTGGGCAAAAAACGAAAAAAATATCATCTTTTGTTTCATCATACTTCTCCATTAGTGCTTCCAATGAGTTGGTAACAAGATGTGCTATTTGTAAATGGCCAATTAGCAAGGGGGAAAAAGAAAGAAGCATTGGGAACTTCAACACTGAAAAGGCACCTAGACAGATGTCATAACATTACTGAGAACTCCAGTTGTGAGTCTCGAAGAGAAAGTGACAGTGATAGCTCACTATACTCAGGGGTAACTCCCATAGATAAAAGCAGTGGCAGCTCCAGGCAGCACTACTGAAACACCTCCACCACCACTTTCTCCCATTCAAAGGACTCCTCCTACTGTTACTGAAAGTGACCATGTGTTCAAAAGCCCTCCTCCTTCAAGGAGACAGCTTACCATCTCAGAAACATTTGAGCATAAAGCTAAATATGCTTCAACTTACCCTGTTGCTGTTACAATAACCAAAAAAATTTCAGAAATGATAGCTGTTGATTTGCTACCATATAACGTGGTTGAGCACATAGAATTCAGGCGGCTGCTTGAGTACCTTGAACCTCGATATAGTATACCGTCACGGAAATACTTCTCGACAACAGGGATTCCATATCTTTACAATGTCATGTGTAAAAAATTAAGACACATCTTGTGCAGTGCTGTTGGAAGGGTGGTGCCTCTCACAACAGATATCTGGACAGGCTGTCAGCCTGAACCCTTCATGTCGGTCACGGCACATTGGACATGTTTACATAATTCACGTGGGACTGGAGACAGTGAATCATCACATTTGCTGTTCTAAGGATGTTTTATTTTCCATCTGAACCCTTCATGCCAGTCATGACATGAGTAGGGAAGACACCGCAGTCTTAAAGCAGAGACTGGGGGAGTATATAGCAACCAAGATACTGTTCAACTAGGTAGGGAGGGAGGCAGTAGGCTGTATCACGAGCTAAGTCTCCAGGAAAGGGAGGCAGCCAGGCCTTCCCCCTGGCCAGTAGGGAAGGGAGAAGGGAGAATCCAAATGGGGAGAGTAGCAGTAGGGGACTAGGGATAGGCAAAGATGGGGGAGGGACAAACTGGAAGGTGGTCTCCTTAAATGCAAGAAGCTTGAAAAACAAAACTGCTGACCTGCAGACACTGATGGCAGAAGAACAGGTGGACATAGCTCCCATCTGTGAAACATGGGCCACCCAATACCAGGACTGGGACCTAGTGGTCCCAGGATACGAGTTGTTCTGGAAGGATAGAATAAGGGGGAAGGGGGGAGGAGTGGCTGTTTACATCATAGACAGGTGTACTGGCCTAATCTTTTGATTTACGATGCAGAGGTTGATATCTCTGCAGATTCCTGTGTTGATAGACCTCACCTTTCAGAATTTGCTTGTTACCCCAAGAAAATTGGTGGATGGCTCCTCAGAGGGCCTATTTCTGATTTTGGACATTGTGAGCCCTCCGAGCACCATAGCTCAGCCTAGGAATGCCTGATTTACAATTCCAAAGTATCATTTTCTACATTTATTGCCATGCCAAGTTGGATGGAACGACTTAGAAAATCCAAAATGGCCACCAAAATCCAATATGGCTGTCACATCACTAGTAAATACTTGATTCGCTAATAATTTCCAAATCCCTAGCTTCCAAGGTACCATTTATCAATGATTCATGAACATCTATATATTGAACATTTATTCATGAACATTTCTGACATCTATATATTGCTTTGAGGCTCCCTGTTAGACACAGGACCAAATGCACACATTAATACTACACAAAACAATTGAATTCACAAGGGAATTTACTGATAAAATAGTTTGAAGTACATACAGTAATGCTTAAAATCTAAATGTTGTATGTGCTGATTTGTTGTTTAGAATTAGGTAATTTTATCAACAATTTGACCCAACACTATGAATATTTTGGGTCAACAGTACACCTTGATTGTAATGTCCAGTTTAGAAGTCATTATATTGGAGACCACTCTGGATCTGAACTGTCACATTCACTCCTGAAGCTTGAAGATTCGTCCACAGAAGTTTGTTCATTGGCTGCCGATGTGTTGTTTTCAGTGTCATCATCTCCTGTACAATTAGTCATTGGCGCTGTGGTTGAAGGTTTTTGTTTGGTCTTCTTTTTTTTTTTATACGTTATATTTATTAGGTTTTCATGTAAATTCACATTCACGTTACGTTGCATCTTGGAAACAGCACAAAACATGAGATCAACATAGGAAGTACTATACGTTGCAACTATATATATAGGATTACAGTATCTCCAAGCCTTTCCTAAATTCAGGGGGAGAAGCAAAAATTGTTATATTTCAAATACTTAAAGTCCAAAACTCTGTGTAGCTGTAGCCCATGAGCAGGTGGAAAGAAAACATAATTTATGTTTCGAAAGAGAACTCAATAGCTGCACTCAAATGAGTATTGGGTCCACCCTGTTAACTGAAGCTGTAACGTAACTGGGGAGAAAAGAAAAACTACCCCATAAAATCGAATATAGACTCATGAAACAGCACTCAGCATCAGTAAAACTGTGAATACATACTAGAAACATAGAAACATAGAATTTGACGGCAGATAAGGACCGCTTGGCCCACCTAGTCTGCCCATTTCCCCTACCTAACGGATAAGCTGCAGATCCTAGTTAACCAACAGCCTACTTCCTCCTACCCCCCACTAGAATTGCTTTATGTCTGTCCCATGCATTCTTGAATTCCCCCACTGCTTTTGACTCTATGACCTGCTCAGGAAGGCTGTTCCATGCATCTAACCCGCTATATGAAGAAATACTTCCTCACATTACCTCTGAGCCACCCATCCATCTTCAAATTGTGCCACCTTGTTCTTGCACATCTTTTTTTTTGAAAGATGCTACCCTCTTGGACTTTGTTGATTCCCTTGAGGTATTTGAAAGTTTCTATCATGTCCCCCCTCTCCCTCCTTTCCTCGAGGCTATACATCTTAAGCTACTTTAGTCTTTCTTCATATGTCTTCTGGTGCAGACCCTGCACCATTTTGGTTGCCCTCCTCTGGACAGCCTCCACCCTGTCTATGTCTTTGCAGAGATGTGGTCTCCAGAACTGTACACAGTACTCCAGATGTGTTCTTACTAACTGTCTGTACAGAGGTCCAACAACTTTCTGTTTTCTACTGGTGCTGCCTCTCCCTATGCATCCCAGTATCCCCCCAGCCCTTCTTACTGTTTTCTCACATTGATGGCCCACCTTTAGGTCATCTGATATGACTACCCCATGGTCCCTTTCCATTTTTGTTATTGTCAGTATCTCACCCCCCATTGTGTACTCTTGCTCTGGGTTTTTGTTTCCCAGGTGCATTGCTTTACACTTCTTTGCGTTGAATCTAAGCTGCCATACATTTGACCATTCCTCCAACCTTGCCAAGACCCTTTTCATCCTTTCCACCCCACCTTGCATATCAACCCTATTGCAGATCTTTGTGTCATCTGCAAGGAGACATACCTTCCCCTCCAGTCCCTCCTCAATGTCACTTATAAAGACATTAAAAAGGACCGTCCCCAGTACTGAACCCTGTGGTACCCCACTAGTAACCCTCCTTTCTTCACTGTGAACTCCATTTACTATTACCCCCTGTGTTCTGTTGTCCAGCTAGTGTTTTATCCAGGCTACCACCCTAGGACCCACTCCCAGGCTGGCTAATTTGTTTATTAATCTTTTGTGCGGGACTGTGTCAAATGCCTTGCTAAAGTCTAGGTAGGCCATGTCCACAGCCCCTCCCTGGTCTACTACTTTGGTCACCCAGTCAAAGAAATCAATTGGATTTATTTGACATGACCTTCCTGCTGTGAATCCATGCTGCCTTGGGTCCTGTGCCCCACTGGCCTCTAGGTACTCAACAATTCTTTCCTTCAGAAGTGATTCTATCATTTTCCCTACCACTGAGGTCAAACTTACAGGTCTGTAGTTTCCTGCCTCTGTCTTGCTCCCACTTTTGTGAAGGGGAATCACATCCACCCTTCTCCAGTCCTCGGGTACCACACCATCCTCCCATGATTTATTAAAAAGGGTAGTCAGTGGTGTTACTAGTTCTTCCCTTAGTTCTTTTAGAATTCTGGGGTGACTCCCATCAGGCCCCATTGCTTTATCAACCTTCAGTTTTAAGAGTTCTTTCAGAACCCTTTCTTCCGTGAAAGGACTAATATCAACCCCTATCCAGAGTGCTTCTATTGACTGGATTAGGTCTCTCCCCTGCTTTTCCATTGTGAATACTGAGCAAAATATTCATTCAGTATCCTGCTTTTCACTGTTGTTCTCTGCCCAACCACCTTCCTCTTTATTCAGCCTCAGTATCCCTGCCTTCATCTTTCTTTGCTCCCTAATGTACCTATAAAAGGTTTTATCCCCCTTCTTAACTGAGTTGGTTATCTTTTCCTCAGTTTGGGCCTTTGCTATTCTGACTGCCTTCCCCACTTCCTTCTGCTTTGACTGGTACAGTTCTCTGTCCTGCTCCTTCTGTGTTTTCTTATACTTCCTGAATGCTATCTTTTTCTCCCTTACCTTCCCCACCACTTCTTTTGAGAACCATAGTGTTTTGTTCTTTTGTTTTGATTTATTTGCTTCACACAAAGACTTGTTGCCTCTGTGATGGCAGTTTTGATGTTTCCCCATTGTTGCTCCACCCCACCTTCTTGCCTGTTTGCTAGTGATTTTCTGAGGCACTCTCCCATTTTGACAAAATCAGCCCTCCTGAAGTCCAGTACCTTCACTTTTGTGTGGCTTGACTTTATAGCTAAGTTTATCATGAACCACAGTTTGGTGATCGCTTGTTCTCAGATGGCTACCCACTTCAAGATCAGAGATCCTCTCTCCATCCCCATTTGAGAGTACCAGGTCTAAGATTGCTCCCTCCGGAGTGGGTTCCAAAACTAGCTGTCTGAGTCATGCCCCCTGTAGCGCATCGAGAATGGCCCTGTTCTTGGATGTGGCTGCAGCAAAGGTGCTGCAGTTAACATCTGGCATATTCAGGTCCCCCATCAGCAATATCTCACCTTTCTCTGCCATCCCAAGGATGCTTCTATCATTTCCTTGTCTATTTTCTCCCCCTGAGACAGGGGTCTGTATACAACCCCTGTGCAGATTGTGGAGCCATTTCCAGTCTCCAGGGTGACCCACAGTGCCTCCTCCCCTCCCTGTTTACCCTTTAGTTCTATTGCTTTGATCCCTTCCCTTACATAGAAAGCTCTCCTCCTTCTCTTCTTCCCTCCCTGTCTCTCCTGTAGTTTGTGTACCCTGGTATGTTAACATCCCAGTCATGGTTCTCTGTGTACCATGTTTAAGTGACTGCCATGATATCCAGGGATCCCTCTTCCATCAAGGCCACCATTTCAGGGAGCATTTTACCTAGACTATGGGCAGTGGTACTCATTACCCTCCATTTTTTTTCTGGCTTTATTTCTTTTTGCCCCATCCCTGTCCTTACTGCCTTTGTTTTTTTCTCCATTTACCCCTGCCCTTATCCCTATCGATTGCTCTATCTTGGTGGTTACCTCACTAACTACCCTGATTTTTTTTTGGGGGGGCGCTAGGATTTCCCTTCTGCTTTTCAGTGCCTCCCCCCTTGGCTAGTTTAAATGCTTGCCAATGAAGCATTTAAACCTATCACCTAGGATCCTGGTTCCCCTCCAGGATAGATGCAGACCATCACACCTGTATAGGCCTGCATCCCTCCAGATGGAGCCCCAGTCCCCAATGAAGCCAAATCCCTGAGCTCTGTACCAGTTTTTCAACCAGTCATTGAATCCCCTGGTGCGGAGTACCCTAGCCTCATCCATGCCATAGACAGGTAGCACTTCTGAGAAAGTTACTGTGTGTGCTACTTGTCTAAGGCCCCTCCCCAACTCCACAAACTCCTGTTGCACTGCTCTGATCCCATTCTCAGCCAGGTCATTCATCCCTAGGTAGATAATGACATCCAGCTCACTCCCCCATGCAGCTGCTCCCACGATCCTGAGGATCCTGAGTAAACCTATGTCATCCAGAAGCAATCAACTACTAAAGCGGTAGGAGAACACAGCCAAGTTCTCCATGATTCCTTCTATATCTATTTTTAATTATCCAACAGTATAATAACATTAGACTGATTTAAGTACTATGGCTCTCTAATTTTGTAACTATACAAACAGTAGGTGCTTAACAAAACTTAACTTAGAGTCATCTATTGACAAGTAAAAATGACTCTGAACAAGGCAGCCTTGTAAGTCTCTAGGGACTCTTGGGGTCTTCAACTGCCTAGCAGTTCAGCAGACTGAAAGGTAAAGTCCCAAAAAGTCAAACTTCAGATATCATCTGGAGAGTCATTTTCAGGTGTCTGAACTCGATTGCCAGACTGCCATGCCTCCAAATGAGTGACCCATTTCCCTGCATCTATTGGGTCAGTGAAAATAAAGACCTTATCTTGGTGGACAATCCTAAGTTTTGCAGGAAAAAGAACAGCATGCAGTACCTCAAGATCCCAGAGTTTCCTCCGAACTCCATTGTATTTCTTGCGGTGTTGGCGGGTGGCATATGATAAATCTGGGAACAAATATACTGGATGGCCTTGTATGCTTAGAGACCCCATTCATTTTGCTGAGCTTAAGATGCAGTCTCTAGTACCCATACTATCCATTTCCACAATGAGCACTTGTGGATAATCCTCTGTCTGTCTCCCTCGGGGACAAATTCTGTACACCTTCATAATACACCACTCCAAGCAATCTCCCTGTCCTGTGTACTGTTCCATAATCCAATCCTTGAAAAATTGCACAGGATGGTCCCC
The DNA here is from genome assembly GCA_016271365.2 of Neoceratodus forsteri. NCBI lineage: Eukaryota > Metazoa > Chordata > Ceratodontiformes > Ceratodontidae > Neoceratodus > Neoceratodus forsteri. The sequence continues at coordinate 666,322,830 of CM057453.1, forward strand.
CTCCAAGCCCTCTGGAAGGCTGATCAGGCGGATATTCGAGCACCTCACTCGATTCTCCAGTTGCTCAAGGTGGTTATTCATATACTGGGTTTCTCTCGCTTGACCCACTGTTGCTGCATTGCATTTGTTGGCATGCTGCTGTAGTTCTTCCACCGAGGTGCCTAGTTGTTCCACCAATGATTCCACCAAAGTGATACGGCCGGAGAGTCCATCCAGTTTAGTGTTTATAGCCAATATGGAAGCGATTAATGTTGTAAGCTTATGGCCTAAAGACTGTAGGGTTTCCTCCGCCTCGGCATCCTATGAAGTCATTTGTCCTGTCGACCTCATCGCTGGTCCTGGGGCAGCCACATGGCCCTGGTCTTTCTTTTTTGGATTGCCCATTGTAATCCAGGTACCCTCCTCTACCATCTGATACCCTTTTTTCCTTTTAATTTTTGGTTTTTACTCTCAAAAAAGTACTTTTATAAGTTCACTGATATAGAGCTGTGTTTTCTAAGTCTGCTTAACTCAGGCTCCACAGTGCCCCCCCTTTGTTTGGTCTTCTGTGTGTCTTTGAGATGTTGACTCCTCTTCATCATCTGCCTCATCTCCGTCAGCTGCACATTGTCAGTTGGCTAACCTTCCGCCCTTTCTTCTATGACGTAAGAAGTCAGGTAACTGAAACCCAATGAACCACGTAGGTTTCAGCATTTCATCCTCTCCTTTCCATCTTGACAAGGGTCAAATTTTGGGGTTTCTGGCTCTGTGCAGTGGCGCCAATAATAGGCTACGAGATGTGCTCTTTTTATGTGCTGACATAGGCTCACTGGGTCTGGTAGAATTGTTTGCATAGTCTTCACTTTCAGGTTATTGTATTGCCTTACTTGTGTGTCTACCAGATCCTCTCCTCCTGTACCATTGTACACGCAGTGTTGAATGAAGTCCCAAACTGAGGAAACACTAGCATGAACAGTAAAAGAAGGTGACAAGACTTTCTATAGATACATTAGTGAAAGGAGAAAGTCCAGAGGGGGTATTGCTAAGCTTAATGGAGAAAAGGGAGCATGTGAGGAGGAGGACCCTGTAAAGGCATCTATCCTAAATAGATACTTTTGCTCAGTATTTACTGAAGAGAAGGTAGGGCAGGGCCCACAGCTCAGCATCATGGACACAGGGGAGGGAGGTGAGCACTACTCCTTCACAAAAGGGTCCTACAAGAGCTTGCTAAGCTCTTGGTGGATAAGGCAATGGGACCTGATGGCATACATCCCAGGGTACTTAAGGAGCTAAAGGAGGAACTAGCAGAGCCATTAGCAGACTTGTTTAGTGAGTCTCTGAGCACAGGAGAGGTCCCAGAAGACTGGAGAAGGGCTCATGTGATCCCGCTCCACAAGAGTGGTAGCAGGGAGGAGGCAGGGAACTACAGACCAGTCAGTCTTACTTCAGCAGTGGGCAAGATTATGGAGGCACTACTTAAGGAAAAGATAGTGCAACATCTGGAATCCATAGGGGCACAGGATCTAAGACAGCATGGGTTTACAAAAGGAAGGTCCTGTCAAACTAATCTCATAGATTTCTTTGACTGGGTAACCAGAGTGGTGGACCAAGGGGGAGCAGTTGATGTCCTACCTTGACTTCAGCAAAGCTTTTGACACTGTTCCACATAGAAGATTGATAAATAAGCTGGGTAGGCTTGGGGTGGGTCAGAAGTTGGTCAACTGGGTGGCAAACTGGTTGATGGGCAGAAAACAGAGAGTGGTGGTAAATGGTATACAGTCAGAAGAGATGCAAGTCACAAGTGGGGTACCTCAGGGATCAGTCCTGTGGCCAGTCCTCTTCAACATCTTCATTAGTGACCTTGCAGATGGACTAGAGGGTAAGGCTTGTCTGTTTGCAGATGACACCAAGATCTGCAACAGAGTAGATGATCCAGATGGGGTGGGCAGAATGAGAAGAGATCTGGATAAACTAGCAAAATGGTCAGAAGAGTGGCAACTGGGATTTAATGCAAAGAAGTGCAAAATCATGCACATAGGGATGAGAAACCCGAAGCCACCTATAGGCTGGGAGGGAGTTGCTAGCAGTCACAAAGGAAGAAAGAGACTTGGGCATCATCACTGATGACCTAAAATCATCCAAGCAGACCTCTAAAGCAGTAGGTAAGGCTAGGGGGGTGTTAGGGTGTATTAGTAGGGGTATCACAAGTCATAAGAGGGAGGTAATAATCCCTTTTTACAAGACACTGGTTAGGCCCCATCTGGAGTACTGCGTGCAGTATTGGAGGCCACACCTTCACAAGGACATTAACCAAATTGAGGCAGTCCAGAGAAGGGCAACCAAAATGGTGCAGGGACTGCATCAGAAGACATATGAGGACAGATTAACAGAGCTCAATATGTATATCCTTGAGCAAAGGAGGGAGAGAGGTGATATGATCGAGGCATTCAAACACCTTAAGGGCATAAACAAGGTGAAAGAGTCTAACATGTTTAAATATAAGAAAAATAGCAGGACAAGAGGACACAGCATGAGATTAGAGGAGGCCGATTAAGGGGGAATGTGAGGAAATTCTTTTCACAGAAAGGGTGGTGGATGCATGGAATGGCTTACCACAAGAAGTGGTGGCTATGAATACAGTGCAGGCTTCAAACAGGCATGGGATAGGCATAAGGGAGCAATACAAATGACTATGAATAGATAGGCCACTGACAGAGCAAAGGCCGATGGCACATTTATAAGGTAGAAAAAGAAATGGGCAGACTGGATGGGCCTTGAGGTCCTTATCTGCCGTCGACTTCTATGTTTCTATGTTTCTATGTTTCTATGACATTTTGTGCAGTGTCTTGTGAAGCATATGTGCTTTCTCCATACCCTGAAAGGAGATTTATTCTTTCTTCAACCCTGTGCGAACATTGAAAGAGAAATATTTTTGATACCTTGTAGAAGTAACTCGCTGCATCACATCCAGAGACAGCGTGGTATGCTGGCAAATTGAGTCTAGCAGCATGTCCAATGTGATCGTCTACAGATCCTATGTTTACAAATACATTGGGGTCGATTTGGAGCATCCATGGTGAATCTGGAAGGGTCTTTGTGAAAGCGTTAACCATAGGGACGAGAATGTCTGTATCTTTGGCTCAGACGACAACTGGGCCTTTGGCAAGAGCACAATGCAGCACTATCCTCATGTCTGCTTCCTCACGGTTGCAGGAAAACAGGAGTTCTTCTGAATCTGGGAATATAGTATACGTGCTTCTGCCACTGCTGATAGTAAGTGGGTATCATAAGTTTCTTCTGACATCCTCTTGCCTAACATACTCATTGAAGCACTGTATGAGATCTGTTTTGTTGTCATTGTTGTGAAGCTACTGCTGATACATCTTTCCCTGTGGCATCTCTTGTGAATCTGATCCCATGTGAAGTTGCATTCCTCCTGTTCCTACCACTCGCTCGGCTCATTCTTGCTGTTTCACCGAGAACTCCTGATCATCCTAATAATTATCAAAGACGACAATGACTTCCACTGGGTTTGCTGTAGATGGAGGTGTGAATGTGACAAGAAGTGCTTTCCAAAGGCTGTCTCTTGTACGCTGTGCAGGAACTGCTGTGACCATCACCATGGTATTGTATATGTACACTGAGCGTAACGGAGGAGGGGAAGAACTTTGAGCTTGTGCTTCATCGATGAGATAATTTCTTAAGACATGTTTGGTATTAGGTTTGTAAAGGTTTCTGTCCAGAGTTGCTATTGCAAGAGGATATGTTGTGAGTGGATGGGAAAACGTATCTTTCTTGTCGGGTCACTTTGCAACAATGATACCGAGAGCCTGACTGTCTTCTTTCAGACTGATTCTGCTTTGGGTTTCTTTTTCCTTTTGTCCATTCTCATGGAAACTCTGTTGTGTTTAATGGGCTTGAAGAAACCAACTTTTCTTGATAGGAGGCGGTAGTTTATAAATGCAATCAACATAACTTGCCCTGTAGCACTTGCCTTCAAAAGGCCCTCTACTGTTGCCAGCGGTATATCAATTCCCGTTGCGATTTGTCATGCTACACCCTGACATGGATCTGAATATGTGTGAAGTTTCTTCACTAGCTCTTTCACTTGACCATCATGTTTCTTCATGGCACCATATGTCAACTCATTGTGTGTGGCTGATGTTTTCAGAAGCATCTTCTCCTTCAGCGACAAACAAATTTTAGTGAGCTTGTGGGAATTCAAAAGGAAGTCACCAGCAGCTTCCTCAGATGTACTGTAACCACCTCTCATGGGTCCACCCCTCACCTTGACCTCTCTGTTGAATGAGACTTCAGTCACTTGGTCACCAAGCATCATGGAGAATGCCTCACCGGACAGACTAGTCCCAATGCCATATTCTTGCAGTTCATTATAGTTTTCAGATTGATGAGGTCTACATGATGCCACATCAAATACAGAGAATAGTTTTGATGGTTGAATGCAAACAGTAAAGGTAGAATATCTCGTTGAGCCTGCAGATGCAAGTTTAGGTTCTTGTCTCTGTATGCGGTGACCTGGGCGAGAAGAGAGCTGGTGTCACAAATGTAGCCAGTCACCCACTGTCCCATGGTGCCAGAGGTTTCCAGCATTCGTGACTGCACTTCAGGGAAAGATTCATCCAAGAGTACAAGATTCTGAGATTCTGCCAATACAGATCTTCTCATGTTGATGAACTTTTCTTGTAGTCCGTCGGTTAGTGAGCCGTGAATCTTGGATCCCATGAATCATAGAAGAGCCTTGAGGGACTGTTTATGTAACCTCATCGATCTAGAATAGTGGCGTCCTTCCAAGCCCTGGTCAACAGATCCATCCGCTATTATCCCCACCTGAACCCACCAGTCATGAAGTCCCATAGCACCTTATCGCTTGTAGAGGCTCTTCTGCCTCACCATCAGTTCATGAAATCCTCCCATCAAATTAACCACTTTTGTATATTTTTCTTCTTTCCACATTATTTGTGCAATCTTGTAGAAAACTGCATGATCACTATGGCTGAAGATGTGGTCAATTTATAGGTCATCCCTTAGATCCATGAGAAATTCAAGGTAATATTTGCAAATGGCATCATCTAGTTCACGTGGTATAATGGGCAGGAAATTAGTTTCAGATTTAAAAGTAGTGGTTGATGTAGCTTTTTTATTGAAAGCTGTCCATGATCCTAGGGCTGGAAGAGATTCATCTTCTCTGGAAGATTCTATGCTTGCTGCCAGAGCCCAAATACAATCTTTGCTCAAACGAAGATCAAGCTCAGTCCTTCTTTCATCCTCATCGTAGAATGGGACGTTCGGTGGGGGGTTTCTCTTTCCTGTTTTATAATCCTCATAGTCAATAGGTTCTGAGCTCTCAAAGGTTTCCTGGACTCCTCTTGCTGAGTTGCTTGGAATGTTCTGTTCTTGTACTGGCAAATCGCAGATGACAGCAGGACACGAAATTCGGGGTATGTAAATTGTTGAGTTAGTGTTATGTTGTTGAGACTCTTGTTAATGTCTATTGCTTACTGTCTGAGTTAGCAATTGTGACATGAGTTGGCTGTCAAGGCTGAATCGTGTGCAGTGCTTTTTTTTTCTCAGATTTACTATCATGGGCCAATTTCTTGTTTTGTCTTCTGATGTCTGTGTAAGAAATACCAGCCCCCGAATGATGTAGAAGATTGACTGCTTCTTTACTTCCGGTGAGACGATGAATGACCATAGATAGAACTATTGACTTTGGAGAATGTTCTCCGGTAATGAGGTGTTGCCACTCACTAACAATGGACCACATCGTGGTAGCTTGAATTTCTGTTGGGATGGTCACATAACCTGAAACATTAATCTTCTTAGAAGGGCTTATAGAGAGAGAGAGCTATCACATTGAAGATTTCTGAAATGGGTTCATAATTATCAAGCTCAGAAAGCAAGTCTTCATATGCCATAGGAAACTGCGGTGACTCAATTTGTTTATCTTTTAATTTCTGATTGATCATCTTTGCAAATGCTTTGGTGATGTCATTGTCTCTGAGACCAGCTCCTCTCAAGGTTGCCAAAGAATAATCAAGAGGGTTTATTTTTGTCGAGTGAAGAATGAGAGGATTCCCGTGTATCCCCTTCCCTGCAGTAAAACCTATCTCATCTCCAAATTCATTGCTGATAAGATTCTTCAGCTGAAATGTGTGATTTATTCCAGCATCCTGTTCATATCCATGGAACTCGTAGAGGTTATGAAGATCCTTCAGTAACTCTGGGAGTAAATGAAAAAATTACTCACCTTAGTAATGTTGTTTCTTCTAATGGAGTCTTGCTATATTATGACAGTAGCAGTTTGTCCCACCACTAGAACTGCTCCGGAGGTGAAATGGTTAATACCATTCCAAAATAGAACTTTGAGCACGAGCTCTAAGAAGCAGCTCTATCTGTGTAATTTCAAACCTGAACTGTCAGATCTTTACGAGCAAAAACTCACTAAGGTCTATGTGGAAGCTGTAACCTACACTAGCCAAATGGCTACCTAAATATTAACAACCATTGCTGGTCCCAACACCCAAGACTCAAGTCAGGGAACCAGAACTACTAACACAATTCTAACAACATGAGAATAAAACAACAGTATAATAAAACACACACACCCCAAACTCCCAAAAGGGGAGAAACGCTAAAAAGGGCATAAAATAGTGCCCACACTAAGTTGCCCGCACCCCACCCAAGTAGAAGTTCTGAGAGGGGCAGGCTGGGGGGGAGGTCATAATATAGCAAGACTCCATTAGAAGAAACAACATTACTAAGGTGAGTAATTTTTTCTTCAAACAACATGAAGTCTTGCTATATTATGACAGTAGCAGACTACACAGCAGTACCTCCATGGAAGAGGGGCAGAACCTTCTTAGGGAATAGGCTCTGAAGAACAGCTGTGCCAAACCGAGCATCTCTCCTGGCCTGGACATCCAGGGAGTAATGCTTGGTAAAAGTGTGTACCGTTTTCCAAATAGCAGCCTGGCATATCTCTAATATAGGGATGTCTCTGGCAGCAGCTAGAGATGCAGCTGTACCCCTGGTAGAATGAGCCCTCAAGCCAGATGGGGGATCTCTGCCTAGTTTCTGATAACAAAAATTGGATACAAGAGACAATCCACCTGGCAATTGATCTCTTAGTGGCAGGTTTGCCTTTCCCAACTTCACCATAGGTAAGGAAAAGTTGGAGGGATTCGAACCTGTGACCTTTGATATGCTCTATATAGTAACTAAAGCTCTCTTAACATCCAGGCTGTGCAACCTCCTCTCACCAGAAGAGGAGTGATCAGTGAAAAATACTGGAAGGGAGATAGATTGGTTAAGATGGAAATCTGAAACCACCTTAGGTAAAAACTTCCTATTAGTCCTAAGGACTACCTTATCCCTGTGGAAAGAAATAAAGTCAGTTTCCACTGACAAGGCTTGCAACTCACTTATGTGTCTAGCAGAAGTGATAGCCACCAGAAAAACAGTTTTCCAAGTTAGATACTTAAGCTCTGCCGAAAACAGAGGTTCAAAAGGGGGTTGCATTAACTGGGCAATACAAACATTTAGGTCCCAGGCAGGGGCCGGTTCCCATAAGGGTGGATTAGTATGGAGTAATCCCTTAAAAAACTTGGAAAACACAGGGTGAGTGGAAAGAGGGGATGACTTTCCTGCTGACACAAAAGCAGATACAGCTGCCAAATGGACTCTCAGGGTAGCTGGTCTGAGACCCAAGGAATTAAGATGGACCATGTAATCTAATACAATGGGCAAATCAGCAGATTCTGGGAAATATTTTCCAGCACACCAAATGGAAAACCTTTTCCATTTAGAACTATAAGTAGCTCTAGTGGAAGGCTTTCTGAAGCCTTTAGGATTTCAAGAACACCTTGAGAGAGGTGTAAATCAGCAACTCTAACTCCTCAAGAGCCAGGCCTTGAGGTTGAGGGATTTGAGGTCCGGATACCAAACCCTTCCCTGGATACAAGTTAACAGGTTGTGAATCCTGGGGAGGCAAAGGGAAAGATGGATTGTCAGTGACAGAAGGAGTGGGTACCAGGGCTGCCTGACCCAATCCGGGGCAATCAGAATCACCCTGCAAGGCTGAGATCTGATTTTGACTAATACTTTGAATAGGAGAGGGAAGGGAGGGAAAGCATAAAGAAACTTCCCCTCCCAATCCAGGAGGAGGGCATCCAGGGGGACTGAGCCCAACACTGGAGGCCTGCAACAGAACAGAGGAAGTTTGTGATTGTCTGGGGCTGCAAAAAGATCTATCTGAGGGGTGCCCCATCTGGCAAAGACTATCCCCAGCACTTGAGGATCCAGGGACCATTCGTGATGGCCCTGGGAAATCCTGCTGAGAGCATCCGCTAGGACATTGTCCTTCCCTGGAAGATGAACTGCTATGAAGGAAGTGTTCAGGGAATAGGCCAGAGACCACTACTTCATTGCCTCGGTGCACAAGGCCGAAGACCGAGTGCCCCCCTGTTTGTTGATGTACCACATTGTTGTGGTGTTGTCTGTTCTGACTTGTATCACCTTGTTGTGGACAGATGCAGAAAATGCTTGAAGAGCTAAAAAGACAGCTCTGAGTTCCAGCAAATTGATGTGGAGCAGAGATTCTGGGGACCACACTTCCTGAGTGGAAAGGTCACATGTGGGCTCCCCAACCCAGAAGGGAAGCATCTGTAGTGAGAGTCAAATTGTGAGCAGGGGAATGAAGGGACCCCAATCTTAAATTGCTCTGATCCTGCCACCACTGGAGGGCCTGGATCAAGGTTCGAGTCACTGGGACCAACTTGGAAAGGGGTCTCTTCTGAGACCAATAGGTTCTCAAGTGAAACTGAATGTCTCTCATCTGAAATCTTGCTCCCTGCACAACAGCTGTGGATGCAGCCATGTGTCCCAGGAGCTGCAGAAAGTGTCTTGCTGGTCGAGAGACCTGCAGGGTGAAGGAGGAGGCCAGAGTCACTAAATTCATCACCCTTTCTAAGGGAAGAAAAGCTCTGGCTAGCTTTGTGTCCAACTCTGCCCCTATAAAGGTGAGTACCTGGACTGGTTCCAGAACCGACTTTATTGATTTAGCATGAAAGCCCAGGAGGTGAGAAGCTGGGTAACTTGCAGGTGAGATTTGACCTGTTCTGGGGACTGGCCTACAATGAGCCAATCGTCTAGATAGGGGAAAAACAGCAATCCTTTGCCTCCTTAAGTGAGCCACTGCCACTGCTAGACACTTTGTGAATACCCTTGGGGCAGAGGTAAGGCCGAAGGGCATTGCTCTGAACTGGTAGTGACCTGAGGGTAGTTCGAATCTGAGGTAATTTCAATGGGAGCTTCTGATTAGGACGTGGAAATAGGCATCCTTGAGGTCCAGGAAGGCTAACCAGTCCCCTGGCCTTAGGGAGGGTAAAGTCATTGCCAGAGTTACCATTTTGAACTTTGGTTTCAAAAGATGCTTGTTCAGATATCTGAGGTCTAATATGGGCCGCCATTCTCCCGTCTTTTTTGGGGTAAGGAAGTATATGGAATACAGACCCCTGCCCTGGTGCAGGGGAGGAACCCTTTCCACTGCTCTGAGAGCCAACAGGGTTGAGACCTCTTCTTCTAGAGCAAGGGTCTCTGAAGCACTTGCAGGTAGAAAAAGTCTGATTCTCAACTTGGGAAACTTTTTGAAGCTGAGAACCAGACCCTGGCTTACTACTTCCAGAACCCACTTGTCTGAGGTTAAAGAAGCCCAGTTCTGATTGAAGTAAGCCAGCCTGCCCCTACCGGTAAAGGAGAATCGGCCCTGGGCACCCCATCAGGGTGCCTGCTTAGCAGGAGCTTTACCCCTCGTCTGCCTCTGCCTCTGAAGAAGCCCCTCTGAGCATAGGCAGAGGAGGCCTGAGTCTGGTAAAAAGGCCTGTGAAAAGGCCTACCCCTACCCCTGGGGGTATGCCTCTGAGGAGTGGCTTGCTGCTCCTTAGCTTGGGCACTTTTGTAAGTAGTCCTATATTCATCCATCTTTTTCATGTAATTCTCTGTCTGCTCCCCAAACAGAGAATTTCCCACCACAGGAAAATCCATAGCCTTAGTCTGGGTATCCTGTGACAGACTAGTACACCTGAGCCAGGCCAACCTCCGAAAAGCTACAGATGTGGCCATGACCCTAGAGGAAACATCATTAACATCCACAGCAGCATGAAACTGTACCTTAGAAGCCTCAATGCCATCAGCAGCCACCTGTTCTAGTTTGCTAGCCAGCTGGCCATGGGCTTGCTTGGCTAATTCCATAACAGTATCCCATCTAGATTTCTGATACCTAGCTACATAAGCCATATAATTTGCTTTTCTGAGTCCCAGAGAGGCTGCCATATACTGTTTTTTTGCCATGGCATCAATCTTCCTGGAATCCTTGTCAGGAGGATGTGAAGCCAGGGGGATATTAGCTTTATCACAGGCCGCAGCCTGAACTACCCCAACATGACTGCATTGCTGAGAAAGGAATTCTGTATCAGGACCTGACAATGTGTACCTTCTGTCCATCTTTTTATCTACAGGAGGCACAGAATTAGGAGCTTTTAAAATTTTTATTGTTTGCTTCCTAAAAGACTTATGCAAAGGAATAGACAATCTCCTAGACTCTGGAATATCCATCATTTCTACAAAATCAGGCTCCTCTTGCTCATCCACAGCTTCTTCCAAGGGAAGCTGGAGGGTTTCAGCAACTTTTTTGTAAAACATAAAATGAGATGGGGACTCAGATAGCATAGGGGGAGATTCTAGAGGTCTGTCTGGGGAAATGTCCGGTTCAATGGGCACACCCAGACCTTCCCAGCCACATTCATACTGTTCATAATCATCCTCCCCCTCCTCTGGTTCATAAAATTCCTCAACATCATATTCCTGAACCACTGGAACCGGACGAACCAACCTTTTGCCAGATAGTGGCGGTTCGGATGGAACCTGAGACAGTGACTGGACAATTTGTATGGCTTTTGCTATCTCTGCAGCAGTTGGAGAAGGGGATTTGGACTCCAAACCTGCTGACTTTCTTGTTTTCTTTACTGGAACTGGTTCCTCAGAACCAGCTTTTCTTTTGCCCGAGGAAGTCACGCCCTGGTCAGAGGGCACCCCCTCCGGTTCGGTTGGCACCGAACTGGGCTGGCCATCCGGGTCAGCGGACTTTTTGGCCTCTCATTCCCTGAGCCATCTCTTTTCCAGGGTGGCTGTAGGGAAATTCTTACATATCTGGCAGTCTGACTGGAGGTGGTCAAACCCCAGACAATAGACACATGTGGTGTGTGGGTCAGCCTTGGCAAAGACTTCCCCACAGACATCACAGTGTTGAAACCCAGTGGGCCCAGTTTTTCTTTTGGGTTTCTTAGACATAATACCAGCCTAACCAGAAAAACTTGCCCTTTAAACGGCAATGCCAGGCAAGACACCCTTATCGGTTCCTAACCGTGTCACGGGTATTGGAAAAAAACGTAATAAAATCCGTTTTTTTTAGAACCGATAAGAACCGGGAACCGCACTCTAAAATGTTAAACTTTAAAGTTAATAAGTTTTAAAACCAGCTGATCGGTTCAAAACCGAACCGATAAACTTACAAGTTCCACACAGACAAAACCTTTAATTTACTTACGATTACCACAGACAGAGCTTGAACCGAATGGTTTTGCAGTTAAAATAAAACTATTCTCGGTCTAATCGAACCGAGAAAACACTGTTTAAACCAAGAAATGAACTGAGCAGTAGGAGAAATCTCCGGAGCGACTGTTCACTGAGGCGGAGTAAAGAATCTAACAGTTCAGGTTTGAAATTACACAGATAGAGCTGCTTCTTAGAGCTCGTGCTCAAAATTCTATTTTGGAATGGTATTAACCATTTCACCTCCGGAGCAGTTCTAGTGGTGGGACAAACTGCTACTGTCATAATATAGCAAGACTTCATGTTGTTTGAAAGCAACATTTCTGCTCAACAATCTTTCTTCTCACGATTTGAAGAAACTCTGTTTCAGCACTCTTTGTGTGAATGCTTTCCAATCCGCCTGGTGTTTGTCTCTCTCGTTTGCCGATGTAGACGAAAATGTTGTAACAACTTTGATGGTATTTGACGTCTGCAGCAAATATGTCAACATTGGCGATAGTGACCTTCAAACATGTGGCTGCTCCAGACAAAAGAGCATCATCGGAATTTTCATTGCATAACATGCTTTCGTGCAATGTAGTCGTTCCATCTTCAAGTTCAACTCTTTGGAGTTTTTCTTCCGCATTTCCTCTCTTTTTCCTTTTCTTATCACAGATGAAGCAGGTCTCATCCTTCTTAAATTCCAGCGATTTCCTTTTACATCAAGTTACATGGACCGCTTCACTGCTACTGGATGTCTGTGGGTCGGGCATGCTGAAGAACTCAGCTTCAGAAGATTGATCTGAAGAAAGTTGTTTCATTGAGTTGGTGTTTAATTTCCTTTCAGTGAAATTTTGGCAACACCTTGTATGAACAGGTAGGCCTATCTCTCCAGGGCCAGGGGGGAGGTTGGTCACGGATTTTATTCCTTACGAGGTTGAAGTTTCTGGCATACTCAGAAGTTGGTTTTGTGACTGACCATTTCTTTACAAAAGCCTTGATGGTATTCAGCCCATTCTCAACAATCTTGGACCCATGATACAAATCGAAGCAACTATTGAGTGATGATGATGACACTTGTTTTGAGATAAACAAGAAATAATTGACGAGGTGCGTGCTGTCATAGAACAGAGTACAACAGCAGCACCACATTCAGAATCTTCTTCACGACACAGCACAGCATCATTTGGCCCATCCTCTATTGTTGTGGCATTTTCTCCCTCTTCCTCCTCAGCCACTGTTGCCGAATCTTCCTCTTCACCACCAGTCAAACATAGCAGTATCCCACAGTCACTTGGTTCAGCTTCATGTTTCTGGAGTCAGTTAGAAGATGTAATTGTAACATCTTCTTAATTTGCCTCTTGTAACACAGCCTCAGCACAGACCATTGTTGAAATGTACCTGGCAGAGCCCAATATCAGCTAGAATGCTGATCCTTTAAAATACTGGAAATCTAAACAAAATATGTGGCCTGCTTTAGTAAACATTGCAATGAAGTACATGAACTGCTCTCTGACTAGCATCTGTTCAGAACAATTGTTTAGTTCAGCTGGTAATGTCATTACTGCCACATGATCCTGTTTGACACCACAGAATGTTGAGTGCCTCACATTTCTCAAAGTCAACATTCCTCACTTTAATTTCAAATATGATACCTGAATAAAACATACACTGACTGCTCTGTGCAGGCCCTATCCACAAAACACTTTCAAGAATTTGTGCCTGTAGTGAAAATCTTTTGTGAACAGGGTCTGCTACATGAGGTGGCAATTAATTGCAACAAGTCAGGTCAGGACAGACTAGGCTAGGCCACTATTACTTAAATGATCACATGAGCAGCATAGAAAAAAATAACATCAGTGGGTTCAGAGTCCAAACAGAGCAAACAACTGCATTTCATGTCACAAACTTACTCGGTGGTACCTGGCACCACTATCTGATCTGGAAGGTAGGGCACTGCTGTCTACTACTACTACTACTATCATTTTTTGTCCTCACGAGTCATGACTGCTACTTGTCACTTTTTGTCCTTATTCCAGTCCTTACAACTATTACTACGTGTCTCTTTTTTTGCCTTCAGCAACTGATCCTGACTGTACTGTTTAATTTCCGTACAGTACATGGATTAGCAGATGCCTGAAATCCAGAAACTGAATACTCTTTCTATATTTGTCACATCTCCCATATTTGGCTACGATTACTTCACAGAAAGAAATGCTACTAAATTCATATACTTTCTTTATTGTTTGTGTGTGCGTGGTGTGCTAGCCTGGTTACAGCTCACTTACAGTAACTGAGCTGAGATTATTACTATATTTTATTTTTGAAACTTAAATTACTTGGCAGTGGCTGGCAGCAATTGTGGAGCAAGGAAGGAAGTAATTGTGTTGTGTGTTATTGGGTCTTCAGGTGGCACTGACAAACTTTTTTATGACTGCACTGCACTTGACCGATGCAATGTGTGACTGGCTGACTGCCTGGGTGGTGGTGGTCACTATGTCTTTCATTTTTCTTCTTTAAGGATTCAGCGTGTGGATCAGATTCAGTAGAAGTAGTCGTACTACTAGAAAACATTACCATCTCTTGGATCAGGTAGTGTACCATATACCACAGTACCCTGGGACATGTGAAGCAGCTGCATCATTCACATGGATAGGGTGGGTGAGCTCTCTTAGTGCTGCTCATTTGATCATTCATATCCATTTCTTTGGCCTGTTCGGCTCTGACTGGAACATGCATCAAAATAATACCCATACAGCACCATTAATAAAAAATAAAAATCTTAGCTGCCTGGCCATGCCTGCAGTTCTTGGTGGTGCTATGATATAGGTATTTGCATCTGTCTATTTGTCTCTCTCTCTCTCTCCATCTCTCTCTGTCTCTCCCAGCACACTCATGTCATGGACCCAAGCAAGATATGCCACCATTACAGGCCAGCCATGAAGGGGCTAGTAGTGAGTGATTGCTTTTTTATTTAGCAGTTTTACATACATTTTTATACAAATAATCCATTAAATTATTTCCTTTGGGTCTCTGTGTCAAATGTGACTGACTATAGCCACTTTTATGCATTTTTTCGCATTTTTTCAAATATTCGTCAATAAATCAGAACTAATCAGAACAAATCAGAACTTCATTGTGTTCTGGTTCTTATTTAATAAGGGTCAGAACTTCATTGAGTTCTCCGAGCCCTAGTCCTAAGGACCACCTTGTCCTTGTGGAAGATAATGTAATTAGGATCAGTGCAAAGAGCTTGGAGCTCACACACACTTTTTGCTGAAGTAATTGCTACCAGGAAAACAATTTTGCATGTTACATATTTCAGATCAGCCATAGCTGTTGGCTCAAAGGGAGGTTCCATGAAAGGGAAAGAGAACATTGTTTATTCAGGAGTAGCACACTAAGCCAAAGCTTGTTTCCAGGTGCGACCCAGGAGCACAAGGAAGTTAAGTGACTTACTCTGGATCACACAGTATGCACCTAGGTAGCTGTGGGATTCAGACCCAGGTCTCCAGATCTGTAGCTCAGAGCCTTAACCCACTGCACTATACTGCCTCCAAGGGTGTAATTATAAGGGGGTACGGGGGGGCACAAGTCCACAAGTCCCCCCCCAAAAATTCAAGTGATCACATTTGTCACTCCCAACATTCAGCCCCTTATGTTGCTGCTGTTGCCTGCTGGTTGACTAGGAGAGATACGGAAGCCGGCCGTACCCAGGGATGTGTCAGATCCAATGTCACTGGTGTGGGTTGCCAGCCATTGGAAGAGAGGCCAAAAGAGACACAGTTACAATAGCGGGGAGAGGGGGGAACCATCGCTACACAAGCTGGCCTTGCTGGAACCAAGAGAAGCAGGAGTCAGTTGCAGCAGGGAGGGAGAAAGTGACAGACCACAGTCACTGCACTCAGAAGTAGTGTAAGTGAGCACCACCTGCCCACCAATAGCGATGTATCAGGATGAGTGGGTAGGAGACTGCTGGTGTTGAGAACTTAGTGCGGTCGGTAGGTGCTTAGCCTTGCTTGCTGGTTGTCCATCGTCATATTGGTGCTAGTCTGACTCTTCCCATCCTGTTTTTATTGACTACTGTGCTGCCACCAAGGAGCTGCTAAAGGGAATCCTCCAAGTCCAGCATCCTTATCAGATTGAACAGGGTACAGGCTGGCACAGTGCCAGCACTACACTGTGAGTGACGGGGGGGGGGTTGGTCGGGTCATTGGGCTGAGTCTGTGGATTAACTTGAGTAACTGACACTACAGTGCCCAGTGTCTTTGGAAGACAGAGGTCAGAGTATGGACTGCTGGAGCAGAGACTGCAACTTCTGCAAGCAGCAACTCAGGAGGTAGGACTTTCACTGACTGGACTGGAGGTTACTGCTGTCTGTTGGTGGTGCTGAGGTGGACGGGGGATGGGGTGATGATTTGTGTTGTGATGATGGATGGGGAGACAGCTGAGAGCCACAGCAACATCATTGTCATCCAAAAAGGGGGGAATGCATAAAAAAAGCAGAGGTGGTGGGAGGGATTACCTTTCCGTGCAGCCAGGGCAGTTCTGAGCTGGCGGGGTGGGGGGAGGTCACACACTACTGCCCATTTTATTTGGCACCAGTCAGAGTCAGGGGTGCCCAGGAAAAGAAGCCTGCTGCAATCTGTGAAGCATTCACAATTTCATTCTCTAGTCTCTTCCTTGCTAGTAATGTAGTGTCTTGGAGATGGGAGTTGGCCAGTGGCTCTACCAGTGAGTGACCAGCACAGTAAAACAAACAGCAAAATTCTGACTAACAGTACTTCTCAACTTGAGCTAACATAGCTCTAGTCTGCAAGAAGGCAAGGGTAGGTGGTGTTATAATTATGTTTATTGGTGTCTGCTCTGCTGTGCTGTGTTGGTCCGTATCTACTGGACTGTACTGTGACAGCCAGTCAGTGTCTGATTTTAAAATGCTGTGCTGTCTAGAGTCTCTCCTGTGTGCCACCTGAGCCTGGCTATGTCTGTTACCAAAGTTAAAGTAATCAAAAAGCAAATCAAACCCTGCAGGTGAGTGGACCGTGGATTAAGTGGTGTGGACAGTTGGAGGGCTTGAAAGGCAGGGGTATTTCATTTTTTCTGTTGTTTAACAAAACAAAAAAAACAACAACTACCCAGTATAGCTGTTCCTCCTTCCTGAATATGTTGAAAGGAGCAGTAACTGCTGCTTTAAACACAATAAGGAGGAGTAGCCAATTAGTGGCAGCGCTAAGGGAAGAGTGAGGTTGTCCCTCCGAACCTTTGCACCAAAATTACTCCTCTGACTGCCTCCTTGCTATACATAAAGTCAGATCCCAAGGAGGGACTGGTTCCCTAACAGGAGGAAACATGTGCCAAGCCTTTGAAAAATGTCCTAACAATATGGTGTGAAGGCAAGCTATTGTTCTCTGAGCACCTGCAGACAAATAAGCAAATACTGCCAAGTTATCCCTGAGGGTTGCAGGCCTGAGGCCTAAAGCCTGCAAGTGCACTAGATAAGCTTGCCTTAAGGGGACTGATTTGCTTAGGTATGCACTTGATGGAAAATCTTTTCCACTCTGAAGCATTAGTCTTTCTGGTAGAAGTTTCCCTGGAAACTTTCAGGACCTCAAGGACCTCTTCTGATAAGTTTAATTCAGAAAATTCTATCTCCTCAAGAACCAGTCCATCAGGTGAAGGCTCTTGAAGTTCAGAAAAACTATCTGACCTTGAACAGCTGTTAGGAGATTGTATCTCTGGGGAAGGTGAATTGGTTGCTTGGTGGACAGGGTGAGCAATAGAGGGTACCATGGCTACCTGGCCCAGTCTGGAGCAACCAGTATCATGGTTGCAGATTGACTCCTGAGTTTGAGAAGGACTCTCAATATCAGTGGAAATGGAGGAAAAGCATACAGGAATTTCCCTGTCCAATCAAGGGCTAATGCCTCCATGGGCACTGTGTCCAAGGAGGAGGGCCTGCAGTAATAAAGAGGAAGCTGAAGGTTTTCTTTTGAGGCAAACAGATTTATTTCTGGAATGCCCCAATGTCTTAAAACTGTGTCCAACACTTGCTTGTTTAAAGACCATTCTAGATGATCCTGACTGATTCTGCTGAGTGAATCAGCCAGTGTATTGTCCTTCCCTGGAAGATGAATGGTGGACAGATGTACTTCCAAGGAATATGCTAGGGACCAAGTCTTCATGGCTTCTGTGCTCAGCCTTGAGGAACTTGTACTCCCTTGCTTGTTGATGTACCACATGGTGGTTGTGTTGTCTGTTCTGACATGGATTAACTGACCCCACAATTGAGGAGCAAAGGCTTTTAAGGCATGGAGAACTGCTCTCCACTCTAAAAGGTTGATATGCAGCTTGGACTCTTGATGTAACCAAATTCCACCGATTTTGAGGTCGCCTGTGTGTGCCCCCAACCCTAGGAGGGAGGCATCTGTTGTTAGAACCACAGTGTGGTACTATTGCTTAAAAGAGATACCCTGCCTCTGGTTGTTCCTTTCTTTCCACCACTGCAGAGCCAGTAGCAGAGTTCTTGTAACCAGCACAAGCTTTGAAATGGGATCCCTTCTTTGGGACCAATGTGATCTCAGGTGATATTGAATATCTCTCATCTGAAACCTGGAACCTGATACTATTGCAGCAGTTGAGGCCATGTGTCCTAATAATGCTAGGAACTGTCTTGCAGTCCTGGGCTGGCTCATGGCAAAGGAGTTTGCTAGGGTTAGTAAATGTATTACCCTCTCCTGTGGGAGAAAAGCCTTGCCCTGAACAGTATCCAGTTCTGCTCCAGTGAATTCCAGTGAGTGAACTGACTCCATCTGAGACTTTTGAGCATTGATAAGGAAACCCAGGGACTCCAGTGTACTTTGTGTCACCCTGATGGAGTCCTTTACCTGCTGATATGACTCCCCTAATGTAATGGAATACAATGATTTCCTGCCTTGAGAAATAATCTGCCACTACTGTCATCAACGGCAGTATGAAATTGAACTTTAGAGGCTTCAATGCCATCAGCAGCCACTTGTTCCAACTCACTAGCCAGCTGGCCCTGGGCCTGCTTGGCTAACTGCAATATAGTGTCCCATCTAGATTTCTGATATCTAGCCACATAAGCCATATAATTAGCCTGCCTGAGTCCCAATGAAGCTGCCATATATTGCTTTTTCGCCATGGCATCAATCTTCCTGGAATCCTTATCAGGAGGATGAGATGCCAGGGAATATTAGCCTTGTCACAGGCTGCAGCTTGAACAACACCTACATGACTACACTGCTCAGTGAGGAAGTCTGTATCAGGGCCTGATAAAGTATACCTTCTGTCCATTTTCTTATCTACAGGAGGAACAGAATGAGGATTTTTAAAATCTTTGTTGTTTGCTTCCTAAATGACTTATGCAAAGGAATAGACAACCTTCTAGACTCTGGAATATCCATCATTTCTACATAATCAGGCTCCTCTTGCTCATCCACAGCCTCCTCTACAGGGAGCTGGAGGGTTTCTGCCACCTTTTTATAAAACATAAAATGAGAAGAGGACTCAGACAGCAAAGGGGGAGATTCTAAGGGTCTATCTGGAGAAATGCCCGGTTCAATGGGCACGTCCAGACCTTCCCAGTCACAAATACACTGATCAAATTCCTCCTCTCCCTCCTGTGGTTCATAAAACTCCTCAACATCATAATCCTGAACCACTGGACCTGAACGATCCACCATTTTCCCAATTATAGGGGGCTCGACAAGTCCCTGAGACAAAGACTGAACAATCTGAATGGCTTTTGCTATTTCTGCAGCAGTTGGAGAGACAATTTTGGAATCCAGACCTGCTGATTTCTTTGTCTTTTTTGCTGGAGCTGGTTCCTCTGGACCAGCTTTTCTTTTGCCTGAGGAAGTCTCGCCCTGGTCAGAGGGCACTCCCTCTGGTCCAGTGGGTACTGGACCGGGCTGGCCATCCGGGTCAGCGGACTTTTTGGCCTCTCGTTCCCTGAGCCGGCCCAATCTCTTCTCCAGGGTGGCTGCAGGGAAATTTTTACACACCTGGCAGTCTGACAGGAGGTGGTCAGCCCCCAGACAGTAGACACAAGTGGTGTGTGGATCAGCCTTAGCAAAGGCTTCCCCACAGACATCACAGTGTTGAAACCCAGTGGGCCCGGTTTTTCTTTTGGGTTTCTCAGACATAATGCCAGCCTAACCAACAAACTTGCCCTTTAAACGGCCGTGCAGAGCAAGATACACTCTTTATCGGTTCCTAACCGTGTCACGGGTATTGGAAAAAACCCAAATAAAATTAAGGTTTTTAGAACCGATGAGGACCGGTACCACACTTCAAAGCCCAAAAATCGTAAAATAGCAACCGATCGGTTCAGACTGAACCGATAATGTATTTCCACACAGACTTTATTTTTAGTACCTTACGGTCTACTCAGATAGAGCTTCTGACCGAAAACGCGGTAATTTTTAAACACTTGCCGGTTCAAATGAACTGAGTAAACTCGCTTGAACCGCGAAATGAACTGAGTTGAAGGAGCTGATCTCCGGAGCGACTGTTCAGTGAAAGCGGAGTAAAGAATCTGGCAGTTTCATTTGAAACTAGCCAGATCGAGCTTTGAACAGCGCCCTCGCGTTGTGGAACTCCAGACTGCTCTGGAGTTAACCCTATCCTCTCCGGGGCAGTTCGAGTGCAGTGGCAAACTGCATTTAGTCCTAATAGCAGCAAGACTTCATGGTGTTTGAATGAGCCAGTCATCCAGGTATGGAAAAACAGCAATCCCTTGCCTCCTTAAGTGAGCCACTGCCACGGCCAGACATTTTGTGAATACCCTTGGGGCAGAGGTAAGGCCGAAGAGCATTGCTCTGAACTGGTAGTGACCTAAGGGCAGTTCGAACCTGAGGTACTTTCGGTGAGAACTTCTGATTAGGACATGAAAATAGGTGTCCTTGAGGTCCAGGGAAGCTAACCAGTCCCCTGGCCTCAGGGAAGGTAAAATCATTGCCAGAGTTAGCATTTTGAACTTTGGTTTCAAAAGGTGTTTGTTCAGGTATCTTAGATCTAAGATGGGCCACCATTCTCCTGTCTTTTTTGGGGTAAGGAAGTATCTGGAGTACAGACCTTTGCCCTGGTGTAAGGGAGGAACCTTTCTACTGCTCTGAAGGTTAACAGGGTAGAGACCTCTGCTTCCAGAGCAAGGGTCTCTAGGGGGCTTGCAGGTGGAAAATGCCTGGTTCTCATCTTTGGGAATTTTTTGAAGCTGAGAACCAGGCCCTGGCTTACTACTTCCAGGACCCATTTGTCCGAGGTTAGAGACACCCAGTTCTGACTGAAGTAAGCCAACCTGCCCCCTACTGGTACAGGAGAATCGGCCCTGGGCACCCCATCAAGGTGCCTGTTTGGCAGTTGATTTAGGCTGAGGGGTAGGGACAGGCTTACCCGCACCCCGTCTGCCTCTGCCTCTGAAGAAGCCCCTCTGAGCATAAGCAGAGGAGGCCTGGGTTTAATAAAAAGGCTTGTGGAAAGGCCTACCCCTACCTCTGGGTGTGTGCCACTGGGGAGTGGCTTGCCACCTGGCTTGGTCACCTTGTAGGTAGTCCTATATTCATCCATCTTTTTCATATAATTCTCTGTCTACTCCCCAAACAGAGAATTCCCCACCACAGGAAAATCCATAGCCTTAGTCTGGGTATCCTGTGACAGACTAGTACACCTGAGCCAGGCCAAACTACGAAAAGCTACAGAAGTGACCACGACCCTAGAGGAAACATCATTAACATCCACAGCAGCATGAAACTGAACTTTAGAGGCTTCTATGCCATCAGCAGCCACCTGTTATAATTCACTAGCCAGCTGGCCATGGGCCTGCTTGGCTAACTGCATAACTGTATCCCATCTAGATTTCTGATATCTAGCCACATAAGCCATATAATTTGCCTGCCTGAGTCCCAGAGAGGCTGCCATATACTGTTTTTTTGCCATGGCATCAATCTTCCTGGAGTCCTTGTCAGGAGGATGTGGCAGGGAATATTAGCCTTGTCACAGGCTGCAGCCTGAACCACCCTACATGACTACACTGCTGAGAAAGGAAGTCTGTATCAGGACTCTGACAATGTACCTTCTGTCCATCTTTTATCGACAGGAGGCACAGAATTAGAGTTTTCAAATTTTTATTGTTTGCTTCCTAAATGACTTATGCAAAGGAAAAGACATCCCTAGACTGGTGTATCCATCATTTCAACATAATCAGGCTCCTCTTGCTCATCCACAGCCTCTTCTAAAGGGAGCTGGAGGGTTTCAGCAACTTTCTTATAAAACATGAAATGAGATGGGGACTCAGACAGCATAGGGGGAGATTCTAAAGGTCTGTCTGGAGAGATGTCCGGCTCAATGGGCACATCCAGACCCTCCCAGCCACATTCATACTGTTTATAATCCTCCTCCCCCTCCTGTGGTTCATAAAAATCCTCAACATCATAATCCTGAACCACTGGGACCGGACGAACCAACCTTTGCCAGATAGTGGTGGTTCGGACGGACCCTGAGACAGTGACTGGACAATTTGTATGGCTTTTTTATCTCTGCAGCAGTTGAGAGGAAATTTTGGACTCCAGACCTGCTGACTTTCTTGTTTTCTTTACTGGAATTGGTTCCTCAGAACCAGCTTTTCTTTTTCCGAGGAAGTCTCGGCCTGGTCAGAGGGCTTCCTCCGTTCGGTTGGCACCGAACCGGGCTGGCCATCCGGGTCATCGGACTTTTGGCCTCTGCTCCTGAGCCTGCCCAATCTTTTCTCCAGGGTGGCTGCAGGGAAATTTTACAAACCTGGCAGTCTGACTGAGGTGGTCAAACCCCAGACAATAAATACATGTGGTGTGTGGGTCAGCCTTGGCAAAGGCTTCCCCACAAACATCACAGTGTTGAAACCCAGTGGGCCCGGTTTTTCTTTTGGGTTTCTCAGACATAATGCCAGCCTAACCAAAAACTTGCCCTTTGAACGGCAGTGCCAGGCAAGAAACCCTTATCGGTTCCTAACCGTGTCACGGGTATTTGAAAAAACCGTAAAAATTCCATTTTTTTTTGAACCGATAAGAACTGAGAACCGCACTCTAAATAATGATTTTGAACCGAACCGATAACTTACAGATTCCACACAGACAAAACCTTTTTACTTACGGTTACCCAGATAGAGCTTGAACCGGACGGTTATTGGTAGAAAATAACACTGTTCTTGGTTAATTTTAACCGAGAATTACTTCAGAAACCGAGAAAATGAACCGAGCTGAAGGAGGAATCTCCGGAGCGACTGTTCAGTGAGGCTGAGTAAAGAATCTGACAGTTTCAGTTTGAAACTGCCCAGATAGAGCTTCTGTAAACCGAGCTCACGCTCAGAACTCCATTCCTGAATGGAGTTAACTCTTTCACCTCCGGGGCAGTTCTAGAGGAGGACCAAACTGCTAATTGTCATAATATAGCAAGACTTCATGTTGTTTGAAGAAAAAATTACTCACCTTAGTAATGTTATTTCTTCTAATGGAGTCTTGCTATATTATGACAATTGCAATTTGTCCCACCATTAGAACTGCTCCGGAGGTGAAAGAGTTAACTACCATGCCAGGCATGGAGTTTAGAGCGCGAGCTTGGTTAGAGAAGCTCTGTCTGGCTAATTTCAAACCGAAACTGTCAGATCTTTACGAGCAAAAACTCACTAAAGTTCTGTGTGGAAGCTGTAACCTACACTAGCCAACTGGCTACCTAAATATTAACACCTATTCCTGGTCCCAACACCAAGACTCAAGTCAGGGGACCAGAAAAAAAATAATATAAGATAAAATAAAACACAACACCCCAAAACCCCAAAAAGGTGGAAAAAACATATAATGGGCATAAAAGTGCCAACACTGGACTGCCCACCCCATACCCAAGTAGAAGTTCTGAGAGGGCAGGCTGGGGGAGGTTTATAATATAGCAAGATTCCATTAGAAGAAAAACATTACTAAGGTGAGTAATTTTTCTTCAAACAACATGAAGTCTTGCTATATTATGACAATTGCAGAATACACAGCAGTACCTCCATGGAGGAGGGACAGAACCTACTTAGGAATAGGCTCTGAAGCACGGTTGTGTTAAATCTAGCATCCCTCCTGGCCTGGATATCCAGGAGTAATTGTGAAAGTGTGTACCGTTTTCCAGGTAGCTGCTTGACATATCTCCAAGATAGGGATGTCTCTGGCAGCAGCTAGAGACGCAGCTGTACCTCTGGTAGAGTGAGCCCTCAGGCCTGAAGGGGGAACCTTTCCCAGTTTTTGATAACAAAATTGGATACACGAGACAATCCACCTGGCAATGGATCTCTTAGTGGCAGGTTTACCTTTCCCAACCTCACCAAAAGTGAGAAAAAGTTGGAGGGATTCGAACCTATGACCCTTGGTACGCTCTATATAGTAATTAAGGGCCCTCTTAACATCTAAGCTGTGCAGCCTCCTCTCACCAGAGGAGGAATGGTCAGTGAAGAACACTGGAAGGGAGATAGATTGGTTAAGATGGAAATCTGAAACCAGCTTAGGCAAATACTTCCTGTTAGTCCTAAGGACTACTTTATCCCTGTGAAAGGGAGTAAAGCCAGTCTCCACTGACAAGGCTTGTAACTCACTTATGCGTCTGGCAGAAGTGATGGCTACTAGAAAAACAGTTTTCCAAGTCAAATACTTAAGCTCTGCAGAAGACAGAGGTTCAAAGGGGGTTGCATCAACTGAGCAATGCAAACATTAAGATCCAGGCAGGGGCGGCCCTGAAAGGTGGATTAGTATGAAGTAATCCCTTGAAAACTTGGAAAATACAGGGTGAGTGGAAAGAGAAGAGGCTTTTCTGCTGAAATAAAGCAGAGACAGCTGCCAAATGCACTTTCAGGGTAGCTGGTCTCAGGCCCAAGAGTTAAGATAGACCATATAGTCCAAAACAATGGGCAAATCAGCAGATACCGGGAAATATGCTTCCCGAGCACCAGATGGAAAACCTTTCCATTTAGAATTATAAGTAGTCCTAGTGGAAGGCTTCCTAGAAGCCTTCAGGATGTCAAGAACACCTTGAGAAAGGTGTAGGTCAGCAACTTAACTCCTCAAGAGCCAGGCCTTGAGGTTGAGGGATTTGAGATTCGGATACCAAACTCTCCTCTGGGCACAGGATAACAGGTTGTGTTTCCTGGGGAGGCACAGGGGAAGATGGACAGCTAAGGACAGAAGGAGTGGGTACCAGGGCTGCCTGGCCCAATCTGGAGCAATCAGAATCATCCTGCAAGGCTGGGATCTGATTTTGACTAGCACCTTGAAAAAGAGAGGGAAGGGGGAAAGGCATATAGAAACTTCCCTTCCCAATCTAGGAGAAAGGCATCCAGGGGGACTGAGCCCATCACTGGGGCCTGCAACAAAACAGTGGAAGTTGGTGATTGTCTGGGGCTGCGAAAAGATCTATCTGAGGGTGCCCCATCTGGCAAAAACTATCCCCAGTACTTGGGGATCCAGTGACCATTCGTGATGGCCCTGGGAAATCCTGCTGAGAGCATCTGCCAGGACATTGTCCTTTCCTGGGAGGTGAACTGCTATGAGGGAAGTGTTCGGGGAATAAGCCAGAGACCACAACTTCATTGCTTCAGTGCACAAGGCCGAAGACCGAGTGCCCCCTTGTTTGTTGATGTGCCACATTGTGGTGGTGTTGTCTGTTCTGACTTGTACCACTTTGTTCTGAACTGATGCAGAAAACACTTGAAGTGCTAGAAAGACAGCTCTGAGTTCCAGCAAATTGATGTGGAGCAGAGATTCTTGAGGGGACCACACTCCCTGGGTGGAGAGGTCGCCCATGTGAGCTCCCCATCCCAGAAGGGACACATCTGTAGTAAGGGTCAAGGAATGAGGTAGAGGGATGAAGGGGACCCCTAGTCTCAAAATGCTCTGATCCTGCCACCACTGAAGGGCCTGGATCAGGGTTCGAGTCACTGGGATCAATTTGGAAAGGGGATCTTTTCTTTGAGACCAACAGGCTCTCAAGTGAAACTGAATGTCCCTCATCTGAAATCTTGCTCCTTGAACTACAGCTGTGGAAGCAGCCATGTGTCCTAGGAGCTGTAAGAAGTGCCTTGCTGGTCGAGAGACCTGCAAAGTGAAGGAGGAGGCCAGGGCCACTAGGTTCCTTACCCTCTCTAAGGGTAGGAAGGCTCTGACCCGCTTTGTGTCCAATTCTGCACCTATAAAGGTGAGTACCTGAACAGGTTCCAGCACTGACTTTGGGAGATTGAGCAGGAAACCCAGAGAGGTGAGCAGCTGCTGGGTAACTTGCAGGTGTGATTTGACCTGTTCTGAACACTGGCCTACAATAAGCCAGTCATCTAGGTAGGGAAAGACAGCAATATTTTGCCATCTTAAATGAGCAACTGCTACTGCTAGACATTTTGTGAATACCCTTGGGGCAGAGGTGAGGCCGAAGGGCATTGCTCTGAACTGGTAATGGCCTGAGGGCAGTTCGAATCTGAGGTACTTTCGGTGGGAGCTTCTGATTAGAACATGGAAATAGGCATCCTTGAGGTCCAGGGAAGCTAGCCAGTCCCCTGGCCTTAGAGAAGGTAAAATTATTGCCAGAGTCACCATTTTGAATTTTGGTTTCAAAAGGTGCTTGTTCAGATATCTTAGATCCAAAATGGGCCGCCATTCTCCTGTCTTTTTTGGGGTAAGGAAGTACCTGGAGTACAGACTCTTGCCCTGGAGTAGGGGGGAAACCCTTTCTACAGCTCTGAGAGCCAGAAGGGTTGAGACTTCTGTTTCTAAGGCAATGGTCTCTAGAGGGTTTGCAGGTGGAAAAGATCTGGCTCTCATCTTTGGAAATTTTTTGAAGCTGAGAACCAGACCCTGGCTTACTACTTCCAGGACCCACTTGTCTGATGTTAGAGACTCCCAGTCCTGAGCGAAGTAAGCCAGCCTGCCCCCTACAGGTAATGGAGAACTGGCCCTGGGCACCCCATCAGGGTGCCTGTTTGGCAGGGGCTTTAGGCTGAGGGGTGGAAGCAGGCCTGCTTGCGCCCCGTCTGCCTCTGCCTCTGAAGAACCCCCTCTGAGCATAAGCAGAAGAAGCCTGGGTTTGGTAAAAAGGCAGTGAAAAGGCCTACTTCTACCCCTGGGGGTCTGCTTCTGAGGAGTGGCTTGCCACTCCTTGGCTTGTGCACTCCTATAAGTTGTTTTATATTCATCCATTTTCTTCATGTAATTCTCTGTCTGCTCCCCAAACAGAGAATTCCTTACCACAGGAAAATCCATGGCCTTAGTCTGGGTATCCTGTGACAAACTAGTACACCTGAGCCAAGTCAACCTATGAAAGGCCACAGATGTAGCCATGACTCTAGAGGATACATCATTAGAATCCACAGCAGCATGGAATTGCACCTTGGATGCCTCAATACCATCAGCAGCCACCTGCTCCAGCTCCTTGGCAAGCTGGCCAGGGGCCTGTTTGGCCAAAGCCATGACAGTGTCCCTTCTAGATTTTTGGTATCTTGCCACATAAGCCATGTCATTTGCTTGTCTGAGTCCCAAGGACGCTGCCATGTATTGTTTTTTAGCCATGGCATCAATCTTCCTGGAGTCCTTGTCAGGAGGATGTGAAGCCAGGGGAATGTTAGCCTTATCACAGGCTGCAGCCTGAACTACCCCAACATGACTGCATTGCTGTGAAAGAAAGTCTGTATCAGGACCTGATAAAGTGTACCTCCTGTCCATCTTCTTGTCAACAGGAGGCACAGAATTAGGAGCATTTAGTATTTTTATTGTCTGTTTCCTAAATGATTTATGTAAGGGGATAGATAATCTCCTAGACTCTGGGATATCCATCATTTCCACAAAATCAGGTTCCTTTTGCTCATCCACAGCTTCCTCCAATGGGAACTGGAGGGTATCAGCAACCTTTTTATAAAACAAAAAGTGAGAAGGGGACTCAGAAAGCATAGGGGGAGATTCCAAAGGTCTGTCTGGGGAGATGTCCGGTTCAATGGGCACATCCAGACTCTCAAAGTCACATTCACACTGATCATAATCCTTCTCCTCTGGTTCATAAAACTCTTCAATATCATATTCTTGAACCGGTGGAACCGGCCGAACCGACCTTTTACCAGACAGTGGCGGTTCGGACGGAACCGGAGAAAGTGACTGTACAATCTGTATAGCTTTTGCTATTTCTGCAGCAGTTGGAGAAGGAATTTTGGACTCCAAACTTGCTGATTTTTTAGTTTTCTTTGCTGGAACTGGCTCCTCAGAGCCAGCTTTTCGTTTGCCCGAGGAAGTCTCGCCCTGGTCAGAGGAACTCCCTCCCGATTCGGTTGGCACCGAACCGGGCTAATCATCGGGTCAGCGGACTTTTTGGCCTTCGCTCCTGAGCCTGCCCACCTCTTGTCCAGGGTGGCTGCAGGAAATTTTACAAATCTGGCAGTCTGAATTGAGGTGGTCAAACCCCAGACAATCAGACACATAGTGTGTGGGTCAGCCTTGGCAAAGGCTTCCCACAGACACTACAGTGTTGAAACCCAGTGGGCCCGGTTTTTCTTTTGGGTTTCTCAGACATGACACCAGCCTAACCAAGAAACTTGCCCTTTTAACGGCAGTGCCAGGCAAGACACCCTTATCGGTTCCCAACCGTGTCACGGGTCGTGGAAAAAGCCATAATGAAATCCCTTTTTTTTAGAACTGATAAGAACCGGGAACCACACTCTAAAAGCTTTAAAATGCTTACTTTTAAAAGTTTTAAACAGCCTGATTGGTTTGAACTGAACCGATAAAAATTTACAAGTTCCACACAGAAATAAACCTATCTATTACTTACAATACCACAGACAGAGCTTGAACCGATTGGTTTGTGGTTAAAATAATAATACTCACGGTTGAATTTAAGCAAGAAAATACTGTTTAAACCGAGAAATGAACCGAGCAGTAGGAGAAATCTCCGGAGCGACTGTTCAGTGAGGCGGAGTAAAGAATCTGACAGTTTCGGTTTGAAATTAGCCAGACAGAGCTTCTCTAACCGAGCTCGCGCTCTAAACTCCATGCCTGGCATGGTAGTTAACTCTTTCACCTCCGGAGCAGTTCTAATGGTGGGGCAAACTGCAATTGTCATAATATAGCAAGACTTCATGTTGTTTGAATAGAAAGTCACTAATCCAAATCCTACCTATCCCAACCACAGTTACCGCCTTAAAACAGTTACTGGGAATAACAAAGTTCTGTAGGGACTACATAGATGAATACTCTGAGATAACCAAACTATTGTATGGGTTACTAAAGGGAAATCCAAGCAAAAACCAATCACTGGAGTGGTCAGACCTAGAGTTACAGGCATTAGCCCAGTTAAAACGGGCCCTGTTGCAAGCACCAGTGCTAATAGCACCAGATAGGAATAACCCATTTTTCTTACAAGCTATAGCAATGAAGGAGTCAATACTGGCAGTCCTCCTACAGAGAAAAAATGACAAGCTTAGGCCAGTATAGTACCTCAGTAGGCAGCTAACCAGTGTAAAAAAAGGGTTCAGTAAATGTGACAGGGCCATGGTGGCCATTGTTTGGGCTATACAGCAAGTGCAAACAATTCACAGCGCTCACATGAAACTCATTGTCAAACAACACACTCTTTGAAATACATACTAACAGGGGACCTTCGAGGCGTGTTAAACCACAGGGCCACAAAATGGGCGCTAACCATCCAGTAACACAATGTTAGGTTTGAGGTAGTAAGACACCCACTGTTTATCCAATACGCAAACTATGAGGGGATATCACATGACTGTGGGGCAGTCCAGGAGAAAATCCTGGAAAACACCCCAATGGGCCACTTACCCAAAGACCCCGGTGAGCTGCTCCACCTATATGTGGATGGGTCCAAATACTATGTGGTCGGCATACCCTATATCGGGGCAGCAGTATATTTGCCCACACACCATGAATGTGTGGAAAAAGCTTTACAAATTGAGCTGGGTTGGAATAAATCAGCACAATATGCTGAACTGGTGGCAATCTATGAGGCCGGCATAAGGCATGAGGTTCAAAGGATTACAATACACACAAACTCAAAATTTGGGGAGGCAGCCCTCGACCAGTGAACACACTTGAGGAGGAAAAGGGTGATGGTTAAAGCAGATGGACAAAATGTCCAGCACAAACAGTTACTAAACGCCATCTAGAATTTGGTAAAAAAACACCCCCATACAGTCAAAATACAAAAGGTTAAGGCCCATGTCACCAAAAACCCAAATATCCATGAGTTATCAAACCAAATAGCGAATCAAACAGCAAAGAAGGGCACTAGGTCCGGGAGAAAATGGCAAAGAATACGCCACACTAGAGTAGGTAAGGTGAGCATCAAGAAAATCCCAAAAATAAACATTAGGAAGCTCCAAAAGACAAATCAATGGATCCAAGACAAAATAACAAAAATAAGGAAGAACGGGCGAGGGCAAGAGCAACTGCAATAAAAAATGACATGCTGTGGAAAAGGGACCCAAACTCAGAAAAGGCTAAGTGGATCCTGCCACAGCAGTTGAAACATCAAATTATTTTGGAAAACCACAGTTGGACCAAACACTGTGGTAAAAAAAAAAAACGTTACAAATAGTGGCAAGTAAGTACTGGTGGCCACGACTAAAAGAGACTGTTAATAACACATTAAACACTTGTCTTGTATATCTCCAGCAAACCCCCCCCAAAAAAACCCCAAAAATAAACAGATTGCCCTAGGCAGATGGCCCCTGGAACGTGCTGCAAATTGATTATGTGGGGCCTCTCCCAATGGCAAAAGGAGGGTATAAGTACCTGCTTGTCATAGTAAATATGTTCTCAAAATGGGTGGAGACATTCCCTACTACAAACAATACTGCTTTAACAACTGCAAAAATCCTATTTAATCAGGTTTGTAGTAGGCGGGAATTCCCCAACATAATTAAATCAAACAGAGGCACACATTTTGTAAATGAAACAATGAAACACCTCTGCAAAATTATTGGAGTACAACAGAGATTCCACCTACCATACCACCTACAATCGTCGGGGATGGTGGAGAGGATAAATAAAATGCTAAAAAATGCCCTAAAAAGGCAGTGATGAACTCAGAAAAAAACTGGGTTGCTCACTTGCCAGAAATTCTCATGGCCGTAAGGGGGACGGTTCAGGCTAGCACTGGCCTATCCCCTTATGAGCTCATGACAGGGAGGAGAATAAAACTGAACTATCCATCAGAACTACCAGAACTTCCCTCTGTGTTAAAGGACAGTGTGAAACACAGTGTCTTTTTGCACCAAGTTCAGGAACAACTTAAAAATCACCTGCCACATGATTCCTGAAATATGGCCAGGGCACATGGGAAAAACCAAAAGCGAAAGGAGCCTAAAATTAAATGGGAGAAACCACTACAGGTGGGAGACATGGTAATAATTAAAAATTGGGACCAAAAAATACCGTGGAAGAATGCTAATTGGCTAGGGCCATACAAGGTTATGGAGGCCCTGGACAATACTGCAGTATATGTGGAGAGAGTGGGAAAAGGAAAACAAATAAACAAATGGGTCCATGTGGACCAATGTAAAAAGGTGTCGAATAAGCTGCCAAAAAAGCAAATACTGCATTTAATCTCTTTCCCAGGTATAAGGCAAAGCCACAGAAATAAAGCCCATTATTAGTATTTGCGCAATGTACTTCCTAATCGGAACAGCAGTTGATGCCTGTGACCCAAGGTCCAACGTAGCATGCATGAGCAGGATAGTAGTCAATGTCTGTGATCCGAGGTCCATCGTATGAACACTTTTCTGTGGTCCCTGTAACCTTAACCGGAGGCCTAACGTATCTACGACTATCTTCTGGCAAGCAAAAAATAACAAAACTCACAGTGGAATACTAAACATTTTGACTTATATGGTGTATGTGTAGGGGTAGGGGTGCATACAAAACCAGCCCTATGTAGGGAATGGGGTGGTTTTAACATAAAACAAGGTTTACGGAACAGCCCAACGTATACCACGTTATGTGCTGTTCCCTTTAACACCTCACAGAAACCATGGAATAAAAAACAACCCAAACTCATGGAGTGGTACCAGTCGGAAAAAAATGTTCATCGGCCCTTCCCCTTGAACGATCCACATTTGTATAAATTTAAATAAAACAGGAGCAACAGTCAACGGAGGGAGAATACAGAGGGAGTCCATGTCAGTTGAATAACCACCAAAGAGGTACATATAGTCCCCTCTAATAATCCAGAGATTCAAAAAGTGGTGAGGACAAAGTTACAGGACCGTTTTTTCACAGAAATAAAATAAACACACAAAAATACTTGGACTGCTAAAGACTTCCTTGGAATACAAAGATTCCTTCTCTGTAGTTGTAATAGTAGTAATAAGACATTGGTAATGAAAAAATCAATACAGGTTTCTGTTCCTAAAAGTAACAAATATAACTTAATAATACAGAAATTATCAGTCTATTTTCCTCCAGGTCTTAGAAAAACACCATGGAATCTGCCAGGAAAATATTGAATAGAGGACCCTAAATGGTACCCAGAAAAACCATGTGTCTGCATAAACAGGGTTAGCACATCTTACTGGTATAAGGAAATAGGTGCGCCACCATGGTTCCCCACCCGGGCAGTGCCAATACTCTTCAACCCCAAGGGAAAAGACAGGAAGAAAACAGTGCCCCCAGCTGGGGGCCTGTTGGCAGAACAAGAGAGGGTTCAAACTTACTTCACATGCCAAACACAATATTTCTCAATGGTACTAAATTTTTCAGCCCCCAAACTACCCAAAAATTGTTCCCAGTATACAAAACTAAGGGAATATCAAAAACAATACCAAGAGCTCCTAGGGCAGTTCCTAGAGAAAAATGGTTTGTTGGGCACCTATAAGAGGTGAGGGCAAACTTTACAGGGCATAGAAAAATAAATAGGGACGGGGTTAGGCCTGGCTATTGCAATAAATACCATAACCTTAAAAAATCAAATAAATACTCTATGAGACGCAGTGGAGGCCCTCGTAGGTAAGGAGGTAGGAAAGGCAATAAAACTTTTCCAGTGGGACAATCAAAATACCTATTGGGCCCTATCTGACACAGAAAACATTTTTGCCCTTTTAAATAAATGGGAAAACCAGACTAGTAAAGCTAATAAGCAAACCAAAACATCTATGTCATACAGCAGTTGCCTAACTCTGGCAACCTATGCACTTACCACCCTTTGGACGGAGTTATGTCAACTTGAGGAGGGGGCAACCGCCCTTTAATATTTCTAGAAAAGGTTTTAATAAGATGATACAGGAGGCAGGAGAAAAGGGACTATTGCCACAAACCAGCTGGGTTAAGGTCCTGCTTTTCCCTGACACTGCCCTTCATGAGCACAAACACATAGTGCCCACAATGTTTGCAATTCCAGTGTGCATAAATATAAAGCCTTATAAGACATAGAGCCTCAACAATATAGGAATACTATTTGCAAATTCCGCCGTAGTGCACTTTGAGGTGGAAGGTGACACCCTATTAAAAGTTCCAAGTGCACAGGGTACCACCAAATACCTGTTGTTTAATGACATTCACTGCCAAAGGTCATCCTCCCTACAAATATGTGGGAAAGATATAGCCCCAAAACCCTGGCCATTAGAGACCTTGGAGCTGACTTTTGAAGAGGGGAGCTCTATCCATAGAGCAGGGAGGTGAAATGGTTCCTGGTGTGTCCTGAACACTAAAACCAAAACATGGGAGTGCAACTCAAAAACTTGAACAGTAAATAACCACACCTACTATCAAAGGAGTTCACCCAGAGTGCCCAGGAGCACTACCTATTTTAATATTACAAGCCAGTGGTTGGAGGGGCTTAGTAACATTTTTTCGAAATTGCCCGAAATAAACGTTCCACAGTTCACCCCACTTAAAATTAAAAATCTTGAAACTAAGGCTAGGAAAGGCAAGGTAACGCTGAAATTAGTAAAAAAAGCAAATAAAAAAATAATAAAAAAGGCCAAATATCTCCCCTACTTCGCGTGGTGGGATTTCCTAACAAATTGGTCAATCAGCATGTTTGGAATAAGCTCAACCCTGGTGGTAGTAGGAGGAGTGGTACTGGTCCTAACCTTGCTGCTCTTATGGCAGTGCTAACTTATGAGGAAACGTACAATGTTAACCCATAAAATAAATGAACTGCAAACAAGGCAAAAAATAATAACCAACATTGCTAACAGTAGAGAAGGCCAGAGGCTAATCTAAGTTAACCATATGGTATCGGTAGCCACTATGCATGTACAAACGCATTTGCAAAACAGCCACGTGCAAATTAATGCTGTTCTCATGCGAGGACTTGTACCTGTTAAAAGATACAACAATATCAAACTGAATAAAAAATTGCTTGGGCACTCCAGTTGGTGGTTTTGTCAGAATGAGTGCTTATGAATATTACCAAGCGCTGCATCATATGTTGCCAATCGGTGTGCCAATGGTGTGTTTAGGCCCTAAGCAAAAATATGCACGAGGGGAGCCGGTACCACCGGAGCTGCCAGCTAGAACTGGAAACCCGGTCCCAGGCCCTAATATTAGCAAAGAGCGGAAAGGTAATATACTGCTACAACAAACATTGTTACCCTTTACCAACAATGGCATAAAATGGCAAGGGCACGGCATACATATGGCAAAATTTGTGGCAAAGCCTCAAAGGAGGGCACGTAAAGAATAAGATTACCGTAACTTATGTCTTTGCACAAATTTTGATAAGGCCAGTAAATTGGTTGGCCAAGCAATTACACAAAATATGAATACAACGCACAAAGGGGTAAAAGTGTAACTAACACAGGGACATAAAAAGGAATTGTTTGTCTTTTATAACAAGGTGTCTAGTAGAAAGGTATGAAATGCAAAATGTGTACTGCAATAACTGTACATTGTTGGCGAAACAAAGTGAATGAATACAACACCTTAAGGCCATTAAGGCCTAAGGCACATTCCTCACGTACCTGTATAATGCCCATGTAAATAGCCCATGGGGCAAGGGTTAATAATTCTGTATGCTAAAACGCATGCTCAATCTTTTCAAAGGTCAGAGTCTGATGTTTATCATAAAGGGGCTAATTAACCACTTCTGTGTTTCGATAGCCAGCTAAAAGTTAGGGGCTTTCCAGCTTCTGCATTTTAACCGTCAACGGAAAGTCAGGGTTTTTTCAAGTGTCAGTTTAAATGAAAATAAAATTACCAAAATTGCAAGTGTATTTTGTACATGCAAAATATGAGGGCCTATCTTAAAGTCTAAAATACTTGAGGTCACATGTTGCAATGCAAAAAAGGTTGTGCAGGGCTTAGTAAAAATCACGTGTGTTACAGTTACCGATTTTGCTTTATTTAGGTTTAGAGATAATATTATTGTACTAATATACTAATATATGCTAAACTATGTTAACTGTGTGATATCAATTAGTATGTGAGTGCAGTACCTCAATAGCCACATTTCTGAGTTCTTCAGCATGCAGTGTTGGTGATCATGTACACTGTCTTAACCGTGCTCTTGCTCTTATAAATAAGATCTTAAATTGGCTAAAGTAATAAAGTCAATAGTCGATATGGAATGGGCCACAGGGAGCTTTGACAGGGTTGGGGTTAGAACAGATAAATAAATATGAGCAAGCACGGGAAAAAATGTTACCTGTAGTCACCTGTCTAGCACACTAGTCCTGCTGCTAGTTAATGCTGCTAAGGCTCTTGTGTATTAAACCCACCTAAAGTTTTATTAACACGTATTAAAATTAGTTTGCCAGTGTATTAGAATAATCCTAGTAGACAATGCAGCCACCTTTAGCCGTAAGGTGGAATTAATTATGTGTACCAAGCAAATGTAACTCTCCTTAGTAACAGCACGGTCATAACAAAATAACCAATTAAAATTAGACATAGCATCTTAAACAAATAGTAGCAAGTTACAAAACTACAAGATGGGTTGCAAAAACACAAAATGAGAAACCTACTTTGTATGTAAAAAAAATAGCAAGCAAACCTATGTATTAGGAAGCTTAGCTGGCAACTAATAAATATAATGCGTAATGTTATAATTGGATGTTATAATTAAATGTATGTTCTTTGTTTGAACAACTATATATAAGCCTTGTAAGTTCTGCCTCTGGTCAGAACGGCTTTCCATCATGTAACTAAAGCTAACATATTTGCACCAGCTATATTTTGTATCCTGGTAAAGTAAAGTTTAAATTCTAACATCTCCATTCTCCGTGTGGTCTGTAAGTATATCTAGGTGGTCTCTCAAGTAACAAGGAGGGAGCCAGCCCCCTCCTCGGAGGTCCCCTAGAGATCTCCCTGTTACACAGACCAACCGACTGGTTCCATCTCCAGGTCGGAGGCCTCGATCCCCAGGAGGAAAACCAGATCAAGACAGTGACCATGTTTATGGGTGGCAGAGGTAACAACCTGTGTGAGGCCCAGAGATGTCATAAGCTGGAGGAAATGTTGTCCAAACTGCGAGAGATCGTTATCGACCCAGGCATTAAAGTCTCCGAGTACCATCAACCTGGGGGACTCCAATGCCATGTCGGCGAATAAGTCCGCTACTTCCTGCAGGAATCTGATCTCGTCCCCGGGTGGACGGTAGACAAGAGCTAACCTGCAACCTACACCAGCCACCACGGTACACTCAAATGATTCGGCTTCCTCAATTGGTACATTCGTGAGGCCCAACTTGGTCTTAAGACAGACCACTACCCCCCCCGCGATCCAATCTCGAGCAGTATATCACCGGGTACCCTATCGGAATTGCAGCATCCAAAATGGGTCCAGCATTTTCATCCAACCAGGTCTCGGTGATGCAAGCCAGAGCAGTTGTTTCAATAAGATCTGTAGTAATTGCAGTCTTATTTTTAATAGATCTGGCATTGCATAACACCTCTCGAGTTGGATGGGCTTCAAGGGCCGCCCCGGCTGCTTGCCTGCCACATGAGGCAGTGCCCTTGGGTAAGGAGACTAGATAAGGTGCATCCGTTCCAGACTCCATTTCATCCCAGGGCATCTTCTAGGCCTGACCAGACCGATGTGAGAGGTGTGATCATTCGTCTTCCAATGTTCACACCTCCCGTTCCAACCCCTCTTCTGAGTGATACCCAGCATGCGACAGCGCTGGTAAGTTGTGGCAACAAAGGGGGGGGGAAGGGGCGGAGGGCACAGAGAGTGGAGGACGAATAGCACATGACTGGGGGGAAAACCTACACATTTCACAATAAGAATTAATACCAGTATACACAGCATTCAGGCACCCAACCTAAAAAAAGACCCCCAAAAGAACAGCAATAAAATTAAACAACAATACCCACCCACCCACCAAATATATACATAAAATATCACCCTACTCCCCACTATTTGGACGATTTAAATCCCAGAACCTATTACAATCCCCTCTCACAGGATGCAAAATACAAATATAAAATCATCCCCCCCAAGCCCTCTCACAGCCAAGGAATAGGGGCGTTCCAGGCACTCTCAGTGCCCAGAATAAAATAAATCAATCAAATAAAAACAAAAATAAACATAAACATAACATTCAATAAAATAAATAAATAAAACAAATAAAATTTGGATACCCAGAGAAGACAGTAAATAGTGGACTAAGCTTGGGGGGATGGTGGGTGGGTGGGTGTGTGAATTGATGGTGAAGATATTCATAGATGATCTAGAATTACAGAAAGAATTTAATTTTCATATCTTCCATAAATGTATACTCACCATTAATTCACACCAATGAGTCACAGTACCAAGCTGAGAAGAACCCCAGAGGAGGGTGGTGGGAGTGAAGAGCTCAGTCAGGAATGAAACCCATACAGACAGTCATTTCAGACTGGCAGGGAATCTTGGGATGGTGTGTAACTGAAGAGCACTCTGTAATCCAGTCAATAAAACTGCAAGGATTACCAACAGGTGCAGAGCGAACCTCTGCCAGAGATGAGAGATTTGTCATGGGAGTGTTGACTCGTACCTGACCCTTCAAATGCTCTGTGGTGGCATAGCAGATATGGAAACAGGAGACCATGCAAACCGAAATGTACTGGAATGGATCTGCCTGAATCCTGGGGTCGAGGTGGGGGGACCCAGAACCTTGAGGGATAGAGAGGGAGAGCGTCCTCCATGATTTTTGAAACTTGCAAGTAGGAAGCGGCATAGAGGCTGATTTGGTTGGAGACCGATATCCCAAGGGGAGAACTCAGAGGGTATAGGGAACATGAGAGTACTCAGCTGTAACCGTAGTACTATCAGTGGCATATGGTGTACATCCACATACTTTCAGCTTCAGAGCTAAGGGAGGGCTACAGCCAGAAGTGTTGATACTACACCACAGCCTAGCTCTCAGAAATTATCTACCCTTGTGGAAGAGACAGAGGATCTGTGAGACGGCGAAGATTACAGCTACTCTGTGAGCAGAGAGATGGTCACTAGGAAGGTGTTTACCAAGAAAAACTTTATCTCACAGGTGGCAAGATTCAGTATCTTACAGGTGAGCGTGCCGCCATAAGGTTGAAATACCTGTAACCCACCCCCAAATGGTGGTCTTATCTTGGGTGTCTCCCTGGACCTTGCAGTATTCCTCTGCCAGAGGAGGGTCCCAGCTGGTGCTCTGCCTTTAAGAGCCTGGCAATTCCAGTACTGTAAATATAGTTAAGTATGAAGTATTGCTGCAGTCCTGGTTCCTGCATGAGTGTGCAAATGGATGCCACCGTGCTGCCACTTTAACAGATTCAGCCCTGCCACTGCAGCGAATAACTAGAAAGGACCAGAAATGCGTCTCAGGATAACAGAGAAGGAGCCGTAATACAAGTCATCTGAGTACTGTGAAAAAGTAAGAATCTCACGGCTGCACTTCAAGGACCATGAAACGCAACACACTAGCGTACTGTAAACCATTTTATTGCAAAACAGGTAGCACCCCCCTCACAAGAAAGACGTTGACATATGTTTGACGTCACAGTGACACTTTGTCAAGATATCATGCATGTGAAAACACTCCCCTTAAATGCCAAAACATTGCACACGTCACAACAGCACCAAAAATGTATTTAAAGTGACATAATACAAATTAAAAAGCAAGATGCTTCACAATAATCAATTATATCTAATATACTGTCTACGTTACATTAAATATGCCCAATAAATAGTACATAACTATAAACCTAAATAAGTATCAAACGAATACATGCAATAAAATGCTTTTATAGTACGCTAGTGTGTGGCATTTCATGGTCCTTGAAGTGCAGCCATACGTTTCTTACTTTTTTCACAGTACTGCAGTGAATAGCCTGTGCTGGGTCCGGGAAAATCAAAGCCTGAGACCGGTTGGGTAGTACCCCGATGAGATTCATTGTACAGTCCCTTAACAGTATATGTGAAGCTCTACTGAATGCTCTGTTTGTTTATTCCTAAACTCAGACTTTTAGGTTTAAAATGAACTGTGAAAGTGGACTGTACTTCTTCGGCAAGGGAACCTCCATGTTTGGTCCTGGACTTGTTGTTGGACCAACTGGAATTTCAGGGGTCCTGTTTAGTCCTTGTTACAGTCCTTTCTGGGAGAAACTTTGAACTTTTATCTTGGTGCCCAGTTTAACCAATCAGAACTCAGGGACAATGACCGACAGTTTGGCAGCAAATCAAAATACAGAGATCCCAGTCTTCAGTTGTGGGGGACTGTTTGAAGGAGATTCCAGCTTGTGCTTCCAAGAAATGAAGAGACTCAGAGATCAGCTCAAGCTCTTGAGAAAAAGGAGCCTGTGTGGCTTAGCTGACAAACGCGGGAAAAGGCCTGCTAGCCACCCTGTGTGGACTGCCTCATGCAGAAAAAGCACTGTTCTCATCAGTCGCTTGTAGCTACTTGGGCTGGGTGAAAGAGCGATTTACTAAACCAGTGAATCTTGTGCTGAATTGTCTCAGATCTTGAGGAGTTGCTATGAAAATCAGTTAAGGGACTCCGGTGAAAAGTGGAGCCTGTACTGTTTGTGATGGTCTTCTGCCACATTTCAAGAAAAGGGGGAGACCTTCCTGATTCGTATCCAGCTCACAGTAAAAAGACGGAAGGCCCAGAAGTGGGTAAGCTGAGTGTGCTGTTTTAAATTGCTTCAGAAGCTGAGTTGTATGTGCTCGGCCTGTGTCACAAAAGATCCACAAGACTGTTGCTGCTGATCCAAAGCCAGCCTGGCTAAAGACCATATCGGGGAGTCAGTATTTTTATTTATTTATTTACAAGATTTACCAGGAAGGCATACTGAGCAACATGCTCGATTCCAGATGCGACCTGCAGGCCGAGACCCAATATATAACATAGAATTTTATACATATACAATACAGTATTAGAATACAGAAAGCTTACTCCTGACAAACATACGGCAGGAAGTTTACAGACAGGGATAGAATTACATTTCATATGCGACTGGACTTCAACATCATTGTAGTAAACTGCAAGATTAACAGGAGCAGCTGGAGGAGAAATGCGCTCTGAGTAGTAGATTGCGATGATAGGGATTTTGTGCGTATCTTATGTTATGGGGGCAGGTAAGGCGTTCCAGATCTGTGGGATTCTGTAGTTAAAAGCAGCCTGGTCTTTGGTTGTGCGCATAAATGGGATGTGAAGTAGTCTAGGGTAAGTGCTTCTGAGGGAGTATG
Source organism: Neoceratodus forsteri (assembly GCA_016271365.2). NCBI lineage: Eukaryota > Metazoa > Chordata > Ceratodontiformes > Ceratodontidae > Neoceratodus > Neoceratodus forsteri. The sequence goes on from CM057453.1 coordinate 666,363,077, forward strand.
CAGGTGGAGGTTGTTGGGAGAGGGTAGAAGCCAGGTGGGGGGGAAGGAGAGAGACTAATATTTGGCAGCGAACCTAGCGCAGTTAATTAATCTACGATCATGGAGGGACAGCAGGATTAGGGAGCTGTATAAGGTGCAATGGTGTGTGGATTGTGGGCAGTCGAGGATGAAACGACAGAAGGAGTGGAACAGGGTGTCTAGGCTGGCCAGGGTGGAAGCGGGTGCCATAGTGTATACTATGTCTCCATAGTCGAGTACGGGAAGTATCATTTTTTGGACAATGGTGAGCCTCATTTGTGTGGTGAGGCAGTTTTTGTTTCAGTATAGTGCACCCAGTTTGGGGAGCAGCCTCTTATGTAGGGAGTCGATGTGAGAGGTAAAATCTAGGTGCTGGTCTTGCCAGACGCCTAGATATCTGAAGCTAGTGCATTGCTCCAGATGGGTCTAGTACGATCTCCCGACATCAGTCTTCCCGACTGAAAATAGCCCATATTTTACTTCCCATTTCAAATCTTCCCGCTGTTTATTTTTTACTGACACTGATTCTCCCGACAAAGTAGCGAACGGCAAACACAACAGCACTCCAAAACTAAGCAAACGATAAAAAAGCCATACAGCAACAAGTTGAAACAGTGCACATACTGGCAAACTCATTAGGTGCAGAAACTAACAGTTGCACTCCCACTGAGATTAATTAAATTAAGGTGCAGCTGGTAGCTGCAACTAAGATAACGAGTGCACTCCAAGCAAAAGAATTCCAAATCTTGGAGCCATTTCTTCAGAAGCACCTGCTTAGGCTCTCCATTTTTAATTGGTAGTGATGAAAAAAAATTACTCACCTTAGTAATGTTGTTTCTTCTAATGGAGTCTTGCTGTATTCTGACATATGCAGCGATGTCCAACCTTTGAACTGCCCCGGAGATGAAAGAGTTAACTTTCCATGCCAGGCATGGAACGCTGAGTTCGAGCTCGGTTGAGACTCTTGTCTGTTGCTGTTTGAACTCAAACCGTCAGATTTTTACGCGCTATACTCACTGGGTGTCCTGTGTGGAAACTGTAAACTTACACTAGCCAACTGGCTACTAAATATATTAAAAAGATTTTGGTCCCAAAGCAAAGACTCAAGTCAGGAAGCCCAAAAATAAAACAAAACACAACACCCACACACCCAAACTAAAGGGGTGAGAAAAGAAGGGTGGGGGCACCTCCTGAGTGCCAACACTGCTACTGCCCACCCACATCCCAAAACCAGGTTCTGAGAGGGAGAGAATAGAATACAGCAAGACTCCATTAGAAGAAACAACATTACTAAGGTGAGTAATTTGTTCTTCAAACAACATGAAGTCTTGCTGTATTCTGACATATGGACTACCAAGCAGTACCACCATGGAGGAGGGACAGAACCTACTTTGGAAATAGGCTCTGAAGCACTGCTGTGCCAAACCGAGCATCACTCCTAGCCTGGATATCCAGAGAGTAATGCTTGGTAAAGGTGTGTACTGTTTTCCAGGTGGCTGCTTGACAAATCTCTAGGATAGGAATATCCCTGGCAGCAGCCAGGGAAGCAGCTGTACCTTTAGGAGAGTGATCCCTCAGGCCTGAGGGTGGAATCCTACCTAGTTTTTCATAGCAAAATTGAATGCAAGAGACAATCCACCTGGCAATAGATCTCTTAGTGGCAGGTTTTCCCTTACCAACCTCACCATAAATGAGAAACAGTTGGAGGGAGTCAAACCTGTGACACTTGGTGTGCTCTATGTAGTAGCTAAGGGCCCTTTTCACATCCAAACTGTGCAGCCTCCTCTCCCCAGAGGAGGAATGGTCAGTGAAGAAAACAGGAAGAGACATAGACTGGTTAAGGTGGAAATCTGAAACCACCTTAGGCAAAAACTTCCTATTAGTCCTGAGGACCACCTTATCTCTATGGAAAGAGATAAAATCAGGCTCCACTGACAGGGCCTGTAAGTCACTTATGCGTCTGGCAGAAGTGATGGCCACCAAGAAAACAGTTTTCCAAGTCAAGTACTTAAGCTCTACTGAGGACAAAGGCTCAAAAGGGGTTTGCATTAGCTGAGCAATGCAAACATTAAGGTCCCAAGCAGGGGCAGGGACCCTGAAGGGAGGATTGGTATGCAGCAATCCCTTGAAAAATTTAGAAAATACAGGATGAGCTGAAAGGGAAGAGTGCTTGCCTGCTGAGAGGAAGGCAGAGACAGCTGCCAGATGCACTCTTAGTGTAGCTGGTCTGAGTCCCAAGTTATTGAGATGAACCATATAGTCAAGGACTGTGGGCAGGCCAGCAGACTCTGGAGAAATATGCTTCCCAGAGCACCATATAGTAAATCTTTTCCACTTGGAATTGTAAGTGTTTCTGGTGGAAGGCTTTCGAGAAGCCTTTAAGATATCCAGAACACCTTGAGAGAGGTGCAAATCAGCAAACTCTAACTCCTCAAGAGCCAGGCCTTGAGATTGAGAGATTTGAGATTCGGATACCAAACGCTCCCCTGAGCACATGTTAACAGGTTGTAATTCCTGGGAAGAGACAGGGGAAGGTGGACTGCCAAGGACAACAAGAGAGGGTACCATGGCTGTCTGGCCCAGTCTGGAGCAATCAGAATCACCTTGCAGGGTTGAGACCAGATTTTGACTAGCACCTTGAACAGGAGAGGGAAGGGGGGGAAGCATACAGGAACTTCCCTTCTCAGTTGAGAACTAGGGCATCCAGGGGGACTGAGCCCAACACTGGGGGCCTGCAGCAAAAGAGAGGAAGTTGGTGATTGTCTGGTTGCAAAAAGATCTATCTGTGGGGTGCCCCATCTGGAGAAGATCACCTTTAAAATCAGGGGATCCAGGGACCATTTGTGATGGCCCTGAGATATCCTGCTGAGAGCATCTGCCAGGACATTGTCCTTCCCTGGGAGGTGCACTGCTGTAAGAGAGGCGTTCAGGGAATAGGCCAGAGACCACAACTTCATTACCTCTGTGCACAAGGCTGTAGACCGAGTGCCTCCTTGCTTGTTGATATACCACATTGTGGTGGTATTGTCTGTCCTGATCTGAACTACTTTGTTCTGAACAGACTTGGAAAAAGCTTGAAGTGCTAGAAACACGCTCTGAGTTCTAATAGATTGATGTGAAGCAGAGATTCCTGAGGAGACCATAACCCTTGGTTGGCTAGGTTCCCCAAGTGGGCTCCCCACCCCAAGAGGGAGGCATCTGTAGTAAGGATTAGAGAATGAGACTGAGTGACAAAAGGAACTCCCTGTCTTAGATTGTCCTTATCCTGCCACCACTGTAACGCCTGGATCAAGGTTTGAGTCACTGGGATTAGTTTGGTCAGAGGATCCTTTTTCTGAGACCAGAAGGCTCTCAAGTGGAACTGAATGTCCCTCATTTGAAATCTTGCTCCATGAACCACTGCTGTAGAGGCAGCCATGTGTCCCAGGAGCTGCAGAAAATGCCTTGCTGGTCGAGACACCTGGAGGGTGAATGAAGAGGCCAGTGAGATAAGGGTCCTTGCCCTGTCCAGGGGAAGGAAGGCTCTTGCCTTTACTGTATCCAGCTCTGCCCCATGAAGGTGAGGAGCTGCACAGGCTCTAGAACTGACTTTGAAAGATTCAGAAGGAAACCTAGAGAAGTGAGCAGTTGCTGAGTTATCTGTAGGTGTGACCTGACTTGGTCTGGAGACTGGCCCACTATGAGCCAGTCATCCAGGTATGGAAAGATGGAAATCTTTTTTTTCCTTAGGAAGGCAATCGCTACTGCCAGGCATTTTGTGAACACCCTTGGAGCAGAAGTTAGGCCGAAGGGCATTGCTCTGAATTGATAATGGCCTGAGGGCAGCTCGAACCTGAGGTACTTTCGGTGGGAGCTTCTGATGAGAATATGGAAATAGGCATCCTTGAGGTCCAGGAAAACTAGCCAGTCCCCTGGCCTTAGAGAGGGTAGAATTATTCCCAGAGTCACCATGTTGAACTTTGGCTTTAAAAGGTGCTTGTTTAAATATCTGAGATCCAGGATGGGCCGCCATTCTCCTGTCTTTTTGGGGGTGAGGAAGTACCTGGAGTACAATCCTTTTCCCTTGTGTAGGGGTGGAGCCCCTCTCTATGGCTCTCAGAGCCAAGAGGGAAGAGACCTTTGCCTCTAGGGCAAGTGCCTCTGAAGGACTTGCAGGTGGAAAGGATCTGGTTCTCATGTTTGGAAATTTTTTGAAGCTGAGAACCAGTCCCTGGCTTACTACTTCCATTTGTCTGATGTTAAAGAAATCCAGTCCTGGACAAAGTAAGCCAGCCTGCCCCCTACCGGTGGTGGAGAATCGGCCCCTGGCCAACCCATCAGGGTGCTTGTTTGGCAGGGGCTTTAGGCTGAGGGGTGGAAGCAGGCCTGCTTGTACCCCGTCTGCCTCTCCCTCTGAAGAACCCCCTATGAGCATAAGCAGAAGAGGAGGCCTGGGCATGGTAGAAAGGCCTATGAAAAGGCCTACCCCTGCCCCTGGAATGCTGCCCTCTGGGGAGTGGCTTGCCTTTCCTTGGCCTGAGCACTCCTATAGGTGGTCCTGTATTCATCCATTTTCTTCATGTAGTTCTCTGTTTGCTCCCCAAACAGAGAATTACCCACAACAGGAAAATCCATGGCCTTAGTCTGGGTATCCTGAGACAGACTAATACATCTGAGCCAAGCCATCCTACGAAGGGCCACAGATGTAGCCATGACTCTAGATGAAACATCATTGGAGTCCACTGCAGCATGGAACTGCACCTTGGATGCCTCAATACCATCTGCAGCCACCTGCTCCAGCTCCTTGGCAAGCTGGCCAGGGACCTGTTTAGCTAAAGCCATTACAGTGTCCCATCTAGATTTCTGATATCTAGCTGTATAGGCTATATAATTAGCCTACCTGAGTCCCAAGGATGCTGCCATGTACTGTTTCTTTGCCATGGCATCAATCATCCTGGAGTCCTTATCTAGGGGATGTGAAGCCAAGGGTATATTTGCCTTGTCACAGGCAGCAGCCTGCACTGCCCCAACATGGCTGCATTGCAGAGTAAGGAACTCCATATCTGAGCCTGAGAGAGTATACCTCTTGTCCTTTCTCTTGTCCACAGGAGGTATAGAATTAGGAGTCTTTAAAATTTTTATTGTCTGTTTCCCAAAGGACGTATGAAGGGGAATACACAGCCTCCTGGACTCTGGGATATCCATCATTTCAACATAGTCAGGCTCCTCCTGATTGTCTACAGCTTCTTCCATAGGAAGCTGAAGAGTTTCAGCCACTTTTTTGTAGAACATAAAATGGGAAGAGGACTCAGAAAGCCTAGGAGGAGAAACCCCTGAAGGTCTGTCTGGGGAGATGTCTGGGTCAATGGGCACATCCAGACTTTTGTAATCACCATCACTATCCTCATACTCTCCTTCCTTCCCCTCCGGTTCATAAAAATCTTCTAAATTATAATCTGGAACCGGGGGAACCGACCGAACCAAGCCCCTTCCCGATGGTGCCGGTTCGGTCGGAACCGGGGTTAGCGATTGAACAATCCTTATCGCTTTGGCTATTTCATCAGCGGTTGGAGAAAGAAGTTGTGGATCCACACCGGCTGATTTATCCCTTCTTTTTCTTTTAACCAGAACCGACTCCTCAGAGTCAGTTCTCCTTTTGCCCGAAGAAGTTTCGCCCTGGTCAGAGGGCACTCCTTCTGGTTCGGTTGGAACCGAACCAGGCTGGCCATCCGGGTCAGCGGACTTCTTGGCCTCCCTTTCCCTGAGCCTACTAACTCTCTTTTCCAGGGTAGCTGCAGGAAAATTCTTGCAAATCTGGCAGTCTGAATCGAGGTGGTCAAACCCCAGACAATAAACACAGGTGGTGTGGGGGTCAGCCTTAGCAAAGACCTCCCCACACTCACTGCAGTGTTGAAACCCAGTGGCCCATTTTTTCTTGGGTTTCTCAGACATGGACAACCTAACCAAACTTACCTTTTTAGTCAGTCCGCCAGGCAAGACACCCTTATCGGTTCCTGACCGTGTTACGGGTCATGGAAAAAAGTATTGAAACTGTTTTTTTAGAACCGATAAGGACCGGTTACCACACTCTAAAAGTAGAATAAACTTTTTTGAACAAACCTGATCGGTTCAAACCGAACTGATCCCACGTTTACAAGTTCCACACAGAAGAACAAGAAAATAAACCTATCTAGTACTCACGATACCACAGACAGAGACTGAACCGACAGGTTAACAGATTAAATTTGGTCGAAAAACCGAGGAAAACGGCACTTTAACCGACAAACTTGAACCGAGCAAAGGAGAAATCTCCGGAGCGACTGTTCAGTGAGGCGGAGTAAAGAATCTGTCGGTTTGAGTTCAAACAGCAACAGACAGAGTCTCAACCAAGCTCGAGCTCAGCGTTCCATGCCTGGCATGGAAAGTTAACTCTTTCATCTCCGGGGCAGTTCAAAGGTTGGACATCACTGCATATGTCAGAATACAGCAAGACTTCATGTTGTTTGAAATGCTTTTTATTTGATTTTAGCAACTAGCTGTGCTTGTTCCCGATTGCTCTTTCCATCTCCTAGCATCTGCAATTTCCGCCACCCAATCTGTGCTTAATTAACCATTCCCTTGCCTCCTTCTTCAAATAATCTTTCCTGCTATCTTTCCCTTAGGCTGCACCAGCTCCTGATCGGGCATGAAGAACCTCCGACCTCCTGCTTTGGATCAGCTCCATGTTCAAGCCCACCACCCACACCCCCTAACTTCAGCTAAGGTAACGGCCGAACTCTGAGGAAAAGATTTTCAAATTTTGGTGCCATTTCTTCACAAGTGCCTGCTTAGGCTCCCACATTTGCTGTTCACTGCAAATCTTTAGTCAGCAACTCAGACTCATTTTCCCTGTGCACATATTGTTTTTACTGCTACTACAAGATGGTAACCAGCTGTAAAAAACACATCGGTATTTAAACTCAGAAAATTAACAATGACAAGACTATCAGGGTTCTAGCTTGCCATCTACGGGGGGGATCAGGGAGTTTGACAGCAATTAATGCATGACGGGATGATTACTGTCAGTTTGTTTTTTGCCGGGAATTTAATCATGTCAGCAAGTTGGTGTCAGTGAAGTTAATGGCGGAAAGTTTAAAGTCGGGCAATGGTACTGATCCCACCCCTGCAGAGAGAAGAATCACAAGTTGCAGCCACCTTGAAGGGAAAGGCCATGAAGTGGAGGTGAGTCGTGTCGGCCCTGGTCCCCATGTTTATCCCTGGCAAGAAAGTATCCAGCCTGACTACAGACTTCAGCCTGAGAGCCAGTCCTCAAGAGGAATCAGTCTGGAGATCTGCCCAGCAATCAAGGTTTTGGTGCCGAGTACAACAGGGCCCTGGTTCTGCAACATCCAATACAAAGAAATTACCATCTGATTTGTTTTCAAAGTTCTTGTTGTGGTTTGACTATATTTGTAGGCTTTTGGGCCCTGGGATTACAATTTCTTTTTGGGTTTAAAGCACTAGTGAATGTGACTTCAGATTCGAGTAAAAGAATCAATAACTGATTATTTAAGGGCTCCAACCAGCTGCAACACCAGCCACGCCACCCAACGCTCAGGCCTGCAACAAGTTAGATCCTGGGGTACCCAGATTTAGTTAGCTGAATTAAGCCAGGGTTGACAGTTTGTGACTGTCAATCTACCATCAAAGCCTGATTATTTCCTTTGCAGTAACTACTGATTCATCTGCTCATCCCCTGTTAACATTCCCCAACAAATCAGTTTGCTTTTTAAATGTTAATCAGCCTTCTGAGTATATTATTACCGAGTGGTGGGATTGGAAAAGGTATAAAGGGGTATTGCTCTTGTTGTCAACTTTTCCTTTTAGGTGCGCAGGGCATCCAAGAAATCCAGACTCTGTTGGTAAGAGTGGTAACCATGAGCATATTATTAGCACTCACCAATAATTGTAAGTACATGTTAAGCAAAGTGTTTGTTATAACTCCAAGTGTGTGTCCATGGGTTTGGGGTGTGGGTAAGTACAACTTACCAGAGGGTTGTGCTAGCATAACATCTAACCCATTTGAAATTTTCTCTGGGTCGAGGCGGCATGTCAGTAGCATTATTATTAGAACCCAGGCCCCTCAACCTGAAGTTAGGGAAGCAGGCAGCGGTAGTAATGCATTGGGAGGTGGCACCCGGGTTACATACCTAGCGACTGCCAGTTTGTGGATATGGTGTCTGAGTGCCCAAAGCGCTAAGGAACCTCTGAAGAAAGGAAGGAAACTGAGCCAGGAGGAGGGCTCTAAGGGACTCCAGCAAGGCATAAAGCAAACCAGAAATAGGAGGTCCGACAGCTCGCCCAGGGCCTGTCAGGAGGGCATAGAAGGAGTGCATACAGGTTGCGGGTACCAGGTAGAGAAGAAAAATTACTCACCTTAGTAATTGTGTTTCTTCTAATGGAGTCTTGCTGTATTCTGACATATGCAGTTAGCCCCAGTACTTGAACTGCTCCGGAGAGGAAAGAGTTAACTCTATACAGGAAGCATAGAACGTTGAGCTCGAGCTTGGTTTCAAACCTCTGTCTGCAGCACTTCAAAGTGTAACTGTCAGATTCTTACGAGCTATTACTAACAACACTTCTTAAAGCGGAAAATGTAAAAGAACATAGCCAACAGGCAACAATTTTGGTTCCCCAAAAGACTCAAGTCGAGAACCCAAAATAATGACCAGGTAGTGAACCAATATATAACTACAAAAAACAAGATAACAATAACTCACCCCCTTTCTAGAAAGGAGGGGTGCCAAGTACACCCTTGAGGTGCAACACTGTACCTGCCAGCCCACTTCCCAAAAACAGGTTCTGAGAGGGAAGGCAGGGAGGGAGGGAGGTCAGAATACAGCAAGACTCCATTAGAAGAAACACAGTTATTAAGGTGAGTAACTTTTTCTTCAAACAACATGAAGTCTTGCTGTATTCCAACATATGCAGACTACCAAGCAGTATCTCCATGGAGGGGGGGACCAAACCTATTTTGGGAATAGGCTTTGCAGTACTGCTGTTCCAAACCGAGCATCACTCCTAGCCTGGATATCCAGAGAGTAATGCTTGGTGAATGTATGGAATGTTTTCCAGGTGGCTGCTTTGCATATCTCTAGTATAGGTATATCCCTAACAGCAACCAGGGAAGCAGCTGTACCTCTAGTCGAATGAGCCCTCAGGCCTGGGGGGTATTTTGCCTAGCTTGTCATAGCATAATTGTATACAAGAGGCACTCCACCTGGCAATAGTTCTCTTAGTAGCAGGCTTATCTTTCCCCACTTCACCATAAGTGAGAAACAATTAGGGACATTCATTCCTATGTGCCTTAGTATGCTCAATGTAGTAGCTAAGTGCCCTCTTAACATCCAAACAATGTAATCTTCTTTCTCCTGAAGAAGAATGATCAGTGAAAAACACAGGAAGAGACCTGGACTGGTTCAGATGAAAATCTGAGGCCACTTTGGGTAAGAACCTCCTATTACTTCTAAGGACCACCTTATCGCTATGGAATGAGATAAAATCTGGCTCCACTGACAGGGCTTGTAATTCACTAATATACTGTACCTGGCAGAGGTGATAGCTACCAGGAACACAGTTTTCCAAGTCAAATACTTGAGTTCTGCTGAAGCCAGAGGCCCAAAAGGGGGTTGCATGAGCTGAGCAATGCAAACATTAAGATCCCAAGCAGGGGTAGGGTCCCTAAAGGGAGGGCTGGTATGAACCAAACCTTTAAAGAACTTACTGAAGACTAGGTGAGATGCCAGAGAAGGAGCCTTCCCTGCTGACAGGAATGCAGATACAGCTGCTAAATGAACTTTTAAAGTGGCTGGCCTGAGGCCTAGGCCATTAAGATGAACCATGTGAAAAAATTACTCACCTTAGTAATGTTGTTTCATCTAATGGAGTCTTGCTGTATTCTGACAATAGCAGCGAGTCCCAACCATCAAACTGCCCCGGAGATGAAAGAGTTAACTTTCCATGCCAGGCATGGAACGCTGAGCTCGAGCTCGGTTGAGACTCTGTCTGCTGCTGTTTGAACTCAAACCGTCAGATCTTTATGAACTAAACTCACTAAGGTCCTGTGTGGAAGCTGTAAACCTACACTAGCCAACTGGCTACTAAACATAAAAACAGATTTTTTGGTCCCAAAACAAAGACTCAAGTCAGGAGACCCAAAAAATGAAAACACAACACCCACACACCCAAGAAAAAAGGGGTGAAAACAACAAGGTGGGGCACCTCCAGAGTGCCAACATTGCCACTGCCCACCCACATCCCAAAAACATAGGTTCTGAGAGGGGAAGGCGGGAGGGGGGAAGGTCAGAATATAGCAAGACTCCATTAGAAGAAACAACATTACTAAGGTGAGTAATTTTTTCTTCCAACAACATGAAGTCTTGCTGTATTCTGACAATAGCAGACTACCATGCAGTACCTCCATGGAGGAGGGATAGAACCTACTTAGAAAATAGGCTCTGAAGCACAGCTGTGCAAAACCGAGCATCACTCCTAGCCTGGATATCCAGGGAGTAATGCTTGGTAAAAGTATGAACAGTTTTCCAGGTAGCTGCTTGACATATCTCTAGAATAGGAATATCCCTGGCAGCAGCCAGGGAAGCAGCTGTACCTCTGGTAGAGTAAGCCCTCAGGCCTGAGGGTGGAACCTTACCCAGTTTTTCATAACAAAATTGAATACAAGAGACAATCCACCTGACAATGGATCTTTTAGTAGCAGGTTTCCCTTTACCAACCTCACAGTTGGGGGGAGTCAAACCTGTGACCCTTGGTACATTCTATGTAGTAGCTTAGGGCTCTTTTCACATCCAAACTGTGCAGCTTCCTCTCACCTGAGGAAGAATGGTCAATGAAGTACACAGGAAGAGACATAGATTGGTTAAGGTGGAAATCTGAAACCACCTTAGGCAAAAACTTCCTGTTAGTCCTGAGGACCACCTTATCTCTATGGAAGGAGATAAAATCAGGCTCCACTGACAGGGCTTGTAACTCACTTATGCATCTAGCAGAAGTGATGGCTACCAGGAACACAGTTTTCCAAGTCAAGTACTTAAGCTCTGCTGAAAACAAAGGCTCAAAGGGGGGTTGCATAAGCTGAGCAATGCAAGTGTTAAGGTCCCAAGCAGGGGCCGGGTCCCTGAATGGAGGGTTTCTATGAAGCAATCCCTTAAAAAACTTGGAGAATACAGGGTGAGCTGAAAGAGAAGAGGGCTTACCTGCTGAAATGAAAGCAGAAACAGCTGCCAGATGCACCTTTAGCGTAGCTGGTCTAAGTCCCAAGCTATTCAAATGGACCATAAAATCAAGGACTGTGGGCAGATCAGCAGACTCTGGGGAAATATGCCTTCCAGAGCACCATATGGAAAATCTTTTCCACTTGGAATTATAAGTAGTCCTGGTGGAAGGTTTCCTAGAAGCCTTCAGAATATCCATTACACCTTGGGAGAGGTGTAAATCTGCAAACTCTAACTCTTCAAGAACCAGGCCTTGAGATTGAGAGATTTGAGATTGGGGTACCAAACCCTCCCCTGAGCACAGGTTAACAGATTGTAATTCCTGGGAAGACACAGGGGAAGATGGACTGCTAAGGACAACAGGAGAGGATACCAGGGCTGTCTGGCCTGTCTGGAGCAATCAGGATCACCTTGTAGGGTTGAGACCTGATTTTGACTAGCACTTTGAACAGGAGAGGGAAGGGGGGAAGCATACAGGAACTTCCCTTCCCAACTGAGAACTATAGCATCCAGGGGGAGTGAGCCCAACACTAGGGGCCTGTAGCAAAAAAGGGGAAGTTGGTGATTGTCTGGGGCTGCAAAGAGATCTATCTGTGGGGTGCCCCATCTGGAGAATATCAGCTCCAAGACCCGGGGATCCAGTGACCATTCGTGATGGCCCTGAGATACCCTGTTGAGAGCATCTGCCAGGACATTGTCCTTGCCTGGGAGGTGTACTGCTGTGAGGGAGGTGTTCAGGGAATAAGCCAGAGACCACAACTTCATTGCTTCTGTGCACAAGGCCGTAGACCGAGTGCCTCCTTGCTTGTTGATGTACCACATTGTGGTGGTATTGTCTGTTCTGACCTGAATAACTTTGTTCTGAACAGATTTGGAAAAAGCTTGAAGTGCTAGAAATACTGCTCTGAGTTCCAATAGACTGATGTGAAGCAGAGATTCCTGAGGGGACCACAACCCCCTGGGTAATCAGGTTGCCCAAGTGAGTCCCCCACCCCTAGAGGGAGGCATCTGTAGTAAGGATTAAAGAGTGGGACTGAGTGACAAAGGGAACTCCCATCTTAGATTGTTCTGATCCTGCCACCACTGTAAGGCCTGGATCAGGGTTTGAGTCACTGGGATCAATTTGGTCAGAGGGTCCTTCTTTTGAGACCAAAAGGCTCTCAAATGGAACTGAATGTCCCTCATCTGAAATCTTGCTCCCTGCACCACTGCTGTGGAAGCAGCCATGTGCCCCAGGACCTGCAGAAAATGCCCTGCTGGTTGAGACACCTGCAGGGTGAATGAGGAGGCCAGTGTGATAAGGGTCCTTGCCCTGTCCAGGGAAAGGAAACCTCTGGCCTTTTCTGTATCTAGCTCTGCGCCTATGAAGGTGAGGAGCTGAACAGGCTCTAGAACTGACTTTGAAAGGTTCAGAAGGAAACCCAAAGAGGTAAGCAGTTGCTGAGTTATCTGTAGGTGTAACTTGACTTGGTCTGGGGACTGGCCTACTATAAGCCAGTCATCCAGGTATGGGAAGATGGCAATCCTTTGCCTTCTTAGAGAAGCAACTACCACTGCCAGGCATTTTGTGAATACCCTTGGAGCAGAGGTTAGACCGAAGGGCATTGCTTTGAACTGGTAATGGCCTGAGGGCAGCTAGAACCTGAGGTACTTTTGATGGGAGCTACTGATGAGAATATGGAAATAGGCATCCTTGAGGTCCAGGGAAACTAGCCAGTCCCCTGGCCTCAGAGAGGGTAGAATAATTCCCAGAGTCATCATTTTTAATTTTGGTTTTAAAAGGTGCTTGTTTAAGTATCTGACATCCAGGATGGGCCGCCATTCTCCTGTCTTTTTTGGGGTAGGGAAGTACCTGGAGTACAATCCTTTGCCCTGGTGTAGGGGTGGAACCCTTTCCACAGCTCTGAGAGCCAGGAGGGAAGAGACCTCTGCCTCTAGGGCAAGTGCCTCTGAGGGATTTGCAGGTGGAAAGGATCTGGTTCTCAGCTTTGGGAATTTTTTGAAGCTGAGAACCAGTCCCTGGCTTACTACTTCCAGGACCCACTTGTCTGATGTTAGAGACTCCCAGTCCTGGACAAAGTAAGCCAGCCTGCCCCCTATAGGTAGTGGAGAATCTGTTTCTTTGCCATGGCATCAATCCTCCCAGAGTCCTTGTCTGGGGGGTGTGAAGCCAAGGAAATATTTGCCTTATCACAGGCTGCAGCCTGCACTACCCCAACATGGCTGCATTGTTGTGTAAGGAACTCTGTATCAGAGCCTGACAATGTATACCTCTTGTCCATTGTTTTATCCACAGGAGGTATTGTGTTAGGAGTCTTTAAAATCTTAAATATCTGTTTCCCAAAAGATTTGTGTAAGGGAATAGACAGTCTCCTGGACTCTGGGATATCCATCATTTCCACATAGTCAGGCTCCTCCTGGTCATCCACAGCTTCTTCCATAGGAAGCTGGAGGGTTTCAGCTACTTTTTTATAAAACATGAAATGGGAGGGGTACTCAGAAAGCCTAGGAGGAGACACTTCTGAAGGTCTGTCTAGGGAGATGGGCACATCCAGACTTTCAAAACCACATTCACTTTCCTCATACTCCTCTTCCTCCTCCTCCTCCAGTTCATAATATTCCTCTAAATCATACTCTTGAGCCGGTGGAACCGGCCGAACCGAGTGCCTCCCTGATGGTGCCGGTTCGGTTGGAACCGGGGAAAGCGACTGCACAATTTTGATTATTTGGCTATTTCTTCAGTGGTTGGAGAAGAAAGTTTTGGATCCACACCAGCTGATTTTTCATTTCTTGTTCTCTTAGCCGGAACTGACTCCTCAGAATTGGCTCTCCTTTTGCCCGAAGAAGTCTCACCCTGGTCAGAGGGCACTCCTTCTGGTTCGGTTTGAACCGAACCGGGCTGGCCATCTCGTTCAGCAGACTTTTTGGCCTCCCTTTCCCTGAGCCTACCAACTCTCTTTTCTAGGGTAGCTGCAGGAAAATTTTTACAAATCTGGCAGTCTGCATTGAGGTGGTCAAACCCCAGACAATAAACACTGGTGGTGTGGGGGTCTGCCTTAGCAAAGACTTCCCCACACACACTGCAGTGTTGAAACCCAGTGGGCCTGGTTTTTCTTTTGGGTTTCTCAGACATTGTGCCAGTCCTAACCAAACTTACCCTTTTAATGGCAATCCGCCAGGCAAGACCCTCTTATCGGTTCCTGACCGTGTTACGGGTCGTGGAAAAAAATGTAATATAATCCGTTCTTTTTAGAACTGATAAGAACCGGTAACCACACTCTAAAAGTACAAATAGAGATTTTTTAACAACTTGATTGGTTCAAACCAAACCGATGAACCGTTTACAAGTTCCACACAGAATAGAAAATAATATAAACCTATCTAGTACTCACAAATACCACAGACAGAGACTCAACTGACAGGTTATGGTTTAAATTCGGTCGAAAACCGAGAAAAGCGGTACTTTAACCGACAAATTGAACCGAGCAGGAGAAATCTCCGGAGCGACTGTTCAGTGAAGCGGAGTAAAGAATCTGACGGTTTGAGTTTAAACAGCAACAGACAGAGTCTCTACCGAGCTCGAGCTCAGCGTTCCATGCCTGGCATGGAAAGTTAACTCTTTCATCTCCGGGGCAGTTCGAAGGTTGGGACTCACTGCTATTGTCAGAATACAGCAAGACTTCATGTTGTTTGAAAATCCAGAACTGTAGTCAGATCAGCAGTATCCGGTAAAATATCCTTATTGGAACACCAAACAGTGAATCTCTTCCATTTGGAGTTATATGTTTTTCTGGTAGCAGGTTTTTGAGAGGCTTTGACAATATTCAGCACCCCCTGAGACAAATACAGACCTGCATTCTCTAATTCTTCAAGAGCCAAGCCTTGAGGTTGAGAGACTGAAGGTTGGGGTACCAGATTCTTGCCTGAAAGGAAGTTAGCAGATTGTGCCTCTTGGGGAGAGATAGGGGAAGATTGACTGCTAGGGACAACAACAGAGGATACCAAGGCTGTCTGGCCCAGTCTGGGGCAATCAGGATCACCCTGCATGGTTGCAACCTGATCTTCACCAGGACTTTGAATAACAGAGGAAAGGCATAAAGGAATTTGCCCCCCAATCCAGAACCAGAGCAACCAGGGGAACTGTGCCCAGTACTGGAGGTCTGCAACAGAAAAGAGGAAGTTGGTGATTGTTTGGGGCTGCAAAGAGATCTATCTCTGGAGTGCCCCACCTGGAGAAGACTACTTTCAGTATGAAGGGGTCCAGGGCCCACTCATGGTGGCCCTGAGGTATTCTGCTCAGGGCATCCACTAGCACATTGTCCTTCCCTGGCAGATGGACAGCTACTAGGGATGCTTGCAGGGCATAAGCCAGAGACCAAATCTTCATGGCTTCTGTGCACAAGGCTGTAGGCCGAGTGCCACCCTGCTTGTTGATGTACCACATGGTTGTGGTGTTGTCTGTCCTGCCCTTAACCACTTTGTTCCTCACTGAGTCTGAGAAAGCTTGGAGGGCCATGAATACTGCCCTGAGTTACAGAAGATTGATATGAAGTACAGACTCCTGAGGAGACCAGACACCTTGTGCTGTAAGGGTTCCCAGGTGGGCTCCCCAGCCCAGGAGAGAGGCATCTGTGGTTAGTACCACTGAATGAGTCTTAATGATGAATGGGACTCCTTGTCTGAGGTTGTCCTGATCCAACCACCATTGGAGAGCTTGGATCAGAGTCTGAGTTACTGGAATTAATTTGGTTAAAGGATCTTTTTTCTGGGACCAAAAGGACCTCAGATGGAACTGAATGTCCCTCATTTGAAATCTGGCTCCCTGTACCACTGCAGTGGAAGCTGCCATGTGGCCCAGGAGCTGAAGAAAATGTCTTGCTGCTCAAGACACCAGAAGGCGGAAAGAAGATGCAAGATCTGTAAGGGGCTTCACCCTTATCAAAGGGAGAAAAGCCTTTGCCTGCACAGATTCAACTCTACCCCTATGAAGGTGAGAAGTTGCACTGGTTCGAGAACTGACTTTGACAGATTGAGAAGAAAACCCAGAGAAGTGAGCAGCTGTTGAGTAACTTGTAGGCCTGACTTGACGTGGTCTGGAGACTGTCCCACGATGAGTCAGTCATCCAGATATGGGAATATGGAGATCCCTTGTCTCCTGAGGAAGGCCACTACTACTACTGCTAGGCACTTTGTGAACACCCTTGGAGCTGATGTTAGGCTGAAGGGCATTGCTCTGAACTGATAATGGCCTGAAGGTAATTCAAACCTGAGGTACTTTCTGTGGGAGCACCTGATTGGGATGTGAAAGTAGGCATCCTTGAGGTCCAGGGAAGCTAGCCAGTCACCTGGCCTTAGAGAGGGAAGAATTACTCCCAGAGTCACCATTTTGAATTTTGGTTTTAAAATGTGCTTGTTTAGATATCTTAGTGTAACCCCCCTACAAATGGGGGTTCCCAAAAAGTCTTCCTTGAGCTTGCCTAAATGCTCACTGCCAGACTAGTGTCCTGCATTTTAGCAGTTTAAATGTATTGCCAGAGAGTGCCTGTATAGCCCCTGTGTACTGTCTCTTTAAGAGCTGCCTGGATTGCAGTCATAATTAATCTGGGAAGGAGCTCTGTTAGAAGATGTACTTGTTTGCTGATCATTTATTAGAATAGTAATAATACTGCAGTTTGTCTAACCTGCCTTCTTTGCAGCCTGGACATTTCTGTTTATCTCCACCATCTTGGTCCTGGACTGCTGAAATGGACCAATCACTACCTTTGGGGACTCTAAAATGGAGCCTGTCCCCAGGGGCTTTGTGGGAGCAAAATTCTGTAGGAATTGTAGTTTTGGGCTTTTGGCGCGAAAAGGAACCTGGAGAGGGAGCCCTTGTTGTGACTGAGAGAGGAATCAGCCAACCAAACCTTTTGGATCCTGGGGAAAGTTCCAGACTGCTTGCAGTTTCAGTTCAATTTGAGTTGGGAAGTGAAAGAAGTAACACCTCGAGGAGTCGACCAGTAATCCTGCATAGATTCACGTGGGAGAACTGTGAACGGGCTGAGTTTTGGCCTGCCTGTCTGCTGTTCCTGAGAGCGAAATTGAAGTTTATTTGGACTGAATCCGAATTGTGAGGACGATTTAAGCCACAGAACTGTGACCAGGCTTTAACCTGAAGAAGACCAAAGATTTGCTGAATGCGATCGGCCTGTCAGGATTTCCAGCCACCTTTCAACTGCTGGTTTGTGCAGAGACTCTGTAATTGCGCCCGGATAGCAATCTGCCTGGTACAGTAAACTTTCTCACATGTAAATGTGTTGTGTGCTGTTAGTGGGTCGTGATATGGTTCCCCACTGTGTGCTGAACTGCGTTCTGCTTGCTGGAGGCTGCATCCAGCTCCAACGGACTAAATCTGTTTGCATTTCCATTTAGCCTGGGCCTTGCCACACTGGCCCAGCCAGACTACCTGCTACACAGAGAAAGCCATCGATGAGAGACCTGCCTGGGGATCAGCCCTCTGCTCAACACCTTGAACAGGAATGATGTCTCGGTGAATTGTGTGAGCCCTACTTCTCTGGACACTCCTGCTCAACAGCATGCAGTCTCGATTATGTCCTGCCTGTGTCCTGTATTGGGTATTGTGAGTAAACATCAGGGTAGCTCCCTGCAACAACAGCTAAATCTAAAAGTGTTGTCATCTGATTGTCTTTTTGCCTTTTCTTTCACGAACTGAGCCCTCCGGCTCCGGATTACAAATAGTGTGTGTTGTGCATATTGCTTTCTTCCATCACAGGGCCCCAGTCTGGTCCCTCATCAATGACATTATTGGCGTAGCAGGTATTCTGGCTGGGCTAGTGTAGCAGGGCCCAGGCAAATGGAAATGGAGACGGATTCAGTCCGTGAAGCTGGATACAGCCTCCAGCAAGCAAAACACAGTTCAGACACACAGTGAGGAATCAAATCATGACCCACTATAATCACACAGCACATTCACATGTAAGGAAATTCCACTGTACCAGGAAAATGGCTCTCCAGTTGCAATAACAGAGTCTCTGCACAATCCGGGAGTTCAGAGGTAGCTGGACGTCCTGACAGGCTGATCGCATTCAGCAAATCTTCGGTCTTCTTCAGGTTAAAGCCTGGTCACAATTCAGTGACTTAATTCACTCTCCAAATTCGGATTCTGTCTGAAAAAAAAACACAAGTTCCCTCTCAGAAACAGCAGGCAGGCATGTAGGCCAAACTCAGGCCTTTCCACAGGTCTCCTGCGCGAATCCACTATTGATTGCTGCTTGAACTATCTCGAGTTGTTACTTCTTCACTTCCCAACTCGGATCTAACTGAAAGTGCAAGCAGTGTGGGACTTTCCCCAAGATCCAAAAGGTTTGGTTGGCTGATCTGTCTGTCAGTCACAAAAAGGGCTCCCCCTCCAGGTTATTTTAGGCTCCAAAAACCCAAAACTACAATTCCTACAAGTTTTGGCTCCACCAAGACCATGTAGGGAGGCTTCATTTTAGAGTCCCAAATGTACTGATTGGCCCATTCTGCAGTCTAGGACCAAGATGATGGAAACAAACAGAACTGTCCATGCTGCAAAGAAGGCAAGTTAAACAAACTGCAATATTATTACTACTCTAACAAATGATCAGCAAACAAGTACATCTTCTAACAGAGCTCCCTCTCAGATTAATTATGACTGCAATACAGGCAGCTCTTACAGAGACAGTACAGAGAGGCTATACAGGCACTCTCTGGCAATACATTTAAACTGCTAAAATGCAGAACACCAGCCTGGCAGTGAGCATTTAGACAAGTTCAAGGAAGACTTTTCGGGAACCCCCATTTGTAGGGGGGTTTCACCCTTCCCTGCCTGGAGAATACTTGGTGTCCGTGTCAAGTCTGTACCATCATGCATCAGTTAACGTAAACTTACTACTTTACTATACATATTCATTACACTTCATGATACTATATCCATAAGGACAATACCTGCACATGTTTCATACAGGTAATACTGATTTCACTATGATTAACATATTGTTACATCACAATACTGATTCATGTTATAACTTCCTGCACATTAAACAATGTAGGAGGGGGTCCTTCCCCGTCAGCTAACTTGGGGCTGGATAGGGCTGGGGCACCATACTGAGAAGGAAGAACAATCATCCTGAAATTGGCCATTAAGCTCAGTTTGGGTAGTGAGCTCTAAGAAATATAAACAACTTTGTGAACCACATTGAGAGGCAAATCCACTGGCTTCCCAGGAGAATCATAACTGAAGCGCAATACTGCCTTGACAGCTCGGCCAGTCTTTCTGGGGGAAACAGCCACAGTCTCTGTACTTTTAGCACTAACTTTGGAGCTTTCGTCATTCGTGAGGGGTGCCTCTGCATGGATAGGAATGTCCAAACTGGGAGCACTGTCAGCTCTTTGCTCTGTAGGCTCTGTTTCCACAACACTTGGCTCATTTAGAGAAGGTTCTGGTACAATTAGGCTTTGAGGCACTGAAAGGGAGCTGTCAGCACTCTCATATTGTTGTTCAAGTTCTGGTGTGTCACCAGGGAGACTCAGACCATCAGCCCCTTCTTCGGGCAATTCACACAGTTCCACAAAACACAGAGAGTCCACAATCTTAGATGTGATGCTTTGCACCTCATTTTCAGGGAGCATTGGCTCCAAGGACGAAGCTGGGGGGTTAGGCAGTCCAGAAGACCCAGCTTCATCCCCACAATTAGTCATAGGGTTACCTCAAAACAGCTGACTCAATTCATAGGAGGGGTAATAGGCATTGTCACACTCACTATCGTCAGAGGTGGACTGACAGTCACTATCATTCTGGGCCTGCTGTGGGGGAAATCTTAACTCTGTAACTACAGGGGTAGGTTGACTCTGTCTCTTTTTTGCAGCAGCATGAGTTACCAGCCCAGGGAAGGCAATCTCTGCTGGCTCAGCTTCAATAATAACTTGGCCGATAGGCAGCAAGTGGTTACTGTGCATGGTCTTGACAGCTTTGGAGTTATTCTCTGCGCGTACCTTGTATACTGGTAGATCATCCAACTTTCCAACTACTACATGAGGAAAATGGTGCCATCTATCAGCAATTTTGTGCTTGCCATGTAGTCCCAAATTGTGTAACAACACACGGTCTCCGGTCCGTATCTCTTGAGCCTTTACTTTCTTGTCGTGCCTCGCTTTGTTGGCGAGATTTCTTTTAGCGCCCATTGTCTGGGCCAGTTGATGGGCATGGTTCAACTGAGCTTTCAGTTTCTGTACATACTGCAGGTAGTTTTCAGCTCAGACCTCGTCTGGAGAAACCCCAAAATCGACATCAACTGGCAGGTGGGCCTCCCTCCCAAACATGAGGTGGTAGGGGGAGAACCCAGTAGCATCATTTTTGGTGCAATTGTATGTGTGTACCAAGGTGCTAATCTGCTGGCTCCACTTATGCTTGTCTTTTGGGTGGAGGGTGCCCAGCATGTCTAGGAGGGTGTGGTTAAAATGTTCTGGTTGAAGGTCCTCCTGCGGGTGATAGGGCATGGTTCTTGACTTCCACACCCCCCACAGAGACAGCATTTCTTTGATTAGTTGACTTTAAAAGTCTTTGCCTTGATCAGAGTGGATCCACTGGGGGGCACCATAGTGGACAAATAAATTGTTCCACTAGCACCTTGGCCATGGTAGAGGCCTTTTGATCTTTAGTTGGAAAAGCTTGTGCATACCATGTGAAATGATCCGTAACCACTAACATATTGCCAATATTTCGCTGATCAGGTTCTAAACACAAAAAGTCTATGTAGACTCATTCCATGGGGTGCTGGTAGTAATATTGACAAGGGTGGCAACCTCTGAGGCAGGGCTTTCCTTTGCAGGCAACGACTGCAGGTCTTTACATGGTGTTCAACATCGGCCCCCATCTTGGGCCAGTAGAATCGAGATAGTACCAGGTGAGAGTTCTGTCAGTACCAAGGTGCCCCATGTGATTGTGGAGGGACCTCAGTACCAAATCTTTAAAGGCCATGGGCAGGACCAATTGCTGCTTGTGTACTGAACCACTGTGATCCACTGTCTCTCTGTATAACAACTGATTGAGTAGCTTCAACCTGGGGCCTTCTTTAAACAATAGAGCAATTCGCAAGTCAGGGGAATGCAACTTAGACACATCTTTCCCCACACGCAGGGCATCAGGTGCTGGCTGAATCATAGGATCTTGGGACTTAGCCCACTGGATGCTGTCATTGTCAAATAGAGGTAGTGCACTAATATCTAGAGCAGAGAAATGGCAATAGGCAGCCGGTATGCCGGTATCAGGAGGGCCCAAGCAATCTACTAAACAGTCCACTGTGTCTGTAGACATCTGTTCATCTCTATCAAACTTTCAGCACAATGCTCGGATGTCAGGTTTAGACAACCTGACCCAATCACTCTTGGAAACGGGCCTTCATGGCAAGGCATCAGCATCAATATGGTTCAATCCTGGCCTGTATTCAACAGCATAATCATAGGTTGATAAAGCAGAGAGCCACTGGTGCCCAGTGGCATACAACTTAGCTGAATCTGTACATAGGTTAACGGGTTATTGTCGGTCTTCACCAATATCTTTGCCCCATAGACGTACTCATGAAACTGGTCAACAATGGCCCATTTTAGGGCAAGGAGCTCCAGCTTGTGCTCAGGATAGTTTTGTTCTGATGAGGTCAAGCTCAAGCTAGCAAAAGCCACTGGTCTCAAACCATTCTCATGATCTTGATACAGCACAGCTCCTAGGCTCTGCAGACTAGCGTCTGTATGCAGCACATATGGCTTGGTAGGGTCAGCATAGGCGAGGATGGGGGTGTGGGTGAGCTGATATATGACTTTGTGGAAGGCTGCTTCACATCCGGGTGTCCAGCGGGGCCCAAAAGGTTCATCTGTTTGTAAGTATACTTTTTCGGGTTCTTTGACAGCCCCTTTCTTGTATTTATGTTTGGTAGGAGGGTAACCCTGGGTGAGATTCAGGAGTGGGTGAATCACCTTAGAATAGTCTTTTATGAACCTGCAGTAGTAGCCACAGAACCCTAGGAAACAATGTAGTTCTGTCAAGTTATGGGTCTGGGGCCAAGTAGTCAGTGACTCAACCTTACTAGGATTGGTCTCTATCCTTTCTGCAGATACTATGTGCCCCACATACTTCACAGAGGTTTGAAAAAACTGGCACTTGTCAATGGACAGCTTGAGGCTGAAGTCTTCCAATCAGTCTAGGACTTTAAAGAGTCGGGTCTCATGCTCCTCTAATGTGCGTCCGAACACAATGACATCATCTAGGTACACTAGGCATTCCAGCAAGTTCATATATTCCACTGCACGTTCCATCAGTCGCTGAAAGGTGGCCGGGGCACCTGAAATCCCCTGTGGCATTCTCAGGAATTTGTAGAACCCCAAAGGACAGATGAAGGTGGTTTTCTCATGGTCCTCCGTGGCCATTGGAATCTGGTAATATCTGCTGCAATGATCCAATACTGGGAACCATTTGCTCCCATTCAAGCAATCCAGAGCATCTTGTATATGGGGCATGGTGTATTGATCTGGGATGGTCCGCCGGTTCAGGGTTCAATAATCAACACACATTATCACCAACCCATTCTTCTTACGCACAACCACAATGGGAGAGGCATATGGGCTCCTTGATTCCTGTATCACGCCAGCAGCAAGCATTTCCTGCAGATATCTCCTCACATCATTTATGTCTGCTGGGGTGAGGCATCAGGATCTCTCTCGAAATAGCTGGTCATCATGCAGGCATATATGATGCTGTGCACCCTGGACACACCCCACATCCCATTCTTTTAACAAAAACACTTGGTCTCTCTGGGCGAGTTTCTTGCTAATCCTAGCCTTCCATTCAGCTGGCAGTGGGGAATCACCAAAGTCAAATAAGTTCGGAGTCACTCTCTCCTTTTGGCCAGAGTACTTGTTATTGGGTAATACTGCAGTGTCTGTGCAGTGTACTGTAGCTGAGTGCACCCTCTGTTCACCCGGACCTCCCGATCTGACACATTTCGAATCTGGACCATCACTCATTGTGCGTAGGTATGGGCAGGCAAGAAGCTGGGTTTAACCAATAATCCTTTTGGCAACTTTCCATCACCTGCTGCATCCAACATTAATATTTTGTACTTTATGTTTCTCTTTAGGCGGACTTCTCCGTGGATTGTGCACTGGGCGTTGGGGGTCAATACCAAAGAGTCAGATTCCTTTTTCCACACTATCCTCACTGGCTCATCTGGGTCCTCTTCATTGGGTTTCTATTGTAAGTCATATGCCCTTTTTACTAAGGCTGGAATTCTTAGGGTCCGTCCAGTCAGTTGCCCTTGTTTCTCATGGCAGAGTTGTTCTAGTCTCCCAAACATGTGGGTATTTGTTCCAATTAACAGGGGAACCCTATCATACAGTCTGGTGGGGGGGCCACTCTAGGGCCAGTGCCTCTACTTGCTCCTCTACACCAGTTACAGTTGCAGGAAAAGACAACCAGAGGCGGACACATTCTAGGTAGGGATAAGACTTGTCGCTCAGCCCCCACACATGTAGGCCTTCCAGGAATTGTAATGGCACATCAGATAAGAGTTTGTCATACCAGTCCTGAAATACAGTGGTCACTTGCGAACCACTGTCAAGCACAGCCAGAGTAGGAATACAATTCACAGCCACAGGAGTCTTCATTAAAGGGCACACTATTTTGGACCAGTCTGGAGGGACAACAGCAGGGGCCTGGACAGATGATTTAGCCACAGAGGGGTTTGAGTTAGGATGGCTGAAGCCTTCACTGTGGTTATTTAGTGCACCCCTTGACCACTGCCTCATTTTCTGAAGCTCTCCTTGAAGACGGTTCACCACTTTCTCTAAGTTCTTCTGAGACCGGCATTCCCCTCTTCATATGGCCATCCTTGCTGCAATTGTGACAAATGACAGGCTCTCAGGGCATCCTTGGGGAAAACACAGCAGGGGATGCTGAAGCATCGATGGAAGATTGTGATCTGACTTCTGCTGGTAGTGTACCATGTCTCAAAAGTTCCTTTAGGGTGGTAGTCAATTCCTTGAGCTCAGCTGTAGAGAATGCCTGAGGGTGCATCTCCACCCCATAACAGTCACATCCTGATAGGGGCCAGGTTCTCTGTCAGCAGGGGATACCTCAGCGAACGCACCCGGTTGTACTTTTCTGACTTCCTTCAGCAACTCCTCTCCTCATCGTTTAGCCCACGGTGGGACACTCATAGTGGTCTCCATTTCAGAAGGGCCTTCCGGGGCCATGATCACTTGGGCTGCACTCACCCCATAATTACAATCTCCCTCTTCACCTTCTACCTCCTGGAGTTCTTTTATCAAGTCACAGTAGTCAGGTGGGTTACCTCTCCTATCCTGGAGCCTTAACTGGATGATCTGCAGTTTAGAATGCTTGGCACGTTACAGTACGTGCCCCAATGTCACACGGTTCAAATCATTAGCGGCTACCCCACCTTTTAGGTAAGCTTTCTGCAGAGCTCTTTCTAGGCGAGTAGCATATACAGACAAACATCCCCCTTCCATTGTTTGGTACCTTGGAATTTCCACATCAAAGTCTTCCCTGACTCAGTGCTCCCAAAATTGCCTTCAAGTACAGATAGGTACTTCTGAGCAGATGCACCAGAGTTCATGGACCTCAAAAATTTAATGGCTTCAAGGGCGGGGCCCCTCAAACTTTCTATGATTCTTTTCTGCTTCTCTGTCTCTGCACACTGCCACTCGGGTACCAAGGGGACAACATAGTCTATCCAGGTCTCCCAGTCATCCTCCCCCTGGTGGGGTGAGGAGGTTGCCCGAGAAGATTCTCAGCCTTCCGTAGGAGTCGTGACTAATGGCAGGTACAGATATAGGGGCTAGCATTGGCATGGACATGGAAGGCAGGGCAGTAACAGGTGTTGGAGTGGGAGGGGGTGTTGGGGAAGGAACACCCCCAGGTGGCAGAAATAGTTTCTTAAAGTCCTCTAAGGTTTTCCCTTCCTCCAGCAACAACTTAACAATTTCTCCTTAGAAGTCTCAGATAATGGTGGGAGCTCATCCTCCCCAGGGTCTTTACTGTCTTTTGTTATCACTCTCCAGGCATCTAGGACCCCTTCTGAGGCAAAAGTCTGTGGCACTTTAGAGCTGTCCATGAGGTCACTACACTCTACCCAGGCTATGAAAATTTGGGCAATCAAATCAGTCTGTTGACTCACCACCACAGGGTTTTTTAAACATTAAATTTTGGAGAGTGCTCCCTCTACAGTGTCCTTACTGGTACCCTGGGGAATATCCAGTATAAGCAGAGCACTTTGGGGATTGATCTCCTGCCCAGTACACCACCCCACCAACTGGTGTACAGCCATTTCTACTGGGGTAGCCATTCATCTTTAACAATAATTCATAATTTTTTTCCCACTAGAAGGCACGAAATCCCAGCGGTGCCTCCATGATGTAACCCCTAGGTGGCGCTATGCCAAGAGCTACTACCCCTGCCTGATTGACTAATGGCAGGTTAAGGGGCCTGGGTAATGAAACAGGTGCCTCCACCCGGAGGTCAGGGTTGTTAGTGGTCAAGCTAACCTGGGCACAGCCCTCCAGGACACTGTAACCCCCCTCTTTCCTTCTAGTGGCCTGAACAATATACAATAATTACTTTCACAATGACCCTTATTCACCAGGCAATTACTCACACTGTTTGCACTTACCACCAGGGCTGGTTCCTCTGGCTTGACCCTGGGGACCCCCTGTAAAACAAGGTTAAGCACAGCAAATAGCAACAGTGCACTACTTTTTGAACAAACTGGAACCACAGTCAGGTTAAATGCAAACAGAGTTAAATCTGATTTATTCAAGGGACTTGAACAAGGGATGGTCATAATCAGGTTGATTTGCTTAAAAGCTATATTAATCAGACAGTTATGCATGCAGTTCAGAGACCCTACACAGTCACACACTCTGGGTACCCAGGTAGGCAACTGGTGGGCTAGCCAGGAATGTTGTAGCTGGTTGGGGCCCTGTGATGGAAGAAAGCAACAAGCACAACACACACTCTATTTGTGATCTGGAGCCGGAGGACTCAGTTTGTGAAAGAAAAGGCAACAAGACAATCAGATGACAGCATTTTTAGATTTAGCTGTTGTTGCAGGGAGCTACCCTGATGTTTACTCACAATACCCAATACTGGCCACAGGCAGGATGAAATCAAGACTGCAGGCTGTTGAGCTGGAGTGCCTGGAGAAGCAGGGCCCACACGAATCACCAAGGCATCATTCCTGTTCAAGGCATTGAGCAGGGGGCTGATCCCCAGGCTGGTCTCTCATCGATGACTTTCTCTGCGTAGCAGGTGTTCTGGCTGGGCCAGTGTAGCAGGACCCAGACAAATGGAAATGGATATGGATTCAGTCCATGGAGCTGGATACAGCCTCCAGCAAGCAAAACACTGTTCAGACACACAGTGGGGAACCAAATCATGACCCACTATAAGCACACAGCACATTCACATGAAAGAAAATTCCACTGTACCAGGCAAATGGCTCTCCGGTCGCAATTACAGAGTCTCTGCACAATCCGGGAGTTCAGAGCTAGCTGGAAGTCCTGACAGGCTGATCGCATTCAGCAAATCTTCGGTCTTCTTCAGGTTAAAGTCTGGTCACAAGTCAGTGGTTTAATTCTCTCTCCAAATTTGGATTCAGTCCAAAAAAAAAAACCCCACAAGTTCCCTCTCAGGAACAGCAGGCAGGCATGCAGGCCCAACTCGGGCCTTTCCACAGGTCTCCCGTGCGAATCCACTGTTGATTGCTGCTCGAACTATTTCGAGCTGTTACTTCTTCACTTCCCAACTCAGATCTAACTGAAACTGCAAGCAGTGTGAGACTTTCCCCAAGATCCAAAAGGTTTGGTTGGCTGATCTGTCTGTCAGTCACAACAAGGGCTCCCCCTCCAGGTTATTTTGGGGC
This sequence comes from Neoceratodus forsteri, assembly GCA_016271365.2. Classification (NCBI taxonomy): domain Eukaryota; kingdom Metazoa; phylum Chordata; order Ceratodontiformes; family Ceratodontidae; genus Neoceratodus; species Neoceratodus forsteri. Next base: position 666,390,297 of record CM057453.1, read on the forward strand.
GCCAAAAGTCTAAAACTACAATTCCTACAAGTTTTGCCCCACCAAGCCCCTGTAGGCAGGCTCCATTTTAGAGTTCCAAATGTACTGATTGGCCCATTCTGCAGTCCAGGACCAAGATGATGGAAACAAACAGAACTGTCCATGCTGCAAAGAAGACAGGTTAGAACAAACTGCAATATTATGACTACTCTAACAAATGATCAGTAAACAAGTACATCTTCTAACAGAGCTCCCTCTCAGATTAATTATGACTGCAATCCAGGCAGCTCTTAAAGAGACAGTACACAGAGGCTATACAGGCACTCTCTGGCAATACATTTAAACTGCTAAAACGTAGAACACCAGCCTGGCAGTGAGCATTTAGGCAAGCTCAAGGAAGACTTTTCGGGAACCCCCATTTGTAGGGGGGTTACACAAAGAAAATACAACAATTGTAACCCTATGGTCCACTACCTACAACACTTACTGTACCACAGATAGGGATCTGAAACCAAAATAAATGATGAATCGGTGATTAAACCAATGGATTCTAAACCGATCCGACTGTAGCAAAGGAGCAATCTCCGGAGCGACTGAACAGTTAAGAATCTGATGGTTACACTTCGAAGTGCTGCAGACAGAGGTTTGAAACCGAGCTTGAACTCAACATTCTATGCTTCCTGCATAGAGTTAACTCTTTCCTCTCCAGAGCAGTTCAAGTGATGGGGCTAACTCCATATGTCAGAATACAGCAAGACTTCATGTTGTTTGAAACCTTCCTCCATGCTGAGAAGGCAGACTGAAGGAAGGCCACATGTGGTCGAAGAATGCCAGAAACCTTATAGAGATGCCCTGTATGCACTCCCTCCCATCTCCTGCAGGGCCCGACCTGAACTGAAGGAGGTGTAGGTTGGGATGGACTATGAGACCTCATGTCATAGTCCAGCTGGAGTGGGAACCATAACTGAGAAGACTAGCAAAGTGGTATCAGAAGGATCTCATCTCTGTTGGTCTCCAACCAGGGTAATACTCGCTGACTAGGTAGGATTGGAGGGAATGAAATGGAAAAACTTCACTATACAAACAAAGTGAATGTTAATAGAAATGGACTGACCTGGCCTGGGGCAGATGGACCACTGAAAAACAATCCAATTAAGTCATACAAGAGAAAGGGCCCCAGGCTGAGTCTGACTGCTGGAGTAGCAAAAAGCAAGTGGAATAGTGTTGAAACAGAGGGACCCAGACACCATAGAGAGCGATGTTCCAATGCAACTATAGTTGTAGGGGTGGAAACAAAGTACTTCAATACTACTCTGATCTTGGAGGATTCCATCCAGATGGGAGGACCCAGGCAGGCTAGGCATTGTCAAGGCCCCCAGAGATACTTCAGCTACATACTGTATATTAGACCCTGTGCTCTGAACAGGAGTCAAGCTTTAAGGAGAGGCAAATTCAGGATAGATACACTAGGGATCCCCGAGACAAAGCCCAGCCTGAGGGGAGAATCTGGCTGAAAGAATAACACCAAGGAGCTATGTCTGCAGAGGTCAGAAGGGTGAAATCTCACTCCTGAGAACCTCCCATCTAGAGCAAGAATCTGTGCAGGGGAGGGCAGGGACATTGGCCTGACTGGCTCTGAAACAGAAATAGCAGCAGAAAGTAGTCCCCTTCCCAATTCAAGAACTAGCATATGGGAGTAGGGAGAGGATTTAGGCCAGGTACTGGGGAGATGCCCACTCCAAAGGGGCCAACAAAAAATGCATCAAGGAGATGCTGTAGTTACTGGCAATAGAAAGAATATGTTTATCTGTAAGACACAGAACACAGTCAAAATAGGACGGTGGGCATCCATTCCGCAGAAGACATTTCAGGGAAAATGGGCAAGGTTGGATGACTCCATTGCTCCACTGCATTTCCATCTATCCAACTGAAAAGTTCTAAATCCCCCACCTGCAAGGCATCAAAAAAGTAGAACAAAATCATGACCGTTCCTCTCCACAGAATCTGTGGCAACTTCCCAACACTTGTTGGAAAACCAGTTGATGTGGGAGAAAAAGACCCCCGAATGTTTTCTGTTGTTTTTTTTGTTTTTGTTTAGGAAAGTACCCCTCAGAGAGCCCTTTTCCTGACAAAAACTCAGAAGACTTGCAGCTGCAAGAGGAGTGATGGAACCAGATGCAGGGATGTGGTACCGAGCTAGAAATGGTGCCGGAACCTTAACAGATGGTGCCGGCACAGAAACATCTTGGGGAATGGCACTGCACCAAGGCAGAATAGGGACTGGGCTGGTCTGACCCTCCCAAGCAGAGAGGAGCTGAGGCAGAACCTCCCTTAAATGGTGCTGAGGGCCAGCACAGAAGAATTCAGCACCACGAAAGAAACTGCCAGAGAATTTTGATGCGAACAGTGCCATTCCAATTGCCAGAAGTGGCACAGAGGATTGAATCCAACACAAGGAGGGGCTCCCAGTGCCAGGTAGTGTTGGGAAAGTTACTTTTTCTATTACTTTCTATTACTTCTGGAAACTTGTTCCAGAAAGCTCTGTGCAGTCACTAGTAAGGATTGAGAAGTACTAGAAGAAGTAATACACCTTATAGTTACAATTACTTATGTCTTTTTATAGAAAAGAAATACATAACTGTAACTGATTACATTTATTTGAAAGTAACTAGTAACTAACCTATTACTTTCAAAAAATGTAATCTGTTATAGTAAGGGAAGAACAAGGGCTCTACTGCAGCCCCACTGGACTTCCTCCACCCACAAAGTACCAGAGTGGTGAATACAGGGCATCTGGTTCTGCAGCACCGGAAGAAGTATCACTGGCCATGGTTAATCAAACACTACAGCAGCTGGTGCGCATGGTTCAGGATCTGGACCAAAAATTTGACTCGCTAACCCCCGAGAGTGGCGGCACTTGAGACTAAAATGGACTTGACCCAGCAGATGGTTTCCAAACGGGAGATGAATTTAAATAAAACTATGGATGTATCCACGAAGCTCATCGGGGATACTTCGAAACTGCACCGGGATATAGAGCGGTTGGAGAAGCAAATCTGTGAATGGAATATTCATATATTGGCCTTGCCTGAGTCAGCAGAGGGGGAAGACTTTCTGGGTTTTATGAGAGATTTCTTGCCGGACATTTTGGGTTTTGGTGAAGATGACCCATAACTATCTCTGGAGTGGGCCTTTCGAATTACTCCCTGTAGAGTGCCTCAAGGACAGAGTGGTCCTAGAACTCTGGTGGTTACTTGTTCAGGTGTGGAAGATCGGAACCGCATATTGGCAGCAGTAAGAAGATGTCGACAACTCAAGTATGGCAACTCAGTTTTATCAATGTATCCAGATCTTTCTTTCGGAGCTTGGCAATGTTGCCACTCCTTCGACGGAGTACAGAGCCACTTGAGGTTGCTATAAATCTCCCACCAGCTGTTACATCCCACCCAGCTACATGTTAAATGGTAGGACAAGATTTATATGTTTAACACCCCTGCGGATGCAGAGAGGGCACTGGACAGCACTGAGTCAGAGGTGTCCCAGGAGACGGTGACAATGGAGGTGACAGGAGAGTGAGCTCTAGATGGACTTTTTTGGTCCTCCATTTATTATTAAACTGTTTAAAAGACTGATACATCTGGTGCTGTGTTTAATGGGTTATTTTGGTTGGGGGTGGCTCGGACATTAAGAGTAGAAATGTATTCTTTCTTTTAAGTTTGAATGGGCCCTGTCAACTACATAAGGGCGTGGCACAATATTGTTCTGTGTTGCCTCTTTTTTCTTTTGCTACTGGCATTTAGGCCAGCCAGACATGGACTTTATTCAGTGTGCTGTTACAGAGCCCAGGATGTCTGTACCTAATGTGATGTCATATTTACTATGTTAATTGGGTCTGCTCTATTGGTGAATCATAGAAGGTTGCTCTGCTGCTTCATAGGAGTTTCTTCCTGGCATTGGTTATTATTAATGGGTCTGTAGTATATATAGACTTCTGATATGATTATATCCTGTTAATATTCTATATGAGGCTGATTACTATTACCGAATATGCAATCCTGCAGAGGGGTTGTGCGCCTGTTGGCTCGCACACTGCTGGTCCACTGGAGGGACCAGTCACTGCTGTTTCCCCTCTGAGGTACTCCCTTGGCTGTAGGCCTTTGTTTTTATCTTATTAAATTGTGTGTAAACTGTGGTTAATTCCCCTGTGCTGGTTTCTGCATGGGATGGGTTATGTCTAATCACGGATGGTTTCTATAATTGTGAATTATGTTACTGTTGTTTCCCATCTCTGTATTGACACTGTGCAAGTGCATCTTGTATAAAAGCTAATAAAAAGATAATGCAAAAAAAAAGTCCATAAAAAGAAACAAAATTACACCATCACTCATCAAAACATAAATTCACAGAACAATTTCAAAAACAAGCAAGAAGAACAATTAACTAAACATAAAACCCCTTCCCAGCACCCCTCCACAGGTGCACTACTTAACCAGAATTAAAATGAATATCCCAGTGGATGACATAAGAATTATTCTGTCATACTAGAGAAAATTACAATTCTAACCACATAAGAGGGAGCCTCAAGGATAATCTGCAAAGTTTGTAGAGATGAACAAAGTAGTTCCCACTTGGAACAAAAACCTTGGAGACGATTGAGGAGGGATGCTATGTGCTTTTTTACCCCTAGAGCTTGTAATATTTCATAGTGCCATTCCCTCCATGCTGGAGTATCTGAGTCTGTCCAATGACGGAGCACTACAACATTTGCTGCACTGGAAAGTAATGCCATATAAGCCCTTCTAGGGCCAGAAAGTTGGGTTGGGTAGAAGCTCAAGAGACAGAGCTCAGGAGTAAAAAAATGAAAATTATGTACCTTCTGTAATTCTTGATCTGCTCTTGTATCTTCACCATTCATTACTGCTTGGGTTAGTGCTGGAGGCGCACGCCCGATATGGGAGATTTTTTTTTTGGAGTCGGCTCCAACAGCACCACCCCTGAGAGCGATGCGCTGTGTCGTGTGCGACGGACGGCCATTAGGTGCTGCAGACTCCTCCTCCAACTCAGTTCTGGTAGCTGGAGAGGCGAAAACAAAGGGTAAGGAAAAAGGAGAACGAGGCAAGAGAGCTGAGGGACAGAAAAAGGAATGATATAAACTGAAAAAGGAATAAGCCAGTAGAGAACAGACAGAGAAGAGAGAATTCCTACCCTAAGGGACCACAGGGCCTCCCTTCTGGGGCAGCTGTAAGGGAGGAACAGATAGAGAGAAAGAGAAAAGGAAGAAGAAGATGAAGAAAGGGAACAAAACAAGGTATGCTGAGAGGGGAGAACACTGCCCATAGACGCATTGGTTGAGAGGCTTATAATCTCAGAACCAAAAACAAGGGAGCAAGAATCCCTCCTGATAGGACTGAGAGAAGGTTCAACTGAACCGCCTGCACAGATTGGACACAAAGGGCAGATTCTGTAACCTCCCAACATGCCAACCCCCTACACTCTAGCTGAGAGCTCACAGACTGCCTGGGCAGAAAATCTGTTCCGGAAAGAGAGCGCCCAACTAGGAAGGGGATTAAGCTCCTTAGCACCCTTTTAAGTGCCAACACAGAAGAGTATGGGGAGGGGTTAAGCCCTACAGAAGGCAGCTTTGTATGAAAGGATAGAGTGGGAACTCAATCGGACTCCCTGAAGGCAAGGCAAGAACAACCAGTCAAGGCTAAGAAGTGTCAGAAGCACCAGCCAGAATGAGCTGACAATAATAACACCTGCCAGGGTGAATCTAAATTTTTGAGGCCGAGCCAAAGGAACGGTCTCTTAAGCTGTGAACCGAGCAACGCGGTTAAGGTGCCCAGAGGTCACACCCTAGGGACAGTCAGACAGAGTTCCCACAGAATAGGTGAAAAAGACCCTACTCGTTCCTCTTTACCTTGAGGAAAAAAGATCCATTCAAGAAGAACAGAAAACAGAAATATATATATATTTTTTTTTTGGCATAAAGGCCAAAAGAAGGGAGAGGAACGAGATGGGGGGGGCCACAGTAGGAGGCCACTGAGGGGAAGGTGGGTGGGTATCAGTAATGAATGGTGAAGATGTAAGAGAAGATCAAGAATTATGGTAGGTACGTAATTTTCATATATTCCCTTGTTAATCTTCACCATTCATTACTGCTTGGGTGAGTACCAAGCCCCCCCCAAAGGGGGGAAGAAACCCTGAGGGAGCACGACCCCCAGCCTCCAGTTGGTGAGAAACAGAAGGGGAAGACCCTGGGCTAATCAAGAGAGAATCCTATGGGGGAGAAGAGCTAGGAGTTGTCCCCCTGAGGATGAGGAGATGGAGGAAGCCCCTGCAGAAGTCTCCTAGCTCTGGAGGAAAAGAGATGGGTCCCCCGGAAAGTGGAATGAATCACCCTACTCCGGGCCAGGGGTGACAACCTTGATAGATGAAGCCATGACGTCCGTCTAATACAGATTGCTGTCCCTGCAAGCCTGGAAGCCACCTCATTGGCATCATAAGACGCCCTTGCTTGGTGTCTTGCCAGCTCCAGGCCTATAGCAGAAAGGGCAATAGCTTGTCTGGTTTACTCCATATCAGGCATTGATGCTAAGATTTGGGAAAGCATCGACCACAAATGCCTACTGTAGGTGACATGGTGGGCCTGATGAGATGCAATGTAAGACATTGCACGAGAGGAAGAAAACACTCTTTGCCCACACTGGTCAAATTGTAGAGAATCTGAGTCCAGTGGACGGTCGTGCTCTAGGCGGCAGCGCCCGGAGGCAATCTCTAGGTATGCCAATCCCGAGGGTGGATTGGGGAGAGTACCTAGGGATTCTGATGGGGCACAATACCTACGTTGGCAGTCTGCTGGGGCTGGAGAAAGGGTGGCTGGCAACTGCCAGAAATGGATAGACGCCTAGTGGAAGGGAATAGGCCAGGATAGTATCACCAAATGCTGGGCACTGAATTCGCCAAGGAATTCACGCATCTCCCGTTCAGTATTGTTTCGCCTAACATAGGAAATCTAAAGATCCCTCACCATCCTTGAAAGGAATCGCTGATATTCAGTGAAATCAGCATCAGAGGAGAGATGAGCAGTGGGTTTCTCTCCCTCAGAGGAGGGAGACGAGGATGATGGAGAGCTTGAGTGTCCAGAGGACTCCTGCGGCAGTGGGGATAGGTAAAAAACCCACTCATTCATGTACCTAACATATGAGGGGAAGGCCGCCGAAGAACCTCTGAACGTCTCCCAGGATAATGGACCCGTGGGACCGACATGGCCTAGGAGAGTGGGGGGTGGCTGCAGAGGAATGGGAGAAGGGCACTTACGGCGAGACAACTGCCCTCTGCGTGGGCTCTGGAATTCAGGGAACAGAGCCCGAGCTGGCGGGATCCCGGACAACAGACCAGGTCACAAAACAGATCCCTGGGGATGCGAGGCCTGGAAGAGCCTAGAAGGGGATCCTCCCCTGTGATGAACCTGGGACTGCATGGATCCAGAAGAGCAGCCCACAGCAACACCACCAGAGGGGTCCCTGGGGTCCAAGAGGGAAAGACGGGGCCCAGCGCTACGGCTCCGACCCACACACCGAGGGGTGGTAGGTAGAGATTGAGATGCCTGAACCCTGTCCCTTGAGCCCTCAGACTCCAAGAATGCCCTCCTCCTCGACCCCAGCAACCCCCCAACCCGAGGGGGTACAGCAGCACCAGGGTCGGTAGCTGCCATGACCCCCTCAGGATGGAGAACCCTCCTTCCACCCCTGCTCCATCACCCCAGGGACCCCAGACCACCTGCAGCCTGGGGGGCTTCAGGGAAGGATGGCAGCAGGGACAGAGGAATAGGTGCGCTGGGCCACCTAGCACCTCATGCCATCAGAGACCCTGACTCCGAAGAGTCATGGTGTCAGGACGGGTCCATGTCTGAGTCATCATTCTCTGAGGAGGAAGAGATCAGCTGGACCACAATACTGTCAACCCCAGGGGTCTCCAGTGAAACTGCACTGCGAACGGAGCCAGTGCCGGAGGTGGTGACGGATGACCTTGGACCCCCCGCAACACCTTGGCCAGGCCCCAACTCCCCAATGGCATTGGCCAAACCAATGGCACCACCCTCGGCGCTGGGACCCCACTCAGCACCGCCAGAAGAGCCAAGACGAGATTCAACACAGCGCCACCAACACGGCGCCGCCAATGGCGCCATCTCAATCACTGGCACCGTGAACGGCGCCGGGATCTGAAATGGTGCCAGAAGGCAGCATTGAGGGTCCACCGATGCTGGACCCAGCAGACGTGGGCCTCGACACTGGGGGAGCCTGCACCTCCGAGGAGGTGACTGTTGAGGTGGTGTCCCTGCTGCGGCCCCAGGAGGGACCTCGGCATTCCTCCGACACCGCAAAAGAAGCTTCCTCTTCGGCAAGAGAAGATGAGGAAGCCTCCTCCTCTACAGACCATATAGAACTGAGAGGGGACCCGGAGGAAGGGCCTAGAGACCTTACCTGGGAATCCCTGGAGTGGCGCCATCCCCTGAAAGTCGGCAGGGACTTGCCAATCTTAAACGTGCAGACTTCTAGTACACAACGGTCCATCAAGAAACAAGCATTGCACGCATCCATATCGTGGTTGGGTCCCAGGCAACGAAGACAAACATCATGCCAGTCCGTGACAGAAAAATGCCGGCCACAGGAGCACCGATGCATAGGGGTGCGGCCCGCCTTCAACTTATGTTTTGCCCCCGAACCTGACATGATGTGAAAAAATTTAGACTAAAAAAGCAAAGAGCTCTTGGCACCATCGAAGAAAGTTATAAAAAAGAACGGTCTTACCAGTGATGGCATCGAGAAAAGTAGGAGGAGTCTGGATTGTGTGACGCAGAGGTCTAACCGTAACTATCCGCACAGCAGGTGCAGCCTCGATGGCAGGAGAAACAGAACTGAGATGGAGGAGGAGTGTGCGGCACCTAACGGCCGCCCCTCGCGCATGATGCAGTGCGTTGCTCTCGGGGGTGGCGCCGTTGGAGCCGACTCCGAGAAAAAAATCTCCCGTAGCGGGTGCACACCTCCAGCACTAACCCAAGCAGTAATGAATTGTGAAGATTGACAAGGGAAGATCTGATATTTCTAATGAGGGGCTAAGACGATGTTGTATCTCAGTCCAGACTGGAACCACTTTGTTACAGTCCCACAATATATGTCTCAAAGTGCCTTCCTCCTGTCCACACCTAGAGCAGGTGAAAAATGCTGCTTTTCCCATCTACTTCAGTCTAGCTTCACCCTTGACACAGGTGCGTCTGCTGCTTCAAGCAGCCGGGCGGACCCCTTCTGTCCGCCGGCTGCCTTCCTCGCTGCACTGCCCGCTGATCACCAGACCGAAGCTTCACCCTTGACACGGTGCGTCGTTGCTTCAAGCAGCCGGCGGACCTTCTGTCCACCGGCTGCCTTCCTCGCTGCACTGCCCACTGATCCGCAGACGAGCTTCACCCGCTTGACCGCGGGTCGTCTGCTGCCCTAAGCAGCCGGCAGGACCTTCTGTCCCCGGGCTGCCTTCCTCGCTGCACTGCCGCTGATCACCAGACCGAAGCTTCACCCTTGACACGGTGCATCTGCTGCTTCAAGCAGCCGGGCGGACCCCTTCTGTCCGCCGGCTGCCTTCCCCGCTGCACTGCCCGCTGATCACCAGACCGAAGCGTCACCCTTGACATGGGTGCGTCTGCTGCTTCAAGCAGCTGGGCGGACCCCTTCTGTCCGCCGGCTGCCTTCCTCGCTGCACTGCCCGCTGATCACCAGACCGAAGGTATGCTGCAGAAACTGGACTGTCCAGAACCATCGACTCTGCCTGCTGACAGGCTGCTGCAGTTCTTCAATTCTTTGCTACTGCTGTTTCCTCTCTGGATCTTAAACTAATGTTATATTCTGATTGTGGTACTTGTTAAGTTTCTACAAATTATCTTGTAAATCCTAACTTAAACGCGAACCTAAACTTGTTAACAGCAATTTTGCACTGTAAGGGTAGTTTGAAGTGCAAGTTCATTTAGGCTGCAGGTTTGTAGATTGTAAAATCTTTTTGTTTTAAGGTCCAGTGGTAAGCTACCCTGGATCAGAAAGTAAGTTTAAAGTGATACAGTTTTTTCTGTTTAGACCAGATTCCATTTGGGTCACAGCTGTAAGCTTTGACCTGCAAATAATTCAATTTCTCTTTCACTTTCTGTCCTTCTGTCTCCTTGCTGCTTGAATTTTTACGCTCACCCCCAGCCTTTATTAAATACTCCCCCTCCCCCTTCGGCACAACCCCTAGCAATGTTCATCCTCCCCTCTCTCTAATATTGCAACTCTCCTCTTAAAGATACAGAGTGCAGCTATTAGGCCTAACACTTGTTCTGTCATGCCTTTAAAGACATTTTCCTATTTTCACCACCTGCTTGCCTCTCAGCATTGTTGAGTTCCTGCTCTGCTATCTGCTGTCTCAACGCCTTCAACTACTGCAAGCTGCTGACAAGAGGAGGGGAGGCGTGGGCGACCTACATCGAGGGTCCCCCCCCAGCGCGCTAGTTGTGGTGATCTGTTCCTTTTGGGGCCCTACCATATGGGGTGTCCTGGTTTGCCCCATTTACAGGTTTCCAGGAGCTCTGGTTTGCTCCTTTTCTAGGTCTCCCAGTTGCCTATAATCTGTGGGGGTGGTTACTACTGTCCTTACCATGGAAGAACTAGAAGCCACCTCTCCTACGTTCAGGAGGAGGTGGCAAGTCGGTTTTATGACACTAATAATTATGATACTGGCCCTGGGGCTAGTCCTCCTTTATTGTGCTACCTCGACTCCTAGCCTATTTATTGACCCAGGGTTGTGGCCCTCCTCCCATGATGATACTGATTTCTCCTTTTCCAACCTACTTGTAACTAAGGTAATGCACTACTGTACTGTCCTTAGCCTTGACACTAGATGCCTTATGTGTACGGTCAGGGTGAAGAAAGTCCAAAGCATGCACAGGCCTGGAGGTAGGCCGCTCATAAGATTGTTCCTCCCCTGGTTAGCCCTACTCTCACTTCTCATGGCTGGAGATATTGAGCTCAATCCTGGGCCATCTAAGCTGATCTCTAATATTCCCGCCACCTGGAGTGGGAATAAGGGACTGAAAATAGTGCATATGAATATTAGGAGCTTGCTTCCTAACTGAGACGATCTCCTAGCATGGACTGAGCTATACAAGCCAGACATCCTAGGGATAACTGAGACTTGGCTCAAACCCTCGATTCCTGACTCTGCCTGCTTCCTAACAGGATACGAGTTCATTCGTCTAGACAGGACTGGGGGTAGGAAGGGGGGGTGGCACCCTCATCTACTACAGATCCCATCTGAAAATCTCCCCAGGTGGCACAGAGTAAACCTGATCATCCACCTTGTGAGTTTCTTCATGTGCTCCTGCTGCTGGCGATGCTAAGAAGCTGCACTTGGTGTGTACCTATAACCCCCCTGGGGTGGGGTTGACAGGACTCACTTTCCTCTTAGATGCAGTTAGGCCCAGTATAGGTGACAATGAACTCATTATTATGGGTGATATCAACATGAACTGGGAGTGTGGCAATATTAGGAAATGCGAATCACAACTTGCCTGCCTATCCCTTAACCAACTAATCCATGACCCAACGAGACAGGCAGCCAATGGTTCCTCAAGTTCCCTGCTGGACTGGATCCTGACCAACCGGCCGGAGAGGATTGCCTCATCAGGCACGCTATCAGACTCCATATCTGACCACTCCCCAGTATACTGTGTCTGGAAAATCCCCTCCCCTAGAATTCCACACAAAATCATTCAAGTCAGAAAATACTCCAGTTTTGACCCTGAGGCTTTCCTGGCCGATCTAGGATGTACTGACTGGACCAGGGTGCTTGAAGCCTCTGACCCCTCAGTGGCAGCCTCCTGCTTCATACATTCCTTTGGTGTTCTCCAAGATAGACACGCCCCCAGGGTCACCCGGAGGGTGAGGGGAACAGCCACCTTCTGGCTGAATGGTGACTTACTTGCCCAGATGCGGGAGAGAGACAAATGCTGGGCAAGTACTAAGGGTTCCAGAGATCCTGCTAATCTCCTGAGATATTGGCAACTCAGGAATCGGTGTAAAAAAGCCATTAGGGCTGCCAAAAGTAACTTCTGTAAATCGGCACTACTTAGCTCTGTCAGAGATTCTAGGAGGTTCTGGAGGAACATTAAATCCCTCGTCAGTGGGCCCTCTCACTTGGGTGTCGTGGACATGATTATTGATGGAGTCTCATGCAACAATCCCCACACTATAGCCCACCACCTCAATCTCCACTTCTCCGACCTTTCGGCCCTCACCTCTCGTTTCACGACTGATGGGGGTTGCTCGCTTAATATCCCTCCGATGCAGAGTGAACATCCTCTTCGGAGAGTATTTAATCTTAAGGCCGTGTCTGTCCTTGATGTTCGGAACCACTTGGCTGCCCTCTCCCAGCACTCCAGTGCAGGGCCTGACAACCTTGAGCCCAGGCTTCTCAAGCTGGGAGCAGCTTACATTGCCCCTCTGATTGCCCATATCTTTAACCTATCCCTTAGCTCGAGGATATTCCCTGACAACTGGAAGGAGGCAAGGATAGTCCCTGTTCTGAAGCAGGGAAATCCCAAACTCCCTGACAACTATCACCCTATTGCTATTCTCCCATCCCTTGGTAAACTCCTGGAAAAGGTTGTGGCGGAGCAACTCTCGGAGTACGTGGATACCCATGAGCTGCTTTCTAGGGCCCAACATGGTTTCCAGAAGGGTCATAGTACCACTACTGCCCTGATTACTGTAACCTCTAGTATTAGATCCGCCATGGATCAGGGCAAACTGTCAAGTGCTATATTTATTGACTTGTCAAAAGCTTTCGACCGTGTCAACCATGACCTACTGGGGGAGCAGCTCAGAGCTCTCGGGTTCTCTCCGCATGCCATGAGTTGGATGATGGTCTACCTAACGGGTAGAAAGCAGCGCACCTGCTTTAACAAGGTCCTCTCGGAGCCTAGGGCTGTGACCATGGGAGTTCCCTAGGGATCGGTACTTGGACCTCTCCTATTCTCACTTTTATTAATCAACTCCCACGGGTGACCTCTCATTGCCAAGTCACTTTATGCAGATGACCTTGTGCTAGTGGCCCATGCTCGTAATGCTGCTGACCTTAACCAGTCCTATCTGAAGACTTCAGCAGAGTCTCGGCCTGGATTACCAACCATAGACTGGTATTGAATCCTAACAAAACTCAGGCCATGCTCTTTGATTCCACAGCCAAGTTAAAGCCCCATCAGCTATGCTCAAAATAGCTTGATGGAGGCCCTGTTGCCAACAGCGAGCTCAATTAAATATCTTGGGGTCACCCTTGACCCACAACTTGACATGGGAAGCCATATCCAAAACATCTGCAGAGCCACCAGGTGTAAGCTTTGCCTTGCCTACAGGGCCAAATACAACCTGACTCCGGGAGTGAGGCTGCACTTTGAGAGGGGAGTGCTTCCCTCCTTAGTTATGGATACCACCTATTTGCCAGGTCACCCCAAATCCATCTTAATCGTGGAACACGGCATATAATGATATCTGTCGGTTTGCACTTGCTGCTCCCAAACTCACCCACCCGATGTGAGCTCTATGACAAACTCAACTGGCTCCTCCCTGTGGAATTCCTGATCCTTGGTGTAGGAACTTCACCAGGAAAGTGCTTCCACGGGCATCCTTGTCGACTGGCCACATCTCCTCCCAAACTGGACGCCATCCCCTACCAGCTCAGGTCACAGACCGCGAATTAGCTTAAAGTTTCTACTCAGACCCTTATGGGGATCGTGGACTTTGCCGCTTTGTGCCTAGGGCTCCTGGAACCCATTCCGGACTCTGTTCGCTTCTGCCCCTTCCCATGGGACCTTTCGCCCTTCCTGTGGTCCCACCTAAAACAAACAACAAGATGTGACTGCTCCTAGTCTCTGTAATGTAATACTCTGCAGTCCACTATTGTCCACTCTGAGTCCATGATGGTCTATGAAATATGTATTCAGTGATTCTAATGTCTATCTATGTCCTGTAACAATTTGTACTATGTGTGCAGTATCTCTGCCCTTATACAAGCGTTATTATAGCTGTTTTTTACTGTATCATGCTGTTTCTCCAATGTTGCCATGTATGTATACTGTATGTTTTGTGCTCTCCCGGGTCGTTCCTGAAAATAGGTATACTACTTGTCTAGTGTACTTACCCGGTAAACAAAAGCTAAATAAATAAATAAAATAAATAAAGGATGTGAAGTATAAATTATGTAAAATTTTATATTGCATCAGCTGGTATCTATCATACTTACTATACTGATGCTATTCTGACACTTTCCAGTGTAGGTCTAAAGTAGATTGTCAATAATAGCAAATGCCAGAGGGAGTATGGTGATCAGTCCCCTGCAGCACCTTATAAAGACCAGCATTAAGATGTGATTGTAAAACGATAGACACCAGCTGACTCATGACATCTCCCCTAAGTTAAGCCAGGGAGCAGATCCTATATGGGCAGCTATAGCATGAGTCACTTACAAGTATCTAAATATATCTGAATTTGGTAAGGAAAGACTTTGCTGTAAGAAAATAAATGGAAGAAAGCTATCCCCATCCATTAAGGCTGCTACTGTTAGAAATGGGAACAGAGACCAAAAAAATATAAGAAATAGGGTATCTATACAAAAATTAAAATTACCTAAAACATGCTGAGCGATGTCTTTGTACCAATCCAACCGTAAATAGGCCCTTAGCTGCCAGTGTGCCCTCAATGACTAGAATATAGGAGTGACATTGAGAGGAGGGGGAAATTTCAAAGGTTTAAAGTGTAATAAACCACAAAACTGAAGCCCATAACAATTACACAAATCTTATTCAATCCTTAACCATAACGGGGCTAGATTTCAGAAAGGCTGACTTCCCAAAAATGAGGCACAACATTAGTAGCCAGTTAATGGAAATAGAGATTGAAGAGGTGTAAGTCAAGTGGGGAGACTCAAGAGAGCAATAAAGACAACCACAGATCAATGTGCCAGATGGGTCAGCAAAGCAAAAAGAAAATGAAATCCTCTATGGTTTTCCAAGGAAGTGGTTACCACAGTCAAAGAAAAAAAGAAGGCATACAGCATACACCAGGAAACCAAAACTGAGAAAGATTGGGAGTCATAAAAGAAAAAAAATGAGTCAAACAAACAAATTAGAAAGGCAAAAGGCCAGGCAGAGGAAAAGATAACAGAAGGGGCAAAGAAAGGAGACAAATATTTTTTTAGATACATTAGGGAATGTAGGAAGACAAAAGGGGGGATAGTAAGGATCACTACTGAAGAAGGGAAATGCACCAAACATGACCCAGAGAAAGCCAAAATCCTCAACGAATACTTCTCTGTGTTTACCAAAGAGGACCCGGGGATGGCTCAGCTCTGAAAAAACACAACTCCCCAGGACCAGGGGCAGACATGAGTCCCTTTACAGAAGCTGAAGTATGGGAGGCACTAAATAAACTAAAAGCAGACAAAGCCATGGGGCCAGATGAGATGCACCCCAGAATCCTTAAGGAACTGGGGGCAGAATTAACAGCCACTCTGGCACTTTTATTCATGAAATCCTTGAAGAGTGGTGTGGTACCTGAAGATTGGAAAAAGGCAATAGTTGTTCCACTTCACAAATCAGGCAGTTATGAAGAGGCTAGTAATTACAGACTGGTGAGCCTCATGTCTATAGTAGGGAAACTATTGGAGACAGTACTCAAACAGAAGATCATAGCATTCCTCAAAACTAGCAGCCGACAAGACCCTAAACAGCACGGTTTCACAGGAGGTAGGTCATGCCAGACAAATCTGCTCACGTTTTTTGACTATGCTACAAAAATAGTGGACGACGGTGGGGCAGTGGATGTGGTCTACCTAGACTTTAGTAAGGCCTTCGACTCAGTTTCACACACAAGGCTGGTAAAGAAACTTGACCACACAGGAGTTGGTTCAGAAGTAGTCAGATGGGTACCAAACTGGTTACAAGGCAGAACCCAGAGGGTACAGGTTAATGGAGCGCAACTGACAGAAGGCAGGGTGACCAGTGGGGTGCTCCAGGGCTCAAGTGCTAGAGCCTGTGCTTATCAATGTTTTTATAGCAGATTTCACTGACGGACTAGAAGGGAGGGTGTGTCTGTTCGCAGATGACACCAAGATATGTAGCAGGATGGAAACCCCAGAAGGAGTGAGCAAGATGGAAACTGACCTCAAGAAACTAGAAGAATGGTCTGGAGTGTGGCAGCTGGGATTTAATGCCAAAAAGTGCAAGGTCATGCACGTAGGAAAGAAAAATCAAAGAAAGGAGTATTACCTAAGAGGTGAAAGACTGGCACCCTTAAACCAGGAACAAGATCTGTAAATCATAATCTTAGATGACTTGAACATTAGTAAGTAGTGTGAGAAGGCAACAGTGAAGGCCAACAGAATGCTGGGCTGCACTGGGAGGGGAATCATGAGCAGGAGGAGAGAGGTTGTACTGCCACTGTATAGATCATTGGTCAGGCTTCACCTGGAATAAGGAGTCCAATTCTGGAGGCCTCACCTCAGGAAGGCTATTGACTGGGTGGAAACAGTACAGAGAAAGGTGACAAAAATTATTCAGAGTCTGCTGTACATGTCCTATAAAGAAAGAATTAGGGAACTGAATATATGCTCCCTGGAGCAGAGAAGAGAGAGAGGGGACATGATTGAAACATTCAAGTACATAAAAGGTACAGGCACAGGAACTTTTTCACTTCAAGAAGAGCACCAGAACCAGAGTACATGACCTCAGGCTGCAAGGAGGGAGGTTCTCTACCAACACCAGGAAGTTTTTCTTCACAGAAAGTGTTGGACGCTAGGAACAGCCTGCCCCAAGAGGCTGTGGGGATCAATACTGTGGGGTGATTCAAGAATGCATGGATAGACACAAGGGAGCCCTGACCACAAAGGGCAACTAGAGTGTCAAAATATGTCTAAAACAAATGGGCAGGCTAGATGGACCTAGCGGTCTCCTTCTGCCATCAACTTCTATGTTTCTATGTTTCTATGTAACCTTGAATCGAAGAAGTATCGGGTCTCTGTCCCTACAAAAAGTACATACTACATGTAGTGGACTATAAGTACAAAATTGAGAGACAGAGACCTCCCATTTGCTGTGGAGCTGTTAACTTAAAATAAGCTTGACAAACATTTTGCTCTTGCCAAAGAAAATTATTCAATAAAGCCTGAAATCTTATAAACCATGATTTAGGCAAAAAAAAATAGTCAACATACCCATAGGATACAAAATTTGTGGTAAAATATTTATCTTAATAACATGCACCCATCCTATAACAGATAAAGATAGGGCCATCCAACATCATAAATCTAATTTGATAAAGTTTACTGAAGGTTCCAAATTAAGCTTACCAAGGGCAGTTAAAGATTTAGATATATGTATGCCTAAAATTTCAATGATTTTGGTTCTCATGCCAATCCTATATTTAGTATTTCTTGTTTATAAATGGCAGAGTTAAGGGCCAATACCTTGGTTTTACTGAGATTTAATTTATAACCTGAAATATCTGAAAAACGGGTGATTTCCACAAGAGCAGTAGGAATCAAAATAATAGGGTGTTTGACCTGTAGCAAAATATCATCCACATATGCTGACAATTTCTATCTGGAGCTCCCTACAGAAATACCTGTCATGGAGTCATTGGTACATTAACACCAAATTAGAGGTTCCAGGTACAAACTGAACAACATAGAGGATAATGGGCATCCTCATTGAGTTCCCCTCTGCAATTCTGTTTTATCAGACAAGATCCCGTTACACCATACCCTTGCAGATGTTTGCTGATAAAGCACCCAAACCCAATGAATAAATTATTGAGGGATGCTGAATTTACTTAAAGTGGTGAAAAGGTAAGGCTAGGATACCCTATCAAAAGCTTTTTTCCATGTCTAGGGAGACCGGAGCAGCAGAGTTCTGGGCCCCCCCCAGATGTGGAAATCAAGTGATACAGCTTGCAAAAATGGTCACTCAACATCCTGCCCTTAATAAAACCGACCTGTTCCCATGCCAATCAACACATCCCAAACTTGCATCAGCCTATTAGACAACATTTTTGCGAGTAATTTAAAATCAGTGTTGATCAGGGAGATTGGTCTATAGTTGGCAGCAAGATAAGGGTTTTTGTTTGGCTTCAGGATGAGAGTGATCCATGCTTCCACCAATGGAGTATCTGATAAGCCTTCTGAAAAAAAGAAATTAAATAAGTCAACTGAAAAAGGGCCTAACTCAGCCGAGAGAGCTTTGTAAAAATTAGATATAAACCCATCTGGTCTGGGGGATTTATCAAGATGAAGCTGTTGAATTGCTTGCATTACTTCTTCCTGTGTTATTGGACCTGTCAACAATTCCTGTTGTTGCGAATTAAGAACCAGGAGTTGGAGACCATCCACATAAGTTGAAATTTTCTCTAGTAAAGAAAGGTCACCCTGCTCTTTTGTATATAAGGATTTACAGTATTCCTGAAACACTTTAACAATATCCCTTGGGTGGGTGAGGACCTTTGAGCCCTAATGGGATTGCAGGCCCACTACCACCCTTAAGGCTTCCTGCTGTCGAGGCCTGAGAGCCAGCAGTTTCCCTGCCTTCTCACCAGAGTCCAAATATCGAACTTTAGCTCTAAAAATAGCTAATTTGGCCTGTTCTGCTAATAAACTAGCATATTTAACTCGAAGGATATTCGATTGAGCCCAGACCTCTAAAGGAGTGTGCAAATTAAGTGATGTCTCTATTTGTTGGATCTCCATTAACAATTGATCTGTAAGTTTTTGCTGTAACGTTTTACATTTAGTCACCAAGCGACTACATTCTCCACAAATAGTGTACTTCGCTGCACCCCACAGAATGTCTAAAGAGGAGACGGTATCCCGATTATGGGTAAAAAAATGGTGATGCCCTAGCCTGATTCTGAAACTGTTGCCCTGAAGAGCTGCCCACACTCAGAGTGCTCACTGGGATCCCCACAAAGGACAGAGAGGGGAACCCAGGCCCAAGCCATGGATTCAGCAATGCAGAGGGCTGAAAGGGCTGTGGTGCAGAAATCGAGGCTCGCAGCAGACCCAGGTGGGTGACTTCCAAGGGTACTATTTCTTCTCCTGAGACAAGGGAAGAACTCAAGGCCAAGTGGCGCCAAGGACCAGACTGGAGTTGGGCACTGGCCCACCCCTTCATGCCCAGGGTAATGTCCCTCCCCATGAGCACTGGACTGCCCATAGTCAGAACCTTTCCCTTGGGGGGGAAAGTGGACTGGATATGGCCCCACTGCAATGCAGCCCATCTGAAGGCTTTCTACCATAACCTGAAGGGATGACTGGTGCAGGCTCGGCAGACCCAGAGGGAAGCTAAATTAACTAGGTGAACTTGAACATAAAAATAATAAAAACAAATTTAAAATAGTTAAACTGAAGTGGCTGTCATATAGATGTGAAGTTCTGAGTCCCGAAGGGTGAGCCACATCGTCACTAAAGCGCACTCGGTGAGAAAATAAGAACTGAGGTGGTTAAGGGCTGGTGCTGAGCTAAGCCTGGTGCCAAAAGCCAGTCTCATGGTGCCGCGCATGTGCATGGCTTGCCTCAGCTCCCAGCCCTCTTGGAAAGTTTTGTATCCTGCGGGATCCTACTGCCTCTGGTCTAAGACCCATTAGTGTGAATTAATGGTGAAGATGAAAAAATTACTCACCTTAGTAATTATATTTCTTCTAATGGAGTTTTGCTTTATTCTGACAATCTGCAGTTAGCTCCAGCCTTTGAACTGGCCCGGAGTGTAGAGGGTTAATTTTCTATGCAGTGCATAGAACGTTGAGCTCGAGCTCGGTTGAGGTCTCTGCAGCACTTTGAAACCCAACCGTCAGATTCTTACGAGCAAACACTCACTGACTAACTATGTGGAAATTGTAAAAAAATGTTAACTAACCAACTAGCAACAGAAAGCTTTGTATTACCAAAGGAAGACTCAAGTCAGGAAACCCAAAACCAAAACCTATCCAAAAATAAAAGATTATACTACAAAGCACCCAAAAAAGTGGAGGGTGTGCTTGAAGCACCCCTGGGCTGCAACACTGCGCCTGCCCACCCACTTTCCAAAACAGGTTCTGAGAGGGGAGGCAGGGAGGGTGGTAAGAATACAGCAAGACTCCATTAGAAGAAATATAATTACTAAGGTGAGTAATTTTTCTTCAACAACATGAAGTCTTGCTGTATTCTGACAATCTACAGACTACTCATGAGTACCTCCATGGAGGAGGGCAGAACCTACTTTGGGAATAGACTCTGAAGTACTGCTGTGCCAAACCAAGCATCACTCCTAGCCTGGATATCCAGAGAGTAATGCTTGGTAAAGGTATGGACTGTTTTTCAGGTGGCTGCTTGACAAATTTCTAACAGAGGGATATCCCTGGCAGTAGCCAGGGAAGCAGCTGTACCTCTTGTGGAATGAGCCCACAGGTCTGAGGGTGGAATTTTTCCCAGTTTCTCATAGTAGAATTGTATACAAGAAACAATCCACCTGGCAATAGTTCTCTTGATGGCAGGTTTGCCCTTTTTCACTTCCCCATAAGTGAGGAACAACTAGAGGGAATCAAACATGTGACCCTTGGTACGCTCTATGTAGTAGCTAAGGGCTCTTTTAACATCTAAACTGTGTAGCTTCCTCTCCCCTGAGGAAGAATGATCAGTGAAGAAAGCAGGGAGAGACATGGACTGATTCAAATTGAAGTCTGAAACCACTTTGGGCAAGAACCTCCTATTGGTTCTAAGGACCACTTTATCTCTATGAAAGGAGATAAAATCAGGTTCCACTGACAGGGCTTGCAATTCACTGATATGTCTGGCAGAGGTAATGGCTACCAAAAACACAGTTTTCCAAGTCAAGTACTTAAGCTCTGCTGAGGACATAGGCTCAAATGGGGGTTGCATAAGTTGAGCAATGCAAACATTTAAGTCCCAGGCAGGGGCAGGATCCCTAAAGGGAGGATTGGTATGAAGCAATCCCTTGAAACATTTACAGAATACTGGGTGGGATGACAGTGAGGAAAGCTTTCCCACTGACAGAAAAGCAGAAACAGCTGACAAGTGTACCTTGAGAGTAGCTGGTCTGAGGCCTAGGCCATTAAGATGGACCATATAATCCAGAACTGTAGGCAATTCAGCAGTGTCTGGAGATATGAGCTTCTTGGAACATCAAATGCTCATAGGTGCCAGAACTGGAGGGGCGGAAGGGGTGGTAGCCACTCCACTTTTTATTTCTGTATGGCAAAAACTAGTATAGAAAAAGTGCCCTTTGTACGCTCATAAGTGCCCTTTTGATTCTCAGCCCCCTCCACTTTTACCATCTTCCGGCACCCTTGCAAATCCTGAATCTTTTCCATTTGGAGTCATAAGTCTTTCTGGTGGCAGGCTTTTGAGAGGCTTTGAGAATATCCAGAACCCCTTGGGACAGATGCAAATCTGCATACTCTAACTCTTCAAGAGCTGTGCCTTGAGATTGAAAGACCGAAGATTGGGGTACCAAATCCTCCCCTGAGAGGAGCTTAACAGGTTGTAATTCCTGGGAAGAGACAGGGGAAGATTGACTGCTAGGTACAGTAAGAGGGGGTACCAGGGCTGCCTGGCCCAATCTGGAGCAATCAGAATCACTTTGCAGGGTTATGACCTTACCTTGACCAGAACCTTGAACTGTAGAGGAAAGGGAGAGAAGGCATAGAGAAATTTCCCTTCCCAGTTTAACATCAGAGCATCCAGAGGGACTGAGCCCAAGACCGGGGGTCTGCAACAAAACAGAAGAAGTTGGTGATTGTCTGGGGCTGCAAAGAGATCCATCTCTGGAGTGCCCCACCTTGAGAAAATCACTTTTAATACCAGAGGGTCCAGGGTCCATTCGTGATAGCCCTGGGAGATCCTGCTCAGTGCATCTGCTAGCACATTGTCCTTTCCTGGAAGGTGGACTTCTATCAGAGAGGTCTGCAGAGAATAAGCCAGGGACCACAATTTCATGGCCTCTCTGCACAAGGCCATGGACCGACTGCCTCCCTGCTTGTTGATGTACCACATGGTGGTGGTGTTGTCTGTTCTGACCTGAACCACCTTGTTCTGCACTGACTGAGAGAAAGCTTGCAGGGCCAGAAAAACTGCCCTGAGTTCTAGGAGATTGATATGAAGAAGGGAATCCTGAGGGGACCACAGTCCTTGGGCTGTGAGAGACCCCAGATGGGCTCCCCACCCCAAAGAGGAAGCATCCGTGGTAAGAACCACCGAATGAGACTGAGTAACAAATGGGACCCCTTGCCTTAAATTGTCCTTATCCTGCCACCACTGAAGAGCTTGGATCAGTGTCCGAGTCACTGAAATCAGTTTGGTAAGAGGATCCTTCCTTTGGGACCAAAAGAAAAAATTACTCACCTTAGTAATGTTGTTTCTTCTAATGGAGTCTTGCTATATTATGACATATGCAGTGAGTCCCAACCTTCGAACTGCTCCGGAGGTGAAAGAGTTAGTTTTCCATGGCAGGCATGGAACGCTGAGCTCGAGCTCGGTTGAAACTCTGTCTGTTGTTCTTCAAACTCAAACCGTCGGATCTTTATGAGCTAAACTCACTGAGGTCCTGTGTGGAAGCTGTAAATCTACACTAGCCAACTGGCTACTAAACATAAGAACACATTTTTTGGTCCCAAAACAAAGACTCAAGTCAGGAGACCCAAAAAATGAAAAACACAACACCAAGTCACCCCAAAAAGGAGGGTGAAAACAACAAGGTGGGCATCTACTAAGTGCCAACACTGCACTGCCCACCTACATCCCAAAACAGAGGTTCTGAGAGGGAGGCGGTGGGAGGTCATAATACAGCAAGACTCCATTAGAAGAAACAACATTACTAAGGTGAGTAATTTTTTTAAAACAACATGAAGTCTTGCTATATTATGACATATGCAGACTACACAGCAGTACCTCCATGGAGGAGGGTCAGAACCTACTTAGGAAATAGGCTCTGAAGCACAGCTGTGCCAAACCGAGCATCACTCCTAGCCTGGATGTCCTGGGAGTAATGCTTGGTAAAAGTGTGAACTGTTTTCCAGGTAGCTGCTTGACATATCTCTAGAATAGTGATGTCCCAGGCAGCAGCCAGGGAAGCAGCTGTACCTCTGGTAGAGTGAGCCCTCAGGCCTGAGGGAGGAACCTTACCCAGCTTTTCATAACAGAATTGGATACAAGAGACAATCCACCTGGCAATGGATCTTTTAGTGGCAGGTTTCCCTTTACCAACCTCACCATAAGTGAGGAACAGTTGGAGGGAGTCAAACCTGTGACCCTTGGTACACTCTATGTAGTAACTAAGGGCTCTCTTCACATCTAAGCTGTGCAGCCTCCTCTCACCAGAGGAGGAATGGTCAGTGAAGTACACTGGAAGAGATATAGATTGATTAAGGTGGAAATCTGAAACCACCTTAGGCAAGAACTTCCTGTTAGTCCTGAGGACCACCTTATCTCTATGAAAGGAGATAAAATCAGGCTCCACTGACAGGGCTTGTAATTCACTTATGCGTCTGGCAGAAGTGATGGCTACCAGAAACACAGTCTTCCAAGTCAAGTACTTAAGCTCTGCTGAAGACAAAGGCTCAAAGGGGGGTTGCATAAGCTGAGCAATGCAAACATTAAGATCCCAGGCAGGGGTGGGGTCCCTGAATGGAGGGTTGGCGTGAAGCAATCCCTTAAAAAACTTGGAGAATACAGGATGAGCTGAAAGAGAAGAGGGTTTACCCGCTGAAATAAAGGCAGACACAGCTGCCAAATGTACTTTTAGGGTAGCTGGTCTCAGCCCCAAGTTATTTAAATGGACCATATAATCCAGGACTGTGGGTAAATCAGCAGATTCTGGGGAAATATGCTTCCCAGAACACCATATGGAAAACCTGTTCCATTTGGAATTATAGGTAGCCCTGGTGGAAGGTTTCCTAGAAGCCTTCAGAAT
This sequence comes from Neoceratodus forsteri, assembly GCA_016271365.2. NCBI lineage: Eukaryota > Metazoa > Chordata > Ceratodontiformes > Ceratodontidae > Neoceratodus > Neoceratodus forsteri. Next base: position 666,414,307 of record CM057453.1, read on the forward strand.
ATCTATTACACCTTGGGAGAGGTATAGATCAGCAAACTCTAACTCTTCAAGAGCCAGGTCTTGAGATTGAGAGATTTGAGGTTCGGGTACCAAACCCTCCCCTGAGCACAGGTTAACAGGTTGTGATTTCTGGGAAGACACAGGGGGAGATGGACGGCTAAGGACAGTAGGAGTGGATACCAGGGCTGTCGGCCCAATCTGGAGCAATAAGGATCATCTTGCAGGACTGAGATCTGATTTTGACTAGCACTTTGAACAGGAGAGGGAAGGGGGGGAAGCACAGAGGAACTTCCCTTCCCAGTTGAGAACTAAAGCATCCAGGGGGACTGAGCCCAACACTGGGGGTCTGCAGCAAAAAAGGGGAAGTTGGTGATTGTCTGGGGCTGCAAAAAGATCTATCTGCGGGGTGCCCCATCTGGAAAAAATTACTTCCAAGACCAGGGGATCCAGTGACCATTCGTGATGGCCCTGGGAAATCCTGCTGAGAGCATCTGCCAGGACATTGTCCTTTCCTGGTAGGTGAACTGCCGTGAGGGAGGTGTTCAGGGAGTAAGCCAGAGACTACAACTTCATTGCTTCAGTGCACAAGGCCATAGATCGAGTGCCTCCTTGCTTGTTGATGTACCACATTGTGGTGGTGTTGTCTGTTCTGACCTGTACAGCTTTGTTCTGAACAGATTTGGAAAAAGCTTGAAGTGCTAGAAATACTGCACTGAGTTCCAACAGATTGATATGGAGCAGAGATTCCTGAGGGGACCACAACCCCTGGGTGGTGAGGTCGCCCATGTGAGCCCCACCCCAAGAGGAGGCATCTGTAGTAAGGATTAAAGTGAGACTGGGTGACAAAGGAACCCTTGTCTCAAATTGTTCTGATCCTGCCACCATTGTAGGGCCTGGATCAGGGTTCGAGTTACTGGGATCAGTTTGGTCAGAGGTCCTTCCTTTGAGACCAAAGGCTCTCAAATGGAACAGATGTCCCTCATCTGAAATCTTGCTCCATGCACTACTGCTGTAGAAGCATGCCATGTGCCCCAGGAGCTGTGAAAATGCCCTGCTGGTCGAGACACCTGCAGGGTGAATGAGAGAGACCAGAGATCAGGGTCCTTGCCCGTCCAGGGAAGGAAGGCTCTGGCCTTCTCAGTGTCTAGCTCTGCGCCTATGAAGGTGAGGAGCTGGACAGGCTCTAGAACTGACTTTGAAAGATTTAGGAGGAAACCCAAAGAAGTGAGCAGTTGCTGAATTATCTGTAAGTGTAACTTGACTTGGTCTGGGGACTGGCCTACTATGAGCCAGTCATCCAGGTAAGGGAAAATGGCAATTTTCTTTCTTCTCAGGGAAGCAATTACTACTGCCAGGCATTTTGTGAATACCCTTGGATGAGGTGAGGCCAAAGGGCATTGCTCTGAACTGGTAATGGCCTGAGGGCAGCTCCTAACCTGAGGTACTCTCTAATGGGAGCTTCTTATGAGAATATGGAAGTAGGTATCCTTGAGGTCCAGGGACACTAGCCAGTCCCTGGCCTTAGAGAGGTAGAATAATTCCCAGAGTCACCATTTTGAATTTTGGTTTAAAAGGTGCTTGTTTAAGTATCTGAGATCCAGGATGACGCCATTCTCCTGTCTTTTGGGGGTAAGGAAGTACCTGGAATACAATCCTTTGCCCTGGTGTAGGATTGAACCCTTTCACAGCTCTGACAGCTAGAGGAAGAGACCTCTGCCTCTAAGGCAAGTGCCTCTGATGGATTTGCAGGTGAAAGGATCTGGTTCTTATCTTTGGAAACTTTTTGAAGCTGAGAACCAGTCCCTGACTTACTATTTCCAGGCCCATTTGTCTGATGTCAGAGACTCCCAGTCCTGGACAAAGTAGCCAGCCTACCTCAGGTAGCTGAGAATCGGCCCTGGTAACCCCATCAGGGTGCCTGTTTGGCAGGGGCTTTGGGCTGAGGGGTGGAAGCTGGCCTGTTTGCGCCGTCTGCCTCTCCCTCTAAAGAACCCCCTCTGGGCATAAGCAGAAAAGGAGGCCTTGGCTTGGTAAAAAGGCCTATGAAAAGGCCTGCCCCTGCCCCTGGGAAGCTGCCTCTGAGGAGTGGCCTGCCTTTCCTTGGCCTGTGCACTCCTATAGGTGGTCCTACACTCATCCATTTTCTTCATGTAATTCTCTGTCTGCTCCCCAAACAGGGAATTACCCACAACAGGAAAATCCATGGCCTTAGTCTGGGTATCCTGTGAGCTAGTACATCTGAGCCAAGCCATTCTTGAAGTTCCACAGATGTGCCATGACTCAAGCCATTTTCTTGACCTGAAGGACACTACTTCTTTATTCAGCTGTGAGCTTTGTGAAATTCTATATTGCACTTGATATCTGCAACAGACGGCACTTTGCTTAATTCTGTGGGAGGTGAAATTAACTACCCTTGGTAATTGCTTTTTATTCACATATTTATTTAGTGTTTAACCAAGAAGGGCTTCAAACTCTGTTTATCTTGTTAGTAACTTCAGAAGGATTTAAATAACTGCATTTGGGTAGATCCTTGGAGGTAGCTAGATTGTCTACTAGATTTTCTGACAGTTAAACTATTTTTAAACAAATTACAGGTGGCTGAGGAGTTGAAAAGGAGCTTGCAAACTCTGCTTATCTTGGAAGTAACTTCACAAGTGTTTGAATACTGCATTTGGTTGTCCCTTGGGGTAGTTGGATTGACTACTAGGATTTTGGGACAGAAACTGTTTTTAAATAATTTACTAGTGCGTAGGAGTTTGTGATAGTTAAACTATTTTAAATAAGTTACTGTGGTTAAGGAGCTGACATAAAAAACCTGCATGTGAAACAGGAAAAGACAGTCTTTCAAGCAACAGAGGAGGTGGATCTAGGTTTCGTTTGTTTGTTACAATTCTTAACATTTTCAGTGCAGGAAGAGTTTAAAGCACAGCTGACTTATTTTGGGTCTGACAGCTTTCAGGCACAAACCACCAGGCCTGTTTTGGGGCTGGGAGGTTTATCTGTGTCTGACTTGGATGTGTGATTTTCTCTGTTTGATTAGCAGGGTATTTTCTCTGTCAAATTGTTGTGTAGGGCATCTTGCTGACAGGAAGGCACTCATCGCAGTGGTGGGTCAGAACTTTGTGAGGGCACAGTTTAGGCCCAACCCTTCCACCCTCACCCCACCCACCCCTGAAATAGTTCATTTATACCTGGGGTTCTGACATCATTTCTTCAAGAGTGCAAGTGCATATCACTGTCATATCTCTCTAGCACACTGCACTGACAATATAAGCATACACACTGTATAATATATATATATATATATATATATATATATATATATATATACAAACCAATCACACACATACAAAAAAAATGTGGGGAGTAGTGCAATGTAATGGCTGTGGGGCAGCAGTCTTCTGGGAGTCTTTCTGGAGGCTGAGATGCTGCCCTATTTGCAGACAACTCTCTGCCCTGAGGGAGGAAGTTGCCCATTTTCAGGCCACACTGGACAGTAGTAAGGGGACCTTCTCCCAGGCCACACTGGAAGGTAGAAAGGGAACCTTCCCCATCCAGGGAGCACCAGAGCCACCACCACTACCTCAGAGGTTGTGAAGAAAGCACAGCAGTTAGACCACAGTGGACTCAGGGAGGGTGAGGATGGTGGAACAGAGGCACACCCAGTCAGTTGTTCCACACCACAATCCATACGCCATTTTGGGGAGCATAATCCCCATGGATGCACCCACAGAGGAGACTAAGGAGGCTGAGGACAACTGTCACAAGGGAGGCCCACAGGAAGGAGGCAGAGGACACCACAATGAAAGGAAGCAGCTCCTGGTGGGGACTCAATTATTGGGGGAAAGAACTGGGGGGAGCAGGGGAAAACTGAAGTAAGGTGCCTGCCTCATGCCATGGCTTGGACAGGCAGGAAGTGCATCCTCAGGATCACGAGAACAGCTGCACAGGAGTCTGAGCTGGATGTCATTGTCCACCTAGGAACAAAGGACTTGGCTAATCATGAGATTAGAGCAGTGCAGAAAGACTTTGTAGAACTGGGGAAGGGCCTAAGACAAGTAGCACACACAATATCCTTCTTTGAGGTGCTGCCTGTCAATGGCATGAGTGAGACGAGGGTACTTTGCACCATGCAGTTTAATGAATGGTTGAAAAAATGGTGGAGCACAGGGTTTGGCTTCATTGAGACCAGGGTTCCACCTGGAGGACACCAGCCTATACTGGCAGGATGGTCTGCATCTGTCCAGGAAGGAACAAGTCTTTTGAGCAATCGGTTTAAATGCTTCATTGGCAAGCTTTAAACTAGTCAAGGGGGGAGGCACTGATAAGCAGCAGGAAAATCCCAGCCTCTCCCTACAAAACAGGGTACTAAATGAGAAAAAGACCGAGGTAGAACGGTCAGTGGGGGATGCTGCAACAGAAGGTAAAGCCATCAAGAAATGGAGGGCAATGAGTACCAATGCCTGTAGTCTGAGTAACAAGCTTCCTGAATTAGTGGCCTTGATGGAGGAGGAACATCTGGATATTGCGGTAGTCACAGAAACATGGTACACACAAAACCATGACTGGGACATAAACATACCAGGATACACTATCTACAGGAGGGACAGGGAGGGTAAAGAGGAGGAGGAGTAGCTCTTTACATAAGGGAAGGAATCAAAGCAACAGAACAAAGGAAAACAGGGAGGAGAAGAAGCACTGTGTAAATTTGGAGACCGCAATGGCACCACAATCTGCACAGGGGTTGTATACAGACCCCCTTTTCAGGGGAGAAATGGACAAGGAGATGATAGAAAGACTACTTAGAATGGCAGAAAAAGGAGAGATATTGCTGATGGGTGATCTGAATATGCCAGATGTTAACTGGAGTGCAGTTGCAGCCACTTGAAGGGGGTTATTCTAGATGCCTAAAGGGGCATGCCTTAGATAACTAGTATTGAGGCCACCCAGAGGAGCAATCTTAGACCTGGTTCTCTCAAATGGAGATGAAGAGAGGATAACAGATGTAGAAGCGGGTAGCCATCTGGGAACTAGTGACCATCGAACAGTATGGTTCACAATAAACACAGCAATAGAGTCAAGCCATACAAAGGCAAAAGTACTGGACTTTAGGAGGGCTGACTTTGCCAAAATGGGTGAATGCCTAAGGAATGCACTAGCAAATGGGCAGGAAGGAGGGGTGGAAGAACAATGGGTAATAATAAAAACTGCCATCACAGAGGTAACAAGCCTTTGTGTGAAGCATAAACAAATGAAACGATGTAAGAAACCACTATGGTTCTCAAAGGAAGTGGCAGTGAAGGTTCAAGAGAAAAAGGAAGCATTCAGGAAGTACAAGGAATCACAGAAGGAGCAGGACAGAGAACTGTATCAGTTAAAGTAAAGGAAGCTGGGAAGGCAGTCAGAACAGCAAAGGCCCAAACCGAGGAAAAGATAGCCAACTCAGTTAAGAAGGGGATAAAACCTTTTATAGGTACATCAGGGAGCGAAGGAAGACCAAGGGAGGGCTAGTGAGGCTTAATAAAGAGGAGGGAGGGTGGGCAGAGGGTGACTGTGAAAAGGCAGAGATACTAAACAAATATTTTGCTCAGTATTTACAAAGGAAGTGGAGAGGTACCTAAAACAAACAGTAGAAACACTCTGGATACAGAAGCTGATACCAGCCCATTTACAGAATAAAGGGTTCTGAAAGAACTCTTAAAACTGAAGGTGGACAAAGCAATTGGGCCTGATGGGATTCTTCACAGAATTCTAAAAGAACTAAGGAGAACTAGTGACACCACTGACTACCCTCTTAACAAATAATGGGAGGATGGGGTGGTACCCAAGGACTGGAGAAGGGCAGATGTGATTCCCTTCACAAAGTGGGAGCAAGGCAGAAGCAGAAAACTACAGACCTGTTAGTTTAACCTCAGTGGTAGGAAAATGATGGAATCACTTCTGAAGGAAAGAATTGTTGAGTATCTAGAGGCCAGAGTGGCTCAGGACCCAAGGCAGCATGGATTCACAGTGGGAAGGTCATGCCAGACAAATCTGATAGATTTCTTTGACTGTGTGACCAAAGTAGTAGATCAGGGAGGGGCTGTGGACATGGCCTACCTAGACTTTAGCAAGGCATTTGACACAGTCCCACACAAAAGATTAATATACAAGTTAGCCAGCCTGGAGTGGGTCCCAAGATGACAGCCTGGGTAAAGAATTGGCTGGAGGAGAATAGGACACAGGAGTAATAGTAAATGGAGTCCACTCTGAAGAAAGAGGGTTACTAGTGGGGTACACCTGAGGGTTCAGTATTAGGATCGGTCCTCTTCAATGTCTTATAGCGACATTGCAGAGGACTGGAAGGAAAAGTATGTCTCTTTGCAGATGACACAAAGATCTGCAACACAGTTGATGCACAGGTGGGGTGGAAAGGATGAGAAGGACTTGGCAAGGTTAGAGGAATGGTCAATTGTATGGCAGCTTAGATTCAATGCTAAGAAGTGCAAGGTAATGCACCTGGAAACAAGAACCCAGGGATGAGTACACAATGAGGGTGAGATACTAACAACAACAAAATGGAAAGGGACCTGGGGGTAGTCATATCAGATGACCTAAAGGTGGGCAAGCAATGTGAGAGGGCAGCAAGGAGGGCTGGGGGATACTGGGATGCATAGGAGAGGCAACACCAGTAGAAAACAGGAAGTTATTATCCTCTGTACAGACAGTTGGTGAGACCCATCTGGAGTACTGCGTGCAGTTCTGGAGACCCAATCTCCGCAAAGACATAGACAGGATGGAGGCTGTCCAGAGGGGGCAACTAAAATGGTGCTAGGTCTGTACGGAAGACATATGAAGAGAGACTTAGGAAGGATGTATAGCCTCGAGGAAAGGAGGAAGAGGGGAATATAGAAACTATCAAGTACCTCAAGGGAATCAACAAAGTCCAAGAGGGTAGCATCTTTCAAAAAGAGGTGTGCAAGAACAAGGGCACAATTTGAAGATAGAAGAGGCGGCTCAGAGGTAATTTAAGGAAGTATTTTTCACAGAGAGGGTTGTGGATGCATGGAACAGCCTCCGGAGGAGGTTGTGGAGTCAAAAACAGTGATGGAATTCAAGCATGCATGGGACAGTCATAAGGCAATTCTAGGGGGTTGGGGTAGGAAGAAGTAGGCTGCTGGTTAACTAGGATCTGCAGCTTATCCATTAGGTAGGGAAATGGGCAGACTGGGTGGGCCAAGCGGTCCTTATCTGCCGTCAAAATCTATGTTTCTATGCATGTTTCTTTGCCATGGCATCAATCCTCCTGGAGTCCTTGTCTGGGGGGTGTGAAGCCAAGGGAATATTTGCCTTGTCACAGGCTGCAGCCTGCACTACCCCAACATGGCTGCATTGTTGTGTAAGGAACTCCGTATCAGAGCCTGACAATGTGTACCTCTTGTCCATTCTCTTATCCACAGGAGATATAGTGTGAAGAGTTTTTAAACTTTGAAATGTCTGTTTCCCAAAAGATTTATGCAAAGGAATAGACAGTCTCCTAGACTCTGGGATATTCATCATTTCCACATAGTCAGGCTCCTCTTGATCATCCACAGCTTCCTCCATAGGGAGCTGGAGGGTTTCAGCCACTTTTTTATAAAACAGAAAATGAGAAGGAGACTCAGAAAGCCTAGGAAGAGACACTCCTGAAGGTCTGTCTGGGGAGATGTCCGGGTCAATGGGCACATCCAGACTTTCAAATCCCATTCACTCTCCTCATACTCCTCTTCCCCTCCTCCGGTTCATAATATTCCTCTAAATCATACTCTTGAACTGGTGGAATCCGAACCGAGCGCCTACCTGACGGTGCCGGTTCGGTTGGAACCGGGGAAAGCGACTGGACAATTTTGATCGCTTTGGCTATTTCTTCAGCAGTTGGAGAGGAAAATTTTGGCTCCACACCAGCTGATTTTCTAGTCCTTTTCGTTGGAACCAACTCCTCAGAGTCGGATCTCCTTTTGCCCCAAGAAGTCTTGCCCTGGTCAGAGGGCACTTCTTCTGGTTCGGTTTGAACCGAACCGGGCTGGCCATCCGGTTCAGTGGACTTTTTGGCCTCCCTTTCCCTGAGCCTACCAACTCTCTTCTCCAGGGTAGCTGCAGGAAAATTTTTACAAATCTGGCAGTCTGCATTGAGATGGTCAAACCCCAGACAGTAAACACAGGTGGTGTGGGGATCAGCCTTGGCAAAGATTTCCCCACACACACTACAGTGCTGAAACCCAGTGGGCCCGGTTTTTCTTTTGGGTTTCTCAGACATATTGCCAGTCCTGTCCAAACTTACCCGTTTATGGCAATCCGCCAAGTAAGACCCTCTTATCGGTTCCCAACCGTGTCACGGGTCATGGAAAAAACTGTAATAAAATCAGTTTTTTTTTAGAACCTATAAGAACCGGTAACCACACTCTAAATCACAGATTAAAATTTTTTAAACAACTTGATCGGTTCAAACCGAACCGATAAACCGTTTACAAGTTCCACACAGAATAGAATTAATGTAAAACCTATCTAGTACTCACAAATACCACAGACAGAGACTGAACTGACAGGTTGCAGTTTAAATTTGGTCGAAAACCGAGAAAAACGGTACTTTAACCGACAAAATGAACCGAGCAGAAGGAGAAATCTCCGGAGCGACTGTTCAGTGAGGCGGAGTAAAGAATTTGACGGTTTGAGTTTGAAGAACAACAGACAGAGTCTCAACCGAGCTCGAGCTCAGCGTTCCATGCCTGGCATGGAAAGTTAACTTTTTCATCTCCGGGGCAGTTCGAAGGTTGTGACTCACTGCTACTGTCAGAATATAGCAAGACTTCATGTTGTTTGAATATCTATTTAGGATAGATGCATTTCCTTGGTCCTCCTTCACACACTCCCCCTTATCCCCTTTGATCTTAGCAATACCCCCTCTGGACTTTCTCCTTTCACCAATGTATCTATAGAAAGTCTTGTCCCCTTCTTTTACTGTTCGTGCTAGTGTTTTCTTGGTTTAGGCCTTTGCCTGCCTTACTACCTTCCCTGCTTCCCTTAGGGAGAACCAAAGTGATTTCCTCCTTCTTTTGCTCTTGTTTTTCTCCCTCACACAAAGGGATGTTGCATCAAGTATTGCATCCTTAACCCTTACCCACTGTGCCTGTACCCCCTCACCTGTATTTCTTCTTGCCAGGGCTAGCTTAACTCTGTTGGCCATCTTACCAAAGTCAGCTCCTCCAAAGTACCATATTTTGCCTTGGAATGGGATGATTTAGTTCTAGTAGCCAAATTGAACCATATCATGTGATGGTCACTGGCCCCCCCCAGGTGACCTTCTTCCTGGCGATCTGTGACCCTTTCCCTGTTGGTCAGTACTAGATCCAGGATAGCACTGTCTCTTGTGGGTTGTTGAACCAGTTGTTTGAGGCCCTCCCCATGCAGGGAATCCACTATGTGCCTAATTCTGGCAGATGTTCTAGCTGATATTGACCAATCTGTATCTGGCATGTTGAAGTCTCCCATTATCAGAACCTCCCCTTTAGCTGTCATATTTTGTATATTTTCGAACAGTAATGTGTCTATGTCCTCCCCCAGGTCTGGAGGTCTGTAGACAATCCCAGTTCATATGGCTGTCCCATTTCCTGTTTCCAGGGTGACCCATAGTTCTTCTGGCTCCTTGTGTGTATTCTGAATTTCTGTAGCTTTGATATTTCCACTGATATACAGTCATACATTCCACTCTTTCAGGGGCAGTTGGACAGGTCAGCTAACTGCATTTGGCAAGCATAGTCAAGGATTCCTGTGGTTTGAAGTACCCATTATCTTTTTTGTTTTGCAGTTCCTAAGTTTCTAAAAGTTAATAGGTGCTCTAAGATACATGTCTTATGTATATTATAAAGCTTTCACATGATTTCAGCCAATCAGCACACTGAGCCACTGATCTCTTATCCAGCGTACAGTGATCTCTAGTGCAGAAATGTCAGAAGTGGAGTGATCCACATCAAAGCTGAGAGCAGAACTATGAGGTGCAGGAGGCTATCTTGCTGGGATTGGAGGCTGGCAGTTGGAATAGGGGTCCTGTGTGTTGTGTTGCTGGAATCAAGGACTGCAAGCTGTGGGGGAGGGGGTCAAAAACGGATTTAATGAAAGCTTATTGCAAAGGTAGGGCATGCATGTTTGGTGACCAGCAAGGGCAAAGGATTTCCAACAAACTCCAGACAAGTTTCTAATAGCATCATTATTTTTAGAAAAACTTAATTTTAAAGAAATGAAAGTACATGTGTTTACATCTGTGACTGTACTGCCTGCTCCAAGTCATTGTCAGTACTGCCACTTCTGGGTTTTGCATCCCCAGTATAGGGTGCACTTGTTTTCCGTTTTTCTAGGGTGAGTCACTCCTAAAACATTGCTGATCGAGTCTTTATTCTAGTTGTGTGAGTCTATGGCTTGAAAATAAATATATTGAGTTTGAAAATGCTTCCTTGGTCACCACAGAAACCCATTCAGCCCATTCCATGTCACTTCGCACATTTTGCAAAAGACATTCTACATAGTTCTACTCAGAATTGGGAAATACAGCATTTGAAAGGGCCTGCAGAATGAGCAAATCAAGTATATACTACTGTTATGTTATTGCCACATCTAATTATGCAGAATCATAATATGCAGGCACACATAATCAATGATACCAACTGCGATCTTCCTGTTACGATACCCACAAGTGCCATGACATTTCTTTTCGCTTTCTATTTTCCCTCCTCTCCCAGTGGACCAGGCTGTTCTTCAACTAGTCCATGAGCCATCATTCCCACCCCTACTAGAGCAGTCATTACTGGCTGCAGATACCCATTACTGTCCCCTAGTTTATAGTCCCATACTTACCCCTCTGTATGTGGCTGGCTTGAACTTTCCCAGTCAAAAGGGGGTAGCATTCTGGGCACCAGAGCTGGGTAAATAATTTACAGTACTGGCTTTTGACCAGGTATGATGGAGGCTGAGTTACAATCAGATAAACTTCCTCTTCCTGCTACCCTACCCCCTTCACCTTTCCTCCCCTCTACCTAATGCCCCACCCCCATCTGTCCTGGCAAGGCCTGTTGGCTGATTTCAGCTTACCTTATGATTTTACCAGTAACTGACAAAGCTCGTTTTGGCTGATTTTCAATTTACTGTATGCATTCCTGTGCACGAAACTGCTTAGCGTTACTCGTTTCTATTCTTTAATTCACTGTGAATGCCAACTATTGCTTACTTTTTTTATTTACAGTTATTTTACCATACCCTGTTTAGTCTGTAAACCTGTTGATCTCCTTTCTCTGTGTATACTGTTTTGCCATACTTTTGTTCTGTTAACCTGTTGTGTTATGCTGCTGATGTGGAACCTTTGTAAAAGAGCTTTAAGCTCAAAAGTATTTGTAATCTGAGATCTAAATAAAAAAAATCTTAATCTAATTCTAGGGGGTCTTGAGGTACGAGGCGAAGTCGAGGGCCTTATGTCCCTAGAGTTAGATTAACAAGGATAGAGACATAGAAACGTAGAAACTGTCAGCAGATAAGGACTGCTAGTCCTATCCAGTCTTCCTGTAGGCCCTATATATTGTATGTGGCCACTGACCCTATGTGATCAACGGCTTTTCATCACTTCCACCCCTCTCAAGCTTCCCTTGTGCCTGTCCCAGGCATGCTTAAACCCCTCCACTATGCTTGCCCCCACTACCTCCTGTGGCAGACTATTCCAAGCGTCGACTACCCTTTCTGTGTAGAAAACCTTCCTAACATTGCCTCTTAATCTACCCCCTTCCAAAATTAAATATTGTGCCCCCGTGTTCTAGTACTTTTTCTACATTGGAAAAGGTCCCCCACCAGAACCTTGTTTATGCCCTTGAGGTACTTGAAAGTTTCAATCATGTCCCCCCACTGTCTTCCCTCCTCCAGTGAGTACATATTGAGGTCCCTTAGTCTCTCCTCATATGTTTTGTGGTGCAAGCCCTGCGCCATCTTTGTTGCCCTTTTCTGGATAGACTCCACCTTGTCTATGTCCTTGCACAGGTGTGGCCTCCAGAACTGCATGCAGTACTCCAAATGAGGCCTTATCAATGTTTTATACAATGGCATCACCACCTCCTGCCTCTTGCTAGTGATACCCCTGCCTATGCATCCCACTGTCCCTCCCTGCCACCTTTGTGCACTGCTTTGATACCTTAAGGTCATCAAAGAATATAACCCCTAGGTTCCCTTCCTCTTTGGTGACAGTCATCTCCTCCACCTCCAACCTGTAGCTCTCCCTAGGGTTCCCTCTATCCAGGTGCATTACCGTATTTTGCACTTCTTTGCACTGAATCTCAGTTGCCACATCTCCAACCATCTTTCAAGCTTCTCCAGGTCCCTCTTCATTTTCTGCACCCCTTCTGAAGTATCCACCCTGTTGCAGATCTTGGTGTCATCTGCAAACAGGCAGACCTTTCCTTCCAGCCACTCTGCAATGTCACTAATGAAGACATCAAACAGGACTGGTCCTAGTACTGATCCCTGTGGTGCCCCACTGGTCACCTCCCTTTCCCCAGATTGTACCCCATTTACCACCACCCTCTGTCTCCTGTCTGTTAACCAGTTCCAAACCCAGTTCACCACCTTTTCTCCCATGCCTAGACTACCCATCTTGTTAATCAACCTTCTATGTGGGACGGTGTCGAAGGCTTTGCTGAAATCTAGGTAGGCGACATCTACCGCTCCTCCCTGATTTACTTCCCTAGTCACCCAATCAAAAAAATCTATTATATTCGTTTGACATGACCTTCCTCCTGTGAATCCATGTTGCCTCCTCCAGTCCTCTGGAATGACATCCGTGTTGAGTGACTCTGTGAACAGGTCTGCCAGAGGCACTGCTAGTTCTCTTCACAGCTCCTTTAATATCCTTGACTGGATGCCGTCTGGCCCCATGGTCTTATCCACTTCAGCTCTGTGAGTTCTTCCAGAACTCTCTCTCCACTGTGAATGGTCTGGTGTCCACTTCTCCTCCCCCCATTGCCTCTGCCACCCAACTATGGTCCTTGACCCTTCCCCCTCCTTAAAGGAGAAGACTCCTGTATATTTATGATTTGGATATTTCGGATGTATTTATTATACATTACATCAAGTACTGTACATATGTCAATAAGAGATCAGCCATTTCTTCTGTTGCAACACATATCTAGAGTTTGAGGCTCTGACACAAGGTAGTAAAATGTCAAGCAAGCCTCCATTTACATGCAAATGAGTCACTTGTAATACAGTCCCTCCCATTCCTTGATGCCACTGCAGCAACAGTGCAAAACAAAACATAAGGGTATCAATGCTGTCTAGCCTGATTTTAGTTTAAGTTTGCAATGGCTTAAGACAGTTCTGTCATGCAACTCACACAGGGAGTAGTACTTGTAGCCCTAATACTGCATGTGTAGAGCAAATAATACATCTAATAGTATTTCATTCACAGGAAACAAAAGCTGTTCCTGTGTACTGCTCATTTCTTTCTGTGAGACAGTTGTAACATGTGGAAAGCAGTCGACTGAATCAGTTAATCAACCAACCAATCAATCGAGCAGTCAATCAGTCACTCTGTAGTGAACCAGGTGAACACCCTTGAGAGGATTCATGTACAAGGTAGGCTTGAGCAGTTTCCCAAAGGATCACACAAGACTGAATTCCTCCTTTGCACAAATTATACACTCCCCTTTCAGTAGCCTGAAAGTGGAGAGCTAGATCACTTACTTTATAAAGTGTATTGTTTTACATTTCAAATGCTCCTTACATCCAGGTTCTGACTGGAAATACCAAGACACAGAATGCATATGACATGGGAGCAATGAGCTAAGCAAATACAGAGTACTACAAACACTGAGACTGATTAGTTTCTTTACCTACAACAGCTGAAGTGTAGCATTTGATTTGTGAGGGACATCCTACTTCAACTGTTGGCATTTCAAAGGGGGTTGGAACTGCCACAGCTTGTTTTCAGTACCTTCAAAGTGAAGTGCTGTAGCTCTCACATCACTGCTAATGATTTATACTGGGAATGAGGGCACTTTTAAAGTCATGGACCTGAGGGGCCATCACAGTTCCCAAGGAGGTTAGGGGAATTTGTTAAGGGTTAGAGAGTAAGGGACTTTAGTAGGATTTGAACCAGAGTTTCCCCAGTTCTTGTGCCTGTGCTTTAACTACTAGATTACTCTTCTTCCATATGCTGCAATTGATGTTGTCCTGGCAACCTATTCCTTGTTATAGCTGAACTCTTTATTGCCTTACATCAGTCATCCTATCACTGACTGCCTAGTTACAAAGGAAAAGGGGCATTTTTGCAAGATTGTGTCTCACTGCTGGTGTCAATCAAAACAGAGAATGCTAACACACACAGAACATAATACAACAGCTATATAATACCACTTGAGACTCTTGTTGTACCCAGAGTCATTTATTGGGTAAACTGTTTTTGCTAACAGAAACATTAACACAATACATACAGGCACTTCCTTATAGGCATACTGTATATACATGTCAACTCAGTGCTGATTCACACTCATATGGTCCTAGTCCCTATCAGACCTGCACTTCAGGATGTGCACAACACTTAAAGAGTTTCCCCATTACTCAAATGGGGGACCAAACATTGTGGGTTCCTTTTACTGGTGGAACAGCATTAAGTGCAGCACCATTATCTGTTGCTCTGATGACATCATCCTCCAGCAGCATTGATGGTAAAATGGAGGACAAACACATTGATAACTTTTGGGGGCTATATATATTTTTATTTATAATCTAGATTTGGACAGCAATAGGACTGCTGGCAACTAGAGGAGGAATACAACAGTTACACATAAGGAGTTGGGAAAATATGGGTGTGAAACTATGGAAGACTTCCCCTTTAATGAATACTGAGCAGAAGTATTTGTTCAGTATTTCTGCCTTGTCCAGGATTTGCAAAGCTATCCTGTAATAAGCTATGTACTCCAGAGCAGACAAGAATTCATAATAGGCTCTATGTACAGAAGTGTGTAGTGCATATGTGCCACTTAACTGAGGTGGGTAGGCAGCCCTACATGTGAAAGCCGTGCAGCAGGGGTCCAGCAGCATACACCAACGGTGCACCTGCCAGCTGTACGCTGGATCTTCTGGCCAATTGTGCTGCTCCACACCTGGGCCAAGCTGGGGTGGTAGTCGGGGGCATGCCCCCCTCCATGCAGTGCACATAGGCGCAGAGTGCCATGCACCAGGGTGAGCTAGCTATGCCTCAGGGATCCTGCTGTGACCCATTGTGCACCCCCACAGATGTCACACATCGGCCACAACGGGACATGGATTCTTCCCTCCATGTTGCCCCAGCCTACCGGGCAGCAGGGGAGAGCTGGGGCAGGCATTTGGATGAGTACCCTTTGGTTTATAAATCCCAGACCTGTGCCTTTCCACATGCCCCCACACTTGTGGTGCACAGGATCCACTATAGAACCCAGGACGTGCATCTGATTGGACACCTGCCTGCTTCCCACACTCCACCGCTGCGCTATCCCGATCCATCTGCATGCTGGTTGGGCTGGGGCCATGGATAGGTACCCAGTGGGCACTTGCAGTCATGAATCCATGCACCCTGTACCTGTCTGAGACCGCATAGGTGCGCAGCCACTTAATGTGCAAATCGTGTGTACATAGCACACATTTTTGCATAGCCGCCATTAAGTGTAATCATAAATCATTGGTGCAGATTTGACCAGTTATTGCCAAAGATTGAATTGGGTACTGTGATCTTATATAGCTCTTATGTAAGTGGTTTGTGTCTGGCAGAGATTGAAAAAGAAGTGAGTGGAGGGGTAGCAGGATTTGTTTATTTACATTTTTTAAAGAATTTGCACTTTTAAGTTGACTTTTTTGAAAAGGAAATGATCTCTAAGTTAATAGATGCTGCAAGGCATGCCTGTCATGGAATAAAAGTGTAATCTTGTGCAAAAGACTGGACAACCAGAATCCCTCAGCTTGCCTTCACAGTCCTTCAGTCTACATTTGCATGAGATGTCAAACTTATTTATTTATTTTGAAGGTTTTATCAGGAAAAACATTCTGAGCTGGTAAGTGTTTCCAGATGTGTCCTGGGGGAAAGGGAGTAGGGAGTGGCAGTGCAAAACACAATTCATCAAGTGCAAACACAAAACACAGATCCCAAATACAAGGTGCAAGTAAATGTCACCCAGCATGACTTGGCTGATGTATAGAAATAAAACACGACAGGTGGAAATTTGACACAATAAATGTACAGGTAAAATGCGTATGTGCAAGCAGTCACAATGTCAGTACAGTGAGGCTGTCAGTACTACAGTGCTCCCAGATTTATGGGGATCCCCATATTTAACGTGGTTTCAGTTGCAAAAACGGGATACGGGGATGACAACTGAATCTTATCATTTTCACGGGGATTCGGCTCAGTCACTACAGGGACCAGTCACCCTTGATAAAAATCAAAATCACCACCTAGATTGCACAGACTGACTCACTGGAAAGCACAAGTCTGGATTGGCCCATGGCACCTATAAGGTGATATGATTTTTGGTGGGATCCAAGTGGCACTATAATAAATCATGTGATGAGCAGGAGTCGGTTCACTTTGTTCTCCCAGCCTGGCGCCTTACATGCAACATCTCCATCTGGGTCAGCAGTGGTTCCCAAACCACGTTCTGGTACACAATCCGTCAGGTCCACTCACTAGTTCTAGCTGTGATTTTGGCCCTTTATTCCCCCAAATCTATAGTGAGCAAGCCATCACATCATTAGGTTCAGTGGAAGTGTAGCATATGTGAGTGAAAGAATTGGTGTGATTCTGTCCCGGTCAAGCATGGCAGAGTGGCAGCAGAAACAACAGAAAGAGGGGCTCAAAGCTTGACTAGCCTTCTCCGAAATGGTGCGCACAAACAGTGAATGAGTTGGGAGCACCCGAGTGGTAGCAGAACTGGGCGGGTTCAAACACAGAATCCCGAAACAGCAGAGACTCCTTTTGGAAAAGCTTACAGGTATTTTCCAGTGTTTACGATGCTCTTTGGCTGGCCCGGATATTGTGGGGATTTCGGGAGGATTTTTGTGAAGGCGAGGGGGGCGGGGGGTGCCGGAGGCAGTTAATTGGATCAGGCTGCCAAACTTTAAAAAGGCTGCTGCTTCTGAAAAGAGCTCAACTTTTGCTGATTTGTGACACTTGACTTCAGTGATGGTAGGGAGCAGGGGCTAGAAAGAAAAATAGACTGGCTAGAAGAAAGAAAAACAAACTTTGGTGCTTGGAAACCAGGTAAAAAGCACAATTATTAGCTTTTGTCAGCTCCATGCTGTTTGTTTTCTTACCTGGCCTCCCAATCACCAACTTTGTTTTTCTCTCTTCTAGCCAGTCTGTCTTTCTATTCGATTACATTTCTGTTAATTATATTTTTGGAATACAGCTGAGCCAAGCTTACAGGTATTTATGTGAACTAGGGGAGGGGAGTTAACTGGGCCAGGAAGGCAGAATGAAAGCATGAGCAGGGTGCTGCTTCAAAAGCACTTTGCTTATTTGTGGCATTTTTTGGGGGGGGTGGGCTAGCCGGTAAGAAAAAATTACTCACCTTAGTAATGTTGTTTCTTCTAATGGAGTCTTGCTGTATTCTGACAAATTGCAGTGAGGTCCAACCTTCGAACTGCCCCGGAAATGAAAGAGTTAACTTTACATGCCAGGCATGGAACGCTGAGCTCAAGCTCGGTTGAGACTCTGTCTGTTGCTGTTTGAACTCAAACCGTCAGATCTTTATGAGCTATACTCACTGAGTGTCCTGTGTGGAAGCTGTAAACCTACACTAGCCAACTGGCTACTAAAAATAATAAACAGATTTTTTGGTCCCAAAACAAAGACTCAAGTCAGGAAACCCAAAAAATGGAACAAACACAACACCCACTCACCCAAAGTAAAGGGGTGATAAATAAAGGGTGGGGTACCTCTTGAGTGCCAACACTGCTACTGCCCACCCACATCCCAAAACAAAGGTTCTGAGAGGGAGGCAGGGGGGAGGTCAGAATACAGCAAGACTCCATTAGAAGAAACAACATTACTAAGGTGAGTAATTTTTTCTTCAAACAACATGAAGTCTTGCTGTATTCTGACAAATTGCAGACTACCAAGCAGTACCTCCATGGAGGAGGGACAGAACCTACCTAGGAAATAGGCTATGAAGCACTGCTGTGCCAAACTGAGCATCACTCCTAGCCTGGATTTCCAGAGAGTAATGCTTGGTAAAAGTGTGTACTGTTTTCCAGGTAGCTGCTTGACAAATCTCTAAGATAGGAATATCCCTGGCAGCAGCCAGGGAAGCAGCTGTACCTTTGGTAGAGTGAGCTCTCAGGCCTGAGGGTTGAGTCCTGCCTAGTTTTTCATAGCAAAATTGAATGCAAGAGACAATCCACCTGGCAATAGATCTCTTAGTGGCAGGTTTTCCCTTACCAACCTCACCATAAGTGAGGAACAGTTGGAAGGAGTCAAACCTGTGACCCTTGGTACGCTCTATGTAGTAGCTAAGGGCCCTTTTCACATCCAAACTGTGCAGCCTCCTCTCCCCAGAGGAGGAATGGTCAGTGAAGAAAACAGGAAGAGACATAGGCTGGTTAAGGTGGAAGTCTGAAACCACCTTAGGTAAAAACTTCCTATTAGTCCTGAGGACCACCTTATCTCTATGGAAAGAGATAAAATCAGGCTCCACTGACAGGGCTTGTAACTCACTTATGTGCCTGGCAGAAGTGATGGCCACCAAGAAAACAGTTTTCCAAGTCAAGTACTTAAGTTCTGCTAAGGACAAAGGCTCAAAAGGGGTTGCATAAGCTGGGCAATGCAAACATTAACGTCCCAAACAGGGGCAGGGTCCCTGAATGGAGGATTGGTATGAAGCAATCCCTTGAAAAATTTAGAGAATACAGGACGAGCTGAAAGGGAAGAAGGCTTACCTGCTGAAAGGAAAGCAGAGACAGCTGCCAGATGCACCCTTAGTGTAGCTGGTCTGAGTCCCAGGGTATTAAGATGAACCATATAGTCCAGGACCATGGACAGGCTAGCAGACTCTGGGGAAATATGTTTCCCAGAGCACCAGATAGAAAATCTTTTCCACTTGGAGTTGAAAGTGTTTCTGGTGGAAGGCTTCCGAGAAGCCTTTAAAATATCCATAACACCTTGAGAGAGATGTAAATCAGCAAACTCCAATTCTTCAAGAGCCAGGCCTTGAGATTGAGAGATTTGAGATTCGGATACCAAACCCTCCCCTGAGCACATGTTAACAGGTTATAATTCCTGGGAAGAGATAGGGGAAGGTGGACTGCTAAGGACAACAAGAGAGGGTACCAGGGCTGTCTGGCCCAGTCTGGAGCAATCAGAATCACCTTGTAGGGTTGAGACCTGATTTTGACTAATACCTTGAACAGGAGAGGGAAGGGGGGAAAAGCATACAGGAACTTCCCTTCCCAATTGAGAACTAGGGCATCCAGGAGGACTGTGCCCAACACTGGGAGCCTGCAGCAGAAGAGAGGAAATTGGTGATTGTCTGGGGCTGCAAAAAGATCTATCTGTGGGGTGCCCCATCTGGAGAAGATCACCTTCAAAACCAGAGGATCCAAGGACCATTCGTGATGGCCCTGAGATATCCTGCTGAGAGCATCTGCCAGGGCATTGTCCTTGCCTGGGAGGTGTATTGCTGTAAGAGAGGTGTTCAGGGAATAGGCCAGAGACCATAACTTCATTGTCTCTGTGCGCAAGGCCATAGATCGAGTGCCCCCTTGCTTGTTGATATACCACATTGTGGTGGTATTGTCTGTCCTGATCTGCACTACTTTGTTCTGAACAGACTTGAAAAAGCTTGAAGTGCTAGAAACACTGCCCTGAGTTCTAATAGATTGATGTGAAGCAGAGATTCCTGAGGAGACCACAACCCTTGGGTGGTCAGGGGTCCCAAGTGTCTCCCACCCCAAGAGGAGGCATGTGTAGTAAGGATTAGAGAATGAGACTGAGTGACAAAAGGAACTCCCTGTCTTAGATTGTCCTGATCCAGCCACCACTGTAACGCCTGGATCAGGGTTCGAGTCACTGGAATTAGTTTGGTAAGAGGGTCCCTTCTCTGAGACCAAAAGGCTCTCAAGTGGAACTGAATGTCCCTCATTTGAAACCTTGCTCCCTGCACCACTGCTGTAGAGGCAGCCATGTGCCCTAGGAGTTGCAGAAAATGCCTTGCTGTCCGAGACACCTGAGGGGTGAATGAAGAGGCCAGTGAAATAATTGTCCTTGCCCTGTCCAGGGGAAGGAAGGCTCTTGCTTTTACTGTATCCAGCTCTGCCCCTATGAAGGTGAGGAGCTGCACAGGCTCTAGAACTGACTTTTAAAGATTCAGCAGGAAACCTAGAGTGAGCAGTTGCTGAGTTATCTGTAGGTGTAACTTGACTTGGTCTGGTGACTGGCCTACTATGAGCCAGTCATCCAGGTATGGAAATATGGAGATCCCTTTTCTCCTTAGGAAGGCAACTACTACTGCCATGCATTTTGTGAACACCCTTGGAGCAGAAGTTAGGCCGAAGGGCATTGCTCTGAATTGGTAGTGGCCTGAGGGCAGCTCGAACCTGAGGTACTTTCGATGGGAACTTCTGATGAGAATATGGAAATAGGCATCCTTGAGGTACAGGGAAACTAGCCAGTCCCCTGGCCTTAGAGAGGGTAGAATTATTCCCAGAGTCACCATTTTGAACTTTGGCTTTAAAAGGTGCTTTTTAAATATCTGAGATCCAGGATGGGCCATTCTCCTGTCTTTTTGGGGGTGAGGAAGTACCTGGAGTACAATCCTTTCCCTTTGTGTAGGGGTGGAACCCTCTCTATGGCTCTGAGAGCCAAGAGGGAAGAGACCTCTGCCTCTAGGGCAAGTGCCTCTGAAGGATTTGCAGGTGGAAAGGATCTGGTTCTCATCTTTGGAAATTTTTTTTGAAGCTGAGAACCAGTCCCTGGCTTACTACTTCCAGGACCCATTTGTCTGATGTTAAAGACATCCAGTCCTGGACAAAGTAAGCCAGCCTGCCCCCTACAGGTAGTGGAGAGTCGGCCCTGGCAAACCCATCAGGGTGCCTGTTTGGCAGGGGTTTTAGGCTGAGGGGTGGAAGCAGGCCTGCTTGTACCCCATCTGCCTCTCCCTCTAAAGAACCCCCTATGAGCATAAGCAGAAGAGGAGGCCTGGGCTTGGTAGAAAGGCCTATGAAAAGGCCTGCCCCTGCCCCTGGGATGCTGCCTCTGAGGAGTGGCTTGCCTTTCCTTGGCCTGAGCACTCCTGTAGGTGGTCCTGTATTCATCCATTTTCTTCATGTAGTTCTCTGTTTGCTCCCCAAACAGAGAATTACCCACAACAGGAAAATCCATGGCCTTAGTCTGGGTATCCTGAGACAGGCTAGTACATCTGAGCCAAGCCATCCTACGAAGGGCCACAGATGTAGCCATGACTCTAGATGAAACATCATTGGAGTCCACTGCAGCATGGAATTGCACCTTGGATGCCTCAATATCATCCACAGCCACCTGCTCCAGCTCCTTGGCACGCTGGCCAGCACCTGTTTAGCTAAAGCAATTACAGTGTCCCATCTAGATTTCTGATATCTAGCTGTATAGGCCATATAATTAGCCTGCCTGAGTCCCAAGGATGCTGCCATGTACTGTTTCTTTGCCATGGCATCAATCCTCCTGGAGTCCTTATCTGGAGGGTGTGAAGCCAAGGATATATTTGCCTTATCAACAGGCTGCATCCTGCACTATCCCAACATGGCTGCATTGCTGGGTAAGGAACTCCGTATCTGAGCCTGAGAGAGTATACCTCTTGTCCATTCTCTTATCCACAGGAGGTATACAATTAGGAGTCTTTAAAATGTTCATTGTCTGTTTCCCAAAGGACTTATGAAGGGGAATACACAGCCTCCTGGACTCTGGGATATCCATCATTTCAACATAGTCAGGCTCCTCCTGGTCATCCACAGCTTCTTCCATAGGAAGCTGAAGAGTTTCAGCCACTTTCTTGTAAAACATGAAATTGGAAGGGGACTCAGAAAGCCTAGGAGGAGACACTCCTGAAGGTCTGTCTGGGGAGATGTCTGGGTCAATGGGCACATCCAGACTTTCATAATCACACTCACTTTCCTCATACTCTCCTTCCTCCTCCTCCGGTTCATAAAATTCCTCTAAATCATAATCCGGAACCGGTGGAACCAACGAACCGAGCGCCTTCCTAATGGTGCCAGTTCGGTCGGAACCGAGGATAGCGACTGAACAATTTTTATCGCTTTGGCTATTTCATCAGCGGTCGGAGAAAGAACTTTTGGATCCGCACCGGCTGATTTATCCCTTCTTGTTCTTTAACTGGAACCGACTCCTCGGAATCGGTTCTCCTTTTGCCCGAAGAAGTTTCGCCCTGGTCAGAGGGCACTCCTTCTAGTTCAGTTGGAACCAAACTGGGCTGCCCATCCGGGTCAGCGGACTTCTTGGCCTCCCTTTCCCTGAGCCTACCAACTCTTTTTTTCAGGGTAGCTGCAGGAAAATTTTTACAAATCTGGCAGTCTGAATCGAGGTGGTCAAACCCCAGACAATAAACACAGGTGGTGTGGGGATCAGCCTTAGCAAAGCCTTCCCCACACACACTACAGTGTTGAAACCCAGTGGGCCCGGTTTTTCTTTTGGGTTTCTCAGACATGGCCAGTCCTAACAAAAACTTGCCCTTTTTCGGCAATCCTTGGGCAAGACACCCTTAGCCGGTTCCTGACGTGTTGCAGGATCGATGGAAAAAAACATAATAAAGTCCGTTTTTTTAGAACCGATAAGAACCGGTTACCACACTCTAAAAGCAGAATAAAGTTTTTTAAAACAACCTGATCGGTTCAAACCGAACCGATCCCACGTTTACAAGTTCCACACAGAATAACAACAAAAAATAAGCCTATCTACTACTCAAGAAATCACAGGCAGAGACTGAACCGATAGGTTATGGTTTAAATTCGGTCGAAAACCGAGAAAAACAGTACTTTAACCGACAAATTGAACCGAGCAAAGGAGAAATTCTCCTGAGCGACTGTTCAGTGAGGCAGAGTAAAGAATCTGATGGTTTGAGTTCAAATAGCAACAGACAGAGTCTCAACCGAGCTCGAGCTCAGCGTTCCATGCCTGGCATGAAACGTTAACTCTTTCATCTCCGGGACAGTTCAAAGGTTGGACCTCACTGCAATTTGTCAGAATACAGCAAGACTTCATGTTGTTTGAACAAGGTATACAGCATCTTTGGCATGCTAATATAAAACAATGCCTCTATGCACAAGCCAAGCCCTTCCTGACCATCATACTGCTCAACCTTTTATCACTGAAATGAAGGTAGGACACTCAAAATGAAGGACAATGAAGTGCAGTGGCCCGCACAATGAGGGAAATATCCTCAAACATGGATACAAGCCATTATGTTTAGCAGTACAAGGTGTATTTTGATTTAGCGCTGTAGGATATTATGAATTTCTACAGTCTAAATTTACAGCACAGTCTCTGTGTGGGCAGCACAGACCTTTTCCATGAGAGAGGGATGAGTGACAGAAATTTTGAAGGGTAAAATGAGGGAAGTCCCTTCTAATTAGGGACAGTTGAGAGATAACGCTAACCATCAGTTTACGATTATGTTTACAGTTGGCTTTCCTGCTATGTTTTTGACTTGTACAGGAGTGTGTGTGTGGAGGGTGGGGTGGGGGTTGTCAGACCATGCCCAGCAGCATGTAAAATTAGCCTTTTATAAATAAATCCAAAGACCATCTTAATACCTAACAGGAAATCGGAGCTGTTTTCCTTATAAAAGGTGGCAGACATGTTAAACAGAGAACAATGTCATAAATAAGAAACCAGTGGGCTTATGGAAACATCTACAGGGATTTATACAGGGATTTGGTTCTGCCTCTATGGGGCAAATACAGGAAAAATGAGGGCCTGTTACAGGGAAATGGTTATATGGATCTAGGAGCAATGGTTCCATAATGTGCCTCTTGATAGGGAGCAGCTCTTAGAGATCAGATGACTGGGAGAGGTCATGTGCAGTTGCAAGAGTGTGAAGTGAAGTCATGGTGGAGGAATTTTAGAGAAGAGGGAGGTCAGGCCAGAGCTTGGAGAGTCTAAATGCAAAAGGAGATTGACCTACAGGTGATTTAGTGCAAGGAAAGGAGAAAGAATGGGGTTCTATATGCCGGCGTGACAAAAAAGATTGTGACCGGCATTACAGCGATGGGCTCCATGGTGATCGCAAGTTGCAGTCTGCATCAGCTGCACTATTCGAGCCTATTTTTACGTTTGCTTGCACGCACGCGCAAGGAACGTCTTGGGAGAATGGGACACTTTGGAGGTGTGCCTCTCCTGAGCAATCCCCTGCTCCCTTGTGCAGGTGTGGCGGTCCTGCACCAATCCGCACCGGTGCTGTCTATGACAGCGGTGGTCTTCTCTTCAAAGAAAACCACCACTGTGTGCTTGCACCGCGTCACCCCCCCCCCCAAATCTTTGCTGCCACACTGAGGCCCACCCAGCATGGCAAGCGTCCCGCGTGGTCTGCCGGCGGGGGTGCCCAATCCCCCGTCGGCTCCACGGGCCCCCCCCCAGCCATCCTTCTGCCACGCTGGGAACCCACCCCAACATGGCAAATGTCCCGCGTCGTCTGCCGATGGGGGTGCCCAATCTCCCGTCGGCTCCATGGCACCCCCAGCCATCCTTCTGCCACGCTAGGAGCCCACCCCAGTGTGGCAAACGTCCCGCGTCGTCAAAGTAAAAAAAACAAACAAACTGTAAATTAAAAACAGTCCGCCCAGTCCTCCCCCCTCCCACAACCTGCACCCACCCCTGCGCACCCTACCTCCCCACCCTCCCCACCCCATACTTACCTCCGGAGCTTGGCGCGCGCCGATCATCGCTGGACCGGGAACACGTCTGCACTCTTCAAACCGACCGAACTGAGGAAATGCCGTAAGCTGTATAATGGGCTAGATGGGTTTTCAACTTTGTTGCATATCTCAGTCATTTTGGAATTTGTGCACCAAATTTTCAACATGGAGTTTTGGGACCCCTTCTCATGAATTCTGTCACTGTCCTTGGCGTTATTTGGGCCAGAAGGTGATTTCCACAGTCACTGTGCAATCACCTTTCGACCGGCCAGGTTAACAAACGACAGTGCCACGCTTCATAAGGTGGGCCTTCAAAAGCCTATTTTGAAAATTTGGTGAAAGATTCTAAAAATGACGGTTTTATGAGTGTGCATTGCGCAGTTCCTACGCAGGCTCGTAAGTTCACAAATTTTCAATATTTTCTCTCCAGATTTTCAACATTGCCATTTTACCACACCTTCTTATGAGTAGTACAGCTGTCATTTTTCACATCTCACCCAAAACGTGTTTCCGCCCATGTAGTGCACAATGGCGCAGTTGGTGTGTGAAATCAATGTATGGGACACATTAAGAAAATCACAGTGACACTGTTCATGAGCAGAGGTCTTAAAATGGCTATGTTGAAAATTTGGTGAAAAAATTCCTAAACATGACTGTTTCTACGAGCATGCGTTGCGCTGTTCCTCATGCCTAACGTAAGTCTGCAATTTTCAATATTTTCCTCCAGATTTTCAACATTGCCATTTTACCACCTCCTCATGAGCAGTACAGCTGTCATTTTTCACATCCTGCCCAAGTATGTTTCCAGCCATGTAGCACAATGGGCGCGGTCGATTGTCTTAGAACTCAATGTATGGGACACATTAAGAAAATCACAGTGACACTGTTCATGAGCAGAGATCTTAAAATGGCTGTGTTGAAAATTTGGTGAAAAATTCCTAAAAATGACTGTTTTACGAGTGTGCATTGCGCAGTTCCTATGCACGCTCATAAGTTTGCAAATTTTCAATATTTTCACACAGATTTTCAACATTGCCATTTTACCACACCTCCTTATGAGCAGTATAGCTGTCATTTTTCACATCCTGCCCAAAACGTGTTTCCGCCCATGTAGCGCATACAATGGCGCAGTCCGTAAGCGAAATCAATGTATGGGACACATTAAGAAAATCACAGTGACACTGTTCATTAGCAGAGGCCTAAAATGGCTATGTTGAAAATTTGGTAAAAGAATTCCTAAAAATGACTGTTTTACAAGCGTGCGTTGCGCAGTTCCTATGCACGCTCGTAAGTTCGCGAATTTTCAATATTTGCGCTCCAATGAGTTCCAAATACCTAAACAGCACATAGAAGCAAGCAACATTCGGCATTGACAAATGCTTGTACTTCTTTGTCACTGATTTTTTTAAGCCATGTCCAAGTGCCAAATACCACTGCAAATACCTGCAAGCAAACGTTCGGCATTGACAAATGCTTATGTATATTGGGGGCTTTGCTCCCCGAACCCCCCACACGGGGGGCTTTGTCCCCGCATCCCCCAAACTAAAGGATTCTAACTCCAGGTCGGAGTTAGTTCGGGGAGGGGGTGCAAGTCGGGGGAAGTAGTTGCCCCCTTCCAGCGGCACTTCTACGGTGGCATGGTGCTGTAGTCGATATCGATGCATGTCGCCATAGAAATGTCGCTGTTAGGGTGGTATACCAAAAGAATGAGTTTCAGAGATCTGAAGGGAGTAAGAGGGGGAGGGAGTGCAAGTGTGGAGGGAACTAAGGTAGGGGTGAGGGCCTATATTGTGCCGTTATCAATTGTTGGCCCTGATTCAACCAATCAGTGCTGAGATTCATTTGTGAGTGAAGGGTATCTTTAAACCACAAGAGGCCCTCATGCACAAGATTTATAAATTTGGTTTTACAATATTTATTATTTTATAAATCATAAAATATTAATATGAATGCCAAAGTATCTCTTCTCTCCTTCAGAGCATTGTGGCTTCTTACCACTCACACTGTGGTCCTCCTACACAAAGGACAGATGTAATGACACCCTTGAAGAGTGCCAAAATGCCTTGGCTTCCATTTTGACATAATATAAGTTAACAGGATCTCCAATGGGTGTCTCTTTTGGTAAAAGACACTCTAAGTGTGAGGTTAGGACAAGAGGAACACAAAGCCCTGCTGAGTGGTTCTGACTGCCTAAATCTCATGAAAAGGACTATATTACACTGTAAGAGACATCCCACTGAGGCAATATTAACTTCTTATAATGTATGGTAGAACACTGTTAACCTTAATGTAACCCCCCCCTGCAAATGGGGGTTCCCAAAAGTCTTCCAGGAGCTTGCTTGAATGCTCCAAGCCTGAATGGTGTTCGGCGTCTAAGTCATTTATCTGTGAGTGCTTTTAGAGCCTCTGGTACTGTCTCTTTAAGAGCTGTCTGCTTGCAGACATAATTAGTTTGTATGGGGGGGACTGTGTGTTTCCCTGCTTGAGTCCCACTCGAGCTGCTGCCAATTCGCCCCAATTTTGCAGTCGCTAAGAGTGCAAAGGGAGCCGATCTGAAAGATGTAACTGTTTTCCAGAAATCATTTAGAGTAATAATGAAAATACAGTTTGTCTAACTTGCTTTCCTTTGTAGTCTGAATTGTTTGCCTAGCCCTCCATTCTAGTTCTGAACTGCTGAACTGGACCAATCAGCGTGGGGGAATCTTTTAAAGTGGAGCTTGCTGCTGGCAAATCAGAACTTGGACTCTTAAGTTGAGTCAGCCACACTGGGACTGTATGGCAGATGCTTCTGGGAATTGTAGTTTGGACTTCGGTGCCTTTTTGCACCAACAGGGGGAGTCTATTGTGAGTGACAGCAAACCAGACCACTGAACTGGGAGGGACTCAAAGGAAATGCCCGGTTTTGTCTACTGGAGAGTCAGTTCAGTTTTGGCAGTGAAGAGACAAGGAGCCCAGTGCTTCTTCGGTGTGTAGTTTTAGCGCGTGAATCGCGTGTAAGGCCCTAAGTTTCGGTCTGCAGCTTGTGCAAGCGCCTGTTTAGACTGAATCTGACCTGTGAAGAGAATCAAGGAGATCTGAAGAGTAGAAACCAGGCTCACCCTGTAGAAGACTGGAGAAATTGCTGAATCGAGCTCGGTCTGTCAGGAACTGAATCTGCTGTGTGTTCTCCCGGGTATTGTGCAGTAATTGCGATCGGGATTGAGAAGCAGCCTGCCTAGTATAGTACTTTCCTTTTACATATAAAGTGTGTGGTGCTTGTGGGGAATTGCATTTCAAATCCCCTGTACAGTGAAGTGAGTGCATGAAGCTGGAAGTAAACCCCAGCTTAATCCAGACTACATCCATCTGCTCTAAATTGCAGTGGGGTCCAGTCACAAGGACCTTGTCCACATGGTCTGCTCCTCCTGGCAATCCAGAACAATCTGCCTTCCATCCAGTTCCCAGCCTTGAGTTTGTGAGTACAAAGCAGGGTAGCTCCCTGCCATCTGTTTACCGAATTGCAAGTGTGTTACCTAATTGGTGTTGTTTTATGTCTTCATGAACTGAGCCACCCGGCTCCGGATTATAATTGGGTATTGTGCATGCATTTTCCATCCTCAGGGCTCCAACCAGCTGCATCAAATAGGCTAGCCTCTTATTGCCTGGATACCCAGTAAGAGTGACATTTGGGACTCTGAAGTATGTGCACAGTACTGTGATTTTCAATGTAGCTAAACTAATTAACCTGATTTCTCCCTGTCCTTGTTATATCCCCCTAAACAAATCAGATCTGTTTGTTTCAGCAAAGTTACACTGCCTGAGGTATTCGTTTATGTTAAAGTATTGTACTGTGGTTTTTGCACTGTATCATCTCATTTTACAGGGGGTCCCTAGAATCCAGCTGACTGAACCAGTCCTAGGGGGTAAGTGTATACTGTGAAGGTAATTCTGATATATTGTGTGGGCCACAAGAGGGAAGAAAGGGGGGTCACAGCGTCCCAGGGGGCTGTGACCAATTTAGTTTAACTATTGCAAACCCTGACCTCTGGGTGGAGGCACTCGCCATTAGACCTAGGCCCCTAAACCTGTTAGTAGTTAAGCAGGCAGGGGAAGTAGCCCTTGGGATAGCGCCACCTAGGGGTTATATTAAGAAATCATTTCCTAAGGTTGTTATACCATCGATGTGACATAGTAATGTTGTTAACCTATCGTTGTTACGTCACATCGATAGGTTGACAATGGGGATTGGTCTGCACATGTGTGCGCCTTTTTCTACACTTGGGAACCGATGGATGCACACAGCGGTAAGGGAAGGACTGAACGGCCCCGGCGGTGACTCCGTTTCAAAAAGTAAGGAGCCATTTTCCCTTTTTCTTGGGACCATACACTATAAAAAACAATGTATGATCCTTCTATCGGCAACCGGTTACTGTTAACCGTCTCAAAGGTTGCCATGGCTCACGAAACCTTTTGAGCTTCACTCTCGAGGTTTACGTGATAGCCCTGGCAACCTCTCGACAGTTAACAGACTGGTTACTGATAGAGGACTATACATGATCCTCTATATAAATTAGTCGAGTTATCTAGAGTGATTTATAATAAGTTTTAACACAGAAACATAGAAACTGATGGCAGATAAGGACCACTTGGCCCACCTAGTCTGTCCATTTTTCCCTACCTATTGCAATACAACAGAGCCTACTGTACTTGATTTCCATCTTTCACCCTCTTTTTCCTACTGCTGTGGTTTCTGTGTGCCAGTCCCATGCATTCTTGAATTCCACTACTGTTTGTGCACCCACCACCTCCGCTGAGAGGTTGTTCCATGCAGCAACCACAATTTCTGTGAAAAAATACTTCCTCACATTACCCCTGAGTCTACCTCCCTCCAGCCTCATATCATGACCCCTTGTTCTTGAACATCTTTTTTTTCTTAAAGATGCTACTACCCTCTTGTACCTTATTTATGTCCTTGAGGTATTTGAAGGTCTCTGTCATTGACTGTTATTGTCCTGGCTGCATGTATTCATTGCTATCTGTTTTGACCTATGCTATTGTAATTTCATTGTACTCATGCTATGTACCTGTCTTTGATTGTTGTACTGTCCTGGGTCGTGCCTGAATATAATCATGGCTAGTGCACCTACCCAGTTAACAAAACTAAATAAATAAATATTCCTCCTCTCTCTCCTGATATGACTTTTGGTGCAGACCCTGCACCATTTTTGTTGCCCTTCTTCAAATTGCCTCTACTCTGTCTATGTCCTTTCGGAGATGCAGCCTCCAGAACTGGACACAGTACTCCAGATTGGGTCGCACCAATAATCTGTACAATTATGTCACCGCCTCCTTTTTTCTGCTGGTGATACCTTTCACTTATACACTGCAGCATCCTACTGGCTCTCCCCACAGCCTTTTGACAATCCTTGGTCACTTTTAGGTCATCAGATATGATTACCCCACTGGTCCCTTTCCTGTTTGGTGGTTATCAGTACCCCCATCATGTACTCCCCGGGTTTCTGTGCCCAAATCATGATTTTACTCTTCTTTGCATTAAATCTTAGCTGCCACACTCCTGACCACTCCTCAAGCCTGCTTAGGTCTCTCTTATTTTTACACCCCGAATGTCAACCCTGCTGCAGATCTTAGTGTAATCTGCAAAGAGACAGACCTTCCCTTCCAGCCCCTTTGCAATGTTACTTATGAAGACATTAAAGAGGATTGGCTCCAGAACTGATCCATGTGGCCCCCTGCTGGTTCCCCTCCTCTCCTCTCCTCTCCTCGGAATGAATTCCATTTACCACCGCCTCCCCCCGTGTTCTATCCCTTAACCAACTGCTCGCCCAGTTTACCACCTTGGGATCCACTCCCAGGCTGCCCAGCCTGTTTACAAGCCTCCTATGTGTAATGGTGTTGAAGGCCTATCTGAAATCCAGGTAGGCTACATTCACTGCCTCTGCCTGATCTAATGCCCTGGTCTCCCAGTCAAAGAAATTGATCAGATTTTTTTTTACATGACCTTCCCACTGTGAATCCATGCTGCCTAGGATCCTGTGATCTGCTAGATTCAAGATATTACCACAATCCTTTCCTTTAGCAGTGATTCCATTCATTTCCCCACCACCGAGGTTAGGCTGAATGGCCTGTAACTGCCAGCCTCCTCCCTGCTCCCACTTTTGTGGAGAGGTACTACATCTGCCCTCCTCCATTCCTCCAGAACCACTCCTGTTTCTTTCGGTTTGTTTAACAGGGTGGTCAGTGGTACTGCAAGCACCTCTCTAAGCTCTTTTAATATTCTTGGCTGTATCCTGTGAGGCCCTGTTGCCTTATCCATTAAGTTTTATTTTTGTTCCAAAAGTTAGATGAAGCTGCTGTCCCCTTGGCTTTGAAGAGGATCACTCCACTCCTAACATTTCTGCACAAGAAATCACTGTACGCAGTATCAGAAGTAGAGCGGCTCTGTGTACTGATTGGCTGAAATTATGTGAATGCTATATAATATACGTAAGACATGCATCTCAAAACACCTATTAACTTTTAGAAAAATAGGAACTGCAAAACAAAAAAAGATCATGGGTACGTCTCCTACTAGCAAAGCAGCTACAACATTTCCTATCAGGTATGAGAAGAAGTACCTTTAGAACTTTAAAGAAAAACAGCAGGCATACATATATACATACAAACATACAAAGAAGCCAGTAGACTTAGGCCTTTTGAGCTATCTAGCCTGCCTGTTGTGCAGGGTTCTCAGCTCAGGCTGTTGTCCCTGTTCCCCCCTCTCCTACCTTTCCATCCCCCCCTTCCATGACCTTTATCTTTCCCCTATATCTATCCAAGCCTCTCTTTGAAGCTGACCACTGTCCTTGATTGGATCACCTCTTCTGGCAGTGCATTCCATTTGCTCACCACCTTTTCTGTGAAAGAAGTGTTTTCTAACCTCCCTCTTAAACACCCCCTCCAATTTTTGGCTGGCCTCCTCGTAATTGTGCTGCAGCTTAGCCTGAAGAGATCCTCCCTCTTCACCTTATTAATCCCTGTCAAGTACCTGAAGGTCTTAATCATGTCTCCCCTCTTCCTCCTGTCCTCCAGGGAGTACATGTTTAGGGCCCTCAGTCTCTCTCCTCATCCGATTTACCCTGCTCCTCCACAGTCATCTTTGTAGCCCTCCTCTGGACCGTCTCCATCAGGCTGATGTCATTTTAAGGTGAGGGATCCAGAAATGCACTGCATACTCCAGATGCGGTCTCACCATCTCACAGTGACCTATACAAGGACAATACCACCTCCTGTTGCCTACTGTTGATCCCCCTGGCTATGCACCCTAACATCCTGTTTGCCTTTGCCACTGCCTTCTTGTACTGCATAGAATGCTTCAGGTCACTAGTTATCATCACTCACAAATCATTCTCCTCCTCTGTGCGAGATACATGGACCCTCCCAGGTAATACTCTGTCCTGTTTTTTTTTTGGCTCCAATGTGTGTAACTTTGCACTTCTTGGCATCAAAGCTCAGTTTTCAGATCCCGGACTACTTTTCAAATCTTCTTTGGTCCTCTTTAAGGTCCTATATCCCCTCAGCTGAGTCCACCCTCCTGCAGAGCTTGGTGTCATCCATGAACAGACACATTTTGCCCTTGATGCCATCCCCAGTGTCATTAATGAAAACGCTGAATAGCAACAGCACTAGCACTGAGCCCTGCGGGATGCCACTTGTGATCGCCCTGGTGCTAGACAACTCTCCCCCCCCCATCACCTTCTGGGTCCTGTTCCCCAGCCAGTTTTCCACCCATCTAACCATCTTCTCTCCTATTCCGAGGTCCTCCAACTTTCTGATCAGGCTCCTGCAGGGTACAGAGTCACAGGCCTTGCTGAAATCAAGGTAAATGAGGTCCACTGCTTGGCCCTTGTCCACTGTTTTGGTTACCCCGTCAATAAGTCAATCAGATTCAATTGACAGGACTGCCCTCCCTTAAATCCATGCTGCCTTACATCCTGAAGACCATGTGTCGTTCCTTCAGTATGGTCTCCATAATTTGCACACTATCAAAGTGAGACTGACTGGTCTGTAGTTCTCGGGTTCGTCCCTGGGGCCGCTCTTCACCACATGTGCCATTCTCCAGTCCTGAGGTATCACACCTGACTCCAGTAAACAACTGAATAGGTCCACCAGTGGCTGTGCATGCTTCCTGCCAGTTCCCCCAGCACCCTAGGGAGCACTCCATCTGGGCCTAGTGATTTGTCTATCCTCAATGCTAGCAACCCTTTCTTCACTCTTCCCCCTTCTATTGCCCCATCTGTCTTCCTCTCCCCTTCAGTCCCCTTTTCCTCCTTGCTGACACTGATCCATCTTTCTCCTCAGTGAAGACAGATCAGAAGTATTCATTCATTCATTAGCTCTGCCTTGTCCCTATTTTCCTCCTCCCACCCATCTCCTTGTCTTAGTCTAACTGTCCCATCTTTCTTGTCTCTTTTCTCACTTACGTAGTGGAAGAAATCCTTCTCCTCTTTCTGAATACCCTCCTCCACTTGCAGTTCCTTCTGCGCCTTGGCTCTCCAAACCACACTTACTTTCTCCCTTGCCAGCCCTAGATATTTTCTCCTGTCCTCCTCTCTCTTGGTCTTCTTGAATTTCCTATAGGCCAGCCTCTTATTCCTCACTACCTGGACTACCACAGAGCTGTACCAGATGGATGTTTCAACCTTTAAGTTCTTCCTCTTTTATCTAGCACACTCCTTCACTGCAGCCCTTAAGTCTTCCTTGATAAGAGCCCATTTTTGGTCCACCTCCATAGTCACTGTAATTTTTATTAGCTGTCTTTTTAGTACTTCTCCCATCCTCCTAAAGTCCACCTTCCTAATGTCCAAGATTTTTGTCCTAGTGGGGCCACTTTCCCTGCCCATGTCCAGCCGGAACCACACCAAGCAATGATCATAGGAGCCAGGTTTGTAAAATTTTTAGTGGGGCCCAGGGGTCAGGGGTCAAGGCCCCAGCCCACTGGGTCAGGGGTCAAGACCCCACCCCCTGGGTCAGGGGTCAAGGGTCACAGGTGAACCATTGGGCTGTAGGGCCTTGGAGAGTCGAGGAAGGATAGATATTGAGCAGTAATTTGTAGAGTTGGTCCTGTCACCACTTTTGTAAACAGGACAGGGTTCGACAAATTTCAAAATGGCATGCTAGTCCAGGACAACTGGCCTTCTCAAAAATGGTAGTCCACAAGTTCCGAGTGGTAGTCCAGTACATTTCTATGAAAATTTAAAAACAAATTATTGAGAAGTAAATTAAATGGTGTGACAACAGTTGATTGTACTATCATTTCATAGGATAGGATGTAGAGCTGTAGAAAAACTTCTTAAATCTGGAAAAACAATGTTTATTACTATTTTAATCTGTTCATACAGGGTAAGGACACAGTCTGAAGTCTGTATTAGAATAGACTGGAGAAATGTTACAAAATTAGTAGAACCAGAAGACTGTGTTGGTCTCTTAAAAGAGGGTGCTGCTGCTGACGAGAGATAAGTGACTTTGTTTACTCTTCTTCTGCATGTTGGACACTTTATGTTTGGTCTTACTAATAAACTTATTTTGTAACATTATAAACACTGTGCGATGTGTGTCTTTTCTCACTGGTGGGTCACTGCAGTGGGAGTTGGGAGCGGATATAGATACTTGGTTGTTATGCTTTCCATGCACGGAAGAACAGGAAGGCAAGGCAATGGAATATGGATGAGCTGACTGGGAAGAAATATCAAGTGAATCACTGACAAAGATAGTGTAGCTGGAATGTACTGCTTGATACCGAGAGAGAGAGAGAGAGAGAGAGAGAGAGTTATTCTGTTTACTTCTGTTCTTTTTTTCCTTTTTGTACCACAGAGTGGCAAAAACACCAACATCCCCTCCCTCTCCCCTGTCATTCAGTACTGTTATGGTGGTTTGGTCTTTGTTAGTTTTTTTCTCCCTTAGGCATGGTGAATGCACTTTTCACCTCTGTTTTTTATGTTTGCTTGCACGCATGTGCAAGAAACATAGTGCCATCATCTGAGTTTTTCAGAGGTGTGTCAGCATCTTCCAATTCAGTCAGTGTGTTTGCAGGCGTGGTCACAGTTCTCCAATCACTGCTGGAGCTGTCTATGACAGCAGTTGAAAATGCAGTGGCATACAGTTGAAAGAGGGAGCTACGCTTCAGTGAGCAGCTCCTCCCCCCACCACACACACACACACAGATCAACTGTGTCAGTTGCCTGATAGGATGGTGTAGTCTTGTCTAGCTTAGAGAGACAAGCCACACATCATTACTTTAATAAACTGTTCCCTGCCAAAGCAGGACCACCAAAATGTGTGGGTGCCTAACAGTCCTTACACACGCCAGCTCTACAAAGCACACCTTCATGGACTTCATGGGTTCTAATCCTCCAGAAAAAAAATACCTCAGCATTTGATGTGAAAACTCAGACTTTGTTGTATGTGTAATTCCAAGCGTTTTCTCTTACTAGACTCTGTCAATGTGAACTCCCCACTGCTAAAACCTATGCAAACGAACTTGAGTGTACTGTACTACCTGTAGGGCTTACTGTCTACCACTTTGTTCACCCCCCATGTACCTGTACCATTTCACATCCTCCCTTGCCTTAGTCCAGCTGTGCTACATCAACCTGAAGCTCTGGTAGGGCTTACTGTCTACCACTTTGTTCACCCCCCCATATATTGCTGTGCTACATCAGCCCTAAAGCTCTGGTAGGGCTTACTGTCTACCACTTTGTTCACCCCCATGTACCTGCACCATTTCACATCCTCCCTTGATCTACAAGTGAGTGGATCCTCATTCATACGTCAAGCATATGCACGTACAAAAAAAAAGGTTTTCAAAATTAAGATACATTTATTATGTTTGTTATGTTTGCTTGCACGCATGTGCAAGATACACAGTGCCATCATCCGAGATTTCGGAGGTATGTCACCGGCTCTTCCGATTCAATCAGCGTGTTGGCAGGGGCGGCCCCTGTAAGCCAATGCATGATGGAGCTGTCTATGACAAGCTCCAAAATGCAGTGGCATACAGTTCAAAGGGAGAGCTACGCTTCAGTGAGCAGCGATAAGATATCGCTTGCTCATGCGCAGCTCCCCCCCCACACACATGCAGGCATGCGCTTCGCACACACGCACATGATTGTACAGCCGACGGGTGCTCAATCGACCGGGCTGTGTTGTGCCCCTGCCCCCAAAAGTTTTCAAATGCCAACACGCTGGGTGCCCACCCCAGCGTGGCAACTCATGATATAGCCGGGGTGCCCAATCCCCATCGGCTCTACTGTCCTCACCCCCGAGTAGTGGGTGCCACGCTGGAGCCCACCCAGCGTGCGCAATCGATGCTTTGGGCAACGGGGTGCCTAATCCTCATCGACTGAATGCCCCAATTGAGCTCCTTGTGCCATGCTGGGGAGCCCACCTCAGCATGGCAAATGTCCCGTGGTCGCCATTGGAAACAAAAGAACACCTGTAAAGAAAAACGGTCCCATCGAGTCTCCTGGCCCCGTCCCCACAACCCGCACCCACCCACGCGACTCTGCTCTCCCATCACCCCCATCACCCCATACTTACTCTCCGACCTCGGCGCGATGATCTTCAGTGGACCGGGAACACGTCTGCACTCTTCAAAACCGACCGCGAACTGAGGAAATGCCGGTAAGCTGTATAATGGGCTAGATAGGGTTTTCAATTTTGTTGCATATCTCAGGCATTTTTTGGAATTTTTGCACCAAATTTTCAACTTGGGGTTTTTGGGACCCCTTTTCATGACTGATGTCACTGTCATGGCATTATTCGAGCCTGAAGGGTGATTTCGTAGTCACTGCGCGAAATCACCTTTTGGGACTGATTAATGAAATGACACTGCCAGTGTTCATAAGGTGGGCTCTCAAGAAGCCTATTTTGAAAATTTGGTGGAAAAATTTCACAAATGACTGTTTTACAAGTGTGTGTTGCGCAGTTCCTACGCACGCTCGTAAGTTCACAAATTTTCAATATTTTCACTGCAGATTTTCAACATTGCCATTTTACCACACCTTCTTATAAGCAGTACAGCTGTCATTTTTCACATCTCACCCAAAACGTGTTTCCGCCCATGTAGCGCACAATGGCGCAGTCGGTCTGCTAAATCAATGTACGGGACAAATTAAGAAAATCACAGTGACACTGTTCATGAGCAGAGGTCTTAAATGGCTATGTTGAAAATTTGGTGAAAAATTCCAAAAATGACTGTTTTACGGCGTGCGTTGTGCAGTGTCCCTACGTGACGTCAGAAGTTCGCAAATTTTCAATATTTGCACTCCAGATTTTAACATTGCCATTTTACCACATCTCCTTATGAACAGTACAGCTGTCATTTTTCACATCTTGCCCAAAATGTGTTTCCGCTATGTACCACAGTACAGTGGCGCAGTCGATGTGCTAAATCAATGTATGGACACATTAAGAAAATCACAGTGACACTGTTCATGAGCAGAGATCTTAAAATGGCTGTGTTGAAAATTTGGTGAAAACATTCCTAAAATGACTGTTTAACGAAGCGTATGCTATGCAGGTTCCTATGCATGCTCATAAGTTTGCAAATGTAATATTTTCATCCAGATTTTCAACATTGCCATTTTATTACACCTCATGAACAGTACAGCTGCCATTTTTCATATGCTGCCCAAAATGTGTTTTTGCAGTAGCGCACAATGGTGCTGTTGGTGTGTGAAAGCAATGTTTGGGACAGATTAAGAAAATCATAGTTACACTGTTCATGAGCAGAAGTCTTAAAATGGCTATGTTGAAAATTTGGTGACAAAAGTCCATAAAATGACTGTGTTACGAGTGAGCATTGCGCAGTTTCCACGCACCCTCATAAGTTCATGACTCTGTAATATTTTAAGTCCAGATTTTCACCAGTGGCATTTTTCCACACTGCCTTATTTACAGTACAGCTGTCATTTTTCACAACATGGCCAAAGCGTGTTTTCACACTTTCAGCGCAGAGATGCGTGGTCGCTGTGGGAAATTATTGTTCGGGACAGATAAAGAAAATCACAGTGACACTGTTCTTGATCGGAGGCACCAAAATGCCTGAGTTGACAATCTGCTGTAAAAAAATCTCCAACCTAATTATATTACGGGTATGCGTTGCACAGTTTCTATGTACGCTCATGACTTCACCATTTTTTTAAATATTTTTACTGCAGATTTACAACATTGCCATTTTTACTCCTCCCCATGAACAGTACAGCTGTCATTTCTTACATCCTGTTCAGAATGTTTTTGCACCTGTAGTGCTAAATGCTGTAGTCGCTGTGCATAAGCAGCTTTCGGCTAAGAAGCTTATATTCCCTCTTCATGAGGTGGGGATCATAAAAAAACCATGTTGAACATTTGGAGTGAAAATACCAACGAATGCCTGAGGTATTAGGGTTTCCAACCATAACGCCCAACCCTGTAGAGAATGACAAGTATCAGGGGTGTGACTTGGGATTCTTGCCTGTAATGCTCATGCCATTCCACACCCTGCAGCCAGTGAGAAGCACTGAGGTATGCCTTGGTCTCTTCGGCCCCAAAGCTCACCCATTCTCCTATATCGCACTCATCCTACTGTATTTCCTAATGGAATGGCATGCGATAAGGACCAAAGACCTAAGGAACACCGTGACACTTGCCAGTGTCTGCAGGGTTGGGTGTACTGAAATGGCGTGGCCGTTATGCCTGATGACCCAAAGGCACACCCCAATGCCTGTCACTCTCTGCAAGGTGGTGGTGGGGTTGGCTTCAGTTCAATACTTTACTGCCATTACTATTATGCAGCTCTGTAACTTCTACATTATCACTGCTAATGCCAGCAAGCAAACATTCGGCATTGACAAATGCTTGTTTACTGATGGATCAAAAAAAAATCCTCAGTACTGGATGGTCTGGTTGTCTCAGTCACTGGTCTGGTCTTTCTTGTCTAGTCATTTTTTCCCCTTAAGCGAAAAATACATCAAGTTCAGTTTGCCTTTTTGCCAACTTTACTTCTCGCAGGCAGATCTTAAGAGCAGGTGCCAGCCACAACAAAACCCCAAACATAAAACCTTGCTTGCTTTATTGTCCCTTCTAACCTTCCCCTCTGTAGTAGTACAGTAGAAGTCAGCTAGGTGTCTTTATTGGTACACTAAGGCCCTGTACATACTGGGGATCTTAAATCGTTAGGCGCCCTGTAACGATTTAAAATTGGGGAACATGGTTCACGTCCACACTGGTAATGTTACCGAACCATGTTTCAAAACTGTGTTTAAACCCTGATACAGTCAGGGTTTTAGCACGGTTTTGAAAATGGTTTCAGTGAGAAATGTTTTCACTTACCAGTGTGTATGGGTGTACTATCCGTGTTCCTGCAGTGATCCTCCTGGTGCTACGATGCAGCATTTGATCTGTGACTATGTTTAACTGACAGTACAAGTTAAACACGCTTTCATTTCGGGGGGTGAGAACAGGCACAGAACTGTGTTATGACACGGCCCTGACTAGTGTGGATGTGGCAGTACGGTAAGCCCTGTAACGGTTTAAAAAACGTTAACAAATTTTAATTGCAAGCTTGAACAGGGCCTGACACAGGCACAGAACATGTTGGTTGGGCAATTTGCCTTCCTCTACTTTGCTTGCTCAGTTGCCACTGGAGTGCTGTCTGTTGCTCACAACCTGCAGCAAACTGTGCCCAACCAACAATTTGAATCAGTGCTGCTCACTAATCTTCAAGTCACACACAGATTCCTTTCCTTCCCTGGCCTTCACTCTGTCTGGCTTCCTCAGCTTTTTGTTTTAGTAGTATTTTTATTTCCCCTCTTTATTTCATTCTCCTGTTTATTTTTTTGAGGGAGTATAGAATTATCTTGATCAGACAGCAAGTCTTCTGCCTGCAGTGCCCGTCCTCGATCTGAGTGATCGTTGTCCAATCCTGCCTATCTTGGGTCATCTAAAACAAGTTTGTTTTTTTATCCCTTAAGTTCTTTTTTCACCCCTTTTTCTTTTTTTGTTTGCTTACAACAGGTCTCAGTTTGTATGAACTACAGCTGGTTACTATTTTATAAACTAGATGATCTCACTGATCAAGTCTCCTGTCTCTCCATCCTTCCTCTCCCCCCGGCTCACCACCACATAGTCACCCGTCTCCTCCCTATTGCTCTCTCAACCCACACTGGCCCCCTTTGAGTCCCCCTTCCCCAATATTTGCTCCCAAATGTGACCAGGGCAGAGACTGACAACTCCAAAAATGAAATGCTACGTTTCAGTTAAAATCTGATTTCCCTTTCTCCGATGTTCAGTGTTCTTGCTAATCACCATCCACTCCTCTATGCAGTCAAACTCCAAGTGCACCACCACTGTTAGTACAACCCTCCTCCCCACTTCACTGCCATGGCCAGAAAGTTCTCCTTGCATTGTCAGATCACACCATTGGTGGTAGGACCTGACAATCATTCTGTTCTGTCAATCTGTACCTCCGAGGATTCCTTTCTTTTCAGCTGCCCTCTACACTCGCTCCTGATGGTACTGCTCACTCGCCACCCAGTCCTGGCACACTGGCGAGGTGCCCACTGCCTGGAAATGCCTGAGACAGTGCCACCTACTGATTCAGCAGCTGCCGGCGTGGCATTCATGATTCACACAGAGGACAAGGGACTGTCTCTGTGCTTTACTCCCCATGCTGGCAAAGCCACAAATCTGCAGTGAGGTACTTTTTTTCTCCTCAGGCAGAACTTGTCTGGGACTACTGGGGACATGAAAAATTCTTGTCCCTGCATAAAATCTGATAGCCTGGGATTTCAGGCTATTGGGCCATCGGATTTGTCAAACCCTGAAACAGGGGTAACCTTCCAGAAGGATTACAAGGTGAGAAGGACAGGTGAATTGGGGGTGAAGGAGCAAAATAAGAGCAAGAAGAGAGCTGCCACAATGAAGGTTATGCAGGAAAAGACCCACTGGGGGCGGGGGGGGGGCAGAAGACGAGAACAAGGTGAGGAAACTGATGAGAGAGAGAGAGAGAGAGAGGAGGAAGTGGCAGTGGAGGGGTAAAGGAAGAGGGTATGAAAAGAGTGTGGGGATTGTGGACAGGAAAGGGATGAAGGGAGTGCTGTAAGTGGAATAGTACTTACACAAATTACATCTGTAAGCAGCACAGCCCAGCCCCCATGGAGAGGTTAACCCTGTTTACCCTGAGCGGTCAGTCTGCTACATTAAAATGTAACCCCTAGATGGCGCTATCCCAGGGGCTACTACCCCTGCCTGATTTGCCACTAACAGGTTGAGGGGCCTGGATCCAATGGCGGGTGCCTCCACCCAGAGGTCAGGGTTTGCAATAGTTAAACTTACTTGGTCACAGCCCTCTGGGACACTGCAACCCCCCTTTCTTCCCACTAGTGGCCCACACAATATATCAGAATTACCTTCACAGTATACACTTACCCTCAGGGCTGGTTCAGGCACTGGGACCTCCCAAATAAGATACAGTGCAACAATCACAGTACAATACTTTAACATAGACAAATACCTCAGGCAGTATAACTTGCTGAAACAAGCAGCTCTGATTTATTTAGGAGAATGTAACAAGGATGGGGGAAATCAGGTTAATTAGCTTATCACTTTACTCATCTACCTATGGCTCTGTGACAGGCCTATCCCTACCAGTTACTGTCCCTGGGCCCAAGCCCTAGTGGCTAGTCCAAACCGTGGCAGCTGGTAGGGCCCTTTCGCAGAGAAAGAAAAAATTAGTTTAAACAGTCAGCAGTACAGTGATTCCATTTGGATTTAATGTGGCACCAACAGGGAGCGAATTCTGAATTAGTACTCACACCTCCAAACAAGATAGGTCCTTTCAATGTCAGCAGGGCTACTCTTGAGCTCCACGAGACTCTCACACATTTATATGGCAAACAGGCTGCTTGCTTCTATCCCGACACGCATTACTGCACAATACCCGGGAGAACACACAGCAGATCTAGTTCCTGACAGACCGAAAGTGCAATTCAGCACATTCTCCAGTCTTCATAGGTGAGCCTGGTTTCTACTCTTCAGATATCCTTGATTCTCTTCACAGGACAGATTCAGTCCTAACAAGCAGTTACACAAGCTGCAGACCGGAACTCTGGGCCTTACACACGCTTCCGACTAAAACTGCACACTGAAAAAGCACAGGGCTCCTTCCCTTCACTGCCAGAGCTCAACTGAAACTCCAGCAGACAAACCGGCACTTCCTTTGAGTTCCTCCCAGTTCTTGGCTGGATTGGCTGTCACTACAAAGACTGCCCCTTGTTGGTCCAAAAGGGCCAAGTCTAAACTACATCTCCCAGAGTCACTGCCCATACAATCCTTCTTGTGGCTGGCTCAGATTAGCAGTCCAAGTTCTGATTCGGCCCAAGGCACCATTTTAGAGCTACCTTATCCCACACTGATTGGTCCAGTTCAGCAGTTCAAAACTAGAATGGGAACTAGGCAAACACAGTTCTGATGCAAAGAAAGCAGGTTAGACAAACTGTATTTTCACTATTACCTAAATGATTTCTGGCAAACAGTTACATCTTTCAGATAGGTTCCCTTTGCACTCCTAGTGGCTGCAAAATGGAGTGAATTGGCAGCAGTTCGAGTGGTACTCAAGTAGAGAAACACACAGTCCCCCCATACAAACGAATTATGTCTGCAAGCAGACAGCTCTTAAAGAGACAGTATCAGAGGCTCTAAAAACACTCACTGATAAATGGCTTAAACGCCAAACACCATTCAGGCTTGGAGCATTCAAGCAAGCTCCTGGAAGTCTTTTGGGAACCCCCATTTGCAGGGGGAGTTGCAAAAAAAAAAGCAACATTATTTTTGTCTCTCTTGTAAATAGGATCTCAGTCCACACCACTAAAATCTCAGTACTACTGTACACAGGATCTTAGTCCATACCAGTCCCCTACCAGTACTGTATCTCACATAGGATTTTATTCAGTCCACACCAGTAAAGCCCCAATACCTTACACAGGGTTTCATGCAGTACACATCAGCAAAGCCCCACTACCTAATAACAGAAGATTTCAATCCACAATGTACCCTGTTGTTAGAAGACCCGGCACCCTGATGGCAGGAGTTCAGCAGCAGCAGCACGAAGATGAACAATAGCACCAGTGTCCCAGACATCATCACCATTACAGTACTCTCGTAGCCTGCAATCCTCATGATCTCCCCCCCACCCCCACATACACTTTGGTTCCTGATGACATCCTCCAAGCCTTGACCACTGATCCATGACTGGGGGCCACTCGTCCAATGCCTTGCAAGCTCAATCATCATCCCCCTTAACCCATGGTGAGCACCACAGTCTCACTAAGAGACTGAGTAAGCATACGCCCAGGAGATACGGGACATGACCCAGGGCCTGCTTCTCCCACTGAATACAAACCTTTTTTTTTTTTGATTGGGGAGCCAGTAGTCCAGTGCCTGGCTGATCCTTTCTCCTCCTCCCAAACTCCCAGCACGTGAACCAGTCCCATTGATGAACTGGGTAAGCACACATCAGGGAGGGAGGGAGGGAGAACAGATGTGGGCGGTGGAATCAGAAACCATCAGCACCATCTGCCTGCTCAGTCTGTTGATGAAAGTCTGGCCCACTTTGTGGGTAATGGAGGAGAGACTGAAGTAGCTGGCTGTTGGATTGCTGTGCCCCTAAATCACTGATCTGGTGTTGGTGGGGGCTCTGCCTTTTTTTTAATATAATTTAGTTTTTATTGAACTTTTGAGGTTAAACAGAATACACAGTTTATCATCCCATAACTATTATCTTTTACAGTATGTTTACTTAACACTCACAAAAAAGGTATGTGGGGATTTTGAAGTGGTGGGCCAAATGAAGGGGGAATATATTTGTTCTGCTGCAGTGGTGACATCATTATGTTGTTCTGCTGCAGTAGTGATGTCACTACTGCAGCAGCACAACTTGAAATGCTGGCATATTGTTGCTTTCTTCTATTTAATTCTCTGGTGACAGTATTCTAGAACCTCTAGAGACTTCACAAGTCAGTTTCATTACGAAAGAGAAAAAAAAAACACTACACATATTTTACATACTACCACTATACACTATAAAAAGTACAGAATGAACAACTTTATGCACAACCTGTGTGTTCTGTCACCTCAGGGGTTCCGATTCCCATGGACCTCTTGACCTTTGCTCTCGAGGTCAGAGGGAATTAGAACCCCTCTATGACAGAACACACTGGTTGTGCATAGT
This sequence comes from Neoceratodus forsteri, assembly GCA_016271365.2. NCBI lineage: Eukaryota > Metazoa > Chordata > Ceratodontiformes > Ceratodontidae > Neoceratodus > Neoceratodus forsteri. The sequence continues at coordinate 666,458,471 of CM057453.1, forward strand.
TGCCCAGCCAGTATTCTCTATGCCATCTCCTGGCATGATGCAGAGAGCCAGGTTTTCAAGAGAAGTCTTTTAGAGCAGTATTTCCTCCCCTCCTCCAATCATGATCACACTTTCCCAGTCACCAATTTATACATTAATATATTAACAAGCATTTGTCAATGCCGAATGTTGGCTTGCTGGCATTGGCAGTGGTTGTGTAGAAGTTACAGAGCAGCGTAATAGGAATGGCAGTGAAGTACTCGAACTGAAGCCCACCACCACCACTGTAGAGAGTGACAGGCATTGGGGTGTGCCTTTGGAATAGCCAGGCATAACGGCACACCATTTCACCACACCCTACCCTGCAGACACTGACAAGTGTCAAGGTGTTCCTTGGGGTCTTTTGATTCTTATGTGCACTCCTCCCATTCCATTAGGAAATACCGTGAGATGGGTGAGATATAGGAGAATGGGGTGAACTTTTGGGTCAAGAGTCCAAGGCATACCTCGATGCCTTCTCACTGGCTGCAGGGGTGTGGAACGGTATGAGCATTACAGGCAAGAATATCAAGTCACACCCCTGATGCCTGTCATTCTTCATAGGGTTGGGCATTATGGTTGGAAACCCTACTTTTCAGGCATTCAAGCTGGTATTTTCTACCCAAATTTTCAACATGGTTTTTTGTGACCCCACCCATGAACAGTGGAAATATCAGTTTGTTAGCTGAAAGCTGCTTATGCACAGCATCCACGGCATTTAGCACTACAGGTGTAAAAACATTCTAACAGGATGTAAAATGACAGCTGTACTGTTCATGGGGAGGTATAAAAATGGCAATGTTGCAAATCTGCAGTAAAAATATTAAAACTGGCAAAGTCACGAGCGCATAGAAAACTGTGCAACGACACCGTAATATAATTAGGTTGGGGATTTTTACAGCAGATTGTCAAGTCAGGCATTTGGTGCTCTGATCATGAACAGTGTCCTGTGATTTTTCTATCTGTCCTGAACAATGATTTCCACAGCGACCACGATCTCTGCGCTGAAAGTGTGAAAACACACTTCGCCATTGAGAAAAATGACAGCTGTACTGTTCATAAGTGAAGTGTGGAAAATGTCACTGGTGAAAATCTGGACTGAAAATATTACAAAGTCATGAACTTAATGATGGTGTGGAAACTGCACAATGCTCACCGTAACACAGTCATTTTATGGACTTTGTCACCAAATTTTCAACATAGCCATTTTAAGACCTCTGCTCATGAACAGTGTGACTGTTTTTCATAATCTGTCCCAAACATTGTTTCGCACACCAACAGCACCATTGTGCGCTATGTGCGAAAACACATTTTGGGCGCATATGAAAATGGCAGCTGTACTGTTCAAAACGTAGTGTATTAAAATGGCAATGTTGAAAATCTGAGTGAAAATATTAATTACAAAACTTCACGTAGCATGCATAGAATCTACGTAATGCATGCTCATAAAAAGTCATTTTTTTTTGAATTTTTTCAAAATTTTCAACATAGCCATTTAAGACCTCTGCTCATGAACAGTGTCACTGTGATTTTCTTAATTTGTCCCAGACATTGATTTGACACCGACTGCGCCATTAGGCGCTACATGGACGGAAACACATTTTGGGTGAGATGTGAAATAACAGCTATACAACTCATAAGAAGGTGTGGTAAATGGCATTGTTGAAAATCTGGGTGAAAATATTGAAAATTTATGAACTTACTGACGTAGGCATGGGAACTGCACAACGCATCGTTCATAAAACAGTCATTTTTTGAATTTTCTCACCAAATTTTCAACATAGCCATTTTAAGACCTGTGCTCATGAACAGTGTCACTATGATTTTCTTAATTTGTCCTGTACATTGATTTAGACACTGACTGCGCCATTGTGCGCTATATGGGTGGAAACACATTTTGAGTGAGATGTGAAAAGGACAGCTATACCACCTATAAGAAGGTGTGGTAAAATGGTAATGTTGAAAATCTGGGTGAAAATATTAGAAAATTCACGAACTTACGAGACCTGCGTAGGAACTGTAGCAACGCTCATAAAACAGTCATTTTTGGAATTTTTCTGCTAAATTTTCAAAATAGGCTTCTTGAGAGCCCACCTTATGAACACTGGCAGTGTCATTTCATTAATCAGTTCTGAAAGGTAATTTCACACAGTGACTGCTAAATCACCCTTCGGGCTCGAATAACGCCATGACAGTGACAGCACTCGTGAGAAGGGGTCCCAAAAACCCCATGTTGAAAATTTGGTGCAGAAATTCCAAAAAATGCCTGAGATATGCAACAAAGTTGAAAAAACCCTTTCTTGCCCATTATACAGCTTACCCGCATTTCCTCAGTTCACGGTCGGCTTTGAAGAGTGCAGACATGCTCCCAGTGTACCGCAGATCGTCGCGCCAGACTCGAGGTAAGTATGGGGTGAAGGGGTGTGGGAGGCAGGGTGCTCAATGGGTGGGTCGCGGGTTATGGGGAGGGCAGGGAGAAGCGCCCGTGGGACGTTTTAATTTACAGGTTTTTTTAAATTGACGACGGACATTTGCCACTCGGGTGGGCTCCAAGCTGTGATACAGAAGAATGGCTGGTGGGGGCATGGAGCCGGCGGGAGTTGGGCACCCCTGTCGGCAATGGCATCGGTGCCATGCTGGGTTGGGCTCCCAGCGTGGCACCCTGTACTCGGGGGGACAGTGGAGCCGAGGGGATTGGGCACCCCCATCGGCAATGGTATCGGTGCCATGCTGGGGTGGGCTCAGCGTGGCACTCCTGCTACTGAGGGGAGCGGCACATTATGTAAAGTGGATGTAACTTGTAAACAAAGTGTGGCTGCATGACAAGCTTGTCTCTGATTGCAGTGGCACTCTTGTTTAGAAGTCTGTCCACTTGCATACTGTTGCTGTCACGTTAGCATGTTAGCTTAATGGGGAATGAGGGACGCACCTACTGAAGTGCCCTGCATTCTCCCAGCAGCAGCCGCGCCTCCAAATCTCCACTCTTCCAATATGTTGACTGCCGCGCAAGCCAACATAATAAAATGGTCAGGAAGAAAAAATTACTCACCTTAGTAATATTGTTTCTTCTAATGGAGTCTTGCTGTATTCTGACTGTAGCAGTGAGTCCCAACCTTCGAACTGCCCCGGAGATGAAAGAGTTAACTTTCCATGCCAGGCATAGAACGCTGAGCTTGAGCTCGGTTGAGACTCTGTCTGTTGCTGTTTAAACTCAAACCATCAGATCTTTATGAGCAAACTCACTAAGGTCCTGTGGAAGCGTAAAGCCTACACTAGCCAACTAGCTACTAAACATAAAAAACACATTTTTGGTCCCAAACAAAGACTCAAGTCAGGAGACCCAAAAAATGAAAAACACAACACCAATTCACCCAAGAAAGGGGGTGAAAAACAACAAGGTGGGCATCTACTGAGTGCCAACACTGCCACTGCCCACCCACATCCCAAAACAGAGACTCTGAGAGGGGCAGGCAGGGGGGAGGTCAGAATACAGGTAGACTCCATTAGAAGAAACAACATTACTAAGGTGAGTAATTTTTTCTTCAAACAACATGAAGTCTTGCTATATTCTGATATATGCAGACTACAAAGCAGTACCTCCATGGAGGAGGGACAGAATCTACTTAGGAAATAGGCTCTGAAGCACAGCTGTGCCAAACCGAGCATCACTCCTAGCCTGGATATCCAGGGAGTAATGCTTGGTAAAAGTGTGAACTGTTTTCCAGGTAGCTGCTTGACAGATCTCTAGAATAGGGATATCCCTGGCGGCAGCCAGGAAGCAGATGTACCTCTGGTAGAGTGAGCCCTCAGGCCTGAGGTGGAACCTTACCCATTTTCATAACAAATTGGATACAAGAGACAATCCACCTGGCAATGGATCTTTTATTGGTTTCCTTTACCAACCTCTGTAATTGAGGAACAGTTGGAGGAGTCAAACCTGTGACGCTTGTGCGTTCTATGTAGTAGCTAAGGGCTCTTTTCACATCTAATCTGTGGAGCCTCCTCTGGCCAGAGGAGGAGTGGTCAGTGAAGTACAGGAAGAGACATAGATTGATTAAGGTGAAATCTGAAACCACCTTAGGCAAGAATTTCCTGTTAGTCCTGAGGACCACCTTATTCTATGAAAGGAGATAAAATCAGGCTCCACTGACAAAGCTTGTAACTCACTCTATGCTGCCTGGCAGAGGTGATGGCTACCAGAAACAAAGTTTTCCAAGTCAAGTACTTGAGCTCTGCTGAAGACAAAGGCTGAAAAGGGGGTTGCATAAGCTGAGCAATGCAAACATTAAGGTCCTAAGCAGGGGCAGGGTCCCTGAAAAGAGGGTTGGTGTGAAGCAATCCCTTGAAAAACTTGAAGAATACAGGGTGAGCTGAAAGAGAAGAGGGCTTACCTGCTGAGATAAAAGCAGAAACAGCTGCCAGATGCATCTTCAGTGTAGCTGGTCTAAGCCCAAAGCTATTTAAATGGACCATATATTCATGGACTGTGGGCAGATCAGCAGACTCTAGGGAAGTATGCTTCCCAGAGCACCATATGGAAAATCTTTTCCACTTGGAATTATAAGTAGCCCTGGTGGAAGGTTTCCTAGAAGCCTTCAGAATGTCCATTACACCTGGGAGGTGTGTAAATCAGCAACTCTAACTGTTCAAGAGCCAGGCTTGAGATTGAGAGATTTGAGATTCGGGTACCAAACCCTCCCCTGAGCACAGATTAACAGACTGTGACTCCTGGGAAGACACAGGGGAAGATGGACTGCTAAGGACAGTAGGAGTGGATACCAAGGCTCTCTGGCCCAGTCTGGAGCAATCAGGATCATCTTGCAGGGTTGAGATCTGATTTTGACTAGCACTTTGAACAGGAGAGCGAAGGGAGGGGGAAGCATAGAGGAACTTCCCTTCCCAACTGAGAACTAAGGCATCCAGGGGGACTGAGCCCAACACTGGGGGCCTGCAGCAAAAAAGGGGAACTTAGTGATTGTCTGGGGCTGCAAAAAGATCTATCTGCGGGGTGCCCCATCTGGAAAATATCACCTCCAAGACCAGGGGATCCAGTGACCATTCGTGATGGCCCTGGGATATTCTGCTGACAGCATCTGCCAGGACATTGTCCTTGCCTGAAAGGTGAACTGCTGTGAGGGAGGTGTTCAGGGAATAAGCCAGAGACCACAACTTCATTGCTTCTGTGCATAAGGCCGTAGACCAAGTGCCTCGTTGCTTGTTGATGTACCACATTGTGGTGGTATTGTCTGTTCTGACCTGGATAACTTTGCTCTGAACAGATTTGGAAAAGGCTTGAAGTGCTAGAAACACTGCTCTGAGTTCCAACAGATTGATGTGAAGCAGAGATTCCTGAGGGGACCACAACCCCTGGGTGGTCAGGTTGCCCAAGTGAGCCCCCCAACCCAGGAGGGAGGCATCAGTAGTAAGGATTAAAGAGTGAGACTGAGTGACAAAGGGGACTCCTTGTCTCAGATTGTTCTGATCCTGCCACCACTGTAGGGCCTGGATCAGGGTTCGAGTCACTGGGATCAATTTGGTCAGAGAGTCCTTCTTTTGAGACCAAAAGGCTCTCAAATGGAACAGAATGTCCCTCATCTGAAAGAAAAAATTACTCACTTTAGTAATGTTGTTTCTTCTAATGGAGTCTTGCTATATTCTGGCAGCAGTGAGTCCCAACCTTCAACTGCCTCGGAGATGAAAGAGTTAACTTTCCATGCCAGGCATGGAACGCTGAGCTCAAGCTCGGTTGAGACTCTGTCTGTTGCTGTTTAAACTCAAACCGTCAGATCTTTATGAGCTAAACTCACTAAGGTCCTGTGTGGAAGCTTAAACCTACACTAGCCAACTGGCTACTAAACATAAAACACATTTTGTGGTCCCAAAACAAAGACTCAAGTCAGGAGACCCAAAAAATGAAAAACACAGCACCAACTCACCCCAAGAAAAGAAGGGGGTGAAAACAAAATGGTGGGCACCTCACTGAGTGCCAACAAGCACTGCCCACCCACATCCCAAAAACAGAGGTTCTGAGGGGCAGGCGGTGGGAGGTCAGATTATGCAAGACTCCATTAGAAGAAACAACATTACTAAGGTGAGTAATTTTTTCTTCAAACAACATGGAGTCTTGCTATATTCTGACAGTAACAGACTACAAAACAGTACCTCCATGGAGAGGACAGAACCTACTTAGAAATAGGCTCTGAGAGCACAGCTGTGCCAAACCAAGCATCACTCCTAGCCTGGATGTCAGGGAGTAATGCTTGGTAAAAGTGTGAACTGTTTTCCACGTGAGCTGCCTGGACATATCTGTAGAATAGGGATGTCCCTGGCAGCAGCCAGGGAAGCAGCTGTACCTCTGGTAGAGTGAGCCCTCAAGCCTGAGGGAGGAACCTTACCAGGTTTTTCATAGCAAAATTGGATACAAGAGACAATCCACCTGGCAATGGATCTTTTAGTGGCAGGTTTCCCTTTACCAACCTCACCATAAGTGAGGAACAGTTGGAGGGAGTCAAACCTGTGACCCTTGGTATGCTCTATGTAGTAACTAAGGGCTCTTTTCACATCTAAACTGTGCAGCTTCCTCTCGCCAGAGGAGGAATGGTCAGTGAAGTACACTGGAAGAGACATAGATTGATTAAGGTGGAAATCTGAAACCACCTTAGGCAAGAACTTCCTGGTAGTCCGGAGGACCACCTTATCTCTATGAAAGGAGATAAAATCAGGCTCCACTGACAAAGCTTGTAATTCACTTATGTGTCTGGCAGAAGTGATGGCTACCAGAAACACAGTCTTCCAAATCAAGTACTTAAGCTCTGCTGAAGACAAAGGCTGAAAAGGGGGTTGCATAAGCTGAGCAATGCAAACATTAAGGTCCCAGGCAGGGGCAGGGTCCCTGAATGGAGGGTTGGTGAAGCAATCCTTAAAAACTTGGAGACTACAGGGTGAGCTGAAAGAGAAGAGGGCTTACCTGCTGAAATAAAAGCAGACACAGCTGCCAGATGCACTTTCAGTGTAGCTGGTCTCAGCCCCAAGCTATTTAAGTGGACCATATAATCAAGGACTGTGGGCAGATCAGCAGATTCTGGGGAAATATGCTTCGCAGAGCACCATATGGAAAATCTTTTCATTTGGAATTATAAGTAGCCCTGGTGGAAGGTTTCTAGAAGCCTTCAGGATATCGTTACACCTTGGGAGAGGTGTAAATCAGCAAACTCTAACTCTTCAAGAACCAGGCCTTGAGATTGAGAGATTTGAGGTTCGGTACCAAACCTCCTGAGCACAGGTTAACAGGTTGTAATTCCTGGGAAGACACAGGGGAAGATGGACTGCTAAGGACAGTAGGAGTGGATACCAGGGCTGTCTGGCCTAGTCTGGAGCAATCAGGATCATCTTGCAGGGTTGAGATCTGATTTTGACTAGCACTTTGAACATGAGAGGAAGGGGGAAAAGCATAGAGACTTCCCTTCCCAATTGAGAACTAAGGCATCCAGGGGGACTGAGCCCAACACTGGGGGCCTGCAGCAAAAAAGGGGAAGTTGGTAATTGTCTGGGGCTGCAAAAAGATTTATCTGCGGGGTGCCTCATCTGGAAAATATCACCTCCAAGACCAGGGGGTCCAGTGACCATTCGTGATGGCTCTGGGAAATCCTGCTGAGAGCATCTGCCAGGACATTGTCCTTGCCTGGGAGGTGAACTGCTGTGAGGGAGGTGGTCAGGGAGTAAGCCAGAGACCACAACTTCATTGCTTCGGTGCACAAGGCCGTAGACCGAGTGCCTCCTTGCTTGTTGATGTACCACATTGTGGTGGTGTTGTCTGTTCTGACCTGTACAACTTTGTTCTGAACAGATTTGGAAAAAGCTAGAAGTGCTAGAAATACTGCTCTGAGTTCCAACAGATTGATGTGGAGCAGAGATTCCTGAGGGGACCACAACACCTCGGTGGTGAGGTCGCCCATGTGAGCACCCCACCCCAAGAGGGAGGCATCTGTAGTAAGGATTAAAGAGTGAGACTGAGTGACAAAGGGAACCCCTTGTCTCAGATTGTTCTGATCCTACCACCACTGTAGGGCCTGGATCAGGGTTCGAGTTACTGGGATCAATTTGGTCAGAGGGTCCTTCCTTTGAGACCAAAAGGCTCTCAAATGGAACTGAATGTTCCTCATCTGAAATCTTGCTCCCTGCACTACTGTTGTAGAAGCAGCCATGTGCCCCAGGAGCTGCAGAAAATGCCTTGCTGGTCGAGACACCTGCAGGGTGAATGAGGAGGCCAGAGAGACCAGGGTCCTTGCCCTGTCCAGGGGGAAGGAAGGCTCTGGCCTTCTCTGTGTCTAGCTCTGCACCTATGAAGGTGAGGAGCTGGACAGGCTCTAGAACTGACTTTGGAAGATTTAGAAGGAAACCCAAAGAAGTGAGCAGTTGCTGAGTTATCTGTAAGTGTAACTTGACTTTTTCTGGGGACTGGCCTACTATGAGCCAGTCGTCCAGGTAAGGGAAGATGGCAATCTTTTTGCCTTCTTAGAGAAGCAACCACCACTGCCAGGCATTTTGTGAATACCCTTGGAGCAGAGGTGAGGCCAAAGGGCATTGCTCTGAACTGGTAATGGCCTGAGGGGCAGCTCAAACCTGAGGTACTTTTGATGGGAGCTTCGGATGAGAATATGGAAGTAGGCATCCTTGAGGTCCAGGGACACTAGCCAGTCCCTTGGCCTTAGAGAGGGTAGAATAATTCCCAGAGTCACCATTTTGAATTTTGGTTTTAAAAGGTACTTGTTTAAGTATCTGAGATCCAGGATGGGCCGCCATTCTCCTGTCTTTTTTGGGGTAAGGAAGTACCTGGAGTACAACCCCTTGCCCTGGTGTAGGGGGTGGAACCCTTTCCACAGCTCTGAGAGCTAGAAGGGAAGAGACCTCTGCCTCTAAGGCAAGTGCCTCTGATGGATTTGCAGGTGGAAAGGATCTGGTTCTCATCTTTGGAAACTTTTTGAAGCTGAGAACCAGTCCCTGGCTTACTACTTCCAGCACCCATTTGTCTGATGTCAGAGACTCCCAGTCCTGGACAAAGTAAGCCAGCCTGCCCCCTACAGGTAGCTGAGAATCGGCCCTGGCAACCCGATCAGGGTGCCTGTTTGGCAGGGGCTTTGGGCTGAGGGGTGGAAGCAGGCCTGCTTGTACCCCGTCTGCCTCTCCCTCTAAAGAACCCCCTCTGGGCATAAGCAGAAGAGGAGGCCTGGGCTTGGTAAAAAAGGCTATGAAATGGCCTGCCCTGCCCCTGGGAAGCTGCCTTTGAGGAGTGGCCTGCCTTTCCTTGGCCAGTGCACTCCTATAAGTGGTCCTATACTCATCCATTTTCTTCATGTAATTCTCTGTTTGCTCCCCAAACAGAGAATTACCCACAACAGGAAAATCCATGGCTTTAGTCTGGGTATCCTGTGACAGGCTAGTACATCTGAGCCAAGCCATTCTTTGAAGTGCCACAGATGTAGCCATGACTCTAGATGACACATCATTGGAGTCTACTGCAGCATGGAATTGCATCTTGGATGCCTCATTACCATCAGCAGCCACCTGCTCCAGCTCCTTGGCACGCTGGCCAGGGATCTGTTTTGCTAGGGCCATAACAGTGTCCCATCTGGATTTTTGATACCTAGCAGTATAGGCCATATAATTGGCCTGTCTGAGTCCCAAGGATGCTGCCATGTACTGTTTCTTTGCCATGGCATCAATCCTGCTGGAGTCCTTGTCCGGGGGGGTGTGAAGCCAAGGGAATGTTTGCCTTGTCACAGGCTGCAGCCTGCACTACCCCAACATGGCTGCATTGTTGTGTAAGGAACTCTGTGTCTGAGCCTGATAATGTATACCTCTTGTCCATTCTTTTATCCACAGGAGGTATAGTGTTAGGAGTCTTTAAAATCTTAAATGTCTGTTTCCCAAAAGATTTGTGCAAGGGAATAGACAGCCTCCTAGACTCTGGGATGTCCATCATTTCCACATAGTCAGGCTCCTCCTGGTCATCCACAGCTTCTTCCATAGGAAGCTGGAGGGTTTCAGCCACTTTTTTATAAAACATGAAATGGGAGGGGGACTCAGAAAGCCTAGGAGGAGACACTCCTGAAGGTCTGTCTGGGGAGATGTCCGCGTCAATGGGCACATCCAGACTTTCAAATCCACATTCACTTTCCTCATACTCCTCTTCCTCCGGTTCATAAAATTCCTCTAAATTGTACTCTTGAACTGGTGGAGCCGGTTGAACCGAGCGCCTGCCTGATGGTGCCGGTTCGGTCAGAACCGGGGAAAGCGACTGAACAATTTTGATCGCTTTGGCTATTTCTTCAGCAGTTGGAGAGGAAAGTTTTGGCTCCACACCAGTTGATTTTTCTTTTCTAGTTCTTTTAGCCGGAACCGACTCCTCAGAATCGGCTCTCCTTTTGCCCCAAGAAGTCTCACCCTGGTCAGAGGGCACTCCTTCTGGTTCGGTTTGAACTGAACCGGGCTGGCCATCCGGTTCAGCGGACTTTTTGGCCTCCCTTTCCCTGAGCCTACCAGCTCTCTTTTCTAGGGTAGCTGCAGGGAAATTTTTGCAAATCTGGCAGTCTGCATTGAGGTGGTCAAACCCCAGACAATAAACACAGGTGGTGTGGGGGTCAGCCTTGGCAAAGACTTCCCCACACACACTGCAGTGTTGAAACCCAGTGGGTCCGGTTTTTCTTTTGGGTTTCTCAGACATAGTGCCAGTCCTAACCAAACTTACCCTTTTATGGCAATCCGCCAGGCAAGACCCTCTTATCGGTTCCCAACCGTGTCACAGGTCGTGGAAAAAAACGTAATAAAATCCGTCTTTTTTAGAACCGATAAGAACCGGTAACCACACTCTAAAAGTACAATTTAAAATTTTCTAACAACTTGATTGGTTCAAACTGAACCGATAAACCGTTTACAAGTTCCACACAGACAAGAATTAATATATAACCTATCTAGTACTCACAAATACCACAGAGAGAGACTGAACCGACAGGTTGCGGTTTAAATTCGGTTGAAAACCGAGAAAAACGGTACTTTAACCGACAAATTGAACTGAGCAGAAGGAGAAATCTCCGGAGCGACTGTTCAGTGAGGCGGAGTAAAGAATCTGACGGTTTGAGCTTAAACAGCAACAGGCAGAGTCTCAACCAAGCTCGAGCTCAGCGTTCCATGCCTGGCATGGAAAGTTAACTCTTTCATCTCCGGGGCAGTTCGAAGGTTGGGACTCACTGCTACGGTCAGAATACAGCAAGACTTCATGTTGTTTGAATGGAAGCTTTTCTAAAAATTGGAATTTGGGGATCTTATGGTAGGCTTGGCTGGGATGGGGGGATCTGGGACTAGTTTCTTCTGTTTTTAGGTATATTGCTGTGTCTCTAATGATGCTGTGGGAGAGGAGGGCTTCTGACTCTACACAGAGATTTAACTCAGCTCTGCATCAGGACACAGTTTTAGCCACAGCTACAGAATAAGTAACACTAAATTCACATGTTATGACTAATGAGACACCTGGGATGCACCTTGCCATTGTTGATGCCTTCAAGGTGGCTAAATTATAAACATAGAAAGAGACGGCAGATAAGGACCGCAAGGCCCATCCAGTCTGCCCATTTCTTTTTCTACCTTATGAATATGCCAGCGGCTTTGCTCTGTCAGTGGCCTATCTACTCATACTCATCTGTATTGCTCCCTTATGCCTATCCCACACCTGTTTGAAGCCCTGCACTGTATTCATGTCCACCACTTCCTGAGGTAGGCCGCTTCATGTATCAACCACCCTTTCTGTGAAAAAAAAACTTCCTCACATTACCCCCTCTAATCTCATGCTGTGTACTCTTGTCCTGCTATTTTTCTGATATTGAAACATGTTAGACTCATTCACCTTGTTAATGCCCTTAAGGTGTTTGAATGTTTCAATCATATCACCTCTCTCCCTCCTTTGCTCTAGGGTATACATATTGAGCTCTGTTAATCTGTCCTCATATGCATACCTCTCAACCTCCTGCCTCATAAATCAGTGACAAGGCTTAAAAAAATCAGGGACAAAGGACCAAAATCAGGGACATATCTTAAAAATTGGAGATATCAATTCAGGAAGCTGGTAGAATAAGGGGCTTAGTGTAAAACGTATTTTCTAAGGAAGAACAAGTCTGTAACTTTAAGGTTTGACATTATTTTGTGCTTACAACTCCCAGTGTTTGGTCACAAAAACACAATTTTTAGGAGGGACAGAGTAAATTTTTGAGGCAAAATCAGGGACATCCCTGAAAATCAGGGACAGTTGAGAGGTATGCTCATATGTTTTCTGATGCAGTTCTCAAACCATTTTGGTTGCTCTTCCCTGGACTGCCTCCATTTTGGTTAATGTCCTTGTGCAGGTGCAGCCTCCAGTACTGCACACAGTACTCCAGATGGGGCCTAACCAGTGTCTTGTAAAGCGGGATTATTACCTCTCTCTTACGACTTGTGATACCCATACTAATACACCCCAACATCTCAACATATAAGAAAAAATTACTCACCTTAGTAATGTTGTTTCTTCTAATGGAGTCTTGCTATATTATAGACATTAGCAGTTTGATCCAGCTCTAGAACTGCCCCGGAGTGAAATGGTTAAAACCATTCCAAAATAGAATTTTGGCACGAGAGCAGCTCTATCTGTGTCATTTCAAACTTGAACTGTCAGATCTTTACGAGCCAAACTCACTAAGGTCTGTGTGGAAGCTGTAACCTACACTAGCCAAATGGCTACCTAAATAATAACAACCATTGATGATCCCAACACCCAAGACTCAAATCAGGGGACCAGAAATGCTAAGCATTCTAATAAATGAAAATGGAACATAAGTATAATAAAACACACAACAGTACATACATACACCCCAAAGTCCCAAAGGGACAAAATGCTAAAGAACATAAGTAGTGCCCACACTAAGTTGCCCGCACCCCACCAAGTAGAGGTTCTGAGAGGGGCAGGTTGGGAGGTCTAATATAGCAAAACTCCATTAGAAGAAACAACATTACTAAGGTGAGTAATTTTCTTCAAACAACATGAAGTCTTGCTATATTATAGACATTAGCAGAATACACAGCAGTACCTCCATGGAGGAGGGGCAGAACCTACTTAGGGAATAGGCTCTGAAGAACAGCTGTGCCAAACCGAGCATCTCTCCTGGCCTGGACATCCAGGGAGTAATGCTTGGTAAAAGTGTGTACCATTTTCCAAGTAGCAGCCTGGCAAATCTCTAATAAAGGGATATCTCTGGCAGCAGCTAGAGACGCAGCTGTACCCCTGGTAGAAAGAGCCCTCAAACCGGGGGGGGGGGCTCTGCCCACTTTCTGATAACAAAATTGAATACAAGAGACAATCCACCTGGCTATTGATCTCTTAGTGGCAGGTTTGCCTTTCCCAACTTCACCATAGGTAAGGAAAAGTTGGAGGGATTCGAACCTGTGACCTTTGGTACTCTCTATATAATAACTAAGAGCTCTCTTAACATCCAGGCTGTGCAACCTCCTCTCACCCGAAGAGGATTGATCAGTGAAAAATACTGGAAGGGAAATAGATTGATTAAGATGGAAATCTGAAACCTCCTTAGGCAAAAACTTCCTATTAGTCCTAAGGACTACCTTATCCCTGTGGAGAAATAAAGTCAGTCTCCACTGACAAGGCTTGCAATTCACTTATGCATCTGGCAGAAGTGATAGCCACTAGAAAAACAGTTTTCCAAGTTAGGTACTTAAGCTCTGCAGAAGACAGAGGTTCAAAAAGGGTTGCATTAACTGGGCAATGCAAACATTAAGGTCCCAAGCAGGGCCAGTTCCCAAAGGGAGGATTAGTATGGAGTAATCCCTTAAAAACTTGGAAAACACAGGATGAGAGGAAAAGGGGATGACTTTCCTGCTGACACAAAAGCAGCAACAGCTGCCAAATGAACTCTCAGGGTAGCTGGTCTGAGACCCAAGGAATTAAGATGTACCATGTAATCTCAACAAAATGGGCAATTCTGCAGATTCTGGGAAATATTTTTCTCAGCACACCAAATGGAAAACCTTTTCCATTTAGAACTATAAGTAGCCCTAGTGGAAGGCCTTCTGGAAGCCTTTAGGATCTCAAGAACACCCTGAGAGAGGTGTAAATCAGCAAACTCTAACTCCTCAAGAGCCAGGCCTTGAGGGTGAGGGATTTGAGGTCCAGATACCAAACCCTTCCCTGGGCACAAGTCAACAGATTGTGATTCCTGGGGAGGCACAGGGGAAGATGGACCATCAGAGACAGAAGGAGTGGGTACCAGGGCTTCCTGGCCCAATCCGGGGCAATCAGAATCACCCTGCAAGGCTGAGATCTGATTTGACTAGTACTTTGAATAGGAGAGAAAGGGGGCAAAGCATAGAGGAACTTCCTCCCAATCCAGAAGAAGGGCATCCAGGGGAACTGAGCCCAGCACTGGAGGCCTGCAACAGAACAGAGGAAGTTTGTGATTGTCTGGGGCTGCAAAAAGATCTATCTGAGGGATGCCCCACCTGGCAAAAACTATCCCCAGCACTTGAGGATCCAGGGACCATTCGTGATGGCCCTGGGAAAGCCTGCTGACGGTATCCACTAGGATATTGTCCTTCCCTGGAAGATGAACTGCTATGAGGGAAGTGTTCAGGAATAGGCCAGAGACCACAACTTCATTGCCTCGGTGCACAAGGCCGAGACCGAGTGCCCCTGTTTGTTGATGTACCACATTGTTGTGGTGTTGTCTGTTCTGACTTGTATCACCTTGTCATGGACAGAAGCAGAAAAGCTGAAGAGCTAAAAGACAGCTCTGAGTTCCAGCAAATTGATGTGGAGCAGAGATTCCTGGGGACCAAACTCCTGAGTGGAAAGGTCGCCATGTGGGCTCCCAACCCAGAAGGAAAGCATCTGTAGTGAGAGTCAAGTCATGAGAAGGGAAATGAAAGGGACCCCTGCTCTTAAATTGCTCTGATTCTGCCACCACTGGAGCTAGGATCAAGGTTCAAGTCACTGGGACCAACTTGGAAGGGGTCTCTTCTCTGAGACCAAAAGGTTCTCAAGTGAAACTGAATGTCTCTCATCTGAAATCTGGCTCCCTGCACAACAGCTGTGGATGTAGCCATGTGCCCCAGGAGCTGCAGAAAGCGTCTTGCTGGTCGAGAGACCTGCAGAGTGAAGGAAGAGGCCAGAGCTACTAAATTCCTTACCTTTTCTGGGGGAAGAAAGGCTCTGGCTAGCTTTGTGTCCAATTCTGCCCCTATAAAGGTGAGTACCTGGACTGGTTCCAGAACCGACTTTGGTAGGTTTAGCAGAAAACCCAGGGAGGTGAGAAGCTGCTGGGTGACCTGCAGGTGATTTTACCTGTTCTGGGACTGGCCTACAATGAGCCAGTCATCTAGATAGGAAAAACAGCAATCCTCTGCCTCCTTAGGTGGGCCACTGCCACTGCTAGACACTTTGTGAATACCCTTGGAGCAGAGGTAAGGCCGAAGGGCATTGCTCTGAACTGGTAATGACCTGAGGGCAGTTCGAATCTGAGGTACTTTCGATGGGATCTTCTGATTAGGACATGGAAATAGGCATCCTTGAGGTCCAGGGAGGCTAGCCAGTCCCCTGGCCTTAGGGAAGGTAAAATCATTGCCAGAGTTACCATTTTGAACTTTGGTTTCAAAAGATGCTTGTTCAGATATCTGAGATCTAAGATGGCTGCCATTCTCCTGTCTTTTTGGGGTAAGGAAGTATCTGAATACAGACCCCTGCCCTGATGCAGGGAGGAACCCTTTCACTGCTCTGAGAGCTAACAGGGATGAGACCTCTGTTTCCAGAGCGAGGGTCTCTGAAGCACTTGCAGGTAGAAAAATCTGCTTCTCAACTTGGGAAACTTTTTGAAGCTGAGAACCAGACCCTAGCTTACTACTTCAGAACCCACTTGTCTGAGGTTAAAGAAGCCCAATTCTGACTGAAGTAAGCCAGCCTGTCCCCACTGGTACAGGAGAATCGGCCCTGGGCACCTCATCAGGGTGCCTGTTTCATGGAGCTTTAGGCTGGGGGTGGGAGCAGGTCTGCCCACCCTCGTCTGCCCCTGCCTCTAAGAAGCCTCTGAGCATAGGCAGAGGAGGCCTGAGTCTGGTAGAAGGCCTGTGAAAAGGCCTCACCCCTACCCCTGGGGCATGCCTTTGAGGAGTGGCTTGCCACTCCTCAGCCTGGGCACTCTTGTAAGTAGTCCTATATTCATCCATCTTCTTCACGTAATTCTCTGTCTGCTCTCCAACAGAGAATTTACCACCACAGGAAAATCCATAGCCTTAGTCTGGGTATCCTGGACAAACTAGTACACCTGAGCCAGGCCAACCTACGAAAAAGCTACAGATGTGGCCATGACCCTAGAAGAAACATTATTAACATCCACAGCAGCATGAAACTGAACCTTAGAGGCTTTAATGCCATCAGCAGCCAGCTGTTCTAGTTCACTAGCCAGCTGGCCATGGGCCTGCTTGGCCAATTGCATAACAGTATCCCATCTAGATTTCTGATACCTAGCTACATAGTCATATAATTTGCTTGCCTGAGTCCCAGAGAGGCTGCCATATACTGTTTTTGCCATGGCATCAATCTTCC
Source organism: Neoceratodus forsteri (assembly GCA_016271365.2). Classification (NCBI taxonomy): domain Eukaryota; kingdom Metazoa; phylum Chordata; order Ceratodontiformes; family Ceratodontidae; genus Neoceratodus; species Neoceratodus forsteri. The sequence continues at coordinate 666,475,128 of CM057453.1, forward strand.
TGGAATCCTTGTCAGGAGGATGTGAAGCAAAGGAATATTAGCTTTATCACAGGCAGCAGCCTGAACTACCCCAACATGACTGCATTGCTGAGAAAGGAATTCTGTATCAGGGCCTGACAATGTATACCTTTCTGTCCATCTTTTTATCTACAGGAGGACAGAATTAGGAGCTTTAAAATTTCAATTGTTTGTTCCTAAAAGACTTATGTAAAGGAATAGACAATCTCTAGACTCTGGAATATCCATCATTTCTATAAAATCAGGCTCCTCTTGCTCATCCACAGCCTCTTCTAAAGGAAGCTGGAGGGTTTCAGCAACTTTTTTATAAAACATAAAATGAGATGGGGACTCAGACAGCATAGGGGGAGATTCTAAAGGTCTGTCTGGGGAGATGTCCGGTTCAATGGGCACACCCAGACCTTCCCAGCCACATTCATACTGTTCATAATCCTCCTCCCCCTCCTCTGGTTCATAAAATTCCTCAATATCATAATCCTGAACCACTGGGACCGGACGAACCAACCTTTTACCAGATAGTGGTGGTTCGGATGGACCCTGAGACAGTGACTGGACAATTTGTATGGCTTTTGCTATCTCTGCAGCAGTTGGAGAAGGAATTTTGGACTCCAGACCTGCTGATTTTCTTGTTTTCTTCACTGGAATTAGTTCCTCAGAACCAGCTTTTCTTTTGCCTGAGGAAGTCTGGCCCTGGTCAGAGGGCACTCCCTCCGGTTCGGTTGGCACCGAACCGGGCTGGCCATCCGGGTCAGCGGACTTTTTGGTCTCTCGCTCCCTGAGCTTGCCCTAATCTTTTTCCAGGGTGGCTGCAGGAAATTCTTACATACCTGGCAGTCTGACTGAGGTGGTCAAACCCCAGACAATAAACACATGTGGTGTGTGGGTCAGCCTTGGCAAAGACTTCCCCACAAACATCACAGTGTTGAAACCCAGTGGGCCCGGTTTTTCTTTTGGGTTTCTCAGACATAATGCCAGCCTAACCAAAAACTTGCCCTTTTAACGGCAGTGCCAGGCAAGACACCCTTATCGGTTCCTAACCGTGTCACGAGTATTGGAAAAAAACGTAATAAATCCGTTCTTTTTAGAACCGATAAGAACCGGGAACCGCACTCTAAAATAGTAACTTTTAGTTTTAAATGAGTTTTAAACCCACTGATCGGTTCAAAACCGAACCGATAACTTACAAGTTCCACACAGACAAAACCTTCATTTACTTACGGTTACCACAGATAGAGCTTGAACCGAACGGTTTTGCGGTTAAAATAAAACTATTCTCGGTTAAATCCAACCGAGAAAACACTTTTTAAACCGAGAAATGAACTGAACAGAAGGAGAAATCTCCGGAGCGACTGTTCACTGAGGCGGAGTAAAGAATCTGACAGTTCAAGTTTGAAATGACACAGATAGAGCTGCTCTCGTGCAAAATTCTATTTTGGAATGGTTTTAACCATTTCACTCGGGGCAGTTCTAGAGCTGGATCAAACTGCTAAGTCTATAATATAGCAAGACTTCATGTTGTTTGAAAGACAGCTCTGAGTTCCAGCAAATTGATGTGGAGCAGAGATTCCTGGGGGGACCAAACTCCCTGAGTGGAAAGGTCGCCCATGTGGGCTCCCCAACCCAGAAGGGAAGCATCTGTAGTGAGAGTCAAGTCGTGAGAAGGGGAAATGAAGGGGAACCCCGCTCTTAAATTGCTCTGATCCTGCCACCACTGGAGAGCTAGGTTCAAGGTTCGAGTCACTGGGACCAACTTGGAAAGGGGTCTCTTCTCTGAGACCAAAGGTTCTCAAGTGAAACTGAATGTCTCTCATCTGAAATCTGGCTCCCTGCACAACAGTTGTGGATGTAGCCATGTGCCCCAGGAGCTGCAGAAAGCATCTTGCTGGTCGAGAGACCTGCAGAGTGAAGGAAGAGGCCAGAGCCACTAAATTCCTTACCCTTTCTGGGGGAAGAAAGGCTCTGGCTAGCTTTGTGTCCAATTCCTGCCCCTATAAAGGTGAGTACCTGGACTGGTTCCAGAACCAACTTTGGTAGGTTTAGCAGAAAACCCAGGGAGGTGAGAAGCTGCTGGGTGACCTGCAGGTGAGATTTTACCTGTTCTGGGGACTGGCCTACAATGAGCCAGTCATCTAGATAGGGAAAAACAGCAATCCTCTGCCTCCTTAAGTGGGCCACTGCCACTGCTAGACACTTTGTGAATACCCTTGGAGCAGAGGTAAGGCCGAAGGGCATTGCTCTGAACTGGTAATGACCTGAGGGCAGTTCGAATCTGAGGTACTTTCGATGGGATCTTCTGATTAGGACATGGAAATAGGCATCCTTGAGGTCCAGGGAGGCTAGCCAGTCCCCTGGCCTTAGGGAAGGTAAAATCATTGCCAGAGTTACCATTTTGAACTTTGGTTTCAAAAGATGCTTGTTCAGATATCTGAGATCTAAGATGGGCCGCCATTCTCCTGTCTTTTTGGGGTAAGGAAGTATCTGGAATACAGACCTGCCCTGATGCAGGGAGGAACCCTTTCTACTGCTCTGAGAGCTAACAGGGATGAGACCTCTGTTTCCAGAGCGAGGGTCTCTGAAGCACTTGCAGGTAGAAAAATCTGCTTCTCAACTTGGGAAACTTTTGAAGCTGAGAACCAGACCCTGGCTTACTACTCAGAACCCACTTGTCTGAGGTTAAAGAAGCCCATCCTGACTGAGTAAGCCAGCCTGTCCCCCACTGGTACAGGAGAATCGCCCTGGGCACCTCATCAGGGTGCCTGTTTCTCAGGAGCTTTAGGCTGGGGGTGGGAGCAGGTCTGCCCACCGGCTCGTCTGCCTGCCGCTGAAGAAGCCCTCTGAGCATAGGCAGAGGAGGCCTGAGTCTGGTAGAAAGGCCTGTGAAAGGCTCACCCCTACCCCTGGGGCATGCCTTTGAGGAGTGGCTTGCCTCCTTAGCCTGGGCACTCTTGTAAGTAGTCCTATATTCATCCATCTTCTTCATGTAATTCTCTGTCTGCTCTCCAAACAGAGAATTTCCCACCACAGGAAAATCCATAGCCTTAGTCTGGGTATCCTGTGACAAACTAGTACACCTGAGCCAGGCCAACCATGAAAAGCTACAGATGTGGCCATGACCTAGAGGAAACATTATTAACATCCACAGCAGCATGAAACTGAACCTTAGAGGCTTTAATGCCATCAGCAGCCACCTGTTCTAGTTCACTAGCCAGCTGGCCATGGGTCTGCTTGGCCAATTGCATAACAGTATCCCATCTAGATTTCTGATACCTAGCTACATAAGCCATATAATTTGCTTGCCTGAGTCCCAGAGAGGCTGCCATATGCTGTTTTTTTGCCATGACATCAATCTTTCTGGAATCCTTGTCAGGAGGATGTGAATCCAAGGGAATATTAGTTTTATCACAGGCAGCAGCCTGAACTACCCCAACATGACTGCATTGCTGAGAAAGGAATTCTGTTTCAGGGCCTGACAATGTATACCTTCTGTCCATCTTTTTATCTACAGGAGGCACAGAATTAGGAGCTTTTACAATTTTAATTGTTTGTTTCCTAAAAGACTTATGTAAAGGAATAGGCAATCTCCTAGACTCTGGAATATCCATCATTTCTACAAAATCAGGCTCCTCTTGCTCATCCAAAGCCTCTTCTAAAGGAAGCTGGAGGGTTTCAGCAACTTTTTTATAAAACATAAAATGAGATGGGGACTCAGACAGCATGGGGGAGATTCTAAAGGTCTGTCTGGGGAGATGTCCGGTTCAATGGGCACACCCAGTCCTTCCCAGCCACATTCATACTGTTCATAATCCTCCTCCTCCTCCTCTGGTTCATAAAATTCCTCAATATCATAATCCTGAACCTCTGGGACCGAACGAACCGACCTTTTACCAGGTAGTGGTGGTTCGGACGGACCCTGAGACAGTGACTGGACAATTTGTATGGCTTTTGCTATCTCTGCAGCAGTTGGAGAAGGAATTTTGGACTCCAGACCTGCTGATTTTCTTGTTTTCTTTACTGGAATTGGTTCCTCAGAACCAGCTTTTCTTTGCCGAGGAAGTCTGGTCCTGGTCAGGAGGGCTCCCTCTGGTTCAGTTGGCACTGAACCGGCTGGCCATCCGGTCAGCGGACTTTTGGCCTTTTGTTCCTGAGCCTGCCCAATCTTTTTCCAGGGTGGGTGCAGGGAAATTCTTACATACCTGGCAGTCTGACTGAGGTGGTCAAACCTCAGACAATAAACACATGGTGTGGGCAGCCTTGGCAAAGACTTCCCACAAACATCACAGTGTTGAAACCCAGTGGGCCGTTTTTCTTTTGGGTTTCTCAGACATAATGCCAGCCAAACCAAAAACTTTGCCCTTTTAACGGCAGTGCCAGGCAGACACCCTTATCGGTTCCCTAACCGTATGCAGGTATTGGAAAACCGTAGTAAATCCGTTTTTTAGAACCGATAAGAACCGGAACCGCACTCTAAATTAGTAACTTTTAGTTTTAAATGAGTTTTAACCCACTGATCGGTTCAAAACCGAACCGATAACTTACAAGTTCCACACAGGCAAAACCTTCATTTACTTACGGTTACCACAGATAGAGCTTGAACCGAACGGTTTTGCGGTTAAAATAAGACTATTCTCGGTTGAATCCAACCGAGAAAACACTTTTTAAACCGAGAAATGAACCGAGCAGAAGGAGAAATCTCCGGAGCGACTGTTCACTGAGGCGGAGTAAAGAATCTGACAGTTCAAGTTTGAAATGACACAGATAGAGCTGCTCTCGTGCCAAAATTCTATTTTGGAATGGTTTTAACCATTTCACTCCGGGGCAGTTCTAGAGCTGGAACAAACTGCCTATGTCTATAATATAGCAAGACTTCATGTTGTTTGAAGTAACGGGGTTTGATCCCCCGCCTCGTCCCCGCCCGGGGGGTAATCCGTGGCTCCATGTGGTCTGGTGGTCTGTATGGGTAGGGTTCCAGGCAGTGGGATGTCCAATTGTCCTCCCTGAAGGGTCGGAGGTGGCAGGCTGGGAGGAGGAATAAAGAGTAATTTCAAAAAAAAAACAAACCTGGCGAGGCTGAGCGAGACTTACTGATACAAGGATAGAGTTCCAAACTTTGGGTGCAAATACTGAGAACACCCGTTCAACCATCTTTGTCAAACATTTAGGGTTTGCTGCATAATTCAGATTTTTTTACTACCTAGCAAAATGCTTTTAAAAGCATACTGCTAGTACTCAGCAAATTCTGATTTAGAACATGTCCATGACCATCTCAAACGAACCCGCCAGCTTTCTGTGCTTGCTTTATGCTAATTAGTACTGCTAAATAATGGCAAATAGGGAGCGTGCAGGAAGCCCGCTTTTGTGCACAAAAGGCCAAAGGCACATCTTTAAATTGTAAGTCACAGCACATTTAGATTATGCTTTTAAAAGCATATTACTAGGTAGGTAAAAAATCTGAATTATGTGGCAAAGACCTTACCAGGGAATAACTATTTTCTGATGAGGGTGATATGTCTGTGTGTTGTTTTCCTTTCAGCTAACTACACCCCTAAGAGTAATTGTAATCATTGTATAGTTACTGGCCAACATTTTTAATGTCCGCATAACTGGGTTGTAATTTTTAGTTACAACCAGTCATGTGTAACTGTGAGCTGCCAATCAAGCTTGCACTGCTTGAACTGCATGCCTGACTCACACAACTGCTTCAGGGTGCTGTTTTTTTTAAACAAATTAACATCAGTCAAAAAAAAACAATTGCCAGTAAAAGCAGCAACATCTGTAAATAAAGCATGATCCAGTGTCCTTTTTGTTTAACATTTTCAGCAAAGTACGTGGCAGTTCTGTGAAATGTCTTTGAAGAGGAAAAATTATCCTCACTCTTTTTACAGAAATGTCAAAACAATCTTGAGCTCTGACATAATTAGTCACCATGGAAACTCAACAGAAAATTGCTACATGCCGAGATGGATACTCAAAACTGTCACTGAAAGCTAGTTGATAGCAACTTTTCACGTGGACACTTTTTGAATGCATGACATAGTTACTTTTAAACTTATTAAAAGTACTGAACAGTAATTATAAAAAATAAGCAAGGCCACTGATTTACGGTGATTAAAATAATGAAATTCCGTTTTCAAGACTTCAGATTCCGGAATTACACCAGTGATTGTTACTCTAATTTCCGGATTTTACCAGGATTCTGCTATCTTTCTTTTAGTATGTGCATAAGTAATCAGAATTAAAGAAGGCTTAATATACAGAGCATTAAATAGAGCAAATTGAAAATAGTATAGGAAAGAATTAAAATAAAAACACAAGTTTTGTAGATCTACTAATCTGATATAAAATGCCAGATTCCATGAAATCTTTGTTTTTAACGGTCTTCAGGCAGCCCTAATTCCGGAATTTTACCGGATTTTCCGGTAAAAAACGAAAAACAGTGGCTTTGAAAATAAGGTATGTGTAATGCAGAATTCCATTTTCATCCTCGGTGTAGTCTGCATTTTGTAACCCCCACCTTGAGCTTTGCATTCAGGGTTTATGTAGCATTCCACACTTTGGTTGTGCATACAATTCTGGCTACATATACCAACCCATGTATTATTCTCTATATAATAACTGGCTCTTCCTTTTCACCATAGGAAAACCATGGCATTATTTGCCATAAAAAAGGAGTGTTTATAATGGCAAACATGTGCACAGTTTCCCTCGCTCTGCACATGTGCCTACCGCAACTCTTCCTGCTGGACCACTGGCCGCCTTATCTTTCCACTGGAGTCAGAACTGCCACTGCAACTTGGTGGTAAGTGACCACAAGAAAAAAACACATTATAAATTAGAACTGATATTTTGGCTCCGGGTAGAAATAATGAATTTAAAAAGTTTAAATAAATCAATAAAAACAACAGAGGACCATGGCTGCACAAGAATGTCTTTTTTTTTATTTTATATAATTGCTGTGGCCAAAAAGGAAGACCCAACAATTATATAAAATAAAATATGGGGTGGTGTGTGTAAACTCGAAGTTTGCACACCCTCTCGGTGTTAGATGTAAGCAATAAGGCATGATGGAGTGTGTGTGGAACACATTTTACCACATGGCCAGGGGTGTAATAAAGCACGAGGTCAAAGGCCAAGTGACTTTAGGCCGCTAGCCGCAAGTGTGTACATGTGTTTCACGTACACTTTGTGAATGCCTTATTGCGCTTATAAAATGGGCTTCATTTTAAAAACTGTTTACAGTTGGGAAAAGCATGTTTATATGTAGAAACAATAGATTTACTTGTGTGCATTTAGGATAAAATAGTCCTTCTGCCCTCTACAAATGATGTAATTGTATTGTTGCCTACTTTCTTCTTCTTTATTTTTTTTTCTCTGTTTTTCCCCACATTCAAGATATGGAATGTTTGTCACAGAATGTTTACCATGGAATACATGGATTCAAAATTCTGCTCAGTTCCACTGGCAGACTGTTTCTCTCCTAACACACTGTACACACAAACAACAAAGGCCTTGTTACAGCCAGGGACTTAGTTATCTCACTGTCAGGGCAAGAAGAAGAGAGTTCCCTGATGAGCAGGTAAAGACAGAAGGGGGAATTTTTACTGTCAGCTAAAAAACAGTTGTAGTGAAAACCATAAACAATACTTATTGTTTCTAATTTTTTTATGTATGTAAGGAGAGTGTGATAATCAGGGAAACAACATTTAATAAATTTGTTTTATTTTTTATTTAGAGTAGTTTTATTTTTAGGGCCCAGTTGAAGTTTTTTTTTACAGTGTAAAGGCAGCAGCCATGTTTGTGGGGGAAGATCAGTTCTGGCCGTAGGGGGCTAACTGAAATGCTTGTGTTCCAAATGCCCATTGATCTGGGTTGCAGGCTCTTCACTGCTTAGCAGTCCTTTTTTTTTAACCATGTGTAAAACCATATTTTACACATGAATAAGAGCCAATCAGATTACATGATTTTACCCTGCCATTTTATAAGCTTTATTATGAACTGGAGATTGTAAATGGAGGAAGCTGATTGGCCGAGAGGTTTTTTGAAGCTGTGATGATATTGGGCTACATCATCATGGCTTCAGAAAACCTCCGGCCACCAGCCTCCTCACTCCCAATGCAACGTTCTCTATGTCCCCACAGGTGAAGCAAGTCAGAACTCCACTCAGACAATATTAAAAAAAAAAAACACATCCTCACAACTGTCCCCCCTTACATGTCGCCCAAAGCACACGCTCCGCAAAGAGAAAAAAAATCTTCTTCCTTTGATCGCGGCAAGTGCTTGCTTTGAGAGTGCCAAGTACTGCTCACCCTCGCTGCCATGCTGCCTCGTGCTAAATGGCAAAATCTGTAACCCATTCCTCAAGAATACCAGGCTTGACCCTTACCGTCTCGCTTTCCTCAGAAGTACGGCATGACTCAAATACTGCAGGCAAAATGCATTAGATCCAACGGATCTTAGGACACATCATAAAAAAACACTTCTCTCATCTTGCGGAGCTGCGGTGTATGTTGATAGACACTTTATTGTCCACCTGGCTAGCTCCCTTTTCACATCGCGATTTTGGCATAAACAAACAAAAACATCTTCACCTTCTCAAACAAAAAAAGCCCCAAAATATCAACATGGTCGAGTAAACTAAACTTCCGGGCGATATCACAACAAATAAGACTTTGTAACAAAATCCTCATGCAACAGCACCACCTACTGGCCAAAACATGACACACACAAACTTTTTTTTAAAATGTCTACCTACACTCATATAAAAACACTATTAAAATATTTTTAAACTTTATTTTTTTACATTAAATGCATAAAATATCAATTGATCCAGTTCATAATAACAATAAGGCACTCCAGGTTGTGGTATATCATGGGATATCGTCACTTCTCAGACAGTTAGATGCACTCGGCTTGCGGCCTAGTGCCCAACCACCCGAAGAGTGATGATATCCCATGATATACCACACCTTGCCATGCCTTATTGCTTAAATAACCTCTTTGAGCTTTGCTCTTGGGTTTTATGTAGCATCTATCGATCAATCAATCAATCAAGCAATCTTTATTTTACCAGGTGAAACACAGCTGAGAGAACTCATTTGCAAAGTGGTCCTGGGTAGGAGGTACGATAATAAAAACACATACAGAGTATATACAAAGCATAAATACAGCAGTGATCAAATACTTGATTTTACAAAGTTTACAATATGTACAGTTCATGAGGGTGATGGATAAAAGGGGGAAATTAAGACGGGACAGGAGAGACAAGAAAAAAAGGTTGCAGCAGGACTTGAGCCTACTAAGTAAAGAGGATGGAGGTGGCTTGGCCTAACTTGAGAGATGGCCAAGCCAACAATAAAGGAGTAAAAGACAAACAGCGAATAGGGGGAGCAGGTAAAAGAGCTGGGGCATGAAACAGTTACAGGTTTCATTCAATAGGTTACAAACAACGCTTTAAAGTTTGACATGTTGATATGACATCCAACACCTTGGGGTGGGGGTGTGTGTAAACTTCTCGCTACACACCCAACCCCAAACTTTATTCAGTATTTAATGACAAGTAGTACCATTACATGTTTGGACTTTGGCACCAGGGCGAGGACAACCACCAGTGATAGAAATCTCTGGCGACCTGATGCCAAGTGTTCTGCTTGTTCCTTTCAGCCATACTCTTTCTGCTCTGAGGCACATGCCTCACGAGCCTCCCTACCCAAATGAATCCAGTACAGACGCAGTAAAGGCATTGTCCATGACTGACTGAGCAAACTGATCAAACAAGAACTGGGCAGGCAGGCATGATAGATGACTGGGCTTCTTTTACCAGCAACTCCCTAGGTTACAAATGGAGTTTATAAGATTCAGCACTCCCCACCTACACCATGTCCTTTGGGAGCTTGTTCCATAAGGTACCAACTCCTAGAGAACAGAACCACATCCTAACATTACTCCTTATTCAACCTTTAAGCTTAAGGGATGCCCTCTAGTTCTACTTCCCAGATAAAGTTCAAAAAGCCCCCACCCCAATGCATTTTATCCATTCCTTTCACAATTTTAAAAACTGAAACCGTATCTCCTCGTAACTTACTTTACAGTGAAAATATACCCAGCCTGTATAAACATTCCCCAGGATACTTGTTTTTTTTCCATTCCCTTAACCCTTGCTGTGCTGTGGACTAAAACTGTGCATCCATACAGGTTTCTGTTCAACTCCCTTTCAATGGCTCCAGCAGCTTTATACTGTGGTGACCGAAGCTGCTTACAGTACTTTATGTGCTCCCTTAGCAGTGCTCTATAAAGGGGCAGAATCACATCTCTTTCATGGCATGTTATAGAACATTTTGTGCTCTGTTTTCCTTTCTTTTTGTTACTGAACTGGACAGTTTGCCGTCTTGGGGATACCAGGCTTGGGGGAACAATAACAAGATCATAGGGTGAGCAAAGACTGCAAACAAAACGCTTTACACCGACATTATGCAGTTGGTGGGAACTACACTTTGCCCCTAATTTGTTCTGCAAGTTAAGATTCCTGTAACAGTGTAAATTGAAGAAAACAATGCGCTGTTTTGAAATAACCCATTTGAAAGAAATAGCTTTTACTTCCTGGATTGATAACTGGTATAATACAGCATTCCTACTAAAGAAAAACACTGCATTCATACCAGGAAAAATGTATATTTTACCAATTATATTCAACGTGGCAAGGCAATACATTTTCTGAAGGCATGACCAAGCAAAATCATTCTAGCAGTGTAAAAATACAGTAAAAAAACATATGGAACTCACCATGTTTCTGTCCTGTATTGTACAGTATATGTCTTTCGTGATTAGTGGGCACGGTGGACAAGTAATGTTAAAGCTGTTGGTTAATGTTTGACGTGGCTGATAAACATGAGGAAACAGAATAACTAGAATAGCATTCCAAATGTCTCTGAGTTCAACAGCCTTGGCAGAGGCAGGTATACAGCTCCTTCTGTTAAGTGAAAGGCGATCACAGCCTTAAGCAAACAGGTTTGTCAGGTGCTCTGTGTCTCATGTTTCCCCGGAGAGCACCCAGCCCAAAGGTCCTACTAGCTTGCAATTGCAGTACATCTACAGTATGTTATGAAAATTGTAAAACGGTTTTTAGGTAATCACAATAAACAATATGCATCTCTCTTTTTGTTTTAAAATGCAGCAAATTGTTTTGTACACTGTTGTTGTTCTAAAATTTGCATGGCCCTGCCATTTTGATTTCCCTAGATTAAACACTTTTCCTTTATAGATAACACCATTACGTACCATGCATTTGGCCAACACAGGCTGGAAATCAGCAGTGAATTCATAAGGCTGGGCAAAGATTGCATGATTCATCAAAGTACTGTTGGCAAAGTTCTGGTGAATCTAAAAAAAGTCAACAAAGAAGCATGAAATGTAACAACTGGGAACTGGATTATGACAGGAGCTGTGCAAAATTCAGAATTTTACAGGGCAAATTAATCATGTCTGTTGACCAGGACCAGTAGACTTCTTGTTCCTGGGCCAAATGTTCTCTTTCAACAGAAAACTAAACAAGCATTTGTCAATGCCGAATGTTGTCTTGCTGGCATTGGCATTGGTAGTGCAGGAGTTAGAGAGATGCATAATAGGCATGGCAGTGAAATATTGAACTGATGCTAACCCACCCCCACCCTGCAGAGACTGACAGGCATTGGGGTGTCCCTTTGGGTGTTTGGTAGTGCAGTGCGGGAAAACATTTTGGGCAGGATGTGAAAAATGACAGCTGTACAGTTCATAAGGAGGCGTAAAAAAATGCCAGTGTTGAAAATGTGGCATGTAAATATAGCAAATTTGTGAAGCTACGTGAGTGCGTGGGAAATATGCAACGCACTCTTGCAACACTGCCGTTTTATGGGCGTTCGGCACCAAATTTTCAACATAGGCATTTTAGCACCTCTGCTCATGTACAGTGTCACTGTTATTTCCTCAGTGTCCCAAGAAGTGATTTCGCACAGCGACCACGCTATTCTGTGCCGGAAGTGCGAAAACACATTTTGGGCAGGATATGTGAAATGACAGCTATACTGTTTATCAAGAGGTGTGGAAAAATGGCAATGGTGAAAATCCAGAGTGAAAATATCACAAATGCATGACGGTACGAGCGTCCATGCAATCTTCCAACGCATGCTCTTAACACAGTCATTTTATGGAGTATCATCACCAAATTTTCAACATAGGCATTTTAGGACCTCTGCTCATGAATAGTGTCACTGTCATTTTCATAATCTGGCCCAAACACTGATTTCCCACGGCGACTGCGCTATTATGCGCTGGAAGTGCGAAAACACATTTCGGGCAGGATGTGGAAAATGACAGCTGTACTGTTCACAAAGAGGTGTACAAAAATGACAATGCTGAAATTCAGGCATTAAAATATTGTGAATTTATGAAGTTACGAGCCTGCATAGCAACTGCTCAACGCACGCTCGTAAAACAGGCATTTGTTGGATTGTTTCCACCAAATTTGGAACATAGGGTTTTTGAGAGGCCACCTCATGAACACTGGCACTGTCATTTTGTTAATGGGTCCCGAAAGGTGATTTTGCGCAGTGACTACGAAATCACCTTTCGAGGCCGATTAACGCCATGACAGTGATAGAATTCAGAGGAGGGGCCTCAAAAAACCCATGTTGAAAATTTGGTGCCAGAATTCCAACAAATGCCCAAAATATGCAGCAAAGTTGAAAAAACCCTATTCATTCCATTATACAGCTTACCAGCATTTCCTCAGTTCACGGTCGGCTTTGAGACTGCAGACGTGTTCCCGGTCCAACGAAGAGCGTCACGGCGGACTCCGGAGGTAAGTATGGGGTGAGGTGGGTGTGGGGAGGCAGGGTGCGCAGTGGATGGGTGCGGGTGGGGGGCAGGAGACTACAAGGGACTGTTTTCATGTTACAGGAAGAAAAAAAACTAACATCGGGGAACAGTTTTTTTTTTTCCAGGGGACTTGGCACGCTGGGGTGGGCTCCCAGTGTGCTACCTAACTATTTTGGGGGTTGCTGCAGCCAATGGGGATTGGGCACCCTTGTCAGCAGACAATGGGGGCTTGGGGTGAATTTATGCCGATAGGATTGGGCACCCCATCGGCACACAATGACAGCCGGGGAGGCAAGAGCCGAGGGGATTGGGCACCCTCGGCATATAAAAATGCAGGGGAGGCTGATTTATGCTGATGGGGGTGGGCTCCCCATTGGCCTATAATGAAAGCGGGAGGCAGAGACCCAGGGGACTGGGCACTCCCCCACAGCATATAGGAAATGGGGGCTGCTGTATGCTGACGGGGAGTGGGCTTCCCCATAGGCAAATTTGTGCAGCCACAGTAAGCCGGCTGGGGGATTGGGCACCCCTGAGGTCAGCCGTTGGGTGGCCACCCGCCATGCTGCTAATGTGGCGAGCACACAGGAAGGGTCCACTGCATCTGACAAGCTTTGCTTGGATTGCAGAGGACCTTTCCTTAGATGTGCTCACCACATTAGCATGCATGGTGTGATGCCACTGATTGGGGATGAGGGACGCACCTACTGATGCGTGCCCTGCATTCACCCTACAGCGGCTGCGCCTCCAAAGCTGCACTACCACAAGATGTTGACTTGCGCGCAAGTGCGGCAAGCCAACATAAAAATTACTCACTGTAGTAATGTTGTTTCTTCTCAGGGATCCCTCACTATGCTTACATTTAGCATTTAGCTCCATGGAGATAGATGCCCCAGAGACCGAACCTATTCTAATTACGGAATTTAGAATCTTGGTTCAAGCTCTGCATCCACGCTCCATTCTGGCTGTTTGTCAGATTTGGACAGATTTGTTTCTATAGCTAGAGTGGAGCATTGGCTGGTAAAACCTGGCTAAAGGCTATCAAAATTTTCTACAAATTTTAACCAATGTATTTGAAAAACAGCCAAACTGAAGCAGATATACAAATGTAAAAATCATAGAAAGGTTTAAGAAAAAAACTATACTTTACAATTGTAGAGTGACTGCAATAGTAATGCTCAACCAGCCTTAATGAAAAAGAACTGATTCTTCTGTGAACCTATTTTCAGGTTCTGGCAGGGAGAGTGCAAACTTAGTGAGGGACCCCTGGGAAGAAACAACATTACTATGGTCAGTAATTTTTTTCTTCTAACCCCAGGAATCATTCACTTAATGTTTACACTTAGCAGACTCTACTGCAGTACTTTTGGAGGCTGGGTTCAGAACCTATTTAGGAAAAAAGGTTCTGCAAGACAGCAGTTCCAAAGCTGGCATACCTTTTGGACTGAAAGTCCAGACAGTAGTGCTTTGTGAAGCTGTGCACTGTTCTCTAGGTACTGTAGCTGCTTTGAAATGTCTAATAATGGGATGCCCCTTGTGGATGCCACAGAAGGAGACATACCCCTTTTGGAGTGTACCCTTACGCCCTGGGTGACACTTTCCCTGCTATTTCATAGCAGAATTGAATGCAGGAGACTGTCCAGTGAGAGACAGACCTCTAGGTTGCTGGTTTACTTTTGGCAACCTCACCATAGGTAACAAAAAGCTGAGTGATTTTGGACCTGTCATCTTTTGTCCACTCCATGTAGATACCCAGTACTCATTTGAGATCAAGGCTGTGCTAAGTGTGCTCTGAATAGAGTACAGGAAGGTTTATTGACTGGTTCAGGTGAAATTTGGACACCACCTTAGGTAGGACTTTCCTATTGGTTCTAAGGACTACCTTATCACTGTGGAGGTTTTTGTAATTTGGCTTTGCACAGAGAGCTTGCAGTTCACTCACCCTCCTAGCAGAGGTCATGGCAATCAGGAATCAGGTTTTCCATGTAACATACTTCAGGTCAACAGTGTTCATAGGCTAAAGTGGAGCCTCCATACGCTGGGCAAGGTAGACATTGAGATCCCATGGTGGGACTGGGTCCCTTACCAGTAGTTACAAGTAACTAAGGCCTTTGAAAAAACTTTTGAAAATGGGTTGTGAGGCCAGTGACTTTTCCTTGCCTGCTGATATGTAGGTAAACACTGCTGCTAGGTGCACCTTTAGTGTTGAAGGCCTTAGGCTTAGAGACTGCAGGTGTACCAGGAACTCCAGGACTATAGGCAACACTGCCTCTATTGGGATTATTTTTCTGGGGGCACACCAGTATGAAACTCTTTTCTATTTAGAGGAATATGTTTTCCTGGTTGCAGGTTTCCTAGAAATTCTCAGCACCTTCAGGACTTCTTCTGAGAGATTCAGTCCAGAGTATTCTAACACTTCAAGAAACATGCCCGCAGGTGTAGTGTCCTGGAATTTGGAAATGTTATCCTTCCCTGGGATAAAGGCAGCAGACTGTGACTTAATAACAGGTTGACTGGAGTCTTGTTGGACAGGAGCAGGAGCACTGGGTACCAGGCCTAGTTGATCCAATCTAGGGCTATTAGGATCATTAGTGCAGGTTCACTCCTGAGCTTTAGGAGGACTTTCTGTATGAGAGGAAATAGTGAGAAGGCATACAGGAACATCCCTTTCCAACCCAAAGCCAGGGCATCCTCTGGGACTGTTCCTCTTGCTGGTGCTCTGCAACAAATCTGTGTGAGCTGATTGTTCTCCCAAGAAGCGAATCAGTCTATTTTGGGAGTGCCAAGAAAGCAGTTCCTGGTGGGTAATCACCAAACTATGAATTCCTTTTGTTGTGGAGCTAGTCCTTGTGAAGTCCAAGTACTGCACAAAGGAGGGCGTTGGACTACTCTAGGCAAGCAAACACCAACACAGTAAGTTATTGCTGGTGAATCTTCTTTGTTTTATACCACGCCAACATTTTACCAAAACTTTTTAATGGCTTCTTCTGGGGGTCTCAAACATTTCAGTACAGATAAAAAACACCAGTTAAAACCAGATTTCACAAATATCTTATCCATTAAACTGCTTATTCTTTTGTGCAACACTGTAACAGACATGCCTATGTTTGTCTTCCAACTTCCTTGCTCTATAGAGCAGTTACTGAATCTGTTTGGTTTTTACCTGTAACTGAATGCCCCAAAATATATATTTTGCCTGTACCCATTTACAATTTTTTTTTCATATTGCTTTTTTCCTCCATAGCTAAACTCAGGGGTGGCTAGCTCTGTTCTATCCTCGTCATCACCACAACCGTCTGCCACCTCCTCCGGTACTCACCTGATCCAGAGACCCACACAGATTCTCCCATGGTGGGGCCAGGAAGGAGAGGGCTGTCCTTTCCCCACCTGGAGAATAATCCAGCATAGGTCAGTGGTATGGGCAGTTGTGAGGGTTGGGGCTGGTGGGTGAAACATCATGGAGTCCAGGTCTGCTATTCCACCCCCCTCAATATTTCCTCCCCCCCTCCCCTGGCATGAACGATACTTAAGTCAGCCTTGCATAGCTGCAGCTATCTTGTGCTTCAGGAGCAAGCTCACTAGCACTGCCACAGGTGTTGCTGTGGTGGCCGAGATCTGCTGCCAACCTCCCGATGAAGACACACTGCTGGGCAGCAGCCATCTCAGCCACGGCCCGCCCCTCTGACATGACTTCTGGCCTCGTGTGTGAACTCAGCTTGTTGCAACATGCTGCCACTGGGCCACCAGGGTGGCCCCCATTTACACCATTTACAATCATCACATACTCAGAACCACTTTCCAAACTGCATGCCACCACATACCAGTCTATACTGTGCACAGCAAAGCACTACTTTCGTCTGCTTACCAATCTCTGTGGCCTGGCTGTCAAGTAATTGCACCAGTGATCACTACACTCATATAGCTGAGGGCATACAAAAATAACTCATATGAATTTGCTCTTTAATGGCAGATCCAGAAACAAATGATTTGATGCCTTTTATTGGACCAACATGGATGTTACAGAAAGAACAAAGTGCTCTAGCTTTCAAACCTACCCAGTCCTTCTTCAGAAGCTTTATGGCAGTTATTTTGAAAATCCCATACTATTAACACCACATTATGTTGAAAAAACAGAAATAATTCTCATTGGTTTAACATATACATTTAAAACATAACAGAAGATTACGTCAGAGAAGCTAATTAACACCAGTATGCTTTTAACTGAGGAGCCTCAGAAGGGCAAAGGTTATTAAGAATTCTCAACAACCAGAGAGTTCTTCTCACATAAATTTTAAAATGTCTCAGTATGATAAGAAAGCATTCTAGTGATAAAAAAACCCTGGGATAGCATTCTCTCTAATACATGTAAGATGAGGTTACAACTTACATTCCAAGTGTCCTGGTGTATTAAAGAATAGATAATGAGAGACAAAATCCTGAAATTAGGTATAACTGCAAGTTGAAAAAGAGCCCCAAAATAAACATATACATATATACATGATGCATGATAGTATCACTTGTAAGCGTAAGTGCCAAATAAAAATACTTGTCAAGGACCCCCAAGAAAATGAGACAATGAGTGCGATAAGTGCAGATTTCAACACAGAGTCAGTGTATAACAAAAATGCACAGAATCAGTCTAAGGAATCTAAATGAAAACTTCCAAGGATGAAATCCTCCACGGCCCCCCCCTTTTTTTCTTTTCTCTCCCTCTCTCTCTCCTTGGGAAAGATACTGTAACTAGTAGGAATGAGATATACTGTATGTACAAGAGTCATAATACAGCATCATTCACACCAATATTAATTGTTACCCAAAGGAATTACACCTTTTATGAACCCCCAAGTAAATGAAATATGCATCTTAATATGAGCAGATTTAAATATGTGACAGTGTGTAATCCAACCACTGACAACTAGTAGAAGGAAGTAAATGTACACTATATGTGAAAACTAAGTGTCCTAGCCACATAACAATTGTCCCATGCCATGATCCCCCCACACAGACGTGTGTACATACACCACACCACACCACACCCACCCCTGCACACCCCACACAACCACAACACACAACAAATATAACAAACACAACCCACACATACCACACCACACCACGCACACACAAACAAAACACACAAACACACACACCATACCCACAACACACAAAAACACAACACATGCAAAACACACAAACACACACATACTTACATCAGCACACACACACACTCACCACAGTGTTAAGGTGAGAAGTCAAAATGTAGATAACCATAAACTTACAAAATCAAAGGCCTGCTGAAGAACTAAAGTATTTATGTCCATCTTTTAAAGTAAAGTTCTGGGTAAGTTTAAGTGGAATAATGTGTCATATAACCAACATCAATGTTCAATCCATCTGCCACCATATTGAGAAGTAAAATAAGTCTAATTTCAGAAGCCCGTCTCTGTTGTGTACTGTTGAAATGTCCTTTTAAGACCATCACAGACATATCTGCGATTGAGTGGCCATCCTGGGAGAAGTGCTGGGCTACTGGTTTCTCAGTCTTCTTGTGATTAATAGAATGTTTGTGTGAATTCATTCTAGTGCGGAGTTGTTGGCTTGTCTCCCCCACATAACCTGTGCGAGGACATTTCTTGCATTGGATAAAATAGACCACATTACTTGATGTACATGTATAATTCCCCTGTATCCTGAATAGTCTGTTTTGTGATGTAACCACACAGTCTGAAGTGGAAACGAGGTTACATGTCTTACATGTGCGTTGATGACAGGGTCGTGTACCATATGATGTCATGGTATTCTGTTCCGGTTCAGGTTGACTCCTAATAATCAGATTGGCTAAATTAGGTGGTTGTTTAAAAGATAGTAGTGGTAGTTCTTGAAAAATACAATTAAGGGTTTCATCCTCACTAACTATTGGATGGAGATCCTTAACAATCTTACGTAGAAGTTCAAGGTCAGGATGGTATGTGACTACTAAGGGTATTCTGTTGGTAGTCATCCGTTCCTTATATTGCAGAAGTTGTTCTCTTGGGACCTGTGTTGCACGTTCCACTGCTCTGTCAATTTCCCTGGATGAGTGTCCTTGCTCAATAAAGGTGTTTTTCAACATCGCCAGATGTGTGTCTCTGTCTTCCTCATTTGAACAGAGGTGGTGATACCGAAGTGCTTGACTATATATGACAGATTTCTTTGTGTGGCTCGGGTGATAACTTTTCTTGTGTTAAGTATCTCTGTCTGTCTGTTGGTTTCCTGTAAATACAGGTATGTAGGGTTCCATCCTTAATAGTGACAGTGGTATCCAGAAAATGTACACTGGTGGCAGAATATTCCAGGGAAAGCTTTATAGTTGGGTGGAGGTTATTAAGTTCCCGATGAAAATCTTTGAGTGTGTCAGTGCCCTCTGACCAAATTATAAACAAATCATCAATGTAACGGAAATAAGCGAGTGGTTTATGTGTACAGTGCCTCAGAAAATCCTCCTCCAAATTCACCATAAATAGATTAGCATACTGTGGAGCCATCCCGGTTCCCATTGCTGTTCCCATAGTTTGAACATAATGTTTACCATTGAAGCTGAAGTTGTTATGTGTCAGAATGAATTCAGTGAGTTTACCCACAACTCCAGGGTCAATGTTGGGGTCCAATTCTTTGTCATGCAGGTATTTGAGGCAGGCTGAAATGCCATCTGTGTGTGGAATATTAGTGTAGAGGGAGGTTGCATCCACAGTGGCTAAAAGGGTATCAGGCGGTAAGTCCTTAAAACCAGAAAGTTTATGCAGGAAGTGAGTAGTGTCCTTGATGTAACTATCCCTTTGTATAACCAGGGGTTTGAAAATAGCTTCTACAAACCCTGATATCCCCTCTGTCAGGGTGCCATTACCAGAGACTATGGGTCTACTAGGATTACCAAGCTTATGTATTTTAGGAGGCATGTAGAATGTCCCTGGCTTAGGTTCACTGGTGATGAGGGCCTTTAGTTTGTCTTGGACATGGTTTGGAAATGTTCCAATTAACTCCTGTAGTTCTCTTTTATATTCTGTAGTTGGGTCACTTCCCAGTACTTTGTAGTAAGTAAGGTCACTTAGCTCTTTAATGGCAGTCACACAAACCATCAACATCATAAAAATACCCAGGAAAAGGACGGTTTTTACCTTACAGTTTGGTCAATGAGCACTCACCTGAAAAATGTTCAACAGTGCTCATTATAATCTTTTACCAGTTAACACAAGAGACCAGCTATAACGTTACAAGTTGCTCAAGTGAACTTGTATCTACTGTAAAAGATTTCTAGAGCTCATAGTGCAGACTTTTATTTCTTAGCTATGATTTAGCTTGGTTGGGGAGGGCGTGAGGGTTCCATACTTTAAAGTTTCTTAATTAGTCTTATTTGTATCTGCAGATTATCTTACAATCACAGTAGCTAAAATGTTTCAAGTGAATTATAAGGTATGCACTTGTATATTGCAGCTGGTGAACATAATTTGTCTGGTTAGCACTCAAAAAATGTATTATCTGGTTTATAATGTTCTTATCTCCAAAAGAACCTGATGTACATACATACGTACGAAGAAGCCAGCAGAAGAAGGCCATTTGGTCTATCAAGTCTGCTCATATTGCAGGGTACACAGCTTGAGCCAATGTCCCTTCCCTCCCTCCCCACTTCTCCCATCCTCCTTTCCCATGATCCTTACCTTCTCCCTATGCCTGTCCCAGCCTCTCTTAAAACTGCCCACTGTCTTCAATGAGATGACCTCTTCCGGCAGTACATTCCAAGTGTTCACCACCCTCTCTGTGAAGAAGTGCTTCCTGACCTCCCTCCTAAACCTTCCACCCTCCAGCTTAAGACTGTGTCCCCTAGTGTTATGGTTGCCATTCAGCTTAAAGAGACTCTCCTTATCAACCTTATTTATCCCTTTCAGGTACTTGAAGGTCCCACTTATGTCCCCTGTCTCTCTCCTGTCTTCCAGGGAGTACATGTTCAGTGCCCTCAACCTATCCTCATATGCCTTACCCTGCTGACCCATGCTCATCTTTGTAGCCCTCCTCTGGACCTTCTCCAGCAGGTTAATGTCCTTTTTGAGGTTTGGGCACCAGTACTGAACTCCATACTCTAGATGTGGCCTCACCAGTGATCTGTACAAGGGCAGTATAACCTCCTGTCTCCTACTACTGATCCCCCTTGATATGCATCCCAGCATCTTGTTTGCCTTTGCTGCTGCCTTCTTGCACTGTGTGGAGTGCTTCAGGTCACTAGTGATCATCACTCTCAGGTCCTTCTCCTCCTCTGATGCAGATACTTAGACTCCACCCAGGTAGTACTCTGTCATGGGATTCTTGGCTCCAATATGGATAACTTTGCATTTCTTGGCATTGAAGCCAAATTGCCAGATCCTGGACCACCTCCCCAGCTTTTCCAGATCTTCCTGTAGGTCCTGTATCCCTTCAGCTGTGTCCACTCTCCCACAGAGCTTGGTGTCATCTGTGAATAGGCACATTTTGCCCTTAATGCCATCCCCAGTGTCACTAATGAAGACATTGAACAACACCGACCCCAGCACAGAGCCCTGTGCATTAAACTAGAATAAAACTAATACGTTTCCTAACTGTTTATTTCCTAATCCTACACAGTTCGCAGTATGTATGTGCTTGCATGATGTTCTAGATCCATGTGTTATAATCAAAAGGAAAATTTCTGTTTTTCCAGCATTGGTTTTCTGATCTCTGTTGAGAACTGAAAGCATCCTCTATCTGCAGTTAGCAAAATCTTTCTAAAATAATCAATATTCAATTCTGCTTCGAATAGTAAAGAATGCAGAGCTCTATTTGCAGCTTCAGCATGCTTGGTGTGTGTCCACGGGTACAAACTGGCAGCACTGAGCCAGCAGCAGACCCACCCTCTTGTACTTACAGCAAAAAGGCCATAGCAGGTGTCTGATGATGTCACCAGATGCTGCGTTCATAGTTGCCAAGTAACCATCCCTCTAACAGTCAAAGCTGTTAGCTTTGCTACGGGCACATAGTGGTGTATACTGAACATGTGTGTCAAAGGAGAGAGCTTCACTTTTACATACAAACATAGAAATTGCCAGCAGATAAGGACCACTAGGACCATCCAGTCTGCCTGTAAGCCCTGTACTTGATTATGGCTTCTGACCACCCCTGTACCTCTATGATTCCCCTGTGTCTATCCCATGCATGTTTGAATCCAACCACAGTACTTGCTCCCACTACCTCCTGTGGCAGACCATTCCATGTGTTGACCACCCTCTCTGTGAAGAAAAACTTCCTCACAGTCCCTCTTAGCCTTCCACCTTCCAATTTCATGCCATCCCCCTCGTTCTTGTACTTCTCCTGATTGGAAGATGTCCCCCCCCCGCACCTTGTTTATGCCCATTTGTGCCCAAGGTCTTGAACCTATCTTAAATAAATAACTACAGGCCAGACCCTTTATTGGATCCTGATTGAAAGTTCTCTAGCAATTAGGCCTGTGTACCAGTTAAAATCTGTAGTGTGAAGGGCTCAAGGCTCAGACCATGGTGTGAGCCCCCAACACAAAATGAAAAAGAAAACTGAGTCTGTTATTGAGATGACAGACCCACGAGCACATGCAAGTGCTCAGAAAAATTTGTCACTCAGATGAATCTGTTGGACACAAATGTCATGGGGGCTTTGAAGTTTCAAAGACAGGACTGAAAAAGGGGTTTTATGGAGGTGTGCAGGGCAAGAAGGAAAGAAGAGCACTGTGGTCACTATGTAGGAAAGAAAGAAGGGGGACATTTGGGTATCAAAATAACTTTTCTAAGAGAAACTGTGACAATGTGCTGTGACTAACTGCTACAGTGGGTAGATCACCAACATGCTTGCCAACTGGCCTCTTCATTGAGGCCCCACGGCTTGGTTAGGATACCTAGTTCATGGAGCCATCTCATTTCTTGTTTTACTAGCAATTTGTTATAGTCTCTGCCTCCTTTTGGAGGTAGAACTTGCTGTTATCCCAAAACAACCTTAAAGAGGCTCCATTATGTCCTGTTTCCTTAAAATGAGTGGCTACGCTAAACATCTAATCCCCCCCTCCTTATTGTGCTCTTATGTTTTCCAGTCCTTTTCTTAACTTCCCTTAGAGTTTTCTCTACATACTACTCATCACAGGGGCACTACAGAATGTAAATAACCCCTGCGGTATTACAACTGATGTGACTTTAGATCAAGTATGCCTTGCCAGTGTGTGTGTGTGTGTGTGTGTGTGTGTGTCTGTCTGTCTGTCTGTCTGTCTGTCTGTCTGTCTGTGGGGGTCTAACAACTTTTTTTCTTAAGGTGCAGCCACAGCCTGTGCAGTAGTCACAAGGGAACATGCCTGGTTTAAGGGCACCAAGTAGAAGCTGGTCTTCTTATTTGGGGTCAACATTTCTGCCTATGTGGTCTGTGTGGACTAACTTGTCTCTAATACTAGCTGCTTTTTTAGATGTTCTGATAGGCTTGCTGGTGAAGAGTCCCCCTGTTGAGGGATGCAGTTGCAGGACTTCAAAGTGCTTATTAAGTATGCCTCTGATTTTGGACATTTGAAGGTTGTGTGCCTTTGAAAACATCACTCTGTTGTATCTCCTGTGGTCTTTCCTTGGCTGTTATGGCCTCATTTCTGGAAATACTGTCAGCCCTAGTTGTTGCCTCTTTAATGATGTATGGATTGTACCCATTCTCTAGATGTCTGGAGGTAATTTCTCTTGTTGTACTCAATCTGGGTACTACAGTTCCTCTTTGCTATCAAGAAATGCACATATAGAATACTATTTTTCAGTTTCTCTGGATAGAAGCCGCTGGTGTGAAGTATTGTGTTCCAGTTGGTTGGTTTTCTGTATAGCTGAGTCTGTAGCTTGTTCTGGTGTAGTACTGTGGTGATGTCTAGGAATGGTAGCTCCTTGGTGCTACTTGTTGCAGTGAACTGGAGATGTTGGTTACAGTTTTTCAAGTATCCTGTGAAGTCCTGCAGATCTCCTGTCTCTGTGCAGATAAACAGCACAGCATCTATATATCATCTCCAGATATGTGTATGCTTCCTGTATTAAAAACATAGACGTTGACGGCAGATAAGGACCGCAAGGCCCTTCCAGTCTGCCCATTTCTTTTTCTACCTTATGAATGTGCCATAGGCCTTTGCTCTGTCAATGGCCTATCTATTCATACTCATCTGTATTGCTCCCTTATGCCTATCCCATGCCTGTTTGAAGCCCTGCACTGTATTCATATCCACCACTTCCTGAGGTAGGCCGTTCCATGCATCCACCACCCTTTCTGTCAAAAATAGCTTTCTCACATTACCCCTTAATCGGCCTCCCTCTAATCTCATGCTGTGTCCTCTTGTCCTGCTATTTTTCTTATATTGAAACATGTTAGACTCTTTCACCTTGTTAATGCCCTTAAGGTGTTTGAATGTTTCAATCATATCACCTCTCTCCCTCCTTTGCTCTAGGGTATACATATTGAGTTCAGTTAATCTGTCCTCATATGTTTTCTGATGCAGTCCCTGCACCATTTTGGTTGCCCTTCTCTGGACTGCCTCAATTTGGTTAATGTCCTTGTGAAGGTGTGGCCTCCAGTACTGCACGCAGTACTCCAGATGGGGCCTAACCAGTGTCTTGTAAAGAGGGATTATTACCGCCCTCTTCTGGCTTGTCATACCCCTACTAATACACCCCAACATCCCTCTAGCCTTACCTACTGCTTTAGGGGTCTGCTTGGATGATTTCAGGTCATCGGTGATGATGACGCCCAAGTCTCTTTCTTCCCTTGTGGCTGCCAGCAACTCCCCTCCCAGCCTATAGGTGACTTCAGGGTTTCTCTTCCCTATGTTAATGATCTTGCACTTCTTTGCGTTAAACCCTAGTTGTCACTCTTCTGACCATTTTGCTAGTTTATCCAGATCTATTTTCATTCTGCCCACACCATCTGGATCATCTACTCTATTGCAAATCTTGGTGTCATCTGCAAACAGACAAACCTTACCCTCCAGTCCATCTGCAATGTCACTGATGAAGATATTGAAGAGGACTGGCCCAAGGACTGATCCCTGAGGTACCCTGCTTGTGACTTGCATCTCTTCTGACTGTATACTGTTTACCACCACTCTCTGTTTTCTGCCCGTCAACCAGTTTGCCACCCAGTTGACCAACATCTGACCCACCCAGTGCCTACCCAGTTTATTAATCAATCTTCTATGTGGAACAGTATCAAAAGCTTTGCTAAAGTCAAGGTAGGCAACATCAACTGCTCCCCCTTGGTCCACCACTCTGGTTACCCAGTCAAAGAAATCTATGAGATTAGTTTGACAGGACCTTCCTTTAGTAAACCCATGCAGTCTTGTATCCTGTGCTCCTATGGATTCCAGGTGTTGCACTATCCTTTCCTTAAGTAATGTCTCCATAATCTTGCCCACTACTGAGGTAAGACTGACTGGTCTGTAGTTTTCTGCCTCCTCCCTGCTACCACTCTTGTGGAGTGGGATCACATGAGCCCATCTCCAGTCTTCTGGGACTTCTCCTGTGCTCAGAGACTCACTAAACAGTTCTGATAATGGCTCTGCTAGTTCCACCCTTAGCTCCTTTAGTACCCTGGGATGTATGCCATCAGGTCCTATTGCCTTGTCCACCCTGAGCTTATCGAGCTCTTGTAGGACCCTTTCTTTTGTGAAGGGACTTGTGCACACCTCTGTCCCCCCTGTGTCCATGGTGCAGAGCTGTGAGCCCTGTCCTACCTTCTCTTCAGTAAATACTGAGCAGAAGTATTTTTTTGGATAGATGTCTTTACATGGTCCTCCTCCTCACACGCCCCCTTATCCCCTTTGATCTTAGCAATACCCCCTCTGGACTTTCTCCTTTCACTAATGTATCTATAGAAAGTCTTGTCACCTTCTTTTACTGTTCATGCTCATGTTTCCTCAATTTGGGCCTTTGCCTGCCTTACTGCCTTCCCTGCTTCCCTTAGGGAAGTTTGGTATGCCTCCCTATCTTCATCCTGCTGTGTTCCCTTATATTTCCTGAAGGCCAGCCTTTTGGCTCTGACCTTTTCTGCTACTGTGTTTGAGAACCAAAGTGGTTTACTTCTTCTTTTGCACTTCCTTTTCTCACTAACACAATGGGATGTTGCTTCAAGTATTGCATCCTTAATGCTTGCCCACTTTGCCTGTACCCCCTTACCTGTATTTCTTTTTGACAGGGCTAGCTTAACTCTGTTGGCCATCTTATCAAAATCAGCTCCTCTGAAGTCCCATATTTTTGCCTTGGAATGGGATGATTTTGTTCTAGTGGCCAAATTGAACCATACCATGTGATGGTCACTGGCCCCCAGGTGACCTTCTACCTGGAGATCTGTGATCCTTTCCCTGTTAGTCAGTACTAGATCTAGGATAGCCCTGTCTCTAGTGGGTTGTTGTGCCAGTTGTTTGAGGCCCTCCCCCTGCAGGGAATCCACCATGTGTCTAGTTCTGGCAGATGTCTCTGCTGGTATTGACCAATCTATATCTGGCATGTTGAAGTCTCCCATTATCAGAACCTCCCCTTTAGCTGTCATTTTTTATATATCTTCTAACAGTAACGTGTCTATGTCCTCCCCCTGGTCTGGAGGCCTGTACACAACCCCAGTTCATATGGCTGTCCCATTTCCTGTTTGCAGGGCGACCCACAGTTCTTCTGGCTCCTTATGTGTATTCTGAATTTTTGTAGCTTTGATATTTTCATTGACATAAAGGTCCACTCCACCCCCTTTTTGCACCTCGGTCTCTTCTGAACAGTACATAGCCAGGTACTGAAGTCTCCCAAGTGTGGTTACTGGTAAACCATGTCTCGCTAATGGCTACTATGTCCAGTTTAGCCTCTGTCATTATTGCCTGCAGGTCTGGGATCTAGTTTCCCAGACTACAAGCATTTTGTGTACATGATTTTCTATTGGTCAGATTTCGGTTTGTTAGTTGTTGGGTGAGGTCCGGCGTTTCCCCTGTGCACTGTATGGGGAGCCAGACCTTTTTCTTTACCTGGTGATGCAAATGAACTACAAACATGCTGAACTTCTGTTTGACCACAAGCTGGAGGGGGGGTTCTTCCCATTCTATGTTTTGGGTGCTGCACCCTTCTCCCCATTTGCCAGTTTAAATATTCTACAAAGACATCAAACTTCTGCTCCAATGCACTGACTCCCTCCTTAGTCAGATGCAGGCCATCAAATTTAAAGAACTTTCACTCCCAAAACTGTTGCCAGTTCCCTACAAATGTGTGTCCTTTTTCCTGGCACCAGCCCTTGAGCCACATGTTTAGCTCCCCCTATCTCCCCTTCTCTGACCTTCTGTCCATCTGTCCCCCTCTCCCAGACTGGCAGGATCTCAGAGAAGGAGATGCTGGACAAAATGGATGGTAGTTTGTCACCCAACATGGTCAGGTGTTCCTTGGTCTCCACAACTGACCAGCTGGCAAAATCGTTAGTCCCTATGTGTACCAGGACATCAATGTTTTCTCCTGCTTCCTGAACAATTTTAGCAATTCAGTCAGTGTCTCTCCACGCTGATGAACCTGGGAGACATCTGACCATTAACCCTGGCTGGAGATAAGTATCAACTCCCCGAATCATGGAGTCTCCTATGATCAGAAGTTTTTTGGATTTCCTTTTTGCTTTTTTGTTTTGGTTCCTGTTTTGGGTGCGTTTTGTTGTGCTAGCTCCTGTGCTGCAGTGTCCTGCTCTGCAGTGTCCTCTGCCCCTTTGATTGACTTTGGAGATAGAGGCAGAGACCTGTTTGTAGTTTTTATATGGTTTGTGGTGGTGATATGTTGGAGAGCACCGAGTGATGGGACACCTGATTTGCCCCTCCTAACCACCTGCCAACCTCCCGGACCAACTACCCTCTGCGGTTGAGGTGCTTCTGTTGGATGTTGGGGAAATGGCTGGTGGTTCTTATAATATATTTCCTCTTGGATATGCAATTTGAGGTGTGCAATCTCTGCCCATGCTGCCTGCAGCTGAGCCCTTAGATCTCCGATGGCCCAGCATGTACGACAATGTCCTAAATCCTGTAAAACTGCTCTTCTGAAAAGTGTTCCACAGTACCTGCAGTTAATGATATCCATTCCAGGTAAGTTGCTGGGTTTATAACCTGGTCAGAGCAATTAGAAGGAAGAAAATGAAAGCAAAAGTTTGATTTTGTGTTTTGTTTGTTTGTTTTGTATAACTTGTTATAACAAGTTAAATTACTAGTGCCCCTGTAAATGAGATCACTGTGTGGATACCCTTCTGAACTGCCCCTTCCTGCTTTGCTACAGAAAATGTCAGGACTGTGCTACCCTATAAAAGGAGTGTAGTGTGGGGTGGTTGGGGATGGGGGAGGGTGGCTGGGCCCTTCTCCTGCTGAAAAAGAAGAACCACGGATGAAAGAAACAAGGAGGTAAGAGCAGAAACAATCAGTCAGCAACAAATGCAATAGCCCTGAAAGCTTATCCTAATGACAGACAAAATTGTAAAACCTGTAAAGCACCACCTGTAATTATTTCACAGAAGATATGCCCTTTAAGAAACACTTTGCTACTGAGAAAAATAAAGCAGTAACAGAAGATATACCTTGCAAAAGACAATTTGAATCAGAGGATTACAGTAGTAATCTGTAGGCACACCCTGTAATAATGCAGCAGAAGGTATACCCAGCAACAACAATTTGAATCAGAGAAAAATAAAGCAATAAAATGTTAGCAACAAACAGTAACAATCCCTTGTGAGTACAAAATAAAAAACAACAACACACAGTAAATCTGCCTAGCCAAAAGAAGTCTTAATCCTTATTGTTGCTCTGGTAGGGTTCTCTGCTCTGTCCTTTCAAGCAACCTAGAAGAAAAGAGCTCAGGTGAAGCTAGGTGTATTGGTTTCCATCTGATAAGACATGCTCAGTTTCAAATGAATGCATGAAGGCAATGTTATAGCCTAGTGCCGTAGTACTGCCCATGGTGGTTTCCCTTTATTTGTCCATAGAATTGTTCTTCAAAGTGAAAGTAATTCTTGTTTAACACTATGCCTGCCATTTCCTGTGACAGTCCACTTGGTGGATGTGAAGCCTCTGGCACTGTGTCTAGTAAGGCTCCCATGGATACTAGGCCTCCCTCATGGGGTATTGAAGTATACAGGTCCTTAACAATGACCATGACTAGTGTGCTATTCTCTGGTATTCCTGTGCTGTTTATGTCCTTGATGTTGTTTAATACATGGGTTGTGTCCCTCAAACACGTTGAAATAATCTCCACCATTGGTTGTAGATATATATTTACATATGTGGACAGTGGTTCCAATATGGAATCGATACCAGACATGATAGGCCTTCCCAGGAGCTTATCGGCATTCTTGTGAATTTTCCGAATGGAGTAAAACAGTGGGGTTATTGGCCACTCCTTTTGCAAATGTTCTCTTTTCCAGTCTTTAAACCACCTCAAGGCTGTCATTTCTTTGAGAAATTCCATGATATGTTGCTTGATAGACAGAAGTGGATCTGAAGGAAATGCTATGTAGTTTTCTTCCACATTTAAAAGATCCATGCACATAGTTCTGTACTGCTTTGTGGACTTTATTACGATGGCACCTCCCTTTTCTGCTGGTTTTAGAACTACAGACCTGTTATTTTCTAGGTTTTGTAGTGCCTGCTGTTGCGCTTTGATGAGATTATTTCTTGGTTTGATCCTGAGTATTTATTCTTCAATATCTTTTTGAACCAGCCCTATGTATGTTTATACAGCTGCATTTTTGTCTGCCTGTGGCATGAACCTTGACCTTACTTTTAGGGCTTGCCTGACCTGTGTTTGATAGGCATCCTGTTGGTTCCTTTGTACCAACATGGCTTTTAATCTTAATGAATGATAAAAAACACTGTAGCTCACATTCTAAGCTAACATTATATATTGCTTTAACAGGCGAAAAGAATAACCTAAGAAACAAAACCTCAATTTCTACATTTGGCAAAATTCTGTCACTTAGATTGAAAACAGCTACCTATGTTGGGCCTTGGGTTTCTGATACCCTTTTGTGCCCCTCCCTCCTCCTCCTCCAACTGGCTCTTCTGTTCCTTCTCCTTCTTTTGTCCTGTTGCGCAGGTTGTATCTGCTCTCTCCCCCCTGCAGATCTTCTTCCAGTGGCCTGTTTTCCTCTGCCTGATTGTTCCCCTGTGCTCGACCCCATCCTAAAAAAGAGCGCTGTCTCCTGTTTCTATTCTGGTTGCATGTATAACTATCTGAGCTTTCAGATCCTTGCCAGAAAAAATGCCACATCTATTGTACATTTTAAATGTGTAGATCTTATTGTATCTGTAGTCTGCAGTGTCCCTCTGAATTTTTCTAAGTTTCTGTAGTCTCAGTGATGCCTCATACCCATTGAGCTTTTTTCTTTGTTTCTTCTAACAGTGCATTAAAATCCTGCATTTTCATTTTAACTTTCAGATTTCCTTCGTTATTAGAAATTGTGGCAATTTTGCTGCATTCTTCCAGGATAGCTTCTACTAAAGCTAGCATGAAATCCTAACTACATTTTGTTCTTATGCCATTCCATCTTTTGTTAAGTTTATTTTATTAATGCCCAGATTGGGTTCCACAAACACCCTAAGACCCCGTGGTATTCTGCTAAACTATAAATATTTTGTAAGTATCAGCCTGTGCCATTCCAGCCTCATATCTTTGTTTTTCAAGCCCTTTTCATGATACTGTTTTGAGACTCCTCCATGGTCTCACTGATAGCACTACTGCCTTTCATAAGTTTCATAAATCTGTTCTTATCTGCCGTAGTAAAGTTCTCAAATACATATTCTGATTGTACACTTTCACCCACATCATTGAATTCCTCCATGTTTAGCAATAAGTGGCTAAGGAAACAAAAAAATTACCAATAATACAATAAATAGTCTGATATGCTGTTACCACTCTTATAAATAAAGTCTCAAAAGTGAAAATGCCATCAGGCGCTGTGTTTTTTTTTTTTTTTTTTTTTTTGCAGCACAACCTGTTCCTAAAATTTTTTTTTTGCACCACTTTGATTTAGTTGTCACTGTCACCAGTACTGTTGCATGACAATATACAACAGGGTTTCACAGCCCATTTCTCAAATGCTTTGTGAAATGACAATTCTGTATCTGGGGGTCCATCAGTTAATATCATCATGAACGTCTGCAGCATCTCTGTGTTCAGACAGTTCCTTAGACGAGCCTTAATGAGGTTTTAATTGCTGAATCCCTGTTTGCAATCAGCAGCTGACACTGGCATTTGCCATGAAAATAGCTGCAAAAATATGTGAAAGGGGTAAACCTCTTCCCCTTCCCCTTCTGTGTTGATAAATGTGCACACATCTGTGACAGTTTTCTACTGATGTTGCTTCTTTTCCATTAGTGTTTTGAAGTGGATGTACTCCTATCTGTATGTTTCTTCAAAACATGACTGAACCACTGGGATGAACTCCATTCTGATAAAGTGCTGGCGAACATGCCTGAAAATTGAAGATGAAGAAGAAGAAGACAAAGAAGGTGCAGTATCATCAGCAGATGAAGAAGAGTTGTGAGAACCATGACATGATGAAGAATGATCTAACAAGATGAACTTTGGCTGGAAAATCTCATTAAGCTCTCTCAGAACTTTTGCACTGTCTGTGTCACTGACCCTTTCATTGGTGGACTGGATAAACTTCTGAACAAATGATCAGCATGCTGAGGTGGCTTCTGTCCTTTGTTTGTTACTGTTTTTTTCAGTATGTTACTAGAAAACACAAGCTCTTATCCAGTTTTCTGTGGTGTGCAGTCTCTAAACTTTGTAATGGACTCACTGGCCTCTGTTTTGAGTTTAGAAAGTTTCTGAACAGTGATGCCCATCATGTCATGCATTTTACCAAAATTAATTCATAAATCCAAGCTGGTAGACAGTATCAGAAAGAAAAAGAGAAACATACAGAAATTTATATGAGGAAATAGATTTTAGCAAGCCATCTGCTTTGGCACTTTTAATGGCAGTAAGCACACTGTGCAGACTACAAAAATTCACCATTAATATATCAACTGCTCCTTCAAAGGATAGCCATCTTGTATGGAAAACCTCACTAACTTTCTACTGTTTCTCATTCAGAACAGTCTGATTCTCTTTCAAAGCATTAGAGTTTTTTGGTGAGTTTTCAAAAAACTTGTAAATGCTGTAAAGCAGCTCCTGGCATTTCACGAGATAAGGGATACTATCAACAGCATCTGCAGCAACTAGTGCCATTCTGTGCAGGATGCAGTGATGTGACAAGGTATATGTCCTTTAGCCTAGTGAGCACTCCAGGCTTAAGCCTGGTCGTGGTTGCAGCCTCATCTGTGGCAACACCACACATGTTATTGACATCTATGTTATACTTCTCTTTCAAAACATTGAAAAGTTGATTCATTGTAACCTCTGCAGTAGCACCAGGGAGTTGTGTCAGAGGTTAAAAAAAATGTGTTACAGATAACCCAGAATCCACATTTATAAATCACGCATACACAATAAGATTTTGCTCCACTGCAATTCAGTTAATTCATCTAGCAGTATGCTAAAACAGGGACTGCATTCCAGTTTCATAACGATATTACCCTCAGTCACAGAAGCACTTGGTGACTGGAATCAGTCTTGAATTGAAGAGTGGTGATTGCTATGTAGTCAGTGTGTGAATCTACTTTTAGAGTTTTGAAGTTTTTCAACTCTGTGTGCAATGCACAGTTGCTTTGTCTCTGGAAGAACTGTATCTGGGAGACTCAATTTTGCAGCAAAGTACACATTTATTAGAGCGGCTATGATTGCTGCCTCTGATTTTCTCACAGCCTTAATCTGCCCTTGCTATAACTGTTTTGCCAACACATGGTGTTCTTTGCTTAAAATATGGCCTTTTGATGTTTTATGTTTAGTAATGCTTTTTCTTCAAGACTGAGCAGCTTGTTGTGAATGAATTTATTAATTTTGCATCTAAAGAAATTTGGCAGTACATCATTCATTCTTTTGCTTTGTACATAAACCACGGTCTCCTCATATTTCTGAAGGGTCTGCATGCTCTGCTACAATGAACACCAAATCTTAAATATGATTCAGAAGAACTATGTACTGTTGTATCTCCTTGTTGCCCATCTTTTGAGCCATTACTTTTTCAGTTGGTTCACAGCAGTGTTCTCTGTAATCTCTGACGTTTTAGTGGAGTGAA
This sequence comes from Neoceratodus forsteri, assembly GCA_016271365.2. NCBI lineage: Eukaryota > Metazoa > Chordata > Ceratodontiformes > Ceratodontidae > Neoceratodus > Neoceratodus forsteri. Next base: position 666,508,188 of record CM057453.1, read on the forward strand.
GCCAGCCAGAAGTAACTGTGAGGGTGGCAACACTTTTGGAATGAGTTGGGTTGGTAGTTATTTCAAGACATGCAATACTTTTATATGGAGCAGACACACTGGTACTTGAGAGATCAACTGATCTGACTTGCATCACCGAGACCTGGCTGGATGAAAATCCAGGCTCTGTATTGGCCTCGGCAAATCCAGCCGGGTTCTCTATGATACACCGTCCAAGGTTGGATCGTAGGGGCGGGGGTGTAGCCATTATGTTTAAGACTGAGCTGGACCTTGTGGATGTGCCATTGGGAAGTGCCAGATCCTTTGAATATATCCTGGGAGAGGGTGTAGGTTGTGGGATTCTCCTCGTCTACCGTCCACCAGGAGACAGTGGAGAATTCCTGCAGGAGATAGCAGACTTCATCGTTGACATGGTGTTGAGGTACCCCAGATTGATAGTTCTGGGGGACTTCAATGCCTGGGTCGATGATGAACTCTTGCACTTTGGTCAAAATCTCCTCCAGCTGATGACAACGCTGGGCCTAACACAGGTAGTTACCTCCTCAACCCATGTAGGGGGTCATTCATTGGATCTGATCTTTCTTTTGGGTATGGAGATTGCTGATTTGGGGGTGGAACCAGTCAGCTGGTCTGACCATCATACCATAAGGTTCAACTTTAGGGCTCCGCGTAATAGGTCTGCCCCTACAGAGATGGTTCAGTACCGCTCTTTAAGGGGCATTAACCTTAGTGACCTACTGGCGGTACTGGACCTATCGGGCTTGTTGGGTGAATGCATGAGTCCAGATGATCTCGTACTAGCCTATAATAAGGCTGTGGGAGATGCTCGGGACAAGATTGCTCCTGTTCATGTTCAGCATCTCACCCTTCATCCAAGGAGCCTTTGGTTTGATGGCTCCTTGAAGGAGTTAAGGTGAGTTAGCCGAAGGATGGAGAGAGCCTGGCAGAAGTCCGGCCATGATGCTGACAGGCTTAGGTTGATGGCACATTATGATGGCTATCAATCAGAAATCACCCATAAGAAGGCAGAATTCCTGTCCAGGGAGATTTCTGCCACACAGAATTGACCGGCTCAGCTCTTCCAGACTGTTGACAGATTGTGCAATCCAATCTGTCTCCTGCCCAGAGAAGCTTTTTCTCAGCTAAGATGCGAGGAGTTCGTTCGATTTTTTGCAGATAAGGTTGCCAGCATCAGGTCTGGCATCGGTCCAACCTCTCCTATGAGGGATTGCAGTGGTCGACAGGAAGTGGCATGCACTCGGTATGTCTGGTCAGATTTCCGCCGGCTGGAGTTCACTGACATTGTGAAGATCATCCAAACATTGCGACCAACCAGTTGTAGTTTGGATCTGGGTCCTACACCCCTTTTAGAGGGATGTGTAGATGTTATCTGCCCAATCCTTGCTGACATTGTTTGGAAGTCTTTGGAGAGAGGGGTCTTTCCTGACCCCCTCAAGGAGGCGGTCGTTCGACCACTCCTTAAAAAACCCTCCATGGATCCAGATTGTCTAGCCAACTACTGGCCTATCTCTAACCTGCCATTTGTTGGTAAGGTTATTGAAAAGGTGGTTGCGTTGCAATTGGATGATCATCTTACAACACACAATGTCTATGATACTCTCCAGTCTGGTTTTAGGAAGAAGCATAGCACGGAGACTGCCCTTGTCCAGGTATTGAATGACCTCCTAATGGCTAGAGAGCAAAAGGCAGGTACCATTCTGGCTCTTCTTGATCTCTCTGCTGCATTTGACACTGTAGACCATGGTGTGCTGTTGGAGCGCCTGCGGCTCTTTTGTGGGCTGTCTAGTACAGTCCCTAAATGGTTCCATTCTTACCTCACGGGCAGGTCTCAGAGAGTTGCCACTGGAATTTATTCCTCTGGTGCTCACCCCCTGTCTTGTGGGGTACCGCAGGGTTCCATTCTAGCCCCCATGTTGTTTGCAGTGTATATGCTGCCATTGGGAGATATCATCAGGCGATACAGTCTGGGTTTTCACTGCTATGCAAATGATACTCAGCTGTATATGTCCTTTCTGCCCAGATGGGATGATGCACTCTCCGTGCTAAATAATTGCTTTACTGAGATCAGATTTTGGATGAGTTCCAGCTGGCTGAGGCTGAATCCGGATAAGACTGAAGTGCTGGTAGTGGACCCAGGTCGTCCGGGGGCGGGTTTGGGGGCTGGCCAACCATCAGGCTTATTACTTGGTGGTATGTCGCTCACTACCTCAGATCAGGTGCGTAACCTGGGCGTTATTTTTGATGATGGTCTGACCCTAAAATCTCAGGTGTCACCTGTCGTCAAATCCTCTTTTTACCATCTGAGGAATATCGCCCGGGTGAAACACCTGGTTCCTCTGGGTGATCTTTCATCACTGGTCCATGCCTTTGTCACTACCCATCTTGATTACTGCAATTCCCTCTATCTAGGGCTACCAGGGGTTGATATCTGCCACCTGCAGCTGGCGCAGAACGCGGTGGCCAGGCTTTTGACTGGGACTTCTAGAACCAGTCATATTACGCCTGTGCTCCACGAGCTGCACTGGCTGCCTGTTTGGTGGCGGATCACCTTTAAGGTTGGCTTGCTAACCTTTAAAGCCCTACATGATCAGGGACCCGGTTACCTGCAAGATCTCCTGGTACCCTACTGCCCCCTCCATCCTCTCCGTTCCACCAACGAGGGATTGCTGGAGATTCCCAGGGTACGATTGAAGACATCTGGATCTCGTGCCTTCGCTTTTTCAGTGCCAATCCTGTGGAATTCTCTACCTCGTTGGTTGAGAGAATGCCCAACTGTCGACAGATTTAAAATTGAGTTAAAAACTTATTTATTTAGTTTAGTTTTCCCTAGTTACGGATAATCTGTTTTAATGTTTTTGTTTTACATTTTTATCTTTATGTATTTGGTTTTATGTATAGTGCCTTGGTTTTGAAAGGCACTATAAAAATAAAGTTGATTTGATTTGATTCTAGAGATGCTACAGTTGTTGAAACAGTGGTTGCTATTCAAGGCTGGTTGGGTGTCATTCCTATTGATGTTGTGGGTTTCATCACAGATGGGGCAGCATGCAGTTCCAGAGACGCAGCAGTGGACACAGTTTGTGAAAGTGGTGGAGCAGAGCTAGTTGAAGGCCTTTCATCCTGTTGTTCATTCTGTTCTGTGCTTGGTGTACTGCTTGTTTTATTTGTACCACTTGTCATGTAAAACAGTGATTTTACTGTTTGATTCACTTACAAACAGTGTCATTCTTTTACAGCCCATGATATTACTAATAACATTTTATTTGAACAAAAATTAGTCTTTTTATTTTTGTCTGTCTCATGGTAAACACTCTCTCAGGTTTGGGTATTTTGTGGTCTCAGAAGAGCAGCAGAAGGCACAGGTTCAGCAAAGGATGGACATGTGCTGTAGTAGCTTAGTTGAGACCAAAAGGACTCACAGTAGTTCCTAATTTGTTTTTATTTCACACTGCATTTGTAGTTAAGTACAGACACAGCTCGAGATAAGTGCTTGAGTGGCTCAGCCAAGACCACAGGGACTCACAGTAGCCCCTAAATGTTTTCATTTCACACTGTGCTCGTACTTAAGGATGGACACAATGGAAGTGCTATAGTGGCTCAGCCGAGATCACAAGGACTCACGGTAGTCTCTAAATTTTTTTTAATTTCATACTGCATTTGTAGTTAAGGATGGTCACAGCACAAGTGCTATAGTGGCTCAGTCGAGACCACAGGGACTCACCATAGTCCCTACATTTTTTTTTATTTCACACTGTGCTTGCAGTTATGGATGGACACAGCACAAGTGCTTGAGTGGCTCAGCTGAGACCACAGGGACTCAGCGTAGTCCCTAATTTACACAGCACAAGTGCTGTAGTGGCTCAGTCGAGACCACAGGGACTTACAGTAGCTCCTAAATTATGAACATACGAATCTGTCAGCAGAAACAGACCACCCGGTCTATCAATGTCTGCCCAAATGTGCAGCTACCTCCCTAGATTGCAGCTGCCCCAATCCCCTCCCCATCTGTCATTCCCATGATGGCCTCCGCCCCCACCACCCAGACCCTTCCTTGAGCTCTGTCCCATGCCCTCTTAAAATGTCCTACTGTCTCACATGATACCACCCCCTCTGGTAGAGCCTTTCCATTTAGACATCACCCTCTCTGTGAAGTAGTGCCTCCTCATCTCCCTCCTAAATCTTCCACCCTCCAATCTTAATCTGTGCCCCCTCGTGTCACTACCCCTCCTCAGTTTAAACACCCCTTCAGTGCTAGCTTTGTTTATCCCCCTCAAATACTTGAATGTTTCAATCATATCCCCCCATACCTCCTCTCCTCCAGTGTGTACATATTCAGCTCATTCAGCCTGTCCTCATAGGCCTTGCCCTCCATCCCCTGTAACATTTTTGTTGCCCTCCATTGTATAACTTCCAGTAAATTTCCCTTTTCAGATACAGCCGTCAGTGCTGCACACAGTACTCCAAGTGCGGCCTAAACAAAGATCTGTAGAGGGGCCGGATCACCACCCTATGCCTGGACGAGAAACCCATTGCAGTACAGCCTAGCATCCTGTTCACCTTAGCTGCTGCTTTCCTCCATCGGGCAGAGTTGTTCATGCTCCCTGTTACCAACACCACTAGGTCCTTCTCTTTCTCAGTGATCCCCAGCCTCACCCCTCCCAACCAATAGTCCCTCCTTGGGTTCTTTGTCCCGAAGTGCATAACCTTGCACTTTTTCACATTGAATCCCAGCTGCCATTTCTCTGACCATACCGCCAGTTTTTTAGGTCCCTTTGTAATTGTTTCCATCCATCCTCTTCGTCCACCACTGCCCCCATTTTGGTATCATCTGCAAACGGATTAACCCTACTCCCAACTCTGTGTGCAATATCTGAGACAAAGAGCCCGAATAGCACCGGGCCAAGCACCAAACCCTGCGGCACTCCACTCATCACCGGTCTAGGTGTCGAGAGCTCCCCCCCCCCACTACCACCTATTGTAGCCTCCTCTGCAGCCAGTTCCTTATCCATTTTGTCAGTTCCTTCCCCACCTCTGCAGCAGTCAGCTTCCCCCCCAGCCTCCCATGAGGCACTACATCGAAGGCCTTGCTGAAGTCCAAGTACAGGACATCTCAGCATGACCCATATCCAGCTCTCTTGTTACCCAGTCTGTAATATTCTATTAGATTGGTCTGACAAAGACCTCCCCAAGATGAACCCATGCTGCCGCCCATCCTGGAGGTCATTACCCTCGACGATGACACCAGCCTCTCCTTCAGTATCATCTCCATAAGTTTACCCACTATGGAAGTGAGACTGACGGGCTGATAATTTCCTGGCTTGTCTCTATGGCCACTCTGGTGAATGGGCACCACATGGGCCACCCTCCAGTCCTGAGGCACCCATCCGTGTCCAGGGAGGTGCTGAACAGATCTGCCAGTGGCTCGGCAAACACCTCTGCCATCTCCCTCAGCACCCTGGGGTGGATGCCATCAGGTTCTGGTGCCTTGTCCACCCTTAATGCCCTTAGACACCCTAGTACTCTACTCCCCTCGCTCATTCCATCCATCATCTCCTCCCCCCACCTCCACCATTCCAGTCCATGGTGGTAGTGGACCATCCTTCTCCTTCATGAAAATGGAGCAAAAGTATTCATTTAGTACTTCCACTTGTTCCTTCCCCCTTTTCCACCCACTCCCCTCACCACTTTATCTTCACTATATGGTCTCTGCACTTCCTCTTTTCCCTGACATATCTAAAAAAGTCCTTCTCCCCTCCCTTGATGCCCTGCACTGACCTTAGCTCTCTGGAGGCCTTGGCTACTCTCACTCGCTTGGTCACCTCCTTGGACCAATTCACATAAGCCTCCCTGTCCTCTTCCTTCCTCGTTTTCCTGAACTTCTGGCACACAGCTTTCTTCGCCATCACCCCATCCGACAATTCTCTGTTCAGCCAGCATGGTTTCCTGGCTCTGCACTTCTTGCTCCTAGTCCTGGTGCAAGCTTTTGTAGCCTCTATTAGCCCAGTTTTAATAATTTCGCACTTTTGCTGTGCATCCATCTCTGGTCTAATACCCTGAAGTCTTCCTTGCAGTATTTCTCTCATCCTCCCAAAGTCCGCCCTCCTAAAATCCACCACCATTGTTACTGTGCCTCCAGACTCCCTGTCCAACTTGAGAGTGAACTACACCATTTGGTGGTCACTACCAGCTAGTGGGTCTTCCACCCTTATTTCCCTCACTGCCTCCCCATTTGACAGCACCAAGCCCAGCATGTTACCTAGTCATGTTGACCCACTGACCAGCTGTGTCAGGAGACCATACTGGATCGCGTCCAGGAGCACCTGCTCCCTGGCACTGGAGGTGGCAGGGGTGCTCTAATCTACCCCCAGCAGATTGAAATCCCCCACAATCATCACAATCCTCTTTCTACACACCCTACTTGTTTGCTCCGCTAACTCCCTGTCCAGTTCCACTGATTGGGCTGGAGGTCTGTACACCACCTCCGGCCTCAGCTTTCTACCCTGGAGTCCAGAAGCTGCATCCATAGTGCCTCTGTCCTCCCTTTCTGCCCCTCGTCCCTCTGATCCCTTCCCTCACATAGAATGCTACCCCACCCCCTCTCCCAACCCCCCGGTCTTTCCTGTAAATTTTATACCCTGGGATTGCCAGATCCCAATTATGGTACTGGGTGGCCCACGTCTCAGTCACTGTAGCGATGTCCACACTCCCCTCCGAAAGCAGTGCCTGAAGCTCTGCTGTTTTATTACCCAGGCTCCTTGCATTTAGGGAGACCACCTTCTACCCATTCCCATCTGTCCTTCCCCCCTTGGCTCCTTGGTCTGCCCCTCTCCTCTCAGTGGTCCCCTTCCCTTACCCTCAATGTTATCATGGGGGGTCAACACGTTTTGCACTCCAACCTGGCAACCCTGCATGCTCCCTCCCTGTGCTGCTTTACCACTGCCTTTACCCATAACTAGGGGGGTGAGCTTGCTAGGCTTCCCTTTCCAGACCCTTTTCCTATCAGCAGTCCCCTCGCCACCCCTTTCTAGTTTAAATTCACCTTTGTTGATATATACTCCTCTATTCCACTTTTTAATACTTCCTTCCCCTCCCTGCTCAAATGTAACCTGTCCCCTGTGTATAAGTCACTATTGCCCCAGGTCCTGCCCCAGTCTAACACCAATCCATACTCCCTGGTGCAGCACCAATCCCTCAGCCACTCATGTAACTCCTCTATCCTTTTTTCCTCACTGTACTCACACATGGTACCGGGTGTACCTCAGAGAATGTCACCGACCTCCCCACCTCCTCACACTGACTACCTAAATCCTCGAAACTCCCCTTTTCCACCTCTACAGTCTCCCCTGCCAAGTTGTTTGTACCCACATGCATCACTATGTGAAGTTTCTTTCTCCCCTTCTGTGCGCACTTGAGAAGTGCCTGCACGGCCCTTCCCGCGGTCAACTTGGGAATAGTCTCGACCCAGATATGACTGTGCCTTTCTCCCCTTCTACCCCATCTGACCCCTTTCAGTATAGAATCTCCCAGCACTAGTACTCCCTTTCTTCATGTCCCATACCCCCTCCTCCTGTTTTCCCTGTCCACATTTCCAGAGTCTACTGCCCTGCCCCTTATTACCTCAATCTGCACCATTTGTGACTCCTACAACATCCCCCCCTGTTTCTGCCTCTCCCTCACCCTCTGCCTCTACCTTGCTCTTCCCCCCCCTTCTTTCCTTACCAGCCTGATTCCTGACTCCTGGGCCTTTACTACCCTTCTTCTCCCCCCTCCCACCGATCTCCGACACCTCCACTACCATCTCCGATGCCAACACTGAACACCTATTACTTTCTACCCCTGTACACTGTGCTTGTAGTTAAGGATGGAAGCAACAGAAGTGCTGTGGTGGCTCAGTAGAGACCACAGGGACTCACAGTAATCCCTACATTTTTTATTTCACACTGTGCTTGCAGTTAAAGACAGACACAGCACAAGTGCTGTAGTGGTTCAGTCGAGACCAGAGGGACTCACAGTAGTCCCTAAATGTTTGCTATTCACACTGTGCTTGCAATTAAAGACAGACACAGCACAAGTGCTGTAGTGGCTCAGTTAACACAGGGACTCACAGCAGTCCCTATTTTGTTTTATTTCACACTGTGCTTGCAATTAAAGGTGGACACAGTGCCGGCCCATCGGTGCAGTGGTTGGATTTCCACTTGCGATGCCAGCGACCCGGGTTCAGGAGCAGACTCGGGTCACTGGAGGGCCGGCTGGGGGAGAACGGCTTGAGCGTCCCACGACAGCTCGCCATCTCCAGGGGGGCAGGGGATGGTCGATGCCCACTACCTTGTGCGTGACCTTGGGTGGAAGCTCAGGGGGAACTACAAGCCCCGTTTGGAGGGGATGGGCAGCCAGAAGCGCAGTGGATGTTGACGTGTCACGCCTTGATGTCAGGGGGGCTCTCACTGCGTTGGAAGAAATTGGGAAAAATACCTGATGGCTCCAGGATGATGGGCTTCCTGGGGCATGCCTTCGATTTGACCCTGCTCACCGGCCATCTCCAAGTTCCGATGAAATGAAGGGTTATGGGGGTTGGCACCCCACCTCGTTCCCCCTCGGGGGGGGACCAAAGCCCTTGGGGACTGGGGGTAGGTTCTGGTATGGATGGAAGGATGATCCCTTGGATGCCCTGAAGGAGTCAGAGTTGGCAGGCAGTAGGGGAGAATAAAGCATAATTTCAAAAAAAAAGGTGGACACAGCACAAGTGCTTGAGTGGCTCAGCTGAGATGACAAGGACTCACAGTAGTTGCTAAATTGTTTTCATTTCACACTGTGCTTGCAATTAAGAACAGACGCAGAATGGCCAGCCCAGTGGTGCTGAGGGCTGAGGCACTGGACGCCACACCTTGCACCACGCTGGCAACTTGCATTCAGGAATGGGCGCGGGCTGCTGGGGGGCGGCAGGGAGATGGATTGAGCATCCGACGGATGGCTCTCCATCTGCGGGGAGGGGGTGATTGGCAGCTGGTGCATGCTTGACCCCCTAGTGAAGGCTAGGGCTTGGTGGCACGGTGCCATTAAAATGTGGGGAAGGAGCAAGGCAAACGCTTGGAGGGGGTGCATGTGGGAGCATGCACGACTCTGCTGTAGGAATCACTGCATGCCACACTCCTGCAATGGGAGTAAATTGGTAAAGTCGGAAGGTTGCAGCGACTTGATGGCCATCCCAGTGCTCTGGCTCCAAAGGCATCGCTCCCAGCGCTGGATCCGATTTGAGGTGGGTGAGATTAGTGGGACTCCCCACTGCCCCGCCTTGGTGGGTAAGCCATGGAAGTAGCTGGGAGCGAGGGTCTGTATGTGTAGCCCAGAGTGCAGGACGGCAGCCGGATGTAATGCCGACTGTGCCGAGGAAGAAAGATACAGCTAAAAAAAAAAAAAAAGGACAGACACAGGATAAGTGCTGCCAAGACTCCAGGGACTCACTGTAGTCCCTACATTTTTTTTTATTTCACACTGTGCTTGCAGTTAAGGACAGACACAGCACAAGTGCTGTAGTGGCTCAGCTGAGACCAGAGGGATTCACTGTAACTCCTGATTGTTTTTTATTTCACACTGCGCTTACAGTTAAGTAAAATCACAGCACAAATGCTTGAGTGGCTCAGCTGAGATCACAAGGACTCCTAAATTTTTGTTATTTCACACTGCACTTGCAGTTAATAATGGACCCAGCACAAGTGCTTGAGTGGTTCAGCTGAGACTACAGGGACTCACAGTAGTCCCTAAATTTTGTTATTTCACACTGCATTGGCTTGCAGGTAAGTAGGGATACAGCACAAGTGGTGTAGTGGGTCAGTCGAGACCGCCAGGACTTGCAGTTCCTTTTTTTGTTTGTTTGTTGCCTTGTCAGCACAGCATTGAGCAGGCAAATCAGACACCGATGCAGATCATCATAGCCCCCAAAGACTTCAAGTCCCCTTTTATATTTACGTCAGGACTGTTTATGCTTGGGAACAGTAGGCAGATTTGACTGCTGTAGATCAGCAGAGCCCACAAAACAAGATCACAACCAGGACTTCTCTGTAAGTCCCTGTTTATATTTTTTCGGTCAGGGCTGTCTATTGGAATAGCAGGGCAGATCTGACTGCTACAGATCACCAGAGCCCATATAACGAGCCCACACGGACGCTGAAGCTGATGACAAGTGTCTGTAACAGAAAGCCCACACACTCTGACAGTATTGCTTTTCTTGTTTTTTCCTCAGCACCACCTCCCATTCCAAGGGAATTTCCTAATAACTAGCTGAGCTGCTTTTATTTTATTTAGCTGCTGCTATTTTTGGTTTTAATTTGGTAGCTTGCAGACCTGACTTCTTCCACACAGTATGAGAACCACAATCACACTGACGCTCTGTCAATGTACGTGGTACAAAAAAAAACTATAGCCTTTCTGTCATTTGATTATCATCCTGGCAATCACTCTGATGACCTGTCGGTTTGGTCCTCTGCGGATGGGTGTCTTGTGATTGGCTGGATGTTGCTGGTAGTGAGGACATGTCTTAAGTCCATCACGTGAGTGCACTATTTGTATCTCATCGTGATTGGACATGCTGCTGCTGAGGACATGCATCTAAGTATGAACTGGGGGGTGGTCATCATTATCAGCAGCAGGACTGCACTGTCGGCTGCGGGATCGCAGGAGTGCACGAGTGGGGGTGGGTGATGTTTTTGGTGGTGGAACGGGAGCAATGTGACATGTATATATAAGCAGGGAAGGGGCAGGTGGTTGTCAGCAGCAGCAGGCTCATGTGCTTGGCTATGGGAGAGCGTGAGTGGGGGTGGGTGATGTTTAATGTGGCTGAAGAAGAGTACTCCTGTGTAGGAGCAAGCAAGTGTACGGGATTATTTCAGCACCAGAAAACTGTTCTAAACTTTAAAAAAAAATTGCCTGATTTAAAAAAAAATCTCTTTTGGTACAAAAGGCAAATGCCAGTGCGACCCCTGTATATGCACAGTCTCTACAGTAGTGAACCTCTGTCAACGTCAAGCATCCACTACCTGACCACTCACATCCCAGGAAGCAGTTCCTGGCAGGTAATCACCAAACTATGAATTCCTTTTGTTGCGGAGCTAGTCCTTGTGAAGTCCAACTACTGCGTAAAGGAGGGTGTTGGACCACCTTCTAGGCAAGCAAACACCTACACACTAAGTTACTGCTGGTAAATCTTTTTTATTTTACACCACCCCAACATTTCACCAACAGTTTTTAATGGCTTCTTCCGGGGGATTCTAAAATTTGAATATAGACAAAGAACACCAATTAAAGCCAGATTTCACAAATATCTTATCTGTTACACTGCTTATCCTTTCATTCAATACTGTAACAGGTGCACCTATTCTTATCTTGTAACTTCCTTGCTCTATAGAGCAGTTACTGCATCTCTTCAATTTTTAGCTGAAATTAAATGTCAAAAGAATATTTTACTGCATCCATTTACAATTTTTATACACTCAGAACCACTTTCTTCACCACATGCCACCCCATACCAACCTGTACTATGCAAAACAAAGTGCTACTTCCATCTGTTTACCAGCATCTGTGGCCTGGCTGTCAAGTAATTGCACCAGTGTTCACTTTACACTGGAAAGAGGCTTTGAGTATACAAAAATTGTAAATGAGCACGACAAAATATTTTTGGACACTCAATTTCATCTAAAAATCAAACAGATGCAGTAACTGCTCTATAGAGCATAGAAGTTAGAAGATAAGCACATGTACTGTATGTCTGTTACAGTATTGTATAAACGCATAAGCAGTGTAATGGATAAGATATTTGTAAGATCTGGTTGTAATCGTTTTTTGTCTGTATTGAAATTTTAGAGTCCCCAGGATGAAGGCATTAACATTCTGGTAAAATGTTGTAGTGTTTAAAATAAAGATTCACCAGCAATAACTTAGTGTTGAATTGTTTGTCTGCCTAAGAGCGAGATCTATGTGATAATGGCGATCGCCGATGGGCCGATCACCATTAGGACAACGACACATCGCGAAAAATATTTTTGGCGATGTACTCCTGGCGATGCAACAAAATGACCGCCCCACCACCCCTCCTAGCAAGTTCTCAGCTCCAGGGGTGCATGTCGGGAGGGTGCAAACATGGAAAAAATAAAATTCAGGCAGGCGCAACAAAAGAAAAATTACTCACCTTAGTAATGTTGTTTCTTCTAATGGAGTCTTGCTATATTATAGACATTAGCAGTTTGATCCAGCTCTAGAACTGCCCGGAGTGAAATGGTTAAACCATTCCAAAATAGAATTTTGGCACGAGAGCAGTCTATCTGTGCCATTTCAAACTTGAACTGTCAGATCTTTACGAGCCAAACTCACTAAGGTCTGTGTGGAAGCTGTAACTCTCACTCAGCCAAATGGCTACCTAAATAATAACAACCATTGATAGTCCCAACACCCAAGACTCAAGTCAGGGACCAGAAATACTAACACCATTCTAATAATATGAAATGGAACATGAGTATAATAAACACACACACGCCACACATACACATTCCCCAAAGTCCCAAAGGGACAAAATGCTAACAGGACATAAGTAGTGCCCACACTAAGTTGCCCACACCCACCAAGTAGAGGTTCTGAGAGGGCAGGTTGGGGAGGTCTATAATATAGCAAGACTCCATTAGAAAACAACATTACTAAGGTGAGTAATTTTTTCTTCAAACAACATGAAGTCTTGCTATATTATAGACATTAGCAGAATACACAGCAGTACCTCCATGGAGGAGGGCAGAACCTACTTAGGAATAGGCTCTGAAGAACAGCTGTGCTAAACCGAGCATCTCTCCTGGCCTGGACATCCAGGGAGTAATGCTTGGTAAAAGTGTGTACCATTTTCCAAGTAGCAGCCTGGCAAATCTCTAATAAAGGGATATCTCTGGCAGCAGCTAGAGACGCAGCTGTACCCCTGGTAGAATGAGCCCTCAAACTGGGGGCTCTGCCCACTTTCTGATAACAAAATTTGATACAAGAGATAATCCACCTGGCTATTGATCTCTTAGTGGCAGGTTTGCCTTTCCCAACTTCACCATAGGTAAGGAAAAGTTGGAGGGATTCGAACCTGTGACCTTTGGTACGCTCTATATAAAACTAAGAGCTCTCTTAACATCCAGGCTGTGCAACCTCCTCTCACCGAAGAGGAGTGATCAGTGAAAATACTGGAAGGGAGAAAGATTGATTAAGATGGAAATCTGAAACCACCTTAGCAAAACTTCCTATTAGTCCTAGGACTACCTTATCCCTGTGGAAAGAAATAAAGTCAGTCTCCACTGACAAGGCTTGCAATTCACTTACAAGGCCTGGCAGAAGTGATAGCCACTAGAAAACAGTTTTCCAAGTTAGGTACTTAAACTCTGCAGAAGACAGAGGTTCAAAAGGGGTTGCATTAACTGGGCAATGCAAACATTAAGGTCCCAAGCAGGGCGGTTCCCAAAGGAGGATTAGTATGGAGTAATCCCTTAAAAACTTGGAAAACACAGGATGAGAGGAAAGAGGATGACTTTCCTGCTGACACAAAAGCAGACACAGCTGCCAAATGAACTCTCAGGGTAGCTGGTCTGAGACCCAAGGAATTAAGATGTACCATGTAATCTAACAAAATGGGCAATTCAGCAGATTCTGGGAAATATTTTCCCAGCACACAAATGGAAAACCTTTTCCATTTATAACTATAAGTATCCCTAGTGGAAGGCTTTCGGAAGCCTTTAGGATCTCAAGAACACCCTGAGAGAGGTGTAAATCAGCAAACTCTAACTCCTCAAGAGCCAGGCCTTGAGGTTGAGGGATTTGAGGTCCCGATACCAAACCCTTCCCTGGGCACAAGTCAACAGATTGTGATTCCTGGGAGGCACAGGGGAAGATGGACTGTCAGAGACAGGAAGGAGTGGGTACCAGGGCTGCCTGGCCAATCGGGCAATCAGAATCACCCTGCAAGGCTGAGATCTGATTTTGACTAGTACTTTGAATAGGAGAGGAAGGGGAAAGCATAGAGGAACTTCCCTCCCAATCCAGAAGAAGGGCATCCAGGGAACTGAGCCCAGCACTGGAGGCCTGCAACAGAACAGAGGAAGTTTGTGATTGTCTGGGGCTGCAAAAAGATCTATCTGAGGGATGCCCCACCTGGCAAAAACTATCCCCAGCACTTGAGGATCCAGGGACCAATCGTGATGGCCCTGGGAAATCCTTCTGAGGGCATCCGCTAGGACATTGTCCTTCCCTGGAAGATGAACTGCTATGAGGGAAGTGTTCAGGGAATAGGCCAGAGACCACAACTTCATTGCCTCGGTGCACAAGGACGAAGACCGAGTGCCCCCCTGTTTGTTGATGTACCACATTGTTGTGGTGTTGTCTGTTCTGACTTGTATCACCTTGTCGTGGACAGATGCAGAAAAAACTTGAAGAGCTAAAAAGACAGCTCTGAGTTCCAGCAAATTGATGTGGAGCAGAGATTCCTGGGGGGACCAAACTCCCTGAGTGGAAAGGTCGCCCATGTGGGCTCCCCAACCCAGAAGGGAAGCATCTGTAGTGAGAGTCAAGTCGTGAGAAGGGGAAATGAAGGGGACCCCCGCTCTTAAATTGCTCTGATCCTGCCACCACTGGAGAGCTAGGACAAGGTTCAGACACTGGGACCAACTTGAAAGGGGTCTCTTCTCTGAGACCAAAGGTTCTCAAGTGAAACTGAATGTCTCTCATCTGAAATCTGGCTCCCTGCACAACAGCTGTGGATGCAGCCATGTGCCCCAGGAGCTGCAGAAAGTGTCTTGCTGGTCGAGAGACCTGCAGAGTGAAGAAGAGGCCAGAGCCACTAAATTCCTTACCCTTTCTGGGGAATAAAGGCTCTGGCTAGCTTTGTGTCCAATTCTGCCCTTATAAAGGTGAGCACCTGGACTGGTTCCAGAACCCGACTTTGGTAGGTTTAACAGAAAACCCAGGGAGGTGAGAAGCTGCTGGGTGACCTGCAGGTGAGATTTTACCTGTTCTGGGGACTGGCCTACAATGAGCCAGTCATCTAGATAGGGAAAACAGCAATCCTCTGCCTCCTTAAGTGGGCCACTGCCACTGCTAGACACTTTGTGAATACCCTTGGAGCAGAGGTAAGGCCGACGGGCATTGCTCTGAACTGGTAATGACCTGAGGACAGTTTGAATCTGAGGTACTTTCGATGGGATCTTCTGATTAGGACATGGAAATAGGCATCCTTGAGGTCCAGGGAGGCTAGCCAGTCCCCTAGCCTTAGGGAAGGTAAAATCATTGCCAGAGTTACCATTTTGAACTTTGGTTTCAAAAGATGCTTGTTCAGATATCTGAGATCTAAAATGGGCCACCATTCTCCTGTCTTTTTTGGGGTAAGGAAGTATCTGGAATACAGACCCCTGCCCTGATGCAGGGGAGGAACCTTTATACTGCTCTGAGAGCTAACAGGGATGAGACCTCTGTTTCCAGAGCGAGGGTCTCTGAAGCACTTGCAGTAGAAAAGTCTGCTTCTCAACTTGGGAAACTTTTGAGCTGAGAACCAGACCCTGGCTTACTACTTCCAGAACCCACTTGTCTGAAGTTAAAGAAGCCCAATTCTGACTGAAGTAAGCCAGCCTGCCCCCACTGGTACAGGAGAATGGCCCTGGGCACCCCATCAGGGTGCCTGTTTCGCAGGAGCTTTAGGCTGGGGGTGGGAGCAGGTCTGCCCACCCCTCGCCTGCCCCTGCCTCTGAAGAAGCCCTCTGAGCAAAGGCAGAGGAGGCCTGAGTCTGGTAGAAGGCCTGTGAAAAGGCCTACCCTTACCCTTGGGGCATGCCTTGAGGAGTGGCTTGCCGCCTCCTTAGCCTGGGCACTCTTGTAAGTAGTCCTATATTCATCCATCTTCTTCATGTAATTCTCTGTCTGCTGTCCAAACAGAGAATTTCCCACCACAGGAAAATCCATAGCCTTAGTCTGGGTATTCTGTGACAAACTAGTACACCTGAGCCAGGCCAACCTACGAAAAGCTACAGATGTGGCCATGACCCTAGAGGAAACATCATTAACATCCACAGCAGCATGAAACTGAACCTTAGAGGCTTCAATGCCATCAGCAGCCACCTGTTCTAGTTCACTAGCCAGCTGGCCATGGGCCTGCTTGGCCAATTGCATAAAAGTATCCCATCTAGATTTCTGATAACCTAGCTACATAAGCCATATAATTTGCTTGTCTGAGTCCCAAAGAGGCTGCCATATACTGTTTTTGCCATGGCATCAATCTTCCTGGAATCCTTGTCAGGAGGATGTGAAGCCAAGGAATATTAGCTTTATCACAGGCAGCAGCCTGAACTACCCCAACATGACTGCATTGCTGGAGAAAGGAATTCTGTATCAGGGCCTGACAATGTATACCTTCTGTCCATCTTTTATCTACAGGAGGCACAGAATTAGGAGCTTTTAAAATTTTAATTGTTTGTTTCCTAAAAGACTTATGTAAAGGAATAGACAATCTCCTAGACTCTGGAATATCCATCATTTCTACAAAATCAGGCTCCTCTTGCTCATCCACAGCCTCTTCTAAAGGAAGCTGGAGGGTTTCAGCAACTTTTTTATAAAACATAAAATGAGATGGGGACTCAGACAGCATAGGGGGAGATTCTAAAGGTCTGTCTGGGGAGATGTCCTGTTCAATAGGCACACCCAGACCTTCCCAGCCACATTCATACTGTTCATAATCCTCCTCCCCCTCCTCTGGTTCATAAAATTCCTCAATATCATAATCCTGAACCACTGGGACCAGACGAACCGACCTTTTACCAGATAGTGGTGGTTTGGACGGACCCTGAGACAGTGACTGGACAATTTGTATGGCTTTTGCTATCTCTGCAGCAGTTGGAGAAGGAATTTTGGACTCCAGACCTGCTGATTTTCTTGTTTTTCTTTACTGGAATTGGTTCCTCAGAACCAGCTTTTCTTTTGCCAGAGGAAGTCTGGCCCTGGTCAGAGGGCACTCCCTCTGGTTCGGTTGGCACCGAACCGGGCTGGCCATCCGGGTCAGAGGACTTTTTGGCCTCTCGTTCCCTGAGCCTGCCCAATCTTTCTTCCAGAGTGGCTGCAGGGAAATTCTTACATACCTGGCAGTCTGACTGGAGGTGGTCAAACCCCAGACAATAAACACATGTGGTGTGTGGGTCAGCCTTGGCAAAGACTTCCCTACAAACATCACAGTGTTGAAACCAAGTGGGCCCAGTTTTTCTTTTGGATTTCTCAGACATAATGCCAGCCTAACCAAAAACTTGCCCCTTTAACGGCAGTGCCAGGCAAGACACCCTTATCGGTTCCTAACCGTGTTATGGGTATTGGAAAAACGTAATAAATCAGTTTTTTAGAACCGATAAGAACCGGAACCTCACTCTAAAATAGTAACTTTTAGTTTTAAATGAGTTTAAACCACTGATCGGTTCAAAACCGAACCAATAACCACAAGTTCCACACAGACAAAACCTTCATTTACTTATGGTTACCACAAATAGAGCTTGAACCGAACGGTTTTGCAGTTAAGTAAAACTATTCTCTGTTAAATCCAACCTAGAAAACACTTTTAAACCGAGAAATGAACCGAGCAGAAGGAGAAATTCCGAGCGACTGTTCACTGAGGCAGAGTAAAGAATCTGACAGTTCAAGTTTGAAATGGCACAGATAGAGCTGCTCTCGTGCCAAAATTCTATTTTGGAATGGTTTTAACCATTTCACTCCGGGGCAGTTCTAGAGCTGGATCAAACTGCTAATGTCTATAATATAGCAAGACTTCATGTTGTTTGAAACTACCTGCATCCGGACTTGAACCCAGCACCATTCCTGCTGCAGCCCTGAACCCTCCCACCACGCTATGGAAGCAGCTCGGTAGCTCGCAGCAGTGCCGCCCCATACAACCCCTTCATCCCCTCCCACCCCACGCTCGGTGTGCTTGCTCCCCCGCCACACACATAGGCATGTAGCGACAGGATGTCGTTATTTTGTGCACCCCCCCAATCCGGCCACCCACCTTCCCCAATCACCCTGATGACAGGTGCCGTGATTGAGTCATTCTTTTGGTAGGTACCCAATTGCGGTCACCAAAGTCACGGGATACCCCTAGAGCAGTCCAACCCCCTCCTTTCAGCACTATTTTGGGAGTCCCCAACCTTCTGAAAACTGTGGCCAGAACCTATTGATTCAAGGCCCATTTGAGATTTCACTGGCTGATTCTGCTTAAGGAGTGTTTCTACCAAGAGGAGTATGCCAGGTCTCAGGTCCTCATTGCTTCGGTATACAGTTTTGAGGATCTTGTTCCTCTCTTCTTGTTCATGTAGTACATTACTGTGGTCTTATCTGTTCTGATTTGGACAGACTAACACTGCAGCTGGGAGGAGAATAACTGCATTGCTAGAGTTCCAGGATGTTGATGTGTTCCAGTGACTCCTGTGGGCTCTATGTTCCACTCACTGTGACCTTGGTCCTGTAGGTATGCACTTCATCCCAGGAATGAGGCATTTGTAGTAAGAATATTTGTTGGTGATTGCTGAAGGAAGTGAATGCCCTCTCTGAGGTTGCTTTCTTCTTTTCACTACTCTAGTGACTTTACCAATGCTTTTGTCACTGGCACAAGCTTTGACAGTGGGTCCTGTCTTTGAGACCACTTGTCTCTTAACTGGTACTGGATATCTCTCATCTGGAACTGGCCCATGGAACCACAGCTGTGGATGTGGCCACGTGGCTCATTAATTGCAAGAAACCCCTTGCAGGTATTGGCTGGCCTGCTGTGAGGGACTCTGCTGTAGCTATCAAAGAAAAAATTACTCACCTTAGTAACTGTGTTTCTTCTAATGGAGTCTTGCTGTATTCTGACAATTGCAGTTAGCTCCAGCCTTTGAACTGCTCCGGAGAGTATAGGGTTAAATTTCTATGCAGGGCATAGAACGTTGAGCTCGAGCTCGGTTGAAGACTCTGTCTGCAGTACTTTGAATCCAAACCATCAGATTCTTACAAGCTAAAACCTCACTGACCTATCAGAATGTGGAAATTGTAAAATTTCTACTAGCCAACTGGCAACTAACGGTCTAGGTTCCCAAAGGAAGACTCAAGTCAGGAAACCCAAAAACCAAACAAAAACCAGGTAATAAAGCATAACAAATTCTTAATAACAAAACTAAAGCACCCAACAGGAAGTGTGCTGAAGACACCCCTGGGGTGCGACACTGCACCTGCCCACCCACTTCCCAAAAATAGGTTCTGAGAGGGGGAGGCAGGGAGGGAGGTCAGAATACAGCAAGACTCCATTAGAAGAAACACAATTTCTAAGGTGAGTAATTTTTTCTTCAAACAACATGAAGTCTTGCTGTATTCTGACAACTGCAGACTACCAAGCAGTACTTCCAAGGAGGAGGGACAGAACCTACTTTGGGAATAGGTTCAGAAGCACTGCTGCACCAAATCTAGCATCACTCTGAGCCTGGATATCCAGGGAGTAATGCTTGGTGACGGTATGAACTGTTTTTTCAATTGGCTACTTGGCAAATTTCTAACAAGGGAATATCCATGACCGCAGCCAGAGATGCAGCTGTACCTCTAGTGGAATGAGCCCTCAGGCCTGAGGGATGAATTTGTCCCAGTTTCTCATAACAGAATTGGATACAGGACACAATCCACCTGGCAATAGTTCTCTTGGTGGCAGGTTTGCCCTTACTTACTTCCCCCTAAAGTGAGGAACAACTGGAGGGAGTCAAACCTGTGACCCTTTGTACATTCTATGTAGTAACTAAGGGCTCTTTTAACATCTAAACTGTGTAACCTTCACTCTTCTGAGGAAGCATGATCAGTGAAGAACACAGGAAAAGACATGGATTGGTTCAAGTGGAAATCAGAAACCACTCTGGATAGGAACCTCCTATTGGTTCTAAGGACCTCCTTGTCCCTATGGAATGAGATGAAGACCGGTTCAACTGACAGAGCTTGCAATTCACTGATACGTCTGGCAGAGTAACAGCAACCAAAAACACAGTTTTCCAAGTCAAGTACTTGAGCTCTGCTGAGGACATAAGCTCAAAAGGGGGTTGCATAAGCTGAGCAATGTAGACATTCAAATCCCAGGCAGGAGCAGGATCCCTAAAATGAGGATTGGTATGAAGCAATCCTTTGAAAAATTTACAGAATACAGGATGAGCTGACAGAGAGGAAGACTTTCCCACTGACAGAAAAGCAGAAACAGCTGACAAATGTACCTTGAGAGTAGCTGGTCTGAGGCCTAGACCATTAAGATGAACCTTATAATCCAGAACTGTAGACAATTCAGCAGTGTCTGGGGATATATGTTTCTTGGAACACCAAATGCTGAATCTTTTCCATTTGGAGTTGTAAGTTTTTCTGGTGGCAGGCTTTCGAGAGGCTTTGAGAATGTCCAGAACCCCCTTGGACAGATGCAAATCTGCATATTCTAACTCTTCGAGAGCCATGCCTTGAGATTGAGGGACCGAAGATTGGGGTACCAAATCCTCCCCTGAGATGAGGTTAACAGATTGCACTTCCTGGGAAGAGACAGGGGAAGATGGACTGCTAGGGACAGCAGCAGGGGATACCATGGCTGCCTGGCCCAGTCTGGAGCAATCAGAATTAGTTTGCAGGACTGTGACCTCATTTTGACCAGAACTTTGAACAACAGTGGAAAAGGAGGGAAGGCATAGAGGAATTTCCCTTCCCAGTTCAGAACCAGAGCATCCAGAGGAGCTGAGCCCAGTACTGGAGGCCTGTGACAAAACAGAGGAAGTTGGTGATTGTCTGGGGCTGCAAAGAGATCTATCTCTGGAGTGCCCCACCTGGAAAAAATCACTTCTAGCACCAGGGGATCCAGAGACCATTTGTGATGGCTCTGGGAGATTCTGCTCAGTGCATCTGCTATCACATTGTCCTTTCCCAGAAGGTGGACTGCAACTAAGGATGTCTGCAGAGAGTAAGCCAGAGACCATAGTTTCATGGCTTCTGTGCACAAGGCCGTGGACCAAGTGCCTCCCTGCTTGTTGATGTACCACATGGTGGTGGTGTTGTCTGTCCTGACCTGTACCACCTTGTTCTGCACTGACTGAGAGAAGGCTTGCAGAGCCAGGAACACTGCCCTGAGCTCCAAAAGATTGATATGCAGGAGGGACTCTTGATGGGACCACTGTCCCTGGGCTGTGAGAGCCCCGAGATGGGCTCCCCACCCCAACAAAGAAGCATCTGTGGTAAGGACCACAGAGTGGGGCTAACTGATGAAAGGAACCCCTTGCCTGAGATTGTCCTGATCCTGCCACCACTGAAGTGCCTGGATCAGAGTCTGAGTCACTGGAACTAGTTTGGTAAGAAGATCCTTCTTTTGGGACCAGAAGGACCTTAGGTGGAACTGAATGTCCCTCATTTGAAACCTGGCTCCTTGGACCACTGCTGTAGAAGCTGCCATGTGTCCCAGAAGCTGAAGGAAATGCCTTGCTGGTCGAGAGACCAGAAGGTGAAAAGAGGAGGCCAGCTCTGAAATGGCTGTAACCCTCTGCATGGGGAAAAAAACGCTCTTGCCTTGACTGTATCCAGCTCTGCTCCTATAAAAGTGAGAAGCTGTACAGGTTTGAGAACTGATTTGGAAAGGTTGAGAAGAAACCACAAGGAAGTGAACACTTGCTGGGTCACTTGGAGGTCTGACTTGACTTGGTCTGGGGACTGTCCCACAATGAGCCAGTCATCCAGATATGGAAACACTGCAATCTTCTTCCTTCTTAAAAAGGCCACCACTACTGCCAGGCACTTTGTGAACACCCTTGGAGCTGATGTTAGGCCAAAGGGCATTGCTCTGAACTGATAATGGCCTGAAGGCAATTCGAACCTGAGGTACTTTCTGTGGGAGCACCTTATGGGAATGTAAAAATAGGCATCCTTGAGGTCCAGGGAGGCTAGCCAGTCCCCTGGCCTTAGAGAGGGAAGAATTATTCCCAGAGTCACCATTTTGAACTTTGGTTTTAACAGACACTTGTTCAGATATCTTAAATCCAGGATGCGTTGCCACTCCCCTGTCTTTTTTGGGGTAAGGAAGTACCTGGAGTACAGACCTTTGCCCCTGTGTAGGTAAGGCACCCTCTCTATGGTCCTTAGAGCCAACATAGATGAAACCTCTGCTTGCAAGGCAAGGGATTCGGAGGTGCTTGCAGGTGGAAAAGATCTGGCTCTCAGCTTTGGAAATCTTTTGAAGCTGAGGACCAGTCCCTGGCTTACCACTTCCAGGACCCATTTGTCTGAAGTAACAGACTTCCAGTCCTGGACGAAGTAAGCCAGCCTGCCTCCTACTGGTATGGGGGAGTCGACCTGGACTGACACCTCAGGGTGTCTGCTTGGCAGGAGCCTTAGGCTGA
Source organism: Neoceratodus forsteri (assembly GCA_016271365.2). NCBI lineage: Eukaryota > Metazoa > Chordata > Ceratodontiformes > Ceratodontidae > Neoceratodus > Neoceratodus forsteri. Next base: position 666,530,618 of record CM057453.1, read on the forward strand.
GGGGTGGATCCATGCTCATCCCCCTTCTACCTCTCCCTCTCCCTCTAAAGAACCCCCTCTGGTAACAGGGAGAAGAGGCCTGCGCTTGGTAGAAAGGCCTGTGAAAAGGCCTGCCCCTGCCCCTGGCTTGCTGCTTTTGAGGAGTTGCATGCCTTTCCTTGGCCTGTGCACTTCTGTAAGTGGTCCTGTATTCATCCATTTTCTTCATGTAATTCTCTGTCTGCTCCCCAAACAAAGAATTACCCACCACAGGGAAATGCATGGCCTTAGCCTGGGTGTCCTGTGAAAGGCTAGTACATCTGAGCCAAGCCATTCTCCGAAGAGCCACAGATGTAGCCATGACTCTTGATGACACATCATTGGAGTCCACAGCAGCATGAAACTGAACCTTGGATGCCTCGATCCCATCAGCAGCCACCCCCTCCAGCTCCTTGGCCAGCTGGGGGGAAGCCTGCTTAACCAGTGCCAGTACAGTGTCCCATCTGAACTTCTGGTACCTGGCTGTATAGGCCATATAATTAGCCTGCCTGAGTCCCAAAGAGGATGCCATGTACTGTTTCTTTGCCATGGCATCCAACTTCCTGGAATATTTATCTGGGGGGTGTGAAGCCAAGGGAATGCCTGCCCTGTCACAGGCTGCAGCCTGCACTACCCCAACATGGCTGCATTGCTGGTAAAGAAACTCTGTATCCGAGCCTGACAGAGTATACCTCTTGTCCATCCTTCTGTCCACAGGAGGTATAGAGTCAGGAGACTTTAGAATGTTTTGAGTTTGCTTCCCAAAAGACTTATGAAGGGAAATAGACAGTCTCTTAGACTCTGGGATATCCATCATTTCAACAAAGTCAGGCTCTTATTGGTCCTGCACAGCCTCCTCCATAGGAAGCTGGAGGGTTTCTGCCACTTTCCTGTAAAACAGAAAGTGGGGAAGGGACTCAGAGAGCCTAGGAGGGGAAACACCAGAATGTCTGTCTGGGGAGATGTCCGGTTCTATAGGCACATCCAGACTTTCTAAGCACTCATCATCATAATCCTCACATTGTTCACAGTCCCCCTCCTCAAAATCTGGTTCATAAAAATCTTCAGGGGCATAATCCTGAACAGGAGGAACCGACCGAACTGAACCCTACCAACTGGGACCGGATCGGTCGGAACTGGACGATGCGATTCCACAATCCGAATTGCTCGGGCAATTTCTTCCACGGTTGGAACATGGAGTTCTGGATCCGAACCAGCAGATTTTTCCTTTATTTTCCTTTCTGTAGGAACTGACCCCTCAGAATCAGCTCTCCTCTTGCCCGAAGAAGTATCGCCCTGGTCAGTGGGCACTCCTTCTGGTTCGGTGGTAACCGAACCGGGCTGGCCTTCCGGGTTTAGCGGATTTCTGGCCCTTCTCCCTAAGTCTACCTAATCTTTATCCAGGGTAGACTTGGGAAATTCTTACATATTAGGCAGTCTGAATCGAGGTGGTCAAACCTCAGACAGTAACACAGGTGGTGTGGGGATCAGCCTTAGCAAAGACCTCCCCACACTCACTGCAGTGTTGAAACCCAGTGGGCCCATTTTTTTTCTTGGGTTTTTCAGACATGGCCAACCTAACCAAACTTACCCTTTTTTCGGCAACCGCCAGGCAAGACTCTCTTATCGGTTTCTAACCATGTTACGGGTGTTGAAAAACCGCTAAAAACACGTTTTTTTTTAAAACCGATAAGAACCAGTAACCACACACTAAAATGACTAAATCAAAAGACCTAAAGGATCGGTTCAGCCAAACCGATTGGGACTTTTACAATTTCCACAATCAAAAAAACACTATCTAAGTACTTACTGTACCGCAGACAGAGTGAACCGAATCGCGGTAAAATAATTCGGAAAACCGAGACTTTAACCGACACTTTAACCGAGTCTTTGAACCGAGCAACAGGAGAAATCTCCGCAGCGACTGTTCAATGAAATGGAGTAAAGAATCTGACAGTTTGTATTCAAAGTACTGCAGACAGAGTCTTCAACCGAGCTCGAGCTCAACGTTCTATGCCCTGCATAGAAATTTAACCCTATACTCTCCGGGGCAGTTCAAAGGCTGGAGCTAACTGCAATTGTCAGAATACAGCAAGACTTCATGTTGTTTGAAGCTGCCACTCTGGCCTGTGGGAGGAAGACTTTCCCTGCAGGGTGTTTAGTTCTGCTCCTATGAAGCCCAGCACCTGAACAGGTTCTGTTTGAGACTTCTGCAGATTTATCAAGCTCTCCAGATTCTTAGTTGGCCTGGTGGCATAGAGGGCTGAGGCATTGCGCATCTTACCTCTCACCATGCTGGTGACCCAAGTTTGGAAATTAGCTCAGGTCACTGAGGGTTGGCCAGGGGGAGGGCTGGGAGCAGATCGAGCAGTCACCTGGCAGCTCTCCTCTACCATACTGGGGTGGTGAGTTGACTCAGCCCATGCCTGCTACCAGGTGGAGGCTGATGCACAAGTGGCAGACGGAAGCTGGGGGGGTGCAGTTCTGGGAAGTATGCATACCTACACGCACATGTATAGCCTACATTGCTGCAGCTAGGGGAGAAAATGGAAAAGTGGTCAGCTCAGGATCTGTGAAGTCCTTTCCACTGGCCCTCTGCCCCATGCTGCCCCCTGACCAGGAACACCCACTACTAGATGTGTGTCTCTGGGTGGGGGGAGGACAGCCCTTCTCCACCTTCCCCACCAAGGGTGCAATCTGTGGGGGTCTCAGGGAGTCCCAGTTGAGGTTGAATGCTGGGTGGTGGAGGTGGAGACAGGACTGATTAGCTTGCCAGAGCAGACCAAGAGGGGAAAAAAGCTATGTGGAAAAAAAAAGACCCCAGATCCTCCAAGGTGCTTCTTACAGTCTGAACAGAGCACCTTGTCTCTTGTTCTTCAGCTGTGCTGCCACCACAGCCTAGCACGTTGTGAACACCCTTAGTGCTGAGGTAAGGCTGAAGAGAAGAGCTGTGAACTGGTATAGGCGGTTCCCTAGCTTGAATCTGAGATACTTCCTGTGGGAAGCCCTGACTGGGATATGAAAGTAGGCCTTTTTCAGATCCAGTGATACTAACCAGTGACCTGACTGTAAAGATGGCATCATTGTTCTTAGTATGACCATCTTGAATTTCTCTTTTTATGTTTGCCCTTGCGCTTGTGCAGAGAAGAAAAATTACTTACCACAGTAACCTTGTTTCTCACAGGGATACTCCAATATTCATAACTCTTCTGCAGTGTGCCTTTAAGCCAGATCTGCCCAGAGATAGAACGTTATACTAATGATGGAATCATTGGCATGTGCCACTGTTTCAAATGCTGCCACCTATCAACTGCCTACATTCTAATCCTCAGATTTCGTGGATGCCTGTAAAGACAGGGCCCAAAAAGATTTATAAATCATTAAAATTTAGAATTTAGAAGTCCCACAACCAGTCTCCAACTGGGGGAAGAAAAATATTTAGATATATTCATAAAAAATACAATCTCCAATGTCAGAATCACCTGAGAGGAGAAAAATCACTGAAACTAGTTTCAATAAAAGCCAGAATGTGGCATACATACCCTAAGGTACAGCATGGAATGCAGAGGCCACTGGTTCTGGTAGGGGAGGCAGTGTGGGAGAGTTATGAATATTGCAGTATCCCCTGGGAGGAACAAGGTTACTGTGGTAAGTAACTTTTTCTTCTCACCCCAGGAATACTCCAATATTCCTAACTCTTCTGCAGACTAAGAAGCAGTATCTTTGCAGGTGGGAACAGTACCTATTTTGGAAACAGACTCTGCAGGACAGCTGTACCAAACCTGGCATCAGCCCTAGCCTGCATATCCAGGCTGTAATGTTTGGTAAATGTGTGAACTGTCCTCCAGGTAGCTGCTCTACAGATATCCAGCAAAGGGACATCCCTGGCAGCTGCCAGTGTGGAAGCTGTCCCTCTTGTGGACTGGGCTCTGATCCCTGCTGGGGCTTCTTTGCCCGCTTTGGAATAACAAAAGTGAATACACTGAACAATCCAGTGAGAAATGGTCCTTTTAGATGCTGGATTACCCTTTTCCACATCCCCATAAATGAGGAAAAGCTGTGTCTTGTCCTGCCTGCGGGGCTTAGTAGCTGTCATGTAGTAGCTCAAAGCTCTCTTGACATCAAGACTATGCAATCTACATTCACCAGAAGAAGAATGTTCAGTGAAAAATACTGGCAGAGTGATAGTTTGGTTTAGATGAAAGTCTGAAACCACTTTGAGAAGGAATTTCCTATTAGTTTTAAGGACAACTTTATCCCTGTGAAAGGAGATGTTGTCCTGCTCAATGCATAGGGCCTGAAGTTCACAGATTCATCTGACTGAAGTGATGGCTACCAAAAATACTGCTTTCCATGTAACATACTTCAGAGGTACTGAAGACATGGGCTCAGATGGGGGACCCATGAGCTTAGCAATACAAATGTTGAGATCCCATGCTAGGACCGGTTCTCTGAATGGTGGGTGCAAGTGGGATAGACCCTTAAATAACCTTTTAAAGATAGGGTTCGATGCCATAGAGGTAGTCTTACCTGCTGAGGAATAAGCAGAGACTGAAGCCAAATGGACCTTCAGTGTAGAGGACTGCAATCCCAAAGAATCAAGTAAACCAGATAGTCCAGCATAAGTGGCACCCCTGCCTGTGCTGGCACTATGTGCCTGGTGGAACACAAAATAGAAAACCTTTTCCATTTTGCAGCATAGGTTTTCTTAGTAGAGGGTTTCCTATACCTCCTTAAAACATCCATGACCCCTTCAGAGAGGTGTAAGCCAATGTATTCTAGGTCCTCAAGAGCCAAGCTTTGAATCTGAGTGACTTGGGGTTCAGGTATAGGAGCCTTTCCTGATGGGAGGTCAGCAGATTGTGCCTCCTGGGAAGGTGTATTGGATTGTCCACTGACATGGAGAGCAGTAGGGAATATCATGGGTGTCTGGCCCAGTCTGGGGCTACCAGTATCATTGTGGCTGGCTGAAGCATGAGCTTGAGCAGTACCATGTACACCAGAGGAAATGGAGGGAAGGCATACGGGTACTTTCCTGACCAGTCCAGAATGAGAGCATCCAGGGGGACCGAGTCCACTGCTGGAGGCTTGCAACAGTACTGTGGGAGGTGGTGACTCTGATGTGAGGCAAACAGATCCATCTCTGGAGTACCCCACCTTCTGAATATGGTTTGCACCACCTGCTAGTTCAGGGACCATTCGTGATGGGCCAGGCTGATTTGACTAAGGGCATCTGCCAAAACATTGTCCTTGCCTGACAGATGAATGGCCTGTAGAGAGACTCCTAGGAAGTAAGCCAAGGTCCAGATCTGCATTGCTTCTGTGCAAAGAAGACTTGACCTTGTTCCCCCTTGCTTGTTTATCTACTACATGGTGGTGGTTGTGACACTTGGACAGCTGGTTCTGATTGCTCTATGATTTTGTATTATAAAAATGTGTTATTGAGTGTCTCTCATGAGATATCCTGTTCTTCTGGGACAACCCCCCCCCCAGGTTTCAGTTCAAAGAACAGGATATGTTAAACAGCAGATCTCTGTAATGTGATTAACTTCCAAGAACTCGCATTTTATAGCCTTGTTTAGGATCTGTGTTGTTTGAAGCCAGGAACTAAAATATCCATTTTATGACAACCTCGGGAAGGGCAGTTAATTTCAACTGGTGCTGAAAAAACTATGTTGCAGCTAAGTGAGAAAACTGCAGAGTTGTAAAAGTTCTCTGATGTCTTTGAAAAAGCAGGAAAACACACTAGATCAAAGGGTCATATGGGGAAACAAGTTTTTGCTGATGTCACCTTATTTAATATACCCCCTGAGTGCTGGGACATCCTGTGAGTATTCATTTTTATATTGTACAAGGAGGAGCTAGGTGACATCATGGAAGGGACAGGTTTAGAGACAGTTTAACTGTATTCTGTATTTCCACTTAGACACATTCCTGTTTGGACTCTTTTGAAACTACAGCTACCTAAAGCACTGTAAGAAGGTATACATTAGATAGAAAAGTCTAACTGTATGTTGGTAGGAAATTGCAGTTTAAGCCTTGTTCTTTTAAGTGATTGCTGCTCTGCGATATATTGTTCTGTAGTTACATTTTACATATTTTTATCCATTTTCTTAGTAAACTTCCTATTTTAAAAGAGACTACCTGGTGTGCCTTTGAAATTCTTTCTTTTACAAGTGAAGTACAGAGGGTTAAAATTGACACTGTTCATAAGCCTTCTGGTAATACCAAATTGGGAAAAGGTAAGAATTTATCTAAGGTCTTTCATAGAGTTTTTAAGGGTTCATTTTGTATACCTGGTTAGGTACCCGTAGGCGAAAGAGATCTGGCATTTCCCCAAAGAGCAGAATTATCTGAGTCTGTACATTTGGGTACACTACCACAAGGTTCACAGTTTGAATCCCTCCAGAACCTGAGACCAAAGGTGATTCAGACCCACAAAACAGACAGGAGCGTTACCCTGTTCTGTTAACTGTTCACAATACTGTGCTTGGAGGTTGGCACTGTGTGAGCAGAGGGCCTGACCTGCTGAGTGGGTTTGTGATAGATTGGTTGGCAGCGGTGTGCATAATTTTGGTAATACAAGCTTTTATTGTTCTGTGTGTCAGCTTAATACTGTCAGCTCACTTGCAAAACAAGGCATTGATTTATTTTTTAAAAAAAGGAAACAGAACTATATCACTTGGCTTACAGTCAAGTTCCTACCTGTTTTATTTTTTTTTTTGAAGTGCAAGTTAGAGTAGCCATAGTTAGGGAAGAAGATGGCTTCCAACTACAGCGGGCACACTGCAGACTACTTAAAGCAGTTGTGCATGGACAAAGGAGTCCTGTACGAGGTGAAAGACACCAAGCAGAACCTCGTGGATTCTCTTATGGTAGCAGATACCCAGAACATTGAGTCACAGACAGTGACTGTAAGGGACTGAACCTTGAGTATGAAAGGACTAGCGGCCAGTGCAGTGTCCAGATCTGATGAGGAGGGCAGCAGGGCCAGTGCCAGCGAAGGGCCACAGCAGCAGGGAAAGGTAACCAGTATTCTGGAGTCAGAAGTACTCAGGCTGCAGATTGAGTTGTGCAGAATGGAGCTGGAGTTCCAGGAGAAGAGAGAGCGGGAGCAGCGGGAGGTTGACCGTGAGAAGCGTGAGTGCCAGCAAGCTGCAGAGGAGAAGAGGGACCATGAACAGCGAGAGGCAGACTGTGAGGAGCATGAGTGCCAGAGGTGGCATGAACTGGAGATGCTACAACTCCAACCACCAGCACCAGAGCAGGTAAGTGGCTTGGGTTTAACTTGAACTACAGGACTGGGTTACAAATTGAATTCCAAATTGATAGCTGAATTTAAAGAGGGGGAGGATATGGATGCCTTTTTAAATTCTTTTGAAAATGTTTGTATTCAGGTTAAAATTCCTAGAGAGTCCTGGAGCTTCCAGCTATCCCCGCTACTTACCGGGAAAGCTCGGGATGCATTTCGAGACAGTAATGATTTCAGCAAACTTAAAGTTGCACTGTTAAAAAAATTTGAATTAACTGCTGAATCATACAGGGCAAAATTCTGTACGCTCAGGAGAAGCTCTGACATGAGCTACAAGGAGCTAGCCATGAAACAATGTCAGTTTTTAAAACATTGGTGGGAAGGAATTGCAGCAAACTCTGTAGATAAAATTGAAAATGTGATTCTGTTAGAACAGTTTTTTCTGGACATGCCCAACAGAGCTGAAAACCTGGCTTGAGGACCGAGATCCCAAAACAGTGCAAGAGGCTGCTGAACTCTCTGACCACTATGCCAAGAGCAGACCTCCTCTGAGAGCGAATGGGGCTGGCGTGGCAGTGCAGAAAGGGAAAAGCGCACCTTCAGGGCAGCTAAAACCCTCACTGCCTCCACCAAAACCAGTTAGCCCCAGGTTTCAGAGAAAAGAGTTCTCTGAGAAAAGAAATGAATGTTGGTTGTATAAAGAAACTGGGCATATTGCCAGACAGTGTCCCAAAAGGGCGAGCAATACACAGCCTGGGACTAGGAAAGAAGTGGGTTGTTTGTGTGTCCCTGGAAGCATGCCTGTGAACATGAGGGAACACATGCACCCAGTCATGGTGAATGGTGTTCAGATGCAAGGGTTAAGGGACACAGGGGAATCCCTGACATTGGTAAAAGGGGATCTGGTACTGCCTGGTCAGCTTATACCCAATAAATATGCCACTGTACAAGATTTTACTGGTGGGGAGAAAACATTGCCCCTCGCTAGAGTTCTTCTAGACTGGGGTGAAACAGGGGGAACTGTGGCTGTAGCCAAAATGTTAGCAGTGGACGTCATCCTTGGGAACAATCTCCAACAGGGGATGGTGTGTGCAGTTACCCGTAGCCAATTGGCAAGGGGAAATTGTAGTTCCCTGAACCCCATAGAAGCCATTGTGGAAACCACTGGGAGGCTGGTTCCCCAGCCTGTGTCTCCTGATATGGAGACTAATGAAAAGGGGGTAGAAATTTCCCCAGTAGCGGTTAACCACACAGCTACAGAGGGTTACTCCGATGAGGGAGGGATGACCCATTGTCAGAGGGTTAGGAATGACAGTGATCCTGAGTGCCCTGATGCTAGTGCTAGAGACCCTAGTTTAGAGACTGAAGGGGACCTGTCCCATACCTTGGGAATGTGTAAGGAGTTGCAGCTGCTCGGAAAAGTGACACTAGTCTACAGAAGCTGAGGGCTTGGGCAGACTCTGATGGAGTACAAGGAGGTGATGGTAAGCATAAGGTTTATTGGGAAAATGATGTATACTCAGGTTGTGCAGACAGAGGGAAGGGTGCTAGGCAGGCAGCTTGTCATTCCCCAGGGGTATCGTGAGCAGTTGCTCAAGATTGCACATGATATTCCCTTGTCTGGTCATCTGAGAATCACGTGCACTATGCAGTGGTTGGTCCAGAAGAAAAAAATTACTCACCATAGTAATGTTGTTTCTTCTAATGGAGTCTTGCTGTATTCTGACATAATGCTGTATTCTGACATAATGCACTTAGCCCTAGCACTTGAACTGCCCCGGAAAGGAAAGAGTTAACTCCATGCTGAAGCTTAGAATGGTGAGCTCGAGCTTGGTTTTCAAACCTCTGTCTGTGGTACTTCCCAGTGTAACGATCAGAGTCTTACGAGCGACTGACTAACTGAGTAGAAAAATATGGAAATTGTTCAAAATGTAAGCCAGAAGGCAATAATTTGGGCCCAAAAGACTCAAGTCGAGAAGCCAAGAAGAAAAGGTAGTGACAACACTAAACACATGTATAACAGAAGAAAAAGAAACCATAAAACAGCTAACCCACCCTAAGAGGGAGGGTACAAGGTACACCCCTGAGGTGCAGCACTGTACCTGCCAGCCCACTTCCCAAAAACTAGGTTCTGAGAGGGGAGGCGGGGGGGAAGTCAGAATACAGCAAGACTCCATTAGAAGAAACAAGATTATTATGGTAATTTTTTCTTCAAACAACATGAAATCTTGCTGTATTCTGAGATAATGCAGACTAGCAAGCAGTTCCCTATGGAGGAGGGAATGCAGAACCTACTTTGGGAACAAGCTCTGCAGTACTGCTGTGCCAAACTTAGCATCACTCCTAGCCTGGATATCCAGAGAGTAATGCTTGGTGAATGTATATACTGTTTTCCAGGTGGCTGCTTTACAGATCTCTAACAAGGGTATATCTTTGGCCGCAGCTAGAGTAGCAGTTGTACCCCTAGTCGAGTGAGCCCTCAGACCTGAGGGGGGTGTTTTACCCAATTTATCATAGCAGAATTGTATGCAAGAAACAATCCACCTGGCAATAGTTCTTTTAGTGGCAGGCTTACCTTTCCCCACCTCACCATAAGTGAGAAACAATTGAAGACAGTCATTTCTGTGAGCCTTAGTTTGCTCTATGTAGTAGCTAAGAGGTCTTTTAACATCCAAACTGTGTAACCTTCTTTCCCCTGAAGAAGAATTGTCAGTGAAAAACATAGGGAGAGACATGGACTGGTTCAGATGAAAATCTGACACCACTTTGGGAAAGAACCTTCTATTGGTTCTTAGGACCACGTTATTCCTATGGAAGGATATGAACTCAGGTTCAACTGACAAGGCCTGTAATTCACTAATCTGCCTGGCAGAAGTAATTGCTACCAGGAACACAGTTTTCCAGGGTCAAATACTCACTCGGCCAAAGCCTAGGTTCAAAGGGGGGGCTGCATGAGATGCGCATTGCAGACATTGAGATCCCAAGCAGGAGTTGGTTCTCTAAAGGGAGGGTTAATATGAACTAGACCTTTGAAAAACTTACTGAAAATATGATGAGAAGCCAGGGAAGAGCCCTTTCCTGCTGAAAGAAATGCAGAAACTGCTGCTAGGTGAACCTTCAGAGTTGCAGGCCTAAGGCCTAGACCATTGAGGTGAACCAGATAATCTAAGGCTGTGGAGATGCCTGCAGGATCAGGCACAATGCCTTTCTGAGAACACCAAATGCTAAACCTCTTCCATTTGGAGTTATAAGTCTTTCTAGTAGAAAGTTTCCTGGAAACCTTCAAAATATCTAGAACTCCCTGAGAAATATGCAGGCCTGCATATTCTAACTCTTCAAGAGCCAGGCCTTGAGGTTGAGAGACTGGAGATTGGGATACCAGATCCTCCCCTGGGAGGAGGACAGAAGTTTGTATTTCCTGGGAAGAGAAAGGGGATGTGACACTGTCAGGGGCAGCAGCAGAGGATACCAAGGCTGTCTGGCCCAGTCTGGAGCCACTAGTATCACTGTGCAGGGTTGAGTTCTGATTTTGATCAGGACTCTAAACAGCAGAGGGAAGGGAAGGAAGGCATAGAGAAACCTGTCCTTCCAATCCAAGATAAGAGCATCCTGGGGCACAGTTCCCAGGAGTGGAGGTCTGCAACAGAACAGAGGAAGTTGATGATTGTCCGGGGCTGCAAAGAGATCTATCTCTGGAGTACCCCACCTGGAGAAGATGACCTGCAGGATGAAGGGGTCCAGGGACCATTCATGATGTCCCTGGAATATTCTGCTCAGAGCATCTGCCAGTACATTGTCCTTCCCTTGAAGGTGAACTGCTACTAGGGAAGTCTGAAGAGAATAGGCCAGAAACCACAGTTTCATGGCTTCTGTGCCCCCCTGTTTGTTGATGTACCACATTGTGGTCGTGTTGTCTGTTCTGACTTGGACCACCTTGCCCCTGACTGAATATGAGAAGCACTGAAGGGCTAGGAACACTGCCCTGAGTTCCAAGAGGTTGATATGAAGGAGAGACTCCTGTGGAGACCAGACCCCTTGAGCTGTCAGATCTCCCAGGTGGGCTCCCCAACCTAGGAGAGAAGCATCCGTAGTTAGAACTACTGATGGGACTTGAGGGAGAAATGGAACCCCTTGTCTGAGATTGTCCTGGTCCAGCCACCACTGGAAAACTTGGACCAGAGTCTGAGTCACTGGGATCAGTTTGGTGAGAGAGTCCCTTTTCTGAGACCAAAAGGACCTTAGGTGGAACTGAATGTCCCTCATCTGAAATCTTGCTCCCTGTACCACTGCAGTGGAAGCTGCCATGTGGCCCAGGAGTTGGACGAACTGTCTTGCTGGACGAGAGACCAGAGGTCGAAAAGATGAAGCAAGATCTACTAGGGCCTTCACCCTTGCCAGGGGAAGGAAAGCTTTTGCTTGGGTAGTGTCCAGTTCTAGTCCTATGAAGGTAAGAATTTGAACTGGTTCGAGGACAGACTTTGAAAGATTGAGAAGAAACCCCAGTGAATTGAGCAAGTCCTGGGTGGTTTGCAGAGCTGACCTGACCTGGTGAGATGACTGACCTACAATGAGCCAGTCATCCAGATATGGGAAAATGGTGATACCCTGTCTTCTGAGGTAAGCCACCACTACTGCAAGGCACTTTGTGAACACCCTTGGAGCTTATGTTAGGCCGAATGGCACGGCCCTGAATTGGTAATGGCCTGAAGGCAGCTTGAACCTGAGGTATTTGCTGTGGGAGCACCTGATAGGGATATGGAAGTAGGCATCCTTGAGGTCCAGGGATGCTAGCCAATCTCCTGGCCTTAGAGAGGGAAGGATTATTCCCAGAGTTACCATTTTGAATTTGGGTTTTGAAATGTGTTTGTTCAAATACCTTAGGTCTAGGATGGGTCGACACTCCCCCATTTTCATTGGGGTAAGAAAGTACCTGGAGTACAGTCCTTTTCCCCTGCGCTGAGTAGGAACCTTCTCTACAGCTCTGAGAGCGAGAAGAGAGGAAACCTCTGCATCTAGGGCAATGGTTTCTGAGATTGATGCAGGTGGAAAATACTTGACCCTCTTTTTTGGGAACTTTTTGAAGCTGAGGGCCAGTCCCTGGCTTACTACTTCCAAGACCCACTTGTCTGAGGTCACAGCCTTCCAGACCTGAAAGTAGTAAGCCAGCCTGCCTCCTACTGGGATTGGGGAGTCGACCCAGGCTGACACATCAGGGTCTCTGCTTGTCAGGAGCCTTAGACTGGGAGAAGGAAGCAGCACTGCTCATCCCCCCCCTGTCCCTCCCTTGGAAAAAAACCCTCTGTGGGAAGGGAGATGAGGCCTGGGCTTGGTAAAGAGGCCTGTGAAAAGGCCTGCCCCTGCCCCTAGACTGCTGCTTTTGTGGAGTGGCTTGCCTTTCCTTGGCCTGTGCACTCCTGTAAGTGGCCCTGTATTCATCCATTTTGTTCATATAAGCCTCTGTCTGCTCCCCAAACAGAGAGTTACCCACTACAGGAAAATCCATAGCCTTAGTCTGGGTATCCTGTGACAGGCTAGTACATCTGAGCCAAGCATGCCTTCTGAGAGACACAGATGTAGCCATGACTCTTGATGCCACATCATTGGCATCCACAGCAGCATGAAATTGTACTTTAGATGCCTCAATTCCATCCGCAGCCACCTTCTACAGCTCCTTGGCTAGCTGGGGAGAGGCCTGTTTAGCCAGTTCCAGAATAGTATCCCATCTAGACTTCTGGTACCTGGCTGTGTAGGCCATGTAGTTCGTCTGCCTGAGTCTCAAGGAGGATGCCAAATATTGTTTTTTGGCCATGGCATCAACCTTTCTGGAGTCCTTGTCCAGGGGGTGTGAAGCCAAAGGAATGTTATCCCTGTCACAGACTACAGCCTGTACTACCCCAGCATGGCTGCTAAGATTATAAAGGAACTCCGTACCTGAGCCTGATAACATATACCTCCTGTCCATTCTTTTGTCCACAGGAGGTAATGAATTAGGAGTTTGTAAAAATTTTTGTGTCTGTTTCCCCAAGGACTTATGAAGAGGGACAGACAACCTTTTGGACTCTGGGATGTCCATCATTTCCACGAAATCAGGCTCTTCTTCCTCCTCAACAGCTTCAACCAAAGGAAGCTGGAGGGTTTCAGCCACCTTCTTGTAAAACAAGAAGTGTGAAGGGGACTCAGAAAGCCTTGGAGGGGAGACATCAGAGGGCCTGTCTGGGGAGATGTCCGGTTCAATGGGCAGATCCAGACCCCCCGGTCATCATCATCATCAGGATAGTCTTTGTCTCCCTTCCACTCCTTATAGAAGGTATCTGGATCATAATCTGAAGGAGATGGATCCAACCGAACTGACCGCCTAACCGGCTGTACCAGTTCGGATGGAACCGGTCTAAGTGACTGAACAATACCAATCACTTTGGCTATTTCGTCCGCAGTTGGAGAATGCGGTACTGCATCCAAACCGGCGGCTTGCATTTCCTTTTTGACAGAACCGGACCCTCAGGGTCAGTCTCTTTGCCGAGGGTATCGCCTGGGTCAGTGAGCACCTCCTCAGGTTCAGACTCAACCGAACGGCTGGCCATCCGGGTCTCACGGACTTCTCGGCCTCCCTTTCCTTCAGCCTACTCAGTCTTTTATCTAGAGTGGATTTAGGAAAGTTTTTACAGATTTGGCAGTCTGACTTGAGGTGGTCAAACCCCAGACAATAAACACAGATGAGGTGGGGTCAGCCTCGGCAAAGGCCTCCGCACACTCAGTACAGAGTTGAAACCCAGATGGACTGGTTTTCTTCTTGGATTTCTCAGACATGGCCAACCTACCAGATTACCCTATAGCAGCTTTTAAGCCAGGTAATAAAACATCGATCGGTTACAAACCGTGTCATGGGTTTTGAAAAAGAACCAGAAAAATCACCGGTTCTTTTGAAACCAATCATTATCGGAACACCACTCTAATCCCAGAATTTAGTAAATAAACACAGGAGATGTAACAAGGTCGGTTCCAAACCGGACCGACCAGAAAGAAACCGAGGAAAACAACATTTTCCAAACTTTTTTTATAAACAAAACACAGTCACTACCTAGCTACACACTACCTGTACCTAGACAGAGGCTGGAAAACCAAAAATAACAAAAATATACGGTTTAAAACTGAACGCTTTACTTTTTTACTGAACCGAGCAGAGGAAATATCCGGAGCGACTTCACTGTTAGGCGGAGCAAAGAATCTGACAGTTACACTGGGAAGTACCACAGACAGAGGTTTGAAAACCGAGCTCGAGCTCAACGTTCTATGTTTCAGCATAGAGTTAACTCTTTCCTCTTTGGGGCAGTTCAACTGCTGGAGCTAACTGCATTATGTCAGAATACAGCATTATGTCAGAATACAGCAAGACTTCATGTTGTTTGAATTTCTATTGGACCAACTTCACCCAGCAGGTGAAGGAGTATTGCAGGTCTTGTCACTGGTGCCAAGAAATAGGGAAGGTGGGCAAGAAAACCCAAGCCGCCCTAATTCCATTGCCCATAGTGGAGGAGCCATTCTAGAGGGTGGGCATGGATATTGTGGGACCTTTAAATACCCCTAGCTCCTCAGGGAAGAGATTCATCCTGACTGTGGTGGATTATGCCACCTGGTACCCAGAGGCAGTCACCCTATCCTCACTGAGGACAGACAAAGTGGCAGATGCCATACTTGGGATTTTCTCCCATGTTGGGTTTCTGCAGAGGTTATCACCGATTGAGGGGGTTCCTTCATGTCGGACCTGATGAAATGTTTGTGGGAGACATGTGGGATAGTATAGAGATGCACGACACCGTATCACTCACAAGCCAATGGGCTTGTGGAAAGATTTAATGGTACCCTGAAGTCAATGCTCCGGGCGTTTGCTGAACAGCATGGGAGGACTGGAAGAAATACCTTCCCCACCTGTTGTCTGCATACAGAGAGGTGCCCCAAGAGTCAACAGGATTTTCCCCCTTTGAACTCTTATATGGACGCAGGGTATGTGGGCTCCTAGACTTGATCTGGGAGGACTGGGAAGGCAAGCATGCCACCCAGGGAACTCCCATAGTGGATTACGTCCTTAGGTTTAGGGAAAGGCTGAAGGAGCTTATGTGGACAGCCCAGAGCAACCTGGCAGCTGCTCAACAGAAACAAAAAGTGTGGTACAACCACAGAGCCAGAGCTTGCTCGTACATGGTGGGTCAGGAAAGTCATGGCCCTTATTCCGGTCCAGAAAGACAAGCTGCAGGCTGAGTGGGCAGGACTGTACAAAGAAGTTAGGAAGGTAAATGACGTGAACTATATTATAAAGTTACCTGACAGAAGATAGACAGAAAGGATGTACCATGTCAACATGATGAAGCCATATGCTAATAGGGCTGACATGGCGCCTGCAGTGTGTAGTCCTGGGGAGGGGACGGATGAAGGAGACCCCCTTCTGGACTTGCTGGAAGAAAGCAAGCAGAAGTCCTCTGTGGAGGCAGTAAAATTGTCTCCCCAGCTGGCCCCGGACAAGGTTCAGGAAGTAAGGGAGGTTTTAGCAGACTTTGCCCCCCTGTTTAGCACCAAGCCTGGACTAACCCCCTTAGCGACGCACGATGTGGAGACAGGGACACAGACGCCCATACGGCAGATAGCATATCGGGTGTCAGAGGCTGTCCAAAAGGACATTAGGAGGAAAGTGGAGGAGATGCTGGATTTAGGGGTAATCCAGAAATCCTACAGCTCCTGGACCTCACCCGTAGTCCTTGTGCCCAAGCCAGATGGCTCTACTTATTTCTGTGTGGACTATCATGGACTGAATGCAGTCATGAAGTCAGACGCCCACCCAATGCCCTGGATGGATGAATCCCTGGACAAGTTGGGAGGGGCGACCTACCTTATGACTACTGACCTGACCAAGGGGTATTAGCAGGTAGAGTTAACAGACAGAGCTAAGGAGAGGTCATCCTTCATCACTTTAATAGGTTTATTTGAATTTAAAGTAATGCCTTTCAGAATGAAGAATGCCCCGGCCACTTTCCAAAGGTTGGTGAACCAGGTGTTAAATGGTGCTGAGGAGTACACCATGGCGTATGTGGATGATATTGCCATCTTTAGTGCCAGCTGGGAGGAACACCTGTCCCACCTTAAGGAAGTGCTGGGCAGGATACAGAGAGCCGGGCTCTCTGTCAAAGCTGAGAAGTGCCAGGTGGCCATGGGAGAAGTGGCATGCCTCAGGCATGTGGTAGGCTGGGGACAGCTCCATCCTAACCAAATAAAAATAGAGGTGATCCAGGCGTGGCCCAGACCAGAAATGCAGAAGCAGGTCAGGAGTTTTCTAGGGACAGCAGGGTACTATAGGAAATTTGTACCCAATTACAGTGCCCTGGCTGCTCCCCATCTGACCTGGTAAAGAAAAGGATGCCAAAGAAAATTACCTGGGGACCAGCCTGTGAGGAAGCATTTACCAGACTGAAGGAGGCCCTGTGCAGTGCTCCTGTATTGACAAGTCCTGACTATAGCAAACCCTTTATAGTTCAGACTGATGCCTCAGACGTGGGTATTGGGGCAGTACTGAGTCAGACATCCAACCATGGGAAAGATCACCCGGTAGTGTACCTGAGTAAAAAGTTACTTCCCAGGGAGCAGGCATACTCCACTGTGGAAAAGGAGTGTCTTGTGATAGTGTGGGCCCTTAAGAAGCTAGAGCCATACTTATATGGGCAGCATTTTGTGGTACAAACTGACCACAACCCCCTGGTTTGGCTGATGCTAATGGGAAAAACTAATGGTAGATTGTTAGGATGGAGTCTTGCTTTGCAAGGGTATGACATAACAATCTTACATAGGGCTAGATCGACCAAGCAGAACTCAGATGGCTTGTCTTGTGTCTATGAGGAGTGAACTGATTTGGGAAGCTCATCCCATGCAGGGGATAGAGCCCCTAAATTCAGTCTAGGTGGGGAGGATTGTGACACTTGGACAGCTGGTTCTGATTGTTCTATGATTTTTGTAATCTAAAAATGTGTTATTGAGTGTCTCTCACGAGACATCCTGTGCTCCTGGGATAACCCCCCCCCCCCAGGTTTCAATTCAAAGGACAGGATATGTTAAACAGCAGATATCTGTAATGTGATTAACTTCCAAGAACTCACATTTCATAGCCTTGTTTAGGATCTGTGTTGTTTGAAGCCAGAAACCAAAAGAAAAAAATTACTCACCTTAGTAATTGGGTGTGTTCATGAAAACCTTGTACCAGTGCCACTGAAATGTGAATAGTATGATATAAAGTGAGGAAAAAAAGAAGAAATAATGTATACAATGCTGTTTTATGTTTTGCTGTATGTAGAGATACATATAATAAATGCGTGGTCTGCAGCTGCTCAAAAAGTGTATTTTTTATTGTCGAACCCCACTTTCTTGCTGTTTTTCCTATACTAAATTGTGACATGGAAACCCTATAGGTTTGGGTTGTGGGTTTTCTGACATTTCTGCCATGTTTCACTTTAAATAAAGTTTGCTTTATACAGTCTAGATGCTGTCCTGTCTTTTTTTTTATATTCCTTTGTTGTTTTCCCCATTATTTTATGGTATGAAGTACCTCCAAAATGTGTTCTGAATGTACCACCTGGTGTCCTTAGGTGGTACATTCAGAACATGGCCCAATAATCATATATTATATATGTTGTATCCTGGTTCTTTTTGTCCCTGTGTGTTACCATTGCTGCCCTTGCTTTAATGCCAGGTACAACATCTTGCCTGCTGTTTGCCCTTTTCTGTGATGTCATCTGTCCCAAGCCCCCAACCAATCGTGTCCTTCCACTAGCTGAGTACATTCAGAACAGCCCCCTACCACCCCATTGGTCACCTGATCCCCTTGGTGCTCTCGTTTTTCCCAGTGGAAACGTGGCTTGTGGGGGGCATAAAATCTGCTCCTTCAAGGCTTCTGGCTCTTGGCAGTAATTTTTTTTTTCTAAAGACAGCGTTCGTGTCCGTGCTTCAGCAGCCTCGGTGCGCTCAGAACAAAACAAAGCAAAGTGCGCTCAGAACGCTTGTGAGGTAAGGGGTATTCTTCTCCGTGTGTTTTCTGGCCAGGAGATCAGCTTGCTTTGATAGTATAAGTTGAAGCAGCGTGGACACAGAGAGAAATGATGCCACTTCGATCCCTGGCAGCTTAAATGCGTTGGTGCTCACTGACACCACCGTAAGCCCTGTCTTAGTGCGTTCAGAGTCGGGCGTGTGGTGTCCAGCACGTTCTAGCTCTGTTTGTGGCATCCGAGTACATTTAGAACAGCGTGGAGGTTAGAATCTGGCATCCAGGTACGCTCATAATGGCAGAGATGTTCTAACATTGTTCCCCAAAGTGCGGTTTAATGGAGCCCTTGTTTCCAGCCTGAGGTGCAGTTCCCAATTAATTGGGCTCCTACTCTTTGCAGCCTGAGGTGCAGTTTTAAATTATGCCCCCTACATTAAGCCAGTGGTGCACTTCTGATTTAATGGGGCTCCTGCTTTCTATGGTGAGGTACAGTACTGTGCTTATTTAGAAACCCTGACTGATCAGAGTACTGGGCAAAGCGTTTGTTTTTCTGCATTTCTGTTTTGGCAGCTTACTTTTTTTTGGAAATGCTTCTGACTATGGTTCCTGGTTAAATGGAGACCTGGGCAATGAAAGGGGAGCAGGCTGCACAAGGTAAGCTTTCTGTGGGTATTTGCAGGTGTGGGATTTGGGGGGAAATATGTGTCCCTTGTTTTTGTGGGGTCCTATGGTGTGGGTGTGTGTGTGTGTGTGAGTGTTGGCATCCATTTTATTAGCTACATTTTGTATTTGTTTTTGTGGTTTGTATGGTTTATGTGCCGGCATTTGTAGTTAGACAAAAGACATTTTCATGAAGCTGGTTTGCTTTCGGTGCATTTTTGTACCACTGCATGGCTGGATGCTGACATCAGTACAATTTTTACATCACCGAGTGCATGGTCTCAACATGGCTGGGTGCTGAGCAGGGCTCACCTTCGGCCATTTTGTGACCATGCAGTGTGTGGTTGGGTGGAGGATAAAGAAGTATTGCCTGCTACGAAAATGTATTGATTGCTGTGTATTTCTGATTTTAGGTGCAAGAAATGTTTTAAATTTTAAACGTGGCTTGCTTCATTGTTAATTTCTATGGTTTTGGTGCTGACGTCAGGCATGGTCTCAACATCAGTACAATTTTTACATCACCGACCACATGGTCTCAACATGGCTGGGTGCTGAGCAGGGCTCACCTTCAGCCATTTTGTGACCATGCAGTGTGTGGTTGGGGTGGGGGGAAAGTATAGCTCGGTCTACCTGCTACAGAAATGTTGCTTGCTAAAACCACCCACCGCATAGGGTTAACATGGCTGGATGCTGAGCAGGCCTTGTTTGCTGCTTCACCCTCGGCTATGTTAAAACCATGTGGGGTGTTTGGTGGGGGTTGTGTGGAGAAGTATTACTTGGCCTGCTTCCTACAAAATGTTTTGTTTGCTAAATCCGTGGCTTGCTGTGTATAGTTCTATGCTTTTAGGTGGTGCTGACATCAGTACAATTTCTAAATCACCGACCGCATGGTCTCAACATGGCTGGATGCTGAGCAGGCCTTTGTCTGCTGGCTCACCTTCAGCCATTTTGTGACCATGCAGTGTGTAGTCAGTGGTGGCCAAATTGTTTGTTGACTGGCATATCAGCTGATAAGGACAAGACTTTAGGTCCTTTCATCCAATCAATTTAAGGCATTTTTTGAGCCATTTTATAATGGTGCTTGGCATAATAAAATTATCTCAGTATTGGTCATTGTTTATCTTGTACACTCCTGATGTGTTCTCTCGTTCCGTCACTTCATCTTGTACACTCTTGATATGTTCTCTGGTTTCATCTCGTCATCTTATAAACTGATGTGTTCTCTCGTTCCGTCACTTCATCTTGTACACTCCTGATGTGTTCTCTGGTTTCATCTCGTCATCTTATAAACTGATGTGTTCTCTTGTCCGTCACTTCATCTTGTACACTCCTGATGTGTTCTCTGGTTTCATCTCGTCATCTTATAAACTGATGTGTTCTCTCGTTCCGTCACTTCATCTTGTACACTCCTGATGTGTTCTCTGGTTTCATCTCGTCATCTTATAAACTGATGTGTTCTCTTGTTCCGTCACTTCACCTTCTACCGTGGATGTAGTTCCTTCATTCAGTTGTTTCAAGTGTTGTGAAGCAACTGATGCATGCTTTCCTTTTTCTCGCCTCTGGATTGAGGAAATGGTGCCCACTGTAATACATCCCATATCGAGCTAATAAGAGGACGTCATTGTCTGACCAATGCCTAAAACATTCTAATTTTATTTATTAAGGTTTGAATAATGGAATATCGCACCAGACGAAGACCATGTGGGTCTGCAGAATCTTTGATCAATGCTGGACAGAGAAGCTTGCCCAATCCCATTTCTGGAATGGAGAGAAGCCAACAATTCCGAGATAGGATTAAAAAAGATCCTGAACGTTATGCAGCATATCTGGAAACCTACAGAGCTCGATCACAGGCCTACCGGGATAACCTGGATGAGGAGAAGCGCCAAGACTACAACGCAAAGTCCAGGGCGAGAATGCAGCTGTACAGGGAAAGTCAAAAACTGAAGAAATTGGAGGAGCAAAACAATAAGCATACAGCACCCAATAAACCAACCACCAGAGGAGATGAACAAAAAAAGCAGCAGAAAAGAGAGAAGTGGCGGGAACAAAAAAGACAGCAACGTCAATCACTGTCAGCACAGAAGAAACGGAGGATTAATGAAAGCAGACGACAAAAATACAAGAAGCAACAAGAAAAATTACAGACAACCACAGTAAGCGCCACTTCAGAAGTGCAAGCAAAATTAAGTGCTACTACTGACACAGCCACTGTTCTGGACCCACGCTCAGAGAATGCTGCCTGGGAAGGCACTTCAGAGGGCACGATACGCCCTACCAAGGTCACCCACCCGTTTTGCATGTACTGTCGATACCCTGATATCCTCATGCTCACCAGCAAAGCAGGATGCACTGGCAAAAAGACGAGAAAACTTAACATGCCGTGGAAATTTGGAACAGAAACTGGTGGAAGTCCTTAAGGAAAAGGCCAAGAGTGGGCCAAAGAAAAAACGCGAATGGGTTGGAGCAGTTCTTGTGTTGAAAAAATATAGAATGCTACGCAAGGCCAGCACAGCTTTTGGTATCAGCTGGACAACACTCATGAATTTAGCACGCACGGAGAAGAAAAGTATGAAACCTACTCACAAAGCAGCACTGCCTTTGGAAACAGTCACCAAAGTAAAAAAAACTTTTATGAAGACTCTGCAACCCCTATGCCTCACAAGAAGGCATTTTTGAAACGAATACAGTGTGCCAAAGCCTACCTAGCAAAACCACTCAATGCACTGCATGCTCAATTTTGTAAAGAAAATCCAGACTGTAACATCGGGGTAACTAAATTTAACACTCTGAGACCACCCCATATTAAACTGGCCAGCGAACAAAACCTTGTCCAGTGCCTTTGCGAGTACTGCGAAAATGCCACATTAAAGATACGCACAATAAGCCACACGGCTGATCGTTACAGAATTACTGAGTGCAAAATACCAAATATATATGATGCTGTGGAGCTGACAATGTGTCCGAAGGAAGGAGAAGGCGGTCAAATGTTCTTCAGGAGAGACTGTGTGGCAAAGGTGTGTGACAACTGCTCAGTACATGGAATAGAAAAGAAGGTAGAGGAACTGTTGAGGCTACATGGGGCAGACCTAGTGAGATGGTACCAGTGGGAAAGTATCACTCTGAAAAAAACAACTGATGGCATTGAAACCAAATGACCAGGAAAGTGCTGAATAGCAAAAGACAAGCTCTCGTAAGCTTGTTGAGAGCCTCAAGGAAGACATACAGTTTCTGGGTCATCACCTACATGTGGCAGCATGGCAACAACAACAATTCAGGTTAATTAAGTCAGACATACCACAAGGCTGGGTCATAATGGTGCTAGACTTTGCAGAAAACTATGCCTGCAAGTACCAAGATGAAATCCAGTCCTGCCACTGGCACCATGAGCAGGCTACAGTGCACCCAATAGTAACCTATTACAACTGTTCTCATTGCACCAACAGCATCAAAGAAACAATTGTATTCATCTCCGAGGACCTTACACATGATCACCATGCTGTTCATCACTTCGTGAAGATGGCCAATGCACACTCATGAACACTCGGCACCTAAACATTACAAAGGAGGTACATTTTTCAGATGGCTGTGCTAGCCAATATAAATCCAAATGGTCATTTTATGGCATTTCAATGGCTCCATCAGAGTTTGGCTTCAACATTGAGCGTGCCTACTTTGGCTCACGTCACGGGAAAGGCCCCTCCGATGGTGAGAGTGCCGTTGTCAAATCAA
Organism: Neoceratodus forsteri; assembly: GCA_016271365.2. Lineage (NCBI taxonomy): Eukaryota > Metazoa > Chordata > Ceratodontiformes > Ceratodontidae > Neoceratodus > Neoceratodus forsteri. Next base: position 666,553,300 of record CM057453.1, read on the forward strand.
AGGCAGCCAGAGCAGTGCAAGCACGACTGGCAGTAATTTCGACAGCATATGAGCTTTTCATATTCTGCCGTGATAATCTTACAATGGAAAATACAAGTGACGTGTGCCTACACAAAAAAAGGACTTTCTTCTGGGTATCTGCAAGAAGCATACGAAGGCCAAAAGGACCAGATGTACGAGTGGTTCCTGGAACAAGACGGATCCAGAGTGTGAGATCTGTTACTGAAGGTGTTGTTGCCAGCAGAGACTTATCATGTTTCTGTGTACATTGCCAAAATAATGATGGCCCATGTGAGCACTTTGAGCAGGTGGGCCCATGGACAACACGGGGGCTCAAATTATCATACCGCTGCACTGATCAGACTGAGCAGATACCTGCCCATGTGAACATTGTTCACGCAACACCAGTGACTGAACCCTTTGATGCTCCATGCACAAAAAAGACTGACCACTCTGCTGATCACTACACCACAGAGATGGACACCCCCACTGTTTTCAGCACTACTGATCCCTCATCTGTCCCAGGTACTATAGTGATAGACCCCTCTTCTACTCCCTGCACTTCAGCAGTGGACCCCTTTTGTGCTCCAGACACTGTGCAGCATTCTTCTGCTCCCTACACTTCAGCAATGGACCCCGTTTGTGCTCCAGACACTGTGCAGCCTTCTTCTGCTCCCTGCACTTCAGCAGAGGACCCCATTTCTGCTTCAGACACTGTGCAGCCACCTTCTGCTCCCTGCACTTCAGTAATGGCCTCTACCACTTCTGCGCCCATTGTGCACACTGGCTGTGCACCGGTAAAAAAGAAATTAAATCCTGCCAATGTACAACTGGACAAATTCTATGCAGTATACTACTCAAAAAAATTTTTTCTTGGACGAGTTCTTTCATTCAATGAGCTGCAATGTAACTTCGCTGTGCAATTCCTTCATCAGCATGCAAATGGGTGCTTCACATGGCCACGATACCAGGACACTGACATGGTCAGACAGATCAGACTTTTTCATGGACCTGTACATCTGTCGGGAGATGGAATGTTTCAAATTGCACCAGACGAACTGCAAAAGATTGCAACCAAATACGAAAAGCTCCGGAAGCACTGGGATTGAGACATTGTAAACTGTTGGACAATATCACTTGTTGAATACTTTTCGAGGTTTATTTCTTTTTCTTTTGACTTTTTCTTTCTGTTTCTCTTAATGCATGAATATGTAATTCCCTGTCCACAATACTGAACACAATTAGCAAACATTTATGAACTTACACTGTTGTTTGTTCTCTTTGTCCCTGTTTGGTGTCCACTGGTACATTCAGAACGCAGGCTTGGTGTCCGCTGGTACATTCAGAACACTGACACATGTTTTTCTTGGTCATTTGAAAGTGAGTTATCTCACAACACAGTGCATAGTTCACAGTGAGGTGACAGTGTGTTGAAATGCTAAAAAAAAATGGTCTGCCCTGCATTTGAAAAATGATCCTTCATGTCACAGTTTGGTACAACATTTTCATGAACATACCCAATTATGTTTCTTCTAATGGAGTCTTGTTGTATTCTGACTATTGCAGTTAGCTCCAGCCTTTAAACTGCCCGGAGAACAAAAGGTTAACTTTCTATGCGGAGCATAGAATGCTGAGCTCAAGCTCAGTTAAGGTCTCTGTCTGGAGCCCTTTGAAATCCAACCATCAGATTCTTACGAGCAAAAACTCACTAACTATCCTATGCGAAAATTGTAAAATTTTTACTAGCCAACTGGCAACAAAAAGTTTTGGATTTCCAAAGGAAGACTCAAGTCAGGAAACCCAAAACCCAAAACCAATCCAAATAAGAATAATAAAACAAACACCCAAACAAAAAGATGAGGGTGTAAAAGGAGCACCCCTAAGGTGCAACACTGCACCTGCCCACCCACTTCCCAAAAACAGGTCCTGAGAGGGGAGGTAAGGAGGGAGGTCAGAATACAGCAAGACTCCATTAGAAGAAACAACATTACTAAGGTGAGTAATTTGTTCTTCAAACAACATGAAGTCTTGCTGTATTCAGACTATTGCAGACTACCAAGCAGTACCCCCATGGAGGAGGGACAGAATCTACTTTGGGAATAGGCTCTGAAGTACTGCTGTGCCAAACCGAGCATCACTCCTAGCCTGGATAGCCAGAGAGTAATGCTTGGTAAAAGTATGGACTGTTTTACAGGTGGCTGCTTGACAAATTTCTAAGAGAGGGATATCCCTGGCAGCAGCCAGGGAAGCAGCTGTACCTCTTGTGGAATGAGCCCTCAGGCCTGAGGGTGGAGTTTTCCCAGTTTTCATAGCAAGTGTATACAAGAAACAATCCACCTGGCAATAGTTCTCTTGGTGACAGGTTTTCCCTTTCCCTCTTCCCCATAAGTGAGGAACAACTGGAGGGAATCAAACCTGTGACCCTTGGTACGCTCTATGTAGTAGCTAAGGGCTCTTTTAACATCTAAACTGTGTAGCCTCCTCTCTCCTGAAGAAGAATGATCAGTGAAGAAAACAGGGAGAGACATAGACTGATTCAAGTGGAAATCTGAAACCACTTACCACTTTATCCCTATGAAAGGAGATAAAGTCAGGTTCCACTGGCAGGGCTTGTAATTCACTGATACGTCTGGCAGAGGTAATGGCTACTAAAAACACAGTTTTCCAAGTCAAGTACTTAAGCTCTGCTGAGGACATAGGTTCAAAGGGAGGTTGCATAAGTTGAGCAATGCAAACATTTAAATCCCAGGCAGGGGCAGGGTCTCTAAAGGGAGGATTGGTATGAAGCAATCTTTTAAAAAATTTACAGAACACAGGATGAGATGATAGTGAGGCAGACTTCCCCACTGACAGAAAAGCAGAAACAACTGGCAAGTGCACCTTGAGAGTAGCTGGTCTGAGGCCTAATCCATTCAGATGGACCATATAATCCAGAACTGTAGGCAATTCTGCAGTGTCTGGAGAAACATGTTTTTTGGAACACCAAATGCTGAATCGCTTCCATTTGGAGTTATAGGTTTTTCTAGTGGCGGGCTTTTGAGAGGCTTTGAGAATATCCAGAACTCCCTGAGACAGATGCAAATCTGCATACTCTAACTCTTCAAGAGCCATGCCTTGAGATTGAGAGACTGAAGATTGGGGTACCAAATCCTCCCCTGAGAGGAGGTTAACAGGTTGTAATTCCTGTGAAGAGACAGGGGAAGATGGACTGCTAGGGATAGCAACAGGGGGTACCAAGGCTGTCTGGCCCAGTCTGGAGCAATCAGAATCACTTTGCAAGGTTGTGACCTTATCTTGACTAAAACTTTGAACAGCAGAGGAAAGGGAAGGAAGGCATACAGAAATTTCCCTTCCCAGTTCAGAATCAGAGCATCCAGAGGGAGTGAGCCCAAGACTGGGGGTCTGCAACAAAAGAGAGGAAGTAGGTGATTGTCTGGGGCTGCAAAGAGATCTATCTCTGGAGTGCCCCACCTTGAAAAAATCACCTTCAAGACCAGAGGGTCCGGGGACCATTCGTGATGACCCTGTGAGATCCTGCTCAGTGCATCTGCTAGCACATTGTCCTTCCCTGGAAGATGGACTGCTATCAGAGAGGTTTGCAGGGAATAAGCCAGGGACCACAACTTCATGGCTTCTGCGCACAAGGCCATAGACCGAGTGCCTCCCTGCTTGTTGATGTACCACATGGTGGTGGTGGGGTCTGTTCTGACTTGAACCACCTTGTTTTGCACTGACTAAGAGAAAGCTTGCAGTGCCAGAAAAACTGCCCTGAGTTCTAGGAAATTGATATGGAGAAGGGAATCCTGAGGGGACCACAGTCCCTGGGCAGTGAGGGCCCCCAGATGGGCTCTCCAGCTCAGACAGGAAGCATCTGTGGTAAGGACCACTGAATGAGACTGAGTGGAAAATGGGACCCCTTGCCTTAAATTGTCCTGATCCTGCCACCATTGAAAGGCTTGGATCAGGGTCTGAGTCGCTGGAATCAGTTTGGTAAGGGAATCCTTCCTTTGGGACCAAAAGGCCCTCAGATGGAACTAAATGTCCCTCATCTGGAATCTTGCCCCTTGGACCACTGCTGTAGAAGCTGCCATGTGGCCCAAGAGCTGGAGGAAATGCCTTGCTGGTCAAGACACCTGAAAGCTGAAGGAAGAAGCCAGTTCCATAAGAACTCCTGCCCTTTCCAGGGGAAGAAATGCTCTTGCTTTGACAGTATCCAGCTCTGCCCCTGTAAAGGTAAGGAGCTGCACTGGCTTAAGAATTGACTTGGGAAGGTTGAGAAGAAATCCTAGAGAAGTGAGCACTTGCTGGGTCACTTGCAGGTCTGACTTGACTTGGTCTGGAGACTGGCCCAGTATGAGTCAGTCATCCAGATATGGAAAAATAGAAATCTTTTGCCTTCTTAGAAAGGCAACGACTACTGCCAGGCACTTTGTGAAAACCCTTGGGGTGGATGTTAGACCAAAGGGCATTGCTTTGAACTGATAGTGGCCTGAGGGCAACTAGAACCTGAGGTACTTTTTGTGGGAGTACCTGATGGGAATGTGAAAATAGACACCTTTGAGGTCCAGGGAGGTTAGCCAGTCCCCTGGCCTTAGAGAGGGAAGAATTATTCCCAGAGTTACCAACTTGAACTTTGGTTTTAAAAGATGTTTGTTCAGGTATCTTAGGTCTAGGATGGGTCGCCACTCCCCTGTCTTTTTTGGGGTAAGAAAGTACCTGGAGTACAGACCTTTGCCCCAGTGTAGGGTAGAAACTCTCTCTATGGCTCTTAAGGCCAAAAGAGATGAAACCTCTGCCTCTAGGGCAAGGGTTTCTGAGAGATCTGCAGGTGGAAAAGATCTGGCTCTCATCTTCGAAATTTTTTGAAGCTGAGAACCAGTTCCTGGCTTACTACTTCCAGGACCCACTTGTCTGAGGTAATAGACATCCAGTCCTGGACAAAGTAAGCCAGCCTGCCCCCTACTGGAATAGGAGAGTCGACCCGGGCAGACCCATCAGGGTGTCTGCTTGGCAGGGGCCTTAGGCTTAGGAGTGGATGCAACCCTGCTCATCCCCCTTCTGCCTCTCCCTCTGAAGAACCCCCTCTGTGAAAAGGGAGAAGAGGCCTGTGCTTGGTAAAAAGGCCTATGAAAAGGCCTGCCCCTGCCCCTAGACTGCTGCCTTTGAGGAGTTGCCTGCCTCTCCTTGGCCTGAGCACTCCTATAAGTTTTCCTGTACTCATCCATTTTCTTCATGTAATTCTCTGTCTGCTCCCCAAACAGAGAATTACCCACTACAGGAAAATCCATGACCTTAGCCTGGGTGTCCTGTGAGAGGCTAGTACATCTGAGCCAAGCCATTCTCCGAAGAGCCACAGATGTAGCCATAAGTCTTGATGACACATCATTGGAGTCCACAGCAGCATGAAACTGTACTTTTGATGCCTCAATCCCATCTGCAGCCACCTCCTCCAGCTCCTTGGCTAGCTGGGGGGAGGCCTGTTTAGCCAGTGCCAGTATAGTGTACCACCTGGACTTCTGGTGCCTGGCTGTATAGGCCATATAATTCACCTGTCTGAGTCCCAAAGAAGATGCCATGTACTATTTTTTTGCCATGGCATCAATCTTCCTGGAGTCTTTGTCTGGGGGTTGTGAAGCCAAGGGAATGTTTGCCTTGTCACAGGCAGCAGCCTGCACTACCCCAACATGGTTGCATTGCTGGTATAAAAACTCCATATCTGAGCCTGATAGCGTGTACCTCTTGTCCATCCTTCCGTCAACAGGAGGTACAGAATTGGGAGACTTCAGGAATTTTTGTTTCTGCTTCCCAAAGGATTTGTGAAGGGGAATAGACAGTCTCCTGGACTCTGGGATGTCCATCATTTCCACATAATTAGTCTCCTCTTGATTCTCCATTGCCTCCTCCATAGGGAGCTGTAGGGTTTCAGCCACTTTTCTGTAAAACAGGAAATGGGAAGGGGACTCAGAAAGCCTAGGAGGGGAAACACCGGAAGGTCTGTCTGGGGAGATGTCCTGTTCCACAGGCACATCCAGACTTTCACCATCATCACCATCATCTTCAAACTCCCCCTCCTCCTCAAACTCCGGTTCATAAAAATCTTCAGGGGTATAATCTTGAACCGCGGGAACCGACAGAACCGAACCCCTGCCAAAAGGTGCCAGATCGGTCGGAACCGGGTGAAGTGATTCCACAATCCGAATTGCTCTGGCTATCTCCTCGGTGGTCGGAACATGAACCTCTGGATCCGAACTGGTCGATTTTTCTTTGCATTTCCTTTTTGTTGGACCTGACCCCTCAGGATCGGCTCTCCTCTTGCCCAAAGAAGTATCGCCCTGGTCAGAGGGCACTCCATCTGGTTCGGTCAGAACCGAACCGGGCTGGCCATCTGGGTCAGCGGACTTCTCGGCCTCCTTTTCCTTCAGTCTACCTAATCTCTTTTCAAGGGTAGATTTAGGAAAATTTTTACAAATTTAGCGGTCTGTATCGAGGTGTTCAAACCCCAGACAATAAACACAGGTGGTGTGGGGATCGGCCTTAGCAAAGACCTCCCCACACTCACTGCAGTGTTGAAACCCAGTGGGTCCGGTTTTTCTCTTGTGTTTCTCACACATGGCCAACCTAACCAAACTTACCCTTTTTATGGCAACCACCAGGCAAGACTCCCTTATCGGTTTCTAACCATGTCACGGGTATTGTAAAAACCATTCAAAACAAGTTTTTTTTAGAACCGATAAGGACCGGTAACCACACTCTAAAGTAAAACACAAGGATTCACTACAAGTGATCGGTTCAGCCGAACCGATCTAACACTTTAGAATTTCCACAGAGAAAACCAGAACAAAACCTATCTATTACTCACGGTACCACAGACAGAGGCTGAACCGACTGTGCGGAAATAAATTTGATTTAAAACCGATAATTTAACTGAGACTTTAACCGACTTTTGAACCGAGCGAAGGAGAAATCTCCAGAGCGACTGTTCAGTGAGGAGGAGTAAAGAATCTGACGGTTGGATTTCAGAGGGCTCCAGACAGAGACCTCAACCGAGCTCGAGCTCAGCATTCTATGCTCTACATAGAAAGTTAACCCTTTGTTCTCTGGGTCAGTTTAAAGGTTGGGGCTAACTGCAATAGTCAGAATACAGCAAGACTTCATGTTGTTTGAATATCCATTTTATGACATCCTCAGGAAGGGCAGTTAATTTCAACTGGTGCTGAAAAAACTATGTTGCAGTTAGGTGAGAAAATTGCAGAGTTGTAAAGGTTCTCTGATGTCTTTGAAAAAGCAGGTAAACACACTAGATCAAAGGGTCATATGGGGAAATGAGTTTTTGATGATGTCACCTTATTTAATATACCCCCTGAGTGATGGGACATCCTGTGTGTATTAATTTTTATATTTTACAGGGAGGAGCTAGGTGACATCATGGAAGGGGCAGGTTTAGAGACAGTTTAACTGTATTCTGTATTTCTACTTAGACACATTCCTGTTTGGACTGTCTTGAAACAACAGCTACCTAAAGTACTGTAAGAAGGTATACATTAGATAGAAAAGTCTAACTGTATGTTGGTAGGAAATTGCACTTTAAACCTTGTTCTTTTAAAGGGGCACTGTCAGCCTTCGCCCTTGTTTTTGTGGAGATGTCCATCAATGTGCCTCTATGCACACACTGATCGCCTATGATGCACAGAATAGCCATAGATATACTTTAGAGCACTATTCTTACCAGTATTCATTATTTTTAATAATTTCCACTTTCCTTCAGGTCCGTCTGCAAGTACCCCATTCCCCAGAAGCATAAGGCAGCCAAGAGAGCACGTCTGACACTGAGCGCTGGCACGGACACCGATTTTTACACATGCTCATACTGACAAGCTAAATACAGCATATACCTTCTATTGCTATAGAGACCTGCCCGTTTTTCAATAAAACCGAGCACAGAGAAAGTTAAAAAAAGCTTTTAAAAGCTGTCTCCGAAATCTCGCGCATGCGCGAAAGCGGGATGAAACACACATCCTGCATATGTGGGAGCGCTCCACTTGCACATGCATGTGATTTCAGTGATTGCTTTTAAAAGCTTTTTTTTTTAACTTTCTCAGTGCTCGGTTTTATTTAAAAATGGGCAGGTCACTACAGCAATAGAAGATACATGTTGTATTTAGCTTGTCAGTATGGGCATGTGTAAAAATCAGTCTCTGTGCTGGCACTCAGTGTCAGACGTGCTCTCTTGGCTGCCTTATGCTTCCTGGGGATGGGGTACAGAAGGAAAGTGGAAATTCTTAAAAATAATGAATACTGGTAAGAATAGTGCTCTAAAGTACATCTATGGCTATTCTGTGCATCATACGTGATCAGTGTGTGCATAGAGGCACACTGATGGAATTCTCCACAAAAATGAGGGTCAAGGCTGACAGTGCCCCTTTAAGTGATTGTATGCTTTGCGATATATTGTTCTATAGTTACATTTTACATATTTTTATCCATTTTCTTAGTAAACTTCTTATTTTAAAAGAGACTACCTGGTGTGCCTTTGAAATTCTTTCTTTTACAAGTGAAGTACAGAGGGTTAAAGTTGACACTGTTCATAAGCTTCCTGGTAATACCAAACTGGGAAAAGGTAAGAATTTATCTAAGGTCTTTCATAGAGTTTTTAAGGGGTTCATTTTGTATACCTGGTTAGGTGCCCATAGGTAAAAGATATCTGGCATTTCCCCGAAGAGCAGAATTATCTGAGCCTGTACATTTGGGTATGCTAGCATAAGGTTCACAGTTTGAATCCCTCCAGAACCTGAGACCAAAAGTGATTCGGACCCACAAAACAGACAGGAGGGTTATCCTGTTCTGTTAACTGTTCACAATACTGCGCTCAGAGGTTGGCACTGTGGGAGCAGAGGGCCTGACCTGCTGAGTGGGTTTGTGACAGTGGTATTGTGTGTTCTGACTTGTACTACCTTCCCCTGTATCAGTGGTGTGAAAACTTGCATTGCTAGAAACACTGCCCTGAGCTCCAACAGATTGATATGTAGGAGAGACTCTACGCTTGACCAAGTGCCCTGGGTAGTGTGCTCTGCCAGATGAACCCCCCTATCCTAACATCTGTTGTGAGAATTACTGAGGGAAGTTCCCTTTGGAAGGGGACCCCTTCTCTGAAGTTGGCTTCCTCCTTCCACCACTGGAGGGCCTGGATGAATGTTTTCATTACTGGGACCAAATTTGAAAGGGGATCCTTCTTCTGAGACCAATGAGCCCTTAAGTGGAATTGAATGTCTCTCATATGAAACCTGGAACCCATGACTGTGCCTATGGCAGCTGCCATGTGTCCCAGGAGTTGAAGAAATTGCCTTGTGGTTCTTGGCACATTCAGCTTGAAAGAACCTGCTAGTTGTAAGATGCTTGTTACCCCGTCCAGGGGTAGAAAAGCTCTACCCTCCATTGTTATTTAGTTTTACTTCTATGAATTGCAGAACTTGTATGGGAAGAAGAACTGACTTTTCTAAGTTTAGCAAGAACGCCAAGGACTCCAGAAGTTGCAGGGTGAGCTGCAAGTGCTCCCTTAACTGCTGTGGAGACTTTTCAACCACTAGCCAGTCATCCAGGTAGGGAAACACTGTGACACCTTGCCTTTGCAAGTGTTCCACCACTACTGCCAGACAGTTTGTGAACACTCTTGGAGCTGAGGTGAGTCCGAAGGGCAGGGCTGAGAACTGATAGTGACCTGAAGGGAGTCTGAATCTGAGATACTTTCTGTAAGACTCCCTTATGGGAATGTGGACATAAGCATCTTTTAGGTCCAGGGATGCCAGTCAGTCCCCTTGTCCCCTTTTTGGAGTACTGGCAGAATCAGAGACAGTGTCACCATTTTGAATTTTGGTTTCGTTAAGTGCCTGTTGAGGACCCTTAGGTCTAAGATAGGCCGGAACTCCCCAATTTTCTTTGGTGTAAGGAAATATCTTGAGTAAAGCCCTTTTCCCCAGTGCCATGGAGGCACTGGTTCCACTGCTTTTAGCAACAGCAGGTTCCGAACCTCTTTTTCCAATAGCTTTCTCTCCAGAAGGGAAGCTGGTTTGAAAGCTCTTGTTTTCTGAGAGGAGAAGGACTTGAAACTTAGGGACAGTCCCTGATCCACTATCTGCAGAACCCACCTGTCTGTGGTGATATTTCTTCCAGGCCTGGAAATAATAGGTCAGCTTGCCCCCTACTGGAAGGTGGGAGGCGCCCTGAGAGAGCAAGTCAGGGATCCTGCTTAGCTTGGGGCTGAGAGTGGGAGCCACATATGAAACCCCTCCTGCCCCGACCTCTAAAATACCCTTGCTGGTGATATTACGGTACCTGGGGTACAGCCATGGCCTAGTAAAAAGAGCTGATGTGAAACTGTCTACCCCTGCCTCCCCTATTGTAGGGCCTTGTGGAGGAAGTAGCCTTTTCTTTGGCAGAATTGCTCCTAAGGGTGGTTTTATATTCGTCCACCTTTTTCATATAGGCCTCTGAGTGAACACCCAAAAAGGGAGTTACCTTCCACAGGAAAATCCAGGGCCTAATTCTGAATGTCCTGTATGAGGTTTGTGGCTCTCAACCATGCAAACCTCCTTTGAGCAATGGTATTAGCCATCCACCTGGCAGCAGTGTTGTTGGTATCTGCTGCCATCTGAAACTGGTATTGGCAGCTTCCATGCCAAACCTAGCAGTTTCAGCTAAGTCTGCGGATAAGGTGGATGGACCTTATCAGCCATAGCCAGCACAGATTGCCAGAGAGTCTTCTGGTATTGAGCCGCATAGGCCTGGAAATTAGCCTACCTGATGGCCAGAGAGGCTGACAAATAGCCCTTCTTGGCCATATTGTCCACTTTGTGAGAGTCCTTCTCTGGAGGGTGAGAGGCCAGAGGGATATTTGCCTTGTCACAGGCAGCAGCTTGTACTACCCCCTGGTGGTCAGGGTGTGAATAAAGAAATTCAGCCCCTTCCCTGTCAAGCTGGTATTTTTTATCCAACCTTTTATCCAAAGGAGGGACAGACTCAGGTGACTGGAGGAGCATGAGAGCATCCCTTTTAAAAAATGTATTAATAGGGAGCAACAGCTTTTTGGTGGGTGTTAACCCCATCATTTTAAGATATTCAGCTTCCTCCTCATCCTCTACCACCTCTGTGGTAGAGATGTCCAAAGCATCCACAATTTTCCTAACAAAGGAAAAATGTGAAGAGTAATCTTCAGAAGACCTGGGGGGAGAGCCAAACTCCTGTTCAGGGGAGACCTCAGGCTCTATAGGCTCCCCATCCTTCTCCTCTTCCTCTTCACCAAAATCTTCCTGAAAAGAAGATAGATTGGAAGCAACAGTGGTCTGAACTGGGGACTGTGGATCCACAGGAAGCAGACCTTGTAAGACTTGAAGAATTTTAAAAGCCTGTGCTATTTCCAGAGGAGAAGGCATGGCAGGCGGCACCACAGAAGTCCCTTAGGCTGACCAGCAGGGGGTTCAGTGTGCTTTATCTTTTTAGCCTTTTTTGCTGGAACTGGACAGCTAGCCAGTTTGGCCAATCTTTTTGTACCCATATCGGGGTAGAAGTAATGGGTACTGTGGTTTCACCCACAGCCCCAGAGGGTATCGGCTGGTCAGAGCCTGAGGGATCCTTAGGAAGAGGTACTTTCCTTTTCAACCTTTCCAAACATTTTTCAAGCATCTGTTCAGGAAAAGTTTTGCATACCTTGCAATCTGCATTCAAATGGTCAAAACCAAGGCAGATGACACAAGAACTGTGTTTATCCACCTTGGCAAAGACCACTCCACACTCCGTGCAGTTTTTGAAACCGGGTTCACAGGTCTTTTTCTTCATTTTTTCTGATATAGTAGATGAAAAACCACAACTGCAATAAAATATATGATTTTAAAGAATTTTTAGAACAAATCTATTGGTTGCGGTTGGTTCAGGAACTGATCAGAGAACCGAGCGGAACCGGGAACCAATGAAAAAAGGAAGTGGGATTAATGGTTCAGTAACCGAGAATAGCAGTTACACAAATAAAATAATTTTTAACCTTTTACATAAAATAACAGTAAAATAGGGGAAAAAACCTTCTAAGGCTAAAAAAATCCTTGGTTTCTCACCAGTTATACTGAACCGTGAGAAACTGAGAAAAACAACGTAATTTAACTAAAAATACTAACAGTTACCAAAATAAACACTAGAAAAGGGCAGTGGTTGAAAATAAAATAAAAGTTATACTTAAGTTTTTATTTTCTAGGTTTTTGTGATGAGATGTTGAGAAGAAGATCTCCGAGCATCTAGTCTTGACAGGCAGAGAGAGAAATCTGAGGGTTAGAAAATAAGCAAATAGGCAGTTGATAGGTGGCAGCATTTGAAAAAGTGCCACATGCCAATGATTCCATCATTAGCATAATGTTCTATCTCCAGGCAGATCTGGCTTAAAGGCACACTGCAGAAGAGTTAGGAATATTGGAGTATTCCTGGAGTGAGAATATGCTGGTATGATAGTGGGTTTTGAGAGGTGCATCACTGTGCAGTCTGCAAGGGGCTTGACAGTGTCAGATCAGTCAAAAGCCAGGCTGATCATGACACTGTTCTGGTCTTGCTGAGTGGAAAAGTCATGTAGTTCAAAGGAAACAGCCAGCCCAATCATAGGGTGGCTCTTTCTTTTGATCTTTCTACATAATGCTGTCCAGCAAGCAGAGCGGATCTGTCATAATCAGCCTGCTGTGGATCTCCCCCCCAACATAAGCTGAAATAAAGAAAATCATCCCTCAATCCCTCCTACCCCTTCCTTCTTAATTTTCCAACACTGGGGTGCCCAATCCCCTCTGCCAGTTACTGCCCCCTCCTTTTCACTGTACGACACCAGGGAGCCCACAACTGGTGGCACCAAGCATAGCACTGACACTGGGGTGCCCAATCCCCAGTGTTGGTACCTGAAATGAATAAAACTGTTCTGTGTAGTCTTTTTTTTATTTCTATACGCCCTGTAAAAAATAAAACTGTCCATTGATGTCTGTTGCCCCACCATCGTTACCCTCCCACACAGCACCCACCACCCCACACCCCCTATCCCTTACTTACTGTACCTATGGGGAGCTCCAATGCCATAATCCTCTCTGGACTTGAAACATGTCTTCACTGTTCTATGCTAGACCTGGAACTGAAGAAATCAGGTATGTGTTTCAATGTATTTCAATGGGTTTTGAACTTGTCCTGATAACTTGGTCATTTTTGAATATTTTTTCCCAAACTTTTCAAGATAGTTTGGGGCCCCACCTCATGAGCAATGGCAGTGAAATTATGCAAATCCATCCCAAAAGGTGATTTCATAGTTGCTGTGCAAAATCCCCTGTTAGGTATGATTTGAAAATTCTACCCTTGTTCATGAGGTGGGTTATAAAGACCATATTTGAAAATTTAGAGTAAAAATATTACAAAACAACAGAGATATGCACGAACATTGAACATTTTTAACGAACACTTAAAACTTTGGTAATTTTCAATATTTTGTTCCCAAATTTTCAACAAAGCAATTTTTTCACACCTCCTCATGAATGTGACAGCTGTCATGTGTCAAATCCTGGCAAACATGTGTTTTCACACATGTGGTTTAAAATCACCTTTCAGGCAGGATGTGAACATTTTGTGTGCTCTTGTTCATGAGGTGGGTTCATGAGAAGGCTATGTGGGGTCATAAGAAGGCTGTGTGGAAAATTTGGGTTAAAAATTAAAAAAAAAAATTATGAGCGTACATTGAAATGGTTCAGTGCATGCTAGTAACTTTGGTAACTTTCAATATTTTAACCCACAATTTTCAACATAGCCATTTTTTCACACCGCCTCATGAACATGACAGCTGTAATTTTTTAAATCCTGGCAAAAATGTATTTTCACACTTGTGATGCAAAATCACCTTTCAGGTAGAATTTGAAAATTCTCTCCACCCATTTTCATGTGGTGGAGTCATAAGAAGGCTATGATGAAAAGCTGGGGTAAAAATATTAACAAACAACAAAGTTATGGGTGTACGTTGATATTTTTTAATGCATGCTCATAACTGGGGTAATTCTCAATTTCTGACCGCAAATTTTCAGCATAGCCATTTTTTCACACACCCTCACGAATGTGATAGTTGTCATTTTTCAAATCCTGGCCAAAATGTGTTTTCACAGTTGTGGCGCAAAATAATGTTTTGGCCACTGCTTTATAAATGACACCTGTCATGTTCAGAAGGAGTGGACATAAAAAGACTGTGTAAAAAATCTGGGGTCAAAATATGAAAATAAAACAACTACTTTATGAAGAAAAGTTGAATTGTTCCAGCCTTTACTCAAAACGTTATTTTTACAGATTTTGGCCCCTAATGTTCAACAAATCCCTTCTGTTACCTCACCTCTTGAAAGTGACAGATATCATTTTTCAAGTCCCCTCTGAAACTTGTTTTTGCTGTCGCACTGCAAAATCACCTTTCGAATGGGATTAAAAAAAAATCCACCTGTCTCGATCATAATGTCAGGTCATAAAAAGATTGCTGGAAATTTGGGTTTAAAATGTGGGAGCCCACTGAAAATTAGATATCGCCTCTCAGCTGGCCTGTCCTGGGTAAATACAATCTAAAAATGTATAAAAGCAGGACACCACTGAAAATAAGATATTGCATCTCTTCAGGTCTATCTTGGGCAAGTATATAGTAAAAATGAGTACAAGCAAGACCAGGTACAACAGCAATGCAAGTGGCAAACATTTGGCTTGACAAATGCTTGTTTTATATCTTGTCGATACCTGAGATCTGAAATGGGTCTCCACTCCCCATGTTTCTTGGGAGTTTGGAATTATCTGTAGAAGAGACCCTTCCCCTACTGAGAGGCAGGGACCTTTTCCATAGCATTTGCTTCCAACATTTTTTTCACTTCCAGTTCCAACAGATTTCTTTCTGTTGGAGAGTGGGCTAGAAAGCTTTTGTGTTTTTGCAGTTTTGGAAATTACTTGAACTGCAGGAACAAACCCCCCTCTGTTAATTACCTCCAGAACCCATGTGTCTGTGTTAATGTTTACCAATTCCTGGGAGCAGTGGGCCAGTCTCTCCCCCCCACACTGGCAATGGTTGGGTGACCTGGACAGAACTGTCAGGGGTTTTGCTTTGGCTGGGCTTGGGTTCTGATGCTACAGCAGCACACTTGGAGCCTCTTCTGCCCCTGCCTCTATAGTAGCCTCTTTGTAGCTGGTACTCATAAGTGGCATATGGCGTAACATAGAAACATAGTAAGTGTTACAGGCAAAAGTAGGCCAAGGCCCATATTATTTGCCTACCTGTTCTCACTAGGTGGATTGCCCTGTGGCCAAGAATTTTATGCTAATTCTGGAATCGTAGAATAAAAGTAAAAACTCTGCTGTGTGGTCATGCTTACCTCTGCTCATGAACTAATTTCATATCCCCTCAAGAAGACCTACAGTCGAAGCACAGGGGCTGGTGTGGAATTTGGCTGCATGAATCTGTATCTTTGGAATATGCCCAGTAATAAATTTATTGGATTCAATCACTTTGAGTTTACCTATTTTTTGGGAGATTGCTGAACCTTTCTGGTGAGTGCTTCACCAACTTAGAATACTCTGCCCACTAATGTCAGATTTATTTCTGAAGCTAGGGTGAGCAGTGACCACTAAACTAGCTAAATAACTACCAACCGGCCTTGAGCAGGGAGATGTTGGCCTATACGAGGGAGATGGCCTGCATCCATCCAGGAGGGGGACCAAGGTCCTCAGTGAATGGTTAAAATGCTTCATCAGCAAGCATTTTAACTAGCTAAGGGGGCCGTGAAGAAAGCAGAGAGAAACAAATTGCTCCTTTGCAAGTGGAAGTGATAAGTAGGCAGACCCCCCCAAAAGGCTTACAAGGTCGGTAGTGGGAATCTGGAAGGAGAAAAATCCCAAAAGAAACCAATTAACATAAGAATCCAAGGGGTAGAAGGAAAGGGAGATAGAAGAAAAAATTACTTACCATAGTAATATTGTTTCTTACAAGGGGTCTCCTAGTAGGATTAAACACTATTACAGTCAGTGTAGACCTGCTGACTACCCTTGGAACTTTGAGTTTTGGAATGTATGCTGATTAGAAGAATTTGGAATGCTACATTCAAAAACTGCTGCCTCTTTCTTTGTAACAGCCAGATTTGATTCTGTAGATGAAACAGTAGGCTAATCATTAATTAACAATTAAAAAACTCATTAACACTAATGTCCTACCTTTGGTAGAGAGGACGGAATCCAAACAGGCCTACAAAATCACATAAAAAGAGAGCTAGTGGTCCTAGCCATTCTTGTGTGTATTAACTATTAAAAAAAAGTTACGTTAAGCCAATGATTAATGGCAGTGTTAGAAAACTCCCATGAAGGTATTGCTGGACCTATTCAAGTTATATAAGGGGAGGTAGGGATGGGAGGTCTAATCCTACTGGGAGATCCCTTGTAAGAAACAATATTACTATGGTAAGTAACTTTTTTCTTCAAGACCAAGGAATCTCCTAGTAGTATTAGTCACTATTATAGACTATCAAGCAATGCCTTGGGAGGAGGGTACAGAACGTATTTAGGAAAAGGGTTCTGCAATACTGCAGTGCCAAACCTTGCATCAGTCCTGGACTGTATATCCAGGCAGTAGTGTTTTGTGAAGGTATGGACTGTACTCCAGGTAGTTGCTTTACAGATTTCCAGCAAGGGGATGTCCCTTGCAGCTGCCGCAGAGGCGGCAGTTTCATGAGTGAAATGCGCCCTGAGGCCCTGTGGTAGCTGTTTTCCAGCCTTATTGTAGCAGAATTGGATGCAGGATACTATCTAACATGCAACTGACCTCTTTGATGCAGGCCTGCCCTTTCCCACTTCACCATAGGTAATTAACAGTTGTGAGTGGGAATCCCTGATCTCCTTAGTATGTGTAATGTAATAGCTGAAGCTTTTGTTCACCTGAACTGGATTTGGCTGTGAAAAATACTGGCAGTGTGATGGACTGGTTCAATTGGAACCCAGTTACTACCTTTAGAAGGAATTTCCTGTTAGTTCTAAGGACTACCTTGTCCCTATGGAAGATAATGTAATTGGGATCAGTACAAAGAACTTGGAGCTCACACACTCTTCTTGCTGAAGTTATTGCCACTAGAAAAACAGCTTTCTATGTGTCATATAATTTAGGTGAGCAGTAGCCATTGTATCAAACTGAGGTTCCATGAGTTGGACTATGCACAAATTCAGGTCCCAAGGAGGGCCTGGTTCCCTGACAGGAGGGATCATATGTGCCAATCCTTTGTGAAAAACTTCTTAAAAATAATGTGTGGAGCTATGGTTCTTTGAGCACCTGCAAACAAATAAGCCGATACTGCTGCTAAGTGACCCTTAAGGGTTGCAGGCCTGAGGCCTAGAGACTGCACGTGCACCAGGTAATCAAGTACTATGGGCAAACCTGCCTTGAGGGGGTTGAGTCTCTTAGGCTTGCACCAGATGAAAAAATTACTCACTGTAGTAATCTTTTTTCTTCTAGGGTATTCTTCAGTATCATTAACTCTAGCAGTCAGCCTCCTGGATTGCACTGCCCCTGAGATTAATGGAACTTTGTGCTAATAGAGGAACACTGATTGGCTCATGCCACCATTCAAATCTGCTGCCCTGTCAACTGTAAGTGTTCCAAAATGCTCAGATTTTAAATAAGCCTGTACCTAAGTCTCATACTATGCTATCCTAACAGTTGACAATAAAGTTATAATAACATTTTGATTTGATCAAACCCCCCCTTTTTTTTTCCTTAACCCAACTGGCGATCTCCAAAAAGACCAATGAAATAGAAACTGGGCCAACTGGTTTTAAAAAGATTTTGTACTAGTGAAGGCTAACAAACACACAGTACTGCCTGTACTCATATACTGATTGGTTCTGGAAGGGGAGGTAGGGTGGGAGAGTTAATTATATTGAAGAACATCCTGGAAGAAAGAAGATTACTACAGTGAGTAATTTTTTCTTCTAACCCCAGGTATTCTTCAATATCATTAACTCTAGCAGACTATAAAGCAGTACCTTTGGAGGAGGGTCCAGAACCCTACTTAGGGAACAGACTCTGTAGCACTGCTGTGCCAAACCTGGAATCACTCCTGGACTGGCTGTTCAGACTGTAGTGCTTTGTAAAAGTATGTACAGGTTTCCATGTGGCTGCTTTGCAGATTTCCAACAAGGGAATATCCTTAGCTGCTGCTGCTGTGGCACCTGTACCCCTAGTGAAATGTGCCCTCAGGCCTACTAGGGGTTCCTTGACAGCTTTAGTGTAGCAGAGCTGCATGCATGCCACAATCCAACATGCAATTGTCCTTTTTGAAGCTGGACTATCTTTATCCACATCATCACAGGTCAGGAACAGCTGTTGCTTTTCCTGTTTATGTTTCTTTGTATACTCGATGTAATGGGTCAGGGCTCTCTTTACATTGAGGCTATGCAATCTATGCTCTCCAGAGCTAGAATGCTCAGTGAAGAAGACTGGCAAAGTAATAGATATCAGGTGAAAGTCAGAAAATACTTTAGGAAGGAATTTCCCTATTAGTTCTGAGCACCACCTTGTCTCTGTGGAAAGAAATGTAGTCTTGCTCCAGACATAGAGCTTGTAACTCACTTATCCTTCTTGCAGATGTGATGGCTACTAGAAAGGCAGTCTTCCAAGTGACAAATTTTAGATGAGCATTGGCCAATGGCTCAAATGAAGGCTCCATGAACTTTTCAATGCAGATATTTAGGTTCCAGGCTGGAGCTGACTCTCTGTGAGGGGGATGCAGATGGGCCAACCCTTTAAAGAATTTTCTAAAAATAGGGTTAGCTGCTAAGGAGACTCCCTTGCCAATTGGCAGGTATGCAGAAACGGATACCAGATGGACTTTGAGTGTGGCTGGCTGAAGTCCCAGAGTATTTAGATATGTCAGGTACTCCAGCATGACTGACAACCCTGCCTCTGTGGGAACCATCCGTTTTGAAGTACACCAGATGGAAAATCTTTTCCACTTGGAAGTATAGATTTTCTAGTTGAAGGTTTCCTAGAACTCCTGAGCATCTGTAAAACATCCTCTGAGTGGTGTAAGTCAGCATATTCTAGGTCCTCAAGAGCCATGCCTTGAGCCTGAGAGACCTGAGGTTCGGGTACGCAATCCTGCCGTGGGAGATGTCTGGTGCCCTTGCTATTTCTTTCTCAGCACCAACCCTGTGGAATTCTCTACCTCATCAGTTAAGAGAATGCTTGACTGTCGATAGGTTTAAAATTGAGTTAAAAATGTATTTATTCAATTTAGCCTTCTGTAACTATCACTAATCTGCTTTTATTGTTCCTGTTTTTAACTTATATTTATATTTGTTTTTATCTGATTTTATGTACAGCGCCTTGGTTCTGAAAGGTGCTGTAAAAATAAAATTTGATTTGATTTGAGAATGTTAGGAGATTGTGTCTATGTGGAAGGTGTACTGATTGTGCCACTGACAGGGAAAGCAGCAGTGAGTACCTAGGCTGCCTGGCCCAATCTGGAGCTATCAAAATCATAGTGGCTGACTGGGACCTGAGCTTGATCAGGACCCTGAGCAACAAGGGAAATGGAGGACACACAAACAGGATTCTCGCTTCCCAATTCAGCACCATGGCATCCACTGGGATTGACCCCTTGGCTGGTAGTCTGCAACAAAAGTTTGGTAACTGGTGATACTCTTCTGAGGCGATGAGATCTGTCTCTGGAGTGCCCCACCTTCTGAACGCTATCTCCAGCACCTGTCTGTTGAGACACCATTAGTGGTGGTTCTGGCTGATTCTGCTTAGGGTGTCTGCCAAAGTATTGTCTTTACCTGGAAGGTGGACTGCGACCAGGTACACTTGCAGTGAATATGGCAGGCCCCAGATTATCATTGCTTCTGTGCAGAGCAGGTCGGACCTTGTCCCTCCCTGCTTGTTGATTTAATACATGTTGGTGGTATTGTCTGTTCTATCCTGTACCACCTTTCCCTTTATCAGGGATGCAAAGGGCTGAAGTGCTAGAAGCACTGCCCTGAGCTCCAACAAATTTATGTGTAGGAGTGACTCTGTAGTGGACCAAGTGCTATACACTGTGTGTTCCTTTAGATGAGCCCCCAACCTAGCAGGGAAGCATCTGTTGTGAGTATCATGGTAGGAGACTGAATCTCAAATGGTACTCCTTTTTTCAGGTTGCTTTTGTCCTGCCACCATTGCAGGGCCTGTATCAGAGTCCCTGACACTGGCTCCAACTTTGAAAGAGGGTCCCTTTTCTGGTATCAATGGGTCCTTAGGTAGAAATGGATGTCTTTCATCAGAAAACAACATCCCTGCACTGTGCTTGTGGGTCCAGCCATGTGTCCCAGCAATTGCAGGAAATGTCTTGCTGGTCTTGGTCTGTTTAGGACAAAAGACCCTGCCATATTCACTATACTGACTGCCCTGTCCTGAGGAAGGAAAGCCCTGCCCTGTACAGTGTCCAGTTCTGCTCCTATGAATTGCAGTACCTGAGTAGGTTGCAGTACAGACTTTGGAAGTTCATGAGGAATCCCAGAGACTCCAGTGTCTCTTGTGTGAGACTCAGAGCATCTCTTTCTTGTGGGGTTTTTCCCACCACTAACCATTCGTCCAGATATGGGAACACTGAGATGCCCTGTCTTCTCAGATGTGCCACCACTTCTGTGAATACCCTTGGAGCAGAGGTCAGGCCGAAAGGTAGAGCTACAAACTGATAGTAGCCTGATGGTAGTCTGAACCTCTGGTACTTTCTGTGGGATTCTCTTATTGGGATGTGAAAGTAGGCATTTTTGAGGTCCAATGTTGCTAGCCAGTCTCCTTGTTGTAATGTGTGTAAGATCATTGCCAAAGTAACCATCCGGAACTTTGGCTTTATGAGATGCCTGTTTAGGGATCTCAAATCCAGTATGGGTCGCCACTGCCCATTTTTCTTTGAGGTTAAGAAGTATCTGGAGTAGAAACCTCTTCCCCTTTGAGAGGAGGGAACTGGTTCTACTGCCGTTGCTGCCAGCAGCGAGGAAACACCTTTTTCCAGAAGTTTCCTTTCTGCTAGGTCTGGACACCTGAACAATCTTGGTCTTGACCTGGGAAAAGTTTTGAAACTGAGGACCAGTCCTTGACCGACCACCTCCAATAACCCACTTGTCTGTGGTGATGGATTTCCAGTTTTGGAAGTAGTGGGTCAGTCTGCCTCCAACTAGAGTTGTGGAGGCGACCTTTACTAGCACGTCATAGGTTCTTCTGAGACTGCGGTAGGCTGAAGGAATTGTTCTTCCCTTCTGGAGCCTCTGCGACCCCTACCCCTATAGTACTCTCTCTGTGAGTAACCAGGAGTAGCTTGCGCCTGGTAGAAAGGTTGGGTATAACCCCTAACTCTACCTTCCCTTCCATAGGGCCTGTACGAAGTAGAGGCCCTCTCCCTGGCAGAGTTACCTTTGTAAGTGACCTTACATTCATCCACTTTTTTCATATACTCCTCTGTTTTGGGTCCAAACAGGGTGTTATTCTCCACAGGGAAGTCCATGGCCTTGATCTGGGTGTCTTGGGTAAGATTGGTTGCCCTGAGCCAGGCGAATCTTCTGAGGGCTATGGACAAAGCCATCCATTTGGCTACGTTGCCATTCGTATCAACAGTCATATGGAATTTATATTTTGTAGCTTCTAGGCCACACCTGGCTGTTTCCACCAGGTCAGCTTGCAGGCTTGGTGGTGCTTTGTCAGCAATGGCCATGATAGAATTCCACAGGATTTTTTGATATTGGGCTGCATAGCCCATGTAATTAGCCTCCCTAATGCCCAGAGAGGCTACCAGGTATCCTTTTTTGGCCATCCCATCCAGCTTTCTGGCATCTTTTTCTGGTGAATGTGTAGCCAGGGGTACTTTAGCCTTTTCACAGGCTGCTGCTTGTACCACCCCTTCAGGGTCTTGGTGTGACAAAAGAAATTCCACCCCCAGTGGATCAAGCTGATATTTCTTGTCAGCTCTCTTGTTCACAGGCAAGATAGTTTTTTAAAACATTTGTTAATAGGCAACAATACCTTTCTTGTGGGTGTTAGCCCCATCATATCTATGAATTGCACCTCCTCCTCATCCTGTTCAGGTTCATTAGGAGTGAGGTCCAGAGTTTCAACTATCTGCCTCACAAAAGTAAAGTGTAAGGAGAAATCTTCAGTTGCCCGGGGGATTCAAACTCATGTTCAGGGAAATTTCTGTCTCGATTGGCTCATTCTCCTCATAATCCTCCCCAAAATCATCCCAGAAGGGATCCATAGCCTCTGTAGAGGACATAACAATGGATACTGGATAACTAACCAGTTGCTGGTTAACTCGTGACAAACCAGTCTGCAAGGCCTATAAGATTTGGAGGGCCTGTGCCACCGGGTCAGCAGTTGGCATATTGTTTGGAATCACTGGGAGCCCCATTGCTTTTACAGCCAAGGAACCAGTGTTCTTTTTCTTGTCCAACTGTAACCCCTAGGTGGCGCTACCCCAAGGGATACTACCCCTGCCTGCATGACTGAGAGCAGGGTGAGGGGCCTGAGTTCTAGGCATGGGTACCTCCACCTGGAGGACAGGGTCAATGGTAGCATAGCTGCCATGGGTACAGCTGTCCGGGACACTGTTACCCCCCTCTTTTCCCTCTAGTGACCTAAATGGTTCACTGAACAGACAATTGCAATTACCATCTGACAACAGATTTAACCCCACATTTGTTGCACTTACGACCAGGGCTAGATCAGCTGGCTCGGCCCTGGAAACCCCCCCCCACCATAAAACAAGACTTCCCACAACAACTAACAGTATTTCAGTGCTGTCTGTACAGAGGTACACCACAAACAGTTTAAGTGCTAAAAGATTCAGATTTGATTTATTTGGGGGCATGAACAAGGAAGGGGCATAATCTGGTGCTTGATTCTTTTACTGATTAAATCAGGTTTAAGCATGCATGTCTCTAAGAGACCCTCTATTACAGTTACACACACACTCTGGGTACCCAGTTGGAGTTACAGGCTAGCCTGAAGCATTGCCCAGGGTAGGCTGGCATTGCAGCTGTTGTTGTGGCCCTTAGGAAAAAGAAAACACAATATGCACTTTAACCCAATATTTGTATTCCAGAGCTGGAAGGCTCAGTTCGTGGCAATCAATCAAAACAATTAACTCAGATGACACACTTTGCTTAGGAGGTAGCTGCAGGGAGCTACCCTGTGATTTACTCACGATACCCAGACCAGGTTGCAGGAGGAACGAAGTGGAGACCTCAGGATGAAGTGCTGGTTTGCACGGAGAAGCACGGCCCACACGATTCACCGTGGTGTTGTTCCTGTTCGTTGATGTTGAACAGGGAGCCAAATCCCCAGGGAGGTCTCTCATTGGGTGGTTCTCTGCAGCGTGAGCGGTAATCAGGGCTGTGGTGTTGAGGCCCAGACAGGTTGAAGGAAACGGATTCAGTCTGGTCAGAGAGTTACTGGATACTGCTTCCAGCATGCGTGACACATTCAAGTAGTGGGGAACCAAATCGCGATCCACTATTCGCATTCAGCACACTTACAGTAAAGGCAAGAAAGTACTACAGTTCGGATGACAGTCTGGTTGCAATACACAGGGATTTCTGCGCAAACCATACACTCTGCGGTTGTGATGGAAGTCCTGACAGGCTGATCGCTCAAAAGCAAGTCTTCGGTCCCTCTTCAGGTGAAATTAGTCACAATTAGATAGAAAGTCACAAGTTTGGATAGAGTCCGATTCTGGTTCTCAGTTCTGTTCACTTAGGAAGATGGAAGCAGGCAGGCCAGTCTCAGCATTCCTGCCGATTTCCCCTGTGCACTATGCAAGAGCAGCTACTTGAATCTCTCAAGCTTCTCTCACTCTCAACTCCTACTTAACACTGACTCTGCTGCAGGCAACACCGGGACTTCCTAGTGATCCAAAAGGTTTGGGTGGTTGATCCATATGTCCGTCACAGCAAGGGCTCCCCTTCCAGGTCCATTTAGGTACCAAACTGTAAAAACTACAATTCCTACAGAAATTCACTCCCACAAGACCCCTTGGGAAAGTCTCCATTTTAAGGTCCCCAAACGTACTGATTGGTGCATACTGGCAGTCCAGAACCAAAATGGTGGTGCAATACAGAAATGTCCATGTTGCAAAGGAAAGCAGGTTAGACAAACTATAATATCATTATTATTAGAGCAGATAAACAGAAAAAAATTGCAATTCTTAACAGAGCTCCCTATGTGCAATTAGCAATGGCAGAATGGAGCAATTATCTGGCAGACGAGGCAGGACTTGAGCTTAGGAACACTCAGCCCCACCAATTAATTATACTCTACGAGATAGGCAGCTCCTAAAGAGACATGCATGGAGGCTAACAGAGCACTTGCATGCTAACACTTTTAAACCTGTAAAGACACGATGCCAGCCTGGCAGTGGGCATTTAGGAACACCCAAGAAGACTTTAGGGAACCCCCATTTAGAGGGGGGCTACACCCTTCCCTGCCTGGAAAGAACTTGGCGTCCACGTCAAGTCTATGCTTACAATAACGTTATTTGACGACATTGTACTTATACAAAATATATGTTTTATTACCATTACTATCTAAACATCACATTACTATCATTACATTAACATTACTATCTATTACATCTAAAATAGCTAATACATATGATTATACGTCTATTCACATGTTTGCAGAAGACATGGTTCTGTATGCCTCTGGGTCATCCCCCTCTACAGTGGCAGCCTGTCTACAGCATGATTTTGACACTGTCCAATGCTGGTTCTGTTCTCATCAGCTATTTCTAAACCCCAAGAAAACTGTCTCCCTAACTTTCCGCACTAGAGCAAAACTTTCCCGTTTCCCCACCACCCCCACTTTCCACACACTTGATGGCTCCTCCCTAGAGGTTTGTACCTCCTTCAGATACCTGGAGGTCTGGTTAGATCAGCATCTTGACTTCACTGCGCATATTGATGCTATACATAAGAAGCTACATCCCATGTTTGTGTGTTATACCATAATAAAAGTTGCATCCTCCTGCCTATGCGCCTGGCAATTGTTCAAAAGATGATCCTCCCAATAATGAACTACGGGGATGTAGTCTACTGTGCAGCCCCTATGTTCTCCCTGATCAGACTAGATCCTCTCTTCCACTCGTTCTGCCGTTTCTCCCTGGACTGCCCTCCCACTACACATCATTGCAACCTCTACCGTTCCTTAGACCTCCCATCTCTCCACAATCGGAGATTGATACACTGTACTAGAACTACTGCAAAATTCTGGTCACAGTGACTCCCCTCCTACCTTGCGGCTGCTCTAGCTTTTCTTTCCCCGCTGGCTTACTCACTCAGGAACATTAATTCTCGGCTACTTCACATCCCCCGCATGTCCACCTGGTCTGGACATGCTGCTTTCAGCTACCAGATGCCAAAGTTATGGAATTCCTTGCCAATCGTTATTAGGCATTCCATCAGCACTTCTCACCTCACCTCAATGCACTACTCAAGACTCACTTCTCCACTACTTGTTCATACAATTTGCATTGCTGAAGGTATATATATTCCTGTTGTCTATTCTGTTTATGACTGTACTTGAAATATGTATTTTCCACTGTATTTCTCCCTCTCCCCCATACCCCCAGGGTGCATCTGGAATCAAGTGGTACCCTGCTCAGTATGCCTTCCTGATAAAACTCTTGAATAAATAAATAAATAAATATATCTGTTATGGCAACAGTTATGCATTTGTCATACATTTAAAAATGATTTTACTATGATTCACACATTATACTGTACTCATTCATGTAATAGTTTCATCCACTCTAAACAATACAGATGGAGACTCAACCCTACCAGCTAACTTGGGGCCAGATGGGACAGGGGCACCATGCTCTGAGGGAAGAACATTTAACTTCAAAGTGGCAGAAAAACTCTGTTTGGGCAGTGAACTCTTTGAAATGTAGACCCCCTTGAGAACAACACTTAGAGGCAAATCCACTGGCCTCCCTGGGGAGTCATAGCTAAGACGCAACACAGGTTTAACAGCTCATCCAGACTTTCTTGGGGAAACAGGTATAGGCTATGGGGGGTCGACATTGGCATCAGTGTCTTCTCCAGTATGATGGAGTACCTTTGCATGGGGTGAAATGCCCAAATTGGGAACACTGTCAGTTCTTTGCTCTGCAGATTCTGTTTCTACAATACTTTGCTCAATATCACCTTCTGAAGATGGCCCAGGCTGCTCATCCTGAAGAGACTCTGAAACAATGGGACTTTGTGGCACTGAAGGGGTGCTGTCAATACTGTCATAGGGTTCCACAAGTTTTGGTATGTCACCAGGGAGATTCACCACATCAGATTCCTCCTTGGGTAATTCAAATAGTTCTGCTAGGCACAAATAATCTGCTGCTTCAGACTTAATACTTTGCACCAATTGACTCAGTTCGTAAGTAGGATAATAAGGAGTATCGCACTCACTGCTGTCAGATTCAGATTGACTGTCATTGTAAGGTTTGGCCTGCTGGGGAGAAGGCTTGGTGTTTGTGCGGTTGGAGATAGTTGACTCTGTCGCCTTTTAGCAGTGGCACAAGTCACTGGCCCAGGAGGGGCAGGATCTGACTGTTCAGCATCGATCATTACTTGGCCAATAGGTAGTAAATGGTTCCTGTGCATGGTTTTAACAGCACGAGAATTGTTCTGTGGGTGCACTTTATACACAGGCAGTTCATCCAGTTTACTGATCACTATGTGTGGAAGATGATGCCACCTATCAACAATTTTGTACTTTCCATGCAGTTCCAAATTGCGCAACAGCACATGGTCTCCGGGCAGTCGCTCTTGAGCCTTCACTTTCTTGTCGTGCCTCTCTTTTTTGGCAAGATTTCTCTTGGCGGCCATAGTCTGAGCCAACTGAAAGGCATGGTTCAACTGGGCCTTTAGCTTTTGGACGTACTGCAGCTAGTTCTAAGCACAGACTCCATCCGGGCACACTCCAAAGCAAACATCCACAGGTAACCTGGCTTCCATTCCGAACATGAGGCAATACAGAGAGAACCTGGTGGCATCACTTTTTGTACAATTATAGGCATGCACCAGAGTACTAATTTGTTGACTCAATTTGTGTTTATCTTTGGGGTGAAGTGTGCCCAACATGTCCAGGAGGGTCCTGTTAGAACGCCGAGGTTGGGGGTCCCCCTTGGGGTGGTAAGGAGTAGTTCTGGACTTTCGCACCCCCCACAGGGAAAGCATCTCCTTGATCAATTTATTTCAAAGTCTCTCCCTTGATCAGAGTGGATATGTTGGGGTGCACCATAATGGACAAAGAAGTTTTCCACCAGCACCTTGGCCACAGTAGAGGCCTTTTGATCTTTTTTTTTTCTGGATTTTATGCACATACATAGCATTAAAACCTTCTGTACAATGCATTACATCATTAAGTATTCAGCATTAAAAATATATAATACAGAGATATGATCCATTGTAACGTGTTGTACAAGATTGGGGGGGAATTCCCGCACTCAATGGCTTATTAACATAACATTTTGCAGACTGGCAAAATGCTATCAATACTAATGATGAAAATTCAGGATTTTACAACATTTAAGAAAAACACATGCAGGGCTATAATGCCCTAAAACTGCTCTGTACTCATTTTTTAGTTAAACTCCTTTTTACCGCCCAAAAACGCTCCCTCAGCATCTGTTACAAGGGGAAACATAAGGTATTTATAATAAATCAGCTCTCCGGTATTTTCCACCTCATTTCCCCAAAAACGTCTGCCAAAACCATTCCCTATTATGTAAAAATCAAGAAATATAAAAATAAATTTTTTTCTGGTTGCCAGAGACATATTTCCCAAAACAGGGTTACTTGTCCCAAAGTCACGAGGTCAGTAGCATTTAGTTCCATAACAGTACATCTTTCGGCTCTCTAAAGTAAACATCAAAGGAGTAACTTCCTACCTCCCCACAGAGAGGTTAAGAACCGGGATGGCAAAACATTACTGTTAAAATTGTAACAAGTTCTTATATGGTTGTTTAATGAAGGTGAAAGCTCACTCAGTCTATTTAAGTTCAGGTGTCCTCCCCTTCCAAGTCAGATGCTGTATCACCATCTTGGGCCGCTCTTTCAACGTCTAGTTTTTCAACCATTTTCACCACTTCTTTGGGATCAGTGTAAATGTAGGACTTTCTTCCCACAGTATCGTGAAGTCTGGCTGGCATCAATAGATTGTTCGGTACTTCCAAAGCCCGTAGTCATCTCCTGACTGCATCAAAGCTCTTCCTCCACACACGGATAGAGTAGGACATATCAGGGAAAAAAAGAACTTTAACTCCTGCTACTATTACTGTACGCCTCACCCGTACTGCATGTAAAATACGGTCTTGCACCATCACCGTAGTTGTGATGAGCATTACAGTTCTGGCCCCCTTCTGCAGCCTGTGGTCTCTGTAGATTCACTCTGTAGGTCCATACAATCTGATCACGTAGTTCCAGCCCCAGAATCTCCTGCAGCCAGTTCAACAGATACTGAGACAAATCGTCTTTTTCAACCCCTTCTGGAAATCCAATAATACGAACATTGGCTGCTCTTGTGAGATTCTCCAGATGTTCCAATCTTGATCGCAGCAAAATCTGCTCTTTTATGCAGGTGGCTGCCATGGCCTGGGCCTGGGAGGAAGATCGTTCAGCGTCTTGTGCTGTTTTGGCTAGGCTGTCCAATTTTTGTTCGGCTTGCACAAGATGAGTGTTAAAATCGTCTATTTTTTCATCAATGCGTTGGACAGTCTTAATGAGATTCAGCATTGCTGCGTACAACGTCTCTAAAGTCGCCAGGCCCGAGCTCCCCGACCATTACTTCAGCCACTGGAGCACTGATGGTGTAGGAGGCTGCCTGCAGGCTCCGCCAAGAGGAGCAAAGAAATTGTTTTTTTTGCTCTACGTTCTTCCTTACCATCTTAGTCTAGTTGGTATCACCAGAAGCAGCAGAAGACCCGACAACAGGGAATTAACTTTGAAGGCAAAATTGAATAATTAACTTGTAAATTATGCAGAAAAAGGATGTTGAATAGGGAGCTCTCTGGAAGTGCGTCCTTTCAAGTAGATAGATGACCACGCCCCACTAGGCCTTTTGATCTTTTGTTGGAAAAGCTTGAGCATAGCGAGCAAAATGATCGATCACCACCAGTACATTGCCAATGTTCTTTTGATCAGGCTCCAGATGCAGAATGTCTATGTAAACCAGTTCCACGGGGGCACTGGTAGAGATGTTGATAAGTGGAGCAGCTTTCTGGAGCAAAGCTTTCCACAGGAGGCAGAAACTGCAAGTTTTGACATGGTTCTCAACATCTGCCCCCATTTTCGGCCAATAGAATTGGGACTGGACTAAGTTGAGAGTCCGGTCAATACCGAGGTGTCCCATGTGGTTATGGAGGGACCTCAGTACCAGCGGTTTGAAGGCTATGGGTAGGACCAACTGCTGCTTGTCCACTTGACTTGACAATCTACCATCTCTCTATATAATAACTGATCTTGTAACTTTAGTCTGGGGCCTTCTTTGAATAATAAAGCAGTCCGCAGGTCAGCAGAATGTAGTTTAGACACATCTTTTCCTGCACGTATGGCATCAAGTGCGAGCTGAATTATGGGGTCTTGGGATTGAGCCCACTGGATGCTGTCACTATAAAACTGTGGCAAGGTACTGATGTACAATGCAGAATAATGACAATAAGCTGCAGGTACGCAAGTATTGGGGGGTCCCCAAACAGTCTACCAGGCAGTCCACTGTATCTGTGGATAACTGCTCGTCCTTGTCAAATTTTTGGCACAATGCTTTAATAGAGTGTTCTGACAGCCTCACCCAGTTGTCTTGAGGGCTTGGCCGCTGTGAGGGAGTGTCAGCATTGATATGGCTCAATCCAGACTGGTATTTAACAGCATAATCGTAAGCTGACAGGGCAGAAAGCCACCAGTGTCCAGTGGTGTCTAGCTTTGCTGAGGTCTGTACATAGGTCAAGAAGTTATCTGTTTTTACCAATATTTTGGCCCCATAGAGGTATTCATGAAACTGGTCGACTATGGCCCATTTGAAAGCGAGAAACTCCAATTTGTGGACAGGATAATTTCATTCAGAGGGTGTCAAACTTC
Organism: Neoceratodus forsteri; assembly: GCA_016271365.2. Classification (NCBI taxonomy): domain Eukaryota; kingdom Metazoa; phylum Chordata; order Ceratodontiformes; family Ceratodontidae; genus Neoceratodus; species Neoceratodus forsteri. Next base: position 666,583,468 of record CM057453.1, read on the forward strand.
TACTGGTGAAGGCCACGGGCCACAAGTCATCTTCATAGTCTTGATACAACACAGCTCCGAGCCCCTTCAGGCTAGCATCAGCATGTAATACATATGGTTTGGTGGGGTCAGCGTAAGCAAGTACTGGGGCATGAGTAAGCTGATAGATGATCTCAAAGAATGCCACCTCACACTCAGGGGTCCACCGGGCCCTGAACGGTTCACCTGTTCAGAAGAAAAAATTACTCACCTTAGTAATGTTGTTTCTTCTATTGGAGTCTTGCTATATTATGACATATGCAGTGAGTCCCAACCTTCGAACTGCTCCGGAGGTGAAAGAGTTAACTTTCCATACAAGGCATGGAATGCTGAGCTCGAGCTTGGTTGAAAACTGTCTGTTGTTCTTCAAACTCAAACCGTTAGATCTTTACGAGCTAAACTCACTGAGGTCCTGTGTGGAAGCTGTAAATCTACACTAGCCAACTGGCTACTAAACATAATAACACATTTTTTGGTCCCAAAACAAAAACTCAAGTCAGGAGCCCCAAAAAATGAAAAACACAACACCAAGTCACCCCAAAAAGAAGGGTGAAAAACAACAAGGTGGGCACCTACTAAGTGCCAACACTGCACTGCCCACCCACATCCCAAAAACAGAGGTTCTGAGAGGGGCAGGCGGGAGGGAGGTCATAATATAGCAAGACTCCAATAGAAGAAACAACATTAATAAGGTGAGTAATTTTTTCTTCAAACAACATGAAGTCTTGCTATATTATGACATATGCAGACTACAAAGCAGTACCTCCATGGAGGAGGGACAGAACCTACTTGGGAAATAGGCTCTGAAGCACAACCGTGCCAAAGCGGGCATCACTCCTAGCCTGGATATCCAGGGAGTAATGCTTGGTAAAAGTATGAACTGTTTTCCAGGTAGCTGCTTGACATATCTCTAGAATAGGGATGTCCCTGGCAGCAGCCAGGGAAGCAGCTGTACCTCTGGTAGAGTGAGCCCTCAGGCCTGAGGGAGGAACCTTACCCAGTTTTTCATAACAAAATTGGATACAAGAGACAATCCACCTGGCAATGGATCTCTTAGTGGCAGGTTTCCTTTACCAACCTCACCATAAGTGAGGAATAGTTGGAGGAGTCAAACCTAGACCCTTGGTATGCTCTATGTAGTAGCTAAGGGCTCTTTTGACATCTAACTGTGCAGCCTCCTCAGTCAGAGGAGGAATGGTCAGTGAAGTACACAGGAAGAGACATAGATTAATTAAGGTGAAATCTGAAACCACCTTAGACAAGAACTTCCTGTTAGTCCTGAGGACCACCTTATCTCTATGAAAGGAGATAAAATCAGGCTCCACTGACAAAGCTTTGTAATTCACTTATGCGCCTGGCAGAAGTGATGGCTACCAGAAACAGAGTTTTCCAAGTCAAGTACTTAAGCTCTGCTGAAGACAAAGGCTCAAAGGGTTGCATAAGCTGAGCAATGCAAACATTAAGGTCCCAAGCAGGGCAGGGTCCCTGAAAGGAGGGTTGGTGTGAGAAATCCCTTAAAAACTTGGAGAATACAGGGTGAGCTGAAGAGGAGAGGGCTTACCTGTTGAAATAAAGGCAGACACAGCTGCCAGATGCACTTTAGGTAGCTGGTCTCAGCTCCAAGGTATTTAGATGGACCATGTAATCCAGGACTGTGGGTAAATCAGCAGATTCTGGGAAATATGCTTTCCAGAGCACCATATGGAAAATCTCTTCCATTTGGAATTATAAGTAGCCCTGGTAGAAGGTTTCTAGAAGCCTTCAGGATATCCATTACACCTGGGAAAGGTGTAAATCAGCAAACTCTAACTCTTCAAGAGCCAGGCCTTGAGATTGAGAGATTTGAGGTTCGGTACCAAACCCTCCCTGAGCACAGGTTAACAGGTTGTGATTCCTGGGAGACAGAGGGAAAATGGACTGCTAAGGACAGCAGGAGTGGATACCAGGGTTGTCTGGGCTAATCTGGGGCAATCAGGATCATCTTGCAGGGTTGAGACCTGATTTTGACTAGCACTTTGAACAGCGGGGAGCATATAGAAACTTCCCTTCCCAATTGAGGACTAAGGCATCCAGAGACTGAGCCCAACACTGGGGCCTGCAGCAAAAAGGAAGTTGGTGATTGTCTGGGGCTGCAAAAAGATCTATCTGTGGGGTGCCCCATCTGGCAAATACCACTCCAGGACCAGGGGGTCCAGTGACCATTCGTGATGGCCCTGGGAAATCCTGCTGAGAGCATCTGCCAGGACATTGTCCTTGCCTGGGAGGTGAACTGCCATAAGGGAGGTGTTCAGGGAGTAAGCCAGAGACCACAACTTCATTGCTTCTGTGCACAAGGCCATAGACCGAGTGCCCCCTTGCTTGTTGATGTACCACATTGTGGTGGTGTTGTCTGTTCTGACCTGTACAACTTTGTTCTGAACAGATTTGGAAAAAGGTTGAATTGCTAGAAAAACTGCTCTGAGTTCCAACAGATTGATGTGGAGCAGAGATTCCTGAGGGGACCACAACCCCTGGGTAGTGAGGTCGCCCATGTGAGCTCCCCATCCCAAGAGGGATGCATCTGTAGTAAGGATTAAGGAGTGAGACTGGGTGACAAAAGGAACCCTTTGTCTGAGATTGCTCTGATCCTGTCACCATTGTAAGGCCTGGATCAGGGTTCGAGTCACTGGGATCAATTTGGTTAGAGGGTCTTTCCTTTGAGACCAAAAGGCTCTCAAATGGAACTGAATGTCCCTCATCTGAAATCTTGCTCCCTGCACCACTGCTGTAGAAGCAGCCATGTGCCCCAGGAGCTGTAGAAAATGCCTTGCTGGTCGAGACACCTGCAGGGTGAATGAGGAGGCCAGAGAGACCAGGGTCCTTGCCCTGTCCAAAGGGAGGAAGGCTCTGGCTTTCTCTGTGTTCAGCTCTGCGCCTATGAAGGTGAGGAGCTGAACAGGCTCTAGAACTGACTTTGAAAGATTCAGAAGGAAACCTAGAGAGGTGAGCAGTTGCTGAGTTATCTGTAGGTGTAACTTGACTTGGTCTGGGGACTGGCCTACTATGAGCCAGTCGTCCAGGTAAGGGAAGATGGCAATTTTTTGCCTTCTTAGAGAAGCAACTGCTACTGCCAGGCATTTGTGAATACCCTTGGAGCAGAGGTGGCGCCAAAGGGCATTGCTCTGAACTGGTAATGGCCTGAGGCAGCTCGAACCTGAGGTACTTTTGATGGGAGCTTCTGATGAGAATATGGAAGTAGGCATCCTTGAGGTCCAGGGATGCTAGCCAGTCCCCTGGCCTTAAAGAAGGTAGAATAATTCCCAGAGTCACCATTTTGAATTTTGGTTTTAAATGGTGCTTGTTTAAGTATCTGAGATCCAGGATGGGCCGCCATTCTCCAGTCTTTTTTGGGGTAAGGAAGTACCTGGAGTACAACCCTTTGCCCTGGTGTAGGGGTGGAACCCTTTCCATGGCTCTGACAGCCAGGAGGGAAGAGACCTCTGCCTCTAGGGCAAGTGCCTCTGGAGGATTTGCAGGTGGAAAGGATCTGGTTCTCATCTTTGGAAACTTTTTGAAGCTGAGAACCAGTCCCTGGTTTACTACTTCCAGGACCCACTTGTCTGATGTCAGAGACTCCCAGTCCTGGACAAAGTAAGCCAGCCTGCCCCCTACAGGTAGTTGAGAATTGGCCCTGGCAACCCCATCAGGGTGCCTGCTTGGCAGGGGCTTTGGGCTGAGGGGTGGAAGCAGACCTGCTTGCACCCGTCCTCTCCCTCTAAGAGCCTCTGGGCCAAAAGCAGAAGAGGGCCTGGACTTGGTAAAGGCCTATGAAAAGGCCTGCCCCTGCCCCTGGGAAGCTGCCTTTGAGGAGTGGCCTGCCTTTCCTTGGCCTGTGCACTCCTATAGGTGGTCCTATACTCATCCATTTTCTTCATGTAATTCTCTATCTGCTCCCCAAACAGAGAATCACCCACAACAGGAAAATCCATAGCCTTAGTCTGGGTATCCTGTGACAGGCTAGTACATCTGAGCCAAGCCATCCTGCGAAGAGCCACAGATGTAGCCATGACTCTTGATGACACACATCATTTGAGTCCACTGCAGCATGGAATTGCACCTTGGATGCCTCAATACCATCAGCAGCCACCTGCTCCAGCTCCTTGGCAATAGAAACATAGAATTTGATGGCAGATAAGGACCGCTTGGCCCACCTAGTCTGCCCATTTTCCTACCTAACACATAAGCTGCAGATCCTAGTTAATCAACAGCTTACTTCCTCTTACCCACCCCTAGGACTGCCTTATGCCTGTCCCATGCATTCTTGAAGTCCCCCACTGTTCTTGACTCCACAACCTCCTCAGGGAGGCTGTTCCATGCATCCACAACCCTCTCAGTGAAAAAATACTTCCTCACATTACCCCTGAGCCGTCCCCCCTCTATCTTCAAATTGTGCCCCCTTGTTCTTGCACATCTATTTTTCTGGAAGATGCTACCCTCTTGGACTTTGTTAATTCCCTTGAGGTACTTGAAAGTTTCTATCATGTCCCCTCTCTCCCTTCTTTCCTCAAGAGTATACATATTAAGCTCCTTTAGTCTTTCTTCAGTATGTCTTCTGGTGCAGACCCTGCACCATTTTGGTTGCCCTCCTCTGGACAGCCTCCACTCTGTCTATGTCTTTGCGGGGATGGGGTCTCCAGAACTGCACACAGTACTCCAGATGGGGTCTCACCAACTGTCTGTACAGAGGGATAACAACTTCCTGTTTTCTACTATTGATGCCTCTTCCTATGCATCCCAGTATCCCTCCAGCCTTCCTTACTGCCTTCTCACATTGCTTGCCCACCTTTAGGTCATCTGATATAATTACCCCCAGATCCCTTTCTATTTTTACTGTTGTTGTATCTCACCCCATATGTGTACACTTCCCCTGGGTTTTTGTTTCCCATGTGCATTATCTTGCACTTCTTTGCATTAAATCTGAGCTGCCATACATTTGACCATTCCTCCAACCTTGCCAAGTCCCTTCTCATCCTTTCCACTCCAGCCTGTGTATCAACCCTGTTGCAGATCTTTGTGTCATCTGCAAAGAGACATACTTTTCCTTCCAGTTCCTCTGCAATGTCACTTATAAAGACATTAAAAAGGACCGGTCCCAGTACTGAACCCTGCGGTACCCCACTAGTAACCCTCCTTTCTTCACTGTGTACTCCGTTTACTACTACCCTTTGCGTCCTGTTGTCTAGCCAATTTTTTATCCAGGCTACCACCTTGGGACCCATTCCAAGGCTGGCTATCTTGTGTATTAATCTTTTGTGGGGACTGTATCAAATGCCTTGCTAAATCTAGGTAGGCCATGTCCACAGCCCCTCCTTGATCTACTACTTTGGTTACCCAGTCAAAGAAATCTATTAGATCTGCCTGACATGACCTTCCCATCGTGAATCCATGTTGCCTCGGGTCCTGTGCCCCAATGGCCTCTAGGTACTCAACAATTCTTTCCTTCAGAAGTGATTCCATCATTTTCCCTACCACTGAGGTCAAACTAACTGGTCTGTAGTTTCCTGCCTCTGTCCTGCTCCACTTTTGTGAAGAGGAATTACATCTGCCCTCCTCCAGTCCTTGGGTACCACCCCATCCTCCCATGATTTGTTAAAGAGAGTAGTCAGCTGATGTCACTAGTTCTACCTCAGTTCTTTTAGAATTCTTGGGTGAATCCCATCAGGCCCCATTGTTTTGTCCACCTTCAATTTTATTAGTTCTTTCAGAACCCTTTCTTCCATAAATGGACTGGTATCGACCCCCGTCTTCAGAGTGTTTCTCTTGTTTGGTTTAGGTAACTCTCCTCCTCTTCCTTTGTGAATACTGGGCAGAAATATTCGTTCAGTAACCCTGCTTTTTCACTGTCACCCTCTACCCACATTCCCTCCCTTTATTAAGCTTCATTATCCTCCTTTGGTCTTTCTTGGCTCCTAATGTACCTATAAAGGTCTTATCCCCTTCTTAACAGAATTGGCTATCCTTTCTTCGGTTTGGGCCTTTGCTATTCTGACTACCTTCCCAGCCTCTTTCTGCTTTAACTGATAAAGTTCTCTGTCCTGCTCCTTCTGTGTTTCCTTATATTTCCTAAATGCTGCCCTTTTCTCCTTAACCTTCCCTGCCACCTCTTTTGTGAACCATAGCGGTTTTTCCTTCGTTGTGTTTTATTGATTTTTTTTACGCAAAGACTTGTTGCCTCTGTGATGGCTGTTTTGATCACTCCCCATTGTTCCTCCACCCCTCCTTCTTGCCTGTTTGCTAGTGTTTTCTGAGGCACTCTCTCATTTTCCCAAAGTCAGCCCTCCTAAAGTCTAGTACTCTTGCTTTTGTATGGCTTGATTGTATGGCTGTGTTTATCGTGAACCACACTGTTTGGTGGTCACTTGTTCCCAGATGGCTACCGCTCTAAATCTGAGATTCTTTCTCCATCCCCATTTGAAAGTACCAGGTCTAAGATTGCTCCCTCCCAGTCGGTTCCAATACTAGCTGTCTGAGACATGCCCCTGTAGGAGCATCAAGAATGACCCTGCTCTTGGATGTGCCTGCAGCAAAGGTGCTCCAGTTAACATCTGGCATATTCAGGTCCCCCATCAACAATATCTCCCCTTTTTCTGCCATTCTAAGAAAGCCTTCTATCATTTCCTTGTCCATTCCCTCCCCCTGAGATGGGGGTCTGTATACAACCCCCATGTGGATTGTGGTGCCATTTCCTGTCTCCAGGGTGACCCAAAGTGCCTCATCTGCTCCCTGTTTACTCTTTAATTCTGTTGCTTTGATCCCTTCCTTTACATAGAGAGCTACTCCTCCTCCTCCTCTTTTACCCTCCCTGTCCCTCCTGTAGATTGTGTATCCTGGTATGTTGACATCCCAGTCATGGTTCTCTGTGTACCATGTTTCTGTGACTGCCACAATATCCAGGCAACCCTCTTCCATCAAGGCCACTAGTTCAGGGAGCTTGTTACACAGACTGTGGGCATTGGTACTCATCACCCTCCACTTTTTGATATCCTTACCCCTTTTAGCCCCATTTCTGTCCTTACTGCCTTTGCCTTTTTTTACATTTAAATCTGTTCTGCTCCCTAATAACTTCTGTACCTTGGTGTTTACCTCACTAATCACCATGTTTTGTGGGGGGAGGCTCAGATTTCCCAGCTCCTTTTCAGTGCCTCCCCCCTTGGCTAGTTTAAATGCTTGCCAATGAAGCATTCAAACCTCTCACCTAGGATCCTGGTTCCCCCCCTGGACAGATGCAGACCATCGCACCAGTATAGGTCTGCATTCCTCCAGGTGGCTTCCCAGTCCCCCATGAAGCCAAAACCCTGAGTTCCACACCAGTTTTTCAACCACTCATTGAATTCCCTGGTGAGAAGTGCCCTAGCATCTCCCTTGCCATAGACAGGCAGCACCTCTGAGAAGGTTACCGTATGCGCTACTTGTCTAAGGCCCCTTCCCAACTCTACAAACTCCTCTTGCACTGCTCTGATCCCATTCCTAGCCAGGTCATTTGTCCCCAGGTGGACAATGACATCCAGCTCCCTCCCTCGTGCAGCTCCTCCCACGATCCCTGAGGATTCTTCCTGTCCCTCCAAGCCGTGGCATGCGGAAGCACCTTACCTCCCTCCCCATCCTCTCCCAATTCTACCCCTAATGATTGAGTCTCCCACCAGGAGTTGTTTCCTTCCTGTGGGGTCCCATGCCACCCTCCTTTGGGTCTCCTTTGTGAAGGTTCCCAGCATCCTCCTTGGTCTCCAATGCAGGTGCCTCCATAGAGGAACCACTATCCACCAGAAGAGTGAATGAATTGTGAAGAGGTACAGCTGGAGGATGCAACTCTGTTCCACCACCTCTCCTCCTTGAGCCCACTCCTGGCCCAGCCACTCCTCTTTCTTGGCAACCTCTGAGGTAGTGGCATTGGCCCTGGTGGTCCCTGGGTGGGGGAGGAGGTTTCGCGAATCCTAGCCAGGTCAGCCTGGAGACAGGCAACCTCCTCTCTCAGACCAGAGAGGTGCCTGCAAATAGGACAGCATTGCAGCCTCCAGAATGTCTCCCGGAACACTGCCGCCCCACAGCCATTGCACTGCACCACTCCTATCATGTCTTATTTTGTGTCCCCTCTACTGTTTCTCTGGATGCGTACTCTCTCCTCTCCTTACAACTCTCACCCTTCCTGTTCTGGGACAGCAACTTTCTATCTTCTTCAGTAGTCTCCTTCTTCCTTGCTCAATATCAAACTACCAGCAGCTAGGGGGGGAGAGTGAGCTACTTTTTCTACTTCTGCTTCAGGGTTGACAAAACCAATGTTTCTCTATGATCCTTTTCTTCCTACTTTCAAACAGGAAGTTCCTGTTGACAGTTAAATCCAGTGGCTATAAAAGTAGAACTGGCTTTGGGTGGGTGGGATGGAGGGCAATTGGTAAGAAAAAAGGCTAGCAACAGGAAGTTGTAATTTGACTCACCTGCTTTTCTAGTGTCTAAACCACACCCCCAGGTAAGCTCTCTTTCCTCCTACTGGTTTAGCAAAGTCACCTGATACAGTACCTTTCCCTGCACAGAACACACACTGCCTTTTTCTTTTCTTTCTTTTTTTTTTAACCTTAAATAAGACCCCTTCTACTTCTAATAAAGTTATCTGTCTACTTAATCTTAACTGACACTGACTCCTACTGAGATATACATTTTAAATTAAGAAGAAAATGTAGCTTCTTTTAGTTAGCTGCTTTCTGCTCTACAAGCAAGGCTAGCAACAGGAAGTTGTAATTTGACTCACCTGCTTTTCTAGTGTCTAAACCACACCCCAGTTAAGCGCTCTTTCCTCCTACTGGTTTAGCAAAGTCACCTGATACAGTACCTTTCCCTGCACAGAACACACACTGCCTTTTTTCTTTCTTTTCTTTCTGGTAAGCTGGCCAGGGACCTGTTTTGCAAGAGCCATAACGAGTATCCCATCTGGATTTCTGATATCTAGCAACATAAGCCATATAATTTGCCTGTCTGAGTCCCAAGGATGCTGCCATGTACTGTTTCTTTGCCATGGCATCAACCTTCCTGGAGTCCTTGTCCGGGGGGTGTGAGGCCAAGGGGATATTTGCCTTGTCACAGGCTACTGCCTGCACTACCTCAACATGGCTGCATTGTTGTGTAAGGAACTCCGTATCAGAGCCTGACAATGTGTACCTCTTGTCCATTCTCTTATCCACAGGAGGTATAGTGTGAGGAGTTTTTAGGATTTTAAAAGTCTGTTTCCCAAAAGATTAATGCAAGGGAATAGACAGTCTCCTAGACTCTGGGATATCCATCATTTCCACATAGTCAGGCTCCTCTTGATCATCCACAGCTTCCTCCATAGGGAGTTGGAGAGTTTCAGCCACTTTTTTATAGAAAATAAAATGAGAAGGGGACTCAGAAAGCCAAGGAGGGGACACTCCTGAAGGTCTGTCTGAGGAGATGTCTGGGTCGATGGGCACATTCAGACTTTCAAATCCACATTCACTCTCCTCATACTCCTCTTCCCCCTCCTCCAGTTCATAATATTCCTCTAAATCGTAGTCTTGAACCAGTGGAACCGGCCGAATCGGGCGCTTACCTGATGGCATCGGTTCGGTCGGAACCGGAGAAAGCGACTGGACAATCTGAATCGCTTTGGCTATCTCTTCAGCAGTTGGAGAGGAAAGTTTTGGCTCCACACCAGCTGATTTTCTAGTCCTTTTTGCTGGAACCGACCCCTCAGAGTCGGCTCTCCTTTTGGCCGAGGAAGTCTCGCCCTGGTCAGAGGGCACTCCCTCTGGTTCGGTTGGAACCGAACCGGGCTGGCCATCCGGGTGAGCAGACTTCTTGGCCTCCCTTTCCCTGAGCCTACCAACTCTGCAGGAAAATTTTTACAAATCTGGCAGTCTGCATTGAGGTGGTCAAACCCCAGACAATAAAAACAGGTGGTGTGGGGGTCAGCCTTGGCAAAGGCTTCCCCACACACACTGTAGTGTTGAAACCCAGTGGGCCCGGTTTTTCTTTTGGGTTTCTCAGACATAGTGCCAGTCCTAACCAAACTTGCCCATTTATGGCAATCCGCCAAGCAAGACCCTCTTTTCAGTTCCCAGCCGTGTCACGGGTCGTGGAAAAAACCGTAAGAAATTCTGGTTTTAGAACGATAAGAACGGTAACCACACTCTAAATGATAGAATAAAATATTTTAAACAACCTGATCGGTTCAAGAGCGAACCGATAACAGTTCTAAGTTCCACACAGAGAGAAATAATGTAAACCTATCTAGTACTCACAAATACCACAGACAGAGCTTGAACCGACCGGTTGCGGTTTAAATTCGGTCAAAAAACCGAGAAAATAATACTTTAACCGACAAAATAAACCGAGCAGAAGGAGAAATCTCCGGAGCACTGTTCAGTGAGGCGGAGTAAAGAATCTGATGGTTTGAGTTTGAAGAACAACAGACAGAGTTTTCAACCGAGCTCGAGCTCAGCGTTCCATGCCTTGCATGGAAAGTTAATTCTTTCACCTCCGGAGCAGTTCGAAGGTTGGGACTCACTGCATATGTCATAATATAGCAAGACTTCATGTTGTTTGAAATACACCTTCTCTTCTTCTTTGAGGGATCCCTTCTTGTATCTGTGGTTGGTAGGGAATAGTCTTGAGTAAGACTGAGAAGTAGCCGAATTACTTTTGAGAAGCCCTTAATGAACCGGCAATAATAGCTGCAGAACCCCAAGAAATGTTGCAGTTCTTTTAAGTTGGTTGGCTGGGGCCAGGTGCTCAAGGTCTCTACCTTACTGGGGTCTGTCTGTATCCCTTCAGCTGACACTATATGTCCCACATATTTCACAGATGTTTGGAAAAACTGACACTTATCTATGGATAATTTCAAGCCGAATTCTTCCAGACGGTCAAGAACTTTGAATAGCCTGGCCTCATGTTCTTCTAATGTGCGTCCAAACATGATGACATTGTCCAAGTATAGTAAACATTCCAATAGGTTCATGTCGCCTACTGCACATTCCATCAACCTCTGGAAAGTGGCGGGTGCACCTGAAACCCTTGAGGCATCCCTCAGAAATTCGTAGAATCCCAAGGGGCAGATGAATGTTGTTTTCTCACGATCTTCCGGGGCCATCAGAATCTGATAATATCTGCTTCGTAAATCAAGTGCTGAGAACCACTGACTCCCATTCAGGCAGTCCAGGGCATCCTGTATGTGGGGCATGGTGTTTTGATCTTGTACAGTCCGCTGGTTCAAAGTCCAGTAATCTACACACATCCTTACAGACCCATTTTTCTTATGCACTACTACTACTACTACTATTGGAGAAGGGTATGACTTTTTGACTATTGAATAATGCCAGAAGCTAGCATCTCCTGTAGCTGTCTTTGGACATCATCTATATCAGCTTGGGCAAGGCGACCAGACTGCTCCCGGAAAGGCCTGTCATAGTGAAGTCTGATAGTATGTTCAGCACCCCGGACGCACCCTTCATCCCACTCATTTGAAGAAAACACTTGATCCCTCTAAGCGAGCTTCTGGTTAACTCGAATCTTCCATTCAGCAGACAGTGGGGACTCCCCAAAATCAAATAGATCCAGGGTCACCTCCTCCTTCTCAACCAGACGTTTGTTGCTTGGTAGCACTGCAGTGTCCGCACAGTGCACGGTAGCTAATGTGCATCACCAGTTCACTCGTATTTCCTGTTCAGATACATTCTGTATTTGAACCATCACTTGATGAGCATAGGCATGGGCTCAAGAAGGCAAGATACTGGGCTTGACAATCAACCCTTCCGGCAACTTTCCATTACCTGGAGCATCCAGCAGCAATATCTTGTTCTTTATGTCTCCTCTAATATGGACTTCTCCATGATCAGTACACTGAACGTTAGGTGGTAATAATAAGGAATCAGGATCTTTCTTCCATACTTTCCCCACCGGTTCATCCTTGTTCACCCACACAGTCTGCCTCTGCAGGTCATAAGCTTTTTTGATCAGAGCTGGAATTCTCATTGCCTGGCCAGTCTGTTGGTCTCGTATCTCTTGGCACAACTGCGTTAACCTCCCAAACATGTGGGTGTCGGTTCCAATGAGTAGGGGAACCCCATCATACATCCCTGTAGGAGGGCACACCAGGGCTAGCATCTCTGCTTGTTCATCTACACCAGTTACAGCCACAAGAAAAGACAGCCAGAGCTGGACATATCCTAGGTAGGAATACGACTTGTCACTCAGGCCCCACACATGTAGGCCTTCTAGAGATTGTAATGCACATTAGATAGGTGTTTGTCATACCAGCACTGGAATACAATGGTCACTTCTGACCCGCTGTCGAGCACAGCCTGAGCTTGGATACCATTGACAGTCACAGTAGTCTCCATCAAAGGGCCTTCCAATTTGGACAAGTCTGAGGGACAGTAGCAAGGGCCTGGACAGATGATTTAGCCACAAAGAAGTTTGAGTTAGTATATCTTGAGCCTTCACTGCAGTCATTTCAGGCACCCCTTGGCCACTGATTTGTTTTCCGGAGCTCCCTTTGAAGCCTGTTTATCACTTTTTCTAAGTCTTTCTGATACTGGCATTCTCTCTTCATGTGGCCATCCTTTCCACAGTTGTGACAAATGATAGACTCCCGGGTCATCCTTGGAGAAAACATTGCATGAGGGACTGGAGCAGTAACAAGAGATCAGGGTCCGATGTCTGCTTGCAGTGGTGAGGGTGGTGCAATGTGTCTTAACAGTTCCTTTATGGTAGCAGTCAATTCTCTGATTTCTGCACTGGAGCTGCCCTCAGCAGGGGGTGCTGGGGCTGGCACTCCCACCACCATGGCCGACTCACTCTGAGAAGTGCCTGAGTCTTGATTCATGGGGGGAACCCTTGTAGAGGAGCCCGCCTTCAACTCTCGGACTTCCTATAGTAGCTCATCTCTCCACAACTTGGCCCAGGGTGGAAAGTCCTTAGCAGTCTCGGAGTGCTCATTAGGTGCCAATTTTCACCCCTGAACCTCAGTTGGCTGATCACTCTTGGTCACTTGTGCAGTAGCAGCAGATATGGGTGCAACTCTCCCACAGGGTCACCTTTGCTGAACCCCCCCCCCAAATTTCTTTCATTAGTTCGTCATGGGGGGGGCGATTCCAGTCGGGTTGCGAGGCACAACTGAAGCAGTAACAATTCTGAGAATGGAGCAGACTTAAGGATCCTGTCCAGCCTAATTCAACCTAACTCATCTGATGCCAAAGTACCCTTTCTGAGGCACTCCTTTAGCACCTTTTCAAGTCAAGGTACATACACTGATAATGGCTCCCCTTGGTACTGCTGAGAGTTTCTTACTCTTCACCATAGGTCCTCATCTGAATCCAGACTCTCATACACATTTTCCAGTTCATCAAGATAGTCCTGTGTAGTTGCTTCAGGGTTATTGGCCTGCTTGGCACAGATGGTAGCCAGAGCAGGACCTCGGAGGCTCTCACTCAACCTCTTTCATTTCTCTGCTCCTGACCATTACCATTCGGGTACTAGAGGGGCAACATAGTCTATCCACGTCTCCCAGTTATCCTCCCCCTTGGGGTGGGGAGGGTGCCCGAGAAGATTCTCAGCTTTTGGTAGGAGTCATGACTAATTTTTTGGCTCAGATATAGGTGCTGGCATTGACGCGGGCAGGGGAGGTGGGGCAGGAACAGGTACTGGAGTGGGTGGGGGTGTTGGGGAAGGAACACCCCCAGGTGGCAAGAATAATTTCTTAAAGTCCTCTACAGTCTTCCCTTCCTCCAGTAACAACTTAGCAAACTTCTCCTCAAAAGTCTCAGATAATGGTGGGGGCTCATCCTCCCCAGGGTCTTTACTGTCTTTAGTTATCACCCTCCAGGTGGTTGGGACTCCTTCTAGGGCAATAGCCTGTGGGACTTTAGTGCTGTCCATGGGGTCACTCCACTCCACCAAGGCCATGAAAGTTTGGGTAGCTAAATCAGCCTGCTGACCCACCACTACAGCGTTTTCCAAACATTCAACTTTCGAAAGTGCCCTTTCAACCATGTCATTACTAGTGACCAAGGGGCTATCCAGTATAAGCGAGGCATTTTGGGGGTCAATCTCCTGCCCTGTACACCACCCCACCAACTGGTGCACAGCCACTTCTATTGGGGTAGCCATTAACCTTTAACAACAATTCTTGATTTTGTCCACTAGGTGGCGCTAATCCAAGAGGTGCCTCCAAGATGTAACCCCTAGGTGGTGCTACCACAAGGGATCCTACCATGCCAGTGTGACTGAGAGCAGGGTGAGGGACCTGAGTTCTAGGAAAGGGTGCCTCCACCTGGAGGACAGGGTCAATTGTAGCGTAGCTGCCACGGGTACAGCCCTCCAAGACACAGTTACCCCCCTCTTTTCCCTCTAGTGGTCTAAATGGTTCACAGAAGACACAATTGCAATTAACACCTGACAACAGATTTAACCACACACTTGTTGCACTTACCACCAGGGCTAGATCAGCTGGCCTGGTCCTGGAGACCCCCTGTAAAACAAGATTTGCCACAACAATCAACAGTATTTCAATGTTGTCTGTACAGAGGTGCACCACAAACAGTTTAAGTGCAGAAAGATTCAGATCTGATTTATGTGGGGGCATGAACAAGGAAGGCGTAATCTGGTGCTTGATTCTATGACTGATTAAATCAGGTTTAAGCATGCATGCCTCTAAGAGTCCCTCTATCACAGTTACACACACTCTGGGTACCCAGTTGGAGTTACAGGCTAGCCTGAAGTTTTACCTGGGGTAGGCCGGCGTTGCAGCTGTTGTTGGGGCCCTTAGAAAAAAGAAAACACAACAAGCATTTTAACCCAATATTTGTATTCCGGAGCTGGAGGGCTCAGTTCATGACAAGCAATCAAAACAATTAAATCAGATGACACACTTTGATTAGGAGGTAGTTGCAGGGAGCTACCCTGTGATTTACTCATGATACCCAGACCAGGTTGCAGGAGGGACAAAGTAGAAACCTCAGGATGAAGTGCTTGTTTGCCAGGAGAAGCAGGGCCCACATGATTCACCATGGTGTCGTTCCCGTTCGTTGATGTTGAGCAGAGAGTCAAATCCCCAGGCAGGTCTCTCGTCGGGTGGTTCTTTGCAGTGTGAGTGGCAATCAGGGCTGTGGTGTTGAGGCCCACACTGGTTGAAGGAAACTGATTCAGTCCATTCAGAGTTACTGGATACTGCTTCCAGCAAGCGTGACACATTCAAGCAGTGGGGAACCAAATCCTGACCCACTATTTTCATTCAGCACACTTACAGTAAAGGCAAGGAAGTACCACAGTTCGGATGACAGTCTGGTTGCAATACACAGTGTTTTCTGTGCAAACCATATGCTCTGTGGTCATGATAGAAGTCCTGACAGGCCGATCGCTCAAAAGCAAGTCTTGGGTCCCTCTTCAGGTGAAATTAGTCACAATTAGGTAGAAAGACACAAGTTCGGATAGAGTCTGATTCTGGTTCTCAGTTCTCTTCACTTAGGAAGATGGAAGCAGGCAGGCCAGTCACAGCTTTCCCGCTGATTTCCCCAGCGCACTATGCAGGAGCAGCTGCTCGAATCTCTCAAGCTCCTGTCACTCTCAACTCCTGCTTCACACTGACTCTATTGCAAGCAGCACTGTGACTTTCTAGTAATCCAAAAGGTTTGGTTGATTGATCCATCTGTCTGTCAATGCAAAGGGCGCCCCCTCCAGGTCCATTTAGGCACCAAACTGTAAAAACTACAATTCCTACAGAAATTCACTCCCACAAGACCCCTGGGGCAGTCTCCATTTTAAGGTCCCCAAAGGTACTGATTGGTGCATACTGGCAGTTCAGAACCAAAATGGTGGTGCAATACAGAAATGTCCACGCTGCAAAGGAAATCAGGTTAGACAAACTATAACATCATTATTATCAGAGCAGATAAACAGCAAACAATTACAGTTCTTAACAGAGCTCCTTCTGAGCAATTAGTGATGGTAGAATGGAGCAATTATCTGGCATCCCAGGTGGGACTCAAGCTTAGGAACACTCAGCCCCCACCAATTAATTATACACTACGAGATGGGCAGCTCTTAAAGAGACATCCATGGAGGCTAACAGAGCACTTGCATGCTAACACTTTTAAACCTGTAAACACACAGAACACCAGCCTGGCAGTGGGCATTTAGGCACACCCAAGGAAGCCTTTTGGGAACCCCCATTTATAGGGGGGTTACACAACTTTTTCAAAGGAGGTGAATCCTTTACTGGTTCTCCCGGTCTTTTCAGTATAGATGTGTCACCTTTTTCAGGGGTGTTGGAACAGACATCTTTAGCCATATATTTATCAGCAGTCAGATCCTTTGGATCTGAAACCGAACCTGTGGAAGTTCTCTCTAAAACATTTTTTACATTTTTCCACAGTTTTCTCAGGAAAACTTTTACATATTTCACACTCAGAATCAAAATGTTCAGCCCCAAGGCAAAACAAAGTGCATGCTTGTCAGCTTTGGTAAATATTTCTTAACATGTAACACAATTTTTAAATTCAGTAGGTCTGGCCTTTTTCTTAGGTTTATCAGACATTGCTATGGTAAGCTAAGACAACTGGAGTTAAAATTTCTATTGGTTCCTAAACCGTATAGTAGCTGATGTTTGACTGCTTAGACCTAGCTACTGAGCAAGGTTGCTGCAGTTTTCCATTTCTGCCTCTACTGACAAACCATGTCCCCTTCCCCACACTGGTCACTCTGCTAATTATTAATTTCTCCACCCCACTTGTAATGCTGTCTCTCTAAACAGCTTAATTTCTTCTCTGCCTTACCTACAAACCCTTCCCTTACACCCCCCCTGCTGCTGCTGTCCTCCTCAGATGTCCCGGTGCCAAAGCACAGACCCCCCTGTTAACTCCTCTTCTATCTCTAAATAGTTGCCCTGCATTTGCCACCTCTTTACCTCATGCTTTGTCCTTTCCCATTGCTTGCCCCCCACTGAACTTGCTATTACACTCTAGCTGTATTTAATCCTCTGTCTCTCCCTCCTTGTTCCACGGACAGCACATCTGCGGGCTTCCCAAGCTGCTTCTGTGGCCCTGGCTCTCTCCAAGCAGGCCACAGCTAACAGACCACCCGGCTGACCACCAGACAGATTCAGGTACGCACCAGACCTCCGAAACTCGTGGTTTTGAATGCCGCTGTTTTGACTGGATGCCCAGTGGAGGAGTCAAGCACTGATTGACAGTTTCTGCTCCTTGGCTGATTTTCCAATGCCTGGCGCTTCCTGATCTCAGGGAAACCTCTTTCTGTGCTGTGTTCTGGACTGAATTGTTTCGCTGACCCCCCTCCCCCACCTCCTCACAGTATTAAATAGACCCTTGCTCCAACTTTTTCCTCAGCCTAGCAGCTGATTGATCGCTCCACTGCTGCACATTCTTATGCTATTGGCCTCCCTGTCTTCAATACCTAACTTGACCCACTTTCTTACTGCCCCTTTTTAAAGCAGTCTCAGCCACAGAGTTGCACATTTGTTCTCAACTTTTTCTCCAGTAACTCCAGTTAACTCCTCTCAATTACTGCTCTAACCTGCCCTATTGTTAGGGACCTCACCCTAATTCGACTATATACCCTTTCAATTCTCAGACTTCCGCTGCCTATGGTGACATACCCAGTCACAGCCAAACTATCCCAGTAGCTGGCACCTTTGCCTTTGCGTAGGTTGCTAATTCAATCTATAGGCTGCAAGGACCAGACAGATCAACTGTGTCTGCTTTATGCAAGGCATCACCATGTGGGTGCCCCACTGGCTCTGTTTTCTGTTCCTTCTTTTCCTTGTGCCATGCACAGTACACAAGCTCTCCCAATCTTCTAGCCAGAGGGAACAAAGCCTTCCGGTGGACTGTCATGTGCACCATAATTCATCCTATAATTATCTTTGTGTTCTTAGTCTCCCCCATCTGCAGCCCTTTGTTTGAACTACTATTAGTGGTGGAACTTGGGCTGAACTGCCCCCACAGGGCATATCCATCACTCTATCGTGCACTTACCTCTCTTTACATCTCACAGCCAGGGCCTTGGTAATTGCTGTCTTAGGACAGACCAGATCTAAATACAGGGTTCTATTTACTCAGCCCGACACCCCTTGTAGACGAACACAGGCAAGGGATTACAAAATGACTATTGCTGTACTAAGGAAGCTCTTACTTTTCCTTCTGTTGTGCTCAGGAGACACTGAGCTTAACCCTGGCCCAGCTAAAGTTCTTACTTCCCCATCGGATCCAGCAAAACTAAAAGGAATGTGCTTTATAAATATGAACACATGCAACCTGTTAAAAAAGCTTACCATGATCCAGGCCTGGGTCAATCATACCACACCGGATGTTTTGGTGACCTCTGAATCATGGCTCAGACCCTCTATGCCTGACAGGGAAATTAATGTCCCAGACTATTCATTATTTAGAGCCGACAGGCTCACTAGAGGTGGAGGAGTGGCCATCTACGTCAAGGATAAATACTCGGTTTCATGCCTAGTCTCGTTATCCGTTGCAAACCAATTTGAATGCCTGTCACTAAAGGTTGAGATATCCTCCTCTACTGCTCATTGTGTCATAGGTTGCTATAGACCTCTGTCTGCTGGCTCTCAAATCTTCACCCATCTAACTACTATTATGGGGCATGGCTCCCTTAAAACAGTTATCCTTGGGGATCTTAACCTTGATTGGATGTCCAAGGCCGCTGCACCACTTAAGGAGTGTTGTGATGCCCATGGGCTGACACAACTTATTGGTGAGCCTACACGCCCTAATACGAAGAACCCTGCTAATAGTACACTGCTTGATGTCATCTTAGTAAGTAAACCGCAGCTGTTCTCCCATGGAGGAATCTTCTACTCTGATGTTAGTGATCATAGCATCATTGCTGGCCTAAGATCAGTCCAGAATCCACTATCCTCATCAAGGTTCTTTACTAAGAGGTCCAGACGTAGCTTCGATCAGTCTGCCTACCTTGATGAGCTAAAATACTCACTGCGTTGGCAGGACTTTTACCTAGCTAACTCGGTCCGCTTGGCATATGACATCTTTTCTGAAATTGTGACTGGAGCATTAAATAAGTATGCCCCTCTTGTAAAAGTTAGGGTAAGAAGTAGAATCTGTTGCTGGTTCTCTTTAGAACTCAAAAGAGCACTGCTGGAGAGGGACAAGCTTTGGAAAAAAGCATGAACAACTAAGGTCCCGATGGACTGGTGTCACTTCAGGAAAGCCAGGAATACATGCACCAAGATGATAAGAGATGCTAAGGCCTCCTTTTATCGTTCAGAACTGGATTCTGCTGCCAGAAGCTCCTCTAAATTTTGGAAGTCCATTAAGGATATGTCCGGACATACCCCAGGGAACTCCCTGCCTGCAAAGATTACCTCTGGCAGTGCCACCATCTGTGACAAAATGGAGATCCTGGATGCATTTAACAACCACTTTGCCACCGCAGGGCTGGCATTTGACAACTCCCCTGCATGTTCTTTATGCTCCCAGTTGGGTGCGCAAAACTCTGAACCTCTTCTTACCAACTCAATCTTTTCTTTCCAGCCTACTTCATTGAAAGAGGTCGAAGAACTTCTATTACAGTTGGATACCAAAAAAAGTGCGGGTGCAGACTCTCTAGACCCATACTTTCTAAAGGTCGCCTACCATGCTTTAGCTGTACCAATTACCCACCTATTCAATATCTCACTGTCCCTTGGAATCCTCCCACCCTTATAGAAAACAGCTCATGTTATCCCTCTGTTTAAATCTAGGGACCCCTGTGATCTAAACAACTACAGACCGATTTCTCTACTCCCTATACTGTGCAAACTGTTCAAAAAAAATTGTAAGCGAGCAGTTGAGAACCTATGTAGAAACTATGAATCTTCTAAACCCAATGTAATCTGGCTTTAGAGCATGGCATAGCACCATTATGGCCCTAGCCAAAGTGACCAATGATTGGCAGCGAGACCTGGTGAATCAAAACTTCATCTGTGCAGTGTTCTTAGACTTAAGTAAGGCTTTCAACAAGGTCGATCACGGCCTGCTCCTTTCCTCCCTGAGGGTGATAGGACTGGACTCACTATCCTTGCATTCGTTTGCTGACTACCTCTTTGACCGGTGGCAGCAAGTCAAGGCAGAAGGTGAACTTTCTCCCCCTTAAACCTCTGCAAAGAAGGGTCCCCCAGGGATCGATTCCTGGTCCCCTGCTGTTTGCAATTTACATGAACAACATTGACACCAACATAATTAAGACCAATATCCATCTGTTCACAGACAACATGGTTCTTTATCTAAGTCGTCCTTCGCCAGAAGCTGCCTGTGGAGACCTACAGTCTGAATTCAATCTACTTCAGAGCCAACTCCTAAACAAAAAGCTCCTATTAAACACCAAAATAACTAAGGCAATGCTATTTTCTCCACTTCTCCATGCTACAAACCTGGCCAGTGCTGGCTCCATTCCACAGATCACAACAATCCTAGGAGAAAAGCTAGAATCTGTCAATAAATTCAAGTACTTGGGATTGTGACTCGACCATAGACTTTCCTTTACGGACCATATTGAAGATCTGTTAAAGAAATTGAGGCAGAGGCTTGGACTCTTTTTCAGGATTAATAACTTCCTTACTAGTGTAACCCCTAGGGGGCGCTACCCTTAGGGCTACTACCCCTGTCTGCCCCCTCTGAGGCAGGGTAAGGGGCCCAGATCTGTGGACAGGTGCCTCCACCCAGAGGTCGGGGTTAGCCCAAGTAAGGCTACCTCGGTTACAGCCCTCTGGGCTACTGCAACCCCCCTTTTGTCCCACTAGTGACTCCCACTGGGTACCAACAATTCTGTTCACCAGCACATTACCCCACGGAAAATATAATCCAGCTCCTTCGGGGACCCCTGTACAAGGCGAGTTATATTGCAATCACCAAGCAGCAGTTCACCATTAAGGTACACGGTAGCCAGGATGTAGCTGTACAAAACAATCTGATTTATTCAGGGGAAACAACAAGGACAGGGGAACTGTTGATTAGCTTATCACTATACTCATCTACCTAGGGCTCTGTGCACAGGCCTATCCCTAACAGTTACTGTCCCTGGGTACCCAAGCCCTAGTGGCTAGTCCAAATCGTGGCAGCTGGTAGGGGCCCTTTCACACAGAGGAAAGAAAAAGTTAGTTAAACAGTCAGCAGTACAGTAATTCCATTTGGTTCCAATGTGGCAATTCAACAGGGAACTACCCTAAATTAGTACTCATGACCTCCAGACAAGATAGGGTCCTTAAACGTCAACAGGGCTACTCCTGAGCTCCACGAGACTCCTCACACATTTATATGGCAAACTGCAACAGGCAAAGTCCTTTAATGGCAGCAGGATTTAACCTGAGCTCCTCACACATTTATATGGTAACCAGCAACAGGCAAAAGTCCTTTAATTGCAGCAGGATTTACTTGATCTACACAAGCCTCCTCACACATTTATATGTGTAACCCCCCTGCAAATGGGGGTTCCCAAAAGACTTCCAGGAGCTTGCTTGAATGCTCCAAGCCTGAATGGTGTTTGGCATTTAAGCCATTTATCAGTGAGTGTTTTTAGAGCCTCTGGTACTGTCTCTTTAAGAGCTGTCTGCTTGCAGACATAATTAGTTTGTATGGGGGGACTGTGTGCTTCTCTGAGTACCACTCGAGCTGCTGCCAATTCACTTCATTTTGCAGTCACTAGGAGTGCAAAGGAACCATCTGAAAGATGTAACTGTTTGCCAGAAATTATTTAGAGTAATAATGAAATTACAGTTTGTCTAACCTGCTTTTTGCAGTCAGAACTGTGTCTGCTAGTTCCCATTCTAGTTTTGAACTGCTGAACTGGACCAATCAGTGTGGGGTAAGCTAGCTCTAAAATGATGCCTTGGACGAATCAGAACTTGGACTCATAATCTGAGCCAGCCACAAGAGGATTGTATGGGCAGTGACTCTGGGAGATGTAGTTTAGACTTCAGTGCCTTTTTGGACCAACAGCAGCAGTCTATTGTGAGTGACAGCCAATCCAGTCAAGAACTGGGAGGAACTCAAAGGAAGTGCCCGGTTTCGTCAGTTGGAGTTCAGTTGAGCTTTGGCAGTGAAGAAGGAAGGAGCCCTGTGCTTTTTCAGTGTGCAGTTTTAGTCAAAAACGGTGTAAGGCCCAGAGTTCCGTCTGCAGCTTGTGTAACAGCTTGTTAGGACTGAATCCGTCCTGTGAAAAGAATCAAAGGATCTCTGAAGAGTAGAAACCAGGCTCACCCTGTAGAAGACTGGAAGAATTGCTGAAAATTGCACTCGGTCTGTCAGGAACTGAATCTGCTGTGTGTTCTCCGGTATTGTGCAGTAATTGCGATGGGATACAGATGCAGCCTGCCTGGTATAGTACTTTCTTTTATATGGATGTGTGAAGAGGTTTGTGTACCTCAAGTGAGCCCTGCTGACATTGAAGGACCCTATCTTATTTGGAGGTCGTGAGTACTAATTCAGGGTTGCTCCTGTTGAATTGCCACATTAAATCCAAATGGAATTACTGTACTGCTGACTGTTTAATTCTCCTTTTCTCTGTGAAAGGGCCCTACCAGCTGCCACGGTTTGGACTAGCCACTGGGCTTGGGTACCCAGGGACAGTAACTGATAGGGATAGGCCTGTGCACAGAGCCATAGGTAGATTATTAGAGTGATAAGCTAATTAACCTGATTTCCCTGTCCTTGTTATATCCCCCAAATAAATCAGAGCTGCTTGTTTCAGCAAAGTTATACTGCCTGAGGTATTTGTCTATGTTAAAGTACTGTACTGTGATTGTTGCACTGTATCTCATTTCACAGGAGGTCCCAGTGCGGAACCAGACCTGGGGGTAAGTGTATACTGTGAAGGTAATTCTGATATATTGTGTGGGCCACTAGTGGGAAGAAAGGGGGGTTGCAGTGTCCCAGAGGGCTGTGACCAAGTTAGTTTAACTATTGCAAACCCTGACCTCTGGGTGGAGGCACCCGCCATTGGATCCAGGCCCCTCAACCTGTTAGTGGCAAATCAGGCAGGGGTAGTAGCCCCTGGGATAGCGCCATCTAGGGGTTACATATGGTAAACAGCAACAGTCAAAAGTCCTTTAATTGCAGCAGGATTTACTTGAGCTACACAAGCCTCCTCACACATTTATATGGTAAACAGCAACAGGCAAAAGTCCTTTAATTGCAGCAGGATTTACTTGAGCTACACAATCCTCCTCACACATTTATATGGTAAACAGCAAAAGAGGGGTACCACACCAGGCAACTGCTTCCAATGCTCCCACAAACTCACCGTCACTAAGATACTGCAAACGGCAGCTTCCACTTGTCTTGGACCGGCGCAATTCAGCAATTTTCTACAGTCCCTCCTTTAAGGTCGAGCCCTAGTGGGTAGCTGTACAGAGCACAACTTCTCTGACATCATCACGGACGGGTTTCGTCTCGCTGAGCTGACAACACAAAACAGCCACTTCAGGCCTTCTCACGCTTCCGTGCAGAACACTCTTCAGCGCAGAAGCACAGCTCCTCTCTCCTCACCAGCCACAACGCATCTAGCTCTCCACAGCTTGAGGCACTCCTTCCACTCGGGAACGTACTTCGATCCAATTGGCTGCCGACACTGCCTGTCACTTTCTCCGGTTCTCAATGGTGCTAAAACCGCCATAGCCCATAATACCTTTCTCAAAGGACTAAAAGCTGCCCCATTGTTCAAGTCGACTCTATAGGGTCCCAAGTACTGATTGGTCCAATTCTGCAGTTCGGGACCAAAATGGAGGAGGCAATCAAAACTCTGTGCTGCAAAGCAAAGCAGGTTAGAACAACTACATTATCATCATTTTACAGCTTATTTTAAGCAACCACCTACATCCTTTATCAGGGCTCCCCTGCACTATTAGCGATGGCAGAATGGAGCGCTCACTTGGCACCCGGCGGAGTCGAGCATGACAACACTCAAAGCCCTCCCATTTTAACCCATTTCGACTGCAAAGGCAGCCCTTAAAGGACAGCTCACTGAGGCTTTTTAAAGCGCTCACTGGCTTCCCAATTAAACGGCTTTAGCGCCGAACTCCATTCAGGCACGGGAGTGTCACCCAAGCTCCGGAGGGCCCCCAGGAACCCCCATCTGCAAGGGGGTTACACCAGCAATGCCAAGCAGTGGCTGGTACAAACAACGTTTCTCTCCTTGGTCGACTATGCTGACTTTCTTTATAGTCACTGCCCTGTCTCTCATCTTGCTAAATTTGATACGTTGCATCACAGCGCTCTGAGATTCATTACTGGCCTACCTTTTTCCACTCATCATTGCGCCCTTTATGCTGCCATGGTGTTGCCCTCCCTACAGTACAGGAGAAACAGAAATTCTGTACTCTGGACGTTCAGAACTATTATCAAAAAACTACCCCTATATATCTCTGATTGTCTTCTGGTATGCCAGCTTGGGAACTAAGCACTGAGAAGCTACTCCTTTTTTTCCTTAAAGATACCTAAGCTAAAAACACACTTTGGGAGAATGGCTATAAGCTTTGCGCTGCTGTTTCTATGGAACCAAATACAAAAATCGTTAAAGCTTAGTACCCCAGTCAGTCTAGCCTCCTTCAAGACGCTATATGACCATTCGGTCAGGGAAATTTGCAGCTGCGTCCCCCGATCCTAAACTTCCCTGCACTTATAGTGTACCATGATGGCATTGTCCTCTCCGCTATGCCTGACCTTGTGGCCTCTCCTTCACATTTCTCTAATACCTAATTATGATCCCCGCCCTCCTGTCCTGTGTCCTCTCCGAGGCTTCATCTGTCCCTCCTCTATCCCCTACCACCCTGCCTGTACCCTATTTTGCCTCGCCTACCACACACCCCCCTTCTACCCTGTTGCACTGTTTTTTTTTCTTTTTTTAACTCACTGTCTGTCTTGTTTCTTATGGCATTGTATGTAATATACCATTACCTAACAATTGTCCTCGTTAGTACTTCCAGCTACTGTTACTAGACTCATTATACACCACAAAGGAACTGAACTACTGTTTCCAAACTGTTCTCTACTTATGACTACGTTTAACTATTGTATCTCTGTATTGTATAATATTACTGAGGTGTTATGTTGTGACTGTTCATATATTGTATATCCTGTGTTACTGTGCTAACCAGTTCCATCTTGTAAATGAGCTATGCTCAATGGTGTTCGCCTGGATAAATAAAGATTTGATTGATTGATTGATCAAGTTCCATTCATCTCCTGGGCAGTGCAATCCAGGAGGCTGACTGCTAGAGTTAATGATGTTGAAAAATACTTGGGGTTAGAAGTTGGACCTTTTTCTTCACAGTGGGGTATTACCACAAAAACATATGCCATTGGAATGGTAACAGCCAACCAGAATACGGTATTTAACGTACCCACTTTCTAAAGATGAGAGACACACTCCACTGCAGCCATAGTTCCTCCCCCTGATTTCATACTGGAGTGAGGCCCTACCATCCAATTGCCTCAGCAGGTGAGTCACACAAATCCATCCATCAGTTGAGAGATACAAGTATCCCAGAGGTGATCAGAAAGTGGGGGAATAAGCCCATATTGGCCATGGCAGCAGCCACGGCTTTATTCATCCAGTTGACAGCCTCCTGCTTTTCCTGTTTTTCTTTGCCCACTCACAAGAAAATGTATGGTGACATACTCAGGTGCTAACAAGAAAGATGCACCAAAATTTGTGAGCATGCAACTCATGGCAATTCTTGGCTGCACCACTACATGTAGTCACCCAGGTAGTGGTAGAACAGTGAGAGACACGGCCCACCCTCCTGGAGTAGGAGTGTGTTCTTATGTGTACTCCATCCTCCTCCGGCCAGTCCTCTGGCATTCCAGCTTTGAGACAAGATCCTGGGTCACCAGTGTCATGAAAAGCAATGCTGCTGCTGGGTCAACAAGCTGCCCTTCCCACAGGTTTCAACATGGTCTTGTGGCTTGCTCTCCCTGCCATGCACCAGCTCTATAGGGAACTCTGCCCCAGTAATGCTTCACCCCGTAGCAATGATTTGGGTGGAAGGGTGGGATTAGTGTTGCTATGGATGAATACCACAAGAAGAAGCACTGTAGCATGCAGGTACGCTTCCCTGCTAACAACATGGTTCATCTATAGCCACACAGTTGAAGAAACTAGAAGAAAAAATTACTCACCATAGTAATCTTGTTTCTTCAAAGGGATCACTCATTATGATTAAACTAATGCAGTCAGCCTCCCGTGTTTGACTGCTCAGAGAAAATAGAATGCTATGCAAGTGATAGAACTCTAACTGGCTTGTGCCAATTTCAAACTGATGCCCTAGCAACTTCTGCACTGCGAGTGCTTCAGATTCTTATGCAGCCTAACTGGGTATCAGACCCCATAGCTAATAATATTATAATAAATATAAGCTACCCCCCAAAGATTAAAAGTCCCCCAAAGACAGGCCTAACATGAGACAACAAGGAAACCAACTGGTTTAAACAGAGTGAGTCTCTAACCTGTGCTATATGTAACACCCAAGCAGGGATGCAGAACCGAAAGCCCCTCACAAAATGTTTTTTTCAGGTTCTAGTAGGGGAGGCAGGGTGAGTGCTTTAATCATAATGAGTGATCCCTTTGAAGAAACAAGATCCTATGGTGAGTAATTTTTTTCTTCTAACCCCAGGAATCACTCATTATGATTAAACTAATGCAGACTACCAAGCAGTACCTTTGTAGGTTGGGCAGAGAACCTATTTGGGGAACAGGTTCTGCAGAACTGCTCTGCCAAACCTGGCATCACTTCTGGATTGTAGATCCAGGCTGTAATGCATTGTGAAGGTGTGCACTGTTTTCCATATAGTTGCTTAGCAGATTTCCAGTAGTGGGATATCTCCTGAAGCTGCTACTGACGCAGCTATACTCCTTGTGAAATGTGCCCTTAGGCGTAAGGGCATCTGCTTATTCACTTTTTCGTAACACAACCTTATACATGCCACTATCCACCAAAAAATTGTGCATTTTGTGGCAGCTCTACCCTTGCCAACTTCCCCATAAGTGAGGAGGAGCTGTGTCTGCCCTGGTCTGTATGCCTTGGTTCTGTCAATGTAGTGGCTAAGTGCCTTCTTAACATCAAGGCAATGAAGTTTCCTTTCTGAAGAACTAGAATTCTCTGTAAAGAAAACAGGCAGAGTCATGGACTTTATTCAAATGTAAATCAGATACCACTTTAGGAAGGAATTTCTTTTTGGCCCTCAGTATCACCTTGTCCCTGTGGAATGAAATGTAGCCTACATCTTTACACAGGACTTGCAATTCACTGATCCTTCTGACTGAGGTAATGGCCACTAGGAACATCGTCTTCCATGTGACATACTTCAGGTCTGCAGTTGCCATGGGTTCAAATGGTAATTCCATCAGCTTGGCAATGCAGTTGTTTAAATTCCAGGCCGGAACAGGTTCCCTCAGAGGAGGGTGGTGGAAGTTAAGACTTTTGAAATACTTTCTGAAAACTGGATGAGAGGCAATGGGCCTCTCCTTACCAGCTGACAGGTAAGCTGAAACTGAAGCCAGGTGAACCTTAAGGGTTAAGGGCCTCAAGTCCTAATGAGTGAAGATGTGTCAGGTAATCCAACAGGACAGCAAGGTCCACCCTGGAGAGATCAATACCCTTGCCTGAGCACCAAATGGAGAATGCCTCTGTGCAAAAGTGGTGTGGACCTGGTTCCTCCCTGTTTGTTGATGTAATACATGGTGGTGGTGTTGTCTGTCCTGACCTGCACCACCTTGTTTTGTAGATGGGGGGCAAAAGCCAATACAGCCAGGTACACTGCCCTGAGCTACAGTAGATTTATGTGCAATAAGGACTCTTGAGGGGACCATGTGCCACTTGCTATGTGATCCAGCATGTGCGCTCCAGCCGAGAAGGGAAGCATCTGTTGTGAGAATTATGGATGGCTGTTCCTTTAGAAAAGGTACACCTACCCTGAGGTAGTGTTCATACAGCCAACACTGAAGTGCCTGCAATATGCTGTGCGTGACTGGTACTAGTTTGGACAGTAGGTCTGTTCTTTGTGACCAGTACTTAAATGAAACTGGATGTCCCTCATCTGGAACCTAAAGCCTGGCACCACTATTGTGGCAGCTGCCATGTGTCCCAGCAACCTAGGAAAGTCTCTGGCTGGTTTGGGTTTTCCCAACATGAAGGAACTTGTGACCTGTATGATGCTGTCCACTCTGTCCTTGGGCAGGAAGGCTCTGCCTAGGGTGATACCTAACTCTACTCCTATGAAATCCAGCACCTGAACTGGCTCTTGATGTGATTTCTGCTCATTTATGAGGAAGCCTAGGGATTCCAGAGTAGATTTTGTGAGAGTCAGTGACTGCTTGGCATGTTGCAGGGACTGGCCTACAACCAACCAGTCGTCCAGGTAAGAGAAGACTGTCACACCTTATTTTCTCAGGTATTTGACTACCATTGCTAGGCATTTCGTGAATGCCCTTGGAGTAGAAGTTAGACTAAATGGGAGTGCTGCGAATTGGTAGTGACCTGAGGCTAGTCTGAACCTCATGTACTTTCTGTGAGTTAACCTGACAGGAATGTGGAAATAGGCATCCCTTAAATCCAGGGATGTTAACCAATCCCCTTTTTGCAGTGTGGGGATTATTATTGATAGGGTCACCATTCTGAACTTTGGCTTTAAGATGTGTTTGTTTAGAAGCCTTAGATCCAGGATAGGTCGCTTATTCTCATTTTTCTTTTTGGTAAGGAAGAATCTGGAATAGAAGCCTTTGCTTCTTTGTTTCAGGGGCACTGGTTCCACTACTCTGATTGAAAGCAGGTGTTTTACCTCTGCATCCAGTTGGATTCTGTCTGCAGAGATGACTGGAGCAAAGGTTCTTGCCCTCAGCTTGGGAAGTGATTTGAAACTGAGTGACAGCCCCTGGCTTACTACTTCCAGGACACACTTGTCTGTTGTGATGGTATGCCAAACCTGGAGGTAGTGAGCCAATCTGCCACCCACTGGGGGTGGTGGTGGAGATGATCTTGGGGAGGTGACTTGTACTAGCCCATCAGGGATTCTGTGTGGGCTGAGCCTGGGACTGTGGTGAGGGTGAAGCCCGTCTCATAGATCGTCTACCCCTACCTCTGAAATAACCCCTCGGCTGATGGTAGGCCTGCAAAGCCTATGCCTGGAAAAAAGGTCTGAGGTAAGACTCTCTACCTCTGTCTCCACTATTCTGGGTCCTTTAAGAGGTGGAAGACCTTTCTTTGGAATTACTTCTACAGGTGGCCTTATACTCCTCCACCTTTTTCATGTATGCCTCAGTTTTGTCACCAAATAGTGAATTTTTCTTGCAGGGAAAATCCATTACCTTAGCTTGAGTGTCCAGGGTTAAGTTGGTAGCCCTTAACCAGGCAAACCTCTTAAGGGAGACAGATAAGGACATCAGTCCGGCTGCAGAGTCATTGGCATCACTGCCATGTGGAACTGATATTTGGTTGCATCTAGTGCAGCTGTTGCAGTTTCTTATACGTCAGTTGCCACTTCACCTGGGACCTTATTGGACAGAGCCAGTACAGAATTCCATAGTGCCTTCTGATACTGTACAGCATAAGCCATATAACTTGCCTGTCTCACAATGAATGAGGCTGCCATATACCCCTTCTTACCCATAGTATCCATCTTCCTTGAGTCCTTGTCAGGGGAATGGGTTGCTAGAGGGATTCTGGCTTTGTCACAGACAGCCGCCCGGACCACTCCCTCAGGGTCAGGATGAGTGATTAGGAAATCAGCATTGGTTCTGTCCAGCTGATTCTTTTTGTCCATCTTCTTACCCCCTCCAGGTATTGAAGTAGGGGTCTTTAGGATTTGTAGCACAGCTGTTTTCAAAGATTTGTGCTTTGGTAACAGGAGGCGTTTTGTGGGAGCTAGTACCATCATATCCAAGAAATCTGCTTCCTCCACATCCTCCTCCTTCATCTCCTGGAGAGAGAGAGAGATTGAGGGTGTCTACCATATTTTTAACAAAGGCATAATGCGAAGAGTAGTCCTTTGGTCCCCGGGGGGGCGGAATCAAAGTCCTGCTCTGGGGGAAACCTCTGGCTCTATCAATTCCCTTGCATCCTCCTCTTCCTCCTCCTCTGGGTTATCAAACAGAGGCTGGGGCTCCTGTGATGCTGCAGCTTGCACAGGAACCAGTGTAGCTGGTGTGGGAACTGGTACCACAGCCTGCAAAGCTTGTAAAATCTGAAGAGCCTTTGCAATGTCCTCAGCTGAGTGCATATTCTGTTTGTCTGCTGGAAACTCCTTAGCCTTCTCGACTGGAGGTGCGGCAACATGCCTTTCTTTTTAATTTTTCTTAAGTGGGACAGTTTCAGCCACTGTCATCACAGCCCTTTTAGATTTACCTTGCTCATTCTTTTCTTATACTTTTTCAGTGTTCTTGGGCTTACTTCTTTCCTTACTGGAAACAGAGGAAGAGGGGTTCTCTTCTGTAGTACTAGCAGAAGCAGAGGCCATTTCTTCTAAATTTTTTGATCTTTTTTAAGAGTTTTGGGACAGAAAGTTTTACAGAACTCACAGTTTGAAAAAATATGGCTAGTTCCCTGACAAAAACACAAAGAGAATGCTTGTCTGCTTTAACTATAACCTGACCACAAGACTCACAATATTTAAACCCTGTGGACCCTGTGTGTTTTTTAGGTTTGTCAACAGGGACCTCTGACATTGAGCAGAGAGTAAGATTTAAACACTATCAAAAAATAATCAATTCCCTGGAGCCGACCCAATCCAATATAAACAATCACTAGCGGTTCCTGGAACCGAGTATTAATCAGTTCCCTGAAGAAACAGAACTGAGGAAAATTAAATTTTTTAAATAAAATTTAAACTATAAATGGATCCTGAGAGGAACCAGCTAACAATCACAAAATAACATTAACGATGAGGTTAAAAACTCACTAGAATAGAGGATCCCTCGGTTCCATGGAACCGTGAGGGAACTGCAAAAAAAGTCAAAAACAGTAAAATACTATAAAAGCTGTACCAAATAAACCTATAAGGGCAGCAATCTAAAATTAGTAATCAAAGAAGTACTTATCAATTCAAATAAGTGATATTAGAAGTAAGTTGAAGAAGTGCTCTCTGGGACGTCTTCACTAGGCAGGTGAAGTAAAGAATCTGAAGTACTCTCAGTGCAGCAGTTGCTAGGACAGCAGTTAGAAATTGGCACAAGCCAATTAGAGTTCTGTCATTTGCATAGCATTCTATTCTCTCTGGGCAGTCGAACACTGGAGGCTGACTGACATTAGTTTAATCATAAAGAGTGATTCCTGGGGTTAGAAACACTACTACAGGAGGAGAGAAAAAGATGGCTAGTTGGGAAACACACTTCTTAGCACAGCAGATCTGAAATCTGCATCCATGGTAGCCTGGAGATCCATGCAGTAATGGGACGTGAACATATGCGAATGCTCACATTTTCATCTTGCAGCTTTCTGAGAAGGGAACAGTCATAAAGGCTGCCACAGAAGTGCCCACACTTCTAGTCAAGCAGGCATGCTGTCCTTCTGGGACTGGGCCAGAGGCACGGTCATAGCAATGGGAGCTATGAGTCTGGCAGTACAGCCTAGAGATTAGATTAATGAGCTGTGGATAAGCTTGACACATCCAGCAGATCTGGGTTTGAATTCCACAAGTTCCACTTGCATACTGTGTGATGTTGAGCAAGTCTCTTAACCACCCAAGTGTTCCTGGGTAGCCACTGAAAACAGGCTTGTGTCTAGTGGGCCTTACCCAGTTACCAAAGAATAAACAACAAGCATTTGTCAAAGCCGAATGTTTGCTTGCTGGTATTAGCATTGGAAATGCAGGAGTTAGACAGATGCAGAGTAGGAATGGCAGTGAAGTATTGAATTTCACGCCAACCCCACCTCCAATCTGCAGAGATGGACAGGCATTGGGGTATGCGTTTGAGTTGTCACCCATAACATTCATGCCATTTCACCTCACCTCATCCGCAGACACCGACAAGTGCTGAGGTGTGCCTTGGGGTGTTCGGCTTTACAGTCACCCAACTCCATAAGGACATATGCTGAAATGGGTGCAATATAGGAGAATGGGGTGAACTTTTGGGCTGAAGAGTCCAAGGCACACCTCAATGCCTGTCACTGGCTGCAGGGTTGGGGGGGTGAAACGGCATGAGCATTACAGTCGGCAATCCAAAGGCACACCCCAGATGCCTGTCATTCTGTACAGGGTGGGACGTTATGGTTAGAAACCCTAACGCCCTGGGTGTTTGTTGGTATTTACACTAAAAATTTTCAGCATGGCCTTTTTGTGACCCCCACCACATGAAAGCATTTGGGACCTCTTCTCATGAACAGTGACACTGTGATTTTGTCAATGTGTCCCAAACTTTGAGTTCCAATGGCTATCAAGCACTGAGCGCCAGATGTACGAAAACACAGATCGGGCAGGATGTGAAGAATGATAGCTGCACCATTCATAGGGAGGTGTGAAGAGATGGCAATGTTGAAAATCGGTAGTGAAAATATTAAAAATGCTCAAACTTCCAAGCGTACGTGGAAACTGCGCAATGCATGCACGTAACACAGTCATTTAGTGGAATTATTTCACCAAATTTTCAGCATAGACATTTTGTGACCACTGCTCATAAACACTGTCACTATGATTTTCCTAATCTGTCCCAAACATTGATTTCCCACAGCGACCGTACTATTCTGCGCCAGATGTGTAAACGCATATTTCGGGCAGGATGTAAACAAGCATTTGTCAATGCCGAATGTTGATTGCTTATATGTGCTGTTTAGGCATTTGGAAGTGAAAGTACCATGCTTAAGAACCGCCATATGCCTCCCCTAAGACATCCACTGTGTCTTTCTGTTCAGTATTCACAGAAGAGGGGGAGGGGCAAGGGCCCCAGCAGTACAGCAGTTGCAAAGGCGTGAAGAGGTGGACAATAGTCCACTCACAGGCAGAAGAATCCTGCAGAAGGTGAGTAAATTGAAGGTGGAGAAAGCGATGGGATCAGATGGCATACATCCAAGGATATTAAAAGAACTGTGAAGGGAAATAGCAGTACCTCTGGCAGCCATGTTCACTGAGTCATTCAACACAGGGGTGGTACCAGAGAATTGGAGGAGGGCACATGTGGTCCCTCTATACAAATCCAGCAGTAGGGAGGAGGTGGGGAACTATAGGCCGGTCAGCCTCACTTCAGTAGTGGGGAAGATCATGGAGACATTGGTTAAAGAAAGGATGGTGAGACATCTAGAAGCCATCGGATGCCAGGACCGGAGGCAACATGGATTCACAGTGGGGGAGGTCATGTCAGACAAATCTGGTTGATCTCTTTGACTGGGTGACAAAGGAAGTAAATTAAGGTGGGGCGGTGGATAATGCTTACCTTGATGTAAGCAAAAACTTTGACACCATCCCACATAGGAGGCTGATAATCGAGCTGAGTAGGCTGGGCATGGGGGAAAGGGTGGTAAAGTGGGTTAGAAACTGCGTAACAGACAGGAGGCAGAGAATGGTGGTAAATGGGGCACAGTCTAGGGAGAGGGGGTGACCAGTGGGGTGCCGCAGGGAGTGCTCCTGGGGCCAGTCCTGTTCAATGTCTTCATTAGTGACATTGCAGAAGGGCTGAAGGGAAAGGTCTGCCCGTTTGCAGATGACACCAAGATCTGTAACACAGTGGATACCCCAGAAGGGGGTGGAGAAAATGAGGAGGGACCTGGGGAAGCTCGAGAAATGGTCTGAGGACTGGCAACTGAAGTTAATTCAAAAAAGTGCAAAATTATGTACCTGGGACACAGAAACCCTGGGGAAGGTACAGGATGGGGGGGAAGGGGAGTTGCTGACAGTCACAAAGAAGGAAAGGGACCTGGGGGTTCTTATGACAGATGACCTGAAAATGTCAAAGTGGTAAGGCAGCTGGGAGGGCCAGTGACATGCTGAAGTGCATAAGCAGGGGTATCACCAGCATAAGGAGGGAGGTAGTGATGCCATTATATAAAACCATGGTCAGGCTTCACATGGAGTACTGTGTGCAGTTCTGGAGGTCGCACCTTTGTAAGGATATTAACAGGCTGGAGATGGTCCAGAGAAGGGAGAAGAAAAAATTACTCACCTTAGTAATGTTGTTTCTTCTAATGGAGTCTTGCTATATTATGACATATGCAGTATAACCCCAGGTTAGAACTGCTCCGGAGGTGAAAGAGTTAACTTTCCATGCAGGCCATGGAATCTTGAGCGTGAGCTCGGTTGAACACACTGTCTGTTGAAGCTCAAACTTAAACTGTCAGATCTTTACGAGCAAAAACTCACCAAGGTTCTGTGTGGAAGCCATAAACCTACACTAGCCCACTGGCTACTAACTACAAAAACACATTTTTATTCTTGATCCCAAAACAAAGACTCAAGTCAGGGGATTCAAGAGAGAAAAAATAAGCATAACACCTAAGAAAAAATTACTCACCTTAGTAATTGCTTTTCTTCTCATGGAGTCTTGCTATATTAGGACCTTTGCAGTATGCCCCTGGCTTTTGACTGCCCCGGAGATGAAATAGTTAACTCCAGAGAAATCTGGAGTTCCACAGCGCGAGGGCGCTTATTGAAAGCTCTATCTGGGTTGTTTGAACCCAAACTGTCAGGTTCTTTACGAGGCTAAACTAACATAGCAAGTCTGTGTGGAAAAGCCTTACACTAGCCATTGGCTACCTACTAACAGTAGAACCACAAAAACACAACACCAATAAAGAAAACAGTATCACGTATTATTGTTAGGATAACCCTTGACAATCACTACTAAGGCCCCCTCTGCCCAAAGACTCAAGTCCAGAGAGGGGCCCAGCTACCAATTAACAAAAAACAGAAACTATCTAGTTCCTAACCCAAGAAAGAAAGAAGGGGGAACTAGAAGCTAAACAGGCATGACACAGTGATTGCACCAATTTGCCAACCCCATACCCAAGTAGGGATTCTGAGAGGGGTAGGAGGGAGGGTTGTCTAATATAGCAAGACTCCATGAGAAGAAAAGCAATTACTAAGGTGAGTAATTTTTCTTCAAACACCATGAAGTCTTGCTTATATTAGGACCTTTGCAGAGTACACAGCAGTACCCCATGGAGGAGGGTCAGAACCTACTTAGAAATAGGCTCTGCAGGACAGCTGTGCCAGCGGGCATCTCTCCTGGACTGGACGTCCCAGGAATAATGCTTAGTGAAAGTGTGGACTGTCTTCCAGGTAGCAGCTTGACAGATTTCAAAAATGGGAATATCTCTAGCAGCCGCTAGAGATGCAGCTGTACCCCTGGTGGAATGAGCCCTCAGACCTGAGGGCGGCTCCTTGCCCAGTTTTCGATAACAGAACTGGATACAAGAGACAATCCGCCTAGCAATCGACCTCCTAGTAGCAGGCCTCCCCTTACCCACATCTCCATAGGTAAGGAAGAGCTGGAGGGATTCGAACCTGTGACCCTTGGTACGATCCAAATAATAGCTAAGGGCTCTTTTACGTCCAAACTGTGCAAGCTCTCTCACCAGAAGAGGAGTGCTCAGTAAAAATACTGGAAGAGAGATGGATTGGTTAAGATGAAAATCTGAAACCACCTTAGGTAAAAACTTTCTGTTAGTCCTGAGGATCACTTTATCTCTGTGGAAAGAAATGAAATCCTCTTCCACTGACAAGGCTTGCAATTCACTTATACGCCTAGCAGAAGTGATAGCCACTAGAAAAACAGTTTTCCAAGTTAAGAACTTGAGATCTGCCGAATCCAGAGGCTCAAAGGGAGGTTGCATTAGCTGGGCAATGCAAATATTCAAGTCCCATGCAGGGTTGGTTCTCAAAAGGAGGATTAGTATGAAGTAACCCTTTGAAAAATTTGGCAAACACAGGGTGAGAAGAAAGAGAAACTGGTTTTCCTGCAGAAATAAAAACTGAAACAGCTGCCAAATGAACCTTTAAGGTAGCTGGTTTGAGGCCTAAGGAATTTAAGTGGACCAGGTAGTCCAACAAAATAGGCAGGTCAGCTGATTCTGGGGTGATTTGCCTCTCAGAACACCAAAATGAGAATCTCTTCCATTTAGAATTATAAGTGGCTCTAGTGGAAGGCTTCTGGAGGCCTTCAAAATATCCAAGACACCTTGAGAAAGGTGTAAATGAGCAAACTCTAACTCCTCAAGAACCAAGCCTTGAGGTGGAGGAGTTGAGATCCGGATACCACACTCTCCCTGTGCACAGGTCAGCAGGTCGTGAGCCCTGGGCAAGGTCAGGAGGGTGGAATGATAGGGACAGAAGAAGAGGTACCAAGGCTGCCTGGCCCAGTCTGGAGCAATCAGAATCACCCTGCAAGGCTGAGTTCTGATTTTTACTAAAACCCTGAAGAGTAGAGGAACGGAGGGAAAGCATAGAGGAACTTTCCTCCCAATCCAGCTGAAAGGCATCCAGGGGACTGACCCCAGAACTGGGGCCTGCAGCAAAACAGGGAAGTTTGTGGTTGTCTGGGGCTGCAAAAGATCTATCTGAGGAGTGCCCCAGCTGCAAAAGTTGACCCCAGCACTTGAGGGTTCAGAGCCCATTCATGATGGCCCTGAGAAATCCTGCTGAGGGTGTCCGCTAGGACATTGTCCTTCCCTGGGAGGTGAACCGCTATCAGAGAGGTGTTCAGGGAATAGGCCAGAGACCACAACTTCATTGCTTAGGTGCATAGGGCTGAAGGCGAGTGCCCTTGCTTGTTGATGTACCACATTGTTGTGGTATTGTCTGTCCTGACTTGAACAACTTTGTTCTGGACAGTTTCTGAAAAACCTGGAGAGCTAGGAAGACAGCTCTGAGCTCCAGCAGATTGATGTGAAGCAGAGATTCCTGAGGGACCAAACTCCCTGAGTTGAAAGGTCGCCCAGGTGAGCCCCAACCCAACAGGGACGCATCCGTGGTGAGGATGAGGAGTGAGGACAGGAAGGAATGGGACCCCTGAGGACAGGTTGCTCCGATCCAGCCACCACTGGAGAGCTAGGATCAGAGTCTTGGTCACTGGGACCAATTTGGTAAGGGTCCTCCTTTGAGACCAATAGGACCTCAAGTGGAACTGAATGTCCCTCATCTGAAATCTTGCCCTGGCACAACAGCTGTAGAGGCAGCCATGTGCCCCAGGAGTTGCAGAAAGTGCCTTGCTGGTCGAGAGACCTGCATGGAGAAAGAAAATGCCAGGGCAATGAGTTTGTCCACTCTTTCAGAGGGGAGGAATGCCCTGGCTAACTTTGTGTTCAGCTCTGCACCTATAAAAGTTAGTACCTGAACTGGTTCGAGAACTGACTTTGGAACATTCAGCAGGAACCCCAGAAAGGTGAGGAGTTCCTGGGTGATTTGCAAGTGGGATTTTACCTGCTCTGATGACTGACCCACAATAAGCCAGTCGCCCAAGTAGGAACACAGCTATCCCTTGTCTTCTTAAGTGGGCCACTACTACAGCTAGACATTTTGTGAAAACTCTTGGAGCAGAAGTGAGTCGAAGGGCATCGCCCTGAACTGGTAGTGGCCGAGGGCAGTTCGAACCTGAGGTACTTTCAGTGAGGCCCTGATTAGAATATGAGTAGGCGTCCTTGAGGTCCAGGAAGCTAGCCAGTCCCTGGCCTCAAGGATGGCAAAATCATTGCTAAAGTCAGCATTTTGAACTTTGGTTTTACAAGATGCTTGTTCAGAAATCTTAAATCCAAGATGGGCCGCCAGTCTCCTGTCTTTTTTGGGGTCAGGAAGTACCTTGAGTAAAGACCCTTGCTCTGGTGGCAAGGGGGGACCCTTTCCACTGCTTTGCAGTCCAAAAGAGCGGAAACCTCCGCTTCTAGTGTGAGGGTTTCTAAAAGACTTGAGGGGGGAAAGTGCCTGGCTCTCATCTTGGGAAACTGTTTGAAACTGAGAACCAAGCCTTGGCTTACCACCTCAGAACCCATCTGTCCGAGGTTAGGGACAACCAGTTCTGGCAGAAATAAACCAGTCTGCCCCCACGGTACAGGAGGTGGCCCCAGACACCCCGTCAGGGTGCCTGCTTGGAGAAGCAGCTTTAGGTTGGAGAGGGGCCTGCCTGTGCCCCGTCTGCCTCTGCCTCTGAAAAATCCTCTCTGTGCAAAAGCAGAAGAAGCCTGGAATTGGTAAAAAGGCCTATTGTAAGGCCTGCCCCTACCCCTGGGGGCATGCCTATGTTGAGTGGCATGCCTTTCCTTAGCTTGGGCACTTTTGAAAGTAGTTCTGTATTCATCCATCTTTTTCATGTAATTTTCTGTTTGTTCTCCAAACAGAGAATTTCCTATAACAGGAAAATCTATAGCCTTTGACTGGGTATCTTGGGACAGATTAGTGCATCTGAGCCATGCCAACCTCTGGAGAGCTACAGAAGTGGCCATGACCCTAGAGGAAACATCATTAACATCAACAGCAGCATGAAATTGAACTTTAGAGGCTTCAATGCCATCAGCAGCCACCTGTTCCAACTCACTAGCCAGCTGGCCATGGGCCTGCTTGGCCAACTGCAATATAGTGTCCCATCTAGATTTCTGCTATCTAGCCACATAAGCCATATAATTAACCTGTCTGAGTCCCAAAGAAGCTGCCACATACTGTTTTTGCCATGGCATCAATCTTCCTGGAATCCTTATCAGGAGGATGAAGCCAGGGAATATTAGCCTTGTCACAGGCTGCAGCTTGCACCACACCTACATGACTACACTGTTCAGTAAGGAAGTCTGTATTAGGGCTTGACAACGATACCTTGTGTCCATTTTTTTATACAGGAGGGACAGAAAAAGGATTTTTAAAAACTTAGTGGTTTGTCTCTAAATGACTTATGTAAAGGAATAGACAACCTTCTAGCCTCTGGAATATCCATCATTCCATAGTAAGGCTCCTCTTGCTCATCCACAGCCTCTTCTAAGGGGCTGGAGAGTTTCTGCTACTTTCTTATAAAATCTGAAATGAGATGGGGGCTCAGACAATAAAGGGGAGACTCAAAGGGTCTGTCTGGAGAAATGTCCAGTTCTATTGGCACTTCCAGACCTTCCCAATCACAATTACAATCATCAAAATCTTCCTCCCCTCCTGTGGTTCATAAAATCCCCAACATCATAATCCTGAACCACTGGACCTGAACAAGACCCCTTTTCCCACAGCAGAGGGTTCAACAAGTCCCTGAGACAAGACTGGACAATCTGTATGGCTTTAGCTATTTCTACAGCAGAAGGAGAGACAAAACTGGACTCCACACTAGCTGATTTCTTTGTCCTTTTTGCTTTGACTGGTTCCTCAGGACCAGCCTTTCTTTTGCCCGAGGAAGTATGGCCCTGGTCAGAGGGCACTCCCTCTGGTCCAGCTGTAGCTGGGCCGGGCTGGCCATCCGGGTCAGCGGACTTTTTGGCCTCTCGTTCCCTGAGCCTGCCCAATCTCTTTTCCAGGGTGGCTGCAGGGAAATTCTTACATATCTGGCAGTCTGACAGGAGGTGGTCAGCCCCCAGACAATAGACACAAGTGGTGTGTGGGTCAGCCTTGGCAAAGGCTTCCCCACAGACATCACAGTGTTGAAACCCAGTGGGCCGGTTTTTCTTTGGGTTTCTCAGACATAATGCCAGCCTAACCAAACTTGTCCTTTGTTTCAGGCCTTGCCAGGACAAGACACCTTTATCGGTCCCTAACCGTGTCACGGGTATTTGAAAAAAACACTTTTAATTGCAGGTTTTTTTAGGACCGATAAGAACCGGGTACCTCACTCTAAATGCAAAGAAAACAATTTTTAAAGCAAACTGATCGGTTCAGAGCGAACCGATAATGAGTTTCCACACAGACTAAAATTATTTTACTTACGGTTACCAGATAGAGCTTTAAACGGAAAACCGTGGTAATTTTAAACACTTTCTCGGTTAGATGAACCGATAAAAATACTTTAAACCGCAAAACGAACCGAAATGAAGGAGCTGGTCTCCGGAGCGTCTGTTCAGTGAAAGCGGAGTAAAGAATCTGACAGTTTGGGTTCAAACAACCCAGATAGAGCTTTCAATAAGCGCCCTTGCGTTGTGGAACTCCAGATTTCTCTGGAGTTAACTATTTCATCTCCGGGGCAGTCAAAAGCCAGGGGCATACTGCAAAGGTCCTAATATAAGCAAGACTTCATGGTGTTTGAAGTACTCATTCAGAATTTCCACTTGCTCCTCCCCCTTTTCCACCCAATCTGCTCCCCGCTTTATCCTCACAATATGTTCCTTGCACTTCCTCTTTTCCCCTGACATACCTGAAAAAGTCCTTTTCCCCTCCCTTTATGCCCTGTGCTAACCTTAATTCCCTGGAGGCCTTAGCTTTTTTCACCCTCCTGGCCACCTCCCTTGACCAACTCCTGTAAGCCTCCTTATCCTCTCCCTTCCCTGTTCTCCTGTACTTCCAGTATGCAGCCATCTATGCCCTCACCCCTTGCAGCACTTCCTTGTTCAGCCAGCATGGTTTCTAGGCTCTGCTCTTCTTACTCCTGGCCCTGGTGCAGGCTATTGTGGCCTCTGTTAGCCCAGTCTTTATGACTCCCCACTTTTGTTCTGCATCCATCCCTGGCCTTATATCCTGGAGACTCCCTCACAATATT
Organism: Neoceratodus forsteri; assembly: GCA_016271365.2. Lineage (NCBI taxonomy): Eukaryota > Metazoa > Chordata > Ceratodontiformes > Ceratodontidae > Neoceratodus > Neoceratodus forsteri. The sequence goes on from CM057453.1 coordinate 666,624,130, forward strand.
GCTCCCATCCTCCCAAAGTCCACCCTACTAAAGTCCATTACCTTAGTGCCTGCGCCTCCTGTCTCCCTGCCCAGTGTGAGAACGAGCCACACTGTTTGATGGTCGCTACACGCTAGTGGATCCTCCACCCTTACCTCCCCCACTGCCTTCCCGTTTACCAGTACTAGGTCCAGAGTGCTACCAAGCCTTGTAGGCCCACTTACCAATTGCGTCAGAAGGCCGTCCTGGAATGCATCAAGGAGCACCTGCTTCCTGGTACTGCTAGTGGCTGGGGTGCTCCACTCAACCTCCGGTAGGTTAAAATCCCCCACTGTCACCACACTACCCCTTCTACACACCCTCCTTATCTGCTCTGCCAACTCCCCATCCAGTTCCCAGGATTGGGCTGGTGGTCTGTACACCACTCCCAGCCTCAGTTTTCTGCCCTTGGAGTCCAGGAACTGCACCCAAAGTGCCTCTGTCCTCTCCTTTTCTCCCTCATCCCTTATGCATTTGATCCCTTCCCTCACATACAGTGCAACCCCACCCTTCCAACTTCCCAGTCCCTGCTGTATATCCTGTATCCCAGGATTGCCGAGTGCCAATCATGGTACTCTGTGGCCCAAGTCTCTGTCACTGCAGCAGTGTCCACCTTCCCCTCTGAAAAGAGTGCCTGAAGCTCTGCAATTTTGTTCCCCAGGCTTCTTGCGTTGAGAGAGTCCACCTTCCACCCATACCCCTACTTCTCCTCGGCCTGTTTCCCTCCTCTCAGTAGTCCGCACCCTTTCTCCTTGTTATTCTTACTGGGTGGTGGTGCCTTCTGTATTACACTCAGACCATTCTGCCCAACCCCTCCCAGGGTTACTGCACCTCTGCCTTTACCTATATCTAGGGGGGTGAGCTCATTAGGCTCCCCTGTCCGGACCTTTCTACCAACCTCAGACTTTTGGCCACCCCCCCACTAGTTTAAATCCACCTTAGTTGAGATATACCCCTCTAATCCCACATTTAATACTCCCCTGCCATTCCTGTTTAAGTGTATCCTGTCCGCCGCATACAAGTCACTATTCCCCCAGACCCTACCCCAGTTAATCACTAACCCATAATTTTTGGTGTGGCACCAATCCCTTAGCCACTCATTGAACTCCTCGATCCTAGTACCTCCGAGAATGCCACTGACTCCCTCACCTCCTCACACTGCCTGCCCAACTCCTAGAACCTCCCCCTCACTACTTCCACAGTCTCCCCCACCAAGTCATTTGTACCCACATGTAACACTAAATGAGGTTTCTTCCTCCCCCTCGTTGCACACTTGAGCAGTGCCTGCCCTGCTCCTCCTGCAGTCAACCCGGGGATAGCTTCGACCCAGATATGGCTGTGTCTTTCCCCCTTCCACCCCATCTCATCCCTTTCAGTATAGAATCCCCCAAGACGAGTACCCCCGTCTCTTACCACCTTTCCCTTCTAATGCCCCTTCCACCACCCAGTATTGGTTCTTCCCTGCCCCTTACCCCCACCAGCTGCACGAAAAAATTACTCACCTTAGTATTTATGTTTCTTCTAATGGAGTCTTGCTGTATTCTGACTGATGCAGTTAGCCTCAACACTTGAACTGCCCCGGAGAACAAAGAGTTAATTTTCTATGCAAGGCATAGAACACTGAGCTCGAGCTCATTTCAAACCTCTGTCTGCAGCATGCTGAAGAGCAACCGTCAGATTCTTATGAGCTAATACTAACTAACTAACAACTGTGTGGAAATTGCAAACTTTTGCTAGCCAAAAGGCAACCAAATATTTTGGATCCCCGAAAGACTCAAGTCAAGAAATCCAAAAACAAAAACCAGGTAGTGAACAACTTATAACTATTAAAACAATAAAACATAACCACTCCCCTCTCCTAAAAAGAGGGGGAGCCCAAATGCACCCCTTGGGTGTAACACTGCTCCTGCCAGCCCATTTCCCAAAACAGGATCTGAGAGAGGGAGGCAGGGAAGGAGGTCAGAATACAGCAAGACTCCATTAGAAGAAACATAATTACTAAGGTGAGTAATTTTTTCTTCAAACAACATGAAGTCTTGCTGTATTCTGACTGATGCAGACTACCAAGCAGTACCTCCATGGAGGGGGGCACAAACCTACTTTGGGAATAGGCTCTGCAGAACTGCTGTACCAAACCGAGCATCACTCCTAGCCTGGATATCCAGAGAGTAATGCCTGGTAAATGTATGGACTGTTTTCCAGGTGGCTGCTTTACAAATCTCTAGCAAAGGAATATCCCTGGCTGCAGCCAGGGAAGCAGCTGTACCTCTAGTCGAATGAGTCCTCAGATCTGAGGCAGGTATTTTGCCTAGCTTCTCATAGCAGAATTGAATACAAGAGACAATCCACCTGGAAATAGTTCTCTTAGTGGCAGGTTTGCCCTTCCCCACTTCCCCATAAGTGAGAAACAACTGGAGGGAGTCAAACCTATGTGCCTTAGTACACTCAATGTAGTAACTAAGGGCTCTTTTAACATCTAAACTGTGTAATCTTCTCACCCCTGAAGAAGAATGATCAGTGAAGAGCACAGGGAGAGACATGGATTGGTTCAAATGAAAATCTGAAACCACTTTAGATAAGAACCTCCTACTGGTTCTAAGGACCACCTTATCTCTGTGAAATGAAATAAAATCAGGCTGCACTGACAGAGGCTGTAATTCACTAATACGTCTGGCAGAAGTAACAGCTACCAGGAACACAGTTTTCCAAGTCAAGTACTTAAGCTGTGCTGAAGACAAAGGTTCGAAGGGTGGTTACATGAGCTGAGCAATGCAAATGTAAGCCCCCTGCAAATGGGGTTCCCAGAAGTCTTCCAGGAGCTTGCAGGAATGCTCCAAGCCTGGAGGTATTCGGCATCTAAGCTGTTTAAATGTGGTTCCAAGTGAGTGCTATTTGAGTCTCCACGTACTGTCTCTTTAAGAGCTGTCTGCCTTGCAGACATAATTAATTTAGAAGGGGGATTGTGTGTTTCAATGCCCGAGTCCCGCCCGGGCTGCTGTCAACTTGCTCCATTTCTGCTGCCGCTAAATGAGCAGAGGGAGCTCTTTCAAAAGGTGTAACAATCTGCCAGGAATTGTTTAAAGTAATAATGAAAATACAGATTGTCTAACCTGCTTTTCTTTGCAATCTGAACTGTTTTTGCCTAGCTCTCCATTCTGGATTTGAACTGCTGAACTGGACCAATCAGTGTGGGGGGACCTTTAAAATGGAGCCTGCTGCTGGCAAATCAGAACTTGGACTCTCATTTGGGAGCCAGTCACCTATGTACTGTATGGCCAGTGCTTCTGTGAAATGTAGTTTGGACCTTGGCGCCTTTTTGCACCAACAGAGGGAGCCCTAATGTGAGTGACAGCTGAATCAGCCAACCGAACTGGGAGGAACTCAAAGAAAAAGTTACTCACCTTAGTAATGTTGTTTCTTCTAATGGAGTCTTGCTATATTATGACATATGCAGTGAGTCCCAACCTTCAAACTGCCCCGGAGGTGAAAGAGTTAACTTTCCATGCCAGGCATGGAACTTTGAGCGCGAACTCGGTTGAAAACTCTGTCTGTTGTTCTTCAAACTCAAACTGTCAGATCTTTACGAGCAAAACTCACTAAGGTTCTGTGTGGAAGCTGTAAACCTACACTAGCCAACTGGCTACTAAACATATGAACACATTTTGGTCCCAAAACAAAGACTCAAGTTAGGGATCCAAAAATGAAAAAACACACCCAATCACCCCAAAAGGAGGGGTGAAAAACAAAGGTGGGCATCTACTAGTGCCAACACTGCACTGCCCACCCACATCCCAAAAGCAGAGGTTCTGAGAGGGGCAGGCAGGGGGGGAGGTCATAATATAGCAAGACTCCTTTAGAAGAAACAACATTACCAAGGTGAGTAATTTTTTCTTCAAACAACATGAAGTCTTGCTATATTATGACATATGCAGACTACACAGCAGTACCTCCATGGAGGAGGGACAGAACCTACTTAGGAAATAGGGTCTGAAGCACAGCTGTGCCAAACCGAGCATCACTCCTAGCCTGGATGTCCAGGGAGTAATGCTTGGTAAAAGTGTGAACTGTTTTCCAGGTAGCTGCTTGACATATCTCTAGGATAGCGATGTCCCTGGCAGCAGCCAGAGATGCAGCTGTACCTCTGGTAGAGTGAGCCCTCAGGCCTGAGGGAGGAACCTTACCCAGTTTTTCATAGCAAAATTGGATACAAGAGACAATCCACCTGGCAATGGATCTTTTAGTGGCAGGTTTCCCTTTACCAACCTCACCATAAGTGAGGAACAGTTGGAGGGAATCAAACCTGTGACCCTTGGTACGTTCTATGTAGTAACTAAGGGCTCTTTTGGCATCTAAACTGTGCAGTCTCCTCTCACCAGAGGAGGAATGGTCAGTGAAGTACACAGAGAGAGACATATATTGATTAAGGTGGAAGTCTGAAACCACCTTAGGCAAGAACTTTCTGTTAGTCCTGAGGACCACCTTATCTCTATGAAAGGAGATAAAATCAGGCTCCACTGACAATGCTTGTAATTCACTTATACGCCTGGCAGAAGTGATGGCAACCAAAAACACAGTTTTCCAAGTCAAGTACTTAAGCTCTGCTGAAGACAAGGGCTCAAAAGGGGGTTGCATAAGCTGGGCAATGCAAATATTAAGATCCCAGGCAGGGGCAGGGTCCCTGAATGGGGGGTTGGTGTGAAGCAACCCTTGAAAAACTTGAAGAATACAGGATGAGCTGAAAGAGAAGAGGGTTTACCTGCTGATAAGAAAGCAGACACGGCTGCCAGGTGAACTTTTAGGGTAGCTGGTCTCAGCCCCAGAGTATTCAAATGCACCATATAATCCAGGACTGTGGGTAAGTCAGCAGATTCTGGGGAGATATGCTTGTCAGAGCACCATATGGAAAATCTCTTCCATTTGGAATTATAAGTAGCCCTGGTGGAAGGCTTCCTAGAAGCCTTCAAGATATCCAATACACCTTGGGAGAGGTGTAGGTCAGCAAACTCTAACTCTTCAAGAGCCAGGCCTTGAGATTGAGAGATTTGAGGTTCGGGTACCAAACTCTCCCCATAGCACAGGTTAACAGGTTGTGATTCCTGGGAAGACAGAGGGGAAGGTGGACTGCTAAGAACATAAGGAGTGGGTACCAGGGCTGTCTGCCCCAATCTGGAGCAATCAGGATCATCTTGCAGGGTTGAGATCTGATTTTGACTAGCACCTTGAACAGAAGAGGGAAGGGGGAAAAAGCATAGAGAAACTTCCCTTCTCAACTGAGAAGGAAGGCATCCAGAGGGACTGAGCCCAGCACTGGGGGCCTGCAGCAAAAAAGGGGAAGTTGGTGATTGTCTGGGGCTGCAAAAAGATCTATCTGCGGGGTGCTGCATCTGGCAAATACTACCTCCAGTACTAGGGGATCCAGTGACCATTCGTGATGGCCCTGGGAAATCCTGCTGAGAGCATCTGCCAGGACATTGTCCTTGCCTTGGAGGTGAACTGCAATAAGAAAGGTGTTCAGAGAGTAAGCCAGAGACCACAACTTCATTGCTTCGGTGCACAAGGCCATAGACCGAGTGCCCCCTTGCTTGTTGATGTACCACATTGTGGTGGTGTTGTCTGTTCTGACCTGAACAACTTTGTTCTGAACAGATTTGGAAAAAACCTGAAGTGCTAGAAAAACTGCTCTGAGTTCCAACAGATTGATGTGGAGCAGAGATTCCTGAGGGGACCACAATCCCTGGGTAGTGAGGTCGCCCATGTGAGCTCCCCACCCCAAGAGGGATGCATCTGTAGTAAGGATTAAGGAGTGAGACTGAGGGGCGAAGGGGACCCCCTGTCTCAGATTGCTCTGGTCCTGCCACCACTGAAGGGCTTGGATCAGTGTATTGTGGTGGTATTGTCTGTTCTGCTCTGAACTACTTTGTTCTGAACAGACTTGGAAAAAACTTGAAGTGCTAGAAACACTGCTCTGAGTTCTAAGAGATTGATGTGAAGCAGAGATTCTTGAGGTGACCACAACCCTTGGGTGGTCAGATCCCCTAAGTGGGCTCCCCAGCCCAAGAGGGAGGCATCTGTGGTAAGGATTAGAGAATGAGATTGAGTGACAAAGGGAACTCCTTGCCTTAGGTTGTCCTGATCCTGCTACCGTTGCAAAGCCTGGATCAGGGTTCGAGACACTGGGATTAGTTTGGTCAGAGAATCCTTTCTCTGGGACCAGAAGGCTCTTAAGTGGAACTGAATGTCCCTCATCTGGAATCTTGCTCCTTGGACCACTGCTGTAGAGGCAGCCATGTGGCCCAGGAGCTGCAGAAAATGCCTTGCTGGTCGAGACACCTGGAGGGTGAATGAAGAGGCCAGTGTAACAAGGGTTCTTGCCCTGTCCAGGGGAAGGAAGGCTCTTGCCCTTATTGTATCCAGCTCTGCCCCTATGAAGGTGAGGAGCTGCACTGGCTCTAGAACTGACTTTGAAAGATTCAGAAGGAATCCTAGAGAAGTGATCAGTTGCTGAGTTGTTTGTAGGTGTGACTTGACTTGGTCTGGAGACTGACCCACTATGAGCCAGTCATCCAGGTATGGAAAAATGGAGATCTGTTTTCTCCTTAGGAAAGCAACCACTACTGCCAGGCATTTTGTGAACACCCTTGGAGCTGATGTTAGGCCAAAGGGCATTGCTCTGAATTGATAGTGGCCTGATGGCAACTTGAACCTGAGATACTTTCTGTGGGAGCATCTGATGAGAATGTGGAAATAGGCATCCTTGAGGTCCAGGGAAACTAGCCAGTCCCCTGGCCTTAGAGAGGGTAGAATTATTCCCAGAGTCACCATTTTGAACTTTGGCTTTAAAAGGTGCTTGTTTAAATATCTGAGATCCAGGATGGGCCGCCATTCTCCTGTCTTTTTGGGGTTAGGAAGTACCTGGAGTACAATCCTTTTCCCTTGTGTAGGGGTGGAACCCTTTCTATGGCTCTCAGAGCCAAGAGGGAAGAGACCTCTGCCTCTAAGGCAAGGGCCTCTGAAGGATTTGCAGGTGGAAAGGACTTGGTTTTCATCTTGGGAAATTGTTTGAAGCTGAGAAGCAGTCCCTGGCTTACTACTTCCAGGACCCATTTGTCTGATGTTAAAGACATCCAGTCCTGGACAAAGTAAGCCAGCCTGCCCCCTACTGGTAGTGGAGAATCGGCCCGGGCAAACCCATCAGGGTGCCTGTTTGGCAGGGGCTTTAGGCTGAGGGGTGGTAGCAGGCCTGCTTGTACTCCGTCTGCCTCTCCCTCTGAAGAACCCCTCTGGGCAAAGGCGGTGAGGAGGCCTGGGCTTGGTAGAAAGGCCTATGAAAGGCCTGCCCTGCCCCTGAATGCTGCCTTTGAGAGTGGCCTGCCTTTCCTTGGCCTGAGCACTCCTATAGGTGGTCCTGTACTCATCCATTTCTTCATGTAATTCTCTGTCTGCTCCCCAAACAGAGAATTACCAACAGGAAACTCCATGGCCTTAGTCTGGGTATCCTGTGACAGGCTAGTACATCTGAGCCAAGCCATCCTACAAAGGGCCACAGATGTAGCCATGACTCTAGATGAAACATCATTGGAGTCCACTGCAGCACGAAATTGCACCTTGGATGCCTCAATACCATCTGCAGCCAGCTGCTCCAGCTCTTTGTCAAGCTGGCCAGGGACCTGTTTAGCTAGAGCCATCACAGTGTATCATCTAGACTTCTGGTATCTAGCTGTGTAGGCCATATAATTAGCCTGCCTGAGTCCCAAAGATGCTGCCATGTACTGTTTCTTTGCCATGGCATCAATCCTCCTGGAGTCCTTATCTGGGGGGTGTGATCCACACAGAAGCTAACAATAATAAACCTATCTAGTACTCACGGTACCACAGACAGAGACTGAACCGACAGGTTAGATGGAATAAATTCGGTTGAAACCGAGGGTAAAAAACGACACTTTAACCGACTAAATTGAACTGAGCAAGGAGAAATCTCCGGAGCGACTGTTCAATAGTGAGTAAAGAATCTGGCGGTTTGGGTTCAAACAGCAACAGACAGAGTCTCAACTGAGCTCGAGCTCCGCGTTCCATGCCTTGCATGGAAAGTTAACTCTTTCCTCTCCTGGGCAGTTCAAAGGTTGGATATCACTGCAATAGTCAGAATACAGCAAGACTTCATGTTGTTTGAAGGGGTTATTGCAAGTACAAGGTATGATGCTGTGTTATGTCTGGCCTTCAAATGCCTGATGAAGGCCTAACCCAAAAGAGTAGCCACTCTTAGATTACCCTGAACAGGCAAGACTGAAATAAATGCTTTCTGGTCTGCACTAAAAATGCCCACCTAGGCTCAGCCCTGGCACTCAGCCCACCCGCACAGCACAATGCACAATACAGTGTGTCAGGTTTCACCCTCCTGTCCTGAAGGCACTACAGTTTCTCTGCTGATAGCAGTGTGTTTTACCCTTTTTGAATCCACTAGGGAGTGCCCACAAGTTACTGGATGCAGTGAGGACACTACTTACAACCTGGACTGTCATATTGCACTTATAAAATGGATCTAAGATATTAAAAAAAAAAGTACAGAAGAAATTGTTAGTCCTTTGAAATGAATATTTTTTTTCCAGTTGTTTCCTCTGCTGGGCCCAATGCAACATTAAAATTTGCATACCATTTCAAATTCTGTCTCTGGGAGAACCACTTAGGTGCAAAATGATTGCAGCTTTGAATGACATCACTAGTAAACTTCTGTTATAAACTGAGTCAAGGTAGAACAATTCAAAGGTAACTGGTAGAATGTTTGACATTTTTATTTTGTTTTTGTGGAGCAGAGACTTCAGGCTCCCAATTTTGAAAGTGAAATTTCTAGATGGCATAGTAGGACTTTTTAAGGTGTCGGTAGTATTGTAATAGGGTCTCCAGTTTTCTATTTTGTTTATTGTTATATCTTTTTTTATACTGTCCCCTAATTCAGATGACCCACTCTTAGCAGAGCCACCTGATGCTCAGGCACACTCACACATCCCTAAATATATGTTTGAAATTTCAAGCTATGACTGGGCACGCACATCAGTGTTGCGTTGATACACAGGCCCAGAGTCACAGCTTGAAACTTCAAACATCAATTTAATCAGGTTACACTGCTGTTTTTAAATGAGACATACAGTGGATAAAAAAACTCAGCTCAGTGTCTCCTATTTGAAACCATGTTTAGCACATACCGTAAAAAAATGTCTAAACATGGTCCATGCATGAGTTTAGCTAAGCTCCGGCGTCATGTTGATGTGTAAACGCACCGGGCTATTGGGCGGCCATGCTAAGAACAGGTCATCTGAATTAGGGAACAGTATCAAGAAAAGATAAAACAATAAACAAAATAGAAAATCATAGCAGAGCGTATTTTATATAAGGAGTTAGCATTCAATAAAAAGCTGACAGTGTCCCTTTTAAGTATGGCACATTGCCAATCAGAATGCAGCATTTTCCATTCCCATTTTAAAATACTTATCCTCCTCTCATACTTTAATAGTTGTGGGATTTGAAAACAGGATTTCTGACACTTTGTCTTTATTTGCTCTGGCTGCTTGTCTACAGGTGACATTATAGTGTATAGTAAAGCATTGTTCTGTATATAATTCCATCCCTTTCAAAATGCTGTTGTACCAGAGTTCAAAGGGCATGGAAGAAAAAATTACTCACCTTAGTAATGTTGTTTCTTCTAATGGAGTCTTGCTATATTATAGACATTAGCAGTTTGATCCAGCTCTAGAACTGCACCGGAGTGAATGGTTAAAACCATTCCAAAATAGAATTTTGGCACGAGAGCAGCTCTATCTGTGTCATTTCAAACTTGAACTGTCAGATCTTTACGAGCCAAACTCACTAAGGTCTGTGTGGAAGCTGTAACCTACACTAGCCAAATGGCTACCTAAATAATAACAACCATTGATGGTCCCAACACCCAAGACTCAAGTCAGGAGCCCAGAAATACTAACACCATTCTAATAATATGAAAAAGGAACATAAGTATAATAAAACACACACACGCGTACACATACACACCCCCAAAGTTCCAAAGGGGACAAAATGCTAACAGGACATAAGTAGTGCCCACACTAAGTTGCCCGCACCCCACCAAGTAGAGGTTCTGAGAGGGGCAGGTTGGGGGGGGGAGGTCTATAATATAGCAAGACTCCATTAGAAGAAACAACATTACTAAGGTGAGTAATTTTTCTTCAAACAACATGAAGTCTTGCTATATTATAGACATTAGCAGAATACACAGCAGTACCTCCATGGAGGAGGGCAGAACCTATTTAGGAATAGGCTCTGAAGAACAGCTGTGCCAAAACGAGCATCTCTCCTGGCCTGGACATCCAGGGAGTAATGCTTGGTAAAAGTGTGTACCGTTTTCCAAGTAGCAGCCTGGCAAATCTCTAATAAGGGATATCTCTGGCAGCAGCTAGAGACGCAGCTGTATCCGGTAGAATGAGCCCTCAAACCGGGGCTCTGCCCACTTTCTGATAACAAATTGGACAAAGAGACAATCCACCTGGCTATTGATCTCTTAGTGGCAGGTTTGCCTTTCCCAACTTCACCATAGGTAAGGAAAAGTTGGAGGATTCAACCTGTGACCTTGGTACGCTCTATATAATAACTAAGAGCTCTCTTAACATCCAGGTTGTGCAACCTCCTCTCACCGAAGAGGAGTGATCAGTGAAAAATACTGGAAGGGAGATAGATTGATTAAGATGGAAATCTGAAACCACCTTAGGCAAAAACTTCCTATTAGTCCTAAGGACTACCTTATCCCTGTGGAAAGAAATAAAGCCAGTCTCCACTGACAAGGCTTGCAATTCACTTATGCGTCTGGCAGAAGTGATAGCCACTAGAAAAACAGTTTTCCAAGTTAGGTACTTAAGCTCTGCAGAAGACAGAGGTTCAAAAGGGGGTTGCATTAACTGGGCAATGCAAACATTAAGGTCCCAAGCAGGGGCTGGTTCCTGAAAGGGAGGATTAGTATGGAGTAATCCCTTAAAAAACTTGGAAAACACAGGATGAGAGGAAAGAGGGGATGACTTTCCTGCTGACAGAAAAGCAGACACAGCTGCCAAATGAACTCTGAGGGTAGCTGGTCTGAGACCCAAGGAATTAAGATGTACCATGTAATCTAACAAAATGGGCAATTCAGCAGATTCTGGGGAAATATTTTTCCCAGCACACCAAATGGAAAACCTTTTCCATTTAGAACTATAAGTAGCCCTAGAGGAAGGCTTTCTGAAGCCTTTGGATCTCAAGAACACCCTGAGAGGTGTAAATCAGCAAACTCTAACTCCTCAAGAGCCAGGCCTTGAGGTTGAGGATTGAGGTCCGGATACCAAACCCTTCCCTGGGCACAAGTCAACAGATTGTGATTCCTGGGGAGGCACAGGGAAGATGGACTGTCAGAGACAGAAGGAGTGGGTACCAGGGCTGCCTAGCCCAATCCGGGCAATCAGAATCACCCTGCAAGGCTGAGATCTGATTTTGACTAGTACTTTGAATAGGAGAGAAAGGGGGAAGCATAGAGAACTTCCTCCCAATCCAGAAGAAGGGCATCCAGGGAATTGAGCCCAGCACTGGAGGTCTGCAACAGAACAGAGGAAGTTTGTGATTGTCTGGGGCTGCAAAAGATCTATCTGAGGGATGCCCCACCTGGCAAAACTATCCCCAGCACTTGAGGATCCAGGGACCATTCATGATGGCCCTGGGAAATCCTGCTGAGGGCATCCGCTAGGACATTGTCCTTCCCTGGAAGATGAACTGCTATGAGGGAAGTGTTCAGGAATAGGCCAGAGACCACAACTTCATTGCCTCGGTGCACAAGGCCGAAGACCGAGTGCCCGCTTGTTGATGTACCACATTGTTGTGGTGTTGTCTGTTCTGACTTGTATCACCTTTGTCGTGGACAGATGCAGAAAAAGCTTGAAGAGCTAAAAAGACAGCTCTGAGTTCCAGCAAATTGATGTGGAGCAGAGATTCCTGGGGGGACCAAACTCCCTGAGTGGAAAGGTCGCCTATGTGGGCTCCCCAACCCAGAAGGGAAGCATCTGTAGTGAGAGTCAAGTCGTGAGAAGGGGAAATGAAGGGACCCCGCTCTTAAATTGCTCTGATCCTGCCACCACTGGAGAGCTAGGATCAAGGTTAGAGTCACTGGGACCAACTTGGAAAGGGGGTTCTTCTCTGAGACCAAAAGGTTCTCAAAGTGAAACTGAATGTCTCTCATCTGAAATCTTGCTCCTGCACAACAGCTGTGGATGCAGCCATGTGCCCCAGGAGCTGCAGAAAGTGTCTTGCTGGTCGAGAGACCTGCAGAGGATGAAGAGGCCAGAGCCACTAAATTCTTTACCCTTCTGTGGGGAAGAAAGGCTCTGGCTAGCTTTGTGTCCAATTCTGCCCCCATAAAGGTGAGTACCTGGACTGGTTCCAGAACCGACTTTGGTAGGTTTAGCAGAAAACCCAGGGAGGTGAGAAGCTGCTGGGTGACCTGCAGGTGAGATTTACCTGTTCTGGGACTCAGCCTACAATGAGCCAGTCGTCTAGAATGGGAAAAACAGCAATCCTCTGCCTCCTTAAGTAGGCCACTGCCACTGCTAGACACTTTGTGAATACCCTTGGAGCAGAGGTAAGGTCAAGGGCATTGCTCTGAACTGGTAATGACCTGAGGGCAGTCTTGAATCTGAGGTACTTTTGATGGGATCTTCTGATTAGACATGGAAATAGGCATCCTTGAGGTCCAGGGAGGCTAGCCAGTCCCTGGCCTTAGGGAAGGTAAAATCATTGCCAGAGTTACCATTTTGAACTTTGGTTTCAAAGATGCTTGTTCAGATATCTGAGATCTAAAATGGGCCGCCATTCTCCTGTCTTTTTGGGGTAAGGAAGTATCTGAATACAGACCCCTGCCCTGATGCAGGGAGGAACCCTTTCTACTGCTCTGAGAGCTAACAGGGATGAGACCTCTGTTTCAGAGTGAGGGTCTCTGAAGCACTTCGTAGAAAAGTCTGCTTCTCAACTTGGGAAACTTTTTGAAGCTGAGAACCAGACCCTGGCTTACTACTTCCAGAACCCACTTGTCTGAGGTTAAAGAAGCCCAATTCTTACTGAAGTAAACCAGCCTGCCCCCCACTGGTACAGGAGAGTCGGCCCTGGGCACCCCATCAGGGTGCCTGTTTCACAGGAGCTTTAGGCTGGGGGGTGGGAGCAGGTCTGACCACCCCTTGTCTGCCCCTACCTCTGAAGAAGCCCCTCTGAGCATAGGCAGAGGAGGCCTGAGTCTGGTAGAAAGGCCTGTGAAAAGGCCTACCCCTACCCCTGGAGGCATGCCTTTGAGGAGTGGCTTGCCGCTCCTTAGCCTGGGCACTCTTGTAAGTAGTCCTATATTCATCCATCTTCTTCATGTAATTCTCTGTCTGCTCTCCAACAGAGAATTTCCCTACACAGGAAAATCCATATCCTTAGTCTGGGTATCCTGTGACAAACTAGTACACCTGAGCCAGGCCAACCTACGAAAAGCTACAGATGTGGCCATGACCCTAGAGGAAACATCATTAACATCCACAGCAGCATGAAACTGAACCTTAGAGCTTCAATGCCATCAGCAGCCACCTGTTCTAGTTCACTAGCCAGCTGGCCATGGGCCTGCTTGGCCAATTGCATAACAGTATCCCAACTAGATTTCTGATACCTAGCTACATAAGCCATATAATTTGCTTGCCTGAGTCCCAGAGGCTGCCATATACTGTTTTTGCCATGGCATCAATCTTCCTGGAATCCTTGTCAGGAGGATGTGAAGCCAAGGGAATATTAGCTTTATCACAGGCAGCAGCCTGAACTACCCCAACATGACTGCATTGCTGAGAAAGGAATTCTGTATCAGGGCCTGACAATGTATAACTTCTGTCCATCTTTTTATCTACAGGAGGCACAGAATTAGGAGCTTTTAAAATTTTAATTGTTTCCTAAAAGACTTATGTGAAGGAATAGACAATCTCCTAGACTCTGGAATATCCATCATTTCTACAAAATCAGGCTCCTCTTGCTCATCCACAGCCTCTTCTAAAGGAAGCTGGAGGGTTTCAGCAACTTTTTTATAAAACATAAAATGAGATGGGGACTCAGACAGCATAGGGGGAGATTCTAAAGGTCTGTCTGGGGAGATGTCCGGTTCAATGGGCACCCAGATCTTCCCAGCCACATTCATACTGTTCATAATCCTCCTCCCCCTCCTCTGGTTCATAAAATTCCTCAATATCATAATCCTGAACCACTGGGACCGGACGAACCGACCTTTTACCAGATAGTGGTGGTTTGGATGGACCCTGAGACAGTGACTGGACAATTTGTATGGCTTTTGCTATCTCTGCAGCAGTTGGAGAAGGAATTTTGGACTCCAGACCTGCTGATTTTCTTGTTTTCTTTACTGGAATTGGTTCCTCAGAACCAGCTTTTCTTTGCCGAGGAAGTCTGGCCCTGGTCAGAGGGCACTCCCTCTGGTTCGGTTGGCACCGAACCGGGCTGGCCATCCGGGTCAGCGGACTTTTTGGCCTCTCGTTCCCTGAGCCTGCCCAATCTTTTCCAGGGTGGCTGCAGGAAATTCTTACATACCTGGCAGTCTGACTGAGGTGGTCAAACCCAGACAATAAACACATGTGGTGTGTGGGTCAGCCTTGGCAAAGACTTCCCACAAACATCACAGTGTTGAAACCCAGTGGGCCGGTTTTCTTTGGGTTTTCTCAGACATAATGCCAGCCTAACCAAAAACTTGCCCTTTTAGCAGTGCCAGGCAAGACACCCTGTTGGTTCTAACTGTCGGGTATTGGAAAAAAGCGTAATAAATCCGTTTTTTAGAACCGATAAGAACCGGAACCGCACTCTAAAATAGTAACTTTAGTTTTAAATGACTTTAAACCCACTGATCGGTTCAAAACCGAACCGATAACCACAAGTTCCACACAGACAAAACCTTCATTTACTTACAGTTACCACAGATGAAGCTTGACCGAACGGTTTTGCGGTTAAAATAAAACTATTCTCGTTAAATCCAACTGAGAAAACACTTTTAAACCGAGAAATGAACTGAGCAGAAGGAGAAATCTCCGGAGCGACTGTTCACTGAGGCAGAGTAAAGAATCTGACAGTTCAAGTTTGAAATGACACAGATAGAGCTGCTCTCGTGCCAAAATTCTATTTTGGAATGGTTTTAACCATTTCACTCCGGGGCAGTTTTAGAGCTGGATCAAACTGCTAATGTCTATAATATAGCAAGACTTCATGTTGTTTGAATGTGATTGTACCCTTCTGTGGTACAACAGCATTCTGAAACCTCTAGAGACTGCACAAGTCAGTTTCATTTTGAAAGCAAAAAAACACTGCACAGGCTTTTCACATAATACTATACATTATACAAAATACAGGATGAGCAGCTTTGTGTACAAGCAGTGTGTTCTGCCACCTCGGGGGTTCTGATTCCTATGGACCTCTCAAACTTCGCTCTCGAGGTCAGAGGGAATCAGAACCCCTCTGTGGCAGAACACACTGGTTGTGCATAGTTGCCCATGCAGTATTCTCTATATTATTCTCTTGGGTGCCAGTTAGTTGGTTTCTTTAGAAATTTATAATAATATCATAAGAAATGATCAGGCCACTTTGGAGACTAGCAGCCAGTGCAGATAAAGCCCAAGTGACAGAGAATCCTATTTCCATTGACATTTCATAAGTAATAAATTATAAGGGGAAAGTAAATATTTGCAACATCTGCATTAGAAGTTGGATTCTGTCAGATGATTACTGTGTGCTTTTAAAGTTTTCCCTGTGCATTGCAGCTGTTTAAGGCATACAAAAAAGAAATTATTTAATTAATTTCTTACCTTTTCAAGGAATGCAAATGATGTTGAAGGGGCAAATCTTGCCTCTGTTGTACACAGATATGTGATACCTTGAAGATGCATGGTATGGTAAATATAGCTGTCAGAGAGGAAATCGGATTAATATATTAAAGCTGATATTAGTCTGAAGAATTCAACAAATGCATGTACTAATGAAAGCATCATACTCTAAAAGCAGAATGCACTCTTCAAGTGGAAATGTGTTTGACTTCATCTATAAACCTGTAGTTACTGTGAAATATGGTTTTGTAAACACGTAGTACATATTGCATTGCATTTTTGGCCTTATAGTAAATTCTTAGCTCATCTCAGATTTGACATGCTGCACATGATAAACAGGGGATATGTCATGGATGCTGTCAGAATACTGTTACATGAGTGGCAGAATGTTGCGGAGTCATGAGTGTGATCATGAAGTTCTGAAATCAGTGAGTGTGGATAACTGCTGTAGTCTCACAGTATGCCATGGGAGTGTGTTTCTCCCCCAATTTTTTCTTTTCCAGTATTTCTTTGCCTTTTAGAAAGGAATTATACTTTGTTTCCACTCAGTTTCTAATGCGCTCAGCATAAGACAGCATCTGTGCAGCTTGCACTTTCACTGCATTCGAAAGCGTAGTGCTAACAGCAAATGTCGAATGCAACACTCAAAATGAGAATAAATATGGAATGGTGAGAATACAGAGAATACTAAGCACAATTCTGCCACAGAGGGGTTCTTATTTATGTTTGTATGTGTTTATTTATGTATGTATGTGTATAGATATATATATATATATATGAGGCAAAAAACTCAGTTTAATGCATTAGTTAGGGTTGTTCCACAGCGACAAAAGTGAGGAAATTCAGTGTTAGGGTTGAAAACCCCCCTTGGACCCCCTGCCCATCCCCCCAACTGGCATTGGGGTGTGCACTGGGGTCATCAGCCCTAACTCTCACCCTATCACATGTGTAAAGCAGCAGAAGTATAGGAGAATGGGGTGAGAGTTGGGACCAAGACCCAATGCACCAAGCCGGTGAAGGTGGTATAAGTAGAGTTTCAACAACACATTCACACTTTTGCTGTCGAACAGCATGTCACGATAAATGGAATTTGCCTCCATTCTTTTTGAGAATGATAACGAGAAATAGTGAATGTAATGCAGCGGTGGGCCCCGCGCTCCCGCCATGTGATGTCTTGAGGCATAGTAACAGGAACAGCAACACAAACAGAAGTGCTAACAGTGGCGCACATGGTAATGCAAGCGCAAATGAGAACAGAAAGGGTAACGCATACGGTGGTGAAGATGGGAACGGTCTGCCACGTAATGTGTTGTCACATAGTAACATGGTTGCCTGCAAACGGAAATGTCAATGGGCATGGTGACGCAAAGTGAAACAGAAAGAGAAACAGTACTGTAGACACAAATGGCAAAAAATAACAGAAACGCAAGCGCAAATAAAAACGCAAAGGATAACGCACATGGTGGCATAGACGTCAATGGTAAGCGAAACGGGTACGGAACCACAAGCGGAAAGGGCAATGGTAACAGTAATGTAAGTGCACAGGCTGGTTTTCCCCAAAACCTGCATAGAGAAAGACAGTGAGTACAAAGAAT
Source organism: Neoceratodus forsteri (assembly GCA_016271365.2). NCBI lineage: Eukaryota > Metazoa > Chordata > Ceratodontiformes > Ceratodontidae > Neoceratodus > Neoceratodus forsteri. The sequence continues at coordinate 666,641,645 of CM057453.1, forward strand.
GTATGCATAATAATGAGAATTGGAGCAGAAAATGAGGACTTGGAATACTAAATAAGTTATATCTCAGGAACCGTACGACGTAGAAAAAAAATTTAAAAGTCATATGATTTATGACTGTCCTGGCTAGTTTTGTACTTAGCCCCAACTAGGGGGCTAAGAATTTTTCCAATGAAAAGTCCGTATCTCGCACCGTTTCCGAGATACGGGCCCTGAAAGGCGCGGTGAATGCCGTAATGTTATCCTATGGGAAAAAAAGAGAAGTTCGGAGCACCATAACTTTGCCTCCCTGTAATATTTTTTCACTAAACCACTGAAAGGCACATCTGTGGGCTGTTGGCTGTCATCCCTCCAAATTTCAGGAAAAAAGACCAAACCGTTATTTTGCAGCAGGGTGCCAAAGGATTCCTGTAATACGTCGGGTGCCGTAATGTTATCCTATGGGAAAACCGTCAACTTTGAGTACCGTAACTTTGCCACCGTAATATTTTTCAACACAACACTGAAGGCACATCTGTGAGATGTCAGCTGCATTCCTCCAAATTTCTACCAAAACTCCCAACCGCTCTTTTGCAGTGCAGTGCCAAAGAATTGCTGTCATTTTCCCACAGACTAGAAAACTACTGTCACAATTTAAAGAAGCTTCAAAAATTGCTACACTTTAGTGAGCATGAAAGTACTTTGCAAAGTACTTTTTCCAGAAATTTGAAAAACATATTTCTGGGATGTTTTATTCCAAAATAAAGACATGGCTAGCATCCTCAGGGTCCAACTAGGTGAATACAAAAAGAATTAGGTAGCTAGAGGGTCCCAAATTTAAATGCCAAGCATTTTTCTGATCACTAACTGAAAACAAAATGGCGAATTTGTGAAAGTAACAGGGCCATTTGAGAAAGTAAAAATGCATTTGCGACACTCAAACTTTTTGTTAACTTTTCCCATTGACTTATAATGGGAAATTTTTTTTTGAATAACTTTTGAACCGTTTAATATTTTTTCACCAAATCTGTGAAAGGCACATCAGGGACCCTGGCTGCACATTCCCTGAAGATTTTGGGCCAGTTGCGCAAACTGTGCGACCTGTACACTCGACCGTATAATTCCAGAAAAAGCGTAAATGTGCACGCAGATCACGCTTAATAACTCCGCAGCCGTATATCCAACCAGTAAAAACCTTGGCAGATCCCAAGGCCTATGGTTCTTGATCGTGTATTCCAAATTTCAGGCAAATACGCAAACGGTTGCAAAGTTATTAAGGTGCAAAATTTTGGGGTTTAACATAGAAATGGCTCCTCAACCCTAATCATGGTAGCACTACGTGCTAGCATAATATATATATATATATATATATATATATATATATATATATATATATATATATATATATATATATATATATATATATATATTTGATAACTTGGGTAGGTACACTGATCCCAGGGACTCATTTCAGGAATGACCCAGGCCATATAGATGGCACATACAATACATGGAATGCAATACATGAGATACAGCATACAGTACAGGAAAATACATTACATGAGATTCAGCATACAATACACAAGTAACACAATTACAGAATTGGAAGCAGTACTCATGGTCAAACAGTTCCATCAAATGAGTCAGTACAAAAGGAACAATATATAAGCAGAAGTGAGAAGAAAAAATTACTCACCTTAGTAATGTTGTTTCTTCTAATGGAGTCTTGCTATATTATGACTATTGCAGTTTGTCCCAGCCTTAGAACTGCTCCGGAGGTGAAAGAGTTAACTTCCATGCAGAGCATGGAGCTTAGAGTGTGAGCTCCTTTCAGAAGCTCTGTTAGGCTGGTTTCAAACCAAAACCGTCAGATCTTTACGAGCAAAAACTCACTAAGGTTCTGTGTGGAAGTTGTAACCTACACTAGCCAACTGGCCACTAATATATTAACACATTTTTCCTGGTCCCAACACAAAGACTCAAGTCAGAGGACAAGAAAAATAAGATAAAATAACTAAATAAACACAACACCCAAACATGAAAGAGGGCATCAATAAATGCCAACAGAGGACTACCCACCCCATACCCAAAGTAGGAGTTCTGAGAGGGGCAGGCTAGGTGGGGAGGTCATAATATAGCAAGACTCCATTAGAAGAAACAACATTACTAAGGTGAGTAATTTTTTCTTCAAACAACATGAAGTCTTGCTATATTATAGACATTAGCAGAATACACAGCAGTACCTCCATGGAGAAGGGGGCAGAACCTACTTATGGAATAGGCTCTGAAGAACAGCTGTGCCAAACCGAGCATCTCTCCTGGCCTGGACATCCAGGGAGTAATGCTTGGTAAAAGTGTGTACCGTTTTCCAAGTAGCTGCCTGACATATCTCCAAGATAGGGATGTCTCTAGCAGCAGCTAGAGATGCAGCGGTACCTCTGGTAGAGTGAACCTTCAGGCCTGAGGGGGGAACCTTACCCAGCTTTTGATAGCAAAATTGGATACAAGAAACAATCCACCTGGCAATGGATCTCTTAGTGGCAGGTCTCCTTTCCCAACCTCACCATAAGTGAGAAACAGTTGAGGAGTCAAACCTTGACCCTTGGTACGCTCTATGTAGTAACTTGGGCCCTCAACATCTAGCTGTGCAGCCTCCTCTCACCAGAGGAGGAATGGTCAGTGAAGAACACTGGAAGTGAAATAGATTGGTTAAGGTGGAAATCTGAAACCACCTTAGGCAAAACTTCCTGTTAGTCCTGAGGACTACTTTATCCCGTGAAAGGAAATAAAGTCAGTTTCTACTGATAAAGCCTGTAACTCACTTATATGCCTGGCAGAAGTGATGGCTACCAGAAATACAGTTTCCAAGTCAAATACTTAAGCTCTGCCGAAGACAGAGGCTCAAAGGGGGGTTGCATTAGCTGAGCAATGCATACATTAAGATCCCAAGCCGGGGCAGGATCCCTGAATGGAGGATTGGTGTGAAGCAATCCTTTAAAAAACTTGGAAAATACAAGATGAGCAGAAAGAGAAGAGGGCTTCCCTGCTGAAATGAAGGCAGAGACAGCAGCCAAGTGCACCTTCAGGGTGGCTGGTCTCAGTCCCAAAGAATTAAGATGGACCATGTAGTCCAATACAGTGGGTAGATCAGCAGATTCTGGGGAAACATGCTTCCCAGAACACCATATGGAAAACCTTTTCCACTTGGAGTTATAGGTAGCCCTGGTGGAAGGCTTCCTAGCAGCCTTCAGGATTTTGAGAACACTTTGAGAAAGTTGCAAATCAGCAACTTCTAACTGCTCAAGAGCCAAGCCTTGAGGTTGAGGGATTTGAGATTCAGATACCAAACTCTCCTGAGCACAGGTCAACAGATTGTGGTTCCTGGGAGACACAGGGAAGATGGACTGCTAAGGACAGAAGGAGTGGGTACCAGGGCTGCCTGGCCCAGTCTGGAGCAATCAGGATCATCTTGCAGGGCTGAGACCTGATTTTGACTAGTACTTTGAACAGGGAGAGGAAGGGGGAAAGGCATAAAGAAACTTCCCTTCCCAATCGAGGAGAAAGGCATCCAGGGGAACTGAGCCCAACACTGGGGGCCTGCAACAAAACAGTGGAAGTTGATGATTGTCTGGGGCTGCGAAAAGATCTATCTGAGGAGTGCCCCATCTGGCAAACACTATCCCCAGTACTAGGGGATCCAGTGACCATTCGTGATGGCCCTGGGAAATCCTGCTGAGAGCATCTGTCAGGACATTGTCCTTGCCTGGGAGGCGAACTGCTATGAGGGAAGTGTTCAGGGAGTAAGCCAGAGACCACAACTTCATCGCCTCGGTGCACAAGGCCAAAGACCGAGTGCCCCCTTGTTTGTTGATGTACCACATTGTAGTGGTGTTGTCTGTTCTGACCTGTACCACCTTATTCTGAACAGATGCAGAGAAAACCTGAAGTGCTAGAAAAACAGCTCTGAGTTCCAACAGATTGATGTGGAGCAGAGATTCCTGAGGGGACCATAATCCCTGGGTGGAGAGGTCGACCATGTGAGCTCCCCATCTCAAGAGGGATGCATCTGTAGTAAGGTCAAGAATGGGACAGAGGATGAAAGGCACCCCTGTCTCAGATTGCTCTGATCCTGCCACCACTGAAGGGCCTGGATCAGAGTTCAGTCACTGGGATTAACTTGGATAGAGGATCTCTTTTGAGACCAGAAAGCTCTCAAATGGAATTGAATGTCCCTCATCTGAAATCTTGCTCCTTGCACCACAGCTGTGGAGGCAGCCATGTGCCCTAGGAGCTGCAGGAAATACCTTGCTGGTCGAGAGACCTGCAGAGTGAAAGGGCGGCCAGGGCCACTAAGGTCCTTACCCTTTCCAAGGAAGGAAGGCTCTGGCCTGCTTTGTGTCCAGTTCTGCGCCTATAAAGGTGAGTACCTGGACAGGTTGCAAAACTGACTTTGGAAGATTGAGAAGAAATCCCAGAGAGGTAAGCAGCTGCTGGGTAACTGAGGTGTGGTTTGACCTGGTCTGAGACTGACCCACAATGAGCCAGTCATCCAGGTAGGGAAAATGGCAATCTTTTTCCTTCTTAGGTGAGCTGACTGCTACTGCCAGACATTTTGTGAACACCCTTGGGGCAGAAGTGAGGCCGAAGGGCATTGCTCTGAACTGATAATGGCCTGAGGGCAGTTCAAATCTGAGGTACTTTCGATGGGAGCTTCTGATAAGAACATGGAAGTAGGCATCTTTGAGGTCCAGGGAGGCTAGCCAGTCCCCTGGCCTTAGGGAGGGTAAAATCATTCCCAGTGTCACCATTTTGAACTTTGGTTTTAAAAGGTTCTTGTTTAGATATCTTAGATCCAGGATAGGTCGCCACTCTCCTGTCTTTTTTGGGGTAAGGAAGTACCTGGAGTACAGACCCTTGCCCTGGTGAAGGGGAGAAACCTTTTCTACAGCTCTGAGAGCCAAGAGGGTTGAGACTTCTGTTTCCAAAGCAAGAGTCTCTAAAGGGTTTGTAGGTGGAAAAGATCTGGCTCTCATCTTTGGAAATTTCTTGAAGCTGAGAACCAGACCCTGGCTCACTACTTCCAGGACCCACCTGTCTGAAGTTAAAGACTGCCAGTCCTGGACGAAGTGAGCCAACCTGCCCCCTAGAGATAGTGGAGAGCCGACCCTGGGCATCCCATCAGGGTGCCTGTTTGGCAGGGGCTTTAGGCTGAGGGGTGGGAGCAGGCCTGCTTGAACCCCATCTGCCTCTCCCTCTGAAGAACCCCCTCTGTACATAGGATGAAGAGGCGGAGGCCTGGGTCTGGTAAAAGGCCTGTGAAAGGCCTACCCTACCCCTGGGGCTGCCTCTGAGGAGTGGCTTGCCGTTCCTTGGCTTGTGCACTCCTGTAAGTGGTTCTATATTCATCCATTTCTTCATATAGTTCTCTGTCTGCTCCCCAAACAGAGAATTTCCCACCACAGGAAAATCCATAGCCTTAGGGTATCCTGTGACAAAGTAGTACACCTGAGCCAGGCCAATCCAAAAGCCACAGATGTAGCCATGACTCTAGAGGATACATCGTTAGAATCCACTGCAGCATGGAATTGCACCTTAGATGCCTCAATACCATCAAGAGCCACCTGCTCCAGCTCCTTTGCGAGCTGGCCAGGGACCTGTTTGGCTAAGGCCATGACAGTATCCCATCTAGATTTCTGGTATCTTGCAACATAAGCCACATAGTTAGCTTTTCTGAGTCCCAAGGATGCTGCCATGTATTGTTTTTTGGCCATGGCATCAATCTTCCTGGAATCCTTGTCAGGAGGATGTGAAGCCAGTGGAATATTAGCTTTATCACAGGCTGCAGCCTGAACTACTAACATAACTGCATTGCTGTGAAAGAAAATCTGTATCAGGACCTGACAAGTGTACCTCCTGTCCATCTTTTTATCTACAGGAGGCACAGAATTAGGAGCTTTTAAAATTTTTATTGTTTGTTTTCTAAAATATTTATGTAAAGGGATGGACAAACTCCTGGACTCTGGGATATCCATCATCTCCACATAATCAGGCTCCTCTTGCTCATCCAAAGCCTCCTCTAAGGGAAGCTGGAGGGTCTCAGCAACTTTTATATAAAACAAAAAATGAGAAGGGGACTCAGAAAGCCTAGGGGGAGACTCACCTGAAAGTCTGTCTGGGGAGATGTCCGGTTCAATGCGCACATCCAGACTTTCAAAGTCACATTCACACTGATCATAATCCTCATCCCCCTCCTCTGGTTCATAGAACTCTTCTATATCATAATCCTGAACCACTGGAACCGACCGAACTGACCTTTTGCCAGACAGTGGCGGTTCGAAGGGAACCGGGGACAGGGACTGGACAATCTGTATTGCCCTGGCTATCTCTGCAGCAGTTGGAGAAGGAATTTTGGACTCCAAACCTGCTGATTTTTTAGATTTCTTTGCTGGAACTGGCTCCTCAGAACCAGCTTTTCGTTTGCCTGAGGAAGTCTCGCCCTGGTCAGAGGGCACTCCCTCCGGTTTGGTTGGCACTGAACCGGGCTGGCCATCCGGGTCAGCGGACTTTTTGGCCTCTCGTTCCCTGAGCCTGCCCACTCTCTTGTTCAGGGTGGCTGCATGGAAATTTTTACTAATCTGGTAGTCTGAATTGAGGTGGTCAAACCCCAGACAATAGACACATGTAGTGTGTGGGTCAGCCTTTGCAAAGGCTTCCCCACAGACACTACAGTGTTGAAACCCAGTGGGCCCGGTTTTTCTTTTGGGTTTCTCAGACATGATGCCAGCCTAACCAACCAACTTGCCCTTTTAATGGCAGTGCCAGGCAAGACACCCTTATCGGTTCCAACCGTGTCACGGGTTGTGGAAAAAAACCGTAATCAAATCCGTTTTTAGAACCGATAAGGCAAGAACGCACTCTAAGAAGCCTTAAAAGGCTTTAAACTTATATTTTAATACAATTCGATCGGTTCAACAGAACGATACACTACAACTTCCACACAGAAAAACCCTATCTATTACTTACGATTACCATAGACAGAGCCTGAACTGATCGGTTTTGCGGTTAAAATAATTAAATCGCGGTTAAATTAAACCGAGAAATAGCACTTTAAACCGAAGAAATGAACCGAGCAACAGGAGGAATCTCCGGAGTAACTGTTCAGTGAGGCGGAGTAAAGAATCTGACGGTTTCGGTTTGAAACCAGCCTAACAGAGCTTCTGAACTGAGCTTGCGCTCTAAGCTCCATGCTCTGCATGGAAGTTAACTCTTTCACCTCCGGAGCAGTTCTAAGGCTGGGACAAACTGCAATAGTCATAATATAGCAAGACTTCATGTTGTTTGAAACACAGTCCACCCATACAAATGAGAAATTAAAATCTACTATGCGGCAAGCAGATTGTCACCCTCGGTCAGGTAGGATGAGAAGGCTGACTACATGAAATACAGCCCTAACCTTAAATCGGGAAGTGTACTTGCAAGCCGAGGCAGACAGAAGGATATTTTTAAAGTGCAGTTTGAACAGGTGGGGTGTACCTAGTGACTGGAGCATGGCTGGTAGGCCATTCCAGAGCTGGGGGGCAGTGATGGAGAAGGCTCTCTGACCTGTCTCAGTAGCAGTCCAGGGATAATCAAGGACACATTGAGAGGAGGACCTTAGTTTGCATGTGCCATGCTTACTGCTCTAGTTAGAGAGGAACAAACACCATCACAAAGGTACTGGTCAAGAAGGGTACCTATGAGGAAATCCCGATGAGCCTGAGGGGAGAACCAACCAAGCATCGAATAGAGGGAGCAGTGCTGAGTGTTAAACAGGGCTTGAGTGACAAACCTACAAATGCTGTTGAAGGCTGTATTAAGACATGTGAGGTACTGAGTCGAGGTTTGGGAGATGATGGGAGAGCAGTAATCCTGGGGGGTAGGGGTATGCTTTGACCAATGGCCAGTTGCACCTCAGGGATCATGAGGTACTTTAGGCTGTAGCAGACACCCAGCTGCTGGTTCACCCATTTGACAATTTGCTCAATATGATCCTTGAAGGTGAGGGAGGGGTTAAGGGTAACTCCCAGGTATTTAATGGTAGCAACTTGTTCGAGAGGAGATCCATCAGGGGCCAGGATGCAGAGGATGTTATTTTACCCTGCAGATCATTTGACAAGTCTAGGATTGAACCCAAATAGCATGGTCTTGGTTTTTTTAGCATTAACAAGTAGTCTGTTATATGCATACCATGTATGGATGGTTTCAAAATCCTTGGAGAAGGAGATGGATAAGTTCAGTATGTTCTTGTCACTCCTGAACATGATGAGATCATCCACATGCATAATCTTGCAGCAGTCTGAAATATCATCTTGTAGGTGGTTGACAAAGAGGGAGAAAAGGATGGGTCCCAGTATGGACCCTTGTGGGACCCCACTATACACCCCTATGGGGCTGGATGTGATCCTCCAGTACAGACCCTTTGGGATCTCTGGAGAGGTATTTCCTGAACAAAGCCATAGTTCCCACTGAAAAGCCATGGGAACTGAGTTTATGAAGATGGCCCCAGTGAACTTGCCTTTGTCTGCTTTCCTTAGAAAGTAGTCCCTGAAACAGGCCATAGTAGTATTTGTGCTGTGGCCCTTTCTGAATCCATGCTAGTCAGGAGATTATTTATTTATTTTATTTATTTGGAAAATGTTTCACCAGGAAAGACAACATGAGCTGTAAACAGCTAGTTTCCAGAAGTGTCCTGGGTGGGGGCGGGGTACAAGAATTGGGAGAACAGGCAAGCACATAGCAATAACAGAGCAGTACAAGTACAGTTACTAAAACAAAACCATTACAGAGCAGAAATAACCCAGACCAACTGGCCATGGTAAAACAAAACATATTCGGATATAGCATACATTGCAACAACCCAAGAGCAGGTGATCCAGTAGGTTAAAGGTTAGAGGATGGATAACACATTTGAAGTGCTAGAAGTAGTAGGCTGAGCACATGATTCAAAGTGCTATTTTATACCCAAGGGAGGGCAGTTATAAGACAAGTGGGGAAGTGGACAGGCAAGGGGTAGAGGGTGGGGGATGGAAGAGAGAGAGAGGGAGAGGGAGAGCCAAGATCTAACCCCTTCAGGATGTTGCAAACCCTGCAAGGGGGACAGGACCAGGCAGAAAGGGAGGGGAGAGAAAGGGAGCAGGGAGGTAGAAAAAAAGAGGTGTGGAGGAACAGGAGGGGAAGGGAGGAGAGGAGAGGGATAGGGAAGTAGGGAGGTGGGTGGGTGATGGATTTGAAAGTGGGGGGATGGGAGAGGAGGAAGAGAGAGACAATATATACCTCTTCAGAATGCAGAGAACACTGCAAGGGGGTCAAGAGTAGAAAGTGGAGGGAAAGAAAAGGGATAGAAGAGTGGGAGCCAGGATCTATACCCCTTCAGGATGACAGAAAACCCTGAAAGAAGTACAGGATCAGGCAGTAAAGGAGGGAAGAGAAGGGGGGCAGAGAGGAGGAGTGGAATGAGGCAGGTGACTGGAGGGGAGGAGAGGGATAAGGAATAGGGAGGCTGGGGAAAATAAGGATAAACTAGGAATGGAAAAAGGGAGAGCATCAGTGGGGGGAAGAGAGGGGTAGTGGGGAGTCAGAACAGCAGTAGAGTGTCAGAATAGCACAGTAGGTTGTGAATGGTAGTAGAGAGTCAAAATGGCACAGTAGGTTGTGGTAGGGGGTGGGACAAGGGGGTAGCATGTGAGGAAGTAATCAGAGGAAGGGTTCAGTTAGATGATAGGAGGCAAGTCAGCAATAGAGGAGTAGGGGATAGTACGCAAGGGTGGGGAGGGTTGCGAAGGGGGGCTAGTAACAAGTACAGTTAGGAGAAAAAAATCACTCACCATAGTAATGTTGTTTCTTCTAATGGAGTCTTGCTGTATTCTGACTATATACAGTTAGCCCCAGCACTTGAACTGCTACGGAGAGGAAAGAGTTAACTCTGTGCAGAAGCATATAATGTTGAGCTCGAGCTCGGTTTTCAAACCTCTGTCTCTGGTACTCTGAAGTGTAACTGTCAGATTCTTACGAGCACTAAACTAACTAAATTAACAGGTAGAAACTGTTTTTTAAAACTTTTAAGCCAAATGGCAATAACAGATTTTTAGGGTCAAAAGACTCAAGTCGAGAACCCCAAAAAGAAAAAGATAAAGTAGATAGTGAAACAAGCAAAAACATTCATAATAAAACCCTTAATAAGATAAAGGGCATGTCAAGTACACCTCTGGGGTGCAGCACTGTGCCTGCCCACCCACATCCCAAAACTACTAGATTCCAGGAGGGGAGGCAGGGAAGGAGGTCAGAATACAGCAAGACTTCATTAGAAGAAACAACATTACTATGGTGAGTAATTTGTTTTTCAAACAACATGAAGTCTTGCTGTATTCTGACTATATGCAGACTACCAAGCAGTGCCCCCTAGGAGGAGGGAGTCACAGAACCTATTTTGTGAACAGGTTCTGCAGCACAGCTGTGCCAAACCTAGCATCACTTCTAGACTTAATGTCCAGAGAGTAATGCTTGGTAAATGTGTGAACAGTTTTCCAGGTGGCTGCTTTACAGATTTCCACTAAAAGTATATCTCTAGCTGCTGCGACCGAAGTAGCTGTACCACTGGTAGAATGAGCCCTCAGGCTTGAGGGGGGTTCCTTCCCAAGCTTTGAATAGCAGAACTGGATACAGGAGACAATCCACCTGGCAATAGTTTTCTTGGTGGCTGGTTTGCCCTTTCCCACTTCTCCATAGGTGAGAAACAGCTGAGAACAGCCATTCCTATGGGCCTTAGTATGCTCCATATAATAACTAAGAGCCCTCTTCACATCAAGACTGTGCAGTCTTCTCTCCCCAGAAGAAGAGTGGTCAGTGAAAAATACAGGCAATGACATAGACTGATTCAGATGAAAGTCTGATACTACCTTGGGAAGAAACTTTCTATTGGTTCGAAGGACCACCTAACCCCTGTGAAATGAAATGAAATCAGGTTCCACTGATAAAGCCTGTAATTCACTGATTCTCCTGGCAGAGGTAATGGCTACCAGGAATACAGTTTTCCAAGTCAAGTATTTCAGCTCTGTTGAAGATAAAGGCTCAAAAGGGGGCTGCATAAGCTGTGCTATACAGATATTCAGATCCCAAGAAAGGGTAGGCTCCCGAAAGGGAGGATTAACATGTACTAAACTTTTGAAAAACTTCTTGAAGACTGGATGAGAGGCTAGGGAAGTGCCCTTACCAGCAGAGAGAAAGGCAGACACAGCTGCCAAATGTACATTGAGAGTAGTAGGCCGGAGGCCTAAACTATTAAGATGCACCAGATAGTCAAGTACAGTGGCAATATCAGCCAATTCTGGCTGAACATATTTCTGAGAACACCAAAACCCAAATATTTTCCTTTGGAGTTGTAGGTCTTTCTGGTAGCAGGTTTTCTGCTAACTTTTAAAATGTCCAAGACCGACTGGGAAAGGTGTAGGCTTGCATATTCTAGCTCTTCAAGAGCCAGGTCTTGAGCCTGAGAGTCTGAAGATTGGAGTAAAGGATCCTCCCCTGAGAGAATGTAAGAAGATTGAACTGTCTGGGAAGACACAGAGGCATTGTTACTGACAGTGACAATAGCAGAGGATACCAAGGCTGTCTGGCCCAGTCTGGAGCCACTAGAATCACCCTGCTAGGCTGAGACCTGATTTTGATCAGGACCCTGAATATCAGAGGAAAAGGAGGAAATGCATACAGGAACCTGCTTGTCCAATCGAGCACTAGAGCATCCTGAAGGACAAAGCCTAGGAGAGGAGGCCTGCAACAAAAGAGAGGAAGTTGATGATTGTCCAGGGCTGTGAAGAGATTTATCTTTGGAGTACCCCACCTCTTGAAAATGACCTGAAGAATCAGAGGATTCAGGGTCCATTCGTGATGACCCTGAGAAATTCTGCTGAGCAACTGCTAACATGTTGTCCTTCCCTGGAAGGTGCACAGCCATCAGAGAAGCCTGCAGGGAATAAGCCAGAGACCATATCTTCATGGCCTCTGTGCACAAGGCCAAGGACTGAGTGCCTCCCTGCTTGTTGATGTACCACATGGTTGTGGTAATGTCTGTCCTGATCTGCACTACTTTCCCCTGAACAGCAGTTGAGAATGTCTGAAGTGCTAGAAAGACAGCTCTCAATTCCAGAAGATTTATGTGTAGAAGGGACTCCTGGTGAGACCAAGTTCCCTGAGCTCTAAGCTGATCTAAGTGAGCCCCCACCCAACCTAGAAGAGAAGCATCTGTGGTGAGAATCAGTGAAGAAGCCTGCCTGACAAATGGGATGCCTTGTCAAAGATTTTCCTCATCCAGCCACCACTGGAGGGCCTGAACTAGAGTTTGGGACACTGGAACCAATTTGGAGAGAGGGTCTTTTTTCTGAGACCAATAGGATCTGAGATGAAATTGAATATCTCTCATCTGAAACCTTGCTCCCTGGACCACAGCTGTGGATGTTGCCATGTGGCCCAGTAACTGTAGAAAATGTCTGGCTGGATGATAAACTAGAGGACGAAACGTGGAAGCCAGAGTGACTAGGGACTGAACCCTTGAAAGAGGGAGAAATACTCTTGCCTGGATAGTGTCTGTTTCTACCCCTATGAAGGTGAGAAGCTGAGCTGGTTCCAGAACTGACTTTTCTAGGTTCAGAAGGAAGCCCAAGGACTCTAGGAGCCTTTGAGTGACCTCTAAGGCTAACCTGACTTGGTACGAGGACTGGTCTACTAGGAGCCAGTCGTCCAGGTATGGAAACAGAAGGATATCTTGTCTCCTGAGGAATGCCACCACTACTGCAAGGCACTTGGTGAACACTCTTGAAGCAGATGTTAGGCCGAAAGGAAAAATTACTCACCTTAGTAATGTTGTTTCTTCTAATGGAGTCTTGCTATATTATGACATATGCAGTGAGTCCCAACCTTTGAACTGCTCCGGAGGTGAAAGCGTTAACTTTCCATGCCAGGCATGGAACACTGAGCTCGAGCTCGGTTGAAAACTCTGTCTGTTGTTCTTCAAACTCAAACTGTCAGATCTTTACGAGCTAAACTCACTAAGGTCCTGTGTGGAAGCTGTAAACCTACACTAGCCAACTGGCTACTAAATATAAGAACACATTTTTTGGTCCCAAAACAAAGACTCAAGTCAGGAGACCCAAAAAATGAAAAACACAACACCCAGTCACCCCCAAAAAAAGGGGAAGGGTGAAAAACAAGGTGAGCATTAACTAAGTGCCAACACTGCACTGCCCACCCACATCCCAAAAACAGAGGTTCTGAGAGGGGCAGGCAGGGGGGGAGGTCATAATATAGCAAGACTCCATTAGAAGAAACAACATTACTAAGGTGAGTAATTTTTTTTTCAAACAACATGAAGTCTTGCTATATTATGACATATGCAGACTACACAGCAGTACCTCCATGGAGGAGGGACAGAACCTACTTAGGAAACAGGCTCTGTAGCACACAGTTGTGTTAAACCGAGCATCACCCTAGCCTGGATGTCCAGAGAGTAATGCTTGGTAAAGTGTGAACTGTTTTCCAGGTAGCCGCTTGACAAATTTCTAGAATGGGGATGTCCCTGCAGCCAGGAAGCAGCTGTACCTCTGGTAGAGTGAGCCCTCAGGCCTGAGGGAGGAACCTACCCAGCTTTTCATAACAGAACTGGATACAAGAGACAATCCACCTGGCAATGGATCTTTTAGTGGCAGGTTCTCTTTACCAACCTCACCACAAGTGAGGAACAGTTGGAGGAGTCAAACCTGCTGGACCCTTAGTGCGCTCAATGTAGTAACTAAGGGCTCTCTTCACATCTAAGCTGTGCAACCTCCTCTCACCAGAGGAGGAATGGTCAGTGAAGTACACTGGAAGAGAAATAGATTGATTAAGGGGAAATCTGAAACCACCTTAGGCAAGAACTTCCTGTTAGTCCTGAGGACCACCTTATCTCTATGAAAGGAGATAAAATCAGGCTCCACTGACAAAGCTTGTAATTCACTTATGCATCTGGCAAGTGATGGCTACCAGAAACACAGTCTTCCAAGTCACATACTTAAGCTCTGCTGAAGACAAGGGCTCAAAGGAGATTGCATAAGCTGAGCAATGCAAACATTAAGATCCCAGGCAGGGACAGGGTCCCTGAATGGAGGGTTGGTGTGAAGCAATCCCTTGAAAAACTTAGAAAATACAGGATGAGCTGAAAGAGAAGAGGGTTTACCTGCTGAAATAAAAGCAGACACAGCTGCCAAATGCACCTTTAAGGTAGCTGGTCTCAGCCCCAAAGAGTTTAAATGGACCATATAATCCAGGACTGTTGGTAAATCAGCAGAATCTGGGGAAATATGCTTCCCAGAGCACCATATGGAAAACCTTTTCCATTTGGAATTATAAGTATCCCAGGTGGAAGGCTTCCTAGAAGCCTTCAATATATCCATTACACCTTGGGAGAGGTGTAGATCAGCAAACTCTAACTCTTCAACAGCCAGGCTTTGAGATTGAGAGATTTGAGGTTTGGGTACCAAACCCTTCCTTGAGCACAGGTTAACAGATTGTGATTCCTGGGAAGACACAGGGGAAGATGGACTGCTAAGGACAGTAGGAGTGGATGCCAGGGTTGTCTGGCCCAATCTGGAGCAATCAGAATCACTTTGCAGGATTGAGATCTGATTTTGACTAACACTTTGAACAGGAGAGGAAGGGGAAAAGCATAGAGAAACTTCCCTTCCCAATTGAGAACTAAGGCATCCAGAGGGACTCAGCCCAACACTGGGGGCCTGCAGCAAAAAAGGGGAAGTTGGTGATTGTCTGGGGCTGCAAAAAGATCTATCTGTGGGGTGCCCCATCTGGCAAATATTACCCCAAGGACCAGGGGATCCAGTGACCATTCGTGATGGCCCTGGGAAATCCTGCTGAGAGCATCTGCCAGGACATTGTCCTTGCCTGGGAGGTGAATTGCCATAAGGGAGGTGTTCAGGGAGTAAGCCAGAGACCACAACTTCATTGCTTCGGTGCACAAGGCCGTAGACCAAGTGCCTCCTTGCTTGTTGATGTACCACATTGTAGTGGTGTTGTCTGTTCTGACCTGTACAACTTTGTTCTGAACAGATTTGGAAAAAACTTGAAGTACTAGAAAAACTGCTCTGAGCTCCAACAGGTTGATGTGGAGCAGAGATTCCTGAGGGGACCACAGTCCCTGGGTAGTGAGGTCGCCCATGTGAGCTCCCCACCGCAAGAGGGATGCATCTGTAGTAAGGATTAAAGAGTGAGACTGAGTGACAAAGGGAACCCCTTGTTTCAGGTTGTTCTGATCCTGCCACCACTGTAGGGCTTGGATCAGGGTTCGAGTCACTGGGATCAATTTGGTTAGAGGGTCCTTCCTTTGAGACCAAAAGGCTCTCAAATGGAACTGAATGTCCCTCATCTGAAATCTGACTCCTTGCACTACTGCTGTAGAAGCAGCCATGTGTCCCAGGAGCTGCAGAAAATGCCTTGCTGGTCGAGAGACCTGCAGGGTGAATGAGGAGGCCAGAGAGACCAGGGTCCTTGCCCTGTCCAAAGGAAGGAAGGCTCTGGCCTCCACTGTGTTCAGTTCTGTGCCTATGAAGGTGAGAAGCTGGACAGGCTCTAGAACTGACTTTGGAAGATTCAGAAGGAAACCTAGAGAGGTAAGCAGTTGCTGAGTTATCTGAAGAAGTAACTTGACTTGGTCCGGAGACTGGCCTACTGTGAGCCAGTTGTCCAGGTAAGGAAAGATGGCAATCTTTTGCCTTCTTAGGTAGGCAACTGCTACTGCCAGGCACTTTGTGAATACCCTTGGAGCAGAAGTGAGGTCAAAGGGCATTGCTCTGAACTGGTAATGGCCTGAGGGCAGCTCAAACCTGAGGTACTTTCGATGGGAGCTTCTGTTGAGAATATGGAAGTAGGCATCCTTGAGGTCCAGGGACGCTAGCCAGTCCTCTGGCCTTAGAGAGGGTAAAATAATTCCCAGAGTCACCATTTTGAATTTTGGTTTTAAAAGGTGCTTGTTTAGGTATCTGAGATCCATGATGGGCGCCATTCTCCTGTCTTTTTGGGGTAAGAGTACCTGGAGTACAATCCTTTGCCCTGGTGTAGGGGTGGAACCCTTTCCACGGCTCTGAGAGCCAGGAGGGTAGAGACTTCTGCCTCTAGGGCAAGTACCTCTGATGGATTTGCAGGTGGAAAGGATCTGGTTCTCATCTTTGGAAATTTTTTGAAGCTGAGAGCCAGTCCCTGGCTTACTACTTCCAGGACCCACTTGTCTGATGTCAGAGACTTCCAGTCCTGGACAAAGTAAACCAGCCTGCTCCCTACAGGTAGTGGAGAATCGGCCCTGACCACCCCATCAGGGTGCCTGCTTGGCAGGGGCTTTAGGCTGAGGGGTGGAAGCAGGTCTGCTTGTACCCCGTCTGCCTCTCCCTCTAAAGAACCCCCTCTGGGCATAAGCTGAAGAGGAGGCCTGGGCTTGGTAAAAGGCCTATGAAAAGGCCTGCCCCTGCCCCTGGAAGGCTGCCTTTGAGGAGTGACCTGCCTTTCCTTGGCTGTGCACTCCTATAGGTGGTCCTATACTCATCCATTTTCTTCATGTAATTCTCTGTCTGCTCCCCAAACAGAGAATTACCCACAACAGGAAAATCCATGACCTTAGTCTGGGTATCCTGTGACAGGCTAGTACATCTGAGCCAAGCCATTCTGTGAAGTGCCACAGATGTAGCCATGACTCTTGATGACACATCATTAGAGTCCACTGCAGCATGGAATTGCACCTTAGATGCCTCAATACCATCAGCAGCCACCTGCTCCAGCTCCTTGGCAAGCTGGCCAGGGACCTGTTTTGTTAGAGCCATGACAGTATCCCATTTGGATTTCTGGTATCTAGCAACATAAGCCATATAATTTGCCTGTCTGAGTCCCAAGGATGCTGCCATGTGCTGTTTCTTTGCCATGGCATCAGTCCTCCTGGAGTCCTTGTCCGGGGGGGTGTGAAGCCAAGGGAATATTTGCCTTGTCACAGGCTGCAGCCTGCACTACCCCAACATGGCTGCATTGTTGTGTAAGGAACTCCGTATCAGAGCCTGACAATGTGTACCTCTTGTCCATTCTGTTATCAACAGGAGGTATAGTGTGAGGAGTTTTTAGAATTTTTACTGTCTGTTTCCCAAAAGATTTTTGCAAAGGAATAGACAGTCTCCTGACTCTGGGATATCCATCATTTCCACATAGTCAGGCTCCTCTTGATCATCCACAGCTTCCTCCATAGGGAGCTGAAGGGTTTCAGCCACTTTTTTATAAAACATAAAATGAGAAGGGGACTCAGAAAGCCTAGGAGAGACACTCCTGAAGGTCTGTCTGGGGAGATGTCCGGTTCAATGGGCACATCCAGACTTTCAAATCCACATTCACTCTCCTCATACTCCTCTTCCCCCTCCTCCGGTTCATAAAATTCCTCTAAATCATACTCTTGAACCGGTGGAACCGACTGAACCGTACGCTTACCTGATGGTGCCGGTTCGGTCGGAACCGGGGAAAGCGACTGGACAATTTTAATCGCTTTGGCTATTTCTTCAGCGGTTGGAGAGGAAAGTTTTGGCTCCACACCAGCTGATTTCCTAGTCCTTTTTGCTGGAACCGACTCCTCCGAGTCGGCTCTCCTTTTGCCCGAGGAAGTCTCGCCCTGGTCAGAGGAAGCATTCTCCGTTCGTTGGAACCGAACTGGCTGGCCATCCGGGTCAGCGGACTTCTTGGCCTCCCTTTCCCTGAGCCTGCCAACTCTCTTTTCCAGGGTAGCTGCAGGAAAATCTTTACAAATCTGGCAGTCTGCATTGAGATGGTCAAACCCCAGACAATAAACACAGGTGGTGTGGGGGTCAGCCTTGGCAAAGACTTCCCCACAGACACTGCAGTGTTGAAACCCAGTGGGCCCGGTTTTTCTTTTGGGTTTCTCAGACATAGTGCCAATCCTAACCAAACTTGCCCGTTTCTGGCAATCCGCCAAGCAAGAACCTCTTATCGGTTCCCAACCGTGTCACGGGTCGTGGAAAAAATCGTAATAAAATCCGTTCTTTTTAGAACCGATAAGAACCAGTAACCACACTCTAAAAGACAGATTAATGTATTTTAAAACAACCTGATCAGTTCAAACCGAACCGATAACCGTTTACAAGTTCCACACAGAAGAAATAAATGTAAAACCTATCTAGTACTCACAATACCACAGACAGAGCTTGAACTGACCGGTTGCGGTTTAAATTCGGTCAAAAAACGAGAAAATAATACTTTAACCGACAAAATGAACCGAGCAGAAGGAGAAAATCTCCGGAGCGACTGTTCAGTGAGGCGGAGTAAAGAATCTGACAGTTTGAGTTTGAAGAACAACAGACAGAGTTTTCAACCGAGCTCGAGCTCAGCGTTCCATGCCTGGCATGGAAAGTTAACTCTTTCACCTCTGGAGCAGTTCGAAGGTTGGGACTCACTGCATGTGTCATAATATAGCAAGACTTCATGTTGTTTGAAGGCATAGCTCTGAACTGGTAATGGCCTGAGGGCAACTCAAACCTGAGGTACTTCTATGGGAATGTCTGATAGGTATGTGGAAGTAGGCATCCTTGAGATTCAGGGAGGCTAACCAGTCTCCTGGTCTCACAGAAGGAAGAATTACTCCCAGAGTCACCATTTTGAATTTTGGCTTTGTTAAATGTTTGTTCAGGTACCTTAAATCTAGGATGGGTCACCACTCCCCTGTCTTTTTCGGAGTAAGGAAGTATCTGGAATACAGTCCTTTTCCCCTGTGACAAAGCGGTATCTTCTGTACAACTCACAGGAGCAGAAGAGTGGAGACTTCTGTCTCTAAGACCTTTGACTCCAAGGGAGAGAGGGGACTGAAGGACCTTGCTGTCATTTTTGGGAACCTTTTGAAACTGAGAACAAGTCCCTGGCTCACTATTTCCAGGACCCATTTCTCTGAAGTAATAGACTTCCAGGCCTGGGAGTAGTGAGCCAGCCTGCCCCCTACAGGAACTGGGGTGGCGACCCTGACTGACACCTCAGGGTGTCTGTTTGGGAGGGGGCTTAGACTGAGTGGATGATGGCATCCTGGTCATCCCTTGTCTGCCTCTTCCCCTAAAGAACCCCCTCTGCTGGAACGAAGTGGAGGCCTGGGCTTGGTAAAAAGGCCTGTGAAAAGGCCTGCCCCTGCTTGCCTTAAACTGCTGCTTCTGAGGAGTGGCCTGCTTTTCTTTTGCTGCAGCACTCTAGTAGGTGGTCCTGTAATCGTCCATCTTCTTCTTGTAAGCCTCTGTCTGTTCTCCAAACAGAGAGTTACCAGCAACAGAAAAATCCATAGCCTTAGGCTTGGTATCCTGTGACAGACTGGTACATCTGAGCCAAGGTAATCTCCTCATGGAGACAGATGTAGCCATGACCCTGGAATGCACATCATTTGAGTCCACAGCAGCATGAAATTGGACTCTGGATGCCTCGATACCATCCACAGCCACCTGCTCCAGCTCCTTGGTTAGCTGGGGAGGGGCATTCTTAGCCAGCTCCAGAACCATATCCCACATAGATTTCTAGTACCTGGCTGTATATGCCATGTAATTAGCTTGCCTTGAGTCCCAAAGAGGATGCCAAGTACTGTTTCTTGGCCATGGCATCCACTTTCCTAGAATCCTTATCTGGGGGGGTGAGATGCCAGGGGGATATTACTCTTGTCACAGGCTGCAGCTTGCACTACTCCAACATGGTTGCAATGATTTGTGAGGAATTCCATCCCAGGACCCGACAAAGTATACCTCCTGTCCATCCTTTTATCCACATGAGGTATAGATGTTGGAAACTGCAGAATTTTCTGTGTCTGTTTCCCCAGGGATTTATGCAAAGGGATAGACACTCTTTTTGACTCTGGGACATCCATCATTTCCATGAAGTCAGGTTCCTCCTGATCCTGTTCAGCCTCTTCCACTGGAAGCTGAAGAGTATTAGCCACTTTCTTGTAAAACAAGAAATGGGAGAGGGACTCAGAAAGTCTGGGAGAAGACACATTGAAAGGCCTGTCTGGGGAGATGTCAGGCTCTACTGGCTCATCTAGGCCTTCATCTTCCTCATCATCATAAACTTCTTCTTCTCCTTCCCAATCGCCCTCATAGAATGCTTCTGGTTCAATTTCAGAAGCAACTATGTCTGACTGAACCGATCGTCTTTGAACTGCTTTCGGTTCAGTCAGAACCGGGAAAAGCGACTGAACAATAGTAATCGCTTTTGCAATCTCTTCAGCGGTCCAAACATGGGTACCAGGATCTGAACCGGCTGACTTGCACTTTCTTTTAGACGGAACTGGCTCCACAGAGTTGGCTTTCCTTTTGCCCGAGGAGGTATCGCCCAGGTCAGTGGGCACCTCCTCAGGTTCGGTTGCAATCGAACCGGGCTGGCCATCCGGGTCAGCGAACTTCTCGGCCTCCCTCTCCCTCAGCCTACTCAAATGTTTTTCTAGAGTGGCTTTGGGAAAGTTTTTACAAATCTGGCAGTCTTCTTTGAGGTGGTCAAACCCCAGACAGTAAACACAGACGAGGTGAGGATCGGCCTTAGCAAAGGCCTCCTTACACTCGGTACAGTGTTGAAACCCAGTGGGCCCAGTTTTCTTTTTGGGTTTCTCAGACATGTCGAAATTCAAACAGTTACCCTTGTCAGCGTTTAAGCCAGGCAACTAAAACTGATGGGTTCCAACCGTGTCACTGGTCGATTAATAAAATCCACAAAATTGGAATTTTTTAGGAACCGATGAGTACCGGTAAACCACAATAAAAAAAGGAAAAGAACTCAAATACAATGGATTTCAGTTCTGAACCAGACTGACCGGAAAAGAACTGAAGGCAAAACAATTTCCAACAAAATCACCACAAAAAGTTAACACTACCTACTACTACCACATACTGTTACTGAGACAGAGGTAAGAACACCGATTATAAAGAGTTGTGGTTGAAAAAACTGACCGATTAGAACTATACTGAACCGAAGCACAGGAGGGATCTCCAGAGTGACTTCACAGTTAGGCGGAGTAAGAAATCTGACGGTTACACTTCAGAGTTCCAGAGCCAGTGGTTTGAAAACCGAGCTCGAGCTCAACGTTCTATGTTTCTGCATAGAGTTAGCTCTTTCTTCTCCAGAGCAGTTCAAGTGCTGGGGTTAACAGCATATAGTCAGAATACAGCAAGACTTGATGTTGTTTGAATAGAAGTAAAGTAGAGCTAAAGGATAATATGCCAGAGTTGGGAGGGTTGAAGGGGGGGCTAGCAATATAGAGGATAACATATGTTTGTTGGTTAATAACCATGCTGTAAACACTTTGAGAAGTTGCCATGACATCATTGTAAACCTCAAGAGCACAGCTTGAGAGGTTTTCAGATTGCATGGCAACCTCAAGAACTGTTTTCAGTGCGGTTGTTATCCAAAGACCATACATTATATTCTATAGTGTATGGGCTACCAAGATTGAGTAATTGTGGATTGAATTACTTTACTTTACTGAATTACTTTATGGAACATTGATTGTTGTGAGCATTCCATTTTGTTATACCATTGATATGACATACTCAAGAAGTGTTAACAACAGAGTGATGTCATAACGATGGCATAACTGTTATGTGTACTATAGCTTTAAGAAATGTTAGAGACAGTACAGCCCTAAGAGAATGTGCACTTCCTGTACCATGTCTGTTTTTGGAGCCAGTCTCCTCTTGTATGTGCTACTGAATGGAAGTAAAAAGAGAAGGGCTACATTTCAGTGTGGTGTGGTTTTCTTACTACCAAGAGGAGGCAGTATTGCACAGTGGTTTAAGGCTCTGAGCTGCCAAACTGGAGACCTGGGTTTGAATCCCACAGCCCCCACTTGCATATACTGTGTGACCCTGAGCAAGTCACTTAACTTCCCTGTGCTCCCAGGTTGCAACTGTAAAAAAGCTTTTAGCTTAGTGTGTCTCACCTGGTTAAACAATTGAAAAAAAAAGACCCTTGTGTGTTTAAGGTACTTATTTCAGCCACCAAACACAACAAACTGACGGCGACGGATGGTGGACATTTTAATAGCTCCAGTTTACTGAATTACACTATTTATGACTTTCTGCATTGGAGGCAAGCAAGCAATTTGGAACTGCACAATATCATGGCAACTTCAGCCAACTTTGAAATTTTTACAGAAACGGACTGGGATACATGGTCCCGATGGTTTGATCAGTGGTTATTACTTAATCCTGCCATACAAGCTGCTAATGATGAGCAACAAGATAAGCTTATTGGAGCTGCTTTTTGTACTTTCTTGGGGTGTGAAACCTTCAAACTTTTATGCAGTCTGTGAGCACCAGACTGGCCAGAGGATTTGTCATATCAAGAGCTAAAGACTAAATTGAATGCACAGTACAGTTTAACAACTTTCCCAAGGGCTGAATGTCATAAATTCTACAGTTACCACCAGAAACATGGTCAGTCATTACAATTGTATTTGGCTGAGAACAAATGCTTAGCTGTCATGTGTGAGTGGAGCAGGGATCATCTTGAATCTAGTCTAGCTGCAAAGTTTCTTATGGGGTTGAATAATGAACATCATATTCAGCAATTACTTTCTGCAAGTGTCAAGAAGTCTACTGAGGAACTTTTACATTTGGCAGAAATGTATGAGGCTGCAGAAAATGAAGCACATGCTAAGATGGACACTAAAAATGAAGTACAAGTAGCTGCTGTAAACCTCATATCAAAAGAGCTCAAACCTAAGTCTAAGCCACTGTTTTCAAGAAAAATTCAACCACTTCACCCAAACTGCATAGCCAGTACAAATATGCATCATGTGGGTCATCTCCGGATAGCAGGGACCAGTGCAAATTCAGAGAAGTTCAGTGTCATGCATGTAAAAGTCAGGGGCATATTGCTAAGATTTGCATGAGCAGGAAAACTGTGGTATTTGGTTCGGAGAGCCCAGACAGTGTGGTGGTTTCTATTGCATCAGAAATGCAGATTAAAGATGTTCCTCCTTTCTATGTGTTATTTCAATTGCCACAGTTGAGGCACCAGTTGTGTTTAATGGTAGACTCTGCTTCCCCAGTTACTTTTATTAACCATCAAACATGGTCTGATCTGATAAGCCACCATTGTCTATTTGTAATAAGTTGCTGCATGCATTTGAATGGCAACCAGTTCAGCCACTGGGCTCGTTTACCATGTTGGTATACAGGACTGATTCTCCTGGCACACATTTAACTTTTCTAGTTTCAAAAAAGGGTGTCAATATTTTGGGCAGAGATGCCCAGGTTCTTCTAAACATTCATGTTAATCCAGCAGATTTTGGCCTACTTGTTGCTGTCCAGGTACCACAAAGCAGTAATCCACCCAAGCTTGGGGAGAATTTAGACATGTATCCAGAGTTGTGGAAAGGCCTGGGATGTTGCTCAACAGCTAAAGTCAAGCTAGTTACAAAGCCCAATGCAGTCCCTAAGTTTTGTAAACCACGGAAACTCCCTTTTGCCTTTAAACCGGTCATTGGGCAGAATTGGACAGACTAGAAAAAGTGGATCTGCTGGAAAAGGTTTCAAGTTCAGATTGGGCCACTCCAATTGTGGTAGTATCTAAACTAGTGGTATGGTTCGAATATGTGGAGATTTTAAGGTGGCACTTAATCCAGTACTTAGCATAAATGTATTTCCTTTACCCGTACCAGAGGAACTTTTTCATAGACTGAATGGTGGTGTGAGGTTCTCTAAACTGGACCTGAACTGATGCATACCTTCAAGTGGAGTTGGATACAGACTCTCAGAAACTGGTAGTGAGTAATACACACCAAGGACTGTACAAGTACAAATGGTTATGTTTTGTCCTTAGTTAAGCTCTTACTATTTTTCAAAAAGTGATTGAGCAAACGGTTGGTGGTATACTAGGTGTTGCTTGTTATTTGGATGACATCATTGTCTTGGGAAAGACAAAAGCAGAACATTCACTTAATTTACGAAAGACTTTAGAGAGATTGCAACAGAGTGGATTCAGACTTAGAAGAGAAAAATGCCTATTTTGTCAACCAAGTGTCATGTTCTTAGGTCACACTATTGACAAAGATGGAACTCATCCAAATGGAGAAAAGGTGGAAGCCATTGTGCACATGCCTGAACTGCAGAATGTTTCAGAGTTGCACTTATTCTTGGATATGGTGTGCTACTATGACCGTTTCATATCTGGCTTAGCCACTAAATGAGCACATGATCCTAAATGAACTATTACATGAGGGTACTCCGTGGAAGTGGACCAAGGGCCACAGTAAGGCAGTTCAAGCCATCAAGCTCTCTCTAACCGATGTGAATAATTTAACTCATTATGACCCTAACTTACCTATCACATTGGCCTGTGATGCTAGTCCTGTGGCTATAGGAGCTGTCCTTTTTCATTCAGATCCAGCAGGAGTGGAGAAGCTGATAGCCCATGCTTCATGCAAACTCACTGCAGCTGAAAGGATTTATGCCCAGATTCAGAGAGAGGCATTAGCAATTGTGTTCAGAGTCCAGAAATTTCGCCAATACTTGCTAGGTCACAAGTTTCACCTGAAGATGGATCACAAGCCAGTAGTGACAATTTTTAGTCCAGGAAAAAGAATTCCAGAGACAGCCACTAGCAGACTTCAAAGATGGGCATTAATTTTGCCTGCCTATAATTTCGAGGTTACATACCAACCAACGGACCAACATGGAAATGCGGATGCCTTATCGAGGTTACCAATATCCAGAGAGTTCGATGTGGGACTTAGAGGAGCCATTTGTATGCCAGGTGGGGCCAGATAGTTTTCCAGTGCAATTCAAAGATATGGAGGACTCTGCTGTTGTGTGTGCACTGGAGCTACAACAATTAGATCAGCTTCCAGTACTAGCCTATGACATTGCAAAAGTGACTAGTCAAGATGTAATTTTGAAATAAGTGTATCAGTATAAGCTTGAGGGTTGGCCGCAAGGCACTACTTGTTCGGCTGCACTACAACACTATTATACAAAGAGACACCAGTTGTCCATTGCTAAGGGGCGTCTTCTATGGGGATTGTGTGTCATAGTACTCCAGTGTTATCACTCAAATGTGTTGACTTTTTTGCATGCAGGCCATCCAGACATTGCTAAAATGAAATCCCTGGCCAGACTTCACATATGGTGGCCTTCCATTGACAGAGATATATACCAGGTTGTGCAAAGATGTAAAGGTTGTGCTGTATGGATGGGAAATCCGGCAAGAGCTCTAGTTCACCATTGGGAATGACCTGAAAAACCCTGGCAAAGGTTGCATATTGATTTCACGGGACCCTATTTAAATTCCATGTGGTTAATCTCAACTGCTGTTTATAGTAAATGGCCAGAAATTCATCAAATGTCTTTGACAACTACTGAGAGTACCATAAAAGTGTTGAAATCTATCTTTGCTACCCATGGTTTTCCACAAGTGATTGTCTCGGATAACGGACCACTGTTCATGTCTGATGAATTCCAAGCATTTTGCCAGCAACGTGGTATCCGCCATATTTTCTCACCTCCCTACCATCCAGGTTCAAATGGTGAAGTGCAATGCCTGGTTCAGACTTTTAAAAAGAGTATGGACAAAACTAATCATACTACACTGAAGGCAATGCAAACAGCCCTTTTGGACTTTCTTGTGATGTATCGAACAGCACCATATTGTGTCACGGGAATATACCCTGCAGAATTGTTGTTTGGACATCAGATTCTAACTCAATTGGATCTTCTTCACCCTCTAGGCTATAAGTCAGTAACTGAAATGCTTCCTAAGACCAGATCCTTCAAACCCAATGATCTTGTGTGGGTCAGGATGTATGCAGGCCCGAAGAGATGAATAGAAGGCGTGGTGGAAAAAAAGTTTGGAAATGTTGTCTATAGTGTTCGATTGACTAACCAGAGGAGAGTGAAAAAACATGTGGACCAATTACCTACTAGAATTGAGACAGAACAAAAAAGGGATACCCAGAGTCGGGGTAGTTATCCACCATTATTTGTTCCAGAACAAGAACAGGAAGATATAGTAGAACCACAGCATTAGAGACAAGATGTGGATGATGCTATTCAGATTCCAGTGCAACAGCCATGAGTCTTACTATGTCGATCAAGACGTATAAAACGTCCACCAAAGAGAATGGACTTGTAGAGATATAGCCTAATGACATAGACTAACTAAAAGAGACTTTGCAGTAATAACTGTAGTAGTTTCATATTACTTCTGAATTATTGATTTAAGTACTTCCTAGCTAAGTCAGGAGGGATTGTTATGCGTAGTAGAGGTTTAAGAAATGTTAGAGACAATACAGCTTTAAGAGAATGTGCACTTCCTGTACTGTGCCTGTTTTTGGAGCCACTCTCCTCTTGTACGTGCTGCTGAATGGAAGTAAAAAGAGAAGGCCTACATTTCAGTGTGGTGTGGTTTTCTTACTACCAAGACCCATGTGTGTTAAGGTACTTATTTCGGCCACCAAACACAACAATAACAAGGTTGTAATCTGCTTGATTTAAATTAATAATAAGAGCTTCCAACACATTATAAGTGCAGTTAGGGGAATAAAAATTGTGAAGGGCTAAGGAAATTGAAGATGGGGAAGAGGAAAGTCTGACAGGAGGTGGCAGTGAGTTCCAAAGTTTTGGGAAGCGGTAGGAGAAAGCTTCCTGGCCTATGGAGGTAGAGCGACAAGGAACAGCTAGAGTGTGTGTGTCAGTGGATCTGAGAGGGTGGGAGGAGGGAGGTGGAGCAGAGAGTAAGGAGAGATAAGAGGGGAGAGTCCCAAACCAGAATTTAGATGTGAACTTGCTGCAGTGAGGGAGATGCCTGAACTCAAGAGAGGGGAAAGCTAGAGAATGATACAAGGTACAGTGATGTGTGTGGGAGGGGGAGTCAAGAGCAAAGCAACAGAAAGCATTGAAGAGAGTATCCAACCTGGTAAGGGAAGACTTAGGAGCAGCACTGTAGACTATGTCGCAATAGTCAAAAAGAAAAAAATGACTCACCTTAGTAATGTTGTTTCTTCTAATGGAGTCTTGCTGTATTCTGACTATTGCAGTTAGGTCCTGCCTTTCAACTGCCCCGGAGAACAAAGAGTTAACTTTCCATGGCCAGCATGGAACATTCAGCGCGAGCTTGGTTGAAGCCCCTGTCTGCTGTTGTTTAAACTTCAACCGTCAGATCTTTACGAGCAATACTCACTAGAAGTTCTGTTTGGAAACTGTAAAACTCACACTAGCCAACTGGCAACTAAATTTATTAAAAAGGGTTTTTGGTTTCAAAGCAAAGACTCAAGTCAGGAAAGCCAAAAAATGAAACACAACACACACCCAAAGTAAAGAAGGGTGAAAAAGGGGCACCTCTAGGGTGCCAACACTGCTCCTGCCCACCCACATTCCAAAAAGCAGGTTCTGAGAGGGGAGGCAGGGGGAGGACAGAATACAGCAAGACTCCATTAGAAGAAACAACATTACTAAGGTGAGTAATTTTTTCTTCAAACAACATGAAGTCTTGCTGTATTCTGACTATTGCAGACTACCAAGCAGTACCTCTATGGAGGAGGGACAGAACCTACTTTTGGAATAGGCTCTGAAGTACTGCTGTGCCAGACCGAGCATCACTCCTAGCCTGGATATATAGAGAGTAATGCTTGATGAATGTATGGACTGTTTTCTAGGTGGCTGCTTGACAAATTTCTAAGATAGGAATATCCCTGGCAGCAGCCAGGGAAGCAGCTGTACCTCTAGTAGAGTGAGCCCTCAGGCCTGAGGGTGGGGTTCTACCCAGCTTTTCATAGCAGAATTTACACAAGAGACAATCCACCTGGCAATAGATCTGTTAGTAGCAGATTTGCCCTTAACGACCTCTCCATACGTGAGGAACAACTGGAGGGACTCAAACCTGTGACCCTTAGT
The DNA here is from genome assembly GCA_016271365.2 of Neoceratodus forsteri. Taxonomy (NCBI): domain Eukaryota; kingdom Metazoa; phylum Chordata; order Ceratodontiformes; family Ceratodontidae; genus Neoceratodus; species Neoceratodus forsteri. The sequence continues at coordinate 666,669,592 of CM057453.1, forward strand.
GCGCTCTATGTAGTAGCTGAGGGCCCTCTTAACATCCAAGCTGTGCAACCTCCTCTCTCCAGAGGAGGAATGGTCAGTGAAGAAAACAGGGAGAGACATAGACTGATTAAGGTGGAAATCTGAAACAACCTTAGGCAAAAACTTACTGTTAGTTTTTAGGACCACTTCATCTCTATGGAAAAAGATGAAATCAGGCTCCACTGACAGGGCTTGCAATTTATTGATACACCTGGCAGAGGTAATGGCTACCAAAAACACAGTTTTCCAAGTCAAATACTTAAGCTCTGCAGAGGACAAAGGCTCAAAGGGTGGTTGCATAAGCTGAGCAATGCAAACATTAAGGTCCCAAGCAGGAGCAGGGTCCCCAAAGAGGGGATTGGTGTGCAGCAACCCCTTGAAGAACTTACAAAACACAGGATGGGCTGACAGAGGAGAGGGCTTCCCTATTGACAAGAAGGCAGAAACAGCTGCCACATGCACTTTACGTGTAGCTGGCCTAAGTCCTAAGCCATTAAGATGAACCATATAGTCCAGGACTATAGGCAACCCAGCAGATTCTGGAGAAATATGCTTATTAGAGCACCAAATAGTGAACCTTTTCCATTTGGAGTTGTAAGTCCTTCTGGTGGAAGGCTTTCGAGAAACCTTAAGGATATCCAGAACCCCTTCAGAGAGGTGCAGATCAGCAAACTCTAACTCTTCAAGAGCCAGGCCTTGAGATTGACAGATTTGAGGTTCAGATACCAAATCCTCCCCTGAGAGGATGTCAACAGGTTGTAATTCCTGGGAAGAGACTGGGGAAGGTAGACTGCTAAGGACAGCAACAGTGGGTACCAGGGCTGTCTGGCCCAGTCTGGAGCAATCAGAATCACTTTGCATGGTTGAGCCCTGATCTTGACTAGCACTTTGAACAGGAGAGGGAAGGGGGGGAAAGCATACAGGAACTTCCCTTCCCAATTCAGAATCAGAGCATCCAGGGGGACTGAGCCCAAGACTGGGGGTCTGCAACAAAAGAGAGGAAGTTGGTGATTGTCTGGGGCTGCAAAAACATCTATCTGTGGAGTGCCCCATCTCGAGAAAATCACTTCCAAAACTAGGGGATCTAGGGTCCATTCGTGATAGCCCTGGGATATCCTGCTGAGAGCATCTGCTAGGACATTGTCCTTCCCTGGGAGGTGAACTGCTATCAGAGAGGTTTGCAGGGAATAGGCCAGAGACCATAACCTCATTGCTTCTGTGCACAAGGCTGTAGACCGAGTGCCTACTTGCTTGTTGATGTACCACATTGTGGTGGTATTGTCTGTTCTGATCTGGACCACCTTGTTCTGTACAGATTTGGAAAAGGCTTGCAGTGCCAGAAACACTGCTCTGAGTTCCAAGAGATTGATGTGAAGCAGAGATTCTTGAGGTGACCACAGTCCTTGGGTGGTAAGATCCCCCAAGTGGGCTCCCCAGCCCAGCAGGGAGGCATCTGTGGTGAGTATCACTGAATGAGACTGAGTGACAAATTGTCCTGATCCCGCCACCACTGCAGAGCCTGGATCAGGGTTCAAGTCACTGGGACTAGTTTGGTAAGGGAATCCTTTCTTTGGGACCAGAAGGCTCTTAAGTGGAACTGAATGTCCCTCATCTGGAATCTTGCCCCCTGGACCACTGCTGTAGAGGCTGCCATGTGGCCCAGGAGCTGCAAGAAATGCCTTGCTGGTCGAGACACCTGAAGGGTGAATGAAGAGGCCAGTTCTATAAGGGTCCTTGCCCTGTCCAGGGGAAGGAAGGCTTTTGCTCTTATTGTATCCAGCTCTGCCCCATAAAGGTGAGGAGCTGTACTGGCTCGAGAACTGACTTTGGAAGGTTGAGGAGGAATCCTAAGGAAGTGAGCACTTGCTGAGTTATTTGCAGAAATGACTTGACTTGGTCTGGAGACTGACCCACTATGAGCCAGTCGTCCAAGTATGGAAAGATGGAGATATTTTTTCTCCTTAGGAAAGCAACCACTACTGCCAGGCACTTTGTGAACACCCTTGGGGCTGATGTTAGGCCAAAGGGCATTGCTCTGAATTGATAGTGGCCTGAGGGCAACTCAAATCTGAGGTACTTTCTGTGGGAGCACCTGATGGGAATGTGAAAATAGGCATCCTTGAGGTCCAGGGAGGCTAGCCAGTCCCCTAACCTTAGAGAGGGCAGAACTATTCTCAGAGTCACCATTCTGAATTTTGGTTTTAAAAGATGCTTGTTCAGATATCTTAGATCCAGGATGGGCCACCATTCTCCTGTCTTTTTGGGGGTTAGGAAGTACCTGGAGTACAATCCTTTGCCTCTGTGTAGGGTAGGAACCCTTTCTGTGGCTCTGAGAGCCAGGAGGGAAGAAACCTCTGCCTCTAGGGCAAGGGTCTCTGATGGATTTGGAGGTGGAAAGGATCTGATTCTCATCTTGGGAAATTTTTTGAAGCTGAGACCAGTCCCTGGCTTACTACTTCCAGGACCCACTTGTCTGATGTCAAAGACTTCCAGTCCTGGACAAAGTAAGCCAGCCTGCCCCCTACAGGTATTGGAGAATCGGCCCAGGCAGATCCATCAGGGTGTCTGCTTGGCAGGGGCTTTAGGCTGAGGGTTGGAAGCAAGCCTGCTCATTCCCCATCTGCCTCTCCCTCTGAAGAACCCCCTCTGAGCATAAGCAGAAGAGGAGGCCTGGGCTTGGTAAAAAGGCCTTTGAAAGGGCCTGCCCCTGCCCCTGGAATGCTGTCTCTGAGGAGTGGCTTGCCTTTCTTTGGCCTGAGCACCCCTATAGGTGGTTCTGTACTTGTCCATCTTCTTCATGTAGTTCCTCTGTCTGCCCCAAACAGAGAATTACCAATGACAGGAAAATCCATGGCCTTAGCCTGGGTATCCTGTGATAGGCTAGTACATCTGAGCCAAGCCATCCTCCAAAGGGCCACAGATGCAGCCATGACTCTAGATGAAACATCATTGGAGTCCACCGCAGCATGAAATTGCACCTTGGATGCCTCAGTCCCATCCGCAGCCACCTGCTCCAGCTCCTTGGCAAGCTGGTCAGGGGCCTGTTTAGCCAGAGCCAGCACAGTGTCCCACCTGGACTTCTGGTATCTAGCTGTGCAGGCCTGCCTGAGTCCCAAAGATGCTGCCATGTACTGCTTCTTTGCCATGGCATCAATCCTCCTGGAGTCCTTATCTGGGGGGTGTGAAGCCAAGGGAATATTTGCCTTATCACAGGCAGCAGCCTGCACTACCCCAACATAGCTGCATTGCTGGGAAAGGAACTCCGTGTCCGAGCCTGAAAGGGTATACCTCTTGTCCATTCTTCTGTCCACAGGAGGTATGGAATTAGGAGTCTTTAGAATTTTAAATGTCTGTTTCCCAAAAGATTTATGGAGGGAATAGACAATCTCTGATCTCTGGATGTCCATTATCTCAACAAAATCAGGCTCCTCCTGATCCTCTACTGCTTCTTCCATTGGAAGCTGGAGGTTTCAGCCACTTTCTTGTAAAACATAAAGTGGGAAGGGGACTCAAAAAGCCTAGGAGGAGAAACACCTGAAGGTCTGTCTGGGAGATGTCGGGTCAATAGGCACATCCAGACTTTCATAATCACCATCATCATCATTATCCTCATACTCTCCTCCTCCTCCTCCTCCGGTTCATAAAATTATTCTAAGTATAATCCGGAACCGAGGGAACCGACCGAACTGAGCCCCTGACAGATGGTGCCGGTTCGGCCGGAACCAAAGTTAGCGATTGAACTATCCTTATCACTTTGGCTATTTCATCAGCGGTCGGAGAAAGAATTTGTGGATCCAACCAGTTGATTTTCCTTCTCTTTCTTTTAACCAGAACCGACTCCTCAGAATAGGCTCTCCTTTTGCTCAAGAAGTTTTGCCTGGTCAATGATTCTTCTGTCTGCCAGAAACTGAACCAGGCTGGCCATCTGGGGACTACTCGGCCTCCCTTTCCCTCAGTCTACCTACTCTCTTATCCAGGGTAGCTTTGGGAAAACCTTTACAGATCTGGCAGTCTGAATCGAGGTGGTCAAACCCCAGACAATAAACACAGGTGGTGTGGGGATCAGCCTTAGCAAAGGCTTCCCCACACACACTACAGTGTTGAAACCCAGTGGGCCCGTTTTTTTCCTTGGGTTTCTCAGACATGGCCAATCCTATTCAAAACTTACCCTTTTTTCGGCAATCTGCCAGGCAAGACACCCCTATTGGTTCCTGACCGTGTTACGGGTCTTGGAAAAAAACATAATTAAATCCGTTTTTCTTAGAACTGACACGGACTGGTTACCACACTCTAATAAATTCAAAAGTTTTTTTAAAACCAATCTGATCGGTTCAAACCGAACCGATCCAGTGTTTTCAAGTTCCACACAGAAACTAAATGCAAAAGCTATCTAGTACTCACAGTACCACAGACAGAGACTTAAACTGACAGGATCAGTAGCAGAAATTCGGTAGAACCCGAGCGAAAAAATGACACTTTAACCGACTTTTTTGAACCAAGCAAAGGAGAAATCTCCGGAGCGACTGTTCAGTGAGGCTGAGTAAAGAATCTGACGGTTGGAGTTTAAACAACAGCAGACAGAGGCTTCAACCGAGCTCGCGCTGAACGTTCCATGCTGGCCATGGAAAGTTAACTCTTTGTTCTCCAGGGCAGTTGAAAGGCAGGACCTAACTGCAATAGTCAGAATACAGCAAGACTTCATGTTGTTTGAATTGAATATTTAAATATGATGGGTTTGACACCCACAAAAGCCCTCCTCTTGCCAGTATACAAATTTTTCAAAAAAGCACCCTAAAACTTCTACAGACCCCTAATTCAAACAACGTGAAGTCTTGCTATATTATGACATATGCAGTGAGTCCCAACCTTCAAACTGCTCTGGAGGTGAAAGAGTTAACTTTCCATGCCAGGCATGGAACTTTGAGCACGAGCTCGGTTGAAAGCTCTGTCTGTTGTTCTTCAAACTCAAACTGTCAGATTCTTTACTCCGCCTCAATGAACAGTCGCTCCGGAGATTTCTCCTTCTGCTCGGTTCATTTTGTCGGTTAAAGTATTAATTTTTCGTTTTTTTAACCGAATTTAAACCGCAATCGGTCGGTTCAAGCTCTGTCTGTGGTATCATAAGTACTAGATAGGTTTTACATTTATTTCTGTGTGGAACTTGTAAACGGTATTATCGGTTCGGTTTGAACCGATCAGGTTGTTGAAAATTCATTAAATCTGTCTTTTAGAGTGCAGTTCCCAGTTCTTATCGGTTCTAAAAAAAACAGATTTCATTACAGTTTTTTCCACGATCCGTGACATGGTTGGGAACCGATAAGAGGGTCTTGCTTGGCGGATTGCCATAAATGGGCAAGTTTTGGTTAGGCTGGCACTATGTCTGAGAAACCCAAAAAGAAAAACGGGCCCACTGGGTTTCAACACTGCAGTGTTTGTGGGGAAGCCTTTGCCAAGGCTGACCCCCACACCACCTGTGTTTATTGTCTGGGGTTTGACCACCTCAATGCAGACTGCCAGATTTGCAAAAATTTTCCTGCAGCTACCCTGGATAAGAGAGTTGGTAGGCTCAGGGAAAGAGAGGCCAAGAAGTCCGCTGACCCGGATGGCCAGCCCGGTTCAGTTGTAACGAACCGGAGGAGTGCCCTCTGACCAGGCGAGACTTCCTCGGGCAAGGAGAGCCGACTCGAAGAGTCGGTTCAGCAAAAGGACTAGAAAATCAGCAGGTGTGGAGCCAAAATTTCCATCTCCAACGCTGAAGAAATAGCTAAAGCGATTAAAATTGTCCAGTCGCTTTCCGGTTCCGACCGAACCGGCACCATCAAATAGTGTCACGGTTCGGTCGGTTCCACGGTTCAAGAATATGTTTTAGAGGAATTTTATGAACCGGAGGAGGAGAAGGAGTATGAGGAGAGTGAATGTGGATTTGAAAGTCTGGATGTGCCCATTGAACGGACATCTCCCAGACAGACCTTCAGGAGTGTCTCCCCCTAGGCTTTCTGAGTCCCCCTCTCATTTTATGTTTTATAAAAAAGTGGCTGAAACCCTCCAACTCCCTGTGGAGGAATCTGTGGATGATCAAGAGGAGCCTGACTATGTAGAAATGATGGATATCCCAGAGTTTAGGAGACTGTCTATTCCTTTGCATAAATCTTTTGGGAAACAGACAGTAAAAATTCTAAAATCTCCTCACACTATACCTCCTGTGGATGAAAGAATGGACAAGAGGTACACATTGTCAGGCTCTAATACGGAGTTCCTTACACAACAATGCAGCCATGTTGGGATAGTGCAGGCTGCAGCCTGTGACAAGGCTAATATTCCCTTGGCTTCACACCCCCGACAAGGACCCCAGGAGGATTGATGCTATGGCAAAGAAACAGTACATCAGCATCCTTGGGACTCAGACAGGCAAATTATATGGCTTATGTTGCTAGATATCAGAAATCCAGATGGGATACTGTTATGGCTCTAGCAAAACAGGTCCCTGGGCCAGCTTACAAGGAGCTGGAGCAGGTGGCTGCTGATGGTATTGAGGCATCCAAGGTGCAATTCCATGCTGCAGTGGACTCTAATGATGTGTCATCAAGAGTCATGGCTACATCTGTAGCACTTCGCAGAATGGCTTGGCTCAGATGTACTAGCCTGTCACAGGATACCCAGACTAAGGCCATGGATTTTCCTGTTGTGGGTAATTCTCTGTTTGGGGAGCAGACAGAGAATTACATGAAGAAAATGGATGAGTATAGGACCACCTATAGGAGTGCACAGGCCAAGTAAAGACAGGCCACTCCTCAAAGGCAGCCTTCCAGGGGCAGGGGCAGACCTTTTCATATGCCTTTTTACCAAGCCCAGGCCTCCTTTTCAGCTTATGCCCAGAGGGGGTTCTTTAGAGGGAGAGGCAGACGGGGTACAAACAGACCTGCTTCCACCCTCAGCCTAAAGCCCTGCCAAGCAGGCACCCTGATGGGGTGGCCAGGGCTGATTCTCCATTACCTGTAGGGCAGGCTGGCTTACTTTGTCCAGGACTGGAAGTCTTTAACATCAGACAAGTGGGTCCTGGAAGTAGTAAGCCAGGGGCTGGTTCTCAGCTTCAAAAAATTTCCAAAGATGAGAACCAGGTCCTTTCCACCTGCAAATCCATCAGAGGCACTTGTCCTAGAAACAGAAGTTTCTACCCTCCTGGCTCTCAGAGCTGTGGAAATGGTTCCACCCCTACACCAGGGCAAAGGGTTGTATTCCAGGTACTTCCTTACCCCAAAAAAGACAGGAGAATGGCGGCCCATCCTGGATCTCAGATACCTAAACAAGCACCTTTTAAAACCAAAATTCAAAATGGTGACTCTGGGAATTATTTTACCCTCTCTAAAGCCAGGGGACTGGCTAGCGTCCCTGGACCTCAAGGATGCCTACTTCCATGTTCTTATCAGAAGCTCCCACCGAAGTACCTCAGATTCAAAACTGCCTCAGGCCATTACCAGTTCAGAGCAATGCCCTTCGTCCTCCGTCTGCCCGAGGGTATTCACAAAATGCCTGGCAGTAGCAGTTGCCCACTTAAGAAGGAAAAGATTGCCATCGTTCCTTACCTGGACGACTGGCTCATAGTAAGCCAGTCTCCAGACCAAGTCAAACTACACCTTCAGGTAACTCAGCAACTGCTCACATCTCTAGGTTCCTTCTCAGTCTTCCAAAGTCAGTTCTAGAGCCTGTCCAGCTTCTCACCTTCATAGGTGCAGAACTGAACACAAAAGAGGTCAGAGCCTTCCTTCCTCTGGAAAGAGCAAGGACCCTGGTCTCTCTGGCCTCCTCCTTCACCCTGCAGGTCTCTCGACCAGCAAGGCATTTTCTGCAGCTCCTTGGGCACATGGCTGCTTCTACAGCAGTGGTGCAGGGAGCCAGATTTCAGATGAGGGACATTCAGTTCCATTTGAGAGCCTTTGGTCTCAAAGGAGAGACCCTCTAACCAAATTGATCCCAGTGACTCGAGCCCTGATCCAAGCCCTTCAGTGGTGGCAGGACCAGAGCAATCTGAGACAGGGGGTCCCCTTCACCCCTCAGTCTCACTCCTTAATCCTTACTACAGATGTATCCCTCTTGGGGTGGGGAGCTCACATAGGCGACCTCACTACCCAGGGATTGTGGTCCCCTCAGGAATCTCTGCTCCACATCAACCTGTTGGAACTCAGAGCAGTTTTTCTAGCACTTCAAGTTTTTTTCCACATCTGTTCAGAACAAAGTTGTACAGGTCAGAACAGACAACACCACTACAATGTGGTACATCAACAAGCAAGGAGGCACTCAGTCTACGGCCTTGTGCACTGAAGCAATGAAGTTGTGGTCTCTGGCTTATTCCCTGAACACCTCCTTTACAGCAGTTCACCTCCCAGGCAAGGACAATGTCCTGGTAGATGCTCTCAGCAGGATTTCCCAGGGCCATCATGAATGGTCACTGGATCCCCTAGTACTGGAGGTAGTATTTGCCAGATGGGGCACCACGCAGATAGATCTTTTTGCAGCCCCAGACAATCACCAACTTCCCCTTTTTTTGTTGCAGGCCCCCAGTGTTGGGCTCAGTCCCTCTGGATGCCTTCCTTCTCAGTTGGGAAGGGAAATTTCTCTATGCTTTTCCCCCCTTCCCTCTTCTGTTCAAGGTGCTAGTCAAAATCAGATCTCAACCCTACAAGATGATCCTGATTGCTCCAGATTGGGCCAGACAGCCCTGGTACCCACTCCTTATGTCCTTAGCAGTCCACCTTCCCCTGTGTCTTCCCAGGAATCACAACCTGTTAACCTGTGCTCAGGGGAGAGTTTGGTACCCGAATCTCAAATCTCTCAATCTCAAGGCCTGGCTCTTGAAGAGTTTGCTGACCTACATCTCTCCCAGGGTGTATTGGATATCTTGAAGGCTTCTAGGAAGCCTTCCACCAGGGCTACTTATAATTCCAAATGGAAGAGGTTTTCCATATAGTGCTCTGGCAAGCACATTTCCCTAGAATCTGCTGACTTATCCACAGTCCTGGATTATATGGTGCATTTGAATACTTTGGGGCTGAGACCAGCTACCCTAAAGGTGCACCTGGCAGCCGTGTCTGCTTTCTTATCAGCTGGTAAACCCTCTTCTCTTTCAGCTCATCCTGTATTCTCCAAGTTTTTCAAGGGGTTGCTTCACACCAACCCTCCATTCAGGGACCCTGCCCCTGCCTGGGATCTTAATATTTGCATTGCCCAGCTTATGCAACCCCCTTTTGAGCCCTTGTCTTCAGCAGATCTTAAGTACTTGACTTGGAAAACTGTGTTTATGGTAGCCATCACTTCTGCCAGGCACATAAGTGAATTACAAGCATTGTCAGTGGAGCCTGATTTTATCTCCTTTCATAGAGATAAGGTGGTCCTCAGGACTAACAGAAAGTTCTTGCCTAAGGTGGTTTCAGACTTCCACCTTAATCAATCTATATCTCTCCCTGTGTACTTCACTGACCATTCCTCCTCTGGTGAGAGAGACTGCACAGTTTAGATGTCAAAGAGCCCTTAGTTACTACATAGAGCGTACCAAGGGTCACAGGTTTGACTCCTCCAACTGTTCCTCACTTATGGTGAGGTTGGTAAAGGAAACCTGCCACTAAAGATCCATTGCTAGGTGGATTGTCTCTTGTATCCAATTTTGCTATGAAAAACTGGGTAAGGTTCCTCCCTCAGGCCTGAGGGCTCACTCTACCAGAGGTACAGCTGCGTCTCTGGCTGCTGCCAGGGACATCCCTATCCTAGAGGTATGTCAAGGAGCTACCTGGAAAACAGTTCACACTTTTAGCAAGCATTACTCCCTGGACATCCAGGCTAGAAGTGATGCTCGGTTTGGCAGAGCTGTGCTTCAGAGCCTATTTCCTGAGTAGGTTCTGTCCCTCCTCCATGGAGGTACTGCTGTGTAGTCTGCATATGTCATAATATAGCAAGACTTTATGTTGTTTGAAGAAAACATTATTCACCTTAGTAATGTTGTTTCTTCTAATGGAGTCTTGCTATATTATGACCTCCCCCCCGACTGCCCCTCTCAGAACTTCTGCTCTTGGGATGTGGGTGGGCAGTGCAGTGTTGGCACTTAGTAGATGCCCTCCTTGTTTTTTTCACCCCTCCTTTTTGGGGTGTTCGGGTGTTGTGTTTTTATTTTTTGGATCCCCTGACTTGAGTCTTTGTTTTGGGACCAAAAAATGTGTTCTTATATTTAGTAGCCAGTTGGCTAGTGTAGATTTACAGCTTCCACACAGAACCTTAGTGAGTTTTTGCTCGTAAAGATCTGACAGTTTGAGTGTGAAGAACAACAGACAGAGCTTTCAACCGAGTTCATGCTCAAAGTTCCATGCCTGGCATGGAAAGTTAACTCTTTCACCTCCAGAGCAGTTTGATGGTTGGGACTCACTGCATATGTCATAATATAACAAGACTCCATTAGAAGAAACAACATTACTAAGGTGAGTAATTTTTTCTTCTGTTCCTCCTATTGATAGAAGAATAGATAAAAAGTTTCAGTTGGACTGGACAGGAGCTGATTTCCTTTTCTCCCATCCTGACCATCAAGGGGTTATACAGCAGGCAGCCTGCGACAAAGCCAGAGTCCCCCTGCCATCCCACCCTCTGGAAAAGGACTCCAGAAAAATGGATAGCATGGCCAAAAAAGTCTACTTATCAGCCTCTTAGGCCATGAGACAGGCTACTTTCCAAGCTTATGCTGCCGAGTAACAAAAATCCCTGAGGCAGTCAGTACTGGACATGTTCATGAAAGCCCCCTCACCCTTGTCTGAAGACCTGGCTGAAACTGCCAGGTTTGGGCTAGAAACATAGAAACATAGAATTTGATGGCAGATAAGGACCGCTTGGCCCACCTAGTCTGCACATTTCCCTACCTATCGGATAAGCTGCAGATTCTAGTTAACCAACAGCCTACTTATTCCTACCCCCACTAGAACTGCCTTATGTCTGTCCCATGTATTCTTGAATTCCCCCACTGTTTTTGACTCTACAACCTCCTCAGGAAGGCCGTTCCATATATCCACAACCCTCTCTGTGAAGAAATACTTCCTTACATTACCTCTGAGCCATTGCCCCTCTATCTTCAAATTGTGCCCCCTTGTTTTTGCACATCTCTTTTTCTGAAAGATGCTACCCTCTTGGACTTTGTTGATTCCACTGAGGTACTTAAAAGTTTCTATCATATCCCCCCTTTCCCTCCTTTCCTCGAGGCTATACATCTTTGTTCCTTTAGTCTTTCTTCATATGTCTTCTGATGCAGACCCTGCATCATTTGGTTCTGCCCTCTCTGGACAGCCTCCACCCTGTCTATGTATTTGCAGAGATGGGGTCTCCAGAACTGTACACAGTACTCCAGACGTGGCCTTACCGACTATCTGTACAGAGGGCCAACAACTTCCTGTTTTCTACTGGTGATGCCTCTCCCTGTGCATCCCAGTATCCCCCCAGCCCTTCTTACTGCCTTCTCACATTGCTGGCCCACTTTTAGGTTGTCTGATATGACTACCCCCAGGTCCCTTTCTATTTTTGTTATTGTCAGTATCTCACCCCGATTGTGTACTCTTCCCCTGGGTTTTTGTTTCCCAGGTGCATTACTTTGCACTTCTTTGCATTGAATCTAAGCTGCCATACATTTGACCATTCCTCCAACCTTGCCAAGTCCCTTTCATCCTTTCCACCCCACATATGTGTCCAGCCTGTTGCAGATCTTTGTGTCATCTGCAAAGAAACATACTTTCCCTTCCAGTCCCTCTGCAATGTCACTTATAGAGACATTAAAAAGGACTGGCCCCAGTACTGAGCCCTGCGGTACCCAACTAGTAACCCTCCTTTCTTCACTGTGGACTCCATTTACTATTACCCGCTGTGACCTGTTGTCCAACCAGTGTTTTGCCCAGGCTACCACCCTGGGACCCACTCCCACGCTGGTGAATTTGTTTAATCTTTTGTGCGGGACTGTGTCAAATGCCTTGCTAAAGTCTAGGTAGGCCATGTCCACAGCCCCTCCCTGGTCTACTGCTTTGGTCACCCAAAGAAATCAATTAGATTTGTCTGACATGACCTTCCTGCTGTGAATCCATGCTGCCTTGGGTCCTGTGCCCCACTTGCCTCTAGGTTCTCAACAATTCTTTCCTTCAGAAGTGATTCCTTCATTTTTCCTACAACTGAGGTCAAACTGACAGTTCTGTAGTTTCCTGTCTCTGTCTTGCTCCCACTTTTGTGAAGGGGAATCACATCCGCCATTCCCCAGCCCTCAGGTACCACCCCATCCTCCCATGATTTATTAAAAAGGGTTGTCAGTGGTGTTACTAGTTCTTCCCTTAGTTCTTATAGAATTCTGGGGTGAATTCCATCAGGCCCCATTGCTTTATCCACCTTCAGTTTTAAGAGTTCTTTCAGAACCCTTTCTTCTGTGAAAGGACTAATATCAACCGCCCTATCCAGAGTGCTTCTAATGACTGGATTAGGTATTTCCCCCTGCTTTTCCATAGTGAATACTGAGCAGAAGTATTCATTCAGTATCCCTGCTTTTTCACTGTTGCTCTCTGCCCAACCACCTTCCTCTTTGTTCAGCCTCAGTATCCCTGCCTTAGTCTTTCTTTGCTCCCTAATGTACCTATAAAAGGTTTTATCCCCCTTTTTAACTGAGCTGGCTATCTTTTCCTCAGTTTGGGCCTTTGCTATTCTGACTGCCTTACCCACTTCCTTCTGCTTTAACTGGTACAGTTCTCTGTCCTGCTCATTCTATGTTTCCTTATACTTCCTGAATGCTATCTTTTTCTCCTTTGCCTTCCCCGCCACTTCTTTTGAGAACCATAGTGGTTTCTTTGTTTCATTTTGATGTGTTTATTTGCTTCACACAAAGGCTTGTTGCCTCTGTGATGGTGGTTCTGATGTTTCCCCATTGTTGCTCCACCCCACCTTCTTGCCTGTTTGCTGAGGCACTCTCCTATTTGGCAAAATGGAGGTGGCTAATTACCAGTTCCAGATGGCTGTTGATTCTAATGACACTGCAGCCAGATGGATGACTAACACCGTGGCACAGAGAAGGTTTGCTTGGCTCAGGGCCACTAACCTTACTCAGGATACTCAATCCAAGGCCCTGGGTTTTTCTTTAGAGGGAAACTCTCTTTTTGGGCAATCCATGATTGCATACATGAAAAAAGTGGATGAGTATAAGGCAACGTATAGAAGCAACTCTGCTAAAGAGCATGTTTCTCCATCCACTAGGCCCTATGGAAGGGGGGGCAGAGGAAGGTCTTTTATGACCAGACCCTTTTTCCAACCAGTAGCCGAGCCCCAGTACCAGCAGTATCCACAACAAGGATACTCTAGGGGTAGGGGTAGAAGGGGCTCTAGGAGGGGCTCTCAAACCCAACCTCAGCCCAAACCAAAGTAAAACCCCCGAGGCTCTCTCCCACTTCCTCCAGGCTTGGCTAAGCATCACCACGGACAAGTGGGTGCTGGAGGTAGTTGGTTAGGTCTGTCTCTGGATTTCAAATCTTTTCCTCCACAAAAGACCAGGGTTTACTGCTCACCTCCTCTAGCAGAGAGAACACTACTAGAAGCAGGGGTTCAGAAATTGTAACATCTCAGAGCAGTGGAATTAGTCCCTACCACCCTGAGAGGAAAGGGTTTTTACTCCACACACATCCTAACAACAAAAAAAAAGTGGGGAGTGGCAGCCAATATTGGATCTCAGAGCTCTGAACAAGCATTTGAAAAAAACAAAGTTCAAAATGGTAACTTTGGCTCGAATATTGCCAACAATCCAAAAACGGGACTGGCTGGCATCACTGGACTTGAAAGACGCCTATTTCCACATCCCCATGAAGGAATCTTACAGAAAATATCTCAGATTCAGACTCCCTTCAGGCCACTATCAGTTTTCAACTCTTCCTTTCGGTCTCTCCTCTGCACCAAGGGTATTCACAAAGTGCCTAGTTGCTGTAGTGGCATATCTAAGAAGACAGGGAGTGACTGTCTTTCCTTACCTGGATGATTGGCTGGTGGTGGGAAACTCACCAGACCAAGTAAGGAACTCCCTAAGAATCACCCAGGTCCTCTTGGAGTCTCTGGGTTTTATAATAAACCAAAAGAAAAAATTACTCACCTTAGTAATGTTGTTTCTTCTAATGGAGTCTTGCTATATTATAACAATTGCAGTTTGTCCCAGCCTTAGAACTGCTCCGGAGGTGAAAGAGTTAACTTCCATGCCATGCATGGAACTTAGAATGCGAGCTCGGTTAGAAAAGCTCTGTCTGGATCATTTCAAACTGAAACTGTCAGATCTTTACGAGCAAAACTCACTAAGGTTCTGTGTGGAAGCTGTAACCTACACTAGCCAACTGGCTGCTTAAGTATTAACACATTTTCCTGGTCCCAACACTAAGACTCAAGTCAGGGACAGAAAATAAGATAAGATAAAATAAAACACAACACCCAAACACCCCAAAAGAAGGGTGGAAAACACAAGATGGGCATCAATAAGTGCCAACACTGGACTGCCCACCCCATCCCTAAAGTAGAAGTTCTGAGAGGCAGGCAGGGGGAGGTCATAATATAGCAAGACTCCATTAGAAGAAACAACATTACTAAGGTGAGTAATTTTTTCTTCAAACAACATGAAGTCTTGCTATATTATGACAATTGCAGACTACACAGCAGTACCTCCATGGAGGACAGAACCTACTTAGGAAATAGGCTCTGAAGCACAGCTGTGCCAAATCGAGCATCCCTCCTGGCCTGAATGTCCAGGAGTAATGCTTAGTGAAAGTATGTACTGTTTTCCAAGTAGCTGCTGACATATCTCTAAGATAGGGATGTTCCTGGCCACAGCTAGAGACTCAGCTGTACCTCTAGTAGAGTGAGCCCTCAAGGTCTGAAGGGGAACCTTACCCAGTTTTGATAGCAAAGTGGATACAAGAGACAATCCACCTGGCAATGGATCTCTTAGTGGCAGGTTTCCCTTTCCTAACCTCACCATAAGTAAGAAAGAGTTGGAGGGAGTCAAACCTGTGACCCTTGGTACGCTCTATGTAGTAACTAAGGGCCCTCTTAACATCTAAGCTGTGCAGCCTCCTCTCATCGGAGGAGGAATGGTCAGTGAAGAACACTGGAAGAGAAATAGATTGATTAAGGTGGAAATCTGAAACCACCTTAGGCAAAAACTTCCTGTTAGTCCTGAGGACTACCTTATCCCTGTGAAAGGAAATAAAGTCAGTCTCCACCGACAAAGCTTGCAACTCACTTATGCACCTGGCAGAAGTGATGGCTACTAGAAACACAGTTTTCCAAGTCAAGTACTTAAGCTCTGCTGAAGACAGAGGTTCAAAGGGGGTTGCATCAGCCGAGCAATGCAAACATTAAGATCCCAGGCAGGGGCAGGGTCCCTGAATGGTGGATTGGTATGAAGAAATCCCCTGAAAAACTTGGAAAATACAGGGTGAGCAGAGAGAGAAGAGGGCTTCCCTGCTGAAATAAAAGCAGAGACAGCTGCCAAATGCACTTTCAGGGTAGCTGGTCTCAGTCCCAAAGAATTAAGATGGACCATATAGTCCAAAACAGTGGGCAAATCAGCAGATTCGGGAAATATGCTTCCCAGAGCACCATATGGAAAACCTTTTCCATTTAGAGTTATAAGTAACCCTAGTGGAAGGCTTCCTAGAAGCTTTCAAAATTTCGAGAACACCTTGAGAAATGTGAGGTCAGCAAACTCTAACTCCTCAAGAGCCAGGCCTTGAGGTTGAGAGTTGAGATTCGGATACCAAACTCTCCTCTGGGCTGAGGTTAACAAATTGTGGTTCCTAGGGAGACACAGGGAAGATGGACTGCTAAGGACAGAAGGAGAGGGTACCAGGGCTGTCTGGCCCAATCTGGAGCAATCAGAATCATCTTGCAGGGCTGAGATCTGATTTTGACTAGCACCTTGAACAGGAGAGGGAAGGGGAAGGCATAGAGAAACTTCCCTTCCCAATCGAGGAGAAAGGCATCCAGGTGGACTGAGCCCAACACTGGGGGCCTGCAACAAAAAAGTGGAAGTTGATGATTGTCTGGGGCTGCAAAAAGATCTATCTGAGGGGTGCCCCACCTGGCAAAAACTATCCCAGTACTCAAGGATCCAATGACCATTCGTGATGGCCCTGGGAAATCCTGCTGAGAGCATCTGCCAGGACATTGTCCTTGCCTGGGAGGTGAACTGCTATGAGGGAGGTGTTCAGGGAATAATCCAGAGACCACAACTTCATTGCCTTGGTGCATAAGGCTGAAGACCAAGTGCCCCCTTGTTTGTTGATGTACCACATTGTAGTGGTGTTGTCTGTTCTGACCTATACCACTTTGTTCTGAACAGATGCAGAAAAAACCTGAAGTGCTAGAAAAACAGCTCTGAGTTCCAACAGATTGATGTGGAGCAGAGATTCCTGAGGGGACCACAATCCCTGGGTGGAGAGGTCGCTCATATGAGCTCCCCATCCAAAAGGGATGCATCTGTAGTAAGGGTCAAGGAGTGAGATAGAGGGATGAAAGGAACCCCTTGTCTCAGATTGCTCTGATCCTGCCACCACTGAAGGGCCTGGATCAGGGTTTGAGTTACTGGATCAACTTGGATGGGGATCTCTTCTTTGAGACAAAAGGCTCTCAAATGGAACTGAATGTCCCTCATCTGAAATCTTGCTCCTTGCACTACGGCTGTGGAAGCAGCCATGTGTCCTAGGAGCTGTGAAAATGCCTTGCTGGTCGAGAGACCTGCAGGGTGAAGGAGGAGGCCAGGCCCACCAGGGTCTTACCCTTTCTAGGGAAGGAAGGCTCTGGCCTGCTTTGTGTCACAGTTCTGCGCCTATGAAGGTGAGTACCTGGACAGGTTCTAAAACTGACTTTGGAAGATTGAGAAGAAAGCCTAGAGAGGTAAGCAGCTGCTGGGTAACCTGCAGGTGTGATTTGACCTGGTCTGGAGACTGACCCACAATGAGCCAGTCGTCTAGGTAGGAAAGATGGCAATCTTTTGACTTCTTAAATGAGCAACTGCTACCATGGGCATTTTGTGAATACCCTTGGGGCAGAGGTAAGGCCGAGGGCATTGCTCTGAACTGATAATGGCCTGAGGGCAGTTCGAATCTGAGGTACTTTCGGTGGAAGCTTCTGATAAGAACATGGAAGTAGGCATCCTTGAGGTCCAGGAAGCTAGCCAGTCCCTGGCCTTAGGGAGGTAAAATCATTCCCAGAGTCACCATTTTAATTTTGGTTTTAAAGGTGCTTGTTCAGATATCTTAGGTCCAGGATGGGCTGCCATTCTCCTGTCTTTTTTGGGGTAAGGAAGTACCTGGAGTACAGTCCCTTGCCCTGGCGTAGGGGAGAAACCCTTTCTACCGCTCTGAGAGCCAGGAAGGTTGAGACTTCTGTTTCCAAAGCAAGAGTCTCTAGAGGATTTGCAGGTGGAAAAGATCCGATTCTCATCTTTGGAAATTTTTTGAAGCTGAGAACCAGACCCTGGCTTACTACTTCCAGGACCCACTTGTCTGAAATTAAAGACTCCCAGTCCTGGACGAAGTAAGCCAGCCTGCCCCCTACAGGTAATGGAGAATCAGCCCTGGGCATCCCATCAGGGTGCCTGTTTGGCAGGGGCTTTAGGCTGAGGGGTGGAAGCAGGCCTGCTCATACCCCATCTGCCTCTCCCTCTGAAGAACCCCCTCTGAACATAAGCTGAAGAGGAGCCTGGGTTTAGTAAAGGTCTGTGAAAAGGCCTGCCTCTACCCTGGGGGCTGCCTCTGAGGAGTGGCTTGCCGTTCCTTGGCTTGTGCACTCCTATAAGTGGTTCTATATTCATCCATTTTCTTCATATAATTCTCTGTCTGCTCCCCAAACAGAGAATTTCCCACCACAGGAAAATCCATGGCCTTAGCCTGGGTATCCTGTGACAGACTAGTACACCTGAGCCAAGCCATCTTCAAAAAGCCACAGATGTAGCCATGACTTTAGAGGATACATCATTAGAATCCACTGCAGCATGGAATTGCACCTTAGATGCCTCAATACCATCAGCAGCCACCTGTTCCAGCTCCTTGGCAAGCAGGCCAGGGGCCTGTTTGGCTAAGTCCATGACAGTATCCCATCTAGATTTCTGGTATCTTGCAACATAGGCCATATAATTTGCCTGTCTGAGTCCCAAGGACACTGCCATGTATTGTTTTTTAGCCATGGCATCAATCTTCCTGGAGTCCTTGTCAGGAGGATGTGAAGCCAGGGGAATATTAGCCTTTTCACAGGCTGCAGCCTGAACTACCCCGACATGGCTGCATTGCTGTGAAAGAAATTCTGTATCAGGACCTGACAAGGTGTACCTCCTGTCCATCTTTTTATCCACAGGAGGCACAGAATTAGAAGCTTTTAAAATTTTTATTGTTTGTTTCCTGAAGGATTTATGTAAAGGAATATACAATCTCCTGGACTCTGGGATATCCATCATCTCCACAAAGTCAGGCTCCTCTTGCTCATCCACAGCTTCCTCCAAAGGGAGCTGGAGGGTTTCAGCAACTTTTTTATAAAACAGAAAATGAGAAGGGGACTCAGAAAGCCTAGGGGGAGACTCTCCTTAAGGTCTGTCTGGGGAGATGTCCGGTTCAAAGGGCACATCCAGACTTTCAAAATCACATTCACACTGTTCATAATCATCCTCCCCCTCCTCTGGTTCATAAAACTCCTCTATATCATATTCTTGAACCGGTGGAACCTGCCGAACCGACCTTTTGCCAGATAGTGGCGGTTCAGACGGAACCGGGGAAAGCAACTGGACAATTTGGATCGCTTTGGCAATCTCTGCAGCAGTTGGAGAAGGAATTTTGGACTCCACACCTGATGATTTTCTAGTTCTCTTTGCTGGAACTGGCTCCACTGAGTCAGCTTTTCGTTTGCCCGAGGAAGTCTCTCCCTGGTCAGAGGGCACTCCCTCCGGTTCGGTTGGCACCAAACCGGGCTGGCCATCCGGGTCAGCGGACTTTTTGGCATCTTGTTCCCTGAGCCTACCAACTCTCTTATCTAGGGTAGCTGCAGGGAAATTCTTGCAAATCTGGCAGTCTGCATTGAGGTGGTCAAACCCCAGACAATAAACACATGTGGTGTGTGGGTCAGCCTTGGCAAAGGTTTCCCCACAGACACTACAGTGTTGAAACCCAGTGGGCCCAGTTTTTCTTTTGGGTTTCTCAGACATAATGCCAGCCTAACCAAAAACTTGCCCTTTTCCGGCAAATGCCAGGCAAGACACCCTTGTCGGTTCCCAACCGTGTCACGGGTTGTGGAAAAAACCGTAATGAAATCCGGTTTTTTTAGAACCGATAAGAACCGGGAACCGCACTCTAAACAGCTTTAAATGAATTTAGAAAAAAGTTTTAAAACAACCTGATCGGTTCAAACCGAACCGATAAACATTTACAAGTTCCACACAGAAATAAACCTGTCTATTACTTACAATACCACAGACAGAGCTTGAACCGATCGGTTTGCGGTTAAAATAATTATAATCGCGGTTGAATTTTACCGAGAAAAACACTTTTAAACCGAGAAATGAACCGAGCAGTAGGAGGAATCTCCGGGTGCGACTGTTCAGTGAGGCGGAGTAAAGAATCTGACAGTTTCAGTTTGAAATGATCCAGACAGAGCTTTTCTAACCGAGCTCGCGCTCTAAGTTCCATGCATGGCATGGAAGTTAACTCTTTCACCTCCGGAGCAGTTCTAAGGCTGGGGCAAACTGCAATTGTCATAATATAGCAAGACTTCATGTTGTTTGAAGAAATCAGTTCTAACCCCTGCTCAAACTTTGCAGTTTATAGGGGCAGAAATCAACACATTTCAGGGCAGAGCCTTTTTACCCTTAGACAGGGTGCAAAGCCTTCAGTCACTAGCAAGCTCCTTCATCCTGAACAGGTCAAAAACTGCAAGACAATTTCTGCAGCTACTAGGCCATATGGCTGCATCCACAGGCACAGTTCAAGGATCCAGATTCCATATGAGAGACATCCAGTTTCACCTCAGGGCTCACTGGAGTCAGAAAAAAGATCCCTTTTCAAAGCTTATACCAGTGACAAGGCCACTATTAAGGGCCCTCTTGTGGTGGAAACAGGAATCCAATTTAAGGTAGGGAGTGCCTTTCCAGAAAGAAAAACCCTCTCTGGTACTCACAACAGATGTATTCCTATTGGGCTGGGGCACCCACTTAGGAAAGCACACAACTCATGGAATCTGGTCAGCAGCAGAGTTCCTTCAGCACATAAATTTACTGGAGCTAACAGCAGTATTACTAGCCCTAAAGGCTTTCTCTTCACTGATAATGGGCAGGGTGGTTCAGATCAGAACAGACAATACCACCACAATGTATTACATAAACAAACAGGGAGGCACCAGGTCAGACCTCCTCTGCACAGAGTCCATGAAGATTTGGACACTGGTGCACTCTCTGAAGGTCTCTTTACAGGCAATTCACTTGGCAGGAAAAGACAATACTTTGGCAGATGCACTAAGCTGCATCAACCAGGCCCATCATGAATGGACTCTGAACAAGCATGTGGTACAAGTTATTTTCAGAAGGTGGGGCACTCCAGAGATAGACTTGTTCGCATCCCACCAGAACCACCAGCTACCTCAATATTGCTGCAGACCACCAGCACAGGGTACAATTTCTCTGAATGCCCTGGTTCTGGATTGGACAGGCAGGAACCTGTATGCTTTCCCCCCTTTCCCCCTGGTTTTCAGGGTATTATGGAAGCTAAAATCCCTCTCAGCATCTCTGATCTTGATAGCTCCGGATTGGCCCAGGCAGCCATGGTACTCTCTTCTGCTCTCCATGTCTGTCAGCAAATCGATACAATTGCCCCTCAGACACAATCTCCTGACTTCCAATCAGGGAACATTTGTTGTACCCGAATCTCAAGTCCCTTCATTTCAAAGCGTGGATCTTAAGGAATTAGAGTATGCAGATTTAAATCTTTCAGAAGCTGTCCTAAATATTTTAAAGGGTTATAGAAAACCCTCCACACAGAAAACTTATTCTTCCAAATGGAAGAGATTTTCTCTCTGGTGTTCCAGCATGAACCTTATGCCACAAAAGGCTGGAGTTTCGGTTGTCCTGGACTATCACACTCATTTGCACTCACAAGGTTTGTAGCCCAGTTCCCTTAAGGTTCATTTAGCAGCGGTATCTGCCTACTTCTCTGTGGGGACCAAGGTGTCAGTAGCATCTGATAAACTTTTCAAAATATTTTTTAAATGACTGATGCATTTACACCCACCTCACAGGGCACCAGTGCCTGCTTGGGATTTGAATGTGTGCATAGCCAAGCTCATGAGCCCTTCCTTTGAGCCCATGGCTACTGCCTACTTGAAATACCTGACTTGGAAAACAGTCTTCCTAGTGGCTAGTACTTCTGCAAGGAGAATTAGCGAGCTCCAAGCTCTCTGCATTGACCAAGACTATATCTCATTTCACAGAGATACGGTAGTCCTCAGAACTAACAAACAGTTTCTCCTTAAAGTGGTTTCAGACTTTCATCTGAACCAATCAATCACTCTGCCTGTCTTTTTCACAGACCATAGCAGTTCTGGTGAAAGAAGATTACACAGTCTGGATGTGAAAAGGGCTATCTGCCATTACATGACAGCCACTAAAGACCTTAGGGAAAATGGAAAACAACTTTTCGTTACACATGGGGATGTAGGAAAGGGTAAACCAGCCTCAAAGAGATCCATCTCTCGGTGGATAGTCCAGTGTATTCAGTTCTGCTACACTAAGGCAGGTAAAGAGCCCCCCAACCGGATTGAGTGCGCATTCTACAAGAGGAACTGCTGCTACCCTTGCAGCTGCCAGGGAGGTTCCCTTAACATAGAAACATAGACTTTGACGGCAGATAAGGACCACTTGGCCCATCCAGTCTGCCCATTTCCCTACTTATTGGATAAGCTGCAGATTCTAGTTAACCAACAGCCTACTTCCTGCAACCCCCCAACTATAATTGGCTTACGTCTGTCCCATGCATGTTTGAATTCTCCCACTGTTTTAGACCCCACAACCTCTCCAGGAAGGCAGTTCCATGCATCCACCACTCTCTCCGTGAAAAAGAATTTCCTCACATTACCCCTGAGCAATCCCCCCTTGGTGGACATTTGCAAAGCAGCTACCTGGAAAACAGTACACACCTTTACAAACACTATAACCTGGATATTTTATCCAGGGGTGATGCTAGGTTTGGTGCAGCAGTCCTGCAGAGCTTGTTTCCAAAATAAGCCCACCTCCAGTGGTACTGCTTGGTAGTCTGCATAAAGTTATGAATATCCTGAGCATTACTGGGGTTAGAAGAAAAAATTACTTACCATAGTAATCTTATTTCTTCCTAGTGATGCTCAGGTATTCATAACTTCCCTTCCTTCCTCCCCTTCCAGAATTTCAGCCTCTGCACTCCGCATGCTGGTGCCACCAAGCCATATTGATTTTGTTGCATTTCTCTGTTTTAATCATTTTTAAACTGGAGTTTTTCAATGTTCTCCTTTTGGAGTTTTATTTGATGTGGTTTTTGTCAAGAGTTATCCTCCCTTTGGAGTTTTTTTCTAAATTCTGTGCTTTAATTAGGGGACACCCCTCTTTTTATAGAATATTACTTACATTAGTTCCTAATGCCTGACTTCCAGGCTTCTCAAATCTGAAGAGGTTAGAACACTACAGTTGGTAGAGGCAGTGTTTGAAAGATGCTCATGTGCAAAGAATTCTACTCATTTGCATGTGTTCCATCTCTCCGGGCAGTCCAACCCTCCTGGCTTACTGTATAAAGTTATGAATACCTGAGCATCACTGGGAAGACATAAGATTACTATGATAAGTAATTTGTTTCCTCTGGGTGGAGGCACTGCACAATATTGTGATCTTGGGAAAGAACCAGTTTTAAAGTAAAATAGGAACCCAGGCCCCTCAACCTTGGTCAGGCCTGCAAGGCAGCGGTAGTGTAGCCCTAAGATACCTGGTGCCAGGGTTACACTAGCTTTCTGGAAAACACATTTTTTGTTGTACTGCTGCATTAAGTAGTAGAATGCAGGAAGTGATCCTTCCTCTGTACTGGTCACTGGTGTGGCTGTACCTGGAATACTGTGCAAGGTACTGGAGCCCACATCTGAGGAAAGACTGCAACAAGGTGGAGGCAGTAAAGTGCAGGGCAACTATGATGATGCATGGTCATGGGGATTTGACATACAAGGAGAGGCTGCAGGACTTAAACATGTACATCCTGGAAAAAAAGAGGAAAAGGGTGACATGATTAAGGCATACAATTATCTGCATATGATTAATAGAGTCTACTCCAAATAACTATTCTGCTTGAGTTTGTACCCAAGGATGAAAGGTAATTCACTAAAGCTGATGGGGGAGATTCAAAAAGGATGTCTGGAAGCACTTCTTCATGGAAAGGGTGGTGGATAAGCGGAATAAGCTACTGGAAGAAGTTGTACAGCCCAAGTCAATCAGCAACTTCAAGCAGAGATGGGACAAGCAGGTAGGTGGGTTTAATTAGAAAAAGGGGGGAGCCGGCTTAGTGGCGTGGAGGGCTGAGGCATCCATGCCTTGCCTCTTGCCATGCCAGTGACCCGTGTTCACGGTGCAAGCTGGCTACCGGGGGTTGGCTGGGGAGGGAGAGGATCGAGAGTCTGGAAGACTGCTCTCCTCTCCCGGGGAGGGAGGGCTAGTACTCTCGCCGAATGACTGACCCCGGGTGGAGGCCCAAGGGTAGTGTGGGTCTGATGGGTGCCAGGAAAGGGAAGGTACTGTGGGACTTCCATGGGCATGCACGTACCTACATGCATGCACGTCTTGCATGTGTACTGCAGCGATAGGGATGGATGGCAGAAAAATGGAGGAAAAACACCCCAGGCTGCGGGTGACGACCAACCCTTCACAGGCTCTGCACCCAGTGACCAGGCACTGCCGCAACTCTGTGGAAGAGGGCACAGGCCAAAGTAAGTCCCAGGGATGCCAGGGTGACTGGGCTGGGGGTGGGGTCAGTCTTGAGGGGCAGCTAGGGAAACTGGAGGATAGACTGTATATAGAAAAAGAAAAGGTGGCAGTAAAAGAGAGAATTGCCACTTGTGTGTAACAGCCCTTTGACTCACCTACACTGCACCAGGGCCCTCAGGGTAATTCAGCACACACCTCTGAGGGGGCTGGCCTGGGTTCCACAGTGGTAGCAAATGCGACACGGTGCCTCCACCTGGAGTAGTGGCAGGGAACTCCTATGGATAAAGAACAGGCTACCACCACCCAGGAAATAGGTTAGCTGCCCTGGTAATACTTTTCCCCACACACTAACAGTTTCCCATACAGTAGCCGCCCACACCCCCAGCAGCACTCCTTCAGTAACACAGTGACAGAGGATAAAATGCAAACAATAACCTTATTTATTTGGGGAGGAGGAACACAAGGAGGAGAATGTCAACCAACATTTACTTTAGTTAGACAATAACTTTCCCTTAGCAACCCCTCTTTCCACCCCTGGGTGCACCCAAATTGTCCCTGTATGCAGGCCTGGGGTCTTTTGTCGGGGCCCAGATAAACATGGAATACATTTCAGACATGTAATCGTAGGTTTAACAAACTGGTATGTCACTAAAAATCCTTGTGCAAAGATTACCCCCAGAATCCTAACTGGCAAGCTAGCTATTAGACTCCCCAGAGCTGCAGCTCTGGGTACTCACAGTTTTTGCAATTCACACGGGGGTTCACAGCCAGATGAGTTGCATGGTACTGTGGAGGCTCTCCGGTGGTGGTGCACCACAGGTGGGAAACCAGAACTGGACAAACTCGAGGGGTGATGATCTTCGCCTGCCTGGCCTTGTCAACTTCACCTGTGGGCCTTTATAGACAGATTTCACTCAGGCAGGCATTTTCTGTCCTTCAAAACTTGGGGCATCATCATCTTTAGTTCGAGGAACTAGGATTGATGATGTTCCTCAAACCCCTCTGTTGCATGTCTTGTCGCACTATAGGACCTGCGCAGGACAGTGGGGCTCCCACAGTTTCTCACCTCACAGCCCCATCTCAGGGGATGCCATCACAAGCAGTGCTGGGTCCTGTCACAATGGCTTGCCTTGACACTTACAGTTCCTTCCCTGGCTGAACGTTTACTTCACTAAACAATTTTTCTGCCGAGGGGATCAGTGGCTCACTCAAGGTCCGCAGCCCAACTCTTTTCCCAATTCAAAACAAGCTGTCCAACTGTTTGGGCCACTAGAGAATAATTATTTCTGCTTTAGTCACACAGAAACATCTTCTATGCCGGCCCTGTGGTGCTGAGGGTTGAGGCGCTGGATGCCACACTTAGCTCTATGCTGGTGATCTGGGTTCGGGAATAACCTTGGGTCATCAGGGTGCCAGCGTGGGGGGAAGGCGGAGAAGAATCAAGTATGCTGATGGGCAGCTCTCCTCTGTCGAGGGTGGTGACGGTGGGTTGGCACGCCCCTGTAGATCTGCTCCCACCGGGTGGAGGTCTGCTGGGTAGCGTAGGTGGAGAGGGGGTGGCAAATAGTTATGGGAGGTTGAAGGGGCTGAGCTGGTGTCACGGGGTGTGTAGCATGCCTCCACACACTCATACAGCCATGTACTGGGGCCTGCGGGGGGGTTAGGGGAGAAAACCTGTAAAAAAATAAAATAAAATACCTATGTGTCCCCATCGCCAGATGGTGGGAGGAGGCAATGGGGACCAAATAGCTATATATGTAACCCTCTGCAAATGGGGGTTCCCAAAAAGTCTTCCAGGAGCTTGCTTGAATGCTCCAAGCCTGAATGGTGTTTGGCATTTAAGCCGTTTATCTGTGAGTGCTTTTAGAGCCTCTGGTCCTGTCTCTTTAAGAGCTGTCTGCTTGCAGACATAATTAGTTTGTATGGGGGGACTGTGTGTTTTCCTGCTTGAGTCCCGCTCGAGCTACTACCAAATCGCTCCATTTCTGCCATCGCTAAGTGGGCAGAAGGAGCACTCTTCAAAGATGTAATTGTTTGCTTGTAACCTGTTAGAGTAATAATGAAAATGCAGTTTGATTTAACCTGCTTTCTTGTAGCAAGGACAGTGCAGAGTTACTCCCTCATGTTGGTTCTGAACTGCTGAATTGGACCAATCATGGTGGGGATCCTTTAAAATGGAGCCTGCTCTGGGCGAATCAGAACTTGGACTCTCCTCTGGAGCCTGCTGTAAGGGGATTGTAAGGGCAGTGACTCTGGGAAATGTAGTTTTGACTTTGGCGCCTTTTTTCCACCAACAGGGGGAGTTTACTGTGAGTGACAGCCAAACCAGCCAACTGAACTGGGAGGAACTCAAAGGAAATGCCCGGCTCTGTCTACTGGTAAGATCAGATCAGTTTGGGCAGTGAAGAGAACAAGGAGCTGGGTGCTTCTTCGGTGTGTAGTTTTAGCACGGGAATCGCATGTAAGGCCCTAAGTTTTGGTCTGCAGCTTGTACAACTGCCTGTTCAGACTGAATCCGACCTGTGAAGAGAATCAAGGAGATCTGAAGAGTAGAAACCAGGCTCACCCTGTAGAAGACTGGAGAAATTGCTGGATTGCGCTCGGTCTGCCAGGAACTGAATCTGCTGTGTGTTCTCATGGGTATTGTGCAGTAATTGCGATCGGGATAGAGAAGTAGCCTGCCTGGTATAGTACTTTCCTTTTACATATAAATGTGTGTAGAGCTTGTGGGGAAATGCATTTCAAATCCCCTGTACAGTGAATTGAGTGCATGAAACTGGCAGTAAACATCAGCTTAATCCAGACTACATCCATTTGCTCTAAACTGCAGTGGGGTCCAGTCACAAGGACCTTGTCCACATGGTCTGCTCCTCCTGGCAATCCAGGACAATCTGCCTTCCATCCAGCTCCCAGCATTGAGTTTGTGAGTGCAAAGCAGGGTAGCTCCCTGCCATCTGTTTATCAAATCGCAAGTGTGTCATCTAATTGTTGTTTCTTTTTCATTTCTTCACGAACTGAGCCAACTGGCTCCGGATTACAATTTGGGTATTGTGCCAGTGTTTTTCCATCACAGGGCCCCAACCAGCTGCACCGATCCTGGCTAGCTCCCCCCCCATCCTGGGTACCCAGTGAAAGTGACAATTTGGGACTCTGAATATGCGCACAGTACTGTGATTATTAATGTGTTTAACCTAATTAACCTGATTTCCCCCTTCCTTGTTACAGTTCCTTAAATAAATCAGATCTGTTGGTTTCAGCAAAGTTACACTGGCTGAGGTATTCATTTATGTTAAAGCATTGTACTGTGGTTTTTGCACTGTATCATCTTGTTTTACAGGGGGTCCCCAGAGTCCAGTCGACAGAGCCAGTCCTGGGGGTAAGTGTACATTGTGTAGATATTCCTGATGCATTGTGTGGGCCACTAGTGGGAAGAAAGGGGGGTTACAGTGTCCCAGAGGGCTGTGACCAAGTTAGTTGAACTACTGCAAACCCTGACCTCTGGGTGGAGGCACTCACCATTGGACCTAGGCCCCTCAACCTGTTAGTAATTAAGCAGGCAGGGATAGTAGCCCTTGGGATAGTGCCACCTAGGGATTACATCTTGGAGGCTCACCACAGGGATTGTGTGTCCTCTAGTGGCCATATTTACGAACCACTGTAAAAAAAAAATGGGTACCCCGACAGAAGTGGCTGTGCCAGTTGGTGGAGTGGTGTACTGGGGAAGAGATCAACCCCCAAAATGCTATGCTTATCCTGGACATCCCCCTGGGTATCAATACGGACACTGTACAGGGAGTACTTTCCAAGGTGGAAGGTTTACAAAACCCTGTGGTGGTGGGTCGACATGCTAATCTGCTCACCCACACTTTCCTGGCCCTAGTAGAGTTTAAGGATCACATAGATAGCTCCTAAGTGCCAGAGACTATTACCCCAGAGGGAGCCCTCACTACCTGGAGAGTGATAACTAAGGACAGTAAAGACCCAGGAGGAATGAGCCCCCCCCCACTATCTGAAACTTTTGAGGAGAAATTTGCTAAATGGTTGCTGGGGGAAGGGAAAACTGTGGAGGACTTGAAGAAACTATTCTTGCCACCGGGGGGTGTTCCTCCCCCAACACCCTCTCCCGCTCCAGTACCCGTAATGGTGGCTGAACCAATGCAGGCTCCTATTTCTGCACCTGCCATTAGTCACGACTCTTACTGAAGGTTGAGGATCTTCTCTAGCACCCTCTCCACCCCACAAGGGGAGGATGACTGCGAGACCTGGATAGATTATGTTGCCCCTCAAGTGCTAGAATGGCAACGCTCGGAAGCCGAAAAGTGAAAGAGGGTTATTGAGAGCCTCCGAGGTCCTGCCCTGGCTACCATCCATGCTAAATGGGCCAGTAAGCCTGATGCGACGGCACAGGACTATCTTGAGGCCTTGGAGAATATGTATGGGAGCCCAGATTCTGATGAGGACCTGTGGTGGAGAGTAAGAAATGCACAACAGTACCAAGGGGAGTTGTTGTCTGTGCATGTATCTCGGCTGGAAAAATTGTTGCAAGAATGCCTCAGAAAGGGTAGTTTGCCAGCGACTGAACTGGACCGAACCAAGCTGGACAGGATCCTTAAGTCTGCTCCCTTCTCAGAACTGCTGTTGCTTCAATTATGCCTGGCAAATCGACTGGAATCCCTACCCTCCTATGATGAGCTAATGAGGGAAATTCAAGGAGTTGAGAAAAGGCGATCTCGGGAGGAACTTGCACCAATAGCTGCGGCTACGACCCGAGTGACTGAGGGTGACCCATCAAGCGAAGTTCAGGGGCAGAGGTTGGCAGTTAATGAGTAGCTCTGAGAAGGAAAAAGATATGCCACAATGGGGTGAACTGTTGAGAGAGTTCGGGGAAATAAAAAACAGTCTCTTTATGAAGGCCGCTCCTGCAAGTACAGGCCCCGACCCTCATCCGACTGCATCTGCTATGGGGGTTGGGGTACCCACCCAGGCATCTCCTGCTGACAACAGCTCAAAACTCGATGTGTTGACCATGAAAGTGGGGAAATTGACAAGATGTCTCCAAATGCTTATCACGCCGCAGACAGAGATGGCACCAAGGTTTCCAGTTAGTAGTACCCCTGCCCTGGCTCCCAGTGTGACACCTCGGCCAGCTCAAACTCCAGAAAGTATGTTTTGCTATAATTGTGGGAAGGATGGGCACATGAAGAGAGAATGCCAGTCCCCAAAAGACACAGACAAAGTTGCATATAGGCTACAAGGAGAGCTTCGGAGAACAAATCAGTGGTTAAGAGGTGCATACAATGATCCCAGTGAGGGCCCCAAAAATGCTAACTCACGTCCCTTTGTGGTAAAGGTCAGTTGCCCAGGCCCCCACTACCGCCTCTCCAGACTGGTCCAGAATAGTGGGTCCCTCCATGGAGAACACTGTAAAGGTGAATGGAGTGTCTACAAGAGCTGTATTAGACAGTGGCTCCCAAGTGACAATTATGTTTCAAGACTGGTATCAGAAGCATTTGTCTGTTGCACCCTTACAACCATTGGAGGGGCTGCATGTCTGGGGGTTAAGTGAGAAGGCCTACCCCTACTCTGGATATATCCGAATTTGGTTGTCTTTTCCCACCTCTGTGGCTGGAGTGGCCGAGCAAGTAGAGACCCTGGCCTTAGTGTGTCCCCCTACCGGACTGTATGATGGGGTTCCTCTACTAATTGGGACTAATGCACATATGTTTGGATGGCTGGCACAGTTGTGTTATGAAAAACAGGGGTCAAGGACTAGTAGAGCTTTAAGAATTCCGGCCTTGATTAAGAAGGCCTATGAGGCACAGAGAGATGTTGAAAAAGTAGAACCAGAGGAACTGGTTAGAATTGTCTGGAAGAAGGATCCTGAGTCTCTGATCCTGGCACCAAATGCCCAGTGTACCTTACAGGGAGAGGTCTGTATCAGAAAGGATGTCAAGAATAAAATATTAATGTTGGATGCACCAGGCGATGGAAAATTGCCAGAGGGACTGCTGGTCAAGCCTAGTATTTTGCCTGCTAGAGCCCATGCTTATGCCAGAAGGGTAATGGTTCAAGTTCATAATGTGTCTGACAGAGAGATTCAAGTAAATAGAGGTTGCACCCTGGCTAATGTGCATTGTGCAGACACTGCAGTGCTACCCAGTAGCAAGAGTTCGGGGAAGAATGACGGAGTAACACCTGACTTGTTTGATTTCGGGTGACTCCCCGTTGCCAGCTGAATGGAAAGTGAGGATCAGTGAGAAGCTTGCCCAGAGAGACCAGGTGTTTTCTTTAAAGGAATGGGACGTAGGATGCGTGCAAGGAGCTGAGCACCATATCCGGCTGCATGATGAAAGGCCATTTAGTGAGAGGTCTCGACGCCTGGCACCTGCTGACATAGATGATGTGAGACGGCATCTGCAAGAGATGCTAGCTGCTGGTGTAATACAAGAATCCAGAAGCCCCTATGCTTCCCCCATTGTGGTAGTGAGAAAAAAGAATGGGACAGTAAGGATGTCTGTGGATTATCACACTTTAAACAGGCGGATTATCCCTGATCAGTACACTATGCCCCCGCATTCAGGATGCCTTGGACTGTCTAAACAGGAGCAAGTGGTTCTCTGTGCTGGATCTCCGCAGTGGGTACTACCAGATCCCAATGGCCCCAGAGGACCATGAGAAGACAGCCTTTATCTGTCCGTTTGCATTCTATGAATTCATGAGGATGCCTCAAGG
Source organism: Neoceratodus forsteri (assembly GCA_016271365.2). Lineage (NCBI taxonomy): Eukaryota > Metazoa > Chordata > Ceratodontiformes > Ceratodontidae > Neoceratodus > Neoceratodus forsteri. The sequence continues at coordinate 666,700,346 of CM057453.1, forward strand.
GATTTCAGGCACCCCCGCCACTTTTCAACGATTGATGGAGTGTGTAGTGGGGACATGAACTTACTAGAGTGCCTGGTATACCTAGATGATGTTATTGTGTTTGGCAGCTCACTGGAGGAACATGAGAGCAGATTATTCAAGGTGTTGGACCGACTGGAAGACTTTGGCCTTAAACTGTCCATTGATAAGTGTTAATTCTTTCAAACATCAGTAAAGTATGTGGGACACATAGTATCCACTGAGGGAATAGAGACCGACCCAAGTGTAAGTTGAGGCCTTGACCACCTGGCTACAGCCCAAAAATCTAAAAGAACTGCAAAGATTCCTGGGATTCTGTGGTTATTATCGGTGTTTCATCAAGGACTATTCAAGAGTGATCTGCCCTTTACTTAACCTTACTCAAGGGTATCCCCCAACCCACAAAAGATACAAAAAGTCAGCGTCCCTCGACACTGAAAGAGTGTATTTTCATTCAAGTGAAGTATTTGGGGCCCGCTGGACTCCTGATTGTAAGACTGCTTTTCATGAGATCATATATCAACTTACCCACGCTCCAGTGTTGGTCTGTGCTGATCCAACAAAACCTTAATGTCCTGCACACTGATGCTAGCTTGCAAGGGTTGGGGTCTGTGTTGTACCAAGAGCATGAGAATGGCCTGAGACCAGTGACCTTTGCCAGTAGAAGCCTTACCCCATCTGAAAAGAACTATCCTGTACATAACTTAGAGTTCCTAGCTTTGAAGTGGGCCATTGTTGACCAGTTCCACGAGTACTTGTAAGGGGCTAAGATACTAGTAAAAACTGACAATAATCCTTTGACCTATGTGCAGACTTCAACTAAATTGGATGCCACTGGCCATAGGTGGCTTTCCTGCATTATCTACATACGACTATGTTGTTGAATACAGAACAGGCCTGAACCACATAGATGCTGATGTTCTCTCCCGGAGGCCTGTTCCCCAGAATGACTGGGTCAGACTATCAGAACCTGATATTCGAGCACTCTGCCAGAAGTTTGACAGGGAGGAACAAAAGTCCACGGACGCAGTGGACTGTATGGTGGATTGTTTGGGACCTTCTGAGAATTGCATACCTGCTGCTTTTTGCCACTTTTCTGCAATAGACATTGGTGCACTGCCTCAGCTGGACAATGACAGTATTCGGCAGGCTCAATCCCGAGATCCCATGATCAAATCAGCTTTAGAAGCCCTCTATGCAGGGAAAGATGTGTCCAATTTATGTTCCATTGATTTGAGAACTGCATTGCTATACAAAGAAGGTCCTAAGTTGAAACTGATCAATAGACTGTTACACAGAGAAACAGTAGACAGTGGGGGACAAGTAGACAAATAACAACTAGTGCTGCCCACTGCTTTTCGAGACTCAGTGCTGAGGTCCTTACACAACCACATGGGGCACCTTGGTATAGACAGAACAGTTGACTTGGTGAGATCCAGATTCTATTGGCCTAAGATGGGGGCTGATGTGGAGCAACACATTCAAACTTGTAGTCGCTGCTTACAGAGGAAAGCTTTGCTCCAGAGGGCTGCCCCCCCTTATTAACATCACCACCAGTGCACCCATGGAGCTGGTCTATATTGATTTTCTGAGTTTGGAGTCAGATCAAAGAAATATTAGTAATGTGCTGGTGGTCACTGACCATTTTATGAGATATGCCCAATCTTTCCCCACCAAGGACCAGAAGGCATCCACTGTGGCAAAAGTACTTGTAGAAAACTTTTTTGTTCACTATGGGGCACCACAAAGAATCCATTCTGATCAAAGAAGAGACTTTGAGAGTCGTCTGATCAAAGAGATGCTTTCTCTGAGGGGAGTGCGAAAGTCCAGAACCATCCCATACCACCCCCAGGAGGACCCACAGCCTGAACATTTCAACCGCACTTTGCTAGATATGCTAGGCACCCTCCACCCAAAGGACAAGCCTAGATGGATCCAACAAATTAGCACCCTGGTACATGCCTACAACTGCACCAAAAGTGATGCCACTGGGTTCTCCCCCTACCGCCTGATGTTTGGAAGAGAAGTTCGACTGCCGGTAGATGTGTGCTTTGGGGTCTCTCCTGATGGGATTCGAGCTGACAACTATTTACAGTATGTGCAAAAGTTAAAGGCCCAGCTAAATCATACGTACCAACTGGCTCAAACCATGGCTGCCAAAAGAAATCTGGCCAACAAAGAAAGGTATGATAAAAAGGTGAAAGCACTGGAACTCCAGGAGGGAGATCATGTCTTGCTAAGAAATCTGGGACTGCATGGCAAACACAAGATTGCTGACAGATGGCACCATCTCCCTCACATTGTAGTGGGCAAACTAGATGGTCTGCCTATGTACAAAGTAAGGCCTGAGAATAATTCAAAAGATGTTAAAACAATGCATAGAAATCATTTACTGCCCATTGGACAAATCTTGATTGAGTCTGAGCCCCCAGAAAATGCCCCTTCTGGACCAGTGACTAGAGCTGCTGCTAAGAATAAATCAAGAAAGTCTGCACCTACAGAAGCTGAGTTGAAGTGTTCACCTCCACAAGTCCCAGTTGAACATGACTGTCAGTCCTTGTCAGAGGAAAGTGAGTGTGGTTTTGAATACTACCTTTCTTATGAACTGAGTCACTTGTTTCGGGGCAATCCCCTAGTCAATTCTGGAGATGAAGCTGGGCCTTCTGGACTGTCTAAGCCCCCAGCTTTGTCTCTGGAGCCAATGCTCCCAGAAAGTGAAGTGCAAAGCATTAAGTCAGATGATATGGAATCATTGTGTATGGTTGAACTGTTTGAGCTTTCAGAGGAGGAAAATGATGGACTGGAACAGACTGGTGACATACCAGAACAAGAAGAGTGTGTTGAGTGCCCTGATAATTCACTGTCAGTGTCAGAAAGCTCTCCATGTGAGCCAAGTGTTGTGGGCTCAGAGATTGTAACTCCTGGAGCTGAAAGTGCCCCAAGTTCTAGCCTCTCTACCCCATTGGAGGCTCCCCTGACAAGTGAGGACAATGCTGAAAATGAGGCTCAGAATGCAGAGACTGTAACAGTTCCTCCTAGAAAGACTGGTCGAGCTGTAAAGCCTGTGGTGCACCCAGGGGCGTAGTTTGTTATTTTTACAGGGGGGGCAAAGTAACAAAAAAGTCCTGATTTTCACGTATCACGACAGTGAAGAGGGTGGGTGGCTTGCATAATGCAAACAAATTAACCAGCATCAAATAATGCCCAAAAAACATTTAAGACTACAGCTGAATAACTCCTGGGAGGGACCAGCCCAGGCCAAGTCAGAGCACTTCCCCACCCCACCAGTTTTACTGCAGCCTGCTCTCGGCCCAACTCCTCCTGAGACCAGAGTCGAAAAACTGACCGAGATCTGTTTTGTATTCAGTTCTTCGTTCTTCTGCCTTGGGAGTAAGGACTTACTTGTAAAGTTGAAAATATGTAAGGAACTTAACTTCCTTCTCAAGAGGACAGGACCTCAACTCAGCTTCAATTCAAATCAGTCTTGACCTAATTTTGCCCCCACCTGAACCTCCAGGTGGATAGTTCACTAGTCTCTCACTCCCCTTTGCTGCTTACATAACCCTTCCAAGTCCAGCCCTTATAATGGATCCTGAACTTCTTGAAATGTCTGCTTGAGCTAGCCCTCCCACCCTTGAGGAGTGCAAAAAGCATGTTTCAAGGAAGTGCAGCAAATGGCTGTGCCACCTTAGTATACCTATAAACATGGATGGTATGGGAAACATCCCAGCATGTGCATCCTCACAGCATAGATTACATAAAAAAATGCGATTATACAATGACAAGAATGAATGCTGGCCTCTGATTGGTCAGTCTTGGGCTAGACCCATGATGTTATCCCAGTACATCCGATTCATCACAGGTCTAATCTCAGCTCTCCATGAACCTCTTGACGATTGTTAGCATTAGTGTGGTTTTTTTGTATCTTCTCTTAAAAATACTTTTCCACACCAAATAAAACATCTTTAAAATTATTTTTTTTAATTCTGTATAACAACACGCCATTGTATAATAGCAATAATACCCTCCAGGGTGTGTGTCATGGTAGGATAACATCATGCCTTATGTATTGGATGCACTCGTGCCCAACCACTTGAGGCATGACGTTATCCAACATACATGCCCTGCCGAGGCATTATTGCTTACTTGCACCAGTGTTAAGATTTCTCTTTGTTATAACCAAGTTAATTCATTAGTCTCCCATCCCATCCCATATTATTCAATGTCACATGCCCGAATCTGGTTAGGTAAGGTAAGCGAAGAAGATAATGCTCTCCTCAAGCAAGCAAGCATTGCATACATAAGCATGGGACTTGCTGATATCCCTCAGGTGGTGCTCTTAACAAGCATGCTGATGTACCTGGGACAGTGCAACAGAACAATGTAAATCCCCTAATTGTTCAAGATGATCATGGGCATGGTGTGGTCACACACAACCCCACTCTCCTCCCCATGGGCTCCTAAGGAATATGCATCTCTGTCCATGCCCAGGGTTACACAACCCCATCCAAGCAAACATGGACTGCCCTGGCACAAAAGTGGTCGCATCACATAACCTAAGAGAACAGATGCCACAGGAAGTTTGCTGGAACGACTCCAGATACCTGTGCACAGCCTTGCAGGACCCACCCTGAAAGGTAAGTACTTGGTTGGTGGTTTTTATTAGCATCACCTATGACAGTATGTGGTGGGCCGGTTGTGGTAGCCCAGGTTGCCGTGGATGCTTCCCCCCCACAGACTACTTCAAAATCGTTTCATCTGACAGTTTTGAAGGGCACAAATGAAACATGGTTGCTTCAGTTTGATGTGGTTTAATACGGTTTTTTTGTCGGCGTGTCTCTATTCTTCTACACACAGACACACACCACCAAAAATGAACTTTTTATACCATGTTTACATTCAGGATAGAGACAGGGTAAAGCAGGTCCAGGCAGTAAACACAGTAAATGAAACAATGCAGTTTACAATGCCCAACAAACCACCAAAGACCACAAAACAACGGACCTTCCCCTGCCCTGGAGAATAAGCAAGTCACAGTCAGGGTGCTAAATGAGGAGTAGAGACCACAGAACATCTTGTCAAACCACACAGTGAAGGTGAAACTACATAAACATGCACAATTTTTATACTGTAGGATTTCATACTTTCCAACAGTTCCTAATTTTAACACAGAAACTTATCTTTAGTGCTCAAAGCCCTTATACGATGGAGGTAAGCATGGCATGGACCCAGCAGACTGGCATACATGTTGAAAAAAATATTTCTGTGCCAGTATGCCTGTCCACCCCTCCTCCTCCATCAACCAGTGGCCAGAACCATTTTTCAGCATGTGTACCAGTCCGCCTCTGTTAGCATAGCAGCACAAAGCTGGCAGGGCAGCAGAAGGCACAGCAAGCAACAGTGAATTAAATGTCCATGCAAAAAAGCTGACAGTCCACTCTCCCCACCCCAGACCTGCAAGGCCACTATCTTCACCCAGACTGGCCAGCTCAGCTACTCTCTGCACCTGCTGGACTTGCACAGCCACTCTCCACACTGTGTCCACCCACCAGCACAGCCACTCTCCCCACCGCACCAGCACAGCCACTTCCCCACCCACCCAACCAACACCATTTCCAGCTCCATTTATCTGGTATCCGCTCCAGGCATCCAGGTCTATGCCTCCCCATCACAGGCACACAAAATAAATAAAACCACATTTTATACTGCATTTTGTTTATGTTCTTTCTTTGTCTGGAAAGAGATGTTGAGCTACCGGTCAGCACAGTTTGCCTGGTATACAATTACAACCCGCCCACGACACAATGCCAGTGCCTCCACCCACCCACACAACAGTGCCCCACCACACCCACACAATGCCTGTATCCCCAACCCCACCCACACAAATGACCAGTGTCCGCAACACCACACACACACATATACATGACCAGCAGTGTTCCCAACTCCACACACACACACAATCAGCAGTGTCCCCAACCACACACACACACACACACACACACACACAACCAGCAGTGTCTGCAACCCCACCCACACACATGACCAGTGTTCCAACCCCCCCAAAAATCATGGCCAGTCAGTATTTGCTATAACAATAGCCAGGTAGTAGTATAATCATTTCTTTAGGGTGCATGTTTTAGTGCAAGATTTTTTTTGCTAGTCTTGTAACACTGTATGGGGAGAACACAAAAAGCTACCCCTTTGGTTGTGTTTGCCAGGCAATGAAGACAGAGACAGCAAGGCCAAGGAATCTGTCTGTTTCACCCCTCCACAGTGGATGATTGGAGAAATCAAAAAAGTGAAAGATTACTTTTACAGCCAGGTAAAGGATGAGGGGGAAATAATGTTTCAACATTTACTAATGTTCGCATGCTAGCTGCGGGCACAGGTCAGTGAGATACATCCCTTGACAGGTAAAGGATGAGGTGGAAATTATGTTTTAACATTTACTTATGTTTATATGCTAACACCCAGTCAGCAAGTACAGAATGTCCCCCCTCCTAACCAACATGGACAGTCCACCAGAAACCCAGTCAGCAAACATGGACAGTCCTCCCTTCACCCCACCTACAAGGACAGTCCCCCAGACACCCGAACAGTCCCCTCTCCCCACCAGACCCCGGGCCAGTGAGCATAGAATCCCCCCCTCCCAACCCGACAAGGACAGTCCACCAGACACCCAGGCAGTCAGCAAACATGGGCCCAGTCCCCCATATCCCACCAAGGACAGTCCCCACCCCGACACACAGCTAGCAAACACATAATTTCCCCACCCCACCAACATGAACAATCCCAAACACCTGGCTAGCAAACATGGAGAGTCTCCCTCCCCAACAACATTGATAGTCCGTCCTAGACACCTGATCAGCAATCACCGACATTCACCCCCCATAAGCCAACGTGGAAAGATCCCCGAAGACACCGACCAGCAAATGAGTACCCCTCCCACAAGACACCCGGTAGGCAAACATGGACAGTCCCCCTTTTCCGCCATTATGGACAGTCCCCCCAGACAAATGGCCAGCCAAGTCCACCAAACAATGGCTAGTGTCACCACCCCACCATCACAGCCAGTGTTACCACATCACCATGGCCTGTGTCTCCACCCCACCAGACCCCAGAATAGAAAACAGACTGTCCCCCCAGCCCCACCAAACACTGACCGCCCTCCCAGTCCCAAACACTAACCACCTCAGCCCCAAACACTGATCGTCCTCACCAGCCCCACCAAATGCAGGCCCTCCCCCAGCACCAAATACTGACCATCTTCTCAGTGAGTCAGCCCCAAAACACACAGACTGTCTCCCCCGACCCCAACCCCACAAAACAGACCATCCCCCCAGCCCCACCAAACACAGACCGTCCAGTGAGTTTCCCCAACAAACTCCACCACACCAGTAGCACAGTAACTGAGTGTCCCTCCCACCAATATGACCAGTGTCCACACTTACCAAACAAACAGGCCCCCACCCACCCCAACAACAGGGACAGCCTCAACAGCCAGCAAATCCCCTCCCACCCAAAGAAACACAAGCTGACAGCAAACCTTCCACCCCGCCCAGACACATGGCCATGGCCAAGACAACCCCCCCCAAAAAAAACACATTTCTGGGATATGAATGGTATTCATTTCCAGCAACCAGCTTGCAGCACAGTTACTCACCAAATCAGTAAGGGCACAGACAGGGCAGCATGCAGCTGGGCACAGCAAGGCCAAGAAGGCAGGTCAGGTAGCTGAGTCTCTCCCAACAGTCCCGTTCCTCTCCCGTTTAATCCCCCGACGAGACAGTAACTCATTTTTCTGACACCAGATGAACGTGTCACATTATGGGTCTGCTATAGCCTGCATGACCACTGACTTCTTCACTGTTCTGGGCCTGGCTGTTCACCAACCTGAATAATCCCTCTCGGTGGACCATGGTACTGGTGGGCAATGGGCGTGGTGTGGGATTCACCGACAACACGGTAAATCTTTTTCTGGCCTGCTGGACACAGGAGCTGGGTGTGCAGACAAGCCTGGCCGTGCCTCAGACTCACTGTAATTGTACTACTCGCTCCTCTGCCTGGTCTGTCCGGTGGTAGAGGCCTTGTGGCCACAGGCCTCCTAGGCCCTCGGGGGTGGGAGGCTCAGGTGGCAGCGAGAGAGCCCAGAGCACAGCTGGCTGCACAGAGAAACAGAGAGTAGGTAGTCAGAGGACTCAGGTGAGGTAAATTTAAACTGGGCTGTTCAGGACAGGAAGAGGGTGGGAACACTAGACTGACTGAGACACTGGTGACACCTGACAGACAACCAAGGACTGCTGCTCGACATCCTCGAATAGCTATCTCTCCTCAGCCCTACGCTATATGGATGCTGCTGCTGCTCCTTCATGGAAGGCACACAGACAACTAAATGACACCACTAACGGAGTACTGCTCACGTGATGGTGCCAGCTTGCAGCACTCTCTGATTGGCTGTAACATGCAGGCTACTATGGTTGCAGGCTTGCAGCCAATTGGAAAAGGGGATAGTTTTGTTTAAGAGACACGGCACTGCGCCGTCACCCCCCTCCCCCGGAGAGGTGCAGGCAGTCCGGACATAGCCCTGAGCCCCTTCAATATAAAAAAAAAAAAAAATGATAACCGGAGAACGGTGGCTGGGCTCCTAAAAAAGTCCTGGTCTAATTTCTCAGGGGGGACAGCTTGCCCCTCTGCCCCCGCAATCTACGCCTATGGGTGCACCTCAGTTATGATTCCCCTGGGAGGCCTGTGGACTTGCCTCTCAATGTTGTCCATAAAGGAGTGTATGTGTCCCCGAGCTCATTGCCCAAACTGAACATCAGTGCTAACTCCTAGTTACTTGTGTTGCCCTCTAGGTATGGTGCCCCTGCCCCATCCAGCCCCAAGGTAGCTGATAGGGAAGGGCCCCCTCTCTTCAGGTTTCATGTACAAGAGGTAATAACCTGAATTATGGTACAAAGTGTGTGTAATACTGTGTAAAGAGTGACATACTGCAAAGTTTCAGAAATGTGTTTCTGGTAAAGTGATATATTGACTGATGATTACATGTATAAGCCTAATGTGATACTGATGTAAATGTATATGGGTGTATTGAAACTTATGGGGGTACTTGTTTGACACAGACTAAGCTTTCCCAGGCCAGGAAGGGTGTAACCCCCCTGCAAATGGGGGTTCCCAAAAGTCTTCCAGGAGCTAGCTTGAATGCTCCAAGCCTGAATGGTGTTTGGCGTTTAAGCCGTTTATCTGTGAGTGCTTTTAGAGCCTCTGGTACTGTCTCTTTAAGAGCTGTCTGCTTGCAGACATAATTAGTTTGTATGGGGGGACTGTGTGTTTTCCTGCTTGAGTCCCGTTCGAGCTACTGCCAAATCGCTCTGTTTCTGCCATCGCTAAGTGGGCAGAAGGAGCACTCTTCAAAGATGTAATTGTTTGCTTGTAACCTGTTAGAGTAATAATGGAAATGCAGCTTGATTTAACCTGCTTTCTTGTAGCAAGGACAGTGCAGAGTAGTTCCCTCATGTTGGTTCTGAACTGCTGAATTGGACCAATCATGGTGGGGATCCTTTAAAATGGAGCCTGCTCTGGGCGAATCAGAACTTGGACTCTCCTCTGGAGCCTGCTGTAAGGGGATTGTAAGGGCAGTGACTCTGGGAAATGTAGTTTTAACTTTGGCGCCTTTTTTCCACCAACAGGGGGAGTTTACTGTGAATGACAGCCAAACCAGCCAACTGAACTGGGAGGAACTCAAAGGAAATGCCTGGCTCTGTCTACTGGAAAGATCAGATCAGTTTGGGCAGTGAAGAGACAAGGAGCTGGGTGCTTCGGTGTGTAGTTTTAGCGTGGGAATCACATGTAAAGCCCTACGTTTCGGTCTGCAGCTTGTGCAAGTGCCTGTTCGGACTGAATCTGACCTGTGAAGAGAATCAAGGAGATCTGAAGAGTAGAAACCAGGCTCGTCCTGTAGAAGACTGGAGAAATTGCTGAATTGCACTTGGTCTGTCAGGAACTGAATCTGCTGTGTGTTCTCCCGGGTATTGTGCAGTAATTGCGATCGGGATAGAGAAGCAGCCTGCCTGGTATAGTACTTTCCTCTTACATATAAATGTGTGTAGTGCTTGTGGGGAATTGCATTTCAAATCCCTTGTACAGTGAATTGAGTGCATGAAGCTGGAAGTAAACCCCATCTTAATCCAGACTACATCCATTTGCTCTAAACTGCAGTGGGGTCCAGTCACAAGGACCTTGTCCACATGGTCTGCTCCTCCTGGCAATCCAGGACAATCTGCCTTCCATCCAGTTCCCAGCATTGAGTTTGTGAGTGCAAAGCAGGGTAGCTCCCTGCCATCTGTTTATCGAATTGCAAGTGTGTCATCTAATTGTTGTTTCTTTTTCATTTCTTCACGAACTGAGCCAACCGGCCCCGGATTACAATTTTGGGTATTGTGCCAGTGTTTTTCCATCACAGGGCCCCAACCAGCTGCACCAATCCTGGCTAGCCTCCCCCATCCTGGGTACCCAGTGAAAGTGACATTGGGACTCTGAATATGCGCACAGTACTGTGATTATTAATGTGTTTAACCTAATTAACCTGATTTCCCCCTTCCTTGTTACAGTTCCTTAAATAAATCAGATCTGTTGGTTTCAGCAAAATTGCACTGGCTGAGGTATTCGTTTATGTTAAAGTATTGTACTGTGGTTTTTGCACTGTATCATCTTGTTTTACAGGGGGTCCCCAGAGTCCAGTCGACAGAGCCAGTCCTGGGGGTAAATGTACATTGTGAAGATATTCCTAATGCATTGTGTGGGCCACTAGTGGGAAGAAAGGGGGGTTACAGTGTCCCAGAGGGCTGTGACTAAGTTAGTTTAACTACTGCAAACCCTGACCTCTGGGTGGAGGCACCCGCCATTGGACCTAGGCCCCTCAACCTGTTAGTAGTTAAGCAGGCAGGGGTAGTAGCCCTTGGGATAGCACCACCTAGGGGTTACATGTATATAAAAGAAGAAACAGCTGCTATTCCTCCTGCACTCAGATTAGTAGTTTTAGGTAGCTGGGGTTCAGAAACATCCAGGCAAACTTGATAGACTTGGACAGTCTCTCTCCTCATAGCCACCCTGTGGCTCCTCTCGACAGCTGTCCCCTTTCTGGTGGCAAAACAGTCTTATATCTCCTCCTAGCAGCCTCCCTCTGATTTGTGCAGCTCATCAGGTGATCTCAGGGCTGATTCTGTATTTTACCCAGCAGCCCCAATCTGTAGTTTTTTTTTAGGGGGCTGCTATTTTGTCTCCATGTAAGGATCTCTGTAGTCCAGCCCTGATTTATTTGATCTAGCCCTCTAACAGGGCTAAAGCTATGCCTTCCCTCGACCGGACACCTTCTGGTCACTATTGGTATCGATCTCTGGCTCCTCTGCTCATCCTAGAGCTGAGGATATATTTTTTCTAACAGCCGCATGGCCGAGCTGAAATTGGAGTGCAGCTCCTTTAAATTTTAACTCTGATGGCCGCACATGCTCAGAAGGAGCGCAGCCACCTTCTGATTTATTTACATTTGCAGTCCTGGCTTCCAAAACACCAGGAATGCAAGTTATTTTTTCTTTTAGAGCCCGCAGGTGCAAAACGCATGTTCCGACCCTCGGCCCCTTTATGCAGAGATCCCACGGGGCCGAGGACAGTGAATGGTGTTGTCGGCCGCAGCCGCAAGGTGAAGGGAGGTGTCAGGGTCCGGATCCCACCCAGGACCCCTGGGAGCAGCATCAGCACTGGGTCGGGCCGGAGCCCCCAAGTTAAGCCCAATTTGGCGGGCTTATATGTGCAAGGCAGAACAGTTAGATAGGGTGGGCAGACTGGCTGGGCCAAGAGCCTTTTTCTGCCATCAGTGTCTAAGTATCTGGAATTTGGGCAAATTACATACAGAAATCACAAGCCACAGCACTCATTCCTGATTTCCATCAAAAACACGATGGCCACCTTTACTCTTACATGAAAGTGTTCAACTAAGCCCTAAAATAAAACTTGCTGGAATTAAGAAAAAAAATGCTATTTGCACTTATGATCTCTTCTTTACTCTTAAAAAAAAAAAAAAATCAAGCACTGTTCAAAGTTTTCATTTCTGGTGTTTCTATGATGACCATGAAAAATCCATCTCATAGCCTAACCAGCTTGACAGAGAGATCTCTGCTGCTAAACTTGCCCCAGGTAAAATAGAAGCTCTGACTCCATATGAGGCATTTGTGTCTCTGTGAGTATATGACAGTTGAATACTGCAGAATTTTGTGTAACTGGGTGGCTGTAGATATTATGGTTATTACTCCTGCCTTGTGGGCTCCAACAAGGTTGAAAAGCCTGGGTTCTGATTTTCCTGATTTGGGGGTTCATGTCCAGATATTTTAAGTTTTGTGTGGCACCTCCACCAAGAGTAAAGTTTAAGTAGGCCTGGTGTCAGTGCGGTAGAACCTCCTGGGATGCAGCACATCCCCACCTCTCCACAGGGTTTAACTGACACATGGAAAATTACAGTACAACCTTAAAATCGACAAAACTGCAGTTAGTGACTTACCACTAATAATATGCTCATGAGGCAAAATGTGAAATTCCAATAAAATATTTTTTGTGAAGTATTTACAAGGGATAGGGGAATGCAAAGCAATACTCTTTTTGGAAGAACTCATGAACTTTATGTGCAGGACTGAAGTCAGGTGCCTGACTAGGCTCAGCCTATAAAACAGTTTTTTTTTTAATTCTTTGGTAACTGGGTAAGACCCACTAGGCACAAGTGCTTCTTTTCATGGGCAGCCCCGGAGCACTGGGTAGGTTAAGTGACTTGCTCTGAGTCACACAGTATGTAAGCGGAGGTTGTGAGAATCAAACCCATGTCTCCTGGCTGTACCAAGCTCATTTGTAGCTTGTTACTGTAACCTCTAGGCTATATTGCCAGACCCACTTAAAAAAAAAACAGTAGCAGTGCTCACCCCCACAAGGTAAGACAATACAGTTACACAGTACTGTAAATACTGAAACCTTTTAGTATTACTGGCCCACCTGTACTGGGGGAACTACTCACTTTTCACTGGTACCAGTTTAAACTCTTGAACCTTAAACAGAACTCTCTTTGCTTCACTGTGTACCCAACCATAGGAATGGTGCAGTCCTGGTGACGTTGCAACTGGTTGACTAGTACTGGTGCACTTTAAACAGAATAAAACACTTTGATAAACCCAAAACCCACAGGCCATGCAATTACTTAAATGGTAAAACCTCAACTGAAGTATTTATAACTCCTGGCCCGTTAGCCAAATCTGTAGGTTTGGTGGCAAACTTTGTACAAATCCCAGTTGCAGGGCAACTCATGGTTCTGGTGTTACCAGATTCCCTGTCAACTTGTACTCCTCTTCCTCCCTCCTGTTGTGCAGGTTCTTTCAGGCTGATGGTTCAGTTGGGCAGTTGGGGGGGCCGGGGCAGGGGCAGCTTGAAGATGAAGGTCTCATTTGCCTCTGGATATGGATCAGGCTTTCTGTGTGCACAGTCTCTAGATCTCTCTGGCTGTCTCTCATTCTCTTCCACAGGACAGACCAGTCTAAGGAGCAGGGGCCGAATGCCTCACACCCATATCTAGGCTTCAGCACCCTTGTGCGGTTCGTTAACTAGTACTTGGCAGTAGTACTAACCGGCCTTCTCCCAGGCAGTCTGCAGGTTCGATGAAGGTTTTCTCACACAAACGTATTCACACAGTTTCTGGTGCCCACAGGCTGGCAGTTGTGGCATGTGTTTACCTCCATTCCTTCCAATGCAGGTTTCAGTCTCTTTCACAGGAAAATATCATCCTGACACTTTTAGCACATGCAGTTCAGTGTCTATAAATGGAATGATTGTAGAAACCTTGAATTCACCTCCTGACACTTGACTGTGCAAGCCCCAGCAGGCTTCCCTGAGTTGGCTCTGGCCAGCAGCACAAGCTCTCCTCACTCTGTGAGAGCTCACTGCCGACTGACATCTTCTGGATCTGCCGCCAACATTTCCATGGTCAAAGGCAGCATCTGATTGACACAGCAGGTTGATAAGCAACAGAATTAGTATGCAGAATGTTCACTCGATGCCCTACTGGCTGATGGAAAGGGCACCAAGTAAGCAGCACACTCTCCCATAATACTGTTGTGGTCACCTGCTGAGATCCATGATCTCTGAATGGTTGTGGCTGAGGTCAAGGATCAGCAAGATGATGGATTCCTTAAAGAGCTACTGACACCTCAAAGAAAACTTTAAAAAACATAAACATACTAATTAGGTACAGTTCTGCCTGCATTTCATTTATATTTTATATTCTATGCAAAAAAACTTCATTAATGCATCAGTTAGGGTTCTTCTACAGTGAAAAAAGTGATGAAATTCGGCATTAGGGTTCCCACCACTTGCACCCCACCCCCACCCTACCCCCACCAGCAGGCATCGGGGTGTGTGTTGGTCCTAACTATCACCTTATCCCATGTGTAAACAAGCTGAGGTGGTGCAGTGTAGGAGAATGGGGTGGAGTTGAGACCAATGCCCCACACACACACCGATGCCTGCTGGTGGGGTGGGGTGCAAGGGGTGAGACCCCTGATGCCAATTCCTCATTTTTCACTTTAGAAAACCTAACTGATGCATTAATGAAGTTTTGCATAGAATTTTTACTTTTAAGAAAGAATAGAAAAGATAGAATATTGTTGGTGAGAGTGATTGGGCCTTTTGGCCCTACGCCCTACCAACTTGTGCAAGCGCGTCAGGCCACATTACACACCCAATGACTAAAAAGTACATTCACAACAGCAAGGCCAGCCACCAAACAAATGTTAATTTAGTAGAACAATAGAAAACTCAGGCCACAAAACGTAAACTGTGCCACACAATATGTCCGTAAAAAATATATTGTCTGACACGTAAACACCTCTATTAACATCTACAGGACATGCTGTCAACACCCTCCAAATTTCAAGTAAAAAGACCAAACCGTGTCCAAGATATGACATATCAAAATTTGACATTTTCATTCGTCAGAGTGGCACAGTTCCGCACCTGTTGACATTTAACACAGACAACAACTGAAAACTACATCCATGACACTAAGGCTAGCTATCCCACCACCACAAGCAAAATGCTGTCTGCAGAACGTAAATTGCACTACGCCATATCTGCACCCAAAAAATATTTTCCGACACGGAAACACTGTAATTTTCATCCACAGGACAAGCCAACACCCTCCAAATTTCAAGTGAAAAGACCAAACCGTGTCTGAGATATAACATTTTAACGTATGAGATTTTCATTCATCAGACTGGCACAGTTCCGCACCTGTTGACATTTAACACACACAACAACTGAAAATTAAATCCATGACACTAAGGCTAGGTATCCTATCAATTTCAAGCCACCACCACAACCAAAACACTGTTCGCAACATGTAAAGTGCGTCAAGCAATATCTTCACAAAATAAATTTTGTCCGACACCATAATTCAGATCTACAGGACATGCCGTAATCACCCTCCAAATTTAAAGTAAAAAGACCAAACCATTTCCAAGACATTCAATGTTAAAGATTGGTAAAATTTTCCTATCTATTCCATTATAAAAAATCTGGCCATCTTGTCCCTATCTCGAAATCAAATACGGCGATCAAAGAATCTCATGATCAAAGAATTTGTAGGCTCACGATCAAAGAATTTGCAGGCTCATGAACAAAGAATTAAAAATATAAATCAAAAAATTGAAGGAATTGCAGTAAACCACGGCCATGGTTCGACAGAACGAAGCTCCCTGAGTAAAGCCCACCCTCATTTGACTTCCTAGGACAGCCC
The DNA here is from genome assembly GCA_016271365.2 of Neoceratodus forsteri. Classification (NCBI taxonomy): domain Eukaryota; kingdom Metazoa; phylum Chordata; order Ceratodontiformes; family Ceratodontidae; genus Neoceratodus; species Neoceratodus forsteri. The sequence goes on from CM057453.1 coordinate 666,716,190, forward strand.
TGGGCTGACAAAATTGATTTTTAAATTGTCCCATCTCGTCCCTCTCTCACGATGCACGATTGCGATCAAAGAATCTCATGATCAAAGAATTTGCAGGCTCGCGATCAAAGAATTTGCAGGCTCATGAACAAAGAATTAAAAATGGTGAAACGTGAATTTTTCACCGATTTGAACAGAACCAATGGCATGCCTTGATAGAACGGACCCTCCTGAGCAAAACCCATCCTCATTTGTGTCCCTAGCTGACCCCTGAGCTGATATATTAGTGTTTTTAGGTCGCGATGCAAGATCGTGATCAAAGAATTTGCAGGCTCACGGTCAAAGATCGTTAGCGAGCTGCAAATTAAGATTTTAAAAGCTTATAACTCTATTTTTTGACCGATTTAGATGAAACCAAAGTCATGGCTCGATAGATCAGAGCCCTCTGAGTAAAACCCATCAAAGTTTTACTTCAGAAGTGACCCCTAAACCGAGATATTTGTGTTTTTCCAATCGGAAAATAAAAAACAAAATGGCGGACCTCGCGATCAAAGAATTTTGAAAATCCTCGGGAACAAAGATTCTTGAACCGCAAGGCTACAAATTCTTTGACCGCCAGGCAGGACCAAATGGCCAGAACCCCCATTTTTTGATCGCAAGATATACATATACATTTTCCCTTTGACTTATAATGGGAACTTAAAAGTGCCATAACGTTTGAATGCCTTAATATTTTTTCACCAAACAAAAAGCGGCATATTCGGCCACCAAAACTCTTTCAAACGAGTCACCTTGCAGAGTGGTATGCCACACAACAGCCATGCAGGACCACATTAAGAATGCTAAAAGGTGCCTCCAAAAATGGATAATTTAGCATTTTTCAGCGCTTTTGTACACAAAGACTGGCACACCGACAGAAACGCAATTTGGCAAATCAAGAGATCTAGTGTGCCCCAACACTTGTACCAAATTTCAGGCAAATCCATTGAATGGGTCCAAAGTTATTAACGTCCAAACTTTTGACTTTAGTATGTAACTGGCGGCTCAACCCTAACTATAGTGGCGCGACCGCGCCACTATAATATTTCTCCTCCTCATTATTTATGACTAAGAAAATTTGCATGAATATGTGATCTTTATCACTTAGCATTCCTTTAGAGTTCCTTTACATAGAAACATAGAAGTTGACGGCAGATAAGGACCGCAAGGCCCATCCAGTCTGCCCATTTCTTTTTCTACCTTATGAATGTACCATAGGCCTTTGCTCTGTCAATGGCCTATCTATTTATACTCATCTGTATTGCTCCCTTATGCCTATCCCATGCCTGTTTGAAGCCCTGCACTGTATTCATATCCACCACTTCCTGAGGTAGGCTGTTCCATGCATCCACCACCCTTTCTGTGAAAAAGAACTTCCTCACATTACCCCTTAATCGGCCTCCCTCTAATCTCATGCTGTGTCCTCTTGGTCCTGCTATTTTTCTTATATTGAAACATGTTAGACTCTTTCACCTTGTTAATGTCCTTAAGTTGTTTGAATGTTTCAATCATATCACCTCTCTCCCTCCTTTGCTCTAGGGTATACATATTGAGTTCAGTTAATCTGTCCTCATATGTTTTCTGATGCAGTCCCTGCACCATTTTGGTTGCCCTTTTCTGGACTGCCTCAATTTGGTTAATGTCCTTGTGAAGGTGTGGCCTCCAGTACTGCACGCAGTACTCCAGATGGGGCCTAACCACTGTCTTGTAAAGAGGGATTATTACCTCTCTCTTCCGACTTGTGATACCCCCTACTAATACACCTCAACATCCCCCTAGCCTTACCTACTGCTTTAGAGGTCTGCTTGGATGATTTCAGGTCATCGGTGATAATGACGCCCAAGTCTCTTTCTTCCCTTGTGACTGTCAGCAACTCCCCTCTCAGCCTATAGGTGGCTTCAGGGTTTCTCTTCCCTATGTGCATGATCTTGCACTTCTTTGCGTTAAACCCCAGTTGCCACTCTTCCGACCATTTTGCTAGAGTTCATGTACCTCTATAGCTACCTCCCTACTTTAAGTCACAATCTTTCTGTTGTGACATCACAATCTGTTGTCATGGAAATAACTGTGACATCACAAGAAGTGTTCTATGACTTCAGGTAGGGAGAAAGCAGCAGGAATAGACAAACTCTTCAGGAGCAAAGATCCTGTTTTCGTACAGATGACCTCAGTAATAAATACTGGGGAGGTGGAATACAGCACCAATGGGAAATACAAGCTGGGCTGAGTCTAAATATTAGGTTTTAAAGTTCTCTTGAATGTGTCACCAGCTGTTTAACAGGAATAACATTACTTTGAGTTAGAGTCTGTTTTATAGGGCTGCTGCCCAACCTTTGCATTTGCTGACCCCTGGTTTTGTAAGCACACTTGTGCTTAGTTATCTGGTGGTGGCTTAGGGTTATGTGGGGCTTTCTTGACTCTGACAGGCACTCCATTATCACCCCCCATGCAAATCAGTCTCTCTTCTAAAAGCAGCTGGCAGCTGCACTGTTATTACTGGTGCAGAAGTGCCAAACACATGTGTCCTTCTCTCCCCTCCTAGTGCCTCAGTGCCCCCTGATACCCTGCTGGTGTCCTAAGGGGACAGAATACTGGGGGAGGGTCATTGGTGCCCCAGGTTGCAGAATTTAAGCCGCAGTTCTCGGGTGGGTGGGGTGAATTGGACACTGCACACTCAAGCAGCCAGCTGCTTGAACATGTGCAGGGGAGTTGTGCAACAATTTGGAACTGGGAAGCAGGCAGCGGCACCATAGTTCTCGCTCCTTCTGTTCCCCTCCAGGCTGCGGTCCCAGGGGATGGAGGGAGCACAAAGATGATGGCAGGCAGTTCTTGGGCAACAGGCAGTCCTTCCAGCTGGGGCAGTAAAGAAAGTCAAGTAAGCCCCACCATTGGGGGGGGGTTACATTTGAATTTGTGCATTCTGTGTTAACATTCAATGTTTGTGTGTGTGTGTATGTGTAGGGGTGGTAAGCTTTCTACTAGAGGAATACTGCAGAATAGTGAAATAATACACAGTAGACATGTTTTACCAGTGTTTTTCAAAAGTTGTTATTCATGTTTTAGAATCTTAAAGAACAACATTCCAGTCAGAATCAATTCTTAACACAATGTGAAGCACAACATTTCTCCGGTGTTATCATGACATTCTCAAGTAGGTCACGGAATGTAAAATAATAAAAACACCACTAACCTCTGGTTGTTGTAAAACACGCTTTCTGTTGTCAAACCCATTGGTGCCAAGAACTCACAGGTTCTCAAAACTTTGTTAGAGTGGGGACATCTGAAGGCACTCAGGCTTTGCTCTTGTGCCGATGATGTCATCACTGTAATGTTCCCCTCCATCAAATGTTGGGCTTACCTTGATCATCTCTTTAGATGCTACCATGCTCCCTGCCTGAAAGGGTCCCTATCCAGTGAAGTAAATACAAGTCCAAGAGTAAAGTAGTGCTGTATTCCTGGTTCCTATGTGGGCACGTGAATCAATGCCACCACATTGTGACTTTAAGAGGTGCAGTTCTGCCTTTGTAGTGTATAGCCATGCTGGGCCCAGGAAGAATGAAGCTCATGACTGACCAGGCAGCACTCCGATAAGTTTCATTGTACAGTCACTTACCAATAAAGATGCTGCCCTACTGAATGCTGTAACTGTTTGTTTCTAAATCTAAACTGTCATGTCTAAAAGGAACTTTAAAGTCTGGGATTGTTTACATTTTGCTCAGCCAGCAGCCATGATGATACTTTGACCCTGCTACTGAGCCAACCAGAATTCAAGGGGTCCTAATGGGTCCTTTTACTATGGCTGCTGGGAGAAACCATTAATTGTATGCTTGGCACCTATTTTAACCAATCAGGATGCTTAAACTCTGACCGATAGCCTGGGCAGCCAACTCGATTGCAGAATTCTTTTTTCCTTCAGTCGAGAGAAATGGCTAAATGGTTAGTCTGGCACGAGCTTCTGTTCTGTGAGGAGACTCTGTTCTTAGCTTGGGGAATTTGGGGAGAGATCTGCTTTATCTCTTCCTGGCTTGACATCTTGAGTGACTCTTTTGGAACTGCCATGTGCTACAGACTGATCTAAAAGTCTCCAAAGGGAGAAAAGAAGTGATTTTCTCAGAGCTAAAAGTCCAGACTGAAAGAGGATCAGTGTGTCTGAGAGATCTCCAAGCTGTGGGTCAGTGAGAGACCAGTTTGCCTCAGAAACTGTAGCCTAAAACTGAAGCCTGAGGCCACTGGAATTGTCTCTAGCCTGTTTGCCAAAGTGGGAGACCTAAATTTCTGTATTGCCAGCTTTCCTATCAAAGACTGCAGTTTGCAAGAGGGTAGGCTGTGCAGCCTATCTGAGACTGTGCCAGAAGTTAAACTTGTGATGCCAAACACCTTTACTGAGAGACTATTGCTGCCTGTTCTACAAAAGCTGCTGAGAAGCCGGTGTGGGGAGTCAGCTCCTGTGGAGAAACTCATCGTGGGTTGTGGCCATTCTAGGGGGAAAGGTCTTGACATGGGGGTGAGTCATGTAAGCCCTGGTCCCTGTATTCTGGTCCTTGTCAAGAAGGGAGGGATCTGCAGCCTGCAGCCAACAACCAGAGAGCCATTCCTTGAAAGGAACCAGTCTGGAAATCGTCCCAGATCCTGGGGTCCTGGTTTAGTGAGTGCCACAGGGCTTAACCCTTGTAGAGCCGCAGACTAAACCCTTGCAGGGCCGCGGACTGATATACTAAGGATCATACTAAGGATGAAATTGGAGCAGTAAGATGAGTACCCATAGAAGCTCCTCAAAACTACATATAGTAGGACCTATTTTTATGAGAAAGCAAAAATCTAGCCAGTCTAGTTTTAAATATGTTTTGTTTTCACTAATAATAACTGTTATAGGCAATTTATTCCAAGGGTTTATTATTCTCTGAGAAAATTAAATGCCCTTTTCTTTGATTGAAATTTGCCTCTATTTAGCTGAAGTGGATGACCTCTGGTGGAAATAGCTACCTGTTTAAAATTAAGCCCACATTCTGAAGTCAAATAGGAGTCATTAATAATGTCCCAGGTAAATAAGAGGTCACCCCTTAGCCGGCATTGTTCCAGAGACATTAAATTAAATTTAGAAAGTCTTTCACCATATGACAGATTCTTGACTTTACAGATTGATTTTGTAATTCTTCTTTGAAGCTTCTCAAGTCTAAGTATGTCCTTCTGCATATAGGGGCACCATATTTGATAAACCTAGTCAAAATGCGGTCTGACATATGCACGATATAAAGGGAGCAGAATATTTGAATCTTTAGAAGATACATTATGTTTGATAGCCTACCAGATTTTGTTAGCTTTAGTAATGGTACTAGTTATATGAAAATCAAATTTTAGTTCAGAATCAACAATAATGCCAAGGTCTTGCTCGCTGATTTTACTGGTTAGTATTTAATTGTACAAGAAATAGGAATTCCTAGGGTTGTATTTTTCAAAGTGGAGCACACTACATATAGCAGTATTAAATTGAAGACCCCGCTTGACTGACCAAGCCCCCAGCGTGTCGATATCTTTCTGTAGTGCCTCAATTTCTGCAGGGGTATTGCAAACATTAGCAATTTTACAATCATCTGCATATTTCACGATTCTACAGTTTAGATTGTCAGATAGATCTGCAATAAACACTTGGAATATAATTGGGCCAGCACAGATCCCTGGGGGACACCACCGAATATTAATTGCGATGATGATTTATGCCCGTCGATAACGATTCTTTGCATTCTGCCTCTTAACCAGTCAGTGATCCTACTAATAATTAGAGAGTTAAAACCCTGTTTCTGTAACTTATTTATTAGTGCCCAGTGTGGCACTGAATCAAATGCCTTTTTAAAATTGAAAAATATCACATTGCAGGGCAATTTATTGTCAAGATTATGATTGATGTAGTCATGAAAGCCTATCAGATTAGTTGCACATGACCACCCTTTAACAAACCCATGCTGGTTTGCATCAATGTCTGCTAGGATTGGGGTTAACATATCTTTTATTATTCTTTCTACTATTTTACAAAAAAAATGATGTGAGACTAATGGGGCAGTAGTTATCAAGAATACCGTTATCTCCTTTTTAAAATAGAGGCATTACATTTGCTTCTTTCCATTCATGTGGTACTTTACCAGTATTAAGACTGGTTTCATAAATGATCTTTAGAAGGAAACAAAGGTGGTCTTTCATCAGAGATATAATGCCACCTGATATGCCATCAGGGCCTGGGGAAGAAGATTGCTTAATGGTGTTTAATTTGTCCTTTATAATTTCAAGAGAAATTGACATGGAATCAGACAGCAGATCAGCTGTGACTTCTTTTGTATTTGCTGGTATGTTATATGCTTTACAAAAATTAGACTTTAATAAATGTGCCATATCATTTGGATCTGATGTAACTATGTTATCTCTCATGAGTGGGCCAACTTTACATTCATGTTTCTTCAATGAATTTAGATAACTAAACAGAATCTTATTATTTCCTTTTTGGGCTTGGTTGGCTATATATTTTTCTTTATTCAATTTGGCCTTTCTAATTTCTTTTTTACATTTCTTTTGAATTTTTTTGAAATCTGACAAAGTTCTTGCACATTTATTAGTGTTATATTTTTTGAACTTCCTTTTCTTCTTTTTTATAATTTTAATCAAATTACTGGATAACCATCTTAGATCTGAGATACGGTTTCCTTTCTTCATTTCAGGGATGAACCTATGCGCTATATCCATAATAGTATTTTTAAAGGAGGTCCATAAATCATCTATATCCAAGCCTTTTAGAATTTCTGTCCAGTTGATGTTTTCTAGATGGTTATTTAGGGAAGTTTTATCCGTTTTGCTGTAAGCAAATACTTCTGTCAGATTTACTGACTGCTCCCAAAAGAAACCTAACTCGAACTGAACTGTACAGTGGTCACTGTTACCTAATGGTGCTGAGATCTTACAATTACAGATTTTTAAAGATGCATGTCCTAGAACAATGTTGCGTATTTTGTCCCCTTGTGTAGGAGAAATTACATACTGAGTTAGATTTAATTCATCACAGAAATGTGAAAACTCATTAGAAGCACTATGATTTGCATATGTTTTTGTCCAGTCAATATCTCTAAAGTTTAGGTTACCCATAAAGATCATAGTTCCCCATATCTGCTGCAGATTCCATTTCAGACTGTATTTCATTAAGGATTTGACTATTTGAGTCTGGTGGTCTATGACAAAGCTCTAATACAAAATTGTTGTCTTTAAGGCTTTTGAAACTGATCTATAATGACTCAGCTGAATGTGTTGCCTTTTTAATTTTAGAAGATACATCAAATACTTTCAAAGATGAGTTAACAAATACTGCTATACATCTATCTTTTCTTTTTTGTCTATTTAGTTTAAGCAAAGTGTAGCCTGGAATAAATTTGTCCCATACATTTTCATTTGGCCACCAGGTCTCTGTGGTACCAATTACATCTGGTTTGTCCAAATTAACCTGGATAAGTAATTTATCAAATTTATTACCTAGGCTGTGAGCATTTATAAGTAAAAATGTTATTTTACATTTCTTGTTATTAATTTGATCACAGTGGTAACCAGATCAGGAATTGGAAGCACTATCATTTCCCTCCCATTCTATCAGTTTAAATTAAGAGATGGTACATGCCTATGAAATTGAAGGCTGAGTTCCTTAACACCAAGTTTGTTAAGATGAAGTCCATCTCTTGAAAATAGGTTATAATGTTTCATAAATGCAGACCAATGATTGATAAAAATTATATTTTCTCTTGTGCACCAATTTTGAAGTCTTGCATTGATCAGAGCAATTGGAAGATTTTTTTCATGTTTAGCTCGGGGTATAGGAAGAATGCCAGATATAAAAACCTTACAGTTTTTGGATTTAAAGAGTTTCCCCATTTCAATAAGGTCATAACAAATATCTTTTTCATGTACAAACCCCACATTGTTAGTGCCAACATGAATAATAACCTTTGACGGTTGAGTTACTAAATTGTCAATTCTAGTCTTAATGTCCTCAATTTTAGCTCCAGGAAAACAATTGACTGAGGTACAGTTGTTATTATCAGAACTTAGTAAGGAATCCATGTATTTAATGATGGAGTCACCGATAATTATGGTAGGCAATGAGTTAACCTTTTCGCTACTCATTAAGTCTACTTCATTACAAACATCAGTTAGTGGCTCGAACCTATTGCTAGTTTGGATTTACTGGCCCAATGTAATATCAGATTCAGTACGTACTGATTTTGGTGGTCTCAAAATGTCAGCCCTTCTACACTTTTTGAGTTTCCTCTTTGGGAGTGATTCCCATCCTTCTTCGTTACTAGAATCAGTATCAGCCTCTCTACTTCTTTTATTAGTTTTGTTACTACAAGACTGAGATGTGGCATTGACTTCTGTAGCTGAACTACTCTTGACAGAAACAGCTAGATTTTTATTCACCCCCATTATTTGACACTCCTGGGCCAGTGAATCTGATTTTTCCATTAGTGTTATAGTTTTTGACGTAGAAAGGCAGGTATTTGCTTGTAACAGATCGACATCTGAAAGCTCCCTTTGTTGATTAGGTATAATGGAAAGACTTCTTACCATGTTATCCACATAATTTTCTAACTCCCTAAGTTATCTAGCCTTTTGCAATCCATTTACTAGTTTGTTGATTTCTTCTTTCAGGGTTGAAATTTCCATACAATATTTGCAAACATATGAAGAGGGGTGTAGATTTAATGTAGCTAGGTTAAATAAAACATGGTTACATGAACAGCAAATCACCAGAACATGTTCATTAGCAAGGGACAGTGAAACTACATTACCATCTAGCTCACTCATATTCATGCCTTTGGATGTTGGTTGTAAATATAACTTGCTTTAATATACCTGCAACAACTCTCTCTTAAATAGCGTTGTTTTAAATACAGCTCTGTCTGCTATTCCTGCTGGTCCCACTGGACACACTAGACACAAGTGCAGTGACATGCACTCGCCCTGCACACGCTCGCTCTGCTCGCTAGTGCAAGCACTTTATAGTCAAGACCCAGAAGTCACTGGTGATCACATGACTAATTACCGGGCGTCTCGGCTATAAACTAGTGCCAAAATAAGTTTAAATCAAATTAAAAATACACTGCTTTACACCCCTACTCCTTTTGGTACATATGAAAAAATTACTCACCTTAGTAATTATGTTTCTTCTAATGGAGTCTTGCTGTATTCTGACTGATGCAGTTAGCCCCAGCACTTGAACTGCCTTGGAGAACAAAGAGTTAATTTTCTATGCAAGGCATAGAACGTTGAGCTTGAGCTTGGTTCAAACCTCTGTCTGCAGCACGCTGAAGAGCAACCATCAGATTCTTATGAGCTAATACTAACTAACTAACAACTGTGTGTAAATTGCAAACTTTTACTAGCCAAAAGGCAACCAAATATTTTGGATCCCCCAAAGACTCAAGTCGAGAAATCCAAAAACAAAAACTAGGTAGTGAACAACTTATAACTATTAAAACAATAAAACATAACCACTCCCCCTCTCCTAAAAAGAGGGGGAGCCCAAATGCACCCCTTGGGTGCAACACTGCACCTGCCAGCCCATTTCCCAAAACAGGATCTGAGAGGAGAGGCAAGGAGGGAGGTCAGAATACAGCAAGACTCCATTAGAAGAAACATAATTACTAAGGTGAGTAATTTTTTCTTCAAACAACATGAAGTCTTGCTGTGTTCTGACTGATGCAGACTACCAAGCAGTACCTCCATGGAGGAGGGCATGAACCTACTTTGGGAATAGGCTCTGCAGAACTGCTGTACCAAACCGAGCATCACTCCTAGCCTGGATATCCAGAGAGTAATGCTTGGTGAATGCATGGACTGTTTTCCAGGTGGCTGCTTGACATATCTCCAATAAAGGAATATCCCTGGCCGCAGCCAGGGAAGCAGCTGTACCTCTAGTCGAATGAGCCCTCAGGCCTGAGGCAGGTATTTTGCCTAGCTTCTCATAGCAGAATTGAATACAAGAGACAATCCACCTGGCAATAGTTCTCTTAGTGGCAGGTTTGCCCTTCCCCACTTCCCCATAAGTGAAAAACAACTGAAGGGAGTCAAACCTGCGTGCCTTAGTACACTCAATGTAGTAACTAAGGGCTCTTTTAACATCCAAACTGTGTAATCTTCTCTCTCCTGAAGAAGAATGATCAGTGAAGAATACAGGGAGAGACATGGATTGGTTCAAATGAAAATCTGAAACCACTTTAGGTAAAAACCTCCTATTGGTTCTAAGGACCACCTTATCTCTGTGAAATGAGATAAAATCAGGCTGCACTGACAGAGCCTGTAATTCACTGATACGTCTGGCAGAAGTAACAGCTACCAGGAACACAGTTTTCCAAGGCAAGTACTTAAGCTCTGCTGAAGACAAAGGTTTGAAGGGTGGTTGCATGAGCTGAGCAATGCAAACATTAAGGTCCCAAGCAGGAGAAGGATCCCTAAAAGGAGGATTAGTATGAAGCAATCCCTTAAAAAATTTGCAGAACACAGGGTGACAAGACAGTGAGGAAGGTTTTCCCACTGACAAAAAAGCAGAAACAGCTGAAAATGCACCTTGAGAGTAGCTGGTCTGAGGCCTAGGCCATTGAGATAAACCATATAATCCAGAACTGTAGACAATTCAGCAGTGTCTGGGGGTATATGCTTATTGGAACACCAAATGCTGAATCTTTTCCATTTGGAGTTATAAGTTTTTCTGGTGGCAGGTTTTTGAGAGGCTTTGAGAATGTCCAGAACCCCTTGAGACAGATGCAAATCTGCATACTCTAACTCTTCAAGAGCCAAGCCTTTAGATTGAGAGACCGAAGGTTTGGATACCAAATCCTCCCCTGAGAGGAGGTTAACAGGTTGTAATTCCTGGGAAGAAACAGGGGGAGATGGACTGCTAGGGACAGCAACAGGATACCAAGGCTGTCTGGCCCAGTCTGGAGCAATCAGGATCACTTTGCAAGATTGTGACCTTATCTTGACCCGGACTTTGAACAGTAGAGGAAAGGGAAGGAAGACATAAAGAAATTTCCCTTCCCAGTTCAGAATCAGAGCATCCAGGGGGACTGAGCCCAAGACTGGGGGTCCGCAACAAAATAGGCGAAGTTGGTGATTGTCTGGAGCTGCAAAGAGGTCTATCTCTGGAGTGCCCCACTTTGAAAATATCACTTTTAACACCGAGGGATCTAGGGACCATTCATGATGGCCCTGGGAAATCCTGCTCAGTGCATCTGCTAGCACATTGTCCTTTCCTGGAAGGTGGACTGCTACCAGGGAGGTCTGTAGAGAATAAGCCAGGGACCACAATTTCATGGCTTCCGTGCACAAGGCCATAGACCGAGTGCCTCCCTGCTTGTTGATGTAACACATGGTGGTGGTATTGTCTGTCCTGACTTGCACCACCTTTTTCTGCACTGACTGAGAGAAAGCTTGGAGGGCCAGGAAAACCACCCTGAGTTCCAGAAGATTGATGTGAAGAAGGGATTCTTGGGGAGACCATAGTCCCTGGGCCATGAGGGCCCTCAGATGGGCTTCCCACCCCAGTAGGGAAGCATCCGTGGTCAGAACCACCGAATGAGACTGTGTGACAAAAGGGACTCATTGTCTGAGGTTGTCCTGATCCTGCCACCATTGGAGAGCCTGGCTCAGAGTCTGAGTCACTGGGATTAGTTTGGTAAGAGGATCCTTCTTCTGAGACCAAAAGGCCCTGAGGTGAAACTGAATGTCCCTCATCTGAAATCTGGCCCCTTGGACCACTGCTGTAGAAGCTGCCATGTGGCCCAAAAGCTGAAGGATATGCCTTGCTGGTCTCGAGACCAGAAGGTGGAAAGAAGAAGCCAGCTAGACAATAGTCCTCGTTCTTTCCAGAGGAAGGAAAGCTGTTGCTTTGACAGTATCCAACTCTGCCCCTATGAAGGTGAGAAGCTGTACAGGCTCGAGAACTGACTTGGGAAGATTGAGAATGAATTCTAGGGAAGTGAGCACTTGCTGAGTCACTTGCAGATCTGACTTGACTTGTTCTGGAGACTGACCCACAATGAGACAGTCGTCCAGGTATGGAAAAATGGAAATATTTTTCTTTCTTAAAAAGGCCACTACTACTGCTAGGCATTTTGTGAATACCCTTGGAGCTGATGTCAGACTGAAGAGCATTGCTCTGAATTGATAATGGCCTGAAGGAAATTCGAACCTGAGGTACTTTCTGTGGGAGCACCTGATGGGAATGTGAAAGTAGGCATCTTTTAAGTCCAGGGATGCTAGTCAGCCCCCTGGTCTTAGAGAGGGAAGAATTATTCCCAGAGTCATCATTTTGAATTTTGGCTTTAAAAGATGTTTGTTCAGGTATCTTAAGTCTAGGATGGGCCGCCACTCCACTGTCTTTTTGGGGTAAAAAAAGTACCTGGAGTACAGACCTTTGCCCCTGTGCAATGTAGGAACCCTCTCCATGGCTCTTAAGGCCAGCAAGGATGAAATCTCTGCCTCCAGGGCAATGGTTTCGGAGGTGGTTGAAGGTGGAAAGAATCTGGCTCTCAGCTTTGGAAACTTTCTGAAGCTGAGAACCAGCCCCTAGTTTACCACTTCCAGGACCCACTTGTCTGTGGTAACAGACATCCAGTCCTGGACAAAGCAAGCCAGACTGCCTCCTACAGGAATAGGGGAGTTGACCTGGGCTGACACATTAAGGTGTCTACTTGGCAGGAGCCTTAGGCTGAGAGGTGGATGCAGCCCTGCTCATCCCCCCTCTGTCTCTCCCTCTAAAGAATCCCCTCTGAGAAAAGGGAGAAGAGGCCTGAGCTTGGTAGAAAGGCCTATGAAAAGGCCTGCCCCTGCCCCTAGTTTGCTGCCTTTGAGGAGTTGCCTGCCTTTCCTTGGCCTGTGCACTCCTGTAGGTGGTCCTATATTCATCCATCTTTTTCATGTAATTCTCTGTCTGCTCCCCAAACAGAGAATTATCCACCACAAGGAAATCTATGGCCTTAGCCTGGTATCCTGTGAGAGGCTAGTACATCTGAGCCAAGCCATTCTCCGAAGAGCCACAGATGTAGCCATGACTCTAGATGACACATCATTGGAGTCCACAGCAGCATGAAACTGAACCTTGGATGCCTGAATCCCATCAGCAGCCACCGCCTCCAGCTCCGAGGCCAGCTGGGGGGAGGCCTGTATAGCCAGTGCCAGTACAGTGTCCCACCTGAACGTCTGGTACCTGGCTGCATAGGCCATGTAATTCACCTGCCTGAGTCCCAGGGCGGATGCCATGTACTGTTTCTTTGCCATGGCATCTAACTTCCTAGAGTCCTTATCTGGGGTGTGTGAAGCCAAGGGTATGTTAGCCTTATCACAGACTGCAGTCTGCACAACCCCAACATGGCTGAATTGCTGATACAAGTACTCTGTATCTGAGCCTGACAAGGTGTACCTCTTGTCCATTCTTTTATCTACAGGAGGTACAGAATTTGGAGTCTTTAATAATTTTTGTGTCTGTTTCCCAAAAGACTTAGGAAGGGGAATAGACAATCTCTTGGACTCTGGGATATCTATCATCTCCACATAATCAGGCTCCTCTTGTTCCTCAATAGCTTCTTCCACAGGGAGCTGGAGGGTTTCTACCACTTTTTTGTAAAACATAAAGTGGGAAGGGGACTCAGAAAGCCTTGGAGGGGAAACACCAGAAGGTCTGTCTGGGGAGATGTCCGGTGCAATGAGCTCATCCCGACCTCCCATACCATCATCATCGTCGTCATCATCATCAAAATCATCATTCTCCTCCAAATCCGGTTCATAGAAATCTTCAGGGGCATAATCCTGAACCGGAGGAACCGACCGAACCGAACGTCTGCCAGAAGGTGTCGGATCAGTCGGAACCGGACAAAGCGATTCCACAATCCTAATAGCTCTGGCAAGCTCCTCGGCAGTTGGAAAATGGGTTTCTGGATCCGAACTGGCTGATTTTTCTTTCCTTTTTCTTTTTGTAGGAACTGATCCCTCAGGATCGGCTCTCCTCTTGCCCGAAGAAGTATTGCCCTGGTCAGAGGGCACTCCTTCAGGTTCAGTCGGAACCGAACTGGGCTGGCCATCTGAGTCAGCGGACTTCTCAGCCTCCTTATCCCTAAGCCTACCTAACCTTTTTTCCAGGGTAGACTTAGGGAAATTTTTACATATTTTGCATTCTGAATCGAGGTGGTCAAACACCAGACAATAAACACAGGTGGCGTGGGGATCAGCCTTAGCAAAGACTTCCCCACACTCACTGCAATATTGAAACCCAGTGGGCCCAATTTTCTTTTGGGTTTCTCAGACGTAGCCATCCTAGCCACAACTTACCCATTTTATGGCAACCACCAGGCAAGACTCCCTTATTGGTTTCTAACCATGTCATGGGTATTTGAAAAAAAACCGTTAAACGTTGCTATCCAAGATGCTGGAGAAATTAGTGAGTAATCAGTTAAGGGAGTATCTTGACAATGCTAACCTCCTAAACCCAGCTCAATCTGGATTCAGGGCCAAGCATAGCACTATCACTGCACTAGCCAAGGTCACAAATGACTGGCAATCCGAATTAGATAAAAAGAATAATGTCTGTGCAGTATTCCTGGACCTGAGCAAAGCATTCGATACTGTGGACCACGTCTACTACTTTCATCCCTGTACTCCACTGGCCTAGATCCATCCTCCCTATGTGGTTCAGATGTTATCTCACCGGTAGGTCACAGCAGGTAAAAGCTGAAGGTGACCTATCCCCATTAAAACCACTGTCAAGAGGAGTCCCCAAGGTTCTATTCTGGTCCTATCCTTTTGCCATTTATATAAATAACATTGATTCAACCCTTACCAATTCCTCTGTACACCTCTTTGCTGATGACACAGTTCTGTATGTCAGCAACCCTTCTCGCAGCTGCTCGTGAAATCTTACAAACAGAATTCTCCTTGCTACAATATCAGCTACCGAGAAAAGCTTCTGTTAAATGCAAAGAAAACTAAAGCAATGATGTTCACAAATCAAAGCTCCACTAGCACATCCTCTCCAATCATTCTCCCCAGCTATGCACTATACTTGGAGAAAATCTGGAGTATGTAGAAAACTTCAAATACCTAGGTGTGTGGATTGAAAACAGACTTGACTTCACTCATCATTTAGAAGAACTGTTAAAAGTCACAAAGGCTTGGCCTTCTCTATAGATTAAAACCTTCCTAAACAGAGACTCAAAGATGAGGTTAGTCCAGGCCATTTTTCTATCAGTTGTTGACTATGCAGACTTCCTTTATAGTCACTGCCCCATCTCCTACCATCACAAGTTGGATACCTTTATATCATAGAGCAATAAGGTTCATTACAGATCTGCCATCTAATACTCATCATTGCTCTCTTTATGCTGCAGTTGGGTGGGTTTCCTTCACCTCAGAAGGAACAGAAATGCAGCACTATGGATTTACAGAGCGTTGTCAAAAAACTTCCAAACTATATCCTGGACTGCTTCACCCAGACCTCTCCTAGCTCCTATGACCCAAGAAGCAACAACATCATCCTGCTCAAATTGCCCAAATTCAACACCAGGCTAGGAGGGCAGCAATCAGCTATTCTCTAGCTATAGCATGGAACACCCTACAAAATCCCTAAAACTGTCCAATATAATTCCATTTGCATCCTTTAAACAGCATTGTACAGTCTCTTCAAAGAGAAATGCAATTGCTACCACTAGAGCTAGCATTGTCATCTCACAAATCTCCCTTCCAAACCATACATGGCATATTCCTTCCAGACAGACACCCCATCTTATGGCACCCAGTAATACCTTCACCATTCTAGTATTACATTATGTTGAGTGTCTGCCATGCCCCCCTACTGGGATATGTATATACTGTACATACTGTAAATATTAGCTTAACTTTCCTGTAACCGTCTTTTATCATGTGAATTTACTGTACATCACTGTGTTTATAAACGTTATTTTCCCCTGTATGTATAACTGTCTTATATAAGTGTATGATGTATCTGTTGTGTATCAACTACTGAACCTTGACCTTATCAGGTCCATCTTGTAAATGAGCCTTGCTCAATGATGTTCGCCTGAATAAATAAAGATTTGATGATGATGATGATGATGATAAAAACACCACACACTAAAGTTAAATAACCCCAATACACCTGAAGGGCCGGTTCAGCCGAACCAGTCAAAACAGTTCACAATTTCCACAAGTGTTTCCACAAATCTAGTTCACTACCTATGTACTTACTGTACCACAGAGATCTGAACCGAAATGCAAAAAAGTATCGGAAAAAAACGTCACTTTAACCGACCAAGGAACCACGAGCAAAGGAGAAATCTCCGGAGCGACTGTTCAGTTAGGCGGAGTAAAGAATCGGACAGTTGCTCTTCAGCATGCTGCAGACAGAGGTTTGAATCAAGCTTGAGCTCAATGTTCTATGCCTTGCATAGAAAATTAACTCTTTGTTCTCCGGGGCAGTTCAAGTGCTGGGGCTAACTGCATCAGTCAGAATACAGCAAGACTTCATGTTGTTTGAAAGGGCTTAAGAGCCTGCTTAGAATACACAAGTGAACTGTCTGAATAGTAGACTCAGGATTGTAGTCCTGTACAGGAACTACAATTCCCACCCTCTCCTCACAGAACAGCTAGGAGCCTGCCACTAACGCAGCGTTGGTAGTCACTGACAGGTAACACTATCATTAAGCACATAAGCACATAAGCGAGGACTGGAACCTGTCCCATAGCTTTTGGCTGTGTTACAGGTCAGTCCTCTAAGCAGTACAGTTAAAAATAAGAGTTTGCACTGCTTGCTAGTGTGAGCGTTTTATAAACGGGGCCATGAAGTCACTGGTGATCACATGAGAATTACCGGGTGTCTTGGCTATAAACTAGTGCTAAAATAAGTTTAAATCAAGTTAAAAATACACTGCTTAACACCCCTGCTCTTTTTGGTACACATAAGGCTTAAAAGCCTGCTTAGAATACACAAGTGAACTGTCTGAATAGTAGATTCAGGATTGTAGTCCTCTACAGGAACTACAATTCCCACACTCTCCTCACAGAACAGCTAGGAGCCTGCCCCTAACACAGCATTGGTAGTCACTGATATATCAGTTGATATATCCGTCCAAAATTCCTATACGTTCTAATTCTGTCAGCAGCCTAAGGGTTAACCCTTCAACACAAGATAAAACGTGTTTGCCATCTGATTTGCTTTCCAAGTTTTTGTTGTGGTTTAAACTGTGTTTGCAGGTCATCGGGCCTGAGGATTACAATTTCTGGGTGGTCAAAAGTATGTTTATATTGCTACAGCCAAGTAAAGCCTAAATCATTCATTTGTTTAAGGGCCCCAGGCAGCTGCAATGCTGGCCAACCCATGGCAAAGCTCAGGCCTGCGACAAACATAAATTCTGGGTACCCAGACTGCAGTGACCAAAACTGTTCAGGGGTAAATGTATTTGAATAGTCCTCTAACACCGAAGCTCACCAACTGCTCTAAAGTAAATGTTCAATTGTGTCCCCTTCCCATGTTTAAATCCCCCAAATAAATCATTTTATTGTTTGAATGTTAAACTGATTCCTGAGCATATTATTACTGAAGGCTGGGTTGGTGTGCAAAGCTAAAAGATGCATTGTCATTGCATGAAAATCATTCCTTACAGGTATTCAGGGTGTATGCAAGAGGTCCAGACCCTGTGGGTAAGAGTGGTAACTGTGAGCATATTATTAGCACTGACCAATAATTGTAACATTGAATGTCAAGTAAAATGTTTGGCGCAAATCCATGTGTGGGACCACTGGTTGGGGCAGTGGAGAGGTATAACATCCCAGAGGGTTGTGCTAGCTTAATATCAAACCCACTTAAAAGTCACTCTGGGTGGAGGCACCACACAAATAGCATTATTGTTGGTACTGAGCCCCTAGTAGTAGCTAAATCAGAACCCAGGCCCCTCACCCTTCATCTAGGGCAGCAGGCAAGGGTAGTAGCCCTTTGGGAGGGGCACCTGGGTTACATCTTTGGAGGCACCACTGGGATACCTGTCCCCTACTGGCCAATCCCCAAAATCCCAGTTGGGCCCCACATGGAGACTGGCACTAAAATGGAGAAAGTTACCAGCCGTAACTTTGAATTTCCTACTAATAAAATGGCTGTGCATTGCCTGCTGGGTTGGTATGAGGCAGAGGAGGTTGACCCCCAGAAAGCATTGTTGCTTCTCAATATACCCCTGGGAACAGACAAGAGTACTATTGAGGGAGCCCTTGCCAAAGTAAAATGCCTTGGTTGAGCTGTTGTGAAGGGCCAAATTGCTGATCTGATTTCCCAGACATTAATGGCACTAGTGGAATGCAGTAACTCAGTGGACAGTGAGAGAGTGCCCAGTGCCATTAGTCCACGGTGGCCTGGAAAGTAGTCACCATGCATAGTGCAACGTTCACGCCTGGGGGGTCTCCAAGATCAGAAGGGTTAAAAGAAAAACTTGGGTGAATTTTGATTTTTAAGGGACAAACCTTTGAAGACTTAAAATCAGTGTTAGAGACCTCTGGAGGTACCCCTCCCTCGGGGCCTGTGCCAGCCCCAGCACCTGCACTGGTTCCAGTGCCTTACCCTCAGTTAATCTTGACACCTACCATAGATTGCCAGCATTTTTTGGCATCCTCCCCACACATCATGGGGAAGATGACCTAGAAACGTGGATGGACTATACCTCACCCCTTGTACAAGAGTGGCAATGTACAGAGGCTGAGAAAAGAAAAAGGCTCATGGAAAGTTTAAGAGGGCCTGCACTAGAAGCGATTTGGTTTTTAAGCTCCACTAACCCTGATGCTTCTGCACAAGAATATTTGTCTGCTCTAGAAGGTGTTTTTGGCAGTACTGAATCTGGAGAATATTTAATGTGGAAGTTCAAGTCCATCAAGCAGTGGAAAGGTGAACCCTTGTCTGTTTATGTTATTTGGCTAGAAAGGGCATTGCAGAGAGGTGAAGTGTTGGCTAGTGATCTAAACTGAGTGGGACTAGACCACATCATCAAATCTGCTAGATTCTATAGTGTGTTAATGCTAAAGTTAAAGTTTCAAGACCAAAGGGATGACCCTACTGCTTATTGCTGGCTTATAAAAAAGATTTGAGAGGCTGAAAATGAGGAGGAAATTTGGGACCCGTATGCAGGTGCTGCCAGAGTAGGTCAGGTTCCTGTAAAACCCAGTGAAAAAGAAACTGTTATTGACCCACAGCAACTGAAAGACTTACTCAAAGAATTGAGGAAACTATAGACAAGTGCCCAGAGTGCTGTGGAAATGGTAAAAGATCAGACCTCTCAAATTAATGCTGCCGAGGCAGCCAGTGAAGCCCAGGCAACTGTAGAATGTGCAAGTGCCCAGGTTTCTAGTAGAGAAGCAAATAGTAATATGTCGAAAGAAAGAAATGAGAGAATTGAGAGCTTTAGCAAGAGACCTCGCCCAATTCCCCATCGAAGTTCATCATGAAAAAGGCCTAGTGGAGATGAATGTGCATGTAGGCCAAAAGATGACTCTAAGCCATGTCAGTACAGTAGCAGTAGGTCAACTTAAGAGCCTGCTAGAGCCCAAAATTCTAGATCTAATGTTTTCTGCTACCGTTGAGGTGAGGATGGCCACACAAAAAGGTTGTGCCAGTTCCCTGAAGATTTGCAAAAAGTGACCATCAAGCTGCTTAACCAAGTCAGACAAAGTATAAATATAAAGCCTTCAGCCAAGTCTCCATACAAGCCTTACATTGCCAAATCTGCAGTTAAATCTTCTGTCAATACCTCCCTGGACTGGGCAGAGTTGGTTGGTCCTTCCATGGAACCTACTGTGCACGTGGAAGGGATCCCTGCCAGGTCAGTACTAGATAGTGGGTCTCAAGTAACTATAATTTTCAAAGACTGGTATGATTAGCAGTTATCTAACTACCCACTACAACCTCTTGATGGCCTACAGGTATGAGGATTAAGTGATAAATCGTACCCATGTCTTGGTTATCTCATAGTGTGGCTTTCTTTTCTGTTCTCTGTTGCAGGTATGGGAGATCCTGTAGAGATATTGGCTCTGGTGTGCCCTTCCTCCAGACTGTATGATGGCAAACCTGTGTTAATTGGCACTAATGCCCACATGTTTGGTTGCCTTGCCCAGCTGTGCCAAGAAAGACAGCAGAAAAGGACCAGTAGAGCCCTGCACATCCGTGTTATGGTGAAGAAGGCCTGTGAGTTACAGATGCATCCTAGAGAAGAAGATAAGGATGAACCTGTGGGAATTGTATGGAAGAAAGAGCCTTCTTCTATTGTGCTACTCCCAAATGCTGAATGCAGCATCATTGGAGAAGTTCAGCTGTGTAAGGATGTGACTAACCAAATACTTATGTTTGATGCTCCCAAAGATAAGCTGTCTGAAGGGTTATTAGTCAAGCCTAGTGTACTCCCTGTATGGGCCCACACTTATGGCTGAAGAATAGTTGTTCAAGTCCAGAATGTTACAGACCGAGACATTAAGGTGTATAGATGATGCACCCTGGTCAAAATTTACTGTGCCGACACTACTGTACTGCCTTCTAAAAAGAAGAGTGAAGAAGAATGTGAAGTGTCTGCAGACATGTTTGACTTCAGAGATTCACCCATTCCAGATGTATGGAAAATCCATATCAGTAAGAAGCTGGCCCAGAGGACTAAAGTATTCTTCCTAAGAGAATGGAACGTTGGATGTGTTACTGGTGCTGAACACCACGATGAACAGCCTTTTTGAAAATGGTCTAGGAGACTAGCTCTGGCTGACACAGATGATGTGAGGCATCACCTGCAAGAAATGCTTGCTGCAGGAATAATTCAGGAGTCACGAAGTTCGTATGCATCAGCCATCATCATAGTACGGAAGAAAAAGGAAAAATTACTCACCTGTAGTAATCTTGTTTCTTCCAAAGAGATCTACTAATATTATTACTCTTGCAGTGCTCCTTTAAGTCAACACTGCCCCGGAACCAAATGGAATGCTATGCTAATGATAGAATCTTTAGCTCGTGCATACAGTTTCAAACTGTCCAGTGTAACTGCCTACATTCTAACCTCAGATTTCTTAGAAGCCTGCAAAGAGGCCATAATAATCTATACATAAAATAACAATAGAAAAAAGGGGGCCCAACTGGGGCAACTAGTAACATTAAGCAGAGGACCAAAATAAAATATCCCTTTTTCTTAAAGTCAGATGCACCTAAGAAAAAGAACCTATAAGCTATAAAACATTACTAAGAAGAGACAGTAAGTAGCATATCACTCCAAGTATACAGTACATATAATCAGCTGTGGAGAGGATTTTTCTGTTTACTGATTCTGCAGGGGAAGCAGGGCTGGGAGTAATAATATTAATGGTTCCCTTTGGAAGAAGCAAGATTACTACAGATGAGTAAATTGTTCTTCTAACCCCAGGAATCCACTAATATTATTACTCTTGCAGACTATGCAGCAGTACCTCAAGGAGGTGGTCAAAAATCTACTTAGGAAAAAGACTCTGTAGAACCAATGTGCCAGATCTAGCATAACTCCTGGACTGGGTGTCCATGCTATAATTCTTAGTGAAGGTTTGAACTGACCTCCAGGTAGCTGCTTTACAGATTTCTGTCAAAGGTACCTCTTGGGCAGCTGCAATAGTGGCAACTGTGCCCCTTGTAGAATGGGCTCTAAGACCAGAGGGGAGTACCTTACCGCTTTTGAGTAACAAAACTGAATACACTGAACTATCCACTGAGAGATAGTTCTCTTTGAGGCAGGAGTCCCTTTATGTACCTCCCCATAGGTGAGGAACAGTTGTTGCCTGTTCTGCCTATGGTCCTTGGTATGAATCATATAATAACTCAAAGCCCTTTTTACATCCAGGCTGTGCAATCTACGCTCTCCTGAGCTAGAGTGTTCAGTAAAGAAAACTGGCAAGGTAATAGACTGGTTCAAATGGAAATCAGAGACCACCTTGTGGAGGAACTTCCCTATTAGTTCTCAACACTACCTTGTCCCTGTGAAAGTGTTCAGTGTCTTTTTCCTAAGTAGATTTTTGACCACCTCCTTGAGGTACTACTGCCTAGTTTGCAAGAGTAATATAGTGGATTCCTGGGGTTAGAAGAACTTCCCTATTAGTTCTCAACACTACCTTGTCCCTGTGAAAGGAGACATACTAGTTTTCCACACAAAGGGCCTGGAGCTGACTTATCCTCCTGACAGAAGTGATTGCTACCAGAAAGACTACCTTCCAAGTAATAAATTTAAGCTGTGCAGATGCCATAGGTTCCAAAGGTGGAAGCATAAGCTGGGCAATGCAAATGTTAAGGTCCCATGCTGGCACTGGTTCCATGTGAGAGGGAAACAAATGAGAGTCCTTTAAAGAACATTCTGAAGATAGGATTTGATGCAAGGGAGGTACCCTTTCCAGCTGAAAGGTATGCTGACACTGAAGCCAGGTGCACCTTTAGAGTTGAGTGCTGCAACCCTTGGGAATGCAGGTGAGTCAAGTAGTCCAGTAGGGTTGGGATGCCAGCTTGAGCTGGGACTATACATTTATCTCTGCACCATATGGAAAATCTTTTCCATTTTGAGGCATAGGTTTTCTTAGTGGAAGGTTTCCTATAGCCTCTAAGGACCTCCAATACCCCTTCAGAGAATTGCCAATCTGCATATTCTAAGTAAGAGCCAAGCCTTGAGCTTGAGAGACCTGAGATAGGGGTACACTGCCCTCCCCTGAAAGGAGGTCAGCAGGTTGTACCTTTGTGGGAGGTGAATCGGTTTGTCCACTGACATGGAGAGCAGGAGGGAGCACCAAAGCTGTCTTGCCAAGTCTGGGGCTACCAGTATCATTGAAGCTGGCTGGGACCTGAGCTTGATGAGCACCCTGAGTATCAGGGGAAATAGGGGAAAGGCATAAAAATGCCTCCCTGTCCAATCCAGAATCAGGGCATCCATGGGAACTGTCCACTTCACAGGGGCCCTGCAACAATGAAGAGGTAAGTGGTGATTTAGATGGGAAGCAAAAGGATCTATTTCTGGGTTCCCCACCTCCTGAATATAGCATTCACCACTTGTTTGTTCAGTGCCCATTCATGATGGGCTTGGTTTATCTTGCTCAAGGCATCTGCCAGGGTATTGTCCTTGCTAGGCAGATGAATTGACTGTAGAGAGGCATTTAGGGAGTAAGCAAGGCTCCATATCTTCATTGCCTCTGTACAGAGTGGAGCGGATCTTGTCCCTCCTTGCTTGTTGATGTAGTACATTGTTGTGGTATTCTGTTCTGACTTGTACCACCTTTTCCTGTATTAGATGAGAGAAAGCCTGAAGGGCCAAGTAAACAGCTCTTAACTCCAGCAAGTTTATGTGCAGGAGTGAGTCTGCACTCTCCCAGGTACCGTGAATGGTGTGCTCCCCTAAATGAGCACCCCATCCTAACAGGAAAGCATCCATTGTGAGAACCAATGAAGGGGCTCCTGCAGCAATGGAACCTCTTCTCTCAAATTTTCCAGCTCCCTCCACCATTGGAGTGTTGGTAGTAACACCTTTGTGACTGGTACTGGCTTTGACAGGGAGTCCCACCTTTGGCATCAGTGTGCTCTGAGGTGGAACTGAACATCCCTCATCTGAAACCTGGCACCTATGACTGTGCTTGTTGCTGAAGCCATGTGCCTAACAGTTGTAGGAACTGCCTTGCTGGCTTTGGCCTGCCCAGGGCAAATGAGCCTGCCAAAAGCTGAATGCTTTCTGCCCTCTCCTGAGAGAGAAACGCCCTTCCTAGTACAGTGTTTAGTTCTGCACCTATGAATTGTAGAACCTGCACAGGGGTCAGGACTGACTTTTTAATGTTGAGGAGGAATCCGAGGGAGAGCAACAGATCCTTGGTTACCTGAAGGTACTCTGACACCTGCTGGTGAGATTTTCCCATTATTAGCCAATCGTCCAGATAGGGAAAAACTGTGACACCTAAACTTCTTAGGTGTGCCACTACTACTGCCATGCACTTGGTAGAATCCCTTGGTGCAGAGGTGAGGCCAAAGGGAAGTGTTGAGAACTGGTAGTGGCCTGATGGGAGTCTGAACCTGAGATACTTTCTGTGTGGTTCCCTTATGGAAATATGGAAATATGCGTCCTTTAGGTCTAAGGAGGCTAGCCAGTCTCCTTTTTGCAGAGTTGGCAAAATCATGGCCAGTGTGACCATCTTTGAACCTGGGTTTTACCTGGTACTTGTTAGTAGTCTGAGGTCTAGTATAGGCCTCCACTCTTCATTCTTTTCTGTTGTGTAACCTGAGGTGGCGCTATCCCAAGGGATACTACCCCTGCCTGCGTGATTAGCTGCAGGTTGAGGGGCCTGAGCTCATGAAAAGGGTGCCTCCACCCAGAGGACAGGGTTAATGGCAGCATAACTAGTCTGGGTACAGCCCTCCGGGACACTGATGCCCCCCTCTTTCCCCTCTAGTGGCTAAGACAAGTCTGAGCTAACACAATCCCAACACACACTGTAATGCACTGTAGACCTCTCTTGTACCACACTTACCACTAGGGCTGGATTGGCTTGAATGGCCCCAGAGACCCCCTGTAAAACAAGGCCTGTAACAGTAATCAACAATATCACAGTACTTTCAATACAGAGGAACACCAGTTTGGATGCAAAAAAGATTTAGATCTGATTTATTAGGGGGATATGAACAAGACAGGGCCAATAATCTAGAGGTTGATTTTAGATCTGAAAGATTCAGATTATAAGGCATGCACTCAAAGGTCCCTGTAACACAGTCACACACACTCTGGGTACCCAGTTGAAACTACAGGCTAGCCTGAAGCGTTCCCAGGGTAGGCCAGTGTTGCAGCTGTTGGTGGGGCCCTTTGGATGGAAAGAAAACACAACATGCACTGTAACCCTTAATTTGTAATCTGGCCAGATGGCTCAGTCCAAAACAATTAGCAACCCACAATTAAATCAGATGACACACTTTAATTTGAATTTGGTTGCAGGGAGCTACCCTGATATTTACTCACTCTACCCCAGACCAGGGGATTCTCCTATGAAATAAGACCTGTAGACACAATTGGATACAGATGAGGATGAAGTCCCTCATGGCCCTCATTGACAATGCTGGTCTTCAGGCTGGCAGAACAATGTAAAACAGGCCGAGAAAACATGCAACACGAAACATTTTCGAACTACTCGGCTGCGCAGCAGTAGAACAACTGCACACATTTATATGTAAAGACAACTTGGTCCTCTCTGGTCCTTCCAGGTGGGATGCAGGCTGATCTTTGCTTCTCAAGACTATGAAATCAGATTACCTGCAACTGGAGGCAGCAGCTATCCAGGCTGGATAAATGTGGACCTATGGACTAACGACTGAAAACAGTCTAGGCCAGGTAGACTTGACCTCTGAGAGCTGGCAGGCTCCCTAGAGGCACACACACTACTGTAGCTCTCAGACTGTCTCTTCAAAAATCTCCCTTTTTTAGCCAGAGACCCTTTTTTAAGGGGTAGAGTTCCAAAGATCTTACTGGCTGTCAAATCTGTCTCAAACAATTCCTAAATCCTAATTGGTTGGTGTTTTGGCACCTAGAAATTGTTCCAGTTAATCTCCCATAAATCACTGGCATTTCCCCAGAAGCCTTTTTGTTTAATCTTGGCTTCTGATTGGAAATTGGCTGCTAAGTCAGTGGCTCAGTAGGTAGCACACTCGCCTCTGAGGCAGGGAGATCAGAGGGTTGTGGGTTCAGTTGGGTTAATATCCCAGTACTGACACTGTAGTGTAGCATGAGAGGGGTGCTGCACTTCTGAGGTGTCGTCTTTCAGATGAGGCGTTAAACTGAGGTCCCATCTGCCTGGATTGGTGGTAGTTCAGGTGGATGTTAAAGATCCCATGGCACTTATCGAAAAAAGTAGGGGAATTGTTTATTACAGAAACCAAAAAACATCAATACAGGTACTCATAGTAAACAGAAACAAATATAAACTGAAAACAGAAACATCACTGTAGAGATATCAAACAAAGAAAAAATAATAGAAAAATACAAAAGAAAAAACAGACCATATTAAATCCAGTAGACATGCTTCCAGTATTCGTGAAATAAAGAAATTGGAAAATAACGGTATTCAAAGTCCTTTTGTGTCCGTAAAGCCGATTCAATCTGACTGATCACCACCATAGGTAAAGTATATGTATGCTGTATGGAAAAGAACATCTCGCCTGCCAGAGATAGAACTTGATGCAAGCAAATAACACATTTAGAGTACTAGGATGAAAATGGGAAAAATACCCTGAATAGTCCCCTAAAACCAAGCATTCATAGGTAATCTGACATGCCATCCCCCCCCCACTTTGTAGACAAAGCAGACCAAAACTGTACTGTATACGAACAATTATGAAAAAAATGAGTCTGAGTTTTTCTATGCCCACGCATTCAAAACGAATGCAGTTCCATTCTGCAAGAGCCTTATGTTTTAAATTCCCTTTAACCCCTAACCTCCCATGACAACTTAACCAAGTGACATCCCACATCCGACCAGGAATCCTCCCATCCGTCAGCACCTTGAGGGCTAAGTGTGTTTTCATGGGGAAACACCTGGGAAAATCAACTCGAACTAAAAAATTTATAGACATTATACTCCGATATATACCTTTCCGGGAAAGCCGATAAACCTCGTCTTTTGCCACACTCCACATGTGAAGTTTAGTTGCCACTATTGGCAAAAAAGAAGGCACTTTATAATTGGATTTCACGATAAGTGCTACAGTGGACCACTGTGACAAAAAATCTTGAAGTGAAAGCAGAGTCCAGGCATCCCATAGATGAGAGTGATTTGATGATACCTCCTTAAATGTAGTTTTAATAAAAAAGGACAAATAAAAAACAACCGGATTAATCATGCCGAGACCACCCGCCTTAATCGGAAGATATGTGAAATCTTGCTTGACCGGGTTCAATCGGCTTCCCCACAACATTTGAAAAAAAAATACTATATAAACGGGTTTCCTGGAGCCTAGGTAAGGGAAAAAACGAACTCAAATAAAGAAACAGAGGGAGTAAAAACTTTTTGATTATTAACACCCGTTTCTGTTTAGAAAATGACCAGGTTTTCCATAATTGTACCTTCTTTTCACCCATCACAATGCCAGATTGCCAATTAAGATCATTTAAATCTCCTTTCCCAAAGAAACAACCTAAAATCTTGATGGGCCCCGTAGAGATGGTTATCCGCCCAATCATGGAATCAAAAACCCCCTCTCCTAAAAAAAAACACCAACACTTTTCTCATAATTCACTGATGTTCCTGAAAGCAGACCAAACTGGGCTACTACATGCAATGTAACAAGACCTTCAGCTGTATCACAAAGCAGAAAAACACGTCATCTGCGTAGACCGCCAAACACTGTGGCGGAACCTCTGGAGATGGAGATAGACCCTGAATGTGAGGATGATGGAGTTCTAGAACCAAAGGGTCCAAAATGAAAGTATATAACAAAGGACTAAGTGGGCAGCCCTGGCGTCCCCCCCTACAGAAATCAATCCCCTTCCCCACTAATCTATTAACAAGGAGAAAATGTTAGGCATTACTATATGAAAGTGCCACCCAGGTTCTTAGTTTTGTGGAAAACCCATACCGCCGTAGGAC
This sequence comes from Neoceratodus forsteri, assembly GCA_016271365.2. NCBI lineage: Eukaryota > Metazoa > Chordata > Ceratodontiformes > Ceratodontidae > Neoceratodus > Neoceratodus forsteri. The sequence continues at coordinate 666,743,862 of CM057453.1, forward strand.
GTCAAGTAAAAACCCATGTGCCACCTTGTCAAAGGCTTGGGCCTGGTCCAAGGAAAGTAAATAACCAGTCAGTTTCCCCAACCGTCCAAACTCACACACATTCCTTAGTAGGGCCAAATTTTGATGGATGTGTCTACCCGGAATGGAACATGTTTGAACTGGATGTACCAAAAAAGAAGCAACATGTTGGAGCCGATGGCATAAAATCGCTGAAAAAATCTTGTAATCTGTATTCAATAAACAGATCGGTCTCCAATTCTCTATGCGATGCTTAATCCCTTTTTTAAATAAGAAAACAGTCAAGGCATCTGAGAATCCACTTGGCATCCGTGAAGATTCTAGAATCTCATTAAAAACAGAAGTCAGGATGGCGCTGATATCATCTATCATGATTTTGTATAATTCATTAATTAAACCATCTGGGCCAGGTGAGATCCCTGACTTCAAACGCGCTACTTCTGATCTAACCTCATCCAGGGAAATGGGTCTATCTAAAAAAAGAGAATCAGAGGAGGAAATAGTAGGTGGGAGAAAAGTAAACAAGTCCTCTCATTTAATAGTGGGCTGGAAAGCCCTACCATGTTGAGTTTGCAAAAAAACCCAGACTATGTGCAGCATGTCAATATCTGCTGTGCGTAGTATCCCCCTGTGATCATAGAGGCCATCCATGAGTTTGCTGTCCAAGGCTTGCTTGCAAGCCGAAAAAGGATCTGAACTTGGTGAAGATTTAAGCCCATAAGATAATTCGTCATGAATTTTACAAGCCTTCCCATAATGATAATTCCTCATGCTTTGTCTGAGCACAGCTATTTGTTCCTGTATCTGAACATCAGAAACCGAGGGAAGTGACATTAATTTATAAAACTGTGCTCTTTGTTTTAAATAGGCAAGATAATCTGCGGACTGGGTATTAAAATGATAAGCCTTGGAGGTCATACGAAACTCCATTTTAGTATCCATCCACCAATCACCCCAGGAATCATACATCCCAGCTACCGAACGCCTCCTGTCCAACACCTGAGATAAGCATAACTGGAACCGTTCTGTAATAAGAACTGCCGGATATATTTTCCACTGAGCCGGCAAGGCAGGAAAAGACGTCAGAATCTTAGACAGTGAAAATCTTGCCTTTAATAATAAATGGTCCGAAAATTCACAAGGGGCCAAGAAAAAAGCGGAAGGTAGTAAATATCTGGAAGTAAAAATAAAATCAATCCATGTTGCTAGGCTGCCACGTTTATAAGTGGACCCTGAGTCGGAATGACGTGCTTTATAAGCATCTGTCAAGGAGGCCATCTGCAGTAATTTGAACAAAGCATGGGAATCACAATACATCTTACGCTGCATTTGATCCTTAAATCTGACATCCAAACCACAACTGAAATCACCCCCCCAGATAAAGTGTCTAGGGGTAAACAAGTATTGATGTATTTCCGTAAATAAAGCAATCCTGGCTGATATAACCTGGGGTGCATAAATGTTAATGATACAGAGGAAAACCCTCGGCAGACACAGTCCAGGAGCAATACCCGCCCAGGAGCTATGTCTACCAATCCTGTAACTTGAACTAAAGGATGGCAGAATAATATCCCCACCCCGTCTGCTACATCAGGACCAAATGACCAAAAAGAGGGTCCAGAATGCCACAATTTCCTGGTGTAATTAATGTCTGTAAGAGTAGAGAGACACATCTCCTGCAGAAAAATTATGTCTGCAGATAAGGATTTACAAAAATGTAAAAGCCCGAGACCTTTTTTTAGAATTCTTGAGACTACAAGAATTCAGGGAAACTACCGTTAAAGAAGCCAGAGAGCAAGACTAAGACTTGTCCTTTTTACGCTTCCATCCTGACTTCTTCTTGGTGTCCAGCAATTCAGAACCTCCTTCACCATCAGACTCCATCCCAGGCAAAACCCCAGAAGCTACCTATAGATCAGATTCAGAGTCCCCATCCGCATCTTGTAGAACCTGAAAAGTGTTATGCATGGTGGTGATAGGTGGTATAACAATCTTTTTAGCATGAGACCGAGTCACACATCTTGGGTGAGGCGCATGAAACTCAGGAGCTGGGGGGGGGGGCTAGAATGGGCATGGTAGGAGCAATGAGCCCCAGATCCTCTAGTGGTTGCACAGCCTCGGAGGGTATGCCAGAGGAGCCAGATACCTCTCCCTCAGGAGGAGTTGAAGCTGGAGGGTCCGGACCAGGAGGATTAGGGTCGGGGGGGCTGCTTCCTCTGTATATGGTCTAAATCGGTCCTGGGCATCCGAAATCAGGGTTTCCTTATCTAGGCCCCCTGAATTGTTTTGGCCTGCGTATGGACATTGGTGGTAAGCATGTCCCTGGGTATCACACAGATTGCAGTGGAAAACATTACGGCAGGTACCACTATCATAATTTAGTTCTCCACACAAAGCAGATTTGATTTTATCACACGCACTACTGAGGTGGCGTGGGCTCCCACATTTATAACATGCCTTGGGTTGGCCTGGGTAAAAGCAGACACCTTGATCCCTCTTCAAGAAAAAACTATTTGGAACATGTTGAACCAAATCCCCCACAATACGCAGTTTTACCTTGCACTTCCAACTGCCTGTCCAAATGCCTTCCCCATCAATGACTGGTTCAGGAGGACTCAATACAGTGCATTTACTCTCCAACCAATACAGAATGTCCCCCACATTTACCCCTTCATTTCTGAACATAATATGCACAGTTTTAAACAGTGGTTTCGTGATGAGGATAGCCCAAAATGGAGTCCATAAGGGAGTAGCTTTAAGAGAATCATACTTCTGCCAAAATTTATCAAGACCCACAAACGATTTGAAAATAATATCAAAAGTTTCTTCCCCCCGAATGTTAATCAGGGCATAAATGTCTGATGCCTGGAAGTTCATAGATCTTTTGAGGAGCCTGCGGGCCACAAAGAATCGATCAGGCTGTTCTTGAAGACCCCCCTGTACCTAAGGCGGACAGCATTCCATCTGGGGCCCTGTTCCAGGAGATTATTTTGAAATAGATCTGAAAAGCGTAGACCTGTGTTAAAATGTTCTCTCCGAGGAGAGGAAGGGGGGGGAAACATTCGATGTCCCAGTAGGGGCCCCCGATTCTACCCCTGCAGTAAAAGATTGAAAAGTCTCACCAACCGGGGTATCACCTGCCTCCACCTGCGGTTCCAATGGTTGTACCATCCCTGAAGACTCCGGAACAGCCGTGTCCCCTGTAGAAAAAGTAATCCACTCAGAATCCGCTATCCACCTGCCATCCTTCCTCATCCATCCTGCATCCAGCAGGGCAGTTTCCTTGCTCCAGTCCCTGGCTGGGAAGCTACCCATCACTGCCGGCAACTTCCGTGGTGCATCTCGCTTCTCCCCCGATGCAAAAGGCAACATAGCCGCTTCAGGAATAATCAAACCCGCTGCCACCGCGGGCGGTTGTTCAAGTGCCTCTCGCATGCCTGCTCAGTCTCCAGGCCGCCAGCTGCCTCAGGCTGTGCTGAAGAAAGATCCGTGGTCTCGCTCCGTATGAATCCCTCATCTCCCGACTCTCCCATGGCACAGTTCACTCCGCACTCATCTCCTGGAAGCTCCCCAGGTTTACCCGAAAAAGTGCTCTCCATACCGCTCCCATCCTCCTCCATCTGTGTAGTAGCAGCTCTCCTGCCCTCAGCAGGTAAGACGTCTGTCGCCATTCTAAGCAGTACTCCAAGTGCCAAAACGGTGTGTCAGTCGACAGGTCCCCCTACCGCTAGCATGCAGTAGGGGAATTTCCCCGGTGTCCTGGCGAAATTTCCCTCATTCACTAAAAAAATGCCACCAACAGCTTAATCTGGTTCAAGGTCAGTTGGCATTCATCTGTATCCCCCTTCCCCAGGTCGTGCCTGAAAATAGGCAGAATTTGTCTAGTGCGCTTACCCGGTCAACAAAAACTAAATAAATAAATAAATGAATAAAATGGAGGCTGCAGTTTAACTTTAGGCAGCCTGTATACCTGTTTCCCATAGATTAAGTTCTGGTGATGCCAGGAGCAGCATTATTTTAATTTACTTTTTCCACTGCCTTGTAGCCCTAAAAGTCCTCTCTTAAAGGAGTCCACTTTCAATAAACTATACAATTCCCATGGGGAGTTGCAGCTCCTGTAACCCACTGCCCCTAGGAAACACACAACAAAGCTAATGAATATTTATTAGGACTCTCCATGCCCTGACCTTTGCCCCTTAACCCCTTTTTGGTGCCCTGGAGGCAGCACTTTAGACGACTGCCTATTTACTTATTTAAAAACATTTCCTTTTTGAGAATTGGGTCCCCGGTGCCTATTTTAACTTAGCAGGGCACTGGGAACTGAAGACAAGGTGCAGTCAGCTTTCTGACCGCAACGGCGGTCTAATGCGCAGCGTGCTTCCTTGAATGTGCAAGCAGCAGTTCTACGAACATGCTGACTGCTCACAAGATGACTGCCAAGCCCCACAGGGCTCAATTAGATGGGGGGACACTGGGAGAGACGGCAAAGTGCTGTGAAGGATGGGAGGATGCCAGAGAGACAGCAGGAGACATCCGGAGGCATTACAGGTAAGCCCCCCAAATGAGGTGGGGTTACAGTTGTTAGGAAGTATCTTGAATAAAACCCTTGCCCCCTTTGCTTGAGGGGAACAGGCTCCACTGCTCTTGCCAGCAGTAAAGCCTACACCTCCTGCTCCAGTAGTTTTCTTTTTGTGAAAGAAGCTGATGCAAATTGATTGATCTTGGAGGAGGAAGGGACTTGAAACAAAGAGACAGACCCTGACTCACTATTTCCAAGACTCACTTGTCTGTGGTTATTTTCAACCATTCCTGAAAATAATGAGTCAGTCTGCCCCCTACAGGAGATGGAGAGGCAGCTTGAGGGGAAAAGTCAGGGATTTGCTCTACTTGCTGCTGTGGCTGTGCCGATTGGGATCCTCTCCTGGAACCCCTTTCTGCCTCTAGCTCTATAAAACTACCCTGCTGTGGCTGGTACTGCTGTTGGGGAACAGCCTGCACTTGGAAGAAAGGCCTCCTGAAAGAGGACCTACCCCTGCCTCCCCTAGCATACGATGAAGTGGAAGGAGAGGCTCTCTCTAGTAGAATTGCTCCTGAAAGTAGCCTTGTACTCGTTTACTTTCTTCATATAGGCCTCAGCCTGAGCACCAAAAAGAGAATGGGCCCTTGACTGGAAAATCCATGGCCTTACTCTGGGTGTCCTGGGAGAGATTAGTGGCTCTCAGCAAGGCAAACCTCCTTAGGGCCTTGCCATCCATCTAGCAGCTGTGTCATTTGTGTCAGCTGCCATTTGGAACTGGTACTTGAAAGCCTCCAAGCCCAGTCTTGCAGTGTCCAGCAGTTCTGACACTGTCAAAGAGGGGTTAGCCTCAACATTATCTACAACTGACTGCCAAAGAGCCTTCTGATAGAGGGCTGTATAGGCCTGATAGTTGGCTTGGCAAACAGCCAGGGACACCGAAAGGTACCCTTTGTTTGTCATACTATCTATTTTCCTCAAATTCTTCTCAGGAGGATGAGAGGACAAAGGAGTTTTAGTCTTTTCGCAGGCAGCCTGCAGAACAATACCCTGGTGATCAGGATGAGTAAACAGGAACTCAGCTCCTGACCTTTCAAGCTGGTATTTCTTGCCACACTTTTTGTCAGTGGGTGTGACAGTGTTGGGAGACCTAAGAATCTCCAGTACATCCTTTTTAAAGAATTTGTACAAAGGTAAAATGAGTCTTTTGGTGGGTGTCTGCCCCATGAGCTCCATATATTGTGCCTCCTCTTCATCCTGGATCTCATCTGCTGTTTACAGATCCAGGGTCTCTACCATTTTCTTAAAAGAAAGATGGGAAGAAAAATCCTCTGTGGGTCTGGGAGGAGAACCAAAATCTTGTTCTGGTGAGACCCCGGGTTCAATACCCTCTTCATCCTGATCATCCTCCCCAAATTCCACTGTGTCAGTGGGTAAAAGAGGTGCAGAAACAGTAACTTTCTCAGGAGGAATTACCACAGGCTGCTTAGGGAGTAATAAGCCCTGTAGCACCTGAAGTAAGGCTAGAGCCTGAGTTAAATCAGCAGGCAAAGGAGCAGGAACAGGCACCTGAGGGACCCCTTGAGGCGTTTCAGCCAGGGTTTCAGTATGCTTTGTTTTCTTTGATTTTTTGGCAGGCACCGGGGAGTCAACCTGTTCATTGCCTCTCTTGCCAGAGCCCTCACCCGTATCAGGGGTAGATTTGGAGGATCTGGAAGGAATAGCCACAGTTTAAGAGGGGGTGGACTGGTTAGAGCCCTTGGACCCCTCTTCCAATTTTCTTTTAAGCCTCTCCCTATGTTTTTCCACTGTCTTGTCAGGGAAAGACTTACAAATTTCAAAATTTTCAGAAAATGCTGTTGGCCAAGGCAGATCAAACATAGGTCATGTTTGTCTGCCTTGGCAAACACCTCTGCACACTTCAGGGAATTCTTAAAGCCAAGAGGTCCTGTTTCATTTTTTGGCTTATCTGACATTTTAAGAAACAGGAACCGGGAACTGACAAAAATAGAAAGAATTTAAATATTTGTGGTCTGTTCCTAAAAGATTAGCGGTCGGTTCAGGAAACGAAAAAGTTCAAAAACTAATGCTTCCGATTGAATCCGGAACAGAGAAAACCACTGAGGGAACTCGGTTCAAATGTGGTTAAATTTAATAAAAATAAAGAAAAAAGTAATTGGAACCCTTAGAGAAAGGTTCCGATTCAAGAGGAAAAAGACTCGGTTGCCCGTCGGTTCACTGGAACTGCGAGGAACCAGTAAACAAAACTAAAATTTAAACTATGAGGTAAAAAACACTAAAACAATTACACTAGGTAGTAATGAAAGAATAAAACAAAATACTCAAAGTTTTTTTGTTCTGTGCACTACAGGAATCTGTCTTGATTGAGAGAAGATCTCCAGGGCGTCTTAACTTTGCAGCGAAGAGAAGAAATCTGAGGTTAGAATATAGGCAGTTGCACTGGGCAGTTTGAAATTATATGCACCAACTAAAGATTCCATCATTAGTGTAGCATTCCATTTGGCTCTATGGCAGTGCTGACTTAAAGGAGCACTGCAAGAGTAATAATATTAGTGGATTCCTCGGGTTAGAAATGGTGCAGTGAGAATGTGCATGGACTACAGGACACTAAATAAAATAACTGTCCCAGACCAGTACACTATGCCATGCATCCAAGATGCACTGGACTGCTTAAATGGGAGCAAGTGGTTTTCTGTTCTTGACTTAAGCCATGGGTATTATCAGATCCCAATGGCCCCTAAAGATCGGGAGAAGACTGCTTTTATCTGTCCTTTAGGATTTAACGAGTTCCTCAGAATGCCACAAGGAATCTCGGGTGCGCCCACAACATTCCAAAGGTTCATGGAACATGCAGTGGGTGACATAAATCTTCTGAAATGCTTGGTGTATCTTGATGACATTGTTTTTGGAAAGACACTTGAAGAACATGAAGTCTGTCTTTTCAAGGTACTTGACCAACTGGAAGAATTCAGTTTAAAGTTGTCCATAGACAAATGTCACTTTTTCCAGAGTTCTGTGAAGTACATAGGTCACATTGTGTCTCCCCAAGGCATTCAGACAGATCCTAGCAAGGTGGAAGTTTTAACAGATTGGTCAAAGCCCAACAACCTTAAAGAGGTACAAAGATTCCTTGGATTTTACGGTTACTACCGCAGATTTGTTAAAGACTACACTAAGGTAGTACGGCCTTTGCTAAATCTAATGTAAAGATACCCACCCACTCACAAAATGTTCAAGAAAGGCACTGACAAAGAGACTGCTAAAGCTTATTTTAAGCCTCATGAGCCTTTTGGTCAAAGATGGACCCCTAACTGTGATGTTGCTTTCAAAAGAAGTTATCTACTGTTTAACCCATGCTCCTGTGTTAGCCAGTGCCGATCCTTCCAAACCATATATGTTTCATACATATGCTAGACTAAGTGGTCTGGTGGCCATACCTTATCAAGAGTACCCTGAAGGATTTTGCCAGTTACATTTGCCAGCAGAAGTTTGTTGCCTTCAGAAAAGAACTACCTAGTTCACAAACTAGAAATTCTAGCACTCAAGTGGGCTATAGTAGAGCAATTTCATGAGTATTTATATGGAGCAAAAATTATGGTGAAAAAGGACAACAGTCCACTAATATATGACCAGACTTCAGCTAAGCTGGATGCCACCGGGCACAGATGACTTTTGGCTCTCTCCACTTATGACTATGCGGTGGAATATCACACAGGTCTGAATCATATTGACACAGATGCTCTTTCTCATAGACCTGCCTCAGATCAAAAGTGGGTGTGTATCCTTGAACAATCAGTGAAAGCCTTATGTCACAAGTTTGAAAAAGATGAGCCTTCGTACACAGAAAATATTGATTGCCTGGTGGATTGCCTGGGACCAGCAGATACCTGTGTACCAGTAGCCTACTGTAACTTCGCTGCACTGGATTTAAGTTCTTTGCCCCAGTTAACAAAAGCTGATTTGCAGAGAGAACAAAGTTGTGACCCTATGATGAAAGGAGTAATTTCTGCACTGAAGCAAGGAGGTGATCTTTCTGCCATGTGTTCCACTGACCCTAGTACTAGTTTGTTGTTGCATGAATGGTCTCGACTGAAGATGCAAGAACAACTATTGTACAAAGAAGTTACTAACAACCAGGGTGAACTGATTAAAAAACAGCTGGTCTTGCCATTCAAGTTTAAGTCTATTGTGTTAAAAGCCCTGCATAATGACATGGGGCATTTGGGAAGCGAGAGAACTATGGACTTGGTCCAGTCTCATTTTTACTGGCCCAAAATGAGTTCAGATGTTGAGCAATATTGCAAGGCTTGCAGCAGGTGCATACAACAGAATGTCCAGCCTCAAAGAGTATCCTCCTTGGTCAATATAGTAACAAGCGCCCCAATGGAGCGCGTGTGTGTGTATAGATTTTCTTAGTTTGGAGCTAGATTCATGAAATATTTCAAATGTGCTGGTGGTCACCCAGCATTTTACAATGTTGCTCAGGCCTATCCCATCAAGGATCAGAAGGCCTCTACAGTTGCTAAAGTTTTGTGGAAAAGTTCTTCGTACATTACAGTGCACCTCAATGCATACATTCTGACCAGGGCAGAGATTTTGAGAGCAGGCTAATCAAAGAACTGTTCTCTCTCTGGGGTGTCAGAAAATCCAGAACTACCCCTCATCACCCACAAGGAGATCCCTAGCCAGAGAGATTCAATTGCACCAACTGCACAAAAAATGACGCCACTGGTTGTTCAGCATATAGTCTCCTGTTTGGCAGAGAAACTCACCTTCCTGTGGATGTGTGCTTCGGTGTTTCTCCTGATGGTACCCATTCTGAAAGCTACCTCCAGTATGTTAAGAAACTAAAGGAACAATTGGACCATGCATACCAATTAACCAACACTATGGCTGCAAAAAGAAATTTAGCCAATAAAGTCCGCCATGACAAGCGGGTTAAAGCACAAGAACTCCCACCAGGTGACCTTGTTTCGGGACAAAATCTTGGATTCCAGTGCAAGCACAAAATAGCTGATCATTGGGGTCACACCCCCTACATTGTAATTGCCAAACTGAATGATCTACCAATATACAAAGTGTGACCAGAAGGGGACACTCAAGTTACAAAAACAATGCACAGAAACCACCTTCTGCCTATTGGTCAGATAGTACTCAGTGAAGTTCAAGAATCTGAAGCTCCTAGATGCCCTATAACCAGGTCTGCTACATGAAAAAAAGCAACTTTGTCAGCCACCTTATACTAACCAGTCAGCATTCCAAACAGATAGTGCTGTCCTTGTTAATGACTCTAATTCTGAAAGTGATGATGAAGAGGACTTTTGCCCTGCTTATTATCTATCCTCTGTACTTGCCAAATCGTTTCAGAGATATCCTTTTTCTACTCACAGCAATGCTTCCGAGGACCCAGTGGTTTCTAATGATCCTGAATAGTCTGTTGTGTCTGAACCCCCAGGTAGTGATGTTTGCAGTATAAGTTCTGAAATCAATGATTCTCTTTGTATGGTGGAGTTAACTGACTCAAGTGCTGAACCTAATGAGCATGTTCGTGAGTTAGAAAGTGCAACTGAATTAGATGGGCTAAATGAACTGTTTCATTCAAGAGAAAGTATTGCTGTCCGTGAGATCACCAACTGTATTTTGGATGATTCCAGCTTTGTAGACATACTTCTTACAGATGAAGATGAGCCTAAAAAATCTGAGCTTGATAGTGATGTTCAAGATAAAGGAACCATTACTGATAATGACCATCAAGAAAGTGCAGTGGTACCCATTTCTTCAGAAGTTGTTTTGTTGCTGGACAATGAACCAGGAGTTGCGAACCGGATAGCTGATACAGAAGTGCAAGTGGCAATGTCAACTTTGCCACATCACTCAGAAAGAACTGTCAAACCTGTATTAAGACTCATGTATGATGAGCACTCAAAACGGCCCAAAAACTGGACTGCATGTAACCAAAACCGGATGACCGGATAAGGACCCTAAAAACCGGATTATCCGGTCAAAAACCGGATTATCCAGTCAAAAACTGGATAGGTGGCAACCCTAACCCTATCCTGCAGACACTGACAAGTGTTGAGGTGTGTCTTGGGTGTTCAGCTTTACAGTCACCCCACTCCATAAGGACATATGCTGAAACGGGTGCAATATAGAATGGGGTGAACTGTGGGGCCGAAGAGTCGAAGGTACAGCTCAATGCTTGTCAGTGGCTAGGGGTTGGGGGGTTGGGGTTGAAATGGCATGAGTATTACAGTTAGCAATTCAAAGGCACACCCCTGATGTCTGTCAGTCTGTAAGGGGTGGGACATTATGGTTAGAAACCATAATGCCCAGGGCATTTGTTGGTATTTGCAGTACAAATGTTCAACATGGCCATTTTGTGGCCCCAACCTCATGAAAGTAAGTAAGTAAAATTTTTATTTAGATACGCCCATTCCCGGAGGTTCTAAGCACTATACAATAAATTAACACATATTCAAAGCATCAACAAAATAACATTTATGATTACACATACAATTATAAAATTATTAAAATACAGCAAGTAATCAACTAAACTCTAATTAAAACCTGAGTTTAGACAATTCTCAGTTTAATTCAAAAATGCCTTAGTAAACAGGTGGGCTTTAAGGTGAGCTTTAAAGACCTCCAACGTTGGAGTCTCCTTAACCCAAGAAAGGAGCGAGTTCCACAGAACCAGGGTGGCGACACTGAATGCCCTATCGCCAGCTGACTTCAACCTTGACCTGGGAACCACTAGGAGGCCCCCACTGGAGGAACAGAGGGGACGGGCCAAGACAGGGGGAACCAGACGGTCTAACAGGTAACCAGGGCCCTGACCGTGTAGGGCCTTATAGGTGAGAAGCCCCACCTTAAAGCGGATCCTCCAGCATTTGAGACCTCTTCTCATGAACAGTGGCACTGTGATTTTGTCAATGTGTCCCGAAATCGGAGTTTCCACAGCGACCATGCCATTGTGCGCCAGATGCACAAAAACACAGATTGGGCAGGATGTGAAGAATGACAACTGTACCATTCATAGGGAGGTGTGAAGAGATGACAATGTTGAAAATCTGTAGTGAAAATATTAAAAATGCTCAAACTTCCGAGTGTTCATGGAAACTGCTCAATGCATGCGCGTCACACAGTCATTTAGTGGAATTATTTCACCAAATTTTTAACATAGGCATTTTGTGACCTCTTCTCATGAACACTGTCAATATCATGTTCTTAATCTGTCCTGGACATTGATTTCCCACAGCAACCGTGGTATTCTGCGCCAGATGTGTAAACGCATATTTCGGGCAGGATGTGAAAAATGATAGCTGTACTGTTCATAAGCAGGTGTGGAAAAATGGCAATGTTGAAAATCTGGAGTGAAAATACTACAAACTTGCGAGGTTATGAGGGTGCGTGGAAACTGCATAATGCATGCTTGTAACACAGTCATTTTATGGATGTTTGTCACCAAATTTTCAACATAGGCATTTTAGGACCTCTGCTCATGAACAGCGTCACTGTAATTTTTCATACGAACGTACATGCGAACATATGAATCTGCCAGCAGAACACACCAATCGGTCTATGTAAGTCTTCCTGAGTGTGCAGCTAGCATCCTAGATTGCAGCTGCCCCAGCCTCCTCCCCCTCAGTTCCTCCCTGGCTTTTCCCAGCCCCTGCCCCCCCAACTCTTTCTCTTGCTTTATCCCACTCCACCTTAAAGCTATTGACTGTCCTACATGTTACCACCCCCTCTGGCAGCACATTCCAATTAGACACCACCCTCTCAGAGAAGTAGTGCCTCCTCATTTCCCTCTTGCAACATCCCCTTCCAACCTTAGTCCGTGCCCCCTCCTCTCTCTTCCACTCCTCAGTTTAAACACCCCCTCGGTGCTAGGTTTATTTACCCCCTCAGGTAGTTAAACACTTCAATAATATCCCCCATCCCTGCTCTCCTCCAGTGTGTACATGTTCAGCTCCATCAGCCTAACTTCATATTCGTTTCCTTCCATCCCCTTTAACATTTTTGTTGCCCTCCTTTGCACCCCCTCCAGTAACTTTATATCTCTCCTCAGGTGTGGCCTTCAGTATTGCACACAGTACTCTAGATGTGGTGTGACCAATGATCTGTAGAGAGGTAGGATCACATCCCTGTGTCTGGATGAGAACCCCCTTGTGATGCATCCCAGCATCCTGTTTACTTTCGCTGCTGCTTTCCTGCACTGGGACGAGTTGTTCATGCTCCCAGTTACCAAAACCCCTAGGTCCTTCTCCTCCTCTGTGATCCCCAACCAATAGTCCCTGTTCTGGTTCTTAGCCCTGAAGTGCATCACCTTACACTTCTTTGCACTGAATCCTAGCTGCCACTCCACCGACCATATCTGTAGTTTGGTTAGGTCACTCTGCAGTTTTTCCCATCCATCCTCTTCGTCTTCCACCGCCCCCAATTTGGTATATTGTGCAAACAGACTAACCCTGCTCCCCAGTCCATGTGCTATATCGGAGATAAAGAGCCCAAATAGCACCGGGCCCAGCACTGACCCCTGTGGCACCCCGCCTGTCACTGCTCTTGATGCTGCGATCTACCCCACCACCACCCTCTGCACCTTCCCCTGTAACCAGTTCTCTATCCATTTAGTCAGACCACCTTCCACCCATACCCCTCCTTCTCTTCACTCTTCTCCTCCTTGACCTGTGTCCCTCCTCCCGGTAGTCCGCACCCTTTCTCCTCCTTATTCTTATTGAGTGGTGGTGCCTTCTGTATTACACTTAGACCACTCTACCTGCCCCCTCCAAGGGTTACTATGCCTCTGCCTTTACCTATATCTAGGGGGCTGAGCTCATTAGGCTCCCCTGTCTGGACCTTTCTACCAACCTCAGTCTTTTGGCCACCCCCCCACTAGTTTGAATCCACTTTAGTAGAGATATACCCCTCTAATCCTGCCCTTAATCCTCCCCTCCTCTTCCTGCTCAAGTGTACCCTTTCCCTCGTGTACAAGTCACTATTCCCCCCCAGACCCTACTGCAGTTAGTCACTAACCCACAATTTTGGGGTGGCACCAATCCCTCAACCACTCGTTGAACTCCTCAAGCCTACCGTTCCTCCCCATGCTTGCACATGGTACCTGCAGTACCTCTGAGAATGCCACCGACTCCCCCAACCCCTCACACTGCCTGCCCCACTACTCAAACCTCCCCTTCACTACTTCCACAGTCCCCCCCGCCAAGTCATTTGTACTCACATGCAACACTAAATGAGGTTTCTTCCTCCCCCTTGCTGCACGCTTGAGCATTGCCTGCCCTGCCCCTCCTGCAGTCAACCTGGGGATAGCTTCAACCCAAATATGGCTGCGCCTTTCCTCCTGCCACCTCATCTCAGCCCTTTCAGTATAGAATCCCACAGGATGAGTACCCCTCCACCCCTTACCCCCTTTTTCTTCTAATGCCCGTTCCACCACCCCAGTATTCATTCTTCCCTGGCCCTTACTCCTGCCAGCTGCACCCTCTGTGACTTCTGTATCTGTACCCCCTACTTCCGCCTCAACACTTTTCTCTGCCTTATTCCTCCCATCCCCCTTGAACCACTTCCCAGGCCGACTACTTCCTACTGGGCTTCCCATGTCGACCTCCCCATCTCCCCTGCTGATTTCCAACCCCTCTCCTATCCCAGCTGTTGTCGATTTAGAGCCCCTATTCCCTTCTACCCTGATAGTGATGTTCCTCCCATCCTTTCCCCTTCCCATAGCTTTCTCTCCTCCAGTCACCACCCCTCCTTCCTTACTAGCCTGCTTCTACCCTTTCATCCTCGTTATCCCTTCCCCTACCTGTTGTCATCCCTCCCATGCCCTGCTTGTCCTCCCCCTTCAGTATGTTCCCGCTCCCCCTCTCTCTCCCATAGCAGAGGTTCGAATCTATTCCTAGTTGATACCCCTCCTACATCTCTTCCTCCTATCGGTTCCCTCCTCCTACTTGTTCCCCTCTGTGCCATCCCTGGTCCCTCTCTACCCACAGTCATCTGCTCTCTCCCCTGGTACTCCTCGTGGTCTCTTCCTCCCCCATCAGGAGGGACCCCCTCCTCACCTCGGGTACCCCCTCCCTTCTCCTCTCTTTTCTGTTAGTGCCACTGATACTGTGGTAGGGTTCACTTCCTAGATGTTCTTCCTCTGTCCCCCTTTGCCATCCCCTATTCCTCCCCCCAGCCAGGATGCCTACCATACTCATCTGCCCTGCCACTTAGACTCCTCCTTAACTTCCACAGTTCCTTCCTCAAACTAGCGAGTCATCTGCAGACCATACACCCCCCATCCTCCAAGCCCAGTCCAGGATCATGGCAGACCCACACCCTGTACACCCCTCCACCCTTCCAAAAATGCAAGCCCTATTGACATATGGCACCTGCCCCATTTTGGCCCCCATCTTATGTTACGGGCTCTTACTCCGAGGTTCTGTACCCTACTACAAGCATTATGTCCCTATTTACTCAAACTCCCCCCCCCCACACTAGTCCCCCTACTGCTCCTTGCCAACTGGGTTAATTCAGTCTCAAATCTCATCCATTAGATACTGTATTACTGTAGCAATCCTAAAGCCTCCTTGTCCGTTTTTCACCCCTCAGCTACCACACTTTTTGTTCTCAGCTCTCATATAGTTTCACTTAGCCCAGTTAGAAATCCTATTGCACTCCAAGTATTACTCAGCTCAGTTAGAGAAACAAACACAACAACTAAATTTGTGTTATTACAGCAATCCTAAAAGTATCCAATCATTGCTTTTTTGTCTCCACTCCAGAGACCCTGCTGTAATATAGGACCACAGAGGACACCGGGTGGGAGGTGGGCAACTCTAAAGTCCCGGCAGAGCTCCATTGAGTTTGCTCATTCCCCCTCTCTCACTCGCTCGTTCTATTTCTCCCGGCACTGCAGGCTGCCCTTTTGTACTGGGCTCCTGCATACATTGGCACCTTTTTCTGCCCACAAAGAAATCTGCATCACTCCCGACAGAGCTCTGTTGAGCTCGTTCACTCCCCCTTTCTCACTTGCTCATTCTGTTTCTCCCGGCACTGCAGGCTGCCCATTTGTAATGGGCTACTGCTTGTATTGGCACCTTTTTCTGCCCACAAAGAAGTTCACAGCTGTCCCGACAGAGCTCCACTGAGGTCGCTCACTCCCCCTCTCTCACTCGTTCATTCTGTTTCTCCTGGCGCTGCAGGCTGCCCTTTTGTACTGGGCTCCTGCCTGCGTTGGTACATTTTGCTGCCCATAAAGAAATCTGCAGCATTCCCAACAGAGCTCTGTTGAGCTTGCTCACTTCCCCTCTCTCACTCACTTGTTCTGTTTTTCCCAGTGCTGCAGGCTTCCCTTTTGTACTGGGCTCCTGTCTGCGTTGGCACCATCTTCTGCCCACAAAGAAATCTGCAGCATTCCTGACAGAGTGCTGTTGAGCTCGCTCACTCCCCCTCTCTCACTCACTCGTTCTGTTTCTCCTGGTGCTGCAGGCTGCCCTTTTGTACTGGGCTCCTGCCTGCACTGGAATCTTTTTCTGCCCACAAAGAAATCCACAGCAGTCCCAACAGAGCTCCGCTGAACTCGCTCACTCCCCCTCTCTACCACGCTAATTCTGTTTCTTCTGGTGCTGCAGGCTGCCCTTTTGTACTGGGCTCCTGCCTGCATTGGCGCCTTTTTTCTGCCCACAAAGAAATCCACAGCAGTCCCGATAGAGCTCTGTTGAGCTCGCTCACTCACCCTCTCTCACTCGCTTGTTCTGTTTCTCCTGGCGCTGCAGGCTGCCCTTTTGTACTGGGCTCCTGCCTGAATTGGCACCTTTTTCCGCCCACAAAGAAATCCGCAGCAGTCCCAATAGAGCTCCATTGAGGTCGCTTACTCCCCCCCTCTCACTTGCTCTTTCTGTTTCTCCTGCCGCTGCAGGCTGCCCTTTTGTACTGGGCTCCAGCCTGCATGGACGCCTTTTTCTGCCCACAAAGAAATCCGCAGCAGTCCTGACAGAGCTCCGTTGAGTTCACTCACTCCCTCTCCCTCACTCGCTTGTGCTGTTTCTCCTGATACTGCAGGCTGCCCATTTGTA
Source organism: Neoceratodus forsteri (assembly GCA_016271365.2). NCBI lineage: Eukaryota > Metazoa > Chordata > Ceratodontiformes > Ceratodontidae > Neoceratodus > Neoceratodus forsteri. The sequence goes on from CM057453.1 coordinate 666,760,494, forward strand.
CTGGGCTCCTGCCTGTATTGGCAACTTCTTCTGCCCATAAAGAAGTTCATAGCTGTCCCGACAGAGCTCCATTGAGGTTGCTCACTCCCCCTCTCTCACTCGTTCATTCTGTTTCTCCTGGTGCTGCAGGCTGCCCTTTTGTACTGGGCACCTGCCTGCATTGGTGCCTTTTTCTGCCCACAAGGAAATCTGCAGCAGTCCCGACAGAACTCCATTGAGCTCGCTCACTCCCCCCCTCTCTCACTCGCCTGTTCTTGTTTCTCCTGCTGCTGCAGGCTGCCCTTTTATACTGGGCTCCAGCCTGCGTTGGCACCTTTTTCTGCCCCAAAGAAATCCGCAGCAGTCCTGACAGAGCTCCACTGAGCTCGCTCACTCCCCCAACCTCACTCATTTGTTCCGTTTTTTTCCCAGCGCTGCAGGCTGCTCTTTTGTACTGGGCTGCTGCCTGCATTGGTGCCTTTTTCTGCCCACAAAGAAATCCGCAGCAGTCCCGATAGAGCTCCGTTGAGGTAGCTCACTCCCCCTCTCTCACTGGCTTGTTCTGTTTCTCCCGCCACTGCAGGTTGCCCTTTTGCACTGGGCCCCTGCCTGCATTGATGCCTTTTTCTGCCCACAAAGAAATCTGGAGCAGTCCTGACAGAGCTCCGTTGAGCTCGCTCACTCCCCCTCCGTTACTCGCTCGTTCTGTTTCTCCCAGTGCTACATGCTGCCCTTTTGTACTGGGCTCCTGCCTGCTTTGGTGCCTTTTTATGCCCACAAAGAAATCTTCAGCAGTCCTGACAGAGCTCAGTTGAGCTCAGTCACTCCCCCTCTCTCACTCACTCGATCTTAGTCTGTCCCAAACACTGGTTTCCCAAAACGACTGTGCTATTCTGTGCCGGGAGCACAAAAGCACATTTTGGCCAGGATGTGAAAAATGACAGCTGCACTGCTCATAAGGAGGTGTGAAAAAATGCCAGTGTTGAAAATCTGGCGTGAAAATATTACTAATTTGCGAAGTTACAAGGGTACATGGAAACTGTGCAACGCACACTCGTAACACAGTCATTTTATGGACTTTCATCACAAAATTTTCAACATAGACATTTTAGGACTTCTGCTAATGAACAGTGTCACTGTGATTTTATTAATGTGTCCCAAACACTGATTTCTACTGCGACCGCGCTATTCTGCGCTGGAAGTGCGAAACACATTTTGGCCAGGATGTGAAGAATGACAGCTGTACTGTTCATAAGGAGGTGTGGAAAAATGCTAATGTGTGAAAATCTGGGCCCAGATATTCAAGGGTTGCTCCATGCTGCAACAGGGTTGCGTGCATAAAGTCCTACATTGCGCCATTCTGCGATATTCAGCAGGAGGCAGTTGCTCCACTGGCAACAGGTTGCGCAAAAGAGCAATGCAAATGAATGCATGCTCAACAGGAGGGGGAGGAACCATGCATAACCTGCGCAACCCGATATTCAGTCGGGTTGTGCATGCGCAACCCCCAACCTGCGCCTGCACAACCTTGAGCCCAAAAAAGGATCAAGTTGAGGGCCACCCACAGGTGAGCTGCTGTATTGCAGGGCGCAACACAGCAGCTGCCACCCCTGGCTGGCCCCCAACTCGGTCCCTGTGCCCCCAGCAGCCCGATCGAGGCATGGAAATGGCTGAACCCCCCACATCTCCCACAGCCCGATCGCTGGCATCACAGCCAGAATTTCTCATATCCCACATCGCTGGGTGGTACAGTTAGCCACTCCACAGCGCGATCGCTGGCGAACGCAGGGCGCTTGCCATCGCGGCAGAATGGCCTCGGCCTTCGTTTAGTCCAGCTGACGCCTGGCAGAACACATCGCTCTTCCCAACATCTGCCAGCCCAGTCTTTACCACCATGAAGCCTGCCTCGCCCCCGCACCGGTGAAGCATCTGCCTGCTTGTACACCGCCGCCCACCCACGACGCACAGATTGCGAGCTATGGGCGGCAGTTTATGTCGATATGGTGTGCCATCTGTGAATGAACATTCACAAATCTGGACTGTCGCGGACGGTGGCGGGCTGCACGCCTACTGGCTGTAGCTCTGCACCAATGGGCGCAGCCCTACCGATAGTCAGTCGGCGGGCGGCGGGCGGCAGGCGGTGGATGCTGTCGCCCGTCGGCACGGGGAGGTGGAGGGGCTGTGGTGGGGTGGGGGACACTAGACACCAGGGAGATGTTTGGGGTTGTGATGTGACATTCTGCCCCTATCGGGCTTTATGGTCCACTGACCACCAGGGAGATATTCGGGTTGGGGGAGGGAGCCATTCCTGCCCGCCGATCGGGCACTGGGGGTTCATATATGTTCTGCCCGCGATCGGGCTGTGGGAGATGTGGGCGGGGGTTTATGTACCTATACTGCCCGCGATTGGGCTTCAGGATATGTGTGGGGGTTCATGTACTCGTACTGCCCGGCGATCGGGCTTCGGGATATGTGTGGGGTGTTTTATGTACCTGTGATGCCCGCGATCGGGTTGCATTGTGCGCCGGTCCTCGACGGCTGCTGCCTGGCAGGGTGGCCAGGAGCAAGTCCTCAGGATCGCGCACCTACATGCAAATGGCATGCAATGGTACAATAGATGCAAATGGCCCCCGCGCCTTGCATAATTATGGCCCCATTTGCATGTCACCTTTGAATATCGGAAATTTGAGCATGGTGAATGGTACTTGCCAACGCGAAGTTTAATGCTCAACTCTGGCAACCTTGTGGCGCTAGTTCCACTAGGCGCCATACGCGTAGTGTTGGAGCTGGGGTGATATTCAAGGAGTTGCTCAATAGCACAACTCCTTTGAATATCACTCGCCCACACCCCTGCACAACTATTTTGAGCAGCTGAGGGCTTGCGCCTCAGAATGGCGCAGTTTGAAAATCTGGGTCCTGGAGTGAAAATATTGCAAATTTGTGAAGTTACGAGCGCAAGGAATAACTGCATAACGCGATGCCTCGTGAAACAGCCATTTTTTTATAATTTTTTCTCCACCAATTTGCAACATAGGCTTTTGAGAGCCCACCTATGAACACCGGCACTGTCGTTTCGTTAACTGGTCCCGAAAGGTGATTCCGTGCAGTGACCGCAAAATCACCTTTCGGGACTGAATAACACATGACAGTGGCTGAATTCATGAGGAGGGGTCCTAATAACCCCATGTTAAAAATTTGGTGCCAACATTCCCAAAGATGCCCGTGACATGCACTTAAATTGAAAAAATCCTATCTATGCCATTATACAGCTTACCGGCATTTCGCGGTCGGCTTTTAAGAGAGTGCAGATGTTTTCCTGGTCCACCGAAGATCATCAGACCAGCCTCTGGAGGTAAGTATGGGGTGGGGGTGTGTGTGGGGAGGTGGGGTACACAGTGGGTCGGCACGGGTTGGGGGAGGGGTGCAGACAGCGAGGGACCGTTTTCTTCTTTACAGAGTTTTTAAAAACACAATGGGCATCACGGGATGGTTTTTCTTTTTACAGGTATATTTGGCACACTGGGGTGGGCTTCCAGCATGCCTCATGAGTGTTTTGGGGGGGCTGTAGCTGACTGGGATTGAGCACCCCATCAGCACACCAGGGGAGGAAGAGCTGAGGGGGATTGGGCACCCCCCTCAGCACACAACAAATGGGGAAGGGGTTACAGTGTGCTGATGGGGAGTGGGCTCCCCTGTCGTCAAATTACTGGGTCGGGAGGGCAAGGTACGCCCTGCAATGATGGATCGCTCCCTCACTGCAGCGGAATGGCTGATGCTGCAGTGATGAGGTGGCCCCTGATTTCAGCTGCAAAAACCTTTCAAGGTGGTGGCATGCTGGCTGAACTAGTGTCAGCAGCAGCATGCCACTGCATTGGGGAAAGCGGGGGCATTGGCCAAAACAGTGCCGCACCTCCATAACCTGCTTCTGCAGCAAGCTGCCACAACACGTTTCTTGCACATGTGCACAAGCAAATATTAAAATTACTTGTGAACTGCTGCCTGCAACACTCTGGTACCAAAAGCTGCATCAGCAGAACTCTGAGCATTCAATTTGTAATGTTTTGTGAATGTGTGGATGGAAGAACATGTAGCTGCCTTGCATAGCCAATGCCTCGCCTCTCTCTGCCCAGGAAGTTGCCATAGCCCTGGTGGAGTGAGCCTTGATTAGAGCTCTAGGCCTCTTCCTTTCCATGACATAGGCCTTAGCAATGCAGGCCCACACCCACCTAGCTAGGGTGGCCTTCAAACAGACTATCTAACTTTTGGAACTCAACCGTCCATTTAAGGTAGATCCTGGCAGCCTGTTGCAAATCCAGCTTGTGCAATTCCTTCTCCTTGGGGTGAGAAGGTTGCTGATGGAAGGATGGAAAGCATACTTCCTGGTTCACCTGGAAGGCCGTGGGCACTTTAGGGATGAAGGTGGAACTGTTCTGAGTGCCACCTTGTCTTTATGCATAATAAGGTGTGGCTTCTTGTGAGATAAGGCCTGGAGTTTACCAATTCTCCTAGCTGAACACATAGCCACCAAGAAACATGCCTTGTAAGCCAACATATCCAGAGTTATGGATGATAGCAGTACGAAGGCTCCTTACAGACAGCATTCAAAACCAGATTAAGATCTGATAGGGGAACCAGGAATTGGAACACTGGATGACTCCTGCTAACTGTGCATAAAAAATGAATAACCTCTCTATTAGTTCCTAGTGAGAAACCCAAGGATGCTCTGAGAGCAGACACCTGGCCTCTCAGCGTACTCAATGCCAACCCCTTCTCCACGCCTTCCTATAGAAATTCCAGAATCTGTGAAATTAAGGCCTTTGAAGGCTTAAAATGCTTCCCTCTGGCCCAAGATGAAAAGGTAGTCCATACTTGAGTATAAGCTGCGGACGTACACGTTTTTCTGGCAGCCATCAAAGTTTCAACTACTTTCTTGGAAAAATCTAAATTTAGGAGCCTCCTCCTTTCGGGAGCCAGGCTGCAAGCTGCATCACTCCTGGATTTGGGTGGAGAATGGGACCCTATAGCAGAAGGTCTCTTTGCACTGGAAGGCAGAAGGGAACTTGCTGAGCTACAGTAGATTCATTAGGTCTGAGAATCACGGTCTTTTCAGCCACTCTGGAGCTATTAGAAGGAGGCTTCCTTTTGAGCATCATATTTTTTGGAAGACCTTTGGAAGAAGAGGCAGTGGAGGAAAGGCATGCGCTCTGCTGAAGGTTCACTCTTGAGTCACAGCATCCACTGCCTCTGCCTGTGGACAGTGAAAATGATTGAAGAACCTTTGGATCTGGGCATTGTGACTGGATGCAAACAGATCTAGCTATGGTTGATTGAACTGGTTGTATGGGAATTTGAACACCTCTGGGTTTAGCTTCCACTTCCTGGGGTGAAAATTTTTGTGACTTAGCCAGTCCACCTGAATGTTCAACTCCCCTGCCAGGTGTACTGCCAACAGAGAGAGAAGATTCTCCTCTGCCCACCTGAGGAGGTTGGAGGCCTCTCGAAGCAGCTCCCTGTTCTTTGTGCCTCCTTGATAGTTTATGTACGCCACTGTGACGGCATTGTCTGACTGCACTTTTACAGCGTTGTTTTCAGCAGAGGTTGAAACCAAAGAAAAGCTAAGCAGACCGCCCGCATCTCCAGAACATTTATGTGGAAATGCTGTTCCTGTACTGACCAAGTCCCCTGAGTGGGAATTTGGTTCGGGACACCCCCCCCCACCCATGCAGACTTACATCTGTTGTGAGAATTAATGCTGGGCACATTCCAGTGGAACCCTCTTGCTCAAATTCTGCACATTCAACCATCAACTCAGAGTGAGGAAGCTGAGGGATGAGGGGAATCCTGGCCTGATAATCCTCTGATGACAAATCCCAGGCTATCAGCAAACCCATTTGAAGATGCCGCATATGGAAGCGATCCCGTGGGACTAAATCTATAGCTGCTGCCATGAGGCCTAGAATCTGCAGTAGACTAAGGGCAGAGGCCAATGACTGATTCCTGAGTCACTGGACTTCCATCAGTAAGGTCTCTTTCTGGGATGATGACAGAAAAACTTTCCTTAGTTTCTTGTTGAAGACTGGCCCCAGATGTTCCAAGGTCTGAGATGGCTTGTGTAGGAGCAGTGGTCTAGTAAATTGTGTTGTTAGTTGAATTACTATAAAGGGCAGTACTCACCAGAGTGGTGGAGCAGTTGTGTATTTGATTGTTTCTAACAGTTACCAGTGGCTGTGGACTACCCACCCAACCTTCCCCACACCCCCAGGTGTGGCATTTCCTTTATAGCCAAAGTTCTGACATTACTTCCTCGACAGGTCTTGGGGCAGAACTGTCATATTCTTAATAACCCAGCATAGTGCATAAAGGGTAGGTACACACCACAAATAATAATAATAATAAAAAAAAATATATATATATATATATATTACATATTGTATATTATAAGGGAGAGGGACATGTGGGGAGTGGTGCAATGCACTGGCTGTGAGGCAGCAGTTTTCCAGGAGACATTCTGGAAACTGCGTTGCTGTCCTATTTATTTATTTATTTATTTATTAACGAGATTTACCAGATAAGCATACTGAGCGGGAAAAAACATTCATTTCCAGATGCGACCTGGGTGTACATAACATAACATATCAGTGCTAGAAATTAACATTTGAAATGCAGTAGGTAGTGTTACAATAGAATATATGCATAACGTTCATATTTAGGTACAGTAGGCTCAAATATAGGTGAAGCAAAGCAAATCCAAGAATGATTACAGTCAGGACAATTAAGCAAATGTATGCAGGTTTCAAGATTTGTATTACTTAGTACATACTAGCAATGAGGGCAAAGAAGATGGTCAAAACTTGCAGTGGTTGAGGATGGGGAAGGCATAGGTGATGGGGGTAGTTAGGATAGTATGAGGGTTTGCATGTGCCCCCGTTAAGTACCAAGTTGATACTTAGTTTTAGCTGAGCTATCCTGCAGGTTACAGTTGCAAGTGTCAGAGAAGTGGGCCTGAAGGAGAGTGGACATGGTCCTAGGGGTGGAGCTAGCCTGCCTGATTGCACTTGGGAGGTAATTCCAGAGGGTGAGCATTCTGTATTTGAAAGCCGATTGACCTTTAGAGGTGTGCATGAAAGGGATGTGAAGTAGATTTGAGTCAGAGCCCCGCAAAGAGTAGGCCGGTGATGGTTGCATTGTTAGAGTGGAACTGAGATAGGAGGGGAGGGAGTTTGATCAGTGCTTAGCTAGGAGATTTGCACAGTGGAGCTGGCGCCTGGTGTGCAGCGAGGGGAGGCTTAGGGCTGCATATAGGTGACAGTGGTGGGTGGTAGGGGGGCATTCTAGGATGAGGCGGCAGAAGGAGTGGAAAAGAGGGTCCAAGTTTGCTAGGGTGGATGGAGAGGCTGCTCCATAGACCACACCGCCATAGTCGAATATAGGGAGAATCATTTTGTGTACAAGCTCTCTCCTGACAGGGGTGGTTAGGCACCCTTTGTTGCGGTAAAGGGCACCTAGTTTTGAGTGCAGTTTTTTCTGGAGGGAGTCTATGTGGACAGAGAAGTCCAAGTGATGATCCAGGCATACTCCCAGGTATTTAAAGGAGGTGTATGCTTCCAAGGTGGTACCGTCCAGTGTCTGGAAGGAGGGTAGAGCTGCTACCCTGGAGAGTCTGTGTTGTGTGCTGAAGGTTATGGATACGGTCTTTTTGGCATTTAGGACAAGTTGATTAGAACTTAGCCAAGTTTGGACAGCGTTGAAGTCTTGTTGAAGGGTAGATTTTAGAGTCTCCGCTGAGGGCCCAGAGGCGTACAGGACGGTGTCATCCGCATACATTTGAATAGCTGAGTAAGGGCAGGAATGCGGGAGGTCATTTAGGAATATTGAGAAAAGAACTGGGCTCAGGACGGATCCCTGGGGGAACCCCATTGTGACTGGGAGCTGGGGGGATACTTGGGTGCCAATCTTGACTGGCTGTGACCTACCAGTGAGGTAGTTGTGGAACCACCTGATTGCTTGATTTGATAGACTAGCATCTTGCAGTTTGGCGATGAGCTTAGGGTGGGAAACGGTATTGAAAGCTTTTGCCAGGTCAATGAATATGGCCGAGGTGATGAACCCTTCATCCATACCTGAGGCAATATCATTGGAGAGTCTAAGGAGCGCGGTTATGGTGGAGTGTGATTTCCGAAAACCAGACTGGAAGGGGGTGAAGAAGGAGGTGGCGTCAAGAAATTGTGTGATTTGAGTGAGGGCTATTTTTTCTTGTAGTTTGGCCAGGGTAGGGAGGAGGGAGATCGGGCGGTAATGCCCTGGATCTGCTAGGTTACCTCCTTTTGGCAGCAGTATGACTAGAGCCTTCTTCCAGGCTGATGGAATTTGCACAGTGGAGAAGGAGCGGTTTAGTAGGTCAGCAAGGGGAGCGGAAATGGCCGGGGCAGAGAGATGTAAGAGTTTTGTGTCCAGGCTGAGTGGGCATTTCCCTTTGTTGGGGGTCAAGGGAAGTGAGGGTGGCTAGAACTTCAGGCGGGGAGACCGGCTTGAAGGAGAATAAGGTGTTTGGGTGGGAGCGGGGGGGCATGAGGGGATCGGGTATGGGTGGCAGGGTTGCTGTTTTAGAGAGCAGGGTTTTAGCGTAGCTGGTAAAGAAGTGGTTGAAAGCAGAGATAACTTCCTTTGGCTCGGATATGTTTTTGCCCTGGATAGTGAGGGAAGGGGAGGGTGGCTGTATGGGGGGATTGAGCAAGGATTTAATAGATTTCCAGAAGTTGGAGGGGTGGTTTAGATTGGAAAAGAGGGCCGCACGGAAGAAATGCTTTTTAGCCTGTCTTATGGCTTTGGTACAATTGTTGCGGAGGGTGCGGTACTGCTGCCAAGATGCAGTAGAGCCTGTTTTCCTATGGTTTTTCCAGGCTCGGTCCCTGGCGCGACAGCTGGAGATAATGTCAGCAGAGACCCATGGGAGGTGGGATATCCTTACTGTTTTGTTTCTCATAGGGGCGTGGAAGTCCCACACCACGAGAAATTGCTGTCTGAACAAGTCAAAAGCTTGATCAAGGGTGGGCGCCAGTTTGATGAAAGACCAGTCAGCAGAGGCGAGATCAGTTAGCAGAGTGGAGAGGCAGAGGGACTTATAAGACTGGGAGTTGACCGATCTGGGTGGAAGGCTATTAGTGGGTCGATGCACTTTTCTGATTACATATGTCGGGTGGTGGTCACTCATTGAGTCAGGTAATAGGCCGGCTTTAGAGACCCTGTGTGGATGGGTTGTGAGAGCCCAATCCAGGAGGGAGTGGTTTTGGGACTTGGTGTTGAGGCGTCTGGGTTCCCCAATCTGCTGAGAGAGGTTAAGGGCTTTGACCCTGCTGCTGAGTTTTGAGCAGCTTTTGTCTAACCAGTTGTGGTTGAAATCACCGAGGATGTAGAGCTCACCAGCGATGGCCAGGTTTTTGAAAGTGGCCAGGAGGTCAGTGATGTTACTTGCAGGGGTTGCAGGGGCGCAGTATAACCCTGCCACATACACGGGAGTGGTATGCGGCAGGACGAGTTTGATCATCCTGATGTCGATAAGTGGGGGGGGGCATGGGAGCTGGACAGGGGTGAACTGTAGCATGTTGGATATAAACATGGCAATTCCTCCACCTTTCTTTTTTTCTCTTCTGTCGTGCCGGAGGACTGAGTAGCCAGGCACGGTGACTTCCAAGTCATTATGTCAGGTTTGAGTGCATGAGTGGTGACTTGCAGCTCCGGGATTTTATTTAGGAGGCTGCGGATATTTAGATGAACCATGCTGAGCCCTTTAGGTAATTTTAGATGGGCAGGGTGGGTCTGGGGTCCAGGGTTGGTTTCAACATCACCTGCCAGCAGGAGTATCAAGGTAAGGTATTTTAGGGCGGTGGTCCATCTATTTTTGCTTTGATTTGGGGAAGTGCCAATACAGGGAAGTGGGGAGGACTTAGTAAGTCTGCTTAGGGCATCTAGGCACGGGGCAAGGATGGCGGGCAGATGTATGAGCATGCAACCCAGCCTGGGTGCACATTGTGCTCAGAGCACTCTTGGGGGGGTATTTAGGGGGCTGGAGGGGGTCACGATAGAGCTGTAAAAATGGGCCCGGGTCATTTTGGGGGAGCGTGGTTGGTGGGAGCGATGCAGGGGGAATGGTCATTGTTAACAGGGCCAAAGTAAACAGGAGCATGCTTATTTTTTTTTTTTCAAGTACCAGGCAGAAAGAAGTGTTAGCGGCCACTAGTGGTGAGCCCTTATAACCTGCAGATCAGAAAGTGGGCTGATAGGTTTTATCGCATCACCTGACCTCTCAGGTTACTATAAATTCCAGTGTCAACCAAGTGTGGTGGTGGGGGCGGTGGGGAGCTGGCGTGCAGCGCCAGCGGGTCAAGACCTCTACAGTGCTAGTGGCTCCAGGAGACTCTGTACAGGGCCAAGCGGCTTTTGCAGTCCTCAGGAATGGCCTTAAATTACCTTGCAGTCGGTAGCAGCAGAAAGTTCGGGGGGGTTCCTTCTTGTCCTGGTTGCTTTGGGAGGGTGTCTGAACCCCTCGCAACCACATGGGGATAGCTGGGGAGGGCGGCAGTCCCCTAGCCTCTCGGGCCCGCTCTGAGGAGAAAACAAACAGGTTAGAGGTTATTTATACTGTCTGGAAATGTAACTTGATATATGGAGCAGCTGTGAGATTCTAAGTTAGGTGAACCGGAGCGCAGACCGCCTTTTGGGAGACAGAAGCTTTGTTACAAGGTAGTTTGTTTTTTTGGCATTTCTTATCCCTGTGTTTAAAAGCACGACTGAAATTGCTATTTCCCACTCACGTAATTTAAAAGCACGACTGAAATTGCTATTTCCCACCCACGTAATGGCTACCCTATGCAGACAAGAATTCCCGGGGGCAGGGGTTGCTTGCACGGCTCAGGCCCTACCTAAAGGGTCGCCTTAGGGTGCTTTTAACCCATGCTGCCGAGCGCTTGCTGGGCGAGTGCGTGAGGTAAGATGGCTGCCTTGACTGGCCACTTCCGAGGCCCAGGTGCTTGCGGCAGGAACAGAGCTTGGTCTGGATAAGCTGTGGCAAAGTTTGATAGAGGGAGCAGAAGGCAGTGAGTACAGACTACAGCTCAGGAGATATCATTGTCCACCTTGGGACAAATGACCTAGCTAGGCATGGGATCAGTGCAGTGCAGAATGAATTTGTGGAGTTTGAGAGGGGTCTCAGATGGGTAGCAAGCATGGTAACCTTCTCAGAGGTGCTGCCAGTCCATGGCAGGGGTAAGGCTAGGGTACTGCACACCATGCAGTTTAATGAATGGTTGCAAAACTGGTGTAGAGCACAGGGCTTTGGCTTCATTGGTGACTGGGGGTCCACCTGGAGAGATAAAGGTCTATACTGGCACGATGGTCTGCATCTATCCACGAAGGGAACCATGCTCCTAGGTGACAGGTTTAAATGCTTCCTTGGCAAGCTTTTAAACTAGCCAAGGGGGGAGATGCTGATAAAAGGTAGGACATTTCAAGCCTCCCCCCACAAAACATGGCAGGTAGTAAGGTAAACACTGAGGTACAGAGCTCAACACAGGGCAGGACAGGGGTAAATGGAAAAATAGACAAGGGCAATAAGAGCAGGGATGGGGGAAAAAGGATAAAGCCAATATTAAATGGAGGGCAATGAGTACCAATGCCCATAGTCTGGGAAACAAGCTTCCTGAGCTAGTAGCCCCGATGGAAGATGAACAATTGGATATTGTGGCAGTCACGGAAACATGGTACACAGAGAACCATGACTGGGATGTCAACATTCCAGATTTCGTGCAGTGACTGCGAAATCACCCTTTGGGCCTGAATAACGCCATGACAGTGACATCACTCATGAGAAGGCATCCCAAAAACCCCATGTTGAAAATTTGGTGCTAAAATTCCAAAAATTGCCTGAGATATGCAATAAAGTTAAAAACCCCCTATCTAGCCCATTATACAGTTTACCGGCATTTCCTCAGTTTGCGGTCGGCTTTGAAGAGTGCAGACGTGTTCCCGGTCCAGCGATGATCGTCGCATCGAGCTCCGGAGGTATGGGGTGAGGGGGGGTGGGGAGGCGGGTGCGCAATGGGTGGGTGCGGGTTGTGGGAGGGGGCTGGGAGACCACGGGGACCGTTTTGCTTTTCAGGGTGAAAAAAAAGACAATGGGACATTTGCCATGCTGGGTGGGCTCCCAGTGTGGCACCAAAGCTTTGGGGGCCTTTGGGGGACGTGGAGCCGATGGGGGATTGGGCACCCCTGTCGGCAGAGGACCCAGGACGTTTGCCATGCTGGGGTGGGCTCCCAGTGTGGCACCAAAGCTTTGGGGGGGGCGTGAGGCCTACCAGCGCTGTGTATGACAGCGGTGGTTTTCTTTGACACGAAGACCACCACTGTCATACACAGCTCCCGCACCCATTGGTGCAGGACCGCCACGCCTGCTTAACGGAGCAGTGGATTGAACGGGAGAGGCACACCTCCACAGTGTGCTACTCTCCCAAAACGTTCCTTGCGCATGCGTGCAAGCGAATGTAAAAAGGGAAGTGGTTATCCCTCTATACAGACTGTTGGTGAGACCCCATATGGAGTACTGTGTGCAGTTTTGGAGACCTCGTCTACACAAGGACATAGACAGGATGGAAGCAGTCCAGAGGAAGGCAACTAAAATGGTGCAGGGTCTGCAGCAGAAACCATATGAAGGGAGACTGAGAGCGCTTAATATGTTTACTCTTGATGAAAGGAGGGACAGGGGGGACATGATAGAAACTTTCAAGTAGCTCAAGGGAATCAACAAAGTCCAGGAGGGTAGTATATTTCAGAAAAAGAGATGTGTAAGAACAAGGGGGCACAATTTAAAGATAGAGGGGGACGCGCCTAGGGTAATGTGAGGAAATTTTTTTTCATGGGGAGAGTGGTGGATACATGGAACCGCCTTCCTGAGGAGGTCGTTGGGTCTAAAACAGTGGGGGAATTCAGACATGCATGGGACAGACATAAGGCAATTATAGTGGGGAGTGGCAGGAAGTAGGCTGTCGGTTAACTAGAATCTGCAGCTTATCCAGTAGGTAGGGAAATGGGCAGACTGGGTGGGCCAAGTGGTCCTTATCTGCCGTCAAAGTCTATGTTTCTATGTTTCTATGGCTCAAAAGAGCTCTTCTTGCAGTACACCACCCAGCTGTGTGACTCTAGACTCTCCAGAGTCCTGAGTACGAACCTCTTTTTCAGAGGCAATGTTGGTGCATGAATGAGCAGGTTGTCCAGATAAGAATAGACATCATACCCTTCCTGCTGAAGTTGAGCCACCAGGATGATCAGCACCTTTGAGAAAACTCAGGGGGCTGTTGCAAGGCCGAATGGAACTGCCCTGTACTGGAAATGTTGGCCCAGTATTGAGAACCAGAGATACTTTTGGTGGGATTGACTGATGGGGACGTGACTGTAAGCATCCATTGGATCTGTTGAAACTAAGAAGTCCCCTGGCTGGACAACCTGAGTTATCGACCACAGGGACTCCATCTTGAAAGTTTTGTGGCCCATGAACTTGTTCTAATGCTTCAGATTCAGAATGGATCTGAACTCCCCCCCCCCCGACTTCTTGAGAACTATGAAATAGATTGAACAGAACCCTTGAACTTGCTTGCTCAGCGGTACTGGCACAGTGGCCCCAATTTGAATGAGGTGGGTCAGGGTCTCTGACACCGCCTGGCGTTTGCCACGTCCTTGGAAACTGGAGATGGTAGAAAGTGTCCCCTGAAGGGAACCTTTAAGAATTCTATAGCATAGCCCAAGTGTAGGACTTCCAGAACCCAGGTGTCTGACGTTGTTTGGGCTCATCTTGAGAAAAACTCCTGTAGTCATCCACCAAGGAAAGGGAGGCAGGGATGGGCCCACATACCCTATTGCGAGGCACCAGACTTTTGTGCTGGGTCTCCTGCACAGCCCCTGGCCAGGGCTCCTCTGTTACAGTAACCTTTATTACTTGAGTAGGCACCTCTATTTCTCTAGTTACCAGAGTTCTGAAAGGGACAAAAACCCTAAGGACTGCTTGTGCCGGCCATCACCTTGACCCCTTTTGGGTTACAGTGGTCTTACGCTGTTGTTTTGACACTGGAAGATGGCCCTTCTTCTCATGAATATCCTTCAAAATAATATCCAGACCAGAAAGGGGAGGTTAAACAGCTTAGCTTTTGAATCTTGATCAGTGGTCCAATGTCTAAGCCATAGACCCTGAATGGTCGAAACAATGTGGTAGGCCGAGCGGGCTGATGTGCATAAGTTCTCCACTGTAGAATCACCAAGAAAAGTGAAGGTCATGGCCACCAATTGCAAAATGCTCGCACCTTCCAGGTCAGGTGGAAAGAAACTGGCCAGAGTCATGACCCAAATGTTTAAAGCTCTGGCAACAATAAATGAAGCATAAGACATATGAATGTTCGTGCCATTACAGGTGAAAGCCCTCCTGCACATGGTATCCACTCACATATCATGAGAATCTGCTAGGGTCAGAGAGCCTTCAATAGGCAGGGCAGTGTGTTTGACTGAATTATAAACGGCCTTGTTTACCTTCTTTAGAGGAAAGCTCTGGCAGATGGGAAGCTCCTCCACTGGTAAAATCCATGTCTTTGGTTTGGGAAGATGCTTTGATCCACACCTGTCCCTTCTTGCTCAATAATTTGGTCACAGTGAATAAAATCTGGGAAATATGTAGGAGCAGAGGAAGACGCAGACAGAATTGGATTGACATCCACCATCTCCACAGACTGCTCCTCCTGTAAGGATCTATATGCCTTGGCTATTAAAAAGGACAAGGACTTATTGTCAAATAGGGAGGGGATAGGGATCCTTGACTTGAGCTCCATCCACTCCCCTTTCTCTTCCTCCTCCTTCTCCTTCTCCTTCTCCTCAGATGGGACATCCTCATTATCAGAGCGCAATTTTTAAAGTTAGGAGCTTCCCCAAGATCTCCAAAATCCTCATCCTGGCCTTCTAAGAAGTTAGGGTCGGGGTTTGCCTGCACATCTGATTCCGTAGGCTTTTCTTGCTGCAACGCACCTGGACATGCCTGTATGGCCTCCCCTGACCCGAGGAGTCTGGTTTGGGGTTGGGTGTATTGGCCGGTATTTGCCCAGGAGCAACAAAAGTGATTTTTGCAATTCTGCGTTGTCACTGCCAACTGAAGAACCAGGAGCCCCCTTTCCCAGCTCAAAGGACCGGCTTGGGGGGAACTGTGACAGAAATATGCTGAGCAACACAATGAAGACAATAGGAACCCATGGGGAGGGCCTCATCACCCTTTTGCAAGTCTTTCATCGTTTCATAATTAATGGTCTCCAGTAAGCCACGGTGCCAGGAAGAGAAGGCTACAACTGAGATAAAAATTATCATAAACAATAAACAATTAGCTGTATAGCTTGGCCCGGCTCAAAGCTCTCCACTGAGCTGTAGGCAAGAATTAGCACATCAAATGGAGCTGAATAGGTGTGTGCGGTCACTAGTGGGTGTGTGCAGGACGTCACTGTGTCATGTGATGTTCGCATGCTAGCGTGGGCGTGCACGCATCGGCACTCGTGCAAGCGCAATAACGCAATACAAGTAATAGGTGATTGTGCTGTGCTAACATGCCACGTGATGCGTAAACACACACACTACGGGAGTGTGTGCAAACAAGCATGGGAAAACAGTCTGAAGAAGGAGTGCGTGCCCAGCCGCTACCACAGCTGAATGGTGGCTGGGCAAAATGGAAAACAGAGGGCTGTGGAGGGGAAAAAAAACAAAAAAAACACAAAATCCTCTGAGGTACACAAAAAAAAAAAATTAGCTGAAGAAAATACAAGTAAACACAGAAACCTGATGCTGGGGGGAGAAGGGAAACCAATGCTGATGCCAGAGTTGAAGGACCCCCATAGATATCCTACACTCCTCTACACTATACTCCTCAGTGAACAGCTTAAATGCTACATTGGCAAGCATTTATGCTAGCCAAGGGGGGAGGTGGAATAAGGGAGGGAGACATAAGCTGCCCCCCAACAAGAGCACATTCACAAGGTCAACAGTGGAAATTCTGAGGGAGTGAAACCCCAAAAAGAATCAAATAATAATGTAATACAGGGGGTAGGAGAAAAAATGAAAATATGAAAAATGGTGGGTGAAACAAGGAAGGGCAAATGGGAGAATAGGAGGGGCGTGAGAAAACAAAACATGGAGAGCCATGTGTGCAAATGCTTAAAGTCTGGGCAGCAAAGTTGCAGACCTAGAGGCCATCATGGCGGAAGCGGACCTGGACTTAGCAGCCATTATAGAGACCTGGTGCAATGAAAACCAGAACTGGATGTGGCCATACCAGGTTATACTCTGTTCAGTAAGGACAGGATAGGTAAAAAAAGGAGGAGGAGGAGGAGGAGTGGCTCTTTATGTAAGAGACAACATAAAAGCTATGGAAATACGTGGGGAGGGGGGGCGCTCCTGAGCCACAGAAAATGGTGGATTTTTGCTAAGGCTCCGTTTAACCTTTGGCAAAAACTGAATATAACTACGATATTCCCCTGAAAACTGAAATTCTCAGACTATTCTGTAGTGCATGAAATCTGGCTGGATAGAGATGGGTAACCCTAAAAGAGATAAAGGCACAGGAGAAGGTTCTAAATCCAAAAATGCTACGAGCTCTGCGACTCCTAGAACAGCCCAGGCCCGACTTCAGGAACTGGAGGATCGGAGTACAGAAGATTCCCCAATAGAGACATTGCAAACAGTGGGGATCAAGCTGAATCGGCTCATAGCCTCAGTAGCTGGACTATCAAACAAGTTCGATATCCTTACTAACAGGGTAACTATAGTTGAAACATCTATTGAGGCAGTTACACTGGCTTCGGTTGAATCTGCGAAAAAAGCTGACTCAGCCCTGGGAACAGTTGCAACCAAGGTAAAAGAAAATAATCGGTTGAAAATGAGGTTGGAAACTTTGGAAAATCAGGCACGGTCACAAAATATAAGCTTAATTGGTCTGCCGGAGGGTTGTGAAGGAGATCACCTTATGCTTTATTTGCAAGACTGGCTGGTCGAACAACTTGGAGAAGAAATTGAGAATACAGTGCGCCGTTTCCAGAAGGCATATAGAATCACCCCAAGAGGCAGTGTGGAAAACTCAGAGATGCCTAGAGCCATTCTAATAATAACAGATGGGCCAGGCTTCAGGGACCGCATCCTAGCCGAAGCAAGGCTAAAGAAAATCCTTCTTTGTGATGGCCAGCAAATTCGTTTATTTCCTGACAATGGATATGCTACCAGACAGAAGCACAAGAAGTTCGATGGCATCAGAGCGCTTCTACGAGAAACGAGGATCACACATGGTCTGGTGTTTCCAGCTAGACTCTGGATAGTGCATCGAGGCCGAATTTTCATTTTCAGCGATCCAGCAGACGCCACGCGGTGGTGCCAGAAGAATGCCCCGACGAGACAGAACCCTTTGCAGGAGGAAGATTCAGAATCTGAGGATGACCTGGGCAGACCATGATTATTAATGCTTTAACTTCTTTTTTGATTCGTCTCTTGACCAGATTACAAGGTACTGTATTTGGGGCCTGAAGTGTCGGGTTGAAAAACTCAAATATGCCCTATTTAGAAAATAGGCTGTAGTCTGTATCCATTAGGTTCGGCTTATTGAATGGCCTATGGACAGAGAATGGGCTCTATCTTTGCCTTCATAGTTCAGAGCAGATGACTTTATGTTATAGTTCCTTCTACAGACTCATAATGAACACAGTTTTTCACCGAACGCCCTTTTGTAACTGTCTTTATATGACAACTGCTATTTGAGATAAAAAATGGGCCAGGCTAGGGAAGCCTCAATGCCTAGTTTTGCTTTATCGTTATACATCTCTTACAGCTGGAATATTTACTACCTCTTTTAGAGCAGTTAACTCATCTTTAATAGTTTGGTAGATTGAAGTTTAATGCCAACTTAGATTTGACTAAGTAATACCTTATCTATTCAAGACTTGCACATTTTTGTGCACAAAGGTTTTGCATATAGGATAATTATTGTATGACTCCTGAACAGGATAGTCAAGATGGACACTGGACTTTGACCCCACTAGAATTATCCTAATGCCTCTCATGGGCTTGTAAAGCAGCCTTAACCTAGGGGAATTATGCTAGTATATAAGATGTTTTACCCCCAAAGGTTGTATCTTAATACATTTGATGGAAATATTGTGATATTAAGAGGAGTGGCGTCCTCCTGGTATTAAATGTCTATCCTGATATCAATTGTTGGAAAACTGTACTGTATGTGCTACATAAAATAATAAATAAAAAGTTTAAAACAAAAAAAAGAAATACAGGGGGAGCAGGAAATACAGGGGGAGCAGGGATAAGTGGATGTATTGTAGATCACCCTGGAGAAAAGGAATGGGGCCACTATTTGCACAGGAGTGATCTACAGACCTCCAACACAAGCGGGAGAGTTGGATAAGAAAATGATAGAAGCAATCCAGAGGATGGCTTGCAAGGGTGAAGTGTTACTGGTGGGAGACCAAGTCGACTGGACGTGGATTGGAGCCTCCCCACGGTGGCAACAGCCAGGAGTAGGGACATCCTCAACTTCCTGCAAGGGGCGTTCCTCAGGCAAAAAGTTAAGGAACCCACTTATGAGGGGGCATTTCTAGACCTAGTACTAACAAACAGGAATGGTATTGCTGATGTCGCAGTGGGGGGATCACCTCAGGACCAGTGATTACTGTACAGTGTGGTTTAATATAAGAGATGGGTCAGAATTAAGCCACTCAATGATAAGGATCCTGGACTTCAGGAGGGCCAATTTTAAGAGAATGGGAGAATGCCTCAGGGATACCCTAGCAGGGATAGAGAAACTAGGGGAGTCGAGGAACGGTGAGAAAAAATAAAAGAGGGCATTGAAAAAGCTGCAAATCTCTGTATCAGACAAGTTAGCAAGGGTAAGAGAAAAAAGAGACCAGTATGGTTCTCTAAAGAGGTAGTGGAAAAAGTAAGAGCAAAAAAGCTAACATTTCGAAGGCACAAAAAAAAACCATCAGAAGGAAGAAAAAATTACTCACCTTAGTAATGTTGTTTCTTCTAATGGAGTCTTGCTATATTATAGACATTAGCAGTTTGTTCCAGCTCTAGAACTGCCCCGGAGTGAAATGGTTAAAACCATTCCAAAATAGAATTTTGGCAGGAGAGCAGCTCTATCTGTGTCATTTCAAACCTGAACTGTCAGATCTTTACGAGCCAAACTCACTAAGGTCTGTGTGGAAGCTGTAACCTACACTAGCCAAATGGCTACCTAAATAATAACAACCATTGATGGTCCCAACACCCAAGACTCAAGTCAGGGGACCAGAAATACTAACACCATTCTAATAATATGAAAATGGAACATAAGTATAATAAAACACACACGCTGCATACACATACATACCCCAAAGTCCCAAAGGGACAAAATGCTAACAGGACATAAGTAGTGCCCACACTAAGTTGCCGCACCCCACCAAGTAGAGGTTCTGAGAGGGGCAGGTTGGGAGGTCTATAATATAGCAAGACTCCATTAGAAGAAACAACATTACTAAGGTGAGTAATTTTTTCTTCAAACAACATGAAGTCTTGCTATATTATAGAATTAGCAGAATACAAGCAGTACCTCCATGGAGGAGGGACAGAACCTACTTAGGAATAGGCTCTGAAGAACAGCTGTGCCAAACCGAGCATCTCTCCTGGCCTGGACATCCAGGGAGTAATGCTTGGTAAAAGTGTGTACTGTTTTCCAAGTAGCAGCCTGGCAAATCTCTAATAAAGGGATATCTCTGGCAGCAGCTAGAGACGCAGCTGTACCCCTGGTAGAATGAGCCCTCAAACCTGGGGGGCTCTGCCCACTTTCTGATAACAAAATTGGATACAAGAGACAATCCACCTGGCTATTGATCTCTTAGTGGCAGGTTTGCCTTTCCCAACTTCACCATAGGTAAGGAAAAGTTGGAGGGATTCGAACCTGTGACCTTTAGTGACGCTCTATAAAATAACTAGAGCTCTCTTAACATCCAGGCTGTGCAACCTCCTCTCACCCGAAGAGGGTGATCAGTGAAAAATACTGGAAGGAAATAGATTGATTAAGATGGAGATCTGAAACCACCTTAGGCAAAACTTCCTATCAGTCCTAAGGACTACCTCATCCTGTGGAAAGAAATAAAGTCAGTCTCCACTGACAAGGCTTGCAATTCACTTGTCGTCTGGCAGAAGTGATAGCCACTAGAAAACAGTTTTCCAAGTTAGGAACTTAAGCTCTGCAGAAGACAGAGGTTCAAAGGGGTTACATTAACTGGGCAAAGCAAACATTAAGGTCCCAAGCAGGGCCGGTTCCGAAAGGAGGATTAGTATGGAGTAATCCCTAAAAACTTGGAAAACACAGGATGAGAGGAAAGAGGGATGACTTTCCTGCTGACACAAAAGCAGACACAGCTGCCAAATGAACTCTCAGGGTAGCTGGTCAGACCCAAGAATTAAGATGTACCATGTAATCTAACAAAATGGGCAATTCAGCAGATTCTGGGAAATATTTTTCCCAGCACACCAAATGGAAAACCTTTTCCATTTAGAACTATAAGTAGCCCTAGTGGAAGGCTTTCTGGAAGCCTTTAGGATCTCAAGAACACCCTGAGAGAGGTGTAAATCAGCAAACTCTAACTCCTCAGAGCCAGGCCTTGAGGTTGAGGGATTGAGGTCCGGATACCAAACCCTTCCTGGGCACAAGTCAACAGATTGTGATTCCTGGGAGGCACAGGGGAAGATGGACTGTCAGAGACAGAAGGAGTGGGTACCAGGGCTGCCTGGCCCAATCAGGGCAATCAGAATCACCCTGCAAGGCTGAGATCTGATTTTGACTAGTACTTGAATAGGAGAGAAAGGGAAGCATAGAGGAACTTCCTCCCAATCCAGAAGAAGGGCATCCAGGGAACTGAGCCCAGCACTGGAGGCCTGCAACAGAACAGAGGAAGTTTGTGATTGTCTGGGGCTGCAAAAGATCTATCTGAGGATGCCCCACCTGGCAAAAACTATCCCTGCACTTGAGGATCCAGGGACCATTCGTGATTGTCCTGGGAAATCCTGCTGAGGGCATCCGCTAGGACATTGTCCTTCCTGGAAGATGAACTGCTATGAGGAAGTGTTCGGGAATAGGCCAGAACCACAACTTCATTGCCTCGGTGCACAAGGCTGAAGACCGAGTGCCCCCTGTTTGTTGATGTACCACATTGTTGTGGTGTTGTCTGTTCTGACTTGTATCACCTTGTCGTGGACAGATGCAGAAAAACTTGAAGAGCTAAAAAGACAGCTCTGAGTTCCAGCAAATTGATGTGGAGCAGAGATTCCTGGGGACCAGACTCCTGAGTGGAAAGGTCGCCCATGTGGGCTCCCAACCCAGAAGGAAGCATCTGTAGTGAGAGTCAGAAGTCGTGAGAAGGGAAATGAAGGGACCCCGCTTAAATTGCTCTGATCCTGCCACCACTGGAGAGCTAGGATCAAGGTTCGAGTCACTGGGACCAACTTGGAAAGGGGGTCTCTTCTCTGAGACCAAAAGGTTCTCAAGTGAAACTGAATGTCTCTCATCTGAAATCTGGCTCCCTGCACAACAGCTGTGGATGCAGCCATGTGCTCCAGGAGCTGCAGAAAGTGTCTTGCTGGTCGAGAGACCTGCAGAGTGAAGGAAGAGGCCAGAGCCACTAAATTCCTTACCCTTTCTGGGGGAAGAAAGGCTCTGGCTAGCTTTGTGTCCAATTCTGCCCCTATAAAGGTGAGTACCTGGACTGGTTCCAGAACCAACTTGTAGGTTTAGCAGAAAACCAGGAGGTGAGAAGCTGCTGGGTGACCTGCAGGTGAGATTTGACCTGTTCTGGGGACTGGCCTACAATGAGCCAGTCATCTAGATAGGGAAAACAGCAATCCTCTGCCTTCTTAAGTGGGCCACTGCCACTGCTAGACACTTTGAGAATACCCTGGAGCAGAGGTAAGGTCAAGGGCATTGCTCTGAACTGGTAATGACCTGAGGGCAGTTCTGAATCTGAGGTACTTTTGATGGGATCTTCTGATTAGTACATGGAAATAGGCATCCTTGAGGTCCAGGGAGGCTAGCCAGTCCCCTGGCCTTAGGGAAGGTAAAATCATTGCCAGAGTTACCATTTTGAACTTTGGTTTCAAAAGATGCTTGTTCAGATATCTGAGATCTAAAATGGGCCGCCATTCTCCTGTCTTTTGGGGTAAGGAAGTATCTGGAATACAGACCCCTGCCCTGATGCAGGGGAGGAACCCTTTCTACTGCTCTGAGAGCTAACAGGGATGAGACCTCTGTTTCCAGAGCGAGGTCTCTGAAGCACTTGCAGGTAGAAAAAGTCTGCTTCTCAACCTGGTAAAACTTTTGAAGCTGAGAACCAGACCCTGGCTACTACTTCCAGAACCCACTTGTCTGAGGTTAAAGAAGCCCAATTCTGACTGAAGTAAGCCAGCCTGCCCCCACTGGTACAGGGAGAATGGCCCTGGGCACCCATCAGGGTGCCTGTTCTAGGAGCTTTTAGGCTGGGGGTGGGAGCAGGTCTGCCCACCCCTCGTCTGCCCCTGCCTCTGAAGAAGCCCTCTGAGCATAGGCAGAGGAGGCCTGAGTCTGGTAGAAAGGCCTGTGAAAAGGCCTACCCCTACCCCTGGGGCATGCCTTGAGGAGTGGCTTGCCGCCTCCTTAGCCTGGGCACTCTTGTAAGTAGTCCTATATTCATCCATCTTCTTCATGTAATTCTCTGTCTGCTCTCCAAACAGAAATTTCCCACCAGGAAAATCCATAGCCTTAGTCTGGGTATCCTGTGGCAAACTAGTACACCTGAGCCAGGCCAACCTACGAAAAGCTACAGATGTGGCCATGACCCTAGAGGAAACATCATTAACATCCACAGCAGCATGAAACTGAACCTTAGAGGCTTCAATGCCATCAGCAGCCACCTGTTCTAGTTCACTAGCCAGCTGGCCATGGGCCTGCTTGGCCAATTGCATAACAGTATCCCATCTAGATTTCTGATACCTAGCTACATAAGCCATATAATTTGCTTGCCTGAGTCCCAGAGAGGCTGCCATATACTGTTTTTTGCCATGGCATCAATCTTCCTGGAATCCTTGTCAGGAGGATGTGAAGCCAAGGGATATTAGCTTTATCACAGGCAGCAGCCTGAACTACCTAACATGACTGCATTGCTGAGAAAGGAATTCTGTATCAGGGCCTGACAATGTATACCTTCTGTCCATCTTTTTATCTACAGGAGGCACAGAATTAGGAGCTTTTAAAATTTTAATTGTTTGTTTCCTAAAAGACTTATGTAAATTAATAGACAATCTCCTAGACTCTGGAATATCCATCATTTCTACAAAATCAGGCTCCTCTTGCTCATCCACAGCCTCTTCTAAAGGAAGCTGGAGGGTTTCAGCAACTTTTTTATAAAACATAAAATGAGATGGGGACTCAGACAGCATAGGGGAGATTCTAAAGGTCTGTCTGGGAGATGTCCGTTCAATGGGCACACCCAGACCTTCCCAGCCACATTCATACTGTTCATAATCCTCCTCCCCTCCTCTGGTTCATAAAATTCCTCAATATCATAATCCTGAACCACTGGGACGGATGAACCGACCTTTTACCAGATAGTGGTGGTTCGGACGGACCCTGAGACAGTGACTGGACAATTTGTATGGCTTTTGCTATCTCTGCAGCAGTTGGAGAAGAATTTTGGACTCCAGACCTGCTGATTTTCTTGTTTTCTTTACTGGAATTGGTTCCTCAGAACCAGCTTTTCTTTGCCGAGGAAGTCTGGCCCTGGTCAGAGGGCACTCCCTCTGGTTCGGTTGGCACCGAACCGGGCTGCCATCCGGTCAGCGGACTTTTTTGGCCTCTCGCCCCTGAGCCTGTCCACCTTTTTTTTCCAGGGTGGCTGCAGGGAAATTCTTACATACCTGGCAGTCTGACTGGAGGTGGTCAAACCCCAGACAATAAACACATGTGGTGTGTGGGTCAGCCTTGGCAAAGACTTCCCCACAAACATCACAGTGTTGAAACCCAGTGGGCCCGGTTTTTCCTTTGGGTTTCTCAGACATAATGCCAGCCTAATCAAAAACTTGCCCTTTTAATGGCAGTGCCAGGCAAGACACCCTTATCGGTTCCTAACCGTGTCACGGGTATTGGAAAAAACCGTAATAAATCCATTTTTTTAGAACCGATCAGAACCGGGAACCACACTCTAAAATAGTAACTTTTAGTTTTAAATGAGTTTTAAACTCACTGATCGGTTCAAAACCGAACTGATAACTTACAAGTTCCACACAGACAAAACCTTCATTTACTTACGGTTACCACAGATAGAGCTTGAACTGAGCAGTTTTTGGTTAAAATAAAACTATTCTCAGTTAAATCCAACCAAGAAAACACTTTTAAACAGAAATGAACGAGCAGAAGGAGAAATCTCCGGAGCGACTGTTCACTGAGGCGGAGTAAAGAATCTGACAGTTCAGGTTTGAAATGACACAGATAGAGCTGCTCTCGTGCCAAAATTCTATTTTGGAATGGTTTTAACCATTTCACTCCAGGGCAGTTCTAGAGCTGGAACAAACTGCTAATGTCTATAATATAGCAAGACTTCATGTTGTTTGAAGAGGATAGGGAGACTTACCAAGAGAAAGAAAGGGAGGCAGGGAAGGCAGTTAGGAGCACAAAAGAATAGAGGAGAATATTGGCAATACAGTCAAAAGAGAGGATAAAACATTTTTTAGCTACATAAGCAAAAAGGGAAAGACCAAGGGAGGGATAGTAAGGCTAAAAGGGGAAGAAGGGGTTTGTATGGAAGACCACCAAAAAGCAGACACTTCAAACGAATACTTCTGTTCAGTATTTACAGAAGAAGGGTAGGTAATGGACCAATGATAAAGAACAAGGGCATTAAGGAATGGGATGTAGACAATAATCCTTTTACAGAGGAAAGAGCCCATAAGTAACTAACACATTTAAAGGTAGACAAGGCAATAGGACCAGATGGGGTGCACATCAGGTTACTGAGGAAACTCAAGAAGGAGCTAGCTGCACCTCTGACAGCTCTGTTCAACCTGTCACTAGAAACAGGGGAGATGCCGGGTGACTGGAGGAGAGCAGATGTGGTTCCACTCCACAAAGGCGGTAATAGGGAGGTGGTAAGAAATTACAGGCCTGTCAGCCTGACTTCTGTAGTGTGCATAGTAATGGAATCACTACTGAAGGAAAGGATTGTGGAACATTTTGTTAACAGAGGTCTACAGGATCAGAGGCAACATTGTTTCACAGGGGAGAGGTCTTGCCAGACAAACCTGTTCGAATTCTTTGACTGGGTGACCAAGGAAGTGGATCAGGGAGTAGCGGTAGATGTGACATACCTGTATTCTAGTAAGGCCTTTGATACTGTTTAGCATAGAAGACTGTTGAGTAAGCTGGGTAGCCTAGGAGTAAGTCCTAAGGTAGTAAAATGAGTAGAGACTTGGATAGGCAGTAGGAGTTACAGGGTGGTGGTTAATGGCGTCAACTCTAGAGAAGGCAAAGTGACCTGTAGGGTGCAACAAGGGTCAGTACTTGACCTGGTCCTCTTCAATGTCTTTATTAGCAACACTGCAGAAGGGCTCGAAGAAAACATTATTTACCATAACAATATTGTTTCTTCCAAGGGATCTCCCAGTAGGATTAGACATTTGCAGTCAGCTTAGAATATCTGACTGCTCTGGAGCTATGATGTAATGTGGAATATATGTAAAACATGGTACTTAGAATGCTACATTCAAACTGCTGCCTCTAGGTGGACTGTGTTCCATCTAAATGCCAGATTCATTTTTGCAGATGAAAACACACTAGACCATCCAAATTATGTAATTGTAACCTAAAAACAATAATAATAATACCCTCTCCTTGGTAAAGAGGATGGGTTGCAAACAGAATAAAGAAAAACACAAAAAGGAGAACTAGGTACCCTGGTACCCTAGTCATACCCATGTGCATCAAAACATTTAGTTAAGCCAATGATTATTGGCAACATTAAGAACTCCCATGAAAGTATTGCTGACCCTGATCCAGGTTATGTAAGGGAAGGTAGGGATAGGAGGTGTAATTCCACTGGGAGATCCCTTGGAAGAAACAGTATTACTATGGTAAGTAATTTTTTCTTCAAACCCCAGGAATCTGCCAGTAACATTAGATATATGCAGATTAGGGAAAAGGTTCTGCAATACTTCAGTGCCAAACCTAGCATCAATCCTGGACTGGACAACCAGGCAATAGTGCTTTGTGAAGGTGTGAACTGTACTCCAGGCAGCCGATTTTCAGATTTCCAGCAAAAGAATGTCCCTTGCAGCTGCCACAGAGACAGCAGTTCCACAAGTGGAATGTTCGCTGAGGCTCTGTGGTGGCTGTTTCTCAGCCTTACTGTAGCAGAATTGGATGTAGTATACTATCCAACGTGCAACTGACCTCTGTGAGGCAGGTCTGCCCTTTCCCACTTCACCATAGGTAATGAACAGTTGTGAATGGGAATCCCTGAGGTCCTTAGTACAAGTGATGTAATAGCTGAGAGACCTTTTTACATCCAGGCTATGAAGCTTCAATTCCCCTGAACTGGACTTGACTGTGAAAAATACAGAAAGGGTGATGGACTGGTTCAAGTAAAACTCAGATACCACCTTTGGAAGGAATTTCCTGTTAGTCATAAGGACAACCTTATCCTTATGGAACATAATGTAGTTAGGATCAGTGCAAAGAGCTTGGAGCTCACACACTCTCCTTGCTGAAGTAATTGCCACCACGAAAACAGGTTTCCATGTCACATATTTCAGATGACCTGTAGCCATTGGCTCAAAGGGAGGTTTCATGAGTTTGGCTATGCACAAATTCAGGTCCCAAGGAGGGACTGGTTCCCTAGCAGGAGGAAGAAAAAATTACTTACCACAGTAATCTTGTTTCTTCCAAGGGAATCTTACTGTATTCTGACATATGCAGTATTGTCCCTTCATTGTACTGCCCCAGAGCCTAAATGGCTAACCACACCTATGCTAATGATAGATCGTTGGGCTCGAGCTCGGTTTTCAAACCACTGTCCCTGGTCAACATTCTGCAACTGTCAGATTCTTACAGAGCAAAAACTAATGATAAGCTATCTAAGCTATATTAATAATAATAAAGTAACAATCAGTAACCTTCTAATATCTATTCTCCTTTTCTTTCTCTAGTCAACAGTGTGGGCTGGTAAAGACTCAAGTCACTAAGCCCAAAAAACAGAAATTGCCCATAGGGTTGCACAACAAAACAGCTGTGTTGCAGTGCCCATAGGTTCTAGCAGGGGAGGAAGGGTGGGAGCTCAGAATACAGTAAGATTCCCTTGGAAGAAGCAAGATTACTGTGGTAATTTTTTCTTCAAGCCTCAGGAAATCTTACTGTATTCTGACATATGCAGACTACCCAAGCAGTACCTTTGGAGGAGGGTAGAGAATCTATTTAGGAAGCAGGCTCTGCAGTACTGCTGTGCCAAACCTGGCATCACTTCTGGCCTGAGTATCCAGGCTGTAGCGTTTGGTGAAAGTGTGAACAGTTTTCCAGGTAGCTGCTTTACAGATTTCCAAAAGAGGAATATCACTTGCAGCTGCTATAGAAGCAGTCGTACCTCTTGTAGCGTGGGCCCTGAGGCCAACAGGAGGATCTTTACCTACTTTGCTGTAGCAAAATTGGATACAGGCAACAATCCAGTGGGTATTGGTTCTTTTTGAGGTGGGTTTGCCTTTGCCCACCTCCCCATATGTCAGGAAAAGCTGTGCCCTATCCTGCCTGTGCCCTTTTGTGTGATCCAAGTAGTAGTCTATAGCTCTCTTGACATCCAGACTATGTATCTTCCTCTCTCCAGAGATGGAATGGTCAGTAAAGAAGACTGGCAAGGTCATGGACTGGTTAAGGTGGAAGTCTGATACCACCTTAGGGAGGAATCTCCTATTGGTCCTCAAAACCACCATGTCCCTGTGGACTGCTATATAGTCTGGCTCTGTGGACAAGGCCTGTAGCTTACTGATCCTTCTGACTGAAGTAATGGCTACTAGGAACACTGCTTTCCATGTCACATACTTAAGCTCAGTTAATGACAAGGGTTCAAATTGTGACTGCATCAACTGGCCAATGCATATGTTAAGGTTCCATGCAGGAGTGGGTTTCCTATGAGGGGGATGCAAGTGCAGTAGCCCTTTGAAGAACTTTTCTGCTCTCTTTCCAGCAGAGAGGTAAGCAGAGACAGCTGCCAAGTGCACTTTCAGGGTGGAGGGCCAAAGGCCCAGAGAGTGTAAATGTACCAGGTAGTCCAGGACCATTGGCAGATCAGCCTGGAGGTGGTCTATGTGTCTCTGTCCACACCAAATAAAATCTCTTAAAAGAGTAACTTTTTCTGTTGGAAGGTTTCCTAGACACCTTCAAAACCTCTAACATCCCCTTCTGAGATGTGTAGGTTGGTGTATTCTAGGTCCTCAAGAGCCAAGCTTTTAGTCTGAGGGACTGCAAATTGGGGTACAGGACCCTGCCCTGGGAGGATGTTAGCAGGTTGTGTTTCCTGGGTAGGGAGACTGGTTTGGAGATTGCCAAGGTTGGTAGCATTGAATACCAAGGCTGCCTGGCCCAGTCTGGAGTAATAAGGATCATGGTTGCTGACTGGACCTTGAGCTTGTTCAATACCCTGAGTAGCAAGGGAAATGGTGGGAAGGCATACAGGAACTTCCCTGTCCAGTTCATCAGAAGTGCATCTAGTGGCACTGTGCCCACTGCTGGAGGCCTGCAACAGAAGAGAGGAACCTGATGATTGTCTGGGGCTGCAAAGAGGTCCACCTCTGGAGTGCCCCATCTTCTGAACACCACTTGAAGGATCTGTCTGTTTAGTGACCATTTATGGTGGTTCAGGTTGATTCTGCTGAGGGCATCCACTAGGACACAGTCTTTCCCTGGCAGGTGGACTGCCAAAAGTGATATCCCCTGGGTGTAAGCCAGGTTCCATAGCTTCATGGCTTTTGTGCACAGAAGTGAGGACCTTGTGCCGCCTTGCTTGTTGATGTAATACATTGTTGTCGGATTATCTGTTCTGACCTGAACTGCTTTGCCCTGCAACATGGGGGCAAAGGACTGAATTCACAGATAAACTGCTCTGAGCCCTAGCAGGTTTATGTGAAGCAGGGATTCCTGCTGGGACCAAGTACCATGGGCAGTGTGCTCCCCTAGGTGGGCACCCCACTCTAAGAGGGAGGCATCTGTTGTCAGAACTGCAGCTGGTGGCATCTGGAGGAAAGGCACATCTTCCCTGAAGTTGTCATTTACCTGCCACCATTGCAGAACTTGAAGCAGGGTTCCTGTGACTGGTACCATCTTTGACAGGGAATCTCTTCTCTGAGACCAGTGAGCCCTAGGATGGAACTGGATGTCCCTCATCTGGAATTTCCACCCTAACACTGTTGCTGTTGAAGCTACCATGTGGCCCAGCAACTGAAGGAAATGCCTTGCTGGTCTAGGGGTATGCAGATGAAAGTAACTTGCTAGTTGTACCAGGCTGTATACCCTGCCTTGAGGGAGGAATGCGCTGCTGTTCAGGGTGTCCAATTCTGCCCCTATAAACTCCAGGAGCTGAACAGGTGAGATGATTGACTTTTTCTGGTTTACCAGAAAACCTAGCATACTTAGTGTATCCTGCGTGATGATCAATGCCCTTTCCACCTGCTGCGGGGACTGACCTACCACCAACCAGTCGTCCAGGTATGGGAAGACTGTAACCCCCTGTTTTTGTAGACGTGCCACCACCACTGCTAAGCACTTGGTGAACACTCTTGGGGCTGATGACGGACCAAAGGACATGGCCTTGAACTGGTAGTGCCCTGATGGCAATCTGAACCTGAGGTACTTCCTATGTGCCAATCTTTTTTTGAAATTTATGATCTTTATTAGTTTATTAGCTTATACAAATGTGGACATGAAACAGCAAAACCAAGAAATGCAAACTTACATTTATAACACAGTGGCTGTCCATATCCACCCCTCCCTCCTTCCCTCCCAAAATATAACTCTCCCTCCCTCCCCCTCGCAGGCCCCGACACCCCTCCCCATCCCACCATGGCTAAGGCTGTTTTCTTATCTGAGGAGAAGGTGGGAAAAGCAGGTCCAGAGAGTGCTTAGTGGTAGCTTAATTATTACATTTGATGAAAGCGCCCTCAGGGGAGACAAAACCAAATCAGGGGGAGGCTCCGACTTGCAACAAACAGAGGGTGTGCATACTTTCCCAGTTCTTCTTGTAGAAGGCTTGGGAGTTTCTAAAACTAGACCGGAACTGTTCTGCTCTCAGATTGAACAGTGGCTCTTGTAACCACTCCATGTAAGTAATCAGGTTTAAGTCTGCCCAGTGATGCAAGACTACTTTCTTGAGAGACAGAGAAATGAGGGCCATATAGTACCTTCGTTGTTTAACCGTGATACTAGTGAACTGTCCAGTTAAGCAAATTTTCAGACTAAAACAATCTGAAATGCTCAACAAAGGGTCTGCCTTGTTTTTAATAGCCTCCCATAGGGCTTTGACCTCGGGACAATACCACAATATGTGCCTAAGGGTTTCATCAGCTGCCTGGCATTGGCGACAAGCTGGAGAAGTTAGTCTACCCACTTTAAAGAGCTTAGCAGGGGTCCAATATAAGTTATTAAGGAATTGGAACTGTGTCAAGCGAAGTCTATCTTGCATGATATATCTATATGTGCCACTCCAAATCCTATCCCATCCCCCATCTAAAACAGGAAACTGGGAGTTCCAATAATGGGGCACTCCATCAAAATGGATAAGGGCTCTGTCCAGTAGCCAACTATAGATTCCTGCTACAGCATGTGGCTCATGCGCAACTAAAGAGAGGTACAGCAGGAGACCAGCAGCTGCTTTCTTATCGTATTGAAAGGTTCTGGAATTAAGTAAAAGGTGCCTCAATTGAAACACCCTAAATACCTGCTTCCAAGGGATATGAAAAGCAGCCATAATTGTCCCAACGGAGGAGCAGGCCTCTTGCTCAAAGAAGTCTTCAACCTTACCTCCTTCCAATTGCGGAAGCCAACACCCTGGGATGACTTTCCCCACCTATTTTCAGGTTGGGGGTTCTGATAACAGGTTGGGCTCTGTCCTGTGTGTATCTATACCCTAAAATGGAGTAGAGCTGGCTATGGACTTTAACTGAAGTTGCAATGGGAGTATTTAAGAGAGGCCATGGAATCGCTTTCGGCAGGATGTGAAGCAAGGCTGTTGGAGCAATACCAGACTGCTTTATAAGCTCCCTCTCCAAGGTCAGCCAAAGAGGAACATAGTGGAGGGGTTGGATTCCAGTTGGGTTCGAGATCCATCTCAGATACTTTCTGAGCTGACTGGCCCAGTAATAAAGCCCAAATTGCAGTAGCTTAAGCCCACCCTTGGCTTTCGAGGCTCTTCTGGGGGTTTACCCAGCCAGAGGAACTCAGTAAGACTGCAGTGAAGCAACTTGAACCAGAACTGAGAAAGCCAGGAATTCAACATATTTAGGGGGTAAAAAATCCTAGGTAGGATATTCATCTTGATTAGACTGACTCGACCCCATAGTGACAAAGGAAGAGATCTTCATCTGTCCAAGTCCTGTTGAATTGTCTGAATTAAGGAATCCAGGTTAAGTTTAACCATTTTAGATTCACTCCTGATCAAGCTGATACCAAGATATGTCAACTTATGGGGGCTCCATTGGATACCAAGATTCAAAGCCACATGGCAATGCCACTTCGAGTTAAGAAGAAATGCCACGGTTTTGTCTAAATTAATTTTATAATTTGAGTAGTGGCTATATTACCAATTTATATCCAGGATCACCGGGAACGAATCCTTGGGGTGCCTTAAATGTAGCAAGATATCGTCTGCATATGCAGATAATTTGAATTCCTGTGATCCAATGGGTATACCCAGGATGACTCCTCAGCTTGGCCAGAAGCGGCTCCAAATATAGGTTATATAGTAACGGTGACAGGGGGCATCCTTGGTGGGTTCCCGACTGGAAGACAATAGGATCAGAGAACATGCCGTTGCAATACACTCGGGCAATGGGAAACCTGTAAAGAGAGGTCACCCACTTGATAAATAGAGAGGGAAAGCCAAATTTAGCCATGGTATGGAACGAAAACTTCCAATCCACCCTATCAAAGGCTTTCTCTGCATCCAGGGAAAGTAAGTCTGCAGGATAGTCGGAGTCCCTGGACGTAGAGAAAATATGGCTTAGTTTACGCAGGTGATCTGAGGAGCTCCGACTGGCCATACAGTAAATCCCACTTGTTCACCTGTGATTAATGGGGGGAGGACTCTTGCTAACCTGGATGGCAAAATTTTAGCACAATTTAACAGGGAAATTGGGCAATAACTTGTGACTCTCTTTGCATCTTTACCTGATTTATGGATTACAACGATCAAAGCTTCCAGGAGTCTTTTATCCACTTCCTCTGATAAAAGAAACCATGTAAAGAGCTTGTGGAACCATGGGACTAGCTGTTTGGCAAAGATTTTGAAAAAGTTGGGGGAAAACCCATCAGGCCAGGGGCTCTGTCAGGTGAGAGAGAGGAGATCACAGCATGTATCTCTGCCTCTGTTATTGGGGCAACCAGCAATGGCCTGTGGTCCTCGACCAGGCTTGGTAAGGGAATAGTAGCTAAGAACTCATCCACCTCTGCTTTGGGAAGCCGAGAAGGCATAACACTGTAGAGCTGCCTGTGGTAGTTAGCAAATTCCTCCATAATGTCCTTAGGCTGCAACTTTAGAGTGTTATCTGCCGAGGATCTCAGGCTTTGGACAATCCTAGAGGATTCATAGCTCTTGAGTCTAAGGGCAAGAAGTCTGCCAGACTTCTCTCCCTGGTCTAGATATAACACACCAGTCTTCACTATGGTATACACTGCCTTCTCTCTTAAAAGTGTGTTATACTGGTCTCTGAGGCCCATGAGTCGCTGTCTGGTTTCTTCCAAGGAGCTTGGGGATAGACCATGCTCCAGGGTTCGGATCTGGGAAAGCAAATCAGCAATCTTTTCCCAATTCTTCCGTTTCTGGAAAGAGGAGAGGAGTATCAATTCTCCCTGAGCACACTTTTTAAACCCCCCCCCCACTCCATGTCAATCCTCTCTGTGGAGCCCAGATTACTGTTGGCATATTGATCTATTACCCCCGGAAGGTACTCAATAATGTTTTCCTCTCTAAGAAGTTGATTGTTTATTTTCCAGATGGATTCCTTGGGAAGTCTATGGGTGAGCCGTATTCGGCACTGAATTGCCGAATGATCTGATAGGACCATGGGTTCAATTTGTCTGTCTACAAGCCCAGAGAGGAGCAGACGACTAATCAGGAAATGGTCTATTCTCAACTGGGAGTTATGGGCTGCTGAGTGGAAGGTGTATTCCCTAGCATCAGGGTGCAGGGTTTTCCACGGGTCACAAAGTCCGAGAGTATCAGTCAGCTCCCGGATTGCTCTTTGTGCTGGGAATAGCCCCTTGTGTCTCTTCTCTGACTTGTCGAGTTCAGGGGAGAAGAGCAAGTTCCAGTCCCCCCCCCACAAGGATGCATGGAAGCTCAGTGAAGGGAGCCAAAGAGGACATAAGGGATGTAATAAAGGCTGGGGAATCAACATGTGGCCCATAGATACTGCCCAGGAGCACAGGAGTTCTGTCTAGCAGACCCTTGAGCAATATAAAGTGGCCTTCGGGATCTTTCACACGCTGACATGGAACCTTTGTAAAAGAGCCTCAGCTCAAAGGTATTGTAATCCTAGATGAAATAAATAAAAAATAAAAATGAATACACTGCTCACACACAAAAGGGACCCTCCTCGCAACAATGATGGCCACCCACCTACTTTGGGTATTATTTCTGGCAGCAAAAACCTGCCCCACTTGCTGTCTCTGGAATAAATTGGCTTCCTGACCCAGCAGATGCGTTTCTTGTAAAAAGGAGATGTCACCCTCCAGAATATTAATATGTTTAAGAATTTGGTATCTCTTTATCTTGGTGTGGGCTCCTTTAATGTTCCATGAAATACAGGCCCAGATACTAGCCATGGCATAACACACAGCATGTCTTAGAGTTGCTCCTCCCACACCCACTACTAGGATGTAAACCAGTCCCACCCAGATGGCTCAGATTGGGAACCAGAGGCATCCAAAGTACAATGTAAGCCCAGCCGTGGCACCCCCTCCCTTTATCCAACTCCCCAAGAACATCTCAAAACAAGTGAAAAAAAACACCCTCCCCATTTAAACCAATATAGTGCCCAAGTAACAAGGCAATGATCACGTTTCCCAGCACCACCCACCCTTCCACCCCAAATAGCCTTTGGTGCATGATGTAAACCGCTCACAACAGAGCCATCCAGCCCCGCTGCCCCCCCCCCGAGAGATAGGCACCCTCTAAGTCCCCAATTACGAACATGTAAAATAGGAAAATGAGAGTCGTAGCTCTAACAAGTAAACAGGGAACCTCAAGGACACCATTATACCCTTACACAAGTGATCTCATCCTGCAAATCGGGTTAGGATAAAAACATGCCTATAGCCCCTTTTAAATGTAGGCAACACAGGCGCTGCTGCTCCCACTACACCAACTAAAAAATCAGAACATGAACATAGAACTCAGAACAATTAGAAAAATCTGACACTGGCCAGGAATAACAAACGTATGAGCAGAGTAAGCACAGTGTGGAAAAGCTATAAGTTCAATTAGGCCAAGAGGGGTTATACAGGAAGCCCAGGCAAATTAATACAGTCCACAGTTCCAAAGTCAGATCCCACAGTCCATTGTGGACAAAGTCCAACATATCAGAATAATGTTGGCAAGTATGAAACCTCAGGAACCACTAACCCAGAAAGTTATCTGAAGCCCCCCTCCAATTATCAATAACCAGTTACTCTGTGTCCCCTCATATTCTTAGTAATGTCCACAAGTCAGACAACAGTATATACCCAAACAAAAAGTCTCAGGAAAGTCCATCTCCCAATTACCTGGCCTGCTTCAACCGCAGGTTCTGGTCTCAAGTAGCTGCTCTGCTCCTCTTTCTAAGAGCAATCTCCAAGGTAGGTAACACTCAAGCTCGCTGCATCAATCTCTCCAACTTCCCCTAATGAGTCTGATCCAGAGGGCCCTTCATTTCAGTGGTTACGAAACAAGTCCAGTATCAATTCCTTCAAAGCTTCATCTGCCATCTTAAGGTCTTTGTAGGTGCACCATACGTCTGCAATTTTCACCTGAAGCCTCGCAGGGTAGAACATTTTGAAGCCGATGCTGGCCTGGATCAGCTTAGTGACCAGTGGGTGAAATTCTGACCGCCTTTGCCTTACGGAGTAGGGGAGATCCTGTACCACTTGAGGCTTAGCACCCTCCCATGTAATCTCCTGCAGCTTGAGTACTTTAGCCAAAACCTGTTGCTTTTCAAGATAGTTCAGGAATCGAAGGATCTGGGTCCTGGGTGGTGCTCCAACAGGCGGCATTGGGCAAATGGCCCATTGAGCACGTTCTATTGTATAAGTCGGGCCAAATGGTGAAGGCCCTGCCAATTTAGCTACTAACTTCTGGATAAACAGTAGGCAATCAACTCAGGCCTTTTCAGGTAGGCCAATAATGACCACATCGTTGAGCCTACATCTCCTTCGAGATCCTCAACTTTTGCTTCGAGCTTGGTTATATGTTGCCTACTTGAGACAGCTTCTGAATCCACTTTGGTGAGCTTCTTTTCTGTGGAGGAAGGTCAGGCTTCCACATCACCAGTTCTTTGAGTGACGGCTTCCAAGGCCTCTGACAGGGTTTTTAGTTTGGTTGTTATCCCTCTTATCTCCTCTCTAAATAGCTGAAATTCCTTGAGAAAATGCTCTAAAGTAAGAGCAGACTGCTTGGGGCAGGTTTGCAGGGCTCTAGCAGCAGTTGCGGCTTGGGTTTTATTTTTTTTTGCTGCTCTTCTCCAGTATTGGTGGTGGGGTATGCCGGGGCTGCGCTTGCCGCATTTCTGCCTCCATAAAGCTTCCGAAATTGGTAATTGAGCCGCTGAGGAGAAGACCGGAACTTCCGACATCAAAATGTAAGTAGAGGCTCAAGAGATCACTCGAACTGCTGAATTTTTACTTAGATTTAGCGAGGGGTTAGAGGGAGTGAGAGCTTGAGTTCCTACTCCATTGGGTGCATCACGTGACTCCCCTGTGTGCTAGTCTGACAGGGATATGGAAGTATGCGTCCTTTAGGTCTAGGGATGCCAGACAGTCTCCTCTCCTCTCCTTAGAGAAGGGAGAATGATAGCCAGAGTAACCATCTTGAACTTTGACTTTGTCAAACATTTGTTCAAGTGTCTCAGATCCAGAATGGGTTGCTACTCTCCTGTTTTCTTTTGAGTGAGGAAGTATCTTGAGTAAAGACCCTTTCCACTTTGAGACATGGGGACAGGTTCTACTGCCTGCTTCTGCATGAGCTTGGCTACTTCCTCTTCCAGCAGAGAGATTTCTGATGGATTGGCAGGTCTAAATATTCTTGCTCTCAACTTGTGAAAGAATTTGAAGCTCAGAGCAAGGCCCTGGCTCACTACCTCCAGGACCCACTTGTCTGTGGTGATGGAATTCCAAGCCTGGATGTAGTGAGCCAGCCTGCCTCCTACTGGAAGTAGGGAGGTGACCCTGACAGGATTTTCAGGGAGTCTGTTTTGCCTGGGCAGCAGGCTGGGTACTGGGTGCAGCTCTGTTGCTTCCCCTTCTGCCCCTGCCTCTAAAATACCCCCTTTGGGGCTGATAAGAAGGCAAAGCTTGTGTCTGGAAGAAAGGTCTGTAATGGGTTCTACCCCTGCCTCTTTCCTAGTACTTTTGTGAAGTTGCTGCCTTCTCCTTAGCTGCAGCACTCTTGTAGGTGACCTTGTAGTGGTCCATTTGTTTTCATGTAGGCTTCGGTTTGCTCCCCAAACAGGGAAGTAGGCTCACAAGGAAAGTCGAGAGCTTTTGTCTAGGTATCTTGAGACAAATTTGTTGTCCTCAACCAAGCAAACCTCCTCAGGGACATTGAGGTAGCCATCTGCCTAGCAACAATGTTGTTAGCATCTACTGCCACACGAAACTGTGACTTAGAAGCTTCAATGTCACTTTTTGCTGCCTCTGAAAGATCAGATGCCATAGGGGCAGGGCATGCTTTTGCTATTTCCAACACTATGTTCCACATACTCCTGTGATACCTAGCTATGTAAGCAATGTAAGAGGCTTTCCTAATAGTTAGGGAAGCTCCCAGGTATGAATTCCTTGCTATGGAGTACATCCTCTTCGAGTCTTTTTCAGGTGGGTGTGAAGCCAGGGGAATCTCTGCCTTGTCACAGGCAGCAGCCTGCACCACCCCTTCATGGCTGGGATGTCCAAACAGAAATTCAGCCCCTGATTTGGCTAGCCAGTATTTTCTCTCCATTCTGTGGTCCACTGGGGGGATGGATGTAGGTGTCTTTAAAATTTTTGTGGCTTGCCTCATTAAAGAATTATGGATGGGCAACAGGAGCCTTTTTGTTGCTGGAACATCATCATCTCCATATAATCTTGTTCTTCTTCCTCCTCTGTGGATTCCTGGGTGGAGAGGTCCAGGGTTTGTGCCACTTGTTTTAAAAAGGCAAAGTGGGAAGAAAAATCCTCTGTTGCCTTTTCTGGGGAATCAGCCCCATGAGGGTCTGGAGAAACCTCCGGTTCTACAGACTCTCTAAATTCATCCTCATCATCCTCATCAAAATCATCTTCCTCCGGGAAGATGTCCGTTGATTGTTCCAAGGAACCACGAACTGAAAGTGAACCTGAGTCTGGAAATGACAACTCTGAACTGGGGTGCTGAACCGATACCGAAGTACCGGTTTGCAATGCCTGTAAAATACTAATGGCACTCGCGACAGCTTCAGCGGTAGGTACCGCTGGAACTATCAGTTGCGGTTACTTGGTTGAGTGCTTCTCTTTTCTTTTTCACAGAACTTGCCAGTTCAGCAATAGTTTCTGCAGATCTTTTTCTGTTAGAGGAACCATCACTCTGGTCAGAGGGCTGCTCACTTGGCTCAAAGGACTTCTCTTTCTGAGATGTGGAGGCCTTGTCCATTGCTGGGTCAGCAGTTTTTCCAGACGTCTTTTCCTTCAGTTGATTTAAGCACCTATCCAGCGTCGACTGAGGAATATTTTTACAGATATCACAATCGGCCTTTAAATGGTCGAAACCCAAACACAGGACAAAAATTAAATGGGGATCCACTTTGGCAAATGGTTCCCCGCACTCTGTGCAATGTTGAAAACCCATTGGGCTGGTTCTCTTTTTAGGCATTGACATAATCACCAGCAGTGGTGTGATGTTATAGGAATTTAACATACTTATTAGACGGTCCCTAAGGTAAATGTAAGAAGCTGATGATTTGTAGACAGCCACTAGAGTGGGGGTGTTATGGGAAGTTTGCTTGGCTGGAGCTGTATGCTTAAGATGGCTGCACAATAAAGATGAGTAAAAATTCATGCTGGTTTCATGATTACTAACAAGCAAAACATGGTGTCAGAAGCGGATATCAAAACCTGAAAAGACGGAAAAGAACATAAAACAGAACTCTAGTAGAAGACGGTCTGGTGAAAAAAACGAGAGAGAAAAAAAAATGGATAAACTAAATCCTCCGTCAGGTATGCAATTGTCTGGAAATGTAGCTGAAAACTGGAAGAGATTTAAACAAAGGTTTAATATTTATTTAACTGCAAGTGGCGCTGAAAGCGAAGATGGCAAAACAAAGGCCTCGATCTTACTACATGTAGTTGGGGAAGATGTGTTAGACATTTACAACAGTTTCCAGTTCAATGAGGGTAAAAACATGGATTTTGATGTAATTATGAAAAAATTTGAAGAGTACTTTGTACTTAAACAAAACGTAACCTACAAGAGATATAAGTTTTTCACATGCGACAAGAAAAAGGGTGATAGCTTTGATCAGTATTTAACAGAGTTATGTTCGCTCTGCAAAACGTGCAAGTTTGGAGATCTGAAAGAATCACTGATTAAGGATAGAATTATATACGGAATCACAGACAATGGACTCAGAGAAAGATTGCTTAGAGAGCAAGATTTTACTTTGGACAAAGCTGTAAACATGTGTAGAGCTGCTGAAACTACCAAATCACAGCCAAAAGAGTTGAACAAAGAAAATGAGGGTGCTGTGCACGCA
Source organism: Neoceratodus forsteri (assembly GCA_016271365.2). Lineage (NCBI taxonomy): Eukaryota > Metazoa > Chordata > Ceratodontiformes > Ceratodontidae > Neoceratodus > Neoceratodus forsteri. The sequence continues at coordinate 666,799,761 of CM057453.1, forward strand.
CTAAAGAGGCTTGAGATAAACAAGAAATATTTTTTGAAAACAAAGCAGCAGAAGGAGCAGCAGCCTAATCGGAAACCGTGTGGTAGATGTGGAAATAACCATAACCCCAAAGCCTGTCCTGCCTATGGGAAGTCCTGCAGTAAGTGTGGCAAATATAACCATTTTGCTAAATGCTGCAAAATGAAAAATGAACAAAATAAAATTCACGCTGTCAAAGAAGATGAGCTGGAAGAGTTCTTTGTAGATTCCGTAGAGCTGTGTGTTTCTGAAAAAAGGAATGGATTGTACCTTTAACTGTGAATGAGACTATCACATCATTCAAGCTTGACACAGGAGCACAGGTGAACCTGATTTCATTGCAAGACTATGAAACTCTGCATGTAAAATTTAAAATTCACCCAGCCAAGATAAAAGTAACTGGTTATATAGGAGAGAATATTCCAGTAAAAGGGAGATGCATGGTAGCTGTGAAGCACAAAGGCCAGCAGTTCAAGGCGTCTCTATTAATTGTAGAGAAGGATGTGCAACCAATTCTGGGCATAAATGCCTGTGAGAAACTCAATTTAGTGAGAAGAATGTTTGTCGTGACATCACAAGCTGGAGCTAAATGTAAATCGTTATTCACAGAGTACAGCGATGTGTTCAAAGGTCTAGGATGTTTGCCTGGGGAGCACAAAATAAACATAGATGACCAAGTGCCACCTGTAATACACCCCTGCAGAAAAGTGCCATTTGCACTGAGGGACAAACTGAAGGAAGAGCTGAACCGCATGGAAGCCACAGGTGTAATCAAGAGAATTGATGAACCTACAGATTGGGTGAGTTCTTTAGTCATAGTTGAGAAGAAAAATGGCCAGCTCAGAATATGTCTTGACCCCAGAGACTTAAACAGAGCTATAAAAAGGGAGCATTTCAAGTTACCTAGCAGAGAAGAGATAATGTCACAGTTTACTGGTGCTAAATGGTTTAGCAAACTGGATGCTTCTTCGGGATTTTGGCAAATGAAGCTAGATAAGACAAGTTCAAAGTTATGCACATTTTAAACTCCAGAAGGCAGATACATATTTCTTCATCTGCCGTATGGGATACTGTCCGCTCCAGAAGTTTACCATAAAATAATTCATATGATTTTTGAGCACATTCCAGGTGTTGAAACCATGATGGATGACATCATTGTGTGTGGTTCCACAAAAGATGAACATGACTTCAGATTGAGACAAGTGCTGGATCTGACAAGAAAGGCAAATCTTAAACTCAACAAAAAAAAATGGGAGTTTTGTGTAAAAGCACTGACTTTTATGGGTGATATTGTTACAGATCAGGGCATTAAACCTGACCCTAAGAAGACATCTGCGATAGTGAATATGCAAAAGCCCAGCAGCAAAGATGATGTCAGGAGGTTCTCATGGATGATTAACTATCTAGGGTAAGTTTATCCCTCAACTCTCAGCACAATCAGCCCCACTCAGATGGCTATTGAAGCAGAAAAATGAATGGATATGGTCACATGAACAGGAGCAAAGCTGGAAAAATCTGAAGAAGGCTATTACAGAAGAACCAGTGTTAAGATTCTATGATCCTGCTAAAGAAACGAATATCAGCTGATGCTTCATATTTTGGCTTGGGCTCAGTACTTCCGCAAAATTATGAAGGAATCTGGCAACCTGTAGCATATGCTTCCAGAGCCTTGTCGAGCGCTGAGACAAGGTATGCCCAAATAGAAAAAGAGTTACTAGCAATAACTTACACTTGTGAGCTATTTCATCAGTTTGTGTATGGTCAAGCCTTCACAGTGGAAACAGACCACAAGCCTCTAGTAGCTATAATGGCCAAGTCTCTAAATGACTGTCCAATGAGAATACAGAGAATGCTAATTAGATTACAAAAGTACGATGTTCAGTTGATCTATAGTCCTGGAAAGTACATGTATGCTGCAGACACACTTTCACATGCTGAAGACAAGAGTGAAAGCCCAGAAAGTCAGACAGAGAAATAAAGGCAGAGAAACAGAGGCAGATGAAAGAAAAAATTACTCACCTTAGTAATGTTGTTTCTTCTAATGGAGTCTTGCTGTATTCTGACAGTAGCAGTGAGTCCCAACATTCGAACTGCCCCGGAGATGAAAGAGTTAACTTTCCATGCCAGGCATGGAACGCTGAGCTCGAGCTCAGTCGAGACTCTGTCTGTTGCTGTTTAAACTCAAACCGTCAGATCTTTACGAGCTATACTCACTGAGGTCCTGTGTGGAAGCTGTAAACCTACACTAGCCAACTGGCTCCTAACATAAAAACAGATTTTTTGGTCCCAAAAACAAAGACTCAAGTCAGGAGACCCAAAAAATGAAATAAACACAATACCCACTCACCCAAAGAAAGGGTGATAACAAAAAAGGGTGGGGCACCTCCTGAGTGCCAACACTGCTGCTGCCCACCCACATCCCAAAAACAGAGGTTCTGAGAGGGGAAGGCAAGGGGGGAGGTCAGAATACAGCAAGACTCCATTAGAAGAAACAACAGTACTAAGGTGAGTAATTTTTTCTTCAAACAACATGAAGTCTTGCTGTATTCTGACAGTAGCAGACCACCAAGCAGTACCTCCATGGAGGAGGGAAAGAACCTACTTAGGGAATAGGCTCTGAAGCACAGCTGTGCCAAACCGAGCATCACTCCTAGCCTGGATATCCAGGGAGTAATGCTTGGTAAAAGTATGAACTGTTTTCCAGGTAGCTGCTTGAGACATATCTCTAAGATAGGAATATCCCTGGCAGCAGCCAGGGAAGCAGCTGTACCTCTGGTAGAGAGAGCCCTCAGGCCTGAGGGTGGAACCTTACCTAATTTTCATAGCAAAATTGGATGCAAGAGACAATCTACCTGGCAATGGATCTTTTAGTGGCAGGTCTTCCTTTACCAACCTCACCACAAGTGAGGAACAGTTGGAGGGAGTCAAATCTATGACCCTTGGTACGTGCTATATAGTAGCTAAGGGCTCTTTTCACATCTAGACTGTGCAGCCTCCTCTCACCAGAGGAAGAATGGTCAGTGAAGTACACAGGAAGAGACATAGATTGATTAAGGTGGAAGTCTGAAACCACCTTAGGCAAAAACTTCCTGTTAGTCCTGAGGACCACCTTATCCCTATGGAAGGAAATAAAGTCAGGCTCCACTGACAGGGCTTGTAGTTCACTTATGCACCTGGCAGAAGTGATGGCCACCAAAAACACAGTTTTCCAAGTCAAGTACTTAAGCTCTGCTGAGGACAAAGGCTCAAAAGGGGGTTGCATAAGCTGAGCAATGCAAACGTTAAGATCCCAAGCAGGGGCAGGGTCCCTGAATGGAGGATTGGTATGAAGCAATCCCTTAAAAGACTTGGAGAAAACAGGGTGAGCTGAAAGAGAAGAGGGCTTACCTGCTGAAATGAAAGCAGAAACAGCTGCCAAATGCACCCTTAGTGTAGCTGGTCTGAGTCCCAAGCTATTCAGATGGACCATAAAGTCAAGGACTGTGGCAGATCAGCAGACTCTGGGGAAATATGCTTCCCAGAGCACCATGTGGAAAATCTTTTCCACTTGGAATTATAAGTAGTTCTGGTGGAAGGCTTCCTAGAAGCCTTTAGAATATCCATAACACCTCGGGAGAGGTGTAAATCAGCAAACTCTAACTCTTCAAGAGCCAGACCTTGAGATTGAGAGATTTGAGATTCGGGTACCAAACCCTCCCCTGAGCACAGGTTAACAGGTTGTAATTCAGGGGAAGAGCCAGGGGAAGATGGACTGTTAAGGACAATAGGAGAGGATACCAGGGAGGTCTGGCCCAGTCTGGAGCAATCAGGATCACTTTGCAGGGTTGAGACCTGATTTTGACTAGTACTTTGAACAGGAGAGGGAAGGGGGAAAAGCATACAGAAACTTCCCTTCCCAACTGAGAACTAAGGCATCCAGGGGGACTGAGCCCAACACTGGGGGCCTGTAGCAAAAAAGGGGAAGTTGGTTATTGTCTGGGGCTGCAAAAAGATCTATCTGTGGGGTGCCCCATCTGGAGAATATCACCTCCAAGACCAGGGGATCCAGTGACCATTCGTGATGGCTCTGAGATATCCTGCTGAGAGCATCTGGCAGGACATTGTCCTTGCCTGGGAGGTGTACTGCGGTGAGGGAGGTGTTCAGGGAATAAGCCAGGGACCACAACTTCATTGCTTCTGTGCACAAGGCCATAGACCAAGTGCCTCCTTGCTTGTTGATGTACCACATTGTAGTGGTATTGTCTGTTCTGATCTGAATGACTTTGTTCTGAACAGATTTGGAAAAAGCTTGAAGTGCTAGAAACACTGCTCTGAATTCCAACAGTTTGATGTGAAGCAGAGATTCCTGAGGAGACCACAACCCCTGGGTGGTCAGGTCGCCCAAGTGAGCCCCCCACCCCAAGAGGGAGGCATCTGTAGTAAGGATTAAAGAGTGAGACTGAGGGCAAAGGGAACCCTTGTCTTAGATTGTTCTGATCCTGCCACCACTGCAAGGCCTGGATCAGAGTTTGAGTCACTGGGATCAGTTTGGTCAGGGGATCCTTTTCCTGAGACCAAAAGGCTCTCAAATGGAACTGAATGTCCCTCATCTGAAATCTTGCTCCCTGCACCACTGCTGTAGAAGCAGCCATGTGCCCCAGGAGATGCAGAAAATGCCTTGCTGGTCGAGACACCTGTAGGGTGAAAGAGGAGGCCAGTGTGATAAGGGTTCTTGCCCTGTCCAGGGGAAGGAAGGCTATGGCCTTTTCTGTATCTAGCTCTACGCCTATGAAGGTGAGGAGCTGAACAGGCTCTAGAACTGACTTTGAAAGATTCAGAAGGAAACCCAGAGAGGTGAGCAGTTGCTGAGTTATCTGTAGGTGTAACTTGACTTGGTCTGGGGACTGGCCTACTATGAGTCAGTCATCCAGGTATGGGAAGATGGCAATCCTTTGCCTTCTTAGAGAAGCAACTACTACTGCCAGGCATTTTGTGAACACCCTTGGAGCAGAGGTTAGACCGAAGGGCATTGCTCTGAACTGGTAATGTCCTGAGGGCAACTTGAACCTGAGGTACTTTCGATGGGAGCTTTTGATGAGAATATGGAAATAGGCATCCTTGAGGTCCAGGGAAACTAGCCAGTCCCCTGGCCTTAGAGAGGGTAGAATTATTCCCAGAGCCACCATTTTGAATTTTGGCTTTAAAAGGTGCTTGTTTAAGTATCTGAGATCCAGGATAGGCCGCCATTCTCCTGTCTTTTTTGGGGTAAGGAAGTACCTGGAGTACAATCCTTTGCTCTGGTGTAGGGGTGGAACCGTTTCCACAGCTCTGACAGCCAAGAGGGAAGAGACCTCTGCCTCTAGGGCAAGTGCCTCTGAAGGATTTGAAGGTGGAAAGGATCTGGTTCTCAGCTTTGGAAATTTTTTTGAAGCTGAGAACCAGTCCCTGGCTTACTACTTCCAGGACCCACTTGTCTGATATTAGAGACTTCCAGTCCTGGACAAAGTAAGCCAGCCTGCCCCCTACAGGTAGCTGAGAATCGGCCCTGGCAGCCCCATCAGGGTGCCTGTTTGGCAGGGGGGTTTTGGCTGAGGGGTGGAAGCAGGTCTGCTTGTACCCCTTCTGCCTCTCCCTCTAAAGAACCCCTTCTGATCATAGGCAGAAGAGGAGGCCTGGGCTTGGTAGAAAGGCCTATGAAAGGGCCTGCCGCTGCCCCAGGGATGCTGCCTCTGAGGAGTGGCCTGCCTTTACTTGGCCTGGGCACTCCTATAGGTGGTCCTATATTCGTCCATTTTCTTCATGTAATTCTCTGTTTGCTCCCCAAACAGAGAATTACCCACAACAGGAAAATCCATGGCCTTAGTCTGGGTATCCTGTGACAGGCTAGTACATCTGAGCCAAGCCATTCTACGAAGTGCCACAGATGTAGCCATGACTCTAGATGACACATCACTGGAGTCCACTGCAGCATGGAATTGCACCTTGGATGCCTCAATACCATCAGCAGCCACCTGCTTCAGCTCCTTGGCAAGCTGGCCAGGGACCTGTTTTGCTAAAGCCATGACAGTGTCCCATCTGGATTTCTGATACCTAGCAGTATAGGCCTTATAGTTGGCCTGTCTGAGTCCCAAGGATGCTGCCATGTACTGTTTCTTTGCCATGGCATCAATCCTCCTGGAGTCCTTGTCTGGGATGTGTGAAGCCAAGGGAATATTTGCCTTATCACAGGCTGCAGCCTGCACTACCCCAACATGGCTGCATTGTTGTGTAAGGAACTCCGTATCTGAGCCTGACAATGTATACCTCTTGTCCATTCTTTTATCCACAGGAGGTATGATATTAGGAGTCTTTAAAATCTTAAATGTCTGTTTCCCAAAAGATTTGTGTAAGGGAATAGACAGCCTCCTGGACTCTGGGATATCCATCACTTCCCCATAGTCAGGCTCCTCCTGGTCATCCACAGCTTCTTCCATAGGAAGCTGGAGGGGTTTCAGCCACTTTTTTATAAACATGAAATGGGAGGGGGACTCAGAAAGCCTAGGAGGAGACACTCCTGAAGGTCTGCCTGGGGAGATGTCCGGGTCAATGGGCACATCCAAACTTTCAAAACCACATTCACTTTCCTCATACTCCTCTTCCTCCTCCTCTGGTTCATAATATTCCTCTAAATCATAATCTTGAACCGGTGGAACCGGCCGAACCGAGCGCCCCCCTGATGGTGCCGGTTCGGTCGGAACTGGGGAAAGTGACTGCACAATTTTGATCACTTTGGCTATTTCTTCAGTGGTTGGAGAAGAAAGTTTTGGATCCACACCAACTGATTTTTCCTGTCTTGTTCTCTTAGCTGGAACCGACTCCTCAGAATCGGATCTCCTTTTGCCCGAAGAAGTCTTGCCCTGGTCAGAGGGCACTCCTTCTGGTTCGGTTTGAACCGAACCGGGCTGGCCATCCGGTTCAGCGGACTTTTTGGCCTCCCTTTCCCCTGAGCCTACCAACTCTTTTTTCTAGGGTAGCTGCAGGAAAATTTTTACAAATTTGGCAGTCTGCATTGAGGTGGTCAAACTCCAGACAATAAACATAGGTGGTGTGGGGGTCAGCCTTAGCAAAGACTTCCCCAAACACACTGCAGTGTTGAAACCCAGTGGGCCCCGTTTTTCTTTTGGGTTTCTCAGACATTGTGCCAGTCCTAACCAAACTTACCATTTTAATGGCAATGCGCCAGGCAAGACCCTCTTATCGGTTCCTGACCGTGTCACGGGTCGTTGAAAAAAACGTATTAAAATCCATTTTTTTAGAACCGATAAGAACCGGTAACCACACCCTGAAAGTTCAGATAAAGATTTTTTAACAACTTGATCGGTTCAAATCGAACCGATGAACTGTTTACAAGTTCCACACAGAATAGAAAATAATATAAACCTATCTAGTACTCACAAATACCACAGACAGAGACTGAACCGACAGGTTACGGTTTAAATTCAGTCGAAAACCGAGAAAAGCGGTACTTTAACCGACAAATTGAACCGAGCAGAAGGAGAAATCTCCGGAGCGACTGTTCAGTGAGGTGGAGTAAAGAATCTGACGGTTTATGTTTAAACAGCAACAGACAGAGTCTCAACCGAGCTCGAGCTCAGCGTTCCATGCCTGGCATGGAAAGTTAACTCTTTCATCTCCAGGGCAGTTCGAAGGTTGGGACTTACTGCTACTGACAGAATACAGCAAGACTTCATGTTGTTTGAACAATGAGAATCCTGAGAAATACCATATTAAAAGGTTGGCCGAAGGAGAAACGTGCCTGTCCGCTGTTTATTCATGAGTTCTGGATGTGTAGAAGTGACCCATCTGTTGTCAATGACATTATTTTCAAAGGCAACAAATTTGTTATGCCAGGAAAACTTGGCAAAGAAATGCTACACAAAGTGCATGAAGGGCAGTTAGGAGAAGAAAAATCCAAGCGAAGAGCCAGAGAAGTAATGTACTGGCTGAGAATGAATCAAGATATTGCCCAGGTAACTGCAACTTGTGAGTTGTGTCTCAGCTACAGACCAATGCAGCCAAGCCAGCCGTTATGTCCCCATCCAGTGCCAAGCAGACCATATCAGAAAGTAGGTGCCGACTTGTTTGATTGCAATGGGAAAACCCATATTGTTATAACAGATTATTACTCAAATTATCCAGAGGTAGCAACACTGCCTACAACTACCAGTAAAGCTGTAATCACCTGCATGAAGTCATCTCTGAAAGACTTGGTGTTCCAAATGAAATGTTCACTGATAATGGTCCTCAGTTTTCCAGTGCTGAGTTTAAACAGTTCGCCTATGAATGGGAATTCATACACAGTACTTCTAGTCCCAATTTTCCCAGATCAAATGGACTGGCAAAGAGCTCAGTAAAAGCACTCTACGGAGCCAGGGAGGGAATCTGTTAACCCCTTCCGAGTGCGGCCCATGGTATCAGGAGGTCACCAGCACTTGCTGGGTTGCTAGGGCAACTACGACCCTTGTGGGGGAGCTGGGCTGCGGAGCCACTCCTGGGTCTGGGCATCCTGGGGCTGGAGTGGACCTGCATTTGAGCTCTGCAACAGGCAAGAAGCTGAAGGTGACAAGTGGTCAGATCTTCAATCAAGGGGACCATCTCCAAGACCTTCAATCAAGATCCCGCCTTCTGAGAGAGACCATCCTCATCTCGTGGCCCATTGCTGTTTCATGGATGGAGCTCCCCACTCCTGGACTAATGATGGATCCTGCTTCAAGGCACTGCTGTAGAGCCGTAAACCGTGAGTACCCAGGGTTTGCTCCTGGGATCAAATAAGGAAGTGTTCAATTTAATTTTAACTTCAATTCTCCAGCATCCTAGGGCCCCAACATCCGGCCAACCTGCGGCAACGTCCAGACCTGCAATTAATGGGTACCCCAAGGGACACTCAGGGAATAACACTGGTACCAGTGGGGGTGGGCAACCGGGGGTGGACTGGTCTGAGGGCCCATGTTGTTCTGGTTTGCTACTTCACTAACAACCTTTTTCTCCCACAATTATCCCTCATCCAGGTACCCCTATCCTAACCCGTTTCCCCAATAAAGCTGTGAGTTTGCTGTTTGAAATTAATGTGTACAGGGTATTTGTGTGTCTGCCAAGTTATTGCTGGTTTATGGTTCATGGGGGTAATGAACTGTTGGGTATCCAGTGTGTGGGTCGGTAGGGGAGGTGGGTAGGTGCAGCATCACAAGAGGCAGTGCCAGCTAGTCACCTGACCCACTTCTAACTTACTCTGGGTGACGGCACCATGCTGTTTATTATAACTTTGGGCTAGAACCCTTGATCACCACCGTAGCAAGACCCAGGCCCCTTAACCTGTTAGAGGGCCAACAGGCAGGGGTAGTTGCCCATAGGCACACGACACCTGGGCTACATATTTTCAGGCACTGCTGGGATCTCCTGTTTGTCAGCCATGCCCCTCATGGAGGACCCACCTGGGACAACCCCTGTGGGGACCCCAACACCCACATCCACACCCCCAGGCCGAAAGTGAGGCCTATGAAGCAAGATATGGTTAAATTAGTTGAATCGAGTACTGACATTCAAATGAATCCCCAGCAGTCCCTTCTTCTTTTAGGGGTACCCCCTGATGTTGGGGAGGAGATCATAGAGAAGCACCTGTCCACAATAAATGGACTAGGTAAGGTGAAGGTCCAGGGTAAAATGCTTGATTCTGAAGAATGAACACTGGTTGTATTAATAGAAAGTACTAATGCCATAGAAGCTGCATGGATACCTGAGACCTTGGTGGCTGAAGGGTTAGCCGAGGCCTGGCCCATTGTCACATCATTTAGGTGCTAACTCCAGATTACTTGTCTTGCCCTCTAAGCATGATACCCCTGCCCCATCCAGACCCAAGGTAGCTGATGGGGAAGGATCCCCTCTTTTCAAGTTTCATGTGCAGGAAGTAATGGCCTAATTTTAAAATGTTATTGTATGTATAATGTGGTAAAATATAGCAAGCTGTGAAATACAGAATGAGTGCATATGACAAACAGTTAACATATGACTGTGGTTTAAAAAAATGCAAACCTAACTGTAGTGATGTAAATGTCTTTAGTAGTCTTCTTTAAAGTGTTATAAGGGTACCTACTTGACGCAGACACCAAGTTCTTTTCAGGCCAGGAAGGGTGTAACCCCCCTACAAATGGGGGTTCCTGAAAAGCCTCCTAGGAGTTGCTTAAGTGTTCCCCCCTGCCTGCTGGCGTTCGGCGTTTAAGCCGCTGGAATGGCACTGTAGTGCTTGTAGCACCTCCGCATACTGTCTCTTTAAGAGCTGTCTGCTTGCAGACATAATTAATGCTTATTGAGTGGGATTGGCGTTTCCCTGCTTGAATCCCGCCTGAGCTGCGGTGTAATTGCTCCGTTTTGTGGTTGCTAAATGCGCAAAGGGTGCCCATCTGAAATATGTAACTGTTCGCCTATAATCATTTAAAGCCTTAGTAAAATTGCAGTTTGTCTAACCTGCCTTTATTGCAGCTGGGACTCTGTGTGTGTGTTGCTCCTCCATTTTGGACCTGAACTGCTATGCTGGGCCAATTGGGTTTAGGAGAGTTCTAAAATGGAGACTGTGTGGACCAATCAGAATTTGGACTCTCTCTAGAGCCGGTTTACAAGGGGAATGTATAGCTAGTGGTTCTGGGAATTGTAGTTTGGACCTTGGCGCCTCTTTGCACCAATAGAGGGAGCTCTGGAGTGATTGACAGCTGAATCCACCAACTAGACCTGGTGGAACCTAAGGGGAATGCCCTGTACTGGACTTCCGGTGACGTCATGAGAGCGTGAGCAGCTTGGGCCGCGGGGCTCCCCTTGGGATCCACTTTAAAAACCTCACAAACCATACCAAACTCAAAAAAACAGTGTCTGCTGAATAAATCTGAGGTATATGATGCCAAAGAAGAGGGGAGCAGACAAAACAGTATCCCCTAGCCGCGTGGATCCCGGCGGATCGCAGCCGGAGGACTAGGACAGCGGGGACTCGATGGGTCTTCGCCGGGCCTCCCGCCGTAGTACAGTGCAGGCCGATCGGTCCCCGACACAATTTACAAAGGCAGATGACCCAAATGTTGGCAGAGATTCGCGACTTCAGAAAAGAGATGCGATCCACAGTATTGGGTCTGAGAACAGACTTGAGTAAACTAGAGAAGAGGCAGGAGGGGGCCGAGGAACAGATGTCGATTACTGACCGGAGGGTAGATGAGACTGAGAGAGCCATCACGCAGTTATACACACAAGTCAATGCCCTGCAGCAACGGGCTGAAGATGTGGAGTGTAGAAGCCGCCGAAATAATATCCGTTTGTCGGGGCTTCCGGAGGGTACTGAACCAGCTGAATTCATTCCATTCATGCAGAGTTTGCTAAGAGAATCCCTCACCCTACCTGAAGGCATAACCCTGGAAATGGAGCGAGTCCATCGTTCATTGGGCCCAAAGCCACCTGCTGGAACTTGACCACGGACTATCCTAATAAAGTTCCTCCGACACCAGGAGAAAGAAACTGTGCTGCACACTGCATGGAAGCAGGGCAGGGTACTTTTTTTAGGAATAGCAGACTCTTTTTCGAAAATGATTTTGCTCCAGAAGTGATGTCGTGTAGGAAGACATTTTTCCCTGTGATGAAGGCCCTTAAACGGGCAGGAGTGCGATTCCGATCCCTGTACCCGGCGAAACTACTGATGCATTTTAAGGAGGGCCCGATGGTTTTCGATTCTGCAGCTGAGGCAACGAAGGAGCTCCAATCCAGGAAAATAGAGATCCCGAGGCAGAATGCAACCGGCAGAACCCCACTTGCAGCTAGACTGGCCCAAAAAGTTTGGTCGGTGGAACAACGAGAGGCACGGAGGAAACAAGGGGCTGAAGCTATACAAAATGTGGTTAATGCCCTAAGAGCTAATTCGCAGGAACTTTCGGACCCTGGATTGGGCCCTAGTGGAACATTGACTTGAAGATCTGGCCATTGGATTTTTAATTAATTGGACTGTTTCCCTCTGATTTTGGGATCGAATGGGCACCCTGGACATGAGAGAGAACGCCTAGCGATGCACCATATCCTTTTTTTTTTCTCTCACTTCTCTCTGCTTTTCCCCCTGTATTTCTGTCCTTCTTTTTGGCTATGGTTTGGGTCTGCAGAACAAATGTTTAATGATTGGAATTGCATTGACTCTGAAGAGGTGGGGGGGTTGGGAATTTGAAAGGCAGTTTGTTTGGAATGGCATTGTTTGATCAATTGGCTACTGCTGCAAGTATGGTGGATGCACCCCTTTCGCCTGACCCACCCGAGGATGTGGCTGATGTAGCTCTGAGTAGGAATGCCTGGAGGATAGGCCACGGGCTGGAGGGGAGGGGGAAGAGTTGGTTCTAAAAGCGGGGTGAATATACTGTAAAGGGAGACTGGACCCTTCTCGGATCATTTTAGGCGGGGACCTTCTGGTGGGGTAGACCTAAACCAGTTTTGTTGTGCTTAAATGGGGCTTTGGGGGTATCTCTGTTGGTTCCGGTAAAACGGGTGGGATCCCCAATCATTCGCGAAGGTAATGAAGCAGCAATACTGGGTCCAGGTGCACTGGGTGCCTGGGTTCTCTGTCGCTCCTCGAGTTGAACCCACAGTCCGTGGCCGTGCATCCCAGTTATGGGTGCTGGGGTGTTTGGCCGGCGGATGAGAAGGGACGATTGAGGCCCAGCGGCCGGAGCATGGGAGCACTAGAGACTGCTGCGGTGCCTGCTAAACGGGCTACCTGGTGTCACTTGGATTTGGGGAATCCCCCCCTTTTTTTTTTCCCAAAATTTGAGGGCCAGGAGTCAGTCGGTCGCTCAAAGGATATATAATCCTTGCGGGGAATGCTGGAGGGGGGATCCCTTCTCCCCTTCTTTCTGATTCCCACCCCTGCGGAAGTATAGATGCTCACAGGGGCCTAGATGGAACCTGACTCCCCCCTTGATGTTAGTCAGAGGCTGGGTATCACTTTAGTTAGCGAGCGGCAATGAGGCAATGATGATCGTGATCCATTGTATTATGAGGATGGAGATGGCCATGACCTTGTGGAACCCCGCTGAACGGATGGTTATTATCACACTGGACGGTAACTGAGGAGGCGGTATTTTTTGGCGGGCTTCCCTCGGTCATGGAGAGGTGAGGGAGATGAGCCCGGGCATCGCCCTGAAACACAGGGAATCATGAGTGGGTGTCTGGGGGGGAAGACCTTGGGGAGGTGTGAATAGTAGATATAGGGTGGCTGGACTGCCAGTATCAAATCGATCTCACTGCACCCGAATGAGGTGTTGGTGCATGTCACCGCGGCTGTTGTACCCCGCATCTTTGGGACTATCTGGGTAAAGCCAAGTTGTTGAATATGCTGGTCCATATGTGGGGTGTTGCCCGGCCCCCCCATTTGACCAATTCCTAAGCCTAGATAAAACTACTAAATAAATATAGTTGCTTTGCAAGGGGAGCGGATGGGGGGGGGGCGACATGCAAGCAGGCGGACTACAGATGATCAAACTCCTAAACGTTCTGTGGGGTGGCGGAAAGGATTCCTCGGGAAAGGGAGGAGGGGCAGTTCCACAACAAGGTTGGTTACTGGGAGGTGGAGGATTGAGTCCCCTGGGAGGTTTGCAACAGAGCTGAAACGGCTATGCAGTTCATGCGATTTTCCCTCCGGGGTGGGGCTATAGCACCTGGACCAGGATTACTACTTGATTTCAAACTGCACTGTTCCTGGAGGGCTTGGGGCCCCCCTTGGGGCGGGGTTGCAGAATGAATAATCTAGAAGTATTAAGATATTCTCATCCAGTTAAGGATGGAGATGCAATACCTGAATGTGTTAACCCCATAGTTGGCCTGTTTTGTTTGGTCTGGGGGATTGACACTGTATGGGTCCCACACTTGTCCCTGCCCATTCTGCGTTTGGTCCCTGGGTGTTCGGCCCACCGCCCATCGGGGGATTAGTTGGCAGTCCAGTGGAACACTAACTCAGAACTTGATAAAGTCCTAGGCCCTGTTCTTGCGGGGAGGCCGGGGGTCCGAGAATACATGGTTGCGCAGGGAGACCTGTGCTGGCTGTGGTTCCGAGGGCCCTCGGCTCAGATCGCTGGGACACCGGGAGGAGGGTGGAGATCCACTGAAACATGCATTATTGAACTCGGTGGCTCCCAACTTCCCCCATTTAGAGAATGTCTCTCTTGCAAAACTGGGTCCCAGGGGAGCCTACAGCTCGGTCCTCGTGGTTGCAGTCACCAAACCCAACTACCCGTTCCCCTTTGGGTACTAGATACCCAAGATCCTCAGACAACAGAGGACTGCATAGGTAGGACACCTGGATCCTACCAACGATCTGGGTATAGCCTAGATCGGTGGAAGTACCAACAGTTTTATATTGTTGCTATGGCCATGTTGGCTACGAGGTTTTGTTTGTGCTCAGTGTTGTATGTTTATACAAATGGTTATATTGTCTTGTGTCTCTGTTCTGTTAACAGGTCATTGAACTCTCTCTGGTCATTAGAGTTACAAAACATATGGGTCTCAAGTGTGCCCTCTGGGGGGGTTGGGGTGCAGGAGGCCCAGCGTCCCCATCCCTTGCCATGATGCATACACCAAAATTAAAGCTGCTCTCTTTAAATATAAATGGGTTGGCCTCTCCTATTAAAAGATCAAGAACGTTGGCATACCTCAAAAGAACTAAATCAGACATAGTTTTTCTTCAGGAGACACATATGAGCCCATTGGAGCATGCCAAGCTTGCTAAATTAAGCAGGGGACAGGTAATAAGCGCTTCATATAAGGGGGGTTGAAGTAGAGGTGTCGCTATTATCATTCCATCCCACACCCCATATCAACCAGAGCGAACCTGGTCAGACCCTGAAGGCTGCTTGGTTATCTCGCAAGGGAAGCTTAATAGTGAGGAAATCACTCTAGTAAATGTGTACCTACCCCCTGGTACCACTGTTCCTCAGTTGAAGCCTCTACTGGATAAGGTGGTGAACTTTACCAAAGGTACTCTATTAATGTCTGGGGATTTTAATATGCTGGCAGACCCGGACCTAGATTCCACAAAAGGGAGGCCACAGAGGTTAACCAGGACCCAGAGTTTCTTCAAAAGTTTGTTTCAGAGGTTGGGTGGTGCGATATCTTGAGAAAGCTGCATCCACATACAAGAAACTACTCGTATTATTCTTTGGTACACCGCACATATTCCCGGATAGATTACGCCTTTACCCAAGTTGAAAAGATGCAGGCCGTATGCGATGCTAAATTAGGGATATAACTATCTCAGACCACGCTCCTGTGATCACACAGTGGGATTTAGGTGTTCAACCTAAAAGTACACAGTGGAGACTAAACCTGTTTTACTTGCGATCCAAAGAATTTAAGGAATTTATTTCGGACAAGATCTCTGAGATCATATCCGATAACCCTGCCTCGGACGTCAGTCCCTCGGTTTACTGGGACACAATAAAAGCGGTCCTAAGGGGGCATATAATTAAATATTCAGCACAGAAAAAATGACAACGCGGAGAACACAGAGCCAAACTCGAAGAAACACTCCATTTTCTACAACAAGCTCATAAGCAGGGGGATAATTCCCTTCTCCCCCAGATACAGCACACCAAACAAGAGTTAGATAAACTCGCAATACAACAAACTGAAATTGCCCTAGCGTTTTTGAAGCAAAGATATTACGAAGTTGGACCACGGGCTACACGCTTACTAGCATACCAAATCCGTAAGCAAAGAAAAGCAGCAACAATAGTTAATATTAGACACCCAATAGGGGGACAGACCCTTACTAAGACACACGATGTAGCTGAAGCCTTCATGGCCTACTATAGGAGACTGTATACCCCAGAGTCCACCCCCTCTCCAGAGAGCATTGCAGCATACATTGAGTCACTCTCCCTGCCCACCCTAGCGGAACAAAGTAGAGATGCTCTTATGCAGCCTATAACTACCACCGAAATAGCGAAAACTATAACCAACTCTAAATCCCAGAAAGCTCCAGGGCCAGACGGATATGGAGCGGAGTTCTATAAGGTTGCTGGACCATCAGTTCTCCCAACACTTTTGCTGGTCTTTAACTCAATACTTCAGGGCGATTCACCCCCAGTTTCCTGGTCCTACGCAACCATATCGGTAATCCCCAAGCCATGGAAGAATCCACAGGAGTGTGCATCATATAGACCAATTTCGGTACTAAATCAGGACTATAAATTATTTATAAGCATTTTAGCTCACCGTATAGACCAAGTACTCCCCATGTTAATTCACAGAGACCAAACTGGTTTTGTGAAGGCTCGCACTACCACTGATAATATCAGGTGCTCTCTTTACCTGGTTGACCAGATGAGTGGTACTGACACCCCGGCGGTGCTCATCAGTCTTGATGCAGAGAAGGCTTTCGATAGAGTTGCATGGCCCTCCTTATACTCTATTTTGCAGCGATTTGGTTTTCCCCCTGGTCTTATTCAAGTCCTACAAAATATATATTTTTCACCCCAGGCTTGTGTAAGGGTAAATGGGCATCACTCCGAATATTTTCAACTTAAAAGAGGCACCCGCCAGGGCTGCCCGTTATCCCCGTTATTATTTGCGGTAACCATAGAACCTTTAGCACAGCAGATCAGAGACCACCCTAACATACGAGGAATTTCTCTAGGGGAAACGGAACACCGAATCGCCCTATACTCGGATGACATTCTTTTATATCTACAAAACCCAGAGCAGTCTATTTTAATGGTATGCCAAATCCTAGATACTTATGGAATGTTATCGGGCTATAAATTAAATTTGACTAAAACTGAATTGCTCACTTTCAGTTACTCACCTACACAAGTAACAACAAATGCTCTTCCCGGTAGGTGGAACCTGGAGAAACTAAAGTACCTGGGCGTATATATCCCTCGTGAAGGAATACATTATTACAAACATAACTACTCCCCTTTATGTCACAACTGAAGCAGGACTTACAGACCTGGTCAGTGATCCCTCTGAGCTTATTGAAGCGGGTAGAGTTAGTCAGGATGGTAATTCTACCTAGAGCATTATATTTGTTTCAAAACATCCCTTAACGTGCCCCAAAGTTCTTTAAAGAAATTAACTCTTACTACGAATTTCATTTGGATGGGGCAGAAACCTCGGTATCCCTTAAAGTGTTGTTGCTCCCACGAGCGGATGGGGGCCTTGCACTTCCAGACTTAAAACACTACCAACAAGCAGTAACCATGATGCACATAATGGCAAGACAAAACGGAAGGACACATCCACATTGGATGGGAATGGAGAAAGTACTGATAAGTGATACAGACTACTTTCGGGCAGTATACAGTCGAAGCCCGGGAGAAACGACTTGCCCAACTATTAATCCCTGGCTAACAGCGCAACTTCAAAAATGGAATGTAATCAAAAAATCCCATAAACTATCGCCCTACCTGCCACTCCTATGTCCGATTCGGTCACTGCCAGATTTCCCCCAACACACTAGATCCTGGATTTGATACTTGGGATAGCCTTGGTCTACGATACTTAAAACAAATAATGATGCAAGGAGTAATTTGGTCATTTGCAGAAATCCAGGCAAAGTTCCATTTGCCACATAGAGACTTTTCGATATTTACAACTCCGCCACTACATGGAGGGCTTGTCTCTATCCCTGCGAAACCCAGAGAATTATTTAGCATTAATCCGGTGTCAAATCTCACTGAACAACTCGGAGAAGCAGGAACACCTGACATCTATATATTATCAGTCTTTGAATTCGCAGGGAGAAATAATCACTGAAAAGATACGCACTCAATGGCGGGAGGAGTCTGGTTGCCAACTGACTACTTCGGATTGGTGACTGGCATGCAGTTACTCCTCTAAGGTTACAAGCTCATATCAGTGGCGAGAGTTTGCCTGGAAAGTCTTGATAAGGTATTTTAGGTCTCCCAAGGTCACTAAACATTACTCACAAAACAAATCTGCAGAATGCTGGCAGAGATGTGGCGAACAGGAGGCCAATCTGACCCATATTTTTTGGGCCTGCCCGGAGCTCTCTAACTTTTTAAAACAGTTGGAGGTGCAGCTTCAACAATTTATTGATCCACATTTCCAGTTGACACCGGAGATATATTTGTTCCTTGCATTTCCCAAGCCTTATCGTGGCCCGAGCATAAGATACTTACTTTCACTGCTCCTTACAGCAGCCAAAAAAGTAATAACTAGACAATGGCTAACAATAAACCCCCCCTACTATTCGGGACTGGTGAGAAATTACCCGGCAAATCTACAACATGGAAAAAATGACATATAACATAAATGAGCGCGGGGAGATCTTTACTATAAGATGGGTGCGGTGGCAACTATACTATATGTTGTTGGACCCCGCTTTTGTGCCATAAATTCTATAACTCAATAGAAACTCCTGAGTCTAAACCCAGACAGCTAACCCCTTGTGGGGCCTGGGCCCGATGCACCCCCACCCTTCCCCTTACCCAATACCATGGATTGTCTGGAGCCGAGTCACAGTTGGAGAGGTGTGGCGGGGAGGAGGTTTCGATGACCTGAAGAGCAACCAGTGCGCACTTACTTGTTATTCAATGATATATGTAGAATTCTATGTGAGAGTTAATTGAGGAGGTAGTATGTATGAGAGCAATGAGATAACTGGAAATGGTGGGATATTGGACTGAGAAATTAATTGTACCCTTAGAGATGTTTGTCATAATTGACCAGAGGCAGATGTATTGTATAAAATAATAACTGTAGACCTATATGTATATAAGTTGAAATATGAATAATAAAAAAAAGAATAATTTAAAAAAAAAGGGAATGCCCTGTACTGAAGCTGGAGAGTCAGATCGTTGTCGCCTGTGAAAGGAGTAGGAGCTCTGTATTTCTCTGCGGTGTATAGTTCGTGCGGGAAGCATGTGAGTGGCCTTGAAGTCAGCCTGCTGCCGTTGTAAGTGATAATTGGACTGAATCCAAGTTTCTGAGAAGAAGGAAGACTGAACAGTGGAAGCCAGGCTCACCCTGTAGAAGACTGGAGATATTGCTGAATCGCGCTCGGTCTGTCAGGAACTGAAACTGCTGTGCATGTTCCCGGGTATCTTGAAATAATTGCGATCGGGATCAAGGAGCAGCCTGTCTGGTATAGTACTTCCCTTTTCACATGTGAATGTGCATAGAGCTTGTGGGGAATCACTATTTCTTGTCCCCAGTACTGTGTGCTGTGCAGTGAAGCTGGAAGCGAACCCCAGCATGTTTCGGACTAAATCCGTTTGCATCAACTGCTTAGAGGTCCAGCCACAAGGGCCTTGCATTCATGCCTTGTTGTTTCTGGCAATCCAGAAGAACATCCACCATCCAGTCCTCAGCTTGGGTATTGTGAGTACAACTCAGGGTATTCGTCTGCATCCTGTTTTCAATCACTAGTGTGTCAGCTAATTCTTGTTGTTTCACTGCTTCATGGACTGAGCCATCCAGCTGCAGATTACAATTGGGTGTTGTGCATATATTTTCTTCTACAGGGCCCCATCCATCTGCATCTGCCGGCCAACCCCGGGCAACGGACCTGGCAACCCCCCCTCAACCTGGGTACCCAGAGTGTGACTTTTCAGACCCTGTATGTGTGTGCACAGTACTGTGATTTAATACCGCCAGTTAACCTGATTTCCCCCTCCCGTGTTCCATTCCCCCTAAATAAACCAGATTCAATGTTGTTGAACTTTAAACTGTCTGTAATGTCAGTACCTACGTAACCCCCAGGTGGCGCTATCCCAAGGGCTACTAGCCGCCTGACTGACTACTGACAGGTTGAGGGGCCTAGGTCCAATGGCAAGTGCCTCCACCCAGAGGTCAGGGTTTGCAGTAGTTAAACTAACTTGGCCACAGCCCTCTGGGACACTGTAACTCCCCTTTCTTCCCACTAGTGGCCCACACAATGCATCAGGAATATCTTCACAATGTACACTTACCCCCAGGACTGGCTCTGTCGACTGGACGCTGGGGACCCCCTGTAAAACAAGATGATACAATGCAAAAGCCACAGTACAATACTTTAACATAGACAAATACCTCAGACAGTGTAACTTTGGTGAAACAAACAGATCTGATTTATTTAAGGAACTGTAACAAGGAAGGGGGAAATCAAGTTAATTAGGTTAAACACATTAATAATCACAGTACTGTGCACATATTCAGAGTCCCAAATTGTCACTTTCACTGGGCACCCAGGATGGGGGAGGGGGGCTAGCCAGGATCAGTGCAGCTGGTTGGGGCCCTGTGATGGAAAAAACACTGGCACAATACCCAAACTATAATCCAGAGCCGGTTGGCTCAGTTTGTGAAGGAAAAAAAAAAAAAAACAACAATTAGATGATACCCTTGCAATTTGATAAACAGATGGCAGGGATGGGATCTACCCTGCTTTGTACTCACACACTCAATGCTGGGAACTGGATGGAAGGCAGATTGTCCTGGATTGCCAGGAGGAGCAGACAATGTGGACAAGGTCCTTGTGACTGGACCCCACTGCAGTTTAGAGCAAATGGATGTAGTCCGGATTAAGCTGGGGTTTACTTCCAGCTTCATGCACTTAATTCACTGTACAGGGGATTTGAAACGCGATTCCCCACAAGCAGTACACACATTTATATGTAAAAGGAAAGTACTATACCAGGCAGGCTGCTTCTCTATCCCAATTGCAATTACTGCACAATACCCAGGAGAACACACAGCAGATTCAGTTCCTGACAGACCGAGCGCGATTCAGCAATTTCTTCAGTCTTCTACAGAGTGAGCCTGGTTTCTACTCTTCAGATCTCCTTGATTCTCTTCACAGGTCGGATTCAGTCCAAACAGGTGCTTGCACAAGCTGCAGACCGAAACTTAGGGCCTTACATGCGATTCCCACGTTAAAACTACACACTGAAGAAGCACACAGCTCCTTGTCTCATAACTGCCCCAACTCATCTGATCTTTCCAGTAGACAGAGCCAGGCATTTCTTTTGAGTTCCTCCCAGTTCAGTTGGCTGGTTTGGCTATCACTCACAGTAAACTCCCCCTGTTGGTGGAAAAAAGGCACCGAAGTCCAAACTACAATTCCCAGAAGCATTGGCCATACAGTACATAGGTGGCTGGCTCCACAATGAGAGTCCAAGTTCTGATTTGCCAGCAGCAGGCTCCATTTCAAAGGTCCCCCCACACTGATTGGTCCAGTCCAGCAGTTCAAAACTAGAATGGGGGACTAGGCAAACACAGTTTTGACTGCAAAGAAAAGCAAGTTAGACAAACTGTATTTTCGTTATTACTCAAAATGATGCCTGGCAAACAGTTACATCTTTGAAAAGTGCTCACTCTGCCCACTTAGTGATGGCAGAAAAGGAGTGATTTGGCAGCAGCTCGAGTGGGACTCAAGCAGGGAAACACACAGACCCCCATCCAAATTAATTATGTCTGCAGGCAGACAGCTCTTAAAGAGACAGGACCAGAGGGTCTAAAAGCACTCACAGATAAACGGCTTAGATGCCGAACACCATCCAGGCTTGGAGCATTCAAGCAAGCTCCTGGAAGACGTTTGGGAACCCCCATTTGCAGGGGGGTTACACCTATAAAACAAGCATTGCATTGGGTTGTGTATGTTGATTAACCTTGTTTTACAGGGGGCCCTCAGAGACGTACTGCAGAATCAGTCTCGGGGGTAAGTGGTACTTTATGAGTGAACAGTGTGTATATGTGGGGTATTGGGGCTGTAACTCCTGTGTACTGTGTGAGCCACTTGAGGGAATAAAAGGGGGTCTCAGTGTCCCAGAGGGCTGTGACCAAGCTAGTCTAACCACTACAAAACCTGACCTCTGAGCCTGCTTGGCTTCTGTGGGTATTACTGAAAATTTGTGAAGGACAACACAAGGGTATTCTGACCCCTTCTGAACTTATTACAGGGGTACCCTCCGACCAACAAGAGCAAGAAGACCTCCTCACCTGGAGCCAAATTGGACCAACTTGAATACTTTCGACTATCAAACCCTTTTAGCTCCCAGCGGACTGAGGAGTGTGACCGGGTTTTGAATATCATCTACTGCTTAACTCACACCCGGTACTTGCTTATGCAGACCCGAAGAAGCCGTATGTACTCCACATGGATGCAAGCTTTAGTGGCCTGGAGACGGTGTTGTACCAAGAGTACCCTGAGGGCTTGCCCCCACTAGCTTACATGATCTGGAGTCTGAACTCATCAGAGAAGAGATACCTTGTCCACAAATTGGAGTTTTTGGCACTAAAATGGGCTATTGTGGACCAGTTCCATGACTACCTCTATGCGGCTAAGATCACGGTGAAGACCAATAACAACCCACTTACTTATCTATAGACCACTGCTAAGTTGGATGTAGCTGGTCAGTCATAGGTGGCTGTCAGCACTATCCACCTATAATTACTGTGTAGAGTACCACCCTGGCTTGAACCATGTGGGTGTTGACACTCTGTCCAATCAGCCCCCGGCCTATACAGCTGAACACTCCGGTTAGGAAAGAATATTTGAGCATGCAGTGAAGGCCTTATGTAAGAAGCTAGATGGTGAAGAACTTCTCCCAGTGGAGGACACTTCCCACTTGATGGACGGTTTGGGAGCATCAGGAAGTTGTATCCCTGTTGCCTATTGCCATCTAGCTGCTATGGATGTGAGATCCCTACCTCAGCTGACCACCCAGGACTTGAAAAGGGAACAGAGAGCCAGCCCTATTACAGGGGAGATAAACTGAGTACTGCAACACAACAGAGATCAGACCCAAGTGGATTCTGTTTACCTCCTGGCCAGACTTCTGTTGTGAGAGTGGCCAAAACAACTGCTGAAAAAAGGAATGCTCTACAGGGAGACTCCAGATCAGCAGGGGATGCCCCAAGAGCAGTTGGTGTTACCTGAATGGCACATAAAGACGGTGCTGGAGGTCTTACATGACAGTATGAGTCACTCGGGCACTGAGCGCACCCTGGACTTGGTCAAGAGTAGGTTCTACTGGCCAAAGATGGGAATTGATGTAGAAACTTACTGCAAGAGTTGCCGGAGATGTATATAAAGGAAGGTGGTTCCCCAGAAGGCTGCTTCATTAGTCAACATACGTACAAGTGGCCTGATGGAGCTAGTATGCACAGATTTCCTCACCTTGGAACCAGATTCCCGAAACATCTCCAACATACTGGTAGTCACGGACCACTTTACTAGATATGCCCAAGTCTACCCCACCAAGGACCAGAGAGCTTCTACCATGGCAAAAATCCTGGTGAAGAAGTTTTTTGTGCACTATGAAGCCCCTCAGAGAATCCACTCAGATGAGGGGTGTAACTTTGAGAGCCAACTCATCAAGGAACTGCTGTCATTATGGGGCATTAGAAAGTCTCAGACTATACCATACCATCCCCAAGGTGACCCTCAACCTGAGAGATTCAACTGAATCCTACTGGATATGTTGGGCACCTTGGATCCCCAAGATAAGCGCACCTGGAGTCAGCGGGTGAGCACCCTGGTCCATGCCTATAACTGTTCTTGGAACAATGCTGCGGGATTGTCTTGTACCAGCTCATGTTTGGGCGAGAAGCCTGCTTGCCCATGGATCTGTGCTTCTGGGTGTCAAACGATGGTCTTGGGGTAGGTGACTACTTGCAGTATGTGAGGAAGTTAAAGCAGCAATTAGACAACACCTACTGCCTTGCTTCAGAAATGGGCACGAAAAGAAACCAGGCTAACAAAGACCGGTATGATAGAAAGGTGCGGACTCAAGAGCTGAAGCCAGGTGACAGAGTGTTACTTTGGAGCCTGGGCCTACCTGAGAAACACTAGATTGCTGACAGGTGGGGGAGTACTCCATAGTGATGGAAAGATTGGAAGGACTACCAGTGTAGAAAATACGGTCAAAAGGAGAGACTCAATGACACAAAGTAATACATCAAAACCATTTGCTTCCCATCAGAGACTGAGTAATGGACACAGAGACTGACTGGGAAGATCCTCCTACACCCCCAACCACTAGAGCTGCTGCACGCTGAAGATGAGGGCATGAGGTTAGTGATGCTATGGGGGCTGGATCTGCCCAGGTAGAGGGGGTATCCAAGGAGGAAGAGGACTCGGATGATGAAATAGAGGGGGAAACTGAAGGTATGTCTAGGTGCTTTTATCCTACCCCTGAGTTAGCCTGGTTGTTTCAGGGACCGCCCCTGCCTTTGATAGCTACTGCTGTGCTTATTTATTTATTTGCTTTTGTTAACCAGGTAAGCACACTAGACAGCAACGTGCCTATTTTCAGGAGCGACCTGGGACTTAGGGGACAGAGCACAGATGGGGAGGCTGCTCCTACTATGGCCCATGAGGGGACAACTCCGGACTTGAATACTAGTCCGGCTGAGCTGCTTGAGTGGCTTTAGAGCAGTACCCCCTGAAGAAGCACTTTTTGTAGGGGCCACATCGGAACTGAATACTATTCCGACTGGGTCCTCTGAATGGCTCCAGGATAGCCCCAGTGGGCCAGGAGATGACGAAAGGATGATATTAGAATGCCCTGCCCAAATAGCTGAAGAAAATACATGCCAGGGTGAGTGTGAAAGGGAATATGCCACTGACCAGGAGGTAGCCATAGGTGCTGAGGTTCAGGAGACCCCGAGGAGGTCAGGGAAGATAGTGAGGCCTATCCTCAAGCTAACCTAAGATGCTCTGGGAGTCCCCACAGATTTGCCCTTATTTGTGGTTCATAAAGGGGTATACCTGTACGTTACTCCTAGGTCCCTACAGAAGGTAGTTATGTGCCCTGTTGATGCTAAACTCCCTAGGTCTGGAGGGAAGGAGGCCAGGGAAAGGAAAGGGAGATGAGAGAGTACACAGGGAGAACCAACTTAGGAAAAGTGTACTATGTGGACACAAGGGCTCTGTGGGATAATATACCAAACATATGGGTGCCGCCATTCCAGGTGGTCATTGACATGGTCAGGAGTAAGAATTACTGCACTGTATATAATGTTTCCCTGTTTGGCATGGTTATTGTATTATAGTTAGGCACCAGGTGTCCAGTTAGAAATATTATTGCATGGTGATGATTCAATCTATATTCTTACAAATGTTCATAGAATTTGTTCCTAGGCTTTGCATGGAAGCCAAGCATTCAAGGGGGTGGGAGTGTAACCCTCCTCTGGGGGCTTACCGTAATTGCCCCATTTCTCCCATCTCCCGGTTTGCTCTAAGATGCCCTGGTGTTCCCTGAAGCAGCCCTGTATTTGTTTAGTCCTGTTTGGGCTTAAAATTCTAAATCAAGAGCTGCCAGCACTTTTCCCAAGTCGCCGGCACTCTCGCATGCACTGTGAGGGGGTGCTCTGATCTAGCCGACTGCTATTGCGGTCAAAAACGGAGGTGTTAAAAAAAAAAATTTGACTTGGGGCACAAGTGGGGCTAATGAATAGTAAACCACCGCTAATGAATATTAATGAAGGGGTGGCCTGCCACCTAGGGGCATAATTTTTCAGTGGCAGCAGCAGCAAAATGCTGAACATCTTCAATCAAGGGGACAAGCTGCAAGACCTTCAATCAAGATCCTGCCTTCTGAGAGAGACCACCCTCATTTTGTGGCCCATTGCTGTGTCATGGACGGAGCGCCCCACTCCTGGACTAGTGATGGATCCTGTTTCAAGGCACGGCTGTAGAGCTGTAAAGGGGCTGTGGACATAGCCTACCTAGACTTTAGCAAGGCATTTGACACAGTCCCACACAAAAGATTAATATACAAGTTAGCCAGCCTGGGAGTGGGTCCCAAGATGACAGCCTGGGTAAAGAATTGGCTGGAGAATAGGACACAGAGAGTAATAGTAAATGGAGTCCACTCAGAAGAAAGGGAGGATACTAGTGGGGTACCGCAGGGTTCAGTATTAGGACCCGTCCTCTTCAATGTCTTTATAAGCGACATTGCA
The DNA here is from genome assembly GCA_016271365.2 of Neoceratodus forsteri. Lineage (NCBI taxonomy): Eukaryota > Metazoa > Chordata > Ceratodontiformes > Ceratodontidae > Neoceratodus > Neoceratodus forsteri. Next base: position 666,825,711 of record CM057453.1, read on the forward strand.
GAGGGACTGGAAGGAAAAGTATGCCTCTTTGCAGATGACACAAAGATCTGCAACAGAGCTGATGCACAAGGTGGGGTGGGAAGGATGAGAAGGGACTTGGCAAGGTTAGAGGAATGGTCAAATGTATGGCAGCTTAGATTCAGTGCTAAGAAGTGCAAGGTAATGCACCTGGGAAACAAAAACCCAGGGGAAGAGTACACAATGGGGGGTGAGATACTAACAACAAAATGGAAAGGGACCTGGGGTAGCCATATCAGATGACCTAAAGGTGGGCAAGCAATGTGAGAGGGCAGCAAGGAGGGCTGGGGGGATACTGGGATGGATAGGGAGAGGCATCACCAGTAGAAAACAGGAAGTTATTATCCCTCTGTACAGACAGCTGGTCAGACCCCATCTGGAGTACTGCATGCAGTTCTGGAGACCCAATCTCCACAAAGACATAGACAGGATGGAAGCTGTCCAGAGCAGGGCAACTAAAATGGTGCAGGGTCTGCACCAGAAGACAAATGAAGAGATACTAAAGGAGCTTAATATGTATAGCCTCGAGGAAAGGAGGGAGGGGGGGACATGATAGAAACATTCAAGTACCTCAAGGGAATCAACAAAGTCCAAGAGGGTAGCATCTTTCAAAAAAAGAGGTGTGCAAGAACAAGGGGGCACAATTTAGAAGAGAGAGAGAGGCGACTCCAAGGTAATTTAAGGAAGTATTTTTTCACAGAGAGGGTTGTGGATGCATGGAGCGGCCTTCCAGAGGAGGTTGTGGAGTCAAAAACAGTGGTGGTATTCAAGCATGCATGGGACAGTCATAAGGCCATTCTAGGGGGTTGGGGTAGAAAGAAGTAGGCTGCTGGTTAACTAGGATCTGCAGCTTAGCCAGTAGGTAGGGAGATGGGCAGACTGGGTGGGCCAAGCGGTCCTTATCTGCCGTCAAATTCTATGTTTCTATGTTAATATAAAATGGTTGCTTGAAAGAGCATTAAAGGGGCTACAGAACTGTGGGGCTAGTGAAAATAAAGAGTATTCCTGTGGGCTGCACCAGAACTTTGTTTGTGGGAACATATGAGGACTGCTTTAAAACTGCGTTGACAGCAACCATGTTCTGACACTTTGACCCCCATCAGCTACCAATCAGATAACTAGACACTTAAAGCTGGACCATGGGACTCCTGGGGCAGGGAGTGAGCCAATTTCAGGCGCCAAGAGACGCAGCCAATGAGGGGCCTCAAAAAATCATTAACTGTGATTGATAATGAAGGGCAACAAATCAGAGATCAGAACTAAGGGGGAAAATCCAGGGACTTTGGGGGATCCAATTAGTCTTACCCAGGCTCTTATCGAGTCAGGAGGAACCTGTGAGAGAGGAGTAGAACTGTCTAAGGCTTTGTACAGGCCTTGAGTTGGACACTGCCATAGAGAAAGGGTAGCCTTGTTTGCAGGAAGGATCGACTGAGCTGTGTTTGAGAACTCTCCAGGCATACTGGAACTGTGCATTTCATTTGGGAAAAGAATACCTGCTGCAGAGATCCTGCACTGAAATTAAGATTTCTTTATTTTTTTTAATCTCTTTTTCACCCTGACTTGCATCCATGCCAACCTCTCCTTCAGGCGAGCCAATGCTACCTCCGACTCATCCTGTCCCCCAAGTTCCCCGCTCTCACATGACAGCTAATCCCCCCCCCCAGGTAACCCAGCGTAACCCTTTGCTGGGTGGGTCCCCCTCTTCCAAGAGGGAAGGCACCAGCCAGAGGGGCCACAGACCAGTGCAACATCTTGGCCAGGAGGGTGCTTCTGAGGCGGAAGACTTCAGAGGCATTGATGGGCTCGGAGAGCCAGGCAGACACCATCCAGCGTGATGTGGAGCATTTTCACGCTTTCTGGTTGATGTCCCTCCTGCGCCATCGTGCAGTGCTCCAGGTCTCCACCAGAGGCTGCTGCCGACTGACGTCTTCCATAGCCGGCTCCTGAGAGAGGAGCGCAGTCCCTATGGAGGCTCAATCCTCTCCCGCTCCAGCCAGCCCCTGGCATCCCAGGTCCGTTCCCAAACCCAGGTCGCCGGCGTGGGTCCAGGTAAAGTGTCCGCGCCTCAACACTCTACGCCACTGGGCCGGCTGAAATTAAGATTTCTAAAACCTGTCTGAAGAGGCTAAACATCTCTGGAACTGGGTGCTAGCCAGGCTGTGTAAAGGCTGATTTGAGGACTGACTGAGTTGGCTGAGAGCTGTGTCCCAGCTGAAGCTACATTTGGAAGCTGTTTGAGCATACAGAGACTGTTTGAGTGAAAGGAGAGCAGGTGCTTGCCTGTTCCAGAATTCCTGCTGCTATTGTGCTTTACAGTGTGAATTGGAGCTGCTTTTAACAGCCGAAAATCGGTGGCCACCCGACCTTGGCATTTTGAAAACTGAGAGTTGCCTGGCTGCCCCTGAAGTTGCTGAATTGAGGCAGGAACAGAGTGGACACTACCAGCTTTGGAAGCACTCTACGGAGCCAGGAAGGGAACCTGTTAACCCCTTCTGAGCGGGGCCCATGGTCTCAGGAGGTTACCAACGCTTGCTGGGGTGCTAGGGCACCTACAACCCATGTGGGGGAGCTGGGCTGTGGGGCCACTCCTGGTTCTGGGTATTCTGAGGCTGGAGCGGATCTATATTTGGGCTCCACAATGGGCCAGAAGAAGCTGAAGGTGACAAGTGGCCAGATCTTCAATCAAGGGGACAAGCTGCAAGACCTTCAATCAAGATCCTACCTTCTGAGAGAGACGACCCTCATCTTGTGGCCCATTGCTGTGTCATGGACGGAGCGCCCCACTTCTGGACTAGTGATGGATCCTGTTTCAAGGCATTGCTGTACAGCTGTAAACCATGAATACCCAGGGCTTGCTCCTGAAATCAAATAAGGAAGTGTTCAGTTTTATTTTAACTTTAATTCCCCAACATCATAGGGCCCCAATAGCTGGCCAGTCCATGGCAATGTCCAGGCCTGCAACTAATGGGTACCCCAGGAGACACTCAGGGTATACCACCGGTACCAGTGGGTGTGGGTAACTGGGGGTGGACTGGCCTGAGGGCCGATGTTGTTCTGGTTTGCTACTTCACTAACAGCCTTTTTCTCCCATAGTTATCCCTCATCCAGGTACCCCTATCCTAACCCTTTCTCCCAATAAAGCTGTGAGTTTACTGTTTAAAATTACTGCATACAGGGTATTTGTGTGTCTGCCAAGTTATTACTGGTTTATGGTTTATGGTTTATGGGGGTAATGAACTGTTGAGTATTCAGTGTATATGGGGTGGTTGGTAGGGGAGGTGGGTATGTACAGAATCCCAGGGGGCTATGCCAGCCAGTCATCTGATCCACTTCAAACTTACTCTGGGTGGAGGCACCACGTTATTTATTACAACTTAGGGATAGAACACCCGATCACCACCGTATCAGGACCCAGGCCCTTAACCTGTTAGAGGGCCAACAGGCAGGGGTAGTAGCACATTGGCACACGGGACCTGGGCTACAGTAGATAAGCTTGCCTTAAGGGGGATCGATTAGCTTAGGTATGCACCTGATGGAAAATCTTTTCCACTTTGAAGCATAAGTCTTTCTTGTGGAAGCTTTCCAGGAAACTTTCAGGACCTCAAGGACCTTTTCTGGCAAGTTAAATTCAGAAAATTCTAACTCCTCAACAACCAGTCCATCAGGTGAAGGCTTCTGAGGTTCAGAAAAACTATCTGACCTTGAACAGCTATTAGGAGAATTTATCTCTGGGGAAGACAAATGGGTTGCTTGATGGATAGCGTGAGCAGCAGAGGGTACCATGGCTGCCTGGCCCAGTCTGGAGCAACCAGTATCATGATTGCAGACTGACTCCTTAGTTTGAGAAGGACTCTCGTGAGCAGTGGAAATGGAGGAAAAACATACAGGAATGTTCCTGTCCAATACAGGGCTAGCACCTCCATGGGCACTGTTCTCAAGGAGGTGGCCTGCAGCAATACAGAGGAAGTTGGTGTTTTTTTTTTTTTTAGGTAAACAGATCTATTTCTGGGATGCCCCAACGTCTATAAACTGTGTTCAGCACTTGCTTGTTTAAAGCCCATTCGTGATGATCCTGACTGATTCTGCTGGGTGACTCTGCCAGCGTATTGTCTTTCCCTGGAAGATGAATGGCAGACAGATGCACTTCCAGGGAATATGCAAGGGACCAAATCTTCACTGCTTCTGTGCACAGCCTTGAGGATCTTGTACCCCCTTGCTTGTTGATGGACCACAAGATGGTTGTGTTGTCTGTCCTGACCTGGACTGACTGACCCCTCAACTGAGGAGCGAATGCTTTTAGGGCAAGAAAGACTGCTCTCACCTCTAACAGGTTGATATTTATTTAGCTTTTGTTGATCAGGTAAGCACACTAGACAAAAACAGATGCCTATTTTCAGGTGTGACCCGGGAGAGTACAATGAACGACAGGTTGATGCAGAAAAACTCATGGCACCAGATACAATCAACGCAGTAGTTAAGGAATTATATACAGATTGCATATGTAACCCCCCTACAAATGGGGGCTCCTGAAAAGCCTCCTAGGAGTTGCCTAAGTGTTCCCCCCGCTTGCTGGCATTCGGCGTTTAAGCCGCTGGAATGGCACTGCAGTGCTTGTAAAGCCTCCGCATACTGTCTCTTTAAGAGCTGTCTGCTTGCAGACATAATTAATGCTTATAGAGGGGGACTGACATTTCACTGCTCGAATCCCGCCTGGGCTGTGGTGTAATCCCTCCGTTCTGCGGTCGCTAAATGTGCAAAGGGAGCCCATCTGAAAGATATAACTGTTTGCCCGTAATCATTTAAAGCCTTAGTAAAATTGCAGTTTGTCTAACCTGCCTTTATTGCAGCTGGGACTCTGCGTGTGTGTTGCCCCTCCATTTTGGACCTGAACTGCTATGCTGGGCCAATTGGGTTTAGTGGAGCTCTAAAATGGAGACTACGTGGACCAACCAGAATTCGGACTCTCTCTGGAGCCGGTTTACAAGGGGAATGTATAGCTAGTGGTTCTGGGAATTGTAGTTTGGACCTTGGCACCTTTTTGCACCAACAGAGGGACCTCTGGAGTGATTGGCAGCTGAATCCACCAACTGGACCTGGTGGAACCTAAGGGGAATGCCCTGTACTGAAGCTGGAGAGTCAGATTGTTGTCGTCTGTGAAAGGAGTGGGAGTTCTGTATTTCTCTGCGGTGTACAGTTCGTGAGGAAAGCATGTGAGAGGCCTTGAAGTTGGCCTGCTGCTGTTGTAAGTGATAGTCAGACTGAATCTGAGTTTCTGAGAAGAAGGAAGGCTGAAAAGTGGAAGCCAGGCTCACCCAGTAGAAGACTGGAGATATTGCTGAATCGCGCTTGGTCTGTCAGGAACTGAAACTGCTGTGCGTGTTCCCGGGTATCTTGCAGTAATTGCGATCGGGATCGAGGAGCAGCCTGCCTGGTATAGTACTTCCCTTTTTACATATGAATGTGCGTAGAGCTTTTGGGGAATCGCTATTTCTTGTCCCCAGTACTGTGTGCTGTGCAGTGAAGCTGGAAGCAAACCCCAGCGTGTTTCGGACTAAATACGTTTGCATCAGCTGCTTAGGGGTCCAGCCACAAGGGCCTTGCATCCATGCCTTGTTGTTTCTGGCAATCCAGAAGAACATCCACCATCCGGTCCTCAGCTTGGGTATTGTGAGTACAACTCAGGGTATTCCCCCTGCAGCCTGTTTTCAATCACAAGTGTGTCAGCTAATTCTTGTTTCACTGCTTCATGGACTGAGCCATCTGGCTCCGGATTACAATTGGGTGTTGTGCATATATTTTCTTCTACAGGACCCCATACATCTGCACCTGCCAGCCAACCCGGGCAATGGACCTGGCTAGCCCCCAACCTGGGTACCCAGAGTGTGACTTTTCAGACCCTGTATGTGTGCACAGTACTATGATTTAATACTGCCAATTAACCTGATTTCCCCCTCCCATGTTCTATTCCTCCTAAATAAACCAGATTCAATGTTGTTGAACTTTAAACTGTCTGAAGTGTCAGTACGTATAAAACAAGCATTGTATTGGGTTGTGTATGTTGAGTAACCTTGTTTTACAGGGGATCCTCAGAGACATGCTGCAGAATCAGTCTCAAGGGTAAGTGGTACTTTATGAACAGTGTGTATATGTGGGGTATTGGGGCTGTAACTCTTGTGTACTGTGTGAGCCACTAGAGGGAATAAAAGGGGGTCTCAGTGTCCCAGAGAGCTATGACCAAGCTAGTCTAACCACCACAAACCCTGACCTCTGGGTGGAGGCACCCGTCATAGAACCTAGGCCCCTCAACCTGTCAGTAGTCAAGCAGACAGGTGTAGTAGCCCTTGGGATAGTGCTATCTGGGGATTACATCTTGGAGGCACTGCTGGGATTAGCGCCCTCTAGTGGCCATGTGAAGGAATTACCCCAGTATGTTTAATTTAAAGGAAAAAATGGAGGGGATTACCACGCCCAAATTAAAAATTGACCGCCATTAGTTGATGGTGCACAAATTGATGGGGTGGTGTGAAGCTGAGGAGTTGGATTCCCAAAAGGCTATTCTATTGCTGGATGTCCTCTTGGGGACTAACAATGCTGACATTGTGTCCACTGTAGAACATGTTAAGTGTGTGGGTAAAGTTGAAGTAAAGGGACGATTTGCTGACTTATTTGAACAAACACTGCAAGTGCTACTTTCAGGCAGTTCCCTGATAGACCCTGAAAAGATGCCCCCTATGATTTTGCCCAGAGGGAATGGAGGGTCATTCACGTACGTAGTGGTCTGGCTTCCCGGGTGGGTCCCCTAGTACCAATGACTTTAAAGAAAAACTGCCCAACAGTTGGTACGAGTGTTAGATTTATCAGAGGACCCCATACCCGTATATTCCCCGACTCCCTCTCCTGGGTCTCCCAAGAGCTCCATAATAGCTACACCCTCTATGGTAATTCCCCCTATTCAAGTGGATTCCTATCGGAGGCTGAGACTTTTCTCCGGTACTGTCCCAGTGCCTTCAGGGAAAGATAACTTGGAGACCTGGATGGACTATGCTATCCCTTTAGTACAGTAATGGCAGTGTTCAGAGGGGGAAAAGAAAAAGTGCTGGATGGAAAGCTTGAGAGGCCCTGCTCTGGAAGCCATCCAGTTTTTACATGCTACTAGTCTGGAGGCCACTGCTGCAGAATATCTTTCTGCCTTATAGGGAGTGTTTGGCAGCACAGAGTCCGGGGATGATTTATCATGGAAATTCAAGTCAGCCAAACAGTGGAAAAATGAGAAATTGTCTGCCTTTGTCACCAGGATAGAAAGGGCCTTGCAGAGGGCCCACCGAAAAGGGGAAGTGCCTGCCAAAGAGTTAAACCAGGTCAGATTAGACCACATATTGAAGTCAGCTAGATTCTCAAGCATAATGATACTGAAGCTCAAGCTTCAAGACAGAAGGGCCAGCCCTCCAGAGTACTGCCATCTGATGAGAGAAATCAGTGAGATTGAAACTGATGAAGAGGGCCGGGAACCCTGTCCTGGGGCCGTAAACACTTGTCAGACCCCCGAAAGGAGTGAGCTAGATGAGGCTCAACAGTTGAGAGGTTTAATTAAGGAATTGACTGAGGCATACAGAGAACCAGATCTGTGTCAGGCTCCCCCTGAGCCCAAAAGTGGAGTGGGAGTGCATGTTGTTTCCCCCGAGACCCGGATTGAGGGTAACCTGCTATCAGAACTAAGAGAATTGACAAAGATGGTGGGGGAGCTGCAAAGGGCTGCCCTCACCCCCAATCGAAGTGGAGATCCAGAAGCCCAAAGGTATAAGCCCCCAATCCAAGAAGAGCCCCGTAGGGCTCCAGAAGTGCCCCAACAGAAAAGAGACCCCCCCCACCCTCCAAGGACACTAGAGACATTAAGTTCTGCTACCGTTGTGGGGCGGATGGGCATTTTCAGTCAGCTTGTCGCTTGCCTTACAACTTGAGAAAAGTTACTAATAGGTTAGTGGCCTGGCATCGCAGAACCTACGCCCGGCCACCAGGGGGAGCCACTTGGAAAAGTTATGCCACCAGGGCCAATGCCCGATCGACATCCAGATCAGTGCCACCGGAATGGTCTGAAGTGGTGGGTCCCTCCATGGAGACCACTGTAAAAGTGAATGGAGTGCCTACAAGAGCTGTGTTAGAGAGTGGCTCCCAAGTGACAATTATGTTCCAGGATTGGTATCAGAAGCATTTGTCTGATGTACCCCTGCAACCATTGGAAGGACTGCATGTCTGGGGTTTGAGTGAGAAGGCCTACCCCTACTCCGACTATATCCGAATTTGGTTGTTCTTTCCCACCTCTGTGGCTGGAGTGACAGAGTGAGTGGAGACCTTGGCCCTAGTATGTCCCCCTACTGGACTGTATGATGGGGTTCCTTTACTAATTGGGACTAATGCCCATATGTTTAGATGGCTAGCACAGTTGTGTTATGAAAAACAGGGGTCCCAGACTGGTAGAGTGTTAAAAATTCTGGCCTTGATCAGGAAGGCCTACGATGCCCAGAGAGATGCTGACAAAGCAGAACCAGAGGAACCGGTTGGAGTTGTCTGGAAAAAGGATCCTGAGTCTCTGATCCTGGTGCCAAATGCCCAGTGTACCTTACAGGGAGAAGTCCATATCAGAAAGGATGTCAAGAATAAAATATTGATGCTGGATGCACCAAGCGATGGAAAATTGCCAGATGGACTGCTGGTCAAGCCTAGTATTTTACCTGTCAGAGCCCATGCTTATGCCAGAAGGGTAATGGTTCAAGTTCATAATGTGTCTGACAGAGAGATTTGAGTAAATAGAAGTTGCACCCTGGCTAATGTGCATTGTGCAGACACTGCAGTGCTACCCAGTAACAAGAGTTCGGGGAAAAATGACAGAGTAACTCCTGACTTGTTTGATTTCAGTGACTCCCCATTACCAGCTAAATGGAAAGTGGATCAGTGAGAAGCTTGCCCAGAGAGACCAGGTGTTTTCTTTAAAGGAATGGGACATAGGATGCGTTCAAGGAGCTGAGTACCATATCCGGCTGCATGATGAGAGGCCATTTCATGAGAGGTCTCAACGCCTGGCACCTGCTGACATAGACGATGTGAGACGGCATCTGCAAGAGATGCTAGCTGCTGGTGTAATACAAGAATCCCGAAGCCCATATGCTTCCCCCATTGTGGTAGTGAGAAAAAAGAATGGGACAGCAAGGATGTGCGTGGATTATCGCACTTTAAACCGGCGTACTGTCCCTGATCAGTATACAATGCCCCACATTCAGGATGCTTTGGACTGCCTAAATTGTAGCAAGTGGTTTTCTGAGCTGGATCTTTGCAGCGGGTTCTACCAGATCCCGATGGCCCCAGAAGACCGTGAGAAGACAACCTTTATGTTCCCGTTTGGTATTTATGAGTTCATGAGGATGTCTCAAGGAATTTCAGGTGCCCCAGCCACTTTTCAATGACTGATGGAACGTGCAATGGGGGACATGAACCTATTAGAGTGCCTGGTGTACTTGAATGATGTTATTGTGTTTGGCAGCTCGCTGAAGGAACATGACAGTAGGTTGTTCAAGGTGTTAGACCGACTGGAAGACTTTGGCCTGAAACTATCCATCGATAAATGTCAGTTCTTCCAAACTTCTGTAAAGTACGTGGGACACATAGTCTCCACCGAGGGAATAGAGACAGACCCGAGTAAAGTTGAGGCCCTGACCACCTGGCTACAGTCCCACAATCTAAAAGAACTGCAAAGATTCCTGGGTTTCTGTGGCTACTATCGCTGTTTCATCAAGGACCATTCAAGAGTGATCCGTCCTTTGCTAAACCTTACTCAAGGGCACCCTCCAAGCCACAAAAAATACAAGAGGTCAACTTCCCCCAAGACTGAGAGAGTGTATTTCCATCCTAATGAAGTATTTGGGCCCGATGGACACCTGATTGTGAAGCTGCTTTTCATGAGATCATATATCAACTTACCCACGCTCCTGTCCTGGCCTATGCAGATCCAACAAAACCTTATGTCCTACACACTGATGCTAGCTTGCAAGGGTTGGGGGCTGTGTTGTACCAGGAGCACGAGAATGGCCTGAGACCAGTGGCTTTTGCCAGCAGAAGCCTGACCCTTTCTGAAAAAAAACTATCCTGTACATAAGTTAGAGTTCCTAGCTTTGAAGTGGGCAGTTGTGGACCAATTCCAGGAGTACTTGTATGGGGCTAAGATCCTAGTAAAAACTGACAATAATCCTTTGACCTATGTGCAGACTTCAGCTAAGTTGGATGCTATGGCCATAGTTGGCTCTCTGCATTATCTACATAAGACTATGCTGTTGAATACAGAGCAGGCCTGAACCACATAGATGCTGATGCTGTCTCCCGGAGGCCTGTTTCTTGAAATGACTGGGTCAGACTGTCATAACCTGATATTCGAGCACTCTGCCAGAAGTTTGTCCAAGAGGAGCAAGTGGTCCCAGACACAGTGTGTTTGGTGGACTGTTTGGGGCCCTCTGAGAATTGCATACCTGCTGCTTATTGCCACTTCTCTGCATTCGACATTGGTGCATTGCCTCAATTAGACAATGACAGTCTTCAGCGTGCTCAATCCCGAGATCCTATGATTAAACCAGCTTTAGAAGCCCTCTACGCAGGGATAGATATATCCAAGTTACGTTCTACTGATTCAAGAACTGCATTGTTATACAAGGAAGGTCCTAAGTTGAAGCTGATTAATCACCTGTTATACGGGGAAACAGTGGACAGAGGAGGACACATAGACAAACAGCAGTTAGTTTCGCCTACTGCCTTTCGAGACTTGGTGCTGAGGTCCCTACACAACCACATGGGGCACCTTGGCATAGACAGGACACTTGACTTGGTAAGATCCAGATTTTATTGGCCTAAGATGGGGACTGATGTTGAACAACACGTTTAAACTTGTAGTCGCTGTCTACAGAGAAAAGCTTTGCCCCAGAGGGCTGCCCCTCTAGTTAACATCACCACCAGTGCCCCGGTGGAACTGGTCTGTATTGACTTTCTGAGTCTGGAGCCAGATCAAAGAAATATCAGTAATGTGTTGGTAGTCATGGACCATTTTACGAGATATGCCCAAGCTTTCCCCACCAAGGACCAGAAGGCATCCACTGTGGCCAAAGTACTTAAAGAAAACTTTTTTGTTCACTATGGGGCTCCACAAAAAATCCATTCTGATCAAGGGAGGGACTTTGAGAGTCGTCTGATCAAAGAGATGCTTTCTCTGTGGGGTGTGCGAAAGTCCAGAACCACCCCTTACCACCCCCAGGGGGACCCACAGCCTGAACGTTTCAACCGCACTTTGCTAGATATGCTGGGCACCCTCCACCCAAAGGACAAGCCTAGATGGAGCCAACAAATCAGCACCTTGGTACATGCCTACAACTGCACCAAAAGTGATGCCACTGGGTTCTCCCCCTACCGCCTGATGTTTGGAAGAGAGGCCGACTACCTGTAGATGTTTGTTTGGAGTCTCCCTGATGGGGTTCGAGCTGATAACCATTTACAGTATGTGCAAAGTTAAAGGCCCAGCTAAATCATGCATACCAACTGGCTCAAACCATGGCTGCCAAAAGAAATCTGGCCAACAAAGAAAGGTATGATAAAAAAGTGAAAGCACTGGAACTCCAGGAGGGAGATCGGGTGTTGCTAAGAAATCTGGGACTGCATGGCAAACACAAGATTGCTGACAGGTGGCACCATCTCCCTCACATTGTAGTGGGCAAACTAGATGATCTGCCTGTGTACAAGGTAAGGCCTGAGAATAATTCAAAAGATGTTAAAATAATGCATAGAAATCACTTATTGCCCAACGGACAAATCTTAATTGAGTCTGAGCCCCCAGAAAGTGCCCCCTCTGGACCAGTGACTAGAGCTGCTGCTAAGCAAAAGCAAAGAAAGTCTGCACATACAGATGCTGAATTAAAGTGTTCTCTACAGCAAGTCCCAGTTGAGAATGACTGTCAGTCCATGTCAGAAGAAAGTGAGTGCAACTTAGGGTACTACCCCTCTTACGAACTGAGTCAATTGTTTCAGGGTAACCCCCTAGTCAATTATGGAGATGAAGCTGGGCCTTCTGGACTGTCTAAGCTCCCAGCTTTGTCCCTGTAGCTAGTGCTCCCAGAAAGTGAAGTGCAAATTATCCAGTCGGATGACATGGAATCCCTGTGTATGGTTGAACTGTATGTGCTTTCAGAGGAGGAAAATGATGAATTGGGACAGACTGGTGATATACCAGAAGAAGAAGAGTGTGTTGAGAGCCCTGATAGTTCACTGCCAGTGTCAGAAAACTCCAAGTGAGCGAAGTGTTGTGGACTCAGAGATTGCAACTCCTGGAGCTGAAGTTCTAGTCTGTCTACTCCAATGAAAGTTTCTCAGACAAGTGAAGACACTGCTGAAAGTGGGGATAAACACACAGAGACTGTAATGGTTCCCCCTAGAAGGACTGGTCGAGCTGCGAAGCCTGTGGTGTGTTTAAGCTATGATTCCCCTGGGAGGCCTGTGGATTTGCCTCTCAGTGTAGTCCTTAAGGGAGTGTATGTGTCCCTGAGCTCATTGCCCAAACTGAGCATAGGTGCTAACTCCAGATTACTTGTCTTGCCCTCTAAGCATGGTGCCTCTGTCCCATCCAGACCCAAGGTAGCTGATGGGGAAGGGCCCCCTCTTTTCAAGTTTCATGTGCAGGAAGTAATGGCCTAATTTTAAAATGTTATTGTATGTATAATGTGGTAAAATATAGCAAGCTGTGAAATACAGAATGAGTGCATATGACAAACAGTTAACATACGACTGTGGTTTAAAAAATGCAAACCTAACTGTAGTGAAGTAAATGTCTTTAGTAGTCTTCTTTAAAGTGTTATAAGGGTACCTACTTGACGCAGACACCAAGTTCTTTTCAGGCCAGGAAGGGTGTAACCCCCCTACAAATAGGGGTTCCTGAAAAGCCTCCTAGGAGTTGCTTAAGTGTTCCCCCCCTGCCTGCTGGCGTTCGGCGTTTAAGCCGCTGGAATGGCACTGTAGTGCTTGTAACGCCTCCGCATACTGTCTCTTTAAGAGCTGTCTGCTTGCAGACATAATTAATGCTTATAGAGTGGGACTGGCATTTCCCTGCTCGAATCTCACCTGAGCTGCGGTGTAATTGCTCTGTTTTGAGGTCGCTAAATGCGCAAAGGGAGCCCATCTGAAATATGTAACTGTTCGCCTATAATCATTTAAAGCCTTAGTAAACTTCCAGTTTGTCTAACCTGCCTTTATTGCAGCTGGGACTCTGTGTGTGTGTTGCCCCTCCATTTTGGACATGAACTGCTATGCTGGGCCAATTGGGTTTACAAGAGCTCTAAAATGGTGACTGTGTGGACCAATCAGAATTTGGACTCTCTGGAGCCGGTTTACAAGGGGAATGTATAGCTAGTGGTTCTGGGAATGGTAGTTTGGACCTTGGCGCCTTTTTGCACCAATAGAGGGAGCTCTGGAGTGATTGACAGCTGAATCCACCAACTGGACCTGGTGGAACCTAAGGGGAATGCCCTGTATTGAAGCTGGAGAGTCAGATCGTTGTCGCCTGTGAAAGGAGTAGGAGCTCTGTATTTCTCTGCGGTGTACAGTTCGCGCGGGAAGCATGTGAGAGGCCTTGAAGTCAGCCTGCTGCCATTATAAGTGATAGTCGGACTGAATCCAAGTTTCTGAGAAGAAGGAAGACTGAAAAGTGGAAGCCAGGCTCACCCTGTAGAAGACTGGAGATATTGCTGAATCGCGCTCGGTCTGTCAGGAACTGAAACTGCTGTGCATGTTCCCGGGTATCTTGAAATAATTGCGATCGGGATCGAGGAGCGGCCTGTCTGGTATAGTACTTCCCTTTTTACATATGAATGTGTGTAGAGCTTGTGAGGAATCACTATTTCTTGTCCCCAGTACTGTGTGCTGTGCAGTGAAGCTGGAAGCGAACCCCAGCATGTTTAGGACTAAATCCATTTGCATCAACTGCTTAGGGGTCCAGCCACAAGGGCCTTGCATCCATGCCTTGTTGTTTCTGGCAATCCAGAAGAACATCCACCATCCGGTCCTCAGCTTGGGTATTGTGAGTACAACTCAGGGTATTCGCCTGCAGCCTGGTTTCAATCACTAGTGTGTCAGCTAATTCTTGTTGTTTCACTGCTTCATGGACTGAGCCATCCAGCTGCAGATTACAATAGGGTGTTGTGCATATATTTTCTTCTACAGGGCCCCATCCATCTGCACCTGCCGGCCAACCCCGGGCAACGGACCTGGCAACCCCCCCAACCTGGGTACCCAGAGTGTGACTTTTCAGACCCTGTATGTGTGCACAGTACTGTGATTTAATACCGCCAGTTAACCTGATTTCCCCCTTCCATGTTCCATTCCCCCTAAATAAACCAGATTCAATGTTGTTGAACTTTAAACTATCTGAAATGTCAGTACCTACGTAACCCCCAGGTGGCGCTATCCCAAGGGCTACTACCTCTGCCTGACTGGCTACTGACAGGGTGAGGGGCCTAGGTCCAATGGTGAGTGCCTCCCCCCAGAGGTCAGGGTTTGCAGTAGTTAAACTAACTTGGCCACAGCCCTCTGGGACACCGTAACTCCCCTTTCTTCCCACTAGTGGCCCACGCAATGCATCAGGAATATCTTCACAATGTACACTTAACCCCAGGACTGGCTCTGTCGACTGGACGCTGGGGACCCCCTGTAAAACAAGATGATACAATGCAAAAGCCACAGTACAATACTTTAACATAAACAAATACCTCAGACAGTGTAACTTTGGTGAAACAAACAGATCTGATTTATTTAAGGAACTGTAACAAGGAAGGGGGAAATCAGGTTAATTAGGTTAAACACATTAATAATCACAGTACTGTGCACATATTCAGAGTCCCAAATTGTCACTTTCACTGGGTACCCAGGATGGGGGGGCTAGCCAGGATCGGTGCAGCTGGTTGGGGCCCTGTGATGGAAAAAACACTGGCACAATACCCAAACTGTAATCCAGAGCCGGTTGGCTCAGTTCGTGAAGAAAAATAAAAAACAACAATTAGATGATACACTTGCAATTCGATAAACAGATGGCAGGGATCTACCCCGCTTTGTACTCACACACTCAATGCTGGGAACTGGATGGAAGGCAGATTGTCCTGGATTGCCAGGAGGAGCAGACCATGTGGACAAGGTCCTTGTGACTGGACCCCACTGCAGTTTAGAGCAAATGGATGTTGTCCGGATTAAGCTGGGGTTTACTTCCAGCTTCATGCACTCAATTCACTGTACAGGGGATTTGAAACGCGATTCCCCACAAGCAGTACACACATTTATATGTAAAAGGAAAGTACTATACCAGGCAGGCTGCTTCTCTATCCCAATCTCAATTACTGCACAATACCCGGGAGAACACACAGCAGATTCAGTTCCTAACAGACCGAGCGCGGTTCAGCAATTTCTTCAGTCTTCTACAGAGTGAGCCTGGTTTCTACTCTTCAGATCTCCTTGATTCTCTTCACAGGTCGGATTCAGTCCAAACAGGTGCTTGCACAAGCTGCAGACCGAAACTTAGGGCCTTACATGCGATTCCCACGCTAAAACTACACACCGAAGAGGCACACAGCTCCTTGTCTCATAACTGCCCCAACTCATCTGATCTTTCTAGTAGACAGAGCCAGGCATTTCTTTTGAGTTCCTCCCTGTTCAGTTGGCTGGTTTGGCTGTCACTCACAGTAAACTCCCCCTGTTTGGTGAAAAAAATGCACCGAAGTCCAAACTACAATTCTCAGAAGCATTGGCCATACAGTACATAGGTGGCTGGCTCCACAATGAGAGTCCAAGTTCTGATTTGCCAGCAGCAGGCTCCATTTCAAAGGTCTCCCCACACTGATTGGTCCAGTTCAGCAGTTCAAAATTAGAATGGGGGACTAGGCAAACACAGTTCTGACTGCAAAGAAAAGCAGGTTAGACAAACTGTACTTTCTTTATTACCCAAAATGATGTCTGGCAAACAGTTACATCTTTGAAAAGTGCTCACTCTGCCCACTTAGTGATGGCAGAAACGGAACGATTTGGCAGCAGCTCGAGTGGGACTCAAGCAGGGAAACACACAGACCCCCATCCAAATTAATTATGTCTGCAGGCAGACAGCTCTTAAAGAGACAGGACCAGAGGGTCTAAAAGCACTCACAGATAAACGGCTCAGATGCCGAACACCATCCAGGCTTGGAGCATTCAAGCAAGCTCCTGGAAGACTTTTGGGAACTCCCATTTGCAGGGGGGTCACACCTATAAAACAAGCATTGTATTGGGTTGTGTATGTTGATTAACCTTGTTTTACAGGGGGTCCTCAGAGACGTGCTGCAGAATCAGTCTCGAGGGTAAGTGGTACTTTATGAGTGAACAGTGTGTATATGTGGGGTATTGGGGCTGTAACTCCTGTGTACTGTGTGAGCCACTAGAGGGAATAAAAGGGGGTCTCAGTGTCCCAGAGGGCTGTGACCAAGCTAGTCTAACCACTACAAACCCTGACCTCTGAGTGGAGGCACCCGTCATAAAACCTAGGCCCCTCAACCTCTCAGTAGTCAACCAGGCAGGGGTAGTAGCCCTTGGGATAGCGCCACCGGGGGGGTTACACATAGAAAAGTATACAGACAATACATATGGCTTACATCAGTGCTTCAGAACTAGGATCCTCACAATTGTGAAGAGTGCAAACAAAAACATACATAGTACATAATTTGGTCAGTACAATTAATTACAGCAATTGCGAAGAGCCACAATCCAAAGAGCACTTCAAGTAATCCCAGAGGGAACTCCGGAAACAGGACTCCTGAGGAGTTCCATGTCATTTCAGCTACTGAAAAAAACAACGAGTGCAACTTCAGCAATGCAATCATAGTGACACACATTTCAGCGACCGGCAACTTCAGCGAGGGACTTTTCAGCAAATATAGTCAGATCTTATTTTTGCTGCTAGTTATTGCAGAGGGGCTACGACCCCCTGCACCCCCGAACCCCCCCATTTCTAAATTAATATCCTCCGAGTCGCTCATTGACATCGGAGGATCGCTGAAATGTCACAGTTGCTGTAATGCTGCAGTCACTGTAATTGTAGTCACTGATTTTGCTTCGCTGTAATTGACTCGCTGTAATTAAGTAGCTGAATTGACGTGCTACCCTCCTGAGGTGACCAAATGCTACTGATTTTGAGGTTGCCTGTGTGTGCCCTTCAACCTAGGAGGGAGGCATCTGTTGTTAGAACCACAATGTGGTACTGTTGCTGAAAAGGGATGTCCTGTCGGAGGTTGTCCCTTTCTTTCCACCACTGCAGAGCCAGTAGCAGAGTTCTTGTAACTGTTACATGCTTTGAAATGGGGTCCCTTCTTTGGGACCAATGGGATCTCAGGTGATATTGAATATCCCTCATCTGAAACCTGGCACCTGATACTACTGCAGTAGTTGAGGCCATGTGTCCCAGTAATGCTAGGAACTGTCTTGCAGTCCTGGGATGACCCAAGGTAAAGGAGTTTGCTAGGGTCAGTAAATTTGACACCTTCTCCTGTGGGAGAAAAGCTTTGCTCTGGATGGTATCCAGTTCTGTACCAATGAATTCCACTGACTGAAGTGGCTCCATCTGAGACTTTTGAACATTGATAAGGAACGTAGGGACTCCAGGGTACTTTCTGTTACCCTGATGGAGTCCTTAACCTGCTGATATGACTCTCCTATGTCTAGCCAGTCATCCAGGTAAGAAAGTACAATGATTACCTGCCTTCTGAGGTAAGATGCCACCACTGACTGATACTTTGTGAATACCCATGGGGCAGAAGTGAGCCCAAAGGGGAGTGCTGAGAACTGGTAATGACCTGATGGAAGCAAGAACCTTAGGTACTTTCTGTGGCAAGGTCTGATCGGTATGTGAAAGTAAGCATCCTTCATATCCAGAGATCAAATCAAAATCAAATCAGCATTTATATATAATGCGCTTTTCAGAATGCCAAAGCACAGATACGTAATAAATATAACAACACACATCCAATAATAAATACAAATATAAAACATTTAAAAGGCAGCTGAATAAACTAAATGCTATCTTCAAAAGCTTACTAAAATAAATAACTTTTCACTGAAGCTTTAAAAGACTCAGTGGACAGGCACTCTAATCCAACGAGGTAGAGAATTCCACAGGGTTGGAGCCACAAAGGAAAAAGCTCTGGCCCCAGATGACTGAAGATGAACCCTGGGAACCTCTAGCAATCCCTCGTCGGTGGAACTGAGTGGGCAGAGGGGGGTAGAGCGATGAGATCTTGCAAGTAACCCGCATTTCAACTGTAGGGTCTTGTCGGGTCAGTACAACACGACCTTGAAGGCGATCCTTCATCGCACCGGCAGACAGTGCAATTTGTGCAGCACAGGTGTGATACAGCAAGTTCTTGGTAACCCAGTCAACAACCTGACTGCAGCGTTCTGCACCAGCTGCAGACGATGGAGAGCCACCCCTGGTAACCCTAGATATAGAGCATTGCAGTAGTCAAGATGTGAAGACACAAAGGCGTGAACCAACACAGGGAGGTCATCATGTGGAACAAGGTGTTTTATCTGGGCTATGTTCCTCAGATGGTAAAAAGAGGACTTGACAACAGCTGACACCTGTGTCTTAAGCATCAGCTCACTGTCAAGCACTACACCCAGATTCCGCACCTGTTCAGAAGGTCTCAACTGGTTACCCCCTAACACCAGGCCAGAAGGAAACCCAGGAATTAACTTCTCTACATGCTGACCTGGGTCCACCACCAGCACCTCAGTCTTGTCCGGATTCAGTCTCAACCAGTTAGCACTCATCCAGTCCTGAATCTCAGTGAGGCAGTTGTTAAAGACTGAGATTGCATCATTTTGTTCAGGTACAAAGGACATATAGAGATGAGTATCATCTGCATAGCAGTGAAAACTGAGTCCATAATGCCTTATAATGCCTCCCAATGGCAGCATATACACCGTGAACAACATGGGGGAAAGCACAGAGCCCTGTGGCACCCCACAAGGCAGAGCAAAAGGAGCTGAGGAAAAAATTCCTGACACTACCCTGTGAGTTCTGCCTGTGAGGAAAGAATGGAACCATCTGAGGACTGTCCCCGACAGTTCACAGAGTAGCCGCAGGTGTTCCAGCAACATCCCATGGTCCATGGTGTCAAACGCTGCAGAGAGATCAAGGAGGACCAAGATCGAATGGCCCCTTTGATCTCACGCAATTAGGAGATCATTCAGTACTCGAACCAACGCCATCTCGGTACTATGCCTCTTCCTGAAACCAGACTGGAGAGGATCATAGACTTCATGGGTGGTAAGAAAGTCATCGAGCTGCAACGCGACTACTTTCTCAATAATCTAGCCCAAAAAGGGCAGGTTACAGATCGATCTGTAGTTAGCGAGACAGTCTGGGTCGAGGGAAGATTTCTTTAAAAGGGGTGTCACAATAGCCTCTTTCAGAGACTCCGGGAACACCCCTTGGTCCAACAAATGCCAGACTATCTCAGCAAGGACCGGTCCGATCGCATCCATGCACCCCACTAGGAGGTGTGTGGGACCAGGGTCCAAACTACAGCAAGTCGGTTGCAAGCCCTGGACAATCTTCATGATATCCATGTTTGCTGGCTGGTTGAAATCTGTCCAGGCAGACCGAGGGCCTGTGGCCTCGCATCGATCACCACCATGCTGATTTGAATGCATTTTGTGGATCTCTGACCTGATCGATGACACCTTATCATCAAAGAACCGAGCAAACTCATCACACTTTATTTGTGAAAAAGCTCTCTGACCCCACAGGTAGGCTGGATTGCACAGCCTGTCCACGGTCCAGAAGAGCTGAGCTGGTCGATTCTTTGATGCAGCTATCTCCCTGGACAGGAACTCTGCCTTCTTACGGGAGATTTCTGATTGATAGTCTGTATAATGGGCGATCAATCTAAGCCTGTCCCCTTCCAGGCCGGATTTCCACCAACAGCGTTCCAATCTTCACCCTACTCTCCTCAACTCCCACAATACCCCATCAAACCAAGGGGAATGAGGGCGGAGGGAGAGGGGGCGAACTCAGACAGGCGCTATGGAATCCAGAGCCCTGAGCACCATATTATTATAGTGCGCCACTAAGACATCTTGATCCATGCACTCCACAGGCCAACTTGATAGGTCCAGCACCGTCGTCAGACCCTCAGGGGTTACTCCCCTCAAAGGGCGGTACTGGGCCATCTCCAGAGGGGGCAGTCTCATGGGGGGGCTGTGAAATTGAACCTTATAGAGAGATGGCCCGAGCACCCAACTGGTTCCACCACCAGTTCCATATTCTCCATCCCCAGGGTGAACACCAGATCCAGAGAGTGACCCTGGATATGGGTTTCAGCAGTAACAACCTGTGAAAAAGATCAACGAGATCATCAGTTGGAGGAAGTTTTGGCCAAAATGCAAAAGTTCATCATCGACCCAGGCATTGAAATCCCCCAGGACCAACCACCTGGAGGGTTCCAACACTATATTGACAATGAAGTCTGCAACTTCCTGCAGAAAAACTTTCTCATCACTAGGTGGATGGTAGATGAGTAGAATTATGCTACCCACACCTGCTCCCATGATACACTCAAAGGATCTAGTGGTCGCCACTGGAACCTCTACAAGGCCCAATTCCAATGTAAAACAAATAGTGACCCCCACCCTTGATCCAGTCTAGGGCGGTGTATCACAGAGTACCCAGCTGGAACAGCTGACTCCAGTATGGGACCAGCATTCTCATCCAGCCAGGTCTCGGTGATGCAAGCCAGGACAGATGACTCGACAAGATCAGCAATTACTGCTGTCTTGTTCTTTATTGACCTGGCATTACATAACATCGCCCAAGTTGGATGAGAGGTCTTGGAGGAACGGGCAGCTTGCCCACTAACATTGGAACCCTTGGGTATGGGAACCTGGCATCGAGAACCCCTGTCTTGGACCCATTTTGCCTCAGGGTGTCTCCTTGACCTCACCACCCTTATCCGCCCACTCCACTCCTCCTCCCCCGGCTGAAGCACCCCTCCGCCTCCTCCATGCAATCTCCAAAGCACGACAATGCCTATATTCTTCAGGTTGCAACGGGGGACTACCTAAGGGGTGCAGGTCCCTCAGCCTGGAGGGGGAGTAGTACCTGCCCACCGGAACTCGGTCCCAGCACATGCTGCCTGTTTTAAAAACTTCTGTCGATCAGTAGATTTTAATTATCACTATCAGCACCACTACCCTATTAAATTAACTTATACAACAATTACCAGAAAACAACAAATATTAAACTATTTTAACTAAATTAAACCAAAGCCCCCACCCCCACCTCTCACATAGCGAGGAAGAGCCTTAACCAAAACCAAATTAAACAACTACTCTTCCCTTTCAAGCAAGTTTTTGGTCCCTCAAAGTAGTCCAAAGAATTTGGACATAAAGCCCCAGTCACTTTTCCACTTGTGTACCACTGTAGAAAAATCAGTCTCAAAACTGTCATATCTTGTATAGTCTTGGAATGGTAAAAACGTCAGAGCTCTCACCTCTGAAAATTTAACCAGTCTGTGATTTCACCCCCAGTTAGCTCTCACCTTAACCTTGCATGAAAACACTGATTTAATATAAACGGAGATTAAAAAGAATTTCAGGCACTCTCACTGCCTGAACCTAAGTTCTCCATGAGATATTCCTTGGAGTGTAATAAAAGATAAGGACTTCAGCAGTTCAGCAAGCATCTCAAGCATCAATGAAAAGGTGATTTTAGAGGGGACACCCCGACAGAGTCCAGCCTCTGCCTTCCCAGGGAGGTAATTTAACCACCAAGGCAGGCCTGCCACTACGGCTCCCAGAATCAGCTCGCCCTGTAGCCAGCCGCCTGGGGAAGCCTAAGAAACACTGGTAAACTGCACCCACCCTCCAGTGGATCCTACACCAGCATCTCCCACAGCAGGCTCACCCTACAGTGGTCACCTCCAAAGCCAGCACAAGGTAGACCTTCCGGGGCCCCCCTTACCTTCTCGAAAGCCAAAGTCCACCGATAGATTACCGGAAAGGCTCCAGGAGCAAAAATATCCTCGTTCAAGGGACCCACTACTGCTGGTACTCGTACTGGCCTTTAAAAACTTGGGTCTTTTCTGAGGAGGGTACTAGTTGTTCCAGTCATAGGAGTACCCTAAATCCTTCACCCCCAGAGACTGAGTGAGCCATTAAAGGAGGAAAGGAATCTGCTCCACAGTCCACTCGCACTCGCTCCAACGCACAGCACCGCGCTGCACGGCAAAACACTCCTCAAACTCCTCTGACTCGCAGAACCCTGAATCCTTCACCCTCAGGAATGAAACAAGCCACCAAAGAAGAAAGGAATCTGATCCACAGTCCTCTTGCACTCATTCCGACACACAGCACCACACCGCATGGCAACACTCCTCGGACTCACGGAACTCGCAAATGTGAGACACAAAAACAAAATCAAAACGGAAGAACTAAATTTAAAACAAAATGCAACAAATGCATAAATAAAAAGAGTAGCCTTATAAAATCAGTCGACTGAATTTAGCAGCTGATGGCTAGCCCAGCGTGGCCGCCATTACGTCTTGTCTCATGAGCATTGTTCTGGGGCTCTCCAACTATATCAATGGACTGGCCAAAGTCCCTTAGCTAAAACTGTGAGGATGGAGTCTTTTCTTAAGGACCTGATGCCATCAACTCTGTTTTAATGGGCCTGTCTGAGAACTGTGATTGTACTTCTCCTCGGGAAGATGCCAACCAGTTTCTTTTCTTTAGAGCAGGAATAACTATGGCCAGTGTTATCATTTTGAACCTGGGCTTTGCCAAGTGTTTGTTTAGGAACCTGAGATCCAGGATTGGCTACCAATCTCCATTTTTCTTTTTGCTTAAAAAGTATCTTGAGTACATGCCCTTTCCCCTTTGGGTAAGAGGAAATGACTATTTCCCTGACTTGTAGGAGCTTATTTACCTCCAATTCCAGCAGAATTGTCTCCGCAGGCATAGAAGACTGGAAAACCCTGTGACCCTGAAGTTATGGAAACTGAACTGTAGACAGAGACCCTGACTCTCTGACTCCAGAACCCACTGGTCTGTGGTAATGGTTTCCCAGTATTGGAATAAGTGAGCCAACCTGCTCCTTACTGGAAGAGGGGTGGCAGCCTATTTTGTGCTATCAGGGATTCTGTCCAAACTGAGGTCTAGGGGCTGGAGCTGGACTAGCTCACCTAGAAGACCTCTTGCCCCTGCCTCTGTAGTAACATCTGACCTAAGTATACTCTACAGGCCTAGAGAATGGGGCATAAGGCCTGGGGTAGTACCACCTAACCCTACCTCCCCTTCCTGTGGAACTAAACAAAGTGGAGGCTCTCTCTCTCTTGTAGAGTTACTCCTATATGTGGTTTTGTTCTCTTCCACCTTTTTCGAGTACGCTTCAGTCTTGTCACTAAAAAGGGAATTATTTTTACAAGGAAAATCCATAGCCTTTAACTGATGTCGGGGGTAAGATTGGTTGCTCTGAGCCAGGCAAACCTTCTTAGGGACACTGACAAAGCCAGCAGTCTGGATGCAGTATCATTTGCACCCACAGCCATGTGAAACTGGCATTTTGTGGCATCCAAAGCCATCCTGGTAATGTCTGCCATATCATATGCCACATTGCCTGGAATTCTATCAGTTAAAGCTAACAAAGAGTTCCAGAGAGCCTTCTGGTATTGTGCGGCATATGCCATATAAGCTGCCTGTCTGAGGAGAAGGGAGGAGGCTAAATAACCCTTCTTCCCCATAGTGTCAGTTTTTCTGGAATCTTCATCTGGAGGATGACATGCCAGGGGTACTTTAGCCTTATCACAGGCAGCAGCCTGTATCACACCCTAAGGATCTGGATGCTACACGTTTTCCATCTGGAGCACAGCTTCAGTCGACAATGAAGAGTTCACTGATCATTCCTTAGTGGCATTCCCAGTATCGTCGTGTTCCTTCACTAATGTCTTCAGATCCTCTGTTCCGTATGTGTTCCTGTGGCCAGAAGATCACGACAGAGGATCTCCTTGATGTGTCTGTGTGTCAGGTGCTTAGGTCCTGCATACAATACCCATGTTTGTGTCCTGTGTCAGTGATTTAAAAAGGCCACCAAACATCAATGACTCCAACAACTTCGAGAATACCTCATGGAGCAAAAAGTTGCCCTCCTGGAACAGGAACAACTCTCGAAGTCCATGGAATCCTCAACGTCTTCCTTGGGGTCTCACCGTTCCAGTGCTAACCCGTCATCAATAGCCACTCAGGAGAAACCAAGGAAACACTCCAGCAAGAGCAAACATGTCACTTCTGCCTCCCCATCAACGATGGGCCTGCCTTCTTCCTCACGGTTTCGGGAGCAAGAACTCCTTAAAACTAAGGTAGTATTGGCAGCCCTTTCAGAGGCTGTAGCCAAGTCGTCTTCCACTCCATTGATGACCTCTGGCAATTTGACTTCCCACCCATTGATGGTTCCCCCATTGACGGCCTCAATGGGTGTGCTTCAGTTGCAGCTTCCACTACTGCTGCTGCCCCCATCACAGGGATCTGCTCACCATCCGTTGACAATGCCTCAGGGTTTGTCGCCGGTCTCTTCTACAAAGACTGGTCAAGACTTTACCAGCCCTACAACGACTCTTCCGTCGACGATTCTGTGGACCTTTGTACACCCTTTGTCGACAGCTCGATTGGTGTCTTTACCATCTCCAGTCTCCTCTATTGTGCCAATCCAGTCGGTCCATACAGTTCTGACTATGTCCTCTTCTCCACGACTTGCTATGGTGGTTGTTCAGTCATTGGTGCACACTATTCTTGACCTTACAAAGTCTACCCCTCATTCCCATGGGGGTACTTCTTCTGTCCCTGTCTTTGCCCCTTCTAGATGGTCCTTCTGTCTCTAGAACCGTGAGTTCCTTCCCAGCTTCTTTGGGTTCCCTGCACAGGGACATAGAAATAGAAGACCCTTTTCTACAGGAATGGGACCAGGAGGATCAGGATGACGATATGGACCAGGAACCTGTGTCTCCCCTTTACATCTCTTCAGCTTCATCCATACTAGAGAAGCCCACTCCTGCTCTTTCTTGTTCCCCTCCTGATAACCCCAGTTTTTCTGACATTATGATTCATCTTCAGAAAATGTTTGGCTTCCAGGAATTGGAGAAAAATGCCTTCCATAGGAAATTTGCCAATTATTTGGGTCTGCCAGATTGCCCTTCCCTGGTCATTCCTCCTTTGATGGACACATTTGAAGATGAGATCTGGGCTGCTTGGCAACAGCCTTTTTCTATCCCCTCAGCTCCTCGTAAGGCCGACCGGACCTACTAGGCACCACTGGATCACCCTTATTTTGCTTCCCCCGCACAGGCTGACTTGGTAGTCATTAATGTAGCTCATGACAGATCTGCTAGATCAAAAACATTTGAGTGTGCAGCCTCCGGATAAGGAATCTCGAAAACTTGATGTGGTGGGGAAGAGGGTGTATTCTTTTTCCACTATGGCAGTAAAGATTCTGAATTCTATGCGTCATCTACTAAAATATGAAGAAGAAATCTTGAAGGCCACTCACCATTCAATCTCTTCCGGAGACTACCCCAAAGGAGGACCTTACAGCCAAATTGTCTATGGCTTTGGCAGTCTACCATCACTTGCTGAAAGCAGTGTATGATGCTGTAGATTCTACGGCTAGGGCCTCATCAGCTGGTGTCTGTCTTAGAAGACATTCATGGCATCAGATCTCCAAATTTGTCCTGGATGTACAATAATCCATACTTAATGCACCCTTTAAAGGTGACAAGCTTTTCAGACCTCAAACCCTAGATATACAGACCTCACTACAGAACACAGGTCATACCTTGCAGTCTATCCGTACTTTGTAACATACCCCTGCCAAACCCTATTACAGGGGGAATTTTCACAGACCTGCAAACAGAGGACAGGGTGCTTTCAGAAGGTGACCCAGTAACAAAACAAAAGGAAAAATTACTCACCTTAGTAATGTTGTTTCTTCTAATGGAGTCTTGCTATATTATGACATATGCAGCATAATCCCAGGTTAGAACTGCTCCGGAGGTGAAAGAGTTAACTTTCCATGCAGGGCATGGAATCCTGAGCGCTAGCTCGGTTGAACACTCTGTCTGTTGTAGCTCAAACTTAAACTGTCAGATCTTTTCGAGCAAAAACTCACTAAGGTTCTGTGTGGAAGCCGTAAACCTACACTAGCCACTGGCTACTAACTACAAAAACACATTTTTTGTTCTTGATCCCAAAACAAAGACTCAAGTCAGGGATTCAAGAAAGAAAAATAAGCATAACAAGCACCCTAGAAAGGGTGAAAATAAAGTGGGCATCAATGAAGTGCCAACATTGCACTGCCCACCCACTCCCAAAATAGAAGTTCTGAGAGGGCAGGCTGGGGGAGGTCATAATATAGCAAGACTCCATTAGAAGAAACAACATTACTCAGGTGAGTAATTTTTCTTCAAACAACATGAAGTCTTGCTATATTATGACATATGCAGATTACACAGCAGTACCTCCATGGAGGAGGACAGAACCTACTTGGGAAATAGGCTCTGAAGCACAGCTGTGCCAAATCGAGCATCACTCCTAGCCTGGATATCCAGGGAGTAATGCTTAGTAAAGTGTGAACTGTTTTCCAGGTAGCTGCTTGACATATCTCTAGGATAGGGATGTCCCTGGCAGCAGCCAGAGATGCAGCTGTACCTCTGGTAGAGTGAGCCCTCAGGCCTGAGGGAGGAACCTTACCCAGTTTTTCATAGCAAAACTGGATACAAGAGACGATCCACCTGGCAATGGATCTCTTAGTGGCAGGTCTCCCTTTCCCAACCTCACCATAAGTGAGAAATAGTTGGAGGGAGTCAAACCTGTGAACCTTGGTATGCTCTATGTAGTAACTTAGGGCCCTCTTAACATCTAAGCTGTGCAGCCTCCTCTCACCAGAGAAGGAATGGTCAGTGAAGAACACTGGAAGTGAAATAGATTGGTTAAGGTGGAAATCCGAAACCACCTTAGGCAAAAACTTCCTGTTAGTCCTGAGGACTACCTTATCCCTCTGAAATAAAATAAAGTCAGTCTCCACTGATAAAGCCTGTAACTCACTTATGTGCCTGGCAGAAGTGATGGCTACTAGAAATATAGTTTTCCAAGTCAAATACCTAAGCTCTGCCGAAGACAGAGGCTCAAAGGGGTTGCATCAGCTAAGCAATGCAAACATTAAGATCCCAAGCAGGGCAGGATCCCTGAATGGAGGATTGGTATGAAGCAATCCCTTAAAAACTTGGAAAAATACAGGGTGAGCAGAAAGAGAAGGGCTTCCCTGCTGAAATGAAAGCGAGACAGCTGCCAAATGCACTTTCAGGGTAGCTGGTCTCAGTCCCAAAAATTAAGATGGACCATATAATCCAATACAGTGGGTAAATCAGCAGATTCCGGGAAATATGCCTCCCAGAACACCATATGGAAAACCTTTTCCACTTGGAGTTATAGGTAGCCCTGGTGGAAGGCTTCCTAGCAGCTTTCAAGATTTCAAGAACACTTTGAGAAAGTTGAAGATCAGCAAACTTTAACTGCTCAAGAGCCAGGCCTTGAGGTTGAGGGATTCGAGATTCGGATACCAAACTCTCCCCTGAGCACAGGTTAACAGATTGTGGTTCCTGGGGAGACACAGGGGAAGATGGACTGCTAAGGACAGAAGGAGTGGGTACCAGGACTGCCTGACCCAGTCTGGAGCAATCAGGATCATCTTGCAGGGCTGAGACCTGATTTTGACTAGCACCTTGAACAGGAGAGGGAAGGGGGGAAAGGCATAGAGAAACTTCCCTTCCCAATCGAGGAGAAAGGCATCCAGGGGGACTGAGCCCAACACTGGGGGCCTGCAACAAAAAAGTGGAAGTTGATGATTGTCTGGGGCTGCAAAAAGATCTATCTGAGGAGTGCCCCATCTGGCAAAAACTATCCCCAGTACTAGGGGATCCAGTGACCATTCGTGATGGCCCTGGGAAATCCTGCTGAGATCATCTGCCAGGACATTGTCCTTGCCTGGGAGGTGAAATGCTATGTGTTCAGGGAATAAGTCAGAGACCACAACTTCATTGCCTCGGTGCACAAGGCCGAAGACCGAGTGCCCCCTTGTTTGTTGATGAACCACATTGTAGTGGTGTTGTCTGTTCTGACCTGTACCACCTTGTTCTGAACAGATGCAGAAAAAACCTGAAGTGCTAGAAAAACAGCTCTGAGTTCCAACAGGTTGATGTGGAGCAGAGATTCCTGAGGGACCATAACCCCTGGGTAGAGGTGGCCATGTGAGCTCCCCATCCCAAGAGGGACGCATCTGTAGTAAGGGTCAAGGAGTGGACAGAGGGATGAAAGGCACCTTGTCTCAGATTGCTCTGATCCTGCCACCACTGAAGGGCCTGGATCAGGGTTCGAGTCACTGGGATTAACTTGGATGGGGATCTCTTCTTTGAGACCAGAAAGCTCTCAAATGGAACTGAATGTCCCTCATCTGAAATCTTGCTCCTTGCACTACAGCTGTGGAAGCAGCCATGTGTCCCGAGGCTGCAGGAAATGCCTTGCTGGTCGAGAGACCTGCAGAGTGAAGACGAGGCCAGGGCCGCAGGTCCTTACCCTTTCCAGGGAAGGAAGGCTCTGGCCTGCTTTGTGTCCAGTTCTGCGCCTATAAAGGTGAGTACCTGGACAGGTTCCAAAACTGACTTTGGAAGATTGAGAAGAAAGCCCAAAGAGGAAAGCAGCTGCTGGGTAACTAGCAGTTGTGATTTGACCTGGTCTGGAGACTGACCCACAATGAGCCAGTCGTCCAGGTAGGGAAAAATGGCAATCTTTTGCCTTCTTAGATGAGCAACTGCTACTGCTAGACATTTTGTGAACACCCTTGGGGCAGAGGTAAGGCCGAAGGGCATTGCTCTGAACTGATAATGGCCTGAGGGCAGTTCGAATCTGAGGTACTTTTGATGGGAGCTTCTGATAAGAACATGGAAGTAGGCATCCTTGAGGTCCAGGAAGCTAGCCTGTCCCTGGCCTTAGGGAGGGTAAATCATTTCCAGGTCACCATTTTGAATTTTGGTTTTAAAAGGTGCTTGTTCAGATATCTTAGATCCAGGATAGGCCGCCACTCTCCTGTCTTTTTTTGGGGTAAGGAAGTACCTGGAGTACAGACCCTTGCCCTGGTGTAGGGGAGAAACCCTTTCTACAGCTCTGAGAGCCAGGAGAGTTGAGACTTCTGTTTCCAAAGCAAGAGTCTCTAAAGAGTTTGGGTGGAAAAGATCTGGCTCTCATCTTTGGAAATTTTTGAAGCTGAGAACCAGACCTGGCTCACTACTTCCAGGACCCACCTGTCTGATGTTAAAGACTCCCAGTCCTGGACGAGTAAGCCAGCCTGCCCCTACAGGTAATGGAGAGCCGGGACCTGGGCATCCCATCAGGGTGCCTTGTTTGGCAGGCTTTTAGGCTGAGGGGTGGGAGCAGGCCTGCCGTACCCGTCTGCCTCTCCCTCTGAAGAACCCCTCTGAGCATAGGCTGAAGAGGAGGCCTGGGTCTGGTAAAAGGCCTGCCCCTACCCTGGGGACTGCCTCTGAGGAGTGGCTTGCCATTCCTTGGCTTGTGCACTCCTATAAGTGGTTCTATATTCATCCATTTTCTTCATATAATTCTCTGTCTGCTCCCCAAGCAGAATTTCCCACCACAGGAAAATCCATAGCCTTAGACTGGTATCCTGTGACAAAGTAGTACACCTGAGCCAGGCCAATCTACGAAAAGCCACAGATGTAGCCATGACTCTAGAGGATACATCATTAGAATCCACTGAAGCATGGAATTGCACCTTAGATGCCTCAATACCATCAACAGCCACCTGCTCCAGCTCCTTTGCAAGCTGGCCAGGGACCTGTTTGGCTAAGGCCATGACAGTATCCCATTTAGATTTCTGGTATCTCGCAACATAAGCCATATAGTTTGCTTGTCTGAGTCCCAAAGATGCTGCCATGTATTGTTTTTTGGCCATGGCATCAATCTTCCTGGAGTCCTTGTCAGGAGGATGTGAAGCCAGGGGAATATTAGCTTTATCACAGGCTGCAGCCTGAACTACCCCAACATGACTGCATTGCTGTGAAAGAAAATCTGTATCAGGACCTGACAAATTGTACCTCCTGTCCATCTTTTTATCTACAGGAGGCACAGAATTAGGAGCTTTTAAAATTTTTATTGTTTGTTTCGTAAAAGATTTATGTAAAGGGATGGACAATCTCCTGGACTCTGGGATATCCATCATCTCTACATAGTCAGGCTCCTCTTGCTCATCCAAAGCCTCCTCTAAAGGAAGCTGGAGGGTCTCAGCAACTTTTTTATAAAACAAAAAATGAGAAGGGGACTCAGCAAGCCTAGGGGGAGATTCACCTAAAGGTCTGTCTGGGGAGATGTCGGTTCAATGGGCACATCCAGACTTTCAAAGTCACATTCACACTGATCATAATCATCCTCCTCCTCTGGTTCATAAACTCTTCTATATCATATTCTTGAACGGTGGAACAGACCGAACCGACCTTTTGCCAGATAGTGGCGGTTCCGGAGGGAATCGAGGACAGTGACTGGACAATCTGTATTGCCCTGGCTATCTCTGCAGCAGTTGGAGAAGGATTTTGGACTCACACCTGCTGACTTTCTAGTTCTCTTTGCTGGAACTGGCTCCTCAGAGTCAGCTTTACTTTTGGCCGAGGAAGTCTGGCCCTGGTCAGAGGGCACTCCCTCCGGTTCGGCTGGCACCGAACTGAGCTGGCCATCCAGGTCAGCGGACTTTTTGGCCTCTTGTTCCCTGAGCCTGCCAACTCTCTTATCTAGGGTGGCTGCAGGGAAATTCTTGCAAATCTGGAAGTCTGCATTGAGGTGGTCAAACCCCAGACAATAAACACATGTGGTGTGTGGGTCAGCCTTGGCAAAGGCTTCCCCACAGACACTACAGTGTTGAAACCCAGTGGGCCCGGTTTTTCTTTTGGGTTTCTCAGACATAAAGCCAGCCTAACCAAAAACTTGCCCTTTTGATGGCAGTGCCAGGCAAGACACCCTTATCGGTTCCCAACCGTGTCACGGGTCGTGGAAAAAACCGTAATGAAATCCGTTTTTTTTAGAACCGATAAGAACCGGGAACCGCACTCTAACAAGCCTTAAAAGGCTTCAAAACAAAGTTTAAATACAATTCGATCGGTTCAAACCGAACCGATAAACATTTACAAGTTCCACACAGAAACCTATCTATTACTTACAATACCATAGACAGAGCTTGAACCGATCGGTTTGCGTTAAAATAAATAATATCATGGGTTGAATTTAACCGAGAAAAGACGCTTTAAACCGAGGAAATGAACCGAGCAGCAGGAGGAATCTCGGAGTGACTGTTCAGTGGTAGATAGAAAGAATCTGGCAGTTTCGGTTTGAAACCACCCTAACAGAGCTTCTCTAACCGAGCTCGCGCTCTAAGTTCCATGCACTGCATGGAAGTTAACTCTTTCACCTCTGGAGCAGTTCTAATGGTGGGACAAACTGCATCTGTATCTGTCATAATATAGCAAGACTTCACGTTGTTTGAAAGACGTTTACAAGTTCCACACAGAAGAAAATAAACAAAAGCCTATCTATTACTTACAATACCACAGACAGAGCTTGAACCGACGATTGCGGTTAAATTTCGGTAAAATAAACCGAGAATTACACTTTAAAACCAACAAATGAACCGAGCAGCAGGAGGAATCTCTGGATCGACTGTTCAGTGAGGCGGAGTAAAGAATCTGACAGTTTAAGTTTGAGCTACAACAGACAGAGTGTTCAACCGAGCTTGCGCTCAGGATTCCATGCCCTGCATGGAAAGTTAACTCTTTCACCTCCGGAGCAGTTCTAACCTGGGGTTATATTGCATATGTCATAATATAGCAAGACTTCATGTTGTTTGAAACCCAGTTCTCCTTACCAGGTCCATGTGCCAACCGTAAGGTGACCTGTTATGTCCCCGCTGCCACCCATCAGGGACAGCCCACTGCCTGAAGGCCCCCCTCTTGTCCGTGGGATTGAAGGCCCATCCCACTGCTGTCGGGGGCAGGTTTTCCTCCCACCTCCAGGATTGGCAGGAGATAACCTCAGATGTTTGGGTCCTCCAGCTGATTCAGTTAGGTCACACCTTGGATTTAATAGAGGTCCCACCCCACTTGCCCCCATGGGCCTCTCGTTACCCCCAAACCAAGAGTCAGTAATGGCAGAAGAATTTCAAGCTCTTCTGTTTGAAAGCACCATAGAACCTGTTCCCTGTCCCCAGATGGGTCGGGGCTTCTACTCTCATTTTTTTTTCTGGTTCCAAAGTGAACAGGGGATTTACATCCCATTCTGGATCTCAGATTCCTCAGTCTCTATATAGAGTACAAAAAGTTCTGGATGGTGACACCTCCAACTTTGCTGCCCCTTCTAAACAAAGGGGACTGGCTCTATTCTCTGGACATGAAAGATGCTTATCTTCACATCCTGATGCATCCTGCTCACAGACGGTTTCTCCGTTTCTGTTTTCTGCATCAGCACTATCAGTTCAGAGCCCTCCCTTTCGGTTTGTCTTTTGCCCCCTGGGTCTTCATGAAGTGCCTTGCGGTAGTGGCAGTGGCTCTTTGCTGGGAAGGCCTATACGTCTTTCCCTACCTGGACGACTGGCTTCTCAAAGCCCCTTCCAGCCCTCAGCTGACAGCCACTTTGTCCCGCACACTTCAGATATTCTCCTCTGTGGGACCACAATCAAGATACCAAAATCCAAAATGGATCACACCCAATGTCTCCAGTACATAGGGGCAGTCCTGAATATCTCCAAAGGGATGGCTTTTCTGCCCAGGGATTGGGCAGACAAATTGATCACTCTGGCATGTGAACTAGGGGCTGTTTGGTTTGTCTCGGCTTGAGACTACCTCCGCCTCCTGGGTCATATGGCAGCAGTCATTTCCGTGGTCCCTCATGTGCATCTGCACATGCGGGTCCTTCAGTGGACTTTAAGAGTCCAATGGGAACAGAGAGAAAATTATTTTGAAACTCCATTTCTCATTTCATCTCTGGCCGTCTGGGAGCTCCACTGGTGGATGTCCCTGGGCAATCTATTGTATGGCATCCCTTTCCAGTCCCCGATCCCTTGCCTTATTCTGACAACTGATGCATCATTACTTGGCTGGGGAGCCCATTTGGAATCAGTTCGCAACCAGGGGACTTGGTCCTTGGGGGAAGCACGACTCCACATCAATATTCTAGAAATGAGAGCAGTTCTGTATGCCCTGCAGGGCTTCGAGACTCTCCTTCCGAAGGGCTGTATCCAAATCCAATAGGA
Organism: Neoceratodus forsteri; assembly: GCA_016271365.2. Taxonomy (NCBI): domain Eukaryota; kingdom Metazoa; phylum Chordata; order Ceratodontiformes; family Ceratodontidae; genus Neoceratodus; species Neoceratodus forsteri. Next base: position 666,859,171 of record CM057453.1, read on the forward strand.
CAGCTCCGTGGTGGTTCACTATCTGAACAAACAAGGGGGAGCCCATTCTTATCCTCTATGTAGGGAGTCCATGAGAGTATGGCACTGGGCAATCCAAAAAGTTATCCATCTTATTGCGGTACATGTCCTCGGAGTCAACAATACTCTGGTGGACACTCTAAGCAGATCCACTTCTCAAAAATGCAAATGGGAACTCCTCCAGGAAGTTTGAGAGGATGTCTTCCTGCACTGGGGCCTCCCAGAATTGGATCTGTTCACCGCTCCGCAAAACACCAAACTGCCTCACTACTACTCACTCAAGCCAGGTCCTGGAACTTTATGACTGGACACATTATCTCATTCCTGGACAGGAAAATTACTTTACGCCGTCCCTCCTTTCCCTTTCATTCAGAGGGTTCAACTCAGACTTCTTAGGGACAAGGCTGCCATGACCCTCATCATGCCTCTGTGGCCGAGGCAGGTCTGGTTTCCATTGTTACTACAATTGACTGTCCAGGAACCTCTACCTCTTCCTATTTGCCCGGCTCTGCTGTTTCAGGCAGGGGGTTCCCTACGTCATACCAACCTTCGCTCCCTGCATCTGCATGTCTTGCTCCTGAGGAAGTAGTTCTCTCCTGGTTCCAGGTCTCCCCACAAATTGTGGAGGTCCTATTTGCTACTCGTAAGCCATCTACCCGATCTTCATATTCCATGAAGTGGAAATGGTTTTCCGTGTGGGCTAAAATCTTGATTTGGATCCCTATGCTTGCCCTCCACAACACGTTCTGGACTATTTGCTTTCCCTGTCTAACAGTGATCTTAAATATTCCTCTGTCAAAGTCCATTTATCAGCCGTTTCAGCTTGTCATTTGCCTGTAGACAACAAACCGTTGACCCAACTACAAGTTATGAGGACCTTCTTGAAAGGTATTCTTCATCTCACACCCCTCCATCCGAGACCCTGTTCCTTCTTGGGACTTGAATTTTGTCCTTGAAAAACTGACATAAAGTCCTTTTGAATCTGCAGCCTCCTGTGAGCTGCAGTATCTATCCTGGAAAACTCTTTTTATGTTTGCTTGCACGCATGTGCAAGAAACATAGTGCCATCATCCGAGTTTTCGGAGGTGTGGCAGCCCTCTTCCAATTCAGTCAGTGTGTTTGCAGACTCGGCCACAGTTCTCCAATGGCTGCTGGAGCTGTCTATGGCAGCAGTCGGAAATGCAGTGGAGTACGGTTGAAAGGGGGAGCTATGCTTCAGTGAGCAGCGATAAGATATCACCTGCTCATGCGCGCTCCCCTACACACACACACACACACACACACACACACACACACGACGATACTGCAAAGCCGCTCTTCACACACTGTGAGCAGGCCGACAGGTGCTCAATCCCCCATCGGCTGTGCTGCACTCCCCCCCAAACAGAGTTCCACATACCACGCTGCGTGCCCACCCCAGCATGGCTACACATCATATAGCCAACGGGGGTGCCCAATCCCCCGTCGGCTCCACTGTCCCCCCCCAGAGAGTACAGGGTGCCATGCTGGGAGCCCACCCCAGTGTGGCAACAGATGCTATCACCGACAGGGGTGCCCAATCCCCCATTGGCTCCACGCCCTCCCAAACAGCCATCCTTGTGCCACACTGGGAGCCCACCCCAGCATGGCAAATGTCCTGCGTCGTCATCCTTTTTAAAAAAAAACAACCCTTAAACACAAAATGGTCCTCGCTGTCTCTACCCCACCCAGCCCACCCATCATGCGCACCTGCTTCCCCACACCCCTCCTCACCCCATACTTACCTCCGGACTTCTGACACAACGATCTTTGGTGGACCGGGAACACGTCTGCACTCTTCAAAGCCGACCGCGAACTGAGGAAATGCCGGTAAGCTGTATAATGGTATAGATAGGGTTTTTTCAACTTTGCTGCATATCTCAGGTATTTTTTGGAATTTTTGCACCAAATTTTCAACATGGGGTTTTTGGGACCCCTTCTCATGAATGCTCTCACTGTCATGGCATTAATTCCGGGCCCGAAGGGTGATTTCGCAGTCACTGCGGCAGAAATCACCTTTCAGGACTGAGTAACAAAACGACACTGCCACTGTTCATAAGGTGGGCTCTCAAAAGCCTATGTTGAAAATTTGGTGGAAAATTCTAAAGATGACTGTTTTTACGAGCTATGCAGTTCCTACGCAATGCTCGTGTAGTTCGCAATTTTTCAATATTTTTACTTTAGATTTTCAACATTACCATTTTACCACACCTCCTTATAAGCAGTACAGCTGTCATTTTCCCATCTTGCCCAAAACATGTTTCCGCCTATGTAGCGCACAATGGCGCAGTCGGTGTGTGAAATCAATGTATGGGACACATTAAGAAAATTACAGTGACACTGTTACTGAGCAGAGGTCTTAAAATGGCTATGTTGAAAATTTTGTGAAAAAATTCCTTAAAATGACTGTTTTACCAGCGTGCGTTGTGCAGTTCCTACGCACGCTCGTAAGTTTGCGAATTTTCAATATTTTCACTCCAGATTTTCAACATTGCCATTTTATTACACTTTCTTATGAGCAATACAGCTGTCAGTTTTCACATCTTGCCCGAAATGTGTTTCCACCCATGTCACGCACAATGGCGCAGTCGGTGTGCGAAATCAATGTTTAGGACAGAATAAGAAAATCACAGTTACACTGTTTATGAACAAAGGTCTTAAAATGGCTATGTTGAAAATTTGGTGACAAAAATCCATAAAATGACTGTGTTACGAGTGAGCATTGCGCAGTTTCCACGCACCCTCGTAAGTTCATGACTTTGTAATATTTTCAGTCCAGATTTTCACCAGTGGCATTTTTCCACACTTCCTTATGAACAGTACAGCTGTCATTTTTCACAACATGGCTGAAATGTGTTTTCATACTTTCAGCGCAGAGATGCGTGGTCGCTGTGGGAAATCATTGTTCGGGACAGATAAAGAAAATCACAGTGACACTGTTCATGATTGGAGGTCCCAAAATGCCTGTGTTGACAATCTGCTGTAAAAAAGCCCCAAACTAATTACATTACAGGTGTGCATTGTACAGTTTCTACGCACGCTCGTGACTTCACCAGTTTTTTTTATTTTTACTGCAGATTTGCAACATTGCCATTTATAACACCTCCCCATGAACAGTACAGCTGTCATTTTTCACATCCTGTTCGGAATGTGTTTTTGCACCCGTGGTGCTAAATGCCGTAGTCGCTGTGCATAAACAGCTTTCGGCTAACAATCTGATATTGCCACTGTTCATGAGGTGGGGGTCACAAAAAACATGTTGAATATTTGGAGTGAAAATACCAACGAATGCCTGAGGTGTTAGGGTTTCCAACCATAATGTCCCACCCTGTAGAGAATGACAGACATCAGGGGTGTGACTTGGGATTTTTGCCTGTAATGCTCATACCATTCCACACCCTGCAGCCAGTGAGAGGCATCGAGGTATGCCTTGGGCTCTTCGGCCCCAAAGTTCACCCTATTCTCCTATACCGCACCCATCTCACCGTATTTTCTGATGGAATAGGGTGCGCATAAGGGCCAAAGACCCCAAGGAACACATTGACACTTGTCAGTGTCTGCAGGGTAGGGTGTGGTGAAATGGCGTGGCTGTTATGTCTGACGACCCAAAGGCACACCCCAATGCCTGTCACTCTCTGCAGGGTGGTGGTGGGGTTGGCTTCAGTTCAATGCTTCACTGCCATTCCTATTATGCAGCTCTGTAACTTCTACACTACCAATGCCAATGCCAGCAAGCAAACATTCGGCATTGACAAATTCTTGTTTTGGTTGCAATTACGTCAGGCTGACGTATCTCAGAGTTGCACTCACTGATGTGCAAGGAGCCCTGCCTGAATTTTCACAAGGATAGGGTATCTTTATGTACCAATCCTAAATTTCTCCCAAAGGTGGAATCTGAATTTACTTTGAATCAAACCATACACCTACCTGTGTATTATGCGGAGCCTGCTAAACCAGGAGAATCCCTGCTCCACACATTAGATGTACATAGAATCTTACTATATTATCTTCTTCGCACAAAACAAGTGTGCAAGTTTGAGCAACTTTATGTTTCCTTCACCCCTGGTAAAGAGGGTGTTCCTGTTTCCAAGCAGTGCTTGTCCACTTGGTTGCCCAACTGCATTACTTGTTGTTATAAAAAATGTGATAAGCCACTCCCCAGGGTGATAAAATCTTACTCCATGAGAGGCATGGCTGCCTCAGTGGCATGCTTTAGAGGTGTTTCAGCAACTGAAATTTGTGAAACTGCTACCTGGTCTACTGTATATACATTTACTAAGCATTACAGTCTGGACATTGCTTCCGAAATGTGAACACATTTTGGATGGTCCATTCTCCAAGGCCTAGTGTCCTAAGTTTATTCTCGCTACCTCCTCACCGATGCATCCCAACTGCTGGGGACTCATTCCTGTTTGTTATGACCTGCTGCAAGAGATTGTCTCGAAGAAGATAGTATAGTTGCATAAGAACTTACCATAACAGTAGACCTTCGAGAGTATCTCTTGCAGTAGGTCATGATGCCCCTCCCTCTGCCCCCCTTGCTTCCTGCTTCAGGAGGGTGACATGCTCCTACTCTCTCCAAAAAGATATTAGGCTAATCACTTTTCGTCTCGGTTCCCCTCGAAGGTTGGTTAGATTATATTCTCATTTCGGCCACTAAGGTAGAAAAGAACTCAGGAGCTTCTGGGACCGCCCCCCCCCCTCCCTTTTTATAAGTGCCAGGACACAACACGTGGTGCTGTTGGGGGCTGTACCAGGTTGACTGCTGAGAAATCATCCGGAGGAAATGACTCGTGCAGCTGGACATTCCTATCTGTTATGACCTGCTGCAAGAGAGTCTCTTGAAGATCTATTGTTATGGTAAGTTCTTACGCAACTGTACTTTACTAGGGGCAGCAGTTTGAAACTGGCATGAGCTAATGAGAGTTCCATTATTTGCATAAATTCTATTCTGTCTGGGGCAGTTGAATACAGGAAGCAAACTGCACTAATTAATCATATTGAAGGATTCCTGGGGTTTGAAGGTAGCATTTTCCAAAGAAAAGGATGCTCAAGGACAAGGGGTCACAATATGAAGCTGGGGGGGGGGGGCTCAAATGAAATGTGAGAAGTACTTCTCCACAGAGATTGTTGTGGATGCATGGAACAGTCTCCAAGCGGAGCTAGTGGGGGAGCTAAAATGGTTACAGTTCAAGAATGCATAGTATAGACACAAGGGGATATTAGAAGTAAGGCGGGGGGGGTAAAACTCGGAGACTGAATAGTGTCTGCGATGGCACTGTAGGTAGGGTAATTGGGCAGACTAGATGGGCCAGGAGGTTCTTATCTGCCAACAGCTTCTATGTTTCTATGAAAATTTCAAAATGTATTAATTGGTATGCAATATGAATTTAGCTACTGTGCATTATGAGGAAGTAAACATACATATTTCCTATCAGGATAATGGCCTAACCATATTATACTGTAATATTTAAAGAGCTAGTAGAACCAAAAATAGCAGACATGAAAGTTGTACAAATGTCAGTACAAAAGTAGTCAGTTGTAACTTTTTATATCTGAGGTATTTTTCTTGTTCTGCTTGCTCATTAGAAAGTTTTCAATGCAACAGTATTATGCTGAATATGTGAAATAGCACTCTGCCTGGCAGCTGACATATCTAGTTCTATCCCCAACCACTACATCATCAGCACTGTGAACTCACTGACTGTGACATCACAGGTGACTGACCTGGCAGCTACTGAGTAGCTCTTCCTTAGCACCTGTGATGTCTCGATCAGTGAGGTCACAATGCTGATGATGTAATGGGGGAAAATAGAACTGAATATGTCAGCTGCCAGGCAGAGCGCTGTTCCAGAGATCACACCTACTAACATCAGATAAAAAATCTTATAACTACCCAAAGAAAAAAGACAAAAGCACCTCAGAGATAAAAGGTAATAGTTAACTGCTTTTAAAAACTAAGATTAATTTTAGGCAGTACACTAGCTCTTTAATAGCTTCTTTTATTTTTGATATTAAAGATCATTGTCACTTTACAAATTAACAATGGCAGATGGGCTTGGATCCAGTATTTAACAGAAGTTCCATCCAGCATAGTGGTGTAAATATGAAAAAGTACTTCAAAGTTTTAACTTCAAAACACTATTTTTTGCAATCAGCCCCCTTACCCATTCCCCTACACTAGAGATAGTTGATTTATAATAACATATATTCAATTATTATATGATGTGGGTTTTCTGTGGAAAGATACATTTTGTATGCCTTTTATTTATTTATTACTTAGCTTTTGTTTTTAAGACAGTGAAGCCCAATGCGTGTCTGCTTACTTGTGGTAAGAGCTACAAGGATGTGCTGGTTCACTCACTGTAAGTTGTAGACTGCCTTGTACAGTTTTTATGTACTTTAACTCATTAGAAATGTAAAAGTGTTTTTTAATATATGGATTGTTGAAATAATATGCCTGAAAAGCATACAAAAAAATTCTTGTAATACCATCGCTCCTGGAGCGATAATACTACTGTTCCGAAGTGATAATACTATCGTTCAGGTGCCGTAATAGTATTGTTCGGCACCCGAACGACAGTATTATCAAGAAAGCTGAAGAGCGCATGTCCAAGTCTATCCCCAACGTGTTAAACTGCGTGCCTTCTGATTGGCCGCTTTTCCTCTGTGGGCGGGCAGAAGGAGTCTGAAAATATGGTGGCTTGCTCGCTTGCTTAGCGAGACAATCTTCCGTTAAGCAACCGGGGTTTTTTTTGTTTTTTTTTTAGGTTGAAAACCATTTGACAATCAGACTCTCTCTGGGGCTCCTCTGCTCGCTTCATATCGCCACTTACGCAAAAAAAAAACCGGCTAAATGAAGCCCACAGCAGCAGCTAAATCCACCAGGACTGGGAACCCTGCCAGCCGCACATCCACCCGCTAACTCCAGTGCTGAAGCGGAGATGAGTCAATTCACCTCCTATCCATATATTAAAAAAATAACAAATAGGTTCTGGTGTATTACAAGGTAGTGATTACATCTCGAGGTTCTGGGGACACATGAAACCTCTCGAGCTTCGCTCTCGAGGTTTTCTGTGTCCCCAGAACCTCTCGATGTAATTACTACCTTGTAATACACCAGAACCTATCTATTATTCTATTTATTTACTTTGTACCAGTTTGAGCCGTCACTTACACAAAGTGGCCCCCATATTCAAAAGTCCCCTGCAAACCCGTGCAAGTGCCTACGCCGGCCCCAAATAATGAGATATTCAGAAGATGAGCCATGAGGTGCACTCATGTATGTCCATCTGAATATCCTGAAGATGCACGATCACGCAGTGGGAGATGCGCGGTGCAACAAGTGACTTGAGCCCTATGCAGATCATGGGGAAATGCATGATGCACAGCCACTTTCATGGTGCGCAAAGTTGCAGTATTCAGCCTGGATATGCAGATGACCTCATTGCACATTCCGAGCCCATCTCCCACATGCGCAGCTCATTATTGGAATGTATTTAGGCCATTTGCATACCCTGGGCATGCTGAATTCCAGCTGTGCAGGGCTGCCCCACCACTCCACAAAGGTGAATAGGAGGTACTGCAGCCTATCAGGCAGGTGTGATGGACTGTTTGTGTGTAGGTGGGTGGACTGCATTGGCCTGGGTACAGCGCTCTTACCCATAGCCATGTACAGGGTCAGACTGGTGTACAGAGGCCCACCTGGACAGCTGCCACAGGGGCCCACCTGTACATGCAACAGGGGAGGGCACAGGGCGATCGGTATACCACATGCATGTGATACACTAGCTCCATATGTAGTGTACAATCATCTGCAGTGCCCTCCCCATATGAGTGGAACATGGTGATGACTGCAAGGAATGGTACTGTGGAGAGGGTGACGAGGTACACTAGTGGGTATGTCCCACTTGTGTGCACCTACAGTGTACCACCATGGGTGTGTGCCATAGGTCAGTCTCTGGCCTGTGCCAGGCTTCCACCCATCCACCAGGCTACCTGGGTATCATTGCCCCAGACAGCACCCTGGGTGCATGCCACCGCTAGGTGCCACCCTGCAGGCCATATGGGTGCAGGCCATGGCCCTCGGTACATTTGCTGCATTGTGGCTGTCCACTCTGCTGGTATGTCTGGGGGCACCCGACAGCACTGGCATATGGCTGCTGGGTGTCTGTGTCTAGGGTGCGGTGTGGGGGTTGCTCCCTGGATGGTGCCGGTGATGACATGGCACCTGTGCTCAAGGTTCATCTATCCTGGCATGACTGCTGTGTGTGGGTGCCTGGAGCATGTCCTGGTGCACCTCCAAGGGCTGCCTTTGGACAGCTTGCCTGCAGTTCTGTGGCCTGCCTGTGGGTGGCTGGCCATTTAGACATGCTTTTCCATGCCTAACGTTGGGCTGTTCACCCTTGAGATACACAGCAGATGCGCCGCACATTTTGGCTGAATACAGGGATGCGCAGTGCATTCATGGGAATTCCCCCTCCATATGCACCGCATACATTATAGATGCATGATGGCGCATCTGGAGATGCACAGTGCATCTTTCCCTTTTAAATATAACAATTCCGCTCATTTTCTGAGATGCGGGCACATCTCCACTTTGAGCTGTGCATCTCCTTTGAAAATGTGGGCCAGTATGACTCTAATGCTTCTTGGATGTTTGTATCTGGAGAAGACTATACGAGAGCATCTCTTTTTAAACCAAAGACAAAGTAATACGTACATCACCACTTGTTTTGTCAGAAAATGACTGAAAGATTTCAAAAAACAGGATGTGACTGTGCACTTTAGCTAACGTTTTCTGTTTACATTTTTACATGTAGCACAGTCACATCCTATTGTGAAACACACCAAGAGTAGTTTGTTTATTTTATCTGAGGTTATTTAATTTTAAGGTTTTATAAGAACCTTCTAATCTGGCTATGACGTTAATGTCTTAATTGAATACTGTCAGGCTGGTGTTAATTAATGTGGTCCAGAGAGGAACTGTGTACTTTAAATGTTGATCTTTCCATTCTTAGCTTTACATCCTCTAATAAAATGTGATAACATTCTCCTCACCTTAAGGACTTAAAGGAGAACTGTGCTGAATCTGTAAGTTATTTTTCCCTAATAGATGCTGTTTTTAAGCACTGGTTCAAATTCTGTTATTGTCCCACCTACGTGGCTTTTAGCAAGCTCACGGAGTGTTCCTGCTTTACAGTCTGGTGATACAGTAAGTGCCATTTTGGAACTGTATGATGTAGTTTATGTCCGAAGCAACCTTTGAGATCTGCAGCAGAACATTAATGCATTGTGCAAAACAAGGACATAAACTACATCATACAGTTCTAAAATGGTTCTTACCAGCAGAGTGCAAATTGGAAACACATACTAGAATAACTAAAACTCCTGTATAGCTATACAGCAATAACAGCATTTGAACACGTATTTGAAAAAGATTCTACTGGGAACATGACTTATGGATTCAGCTTAGTTCTCCTTTAACACTGTTTGCAGTACTGGTTTATGGTTGGTCATGTGATGTAAAAGCAGTAGGGTTTGCTTGTTGGAAAATAATTTCATCATATAGTTTTTAGTAATACATTTCTTTTTTTTATATTTACTCTTTTTCCTGCCCCTTTCTCTGCACCACAGTGGTTCTCTTCAGGGTACCCTAGGCTGGAGGTCTCATAGTCCCTCCCCGAGTAACTCCCAGACCTACCTCCATCCTGTCTCGGCCTGCCCCCCTCCCAGTCCATTGTAGTGTGTGTCAGGAGGTCCATGTGGTGTTCCGCCGGGAGCCTGGTTATGGGATCTGGAACAACCAGTTCCCTTCTATGGCCGCCATGGTGGGGTGTTTTTCCTGTTTTCTGGTTCCACCCCACAGGACGCTAATGCACTAGGGAAGCCTAGAGGTGGAGCATGTCACAACATGCTGTCACTCTGGCTCCTGATGAATATTCTTCCACCCACTTACGTGCCATCCCACTACACCTCTACCCGTGGTCACCCAGGTGGTGGTGACGTTAAACCGAGGTCCCATCTGCCTGGATTGGTGGTAGTTCAGGTGGATGTTAAAGATCCCATGGCACTTATCGAAAAGAGTAGGGGAATTTCCCTGGTGTCCTGGCCAAATTTCCCTCATTCACTCAAAATACCACCAACAGCTTAATCTAGTTCAAGGTCGGTTGGCATTCATCTGTACCCCCCTCCCCCAGGTCGTGCCTGAAAATAGGCAGGATTTGTCTTTTGCACTTACTCGGTCAACAAAAACTAAATAAATAAATAAAAGTGGCGGGACAGGCATCCCACCCTTCTAGGAGAAGGAGAGCAGCCAGTGGGTGCTCAGTTCTTCTCTCCCCTGCTGGCCCTCCAGCAACTTGAGTACATTCCCGAACCTGGGTCGCTGGCATTAGAAGTGGTAGCTCTACCACTGTGCCAGCAGACCAGCCTTAGCAATACATTTTTGACATCATTAGCTTCATCATTTGTATATTTCTAATTCTCTCAGAGACTTTTAAAACAGCTTTTATAAATAGTTTTGTAATTGATGGCTCAAGTTAATAAATATTGCCACCAATTAGTGTTGCTCAGATAGTATCCTAGAAACTAGGATACCAATAGATACCTCCCATTTGGCCAGATAGTTGCTGTGGTAGGATAGCATGGAGCCTATCCTCTAGGGTCCAGTGCATGGATCCTACAAATGTTGTGGATCCTGTGGATCCTAGCAACAGACATTGTGTATCCTGTGCATCCTAGTATGAGATCCAGCTATGATCCTAACTATCTGACCTAGGATCCCTGGATCTGACCTAGGATCCCTGGATCCTAACAAGGATCTATCGCTATCTGACCCAGATCCTAACCATCTGACCTAGGATCCCTGGATCTGACCTAAGATCCCAGGATCCTAACTAGGATCCATTGCTATCTGACCCTGGATCATATATCTGTCTTTGGTAGGATTTCTGATAGGATCCTGGGCAGGATACCAGTACTAGCTGACAGATAGTGGTAGGATCCACAAATGCACTATCTGAGCAACACTATCGCCAATAGCAATTTCTTAAAGTCTCTGCTGTTCAGGTTATTTTTTCACTGCACACTCTAGATTCACACAGTGAATGTATTAGGATAGTGCTAGAGTATCCCACCTGAAATCAGGATTTGATGTTTTAGCCACCTGGAGGTGGATGAGCAGAACAAAAAGTGAAGGAAAAGAACAAGCGTCACTCTTGAGTTGTTAAAAGTGTAGCAATCACCTGCTTGTGGACTATGTACAGTAAACTGTGGGTTAAAAGGCTGCAGACTGTCCAATGTACTCTAGTTTATATGAATGAATTGATAAATATAAGGTCACAGTAGCAAAGCCTTAGTGCAGACCAGCCCTGGTGACAAAAGTTGCCACAATGTGAAGCAGTCCTGTGGAGTGGCCTGTGTGTTGCACTAAGCCTGTCTAGGGGGCTGCACTCCCCCACTTGTAATCTGTTATAAAATGGGTAGCACATTTTATGCAGTTTGACTGGAAGAAACAAATCACATGACCATGCATCGTACTAGTATAATGCACAGTCATCTTGACACTTGACCACATCACAAATCACTACACCATGAGCACTTGTAAAAAGAAAGAAAAAAACTGTCAGCCATTTTTTACCCTAGGTAAAGCCCAGCACTTGCTGGCCCAGCCACAGAACTGGAGTAAGATCCAGCCAAACAGAAAATTAAAATTACGTACTCACCATAATTCTTGATCTTCTTGGACCATCTTCACCATTGATTCACACTGATGGGTTCTGAATAGGAGGTGCTAAGACCCTGCAAGAGGCAAAACTTTTTAGGAGGGCCAGCGCCAAAGTAGCTTACATGCATACGTGGCACCACGAGGCTAGCTTGCACTGTGTGGCTTACCTCTGCACCAGCCCCCAACTGCTTCAGTACCTTTTTTACTAAGGAGGTGCAGCATAACCTAACTAAGTATAACACTTAACCTAAAAGGGCATAAGATAGGCAGTGCAACCCATGTAAGAAGGGTCAACAACAAAGAAAGCAATGTCTTTACAGTCCAAACCAAAACAAGGGGAAGTGAAGACCAACGAACAGAAGAACGAGCCCAGGGGATGGAGGGTGGGTGTCTAATCAATGGCAAAGATGGTCCAAGAAGATCAAGAATTACAGTGAGTACATAATTTTCATATCTTCCAGGACCAATCTTCACCATTGATTCACACTGATGGGTTAGAGTATGAAGCTCAGATGAAAGTCCCCTAGGCAGGGCGGCAGGAGGTGGCGCTTACTTAGGAGAAGAGTCCATTAAGAATTGTCCTGCCAAAAGAGGCAGGTATTTAGTGGTATCCATGACTGTCTTTGCAGTATCAGCCAGGCATGGACATCCTGGGCATAGTATTTGATGAAAGTGTGTACTGTGTTGCAGGTGGCATCCTTGCACATGTCAGCAATGGGTACAGACCAAATCTCTGCCATAGCAAATGCTCCGGTGGAGTGGGCATGGACCTGGCCTTCCAACTTGACTTGCACCAGGAAATAACAATAGTGGACATAAGTTACTGTCCATGTGGAAATTAATTTGTTCGTAACTGGCTGACCTAGCCAGTTGGGACTGAAGGAGACAAAGAGCTGCCTGGACTGCCGGAAGTCCTTAGTTCTATCCAGGTAGAACTCAAGGGCTCTTTTAACATCAAGAGAGTGGAGGATGCACCCCCTCATTCTGGAAGTGTGTGGGCAGCAGCAAAGGCTGGTTCAAGTGGATCTCTGACTCCACCACAGGCAAAAACTTGGGGTGTGTGCGGAGAACCACCTTGTCTTTATGAAAGACAGTATATGGAGGGCCTATGACCAAAGAAAAAATTACTCACCTTAGTAATGTTGTTTCTTCTAATGGAGTCTTGCTATATTCTGACATATGCAGTGAGTCCCAACTTCGAACTGCCCTGGAGATGAAAGAGTTAACTTTCCATGCCAGGCATGGAACGCTCAGCTCGAGCTCAGTTGAGACTCTGTCTGTTCTTCAAACTCAAACCGTCAGATCTTTACGAGCTAAACTCACTAAGGTCCTGTGTGGAAGCTGTAAACCTACACTAGCCAACTGGCTACTAAACATAAAACACATTTTTTGGTCCCACCACAAAGACTCAAGTCAGGAGACCCAAAATGAAAACACAACACCCATCGCCCCAAAAAGAAGGGTGAAACAAAAGGGTGGGCACCTACTAAGTGCCAACACTGCACTGCCCACCCACATCCCAAAACAGAGGTTCTGAGAGGGGCAGGCAGGAGGTCATAATAGCAAGACTCCATTAGAAGAAACAACATTACTAAGGTGAGTAATTTTTTCTTCAAACAACATGAAGTCTTGCTATATTCTGACATATCAGACTACAAAGCAGTACCTCCATGGAGGAGGGACAGAACCGACTTAGGAAATAGGCTCTGAAGCACAGCTGTGCCAAACTGAGCATCACTCCTAGCCTGGATGTCCAGGGAGTAATGATTGGTAAAAGTTTGAACTGTTTTCCAGGTAGCTGCTTGACATATCTCTAGAATAGGGATGTCCCTGGCAGCAGCCAGGGAAGCAGCTGTACCTCTGGTAGAGTGAGCCCTCAGGTCGGAGGGAGGAACTCTACCAGTTTTTCATAGCAAAATTGGATACAAGAGACAATCCACCTGGCAATGGATCTTTAGGTGGCAGGTTTCCCTTTACCGACCTCACCATAAGTGAGGGAACAGTTGGAGAGATCAAACCTGTGACTCTTGTGCCGCTTTATGTAGTAACTAAGGGCTCTTTTCACATCTAAACTGTGCAATCTCCTCTCGTCAGAGGAGGAATGGTCAGTGAAGTACACTGGAAGAGACATAGATTGATTAAGATGGAAATCTGAAACCACCTTAGGCAAGAACTTCCTGTTAGTCCTGAGGACCACCTTATCTCTGTGAAAGGAGATAAAATTAGGCTCCACTGACAAAGATTGTAATTCACTTATGCGTCTGGCAGAAGTGATGGCTACCAGAAACACAGTCTTCCAAGTCAAGTACTTAAGCTCTGCTGAAGATAAAGGCTCAAAAGGGGGTTGCATAAGCTGAGCAATGCAAACATTGAGGTCCCAGGCAGGGGCAGGATCCCTGAATGGAGGGTTGGTGTGAAGCAATCCCTTGAAAAACTTGGAGAAGACAGGGTGGGCTGAGAGAGAAGAGGGCTTACCTGCTGAAATAAAAGCAGACACAGCTGCCAGACGCACTTTCAGTGTAGCTGGTCTTAGCCCCAAGCTATTTAAGGGAACCATATAATCAAGGACTGTGGGCAGATCAGCAGATTCTGGGGAAATATGCTTCCCAGAGCACCATATGGAAAATCTTTTCCATTTAGAATTATAAGTAGCCCTAGTAGAAGGTTTTCTAGAAGCCTTCAGGATATGCATTACACCTTGGGAGAGGTGTAAATCAGCAAACTCTAACTCTTCAAGAGCCAGGCCTTGAGATTGAGAGATTTGCGGTTCGGGTACCAAACCCTCCCCTGAGCACAGGTTAACAGGTTGTAATTCCTGGGAAGACATAGGGGAAGATGGACTGCTAAGGACAGTAGGAGTGGATACCAGGGCTGTCTGGCCCAGTCTGGAGCAATCAGGATCATCTTGCAGGGTTGAGATCTGATTTTGACTAGCACTTTGAACAGGAGAGGGAAGGGGGGAAAAGCATAGAGAAACTTCCCTTCCCAATTGAGAACTAAGGCATCCAGAGGGACTGAGCCCAACACTGGGGGCCTGCAGCAAAAAAGGGGAAGTTGGTGATTGTCTGGGGCTGCAAAAAGATCTATCTGCGGGGTGCCCCATCTGGAAAATATCACCTCCAAGACCAGGGGGTCCAGTGACTATTCATGATGGCCCTGGGAAATCCTGCTGAGAGCATCTACCAGGACATTGTCCTTGCCTGGGAGGTGAACTGCTGTGAGAGAGGTGTTCAGGGAGTAAGCCAGAGACCATAACTTCATTGCTTCAGTCCACAAGGCCGTAGACCGAGTGCCTCCTTGCTTGTTGATGTACTACATTGTGGTGGTGTTGTCTGTTCTGACCTGTACAACTTTGTTCTGAATAGATTTGGAAAAAGCTTGAAGTGCTAGAAATACTGCTCTGAGTTCCAACAGATTGATGTGGAGCAGAGATTCTTGAGGGGACCACAACCCCTGGGTGGTGAGGTCGCCCATGTGAGCCCCCCACCCCAAGAGGAAGGCATCTGTAGTAAGGATTAAAGAGTGAGACTGAGTGACAAAGTGGACCCCTTGTCTCAGATTGTTCTGATCCTGCCACCACTGTAGGGCCTGGATCAGGGTTCAGTTACTGGGATCAATTTGGTGAGAGGTCCTTCCTTTGGAGACCAAAGGCTCTCAAATGGAACTGAATGTCCCTCATCTGAAATCTTGCTCCCTGCACTACTGCTGTAGAAGCAGCCATGTGCCCCAGGAGCTGTAGAAAATGCCTTGCTGGGCGACATACCTGCAGGGTGAATGAAGAGGCCATAGAGACCAGGGTCCTTGCCCTGTCCAGGGGAAGGAAGGCTCTGGCCTTCTCTGTGTCTAGCTCTGCACCTATGAAGGTGAGGAGCTGGACAGGCTCTAGAACTGACTTTGGAAGATTTAGAAGAAAACCCAAAAAGAGGTGAGCAGTTGCTGAGTTACCTGTAAGTGTGACTTGACTTGGTCTGGGGACTGGCCTACTATGAACCAGTCATCCAGGTAAGGGAAGATGGCAATCTTCTGCCTTCTTAGAAAAGCAACTACTACTGCCAGGCATTTTGTGAATACCCTTGGAGCAGATGTGAGGCCAAAGGGCATTGCTCTGAACTGGTAATGGCCTGAGGGCAGCTCGAACCTGAGGTACTTTCGATGGGAGCTTCTGACGAGAATATGGAAGTAGGCATCCTTGAGGTCCAGGGACACTAGCCAGTCCCCTGGCCTTAGAGAGGGTAGAATAATTCCCAGAGTCACCATTTTGAATTTTGGTTTTAAAAGGTGCTTGTTTAAGTATCTGAGATCCAGGATGGGCCACCATTCTCCTGTCTTTTTTGGAGTAAGGAAGTACCTGGAGTACAACCCTTTTCCCTGGTGTAGGGGTGGAACCCTTTCCACAGCTCTGAGAGCTAGGAGGGAAGAGACTTCTGCCTCTAAGGCAAGTGCCTCTGATGGATTTGCAGGTGGAAAGGATCTGGTTCTCATCTTTGGAAATTTTTTGGAGCTGAGAACCAGTCCCTGGCTTCCTACTTCCAGGACCCATTTGTCTGATGTCAGAGACTCCCAGTCCTGGACAAAGTAAGCCAGCCTGTCCCCTACAGGTAGCTGAGAATCGGCCCTGGCAACCCCATCAGGGTGCCTGCTTGGCAGGGGCTTTGGGCTGAGGGGTGGAAGCAGGCCTGCTTGTACCCCGTCTGCCTCTCCCTCTAAAGAACCCCCTCTAGGCATAAGCAGAAGAGGAGGCCTGGGCTTGGTAAAAAGGCCTATGAAAAGGCCTGTCCCTGCCCCTGGGAAGCTGCCGTTGAGGAGTGGCCTGCCTTTCCTTGGCCTGTGCACTCCTATAGGTGGTCCTATACTCATCCATTTTCTTCATGTAATTCTCTGTTTGCTTCCCAAGCTTAGAACATCTGCCAAGGTATTATCCTTCCCTGGCAGATGAATGTTTACTAGACAGGTTTGGAGTGAGAAGGCCAAACTCCACACCTTCTCTGCTTCTATGCACAATGGGTTGGACCTTGTTTCTCCCTGCTTGTTTATGTAGTACATTGTGGCGGTATTGTCTATCCTGACCTGTACCACCTTGCCTTGAATCATGGAAGCAAAGGCCTGCAGGGCCGGAAACACTGCTCTGAGCTCCAACAGATTATGTGTTGGAGAGACTCTGCACTTGACCAAGTGCCGTGGATTGTATGGGTACCTAAATGAGCTACCCAGCCCTAAAGGGATGCATCTGTTGTGAGAACTACTGATGAGGACTCCTGCTGGAAAGGAACTCCTTTCCTTAGATTTTCCCTAACTGCCACCATTGAAGGGCTTGTAGTAAAGTCCCTGTTACTGGAACCAGTTTTGACAGTGAATCCCTACTTTGGCACCAATGTGCTCTGAGGGGGAACTGTATGTCTCTCATTTGGAACCGGGCCCGAATGACTGTACTTGTTGCTGCAGCCATATACCCAAAGAGCTGTTGAAACTGCCTTGCTGGTCTTGGTTTCTTCAGTCTGAAAGACCCAGCAAGCTGAATAATGTTGCTTACTCTGTCCTGTGGCAGATAAGCCCTTCCACTCAGTGTGTCCAGCTCTGCTCCTATAAAATGCAGATCCTGCACTGGCTGCAGGATGGATTTTTTTAGATTTAGTAGTACCCCAAGGAGTCCAGGTGGTTCCAGGATGTCCTTAAGTGTTCCTTCACCTGTTGTGGTGACTTTCCCACCACCAACCAATTGTTCAGGTAAGGGAAGAAAAAAAATGACTTACCATAGTAATCTTGTTTCTTCTAATGGAGTTTTGCTGTATTCTGACAATATTTATTTATTTATTTATTGAGGATTTGGAAATACCTTTGAGTCAAAGACTCATTTTCAAAGGTTCCACGTCAGTACAGATAAAAGCAATAAGAGAGCAACATAGAGCAATACAGAAATAGATAATAAGCAAGTAAATTATATACAAATATACATGAAGTCGGCTAACAAATTAGATGCTGTTGATTCAGGTATTAGACACAATATCCCAGTTCATATGAAACTCCAGAAGAGGGCTAAAGAGAGCTTCTAGAGCATGTGTGTGTGTGTTTGTGTGTGTGTGTTTTACGGCCGGGGCCTAGGTCAATTCATATTGGGGAGGGAGGGCAAGTTCAGCGGCAGTCACAGAGGTTCGAGGACTGTAGGTGGTTCCTAAGATAGGCTTTGTAGGAGCCAAGACTATTCATGTTTATGAGGGTGCTAGGCAGTTTATTGACCCAGGAAGGGACTCGGTAGCTGAAGGTTCTTTGGAATTGGGAAGTGCGGCACCGGGGAACCATGAGGAGTTGCCTGCTAGCGCTATGGGTGTGCTGTTGTGACTGAGCCTGCTGGATTAGAGGGGAGAGACCTGGGGGGGGGGCGAGTCCAAGGGTAATCTTTTTGGTCATAAGGCAAATATGAAACCAGATTCTGATATCTAGGTTAAGCCAGTTTGTGGCATTATAAAGGGAACATGTGTGGGTTAGACGAATCACAGCCCAGGGTGAGACGACAGGCTTTGTTGAGTGAGAGCCACAGTCTGGATAAGGCCGAGTTGCTAGCAGCGCTATAGATTAGAATGCCGTAGTCTAGAAGGGAGAGGACTGAGGAGGAGACCGCAAGACGAAATGCATCAGGAGTGAGACTGTGTTTAAACCGGTAGAGGATGCCAAGCCGGATATTGAAGGTCGTAGACAGTTGGTGAATGTGTTGGTGGAAATTAAGGGCTGGGTCAAGAGTGATGCCCAGGTATTTAAAGGAGTCCACTTGCTTGAGTGGGGTCTGGTTTGCAGTAAGTAGTAGAGGACAGCGGTCCTTCTTGGAGTTAACTGGGGGTGAGAAGTACATAACTTTAGTCTTGTTATAGTTTAGAATAAGACCCTGTGAGGCGAACCACGTTTCGGCATCACTGAAAGACGGTTGGAGGGAGAGGTGGAGCTGAGAGGGTCAATGTTGGAGGAGTACAGGACAGCATCGTCTGTGTAGAGTAGTATGTTGCCTGGGCAGGACTTGGGGAGGGAGTTAAGGAAGAAGCTGAATAATAAGGGTCTGAGGATAGACCCCTGAGGGACACCATAGCGGACAGGCAGCCTGTCGGATAATGGTGCCAATTCTGACTTGTTGAGAACGATCTGACAAGTAGTTAGAGAACCATCCAAGGGCATCTAGAGAGAGACCATGTTTGTAGAGGGTAGTTAGGAGGAGGGAGTGGTTGACGGTGTCAAACGCTTTAATGAGGTCAAGGAAGACTGCACCAGAGAGCTGACCACTGTCAAGGGCCGCATGAAGGTGGGTGGTCAACTGGAGAAGGGTGGTAGTAGTACTGTGTCTCTTATGGAAGCCATGTTGCTGGGTGCAAAGAATTTTGTAATTGTCGAGGTGGTCAGTGAGCTGATCAGCGATGATATGCTCCAGTGCCTTAGATAGGGGAGGGAGAATAGATATAGGGCGATAGTTGTTTGTGGAGGTACGATCCCTGCTCTAAAATATGGGGGTGATGGTGGCAGATTTCCAGCGGGATGGGAATTTCCCAAGACGTAGAGAATGGTTTATAATGTGAATAAGGGGGATAAGCACCTCTTGAAGAGTGAGCTGGAGAAGTCTCAGGTCTAAGAAGTCACTACTGTATTGGGACATGCTCATGGCTTTTTTAAGGTAAGACTCAGCAGACTTGGGTGAGATGCAACGTAGGTGAAATGGAGGGTGCACGCGGGGGTGGTGTTGGTGACGGGGGTGGATTGAAGAAATGGCGAGGGAGTACGTGGTCGAGGTCAGTGAAGACGTGGTTAAACACGGTGGCAATCCGAGTGGGATCAGAGGTCAGGCCCCCTTCGACCAAGATTTGAGTGGGGGCTGGGTTGGGGGTTTTGCCGCATATGTTCTTAATATTGTTCCAGAATTTGCGCCTCACACCCCAGGTAGAGGTAAGGGCAGATTTGTAGAACTCGGCCTTGGCTTTTCACAGAGACCATGTGCATTGGTTCTGGGACTCTTGGTACTTCTGTCTGTCTGATGGCAGGCCAGTCTTATTAGAGAGGTGCCATAGGGAATCTTGGGACCGCATCTGGGCCAGTAGTTGATCCAAGGTCAAAGGTGCCGGGTTGCCCTTGACCGTCCTTTTGGTAAGAGGGGCGAACATGTCACAGATGGCATTATAGGAGTGAATGAAGAGGTTGAGGGCTCTGTCTGGGTCAAGGGTGTAAGTTATGAATGACCAATCCATCGTACTGAGATGGGCTTTTAGGAGTGTAAGTTTACCATAGATACATAGATACATAGACAGTGTCGGCAGATAAGAGCCTATGGCCCACCCAGTCTGCCCATTTGAGATTGTAAGTTCAGTTTGTTTTCCTAGAAGTCTGTTGCCCCTTACCCCTGACCTCCAGAATTCCTTTATGTCTATCCCATGCATTCTTAAATCCCGTGATTGTTTCAGCCCCACCACTTCCTCTGGCAGGGTGTTCCCTTGTCCACCACCTGTTCTGTGAAGAAATTCTTTCTCATGTTTCCTCTGAATCGTCCTCCTCAACTTTATCCCATGCCCTCTAGTCCTGGAACATCTTTTCGCTTAAAATAGTGTTTTCCTGCACCCTGTTCCTCCCTGTAAGATACTTGTATGTCTCTATCATATCCCCTCTTTCCTCCTCTCCTCCAGGAGTACATGTTCAGTTCCTTCAACCTGTCTTCATAGGACTTGTGATGCAATCCATGCACCATCTTTGTTGCCCTCCTCTGAACCTTC
Organism: Neoceratodus forsteri; assembly: GCA_016271365.2. Taxonomy (NCBI): domain Eukaryota; kingdom Metazoa; phylum Chordata; order Ceratodontiformes; family Ceratodontidae; genus Neoceratodus; species Neoceratodus forsteri. Next base: position 666,879,673 of record CM057453.1, read on the forward strand.
TCTACCCTGTCTGTGTCTTACGTGGGTATGGTCTCCAGAACTGTACACTGTACTCAGGTGGGGCCTCACTAGTGTCTTGTATAGCGGAATTATGACCTCACTTTTCCTGCTGGTGATGCCCCTGCCTATACATCCCAGCATCCTATTTGCTTTACCTGCTGCCTTGTCACACTGTTTCCCTACCTTGAGGTCATCAGAGATGATAACCCCAAGATCCCTTTCCTGCTTGGTGCATGCTATATCCTCACCCCCCAACTGATATATTGTGCCAGGGTTTTTGTGCCCCATATGCATTATCTTGCACTTCTTTGCATTGAATTTCAACTGCCAAACCCCTGACCATTCTTCAAGTTTCTGCAGGTCGCTTCTCATTCTGTCTACACCCTCTGGTGTGTCTACTCTGTTACAGAGCTTTGTGTCATCAGCGAACAGTGAAATTCTGCCTTCTAGGTCCTGCACAATGTCACTGATGAAGATGTTGAATAGGACCGGTCCCAGCACTGATCCCTGTGGTACCCCACTGGTCACTCTTCCCTCTGTGGAGTGACAGCCAGTTATCACCACCCTCTGTGTCCTGCCACCCAGCCAGTTACCTACCCACCCACTACTGTCCTGCCCACACCCATATTCCCCAGTTTGTGTAATAGTCTTCTATGGGCACAGTGTCAAGGCCTTGCTGAAGTCCAGATAGGCCATGTCCACTGCCCTCCCTGATCCACCTCCTAGTCACCCAGTCAAAAAATTCAAGCGAGGTTAGTCTGACACGACCTCCCTGGTGAAACCATGCTGCCTTGGTCCTGTAGTCCATTGACAACCAGATGTTCCACCAATCTCTCCTTCAGTACTGCTTCCATGATCTTCCCCACTATCGAGGTGAGGCTGACTGGTCTGTAGTTCCCTGCTTCCTCTTTGTTCCCACTTTTGTATAAGGGGACTACATCTGCTGTCCTCCAGTCTTGGGGTACCTCCTGTTTCCAGTGATCGGCTAAACAGGATAGCCAGAGGTTCAGCCACCACCTCTCTTAGTTCTTTAAGGACCTGGGTGCACCCTATCTGGCCCCATTGCTTTATCAGCTCTTATTACTTCCAGTTCCTTAGGACCCTTTCTCGTATAAGGGACTTGTGTCCATTTCTGCACCATTCTCACCCTTGTACTCCCTTCAGACCCATTACCCTCCTCTTCCTCAGTAAAGACTGAGCAGAAATACCTGTTCATATGTCAGCTTTACTGTTGTCATCCTCCACGGCACCCATCCTCCCCTTCAGTCTCACTATCCCTCCTTTGTCTTTCTTTTTCACTTATGTACCTGTAAAGGTTTGTCCCCTCTACCCACTGATTTTGCAATATGTTCTTCTGTCTGAGCTTTGGCTTCCCTTCACTGACCTCCCTGCCTTCCTTTGCTTCTCCTGGTACTTCTCCCTATCCCTTCTGCCTGTCTTTTTGTATTGCCTGAATGCAATCTTTTGACTTTCACTTTCTTGCTACCTCTTTGGAAAACCATAATGATCTCCTCTTCCTTTTCCTCTTGCTAACCTGCTTAATGCACAATTCTGTTGTTCTTGTAATCCCATTTTAAATACTGCCCACTGTTCCTCAACCCCTGATTCCTGTCCCATTCCCTAATGCCTCTTTCAAGTATCTCCCATTTTCCCAAAGTCTGCCCCCTAAAATCCAGGATACGTGTTTTTGTGTGGTTTGGTTCTGCTCTTTCTGTGATTTCAAACCACAATGATTAGTGGTCACTGTTTCCCAGGTGCTCCCCCTGGTTACCCCATCACACTGCCCCTGTTTGTGAGCACAAGGTCCAGTATTGCCTTCTGCCGAGTTGGTTCCATGACCAGTTGCTTGAGGAAGGCACCCTGAAGAAGTCCAGGATAAATCTGCTCTAGTTGATGCTGCTGCTGGGATGCTCCAGTCCACGTCTGGAATATTGAAGTCTCAACCAGTACTACCTCACCTTGTCTGCCATCCTTTGGATGGCTAGCATCAACTCCCATCTGTTTCTTCCTGGGCTGGTGGTCTATAGACCACACCTAGTGGATAGCTGTCCCCATTTTCCTTTCCAGCTAACCCACAGTATCTCTCCCCATTTTGTTCCTCCTGGATCTCTGTGGCTCTTATGTCATTTTCACGTACAGTGCCACTCCTCCTCCTTCCTGCCTGCTCTGTCTCTTCTGAATATGTTGTAGCCAGGTATGGCCATCTCCCAGTCGTGGTTATCATTACATCAGGTTTCAGTGATGGCCACAATGTCCAGGTCTGACTTCACCATGACAGCCTCCAGATCTTCCATCTTGTTGCTAAGGCTCCTGGCATTTGCACACATGGCTTTCCATGATTTGACCTCCCTAGACTGTTTCACTGTTCTACTCTAGCCCCTTCCTAAGTTGTCATTTATCCCTGGTTCTCCTTGCTGTCTGCCCTTCTGCTGCATTTTGCCCCCTTTCTGCTTATCCACCTCTTGGGCACTAATCTCCATCTTTTGCACACTGCTTTGCAGAGATAGCCCTCCTCTGGTTCACTGGTTCCACTGCTAGCTGTGGGGGTGAGCAAGTAGGTACCCTCCATGATGGCCTGCACCCCTTTGCTAGTTTAAATGCTTGTCAATGTAGCATTTAAACTTATCATTGAGTGCTTGATTCTCCAGGATGGAACAGGCTGTCAGGCTTGAACCTCCATCCTCCAGGTGGGTCCCCAGTCACCAATGAATCCAAACCCTTCCTCACAGCACCAGTTCTTCAACCATGAGTTAAAGTTCTGGTGCATGCACTCCTATGTCTCTCCTTGCCTCTCACAGGTAGTACTTCTGAGAAAGTGACAGAAGTAGCTACTTGCTTGAGACCCTCCCCAGTTTCCTAAACTCTTCCTGAACTTCCTTTGGCTCCCCATTTGCCAGGTCATTAGTACCTAGGTGGATAATGACATCCAGCTCACCCTCCCCTCTTGCCTTCCCAGTGACCCCCAGGATCTTCCTTCCATCTCTCCTTGCCATGGCACCTGGTAGGCACCTCACCTCCCTGTCCTCCCCCTCCTGTGTTCCTAGCTGGATCCCTCTTATGATGGAGTCCCCCACCAGGATTCACTTCCTCCTCCTCTGGGGTCCACTGCTTTCCCCGCTGAGGTCACCTTGGCTAACCTCCACATCCTTTCCTTCCACTTCTCTGGGTACCTCTATTTGGTTGACTTCATTTGCCAGTGTGGCATATGAGTTCTTGAATGGAATAGGATCTGGGATGTGCCTCTGCCTTACCGCTCTAACCCTCTCTGAGCCCACTGTCATCCAAGTGCTCCTCGTTCTCGGCATCCTTTGAGGCAGTTGCATTGGACTGGGTGGTCCCTGGATAGGGGTGATGGTACTCCTGACCCAGTTTACTTCCACTCTGAGTCTGGCTACCTCCTCCCACAGTCCACAGAGATGCATTCAGATAGGGCAGCACCTCAGTGTCCAGAAGATCTGCCTGAATATGGCTGCCCACAGCCACTGCATTGCACCACTCCCCACATATACTGCAATTCCACTACTTGTCTGCTACTGAAGCTCTCCTAGTTCCCTTTTATTAATTTACTGTCCTAAAAATCCTGCCACTGATCCTCAGATAATTTTTTTTTTAAAGAAAAAGAAACCAATAAATAAATAAATGAATCAAAACACTTGTCGTTCTGAGGGTGGATTTCTTCCCCCTTATGCCCCTCCTACTTCACACCCCTTACTATACCCTGTGTTTAGCTCCTGTCAATCAGATTTAACAGGGCATATAATTAAGAGTTGGGGGAAGGGGAGGGAGGAGGGGCCAAAATTTGCAGCAACTAAAGACAGCACAGAATTACACCACCACTATGTTTTAAATTTTCAACAGCCCAAAAACAATATAAGTAAAGACAACAGGAAAGTATAGTGTCACTAAAAGCCCACAATCTAAGTTTAAAAGAAAAATAGCAATTACCAGTTACTCTAAAGCACTGAATTGAATATGTTTCCTTCCTTCCCCTTCTGGCTTCTTCTGAGAAAATAAACTCTACCTACCAGGGCCAAGTTTGCGATGCAGTATAATTTTCAGAGGAGATTTAGGGGTCTTGTATGTCCGGGAGCAGAGGACAGGAGAGTGGTCGCTAATCGCATCTGGGAGAATAGTAATACTAGTGATTTTGTGGGGGCAGTTTGAGAAGACTAGGTCCAGCAGGGAGGAGGATTCTGTGTGCTGATGTAGTCAGGTGGGAGAGGGGACTATTTGTGTTAGGTCATGGGCCATGGCTGCGTTGATGAAAGGAGCTGCAGCCTTGGACTGCCAATTGATATTGAAATCCCCCATAATAATTTTTTCAATTTGAGAGGGTAAGGTGGCAAGATAGGACAGAACAGAGTGGAAAGCTGCCTTTTGGTCCCTAGGGGGAATGTATATAGTGATGATGAGAAAGGGGTATGGGATTTTCCAATGGTAAGTTTGAGTGTGAGTGCCTGGGGTCCAGGAAGGAGCTGGGGAGGGGGGAGCAGTTGTACATTCAAGGTGTCTTTGGTGTATATGGCACAGCCCCCCCCAGTTGACCTTGACAGTTGGCACAGAATATGTTATACCCGAAGAGGGTGATCGATGAATCAGGGATATGGGAGGTGAGCCAGGTTTCACCCACATCAATGATATCAGGCTGATGTTGCTGGACCAATCCCTGGTAGGAGTCCCATTTTTTTAAAAGGCTGCAGATGTTGAGGGTGGCAATACATAACCCACGTGCAGGGGGTTGTGTTGCAAGGGGCCCAGGGTTAGGGTGTATACTGCCAGTCATAAGGAGAAGGAGGAGTAGAGACCTGATGATGGGATTCCAAGACAACTTTTTGGGGCAGTACAATTTGCATGCTTGGGACCCTTTAGTGTTAGAAAGGGTGGGAATGGGAAGGGTAAGTATATGGGTGGATACCAGAATAAGGAATCACAGTGAGGGGAGGGACGACAGGATCGGGGGTGGAGAGTGGGGTGGTAGAGAGGTGAAGGGAGTCAAGCACCCACTGTTAGCAGTGGCAGGGTACTGAGAGAAGAGGTTTCTGGTGCAGTAGAACACAAGCTCAGTTGTAGGACCAGTGATCACATTAGGTGTTGTGGGATGATTAGTGGGTAGGGGCTGACAATCAGGCAGAAGGACGTCATTACCATAGTTGGGGAGAAATTCCAGAAAGATAGCGGGAGGAGGAATCAGCACAGGGAAGAGCACAGTGAGTATAGGGATGATTGACAGAGACATGTTGCAATATGTGATGGGAGGAGGACCAGAGGAGGAGCCAGTAACTGAAGAAGAACAGAAGAAAAATCTTCCCCCCTAGAGGCGTGCATGTATAATCTGCAGGTGGAGAAGTGGGCTGATTGGTTTACAGCCATGCTCCTGCCTCCTTACTCCCACTATATAGGGGAGAGTCGACCAAGGGTGGTGGTGGGGGCAGCGTGGACCAACTCAGAAGATCTGCACAAGCGACGGAGCTCCCAGGTCTGGCGTTCCCATACCTTTAAGCGTGGTGGTTTCGGGGTGTGTGTGGGGGAGGGCAACTGGTCCGCTTGCCCTCACAACCTCCGTCGTGTGGACCCTCACAGGATACACTTACTTGGTTCTGTGGAGAAAGGGACAGCAGGTAAGGATTTATAGGTAAAACGGTTGGGGTGCAGAATCAATTGCAGTCTGGCAGTGGAAAACTCAGTTAAGAAGTCCTATTATACTTAAACCAGTACAGACTAGAGGCTTAATTGCATATGCAGTATGACCGACCAGTTAAGCTGCCCTGCATAGTTAAGAGTTAAACTCTATGCAAATGCATAGAACATTGAGCTCAAGCTCAGTTTTTAAACCACTGTCCTTGGTACATTCTATGTAACTGACCAGATTCTTACGTAGCTACTAATAAGAAATGCAAAATATGATTAACCATAACTATAACTAACACCCCGAAAATAAATACACACATCAATAGGGCATAAAGAAGACTCACGTCAGTGATGCTCAGAAAAAACACCACCCACTGGTGAGTAAGGAATTAACAACTGGAGTGCAGAGACTCTGCTTCCCTAGGTTCCAGAGGGGAGGTAGGGTGGGAGGTCAGAATACAGCAAGACTCCATTAGCAGAAACAAGATTACTATGGTAAGTAATTTTTCTTCAAACAACATGAAGTCTTGCTGTATTCTAAAAATATGCAGACTACCAAGCAGTGCCCCAAGGAGGTGGGCACAGAACCTACTTATGGAATAGGATCTGCAACACTGCTGTGCCAAACCTGGCATCACTCCTGGCCTGGGTGTCCAGGCAGTAGTGTTTGGTGACTGCGTCAACAGTTTTCTAGGTAGCTGCTTTAACAGATATCACGCAGGGGGATATTTCTGGCAGCTGCTATGGAAGCGGCTGTCCCCTTAGTAGAGTGAGCCCTTAGGCTCACTGGTGGCTCCTTATCTAGTTTTCCATAGCAGAATTGGATGCAGGCCACAATCCATCTGGAAATGGCCCTTTTTGTGACTTTCCTGCCTTTACCCACCTCACCATAGGTAAGGAAGAAAAAATTACTCACCTTAGTAATTGTGTTTCTTCTAATGGAGTCTTGCTGTATTCTGACATTATGCAGTTAGCCTCAGCACTTGAACTGCTCCAGAGAGAAAACAGTTAACTCTATGCCAGAGCATAGAATGTTAAGCTCAAGCTCGGTTCAAACCTGTCTGCTGCACTTTGAAGTGTAACCGTCAGATTCTTATGAGCTAACACTAACTACCCCCACTATGTGGAAATTGTAAAATTTTTACTAGCCAAAAAGGCAACCAAATATTTTGGATCCCCAAAAGACTCAAGTCGAGAAATCCAAAACAAAAACTAGGTAGTGAACAAAATAATTACCAAACCATATAAATAACCCACTCCCCCTAACTAAAGAGGGAGAGTGCCAAGTACACCCCTGAGGTGCAACACTGTACCTACCAGACCACTTCCCAAAAACCAGGTTCTGAGAGGGGAGGCAGGGAGGGAGGTCAGAATACAGCAAGACTCCATTAGAAGAAACACAATTACTAAGGTGAGTAATTTTTTCTTCAAACAACATGAAGCCTTGCTGTATTCTGACATTATGCAGACTACCAAGCAGTACCTCCATGGAGGAGGGAATAGAACCTATTTTGGGAATAGGCTGTGCAGTGCTGCTGTGCCAAACCAAGCATCACTCCTAGCCTGGATATCCAGAGAGTAATGCTTGGTGAATGTATGGATTGTTTTCCAGGTGGCTGCTTTGCATATCTCTAAGGGTATATCTCTGGCAGCAGCCAGAGAAGTAGCTATACCTCTAGTCGAATGAGCCCTTATGCCTGAGGGGGGCACTTTGCCTAGCTTTTCATAGCAAAATTGTATACAAGAGACAATACACCTGACAATAGTTCTCTTAGTAGCAGGTTTGCCCTTCCCCACTTCACCATAAGTGAGAAACAACTGGAGGAAGTAAAACATAAGAGCCTTAGTACGCTCAATGTAGTAGCTAAGGGCCCTTTTAACATCCAAACTGTGTAATCTTCTCTCTCCTGAAGAAGAGTGATCAGTGAAGAATACAGGAAGAGACATGGATTGGTTCAGATGAAAATCTGAAACAACCTTGGTTAAGAACCTCCTGTTGGTTCTAAGGACCACCTTATCTCTATGAAATGAGATAAAATCAGGCTCCACTGACAGAGCTTGCAATTCACTGATACACCTGGCAGAGGTAATAGCTACCAGGAACACAGTTTTCCAAGTCAAGTACTTAAGCTCTGCTGAAGACAAAGGCTCAAAATGGGGTTGTATAAGCTGAGCAATGTAAACATTAAGATCCCAAGCAGGAGTAGGATCCCTAAAGGGGGAACTGGTATGAAGTAATCCTTTGAAAAATTTACAGAAAACAGGGTGAGATGCCAGTGAGGAGGGCTTTCCCACTGACAGAAAAGCAGAAACAGCTGACAAGTGTACTTTGAGGGTAGCTGGTCTGAGGCCTAGGCCATTAAGATGAACCATGTAATCCAGAACTGTAGACAAGTCAGCAGTATCTGGGGATATATGTCTTGGAACACCAAATGCTGAATCTTTTCCATTTGGAGTTATAAGTTTTTCTGGTGGCAGGTTTTTGAGAAGCTTTGAGAATGTCCAGAACCCCTTGAGACAGATGCAAATTTGCATATTCTAACTCTTCAAGAGCCATGCCTTGAGATCGAGAGACCGAAGTTTGGGGTACCAGATCCTCCTCTGAGAGGAGGTTAACAGGTTGTGATTCCTGGGAAGAGATAGGGGAAGATGGACTGCTAGGGACAGCAACAGGGGGATACCAGGGCTACCTGTCCCAGTCTGGAGCAATCAGGATCACTTTTCAAGATTGTGATCTTTTCTTGACCAGGACCTTGAACAGCAGAGGAAAAGGAGGGAAGGCATTCAGAAATTTCCCTTCCCAATCCAGAATCAGAGCATCCAGAGGGACTGAACCCAAGACTAGGGGTCTGCAACAGAAGAGAGGAAGTTGGTGATTGTCTGGGGCTGCAAAGAGATCTATCTCTGGAGTGCTGCACCTTGAAAAAAATTACTTTTAACACTAAGGGATCCAGGGACCTTTAGTGATGGCCCTGGGAAATCCTACTCAATGCATCTGCTAGCACATTGTCCTTCCCTGGGAGGTGGACTGCTACCAGAGAGGTCTGTTGAGAAAAAAGCCAGGGACCATCATTTCATGGCTTCCATGCACAAGGCCGTAGACTGAGTGCCTCCGTGCTTGTTGATGTACCACATGGTGGTGGTGTTGTCTGTCCTGACCTGAACAACCTTGTTCTGTACTGATTCCAAGAAGGCTTGCAGAACCAAGTACACTGCCCTGAGCTCCAGAAGACTGATGTGGAGAAGAGACTCCTGAGTGGACCACACTCCCTGTGCTGTGAGAGCTCCCAGGTGAGCTCCCCACCCCAGGAGAGAAGCATCTGAGGTTAGAACCACAGAATGAGATTGAGTGATGAATGGGACTCCTTGCCTGAGGTTGTCCTGATCCAGTCACCATTGGAGAGCCTGGATCAGGGTCTGAGTCACTGGAATAAGCTTGGTTAGAGGATCTTTTTTCTGAGACTAAAAAGCCCTCAAATGGAACTGGATGTCCCTCATCTGAAATCTGGCCCCTTGGACCACTGCAGTGGAAGCTGCCATGTGGCTCAGAAGTTGAAGGAAATGCCTTGCTGGTCGAGACACCAGAAGGTGGAAAGAGGAAGCCAGTTCTATAATGGCCCTTACCCTTGCCAGGGGGAGAAATGCCCTTGCTTTGACAGTATCCAATTCTACCCCATGAAGGTTAAGAGTTGTAATAGCTCAAGAACTGATTTGGGAAGATTGAGGAGGAACCCTGAGAAGTGAGCACTTGTTGGGTCACTTGTAAATCTGACTTGACTTTGTCTGGAGAGTCTCCAGTGGAGACTGACCCACTATGAGCCAGTCGTCCAGGTATGGAAATATGGAGATGTTTTGTCTCTGTAGAAAGGCCACTACTACTGCTAGGCACTTTGTAAACACCCGTGGAGCTGACGTTAGGCCGAAGGGCATTGGTTTGAACTGGTAATGGCCTGAAGGTAGTTCGAACCTGAGGTACTTTCTGTGGGAGCACCTGATGGGAATGTGGAAGTAGGCATCCTTTAGGTCCAGGGAGGCTAGCCAGTCCCCTGGCCTTAGAGAGGGAAGAATTATTCCCAGAGTCACCATTTTGAATTTTGGTTTTAGTAGGTGCTTGTTTAGGTATCTCAAGTCTAGAATGGGACGCCGCTCCCCTGTTTTTTTCGGGGTAAGGAAGTACAGTATGTGGAATGGAGACCTTTGCGCCTGTGAAGTGTAGGAACTTTCTCTATGGCTCTGAGATCCAGCAGAGATGAAACCTCTGCCTCTAGGGCAATGGTTTTGGAGATGTTTGCAGGTGGAAAGGATCTAACCCTCAGCTTTGGGAATTTTTTGAAGCTGAGGGCCAGTCCCTGGCTTACTACTTCCAGGACCCACTTGTCTGAGGTAACAGACTTCCAGTCCTGGGAGTAGTAAGCCAGCTTGCCTCCTACAGAAATTGGGGAGTTGACCCGGGCTGACACATCAGGGTGTCTGCTTGGCAGGATCCTTAGGCTGAGAGGAGGATTCATCCCTGCTCATCCCCCTTCTGCCTTTCCCTCTGAAGACCCCCCTCTGGGAAAAAGGAGAGGAGGCCTATGCCTAGTAGAAAGGCCTATAAAAAGGCCTGCCCCTGCCCCTAGCCTGCTGCTTCTGAGGAGTTGCCTGCCTTTCCTTGGCCTGTGCACTTCTGTAGGTGGTCCTGTACTCATCCATCTTTTTCATATAATTCTCTGTCTGCTCCCCAAACAGAGAATTACCAATAACAGGAAAATCCATGGCCTTAGCCTGGGTATCCTGTGATAGGCTATTACGTCTGAGCCAAGCTAGCCTCTGAAGAGCCACAGATGTAGCCATGACTCTTGATGACACATCATTGGAGTCCACAGCAGCATGAAACTGGATTTTTGATGCCTCAATCCCATCAGCAGCCACCTCCTCAGCTCCTTGGTAAGCTGGGGTAGGCCTGTTTAGCCAGTTCCAGAACAGTGTCCCATCTGGACTTCTGGTACCTGGCTGTGTAGGCCATATAATTAGCCTGCCTGAGTCCCAAGGAAGATGCCGTGTACTGTTTCTTTGCCATGGCATCCAGCTTCCTGGAGTCTTTATCCAGGGTGTGTGAAGCCAAGGGTATGTTAGCCTTATCACAGGCTGCAGCCTGCACGACCCCAACATGGCTGCATTGCTGGTACAAGTACTCCATACCTGGGCCTGACAACATATACCTCTTGTCCATTCACCTGTCCACAGGAGGTAAAGAATTTGGAGTCTTAAGTAATTGATGTGTCTGTTTCCCAAAGGATTTGTGAAGGGGAATAGACAATCTCTTGGACTCTGGGATGTCCATCATCTCCACATAGTCAGGCTCCTCTTGCTCCTCGACAGCTTCATTCAAAGGGAGCTGAAGGGTTTCTGCCACTTTCTTGTAAAACATAAAGTGGGAAGGGGGCTCAGAAAGCCTATTAAGGGAAACACCAGAAGGTCTGTCTGGGGAGATGTCCTGTTCTATGGGTTCAACCAGACCTTCCACACCATCATCATCATCATAATCTTCATCCCCCTCCAAATGCAGTTCATAAAAGTCTTCAGGGGAATAATCCTGAACCGGAGGAACCGACCGAACCGAATGCCTGCCTGAAGGTGTTGGATCAGCTGGAACCGAACGAAGCAATTCAACTATGCTAATTGCCCAGGCAATTTCTTCGGCTGTTGGACGATGCGGTTCTGGATCCGAACCAGACGATTTTTCTTTCTTTTTTCTTTTTGCTGGAACCGACCCCTCAGGATCGGCTCTCCGTTTGCCTGAGCGAGTCTCGCCCAGGTCAGTGGGCACTCCCTCAAGTTTGGTCGCAACCGAACCGGGCTGGCCATCTGGGTCAGTGGACTTCTCGGCCTCCTTTTTCCTAAGCCTGCCCAATCTTTTATCCAGGGTGGCTTTAGGGAAATTTTTACATATTTGGTAGTCTGACTATAGGTGGTCAAAACCCAGACAATAAACACAGGTGGTGTGGGGATCAGTCTTAGCAAAGCCTCCCTACACTCACTGCAGTGTTGAAACCCAGTGAGCCTGGTTTTTCTCTTGGGTTTCTCAGACGAAGCCATCCTATCACTTACCCTTTTTAAGGCAGCAGCCAGGCAAGACCCCCTTATCGGTTCCTAACCATGTTACAGGTGTTTGAAAAAAACGATGAAACACTTTTTTTTTTTTTTTTTTAAACCGATAAGGACTGGTACCTCACATTAAAATCAATAAAAGAAAAAAGATACGCACAAATACAGACAAACGCTTCAGCCGAACTGGTTGGAAAACTGTTTTTTTACAATTTCCACACAATTTTCAGAACTAGTCCACTACCTATGTACTTACTGTACTGCAGACAGGGATCTGAACCGAAACAGTGAAAAAAATATCAGTATAAACTGATGTTTTAAACCAGACCGAACCGTTAGTGAAGGAGAAATCTCCGGAGCGACTGTTCAGTTAGGTGGAGTAAAGAATCTGACGGTTACATGTCAAAGTGCAGCAGACAGAGGTTTGAACCGAGCTCGAACTCAATGTTCTATGCTCTGGCATAGTTAACTTTTTCCTCTCTGGAGCAGTTCAAGTGCTGGGGCTAACTGCATAATGTCAGAATACAGCAAGACTTCATGTTGTTTGAACAATTGAGTACAGTCCTTCCTATGGACTTTTGTTCTGTCCATATAATAGCTGATGGACCTTTTTACATCCAGGTTATGCAGTCTGCATTTAGCTGAGCTGGAGTGATCAGTGAAAAAGACAGGCAGTGTTATGGACTGATTCAGATGAAAATCCAAGACCACTTTGGGGAGGAACTTTCTATTAGTTCATAAAACAATCTTGTCCCTGTGAAGGGCAATGTAGTTGGGTTCTACTGACAGGGTCTGAAGCTAACTGATCCTCCTGGCAGAGGTGATGGTGACCAAAAGCACAGTCTTCCATGTCAGGAATTTGAGTTCTGCTGAGGACATGGGCTCAAAAGGGGGCTGCATAAGCTGAGCTATGCAGATGTTAAGGTCACAAGAAGGGGTAGGCTCCCTGTGAGTAGGGTGAAGATGGAGCAACCCCTTGAAGAACTTCTTAAAGATAGGATGGACAGCCAGGGAAGGGCCCTTCCTGGATGAGAAATAGGTAGAAACAGTTGCCAAGTGCACCTTCAGGGTGAAGGTCTGCAGGCGCAGGACTGCCAGGCTGGTCTCCTGTGGATCCATGTCCTTCTGAGAATGAAGATGGAGAATCTCTTCCATTTGGAAGATGAAGTCCTCCTGGTGGAAGGCTTCATGGAAACCCTAAGGACTCCATCTGAGAGATGCAAGCCTGCATACTCTAAGTCATCAAGAACCAATCCTTGAGCCGGAGGGACTCGAGGTTGGAGTACAGAATCCACCCCTGTGAGGATGTCAGCAGGTTGTGCCTCCTGGGGAGGCAAATTGGATTGGCCATTGACAGGGACAACAGCATCAAGTACCATGGCTGTCTGGCCCAATCCAGAGCAATCAGAATCAGAGTGGCTGACAGAACCCTGAGTTTGATTAGGACTCTGGGTGTCAGAAGGAATGGAGGAAAGGCATACAGAAATCTGGCTGACCGGTCCAGGAGCAGAGCATCCAAAAGCACTGAGCCCAGTGCTGGGGACCTGCAACAGAACTGGGGAAGCTGATGATTGTCTGGGGCTGCAAAGAGATCTTTCTCTGGAGTGCTCCATCTTCTGAAGACTGTCAACAAGATTTGTTTGTTCAGGGTCCATTCATGATGGCCCTGGTTGATCCTGCTGAGAGCATCTGCCAGGACATTTTCCTTCCTTGGCAGGTGGACTGCTGATAGGGAAATATTTAAGGAGTAAGCCAGACTCCAGATCTTCATGGCCTCTGTGCACAGAACTAAAGATCTTGTTCCTCCCTGTTTGTTGTTGTAGTATATAGTGGTGGTGTTGTCTGCTCTGAGTTGCACCACCTTTCCCTGTAACATCTTGGCAAAGGACCGAAGTGCTAGGAACACTGTTTTGAGCTCCAGCAGATTTATGTGAAGAAGAGACTCCTGCTGGAGAAATGTTCCATGAGCAGTATGATCCTCCAGGTGAGCTCCCCATCCTAGTAGTAAGGTATCTGTGGTCAGTACTACTGAGACAGCTTGCTGCAGAAAGGGGACTCCTGCCCTGAGGTTATCCCTGTCTTGCCACCACTGTAGTGCTTGCTGCAAAGTGGCAGTTACTGGTATCAGTTTGGATAGAGAAGCCCCTTTCTGGAACCAAAAGGACCTCAGATGGAATTGGATGTCCCTCATCTGAAATCTGGTCCCTGGGACTACTACTATGGAAGCAGCCATGTGGCCCAGGAGCTGTAGAAAATACCTCGCTGAGCAAGGAACCTGAAAATGGAAGGACTCTGCCAACTGGATCAGGGCGTCTGCCCTTCCTGGAGGCAGAAAGGCCTTTGCTTGAAGTGTGTCCAGCTCTGCTCCTATGAAATCTAGGATCAGAATGGGTTTCAGAACTGATTTCTTGAGGGTATCCTGTGTGAAGGTCAAAGCTTCCTCTACCTTTTGGAGGGAGTGACCCACTACCAACCAGTCATCCAGGTAGGGATAAACCTGGACTCCTTGCCTTCTCAGATGTGACACAACCACTGCCAAGCACTTTGTGAAGGCCCCTGGTGCAGATGTCAGTCTGAAGGGTATGACCCTGAACTGGTAAGGGCAGTCTGAATCTTAGGTATTTTCTGTGAGATTGCTGGCTGGGAATGTGAATATAAGCATCCTTTAGATCTAGGGATGCTAGCCAATCCCCTTGTCTGAGAGTAGGTAAAATGATAGCCAGAGTGACCATCTTGAACTTTGACTTTGTGAGGTGCTTGGTGAGGTATCTCAGGTCTAGTATGGGCCACCACTCACCATTTTTCTTCAGGGTTAAGAAGTACCTTAAGTACAACTTTTTTCCTTCGTGCTGAGAGGGAACAGGCTTCACTGCCCTGGCTTGAAGTAGGGTAGAAACCTTCTGAGAGGGTAGCAGGTTTGAATGATCTTGCTCCTGTTTTTGGGAACAGTTTGAAACTGAGAGCAAGCCCCTGGTCTATTACCTCCAGGACCCATCTGTCTGAAGTGATGGACTGCTAGGCCTGAAGGTAGTATGCCAGCCTGCCCCCTACTGGTAGTCGGGAGGTGGCCCAGACAGACACCTCAGGGTGTCTGTTTAGAAGGCGTAGTGGACTGAGAGGTGGAACCAGCACTGCCAGTGCCTCTTACTACTAAAGTTCATATTACTAAAGTGTTAAAGGAGCTAGAGAGCCAAAGGCCTATAAATGCTCCTATGCTAATTAATATTCATAATATTTAAGATTGTGTCCCGCTAATAAGCAGGTATCCAACTGTGTTTTGAATTCTGATTTGCTTCTGCTTGTACTAATATTAAGTGGTTTGATAATTGAAGAATTTTCCAGATAATTGGAGTGGGTGACCTCTGATATCATACTTGTTATTTTTAAATTGTAGCCCAAGTTCCATCATGAGAATGGGGTGCTGAATTATGTCATATAGAAAAAGCAGATCCCTCTTAAATGGCGGATCTCAAGTGACTTAATATTATGACTTTTTAACCAATGTTCATATGATAGATTTTGCATTCCTTTTAAATGTTTGGTATAATTATCTTCTAAAGTAACCCCTAGGCTGTTGGTAGGAGGGGAAGGCTTGAGCCTGATGGAAAGGCCTACTTCTGCCTCCCCTAGTCTGCTGCTTTTAAGGGGTGGCAGCCTTTTTCTTGGCAGCCATATTCTTGTAGGCTACCCTGTACGCATTCATCTTTTTCATACAAGCCTCTGTTTGTTCTCGAAACAAGGAATTTTGTGTCAGGGGAAAATCAGTGGCATTGTTCTGCGTGTCTTGGGAGAGATTTGTACATCTCAGCCATGAAAACCTCCTGAGGGAAATGGTCAAAGCCACTGTATGGGAGGCTGCATCATTGGCATCCACTGCCATGTGAAACTAAATTTGGATGACTGAACCCCTTTACTGATGAACTCCTGTAAGTCTGCTGCGAGTTCAGGAGGAGACTTCTTAGCTAGCTGTCCCTCTGACTCCCAGAGGGACTTCTGGTATCTAGACACATAGATCATATAAGATGCCTGCCTGATACTCAGGAAGGCAGCTAGATACTTTTTCTTTGCTAATTTTCCTTGAATCCTTATCAGGAGGATGAGAAACAAGAGGGGTGTCAGCTTTCTTGCAAGCTGTAGCTTGTACTACCCCCACATGACTGCAGTGGCTACTTAGGAATTCCGCCAGTCAACACATATTTCCTATCCATTTTCTTGTCCACTGCTGGGACAGAACTTGGGGTCTGGAGGATTCTAGAGGTCTGTTTCTTGAGAGACTTATGAATGGGAATCATAAACCCCTAGGAGACAGGGAGCTCCATCATCTCCTTATTGTCATCTTCCTCTTTCTCCTCCTCCTCCTCCTCCTCTCTAGTCTCTTGGAAAGACAATTGTAGTGTCTCTGCTATCTGCCTCATGAAAGCAAAATGGGAGGTAGATTCTTTAGTAGGATGAGGGGGAGACTCATACTGAGGATGCTCAGGGGAAACCTCAGGTTCAACAGGTTCACCTAGGTCATCCTCATCCTCTTCATAATCCTTATACTCTGATTCATAAAACTTTTCTGGGTCCAGAGGGCCTGAAGGAACTGAACCGACAGGCACCTGAACTGAGATATGGGTTACCGGTTGTTGAGTTGGTTCACCCCAACCGGGCTGCAATGACTGGACAATGCAGATAGCTTTTGCGATCTCCTCAGCGGTTGAGCTGCAACCGCTTGTTTACGTGGATCCGAACCGCTTTTTCTCATCTTTTTTGCAGGGCCCCTATCAGAGGCTGAATCTGCTGGTCTTTCCCCCGACAAGGTTTTGCTGTGGTCCCAGGTTTCGGTCCCTGGATGAATCGGTTTGTCTTTCGAACCGGACTGGACCTCATTGGAAGATTTCTCTGCCATTCCATCCCTCAGTTTACCCAAATGTCTATCTAGGGAAGACTGAGGAAAATGTTTACAAATTTCGCAGTCCGATTGCAAGTGGTCAAACTCTAGGCAATACAGACTCACTAAATGTGGATCAGCCTTAGCAAATTGCTCCCGCACTTGGTGCAGCGTTGAAACCCAGTGGGACCATTTTTTCTCTTGGGTTTCAGTGACATAATCCGTCACTAAATTTAGATCTTAACCCAGGGGCTTAGTTAGGCTGGTTAAGCAGAGCCAATTAATACCCTTTATCTGAAATGGCTTAGTCCGGCCCGGATAAGGAAAATTCAAATAAATGTATTTACTCCTGGTGACTTTAGTTAGGCCAGGTAAAAGAGAGAGAGAGAGAGAGAGACAAAGTTTTAGGCAGCAAGCGGTTTATCGCCTATGTTAAAAAACGAGAAAAAGTCTCAGGTTTTAGTCCAAAACTTTGAACCGGCTCCCCAAATACAGACAATAAACATTAAATTAACACTTTACTGCAAGAAAAGAAAGAAGACCATTGGTTTCTTCCCGGTCGCGATGAACCGTTCAGAAACTGAAAACCTATGGAAAATGAAGTAAACCTAGACTAGTCTAACCTGCAACTGCAGGACAGGAAACAAAAGAAAATAAATGATAGTTTGAAAAACCGTCAAAATTCGAAATTCAACTGAAGAAGTTGAGGAGCAGTCTCTGAGGCGTCTTCACAGGCGAGCGGAGTAAAGAATCTGGTCAGTTACGTAGAATGTACCCAGGACAGTGATTTGAAAACTGAGCTAGAGTGCAACATTCTATGCATTTGTATAGGCTTTAACTCTTAACTCTGGGGCAGCTGAACCAGCCGGTCATACTGCATATTGTCAGAATACAGCAAGACTTCATGTTGTTTGAATACTGTGATTCCATGCCTTCTGAGATGTGCCACTACCACTGCCAAACACTTTGTGAACACTCTTGGAGATGAAGTGAGGCGAATGGTAGTGCTGAGAACTGGTAATGTCCTGATGGGAGTCTGAACCTGAGGTATTTTCTGTGAGACTCCCTTATGGGGATGTGGAAGTAAGAAAAAATTACTCACCTGTAGTAATCTTGTTTCTTCCAACGGGATCCACTAATATTATTACTCTTGCAGTGCTCCCTTAAGCCAGCACTACCCCAGAGAGAACAGAATGATATGCTATTCATGGAATGTTTAGCTTGTGCACCTATTTTCAAACTGCCCAGTGTCAACTGCCTACATTCTACCTCAGATTTCTTAGAAGCCTGCAAAGAGTCCATAACAACATGTGAATCACTATTTAAATAATTATAGGAAAAGAATGCCCAACTGGGCAAACAACAACATTAACCAAAGGACTAGTATAAACAAATGTCCCCATTTTTTCTGAAGTCAGATATGCCTTTAGAAAAGAACCTACAAGTTAAGACATTACTAGAAGGTGGCACTCTAGCTATACATCTTATCAGCTGTGGAGAGGATTTTTCTTGTTACTGATTCTGAAAGGGGAGGCAAGGGTGGGGAGTAATAATAATATTAGTGGATCTCTTTGGAAGAAACAAGATTACTACAGGTGAGTAATTTTTTCTTCTAACTCCAGGAATCCACTAATATTATTACTCTTGCAGACTATGGAGCAGTACCACAAGGAGGTGGGCCAGAATCTATTTAGGAAAAAGACTTTGCAAGACTGCTGTGCCAAATCTGGCATCGCTTCGAGACTGGGTGTCCAGACTATAATGCTTAGTAAAGGTGTGGACTGATCTCCAAGTAGCTGCTTTACATATTTCCATTAGAGGTACCTCTTGGGTAGCTGCAATAGTGGCAGCTGTGCCCCTTGTAGAGTGGGCCGTAAGACCAGAGAGAGGAGCCTTGCCTGCCTTTGAGTAGCAAAACTGAATACACTGGACTATCTATTGAGAGATAGTCCTCTTTGAAGCAGAAATACCTTTACCTACTTCCCCACAGGTAAGGAATAGTTGTTGTCTATCCTGTCTATGATCTTTGGTACGAGTTGTGTAATAACTCAGTGCTCTTTTTACATCCAAGCTGTGCAATCTACGCTCACCTGAGCTAGAGTTTTCAGTAAAAAAACCTGGTAATGTTATAGACTGGTTCAAATGGATGTCAGAAACCACCTTGGGGAGGAACTTTCTATTAGTTCTCAACATTACCTTGTCCCTGTGGAAAGAAACAGTCCTTTTCCACACAGAGGGCATGTAGCTCACTTGTCCTTCTGGCAGAAGTGATTGCTGCCAGAAAAACTACATTCCAAGTAAGAAATTTAAGCTCTGCAGATACCCTAGGCTCAAAGGGTGGAAGCATAAGCTGGGCAATGCAAATATTAAGGTCCCATGCTGGCTCTGGTTCCCTGTGAAGGGGAAACAAATGAGAGCCTTTTAAAGAATCTTTTGAATATAGGGTTTGATGCCAGGGAGGTATCCTTTCTAGCTGAAAGGTATGCTGAAACTGAAGCCAGGTGTACCTTCAGAGTTAAGTGCTACAACCCCAGGGAGTGCAGGTGAGACAAATAATCCAGAAGGGTTGGGATCCAGGCCTGGGTTGGGACTATACCCTTGTCACTGCACCAAATGGAAAATCTTTTCCATTTTGAGGCATAGATTTTCTTGGTGGAAGGCTTCCTGTAACCCTTAAGGACTTCTAAAACTGCTTCAAGGAATTGGCAATCTGCATATTCTAAGTCCTCAAGAGCCAGGCCTTGAGCTTGAGAGACCTGAGATTGGGGTACACTACCCTCCCCTGAAAGGAAGTCAGTAGATTGTACCTCTGAGGAAGGTGAATTGGTTTGCTCACAGACATTGAGAGCAGCAGGGAGTACCAAGGCTGTCTTGCCCAATCTGGGGCTACTAGAATCATCGAAGCTGGTTGTGACCTGAGCTTGATGAGCACCCTGAGTATCAAAGGAAAAGGAGGAAAGGCATAGAGGTACCTGCCTGTCCAATCCAGAATTGGGGCATCCATTGGAACTGTTCCCTTCACTGGGGCCCTGCAGCAATAAAGAGGTAAGTGGTGATTTTGGTGGGAAACAAAAATATCTATTTCTGGGGTCCCCCACCTCCTGAATAGAGCATTCACCACTTGCTTGTTCAATGTCCATTCATGGTGGGCCTGGTTTATCCTGCTCAAGGCATCTGCCAAGGTGTTGTCCTTGCCTGGCAGATGAATTGACTGTAGAGAGGCATTTAGAGAGTAAGCGAGGCTCCATGTCTTCATTGCCTCTGTACACAGAGGAGTGGACCTTGTCCCTCCTTGTTTGTTGATGTAATACATTGCTGTGGTATTATCTGTTCTGTCTTGTACCACCTTTCCCTGTATGAGAGGAGAGAAACTCTGAAGGGCCAGATAAACAGCTCTTGACTCCAGCAGGTTTATGTGCAGGAGTGAGTCTGCACTCTCCCAAGTACCGTGGATGGTGCGATCCCCTAAGTGAGCACCCCAACCAAGCAGGGAAGCATCAGTTGTGAGAACCAGGGAGGGAGGCTCCTGCAGAAATGGAACCCCTTACCTTAAATTTTCCGGTTCCCTCCGCCATTGGAGGGCCTGTAGTAACGTCTGTGTGTCTGGTACTGGCTTTGAGAGGGGGTCCTGCCTTTGGCACCAGTGTGCTCTGAGATGGAACTGAATATCTCTCATCTGAAACATGGCACCTATGACTGTGCTTGTTGTTGCAGCCATGTGCCCTAACAGTTGAAACTGTTCTGCTGGCTTTGGCCTGCCAAGGGCAAATGAGCCTGCCAGAAGCTGAATGCTTTCTGCCCTCTCCTGAGGGAGAAAAGCTCTTCCCACTACTGTATCAGTTCTGCACCTATGAACTGCAGAACCTGCACAGGGGTCAGGACTGACTTTTTGGTATTGAGAAGGAATCCCAGGGAGAGCAACATATCCTGGGTTACCTGAAGGTGGTCTGACACCTGTTGGTGGGATTTCCCTATGATTAGCCAGTCATCCAGATAAGGAAAAATTGTGACTCCCAGTCTTCTGAGGTGTGCCACTACTACAGCTATGCACTTGGTAGAGACCCTTGGTGCAAAGGTGAGGCCAAAGGGAAGTGTTAAGAACTGGTAGTGGCCTGAGGGGAGTCTGAATCTGAGATACCTTCTGTGTGACTCCCTTATGGGAATATGGAAATATGTGTCCTTTAGATCCAAGGAGGCTAGCCAGTCCCCTTTTTGTAGAGTTGGCAAAATCATGGCCATTGTGACCATTTTGAACCTGGGCTTTACCAAGTACATGTTTAGCAGTCTGAGGTCTAGTATAGGCAGCCACTCTCCATTATTTTTTGTTGTTAGGAAATATCTGGAATAGAACCCTTGCCCTCTTTGGTTGTGGGGAACAGGCTCCACTGCTTTTGTCAGCAGTAGGGCCTGTACCTCCTGGTCCAGTAGTTTTCTTTCTGGGAAGGGAGCTGGTGCAAAATGTTTTAACCTTGGAGGAGGAAGGGACTTGAAGCAAAGGGAGAGACCCTGACTCACTATTTCCGGGACCCACTTGTCTGTGATTATTTTTAACCATTCCTGGAAATAGTGGTTGAGTCTGCCCTCTATAGGATGTGGAGAGGCAGCCTGAAGGGAAACGTCAGGGGTTCTGTTTTGCTTGCTGCTGAGGCTGAGCAGATTGGGATCCTTTCAGAGAACCCCTTCTACCTCTAGCTCTGTAAAATCCAGCCTGCTGTGGTTGGTACTGCTGCTGGGAAACAGCCTGTACCTGAAAGAAAGGCCTCCTAAAAGAGGACCTGCCACTGCCTCCCCTAGAATAAGATGAAGTTGAAATAGAGGGCCTGTCTCTGGTTGAGTTGCTCCTAAAAGAAGCTTTATATTCGTCTGCTTTTTTTTTTCCATTTTATTCTTTCTATTGCCAGTACCCCAAACCCCGTGAACAGGCTCACCAGGCTCTGGTGACCTAAATCCTCACTGAGGGATGCCCCCCCGAGTGGGGCTGCTGAAGCAGAACTGAACATGGCTGGAGGGTCAGGCACCACAGCTGGCTCATATGTGGGGGCCAGCATTTTTCTACTTTTTAACCCCGGGAGTTGGGACATGCAATGATGCTAATGGGAGAGCATCTGTCCCAGCTTCACCCTATTTCTGCATGGTGCCTTGTCCCCCAGCCTCCGCCAGAAGGCAATTGATGCCGACACTTGGATGTCCCCTCCCTGGAGAACCAGAGCAGTCCTCCGTTATTCAATCCTTCCTCCCTGCCGCACCGGCACCTGTGCCTATTCCTAAACATGGGTCGCCAGTGAAGCACAAGTTGTGGCATCCAGTGCCTCAAGACTCAGCACCACCGGGCCGACTCATCTACTTTTTTCATATATGCCTCAGTCTGTGCACCAAAAAGAGAGTGGCCTTTGACAGGAAAGTCCATTGCCTTAGTTTGGGTGTCCTGGGTGAGGCTGGTAGCCCTCAGCCAGGCAAATCTTCTTGGAGCAATGGTACCAGCCATCCACCTTGCAGCTGTATCATTGGTGTCAGCTGCCATCTAAAATTGGTATTTGGAAGCCTCCAAGTCCAATTTTGCTGTGTCTAGCAGCTCTGACACTGTTAAAGAGGGGTTAGCCTCAGCATTGTCCACTACTGACTGCCAGCAAGCTTTTAGATAAAGGGCTGCATAGGCCTGGTAGCTGGCTTGACAAATTGCCAGGGATGCTGAAAGGTACCCCTTTTTTGCCATGCTGTCCACCTTTCTCTAATCCTTCTTGGGGGGGGTGAGAGGATAAGAGAATTTTGGCTTTCTCAAAGGCAGCCTGCTGTACAATACCCTGGTGGTCTGGGTGACTAAAAAGAAACTCAGCACCAGATCTTTCTAACTGATACTTCTTGTCACACTTTTTGTCTGTGGGTGTGACTGTATTGGGAGCCTTTAGGATTTCTAAAACATCTTTCTTAAAGATTTGTAGATAGGCAGAAGGAGCCTTTTTGAGGGTGCCAGCCCCATAAGCTCCATGTATTGTGCCTCCTCTTCATCCTGGGTCTCTTCAGCTGTTTGGAGATCCAGGATCTCTACCATTTTCTTAACAAAAGAAAAATGGGAAGAGAAAACCTCTGAGGATCTGGGAGGGGAGCCAAAATCCTGTTCTGGTGACACCTCAGGTTCAATTCCCTCTTCATCTTGGTCATCCTCCTCCTCATATGCCACTGTAGCAGTAGGCAAAAGAGGGGTAACAGCAGTTGCTTTTTCAGCAGTAGTAAGCACAGGCTGCTGAGGGGGTAATAAACCCTTCAGCACCTGGAGTAAGGTGAAAGCCTGTGTCAACTCAGCAGGAGAAGGAGCATTAATAGGCACCTGAGGGGAACCCTTGAGGCATTTCAACCAGGGTGTCAGTGTGTTTGGTTTTCTTTAATTTTTTGGCAGGCACTGGGGAGTCAGCTGGTTGATTGCCTCTCTTGCCAGAGCCCTCGCCCATATCAGGGGTGGCTTTAGAGGCTCTGGAAGGAACTTCCACAGTCTTAGAGGGGGTGGACTGGTTAGAGCCCATGGACCCCTCCTCTAGTTTTCTTTTAAGCCTCTCCCTGCATTTTTCCACTGTCTTAACAGGGAAAGACTTACAAATATCACAGTCTTCATTGAAGTGCTGTTGCCCAAGGCAGATCAAGCAAAGATCATGCTTGTCTGCCTTGGCAAACACCTCTGCACACTTCAAGCAATTCTTGAACCCAGGGTGTCCTGTTTTCTTTTTAGGCTTGTATGACATTATAGAAAGCAGGAACCAGTAATTGACCAAAAAATAGACTAAATTTAATTATTTGCGGTCAGTTTCAATAGAATAAAGGTTGGTTCAGGAACCGATAAAGTGAAAAAACTATCGGTTCTGATCGGATCCGGAACTGAGAAACTGCTGAGGAAAACAGATAAACCTCAGTTCAAAAGTGGTTAAAATGAAATACAATTAAAGAATAAAGTAACCAGATCCCTCTAAAAAGGTTCCGATTAAATAAAAAAGAAGGTCGGTTGCCCCTTGGTTCAAAGGAACTGCGAGGAACCGATAAACAAGTTTAAATTTAAAACTAATGAGGTACAAAACACTAAAGAACAATGACACTAGGCAGTAATGAAAAATAAAACAAAAATACTTACTCTTTTTTTTACTGTCTGCACTACAGGAATCTATCTTGATTGAGAGATCTTCAGGGCATCTGAACTTTGCAGCAGAGAGAAGAAATCTGAAGTAGAATGTAGGCAGTTGACACTGGGCAGTTTGAAAATAGATGCACGAGCTAAACATTCCATGATTAGCATAGCATTCTATTCTCTCTGGGGCAGTGCTGGCTTAAGGGAGCACTGCAAGAGTAATAATATTAGTGGATTCCTGGGGTTAGAAGCATCTTTTAGATCCAGGGATGCCAACCAATCTCCTTCCTGGAGGGTTGGCAGAATCATGGCTAAAGTTACCATCTTGAATTTTGGCATTGCCAAGTGTCTGTTCAGTAGCCTTAGGTTGAGAGTAGGTCACCACTCCCCATTTTTCTTTGTGGTCAAGAAGTACCTTGAGTAAAATCCTTTTCCTCTTTGCTGTGGAGGGGCTGGTTCTACTGCCCTTGACACCAAAAGATTTGTTACTTCCTCCTCTAGCAGCTTCTTTTCTGAGTTTGAAGCTGGTCTGAATACTCTTATAGTGTATGGTGGAACGTCGTTCTCCAACGAAATCCATCCTTGTCGAAACCTTGTAGTCACACACTAATGATGTTCGCAGTGCAGCAGAAGGATTTTTTCTACTGCACTGCGAACGTCACACACTGTGTCCTCGAACAGCATTTGACAGTTAGGGCTCACTCCATAGAAAGGACACGTGGAGAAAGCAGCAATGTCGGCGGCAGTACTAAGGTTTAGTTAAAACGTTCAAAATGTAAAGTTCTGAAACAGTTAAAATGTCAAGCGTGAACACGTTCAAAATGTAAAGTTCTTTTTCTTTCTAGTAACCCAGGAAAAATGTTTGGAAGCAGAAACATGCTGTAGTGATTTTTTTTTCTCAAAAAATGACGTTCCACCATACACTATAAAGAAAAGTACATGGGGAACAGTTGACAACAGGGCATCTTTCACCTCATTGGCACTATGATGACAGATTACCTCGTGAGCTGCACTCTAGAGGTAATCCGTCGTCATAGTGCCAACTCGGTGAAAGAATAGCCCTGTTGTCAACTGTTCCCCATGCACTATCTTACATGTTCTTAATAGTGGGAAGGATTTGAAACTGAGGGACAAACCCTGACTCACTACCTCCAGGACCCACTTGTCTGTGGTGATGGTCTCCCAAGCCTGGAAGTAGTGAACCAGCCTGCTTCCTACCGGTTCAGGGGAGGCAACCTTGGCAACCACGTCAAGAATTCTGCTTAGGCTGGGGCTGGGCCTGGCCAGACTGAGCCCTACGCCTAGAACCCTTTCTTCCCATACCTCTGAAGTATCCTGTTTGTTGGGGATACTGCTGGTACTGCTGAGTGGCCTGAACTTGAAAAAAAGAGTCTACCATAAGAAGACTTACCCCTCCCCCTCTTCCACAAGGCCTATAGGAAGCTGAAGGTTTTCCTTGGCTGAGTTGCTTTTGTAGGTGGTTTTGTATTCATCCAACTTCTTCATATAAGCCTCTGTTTTGTCCCCAAACAAAGAGTTATTCTTGCAGGGGACACTCATGGCCTTTGTCTGGGTATCTTGTGACAAATTAGTGGTTCTGAGCCAGGCAAATCTTTTGTGAACCACTGTGGTGGCAAGCCACCTTGCAGCAGTGTCATTGGCATCTGCTGCATCTGGACCTGATATTTGGAGGCTTCTAAGCTGAACCTTGCAGTCTCAGCCAGGTCAGCTGCCAGACCAGAGGGGACCTTATCTGCCATTGCTAAGACTGACTGCCACAGTGATTTTTGATACTGAGCAGTGTAGGCAATATAATTAGCCTACCTAACCGAGAGTGAAGCTGGTAGATAGCCTTTTTTTGCAATGCTATCAATTTTTCTTGAATCCTTTTCTGGTGGGTGATGCAGTTCCTGCATGCCATCTGAGGCTCAGAAATGGCCTTTTAGCTCAACAGAGGCTAAGGAATGGCCTCCTGTCTCACCAGAGGCCCAGGAGTGGCCTTCTAGCTCAGCAGAAAGGGTCCCATCATCGGAGAAAAGCACTGATAATATTTTGAGTGAGCAAAAGGATGTCAATGAACTAAATGCAATGGCTGTAGAGATAAGTCAGAAAATACTATGATAACCTAAACAACGCATTGAAAATATTTTGATACAGTACAGGTATGCCAATGAAATGTATGCAATAGTGATGGAGCTAATATAAAACTGTGCATTAATTAAAACATGAAAAAGACAGTTAATTCTGTAATTTTGCTACCCTACAACATTGTAAGCTTAGCTAGACATATTTTTCCTGTTCAAACTGTTAAACTACAAGATATTTTTGTTTTCACCAGTAAATTCAAGTTAAAAATATGTTTTATTCTTACCAGTAACTCTGGTCTTTATTTTCAACTGTGCTTGCTTAGTTGCAGAGGAAATTGTGACATATCATTTAAAGTATATTTTTAATTTGTACTTGCTTAGTTGCTGAAGAAATTGACGTGGCACTTAGTGCTTAAGTTAAAACTGCCTTTTAAGGTTTGATTTTTATCACACTTAGATTAATTAGAGTACAAACCGAGTTCAAGTTCAAGTTTATTGCAGGAAAGACTCCGTTGAGCAAGCTCATTCACAAGGAGGTCCTGAGGCACATACACATACAGTTCACAATTACACAGACAGGAGATATAAAATGTAGAACAACAAAGAAAATATATATATATATATATAATACAAGAAGTATACACAATAGAAGTCCTTATGCTTTATGTGCAGTACACTGAGCCAATATCCTGAAGCCTCAGTCTGATAGTAGTGTAGTTACCAGAGAACCACCAGATCTATATAATTTAACTTTAGCAATTCAAGAGTAAGAGTTTCTTCTTCTTCTTCTCCTGAAATTCAGCTCAGCACTGTGTTCCAGCTGCATCAGAGAGGGACTCCAGAACCTATAAACTGAGGCATCAGGTGGTTTGACTGCAGGTGGTAAGAATGGCTTTATTCCTGATTTTGAAGCAGGGAGAGGATCAGCTTGACATAAATTTTATTTTATTGTGTCTGTAGTAGGGAGTGCATTTCTACTCCCCGTCACAAATATTTTTTTTTGTTAATTCATTCTGCATAAGTTGCTGTCTGTGAAAATATTAATGGTAAATAAAAAGTCATTGCTTAAGCATGAATGTGGCCTCCCATGTAGGAGTTATTGGCAATAAGTTAATAGACTGTCATACAAAAAATAGTGGTATATATGACTACTGTTATATAGGACACCTTGGGACACTGAAACTAACTGTGGGTGGATATAAACACCTATTAAGCTGCCAGGATCCCAATTGCTCCATTCCAATTCACAAATTTTTAGGGTGGTGTAATTTAGACCCAGGACCGATTGATAACTGTAAGATTTACAATTGTCCCAGACATAATAACAGTAATATAGGTGGTGTAATGGTGAGAGTCTTTGCACAAATAGGTCAGGAAAACTGTCCATTTCCACTCTAACTTAATCACATACACCAGGGAGATTTCGATGAGTACGAAGTGTATGCCCATGAAAACCAGATATTGTTGGTAAGCAAGTTAGGTAACAACATAATAATAGCAGGAGAACTAGTGGACTCAGGGCATTTTGAACTACCAGCCCTGTGTATTAGTAGTCCTCTGCAATGCTGTCCTAATCTAACTGAATTGTTGAAGAGGTCATCCTCTCCAGACGGTCATGAGAGGCAGGAAGCTGACTCTCATGTACACGGAGAGGGACCAGAGAGCCATGCCCAAGAGCTAAAGCCAAGCCAGGGCAAAACAATTGGTGACCCTGACATGATTCATAAAAGGCTCGGGGTCAAAATGTCGCATGGCAGAATGTCATGCGACTTAATCGCGTTGCGAGATTTCTCTTTATCTTTTGTTCTGTGCCCCCCACACCCCCTGTTATGGGGGTCTGTGCCCTGGACCCCCCACTAAGGATTCTAACCCAGGGGTTCAACTCCGAGAGCGCTAGGTCCGGTGCGCTATATAATGCCAGACGCTTATTATACAAGACGACATTATGAACCGTAATGCTCATAAAAGAGGCCACAAATGTGTGAAATCCTTGGCTTCAGCTAGATCCTCTAGTTTACCCACCCATATTTCAAAATTAAAATAAACAGTTATAGGAGGCCGGGGAAAGACAGAAGTTTTGTTGAAAATGTCAAACACTTTTTTTGTAGGCATAGAATTAAGCCACTACTTAAGTCTCCAACGCACCTCCTGATTAGGAATTTGGCTTGCTTGTTAACCATTCAGATCAAGAATTGTAACATTCTGACTCTGCATCTGATTCAGAACAAGATAAAACCCCAAAATTGGGTGCAATTGGTACTCCTCCCTCTTCTAATCACTGTTACTTACCAGCCATAAAAGTTAGAACAATATCCTTTATTCTTCAAACAGTCCCCGAAGCACTAGCATCTATTCCTGAATTAAATAATATATTATTTGAGAGATTAGAATTGGAATTAAGATATGATCCCACAATTATAAACATAATAAGTAAAAACAATGAATGGGGATGGGCAATACATGATTTATATCATGGGGACAAACTACATGTTCCCTGAATATTAACAGTGTATATGACAATGGCAGAACTCTTGTATCAACATAACACCACTCTCCAGGCTAAGTGTACTAATTTACAACAAAAAATATCTACCACCCCAATTTCACAAAATACACATCAACATATCCCTGTTGGGACTCAAATCCCTACAGTCCAAACACCAATGCAGATTAATGCACCATAACCTGTATTTCAACCTACTCCTAATAACCCTCAAGGTGCCACTTCAGCACCCTTGCAACCATCACCACCCAATACACCCACTACACAGGGGCCAGCAGGACACCAAAATCTATTTTTGTAATCAAACCCTCCGCAGTCACTATTTCAGGCTCCACTTAATAAACCACCAGTACAAATGCCGATATCACATATCCCCATCCAAATGCCTTCATAGCCACTGCCCACATTATCTAACCAATTTGTACTAGGTTCAAATGTCCAAACTAATACCAACACCTCTATGCAACAAATGCCTTAACAACTACCATCATTGACTAATTCTGCTGTACAAATACAAAACACATAGCCTAACACTCCCATGCAATCCCTAATTCCACCCTCCAAAATAGAAAAACTTAAAATAGTAAAAATGGTAAAAGATCAAATTAAACTACATGATATAATTAATCTGAATAATATACATAAACATGCTAAGCAACTGGATGAATTGATGCAGGAATATGGGGAATATATAATGCTGGAAGTTCTTAAACAGTGCATGGACCCAGTAAAATAACAAGTCTTTAAAAATTACTATGAAGCAGGTAAAACTATCATCCACTGTTTGAGAAATACTTATGACTTACAAGTTGAAGGAGTTTTGCAAAGGGCTACCAGGTTAGGTTTAACACCCAAAAAAGATTTTCATACATACTGTAGTTATATAATTTACAATGTGAATTTTCCGACCTAGATGTGAAGGACTTGAGAACATATTTAAACCCACAATTACAAACACAATTTGATTTACATGGCATTCACCACTTACCTTAGGAGGAAACAACAAGAAAGTTAGCCTTATTGCATCAAGCCCATAAGGGAACAGAACAGCAGAAGGAGCCCTTTCAGAAAGAGGCAGAAACCAGAAAGAACTAGACACCCCAACCAAATAGTAGCAATAGTTCACCCTTTCAGGGGCAGCCACAGTCTGGACAGAGAGGGGAACCCCCAAGACAAAATCAAAGACTCTATGGATATGATCTTCGCCTCCATCAAAATCTCAATAGAGGTAGGGGGCTACCATTCTGGGGTAACTATGATGGCAGAAGATATCCTACTTGTTGATACTGGCTCTTCCCACACCATACCTCCCAGCCACCATTTTCCTTTCAATTTCTCTAAACACCTCTTCAAAACATTATATACCATTTTAGGACATAAAGCCATATCAGGTTCCTTAGTCCCTATAAACACTAATGAACATCCCACTTAGGCAATAATTGCTAATATACCAACACATGGAGTCCTTGGAGTGTCAGAAGCACACTCTCTAAGCTATCTGAATACATTTTTGCAAACACCACCAATTACCACTGACTTACCAAAACAATATTTATCCAAAATACAAAGCCTAGTGCAACAAAAAATGGAAGCAGAGTATTCAAATACCACCAGTCCGTATCCATGGAACAACTTATCCAACACAGAAGCAATACCCTATTAAATCCCAATACAAACATGAATTAGATAAAACTATTCAAATCCTGCTAAAAGATGGTATAATATGACCTTGTGTTTCTTCAAACGATACTATTTGCTTGGTAGTGGATTACAGACAACTAAATAAACATTCTTTTGATAATGCAGTACAAAACATTGACATGTTGCAACAATGGGAAGCACTTCCCATTAAGTCATATAAGACAGTATTAGATGTCTCAAATGGTTTCTTTTCCATTCCACTGCATAACAAGCATTTGTCAATGCCGAATGTTTGCTTGCTGGCATTGGCAGTGGTAGTGTAGAAGTTACAGAGCTGCGTAATAGTAATGGCAGTGAAGTATTGAACTGAAGCCAACCCCACCACCACCCTACAGAGAGTGACAGGCATTGGGGTGTGCCTTTGGGTCGTCAGGAATCCAGGCATGTGACCACCATTCAGTACAACCACCCTGCAGACACTGGCAAGTGTCATGGTGTTTCGGTCTTTTGGTCCTTATGCACCCCATTCCATTAGGAAATACAGTGAGATGGGTGCGATATAGGAGAATGGGGTGAACTTTGGGGTCAAGAGTCCAAGGCATACCGATGCTTCTCACTGGCTGCAGGGTGTGGAATGGTATGAGCATTACAGACAAGAATCCCAAGTCACACCCTGATGCCTGTCATTCTCTACAGGGTTGGGCGTTATGGTTGGAAACCCTAATACCTCAGGCATTCGCTGGTATTTTCACTCCAAATGTTCAACATGGTTTTTGTGACCCCACCTCATGAACAGGGGAATATCAGTTTCCCGAAAGCTGCTTATGCACAGTGACTACGCATTTAGCACCACAGGTGCAAAAACATTGCAACAGGATGTAAAAATGACAGCTGTACTGTTCATGGGGAGGTGTAAAAATGGCAATGTTGCAAATCTGCAGTAAAAATATTTAAAAATGGTGAAGTCATGAGCGTACATAGAAACTGTGCAACGACACCGTAATATAATTAGGTTGAGATTTTTACAGCAGATTGTCAACTCAGGCATTTTGGTGCCTCCGATCATGAACAGTGTCACTGTGATTTTCTTTATCTGTCCCGAACAATGATTTCCACAGGCGACCATGCATCTCTGTGCTGAAAGTGTGAAAACACACTTTGGCCATGTTGTGAAAATGACAGCTGTACTGTAAATAAGGCAGTGTTGAAAAATGCCACTGGTGAAAATCTGGACTTAAAATATTACAAAGTCATGAACTTATGAGGGTGCGTGGAAACTGTGCAATGCTCACTTGTAACACAGTCATTTTATGGATTTTTGTCACCAAATTTTCAACATAGCCATTTTAAGACCTCTGCTCATGAACAGTGTAACTGTGATTTTCTTAATCTGTCTCAAACATTGCTTTCACACACCAACAGCACCATTGTGCGCTACATGTGCGAAAACACATTTTGGGCGGCATATGAAAAATGTCAGCAGTACTGTTCATAAGGAAGTATAATAAAATGGCAATGTTGAAAATCTGGAGTGAAAATATTAAATTTGCAAACTTATGAGCATGCATAGGAACTGCGCAACGCACGCTTGTAAAACAGTCATTTTTAGGAATGTTTTCACCAAATTTTCAACATAGCCATTTTAAGACCTCTTTCATGAACAGTGTCACTGTGATTTTCTTAATGTGTCCCATACATTGATTTCGCACATCTTCTGCGCCATTGTGCGCTACATGGGCGGAAACACGTTTTGGGTGAGATGTGAAAAATGACAGCTGTACTACTCATAAGAAGG
Source organism: Neoceratodus forsteri (assembly GCA_016271365.2). Lineage (NCBI taxonomy): Eukaryota > Metazoa > Chordata > Ceratodontiformes > Ceratodontidae > Neoceratodus > Neoceratodus forsteri. Next base: position 666,911,398 of record CM057453.1, read on the forward strand.
TGTGGTAAAATGACAATGTTGAAAATCTGGAGTGAAAATATTGAAAATTCGTGAACTTACGAAATGCAGGTAGGAACTGGCGCAACGACGTCAGAACAGTCGTTTTGAATCGCCCACCCAATTTTCTCAAAATAGGCTTCTTGAGAGCCCACCTTATGAACACTGGCAGTGTCGTTTCGTTAATCGGTCCCAACAGGTGATTTCGCGCAGTGACTTCGCAGTGACTGTGAAATCACCCTTCGGGTCCGAATAACACCATGACAGTGACATCATTCATGAGAAGGGGTCCAAAAAACCCCATGTTGAAAATTTGGTGCAAGAATTCCAAAAAGTGCCTGAGATATGCAACAAAGTTGAAAACCCTATCTAGCCCGTTATACAGCTTACCGCATTTCCTCAGTTCGCGGTCGGCTTTGAAGAGTGAAGACATGTTCCCGGTCCAACGAAGATCGTCATGCTGAGGTCCAGAGGTAAGTATGGGGTAGGGGGGGTGTGGGGAGGCAGGGTGCGCAGTGTGTGGGTGCGGGTTGTGGGGGGGGCCAGGGAGACTACGTGGGACCGTTTTTTCTTTACAGGTGTTCTTTTTGTTTACCATGATGACGCGAGACATTTGACATGCTGGGGTGGGCTCCCAGCGTGGCACAAGGACAGTTGGGGGGACATTCAGCTGACGGGTGATTGGGCACCCCCGTCGGCTAAAGCATCGATTGTACGCTGGGGTGGGCTCCCAGCGTGGCACCCAGTACTGGGGTGAGGACAGTGAGCCATCAGGGATTGGGCACCCCCGTCAGCTATATCATGAGTTGCCACGCTGGGGTGGGCACGCAGCGTGGCATTTGGAAAACTTTGGGGCGGGGATCGCAGCACAGCCACGGGGTTGACTTGTCCGGCTATCCCAGTGTGTGCATGCGTCTGAGGCGCCTGCACGCCTGCATGTGCATGTGTGTGTGTGTGTGGGGGAGCTGTGCATGAGCAGGTGATATCTTATCACTGCTCATCAGCGAAGTTCCCCTTTGAACTGTATGCCACTGCATTTTGAGCTTGTCATAGATAGCTCCAGCATGCATTGGCTTACAGGGGCCGCACCTGCCAACACACTGACTGAATTGGAAGAGGGGGTGAAACACCTCCGAAATCTCGGATGATGGCACTATGTTTCTTGCACATGTGTGCAAGCAAACATAAAAAGGATCAATATAAAACAGCCTTTACAATAAACTATCAACAAAATTGTTTCACAAGGCTCCCACAGGGATTCCAAAATGGTCCAAACATATTTCAATCAATTTTAACAAAGGACCTTGCTGCTATACCCAATGTTAGAGTTTACATAGATGATATATATTTCAGTCAAGATGACACTGAGGAACACTTTCAAACACTACAACAAGTGACAACTGCGTTAGCAACTAGAGGCTATAAAATGAATTGGGGAAAAAAGCCAAATCAGGCTCATAAAGTTTAAATATTTATGAAAAATAATACAGGCCAGGGTCCACCTATCCAATGAGTATTTACAGAAAGTCCAGCAAATAAAAGTGGCACAAAGTAAAAAAACAGTTATAAAGTATCCTAGGGTTATGCAACTTTGCAAGGATCCATGTGCCCAATTATTCAATATTAACTCAACCTTTATATCAAACTTTGCAGAACTTTACCTGGGATAGTGAAAAAGGAAAAACATTAGTTGAGCTGCAACAAGCCATACTGCAACGTCATTCCTTAACACCTTTGAATTTATCTTACCATTAACCATTCACACTGATACAACCCAGAACAGTTACTCAGCAGCACTAATGTAAAATAAAACTAGCATTTGTCAATGCTGAATGTTGTCTCATTGGCATTGGCATTGGCATTGGTAGTGCAGGTAGAGACACATAATAGGAGTTGCAGTGAAGTATTGAGCTGACGCCAACCCCACACCCACCCTGCAGAGACTGACAGGAGTTGGGGTGTGCCTTTGAGTCATCAGCTATAACGCTCATGCCATTTTACCTCACCCTACCCTGTAGACACTGACAAGTGTCGTGGTGTGCTTTGGGGTCTTTGGGCTTTATACTTACCACATTCCATAAGGAAATACATTGAGGTGGGTGCAGTATAGGAGAACGGGGTGAACTTTGGGGTTGAACAGTCAAAGGCACACCTCGATGCCTGTCACTGGCTGCAGGGTGTGGGTGGGGGTGGAATGGTGGGAGCATTACAGCTGATGTTCCCAAGTCACATCCCTGATGCCTGTCAGTCTCTACAGGGTGGGGTGTTACAGTTGGAAACCCTAACACTGTAGGCGTGTGTTATTATTTTCGCTCCAAATTATCAACATGGACTTTTTGTGACCCTACCTTATGAAGAGTGGCACTATCAGTTTGTTAGCCGAAATATGATTTTGTACAGCGAGTGGGCCAGTTGGCGCCACAGGTACATAAACACATTTTGTGCAGGATATGAAAAATGACAACTGTATTTTTCATGAGGAGGTGTAAAAAAAATGGCAACGTTGAAAATCTGGAGTGAAAATACGAAAAATTGGTGAAGTCATGAGCATGCATAGAAACTGCGTAATGCATGTCCGCAAGCCAATTATATTCGGGATATTTTTAACCACATTTTCAACATAGGCATTTTGGGACCTCCCCTCATAAACAGTGGCACTGTGATTTTGTTAATCTGTCCCAAAAGTTGATTTCTCACAGTGATCACGCCATTGTACGCTACAGGTGCAAAAACACATTTTGGGCAGGATGTGAAAAATGACAGCTGTACTGTTCATAAGAAGGTGTGAAAAAATGCCAGTGTTGAAAATATGGCATGAAAATATTGCAGATTTGCGAAGATACAAGGCTGTGTGGAAACTGCGGAATGCATGCTTGTAACAGTCATTTTATGGACTTCCGTCACCAAATTTTCAACATAGGCATTTTAGGATCTCTGCTCATGAAAAGTGTCACTGTCATTTTGTCAAACTGTCCTGAAAACTGATTTCACACAGCGACCGCGCTATTCTGCGCCGGACATGAGAAAACACATTTTGGCCAGGATGTGTAAAATGACAGCTGTACTGTTCATAAGGAGGTGTGGGAAAATGGCAATGTTGAAAATCTGGAGTGAAAATATTACAAATTCACAAAGTTACGAGCATGCATGGAAACTGCACAATGCATGCTTGTAAAACAGACATTTTTTGCCACCAAATTTGCAACATAGAGTTTTTGAGAGCCCCCCTCATGAACAGTGGCACTGTCATTTCCCTTAACGGTCCCAAAAGATGATTCCGCACAGTGACTGCGAAATCACCTTTTGGGACTGAATAATGCCATGACAGTGTCTGAAATCATAAGGAGGGGTCCCAATAACCCCATGTTGAAAACTTGGTGCCAAAATTCCCCAAAATGGCCGAGAGATGCACCAAAGTTGAAAAAACCCTATTTATGCCATTATACAGCTTACCGGCATTTCTTCAGTTCGCGGTCAGCTTTGAAGAGTGCAGACGTGTTCCCGGTCCACCGAAGATCATCGCACCGGCCCGGAGGCAAGTATGGTGGGGGGTGGGGTGGTGGGTACACAGAGGTGGGTGCAGGTTGAGGGAGGGAGCAGGACAGACCGCGAGGGACTGTTTTCTGATTTGCAGGTTTAAAACAAAAATAAATAAATAACAGACTTTTTTTTTTTTTTTTTTTTTTTTGGGGGCATTTGGCATGCTGGGGTGGGCTCCCAGCATGCCACCTAATATTTTGGGGGTGCTGTAGCCGAAGGGGATTGGGCACCCCGTCGGCACATACCAAGGTGAAGAGGGGGACAAGAGCCGAGGGGGATTGGGCACCCCCCCGGCACACAACAAATGGGGGGGACATAATGCTGACAGGGAGTGGGCTCCCCCATTGTCAAATTAAACTGGGAAGGGGGGACTAAAGCCAATGGGGACTGGGCCCCCCGTTGGCAAAGAAAGACTTTGGGTGGGCACATGATGCTGAGGGGGATTGGGCACCCCCTTGGCACACACGTGAAATGGGAGGGAGGGGGCCTTACGTTGATGGGGAGTGGGCTCCCCAATTGGCAAATGAAGTGTGTTGGACATGCCGACAGGGGGATTGGGCACCCCTGAAGTTGGCAATCTGCATGGCGGCAGTCAGTGCCGCCATGTTTATTGAAGTGCTTCACCAGGAAAGGCATGTCGGGAGGCGTGTTAGTGTGCCGCTGCATAACGAGCTTGTCTCTCATTGCAGTGGCACTTTTCTTAGATCTGGTGGCTACTTTACGTACAGCTGGTGTCAGTGCCTGCATACTGGCTTATTGGGGAATGAGGGACGCACCTACTGATGCGTGCCCTGCGTTCACCCACAGTGTCCGCACCTCCAAATCTGCTACTACTGCAATATGTTGGCTGGCGCACAAGCATGAGCCAACATAAAAATAACCTCTTATCACACAGGTAATTTTTCAAACACTGAGAATGCTTTCCCAAACTCACTCAAACCCCTATTAGTACTTCAACAAATAATCAAACGAGTACCTCATTTGTTGCAAGCCCCAAAAATTATTGTTAATGTATCAGATCCCAGCAGCTTGGTTTTGATTAAGAATCCAGTTTTAGCACCAAATAGAGCACGCACTTTACACCTCAGTGCATTACTAAATACAGAAAAAAATTACTTTCGAAGTAAACGTGCAAAAATATACACATCACATTGAACATAAGGACAACCCACCACATCTTAAATATATCCCTTGGGTGGATATCCCAGTTGGATGCCACATTGCCTGCACAGACAGTAGTGTATAACACATTGATGGTAAGCATAGGGAAGAAATAGGATTTATACTGGGTCAAAGAACATTAGATGGGGATTTCTTATCTCCCACCAGGAGTCCATATCTGTTAAGGTGAAATCTGCACAACATGCTGAGGTATTAGCACTTAAAAATGCCTTACAGCATAATCCTGATTTTATTTTTACAGACAGTAGTTATGTAGTACACACCTGTAATGCACGTCCAGATCATGTTGAGGCTTTCCTCTGAGACTGGGCTGAAATTTGAAAAGCAAGTGACCACTCGAACCCTAGATCTGAGGTTTCCCATATCTGAGGGAGTGGGAGAGATAGCATACATTCCAAGCACAATCCTGGCAATTCAGCAGTGGATAAAATGGCAAAATGTGCATGCACCATGCCACTGTGCCACCAAGTCAGCCAAGCCGTGATGGAGGTTCGTTCTCAAACCCAGGTGACATGCCACCACCTGGATAATGAGAATTCTCAGAAAATGCAAGAATGGGAATCGGAAGGCAAAATTCAAAAATCAACCAGAAATACCTATTTGGTTCAGGATGCATCCTGCAGGCAGGAGCTGATCCAAATGGCACATGAAGGCACAGGGCATGTTCACCCTGGGATTAAAGTCACATTCAGAATAATAAGACAAAAATTCAATTGGCCTACATCAATGCATGACGTCACTAAGTATGTTCAAAATTGCCCAGTATGCCAACAATATAAGAATGTGTTATGTCTTCCCACTCCTAACCAGCAAGTAAGCTCTACTGTGCCTTGGGAAATAATGTATATTGACTTTGTGAGACCATTACCTCCCAGTGAAGGAAAAAAAAATATTTACTGGTTATTGTTGATCATTTTACTTAGTATGTGGAAGCATTTCCAGCTAAAGCAGCCACAGCAAAGTTTGTGATAGATACATTAACAAAATAAATCTTTCCACGCTGGGAAATATCTCAACACATTCATTCAGATCAGGGCTCACATTTTAAAAATCAGCATGTATCGGCCCTCATACTTGAATATGGCTTACACTGGCGTGATGGAACCCCATATCACCCCTAATCACAAGGTCTACTTGAACATGTCAACAAACAGTTAAAACAGGCCTTGAGAATGGGGCGAAATAAATTCTGGACCAGAAGTCTTCCCATGGCATTAATGCACTTGAGAAGTAGACCATTAGCAAAGCATGGTTTATCCCTCGATCAATTGTTAACTGGAGATCAAATGCATATGCTAACACCTCTAGATACCTCCACCAGACAGGAACCACAAAAACTAAGGACACAAGTCATGCCCACAGAAAACCCTTATCTAACTGGAGACTAGCTTTGCTGGAAGAAGATAGTAACCACCCCATACTGAACCAATGCAAATTAAACAAATTTCAAGTAATACTGTTCTGGTGGAACCAAAAGGAAAATCTAAATGGATACATGTCAATCAATTAAAAAAATGTTATATTGCAGATGGGTGAATCATCATCCATTCCGCCACCTCCTTATCTTCGCATTGAAGGACTACTGGATATTTCAAACCTATGAAGGAGGAGCGCTGGTTATGAAAAAGGGCTTTGTAGGTCTAGATCCCTAAATTAAATCCGTGAAATAGAAGAAGAAAACGACCGCTTCAGGACTGGAAAACATTTTGCTATTCATCTACAACCTACTGTCTTTGCCGGCTTATTGGTTTTCATTGGGATTTTATTAATTAGTCTGGGATTCACCTTAGCTAAATTGCTGACTTGATGCTCTGTTGTATCCTTTAATTTTTTCTATGGTCTTGTGGTGTTTTTAGAAATATTGCACTAAAGATGTGTGATATATCTTGACAACATCATAAACATAAGAAACTAACTTTGTCCCAAAGCCTAACTACCAAAGGCAGAAGCAATTTTCTATATTATCTATTATTCTATGTGTCTGTGCTAATACTGATCTACACACTTTGTTTTTTTATCAGCATGTTTTGCATTATGACTAAACAAAAAAACAGAACAGAATGAAGGTAAGCAATTCTTACATAACACAAACACCATTTATGCTATACCTGAGGATCCCTTGCAGGATACCCAGGTAAAAGAAAAACTCACATAAAAAAGGAAAACGATCACTTAAGCCTTTAAGATGCTTACAACGCCTCATTTACACTGTCCTTCTACTGCTAGTAGCAGCTTTTCTCACTTATCTGGCGTATATATATATATATATATATATATATATATATATATATATATATATATATATATATACATACATCTCACAATCAGATGTTCCCCTAACACAACTCCAAACATCATACACATCTCCACTAACTAGAGACTCATAGCCTCCCAACATCTCACTCCAAGCCTACAACACAACTGCACAAACCCAGCCCACATGTCACACTGTTCCTGAAAATACTAGATGTATACCTGTGGCAGTCAAACCAAGGCTTTATCGATACAACCTCACTATGAACATATGGCATTATATGAACTTGTTATCTCCCCAGTATCGTATTCCATTAGTGAAGAAGATACAACAATTTCTGAAAAAAACTTAAGGTCCAGTGCAACCAATGCCAGCAGAGTGAATATACCAAGCCAGTGATGGAAGTCAACCTTACTGCCTTTTGGCGTAACCTCACTAAGCAAGAAAATACAATATGGATGAAACAATTTGTGGGTGTTCACTACTTCACCAGGTACAACAAAATTTAACAGACAATCCACTTCTGCTGAAGTGCCCCGACACTTATTTTCCATATTGACATTCCCTCACTACAAAGGATATTGGTAAATTTATTAAGAAGGATGGAGAATTTTACCTGCTTACTACTAAGTGCATTTCATTCCGAGACGCTCGCTAGGAAGAAGACACTAAAATAGCACAGGGTACTTGGACTCTCTATTTCCAGAAAAACTTATCTTTAAGAAAGGAATTTCAACTTATAACAAGAGGACCTGGTAGTAGGAAAGAAAAAAAAATTACTCACCTTAGTAATGTTGTTTCTTCTAATGGAGTCTTGCTATATTATGACATATGCAGTGAGTCCCAACCTTCGAACTGCTCCGGAGGTGAAAGAGTTAACTTTCCATGCCAGGCATGGAACCCTGAGCTCGAGCTTGGTTGAAACTCTGTCTGTTGTTCTTCAAACTCAAACTGTCAGATCTTTACGAGCTAAACTCACTGAGGTCCTGTGTGGAAGCTGTAAACTCACACTAGCCAACTCTACATAAACATAAGAACACATTTTTGGTCCCAAAACAAAGACTCAAGTCAGGAGACCCAAAAATGAAAACACAACACCAAGCACCCCAAGAAAGGAGGGGGAACAACAAAGTGGGCACCTACTGAGTGCCAACACTGCACTGCTCCACCCATATTCCAAAACACAGAGGTTCTGAGAGGGGCAAGTTGGGGAGGTCATAATATAGCAAGACTCCATTAGAAGAAACAACATTACTAAGGTGAGTAATTTTTTCTTCAAACAACATGAAGTCTTGCTATATTATGACATATGCAGACTACAAAGCAGTACCTCCATAGAGGAGGGACATAACCTACTTAGGAAATAGGCTCTGAAGCACAGCTGTGCCAAACCGAGCATCACTCCTAGCCTGGATGTCCAGGGAGTAATGCTTGGTAAAAGTGTGAACTGTTTTCCAGGTAGCTGCTTGACATATCTCTAAAATAGGGATATCACTGGCAGCCAGGGAAGCAGCTGTACCTCTGGTAGAGTGAGCCCTCAGGCCTGAGGGGGAACCTCACCAGTTTTTCATAGCAAAATTGGATACAAGAGACAATCCACCTGGCAATGGATCTTTTAGTGGCAGGTTTCCTTTACTAACCTCACCATAAGTGAGGAAACAGTTGGAGAGTCAAACCTGTGACCCTTTGGTACGCCTATATAGTAACTAAGGGCCTTCACATCTGTTGTGCAGCCTCCTCTCGCCAGAGGAGGAATGGTCAGTGAAGTACACTGAAGAGATATGGATTGATTAAGGTGAAATCTGAAACCACCTTAGGCAAAAACTTCCTATTAGTCCTGAGGACCACCTTATCTCTATGAAAGGAGATAAAATCAGGCTCCACTGACAAAGTTTGCAATTCACTGATGCGTCTGGCAGAAGTGATGGCTACCAGAAACACAGTCTTCCAAGTCAAGTACTTAAGTTCTGCTGAAGACAAAGGCTCAAAGGGGGGTTGCATAAGCTGAGCAATGCAAACATTAAGATCCCAGGCAGGGGCAGGGTCCCTGAATGGAGGGTTGGTATGAAGCAATCCCTTTAAAAACTTGGAGAATACAGGATGAGCTGAAAGAGAAGAGGGCTTACCTGCTGAAATAAAAGCAGACACAGCTGCCAAATGCACTTTTAGGGGAGCTGGTCTCAGCCCCAAGGTATTTAAGTGGACCATATAATCCAGGACTGTGGGTAAGTCAGCAGATTCTGGGGAAATATGCTTTCCAGAACACCATATGGAAAACCTTTTCCATTTGGAATTATAAGTAGCCCTGGTGGAAGGTTTCCTAGAAGCCTTCAGGATATCCATTACACCTTGGGAGAGGTGTAGATCAGCAAACTCTAACTTAGAAACATAGAAACATAGAATTTGACAGCAGATAAGGACCGCTTGGCCCACCCAGTCTGCCCATTTCCCTGCCTACTGGATAAGCTGCAGATCCTAGTTAACCAGCAGCCTACTTCTTCCTACCCCAACCCCCTAGAATTGCCTTATGACTGTCCCATGCATGCTTGAATTCCACCACTGTTTTTGACTCCACGACCTCCTCCGGAAGGCCATTCCATGCATCCACAACCCTCTCTGTGAAAAATACTTTTAAATTACTTTGAGCCGCCCCCATCTTCAAATTGTGTCCCCTTGTTCTTGCACACCTCTTTTTTTGAAAGATGCTACCCTTTGGACTTTGTTGATTCCTTGAGGTACTTGAAGTTTCTATCATGTCCCACCTCTCCTCCTTTCCTCGAGGCTATACATATTAAGCTCCTTAAGTCTCTCTTCATATGTCTTCTGGTGCAGACCCTGTACCATTTTAGTTGCCCTCCTCTGGACAGCTTCCATCCTGTCTATGTCTTTTGGAAGACTGGGTCTCCAGAACTGCATGCAGTACTCCAGATGGGGTCTGACCAGCTGTCTGTACAGAGGATAATAACTTCCTGTTTTCTACTGGTGATGCCTCCTATCCATCCCAGTATCCCCCCAGCCCTCCTTGCTGCCCTCTCACATTGCTTGCCCACCTTTAGGTCATCTGATATGACTACCCCCAGGTCCCTTTCCATTTTTGTTGTTGTTAGTATCTCACCCCCCATTGTGTACTCTTCCCCTGGGTTTTTGTTTCCCAGGTGCATTACCTTGCACTTCTTAACACTGAATCTAAGCTGCATACATTTGACCATTCCTCTAACCTTGCCAAGTCCCTTCTCATCCTTTCCACCCCACCTTGTGCATCAACTCTGTTGCAGATCTTTGTGTCATCTGCAAAGAGACATACTTTTCCTTCCAGTCCCGCTGCAATGTCGCTTATATAAAGACATTGAAGAGGACCGTCCTAATACTGAACCCTCATGTACACCACTAGTAACCCCTTTCTTCAGAGTGGACTCCATTTACTATTACTCTGTGTCCTATTCTCCAGCCAATTTTTACCCAGGCTGTCATCTTGGGACCCACTCCCAGGCTAGCTAACTTGTATATTAATCTTTTGTGTGGGACTGTGTCAAATGCCTTGCTAAAGTCTAGGTAGGCCATGTCCACAGCCCTCCCTGATCTACTACTTTGGTCTCCCAGTCAAAGAAATCTATCAGATTTGTCTGGCATAACCTTCCTGCTGTGAATCCATGCTGCCTTGGGTCCTGTGCCCCTCTGGCCTCTAGATACTGGACAGTTCTTTCCTTCAGAAGTGATTCCATCATTTTCCCTACCACTGAGGTTAAACTAACAGGTCTGTAGTTTCCTGCTTCTGCCTTGCTCCCACTTTTGTGAAGGGGAATCACATCTGTCCTACTCCAGTCCTCGGGTACCACCCCATCCTCCTATGATTTGTTAAACAGGGTAGTCAGTGGTGTCACTAATTCTACCCTTAGTTCTTTTAGAATTCTGGGATGAATCCCATCAGGCCCCATTGCTTTGTCCACCTTCAGTTTTAAGAGTTCTTTCAGAACCCTTTCTTCTGTAAATGGGCTGGTATCAACTTCTGTATCCAGAGTGTTTCTACTGTTTGTTTTAGGTACCTCCCCCTCTTCCTTTGTAAATACTGAGCAAAAATATTTGTTTAGTACTCTGCCTTTTCACAGTCACCCTCTGCCCACCCTCTCCCCTTTATTAAGCCTCACTATCCCTCCCTTGGTCTTCCTTCGCTCCCTGATGTACCTATAAAAGGTTTTATCCGCCTTCTTAACTGAGTTGGCTATCTTTTCCTCAGTTTGGGCCTTTGCTGTTCTGAGTGCCTTCCCAGCTTCCTTTTGCTTTAACTGATACAGTTCTCTGTCCTGCTGCTTCTGTGATTCCTTGTACTTCCTGAAAGCTTTCTTTTTCTTTTGAACCTTCACTGCCACTTCCTTTGAGAACCATAGTGGTTTCTTACGTCGTTTAATTTTGTTTATTTGCTTCACACAAAGGCTTGTTACCTCTGTGATGGCAGTTTTTATTATTCTCCATTGTTCTTCCACCCCTCCTTCCTGCCCATTTGCTAGTGCATTCCTTAGGCACTCACCCATTTTGGCAAAGTCAGCCCTCCTAAAGTCCAGTACCTTTGCCTTTGTATGGCTTGACTCTATAGCTGTGTTTATTGTGAACCATACTGTTCGATGGTCACTAGTTCCCAGATGGCTACCCACTTCTATATCACAAAACAATAAGCTAAGAGCTCTGACCCACCGCTGTGAAGAGTGCCTTCCTGTCAGCAAGATACCATACACAACAATTTGACAGAGAAAATCCCCTGCTAATCAAACAGAGAAAAATCCAGACATCCAAGTCAGACACAGGTAAACCTCCCCAGCCCCAAAACAGCCTGGTGGTTTGTGCTCTGAAAGCAGTCAGCCCCAAAATAAGTCAGCTGTGCTTTAAACTCTTCCTGCACTGAAAATCTTAAGAATTGTAACAAGACTGTCTTTTCCTGATAATTCTAAGTTCCTTATTTCACCTTTCAGTTAGAAGTAGCCTTCACCTGCAGAATATCTGCTACAAACCAAAGACAATTGTAAGGGTCACCTCCCTCTGATGTGAGCACAACTCGCTTTCTTGCAAATCCCATGTTCAGTATTGCAGCTTCCAGCAAGAGGTAGTTTGACTTGAAAAATATTAGCTGTTCTGATGAGTTTGCTATAAAACACTTGCTTATAATACTATTGTTCTCAGGTCTGTTACCAAAGCTATTGGCTGATAAGTATCTGTGATGTAATCACTTCCTGAGAAAGTCTGAATTTCTTTAAGGCACACAATGGTAAACACAAAAACAGTTTACTGTCTGGGTCAAATACAACCTGTACCTGCACTTATTTCAGGATTTGTGACAAATGTTTAGCCTAGGGTTTAAACTCTTCCTGCACTGAAAATCTTAAGAATTGTAACAAGACTGTCTTTTCCTGATAATTCTAAGTTCCTTATTTCACCTTTCAGTTAGAAGTAGCCTCCACCTGCAGAATATCTGCTACAAACCAAAGACAATTGTAAGGGTCACCTCCCTCTGTTGTGAGCACAACTCGCTTTCTTGCAAATCCTATGTTCAGTATTGCAGCTTCCAGCAAGAGGTAGTTTGACTTGAAAAATATTAGCTGTTCTCTTCAAGAGCCAGGCCTTGAGATTGAGAGATTTGAGGTTCGGGTACCAAACCCTACCCTGAGCACAGGTTAACAGGTTGTGCTTCCTGGGAAGACACAGGGGAAGATGGACTGCTAAGGACAGTAGGAGTGGATACCAGGGCTGTCTGGCCCAATCTGGAGCAATCAGGATCACTTTGCAGGGTTGAGACCTGATTTTGACTAGCACTTTGAACAGAAGAGGGAAGGGGGGAAAAGCATACAGAAACTTCCTTCCCAATTGAGGACTAAGGCATCCAGAGGGACTGAGCCCAACACTGGGGGCCTGCAGCAAAAGAGGGGAAGTTGGTGATTGTCTGGGGCTGCAAAAAGATCTATCTGTGGGGTGCCCCATCTGGCAAAGATCACCTCCAAAACCAGGGGGTCCAGTGACCATTCGTGATGGCCCTGTGAAATCCTGCTGAGAGCATCTGCCAGGACATTGTCCTTGCCTGGGAGGTGAACTGCCATAAGGAAGGTGCTCAGGGAGTAAGCCAGAGACCACAACTTCATTGCTTCGGTGCACAAGGCCGTAGACCGTGTGCCCCCTTGCTTATTGATGTACCACATTGTGGTGGTGTTGTCTGTTCTGACCTGTACAACTTTGTTCTGAACAGATTTGGAAAAAGCTTGAAGTGCTAGAAAAATTGCTCTGAGTTCCAACAGATTGATGTGGAGCAGAGATTCCTGAGGGGACCACAATCCCTGGGTAGTGAGGTCGCCCATGTGAGCTCCCCACCCCAAGAGGGATGCATCTGTAGTAAGGATTATGGAGTGAGACTGAGTAACAAAGGGAACCCCTTGTCTCAGGTTGCTCTGATCCTGCCACCACTGTAGGGCCTGGATCAGGGTTCAAGTCACTGGGATCAATTTGGTTAGAGGTCTTTCCTTTGAGACCAAAAGGCTCTCAAATGGAACTGGATGTCCCTCATCTGAAATCTTGCTCCCTGCACTACTGCTGTAGAGGCAACCATGTGCCCTAGGAGCTGTAGAAAATGCCTTGCTGGTCAAGAGACCTGCAGGGTGAATGAGGAGGCCAGAGAGACCAGGGTCCTTGCCCTGTCCAAAGGAAGGAAGGCTCTGGCTTGCTCTGTGTTCAGCTCTGCGCCTATGAAGGTGAGGAGCTGTACAGGCTCTAGAACTGACTTTGAAAGATTCAGAAGAAAACCTAGAGAGGTGAGCAGTTGCTGAGTTATCTGCAGGTGTAACCTGACCTGGTCTGGGGACTGGCCTACTATGAGCCAATCGTCCAGGTAAGGGAAGATAGCAATTTTTTGCCTTCTTAGGGAAGCAACTGCTACTGCCAGGCATTTTGTGAATACCCTTGGAGCAGAGGTGAGGCCAAAGAGCATTGCTCTGAACTGGTAATGGGTCAGAGACTGCCAGTCCTGGACAAAGTAAGCCAGCCTGCCCCCCTACAGGTAGGTGAGAATCGGCCCTGTCAACCCCATCAGGGTGCCTGCTTGGCAGGGGCTTTGGGCTGAGGGGTGGAAGCAGGCCTGCTTGTACCCCGTCTGCCTCTCCCTCTAAAGAACCCCCTCTGGGCATAAGCAGAAGAGGAGGCCTGGGCTTGGTAAAAGGACTATGAAAAGGCCTGCCCCTGCCCCTGGGAAGCTTTGAGGAGTGGCCTGCCTTTCCTTGGCCTGTGCACTCCTATAGGTGGTCCTATACTCATCCATTTTCTTCATGTAATTCTTTGTCTGCTCCCCAAACAGAGAATTACCCACAACAAGAAAATCCATGGCTTTAGTCTGGGTATCCTGTGACAGGCTAGTACATCTGAGCCAAGCCATTCTGCGAAGTGCCACAGATGTAGCCATGATGCTTGATGACACATCATTAGAGTCCACTGCAGCATGGAATTGCACCTTGGATGCCTCAATACCATCAGCAGCCACCTACTCCAGCTCCTTGGCAAGCTGGCGAGGGACCTGTTTTGCTAGAGCCATAACAGTGTCCCATCTGGATTTCTGATATCTAGCAACATAAGCCATAGAATTTGCCTGTCTGAGTCCCAAGGATGCTGCCATGTACTGTTTCTTTGCCATGGCATCAATCCTCCTGGAGTCCTTGTCCGGGGAGTGTGAAGCAAGGGGAATATTTGTCACAGGCTGCAGCTCTGCACTACCCCAACATGGCTGCATTGTTGTGAAAGGAACTCCGTATCAGAGCCTGACAATGTGTACCTCTTGTCCATTCTCTTATCCACAGGAGGTATAGTGTTAGAAGTTTTTAGAATTTTAAATGTCTGTTTCCCAAAATATTTATGTAAGGGAATAGACAGTCTCCTAGACTCTGGGATATCCATCATTTCCACATAGTCAGGCTCCTCCTGATCATCCATAGCTTCCTCCATAGAGAGCTGGAGGGTTTCAGCCACTTTTTTATAAAACATAAAATGAGAAGGGGACTCAGAAAGTCTAGGAGGAGACACTCCTGAAGGTCTGTCTGGGGAGATGTCCGGTTCAATGGGCACATACAGACTTTCAAATCCACATTCACTCTCCTCATACTCCTCTTCCCCCTCCTCCGGTTCACAATATTCCTCTAAATCATAATCTTGAACCGGTGGAACCGGCCGAACCGGGCGCTTACCTGAAGGTGCCGGTTCGGTCGCAACCGAGGAAAGCGACTGGACAATTTTAATCGCTTTGGCTATTTCTTCAGAGGTTGGAGAGGAAAGTTTTGGCTCCACACCAGCTGATTTCCTAGTTCTTTTAGCTGGAACCGACTCCTCAGAGTCGGTTCTCCCTTTGCCCGAGGAAGTCTCGCCCTGGTCAGAGGGCACTCCCTCTGTTTCGGTTGGAACCAAACCGGGCTAGCCATCCGGTTCAGTGGACTTCTTGGCCTCCCTTTCCCTGAGCCTACCAACTCTCTTTTCCAGGGTAGCTGCAGGAAATTTTTACAAATCTGGCAGTCTGCATTGAGGTGGTCAAACCCCAGACAATAAACACAGGTGGTGTGGGGGTCAGCCTTGGCAAAGACTTCTCCACACACACTGCAGTGTTGAAACCCAGTGGGCCCGGTTTTTCTTTTGGGTTTCTCAGACATAGTGCCAGTCCTAACCAAACTTACCCGTTTATGGCAATCCGCCAGGCAAGACCCTCTTATCGTTTCCCAACCGTGTCACGGGTCGTGGAAAAAAACGTAATAAAATCTGTTTTTTTTAGAACCGATAAGAACCGGTAACCACACTCTAAATCACAGATTAAGATACTTTAAACAACCTGATTGGTTCAAACCGAACCGATAAACCGTTTACAAGTTCCACACAGAAAGAAATAATGTAAACCTATCTAGTACTCACAAATACCAAAGACAGAGCTTGAACCGACCGGTTGTGGTTTAAATTCAGTCGAAAAACCAAGAAAAACAATACTTTAACGGACAAAATGAACCGAGCAGAAGGAGAAATCTCCGGAGCGATTGTTCAGTGAGGCGGAGTAAAGAATGACGGTTTGAGTTTGAAGAACAACAGACAGAGTTTCAACCGAGCTTGAGCTCAGCATTCCATGCCTGGCATGGAAAGTTATCTCTTTCACCTCCGGAGCAGTTCGAAGGTTGGGACTCACTGCATATGTCATAATATAGCAAGACTTCATGTTGTTTGAAAAAATTATTCACCATAGTATTCTTGTTTCTTCAGAGGGATCACTCATTATGATTAAACTGATGCAGTCAGCCTCCTGTGTTGAACTGCCCGGAGAGAAAATGGAATTAAGAACTATATGTAAATGATGGAACTCTCATTGGCGCATACCTGTTTCAAAGTGCTGCCCTAGCAACTGCTGAACTCTAGGTGCTTCAGATTCTTTGTGAAGCCTACTAGGGTGTAAGACCCTCTAGCTAATCTTATCATTAAAAGTAAATTAAACCACCCCCCAAAATCACATTTCTCAGAAGACCAAAACTGAAAAGGTGAGTTCACTAATGGCACCAACTGGTTCAAATGTGTGACTATCAGAAGTGGCTTATGCTAAAGCAGAGATGCAGAACAAAAAATTCCCTCTACTTATTGTAAGCACGTTTTTTTTTTAAAGGTTCTGGTAGGGGAGGCAGGGTGGGTGCTTTAGTCATGAGTAATCCCTTTGAAGAAACACAGTTACTATGGTGAGTAATTTTTTCTTCTAACCCCAGGAATCACTCATTATGATTAAACTGATGCAGACTACCAAGCAGTACCTTTGAAGGTTGGGCAGAGAGCCTATTTCGAAAACAGGTTCTGCAGAACTGCTGTTGCAAACCTGGCATTACTTCTGGATTGGAGATCCAGGCTGTAGTGCTTTGTAAAGGTGTGCACCGCTTTCCAGGTAGCTGCCTTGCAGATTTCCAACAGTGAGATATCCCTTGATGCTGTCACTGCTGCAGCTGTGCCCAGGTGAAATGAGCCCTAAGGCCCAGGGGAGCTTGTTTATCCACTTTATTGTAACAAAACTGTATGCATGCCACTATCCAGTGAACAATGGTACATTTTGTGCCAGCTCTTTCTTAGTTCGCTTCACCATAAGTAAAGAAGAGCTGAGTCTATTCTGGTCTGTATACCTTGGTTCTGACAATATGGTGGCTAAGGGCCCTTTTGTCATCCAGGCAATAAGGATTTTTTCAGGGGGAACTAGTGATCTCTGTGAAGAAAACAGGTAGAGTCATAGTCTGATTCAGATGGAAGTCAGATACCACCTTAGGAAGAAATTTCCTATTAGTCCTGAGGACCACCTTGTCTCTGTGGAATGAGATGTAATCCACATCTGTGCACAGTGCCTGTAATTCACTGATCCTCTTGGCAGAGGTGATGGCCGCTAGGAACACAGTTTCCCAAGTGACATACTTCAAATCTACAGTTGCCATGGGCTCAAATGAAGACTCCATGAGCTTGGCAATGCAGATATTTAGATCCCAAGCAGAGACTGGCTCCCTCAAAGGAGGGTGCAGGTGATTCAGTCCTTTAAAGTATTTTCTGAATACTGGATGAGAGATCATGGACCTCTCCTTGTCAGCCGATAGGTATGCTAAGACTGCAGCCAAGTGTACCTTAAGGGTGGATGGCCTCAGGCCCAGTGTGTGCAAATGTGTCAAATCGTCCAGCAGGACAGACAGGTCAGATTTGAAAGGGTCAGTACCCTTGCCTGAATGCTATATGGAAAAACCTCTTCCATTTAGAGGAATATGTTTTCTTAGTGTAAGGTTTCCTAGAGCCTCTAAGCACAGTCAGTACCTCTCCTGACTGCTTAAGGCTAGCAAATTCTAGGTCCTCAAGAGCCAGGCCTTGAGACTCAGGGACTTGAGGTTTGGATACAGGATCCTGCCCTGGGAGGCTGTCAGCAGGTTGTATCTTCTTGGCAGGTGATTTGGCGGGGCTAATGACAGAGTTAGCAGAAGGGAGTACCAGGTTGTCTGGCCCAGTCTGGTGCCACTAGAGTCAATTCAACTGGTTGGGACCTTAGTTTCACTAGGATCCTGAGCATCATTAGGAATGGAGGAAAAGTGTATAGGAACTTCCCTGTCCACTCCAAGGCCATTGCATCCAGAGGGATTGTCCCCTTGTGTGGTGGTCTGCAACAGAACAAGGGCAACTGGTGTTTTTTTGCTAAGGCAAACAAATCCACCTCTGGGGTGCCCCATCTTCTGAAAACTGAACTGAGTACTTGGGGATTAAGTGACTATTCATAATGGTCTTGATTGATCCTGCTTAGTGAGTCTGCCAAAACATTGTCCTTCCCTGGAAGGTGTATGGCTGTTAGTGTTACCTGCATAGAGTATGCCAGGGACCACAGTCTCATTGTTTCTGAGCATAGAGTGGTGGACCTGGTTTCTCCTTACTGGTTGATGTAGTACATGGTTGTGGTAATGTCTGTCCTGACTTGCACTACCTTGTTTTGTAGGTGAGGAGCAAAGGCTAGTAGGGCTACATACACTGCCCTTTACTCCAGTAGATTGATGTGCATCATTGATTCTTGGGGGGACCTTGTGCTACTTGCTGTGTGATCCAACATGTGTGCCCCCCCAGCCCAGTAGTGAGGCATTTGTTGTAAGAACCAGGGAGGGCTGCTCCTTTAGTAAGGGCACGCCTACCCTGAGGTTATCTAGATCCAGTCATCACTGCAGTGCCTGTATCAGGCTGTGAGTGACTGGAATCAGTTTGGAAAATGGGTCTGTCCTTTGAGACCAGTACTATCCTAAGTGAAACTGAATGTCTCGCATTTGGAATCTGGATCCTGGGTCTACTGTGGTAGCAGCTGCCATGTGTCCCAGTAGCCTGAGGAATTCTCTGGCAGGTCTGGGCCTGCCCAAGGTAAAAGAGTTTGCTACTTGCAGGATGCTGTCCAACCTGTCCTGAGGCAGAAAGCTCTGCCTAGACTGGTGTCTAGATCTGCTTCAATAAAGTTCAGTACCTGTACTTGTTCCTGCTGTGACTTCTGCTCATTTGTGAGGAAGTCTAGGGACTCCAGAGTAGACCTTGTGAGGGCCACTGACTGCTTTGCATGCTGGCAGGATCAACCTATGACTAGCCAGTCATCTACAGGGGAACACTGTAGTGGCCTGAGGCCAGTTTGAACCTCAGGTACCTTTTGTGGATTGACCTGATAGTAATGTGGAAATAGGTATCCCTGAGGTCCAGGGATGCCAGCCAATCCCCTTTTTGTAGTGTGGTGATGATTATTGACACAGTAACTTTTTTTTTTTTTTTTAATTTCCCTTTTTCCTGGCGATACCACCGTGTGCCCTCCGCCCTGGTCACGGTCCCCGGAGACCTCCACCACTGCCTATAGCTGCTGAGGACCCCGGTCACCCCCGGCTTGCCCCCCGGAGGGTGGGGCCGCAGGCCACCTTCGTGACCCCAGAACTGTGACTGGTTGGGGTCCCGCAGCGGCGGTGGCGAGGCGAGCCTCCGGGAGGCTTCATCCCACGTGGTCCTGCCCACCATTTTTCCAATTTTCTCCTGAGGAGACGGGACGTGCAATGACGCGGCATCTGTCCCGCCTCCCCAACTCCCACGCTCAAGCCGGCAGGCGCTAGATCTCCTGGCCTCCATGAGAAGTCTCAGCCTCCGGCGCTACCTGCACCTCCCGGAGTAGGAGAGCTGTCCACCGGACACTCTATCCTACTCCCCTGGCCGACCCTTCTGATGATCCGGGTCCGCTCTCAACCCGGTCGCCAAGCCGCAAGCAGAAATCCCATCAGCTGCCGACGGGCCGCCACAGTAACTATTTCTGAATTTTGGCTTTAGAATGTGTTTAAGATCTTGAGATCCAGGATAGGTTGCCAGTTCCCATTTTTCTTTTTGGTAAGAAATATCTTGACTAGAAGCCTTTGCCTCTTGCACAAGGGATACAGTCTCTACTGCTTTGATGGTTAGGAGGTGTTTTACCACTGCATCCAGGAGGATCCTGTCTGAAGAAGTGACTGGGGCAAAGTTTCTTGCTGTTAGCTTTGGGGGTGATTTGAAGCTGAGTGTCAGTCTCTGGCTCACTACATCCAGGATCCATTTGTCTGTGGTGATGGAGTTCCAAACTAGTGAGCCAGTCTGCCACCTACTGGGGGTGGTGGTGGTGGTAGAAGGGAGGTGACCTGGACCAGACATCAGGGGTTATGTGTGGGTTGGGATGTGTGTAGGGAGATGGCCTTCTCATGGACCATCTGCCCCTCCCTCTGAAATAACCTCTCTGTGGCTGGTAGGGTTATGTAGCCTGAACCTGAAATAAAGGCCTGGAGTATGAACCCCTACACCTGCCTCCCCTGTACTGGGACCTGTAGGAAGAAGAAGAAGGCCTTTTTCTGGAATTACTTCTACAAGTAGCCTTGTATTCCTCCACTTGTTTCATGTAGGCTTCTGTTTTGTCACCAAATAATGAGTTTCCCTCACATGGGAAGTCCATAGCCTTAGCCTGGGTGTCTGGGGTCAAGTTTGTAGCCCTCAGCCAGGCAAATTATCTTAGTGAAACAGAAAGGGCCATAAGCCTTGCTGCTGTGTCATTTGCATCCACTGCAGTGTGGAACTGATACTTCGTGGAATCCAATGCAGCCCTGGCAGTTTCCTGTGACTCTACTGCCACCTCACCCTGGATTCTGTCTGACATAGCCAAAACAGAATTCCAGAGTGATTTCTGATACTGTATGGAATAGACCATGTAGTTTGCTTGCCTCACATGGAGTGAGGCAGCCATATACCCCTTTCTTTTTTTTTTTTTTATATCCCATTCATTTTCCTAGAGTCCTTATTGGGGGTGGGGGGATGCCAGAGGTATTCTGGACTTTTCGCATGCTGCAGCCTATACCACACCTTCGTGGTCAGGATGAGTAAAAAGAAAATCAGCAGTGGTTCTATCCAGCTGAAATTTCTTGACAATTTTCTTGTCTACCACATGCACAGTGGTTGGGATCTTCAAAATTTGCAATACAGATTTTCTCAGGGTCTTAAGCATAGGCAGTAGCAGGTGCTTTGTTGGGGCTAGCCCCATCATTTCCATAAAATCTGCTTCTTCCACATCCTCCTCCTCTTCCTCTGTCTCTTGGAGTGGTAGGTTTAATGTGTCAACCATATATTTGACTAAGGCATAATGTGAGGTGTAATCCTTAGGAGCCCTGGAAGGAAAGCCAAACTCCTGCTCTGGGAAAACCTCTGGCTCTATGGGTTCCCCCTCCTCCTCTTCTTCAACCTCAGGGTCCTCGTAAATAAATTGCGGTACCTGGGGTGCTGGGACCTGGGCTGGAACTGGACCCACAGCCTACAAGGCTTGTAAAATTTGTAGTGCCTTGGCGATGTCCTCTGCTCAGGGCATAGTTTGCTGTTTGTCTGCTGGGAGCTCCTTAGCCTTCTCGGCCAGAGGCGCAGTAACATGCTTTTCTTTATATTTTTTTTTTGAAGGGACAGTCTCAACCACTGTCTCCGCAGCCCTTTTTGTCTTATAATCAGGCTTATCAGGACCCTTGTCAGAGTCTTTAAACTTGTTTTGGACACAGAGGGAGCTTCCTCTGATACATTAGCAGAAGTAGAAGCCATTTCTTCTAATTTTTTAGACCTCTTTTTAAGTGTTTTGGCACAGAAAGTCTTACAATTTTACAGTTAGAAATAATATGGCTAGTTCCCTGGCAAAAAAAAAAAAAACACACAGGGAATGCTTGTCAGCTTTAGTAATAACCTGGCCACAAGACTCACAATATTTAAACCGCATGGGTCTAGTGCGTTTTTTTAGGTATAGCACTAAGGACCGCTGCCATTGAGTGGGCTACAGTAAATGATTGCTAAATTAAAAGAATCGGTTCCCTGGAACTGGCAATTTTAAATAAAAACAACTGCATCGGTTCCGAGAACTGAGCATCAATCTGTTCCCTGAAGAAAAAGAGGAACCACAAAAACACTAAAAAGTGTTTAAAATATAATCAGAAGATGGAATCATAAGGGAACCATCAAATAAAGTTATTTTTAAACAAAAATTGTGGTAAAAACCTCTCCAAAATAGCGGATCCCTCAGTTCCGCGGAACCGTGAGGGAACCGCTAAAAAACTATAAAAACAAACAAAACACTAAATAACTAATCTAACTAAACCTGTAAGGACAGTAATTCAGAATATATATAATTCAAACAGTACTTATCGATGAAATTAAGGTTTTAGAAGTAAGTTGAAGGAGAGCTCTCCAGGATATCTTCACTGGCAGGCGGAGTAAAGAATCTGAAGCACCTAGAGTTCGGCACTTGTTAGGGCAGCAGTTTGAAACTGGCATGAACCAATGAGAGTTCCATCATTTACATATAGTTCTAAATTCCATTCTCTCTTCGGGCAGTTCATCACAGGAGGCTGACTGCATCAGTTTAATCATAATGACTGATTCCTGGGGTTAGAACACGGTGATAGTCCATGTATTACTGTAAACAAGCAATTCAACAAAAATACTGCTACTGCTGACGTTCTTGCATGCAGAAAACTTCAACCTTGGAAAAATATTACTGACTTCCAAAACACTTCTATACCTGCTGCTGCTTTCACAACACAACCTATTGCAATTTTATTAACCTCCCTTCTCAGGGATGGGAATGGAGTTATCTGCACTATGTCCCTTGCGATCTGACCATCTCTTGTACGCAGCCACCTCCCAACAAGGTTACCTGTGCTCCATGAGGAGAAAAAGGGGCCAGAAATTGCCTGGCATCAATTTTAAATATGCAATTCCCTGAAATAGACTGGTTCAATGAACTTAAAGGCATTCAAAATGTTGGAAATCCAAATAAAAGACCTGATAGAAAGCCCCTTGGTCTGGCATAGGCCTTCATATCCTACAAAAATAATATTCCGCCTTGTCAAGAAGATGTATATGATAATGGCCAAGGTTATACCATAAAGAACTGTGCAAGAATACAACAACCAAAACTAAAAATTAAAAGACTTAAACATTCCTTGACTTCCAAATACACTAACATGTCTAATACTACCTGGGAATGCCAGACAGCTATTGAGTACTGGGGGTTGGGGGGTGATATTAAGGATCTTTTCTTTACTTACAGCACCAAATGGAAGAACTGGTGTACCAACTAAATGTTGCAAAAGATACTGGGGAAGCTGCAAATCAACACTTCAGTGCCTTCTTACGTGGTGCCTGTGCAGGTTTTGAACAAGCATGCAAAACTGATACATGTTTTGACTCTGCTAACTATCAAATACGAGTTAATAAGCTTAATCATAGTATTCATTCCTACCTAGAAACCTTACACTTATTTACTACCACACATTTGCCCAATGTCCTGTTCATACTCACTCAACCTATAACCTGTGTTCCACAAAATACTTTGAAAAATATCACTTTACAGTGGTGTTGGCCATTTGAAGGTCCACACAAAATATATCATCCTTATAAGGCCATGCCAAACAATTCCTTTGTGGACAGCCAAATGGTTGGAAGACTTACATAGAAACATAGAATTTGATGGCAGATAAGGACCGCTTGGCCCACCCAGTCTGCCCATTTTCTTACCTGATGGATATGTTGCAGATTCCAGTTAAATCAACAGCTTACTTCCTCCTACCCCCCACTAGAATTGCAATGTCTGTCACATTCATTCTTGAATTCTCCCACTGTTCCTGAATCCACAACCTCCTCAGGAAGGCTGTTCCATGCATCCACAACCCCTCTCTGTGAAAAAAATACTTTCTAACATTACCTCTGAGCTGTCCCCCCCTTATCTTCAAATTGTGCCCCCTTGTTCTTGCACATCTCTTCTTCTGAAAGATGCTACCCTCTTGTACTTTGTTAATTCCCTTGAGATACTTGAAAGTTTCTATCATGTCCCCCCTCTCCCTCCTTTCCTTAAGGGTATACATATTAAGCTGCTTTAGTCTCTCCTCGTATGTCTTCTGGTGCCACCATTTTGGTTGCCCTCCTCTGAACAACCTCCACTCTGTCTATGTCTTTGCCGAGATGGGGTCTCCAGAATTGCACGCAGTACTCCAGATGGGGTCTCACCCACTGTCTGTACCGAGGGATAACAACTTCCTGTTTTCTACTGTAGATGCCTCTCCCTATGCATCCCAGTATCCCCCAGTCCTCCTTACTGCCTTCTCACATTGCTTGCCCACCTTTAGGTCATCTGATATAATTACTCCTAGGTCTCTTTCAATCTTTGTTGTTGTTATTAGCTCACCCCCCCATTATGTACTCTTCCCCTGGGTTTTTGTTTCTCGGATGCATTACCTTGCACTTCTTTGCATTGAATCTGAGCTGCCATATATTTGACCGTTCCTCCAACCTTGCCAAGCCCCTTTTCATCCTTTCCACCCCAGCTTGTGTATCAACCCTGTTGCAGATCTTTGTGTCATCTGCAAAGAGACATACTTTTTCTTCCAGGTGCTCTCCAATGTCACTTATAAAGACATGAAAGAAGACCGGTCCCAGTACCAAACCCTGCGGTACCCCATTAGTTACCCTCCTTTCTTCACTGAGGGATCCGTTTACTATTGCCCTTTTTGCGTCCTGTTGTTCAGCCAGTTTTTTATCCAGGCTATCACCTTGGGACCCACTCCAAGGCTGGCTAACTTGTATATTAATCTTTTGTGGGAGACTGTGTCAAATGCCTTGCTAAAATCTAGGTGGGTCATATCCACAGCCCCTTCAATTAACACTCCAATTTTAATTACTGCCTACATGTGGAAAGATGAGAATTTTTCCTGCATCATGTACTATAATTGCACCATCACGGACATGAATAAAGTGCTAGTCACCCAGCTACACAGTTATGACACCCCACACTAAACACAGATTCGCTTAGCTTTAGATAGATTAGGAACAACACTGCAAAACTTACATCTGCTTAAAGTGCAGCTGAGATAGAAAAATATACAGTTAACAAATGAATTACACAAAACAGAGCAACAGTCCACACCTCGCAACACGCTGGCAACCCGGGTTCCGGAACAAGCCCGGGCTGTTAAGGGTCGGCACAGGAGGGAGAGGATTAAGCACCCGATGGACAGCTCACCTCTCTCTGGAGGGAGGGGGGATTGCGCTCGGTGCTTGACTGGCCTCTGGTGGAGGTCCGGGGCTCAGCAAGAGTAGAGCTAATCACAGGGGGATGGGGAGTGGCTACACTGGTGGAGAGGCCATGACATTGGTTGCAAGCCACTCCCCCGAACAGGGAAAATCAGCGCACAGTCTCCTGGATGATGGAGCACTGAGTGGAGACCCTGATTGCCCACACACCTGCCTGACTGCTTGGAGAAGGTCCAACAAAATGAAGAAGTATTCGGGGTGTCCTGCCCTGCCCCGTACCCACCTGGGGGTACAGCCAAGGCTCCATGGGGACTGACTGGGAGTTCAGGTAGTCCGTGTGTGTGTGGGGATACCACATTGTGTCTCCCGAACAAGTGGAGACAGTGCGCCGGGGGAGTAAAAAAAAAGACAGAGCAACATTTAGCACAAATTGTGGAATTTATGGCCACTTATTCAGAAATAGAATTTGAGAATTGAAAAAAGAAATTTAACCATGTGCTCAGTTCCTTATTTGGAAACTGGGGGGATTGGACCTTTGATCCTTTTAGATGGTTGTCCTCCATCCTCTCCTGGTTGTTGTCACCTATCAACTTAATAATTATGTAACCCCTAGGTGGTGCTATCCCAAGGGCTACTACCCCGCCTGTCGGGCTAGTGACAGGTTAAGGGCCTAGGTTTTATGACGGGTGCCTCCACCCAGAGGTCAGGGTTAATAGTAATTAAACTGGCTCGGGTACAGCCCTCTGGGACACTGCAACCCCCCTTTGTTCCCACTAGTGGCCCACACAGTACATGGGAGTTAACTTCCCAATACCCTACATATGAACACTTTTCTCACACATAGATACCACTTACCCTCGAGACTGATTCTGCAGCACGTCTCTGAGGACCCCCTGTAAAACAAGGTTAAACAACATACACAGCAAAATGCAATACTGTTTCTATATGTACTGACACCACAGACACTATATAGTATAATAACAACAAATCTGATTTATTTAGGGAACAGCAATACGGGAGGGGCAATCAGGTTGATTAGTTTTGCAAAGTTCAAATCACAGTACTGTGCACATATATAGGGTCCTAAAGTCACACTCTGGGTACCCAGGATGGTGGGGGCTAGCCAGGGTCGGTGCAGCTGATTGGGGCCCTTTGATGGAAAAAACACAAGCACACACAAATTATAATCCGGATCCCTGGGGCTCAGTTCGTGAAGAAATGAAACAGCAATAATCAGATGACACAATTGTAATTGATAACAGGCTGCAGGGAGAATACCCTGATTTGTACTCACAATACCCAAGCTGAGAACTGGATGGTGGATGTTCTTTCTGGATTGCCAGACACAACAGGGCATGGAGATAAGGTCCTTGTGACTAGACCCAACTGCAGTTGATAACAAATGGATTTAGCCCGACACAAGCTGGGGTTTGCTTCCAGCTTCAGCATACAGCTCACAGTACAGGCGACATGAAATAGCGGTTCCCCACAAGCACTATGCACATTCATATGTAAAAGGGAAGTACTATACCAGGCAGGCTGTTCCTCGATCCCAATCGCACTTACTGCAAAACACCCAGGAGAACACACAGCAGCTTCAGTTCCTGACGGACCGAGCGCAATTCATCAATATCTCCAGTCTTCTACAGGGTGAGCTTGGTTTCCACACTTCTGGTGCTTCTTTCTCCTCACAACTCAGATTCAGTCCAAACTGGCACTCACAATGGCTGCAGGCCGAAACTCAGGGCCTCACACGCGCTTCCCGTGCGAAACTACTCGCCACAGCAGAAGCAGGGCTTCTTCTCTCTTCACTGTCACTACTGATCTGAGCTTTCCAGTAACAGAGCAGGGCATTTCCTTTGTCTCCACACCAGTTCTGTTGGGTAGTTCAGCTGTCACTCAGAATAGGGCTCCCTCTGTTGGTGCAAAAAGGCACCAAGGTCAAAACTACATTTCCCAGAGTCACTGCCCATACAATCCCCTTGTGGCTGGCTCAAAATTGAGAGTCCAAGCCCTGATTCGTCCACAGGCTCCATTTTAAGGTCTCTCTATCGTCCTGATTGGTCCAAGTCAGCAGTTCAGGATCAAAATGAAAGAGCTACACTGAAACAGTTCGTGCTGAAATAAAGACAGGTTAGACTAACTACATTTTCTCAGTTGCTCTAAATGATTTCTGGCAAACAGTTATATCTCTCAACAAGGCTCCCTCTGCACATGTAGCGATGGCAGAAACGGAATGAATTGACAGCAGCCCAGGTGGGATTCGGGCATTAGAACACACAGTACCCCCTTTTCAATTAATTATGGCTACAAGCAGGCAGTTCTTAAAGAGACAGTACCAGAGGCTCTAAAAGCACTCACACTTAAGCGGCTTAAATGTCGAACACCTCCAGACTTGGAGCATTCAGGCAAGCTCCCAGAAGACTTTTGGGAACCCCATTTGCAGGGGGTTACACCCTTCCTGGCCTGGAAAAACTTGGCATTTGTGTCAAGTAGGTACCCTTATAAATTGCAATACAACATCATATACATTTACATCACTAACATATTAGGCTGATAAGTGTAATCATCAGTCACCATATCACCTTTGCCATAAACACATTTCTGATACTTTTCAGCACATTACTTTTTACACAGCATTAAACACACATTGTACCTTTCTCAGGTTATTACCTCCTGCACATGAAACCTGAAGAGGGGGGCCCTTCCCTATCAGCTACCTTAGGGTTGGATGGGGCAGAGGCACCATATCTAGAGGGTGAAACAAGTAACCTGGAGTTAGCACTTATGCTCAGTTTGGGCAATGAGCTCAGGGACACATACACTTCCTTATGGACCACATTAAGAGGCAAGTCCACGGGTCTTCCAGGAGAACATTAGCTTAAGCGTACCACAGGCTTCACAGCTCAACCAGTCTTTCTAGGGGGAACTGTTACAGTCTCTGCACTTTTAGGCTCACTTTCAGCACTGTCTTTACTGGCCAGGGGAGTTTCCATTGGGGTAGAGAGACTAGAACTGGGGGCACTTTCAGCTCCAGGAGTTGCACAACACTTGGCCCATATGGGGAGCTTTCTGACACTGACAATGAACCATCAGGGCACTCAAAATACTCTTCTTGTTCTGGTATATCACCAGTCTGTTCCAGTTCATCATTTTCCTCCTCTGAAAGCTCATACAGTTCCACCATGCACAGTGATTCCGAGTCATCCGATTTGATACTTTGCACTTCACTTTCTGGGAGCATTGGCTCCAAGGACAAAGCTGGGGGGTAGGCAGTCCAGAAGGCCCAGCTTCATCTCCATGATTGACTAGGGGATTGTCTTGAAACAATTGACTCAGTTCGTAAGAAGGGTAGTATTCAAAGTCACACTCACTTTCCTCTGACATGGACTGACAGTCATGTTCAACTGGGACTTGTTGTGGGAAACACTTTAACTCAGCATCTGTAAGTGCAGATTTTCTTTGCTTTTGCTTAGCAGCAGCTTGGGTCACTGGTCCAGAGGGAGCACTTTCTGGGGGCTCAGACTCAATCAAGATTTGTCCAATGGGCAGTAAATGATTTCTATGCATTGCTTTAACATCTTTTGAATTATTCTTAGGCCTTACTTTGTACACAGGCAGATCATCTAGTTTGCCCACTACAATGTGAGGGAGATGGTGCCACCTGTCAGCAATCTTGTGTTTGCCATGCAGTCCCAGATTTCTTAGCAATATCCGATCTCCCTCCTGGAGTTCCTGTGCTTTCACATTTTTATCATACCTTTCTTTGTTGGCCAGATTTCTTTTGGCAGCCATGGTTTGAGCCAGTTGGTACGCATGATTTAGCTGGGCCTTTAACTTTTGCACATACTGTAAATAGTTGTCAGCTTGAACCCCATCAGGAGAAACTCCAAAATACACATCTACCGGCAGTCGAGCTTCTCTTCCAAACATCAGGTAGTAGGGGGAGAACCCAGTGGCATCACTTTTGGTGCAGTTGTAGGCATGTACCAAGGGGCTGATTTGTTGACTCCATCTAGGCTTGTTCTTGGGGTGGAGGGTGCACAGCATATCTAACAGAGTGCAGTTGAAACGTTCAGGCTGTGGGTCCCCCTTGGGGTGGTAAGGGGTGGTTCTGGACTTTCGCACCCCCCACAGAGAAAGCATCTCTTTGATCAAATGACTCTCAAAGTCCCTCCCTTGATCAGAATGGATTCTTTGTGGAGCCCCATAGTGAACAAAAAAGTTTCCTACAAGTACTTTTGCCACAGTAGATGCCTTCAGGTCCTTGGTGGGAAAAGCTTGGGCATATCTCGTAAAATGGTCAGTAACCACCAGCACATTACTAATATTTCTTTGGTCTGGCTCCAAACACAGAAAGTCACTACAGACCAGATCCATGGGGGCACTGGTGGTGATGTTAACAAGCGGGGCAGCCCTCTGGGGCAAAGCTTTCCTCTGTAAGCAGTGACTACAAGTTTTAATATGTTGTTCAACATCAGCCCCCATCTTAGGCCAATAGAATCTGGATCTCACCAAGTCAAGTGTTCTGTCTATACCAAGATGCCCCATGTGGTTGTGTAGGGACCTCAGTACCAAGTCTCGGAAGGCAGTGGGCAAAACTAGTTGTTGTTTGCCTATTTGTCC
Source organism: Neoceratodus forsteri (assembly GCA_016271365.2). Taxonomy (NCBI): domain Eukaryota; kingdom Metazoa; phylum Chordata; order Ceratodontiformes; family Ceratodontidae; genus Neoceratodus; species Neoceratodus forsteri. The sequence goes on from CM057453.1 coordinate 666,941,087, forward strand.
CCCTCTGTCTACTGTTTCTCTGTATAACAGTCTATTAATCAGTTTCAATTTAGAACCTTCCTTGTATAACAATGCAGTTCTCAAATCAGTGGAGCGTAACTTGGACACATCTTTCCCTGTGTAGAGGGCTTCTAAAGCTGGTTTGATCATAGGATCTCGGGATTGAGCCCTCTGAAGACTGTCATTGTCTAGCTGAGGCAATGCACCAGTATCTAATGCAGAAAAGTGGCAATAAGCAGCAGGTATGCAATTCTCAGAGGGCCCCAAACAATCCACCAGACAGTCCACTGTGTCTGTGGCCACTTATTCCTCTCTGTCAAACTTCTGGCAGAGTGGTTGAATATCAGGTTCTGACAGTCTGACCCAGTCATTTCGGGAAACAGGCCTCCAGGAGAGAGCATCAGCATCTATGTGGTTCAGGCCTGCTCTGTATTCAACAGCATAGTTGTATGTAGATAATTCAGAAAGCCACCTATGGCCAGTGGCATCCAAATTAACTGAAGTCTGCACATAGGTCAAAGGATTGTTGTCAGTTTTTACTAGTATCTTAGCCCCATACAAGTGTAACCCCTTGTTACCCGGGGTTAATAGAATCCCAGTAAGACCTAGTGGTAGGCAGGGAAGGCAGCTTGTGAAACTCCAGTTAAATGGGTTTCACACTGTCTCACTCTGTTCTCAGTCTCAGCTGAGACTGAGGGATGACATCACCAATAGAACTTTCACAGCTGCATAAGCCACATTGGAATCTGCAGCAGAGGGAGTTAGATACAACGTTGGGAGTTTTCAAAGGGAAGGTTCAGTCTCCAGTTTGCCTTCAAGTAAGAAGGAGCAGTTCCAGTTTTGCCTTCAAGTGAAGGAGTCAGTGTCAAGTGGTGGAGACCACTGTTCGGGTCTCAGTGCCCCTCCCTCCGGGGGGGATATAAAGATCCCCATTCAGATCCTTGGGGCAATCCCCTTAATTCTGCCAGGAGGAAGAAAAGCTGCCAGCTCAGTTCAGCCTTTGTTTTGGAAAGTTGGAAGGTTTGTGATTCACCTGTGGGGCACCTGCAACTAAAGGGTGAGTGTTTGCTCTAACATGAGAGGGCAAAAGATGTGTTTCTTCAGCCTGGGACATGTGAGAAAATCTAGGAATTGAGCTACAATTTGGGAAGCCTATAGGACTAGGTCAAACAAATGGAGTAGTGTCAAATGCTAGAGTGCTGTGTGATTTCAAGTAAATTGTAGAGGGGATGCAACAGTTCATCTACCATTTAATCTACATTCAGAAGTTTCAGTTTTCCAGAGAAATGGCCAGGTATGGGCTGTGGGAGCTGGAGGTGGGCACACCCCCCATCTTTAGTAACCAGGTCCACCTCTACAGATTTCTGCTGTGGTTGCTACTTTGCCTCATGCACTTGGCCAGTGATGGGGGAAGTACCCAGACGTGGGTTGCAAAAGGGAAAAACTCTCTAGGAGTCGCAAACTCTAAGTGGCGTGGGGAACCACAACAAGTGTAAAGAAGAATTCTCTGTGTGAGATGGGAGTCATAAGAAGTAAGGAGGAAATCTCTCTAGGAGTTGCAGACTCTAAGCAGTGTGGGAGCCATGACAGGATAATTGGTTCATTCTTCCAATGGACCGTGGATCAAGTGGCTGGCGGGGAGGCTGGGCCAGTCAGGCTGTGTACCCAAAGTGTGTGCAGGTCTAGGCTGTGTGCCTGGTGGGTCCAGAGCCTGAAAACAGTATAATTGGATCATTCTTCCAGTGGACCATGTTGTAGTCTCTAATCTGCATTACCAGTAAATGTAGCCCCATGGGGGTCCATCTATGCTTTGTTGTGTTCAGCTAGTTGTGAATAAAAGCCACACTGTAGAATCCCATTCCTGGTTCTGGACATTACAGTTATTGCTTCCTGTGTTCGGATTTACTTGGGTGCCCCTGTCCAGAGTAGCCAAACCTAGGTCCCCCTGTGCCGAGTAACCTCATCCTCCCCGAACCCAGGTCCCCACCAGGTAATGCTGTCAGCTTCAACAGCATGCCACCTGTCATTTGGCAAAAAGGCAGGGGTGAGGGGTTACAAAAATGGAGGCACCGCTTTGGATTTTGTTCGGGAAGGAAGGTGCTTGGGCAAGGGGGCTAGCATTTTGGCTATCTGGCAGTGGGTAGCCCAAAAGCTGAAACAATTTCATAGTGTGTGTTGCTGTGTGCTGTGAATCTTGTGCTACTGTTTAAAAATGCCAACTGTTTACCAAGGAGCTGTAAAGCCAAAGAGTGTTCCCTTGTCCTGCATCATCAAAATTGTTTACAGCATTTTGCCTGCTTTAAAATTAACTGTGGTAAATAAAAAGTGTGGAAGACTAGGGGTAGCAACAGGAAAATTGTGCCCTGGACATTTGAAATGCTTTTAAAATGAATTGTTGTGAAGGAAAGTGTGGAAGACTAGGGGTAGCAAAAGGAAAATTATGCCCTGGACGTTGGAAATGCTTTCTGAGTGAATTGAGAGACTGCAGAGTAAATTGCTATGTTATATGGCTGAAATGGGCTCCCGCCGTGGAGTCAGTTGGAAAAAAAAAAAAGTTGCATTCTGCAGTTTAAATTTGCTTGCTTGACGATCGCCATGAGGAGAAGAGCCCTCATGAGGAAGAAGAGGCTCATTTGCATGGCGTTGTGGGGTTGGTCAGGCTGCAATCAGTCCTGCCCCTCAGCCAGCTCTACAGAGATTGCCCCAGCATTCAAGAGGGAGTGTGAGTGGAGTGCGTGTACTGGCAGTGGAGGAGCGTCCCGGAGAGTTCAAAGCATTGTAAACAGATTAAAAATTGAGTTTGGTGTTTAAAACGACGCTTGCTAGGACTACCCGCCCGTTTGTATACTGAGGCCTTCAAGAACTGGCTGCAGGCCGTTTTTCCCCATCGCAGCAAATTGCTACTGATAACAGTAAGTAAACACTCAAAAAACTGCTCAAACAGTGATTTTCAGTCTATGCCATATAAAATGTGTGTGCAGCAGTGTAGTCGCTTTGCAAGTAATGACTGTGTGAAGTCCTGCCAGCAAGTGCAAGTCTGTTAAGCCATTGAATGTGTGCATAGTAAGTGAATTTAGCCTCAGTTTAAAGTTTGCAGCCAGAGAGAGACTGTGGGTTGTAGCAAAATGCAGCACTAGTAAAAGCAGGCAATCCTGTGCTAAAAACCTGAAGCTTTTAAGGGACTGTGAATAAAATAAATGTTACCAGCTTGTGAAAAGTCCAAGGAAAATCCTGTAAATGTGTGTAAAGCCAGATCAGAGCAAGTTGTGCAGTTTGAGTAAAAGTCATCAGTAGCTTGTGTCAATCGGGTGTGCAGTGGCTTGACCCAGATTCTAAATGTTGATGCACAGGAGTGCTGCCGCTGCCATTACAGGGTGGGGTAGTAAAGTAAACACAACAGCAGAGGATCCATTTTACAGCTAAATAGTTTGTTCAATAAAGTGGGACTTTCAGTTACAGTGAACTTTTGTTTACTTTTCTGCAGTTATGGCCTCAGGATCAGCTCGTTACCCGGATCATGCCCGGGTTGCAGTAACAGCAGCAGTAAATAGACTGAGAGAGATATTGAAAAGTGGTGCTATGGAGGCAATTGCCTCCTGATGTGGCGATTCCTAACTATCCAGTGCAGTATGCCAAATATGCTTGGGAGCTGGAAGGGACGTCTTCATGATTCCTCACTGTGCTGGATGCCTACAAAAATATGGCTTGTATAAAGCGCCTCCAATTCGTTTGGCCCCACATGGACAAAAATTCAGGAATCTGCAGTTGGCAGCACACAGCACCAGGCGGAGCCTGTGGAGGAAGGTCCCTCGGGGGAGTGTGGCACAAAGCTAGAGGGTGCAGAGTTAGAGACAGAACCAGAAGTTGAAGTTTTGGATGCTGGATCCCAGAAAGAAAGTTCGGATAAAGCATCAATAGACCCCTGGGTGGGGGGGGCCTAGCCCAAGTCTCTTAGGTGAAGATGAGATGCGGGAGGCCTTTGAATGGGAGGTGTCGACCTCCGCACCTAGTGATGAGTGGATAGTCTCTGGGGTGAGAACGACTGCTCACTCCTGGGCTCAGATCCTCAGTGAAGAGGAAGATGAGGGGGAACCTATGTGGCCTTGTGAAAAGGAACGGGTACACAGCCTCAAGATCTTGCCTCGGAGGAATGTATTGAAGAAGGTGGTGATGCCACTGCCCTGGCTTTACAGGAGGAAGAAGTCAGGGATCCATTTCTAATTTCCTTAAGGATGCGAAGCTGGCAGAACCAGGACTGGCCACCCCCAAGCCAGGCCAGAGGTCTCAGATTGACCAAAGAAAGTAAAGAGGACAGGCTGGTTCGTAGAAAGGCAAATGAGATCTATGGTATGACCTTTCCTACCTTTCCTCGGAAAGTCTGGGAGGAGATTGAGAACTGCAGGAAATCCTGGATCTGGGATGAAACAATGAAAGTGTGCATCCTGGGGCCAACCAGCATGTAAAGAATAGACTGTTCCATGAAAAGTATACCCAGTGGAAGAGAGGCAGGACACTGTTTATGGACAGAGTGAGAATAGTGGATGGAGAGGGATGTGAAATCTCCCACTGTGTGAATTATGTGCGCCCAGACGGGGCAATAATTCAAGCCCCTGACCCCCGGTACTATTGGCCTCAGTGCAAGGACCTCTCAGCAAATGTGCCCGTGCCTACAAAATGGAGAGCGAGCAGTGGTAGTCAATACTGCCACACCAGACTGTGAAGGTGCCCTTATTGATCCGCCAATATGAATATCCAGGACTCAAGGTGCCCCACATTTATCAGTCTACAGTGTACTGTCCTGTCCAGCAACCATCAACTGGCCCACCAGATGACTTCAGATCCAGAGGACACCAGCCCAGCTGTTTCCTGTTCATCGCCTGGTAATCGGATGACGCCGGACCAGCTGTTTTTTTTTGCTCCTGTTCTAAGGTTCCATCTCCAGAGATGATATATGAAAATTACATCTACCGTGAATTCTGATCTTTCTGTATCTTCACCATTCATCACAGATGGGTACTGGCCGGAGATCAGGACTTGTGGTTTTTTTTTTTTTGTAGGCGGAGCCGACACAGATCGGGCGCCCCAGGGCCGACGCACTGTGTGGCGCCGAGGCTGGCTGCTAGGCTGTGTCGACTCCACCTGCCTACCAGTTCTGAGTCACCGGAGAGGTAAGAGGAAGGGATGGAGGGTGGGACAAGTGAGTGCAAGGGACAGAAAAGGAAAGGAAAACTGAACTAAAAGGAGAAATAACGAGTGAGAGGACAGCAAAGAAGAGATGAGACTAAGGGGATTGGGTAGGGGCCCAATCTCTGGAAGGGAAGAAAGGAGGGTAGGAGGAGAAAATTTAGGAGAGAGTAAGAGGTAACAAGGTATCGAGCACCTTGACCATCACCAGATTGTATAGGAACTGTATGGAGTAGCAAGCTCTCTGCCAGAATTCAAGGCACAGAATAACTGGCAAATACCCCAGAAGCAGAGTCGGCTATTCTGGAAGAAGGACAGGGTACAGGATTTAATACTCTCTCAGGAAAGATGCTTGGTGAAAAAAAGGAATTTTTTTTTTTTTGACAGTTGGATGGAAACCAGAAGGAGAACAGGAGGAGGGCAACCACCAACTCCCACCCCATCGGGGTGGAGACATGTAGTAGAGAAGGAGTGCCGCTCGAGCTGTACCCTTTGAAGGAGAATACCCCCCTGTGTGTCGCTACTTTACCCGCTCCAAAAGAGAGGGGGAGCCACAGAGGGAGGGGCCCAGAGACTGAGGCCCCAGGGGGATGGTGGGTGGGGTTGTGATGAATGGTGAAGATACACAGAAAGATCAGAATTACGGTAGGTACAGTAATTTTCATATCTTATCTGTGTCAATCTTCACCATTCATCACAGATGGGTGAGTACAAGACCCCCAAGGGGGTTGTTTCTTTACACCCTAAGGGACAGAGTCCTCAGCCCTCAGTGGGTGACACACTAAGGGGACCTTCCGGGCCTGGGAGGCCGAGTGGGGAGAGAGGCGGGGTCCCCGGAGAGGCTGCTTGACAAGCGCCTGTCTCGCTCTCGGGAAAAGGTAGGTTCCCTGGTGGGCGGAGCAATCACCCTACGCCGGGCCAAGGGTGACAACTGGAAAGACGTAGCCACGCCCAATCTCCTGGTGCAGATCGCTGTCCCTCGACCCTGGTAGCTACCTCGTTGGCGTCATAAGATACCCTCGTTTAGTGCCTTGCTAGCTCCAGGCCACGTGCAGAGAGCGCGATGGCTTGTCTGGTTTGCTCCGAGTCAGACAAAGAAGCTAGGACCTGACCTAGCCTGGACCACAAGAACTTGTAGGCTGCATAGTGGGCCTGGTGAGCGGAAATAGAAAGGAGCAACCGTGCCGAGTAGAAGGTCCTCCTCCCCTTAAAATCAAAATCCGAGGAGTCTTGATCCGGGGGCCGGTCACGGTGGAGGGCGCAAAGCCCATCAGGGGTGTCCAGATGCATCAAGCCAGACTGCGGATGAGGCATAGAACCTGGAGACTCGGGAGGCGCAATACCTCTGGCTGAGGTCCTAGGGGCAGGAAGAAAAATTACTCACCTTAGTAATGTTGTTTCTTCTAATGGAGTCTTGCTATATTATGACAGATGCAGTTTGTCCCACCATTAGAACTGCTCCAGAGGTGAAAGAGTTAACTTCCATGCAGAACATGGAACTTAGAGCCTTGAGCTCCGGTTAGAGAAGCTCTGTTAGGTGGTTTCAAACCGGAAACCGCCAGATCTTTACGAGCAAAACTCACTAAGGCTCTGTGTGAAGCTGTAACTCACACTAGCCAACTGGCTACTAAAATATTACACACATTTTCCTGGCCCCAACACCAAGACTCAAGTCAGGGACCAGAAAAATAAGATAAAATAACTAAATAAAACACAACACCCAAACATAAAGGCATCAATAAGTTCCAACAGTGGACTGCCCACCCCATACCCGCCAAGTAGAAGTTCTGAGAGGGGCAGGTTGGAAACATAATATGTTAAGACTAATTAGAAGAAACAATATTATTAAGGTGAGTAATTTTTTCAAACAACATGAAGTCTTGCTATATTATGACAGATGCAGACTACACAGCAGTACCTCCCATGGAGGAGGGACAGGACCTATTTAGGGAATAGGCTCTGCCACTGGCCAAACCGAGCATCCATCCTGGCAAACATATCTTCTGGAGATTGAGATGGCGAGGCATCACACTGGGAGCCAAGGGGCACTTCCAACAGAAAACCTGGTCCCGCCTCAGTTGTGTGTGGTGAGCATCTGGAGACATCTCATCAATTCCCTCACTTCCATAGTCAAGACATCAAGTTTTGAACTGTTGTCAACATGAGGTGCCTGGGAGGGTGCCTGGGTGGGCACCCCAACCCTATAGCAGATGCAGTCTGATAAGGATCGGAGCCTGTACTCGCAGGAGGGGCCTTCATAAGGAGACTGTTTTTTGCTTCCTTAAACTCCCTCAGCAGTTCATCCCAGGGCGGGACATCCGTAACCATCCCTCTCTTACTGGACCCCCCTTGGCTAACATGGGGATCTCGGATTGTGTCATGAGATTTTGATGATTCCGGACCGTCAGCATCTGACCCTGCACCTGGAGCAGGAGATGTACCAGCTACGACTGTGCAGGGCTCTGACAAACCTTCCTCCTCCTCAACTTCCCATACCTCCCTCATCAACACATGGAAAGGTGAAGGACTGGATCTCCTTTGTGCAGTTGCAATTTGAGTAACACCCAGCTGGAGTGTCGGGCAGAGCAGAGTATATGATCCAGCCTTACCTGGTCCACTTCACTAGAGGTCTGGCCCCCCTTCCGAAAAATGGTTTGTATGATCCCCTCTAATCGATCCATATAGGCAGATAACAATTCCCCTGGCTGTTGTCTAACTTCTTTAAGTCTCCATTTCTAGGCCTCAACACTAGTGGTACCCCCAAACACATTCTCGAGGGTGACTATGTACTATTGGGCTTTGGCATCAGGGGTTAGAGGACCTCAGGGAATGAAAGTGCGTTGGGCGGGTCCCTGGGCTTTCCCAGCGGGCCCTTTTCGGCCTCCGAGCATTGCCAGTCTTGATCAGCAGGAGCAGCCAACTCTATCCAGGTCTCCAGATCAACTTCCCCATTTGGAGTAGGCGGATATCAGAGAATACCTTGAGCTTGTGGTAAGGTCCATGACTACTTGCTGGCCTGGGGCAGGTATAGAAGTTGATAAAGGACAGAGGCTGGAGCGGGTGTGGATGTTGGGGTGATGCAGCTCCCAGGTGGCAAGAACAGTTTCTTCAAGTCCTCCACAGTTTTCACTTCCTCCAGCAACAATTTAGCAAATTTCTCCTCAAAAGTTTCAGATAGTCGGGTGCTCATTCCCCCTGCCCCGTCTTTACTGTCCTCAGTTATCACTCTCCAGGCAGTGAGGGCTTCCTCTGGGGTAATCGTCTGTGGCACTTTGGAACTATCTATGAGATCCTTATACTCTGCTAGGGCCATGAAAGTATGGGCAAGCAGATTAGCATGTTGACCCACCATCACGGGGTTTTGTAAACCTTCCACCTTGGAAAGTACTCCCTCTATAGTGTCCTTATTGGTATCCAGGGGGATGTCTAGGATAAGCATAGCATTTTGGGGGTCATTCTCCTGCCCAGTACACCACCCCACCAGCTGGTGCACAGCCACTTCTGTCGGGGGGGTATTCATTTATTTTTAACAATGATTTGTAAATGTGGCCACAAGGAGACGCTAATCCCAGTGGTAGCCTCCAAAATGTAACCCCTAGGTGGCACTATCCCAAGGGCTACTACCCCTGCCTGTCGGGCTAGTGACAGGTTAAGGGGCCTAGGTTCTATGACGGGTGCCTCCACCCAGAGATCAGGGTTAATAGTAATTAAACTGGCTCGGGTACAATCCTCTGGGACACTGCAACCCCCCCCCTTTGTTCCCACTAGTGGCCCACACAGTACACGGGAGTTACCTTCCCAATACCGCACATATGAACACTTTTCACGCATATAGATACCACTTACCCTCGAGACTGATTCTGCAGCATGTCTCTGAGGACCCCCTGTAAAACAAGGTTAAACAACATACACAGCAAAATGCAATACTGTTTCTATATATACTGACACCACAGACACTATATAGTATAACAACAACAAATCTGATTTATTTAGGGAACAGCAATACGGGAGGGGGCAATCAGGTTGATTAGTTTTTGCAAAGTTCAAATCACAGAACTGTGCACATATATAGGGTCCTAAAAAGTCACACTCTGGGTACCCAGGATGGTGGGGGGCTAGCCAGGGTCGGTGCAGCTGATTGGGGCCCTTTGATGGAAAAACACAAGCACACACAAATTATAATCCGGATCCCTGGGGCTCAGTTCGTGAAGAAATGAAACAGCAATAATCAGATGACACAATTGTAGTTGATAACAGGCTGCAGGGAAAATACCCTGATTTGTACTCACAGTACCCAAACTGAGAACTGGATGGTGGATGTTCTTTTTGGATTGCCAGAAACAACAGGGCATGGAGACAAGGTCCTTGCAACTGGACCCAACTGCAGTTGATAACAAATGGATTTAGTCTGACATAAGCTGGGGTTTGCTTCCAGCTTCAGCATACAGCTCACAGCACAGGGGACATGAAATAGCGGTTCCCCACAAGCGCTACACACATTCATATGTAAAAGGGAAGTACTATACCAGGCAGGCTGTTCCTCGAACCCGATCGCACTTACTGCAAAACACCTGGGAGCACGCACAGCAGCTTCAGTTCCTGACAGACCGAGCACAATTCAGCAATATCTCCAGTCTTCTACAGGGTGAGCCTGGTTTCCACACTTCTGGTGCTTCTTTCTCCTCACAACTCAGATTCAGTCCAAACTGGCACTCACAATGGCTGCAGGCTGAAACTCAGGGCCTCACACGTGCTTCCCACGCGAAACTACACCGCAGCAGAAGCAGGACTCTTCTCTCTTCACTGTCACTACCGATCTGAGCTTTCAGCAACAAAGCAGGGCATTTCTGGCTCCACACCAGTTCTTTGGGTGGTTTGGCTGTCACTCACAATAGGGCTCCCTCTGTTGGTGCAAAAGGTACCAAGGTCAAAACTACATTTCCCAGAGTCACTGCCCATACAATCCCCTTGTGGCTGGCTCAAAATTGAGAGTCCAAGTCCTGATTCATCCACAGGCTCCATTTTAAGGTCTCCTGTCATCCTGATTGGTCCAAGTCAGCAGTTCAGGACCAAATGAAAGAGCTACACTGAAACACTTTGTGCTGAAATAAAGACAGGTTAGACAAACTACATTTTCTCAGTCGCTCTAAATGATTTCTGGCAAACAGTTATATCTCTCAACAAGGCTCCCTCTGCACATGTAGTGATGGCAGAAACGGAGTGAATTGACAGCAGCCCAGGCATTGGAACACACAGTCCCCCCTTTTCAATTAATTATGGCTACAAGCAGGCAGCTCTTAAAGAATCAGTACCAGAGGCTCTAAAAGCACTCACACTTAAGCGGCTTAAATGCCGAACACCTCCAGACTTGGAGCATTCAGGCAAGCTCCTGGTAGACTTTTGGGAACCCCCATTTGCAGGACGGTTACAATTATAATACTATTAACAGCAATTTTATTTAGTTTTTGTTGACCGGGTAAGTACACTAGACAAATCCTGCCTATTTTCAGGCACAACCCAGGGGTGGGGGGATATAGATGAATGCCAACTGACCTTGAACCAGATTAAGCTGTTGGTGGTATTTTTAGTGAATGAGGTAAATTTGGCCAGGACACCAGGAAAATTCCCCTACTCTTTTCGATAAGTGCCATGGGTTCTTTAACATCCACCTGAACTACCACCAATCCAGGCAGATGGGACCTCGGTTTAACGTCTCATCCAAAAGACGGCACCTCAGAAGTGCAGCACCCTTCTCATGCTGCACTACAGTGTTAGTACTGGGATATTAACCCAAGTGCCAGATGTGGGAACTGAACCCACAGCCCTCTGATCTCCCGGCCTCAGAGGCGAGTGTGCTACCTGCTGAGCCACTGACACTATAATAATTGTAATTGTATATAATTGTACTTTTACTATTGTGCTGCTGTAGGTAAAATTTACTCTCTACTTTCATCAGTGTTCTTTTCTTGCAGAAGAATGCCTAGAGGCCATTTCATAGCCCCAACACTGACTTGGTTATGACACCATGGGGGGGATTCACAAAGAAATGCGCTTGGCACATCTCAGTTGCACGGTACAAAATGAGATGTGCTGAGCCTAAGCTGTGGTATTCAACAGAAGATGTACAGGAAGATGCTTCTGGCGCATCCCCTATGTGAATACACAGTTGCGCCCAACCTGAGATGCACTGGCACATCCCCTGCTCAGGCTGGAAATTGATAGGGCAGCGCATCTCCAGATGCGCTTGTGCCCAAGGGTGGTATTCATAGCCACAGACAGACAAATGGGGCCATAAGGCATGCAAGGTGCAATGGGGCCATTTGCATGTCATTGTGGTCCCATTTGCATGAAGCTTGCAGAGATGCACCCGGCAGAATGCACCAGGCACCCTGCAAGTTTGGCAGTGCAAACACATATACAACACCCCTGATAGTCCAGTGGCCCCCCCTTCCTGCCTGTATCCCTGTAATGTAAACATTTGTTCCATACATCCCTGGTAGTCTAGTAGAACCTCCTCCCTGCCCTGACTCGATTGCATTGCCAAACTTAAGTCCAAAGTATCCCTGGTGGTCCAGTGGACCCCCCCCACCCACTCATACACCCTCACCCCGCATCCCCCATCTCAGCATGTGTTGAACGTCGGTGGGCAGCACAACCTACTTGCAAACTGTCATGGCTGCCCACTGACTGAGCTGTCAGTGAGTGACAGCATACAGTACACATGGAATTAAAAATGAGCCCACTATGCGGGGAATGGTATAAGGGGCTATAAGAAAAAATTACTCACCTTAGTAACGTTGTTTCTTCTAATGGAGTCTTGCTGTATTCTGACAATAGCAGTGAGTCCCAACCTTCGAACTGCCCTGGAGATGAAAGAGTTAACTTTCCATGCCAGGCATGGAACGCTGAGCTTGAGTTCGGTTGAGACTCTGTCTGTTGCTGTTTAAACTCAAACCGTCAGATCTTTATGAGCTAAACTCACTAAGGTCCTGTGTGGAAGCTGTAAACCTACACTAGCCAACTGGCTACTAAACATAAAAACAAATTTTTTGGTCCCAAAACAAAGACTCAAGTCAGGAGACCCAAAAAATGAAAAACACAACACCCACTCACCCAAGAAAAGGGGTGAAAACCACAAGGTGGGGTACTTACTGAGTGCCAACACTGCCACTGCCCACCCACATCCCAAAAACAGAGGTTCTGAGAGGGGAAGGCAGGGGGGGAGGTCAGAATACAGCAAGACTCCATTAGAAGAAACAACATTACTATGGTGAGTAATTCTTTCTTCAAACAACATGAAATCTTGCTGTATTCTGATATTAGCAGACTACCATGTAGTGACCTCCATGGAGGAGGGACAGAACCTACTTAAGAAATAGGCTCTGAAGCACAGCTGAAAGAACCTGAGCATCACTCCTAGCCTGGATATCCAGGGAGTAATGCTTGGTAAAAGTGTGAACTGTTTTCCAGGTAGCTGCTTGACACATCTCTAGGATAGGGATATCCCTGGCAGCAGCCAGGGAAGCGGCTGTACCTCTGGTAGAGTGAGCCCTCAGGCCTAAGGGTGGAACCTTACCCAGTTTTTCATAACAAAATTGGATACAAGAGACAATCCACCTGGCAATGGATCTTTTAGTGGCAGATTTCCCTTTACCAACCTCACCATAAGTGAGGAGCAGTTGGAGGGAGTCAAACCTGTGACCCTTGGTACGTTCTATGTAGTAGCTAAGGGCTCTTTTCACATCTAAACTGTGCAGCCTCCTCTCACCAGAGCAGGAATGGTCAGTGAAGTACATAGGAAGAGACATAGATTGATTAAGGTGGAAATCTGAAACCAACTTAGGCAAAACTTCCTGTTAGTCCTGAGGACCACCTTATGTCTATGAAAGGAGATAAAATCAGGCTCCACTGACAAGGCTTGTAACTCACTCATGCGTCTGGCAGAAGTGATGGCTACCAGAAACACAGTTTTCCAAGTCAAGTACTTAAGCTCTGCTGAAGACAAAGGCTCAAAAGAGGGCTGCATAAGCTGAGCAATGCAAACATTAAGGTCCCAAGCAGGGGCAGGGTCCCTGAATGGAGGGTTGGTATGACGCAATCCCTTGAAAAACTTGGAGAATACAGGGTGAGCTGAAAGAGAAGAGGGCTTACCTGCTGAAATGAAAGCAGAAACAGCTGCCAGATGCACCTTCAGTGTAGCTGGTCTAAGCCAAGCTATTTAAATGGACCATATAATCAAGGACTGTGGGCAGATCAGCAGACTCTGGGGAAATATGCCTTCCAGAGCACCATATGGAAAATCTTTTCCACTTAGAATTATAAGTAGTCCTGGTGGAAGGTTTCCTAGAAGCCTTCAGAATATCCATTACACCTTGGGAGAGGTGTAAATCAGCAAACTCTAACTCTTCAAGAGCCAGGCCTTGAGATTGAGAGATTTGAGATTCGGGTACCAAACCCTCCCTTGCACAGATTAACAGGTTGTAATTCCTGGGAAGAGACAGGGGAAGATGGACTGCTAAGGACAGCAGGATGGATACCAGGACTGTCTGGCCAGTCTGGAGCAATCAGGATCACCTTGCAGGGTTGAGACCTGATTTTGACTAGCACTTTGAACAGGAGAGGGAAGGGGGGAAAAGCATACAGGAACTTCCCTTCCCAACTGAGAACTAAGGCGTCCAGGGGGACTGAGCCCAACACTAGGGGCCTGCAGCAAAAAAGGGGAAGTTGGTGATTGTCTGGGGCTGCAAAAAGATCTATCTGTGGGGTGCCCCATCTGGAAAATATCACCTCCAAGACTAGGGGATCCAGTGATCATTTGTGATGGCCCTGAGATATCTTGCTGAGAGCATCTGCCAGGACATTGTCCTTGCCTGGGAGGTGAACTGCTGTGAGGGAGGTGTTCAGGGAATAAGCCAGAGACCACAACTTCATTGCTTCTGTGCACGAGGCTGTAGACCGAATGCCTCCTTGCTTGTTGATGTACCACATCGTGGTGGTATTGTCTGTTCTGACCTGGATAACTTTGTTCTGAACAGATTTGGAAAACTTGAAGTGCTAGAAATACTGCTCTGAGTTCTAATAGATTGATGTGAAGCAGAGATTCCTGAGGGGACCACAACCCCTGGGTAGTCAGGTCGCCCAAGTGAGCCCCCCACCCCAAGAGGGAGGAATCTGTAGTAAGGATTAAGGAGTGGGACTGAGTGACAAAGGGAACTCCCTGCCTTAGATTGTTCTGATCCTGCCACCACTGTAAGGCCTGGATCAGGGTTCGAGTCACTGGGATCAATTTGGTCAGAGGGTCCTTCCTTTGAGACCAAAAGGCTCTCAAATGGAACTGAATGTCCCTCATCTGAAATCTTGCTCCCTGCACCACTGCTGTGGAAGCAGCCATGTGCCCCAGGAGCTCTAGAAAATGCCTAGCTGGTCGAGACACCTGCAGGGTGAATGAGGAGGCCAGAGAGATAAGGGTCCTTGCCCTGTCCAGGGGAAGGAAAGCTCTGGCCTTTTCTGTGTTTAGCTCTGCTCCTATGAAGGTGAGGAGCTGAACAGGCTCTAGAAGTGACTTTGAAAGATTCAGAAGGAAACTCAGAGGTGAGCAGTTGCTGAGTTATCTGTAGGTGACTTGACTTGGTCTGGGACTGGCTCTACTATGAGCCAGTCATCCAGGTATGGGAAGATGGCAATCCTTTGCCTTCTTAGAGAAGCAACTACTACTGCCTGGCATTTTGTGAATACCGTTGGAGCAGAGGTTAGACCGAAGGGCATTGCTCTGAACTGGTAATGGCCTGAGGGCAGCTCAAACCTGAGGTACTTTCGATGGGAGCTTCTGATGAGAATATGGAAGTAGGCATCCTTGAGGTCCAGGGACACTAGCCAGTCCCCTGGCCTTAGAGAGGGTAGAATAATTGCCAGAGTCACCATTTTGAATTTTGGTTTTAAAAGGTGCTTGTTTAAGTATCTGAGATCAAGGATGGGCCACCATTCTCCTGTCTTTTTGGGGGTAAGGAAGTACCTGGAGTACAACTCTTTGCCCTGGTGTAGGAGTGGAACCCTTTCCACAGCTCTGAGAGCCAGGAGGAAAGAGACCTCTGCCTCTAGGGCAAGTGCCTCTTGAGGGATTTGCGAGGTGGAAAGGATCTGGCTCTCAGCTTTGGAAATTTTTTGAAGCTGAGAACCAGTCCTTGCTTACTACTTCCAGGACCCACTTGTCTGATGTTACAGACTCCCAGTCCTGGACAAATTAAGTCAGCCTGCCCCCTACAGGTAGTGGAGAAGCGGCCCTGGCCAACCAATCAGGGTACCTGTTTGGCAGGGGGTTTTGGCTGAGGGGTGGAAGCAGGTCTGCTTGTACCCCTTCTGCCTCTCCCTCTAAAGAACCACCTCTTAGCATAGGCAGAAGAGGAGGCATGGGCTTTGTAGAAAGGCCAATGAAAAGGCCTGCCCCTGCCCCTGGGGTGCTGCCTTTGAGGAGTGGCCTGCCTTTCCTTGGCCTGTGCACTCCTATAGGTGGTCCTATATTCGTCCATTTTCTTCATGTAATTCTCTGTCTGCTCCCCAAACAGAGAATTACCCACAACAGGAAAATCCATGGCCTTAGTCTGGGTATCCTGTGACAGGCTAGTACATCTGAGCCAAGCCATTCTACGAAGTGCCACAGATGTTGCCATAACTCTAGATGACACATCATTGGAGTCCACTGTAGCATGGAATTGCACCTTGGATGCCTCAATACTATCAGCAGCCACCTGCTCCAGCTCCTTGGCAAGCTGGCCAGGGACCTGTTTTGCTAAAGCCATGACAGTGTCCCATCTGGATTTCTGATACCTAGCAGTATAGGCCATATAGTTGGCCTGTCTGAGTCCCAAGGATGCTGCCATGTACTGTTTCTTTGCCATGGCATCAATCCTCCTGGAGTCCTTGTCTGGGGGGTGTGAAGCCAAGGAATATTTGCCTTATCACAGGCTGCAGCCTGCACTACCCAACATGGCTGCATTGTTGTGTAAGGGACTCTGTATCTGAGCCTGACAATGTATACCTCTTGTCCATTCTCTTATCCACAGGAGGTATAGTATTAGAGTCTTTAAAATCTTAAATGTCTGTTTCCCAAAAGATTTGTGTAGGGAATAGACAGCCTCCTAGACTCTGGGATATCCATCATTTCCACATAGTCAGGCTCCTCCTGGTCATCCACAGCTTCTTCCATAGGAAGCTGGAGGGTTTCAGCCACTTTTTATAAAACATGAAATGGGAGGGGACTCAGAAAGCCTAGGAGGAGACACTCCTGAAGGTCTGTCTGGGGAGATGCCCGGTCAATGGGCACATCCAGACTTTCAAAATCACATTCACTTTACTATACTCCTCTTCCTCCTCCTCGATTCATAATTCTAAATCATAATCTTGAACGGTGGAACCGCAGACTGAGCACCTCCCTGATGGTGCCGGTTCGGTTGGAGCGAAAGCGACTCGCTAATTTGTATCGCTTAGCTATTTCTTCAGCGGTTGAGAGGAAAGTTTTGGCTCACACCAGCTGATTTTTCCTTTGTAGTTCTCTTAGCTGGAACCGACCCTCAGAATCGGCTCTCCTTTTGCTCAAGAAGTCTCGCTCTGGTCAGAGGGCACTCTTCTGGTTCGGGTTTGAACCGAACCGGCTGGCCATCTGGTTCAGCGGACTTTTTGGCCTCCCTTTCCCTGAGCCTACCAACTCTCTTTTCTAGGGTAGCTGCAGGAAAATGTTTACAAATCTGGCAGTCTGTATTGAGGTGGTCAAACCCCAGACAATAAACACAGGTGGTGTGGGGGTCAGCCTTAGCAAAGACTTCCCCACACACACTACAGTGTTGAAAACCAGTGGGCCCGGTTTTTCTTTGGGGTTTCTCAGACATTGTGCTAGTCCTAACCAAACTTACCCTTTTAATGGCAATCCGCCAGGCAAGACCCTCTTATCGGTTCCAGACCGTGTCACGGGTTGTGGAAAAAAACATAATAAAATCCGTCTTTTTTAGAACCGATAAGAACCGGTAACCACACACTAAAAGTACAAATAAAGATTTTTTAACAGCTTGATCAGTTCAAACTGAACCGATGAACCGTTTACAAGTTCCACACAGAATAGAAATAAATATAACCCATCTAGTACTCACAAATACCACAGACAGAGACTGAACCGACAGGTTACGGTTTAAATTTGGTCGAAAACCGAGAAAAGCGGTACTTTAACCGACAAATTGAACCGAGCAGAAGGAGGAATCTCCGGAGCTACTGTTCAGTGAGGCGGAGAAAAGAATCTGACAGTTTGAGTTTAAACAGCAACAGACAGAGTCTCAACCGAGCTCGAGCTCAGTGCTCCATGCCTGGCATGGAAAGTTAACTCTTTCATCTCCGGGCAGTTCAAGGTTGGGACTCACTGCTATTGTCAGAATACAGCAAGACTTCATGTTGTTTGAAAGCCTTCTTCCATTCCATCACCCAGTTTGAAACCCAGTATGAAGACCATTGGTAGACCCTGTTGACCAAGGCTTACAGGCATACTGTATACTGTCGTTCACTGACAGCTCAGTCAGTGGGCAGTCGTGGTGGTTTCTTGGTGGGTTGTGCTACCATGACTTTCAGCACATGCTGAGGCAGGAGGTTGGGTGGGGGGGTGTCTAAGTGGGTGGGGCTGGGGGTCCACTGGACCACCAGAGATACTTTGGACTTTCGTTTGGCAATGCGATTGGGTCGGGGCAGGTGGGGAGGTTCCACTAGACTATGAGGGATGTATGGAAAACATATTTACATTACAGGGATATGGGTAGGGAGGGATCGGCTAGACTACCAGGGATTACTTATGGGTTAATAATTAATGTTTGAGGCTATGGGTGGAGGGGCACTAGAATACCAGGATTTGATGACAGAGCCATATTTACTGATCGGGCTACGAGCTGGGAGGGGACCACTGGACTGCCAGGGTAGGCAGGCTGCCATGCTGCTGTCTGCAGTATGGCAGCTGCCCATAGGTGGACACCCACTTAAATCTATTGTTTGAAGACTTAACTTTTGGAGGCGTATCTTCGGACTTGCTCTGAAGATGCTCCCCAAAGGTGGGTTGTGAATAGGGATGCGCACCATATGCATGGGCACTCCCCCCCTGCATGCCCCCTTCAGATGTGCCGCATACCATTATAGGTGGTGATAAGTGTATCTGAGATGCGCTGGTGCATCACTGCCCTTTCAGAATCTCAATTGGGCACATGTCCAGGATGCGCTAGCGCATCTCAGATGCTCTGAGTGCATTTCTTTTGTGAATTCCTCCCAATGGAGTTTGGCACAAATTCAATAGGAGACACCGAGTGATGTCTGCCAATACTTTGTTTTTAGTCCCTGTATCTTCCCAGCTAGTAAAATGCTTCTTCTGTGACAAAACATTCTAAACATCCCTGTGAATAAGGGAATATCTTGGATATCATAATATCTGTTGTTATCCTGAAATACATAATTGCATCTCCATCAACTGTGATGGATTTTACTGTTATATGGCAGGACTCTTAGACACTTGTTTTCTGCATAAACCAGCAAATAAACATTTTCACTCTCCATTATATTTTTGTAAAACTGAAGGATATTGCAGTTCCTACAAACCATCTGAGCTCCAGGAATGGCCTTTCAGCTTAACAGAGGCTCAAGAATGACCTCCTGTCTCACCGGAGGCAGAGGAGTGACTTTTTAGCTCATCAGAAAGGGTCCCATCATCAGAGCAAAGCACTGATAATATTTTGAGTGAGCCAAAGGATGTCAATGAACTATATGCAATGGCACTAGAGATAAGTCAGAAAATACTATGATTACTAAAACAATACATTGAAAATATTTTGGCAGACTACAGGTTATACCAATGAAATATATGTAATAGTGATGGGGCTAATATAAAACGATGTTAACTAAAACATGAAACAGCCATTTACTTCTGTAATTTTGTTACCCTATAACTTTGTAAGCTTAGCTAGAGATATTTTTTCTGTTAAAAACGGTAAACTACAAGATATTTTTGTTTTCATCAGTAAATTCAAGTTAAAAATATTTTTGTTCTTAGTAGTAACTCTGATTTTTATTTTTAATTGTACTTGCTTAGTTGCAGAGGAAATTGTGACGTAGCATTTAAAGTATATTTTTAATTTTTACTTGCTTAGTTGCTGAGGAAGTTGACATAGCACTTACTGCTTAAGTTAAAACTGCCTTTTAAGGTTTGATTATTTTCACACCTAGATTAGAGTACAAACCACTGAGCCAATGTCCTTAAGCCTCAGTCTGATAATAGTGTACTTACCAGAGAACCACCAGAACTATATAACTCACTTTTAGCAATTCAAGAGTAAGAGTTTCTTCTTCTTCTTCTCCTGAATTCAGCTCAGCACTATGTTTCAGCTGCATCAGAGAGGGACTCCAGAACCTATAAACTGAGGCATCAGGTAGCTTGACTGCAGGTGGTAAGAATGAAAAAATTACTCACCATAGCGATGTTGTTTCTTCTAATGGAGTCTTGCTGTATTCTGACTTAATGCAGTTAGCCCCAGCACCTGAACTGCCCCAGAGAGTAAGGAGTTAACTCTATGCAGAAGCATCGAACGTTGTGCTTGAGCTCAGTTTTCAAACCTCTGTCTGTGGTACTTCCCAGTGTAACCGTCAGATTCTTACGAGCAACTAACTAACCGAGTATAAAATATGGAAATTGTTTCAATATAAGCCAAAAGGCAACAATTTGGGCCCAGATGACTCAAATCGAGAACCTAAGAAGAAAAAAGGTAGTGACAATACTAAACACATTACACAAGAGAGAACTCAATATAACTAACCCACCCAAGACGGAGGGTACAAATTACACCCTGAGGTGCAACACTGTACCTGCCAGCCCACTTCCCAAAACTAGGTTCTCAGAGGCAGGAGGTAGCCAGGAATTTTAAACTTGTACTCAAACTGATGCATTGTTGCCCCATTATGTAAACATAAACCAAAATATGCGCTCACTGCACTGCCACGCCACACTAACAACAGCCCCCCCCATATGCCATGTATGAATTCAAGTAATCAGGTTCTTCCTGTATTTCTCCTTCCTTTGTTTTTCTGCCTTCCTGGTAAGTTGTTCTTGTTTATGTATTTAGTTGGAGGCATCAGTGCACCATAGTGAACAACAAAGGCAAAAGGGCTTAGCATGACACAGCGCAATGTGACTCACAATGTCCTTGCTTTCCTCTTTTGTTGCCCCTTCCTGATTTGTTGCCCCTTCCTTTTTTTTTTTTTTACCTGTACTGCTGAGTACAGTGCATGCTTCGCTGACACCCCTGCTTAGAGGGGAGGGAGGAATCAGAATACAGCAAGACCCCATTAGAAGAAACAACATTACTATGGTGAGTGATTTTTCTTCAAACAACATGAAGTCTTGCTGTATTCTGACTTAATCAGAGCTACCAAGCAGTTCCCTATGGAGGAGGAATGCAGAACCTACTTTAAGAACTAGTTCTGCAGTACTGCTGTACCAAACCTAGCATCACCCTAGCCTGGATATCCAGAGAGTAATGCTTGGAGAATGTGTGTACTGTTTTTCCAGGTGGCTGCTTACAGATCTCTAACAAGGGTATATCTCTGACCGCAGCCAGAGAAGCAGCTGCACCCCTAGTTGAGTGAGCCTTCAGGCCCGAGGGGGTGCTTACCCAATTTATCATAGCAGAATTGTATGCAAGAGACAATCCACCTGGCAATAGTTCTTTTAGTGGCAAGCTTACCTTTTCCCACCTCACCATAGGTGAGAAATAATTGAAGACAGTCATTCCTGTGAGCCTTAGTGTGCTCTATGTAGTAGCTAAGAGCTCTTTTAACATCAAACTGTGTAACCTTCTCTCCTGAAGAAGAATGGTCAGTGAAAAACACAGGGAGAGACATGGACTGGTTCAGATGAAAATCTGACACCACTTTGGGCAGGAACCTCCTATTGGTCCAAAGGACTACAGGACAGCAGACAGCATGGCTTCATATGTGGCAGATCCTGCCAAACCAACCTGGTCGAGTTCTATGACTGGGTAACTAGGCAACTGGACAGGGGCCATGCAGTGGATGTCCTGTATCTGGACTTCAGTAAGGCATTCGACTCAGTGCCACATGGAAGGCTAGGAAGGAAGTTAGTAGGCACAGGGGCGGGTGCAAAGCTGGTGAGATGGGTAGGAAACTGGCTGCAGGGAAGGCAACAGAGGGTGGTGGTGGGTGGGGAGCTCTCACACCCAAGGGCAGTGATGAGCGTGTTCCACAGGGCTCAGTGTTGGGACCAGTGTTGTTTGGGATATTCATTGCAGACATATCATGGGACATCAAAAGCAAGATCAGTCTGTTTGCTGATGATACCAAGGTAGGCGTGGTAGCGGATGACCTAGGGGATGGCAGGGGTTGCAGGATGATCTGGCAAAGCTTGAAACCTGGTCAGACACCTGGCAAATGGGCTTTAATGCCAAAAAGTGCAAGGTGCTGCATTTTGGGATGAAGAACCCAAGGAGGAGTTACCAGCTAGGGGGAGTGCAGCTAGCCCAGACAGAGGAGGAGACGGATCTGGGTGTGCTCATTACAGGGTTAATAAACAACTCGGCACAATGTAGGAAGGCAGCTGCAAAGGCCAACAAAATGCTGGGTTGTATTGCAAGGGGTATATCCTCGAGGAGGGAGGAGGTGATTCTGCCACTGTATAGGTCATTAGTTAGACCACACTTGGAGTACTGCGTGCAGTACTGGCGTCCGTATCTGAAGATGGACATTAAGTTACTGGAGGGGGTGCAGCGTAGAGTGACAAAGATGATCAAGGGGCTGGGGGACTTATCATACGAGAGGAGGTTGAAGGAGTTGAACATGTACTCACTGGAGGAGAGGAGAGACAGGGGTGACATGATTGAAACCTTTAAATACATGAAAGGAATAAACAAGACGGGTACAGAGGGGCTGTTCAAAGTAAGGGAGGGGAGAGCCACCAGGGGCCATGATATGAGACTGGAGCGAGGAAGGTTCAGGAGGGAGATGAGGAGACACTTTTTTACAGAGAGGGTGGTGGCTGGGTGGAATCGTTACCTGCTGAAGTGGTATGCAGTAGAACAGTGGACTGCTTCAAATGAGGATGGGACAGGACAAGGGGGAGGGTTAATGAAGGGGAAGGGTGGAAGGGAGGGGCAGCTGCAGAATAAGGGGTGCTAGCTGCACATTTGAGCAGACTTGATAGACCTCTAGGCCTTTATCTGCTGGCAAATTTCATATGTTCGTATGTTCGTATTGGTTCTTAGGACCACTTTATCCCTATGGAAGGATATGAAGTCAGGCTCAACTGACAAGGCCTGTAACTCACTAATCCACCTGGCAGAAGTAATGGCTGCCAGGAACACAGTTTTTCAGGTAAAGTACAGTACTTCAGCTCGGCTGAAGCCATAGGTTGAAAGAGTGGCTGCATGAGTTGTACAATGCAGATATTGAGATCCCAAGCAGAAGTCGGTTCTCTAAATGGAGGGTTTATGTGAACAGACACTTGAAAAACTTTTAAAAACATGAGAGGAAAGCAGAAACTGCTGCTAGGTGAACCTTCAGGGTTGCAGCCTAAGGCCTAGACCATTGAGGTGAACCAGATAATCTAAGACTGTAGAGATGCCTGCAGAATCAGGCACAATGCCTTTCTGAGAACACCAAATGCTAAACCTTTTCCATTTGGAGTTATAAGTCTTTCTAGTAGAAGGTTTCCTAGAAACCTACAAGATATCCAGAACTGCCTGAGAAAGATGCAGGCCTGCATATTCTAACTCTTCAAGAGCCAGACCTTGAGATTGAGAGACTAGAGATTTGGATACCAGATACTCACCTGAGAGGAGGACAGAAGATTGTGTCTCCTGGGAAGGGAATGGGGATGTGACACTGTCAAGGACAGCAGCAGAGGATACCAAGGCTGTCTGGCCCAGTCTGGAGCCACTAGTATCACTGTGCAGGGTTGAGTTCTGATTTTGATCAGGACTCTGAACAGCAGAGGAAGGGGAGGGAAGACATAGAGGAACATGCCCTTCCAATCCAAAATCAGGGCATCCTGGGGCACAGTCCCCAGGAGTGGAGGTCTGCAACATAACAGAGGGAGTTGGTGATTGTCCGGGGCTGCAAAGAGATCTATCTCTGGAGTACCCCATCTGGAGAAGATGACCTGCAGGATGAGAGGATCCAGGGACCATTTGTGGTGTCCCTGAAATATTCTGCTCAGAGCATCTGCCAGTACATTGTCCTTCCCTGGAAGGTGAACTGCTACTAGGGAAGTCTGAAGAGAATAGGCCAGAGACCACAGTTTCATGGCTTCTGTGCACAAGGCCATGCGCGGAGTGCCTCCTCGTTTGTTGATATACCACATTGTGGTCATGTTGTCTGTTTTGACTTGGACCACCTTGCCCTTGACCGAATCTGAGAAGCACTGAAGGGCCAGGAACACTGCCCTGAGTTCCAGAAGGTTGATGTGAAGGAGAGACTCCTGTAGAGACCAGACCCCTTGAGCTGTCAGGGCTCCCAGGTGGGCTCCCCAACCTAGAAGAGAAACATCTGTAGTCAGAACTACTGAGGGAGCTTGAGGAAGAAATGTGACTCCTTGTCTGAGGTTGTCCAGATCCAGCCACCACTGGAGAGCTTGTACAAGAGTCTGAGTCACTGGAATCAGTTTGGCAAGGGAATCCTTTTTCTGGGACCAAAAAGACCTTAGGTG
The DNA here is from genome assembly GCA_016271365.2 of Neoceratodus forsteri. Classification (NCBI taxonomy): domain Eukaryota; kingdom Metazoa; phylum Chordata; order Ceratodontiformes; family Ceratodontidae; genus Neoceratodus; species Neoceratodus forsteri. Next base: position 666,965,001 of record CM057453.1, read on the forward strand.
AAACTGAATGTCCCTCATCTGAAATCTTGTTCCTTGTACCACTGCAGTGGAAGCTGCCATGTGGCCCAGGAGTTGGAGGAACTGTCTTGCTGGACGAGAGACCTGAGGTTGGAAAGATGAAGCAAGATCTACTAGGGTCTTCACCCTTGCCAGGGGAAGGGAAGCTTTTGCTTGGGTAGTGTCCCATTCTATTCCTATAAAGGTAAGACTTTGAACTGGTTCGAGAACAGACTTTGGAAGATTGAGAAGAAACCCCAGGGAACTGAGCAAGTCCTGGGTGGTTTGCTGAGCTCAACTGACCTGTTGAGATGACTGGTCTATGATGAGCCAGTCGTCCAGATATGGGAAAATGGTGATACCCTGTCTTCAGAGGTAAGCCACCACTACTGCAAGGCACTTTGTGAGCAACCTTGAGCTGATGTTAGCTGAATGGCATGACTTTGAATTGGTAATGGCCTGAAGACAACTCAAACCTGAGGTATTTTCTGTGTGAGCACCTGATAGGAATATGGAAGTAGCATCCTTGAGGTTCAGGAATGCTAGCCAATCTCCTGGCCTTAGAAAGGGAAGGATAATTGGCAGAGTTACCATTTTGAATTTGGGTTTGGAATGTGTTTGTTCAAATACCTTAGGTCTAGGATGTTTGCCACTCCCTGTTTTCTTTGGGGTAAGGAAGTACCTGAGTACAGTCCTTTTCCTTGTGCTGAGTAGAAGCCCTCTATAGCTCTGAGAGCTAGAAGAGAGAGACCTCTGCCTCTAGTGCAAGGGTTTTAATATTGATCCAGGTGGAAAAGACTTGGCCCTCTTTTTTGGAAACTTTTTGAAGCTGAGGGCCAGTCCCTGGCTTACTACTTCCAGGACCCACTTGTCTGAGGTCACAGACTTCCAGGCCTGGAAGTAGTAAGCCAGCCTGCCTCCTACTGGGATTGGGGAGTCAACCTGGGCTGACACGTCAGGGTGTCTGCTTGGCAGAAGCCTTAGACTGGGAGGAAGAGGAAGCAGCCCTGCTCATCCCCCTCCTGCCCCTCCATCTGATGAACCCCCTCTGTGGGAAGGGAGAGGAGGCCTGGGCTTGGTAAAAAGGCCTGTGAAAGGGCCTGCCCCTGCCCCTTGACTACTGCTGCTTTTGTGGAGTGGCTTGCCTTTCCTTGGCCTGTGCACTCCTGTATGTGGTCCTGTATTCATCCATTTTCTTCATGTAAGCCTCTGTCTGCTCGCCAAACAGAGAGTTACCCACTACAGAAAAATCCATAGCCTTAGTCTAGGTATCCTGTGAGAGGCTAGTACATCTGAGCTAAGCATGTCTTTGGAGAGACACAGATGTAGCCATGACTCTAGATGCCACATCATTGGAGTTCACAGCAGCATGGAATTGTACTTTCGATGTCTCAATTCAATCAGCAGCCACCTCCTCTAGCTCTTCAGCTAGCTGGGGAGAGGCCTGTTTAGGCAGTTCCAGAACAATATCCCACCTGGACTTCTGGTACCTGGCTGTGTAGGAAATATAGTTAGCCTGTCTGAGTCCCAAACAGGATGCCAAATACTGTTTTTGGCCATGGCATCCACTTTCCTGGAGTCCTTGTCCGGGTGTGTGAAGCCAAAGGAATATTAGCCCTGTCACAGGCTGCAGCCTGCACTACCCCAACATGGCTGCTATGATTATAAAGGAACTCCGTAGTTGAGCCTAATAACATATATCTCCTGTCCATTCTTTTTGTCCACAGGAGGTATTGAATTAGGAGTTTGTAAAATTTTTTGTGTCTGTTTCCCCAGGGACTTATGAAGAGGGATAGACAGCATTTTGGGCTCTGGGATGTCCATCATTTCCACAAAATCAGGCTCTTCTTCCTCCTCCTCTGCAGCTTCAACCAAAGGAAGCTGAAGGGTTTCAGCCACCTTTTTGTAAAACAAAAAGTGTGAAGGGCACTCAGAGAGCCTGGGAGGGGAGACATCCAAGGGCCTGACTGGGGAGATGTCCGGTTCAATGGGCACATCCAGACCCCCCGGTCGTCATCATCATCATCGGGATAGTCTTCGTCTCCTTCCCACTCCTCATAAAAAGCTTCTGGATCATAATCCAAAGGAGCGGATCTGACTGAACCTGACCGCTAACTTGAGTACCAGTTCGGACGGAACCGGTCTAAGCGATTGTACAATGCTTATCGCTTTGGCTATTTCGTCCATGGTTGGAGAATGCAGTAAAGGATTCGATCTGGCAGACTTATGTTTTCTTTTTGACAGAACCGGCCCCTCAGGGTTGGCTCTCCTTTTGCCTGAGGAGGTATCGCCTAGGTCAGTAGGCACCTCTTCAGGTTCGTCCACAACTGAACCAGGCTAGCCATCCTGATCTAGGGACTTCTCGGCCTCCCTTTCCTTCAGCCTACTCAGTCTTTTATCTAGAGTGGATTTTGGAAAGTTTTTACAAATTTGGTAGTCTGACTTGAGGTGGTCAAACCCCAGACAATAAACACAGATGAGGTCGGGGTCGGCCTTGGCAAAGGCCTTCCCACACTCAGTACAGTGTTGAAACTCAGTGGGACTGGTTTTCTTCTTGGGGTTCTCAGACATGGCCAAGCTACCAAATTACCCTATAGCAGCTTCAAGTCAGGTAATAAAATAACCCGATCGGTTACAAACTGTGTCATGGGTTTTGAAAAGAACCAGAAGAAAAATTACTCACCTTAGTAATGTTGTTTCTTCTAATGGAGTCTTGCTGTATTCTGACTATTGCAGTAATATCCAACCTTTGAACTGCCCTGGAGAGGAAAGAGTTAACTTTCCATGCAAGGCATGGAACGCTGAGCTCGAGCTCGGTTGAGACTCTGTCTGTTGTTGTTTGAACCCAAACCGCCAGATCTTTACAAGCTATACTCACTGGGCGTCCTGTGTGGAAACTGTAAACTCACACTAGCCAACTGGCAACTAAATTTAATAAAAGATTTTTGGTTCCAAGGCAAAGACTCAAGTCAGGAAACCCAAAAACAAAACAACACACACACCCAAAAATAGAGGGTGAGAAAAGGGGCACCTCTAGGGTGCCAACACTGTTCTGCTCACCCACATCCCAAAACCCAGGTTCTGAGATTGGGAGGCGGGGGAGGTCAGAATACAGCAAGACTCCATTAGAAGAAACAACATTACTAAGGTGAGTAATTTTATCTTCAAACAACATGAGGTCTTGCTGTATTCTGACTATATGAGACTACCAAGCAGTACCTCCATGGAGGAGGGACAGAACCTACCTTGGGAACAGGCTCTGAAGCAGTGCTGTACCAAGCTGAGCATCACTCCTAGCCTGGATATCCAGAGAGTAATGCTTGGTGAAAGTATGTACCATTTTCCAGGTGGCTGCTTGACAAATCTCTAAGATAGGAATATCCCTGGCAGCAGCCAGGGAAGCAGCTGTACCTCTGGTAGAGTGAGTCCTCAGGCCTAAGGGTGGGATCCTACCTAATTTTTCATAGCAGAATTGTATACAAGAGACAATCCACCTGGCAATAGATCTCTTAGTGGCAGGTTTTCCCTTGCCAACCTCACCATACGTGAGGAACAATTGGAGGGAGTCAAACCTGTGACCCTTGGTGCACTCTATGTAGCAGCTAAGGGCCCTTTTCACATCCAGGTTGTGCAGCCTCCTCTCCAGAGGAGGAGTGGTCAGTGAAGAAAACAGGTAGAGACATAGACTGATTAAGGTGGAAATCTGAAACCACTTTAGGCAAAAACTTCCTATTAGTCCTGAGGACCACCTTATCTTTATGGAAAGAGATAAAATCAGGCTCCACTGACAGGGCCTGTAACTCACTTATCGTCTGGCAGAGTAATGGCTACCAAGAACACAGTTTTCCAAGTCAAGTACTTAAGCTCTGCTGAGGACAAAGGCTCAAAGGGGTTGCATAAGCTGAGCAATGCAAACATTAAGGTCCCAAGCAGGGGCAGGGTCCCTGAAGGGAGGATTGGTATGCAGCAATCCCTTGAAGAATTTACAGAATACAGGATGAGCTGAAAGGGAAGAAGGCTTGCCTGCTGACAAGAAGGCAGAGACAGCTGCCAGATGCACTCTAAGTGTAGCTGGTCTGAGTCCCAAGCTATTGAGATGAACCATATAGTCCAGGACTGTAGGCAACCCAGCAGACTCTGGAGAAATATGCTACCAGAGCACCAAATAGTAAACCTTTTCCATTTGGGTTGTAAGTCTTTCTGTGGAAGGCTTTCGAAGCCTTTAGAATATCCAGAACACCTTGAGAGAGATGCAAATCAGCAAACTCTAACTCTTCAAGAGCCAGGCCTTGAGATTGAGAGATTTGAAATTCGGATACCAAACCCTCCCCTGAGAACATGTTAATAGGTTGTAATTCCTGGGACGAGACAGGGGAAGGTGGACTGCTAAGGACAGCAAGAGAGGGTACCAGGGCTGTCTGGCCCAGTCTGGAGCAATTAGAATCACTTTGCAGGGTTGAGACTTGATTTTGACTAGTACCTTGAACAGGAGAGGGAAGGGGGAAAAAGCATACAGGAATTTCCCTTCCCAGTTGAGAACTAGAGCATCCAGGGGGACTGAGCCCAACACTGAGGGTCTGAAGCAAGAAAGAGGAAGTTGGTGATTGTCTGGGGCTGCAAAAAGATCTATCTGTGGAGTGCCCCATCTGGAGAAGATCACCTTTAAAATTAGGGGATACAGGGACCATTCGTGATGGCCCTGAGATATCCCACTGAGAGCATCTGCCAGGACATTGTCCTTCCCTGGGAGGTGCACTGCTATCAGAGAGGTATTCAGGGAATAGGCCAGAGACCACAACTTCATTGCTTCTGTGCACAAGGCTGTAGACCAAGTGCCCCCTTGCTTGTTGATGTACCACATTGTGGTGGTATTGTCTGTCCTGATCTGAACTACTTTGTTCTGAACAGACTTGGAAAAAACTTGAAGTGCTAGAAACACTGCTCTGAGTTCTAAGAGATTGATGTGAAGCAGAGACTCTTGAGGTGACCACAACCCTTGGCTGGTCAGATCCCCCAAGTGGGCTCCCCAGCCCAAGAGGGAGGCATCTGTGGAAAGGATTAGAGAATGAGATTGAGTGACAAAGGGAACTCCTTGCCTTAGGTTGTCCTGATCCTGCCACCATTGCAAAGCCTGGATCAGGGTTCGAGTCACTGGGATTAGCTTGGTCATAGAATCCTTTCTCTGGGACCAGAAGGCTCTTAAGTGGAACTGAATGTCCCTCATCTGAAATCTTGCTCCTTGGACCACTGCCATAGAGGCAGCCATGTGGTCCAGGAGCTGCAGAAAATGCCTTGCTGGTCGAGACACCTGAAGGGTGAATGAAGAGGCCAGTGTCACAAGGGTCCTTGCCCTGTCCAGGGGAAGGAAGGCTCTTGCCCTTATTGTATCCAGCTATGCCCCTATGAAGGTGAGGAGCTGCACTGGCTCTAGAACTGACTTTGAAAGATTCAGGAGGAATCCTAGAGAAGTGAGCGAAGGAGAAATCTCTGGAGTGACTGTTCAGTGAGAGGAGTAAAGAATCTGACGGTTTGGGTTCAAACAACAACAGACAGAGTCTCAACTGAGCTCGAGCTCAGTGTTCCATGTCTTGCATGGAAAGTTAACTCTTTCCTCTCCGGGGCAGTTCAAAGGTTGGATATCACTGCAATAGTCAGAATACAGCAAGACTTCATGTTGTTTGAAAAGGTCCGGTTCTTTCGAAATCGATCAGTACCAAAACACCACTCTAATCCCAGAAAAATTCAAATTGGAAAACAGAAGAAAATACAAGGTCGGTTCCTAACCGGACCGACTGAAAAGAAACTGAAGAAAAAAACAATTTCCACACTCTTTTGCAAAGTAAAAACAGTCACTACCTATCTACAACACTACCTGTACCATAGACAGAGGCTGGAAATCCGAAAAAATAACAAATAGAATGGTTTAAAACTGAATGCTTTACTTTTTACCGAACCGAGCAGAGGAAATCTCCAGAGCGACTTCACTGTTAGGCGGAGTAAAGAATCTGACGGTTACACTGGGAAGTACCACAGACAGAGGTTTGAAAACCAAGCTCAAGCTCAATGTTCTATGCTTCAGCATAGAGTTAACTCGTTACTCTCCGGGGCAGTTCAAGTGCTGGGACTAACTGCATTAAGTCAGAATACAGCAAGACTTCATGTTGTTTGAATGCTTTATTCCTGACTTTGGAGCAGGGCCAGGATCAGCTTGGCATGAATGTTATTTTATTTCATTGCGTCTGTAGTAGGAGTGCATTTCTACTCCCATCTAAATAATTTTGCTTGTTAATTCATTCTGCATAAGTTGCTGTTGATGAAAATATTGTTGGTAAATAAAAATCATTACTTAAGCAGAATGTGGCTTCCTGTTTAGGAGTCATTGGCAATAAGTTAGTAGACTGTCATACAAAAAATAGGGATACATGACTACTGTTATATAGGACATCTTGGGACACTGAAACTAACTTGGAAGGCTATAAACACATATTAGGCTGTCAGGATCCCAAGTGCTATGTTCCAATTCACAAATAGTTAGGGTGGTATAATTTAGACCCAGGACCTACTGATAACTGCAAGATTTACAATTGTCCCAGACATAATAACAATAATATAGGCTGTGTAATGGTGAGAGTCTTTACACAAATAGGTCAGGAACACTATCCAGTTCCACTCTTACATAGTCACATACACCAGGGAGATTTCAATGAGTACGAAGTGTACTCCCAGAGAAAACAGATATTGTTGGTAAGCAAGTTAGATAACGTCATAATAATAGCAGGCGAACTATTGAACTCAGGACATTTTGAACTATTAGTCCTGTGTATAAGCAGTCCTTCGTGACCATCCTAATCTAACTGAATTGTTGAAGAGGTCATCCTCTCCCAATGGTCATGAGCGGCAGGAAGTGGACTCTTGTATACACAGAGAGGGACTGGAGAGCCATGCCCAGTAACTAAAACCAAGCCAGGGCAAAACAGTGAGATGACAAAGGTACCCTTGTCCCTATTGCAGGCTGCAGTCTGCACAACACCCTCATGATCAGGGTGAGAGAATAGAAATTCTCCCTCCTGCCCAGCTGGTACTTTCTGTCAGCCATTTTGTCCAAGGGTAATATAGAATTTGGTGTCTGGGTATCTTCAAGATATGTTTCTTGAAAAACTTATTTATAGGCAATAAAAGTGTTTTGGTAGCTGTCAGTCCCAAGAGGTTGAGGTATTCCACCTCTTCTTTATCTTCTACCAGCTCACTAGTAGTGATGTCTAAAGCTTCTACCATTTTCTTCACAAACGTGAAGTGTGAGGAAAAATCCTCAAGCAACCTAGATGGAGACTCAAACTCTTGGTCCGGAGAAACCTCAGGCTCTATGGGTTCCCCGTCTTCCTCATCCTCATATTCCTCATAATTCTCATATTTCAGGGTCTCAGGAACCGAGGATGCATCCAGAGTTACCGGTTACTGAACAGATGGTTGAACCAACCAAAGGATTGATCCTTGGAACCAGAACTGGAATCAATCCTTGCAAAGCTTGAATTACTTTGACAGCCTGAGCAACAGACTCGGCTGAAAGCAACTCAGTTTTTTTTTCTGTAGAAGTCCCCCTTTGCTTTCCAGTTGTGGGTTCTAAGTGTTTTGTCTTCTTAAGTTTTTTAGCTGGTTCCGGTTTCTCAACCAGTTCACCAGTTCTCTTGGTCCAAGAAGATTCACCCCTATCCAGGGTAGTTGGTACTTTTTCAATGGTTTCACCCATATGTTTTGAGGGTGTAGGCTAGTCAGAGCCGTTACCTCCCATTTCTGTATCTGGAGCCAACTTTTCTTTAACCTTTCCTTCTCTTCTCTATTGTTTTGTCTGTGAAGGTTTTACATATTTCACATTCAACTGAGAAGTGGATTTGCCAAGACAGACAAACACATTCATCGTGTTTGTCTGCCTTGCAAAAACCTCTCTGCACTGAACACAATTCTTACATCCAGTAGGGCCAGTTTTGTTCTGCAGTTTATCTGATGTAATTAAATGGCAAAAACCAAAAATAAATCACAACAAAACCCCTTGTTTTTGTTTTTTTCAATCACCTTCCCTTGCTCCGGACCTGCCACTTCTTCAGATCACCTAGGTCCCCACTGGCACCTTTGCCCCGATGTCAGCCACCACCACCTCACATTTTCAGCCCCCCAGGTAACCCGGACATAACCCTTTGCTGGGTGTGTCCCCCTTCTTCTAGGGAAATATGCACTGGTAGGGGCCAGTCAGCACACGCTACTTGCCCCAGTGCTGCTGAGGAGGATATGGGCAACATCGGGGGCTCAGCAGCAGCGGGAGCTGGCAACTGTCATCTGGTCAGCCATAGAGCACTTTTCCGCTTTGCTCCCCGGGGGCATGGTGTGCCACAACATCTAGGCATAAGCCAACATCCTCCACACCCCCATTTGTCAGTGGGACCCCAGCGTGTTGCCATACCCCCAGCTTCCACTAGGAGTCAACAAGTGCCGGGTCCTTGTTCCACCCTCCCCCCAAGAGAAGGTGATCAGTCTCCAGATGCTGTAGTCTTCTCTCCCGGTCAGCCCTCCAGCATCTCAAGTCCATTCCTGAACCCGAAGTCACTGGTGTCGCAAGCGGAAATCCAACTACTGTGCCAATGGCGCAGTTTCTGCTTCTCAGCAACCATGTAAGTTGTCTTGAAGCGGGAACTGAGTAACAAAAAGAACCAGAAAGTATCAGTTCTATCCCAAATAGAAACAATACTAAACTAAATTAAAAACTGAAGTAAAAGGAATAGAAACCCTGATGGAAGTGTCGGTTTCTCAGTTACAGGGAACCAGAGGAACTACTAAGAAAGAGAATAAAAACTAATCTAACTAACATAAACTATTAAAACAGAAGATAAAAGCAGCAGATAAAAAAAAAAGGTACTTATTTTCTGTGGTAAACAATGTAAAACAACAATGAAATATCATGACTGTAAGGAGAGCTCTCTGAGGCATCTTGGCTTAGCAGGTGGAGAATGAAATCTGACCATTTTAGAATGCAGCAGCCGATAAGAGCAGCATTTAAATAAGTAGCGTGAACCAATGATGGGTTCCATTATTTGCATATGTTCAATTCTCTAGACAGTTCTACTATTCAGGATGATGCAAGAGGTAAGAATATTGAAGAATTCCTGGGATTATAATCTCTGACTGCTGTCATGTGGAATATATACAAATAATGGAACTAGAATGCTATATTCAAACTGCTGCCTGTAGGTGGACTGTGTTCCATCTAACAGTCAGATTAATTTTTGTAGTTGAAAAATATTTTTAATTCTAACCCAACAATAATAATAATATAATAACTGGGAGTGTTTTTCCAATAGGTAACCTGGGTTATAATTCGCTGTTACATGCACCGGGCTTCCAACGCCCACTCATGCACCTGCTCTGCTTTCTCCTCTCCACTTATGGCAGTGCCCCACTGGACACTTTGCCACTGTCGAGCGGACACCGCCAGTATCACTCAGTGGATAGTTAATAAAAAAAGAAAAAATTGCCTCTCAGCTGCTGACTTTGCTCGCTCGGCTAACCTAAAAAAAAAAGGGAAAAAAAAAAAAGGTTTTGGCAGCTGCTCAGCCACAGACAGACTGCAGACCGCGCTTCATCCACACCTGGACCGCGGCTGTTTTATTTTATATAGTTGCTGTGGCAGGAAAATGCTCCCCAGCAATTATTTGAAATAAAACATGGGGTGGTGTGTTTAACTCAAGATTTTACACATACCCCTCAGTGTTGGATGCTTAACTTAAACCCTTGAACTTCGCTCTCGGGGTTTATGTAGCATCCAACATCTCGGGGGAAGTGTGTGTGTGTAAAATCTCGTTAAACACACCACCCCATGCATTATTCTATATAATAATAATAATAGTAATACTAATAAAACCCCAGTGGAGAGGACGGGCTTCCAACAGGATAAAAACAACACAAAAGGAAATATAGGCCCCCTAGTCATCTCTGTGTACATTAAAAACAATAAGTTAAAGAAGTAGTGTACTGCCTAAACCTAATATTAGATTTTAAAAGTAGTCAGTCATGACCTTTATATCTGAGGTATTTTTCTCTTTCCTTTGTTTAATTGGAAGATTGCTTTGCCTTATTTTGCTAAGGTGTGATGTGGAACAGCTCTTAGCCTGGCAGCTGAGATATATTGCTCTACTGGCCCACACTACATCATCAGTATTGTGACCTCACTGACTGTAACATCACTGTACTTAGGAACAGCAAGTGAGTGACTGCCAGGTCATTCACCTGTGATGTCACAGTCAGTGAGATCATTAATGTTACGATGTAGTGTGGGGCAGTAGAGTTAGATATGTCAGCTGCCAGGCTAAGATCTGCTCCACACACCCATCACAATATAATCACATAGAATACTTTCTGATGAGCAAAAGGAAAAAGGAAAATACTTCAGAAACAAAAAGTTACAACTGACTACTACTTAAAACTTGTATTATTTTCCTGTCTGCCTGTTTTGGCTCCTCTAGCTCTTTAAGCCAATGACTAATGGCAACATTAGGAACCCCCATGAAAATATAGCCGAATCTGATTCAGGTTATGTAAGGGGAGGTAAGGTGGGAGGTCTAATCATACCTAGAGACCCCTTGGCAGAAGAAAACATTACTATAATAATCTTGTTTCTTCCAAGATAATCTTGCTGTATTCTGACAAATGCAGTATGGTCTCTCCATAGGACTGCCCCGGAGCCAAAATGGTTAATAGAACCTATGCTAATAGTGGAATGTTAGGCTCAAGCTTGGTTTTCAAACCACTGTCCCTGGTTGCACTTCCTGCAACTGTTAGATTCTTACAAAGCATGCAGAAGCTAAGCAAACTAGCTAACTAATCTAGTCTAACAAAAAAAACCAGTCCCCTTTTAGGGACAAACACCTCTTAAAAAACAGAGGGCATCTCTAAACACTCAAGTCAACAGATGCCCAAGAAACTAATAGGTACCCACAGGTTTCCAACATTAGTTGTACAGTCAGTATGCAATGCCCTGTAGGTTCTAGCAGAGGAAGAAGAGTGGAATCAGCATGCAGTAACATTCCCTTGGAAGAAACAAGATTACTATGGTAAGTAATGTTTTCTTTTCAAGCCCCAGGAAATCTTACTGTATTCTGACAAATGCAGACACAAATAATGCCTTTGGAGGTGGGCAGAAGACCTATTTATGAAACAGGCTCTGCAGGACTGCTGTGCCAAACCTGGCATCACTCCTAGCCTGGGTATCCAGGCAGTAATGTTTGGTAAATGTGTGGACTGTTTTCTAGGTAGCGGTTTTGCAGATTTCCAGCAAAGGAATATATCTTGAAGCTGCTATTGATGCAGCTGTTCCTCTGGTGGAGTGGGCCCTGAGCCCCTGTGGGGCCTGCTTGCCCACTTTGGAATAACAGAACTGGATACATACCATGAACCACCTTGCTATGGAGCTTTTTGTGGCTGGTTTACCCTTTCCAACTTCCCCATAGGTCCAGAAGAGTTGGGTCATGTCCCCTCGGTGGCCTCATGTATGCTCCAGGTAGTAGCTGATGTCTTTTACATCCAGGTTATGCAGTCTATGTTTCCTGAAGAGGAGTGATCAGTGAAAAACTGGTAGTGCAATGGACTGATTGACATGAAAGTTTGACACCACCTTAGGGAGAAACTTATTATTAGTTCTAAGGACCACCTTGTCCCTGTGGAATGTGATATATTCGGTCTCCATGGACAAAGCCCGGAGCTCACCAATTCTCCTGCCCAAAGTAATTGCAACTAGGAACACGGTTTTCCAAGTTACATACTTGAGATCAGCTGATGACATAGGCTCATAAGGTGACTGCACGAGCTATGCAGCACATATGTTTAAATCCTACACTGGAGTAAGAGTCCTATGTGAGGGATGCAAGTGAAGCAACCCCTTAAAGAATTTTCTGAACACTGGATTGGAGGCCAGAAATGATGCCTTGCCTTCTGACAGGTAAGCTGAGACAGCTGCCAAAGGCACTTTCAGAGTGGATTGTCTCAGACCAAGGGAATGAAGGTGGGTTAAGGAATTCAGGACAACTGGCAAACCCGCCTGAGTGTGGTACAGATTCTTGTTCTGGCACCTGGATTTTTTTCCTTCCACTTCTGCATTTTTTTCTGAAGTAAATGCACCTCGCATGATAAATTGCATCATTTTTATTTAATTTGTTAGTTTTAGTATTTATCGGTGGTTTTAATACTTTTTGTGTAAAATCATTGATTTGTTTTTTTTAGCACGCACTTTTTTCCATTGAACACCAGCGCAAATTTTGGAACCCTTTTTTCTCTGTTTAAATTCAAAATGATTAATATTTGAAGGGTAATCTCTTATGGGTGAGACTCTTGTTTGCTGTGCAGTGGGCTTTGTTAACAAGAGATGCGGAGGTGGTTCTGTTTTTCCTCTTTGTGAAAAAAAAAAGAAAACATTTCAAAGTTGATTTGATTTGTTTAAGCTTTGGCCTAACTATTATTATCTGGGCTTTAGTCTACCTCCCCTCCTCTAAAAGCGCTGAGGAGGGTACCTCAAGTTAACACAAAGAAATGACAAGTCCCCTTGGGACTTATTATTACAAGTCTGGTTCTGTAGTAGTTGTTTCTCTGTCCAAGCCTTTAATTTGAAAATAGGCAGGGTGTCCTCTTCCTGCACAAAGATAGAAATTAATCTCCTCTGACCTTCCCTCCTGAAGGACTTAGGGAGACATCAGGGGTTGATAAAATTATGCCCTCTGCAACTGAATTTCTGAGAGCTTGGCAATTATTCCAGACTTTAATTTTCTGGTCGTTTCTTGGCTCTTTCGGGTCCGGGTATTCCTCTCCTTGTTAATCCTTAATGCCCAAGGATATTATTGTTATGATTATTATTAGTAATTTAGGAGAGGATTTTTCCTTCATGATCTCCTCTCGGGGCTCACTCATTCCAGTTGGTCACTCTGAGTTTGATTCGGGTAATGGTATTATGAGGCTATATATATATATATATATATACACACATATATATATATATATTATGGTAGCATGGTAGTGCTAGCATAGTTAGGTTGAGGAGCCATTTACTTGTTAAACCCAAAATGTTGCACCTTAATAACTTTGCAACCGCTTGATGGATTTGCCAGAAATTTGGAATATGTGATCAAGACCCATATGCCTTGGGATCTGCTAAGTTTCATACCAGTCAGATACACGGCTGTGGAGTTATTAAGCGTGATCTGCGGCGTGCGTTCGCTTTTTTTGGAATTCTCTGGTCCGCCTACAGGTCGCACGGTTTGCGCGACAGGTCCAAAATCTTCAGGTAACATGCAGTTAGGTCCCCAATGTGCCTTTCAAAGATTTCGTGAAAAATATTAAACGGTTCAAAAGTTATTCAAAAAACAATTTCCCATTATAAGTCAATGGAAAAGTTAACAAAAGTTCAACAGTGTCGCAAATGCACTTTTTACTGTCACAAATGGCCCTTTTACTGTCGCAAATCCACCATTTTGTTTTCAGTTAGTGATCATAAAAATGCTGGCATTTAAAATTGGGACCCTCTAGCAACCTAAGTCTTTTTGTATTCACCTAGTTAGGCCCTGAGGATGCTAGCCATGTCTTTATTTTGGGGTAAAACATCCCAGAAATATGTTTTTCAAATTTCTGGAAAAAATAATTTCGCAAAGTAGTGTCGCACTCACGAAAGTGTCGCAAATTTTTGCGAAAGCTTTCACAAATTGTGACAGTACTTTTCTAGGCTGTGGGAAAATGACAGCAATTCTTTGGCACCCTGCTGCAAAAGAACGGTTTGGTGCTGTGGCCTGAAATTTGGAGAGAACGCAGCCGACATCTCACAGATGTGCCTTTCAGTGCTGCATTGAAAAAATATTACATGGTGGCAAAGTTACAGCACTCAAAATTTGACGTTTTTTCCCATAGGATAACATTACGGCATCAGACGCATTGCAGCAATCCTTTGGCGCCCTGCTGCAATATAATGGCATGGTCATTTGGGCTGAAATTTGAAGGGAAGACAGCCAACATCCCATAGATGTGCCTTTTAGTGGTTTGTTGAAAAAATATTACAGGGACCCAAAGTTATGGCACTCTGAACTTCTCTTTTTTCCCCATAGGATAACATTATGGCGTTTGCTGCGCCTTTCAGGGCCCGTATCTCAGAAACTGTGCGAGATATGGACTTTTCCTTGAAAAAATGCTTAGCCTCCTAATGGGGAGCTAAGTACAAAACTAGCCAGGAAAATCATAAATCATATGACTTTTAAATTGTTTTTCTATATCTCATGGTTCCTGAGATATAAGCTATTTAGTATTTCAACTCCTCATTTTCTGCTCCGAGACCCATTATTATGCATACATGCTTTGTACTCACTGTCTTTCTCTTTGCAACTTTTGGGAAAACCAGCCTGTGCACTTACATTACTGTTACTGTTGCCCTTTCCGCTTGCGGTTCATACTGGTTTCATTTCCTCGTTAACGCTTATGCCACCATGTTGCGTATCCCTTTTATGCTTTCATTTGTGCTTGTGTTTCTGTTATTTTTTGTCATTTGTGTCTACAGTACTGTTTCTCTTTCTGTTTTGCTTTGTGTCACCATGCCCACTGACATTTCCATTTGCGGGCACCATGTTACTATGTGACAAGACATCACATGGTGGACCGTTCCCGTCTATGCCACTGTGTGCGTTACCCTTTCTGTTCTCATTCGCACTTGCATTACCATGTGCGCCACTGTTAGTGCTTCTGTTTGCTTTGCTGTTCCTGTTACTATGTCACAAGACATCACTTGGTGGGTATCATTCTCAAAAAGAAGGGAAATTAGAGGCAAAAAACTCCATTTAATGCATCAGTTTGGGTTGTTCCATAACGACAAAAGTGAGGAAATTCGGTGTTAGGGTTGAAACCCCCCCTTGAACCCCCCAGCCCACCCCCCAACCGGCATTGGGGTGCACATTGGGGTATTTAGTCCTAGCTCTCACCCCATTCTCCTATACTTCTCCTGTTTTACACATGTGATGGGGTGAGAGTTAGGCTGATGACCCCAATGCGCACCCCAGTGCCAGTTGGGGTGGGCTGGGGTCCAAGGGGTTTCAACCCAACACCAAATTCTCACTTTTGTCGCTGTAGAACAACCCTAACTGATGCATTAAACAGAGTTTTTGCCTCTAATCTATATATGCTGTATATACTATATACAGTATATATATATATATAGGATATGTAAAAGTAAGTTCAGCTAGTTATGGGTTACTTTTACAGCGACAGTGAGGAAATTGTTAGTTGAAATCCCCTTGATCCTCGCTGGCCACCCTCAACTCAGCCATTGGGTGCATTGATTGTCAGCCCTAACTCCACCCCATGACATGTTAAAGCAGCAGAAGTATAGGAGAATGGGTGAGAGCAGGACCCATGATCCCAATGCACACCACAATGCCAGTTGGGGTGGGGTCCAAGGGGTTTTCAACCCAAACAGAGAATTTCCTCACTTTTGTCGCTGTGGAACAACCCTAACTAATGCATTAAATGGAGTTTTTGCCCTAATTTCCTCTTTTGAGAATGATAACGAGAAATAGTGAATGTATGCACGGAGGTGGCATACTAACAGGGACAGCAACGCAACAGAAATGCTAACAGTGGCACATGGTAACACAAGCCCGAATGAGAACAGAAAGGGTACTGCACATGGTAGTGAGACGGAATGGTCTGCTACGTGATGTGTTGTCACATAGTATCATGGTGCCTGCAAACAGAAATGTCAATGGGCATGGTGGACGTGAAGTGAAACAGAAAGATAAACAGTACTGTAGACAGAAATGGCAAAATAACAGAAATGCAAGTGCAAATGAAAACGAAAGGATAACGCATATGGTGGCGTAGACGCCAACGGTAAGTGAATTGGTACGGAACTCACAAGCGGAAAGGGCAACAGTAACAGTAATGTAAGCGCACAGGCTGGTTTTCCCCAGAACCTACATAGAGAAAGACAGTGAGTACAAATAATGTATGCATAATAATGAGTATCGGCGCAGAAAATGAGAACTTGGAATACTAAATATGTTATATCTCAGGAACCGTACGACGTAGAAAAAAAATTGAAAAGTCATATTATTTACAACTGTCCTGGCTAATTTGGTACCTAGACCCTGCTAAGAGGCTAAGAATTTTTCCGACGAAAAGTCCGTATCTCGCACCGTTTCCGAGATACGGGCCCTGTAAGGCGCGGCAAACGCCGTAATGTTATCCTATGGGGAAAAAAAAAGTTCGGAGCACCATAACTTTGCCTCCCTGTAATATTTTTGCCAAACCACTGAAAGGCACATCTGTGGGATGTTGGTTGTCTTCCTCCAAATTTCAGGAAAAGGCCAAACCGTTATTTTGCAACAGGGATCCAAAGGATTTCTGTAATGCGTCCGGAGCACCGTGATGTTATCCTATGGGAAAACCGAACTTTGGAGTACCGTGAATCTTTGCCGCCATGGGAATATTTTTCACCAAAACCACTGAAAGGTGCATCTGTGGGCTGTTGGCTGTCTTCCCTCCAAATTTCAGGTAAAAAGACCAAACCGTTATTTTGCAGCAGGGTGCCAAAGGATTTCTGTAATGCGTCGGGCGCCGTAATGTTATCCTATGGGAAAAACCGTCAACTTTGGAGTACCGTAACTTTGCCACCGTGTAATATTTTTTCAATACAACACTGAAAGGCACATCTGTGAGATGTCGGCTCTGTTCCCTCCAAATTTCAGCCCATAACTCCCAACGGTTCGTTTGCAGCGCAGTGCCAAAGAATCGCTGTCATTTTCCCACAGATGGAAAACTACTGTCGCAATTTGCGAAAGCTTTCACAAAAAAGTTCAACACTTTCGTGAGCATGAAAGTAATTTGCGAAAGCACTTTTTCTAGAAATTTGAAAAACATATTTCAAACAACATGAAGTCTTGCTATATTATGACAATTGCAGTTTGTCCCAC
Source organism: Neoceratodus forsteri (assembly GCA_016271365.2). NCBI lineage: Eukaryota > Metazoa > Chordata > Ceratodontiformes > Ceratodontidae > Neoceratodus > Neoceratodus forsteri. The sequence continues at coordinate 666,981,980 of CM057453.1, forward strand.
CATTAGAACTGCTCCGGAGGTGAAAGAGTTAACTCCATTCCATGAATGGAACTTAGAGCACGAGCTCTAAAGAGAAGCTCTGTCTGTGTATTTCAAACCTGAACTGTCAGATTCTTTACCCGCCTCACTGAACAGTCGCCTCCGAGATTTCTCCTACTGCTCGGTTCATTTCTTGGTTTTAAACAGTGTTTTCTCTGTCGATTCAACCAGAATAGTTTTATTTTAACCGCAAACCGATCGGTTCAAGCTCTGTCTGTGGTATCGTAAGTAATTCATATTTTAATTCTGTGTGGAACTTGTAGTTTTATCGGTTCGGTTTTGAACCGATCAGCTTGGATTAAAACTTAAGTTTTAAATTTGAGATTTTAAGTGCGGTTCGGTTCTTATCGGTTCTAAAACCGGATTTCATTACGGTTTTTCCAATAACTCATGCACACGTTAGGAACTCATAAGGGTGTCTTGCCTGGCACTGCCGTTTAAAGGGCAAGTTTTTCTGGTTAGGCTGGCATTATGTCTGAGAAACCCAAAGGAAAAACCGGGCCCACTGGGTTTCAACACTGTGATGTCTGTGGGGAATTCTTTGCCAAGGCTGACCCACACACCACATGTGTTTATTGTCTGGGGTTTGACCACCTCCAGTCAGACTGCCAGATTTGTAAGAATTTCCCTGCAGCCACCCTGGAAAAGAGATTGGGCAGGCTCAAAAAGTCTGCTGACCCAGATGGCCAGCCCGGTTCGGTGCCAACCGAACCGGAGGGAGTGCCCTCTGACCAGGGCGAGACTTCCTCAGGCAAACGAAAAGCTGGCTCAGATGAACCAGTTCCAGTAAAGAGAACAAGAAAGTCTAGCAGGTTTGAGCCCAAAATTCTTACTCCAACTGCTGCAGAGATAGCAAAAGCTATTCAGGTGTCCAGTCACTTTCTCCGGTTCCGTCCGGACGCTTCTATCTGGTAAAAGGTCGGTTCGGTCAGTTCCATCGGTTCAGGAATATGATGTTGAGGAGTTTTATGAACCAGAGGAGGGGAGGATGCTTATGAACAGTATGAATGTGATTTAGAGGGTCTGGGTGTGCCTATTGAACCGGACATCTCCCAGACAGACCTTTGAATCTCCCCATGCTTTCTGAGTCCCCTCTTATTTTATGTTTTTACAAAAGTTGTTGAACCTCCAGCTTCCTTTGGAGGAAGCTGTGGATGAGCAAGAGGAGCCTGATTTTGTAGAAATGATGGATATACTAGAGTCTAGGAGATTGTCTGTTCCTTGCCTAAGTCATTTAGGAAACAAACAATAAAAATCTTAAAACTCTAATTCTGTGCCTCCTGTACATAAAAAGATGGACAGGAGGTACACACTGTCAGATCCTGATACAGAATTCCTTTCTCAGCAATGCATGTATGTTAGTAGTTCAGGCTGCAGCCTGTGATAAAGCTAATATTCCTGGCTTCACATCCTCCTGACAAGGATTCCAGGAAGATTGATGCCATGGCAAAAACAGTACATGGCAGCGCCTTGGGACTCAGGCAAGAATTATATGGCTTATGTAGCAAGGTATCAGAAATCTAGATGGGATACTGTTATGGATTTAGCTAAACAAGCCCCTGGCCAGCTTGCTAGTGAGCTGAGCAGGTGTGCTGCGCCGATGGCATTGAGGCTTCTAAGGTGCAGTTTCATGCTGCTGTGGATTTTAATGATGTTTCCTCTAGAGTCATGGCCCATCTGTAGTCTCGTAGGTTGGCCTGGCTCAGGTGTACTAGCTTGTCAGAGATACCCAGTCTAAGGCTATGGATTTTCCTGTGGTGGGAAATTCTCTGTTTGGGGAGCAGACAGAGAATTATATGAAGAAGATAGATGAATATGGACTACTATAAAAGTGCCCAAGCCAAGGAGCGGCAAGCCACTCCTCAGAGGCAGACCCCGAGGTAGGGGTGAGCCTTTCCACAGGCCTTTTTACCAAACCCAGGCCTCCTCTGCTTATGCTCAGAGGGGGTTCTTCAGAGGCAGAGGCAGACGGGGCATGGGCAGGCCTGCCCCAACCCCTCAGCCTAAAGCACCTGCCAAGCAGGCACCCTGATGGAGTGCCCAGGGCCGATTCTCCTTTACCAGTAGGGGGAAGATTGGCTTACTTCAGTCAGAACTGGGTGTCTTTAACTTCAGACAAGTGGGTTCTGGAAGTTGTAAGCCAGGGTCTGGTTCTCAGCTTCAAAAAGTTCCCAAAGATGAGAATCAGGTCTTTTCCACCTGCAAGCTCTTTAGAGACCTTTACTCTAGAAGCAGAGGTCTCAACCCTGTTAGCTCTCAGAGCGGTAGAAAGGGTTCCTCTCCTACACCAGGGCAAGGGTCTGTACTCCAGATACTTCCTTACCCCAAAAAAGACAGGAGAATGGCGGCCCATTTTAGACCTCAGATATCTGAACAAGCATCTTTTGAAACCAAAGTTCAGAATGGTAACTCTGGCAATGATTTTACCCTCTCTAAGGCCAGGGGACTGGCTAGCTTCCCTGGACCTCAAGGATGCCTATTTTCATGTCCTAATCAGAAGCCCCACGAAAGTACCTCAGATTCGAACTGCCCTCAGGTCACTACCAGTTCAGAGCAATGCCCTTCGGCCTTACCTCTGCCCCAAGGGTATTCACAAAATGTCTGGCAGTAGCAGTGGCTCACTTAAGGAGGCACAGGATTGTTGTTTTTCCTATCTGGATGACTGGCTTATTGTAGGCCAGTCCCCAGAACAGGTAAAATCTCACCTGCAAGTCACCCAGCAGCTTCTCACCTCCCTGGGCTTCCTGCTAAATATACCAAAGTCGGTTCTGGAACCACTTCAGGTACTCACCTTCATAGGTGCAGAATTGGACACAAATCTGGCCAGAGCTTTTCTTCCCTTAGAAAGGGTAAGGAACTTGGTGGCTCTGGCCTCCTCCTTCACTCTGCAGGTCTCTTGACCAGCAAGACACTTTTTGCAGCTCCTGGGGCACATGGCTGCATCCACAGCTATAGTGCAGGGAGCAAGATTTCAGATGAGAGACATTCAGTTTCACTTGAGAACCTATTGGTCTCAGAGAGGAGACCCCTTCCAAGTTGGTCCCAGTGACCTGCACCTTGATCCAGACCCTCCAGTGGTGGCAGGATCAGAGCAATTTAAGACTGGGGTCCCTTCATTCCCCTTCTCACACTTTGACCCTCACTACGGATGCTTCCCTCCTGGGGTGGGGAGCCCACATGGGCGATCTCTCCACTCAGGGAGTGTGGTCCCCCCAGGAATCTCTGCTCCACATCAATTTCCTGGAACTCAGAGCTGTCTTTTTAGCACTTCAAGTGTTTTCTGCTTCTGTCCAGAACAAAGTGGTACAAGTCAGAACAGACAATACCACAACAATGTGGTACATCAACAAGCAGGGGGGCACTCGGTCTTCGGCCTTGTGCACCGAGGCAATGAAGTTGTGGTCTCTGGCCTATTCCCTGAACACTTCACTCATAGCAGTTCACCTTCCAGGAAAGGACAATGTCCTAGCAGATGCTCTCAGCAGGATTTCTCAGGGCCATCACGAATGGTCTCTGGATCCTCAAGTACTAGGGATAGTCTTTGCCAGATGGGGCACCCTCAGATAGATCTTTTTGCAGCCCTGGACAATCACCAACTTCCACTGTTCTGTTGCAGGCCCCCAGTGTTGGGCTCAGTCCCCTGACCTTCTCCTGGATTGGGAAGGAAGTTCTTTATGCTTTTCCCCTTCCCTCTCCTATTCAAGGTGTTAGTAAAATCAGATCCCAGCTTGCAGGGTGATTCTGATTGCCCCAGATTGGGCCAGGCAGCCCTGGTACCCATTCCTTCTGTCCCTGACAGTCCATCTCCCCCTGTGTCTCCCCAGGAATCACAACCTATTAACCTGTGCCCAGGGGAGAGTTTGGTATCCGAACCTCAAATCCCTCAACCTCAAGGCCTGGCTCTTGAGGAGTTAAATTACTGACCTACATCTCTCTCAAGGTGTTCTTGAAATCCTAAAGGCTCTAGGAAGCCTTCCACTAGGGCTACTTATAATTCTAAGTGGAAAAGGTTCTCCATTTGGTGTTCTGGGAAACATATTTCCCAGAATCTGCTGATTGCCCATTGTGTTAGATTACATGGTCCATCTTAATTCTTTGGGCCTGAGACCAGCTACCCTGAGAGTTCATTTGGCAGCTGTCTCTGCTTTTGTTTCAGCAGGAAAGTCATCCTCTCTTTCCACTCACCCTGTATTTTCCAAATTTTTAGGGATTACTTCATACTAATCCACCTTTTAGGGATCCGGCCCTGCCTGGGCTAATGTTTGCATTGCCCAGTTAATGCAACCCTTTTGAACCTCTGTTTTCTGCAGAGCTTAAGTATCTAACTTGGAAAACTGTTTTTCTAGTGGCTATCACTTCTGCTAGGCGCATAAGTGAGTTGCAAGCCTTGTCAGTAGAAACTGACTTTATTTCTTTCCACAGGGATAAGGTAGTCCTCAGGACTAACAGGAAGTTTTTGCCTAAGATGGTTTCAGATTTCCATCTTAACCAATCTATCTCCTTCCCCGTGTTTTTCACTGAGCATTCCTCTTCTGGTGAGAGGAGATTGCACAGTTTGGACGTTAAGAGGGCCCTTAGTTACTATATAGAAAGTACCAAGGGTCACAGGTTCGAATCCCTCCAACTTTTTCTCACTTATTGTGAGGTTGGGAAAGGGAAACCTGCCACTAAGAGATCAATTGCCAGGTGGATTGTCTCTTGTATCCAATTTTGTTACCAGAAACTGGGCAGAGATCCCCCCTCTGGCTTGAGGGCTCATTCTACCAGAGGTACAGCCGCGTCTCTAGCTGCTGCCAGAGACATCCCTATATTGGAAATATGTCAAGCTGCTACTTGGAAAACGGTACACACTTTCACCAAGCATTACTCCCTGGATGTCCAGGCTAGGAGAGATGCTCGGTTTGGCACAGCCGTGCTTTAGAGCCTATTCTAAGTAGGTTCTGTCCCTCCTCCATGGAGGTACTGCTGTGTAGTCTGCAATTGTCATAATATAGCAAGACTTCATGTTGTTTGAAGAAAAAATTACTCACCTTAGTAATGTTGTTTCTTCTAATGGAGTCTTGCTATATTATGACCTCCCCCAGCCTGCCCCTCTCAGAACTTCTACTTGGGTATGGGGTGGGCAGCCTAGTGTGGGCACTATTTTATGCCCTTTTTATGTGTTTTCACCCCTTCTTGGGGTTTGGGGGTGTGGTGTTTTTCATTTTTTCCTTATATTTCTCTCATATTGTTAAATTATATATTAGTTCTGGTCCCCTGACTTGAGTCTTTGTGTTGGGACCAGCAATAGGTGTAATATTTAGGTAGCCAGTTGGCTAGTGTAGGTTACAGCTTCCACAGAGACCTTAGTGAGTTTTGCTCATAAAGATCTGACAGTTCAGGTTTGAAATTACACAGACAGAGCTTCTCTTTAGAGCTCGTGCTCTAAGTTCCATTCATGGAATGGAGTTAACTCTTTCACCTCCGGAGCAGTTCTAATGGTGGGACAAACTACAATTGTCATAATATAGCAAGACTCCATTAGAAGAAACAACATTACTAAGGTGAGTAATTTTTTCTTCTGGGGTGTTTTACCAAAATAAAGACATGGCAAGCATCCGAGGGTCCGACTAGGTGAATACAAAAGAATTAGGGTTGCTAGAGGGTCCTAAATTAAATGCCAACCATTTCTCTGATCACCAACTGAAAAAAATGGCTGATTTCTAAAGTAACAGGCCCATTTGCGAAAGTAAAAATGCATTTGCGACACTGTCGAACTTTTTGTTAACTTTTTTCCCATTGACTTATAATGGGAAACTGTTTTTTGAATAACTTTTGAACCGTTTAATATTTTTTCACAAAATCTTCAAAAGGCACATCGGGGACCCTGGCCGCACGTTCCCTGAAGATTTTGGGCTGGTTGCGCAAACCGTACGACCTGTAGGCCTGACCGTAGAATTCCAGAAAAAGCGTAAATGTGCCACAAATCACGCTTAATAACTCCACAGCCGTATATCTGACCAGTACAAAACTTGGCAGATCCCAAGGCCTATGGTTCTTGATAGTGCTTCCCAAATTTCAGGCAAATCTGTCAAACAGTTGCAAAGTTATTAAGGTGCAAAGTTTTGGGATTTAACATAGAAATGGCTCCTCAACCCTAACTGTAGTGGCACTACCATGCCACTATAATATATTCATCTGGTGAACTCCCTGGACTTTCCCCTCCAGGATGACACTGATAAAGAGGTGGAGGATGACAACTTCGTAGATGTGGTGGTTGCTGTCCTCCAAAGAAGCTGATAACTCTCTGAAGACTCCTACAGTTAGGTTCTGGAAACCCCTCCTTCTCTTTCGGGGTTGACAGAAGCATTCAGATGAATTACCAGCTCGGTAAGTGTTCTGCTGTTTTTATCTGTACACTTTTAGATTAAAGTGAGTTAGTGCAAACAGCGGCCGGCTTCTCAGCCTCATGTCACTGTCTGCTTTCCCTCTAGAGATAGACTCTAGATAATCATATACCATGTGTAAGAAATGTTTACTTAATGCCTTTAACCTTTTTAGCATACGCTATTATATATTAAGAGTGTTTGATGTATACTACCCTTGCAATAGTGCAGCATCTCTTGAGCACTATTCACAAGGAAGTTTCCTGGAATACTCAAGTGGCATTTAGTAGCACTATGCTCTCATAGTAAGTAATAATGTTACAGCTTCTAGAGTCTTGGCATAGGTCATGTTCCTCAGGCTTGCCTGTCTGAAAAGTTCCAGCCTTTTGGGTTATGTTTTGGTACAAATTTTGGTTGGTCTTTATGTCAAACTGAAGCTGACAGGCACGCATGGATGAGTTTAACTCTCCTAGTACTCAGTTAAATATAAGCATTCCTTCCCCAGAAGCCTCAATGGGGGGCTTCGGGTAGGAATTATTCTCCCTTTAACCCTTTTTTCCTATGCCAACACATTAGGAATTTCCAAATGTGAAGTTTTCCATGGGTTTAGACAGGAATGCTCTTTCATTCCTGATAACCCATTTTTTCTGCAGTTACTTTTCTTCTTGGTTCAAGTTTTTGCCCCTTCTTTGGTAGGTAAAAAAAAAATGAAAGGGAGATAGATATATGCAGATATTAACATTTAAATTGATATACAGTATATCTATATGCATGAAAAGTAAATAAATATCTAAAGTTTACCTCCAAATGCTGCATTCTCTGTTGTTTTTCAGTAGCATGTCAGTAGTGGTAACTAGGTCACCAGAACCTCATGAGGGGCAAGGTTGTGAAAGGGTTCCCTCCTGCTTGGGAGCTGGACATTTTTTCCCAGGCTATTACCTGAATCTTAAAGGAAAATAGGGAACAGCAAATCATTATCAATTTTCACAACTTGTGTTCAGGATGCTTCCTTGACTCAGGTCTTTCTTTTGCAAACATAGGGGATTTTTCTTGTCTTGTTCGATACATTCTATGTTCTCATTTCCTTAGTACAGGGTTTTTGCTCAGGCAATTTTATTCCATGCCATTTAGACTGCCTCCAGGGTGTTCTCCGATATGGAGTAAAAATCAGGCTGTTCTCTAGGTATCTGGGTAGGTCGGTGGTTTCCACCTGAAGACAGGGAATCTCTGGTTTCCCTTATCAGAGGCTTGGCCAACCTTAGCCAATCCCCCTTGAATCTGGTTTTCAAGCCCTAAGTCTGACATTTTGCTTCCTACAGTCTCGAGGGTTCTTTGTACCTACTAGACAAAAGTCCCCTAACTATTTAAATCTCAGCAACTCTTATGGGGCAATGCTTATCTCTTGTCAGAGGAAGCTCTTTCCCTGCAGGGGGTGCATAATGTTGTCATTAAAGTCCCAGGGGCTAGGCCTCTAGGTTATATTCCAAATAAGAGAATTTTTCATGAAGCTTGAACCCTGTTACAAGCTGGACTGGTGTAAGGAAACAGTGAACTTTACACCTCTCCCCTTCAAATCTTCAGTACAGAGGCTTCCTTCCAGTTGGCGCTTCCCTTCGGGGTGTTCCATCATTAGGTGTTGGTTTCTGAGAGAGTCTCCTTCTCTCTTCAGTTCCTAGAATCTCAGACCATCTCTATCAGGTCTTCATTTTTTCAGTCCAGAGACCATTTAGTTTGATATCCCTGCTCTGTATCACACGAACGAGCATTTGGGACACAGGGCTTCCAATCTCTCTGCAATAGCTATGGGTTGTGATCTCTAGCTGGCTTCTTTGGAGGTGTCTTAGTCACTCATCCATCTGTTGAGCAAGGACAAAACTCTGGCAGGGCCACCACAAGTGGGTCCTTTGGCAGATTCTCTAAGCTGCAATAGTCAGGGCCACCGCAAGTGACCCCTTAGCACACAAGTCCTAGCCACATCATTCAGGGGAAAGGTCAGGTCCAGATCTGAATTTTCACCTCCAGCCTGAACCGCCAGTTTTTTCCTTTTTTCCTGTTTTAGGCCCCGGCTCGGGGTTCCATCCAACGTATTTTCTTACCTCAAGACTGGCCTGAGAAGTTTTCTCTCTCCTTATATCCCTCATTTCCTAAGTACCTCTCCAGTTAAGGTATCAGCCACCACGAGCCTGGTGACTCTGAACAACCTTGGCACTTTCTGAAAAATCAGTAATGTTTTCTCCGCTCCCCAGTCTTTTCTTCTCAAGGCCTGGTTCCTGATGGGCTAGATCTCTTAGAGTCCCTGTATCCAAACAAGGCCTGGAACGTCTATATATATAAAAAAAAAAAAAAAGGTTTTAGTATCACAAAAACCACAGTTTTTCTAGGGGAAGTGGCTTTTCCCCTGGGTACAAGGACAAGGGCCTAGAGTTTTTCAGTCCCCTCATGACTGGATTATTTAGTTCATTTCCCAAGCATTACAATCTTGGACTTTGAACCAGTTTGGTCTTTGTGACTTGTTTTCTGTAAAAGTATAAAGGTTTTTATTTTCCTTCCAACAGTGGGACAGCAGGCCTCTTTTCTTTGGGAGTACATATAACGGTTACTCGGATTCTTTTTCCATTAGGCAAGAGAAATCTGTCCTTTCTCAGACCATTTCAAAGAGTTCTGCAAAGGTCATCTTCACTTCTAGACCCTTCTAGGGACTGGAATTTTTTCCCATGGAACACAAACCTCTAAGTTTAGTTTCATGGGGTGTCCCTTTGAATCTGTGGAAATTCTGTCCTGAAGCGAGTAACATCGAAGACAATTTTTCTGCTTGTTTTCCTCTGTCAGATGTTTTTCAGAGTTTCAGGTTGTTCTCTTAGGCCTTATCCTCTCAGTGCCTTTATGAACAATTTAGTCTTCTGGACAGAAAGAAAATATTTTTTTCAAGTGTTCTACCATTTCCTTCATCAATCCTTTTTCTCTGCCTGTACTGCTCTCAGGCAAGTCCTGTCTAGGCTATCCCAACCTGCTTGGATGGGGCATGAATTAGTCCTGCCGGTCTGCGTCAGCAGTCCTAGCAGTTGAGGTTCTGTCATTATCATACTTTCCTTTCCTGCGTTTTTGCAGAAAAGGAGAAACCAGTGACCAAGAGTATTTTCCAACGGGACTGTTTTCCCATATTTCGGGTCTGCTTCATTAAACCTGACATTCAGCCCTTCTCGTGCTTAGGGCCTACTTACTGGAGACCAGCTGCCTCCTAGGCAGTGTTCAAGGCTATATCCTCACCACAAGTGTGCAGACCACTTATTTGAAATTTGCTCTTCACATTCAGTAAGATCTTTCTTGGATGCCAATTTTGGCAGGATGGTACTTCAGAGCCTTTTCTTAAAATAGGTTTCTGTGCCCTCCTCCCAACTACACTGCTTTGAAGTCTGCTTCTGCCAATAGATGATAAAGAATTCCTGGGGTGAGAAGAAACAATTACTCATCGAAGTAATATTACTTCTTCCAGGGTATTCTTTAGCATTATTGACACTCCCACCCTTCCTTCCTTGGAAACCTTGTCTAAAGGCTCTGCTAGGGCATTTAGCCAAATTTTGATGACTGTCATTCGTTCATGTGATTTACAAAAAAAAAAAAAAAAATTTCATAATGGTGGGTTAGAATATACAGTATAGTGGGTTATTACTAACAATTTTTTTGCCCCTAGTGGGCACAGTTTTAGCTTTTTTTCTGCTTCAAAATGCGTTCTGAGGTCCTTCAGGCTGACTGCAAGCAGCACTCTACTCTAACTGTATCCTGATTGGCCAATGCCTTCCTCATTTTCATTGACTCCTCCTCTCCTGGGCAGCTGAACCCATCTGGCATACTGCTTCTGTCAATAATGCTAAAGAAAACCCTGGAAGAAGTAATATTACTTGGGTGAGTAATTGTTTCTTATTTCGGTTGGGGTTTTTCTTCATTATGTCAGAAAAACCTAAAAAGAGAATCGGTGAACCCAGTTTTAAGAACTGTTCTGAGTGTGGTGAAGTCTTTGCCAAAGCAGACAAACACTCTGTTTGTGTTTTCTGCTTGGGTTTTGACCATTTAAAGTCTGACTGTCTTATCTGTAAATCTTTCCCAGGAAAGACTTTAGAGAAACGTCTGGATAGACTAAATAAAAGATTTAAGGGTCCCTCTGGCTCTGATCAGCCGAAACCCTCAGGGTCTGTAGGTGACACCACTATTTCTGCTATTTCTACCTCTGACACTGGTAAAAAGAGACCCTCTGAACCGGCTAGCTCCCCGGTTCCTGTTAAAACACAGAAAAAGACAAAGCACACTGAACCCCCTGTGGAAAAGGGGACTTCTGTGATGCCTGCCACTGTGTCTTCTGCAGAGATTGCACAAGCAATAAAAAATATGCAAACATTGCAGAGTCAGCTGCCTGTGGTATCACAGTCCCCAGTCCAGACTTCTGCACCCTCCATCCCACTCTGTTTTCCTGAACAGTGTGAGGGAGAGGAGGAAGAAGAAGAAGGTGAGCCTATAGAGCCTGAGGTCTCCCCTGAACAGGAGTTTGGCTCTCCTCCCAGGACCACTGAAGATTATTATTCACATTTTTCCTTTATTAGGAAAACTGCTGATGCCTTGGACATCCCTACTACTCAAGCTGTAGAGGATGAGGAGGAGGCTGAATATTTGGACATGATGGGATTGACGCCAAGTAAAAAGCTTTCACTTCCCATCAATACATTTTTCAAAAGAGATATTTTTAAACTCCTCCAAGCTCCTGGGTCTTTTCCTCCTCTAGACAAGAGGATGGGCAAAATGTATCAGCTTGACAGAACTGGGGCTGAATTTTTATTTTCACACCCTGACCACCAGGGGGTGGTGCAAGCTGCAGCTTGTGATAAGGCAAAGGTCCCTCTGGCATCTCACCCTCCAGAGAAGGACTCTAGGAAAATTGGAAGCATGGCCAAGAAAGGTTATTTGTCAGCCTCTCAGGCCATTAAGCAAGCAAATTATCAGGTCTATGCAGCACAGTACCAGAAGGCTCTTTGGCAGCCTGTCCTGGACATGTCTGAAAAAGCAACTCCTCCTCTTTCAGCAGAAACTGGCCGAAACAGCTAGGTTTGGCCTGGAAGCTTCCAAATATCAGTTTCAGATGGCAGCAGACAGCAATGAGACCGCTGCAAGGTGGATGGCAAATTCCATTGCACAGAGAAGGTTTGCTTGGGTCAGAGCCACAAACCTAACACATGATACCCAGAACAAGACTCTGGATTTTCCTATGGCGGGCAATTCTTTATTTGGCAACCTTACAGAGACATACATGAAGAAGGTGGATGAGTATAAGGCTACCTTCCATAGTAATTTTACAAAAGAAAGACCCTCCACCTCCACTACCTCCAGATCATTCAATAGGGGAGGTAGGGGCAGACAATTTCATACCAGGCCTTTTTACCAGGCCATGGTACTTCCTCAAGCACCCCAATACCCACAGCAAGGGTACTTTAGGGGTAGGGGTAGGGGTAGAAGAGGTGCCAGGCATGGTACCCGGTCTCAGCCCCAGGCTAAACAGGACCCCTGACTCCTTCATTCATGCTGCCTCTCCCTTACCAGTAGAGGGCAGGCTGACTCATTTTCTCCACAACTGGAAATCCATCACCACAGACAAGTGGGTTTTGGAGATAGTGGGTCATGATCTGTCCCTAAACTTCAAGTCCTCCCCTGTTCAAAGAAACAGAGCTTTCAAACCAGCTTCCCTTCTAGAAAGCAGAAGGCTGGAAGAAGAGGTGAAGCACCTTCTTTCTCTGAAGGCAGTGAAACCAGCACCACTGAATCAAAGTGGGAAAGGACTTTACTCAAGGTAATTTCTTACAACAAAGAAGAATGGAGAGCTGCGGCCTATCCTGGATCTCAGGGTCCTCAACAAATTCCTAACAAAACCAAAGTCCAAAATGGTAACTTTGTCTCTGATTCTGCCAGCAATCCGAAAAGGGGATTGGTTGGCATCATTGGACCTAAAAGATGCCTATTTCCACATTCCCATAAAGGAGTCTCACAGAAAGTTTCTCCGGTTCAGACTTCAATCAGGACACTATCAGTTTTCAGCTCTTCCTTTCTATCTCACTTTAGCATCAAGGGTGTTCACAAAGTGTCTGACTGTGGTACTGGCACACTTACGAAAACAAGGTGTCTCAGTATTCCCCTACTTAGACGACTGGCTAGTGGTGGGGGATTCACCACAACAGCTAACAGAGAACCTCCAACTCACTCAACATTTGCTGGAGTCTCTGGGGTTCATTTTAAACCTTGGAAAATCAGTTTTGATTCCTTCTCAAATTCTGCAGTTTATAGGAGCAGAATTCAATGCAAAGGTGGGCAGATTATTTTGCCCAGAGACAGGGTAAAAAGCATCCTGCAGTCGGCAGCCTCTTTCAGGCTCAATGTCCCAAGGTCAGCAAGGCAGTTTCTGCAACTCCTGGGCCACATGGCTGCTGCAACAGGTACAGTGCTGGGATCCAGTTTTCAGATGAAGGACATCCAATTTCACCTAAGAACTCATTGGTGCCAACGAAAGGATTCCATGTCAAAGCTTGTTCCTGCAACAAAAACATTTATTCAAGCTCTTCAATGGTGGAAAGAGGAGACTAACCTCAGAGAAGGGGTTCCTTTTCAAAAAGAGCTTCCTTCAGCGATTCTTAGAACAGATGAATCCCTCCTGGGCTGGGGAGCTCATCTAGCAGAGCACACTGCCCAGGGCACTTGGTCAAGTGCAGAAACTCTCCTGCACATAAACCTGTTGGAGCTCAGAGCAGTGTTTTTGGCAATGCACGCTTTCAAACTACTGATACAGGGCAAGGTAATGCAAGTCAGGACAGATAACACTACTACAATGTACTACATAAACAAGCAAGGGGGAACAAGATCAAGCCTCCTTTGCATGGAGGCTATGAAAATCTGGACCCTGGCCTACTCACTGGGCTCCTCCCTGCAGGCCATTCATCTGCCAGGCAAGGACTATGTTTTGGCAGATACTCTGTGTCGGATCAGTCAGGACCATCACAAATAGTACCTGAACATGCAAGTGGTACAGACTCTATTCAGGAGGTGGGGCACTCTGGAAATAGATCTCTTTGCCTCTTGTCAGAGCCATCACTTGCCTCAGTTCTCTTGCAGACCTCCAGTAGTGGGTACGATCCCTCTAGATGCCTTTGCCCTGAATTGGTCAGGGAAATTCCTGTATACATTCCCTCCATTTCCCCTGGTATACAGGGTGCTGTTGAAACTCAGGTCTCAGCCAGCAGCAATGATCCTGATAGCTCCAGACTGGGCCAGGCAGCCATGGTACTCCCTGTCGCTGTCCATGTCAGTGGAACAACCAATACACCTTCCCAGAGGCACAATCTTCTGACCTCCAATCAGGGCAGACTCCTGTAACCGAACCTCAGGTCACTCAGGCTCAAAGCCTGGCTCTTGAGGACCTAGAGTAATCTGGTTTATATCTCTCTGAGTCAGTTATGGGTGTTTTAAGAGGATATAGAAAGTCCTCTACTAAGAAAACCTGTGCTGCAAAATGGAAGAGGTTTTCCATTTGGTGCTCTAACAGAAGTGTATTGCCAACCCAGGTAGGAGTGCCAGGGTTGCTGGACTACCTAGTCTATCTGCACTCCTTAGGTTTACAGCCTGCTACACTTAAAGTTCATTTAGCATCAGTTTCTGCTTATGCTTCAGCAGGTAAGCCTGTTTCCTTAGTATCAAATCCAATTTTTAAAAAGTTTTTCAAAGGCCTCTCACATATGTACCCATCAGTGAGAGAACCAGTGCCAGGTTGGGACCTTAATATCTGCATTGCTCAGCTCATGCCTCCCCCTTTTGAGCCTATATTCTCAGCACCTTTGAAGCATGTCACTTGGAAAACAGTGTTTCTAGTGGACATCACTTCAGCTAGAAGAATTAGTGAGCTTCAGGCTTTGTGTATTGAAAAGGACTGCATAGCTTTCCACAAGGATAAGGTAGTCCTTCTAACAAATAGGAAATTTCTTCCCAAAGTGGTTTCAGACTTCCATTTGAACCAGTCCATTACTTTGCCAGTGTTTTTCACTGACCACTCTTCTTCTTGTGAGTGTAGGCTACATAGCCTGGGTGTCAAGAGAGCATTAAGCTACTACATGACAGCCATTAAGCCACATAGGCAGGATAGAACTCAGCTTTTCCTTACTTATGGAGATGTGGGAAAGGGTAACCCAGCATCTATAAGATCCATTTCTCACTGGATTGTTCAGTGCATCCTATTTTGTTATTCTAAGGTGGGCAAGGAAGCCCCAGCAGGGCTTAGAGCCCATTCCACAAGGGGTACAGCTGCAACATTGGCAGCTGCAAGAGAGCCTTGGTGGATATTTGTAAAGCAGCAGCCTGGCAAACAGTACACACATTTGTCAAGCATTACAGCTTGGATATGCAGGCAAGGGCTGATGCCAGGTTTGGTACAGCTGTACTGCAGAGCCTGTCTCCAAAATAGGTTCTTTCTGCCTCCAAAGGTACTGCTTTTTAGTCTGCAAAGAGTTAGGAATATTGGAGTATTCCTGGGGTGAGAAGAAAAAGTTATTTACCATAGTAACCTTGTTTCTCCCAGGGGATACTCCAATATTTATAACACTCCCTCCTCCCCATTTTAAGAACCAGTGGCCTCTGCATTCCATGCTGTACCATAGTGTTTGCATGCCACACTTCTACTTTTATTAAAACTTGTTTGCCTTTTTCTCCTTTTTCAGGTGATTCTGACATAAGGAGTGTGTGAAATTTTTTTCTTAATAAGTTTTTACTTTTCACGTCTTCCTCCAGTTGGAGTTTTTTTAGGTAGGGAATTTTTAAAATTAAAAATTTGCTATAGTTAAATTCTGGGCCCTGTCTTGCAGGAGTCCACGAAATCTGAGGGTTAGAATGTAGGCAGTTGATAGGTGGCAGCATTTGAAAAGTGGCTCATGCCAATGATTCCATCATTTGCATAGCATTCCATCTCAGGGCATTCTGTCCTTAAAGGCACACTGCAAAGAGTAATGAATATTGGAGTATCCCCTGGGAGAAACAAGGTTATTATGGCAAGTAACTTTTTCTGCTCAGTTGTTCCTCACCTATGGAGAGGTAGGCAAAGGTAAGTCTGCCACCAAGAGGACTATTGCTCAATGGATAGTTTCTTGTATTCAGTTCTGCTATTGTAAATTGGGCAGAGAGCCACCTTCATGCCTGAGGGCTCACTCAACCAAAGGTAGAGCTGCTTCAGCGGCAGCAGTTAGGGACATTCCCATCTTGGAAATCTGTAAAGCAGCCACCTGGAAGACTGTTCACACCTTTACTAAACATTGCAGCCTGGACACTCAAGCCAGAAGTGATGCCAGGTTTGGTACAGTAGTGCTACAGAGCCTGTTCCATAAATAGGTTCTGTGCCCCCCCCCCGGGATACTGCTTGGTAGTCTGCAATTATTAGAATACAGCAAGACTTCATGTTGTTTGAAGAAAAAATTACTCACCATAGTAATGTTGCTTCTTCTAATGGAGTCTTGCTGTATTCTGACTTCCCTCCCTGCCTCCCCTCTCAGAACTCCATTGCTTATTTGTAATGCTAGTGCTGCACCTTAGAGGGTCTTTATTGTTATTATTATTTGTTATCATTATTATTAAGAGTGTTTTTCTGGATTTCTTTGACCAAAGTCTTTTTACTTAGATGGTTGGTTTTTGGCTTTACTTTCTCTGGGGTTTGGTTAGTTTTAGTTCGTTATTAGTTAGTGCATGTAAGAATCTGACAGTTATGTGGAATGTACCGTAGACAGGAGTTTGAAAACCGAGCTTGAGCTCAACGTTCTATGCGTTTGCATAGAGTTAACTCTTTCCTCTCTGGGACAGTCCAACCTCAGGGACTGACTGCAATTGTCAGAATACAGCAAGACTCCATTAGAAGAAAAAACATTACTATGGTGAGTAATTGTTTCTTTTCTGACTATTGATGTGAGGTTTACCGGTCTGTAGTTGTTGGCCTCCTCCCTGCTCCCTCCCTTGTGGACAGATATCAAAAACCCTTTTACAAAAATTTTAGAGCCAAGTAGTATGTAGTTGTGTGCTTTTGCATGCAATTTTGCAGTGGCAGTTGCTGAAGAAGAGGCTCCTGAGGACTTGACCACAGCACTGCGAGTGCCTTAGGGACTGTTTTTAGAATGTTCTACAAATGTTTTTTTAAATAGAGAATATGCATAGGAAGCTGTGTGCTATGACTTTTTTTGCACACCCAAGACATGTGATGATCCATAAACCTAGAAAACGAAGCTTGAGAGGTTTTATAAGGTCATCACACATATCAAGGGTATGTAAAAAAAGTCATAGATGCCCAGTCATCTATGTATTATTATTTTTTATAATTACAAGTGCAAGGAGTCAATGCAATCACCACTGTGGTTGGAGCCAGAAACTGTATCGTAAGCAGTCTTCACTGCTGTCACTAGCTCAATTCCTCCTTCTCCTCCCTCCCTCTCTCTTGATGTCATGGCCCGACCCACCAACACTGCTCTGCTGAGACCAGTACTCACTAGCATGACCACACTGTTCTACTGCGCCCTGAATCACCAAACTGAACTGTAGTTCCACTGTCATCACCTCTTGGGGTCACTCTCACCACCGCGACTTGGGATTCCACCAGACTACACTGCAGGAGGGACTGAGAGAACAAGCACTGAAACTGCCGACACTAGACCAGCAGGTAACTTTTAATTTTACCAACAACTGGTTCCCTGCTAGTTTCCTCCCCAACCAGCCAAAACGACCTCCTGCTACCAATGTCTGTCTTGAGAGCGGTCTTTCCTGCTCATAGTTTCAAGAGGAACTGAAGTTTGGCTGGCAGAAAGTGGTTTTAGACTGACAGCGCAATACCACAAATGCTGTAATATCTCAGTGTGAAGTCACACCAGGTTATTACAGCTTCTGGAAAGTATCTTAAGTGAGTTGATATAGTGGGGTCACCAGTTATTATGTTTTAACATGTATTGTACTGTTATGAAATGTTTTTAATGGTGTCAAGTTGGAAATTGTCATGTTTTAGGAAATGTACAGCAATCCATTGTGCATGTTCTTAAAAAGTGCTAATGTCTTTTTGCTTTCCAGGATTGGTAAAGGGTGCCCCTGTAGTGTAGCAGTGGGTAGTGCCTAGATAGAGAGTACACATGTAAGGTAATAGGTCAAAACAGCGCACCAGGAAGAGTGCTGAAAGAATCATGCTATGTAAAGCACAAGAAGATTTAAAGCAACAGGGGTTAGAATAGTGGTAGGGAATTACTGCTACCCCTGTCGCTTAGCGGATATCCTGTAGGTGGATCG
Source organism: Neoceratodus forsteri (assembly GCA_016271365.2). NCBI lineage: Eukaryota > Metazoa > Chordata > Ceratodontiformes > Ceratodontidae > Neoceratodus > Neoceratodus forsteri. The sequence continues at coordinate 666,999,715 of CM057453.1, forward strand.
GATTGTCATATCTTGGGGTGCTGGTTCAGCTGCTCCCACGGTGGAATGACTAGGGTACCAGCACATGGCAAAGCAGAAGACTTGAAACTGTAGTTTGGTTCCCACCAGGTCTCCTCCTGCTGCAACTGTTTAAAAAAAAGTAATTTTCCCTCTCCCAATTTTCTCCCCATCCCCAAAGTTCATGACCCCTCATAGTTGATTATTTTAAGTCCACGGCATGTGGAGGGTGAACACAAAAGAAGAAGTCCCATTATTTTCAATGGGGCTGCGCTCTTGTAGTCGGGTCGCTGTTGTACCCGATGTTATATGTGAGTGCCACTGTTTTCCTTGTGGCATTCATTGCCTCGCAGATTTTGTTTGTGGCAGTATGACCGCATGCCCACAAGTAAACACCTGGTAGTGGAGCAGGGTGAGTGCCTGATGGAGGACAGGCTGGTGGCCACACCAATGGTGGTGGGTGGTCAGTCTCATTCCATCAGGAAGGCCTCCGATAGCAGGTGTGCTGCTGTTGAGGAATTCCATAGCTAGTCAGCAGTAGGTACCTAGTGCATGGTTTCCCAGTCTTCTGTGGTGACCTGCCTATGCTGGTCACAGGTAGGGAAGGGGCTATACAGCCCTCCTCATAGAGCACTCAGAGAGGGAGATCCTGTTGCAATCCAAAGCCCTTGCTGCAGACAGCAAGGTTCCCTGGTGGCAGCGAGTGTAACCCCCAGGTTCGCCCTAGTTTACTAGGATCCTAGTAATTTAGTGGGTTTGCTAGGTAGATATGCTGGGCAGCCCATGTTAAACCTGCTTAGACTCCTTTGGCAGCCCGTCAATCACCTTGGCAGAGGTTCCAAGTGGGAGTGTCTCTCACAGCAGCATAAGCCACTTTGGAATGTTGGCATGGAATGTGTGTAGTCAGTAGTTTGTTTGCCTGAGTGCAGAGTAGGTGTGAGGTGCTAACTGAGTGGAGCCTATGGGGAGGTGGCTCTTCTCCCCTGACACTATCAGCATCTGTGTCAGCCAAAAGAGAGACTGTGTTGTATCATGGTGGAGGCCTTCTCTAATGTTGTGCACCTGGGGCAAAGAATCCTGTAAGAAATGGTTTCAGCAACTGTGAGTACTTTTTGGGGACAACCCCCAGCTGTGAGAGACTGTTGAATGTTCAAGTGCTGCCCACTGTTTGGAATGGCAATGATTTTGCCCTAACACTCTCAGGGAATTCCTGCCTTTTGGAACAAGTTTTACTTCATGAACTGTTGGAGGACTGTTTAGACACTCAAATGGTGCCTTCAAGGTCATGAATCTGTTTTGAAAAAGAGTGCCTCCCCTCTAACCAGAATTGGAACTAACTCACTTCTGACTGGTACAAGGAAGAGAAAACTTTTCTCAGTGTTTGGAGAATTTACTGAACTGTTTCACACAGTTTCGGAAGACATGCCTTGTCTAGTAAGAGACTCTATAATTTTGGGACATCGTTAAGGAAGGAGCCCAGAGTTGTTCGCCCTTGGGATGTGTAAGCCCAATGCGTCCATAGCCGAGAAGAGGGATGGATGGGAATTTTGTTTGTGCTTTCTAGAGAAAGGGGAATCCATACAAATGAAACACTTTACAGCACTACTGTGACCTGTGGACGTTGTTATACCTGTTTCTGCACCTGCAACCCTAGTGGGAAAATGTTGTTTCTGTCAGTCCAGCGAGACAGAATAAAACCTAGTGCTTGGATCTGTTCCTACTTGTGGACAGCCTTCTGTGAGTGACTATGTGATTTCTTGGTGCCACAGACCACCCCAATTCCTGGTAAAAATACAAATGTTTTTAGTACGCACCATGCCTCTTGAGGTCCTAGCCAAGAAAACCTCCTAGACTGGTGAAGTATGTGGATTGTCTAGTGCCAAATGCCAACTGTGTTGCCAAGGAGAGGAAGTGGTGGTTACAGTTATAACATAATGTTAAAAGAGAAATAAAAGAAGGTTTTGTAAACCTGTTTTTAAAAGAAAAAAAACAGGTTCCTTCTTAAAGAGGGGGGTATGTAACAGAGTTGGGTAAGACCCTGTCCCATTTGTCATGCAGAGAGAGTTAAAAGCAAGGATATGTTCTGTCCTCTCCTGTACTGTTACTTGTCTATCTCTTGCCTGTCTGATCATGCAATCAAATTTTCCTTGTGGCATCTTGGAATTGGCTACTTCGACAGTCTCACAATTTCCCACCATTTTCTCCCAGCCTTCACTTGCTGTTTCTATTCTTTCTAACCCCAGAAATACACTAATATTATTACTTCTTGCAGTGCTCCTTTAAGACAGCACTGCCCAGGAGCCAACATGGAATGTATGCTAATGATGGAATCTTTAGCTCGTAGCCTCGTGAATTCAATTCAAAAGCTGCCCAGTTCTACTGTCTATATTCTGACCCTTAGATTTCTTCTCTCTGCTGCAAAGACTAGACACTCTGGAGATTTTCTCTCTCACAAGTCATTCCTGAAGTGACATTTGATCAAAAAAAATTAAGTATTATTTGATTTTATTCATAGCTGGCTAGTTAAGTATTTAGTTTATTTGTTTTACCTCAGTTAAGTACATTTTAGTGTAGTTTTATTTATATTTGTGGTTCCTCTTGGTTTCTGGGAACCGGGAGGTAACCAACTGTTGTTTACCTCAGATCGGAACTTTTAAACTTTGTTTCGATCACTTTTCAGATATTTTTATTTAAAATTGTTCACTTTTCAACAAGGTTTTTTTTTTTTAGTTCCTTCGATCGGTTCCCCGGTTTCTGAACCAATCGGAACTGATAAATTTAACCATTTTCTCAGTTCTTGAACTGTCCACAAACTGATAGCTTTGTTTATTTCTTTATCGGTTCCCGGTTCCTGTTTTCTTCTTTTTTACCTAGAAATGTCAGATAAGCCCAAGAAGAAAAGAGGACCTCCTGGTTTTAAAAACTGTCTAAAATGTTCCGAAGTGTTTACCACACTGGCCCGGTGGTGCAGAGGGTTGAGGCGCTGGACGCCACTCCTCGAACCAAGCCGGTGACCCAGGTTGGGAATGGACTCGGCGCCAGGAGCTGGCAGGGGAAGGGAGGATCGAGCATCCGGAGGACTGCCTCTCTCTCCTCTCTGGGGTGGGCTGGTGGGAAGCTCGCTCTAGTAGTGGCCCCTGGTGGAGACTGGGGGCACTACAGGTAGCGGTGCAGGAAGGACAAAATCAGAAAAACAAGAAAAAATGCTCCGGATTGGCCAGATGATGGCACCTAGTCCAAGGCACATCCAAAGACTTCCTGTAGGGTCAGCCCCCAACTCAGCAGTGCCCAAGGCTGAGAAGGAAAAAATAGTGTGCTGGGCCACCCCCACCAGTGCCTTCCCCCTCAGAGGAGAGGAACCCACTCAGCGAAGGGTAACGCTGAATTACCACAAGGTAGGCTGCAGATGTGAGATGGAGGGGCACTCTGGGAAGTTGGGGGGGTGCAGGGGACCTTGGATGCCCGAAGGAGTGGCAGATCCAGAGCTTGGAGGGGAGAAAATAGATTACACAAAAAAAGAAGTGTTTGCCAAACAGATAAGCATGATTTATGCTTAGTTTGTCTTGGGCAACAGCATTTCTCTGTTGAATGTGAAATCTGCAAGTCCTTTCCTCCTAATACGATTGAAAAACATTGGAAAAGACTGTGAAGAAGAATGGAAGAGGAGTCTATGGGTACTGACCAGTCCACCCCTCTAAGTCTTTGGCTGAACCTTCCAGAGCCACAAAAACCACCCCTGATACAGGTGAGGGTCCTGGTAAGAGAGGCATTGAACCATCTGACTCTCTGGTGCCTGCCAAGAAACTTAAGAAAACTAAGCACACTGAGACCCCAGCTGAAATGCCACAAGGGGCTCCTCAAGTGCCTGCTCCTACAGCAATGCCTGCTGACTTTGCTCAGGCTCTGGCTTTATTACAGATGCTGCAGGGCTTATTACCCCTAAGTAGCCTGTTGCTACTTCTGTAGAGAAATCATCTGCCTTGGCTCCACCTTTAACCACTGAAACAGTGGATTTTGAAGAAGATTAGGAGGCAAAGGAGGCTATTGAACCTGAAGTCTCCCCTGAACAGGAGTTTGGTTCACCTCTAAGACCCATTAAGGATTATTCCTCACATTTTTCTTTTGTAAGGAAGATGGTTGAGACTCTAGACCTTGCCACTGCAGAAGAGGTGCAAGATGAGGAAGAAGTTCAGTACATGGAGTTAATGGGGTTAACACCCACTAAAAGGCTCCTGCTGCCGATTTACAAATTTTTCTTAAAAGACATACTAGACATTCTTCAAGCACAGAACACTATCACACATATTGATAAGAAGTGTGATAAGAAGTACCAGTTGAATAGGTCAGGGGTGGACTTTTTATTCACCTACCCTGACCATCAGGGAATTGTGCAGCAGGCTGCCTGTGAAAGGGCTAATGTACCTCTTCCTCTCATCCCCCGAGAAGTATTCTAGAAAAATTGATAGCATGGTAAAGAAAGGATACCTGTCTGCTTCTCTTGCAGCCAGACAAGCCAGCTATCAGGCATATGCAGCCCTCTATCAGAAGGCTCTGTGGCAATCCCTCCTGGATGCTACTGAAACTAGCCCTTCCACACTAGTGTCAGAACTAGAGGATACTGCCAAGTTAGGCTTGAAAGCTACCAAGTATCAGTTTCAGATGGCAGCTGACACAAATAATACAGCTGCAAGGTGGATGGCAAGTACTGTAGCCATGAGGAGGTTTGCCTGGCTTACAGATACTAACCTCACTCAGGATATCCAGAACAAGGCCATGGACTTTCCAGTTGAAAATATCTCACTTTTTGGAGTTCAGACTGAGGCCTATATGAAAAAGGTGGATGAATACAAAGTCACCTATCGCAGTAACTCTGCCAAGGAGAAACCTTCTTCTCCTTCATCTTCTTCTAGATATGGAAGAGGTGGCAGGGATAGGACATCTTATAGAAGTTCTTTTTAACAGGTACAGGCTGTGACACAGCAGCAGTACCAGCCCCAGCAGGTTGGTTTCTTTACAGCTAGAGGCAGAAGGGGCTCCAGGCATGGCTCCTAATCTGCCCAACCTTAGCACCAAGAGTGTTTACCAAGTGCCTGGCAGTGACGGTGATGCACCTAAGAAGACTAGGTGTTTCAATTTTTACCTACCAGGACGATTGGCTAATCATGGGAAGTCTCACTAGCAGGTGAGAGAGTACCTACAGGTAACACAGGACCTGTTGCAGTCCTTAGGGTTCCCTCATCAATATCAAAAAGTCCAAGTTCTAACCTCTGTACAGGTATCACAGCTCATACTGTCGGAACACCATTGTGGGAAGAGTTTACCTCCTTTAGGACAACGTAGTCAGCATTCGTAACCTGGCAAGCTCGTTCATCCTGAACAAACCAAAGCCAGCAAGACAGTTTCTGCAAATGATAGGCCACATGGCCTCAGCGTCAAGCACAGTCTTGGATGCCAGGTTTCAAATGAGAGATGTTCAATTCCACTTCAGGGCACACTGGTTGCCAGAGGTGGGATCATCTCTTAAAACCCATCTCAGTGACAAAGGAGTTACTGCAGGCACTCCAGTGGTGGATGGAACCAGACAACCTAAAGGAAGGGGTCCCTTCCTGCAGGAATCTCCATCACTAGTTCTCACAACAGATGCTTCCCTGCTAGGGTGGGGTGCTCACTTAGGGGAGAATACTACCCACAGCACAAAGTCAAGTGCAGACTCCCTCCAGCAAATAAATCTTCTGGAGCTGAGAGCAGTTTATCTGGTCCTTCAGGCTTTCTCACACTTGCTCCAAGGAAGGGTGGTAGAAGTCAGAACAGACAATACCACAACAGTGTACTACATCTACAACCAGGGAGGGACAATGTCCACTCCACTCTGCACAGAGGCAATGAGAATCTGGAGTCTAGCTTACTCTCTTAATGCCTCCTTACAAGCCATCCATCTGCCTCGCAAGGACAACACATTGGCAGATGTCTTGAGCAGAATAAATCAGGCCCATCTTGAATGGACACTGAACAAGCGGGTGGTGGGAATCCTTTTCAGGTGGTGAGGCACCCCAGAAATAGATCTGTTCTCATCCCACCAGAATCACCACCTACCTTTGTACTGCTGCAGGGCCCCTGGCAAGGGAACAGTTCCCCTGGATGCCCTAACTCTGGATTGGACAGGGAGGCATCTCTGTGCCTTTCGTCCCTTTCCCCTGCTACTCAGGGTGCTCATCAAGCTCAGATCGCAGGCAGCCTCAATGATCTGGATTGCTCCAGACTGGGCCAGACAGCCTTGGTGCTCTCTCCTGCTCTCTATGTCTGTGGCCAAACCGATTCACCTACCCCAGAGGTACAACTTGCTGACCTCCTTTCAAGGGAGGATGATGTGCCACAACCTCAGATCCCACAGACTCAAGGCATGGCTCTTGAGGATTTAGAGTATGCAGGCTTGCAACCCTCTGAGGGTGTTCTGAAGGTTCTTAGAGGGTATAGAAAACCTTCCACCAAGAAAACCTCTGCCTCAAAGTGGAAAAGATTTTCCATATGGTGTACGGATAACAGTGTGGTCCCAGCTCAAGCTGCAATATCAGCTACTTGCTGGACTATTTAACACACCTGCATTCCCAGGGTCTGCAACATTCAACCCTGAACGTGCATTTGGCTTCAGTATCAGCATACATTTTGGCTGAGAATGATACCTCCTTGGTATCAAATCCTATCTTCAAGAGATTTTTCAAGGGGTTGTCCCACCTGTAACCCCCTCAGAGGGAGCCAGTACCAGCTTGGGATCTAAACATTTGCATTGCTCAGCTTATGCTTCCCCCTTCTGAGATCATGGTCTCTGCAGACCTCAAGTTTGTTACTTGGAAAGCAGTTTTCCTGGTGACCATCACTTCTGCCAAGAGGATAAGTGAGCTCCAGGGCCTGTGTATTGAAAAGGATTCTATCTCTTTTCGCAGGGACAGGGTAGTGCTGAGAACAAATAGGAAGTTCCTTCCCAAAGTGGTCTCAGACTTCCATTTGAGCCAGTCTGTCACCTTGCTAGTATTTTTCACTGAGCATTCTAGCTCAGGTGAATGTAAACTCCATAGTCTGGATGTAAAAAGAGCTTTGAGTCATTACATGACTCACACCAGAGACCATTGACAGGATAAGCAACATTTTTTCCTCACCTATGGAGAGGTAGATAAAGGGAAACCTGCCACTAAAAGAACTAGCTATTGATGGATAGTTCACTGTATCCAGTTTTGCTACTCAAAACTGGGCAAGGAGCCCAAGTCAGGCTCACAGCTCATTCCACAAGGGGTACAGCTGCCACCATTGCAGCTGCCAGGGAGGTTCCACTGCTGGAATCTGTAAAGCAGCTACATGGAGGTCAGTTCACACCTTTACAAAGCATTACAGCCTGGACATCCAGTCCAGAACTGATGCCAGGTTTGGCACGGCAGTTCTGCAGAGTCTTTTTCCCTAAATAGGTTCCGTGCCCACCTCCAAAGGTATTGCTTAGTAGTCTGCAAGAAGTAATAATATTAGTGGATTCCTGGGGTTAGAAGAAAAAATTACTCACCTGTAGTAATCTTGTTTCTTCCAATGGGATCCACTAATATTATTACTTTCCTACCCTTATCTCCCCTGCTAGAACCAAAAGGGCCTCTTCAGCACTGACTGACTAATCAGCTGAAGGGGTTTGCCAGCTGTTGGCATCTTCTTGATCTTAAATGTTTTTATAGCCCTGTAGGTTTGTTTCCCCTTCTCAGGCAAATCTGACATTGAAAAGGGGGGTTTTATGTGATTTAATGATTGTTAGTTGCCCCAGTTGGGGCAATTTTTTGATATTAATTTTAATTAGATATTAGTAGAGCCTCTTTGCAGGCTCCAGGGAAATCTGAGGGTCAAAATATAGGCAGTTGAACTGGGCAGCTTTGAACTGAATGTATGCTAAAGATTCCATCATTAGCATACATTCCATTTTGGCTCTGGGGCAGTGCTGTCTTCAAGGAGCACTGCAAGAAGTAATACTATTAGTGGATTCCATTGGAAGAAACAAGATTACTACAGGTGAGTAATTTTTTCTTCTTTCTTACTTCACTCGCTTCTCTATGGTTAAAAAATATTTGTGAATCTTTATGTGAAACTGAGATCCCTTGGTTTGCAAATGTGTATAGTTATACTGTTGAAATGAATGCAGAAAACTATTTTGGTTTTTCTGGGACACTGGGATTAACCTTGAGGTGTCTTTTTGACCTCCACAAGCTTGTTTTCAGAATTATTAGTAGGAAATCAGCCTCGGGACAAGATGTCTTAATTGGTTGCACCTGTTAAGAACACTAATGTACTCTTCAGGCTGGTCATAGGAAGGTCAGTGAAAAAAACTCTTGTTGCATTTTGTGAAAAAACAGGAGATGAAACTTACAAGAAGAGGATACAGAGGTTAAACTTCCAGGCAAATACATCTCATATAAAGAGAGCAATGGTTTATCTAGCTGGATATAGAAAGAGATGGACATTTGAAGAGATTCTGTGATGAAGGACTTCTATTTGAACTATCTGTATCAAGAGCTATCCTGCAATTTTTTTTTAATTATTTATAATAATAAAATGCTACTTGTAAGTGTTTTAACTTCTCATTTTTTGCCTATGATTCCGGATCAATGACTCAACAATAACTACCAGTTCAGAGTCCTACCCTTTGGGCTTTTCTCAACACAGCAGGTTTTTACAAACTGCTTTGCATTATTCACAGTGAACCTCAAAAAGCTCAGACTCCAAGTCTTACCGTATCTGAACAACTGGTTAATCTCAAGCCCATCCCAACAAGAGTCAGAACAGGCAGTTGCCACTTCCTCTCAAATCCTAATATCCATGGGAGTCTTGCTGAACCCCTTGAAGTGTCTTAACTGGAATCCTTCTAAGAGTCATTGTTCATAGGACTCTGGACAGAACCCAGTCTTGGGCCTTCCTTCCAGATAGCATGCCACAAGAACTCTTGCAGACAGCATGCTACATCATGGATACTTCAAGCCCACTCCATGCAATGCATGCTGGGTTTAATTGCCTTCTCATGGTTCACAGTGCCTCTGGCATGGCTGCTCATGACAACCCATTGGATGCTCAATGCACAATGTTCACAGGCATCACACCCTCAAATCTATCCCATTCAGGTGATAAAACCACTCATAAGCTCCCTGATGTGTGGTTCATGAAGGACAACCTTGTCCAGTGCTTCCTCTTCTCCTCACTGGATCCAGAGATGACCCTCACCATAGATGCCTCACTGTTGGAGTTGGAAACCCACTGCCAGGGCCTTCTGACACAAGGTGTCTGGGACCCATCAGTCATATTTCCACATCAGTGTGCTGGAGATGTAAGGAATTCTAAATCATCTGAAAGTCCTAGAGGATTTGGTCAGCTGAAAGACAGTTGTCCAGAGAGACATCAACTCTGTCAAGTACTATATCAACAAGAACGAAGGAGCACACTCTTACTGTCTCTGCAGGGAGGTGTAGGAATAATGCCTGGAACAGGGGAGCCTGCTTCAAGCAATCTATCTGCCAGGTGTGCAGAAGACATCGACAAACTCAGTCAAACAGAGGCCCTTCCACACAAGTGGTCTCTACCACTAAACATTGTGAGATCACTGCTCAGTGAGTAGGACATACCAGATGTGGATATTTTTGCATCCCCACTCAACACCAAACTGCCTTGAGTCTGCTCCAGAAGTCCAAGACATGGCGCTGTCTGTCAGGATGCATTCAGGCTGCCATGGCAAAATCTGTTTCTGTATGCATTCTCTCCACTCTTCTCATTCAAAGAGTGCTATTCAAGCTGGAGGCCTCGGGGGCAAGATGATTCTTGTGGCCCTCTGCTGGCTTCGGCAGATATGGTTTCCTCTGTTGAATTGACTTTCAGTCAGCAAACAGAAGGCTCTGCCACACCAGACAGAATTATTGACTGAGTGTCAGCTGGTCCATCCCAACCTGTATTCTCTTCACCTCCAGGACTGGCTTCTGAAGAGGTAGAAGTGAACAGGTAGACAATATCTCAGAGGATCTCTGAAATACTGTTGGCTAATTGCAAACCTTTCTCCAGTAATACATACATGATGAAGTGGAAAAGATTTTCCTTCCTTGTGCTGGATATGTTCACTCGCAAGCCATTTGAGCCTACTGCAACTTGTGACTTAAAGTTCCTAACTTTGAAAGCAGTATTTCTGGTGGCTATCGCCTCTGTTGGCAAAGTGTCTGAAATTCGTGCTTTGGTCACAGATCCTCTGTATACTGTTTTCCCAGGAGATAAGATATTTCTCTGTACACACCCCAAGTCTCTATCTAAGGTGGTTTCAGAGTTCCATCTCTTTTTTTTTTTGAAATTGTATTTTATCTCCTCTCTGTCAACATCAGAGCCCCGCTCTGTTGGGAGTCGCTAAGGGTATTACCCCCACTGCTGCCTTACCTGCAACCCCGATAGACCCTCATGGAGCCGTGGCTATGTCCCCCAGGCAGGTACGAGGTGGGGCCCGTACACCCCGATCAATCAGCTTTTGTCGGGTCCCCTCCGGCGATCAGGCAGGCAGCAGTCATTAGGGCCTATACCCACCGCTCCTTCCCCTCGGCACTCTGATGTGTTTTTTCTTTGTTCTAAGGGGTGGCTATGCCCAGGCGTCCAAAGCGCCCTTGGCGTCCTCATTCTAACCCTCTCTGTGTGCCATATGCTTGTTGTGCCTCTGGCTTCCGCCAGAGACCAGACAAGTGCAGTCTACACCCCACCCTCCCAAGAGGACAGCTGTCCTCCAGATGCTCAATCCCTCCCTCCTGCCGACCCCGATGGCCCCAGGCTGGGTTCCAGACCCAGGTCACCGGCATGGTGTGAGGTGTGGCGTCCAGTGCCTCAACCCTCAGTGCCACCGGGCCAGCTATCTTTTTTTTTTGTAGCATTTCTTTATGCTACCCCTGGGCCGGGAATCCTTCTGAGGTGCACTCAGGGCTAGAACTGCTACTCCCTGCCTGAACCCTGCTAATCCGATGGGACTCCCCGACAACTGGGCAACCCTAGCACTCTGGTTCACCCACTGGGCTGGGCCCGCTCACCCTCAGTGGCCTATCTGTAGTTAGAGAGGGCTTACCACAGCAGCCGGGTCGGACAGGAGTCCATTGATGATCGGGCCGGCTGTGGGATGTGAGTCCTGCCTCTGGTGCCCCCATCATCTCCACAGTCCCAGGCAGGATTTTTCCGCTGAGTTTCCCCTCAGGAGTGCGACGTGCAGTGACGTCCGCTTACGGCTCACCTGCTGACGTCTGCCGCACTCCCGCCCCCTCTCGTTCTGGCTGGCATGCCTGTGCTGCCCCCGATCTCCATTGGGGGTCGCAAGGACACCAAGCTGTCCCAGAACCCTCCCCAGAGACAGGAGAGCAGTCCTCTGGATGCTCAATCCTCTCTCTCCACTGCCAACCCGAAGCACCCCAGGCTCATTCCCAAACCCAGGTCACCGGCCTGGTGTGAGGTGTGGCATCCAGCGACTCAACCCTCAGCGCCACCGGGCCGGCGTCAGAGTTCCATCTTAATCAGACTATAATCCTGCCTACCTACTTTACCAACTTCCAGAATGAGAGAAGAAGGACTCTCCACTCACTAGATTTTAAGAGGGTCCTTAGATTTTACCTGGACAGGACTATGGACTTCAGACAGTAAAAACAGCTCTTTGTTTATTTTGACCCTAATCATAAGGGACAACCTGTTACAATTAAGTGCATTTCTGCCTGGATTGTAAATTGTCTTCACTACTACTATGCTATGTTGTGCTGTGCTGTGCTATGCTATGTCTCAAGTTAGACTGAAGGGGAAGACATGAGCCCACTCCACCAGAGTGGTTGCCACTTCCCTGGCAGAAATATGCTCTGTGCCTATTGATGAAATTTGCAGAGCTGCAATTTGGAGCACAGTGCACACCTTTACCAAGCACTATGCCCTGGATGTCCATGCCAGGCAGCTTGCCACCTTGTGCAGGACAATCCTGAATGGATTACTATCCTGAGTGAGCCATCACCTCCCACCACCCTAGTCAAGGGTAACTTTATTTGAGCTTAGTACTCTGACCCACAGGCGGGAGTCAATGGTGAAGATTAATTCTTGGAAGATATGAAAATGATGTACTTACTGTAACTGTTGATTTTCAAGAATAATTTCACCATTGATTACCTCACAGGTACACCATCCCCTGGACTCACTCCAGTATTGTTGTGTTGTGGTCTGCATCCCTTCATACTTGGTTTGAACTCTGGAGAGACTGTGTTACTGGATTTGGTGGCCTTTCTTATGTGGACCACCAGGGCTATCTTATGTCCTATGATATGTGCATAGGTTACTCATTAGGTTGGTCCTGCTCACCTCCTTGGCAAAAATGGACTTGGCAGTTGGGGACTGGTGCAACTGTATACCACCGAATAAATGTGGTGACCTAGGCGCTAGGCCTCTCATGTCACCAGTTCCCACCAAAAACATTCTGGCTCCTATGCGGTCCTAGTGTATCCAACACAGGCCCACAAGAGATAATCAATGGTGAAGATATTCTGGAAGAGTAACAATCACAGTAAGTATGTAAATTTCATTTCTTAAAACACACTGTACAAGATTCAAAAAAGCTGAGAAAATGCTTTGAAAATGCCCAAGTTTTCTACATATTGAAACCTTTGTTTGGACAGATCTCAGAAATCCTCAATCTTCCTATGAGCTCTAACCTTTTTAGGAAAAGCTGGGCCTAGCATTCTGTATGGGATGTTTCTACCTCTGAGAACTAGATCAGCCTATTTTGCTTGTTTATTTTGGTGACCTTCCTTGCACAAGATTCGGTCACCTCCGAAAGTGCCCACTTGATCCTACTCTACTTTTTCTCTTCTTCCTCGAGCTGGTGTATGCCCACCAAGCTTTCTCTAACCAGATCTCACATCTGGCAAAATCAGCTTGTCTGAGGTATAAGACCACTGTTCTCAAGGGGGGGTGCAGTGTGCCCCACCACCAGTTCAAACCACACATAATTGTATCACTCCCACCACCACTACCTATTCCAAACTGATGAGCACCAAGTCCGGAATGGTACCCTCCTGTGTGGGATCTCTGACCAGCTGCACCAGTAAGCAGTCTTGCAACATATCCAAAAGTGCCTGAGTACTGGTGCTCTTTGCTACAGGAATATCCAGGATTAGGTCTGTCACATTCGGGTCCTCTACTAACACTGGGTCTCCTTTTGTTCCTAACGTCCTGATTTCCTCCACTAATCCCTTATTTCCCCATCTCTTTTCACCCCAGTGGCCTGTAGACCACTACTCCCCAATCTAATCTTCTTTCCAACAGGTGAATCAGATCTATCCAGATCAATTTTACTTCCCCCCTTTCCATCCTCTGTAGCCTATATACCTTTCCGGATATAGGAGGCTGATCCCTCCTTTACCCTTTACCCTTCTTCTTGTTCCTCCTAAACAAAGTAAATCCTGGAACTGCCAGATCCCAATAAACAATATTCACCATTGATTCCCACATGTGGGTCTGTGTCGGAGGCACTAGCACCCCACAGAAGACATAACTTTTCTGGTGGGAGCTGGTGACATGAGTAGGCCCCACATATGCCTCAACACATGCGCCCTCTGTTATACAGTGGCACCAGCTCCCAACCACCTCAGTTCCTCCCCCCCACCACCATTGATTGTATATTAGTAAGTGGTGGCACTGATCTCCTCCTCAGCCAGAACTTCACCATCTACACAATGACAGCATTCCGTTCTTTGGCTTTAGTTTTAAAATTCACTAGAGTCTGGGTTTTTTGCGTCGGTTTACTTACTTTAACACGCAAAAATTCTATAGTTTCTCTCTCTCGTACCTTTTAGAAATTGTCATGAGCCATAAAAGAAGGTAGTGAGGCTGAAAAGGTTGGTTGCTCTGGCAATGGTTCTGTACATGGCCACCGCCTCTCTCTGGGTGGGTGCTGTGGTAATGGTAGTCTGGCACCCGAGAGGATGAACAGTCCTCCCTGAGTCACAAAAAGAAATGGTCCAGATCCTGCATGTACTCAGTGTCAGAGTCTTTGCACCATTCATCTTCAACATCTTCCTGCAAAAAGGAGAATAAGCAGAACCAGCTGAGCTCATCATCTGACTGTTCTGTTGTGAGACACTCATCTTCTACAGGACCTTCACCAATGACACCAGGGATGCTTGGGCCTGTGAGTTCAGTGTCCCCATTCCAGAGCCTTTCCCTGTCTATTAGAGGGGACTCCAGTGAACAGTTCGACCATTGTGCAGTGCTATTGGGCAGTGGGTGCAGTGTATAAGTCATGTGGCACCATTTCTGGAGCTGGCTCCTGATCCCTCAGACCAGATTCTGACCTCATCATCTCTGATATGAGGAGGATGACTCATACTATGGTCCAGAGAACTCAGAATCAGTCCTTCACTGTGTGTTTAGGAGGATCTCTAATTCAAGGTTCTGCTCAGGAATATACATTCTGCACTGAATTTCAAGTCAGCAGCTGTAGACCAAGTTAGGTGCCTCCAAATGGAGTTTCCAAACATGCCTAATATCCCGGTCTCCTTAGTTCCTCCCATCCAGCCAGGAGCCATCCCTAAAGACACTCTCAGAGCCAGCTTGGAGAAGTTCTGCTACTGTGGCAGCTGTCCCCAAAGAGGTGGACAAGAAATACGTGGTGCCTAAATTCATGTCCACATATTTCACTTAGCCAATAGCAGATGCCATTGTTATTCTGGTTAAGAATGACAAAGCCATAGTACCCAAAGACGTCACCATGCACCCCACTAACCAGGAGTCAGGCAAGGTGGACACCATTGGCAAGTGGATCTTTGCCCTAACCTCTAAGGGAACTCCCTCAGATTCTCCTCACAATACACTAAGGTGTCCCCGTCTTGGGGCTTGGATAATCCTCTGGTCTATGCCACCCTCTGGTTGTCATTTACATCAGTGCAGTCCTAGGAGAGTCTGTGGGATTTTCTTCCCTCTCTTTTTCTTATGGCATGGATGTCCCATGGTTCTCTTCTCCTGAAGTGGGGACTATGCCAGTACTCCAGTGGGAAAACTTCTACCAGATTTCTTCCCCTACACCTAAGTCAGGACTCACTCCTCTTCTGAGCAGGACCAATCAACCTACAAGGGACAGTCTGTGAGACCTAGGCTCTGAGTTTTTCATAGCTATTATAGGTAAAGAGTGGGAGGAGAGATCTGTCACCACCATGACTGGCAAGACCATTAATTCTCTTCAGACCTTGGTCCTATAACCTTTGTGTCTAGTGGGATCCTTGCTCCTTTGTCTTCATTCCTGCAGGGGTTTGAAACTCTCAAGCCAGTGGTCTTCCATTTTAATGTGGTGGAGAGCCCTCCTCCCTTCCTTCCTTTATCCTTTACTTCCACCTCTTCTTTCTTTTTTCTATCCTTTGCCTTCTCCTTCTCCTGAGACCACCCAAGAATAGAGGCCCCATGGCCACTTAGTGTAGGGTTCTCTCTTTTCTGTCCTCTAATTGGCTTATATCGTTTTCAGTTTATATCCTTTCCTTTGTCTATCCCTCAACTCTCTTGCCTCACTCCCTTTGTCTGGAAACTGTTCCTCCTCTCTGATTCAACAGAACTGGGATGGAGGAGGAGTCTACGGTGCCTAACGGCCAACCCATGTGTGCCGCACAGTGCATTAGCCATGTAGGCAGCGCCATCGGTGCCAACTCCTCCCTTCAAAAAATTAAAAAAGATACCATGGTGGGTGAGTGCCTCTGGCTTACACCCATCACTAATAAATAGTGAAGATATAAGAGAAGATTAAGAATTATGGTAGGTACGTAATTTTCATTTCTTCAGACAGAAAATAAGTCTGTCATGTACTATAGCAACAAGCAAGAAGGAGCACACTCTTACACTCTCTGCAGGGAGGCAACGAGAGCATGGAAATGGTGCCTAAGACAGGGTGTCCTACTCTACCAATCTACCTACCAAGAGTCTAGAACACTCTGGCAGATGAACTAAGTCAAACAGAGACATATCCTCACAAGTGATTACCAGCTGTCGTGAGATCAATATTCAGTGAGTAGAGCACCTCAGATGTGGATTGTTTTATGTCCACGCTCAATGCCAAACTGCCTCAATTCTGCTCCCGGAATCTAGGACATGGCATTTTCTATCAGGGTGCATTCAGACTGCCATGGCTAAATCTGTTTCTGTATGCACTCACTCCAGTCCCTCATATCCAGAGGATGTTGTTCAAATTGCAGACACATGAAAGTAAGATGATTCTTGTGGCCCTCTGTTGGCCTTAGCAGATATGGTTTCCTCCTTTGACTCCACTTTCAGTCAGCAAACTGGGAGCTCTGCCACTCCAGTTTTATTGACTCTGGGTCTGCTGGTCCATCCCAATGTAAACCCTAGGTGGCACTACCCCAAGGGATACTACCCCTGCCTGCATGACTAAGCGCAGGTTGAGGGTCCTGAGTTCTGTGAATGGGTGCCTCCACCCAGAGGGTTGGTTTAAGGGTAGTGTAGGTGCTCTGGGTACAGCCCTCCAGGACTCTGATACCCCCCTCTAACCCCTCTAGTGGCCTATACTGGTCAGCAAATACACAGTCATAATTAACACCAGAATGCAATGTTAACTCCACACTTGGCACACTTGCCACCAGGGCTGGATCAGCTGCACTGCCCTGGAGACCCCCTGTAAAATAAAACCTGCAATGGAGAAAGGCAATATAAATGCAGTATCCCCACCACAAAAGTACACCACAGTCAGTTTAAATGCCAAAAGATTTAGATCTAATTTATTTGATGGGACGTGAATGGGGTGGCAGTAATCTGGTGATTGACTTTAGATCTGAATTAGTCGGGTTATAAGGTATGCACTCAAGAGTCCCTCTAACAAAGTTACACACACTCTGATTACCCAGTTGTTAGTGCAGGCTAGCCTGAAGTGTTGCCCAGGGTAGGCCGGCATTGCAGCTGTTGTTGGCGTCCTTAGGAAGAAAGAAAACACAACATGCACTTTAACCTTTAATTTGTATTCCGGAGCCGGAAGACTCAGTCCAAAATTATTAACAACAGCAATTAAATCAAGTGACACACTTTGATTTGAGTTTTGTTGCAGGGAGCTACCCTGATGTTTACTCATGCCACCCAGATCAGGATGCTGGATGGATGAAATGAAGACCTCAGGGTAATTTGTTGGTTTCCAAGGGGAAGCAGGGCCCACACGACGCACTGTGGTGGTCGAATCCTGTTCGATGGTGTTGAGCAGGGAGCCGCATCATCAAGCGGATCTTTCATCGGATGATTCTCTGCAACATGAATGGCAATCTAGGCCGAGATGGTGAGGCCCAGACCAGGTGAACAGTTCAGATACAGTCCGGTAAAGTGCTGGACACACACGCACAGCTTCCAGCTAGCATGACACATTCAAGCAATGTGGGGAGCCAAATCATGACCCACACTCCACATTCAGCACAATTATAGTAAAGGCAGGTAAATACCACAGTTCGGATGACAGTCCGGTTGCAATTAACAGTGTCTCTGTGCAAACCGTACACTCTGCAGTTACTTCAGATCCTGGCAGGCCGATCACTATGAGGCAAGTCTTCGGTCCACACCAGGCAAGGTTCACTCTGTCACAATTCGTGTTCCGATCGCAATAACTGCAATTCTCACCCCAGGAATACTCCAATATTCCTAACACTTTACAGTCTGCCTTTAAGGTCAGAATGCCTGGAGATGGAATGCTATCAAAATGATGGAATCATTGGCATGAGCCACTTTTCAAATGCTGCCACCTATCAACTGCCTACATTCTGACCCTCAGATTTCTCTCTCAGCCTGTCAAGACCAGATGCCTAGAGATTTCCTCCTCAACATCTAGTCTTAAGAAGCATTGAATTTCATAAATACTTAAGTATTTATGATTATTTTCATTTGCTGCCTCTTATCTTTGTGTTTTTCTATAACTGTTAGTTTATTTAGTTAGTTAGTTTTATATAGTTTTCTCGGTTCCTCTTGGTTCGAGATAACTGCTGAGGAACCAAGGTCATTTACTTTAATTTTAGTCTTTTTCTATTCATTTTCGTGTATTTTGACTGTTGAAATTTTTTTTACAACCGATAACTTCAGTTCTGAACCGCTAATCTCGGTTCATATTTTACCAGTTCCCTGTTCTGCTCGGTTCCTCCGATCGGTTCCTGAACCAACCGCAACCTATAAAAAGTGTTTAAATTTAAGTTTTAAAAGGTTTTACTATTGCGGTTTTTCTTCATTATGTCAGAAAAACCTAAAAAGAGAACAGGTGAACCCGGGTTTAAAAACTATTCTGAGTGTGGTGAAGTCTTTGCCAAAGCAGATAACCATTCTGTTTGTGTTGTTTGCTTGGATTTTGACCATATAAAGTCTGACTGTGCTATCTGTAAATCTTTTCCAAACAAGACTTTAGAAAAACGTCTGGACAGACTAAATAAAAGATTAAAGGGTCCCTCTGGCTCTGATCAGCCGAAACCCTCAGGGTCTGTGGGTGACACCACAATTTCTACTATTTCTACCCCTGACACTGGTAAAAAGAGACCCTCTGAACTGGCTAGCTCCCCGGTTCCTGTTAAAAAACAGAAAAAGATAAAGCACACTGAACTCCTGTGGAAAAGGGAACTTCTGTGGTGCCTGTCACTGTGCCTTTTCCTGCTGAAATTGCACAAGCAATAAGAATTATGCAAACATTGCAGGGTCTGCTGCCTGTGGTTTCACAGTCCCCAGTCCAGACTTCTGCACCCTACATCCCACTCTGTTTTCCTGAACAGTGTGAGGGAGAGGAGGAGGAGGAGGAAGAAGATGAAGGTGAGCCTATAGAGCATGAGATCTCCCCTGAACAGGAGTTTGGCTCTCCTCCCAGGACCACTGAAGATTATTCTTAACATTTTTCCTTTATTAGGAAAATTGCTGATGCCTTAGACATCCCTACTTCTGAAGCTGTAGAGGATGAGGAGGAGGCTGAATATTTGGACATGATGGGATTGACTCCTACAAAGAAGCTTTCACTTCCCATCAATAAATTCTTCAAAAGGGATATTTTTAAACTCCTCCAAGCTCCTGGGTCTGTCCCTCCTCTGGCCAAGAGAGTGGACAAAAAGTATCAGCTTGACAGAATAGGGGCTGAATTTTTATTTTCATACCCTGACCACCAGGGGGAGGTGCAAGCTGCAGCTTGTGATAAGTCAAAGGTCCCTCTGGCATCTCACCCTCCAGAGAAGAACTCTAGGAAAATTGAAGGCATGGCCAAAAAAGGTTATTTGTCAGCCTCTCTGGCCATTAGGCAAGCAAATTATCAGGCCTATGCAGCACAGTACCAGAAGGCTCTTTGGCAGTCTTTTCTGGACATGTCTGAAAAAGCAACTCCTCCTCTTTCGGCAGACCTGGCCGAAACAGTTAGGTTTGGCCTGGAAGCTGCCAAATATCAGTTTCAGATGGCAGCAGACAGCAGTGAAACTTCTGCAAGGTGGATGGCAAATACCATCACACAGAGAAGGTTTGCTTGGGTGAGAGCCACAAACCTAACACAGGATACCCAGAATAAGAGTCTGGATTTTCCTATGGAGGGCAAGTTTTTATTTGGTAGCCATACGGAGGCTTACATGAAGGAGGTGGATGAGTATAAGGCCACCTTCCGTAGTAATTCTACAAAAGAAAGACCCACCACTTCCTCTAGATCATTCAGTAGGGGAGGTAGGTGCAGACAGTTTCATACTAGGCCTTTTTACCAGGCCATGGTACTTCCTCAAGCACCCCAATACCCACAACAAGGGTACTTTAGGGGTAGGGGCAGAAGAGGTGCCAGGCGTGGTACCCAGTCTCAGCCCCAGGCTAAGCAGGACCCCTGACTCCTTCGTTCAGGCTGCCTCTCCCTTACCTGCAGGGGCAGGCTGACTCATTTTCTCCACAACTGGAAAACCATCGCCACAGACAAGTGGGTTTTGGAGATAGTGGGTCATGGCCTGTCCCTAAATTTCAAGTCCTCCCCTGTTCAAAGAAACAGAGCGTTCAAACCAGCTTCCCACCTAGAAAGCAGAAGGCTGGAAGAAGAGGTGAAACACATTCTTTCTTTGAAGACAGTGGAACCAGTACCACTGAATCAAAGGGGGAAAGGACTTTACTCAAGGTACTTTCTTACACCAAAGAAAAATGGAGAGCTGTGGCCTATCCTGGATCTCAGGGTCCTCAACAAATTCCTAACAAAACCAAAGTTCAAAATGGTAACTTTGTCTCTGATTCTGCCAGCAATCCGAAAAGGGGATTGGTTGGCATCATTGGACCTAAAAGATGCCTATTTCGACATTCCCATAAGGGAGTCTCACAGAATGTTTATCAGGTTCAGACTTCAATCAGAACACTGTCAGTTGTCAGCTCTTCCTTTCAGTTTCACTTCAGCATCAAGGGTGTTCACAAAGTGTCTGGCTGTGGTAGTGGCACACTTACGAAGAGCAAGGTGTCTCAGTATTCCCCTACCTAGACAACTGGCTAGTGGTGGGGGATTCACCACAACAGCTAACCGAGCACCTCCAAATCAATCAACAGTTGCTGGAGTCTCGGGGTTCATTTTAAACCTGGAAAAATCAGTTTTGAATCCTTCTCAAATTCTGCAGTTTATAGGAGCAGAATTCGATGCAAAGGTGGGCAGAGCATTTTTGCCCAGAGACAGGGTAAAAAGCATCCTGCAGTTGGCAGCCTCCTTCAGACTTAATGTCCCAAGGCCAGCAAGGTAGTTCCTGTGACTCCTGTGCCACATGGCTGCTGCAACAGGTACAGTGCTGGGATCCAGGTTTCAGATGAGGGACATCCAATTCCACCTAAGAACTCATTGGTGCCAACGAAAGGACTCTCTGTCAAAGCGTGTTCCTGTAACAAAAACATTTATTCAAGCTCTTCAATGGTGGAAAGAGGAAACCAACCTCAGAGAAGGGGTTCCTTTTCAAAAAGAGCTTCCTTCAGTGATTCTTACAACAGATGCATCCATCCTGGCTGGGGAGCTCATCTAGCAGAGCACACTGCCCAGGACACTTGGTCAAGTGCAGAAACTATTCTGCACATAAACCTGTTGGAGCTCAGAGCAGTGTTTTTGGCAATGCACACTTTCAAACCACTGATACAGTGAAAGGTAGTGCAAGTTAGGACAGACAACACTACTACCATGTACTACATAAACAAGAAAGGGGGAACAAGATCAAGCCTCCTTTGCATGGAGGCTATGAAAATCTGGACCCTGGCCTACTCACTGGGCTTCTCCCTGCAGGCCATTCATCTGCCAGGCAAAGACAATGTTTTCGCAGATACTCTGAGTCGGATCGGTCAGGACCATGACAAATGGTACCTGAACAGGCAAGTGGTACAGGCTGTATTCAGGAGGCGGGCACTCCAGAAATAGATATCTTTGCCTCTCATCAGAGCCATCACTTGCCTCAGTTCTGTTGCAGACCTCCAGTAGTGGGCACGGTTCCTCTAGATGCCCTTGCCTGGATTGGTCAGGGAAATTCCTGTATGCATTCCCCCCATTTCCCCTGGTATACAGAGTGCTGTTGAAACTCAGGACTCAGCCAGCAACAATGATCCTGATAGCCCCAGACTGGGCCAGGCAGCCATGGTACTCCCTGTTGCTGTCCATGTCAGTGGAACAACCAATACACCTTCCCAGGAGGCACAGTCTTCTGACCTCCAATCAGGGCAGACTTCTGTATCTGAACCTCAGGTCACTCAGGCTGAAAGCTTGGCTCTTGAGGACCTACAGTATGCTGGTTTACATCTCTCTGAGTCAGTTCTGGATATTTTAGGAGGATATAGAAAGTCCTCTACTAAGAAAACCTATGTTGCAAAATGGAAGAGGTTTTCCATTTGGTGCTCTGACAGGAGTGTAGTGCCAACCCAGGGTAGGAGTGCTAGACTACTTAGTCTAGCTATACTCGTTAGGTTTACAGCCAGCTACACTGAAGGTTCATTTAGTATCAGTTTCTGCTTATGCTTCGTCAGGTAAGCCTGTTTTCTTAGCATCAAATACAATTTTTAAAAAGTTTTTCAAAGGTCTCTCACATATGCACCCACCGGTGAGATAACCGGTGCCAGCTTGGGACCTTAATATTTGCATTGCCCAGCTCATGTCTCCCCCTTTTGAGCCTATGTTCTCAGCACCTTTGAAGTATGTCACTTGGAAATCAGTGTTTCTAGTGGCCCTCACTTCGGCTAGAAGAATTAGTGAGCTTTAGGCCTTGTGTATTGAAAAGGACTTCATTGCTTTCCACAGGGATAAGGTAGTCCTTCAAACAAATAGGAAATGTCTTCCCAAAGTGGTTTCAGACTTCCATTTGAACCAGTCTATTACTTTGCCAGTGTTCTTCACTGACCACTCTTCTGGTGAGTGTAGGCTACATAGCCTGGATGTCAAGAGAACATTAACTCATTCATACCACAAGAATTCTTTGAGACTTCCACCACTTGTGCCCTGTATACTCTTAGCACTGCATCCTGGGCCTTTCTAAGCAAAATTAAGCCATAATCAGCATGCCACAAACAAAT
Source organism: Neoceratodus forsteri (assembly GCA_016271365.2). Classification (NCBI taxonomy): domain Eukaryota; kingdom Metazoa; phylum Chordata; order Ceratodontiformes; family Ceratodontidae; genus Neoceratodus; species Neoceratodus forsteri. Next base: position 667,022,263 of record CM057453.1, read on the forward strand.
GTGACTACCTCTTGAACCATAAGTGCTACACACAAAGTATGAGTGGCAAAGTTGCTCAGCACAACATTACCTTTCCAATGGTGCAATGCAATCAACTGTAATCAATTTGTTTTTTTATTTTATACTAGCTGAAATACCAAACTTTTTTTTTTCAGATTTTTTCAAGGTGCTAAGGTGAGGCTTGAGAGACAAATGTCACCATGCACCCCATACCTTAAACAAATGCAAATAACAAAGTATACGTGATAGACAGAAAGTATCAGGGGCAAAATTATTCAGCACAAAATTACCGTTCTAACAGTGCTATGCAATCAATTGTAATCCATTTAGTTTTTATTTTATGCTAGGTGAAACACCAAAGAGCTGGTTTTTGTTTCAGATTTATTCAAGGTGCTTAGGTGAGGCTTGAGAGACAAATGTCAGCCATGCACACCATCCCTTAAACAAATGTGAATAACTCCAGAAGTAAACATGATAGACACAAAGTATCAGCAGCAAAATCATTTGGTACACAATTACCTTTCTAACAGTGCTTTGCAATCCATTCTAAGCAATTTTGTTTGTTTAATATTTAGGTACAAACTGCTTACTTCCTCAGATGTTTTCTGGCCTGAGTGAAAGTCAGCTGAGTACTTCTACAGGCATTATTGGTATGAGTGGCTATGCTTTCAGACGCCACCTACAGGTGTATCTAGGCCTGAATGAGTTAAGCTACTACATGACAGCCATTAAGCCCTATAGGCACAATAGAACTCAGCTATTCCTTACTTATGGGGATGTGAGAAAGGGTAACCCAGCATCTAAAAGGTCCATTTCTCGCTGGATTGTTCAGTGCGTCCAGTTTTGTTATTCTAAGGTGGGCAAGGAAGCCCCAGCAGGGCCTAGAGCCCATTCCACAAAGGGTACAGCTGCAACATTGGCAGCTGCAAGGGAAGTACCCTTGGTGGATATTTGTAAAGCAGCAACCTGGCGAACAGTACACACATTTGTCAAGCATTACAGCTTGGATATGCAGGCAAGGGCTGATGCCAGGTTTGGTACAGCTGTACTGAAGAGCCTGTTTCCAAAATAGGTTCTTCCCGCCTCCAAAGGTACTGCTTTTTAGTCTGCAAAGAGTTAGGATATTGGAGTATTCCTGGGGTGAGAAGAAAAAGTTACTTACCATAGTAACCATGTTTCTCCTAGGGGATACTCCAATATTCATAATTCTCCCTCCCTCCTCCCCATTTTAAGAACCAGTGGCCTCTGTATTCCATGCTGTACCATAGTGTTTGCATGCCACACTTCTACTTTTATTAAAACTTGTTTGCTTTTTTCAGGTGATTCTGACATAAGGAGTGTGTGGGGAATTTTTCCTTGATGATAAGTTTTTACTTTTTATGTCTTCCTCCAGTTGGAGTTTTTTTTAGGTAGGGAATTTTAAAATTAAAATTTGCTATAGTTAAATTTTGGGCCCTGTCTTGCAGGCGTCAACGAAATCTGAGGGTTAAAATGTAGGCAGTTGATAGGTGGCAGCATTTGAAAAGTGGCTCATGCCAATGATTCCTTCATTTGCATAGCATTCCATCTCCGGGCATTCTGACCTTAAAGGCACACTGCAAAGAGTTAAGAATATTGGAGTATCCCCTGGGAGAAACAAGGTTACAATGGTAAGTAATTTTTTCTTTTGGATGAAGTACAATTTTTAAACTTCAAACTTCTTCACTCAGGAAGATGGTAGCAGGCAGGTCAGACACAGACTTCCCGCCAATTCCCGTGCGCTACTACTCAGCAGCAGCTGCTCAAACTACTCGAGCTGTTCATTCTCTCAACTCCAGCTACACACTGACTCCTAGCTGCAGGCAGCTCTGGGACTTCCCAGTGATCCAAAAGGTTCAGTTGGTTGATCCATCTGTCTGTCACAGCAAGGGCTTCCCCTCCACAGGTCCATTTAGGCACCAAACAGTAAAAACTACAATTCCTATAGAAATTCACTCCCTCAAGACTCCTGGGGACAGTGTCCATTTTAGGGTCCCCAAAGGTACCGATTGGTCCAAACTGGCAGTCCAGAACCAAGATGGTGGTGCAAAACAGAAAGTCCATGCTGCAAAGGAAGGCAGGTTAGACTAACTATGATATCATTACTACTTAAGTAGATAATCAGCGAACAATCACAGATCCTAATAAAGCTCCCTCTGCGCAATTAGTGATGGCAGAATGAAGTGGCTGTATTGCAGCCTGAGTAGGACTCAAGCCTAAAACCACTCGGCACCCACCCAGAATAAGTATAACCCATGAAAATGATGTCTGTTAAAGAGTCAGGCACGGAGGCTGATGGAGCACTCACATGCAAGCACTTTTTAAAACTGTTAGAACACAGAACACCAGCCTGGCAGTGGGTTAGGCAAGCCTAGGAAGACAATTTAGGAACCCCCATTTGTAGGGGGGTTACACCAATAAGCACTGCCTTTACCACCAGGCCTGGCTCCTGAGGAAATAGACATAAACAGTTGCAAGGTATCTCAGAGGGTCTCTGAAATACTTTTCCCCTCACATAAACCTTCCACCAGGAAGACACACAACCAAGTGGAAATGATTTTCTGTCTGGTGCTCAAAACCTCAGTGAACCCCATCAGGTGTCCAAATGAAAAGGTTCTGGAGTACATACTGCACCTTTCAGATGCTGGCCTGCAGCATTTCACAGTTAAGGTCCACCTATGCACTATCTCCACATGCCACAAATCTGTAGGGACCCACCGCTTGGCACAGCTGACACTGTTTAAGAGGCTTCTCAAGGGTATTCTTCACAGAAGACCTCGCATCAGGAAGTTGGTGGCGCTTGGGATATCAACCTTGGATGCATATGCTCACTCGCAAGCCCTTTGAACCTATTGTGACTTTAAATTTCTAACTTGGAAAACAGCATTTCAGGTGGCTATCTCCTTTGCATAATGAGTGTCTGAAATCCATGTTTCAAACAACATGAAGTCTTGCTATATTATGACAATTGCAGTATGACCGCGGTTAGAACTGCTCTGGAGGTGAAATAGTTAACTTTCCATGCAGGCATGGAACTTAGAGCACGAGCTCGGTTGAAAACTCTGTCTGTTGTGCTTCAAAGACAAACTGTCAGATTCAAACAACATGAAGTCTTGCTATATTATGACAATTGCAGTTTGTCCCACCATTAGAACTGCTCCTAGGTGAAAGAGTTAACTCCCATTCTAAGAATGGAACTTAGAGCACGAGCTCGGTTAGAGAAGCTCTGTCTGGGTTATTTCAAACCCAAACTGTCAGATTCTTTACTCCACCTCACTGAACAGTCGCTCCGGAGATTTCCTCTACTGCTCGGTTCATTTCTCGGTTTAAACAGTGTTTTCTCAGTTCAAATCAACCGAGAATATTATTATTTTAACCACAAAACCGATCGGTTCAAGCTCTGTCTGTGGTATCGTAAGTAATTTCAGTTTAATTTCTGTGTGGAACTTGTAAATGTTATCGGTTCAGTTTTGAACCGATCAGCTTGCTTTAAAACTTGAAGTTACAAAAATTAGAGGTTTTAGAGTGCGGTTCCCGGTTCTTATCGGTTCTAAAAAGAACGGAATTCATTACGGTTTTTTCCAAGACCCGTGACACGGTTAGGAACCGATAAGGGTGTCTTGCCTGGCACTGCCATTAAAAGGGCAAGTTTTTGGTTAGGCTGGCATTATGTCTGAGAAACCCAAAAGAAAACCCGGGCCCACTGGGTTTCAACACTGTGATGCTTGTGGGGAAGTCTTTGCCAAGGCTGACCCACACACCACATGTGTATATTGTCTGGGGATTTGACCACCTCAATTCAGACTGCCAGATTTGTAAAAATTTCCCTGCAGCCACCCTGGATAAGAGAGTTGGCAGGCTCAGGGAACGAGGCCAAAAAGTCCGCTGACCTGGATGGCCAGCCCGGTTCGGTGCCTACCGAACTGGAGGGAGTGCCCTCTGACCAGGGCGAGACTTCCTCAGGCAAACGCAAAGCTGGCTCAGATGAGCCAGTTCCAGTAAAGAAAACAAGAAAATCAGCAGGTGTGGAGCCCAAAATTCCTTCTCCAACTGCTGCAGAGATAGCAAGAGCTATTCAGATTGTCCAGTCACTTTCTCCGGTTCCGTCCGAACTGCCACTGTCTGGTAAAAGGTCGGTTCGGTCAGTTCCACCGGTTCAGGAATATGATGTTGAGGAGTTTTATGAACCAGAGGAGGGGGAGGATGATTATGAACAATATGAATGTGACTTGGAGGGTCTGGGTGTGCCCATTGAACCGGACATCTCCCCAGACAGACCTTTAGAATCTCCCCCTATGCTTTCTGAGTCCCCCTCTCACTTTATGTTTTACAAAAAAGTTGCTGAAACCCTCCAGCTCCCATTGGAGGAAGCTGTGGATGAGCAAAAGGAACCTGATTTTGTAGAAATGATGGATATACCAGAGTCTAGGAGATTGTCTATTCCTTTGCATAAATCATTTAGGAAACAAACAATAAAAATTTTAAAAACTCCTAATTCTGTGCCTCCTGTGGATAAAAAGATGGACAGGAGGTACACACTGTCAGGTCCTGACACAGAATTCCTCTCACAGCAATGCAGTCATGTTGGGGTGGTTCAGGCTGCAGCCTGTGATAAAGCTAATATTCCCCTGGCTTCACATCCTCCTGACAAGGATTCCAGGAAGATTGATGCCATGGCTAAAAAACAATACATGGCAGCATCCTTGGGACTCAGGCAAGCAAATTACATGGCTTATGTAGCAAGGTATCAAAAATCTAGATGGGACACTGTCATGGCTTTGGCCAAACAGGCCTCTGGCCAGCTTGCTAATGAGCTGGAACAGGTGGCTGCTGATGGCATTGAGGCATCCAAGGTGCAGTTTCATGCTGCTGTGGATTTTAATGATGTATCCTCTAGAAATTCTGTAGCTTTTTGTAGGTTGGCCTGGCTCAGGTGTACTAGCTTGTCACAGGATACCCAGACCAAGGCTATGGATTTTCCTGCTGTGGGAAATTATCTGTTTGGGGAGCAGACAGAGAATTATATGAAGAAAATGGATGAATATAGGACTACCTATAAGAGTGCCCAAGCCAAGGAGCGGCAAGCCACTCCTCAGAGGCAGACCCCCAGGGGTAGGGGTAGGCCTTTTCACAGGCCTTTTTACCAAACCCAGGCCTCCTCTGCTTATGCTCAGAGGGGCTTCTTCAGAGGCAGAGGCAGACGGGGTGTGGGCAGGCCGGCTCCCACCTCTCAGCCTAAAGCACCTGCCAAACAGACACCCTGATGGGGTGCCCAGGGCCGATTCTCCTTTACCCGTAGGGGGCAGGTTGGCTTACTTCATTCAGAACTGGGTGTCTCTAACTTCAGACAAGTGGGTCCTGGAAGTAGTAAGCCAGGGTCTGGTTCTCAGCTTCAAAAGTTCCCAAAGATGAGAATCAGATCTTTCCCACCTGCAAACTCTTAGAGACCTTTACTCTAGAAACAGAAGTCTCAACCCTCCTGGCTCTCAGAGCTGTAGATAGGGTTTCTCCCCTACACCAGGGCAAGGGTCTGTACTCCAGATATTTCCTTACCCCAAAAAAGACAGGAGAATGGCGGCCCATTTTAGACCTCAGATATCTGAACAAACACCTTTTGAAACCAAAGTTCAGAATGGTAACTCTGGCAATGACTTTACCCTCTCTAAGGCCAGGGGACTGGCTCCCTGGACCTCAAGGATGCCTATTTTCACGTCCTAATCAGAAGCTCCCACCGAAAGTACCTCAGATTCGAACTGCCCTCAGGTTACTACCAGTTCAGAGCAATGCCCTTCGGCCTCACCTCTGCCCCAAAGGTATTCACAAAATGTCTGGCAGTAGCAGTTGCTCATTTAAGGAGGCAAAGGATTGGTGTCTTTCCCTATCTGGACGACTGGCTCATTGTAGGCCAGTCCCCAGAACAGGTAAAATCTCACCTGCAAGTTACCCAGCAGCTGCTCACCTCCCTGGGCTTCTTGCTAAATCTTCCAAAGTCAGTTCTGGAACCAGTTCAGGTGCTCACCTTCATAGGTGCAGAAGTGGACACAAAGCAGGCCAGAGCCTTCCTACCCTTAGAGAGGTAAGGAACTTGGTGGCTCTGGCCTCCTCCACTCTGCAGGTCTCTCGCCCGGCAAGACATTTTGCAGCTCCTGGAGCACATGGCTGCGTCCACAGCCGTAGTGCAAGGAGCAAGATTTCAGATGAGGGACATTCAGTTTCACTTGAGAGCCTTTTGGTCTCAGAAAGAGACCCCTTTCCAAGTTGGTCCCAGTGACCCGAACCTGATCCAGGCCCTCCAGTGGTGGCAGGATCAGAGCAATTTAAGACTGGGGTTCCCCTTCATTCCTCTGTCTCACTCCTTGACCCTCACTACAGATGCTTCCCTCCTGGGGTGGGGAGCCCACATGGATGACCTCTCCACTCAGGGAGTGTGGTCCCCCCAGGAATCTCTGCTCCACATCAATTTGCTGGAACTCAGAGCTGTCTTTTTAGCACTTCAAGTGTTTTCTGCCTCTGTTCAGAACAAAGTGGTACAAGTCAGAACAGACAACACCACAACAATGTGGTACATCAACAAGCAGGGGGGCACTCGGTCTTCGGCCTTGTGCACCGAGGCAATGAAGTTGTGGTCTCTGGCCTATTCCCTGAACACTTCCCTCATAGCAGTTCATCTTTCAGGAAAGGACAATGTCCTAGCAGATGCTCTCAGCAGGATTTCCCAGGGCCATCACGAATGGTCTCTGGATCCTCAAGTACTGGGGATAGTTTTTGCCAGATGGGGCACCCCTCAGATAGATCTTTTTGCAGCCCCAGACAATCACCAACTTCCACTTTTCTGTTGCAGGCCCCCAGTGTTGGGCTCAGTCCCCTGGATGCCTTTCTCCTAGATTGGGAAGGAAGTTTCTTTATGCCTTTCCCCTTCCTCTCCTATTCAAGGTGCTAGTCAAAATCAGATCCCAGCCTCGCAGGGTGATTCTGATTGCCCCAGATTGGGCCAGGCAGTCCTGGTACCCACTCCTTCTGTCCCTAACAGTCCATCTTCCCCTGTGTCTCCCCAGGAATCACAACCTGAAAACCTGTGCCAAGGGGAGAGTTTGGTATCCGAACCTCAAATCCCTCAACCTCAAGGCCTGGCTCTTGAGGATCAGAGTCCCTTGACCTACACCTTTCTCAGGGTGTTCTTGAAATCCTAAAGGCTTCTAGGAAGCCTTCCACTAGGGCTACTTATAATTCTAAGTGGAAAAGGTTTTCCATTTGGTGTGCTGGGAAACATATTTCCCCAGAATCTGCTGATTTGCCCATTGTTTTGGACTATATGGTCCATCTTAATTCTTTGGGCCTGAGACCAGCTGCCCTGAAAGTACATTTGGCAGCTGTCTCTGCTTTTGTTTCAGCATGAAAGCCCTCCTCTCTTTCCGCTCACCCTGTATTTTCCAAGTTTTTTAAGGGATTACTTCATACTGATCCACCTTTTAGGGATCCGGCCACTGCCTGGGACCTTAATGTTTGCATTGCCCAGTTAATGCAACCCCCTTTTGAACCTCTGTCTTCTGCAGAGCTTAAGTACTTAACTGGAAAACTGTTTTCCTAGTGGCTATCACTTCTGCCAGGTGCATAAGTGAGTTGCAAGCCTTGTCAGTAGAAACTGACTTTATTTCTTTCCACAGGGATAAGATAGTCCTCAGGACTAACAGGAAGTTTTTGCCTAAGGTGGTTTCAGATTTCCATCTTAACCAATCTATCTCCTTCCAGTGTTTTTCACTGAACATTCTTCCTCTGGTGAGAGGAGATTGCACAGTTTAGATGTTAAGAGGGCCCTAAGTTACTATATAGAACGTACCAAGGGTCACAGGTTGAATCCTCCAGCTTTTTCTCCGCGGTGAGGTCGGGAAAGGAGACCTGCCACTAAGAGATCAGTTGCCAGGTGGATTGTCTCTTGTATCCAATTTTGTTATCAGAAACTGGGAGAGTTCCCCCTCTGGCCTGAGGGCTCATTCTACCAGAGGTACAGCCGTCTCTAGCTGCTGCCAGAGACATCCCTTTCTTAGAGATATGTCAAGCTGCTTCCTGGAAGCGGTACACACTTTCGCAAGCATTACTCCCTGGATGTCCAGGCCAGGAGAGATGCTCGGTTTAGCACAACTGTGCTTCAGAGCCAATTCCTAAGTGGTTCTGTCCTCCTCCATGGAGGTACTGCTGTGTAGTCTGCAATTGTCATAATATAGCAAGACTTCATGTTGTTTGAAGAAAAATTACTCACCTTAGTAATGTTGTTTCTTCTAATGGAGTCTTGCTATATTATACCCCCAGCCTGCCCCTCTCAGAATTCTACTTGTATGGGGTGGGCAGCTCTAGTGTGGGCACCTAGTTATGCCCATTATATGTTTTCCACCCCTTCTTGGGGTTTTTTGGGGTGTGGTGTTTTTATTTTATATTATATTATTACTTCTGGTCCCCTGACTTGAGTCTTTGTGTTGGGACCAGCAATAGGTGTTAATATTTAGGTAGCAAGTTGGCTAGTGTAGGTTACAGCTTCCACACAGACCTTAGTGAGTTTTTGCTCGTAAAGATCTGACAGTTTGTGTTTGAAATAACCCAGACAGAGCTTCTCTAACCGAGCTCATGCTCTAAGTTCCATTCTTAGAATGGGAGTTAACTCTTTCACTTCCGGAGCAGTTCTAATGGTGGGACAAACTGCAATTGTCATAATATAGCAAGACTCCATTAGAAGAAACAACATTACTAAGGTGAGTAATTTTTTCTTCTTTACTCCGCTTCACTGAACAGTCGTTCTGAAGATTTCTCCTTCTGCTCGGTTCATTTTGTCGGTTTAAAAGTATTATTTTTCGGTTTTTAGCCGAAATTAAACTGCAACCGGTCAGTTCAAGCTCTGTCTGAGGTAATGTAAGTAATAGATAGTTTTTACATTTAGTTTTTCTGTGTGGAACTTGTAATTTGTTATCGGTTCGGTTTGAACCGGTCAGGTTGTATTTAAACCTACTAGTCCTTTTTTAGAGTGCGGTTCCCGGTTCTTATCGGTTCTAAAAAACACGGATTTCATTACGGTTTTTTCCACGACCCGTGACACGGTTGGGAACCGATAAGGGTGTCTTGCTCGGTGGATTGCCAAAAACGGGCAAGTTGGTTAGGCTGGCATTATGTCTGAGAAACCCTAAAGAAAAACCGGACTGACTGGGTTTCAACACTGTAGTGTTTGTGGGGAAGCTTTTGCTAAGGTTGACCAAAACATCACATGTGTCTATTGTCTGGGGTTTGACCACCTCAATTCAGACTGCCAGATTTGTCACAATTTCCCTGCTGCCACCATAGATAAGAGAGTTGGTAGGCTCAGGGAAAGGGAGGCCAAAAAGTCCGCTGACCCAGATGGCCAGCCATGGTTCGGTACCAACCGAACCGGAGGGAATGCTCTCTGACCAGGGCGATACTTCCTCAGGCAAACGAAGAGCCGGTTCTGAGGAGCCAGTTCCAGCAAAAAGGACTAGAAAGTCAGCTAGTGTAGAGACAAGAGTTCTCTCCCCAACTGCTGAGGAAATAGCTAAAGCAATTAAAATTGTCCAGTCTCTCTCTCCGGTTCCGACCGAACCGACACCTTCTGGTAAGCGTTCAGTTTAGCGGTTCCACCGGTTCAAGATTATGATTTTGAGGATTTTTATGAACCGGGGAGGGGGAAGAGGAATATGAGGAAAGTGAATATGGTTTTGAAGATCTGGATGTGCCCATTGATCCGGACATCTCTCCAGATAGACCCCTAGGGGTTTCTCCTCCAAGACTTTCTGAGTCCCCTTCTCATTTCATGTTTTATGAAAAAGTTGCTGAAACTCTCCAGCTCCCTGTTGAGGAAGCTGTTGATGACCAAGAGGAGCCAGACTATGTAGAAATGATGGATATTCCTGAGTCTAGGAGACTGTCTATTCCTTTGCATAAATCTTTTCGGAAACAGACGGTAAAAGTTTTAAAAACTCCTCACACTATACCTCCTGTGGATAAAAGGATGGACAAGAGGTATACCTTATCAGGCTCCGACACTGATTTCCTCACTCAGCAATGCAGCCATGTGGAGGTAGTGCAGGCTGCAGCCTGTGACAAGGCTAATATTCCCCTAGCTTCACACCCCCCTGAGAAGGACTCCAGGAAGATTGATGCTATGGCAAAGAAACAGTACATGGCATCTTTGGGACTCAGACAGGCAATCCAAGGTGCAATTTCATGCTGCAGTGGACTCTAATGATGTTTCATCAAGAGTCATGGCTACATCTGTGGCACTTCGCAGGATGGCTTGGCTCAGATGTACTACCCTGTCTCAGGATACCCAGTCTAAGGCCATGGATTTTCCTGTTGTGGGAAATTTTCTGTTTGGGGAGCAAACAGAGAATTACATGAAGAAAATGGATGAAAATAGGACCACCTATAGGAGTGCACAGGCTAAGGAAAGGCAGGCCACTCCTCAAAAGCAGCTTCCTAGAGGCAGGGGCAGGCCTTTTCATAGGCCTTTGTACCAAGCCCAAGCTTCCTCCTCCACCTGTGCTCAGAGGGGGTTCTTTAGAGGGAGAGGCAGACGGGGTACAAGCAGGTCTGCTTCCAACCCTCAGCCCAAAGCCCCTGCCAAGCAGGCACCCTGATGGGATTGCCAGGGCCGATTCTCCTCTACCTGTAGGGGGCAGGCTGGCTTACTTTGTCCAGGACTGGATGTCTTTAACATCAGACAAGTGGGTCCTGGAAGTAGTAAGCCAGGGACCGGTTCTCAGCTTCAAAAAATTTCCAAAGCTGAGAACCAGATCTTTTCCACCTGCAACTTCATCAGAGGCACTTGCCCTAGAAGCAGAGGTCTCTACTCTCCTGGCTCTCAGAGCTGTGGAAAGGGTTCCTCCCCTACACCAGGGCAAAGGTTTGTACTCCAGGTGCTTCCTTACCCCAAAAAAGACAGGAGAATGGCGGCCCATCCTGGGTCTCAGATATTTAAACAAACACCTTTAAAGCCAAAGTTCAAATGGTGACTCCTGAATTTCTCCTACCTCTCTAAGGCCAGGGGACTGGCTGGCGTCCCTGGACCTCAAGGATGCCTACTTCCATATTCTCATCAGAAGCACCCATCGAAAGTACCTCAGGTTCGAGCTGCCCTCAGGCCATTACCAGTTCAGAGCAATGCCCTTCGGCCTCGCCTCTGCTCCAAGGGTATTCACAAAATGCCTGGCAGTAGCAGTTGCTTCCCTAAGAAGGCAAAAAATTGCCATCTTCCCTTACCTGGATGACTGGCTCATAGTAGGCCAGTCTCCAGACCAAGCCAAGTTACATCTACAGATTACTCAGCAACTGCTCACCTCTCTAGGTTTCCTTCTGAATCTTTCAAAGTCAGTTCTAGAGCCTGTCCAGCTCCTCACCTTCATAGGCGCAGAGCTGAACACAGAGAAAGCCAGAGCCTTCCTTTGGACAGGGCAAGGACCCTGGTTTCTCTGGCCTCCTCATTCACCCTGCAGGTCTCTCAACCAGCAAGGCATTTTCTACAGCTCCTGGGGCACATGGCTGCTTCTACAGCAGTAGTGCAGAGAGTAAGATTTCAGATGAGGGACATCCAGTTCCATTTGAGAGCCTTTTGGTCTCAAAGGAAAGACCCTCTAACCAAATTGATCCCAGTAACTCAAACCCTGATTCAAGCCCTACAGCGGTGGCAGGATCAGAGCAATCTGAGACAAGGGGTTCCCTTTGTCACTCAGTCTCACTCCTTAATCCTTACTACAGATGCATCCCTCTTGGGGTGGGGAGCTCACAAGGGCGACCTCACTACCCAGGGATTGTGGTCCCCTCAGGAATCTCTGCTCTACATCAGTCTGTTGGAACTCAGAGCAGTTTTTCAAACAAAATGAAGATTTGCTATATTATGACCTATGCAGTTTGACCCAGCCTTCAAACTGCTCCGGAGGTGAAAGAGTTAACTTTCCATGCCAGGCATGGAATCTTGAGCGCGAGCTCGGTTGAGAAACTCTGTCTGTTGTTCTTCAAACTGAAACTGTCAGATTCTTTACTCCACCTCACTGAACAGTCGCTCCGGAGATTTCTCCTGCTGCTCGTTCATTTTGTGGGTTAAAAGTAGTATTTTCGGTTTTAAACCGCATTTTGTCTATATTTTAACACGCAACGGATGGTTCAAGCTCTGTCTGTAGTATGTAAGTAATAGATAGGTTTTACATTATTTCTGAGTGGAACTTGCAACAGCGATATTATCGGTTCGGTTTGAACCGATCAGGTTGCTGTTAAACTTTATTAAATTGCATTTAGAGTCGGTTCCGGTTCTTATCGGTTCTAAAAAACAGATTTCATTACGTTTTTCCACGACCCGTGTACAGGTTGGGAACGATAATGGTGTCTTCTTGGCGCATTGCCGTGCGAAGCAGAAGTTTTTGGTTAGGCTGGCACTATGTCTGAGAAACCCAAAAAAAAAACCGGGCCCACTGGGTTTCAGCACTGTAGTGTCTGTGGAAGCCTTTGCCAAGGCTGACCCACACACATGTGTTTATTGTCTGAGGTTTGACCACCTCAATGCAGACTGCCAGATTGCAAGAATTTCCTGCAGCTACCCTGGATAAGAGAGTTGGTAGGCTCAGGGAACAAGAGCCAAAAGTCCGCTGACCTGGATGGCCAGCCCGGTTTGGTGCCAACCGAGACCAGAGGATGCCCTCTGACCAGGGTGAGACTCCTCGGGCAAACGGAGGGCTGACTCGGAGGTCAGTCCCAGCAAAAGGACTAGAAAATCAGCAGGTGTGAGCCAAAATTTCCTTCTCCAACGCTGCACAGATAATAGCGATCAAAATTGTCCAGTCGCTTTTCCGGTTCCGACCGAACCGGCACCATCAAATGCGGTCAGTTGATCGGTGCCACGGTTGAAGAATATGATATAGAGAGAATTTATGAACGGAGGAGGAGGAAGATTATGAAGACAGTAGATATGATTTTGAAAGTCTGGATGTGCCCATTGAACGGACATCTCCCCAGACAGACCTTCAGAGTGTCTCCCCTAAGCTTTCTGAGTCCCTTCTCATTTCATGTTTTGTAAGAAAGTGGTAAACCTCAGCTCCTTTGGAAGAGCTGTGGATGAACAGGAGAGCCTGACTATGTAGAAATGATGGATATCCCAGAGTCTAAGAGGTTGTCTATTCCTTTGCATAAATCTTTTAGGAAACAGACAATAACAATTTTAAAAGTTCCTCACACTACACCTCCTGTGGATAAAAAAATGGACAAGAGGTACACATTGTCAGGCCCTGATATGGAGTTCCTTTCACAACAATGCAGCCTAGTTGGGGTAGTGCAGGTTGCTGCCTGTGATAAGGCAAATATTCCCTTGGCTTCACACCCCCCTGACAAGGACTCCAGGAGGATTGATGCCATGGCAAAAAAACAGTACATGGCAGCATCGTTGGGACTCAGACAGGCAAATTATATGGCCTATGTTGCAAGATACCAGAAATCCAGATGGGATACTGTTGGCTCTAGTGAAACAGGTCCCTAGCCAGCTTGCCAGGAGCTGGAGCAGGTGGCTGCTGATGGTATTGAGGCATCCAAGGTGCAATTCCATGCTGCAGTGGACTCTAATGATGTATCTTCAAGAGTCATGGCTACATCTGTGGCTTTTCGCAGAATGGCTTGGCTCAGATGTACTAGCCTGTCACAGGATATCCATGCTAAGGCCATGGATTTTACTGTTGTGGGAAACTATCTGTTTGGGGAGCAGACAGAGAATTACATGAAGAAAATGGATGAGTATAGGACCACTTATAGGAGTGCAAAGGCCAAAGAAAGGCAGGCCACTCCTCAAAGGCAGCTTTCCAGGGGCAGGGGCAGGCCTTTTCACAGACCTTTTTGCCAAGCCCAGGCCTCCTCTTCAGCCTATGCCCAGAGGGGGTTCTTCAGAGAGAGAGGCAGACAGGGTATGAGCAGGCCTGCTCCCACCCCTCAGCCAAAAGCCCCTGCCAAACAGGCACCCTGATGGGTTTGCCAGGGCCGATTCTCCATTACCTGTAGGAGGCAGGCTGGCTTACTTCGTCCAGGACTGGGAGTCTTTAACATCAGACAAGTGGGTCCTGGAAGTAGTAAGCCAGGGACTGGTTCTCAGTTGCAAAAAATTTCCAAAGATGAGAACCAGATCCTTTCCACCTACAAATCCATCAGAGTCTCTCGCTTTGGAAACAGAAGTTTCAACCCTCCTGGCTCTCACAGCTGTAGAAAGGGTTCCTCCCCTACACCAGGGCAAAGGACTGTACTCCAGGTACTTCCTTACTCCAAAAAAGACAGGAGAATGGCAGCCCATCCTGGATCTCAGATACCTAAACAAGCACCTTTTAAAACCAAAATTCAAAATGGTGACTCTGGGAATTATTTTACCCTCTCTAAGGCCAGGGGACTGGCTAGCGTCCCTGGACCTCAAGGATGCCTACTTCCATGTTCTCATCAGAAGCTCCCACCGAAAGTACCTCAGATTTGAAATGCCCTCAGGCCATTACCAGTTCAGAGCAATGCCCTTCGGCCTCACCTCTGCCCCAAGGGTATTCACAAAATGCCTGGCAGTAGCAGTTGCTCATTTAAGAAGGCAAAAGATTGCCATCTTTCCTTACCTGGACGACTGGCTCATAGTGGGCCAGTCTCGAACTAAGATCAAATTACACCTTCAGGTTACCCAGCAGCTGCTTACATCTCTCGTTTCCTTCTCAATCTCCCAAAGTCAGTTCTAGAGCCTGTTCAGCTACTCACCTTCATAGTCGTAGAACTGGACACAAAGCAGGCCAGAGCTTTCCTCCCTCCAGAAAGAGCAAAGACCCTGGTGGCTCTGGCCTCCTTCTTCACTCTGCAGGTCTCTCGACCAGCAAGGCATTTTCTGCAGCTCCTGGGGCACATGGCTGCCTCCACAGCAGTAGTGCAGGGAGCAAGTTTCAGATGAGGGACATTCAGTTCCATTTGAGAGCCTTCTGGTCTCAAAGGAGAGATCCTCTAACCAAATTGATCCCAGTAACTCGAACCCTGATCCAGGCCCTACAGTGGTGGCAGGATCAGAGCAATCTGAGACAAGTGGTTCTTTTCATCCCTAAATCTCACTCCTTGACCCTTACTACAGATGCGTCCCTCTAGGGGTGGGAGCTTACATGGGCAACCTCACCACCCAGGGATTGTGTTCCCCTCAGGAATCTCTGCTCCACATCAATCTGTTGGAACTCAGAGCAGTTTTTCTAGCACTTCAGGTTTTTTTCTGCATCTGTTCAGAACAAAGTGGTACAGATCAGAACAGACAACACCACCACAATGTGGTACATCAACAACAAGGGGCACTCGGTCTTGACCATGTGCACCCGAGGCAATGAGTTGTGGTCTCTGGCTTATTCCCTGAACACCTCCCTCATGGCAGTTCACCTCCCAGGCAAGGACAATGTCCTGGCAGATGCTCTCAGCAGGATTTCCCAGGGCCATCACGAATGGTCTCTGGACCCCCTAGTACTGGAGGTAGTACTTGCCAGGTGGGGCACCCCTCAGATAGATCTTTTTGCAGCCCCAGACAATCACCAACTTCCGCTATTTTGCTGCAGGCCCCCAGTGTTGGGCTCAGTCCCTCTGGATGCCTTCCTTCTCAACTGGGAAGGGAAGTTTCTCTATGCCTTCCCCCCCTTCCCTCTCTTGTTCAAGGTGCTAGTCAAAATCAGATCTCAACCTTGCAAGATGATTCTGATTGCTCCAGATTGGGCCAGACAGCCCTGGTATCCACTCCTTCTGTCCTTAGCAGTCCACCTTCCCCTGTGTCTTCCCAGGAATCACAATCTGTTAACACTGGCCCAGGGGAGAGTTTGGTATCCGAATCTCAATTCCCTCAATCTCAAGCCCTGGCTCTTGAAGAGTTAGAGTTTGCTGACCTACACCTTTTTCAAGGTGTACTCGATATCTTAAAAGCTTCTAGGAAGCCTTCCACTAGGGCTACTTATAATTCTAAATGTAGACGGTTTTCCATATGGTGTTCTGTCAAGCATATTTCCCCAGAATCTGCTGATTTGCCCACAGTCCTGGATTATATGGTCCACTTAAATACTTTGGGGCTGAGGCCAGCTACCCTGAAAGTGCACTTGGCAGCTGTATCTGCTTTTATATCAGCAGGAAAGCCCTCTTCTCTTTCTGCTCACCCTGTTTTCTCCAGGTTTTTCAAGGGATTGCTTCACATCAACCCTCCATTCTGGGACCCTGCTTCCGCCTGGGATCTCAATGTTTGCATTGCTCAGCTTATGCAACCCCCCTTTGAGCCTTTGTCTTCAGCAGAGCTTAAGTACTTGACTTGGAAAACTGTGTTCCTGGTAGCCATCACTTCTGCCAGACGCATAAGTGAAGTACAAGCTTTGTCAGTGGAGTCTGATTTTATCTCCTTTCACAGAGATAAGGTGGTCCTCAGGACTAACAGGAAGTTCTTGCCTAAGGTGGTTTCAGATTTCCACCTTAATCAATCTATATCTCTTCCAGTGTACTTCACTGACCATTCCTCCTCTAGCGCGAGGAGGCTGCACTGCTTAGATGTGAAGAGAGCCCTTAGTTACTACATAGAGTGTACCAAGGGTCAAAGGTTTGACTCCCTCTAACTATTCCTCACTTATGGTGAGGTTGGTAAAGGGAAACCTGCCACTAAAAGATCCATTGCCAGGTGGATTGTCTCTTGTATCCAATTGTGTTATCAAAAACTGGGTAAGGTTCCCCCTTCAGGCCTGAGGGCTCACTCTACTAGAAGTACAGCTGCATCCCTGGCTGCAGCCAGGGACATCCCTATCATAGAGATATGTCAAGCAGCTACCTGGAAAACAGTTCACACTTTCACCAGCATTATTCCTGGACATCCAGGCTAGGAGTGATGCTTCGGTTTATACAGCACTGTGCTTCAGAGCCTGTTTCATAAGTAGGTTCTGTCCCTCCTCCATGGAGGTACTGCTGTGTAGTCTGCATATGTCATAATATAGCAAGACTTCATGTTGTTTGAAGAAAAAATTACTCACCTTAGTAATGTTGTTTCTTCTAATGGAGTCTTGCTATATTATGACCTCCCCCCGCCAACCCCTCTCAGAACCTCTGCTTTTCAGATGTGGGTGGGCAGTGCAGTGTTGGCACTTAGTAGATGCCCACCTTGCTTTTTTTTCCCCTTTTTTTGGGGTGTTTGTGTGTTGTGTTTTTATTTTTTGGATCCCCTGACCTAAGTTTTTGTTTTGGGACCAAAAAATGTGTTAATATTTTAGTAGCCAGTTGGCTAGTGTAGGTTTACAGCTTCCACACAGAATCTTAGTGAGTTTTGCTCGTAAAGGTCTGACAGTTTGAGTTTGAAGAACAACAGACAGAGTTTCTCAACCGAGCTCACGCTCAAGATTCCATGCCTGGCATGGAAAGTTAACTCTTTCACCTCCGGAGCAGTTCGAAGGCTGGGTCAAACTGCATAGGTCATAATACAGCAAGACTCCATTAGAAGAAACAACATTACTAAGGTGAGTAATTTTTTCTTCTAGCACTTCAAGTTTTTTCCAAATCTGTTCAGAACAAAGTTG
This sequence comes from Neoceratodus forsteri, assembly GCA_016271365.2. Lineage (NCBI taxonomy): Eukaryota > Metazoa > Chordata > Ceratodontiformes > Ceratodontidae > Neoceratodus > Neoceratodus forsteri. The sequence continues at coordinate 667,039,848 of CM057453.1, forward strand.
TACAGGTCAGAACAGACAACACCACCACAATGTGGTACATCAACAAGCAAGGAGGCACTCGGTCTACGGCCTTGTGCACCGAAGCAATGAAGTTGTGGTCTCTGGCTTACTCCCTGAACACCTCCCTTACGGAAGTTCACCTCCCAGGCAAGGACAATGTCCTGGCAGATGCTCTCAGCAGGATTTCCCAGGGTCATCATGAATGGTCACTGGACCCCCTAGTCCTGGAGGTGATATTTGCCAGATGGGGCTCCCATAGATGAGATCTTTTGCAGCCCAGACAATCACCAACTTCCCTTTTACATGCGCCCCCAGTGTTGGGCTTAGTCCTCTGGATGCCTTAGTTCTCCAATTGGGAAGGAGTTTCTCTATGCTTCCCCCCTTCCCTCTCCTGTTCAAAGTGTTAGTCAAAATCAGATCTCAATCCTGCAAGATGATCCTGATTGCTTCAGATTGGGCCAGACAACCTGGTATCCACTCCTACTGTCCTTAGCAGTCCATCTTCCCCTGTGTCTTCCCAGGAATCACAACCTGTTAACCTGTGCTCAGGGAAGGGTTTGGTACCCGAACCTCAAACCTCTCAATCTCAAGGCCTGGCTCTTGCAGAGTTAGAGTTTGCTGATCTCACCTCTCCCAAGGTGTAATGGATATACTGAAGGATTCTAGAAACCTTCCACCAGGGCACTATAATTCCAAATGGAAGAGGTTTTCCATATGGTGCTCTGGAAGCTATATTTCCCAGAATCTGCTGATTTACCCACAGTCCTGGATTATATGGTCCATTTAAATACCTTGGGGCTGAGACCAGCTATCCTAAAAGTACATTTGGCAGCTGTATCTGCTTTTATTTCAGCAGGTAAACCCTCTTCTCTTTCAGCTCATCCTGTATTCTCCAAGTTTTTTAAGGGATTGCTTCACACCAACCCTCCATTCAGGGACCCTGCCCCTGCCTGGGATCTTAATGTTTGCATTGCTCAGCTTATGCAACCCCCCTTTGAACCCTTGTCTTCAGCAGAGCTTAAGTACTTGACTTGGAAGACTGTGTTTCTGGTAGCCATCACTTCTGCCTGACACATAAGTGAATTACAAGCTTTGTCAGAGGAGTCTTGATTTTATCTCCTTTCATAGAGATAAGGTGGTCCTCAGGACTAGCAGGAAGTTCTTGCCTAAGGTGGTTTCAGATTTCCACCTTAATCAATCTATATCTCTTCCAGTGTACTTCACTGACCATTCCTCCTCTGAGAGGAGGCTGCACACTAGATGTAAGAGAGCCCTTAGTTACTACATAGAGTGTACCAAGGGTCACAGGTTTGACTCCCTCCAACTATTCCTCACTTATGGTGAGGTTGGTAAAGGGAAACCTGCCACTAAAAGATCCATTGCAAGGTGGATTGTCTCTTGTATCCAATTCTGTTATGAAAAGCTGGGTAAGGTTCCTCTCTCAGGTCTGAGGGCTCACTCTACCAGAGGTACAACTGCTTCCCTGGCTGCTGCTTGGGTCATCTCTATTCTAGAGATATGTCAAGCAGCTACCTGGAAAGCAGTTAACACTTTTACCAAGCATTGCTCCCTGGACATCCAGGCTAGGAGTGATGCTCGGTTTGGCACAGCTGTGCTTCAGAGCCTATTTCATAAGTAGGTTCTGTCCCTCCTCCATGGAGGTACTGCTGTGTAGTCTGCATATGTCATAATATAGCAAGACTTCATGTTGTTTGAAGAAAAAATTACTCACCTTAATAATGTTGTTTCTTCTAATGGAGTCTTGCTATATATGACTCCCCCTGCTCCTCTCAGAACCTCTGTTTTGGGATGTGGGTGGGCAGTGCAGTGTTGGCACTTAGTAGATGCCCACCTTGTTGTTTTCACCCCTCCTTTTTGGGGTGACTTGGTGTTGTGTTTTCATTTTTGGGTCTCCTGACTTGAGTCTTTGTTTTGGGACCAAAAAATGTGTTCTTATGTTTAGTAGCCAGTTGGCTAGTGTAGGTTTACAGCTTCCACACAGGACCTCAGTGAGTTTAGCTCGTAAAGATCTGACGGTTTGAGTTTGAAGAACAACAGACAGAGTTTCAACCGAGCTCGGCTCAGTGTTCCATGCCTGGCATGGAAAGTTAACTCTTTACCTCGAGCAGTTCAAGGTTGGGACTCACTGCATATGTCCATAATATATGCAAGACTCCATTAGAAGAAACAACATTACTAAGGTGAGTAATTTTTCAAACACCATGAAGTCTTGCTATATTATGACAATTAGCAGTTAGCCACAGCACTTGAACTGCCCCGGAGAGGAAGGAGATAACTCCAGGCTGACTGGAGTTCCAAGCGCGAGCGCTTTGCTGAAAGCTCTATCTGGCTAGTTTCAAACTGAAACTGTCAGATTCTTTACTCCGCTTCACTGAACAGTCGCTCCGGAGATCTGTCCTTCTGCTCGGTTCATTTCTCGGTTCTATCGAGTGTTTCTCGGTTCATTTTAACCGGCAAAAGTAATTATTTTACCGCATTTCGGTTCAAAGCTCTATCTGGTAAACCGTAAGTACAGGATTTTAAAGTCTGTGTGGAAATTCATTATCGGTTCGGTTTTGAACCGATCGGTTTGCATAAATACTAATTTTAAACAATAATTTGGGCTTTTAGAGTGCGGTTCCCGGTTCTTATCGGTTCTAAAAAAACCTAACTTTTAAATTGTTTTTTCAAATACCAGTGACACGGTTAGGAACCGATAAAGGGTGTCTTGCCTAGCACTGCCATAAAAGGGCAAGTTTTGGATAGGCTGGCATTATGTCTGAGAAACCCAAAAGAAAAACCGGGCCCACTGGGTTTCAACACTGTGATGTTGTGGGAAGCCTTTGCCAAGGCTGACCCACACACCACATGTGTTTATTGTCTGGGGCTGACCACCTCCTGTCAGACTGCCAGGTGTGTGAAATTTCCTGCAGCCACCCTGGAGAAAAATTGGGCGGCTCAGGAGCGAGGAGGCCAAAAAGTCCCACTGACCCAGATGGCCAGCCGGTCCAGCACCCACTGGACCAGAGGGAGTGCCCTCGACAGGCGAGACTTCCTCGGGCAAAGGAAGGCTGGTTCTGAGGAACGGTCCCAGTAAAAATCTAAGAAATCAGCAGGTCTGGGTGCAAGATTGCCTCTCCAACTGCTGCAGAGATAACTAAAGCCATACAGATTGTCCAGTCACTGTCTCAGGGACCGGCCAAACCACCAACAGTTGGCAAAAGTTGGTTCGTTCGGTTCCAGTGGTTCAAGAGTATGATGTTGAGGAATTTTATGAACCACAGGAGGGAGGAAGATTTTGATCATTATGTATGTGGCTGGGAGGGTCTGGGCGTGCCCATTGAACGGACATTTCTCCAGACAGACCATTAGAATCTCCCCTATGCTGTCCAGTCCCTTCTCATTTTATGTTTTACAAAGATTGCAGAAACCCTCCAGCTTCCCTTGGAAGAGGCTGTGGATGAGCAAGAGGAGCCTGATTATGTTGAGATGATGGATATCCCAGAGTCTAGGAGGTTGTCTATTCCTTTGCATAAGTCATTTAGGAAGCAAACAACAAAATTTTAAAAATCCTCATTCTGTCCCTCCTGTAGATAAAAAAATGGACAGAGGTATACTTATCAGGCCCTGATACAGACTTCCTCACTGAGCAGTGTAGTCATGTGGGTGTGGTACAAGCTGCAGCCTGTGACAAGGCTAATATCCCCTGGCCTCATCCTCCTGATAAGGATTCAGGAGGATTGATGCCATGTCAAAAACAGTATATGGCAGCTTCTTTGGGACTCAGGCAGGCAAATTATGGCTTATGTGGCTGATATCAGAAATCTAGATGGGATACAGTGTTGCAGTTAGCCAAGCAGGCCATGGCCAGCTGGCTGGTGAATGGAACAGGTGGCTGCTGATGGCATTGAGCCTCTAAGTTCAATTTCATACTGCTGTAGATGTTAATGATGTTTCCTCTAAGGTCATGGCCACTTCTGTAGCTTTCCAGTAGGTTGGCATGGCTCAGGTGACTAATCTGTCACAGGATACTCAGTCAAAGGCTATGGATTTTCCTGTGGTGGGAAATTCTCTGTTTGGAGAGCAAGCGGAAAATTATATGAAAAGATGGATGAATACAGAACTACCTACAAAGTGCCCAGGCCAAGGGCGGCATGCCACTCCTGAAGGCACACTCCCAGAGAGGTAGGGCAGGCCTTTCCTGGGCCTTTTGTCAATCCTAGCCTCCTCTGCTTTTGCACAGAGGGTTTTCAGAGGCAGAGGTAGACGGGGCGCAGGTAAACCGTCCCCACCCCTCAGCCTAAGGCTACTGCCAAGCAGGCACCTGATGGGATGCCCAGGCCGATTCTCCTGTACCAGTTGGAGGCAGGTTGGCTTTATTTCAGACAGAACTGGGTGTCCCTAACTTCGGACAAATGGGTTCTGGGTAGTAAGCCAGGGTCTGGTTCTCGGCTTCAAACAGTTTCCAAAGATGAGAACCAGACATTTTCCACCCCAAGCCCTTTAGAGGCCCTTGCTTTGGAAGCAGAGGTCTCTTCCTCCTAGACTGCAAAGCAGTGAAAGGGTTCCTCCTTGTCACCAGGGCAAGGGCTGTACTCAGATACTTCCTTACCCCAAAAGACAGGAGAATGGTGGCCCATTCTAGACTTAAGGTACCTGAACAAGCATCTTTTGAAACAAAGTTCAAAATGTTAACTCTGGCAATGATTTTGCCCTCCCTCAGGCCAGGGGACTGGCTAGCCTCCCTGGACCTCAGGATGCCTATTTTCATGTCCTGATCAGGCCTTCTCACCAAAAATACCTCAGGTTGAACTGCCCTCAGGTCACTACCAGTTCAAGAGCAATGCCCTTCGGTCTTACCTCTGCCCCAAGGGTATTCACAAAATGTCTAGCTGTGGTAGTGGCTCACTTAAGAAGGCAAGGGTTGCTGTGTTTCCCTACCTGGACGACTGGCTCATTGTGGGTCAGTCCCCAGATCAGGTAAAATCCACTTGCAAGTCACCCAGCAGCTTCTCACTTCCCTGGGATTCCTGCTGAATTTACCAAAGTCAGTTCTAGAACCAGTTCAGGTACTAACTTTCATAGGTGGGAAATTGGACACAAAGTTGGCCAGGGCATTTCTCCCTCAGAAAGTGTAGAGAAGCTGATTGCCATGGCATCCTCTTTCACCCCTGGGTCTCTCGACCAGCAAGGCACTCTGCAACTTCTAGGGCACATGGCTGCCTCCACAGCTGTAGTGCAAGGAGCAAGATTCAGATGAGAGACATTCAGTTTCATTTGAGGGCCTATTGGTCCCAAAGGAGGGACCCTCCAAATTGGTCCCAGTGACCCAAACTCTGATTCTAGCTCTTCAGTGGTGGCAGGCTCAGAGCAATCTAAGACAAGGGTCCCCTTCATTCCCATTTCTCATTCCCTCACCCTCACCACGGATGCCTCCTTGCTGGGGTGGGCGCGCATAGGCGACCTTTCCACTCAGAGTGTGGTCCCCCAGGAGTCTCTGCTCCACATCAACCTATTGGAACTCAGAGCTGTCTTTTGAGCTCTTCAGGTTTTCTCAGCATCTGTCCAGAACAAAGTAGTTCAGGTCAGGACAGACAATACCAAAACAATGTGGTACATCAACAAGCAGGGGGGCACTCGGTCATCAGCCTTGTGCACCGAAGCAATGAAGTTGTGGTCTCTGGCTTACTCCCTGAACACCTCCCTAGTAGCAGTTCACCTTCCAGGGAAGGACAATGTCCTAGCGGATGCCCTCAGCAGGATTTCTCAGGGTCATCACGAATGGTCTTTGAATCCCCTAGTGCTGGGGTCAGTCTTTGCCAGATGGGGCACTCCTCAGATAGATCTTTTCGCAGCCCCAGACAACCACCAACTTCCTCTGTTCTGTTGCAGGCCTCAGTAATGAGCTCCAGTTCCCTGGACGCCTTTCTGTTGGATTGGGAAGGAAGTTCCTGTATGCCTTTCCCCTTCCCCTTCTCTTCAGGGTGTTAGTAAAATCAGATCCCAGCCCTGCAAAGTGATTCTGGTTGCACCAGACTGGGCCAGGCAACCCTTGTACCCACTGCTTCTGTCCCTGACAGTCCACCCTCCCTGGACCTTCCCAGGGTTCACAACCTGCTGACTTGTGCCCAGGGAGAGTTTGGTATCGGACCTCAATCCCTCCACCTCAAGGCTTGGCTCTTGAGGAGTTAGAATTGCTGATTTACACCTTTCTCAAGGTGTCCTTGATATTTTAAAGGCCTCTAGGAAGCCTTCCACTAGGGCCACTTATAATTCCAAATGGAAGGGTTCTCCATCTGGTGTTCTGGGAAGCAAATTGTCCCAGAATCTGCTGATTTGCCCATTTTGCTGGACTACTTGGTCCATCTTAATTCCTTAGGCCTCAGGCCAGCTACCTAAAGGTTCATCTGGCAGCTGTCTCTGCTTTTATATCAGCAGGAAACTGCCTCCCTTTCTTCTCACCCTGTGTTTTCCAAGTTTTTAAGGGTTACTTCACACTAACCTCCTTTCGGGACCCAGCCCCTGCCTGGGACCTTAATGTTGCATTGCTCAGTTAGTCAACCCCTTTGAACCTCTGTCTTCAGCAGACCTTAAGTTCCTAACTTGGAAAACTGTTTTCTAGTGGCCATCACTTCTGCCAGGCATAAGTGAGTTACAAGCCCTGTCAGTGGAAAAGGATTTTATTTCTTTTCACAGAGATAAGGTTGTCCTCAGGACTAACAGAAAGTTTTTACCTAAAGTGGTTTCAGATTTCCATCTTACCAATCCATCTCCTTCAGTATTTTTCACTGAGCATTCTTCCTCGGGTGAGTGGAGATTGCACAGTTTGGACGTCAAAAGAGCTTTAAGCTTCTATTTGGAACGCACCAAGGGTCACAGGTTCAAATCCCTCCAACTCTTCCTTACCTAAGGCGAGGTTGACAAAGGGAAACCTGCCACTAAGAGGACAATTGCCAGGTGGATTGTCTCTTGTATCCAATTTTGCTACCAAAAACTAGGTAGAGAACCCCCCTCAGGACTGAGGGCCCATTCCACCAGGGGTACAGCTGCATCTCTAGCAGCTGCTAGAGATATTCCCATTCTGGAAATCTGTCAAGCTGCTACCTGGAAAACAGTTCACACCTTTACCAAGCATTACTCCTGGATGTCCAGTCCAGGAGAGATGCTCGGTTTAGCACAACCATGCTTCAAACCTATTTCCTAAGTAGGTTCTGGCCCTCCTCCATGGAGGTACTGCTGTGTAATCTGCTAATTGTCATAATATAGCAAGACTTCATGGTGTTTGAGAAAAAATTACTCACCTTAGTAATTGCTTTTCTTCTCATGGAGTCTTGCTATATGCAACCACCTAACCTGCCCCTCTCAGAACTTCTACTTGGGTAAGGGGTTGGCAAATTAGTGCAAGCACTGTGTCATGCCGTTATAGCTCTTTTCCCTTTCCCTTTTCTTTAGGATTAGGAAAACTAGGTATTTCTGTTTTTGGTTGTATGTTTGGCTCCCCTCCTGGACTTCTGTCTTTTGGGAAGGGGGGGCCTAATAGTGCTTGTTAGGGGTGATATTGTTGTTGTTGTTGTTTCTGTTATTGTTATTCTACTAGTAGGTAGCCATTTGGCTAGTGTAGGGTTTTTTCCAAACAGACTTTTGCTTAGTGTTGGCTCCATAAAGATCTGACAGTTTCAGTTTGAAACTAGCCAGATAGAGCTTTCAGCAAAGCGCTCGTACCTGGAACTCCAGTCAGCCTGGAGTTAACTCCTTCCTCTCCGGGGCAGTTCAAGTGCTGTGGCTAACTGCTCATTGTCATAATATAGCAAGACTCCATGAGAAGAAAAGCAATTACTAAGGTGAGTAATTTTTTCTTTCTTCCCAGTCACCTGGCTGTCCAAATGGACAACATGTGCGTGGTGCGGTACATCAACAAGCACTCTACCAGAGGTACAACTGCTTCCCTGGCTGCTGCTAGGGTCATCCCTATTCTAGAGATATGTCAAGCTGCTACCTGGAAAGCAGTTCACACTTTTACCAAGCATTACTCCCTGGACATCCAGGCTAGGAGTGATGCTCGGTTTGGCACAGCTGTGCTTCAGAGCCTATTTCATAAGTAGGTTCTGTCCCTCCTCCATGGAGGTACTGCTGTGTAGTCTGCATATGTCATAATATAGCAAGACTTCATGTTGTTTGAAGAAAAATTACTCACCTTAGTAATGTTGTTTCTTCTAATGAGTCTTGCTATATTATGACCTCCCTGCTCCTCTCAGAACCTCTGTTTTTGGGATGTGGGTGGGCAGTGCAGTGTTGGCACTAGTAGATGCCCACCTTGTTGTTTTCACCCTCCTTTTTGGGGTGACTTGGTGTGTGTTTTTTCATTTTTGGGTCTCCTGACTTGAGTCTTTGTTTTGGGACCAAAAATGTGTTCTTATGTTTAGTAGCCAGTTGGCTAGTGTAGGTTTACAGCTTCCACACAGGACCTCAGTGAGTTTAGCTCGTAAAGATCTGTGGTTTGAGTTTGAAGAACAACAGACAGAGTTTCAACCGAGCTCGAGCTCAGCATTCCATGCCTGGCATGGAAAGTTAACTCTTTCACCTCCGGAGCAGTTCAAAGGTTGGGACTCACTGCATATGTCATAATATAGCAAGACTCCATTAGAAGAAACAACATTACTAAGGTGAGTAATTTTTTCTTCCCAGTCACCTGGCTGCCCAAATGGACAACATATGCGTGGTGCGGTACATCAACAAGCAGGGAGGGACTCGATCCTACCGCTGTGCAGGGAAGCTATGAGGGTTTGGGGATGGGCAACGATTCACAACCTTCACCTCACGGTGATCCATGTTCCAGGAGTTGACAATATCCTGGCAGACAAGCTAAGTCATTCCTGGGCTCTGCCACAAGAGTGGGAGCTGGACCAAAAGGTTCTAAATGGCATCTTCCAGCTTTGGGGGACTCCACAGGTAGACCTGTTCGCCTCTTCCCAAAACACAAAATTTCCCACCTTTTGCTCGCTCGCTGCAGAGCGAGGCACTTTCTGGAGCAACACTCTGTCTCTAAGCTGGAAGGACAGATTCATCTATGCTTTTCCCCCAGTTCCTCTGGTCCCTCATGTGCTGCAGAAACTAGCATTAGAAGGAGCGAGAATGATTCTGATCGCTCCTTTCTGGCCCAGGCAAATCTGGTTCTGTCTTCTACAACAATACTCAGAGGTTCCTCCTCTTCCTCTTCCTTTATCTCGAGGATTGCTGACCCAGGATCAGGGGACCCTGATCCATCCGGGGCTCAAGTCTTTCCAACTTCATGCATGGCTCCTGCAGACCTAGCCCAATCTCATTTTGGCGTCTCTCCTAAGGTGGCCGAGATTCTAGTGGAGACTAGAAAACCCTCCACTAGGTCCACCTAGGCTATGAAATGGAAGCGATTTTCCATTTGGGCTGCCTCCAGGAATGTGAAGCCTTTCTCCTGTCCTGTGGCCGTTCTGCTCAATTATTTGCATCATTTTTTCGACCTGGGTCTCAGTCACTCCTCTTTGAAGGTTCATATGGCTGCTATTTCAGCCTACCATGTTTCTATTGCTGATAGAGCCTTTGCCCAATTAGAGGTTTCCAAGACCTTTCTCAGAGGGGTCCTTCATCTCAGGCCCCCTGTTCAGACTCCTGCTCCCCCTTGGGATTTGAACTTTGTTCTCGAGAAACTTACCCTTCCTCCTTTTGAGCCTGTGGCTTCCTCAGACTTTAAGTTTTTATCGTGGAAGATGCTCTTCTTGGTAACCATTACTTCTGCTCGAAGAATTTCCGAGCTCCAGGCCCTTATGTGTAAAGTCCCCATCTGATTTTTCACAAAGAACGAGTAGCTCTTCGCACGAACCCTAAGTTTCTTCCGAAAGTGGTAGCGGAGTCTACCTTAAATCAGTCTATTGAGTTACCTGCCTTTTTCACGCAGTACTCTAACCAGGGAGAATACTTGCTCCATACCATGGATGTCCACAGGATTCTGAGATACTACACCGATAGGACGAAGGATCTCAGAAAGACTGATCAGTTGTTCATCTCTTTTGCTCACAAAAGGGAAGGCAATGCTGTCTCCAAGCAATGCCTGTCCAAGTTGTTGGCTCATTGCATCACTTTCTTTTATGACAAGTACAACAAGACCCTACCGGGTCAAGTCAGAGGTCACTCCACTCACGGAGTAGCAGCCTCTGTGGCTTGTTTCAAGAATGTGTCTGTGGCAGACATCTGTGCTGCCGCCATCTGGACTTCCGTCCATACCTTTACGAGACATTACAATTTGGACATTGCCTCTCACCGTAGAGCAGGCTTTGGGTTAGCTGTCTTGCAAGGCCTCCTATCTTGAGGTTTGCAAGGCTGTTTGCTACTTCTTGGAGTAGTTCCACCTCCCGGTGCCTTTCATTTGTTCCAGACTGCTTGGGATTCTGTCCTATATGTAATTACCTACTGCAAGAGCCCTCTCGAAGTAAGATAGTACACTTACGTAAGAACTTACCGTAACAGTAGATCTTTAAGAGAGGCTCTTGCAGTAGGTAACACCTTTCTGCCCTCCATCCCCCTAGGTTTTTTCAGTCCCTTTTCCATTGAGGGAAATATCTGCTTCTCTCTCGTCCGGGCCTTCCGGGCCTGTGGCGGGAAAGAACTGGAAGGCGGGCATCCGGGACCGCCCCTTTATACCAACGTCGTCTGACGCCGGTCACCTGACGTGGGGGCAGTCCCTCACCAGGGACTGCTAGCTAGAAATTTTTCTGTGGGGTCCTGCCGCCTGCTGACGTCAGTCCTATATGTAATTACCTACTGCAAGAGCCTCTCTCGAAGATCTACTGTTACGGTAAGTTCTTACGTAACTGTACTTTCTTACTCATCTCAAGTTTCTACCTAAGATGTTGTTGAAGTTCCATCTTAATCAGGCTATAATCCTGCCTACCTACTTTGCCAACTTCCAGAATGAGGGAGAAAGGACTCTTACTCACTGGATGTTAAGAGGGTCTTTAGGTTTAATTGGATTGCACTATGGACTTTAGACAGTCAAAACAGCTCTTTTCTCTTTTGACTCTAATCAAAAAGGACAGCTTGTCACAATCAAGTGCATGTCAGCCCTGATTGTAAACTGCCTTCACCACTGCTATGCTATGGCTCAGGTTAAACTGGAGGACAAGCACTTGATCACTCCACCAGAGCAGTTGCCACTTAGCTACTAAAGATATGCTCGATGCCTATTGGAGAGATTTGCATAGCTGCAACTTGGGAACAGTACGTACCTTTACCAAGCACTATGCCTTGTATTTCCATGCCAGGAAGCATGTCACCTTTGGCAAAACAATTCTGAATATTTTACTATCCTGAATGAGCTTTGAGCTTCAGCCTGCCTAGTTCAGTGAACTTTTCATGAGCACGGTACTCTGACCCTCAAGTGGAATCAATGGAAAAAATTGATTCTTGGAAGATATTATTTACCATAATTTGATCTTCAAACAACATAAAGTCTTGCTGTATTCTGACAGTAGCAGTGAGTCCCAACCTTCGAACTGCCCCAGAGATGAAAGAGTTAACTTTCCATGCCAGGCATGGAATGCTGAGCTCGAGCTCAGTTGAGACTCTGTCTGTTGCTGTTTGAACTCAAACCATCAGATTCTTTACTCCGCCTCACTGAACAGTCGCTCCGGAGATTTCTCCTTCTGCTCGATTCAATTTGTCAGTTAAAGTACCGCTTTTCTCGGTTTTCGACTGAATTTAAACCGTAACCTGTTGGTTCAGTCTCTGTCTGTGGTATTTGTGAGTACTAGATAGGTTTATATTATTTTCTATTCTGTGTGGAACTTGTAAACGGTTCATCGGTTCGGTTTGAACCGATCAAGTTGTTAAAAAAATCTTTATCTGAACTTTTAGAGTGTGGTTACCGGTTCTTATCAGTTCTAAAAAAATGGATTTTATTACGTTTTTTTCCACGACCCGTGACACGGTCAGGAACCGATAAGACGGTCTTGCCTGGTGGATTGCCATTAAAAGGGTAAGTTTGGTTAGGACTGGCACAATGTCTGAGAAACCCAAAAGAAGAACCGGGCCCACTGGGTTTCAACACTGCAGTGTGTGTGGGGAAGTCTTTGCTAAGGCTGACCCCCCCACACCACCTGTGTTTATTGTCTGGGGTTTGACCACCTCAATGCAGACTGCCAGATTTGTAAAAATTTTCCTGCAACTACCCTAGAAAAAGAGTTGGTAGGCTCAGGGAAAGGGAGGCCAAAAAGTCCGCTGAACCAGATGGCCAGCCCGGTTCAGTTCAAACCAAACCAGAAGGAGTGCCCTCTGACCACGGCGAGACTTCTTCAGGCAAAAGGAGAACCGATTCTGAGGAGTCGGTTCCAGCTAAGAGAACAAGAAAGGAAAAATCAGCTAGTGTGGATCCAAAACTTTCTTCTCCAACCACTGAAGAAATAGCCAAAGTGATAAAAATTGTGCAGTCACTTTCCCTGGTTCCGCCGAACCGGCACCCTCAGGGAGGCACTCAATTCGGCCGGTTCCACCGGTTCAAGATTATGATTTCGAGGAATATTATGAACTGGAGGAGGAAGAAGAGGAGTATGAGGAAAGTGAATGTAGTTTTGAAAGTCTGGATGTGCCCATTGACCTGGACATCTCCCCAGACAGACCTTCAGGAGTGTCTCCCCCTAGGCTTTCTGAGTCCCCCTCCCATTTCATGTTTTATAAAAAAAGTGGCTGAAACCCTCCAGCTTCCTATGGAAGAAGCTGTGGATGACCAGGAGGAGCCTGGCTATGTGGAAATGATGGATATCCCAGAGTCTAGGAGGCTGTCTATTCCCTTACACAAATCTTTTGGGAAACAGACATTTAAGATTTCAAAGACTCCTAACACCATACCTCCTGTGGATAAAAGAATGGACAAGAGGTATACATTGTCAGGCTCAGATACGGAGTTCCTTACACAACAATGCAGCCATGTTGGGGTAGTGCAGGCTGCAGCCTGTGATAAGGCAAATATTCCCTTGGCTTCACACCCCCCAGACAAGGACTCCAGGAGGATTCATACCATGGCAAAGAAACAGTACATGGCAGCATCCTTGGGACTCAGACAGGCAAATTATATGGCCTATACTGCTAGATATCAGAAATCCAGATGGGACACTGTCATGGCTTTAGCAAAACAGGTCCCTGGCCAGCTTGCCAAGGAGCTGGAGCAGGTGGCTGCTGATGGTATTGAGGCATCCAAGGTGCAATTCCATGCTGCAGTGGGCTCCAATGATGTGTCATCTAGAGTCATGGCTACATCTGTGGCACTTCGTAGAATGGCTTGGCTCAGATGTACTAGCCTGTCACAGGATACCCAGACTAAGGCCATGGATTTTCCTGTTATGGGTAATTCTCTGTTTGGGGAGCAAACAGAAATTACATGAAAAAATGGACGAATATAGGACCACCTATAGGAGTGCCCAGGCCAAGAGAGGCAGGGCCACTCCTCAAGGCAGCATCCAGGGGCAGGCCTTTCATAGGCCTTTCTACCAAGCCCAGGCCTCCTCTTCTGCCTATGCTCAGAGGGGGTTCTTTAGAGGGAGAGGCAGAAGGGGTACAAGCAGACCTGCTTCCACCCCTCAGCCAAAACCCCCTGTCAAACAGGCACCCTGATGGGTTTGCCAGGGCCGATTCTCCACCACCTGTAGGAGGCAGGCTGGCTTACTTTGTCCAGGACTGGAAGTCTCTAACATCAGACAAGTGGGTCCTGGAGTAGTAAGCCAGGGACTGGTTCTCAGCAAAAATTTCCAAAGCTCAGAACCAGATCCTTTCCACCTACAAATCCCTCAGAGGCACTTGCCCTAGAGGCCGAGGTCTCTTTCCTCCTAGCTCTCAGAGCTGTGGAAAGGGTTCCACCCCTACACCAGGGCAAAGGATTGTACTCCAGGTACTTCCTTACCCCAAAAAAGACAGGAGAATGGCGGCCCATCCTGGATCTCAGATACTTAAACAAGCACCTTTTAAAGCCAAAATTCAAAATGGTGACTCTGGGAATAATTCTGCCTTCTCTAAGGCCAGAGGACTGGCTAGTTTCCCTGGACCTCAAGGATGCCTATTTCCATATTCCCATCAGAAGCTCCCATCAAAAGTACCTCAGATTCGAGTTGCCCTCAGGCCATTACCAGTTCAGAGCAATGCCCTTCGGTCTAACTTCTGCTCCAACGGTGTTCACAAAATGCCTGGCAGTAGTAGTTGCTTCTCTAAGAAGGCAAGATTGCCATCTTCCCATACCTGGACGACTGGCTCATAGTAGGCCAGTCCTAGACCAAATCAAGTTACACCTACAAATAACTCAGCAACTGCTCACCTCTCTGGGTTTCTTCCAGATCTTTCAAGTCAGTTCTAGAGCCTGTTCAGCTCCTCACCTTCATAGCGCAGAGCTAGATACAGAAAAGGCCAGAGCCTTCCTTCCCCTGGACAGGGCAAGGACGCCTATCACACTGGCCTCCTCTTTCACCCTACAGGTGTCTCGACCAGCAAGGCATTTCAAAGAACATGAAGTCTTGCTATATTATGACATATGCAGTTTGACCCACCATTCGAACTGCTCTGGAGGCGAAAGAGTTAACTTTCCATGCCAGGCATGGAATCTTGAGCATGAGCTCGGTTGAGAACTCTGTCTGTTGTTCTTCAAACTCAAACTGTCAGATTCTTTACTCCGCCTCACTGAACAGTCGCTCCGGAGATTTCTCCTGCTGCTCGGTTCATTTGTCGGTTAAAAAGTGTCATTTCTCAGTTTTTAAACCGCATTTTGTCTATATTTTAACTGCAACCAGTCGGTTCATGCTCTGTCTGTGGTGTCATAAGTAATAGGTTATTTCTGTGTGGAACTTGCAAACGATATTATCGGTTCGGTTTGAACCGATCAGGTTGTTGTTAAACTTTATTAAATTGCATTTAGAGTGCGGTTCCCGGTTCTTATTGGTTCTAAAATAAATGGATTTCATTATGTTTTCTTCCACGACCCATGACACGGTTGGGAACCGATAAGGGTGTCTTGCTTGGCGGATTGCCGTAAACGGGCAAGTTTTTGGTTAAGCTGGCACTATGTCTGAGAAACAAAAGAAAACCCGGACCCACTGGGTTTCAGCACTGTAGTGTCTGTGGGGAAGCCTTTGCCAAGGCTGACCCACACACCATGTGTTTATTGTCTGAGGGTTTGACCACCTCAATGCAGACTGCCAGATTTGTAAGAATTTCCCTGCAGCTACCCTGGATAAGAGGTTGGTAGGCTCAGGGGAGCGAGGAGGCCAAAAGTCCGCTGACCTGGATGGCCAGCCCGGTTCGGTGCCAACCGAACCGGAGGGAGTGCCCTCTGACCAGGGCGAGACTTCCTCAGGCAAACGGAGGGCTGACTCAGAGGAGTCAGTCCCAGCGAAAAGGACTAGAAAATCAGCAGGTGTGGAGCCAAAATTTCCTTCTCCAACCGCTGCACAGATAGCCAAAGCGATCAAAATTGTCCAGTCACTTTCCCCGGTTCCAACCGAACCAGCACCATCAGGTAAGTGGTCGGTTCGGTCTGCGCCACCGGTTCAAGAATATGATATAGAGGAATTTTATGAACCGGAGGAAGGGGAAGAAGATTATGAAGAGAAGCGAATGTGATTTTGAAAAGTCTGGATGGCCCATTGAATGGGACATCTCCCAGACGAACCTTCAGGAGTGTCTCCCCTAGGCTTTCTGAGTCCCCTTCTCATTTTATGTTTTATAAGAAAGTGGCTGAAACCCTCCAGCTCCCTTTGGAAGAAGCTGTGGATGAACAGGAGGAGCCTGACTTTGTAGAAATGATGGATATCCCAGAGTCTAGGAGATTATCTATTCCTTTACATAAATCTTTTAGGAAACAGACAATAAAAATTTTAAAAGTTCCTCACACTACACCTCCTGTGGATAAAAAAATGGACAAGAGGTACACATTGTCAGGCCCTGATATGGAGTTCCTTACACAACAATGCAGCCATGTTGGGGTAGTGCAGGCTGCAGCCTGTGATAAGGCAAATATTCCCTTGGCTTCACACCCCCTTGACAAGGACTCCAGGAGGATTGATGCCGTGGCAAAGAAACAGTACATGGCAGCATCGTTGGAACTCAGGCACATTATATGGCCTATGTTGCAAGACACCAGAAATCCAGATGGGATACTGTTATGGCTCTAGAGAAACAGGTCCCTAGCCAGCTTGCCAAGGAGCTGGAGCAGGTGGCTGCTGATGGTATTGAGGCATCCAAGGTGCGATTCCATGCTGCAGTGGACTCTAATGGTGTATCTTCAAGAGTCATGGCTACATCTGTGGCTTTTCGCAAAATGGCTTGGCTCAGGTGTACTAGTCTGTCACAGGATACCCAGGCTAAGGCCATGGATTTTCCTGTTGTGGTAACTCTCAGTTTGGGGAGCAGATAGAGAATTACATGAAGAAAATGGATGAGTATAGGACCACTTATAGGAGTGCACAGGCCAAGGAAAGGCAGGCCACTCCTCAGAGGCAGCTTTCCAGGGGCAGGGGCAGGCCTTTTCACAGATCTTTTTACCAAGCCCAGGCCTCCTCTTCAGCCTATGCCCAGAGGGGGTTCTTCAGAGGGAGAGGCAGACGGGTATGAGCAGGCCTGCTCCCACCCCTCAACCTAAAGCCCCTGCCAAACAGGAAGTGGGTCCTGGAAGTAGTAAGCCAGGGACTGTTTCTCAGCTGCAAAAAATTTCCAAAAATGAGAACCAGATCCTTTCCACCTGCAAATCCATCAGAGGCTCTCGCTCTGGAAACAGAAGTCTCAACCCTCCTGGCTCTCAGACCTGTAGAAAGGGTACCTCCCCTACACCAGGGCAAAGGACTGTACTCCAGGTACTTCTCACCCCAAAAAGACTGGAGAATGGCTGCCCATCCTGGATCTCAGATACCCAAACAAGCACCTTTTAAGCCAAAATTCAAAATGGTGACTCTGGGAATTATTCTACCTTTCTAAGGCCAGGGGACTGGCTAGCGTCCCTGGACCTCAGGATGCCTACTTCCATGTTCTCATCAGAAGCTGCCACGAAAGTACCTCAGATTTGAACTGCCCTCAGGCCATTACCAGTTCAGAGCAATGCCCTTGACCTCACCTTTGCCCCAAGGGTATTCACAAAATGCCTGGCAGTAGCAGTTGCTCATTTAAGAAGGCAAGAGTTGCCATCTTTCCTTACCTGGACGACTGGCTCATAGTGGGCCAGTCTCCAGACCAATCAAATTACATCTTCAGGTTACCCAGCAGCTGCTTACATCTCTAGGTTTCCTTCTCAATCTCCCAAAGTCAGTTCTAGAGCCTGTTCAGCTACTCACCTTCATAGGTGCAGAACTGGACACAAAGCAGGCCAGAGCTTTCCTCCCTCTAGAAAGAGCAAAGACCCTGGTGGCTCTGGCCTCCTCCTTCACTCTGCAGGTCTCTCGACCAGCAAGGCATTTTCTGCAATCTTCTAGGGCATATGGCTGCCTCCACAGCAGTAGTGCAGGGAGCAAGTTTTCAGATGAGGGACATTCAGTTCCATTTGAGAGCCTTCTGGTCTCAAAGGAGAGATCCTCTAACCAAATTGATCCCAGTGACTTAAACCCTGATCCAGGCCCTACAGTGGTGGCAGGATCAGAGCAATCTGAGACAAGGGGTTCCTTTCATCCCTCAATCTCACTCCTTGACCCTTACTACAGATGCGTCCCTCTTGGGGTGGGGAGCTCACATGGGCAACCTCACCACCCAGGGATTGTGGTCCCCACGGAATCTCTGCTCCACATCAATCTGTTGGAACTCAGAGCAGTTTTTCTAGCACTTCAGGTTTTTTCTGCATCTGTTCAGAACAAAGTGGTACAGGTCAGAACAGACAACACCTCTACAACGTGGTACATCAACAAGCAAGGGGGCACTCGGTCTTCAGCCTTGTGCACCGAGGCAATGAAGTTGTGGTCTCTGGCTTATTCCCTGAACACCTCCCTCATGGCAGTTCACCTCCCAGGCAAGGACAATGTCCTGGCAGATGCTCTCAGCAGGATTTCCCAGGGCCATCACAGAATGGTCTCTGGATCCCTAGTACTGGAGGTAGTATTTGCCAGGGGGCACCCTCAGATAGATCTTTTGCAGCCCCAGACAATCACCAACTTCCACTATTTGCTGCAAGGCTCCCAGTGTTGGGCTCAGTCCTCTGGATGCCTTCCTTCTCAACTGGGAAGGGAAGTTTCTCTTTGCCTTCCCCCCCTTCCCTCTCTTGTTCAAGGTGCTAGTCAAAATCAGATCTCAACCTTTTACAATGATTCTGATTGCTCCAGATTGGGCCAGACAGCCCTGGTATCCATTCCTTCTGTCCTTAGCAGTCCACCTTCCCCTGTGTCTTCCAGGAATCACAATCTGTTAACCTGTGCCCAGGGGAGAGTTTGGTAGCCGAATCTCAAATCTCTCAGTCTCAAGGCCTGGCTCTTGAAGAGTTAGAGTTTGCTGACCTACACCTTTCTCAAGGTGTACTCGATATCTTGAAAGCTTCTAGGAAGCCTTCCACCAGGGCTACTTACAATTATAAATGGAAAAGGTTTTTCCATATGGTGCTCTGGAAAGCATATTTCCCCAGAATCTGCTGATTTGCCCACAGTCCTGGATTATGTGGTCCACTTAAATACTTTGGGGCTGAGGCCAGCTACCCTGAAAGTGCACTTGGCAGCTGTCTCTGCTTTTATATCAGCAGGAAAGCCCTCTTCTTTTTCTGCTCACCCAGTTTTCTCCAGGTTTTTCAAGGGATTGCTTCACACCAACCCTCCATTCAGGGACCCTGCTCCCGCCTGGGATCTTAATGTTTGCATTGCTCAGCTTATGCAACCCCACTTTGAGCCTATGTCTTCAGCAGAGCTTAAGTACTTGACTTGGAAAACTGTGTTTCTGGTAGCCATCACTTCTGCCAGACGCATAAGTGAATTACAAGCTTTGTCAGTGGAGTCTGATTTTATCTCCTTTCACAGAGATAAGGTGGTCCTCAGGACTAACAGGAAGTCCTTGCCTAAGGTGGTTTCAGATTTCCACCTTAATCAATCTATATCTCTTCCAGTGTACTTCACTGACCATTCCTCCTCTGGCGAGAGGAGGCTGCACAGCTTAGATGTGAAGAGAGCCCTTAGTTACTACATAGAGTGTACCAAGGGTCACAGGTTTGACTCCCTCCAACTGTTCCTCACTTATGGTGAGGTTGGTAAAGGGAAACCTGCCACTAAACAATCCATTGCCAGGTGGATTGTCTCTTGTATCCAATTTTTTTATCAAAAACTGGGTAAGGTTCCCCCTTCAGGCCTGAGGGCTCACTCTACCAGAGGTACAGCTGCATCCCTGGCTGCAGCCAGGGACATCCCTATCATAGAAATATGTCAAGCAGCTACCTGGAAAACAGTTCACACTTTCACCAAGCATTACTCCCTGGACATCCAGGCTAGGAGTGATGCTCGGTTTGGCATAGCTGTGCTTCACAGCCTATTTCCTAAGTAGGTTCTGTCCCTCCTCCATGGAGGTACTGCTGTGTAGTCTGCATATGTCATAATATAGCAAGACTTCTTGTTGTTTGAAGAAAAAATTACTCGCCTTAGTAATGTTGTTTCTTCTAATGGAGTCTTGCTATGTTATGACCCCGCCTGACCCTCTCAGAACCTCTGCTTTTGGGATGTGGGTGGGCAGTGCAGTGTTGGCACTTATTAGATGTCCACCTTGTTTTTTTACCCCCTTTTTTGGGGTGTTTGGGTGTTGTGTTTTTATTTTTTGGATCCCCTGACTTGAGTCTTTGTTTTTGGGACCAAAAAAATGTGTTAATATTTTAGTAGCCAGTTGGCTAGTGTAGGTTTACAGCTTCCACACAGAATCTTAGTGAGTTTTGCTCGTAAAGATCTGACACTTTGAGTTTGAAGAACAACAGACAGAGTTCTCAACCGAGCTTGCGCTCAAGATTCCATGCCTGGCATGGAAAGTTAACTCTTTCACCTCCGGAGCAGTTCGAAGGCTGGGTCAAACTGCATATGTCATAATATAGCAAGACTCCATTAGAAGAAACAACATTGCGAAGGTGAGTCATTTTTTCTTTCTGCAGCTCCTGGGGCACATGGCTGCTTCTACAGCAGTGGTGCAGGGAGCAAGATTTCAGATGAGGGACATTCAGTTCCATTTGAGAGCCTTTTGGTCCCAGAAAAAGGATCCCCCTGACCAAATTGATCCTAGTGACTCAAACTCTGATCCAAGCCGCCTTGCAGTGGTGGTAGGATCAGAACAATCTAAGACAAGGGGTTCCCTTTGCCACTCAGTATCACTCTTTAATCCTTACTACAGATGCCTCCCTCTTGGGGTGGGGGGCTCTCTTGGGCGACCTGACCACCCAGGGATTGTGGTCTCCTCAGGAATCTCTGCTTCACATCAATCTGTTGGAACTCAGAGCAGTATTTCTAGCACTTCAAACTTTTTCCAAGTCTGTTCAGAACAAAGTCATTCAGATCAGAACAGACAATACCACTACAATGTGGTACATCAACAAGCAAGGAGGCACTTGGTCTATGGCCTTGTGCACAGAAGCAATGAAGTTGTGGTCTCTGGCTTATTCCCTGAACACCTCCCTCACAGCAGTACACCTCCCAGGCAAGGACAATGTGCTGGCAGATGCTCTCAGCAGGATATCTCAGGGCCATCACGAATGGTCACTGGATCTCCTGGTCTTGGAGGTGATATTCTCCAGATGGGGCACCCCACAGATAGATCTTTTTGCAGCCCCAGACAATCACCAACTTCTGCTTTTTTGCTGCAGGCCCCCAGTGTTGGGCTCAGTCCCCCTGGATGCCTTAGTTCTCAGCTGGGAAGGGAAGTTCCTGTGTCTTTCCCCTTCCTCTCCTGTTCAAAGTACTAGTCAAAATCAGGTCTCAACCCTGCAAAGTGATCCTGATTGCTTCAGACTGGGCCAGACAGCCCTGGTATCCTCTTCTGTTGTCCTTAACAGTCCATCTTCCCCTGTCTCTTCCCAGGAATTACAACCTGTTAACCTGTGCTCAGGGGAGGGTTTGGTACCCGAATCTCAAATCTCTCAATCTCAAGGCCTGGCTCTTGAAGAGTTAGAGTTTGCTGACCTACACCTTTCTCAAGGTGTACTCGATATCTTGAAAGCTTCTAGGAAGCCTTCCACCAGGGCTACTTATAATTCTAAATGGAAAAGGTTTTTCCTATGGTGCTCTGGAAAGCATATTTCCCCAGAATCTGCTGATCTCCCCACAGTCCTTGACTATATGGTCCATCTGAATAGCTTGGGACTCAGACCAGCTACACTAAAGGTGCATCTGGCAGCTGTTTCTGCTTCCATTTCAGCAGGTAAGCCCTTCTCTCTTTCTGCTCACCTTGTTTTCTCCAAGTTTTGTAAGGGATTGCTTCATACCAATCCTCCATTCAGGGACCCTGCCCCTGCTTGGGATCTTAACGTTTGCATTGCTCAGCTTATGCAACCCCCTTTTGAGCCTTTGTCCTCGGCAGAGCCTAAGTACTTGACTTGGAAAACTGTGTTTTTGGTGGCCATCACTTCTGCCAGACGCATAAGTGAGCTACAAGCCCTGTCAGTGGAGCCTGACTTTATTTCCTTCCATAGGGATAAGGTGGTCCTCAGGACTAACAGGAACTTTTTACCTAAGGTGGTTTCAGACTTCCACCTTAATCAATCTATGTCTCTTCCTGTGTACTTCACTGACCATTCTTCCTATGATGAGAGGAGGCTGCACAGTCTAGATGTAAAAAGAGCCCTTAGCTACTATATAGAATGTACCAAGGGTCATAGGTTTGACTCCCTCCAACTGTTCCTCACTTATGGTGAGGTTGGTAAAGGAAGACCTGGCACTAAAAGATCCATTGCCAGGTGGATTGTCTCTTGCATCCAATTTTGCTATGAAAAACTAGGTAAGGTTCCACCCTCAGGCCTGAGGGCTCACTCTACTAGAGGTACAGCTGCTTCCCTGGCTGCTGCCAGGGATATTTCTATCTTAGAAATATGTCAATCAGCTACCAGGAAAACAGTTCATACTTTTACCAAGCATTACTCCCTGGATATCCAGGCTAGGAGTGATGCTCAGTTTGGCACAGCTGTGCTTCAGAGCCTATTCCCTAAGTAGGTTCGGTCCCTCCTCCATGGAGGTACTGCTTGGTAGTCAGCTACTGTCAGAATACAGCAAGACTTCATGTTGTTTGAAGAAAAACTTACTCACCTTAGTAATGTTGTTTCTTCTAATGGAGTCTTGCTGTATTCAGCCGCCTTCCCCTCTCAGAACCTCTGTTTTTGGGATGTGGGTGGGCAGCGGCAGTGTTGGCACTTAGGAGGTGCCTCACCCTTTTTGTTATCACCCTTTCTTTGGGTGAGTGGGTGTTGTGTTTATTTCATTTTTTGGGTCTCCTGACTTGAGTCATTGTTTTTGGGACCAAAAAATCTGTTTTTATGTTAGTAGCCAGTTGGCTAGTGTAGGTTTACAGCTTCCACACAGGACCTCAGTGAGTTTAGCTCATAAAGTTCTGACAGTTTGAGTTCAAATAGCAACAGACAGAGTCTCAACCAAGCTCGAGCTCAGCGTTCCATGCCTGGCATGGAAAGTTAACTCTTTCATCTCCGGGGCAGTTCGAAGGTTGGGACTCACTGCTACTGTCAGAATACAGCAAGACTCCATTAGAAGAAAGAACATTACTAAGGTGAGTAATTTTTTCTTCCAGAATATATCTCGAGAGACGTAAGGGGTTGGCAAGTGGGGGAAGGGAAGGTCCCGTGACATAGGTAATAAGGAAAGGGGGGAGTGGCAGGCTCGGTGGGCCAGAGGGTCCTTTTCTGCCACCAGATTTCTATGATTCTGTGAGCTTTACTATTGATTACCATATCTGCCCACCATCCCCAGTATTGCTGTGTTGGTCTTCACCCCTTTGTATTTGGTTTGTGCTGTGATGACACTGTGTCACTGAGTTTGGTGGCCCTCCTTACATGAGTCACCAGTGCTATCTTATGCCCATTGGTTAAGTGCATATTTTGCACCACCTTCTTATGCTACCCACCTCCTCGGTGAAAAGGATACTGAGGGGGTTGGGGGCTGGTGCTATTATATACCACTGTGTACATGTGATGATGCACCCACAGGGCCTACTCAATTCACCAGCTCCCTCCAGCAAGGCTTTAGCTCCCGTAGAGTCCTAGTACTGTCTCTGGCACAGACCCATAAGTGGTAATCAGTATTGAAGATATTACGGAAGATCAACAGTTATGGTAAGTACATAACTTTCATTTCTTGTGGCCCATGTCTCCGTTATGGTCACCTAGTCTAATCTAGCATCTTTCCATCATCACGTGCAGCTCACTGATCTTGTTGCTCAGGCTTCTGTCATTTAGGCAGCCTCCCCTTCCATGCTCCCATCTTATTCCTTCTCCCCTTACCTGATGCCCTCTTAGTGCCTGCCACCCCTTCCCAGTCCGTCCATTATCCCCCTTCTAACTGGTTTGTTGTGACCCCCTTCCTCCAGCTCTTCACTTACTGTACCTGTTCTCTGCCCTTGCCACTACTTTCTTCCCTGAGTCCTGTTTCCCTTTCTGTAGAATTCGTTGACAGGCTCACCCCATTCCTGTTTTCTTCCAGTTGATTCCCAGCTCCTGCCTCCTGCTCACTCAGTTTAAAAGACTGTCCATGTAGATGTTGAGTGACTGCCCAAGTGCATTTGTCCTCTTCCTCCTGAGATGAAGGCCACACCCTTTGAATAGCCTTCTGTTCCATAATTTCCCTCAGTCACCCACAAATCTGTACCCATCTTTCTGACACCACTCCTTCAATCAGGCATTGAATGCCTCAGTTTCCTCTTGCCTCACCCGGCTCACTTATCCCTTTTCACTGTCCTGCACTGGAAACACCTCTGAAAAAGCTAGAGAGGCTGCCTTCCCCTCCAGCTCCCCCCTTGCCTTCAAAGTTGAAATCAACTTCCTACAGGCTTTGGTTTGCCATGTCATTCATATCCAGGTGTATAAGGAAATGTGGCATCTCCGCCATCCTGACTATCTTCCTCCCTATCCTGTCCTTATCTTTCACAGCTGATGCTCCTGGTAGGCATCTGCTTCCTCACTCATTGTCCCATCCTGACACACTACCCTCTCCCCACCTTTCAACATAAGAGTCTCAGACAATAAGTATCCTTCTTGCCACCTTCTTTATTCCCTTTACCCTGCTTGCTGCCTTCCTCTTACCCAGACCATATCATCCCAGATAGAGTGTAGTGCCTAATAATTGTTTCCCTTTGCTCCTCCTCCTCCTCCTTCTTGCCCATATGTAGGCCAACCTCAGGATGTAATGCCCAATAAGTATTTCCCTCTGCTCCTTCTCCTACTTGTTCCTCCCATCAACTTGTGTGACTATCCCTGGCTACTGCTAACACCTATCCCATGTACCCATTACATTTCTCCAGCCCTATTTCCTATTTATGCTAGTATCTGACTCTAGTTATGGTGTAATGACTCCCTACAGAACATTAACTCCCCTGTCTACTGCACAGTACCTTACCCAGACCTCCCTATTACAGCTATTGACCTGTCTCCCTCTTCCCCGGGCTAGGTTCCCTGCGGAACTGCAGACTTACCTGTGAACACCTTGCAGATGTCCATAGTTTGACACTGCACTCTTGCTCTGTGGCACTCCTGCTTCATGACGCTCATGCACAAGGGTGCTTGAACCACCCTAGATTTGAAGACCTAGAGGCTCCTAAGTACAAAGCAGAGGTAGCAATGCCTGCTTTCACTGACCACTCCATCTGCTAGCCACACTCGCAATAGCTCCTGCTCATTCACTCAACCACCCCATGCATCTCTCAGCTACTCATCCCATGTCATTACAGTCCCAAATATTGTTCCTTCTCAAATCCAGAGACCTGTAAAAAGACAAAAACAGCGTTTTGCACACTTTACATGCATCCTGTACTGTGCATGCAACCCCTTCCCACCTGCTCCTAATTAGCTCCTATGACATTTAAAATACTTTCCTATCACTGTTTTTTTCCAGAAATTTTTTTGCTCCTCTGTTACCCTTGTGCCTTACTTGGCAACAGGGGAGACATGGTATTTCTGCTTTTTTCCCGTTACCCGGAAACCCAGATCATGGTCATGCATGCGTACGGAGGCACGCATGTGCACCGCGGCTCCAGTAATGTCCCCTTCTTCCCTCCCTGCCTAATGCCAGGTTCCTCCCTTGGCCTGGCACTGCCACTCAGCCTCCACCAGGTGGCACCCAAGAGCCTGGGGAAACCCCATGTCCCACCTGAGAGAGGAGAGCTTCCTTGCAGCTGCTCGATATGACTCCTCACACTCTCCCCCCCGGCCGACCTCTGGTAGCCCAAGCTCTCTCTCGAACCCGGGTCACTGGGGTGCTGTGAGGTATGGCATCCAGCACCTCAGTCCTTATAGCCACTTGGCCAGCCTACTTTCCTATCACTTTTAATCTATTTTGTTTCACTACTCTCCTAAAGATGTATTTATTTTATTAAATATTGTTGGATGTACATTTCCAATTCTTACAAAGATTATTGCATGTACATTTTCAATTCTTACTTTTCTTTGTGTGCAGCACAGAGAATAAAAATTATTTGCTTTCATTATAGGAACATGTGCAATCAGTGCTAAGACTGGCTTCTCTATCAAAGGAATCAAAAAACAGTTATGAAAAAGAGAGGTAGGCCGCAAAGATTGCTTTTGCTAATGTCATTCTTAATGTGCCAATAACAATGTGATATTATTGCAGTGTTTCCCTTACACATTGCTATACTTGTGTTGAACCCCAACCCCCCATTTTGACCTTTACAAAACCATCCAGATTCTCACCATGTTAAAAGCAGATTCTAGATGTCTGGTGCATGCTATTAGAAATAGCACTTGGGACCAAAAAAGAAACAAAATCAGAGCTAGTTGCAGCTAACCAGTTTGTCTGAGTATGCAATTTGAAGAAGAAGAATCAGCATTTATATGGCACTTTTCATACACTTTGTATCCCAAAGTACTTTACAAGCAATGCTAGAATGGTAGTGAAGTAACTAAATGTGTAGTGGCAGCCTTTTTGCACATCAACACCCACACACAGCTTTGTCAAGTAATT
The DNA here is from genome assembly GCA_016271365.2 of Neoceratodus forsteri. NCBI lineage: Eukaryota > Metazoa > Chordata > Ceratodontiformes > Ceratodontidae > Neoceratodus > Neoceratodus forsteri. Next base: position 667,065,983 of record CM057453.1, read on the forward strand.
GTTACTCAAGTGTACCAAGTGCATGAACCGGTTTTATGGAAAGAGGAATGTTGACCAGGACACCAGGAAAAATCCCTTAATCTTGCAAAGAATCATAGAATCATAGACACTTGATGGCAGAAAAGGACCACACTGGCCCATCTAATCTGCTCTATTTCCCCCATACACATCCCCGCTAGCCCCCACCCTGCCCCCACTACTCAGCCCCATATGCCTGTCCCATGCCCTCTTAAATCTTTCCACCAAATCAGCCCCCACCACTTTTTCAGGTAGTCTGTTCCAGGGCTCCACTACCGTTTCCATGAATAATCACCCTTTCCCATTGTCCCTGTATATTTTTCCCTGCAGTCTGAGGCTATGCCCTCTAGTTCTGGCCCCCTCCTTCTTAAGTAAACACCCTTCTTCTAGTTTGTTGTGCCCCTTCACATATTTAAAAGTTTCAGTCAGGTTTTCCCTTTCCCTCCTAGTCTCCAGTGAGTACAGATCTGGCTTCTTACACCTCTGCTTGTATGCATACCCTACACTTTCTTGGTTGCATGTTTCTGAACCCTCTCTATCTCATCTATATCCTTGCAGAGGTGTGGTCTCCAGAACTGGACCCCATACTCCAGATGTGGCCTCACCATGGTTTGGTAGAGGGGCATTATTACCTCCTTCCTTCTACTAATAATGCCCCTGCTTATGCATGCCAGAATTCCATTGGCTTTTCTCACCATACAGCTGCATTGGCTTCCTACCTTAAGGTTTGATGAGACTATGATCCCCAGATTCCTCTCCTGTTCTGTTACTTTGATTGCCTCCCCTCCTAGGGTGTATCCTGCTTGTGTGTTTCTACTCCCCACATGCATCACAGCACACTTTCAAACAAGATGAAGTTTTGTTGTATTCAGACATAATGTTTTTATTTTATTTAACTGTGGAAATTGTCTCTTTGATTTCCACAGTTAAATAAAATAAAATAACATTATGTCTGAATACAGCAAGACTCCATTAGAAGAAACAACATTACTATGGTGAGTAATTTTTTTCTTTTGGCATTAAATTTTAGCTGCCACATCTCTGACCACTCCTCGAGCATCCTTAGTTCCTGCCTCATGTCCTCAACCCCGGGTGTTCACCCTATTGCAGATTTTTGTATCATCAGCAAAGAGGTTCACCCTCACCCTCAGACTCTCTGCAATATCGCTGATATAAATGTTAAAAAGAAGCAGACCCAAAACTGACCCCTGTGGCACTCCACTCTTCACCCTCCCCATCCTGGAATACACCCAGTTTAGTACCACCCTCTGAGTTCTTCCCGCTAACCAGGCCTCCAACCATCTTGTTATTTTCCCTCCTACCCCCAGGCTTTCCAGCTTGTTCAATAGCATTCTGTGGGGGACGGTGTTCAAGGCCTTACTGAAGTCCCTATAGGTTATGTCCTCCACTCCTCCCTGGTCGATCACCTAAGTCACCCACACAAAGAACTCAGTCAGGTTCATTGGCATGACCTTCCCTCCATGAAGTCATGCTGTCTACTGTCCTGTACATCACTCTCCTCCAGGTAGTCCACCACCCTCTCCTTGATTAATGCCTCCATTACCTTCCCCACCACTAAGGTGAGGCTGACAGGTCAATAGTTCTCCTTCACCTCCTTACTTCCTCCCTTATGTAAAGACACCACATCCGCCCTCTCCCAGTCCTCTGGCACCCTCCCCATATCTAAGGACAAGTTGAAGAGCCTTGCCAATGGGGCAGAAAATTCTGCCTTCAATTCCCTGATCACCCTGGGGTGTAACCCATCCGTCCCCATTGCCTTGTCCATCCTCAATCTTCCTAGCTCTTCCCTAACCCTATACTCAGTGAATGGGCTCTGATCTAGACATTTGCCCTCCTTCCCCTCGTCACTGGCTCAGATCCCCTACCGTCTTCCTTCTCTGTGAATACCAAGCAAAAGTACTCCTTTAATACCTCTACTTTTTCACAGATCCCTTTCCAGTTTTATCCCTCCCTCTCCCCTCAGCCTTACAATCCTCTGCCATGCCATCTTTCTCTCCCTGACACATCTGAAAAAAGTTTTATCCCCCTTTTGGCTTTCTTGGCTATTTTCACTTTGGTTTCCGCTTTCACTTCCTGGTCTTCTGCCCTGCCAGTCTCCTCTTTTCCCTATAAGCTTCCCTATCTTCCTTGCTGAGCATCCTCTTGAATTCTCTGAAAGCCCTCCCCCCTTCTCTGACTGCCCCCACTACCTCCTTTGTAAACCACAGCAGTCTCCTCCCCTTTTTGTTCTTCTTGACCTTTTTTATACACATTTCCATGACTTTCAGTAACCCACCTTTAATAGATTCCCACAACTCCTCCACTGCCCTTATACTCTCTGTTTCCTCCATTGTTTCCCTTGCTATCCTTCTCATTTTGTTGAAGTCAGCACGTCCAAAGTCCATGACTGTAGTACTGGTTTTATTAGTCTCCCTCCTAGCCTTAACACTGAACCTAACAGTCCTGTGATCGCCAGTGTCCAAGACTTCTCCCGCCTGCTCCTACTCCACACTCTCCCCATTTATCAGGACCACGTCCAGCAGGTCGCTGCCCCTTGTTGGCTCCCTGAATAGCTGTTGCAGAAAAAAAACCTACAGTGGAGTCAAGATCTCCCTGCTCCTAGCTGATACTGCATCCGGGATTCCCCGTCTATATCTGGGAGGTTTAGGTCCCCAGCCAGTAGTAGTTTTCCTTTTAGGGCCTTTAAGGGAAGAGTGCCTTGGTTTCTTTTACTTCCAACTGGACAGCAACAGAAATGGGTAGAAGGGATATCTGTTTAATGTCTCATCTGAAGGACAGCACCCCCCTAGTACTGCACTAGGGTCAAGTGTTTAAGATATGAGTCCAGTCCCAGTGTGGAACTAGAACTTATGACCTCCTGGCCCAGAGGCAGATGTGCTTCAAACAACGTGAAGTCTTGCTGTATTCTGGCTATATGCAGTTAGCCCTTCCAGTTCAACTGCCCTGGAGACAAAAGAGTTAACTTTATGCCAAAGCATAGAACATTGAGCTCAAACTCGGTTTTCAAACCCCTGTCCCTGGTACATTCTATGTAACTGTCAGTCTCTTTACTCCGCCTGCCTGTGAAGTCACTCCAGAGATTTCTCCTCGCTCACTTTGGTTCAGAGTTGTGTTTTTCATCAGTTATTTCAACCGCGTGTTTTTTTTACAGTTCTTCAAACCTCTGTCTACGGTACAGATTAGACTATATTAGATTGAATTATCATTTGAAAAGTCTCCAGTCCTTTTTTGGTCCACGTAACTGAGAGAGGACCAATTTGATTATTTTTTGAGGTATATTCTTAGAGTTCAAGTGTTTATTTGGGATCTAGCAGTTTTTGGTTTTAAAAATAAAACAAGCCTTTATCGTTTTTTTTTTTATCAATCATTGAACCGGTCGTTAACCGAAAACTATTTTAGTTACTCTGGCCTGACCGCCACACAAAGGGTAACTTTGATTTCAATGCATTATGTCTGAGAAACCCAAGAAAAAGACCAGCCCCACTGGGTTTCAGCCTACACAGAGTGTAGGGAGGTGTTTGCCAAGGCGGATCCCCACTTCATGTGTGTTCATTGTCTGGGGTTTGACCACCCGAAAACAGACTGCCAAATTTGTAAAAACTTTCCTAAAGCCATGCTGGATAAGCATTTAGCCAGGCTGAAGGAAAGAATGGCTGAAAAATCCACTGACCCAGATGGTCATCCGGGTTGGCTCCTGAGGGTGTCGGGAAACCGGAGGAGGTGCCTTCTGACCAGGGTAAAACCTCCTCAGCCAAACATAAGGCGAATACTGGGGAATCAGTACCTGCAAAAAAGAAATGAAAATCTGCTGGTTCAGAGACTACGTTCCCGGCTCCAACCGTGGATGAGATAGCTAAAGTGATTAGGATTGTACAATCATTACAGACCGAACTGGGTGAACTGAGACCGAGTACTAACACACGTCCCTCGGTTAGGTCATCTGCCGGTTCACTTCCCACTGGCTCATATGATCTAGAGACTTATTATGAACTCAAGTGGGAAGAAGAGGAAACAGAGGCAGAAGAAGAAGGCTTGGGGGAACCCATTGAACCTGATATTTCTGTAGATAGACCAGATTCTGTCTCCCCAGACAGCCTGGAGAGTCCTCCTCCTATTACTCATTTTACAAAAAGGTTGCTGAAACCTTACAGTTCCCTACTCTGGAGGCAGCTGAGGAGGAAGAGGAGCCTCATTTCGTCAAGATGATGGATGTCCCTGATTCCAAGAGACTTTCAATACCCCTTCATAAGTCCTTGAAAAAGCAGACAAAATTTTGCAGATGCCTACTTCAAACAACATAAAGTCTTGCTGTATTCTGACTATATACAGTTAGACTCATCACTTGAACTGCTCCGGAGAGTAAAGGGTTAACTCTATGCCCCGGCATAGAATGTTGAGCTTGAGCTCGGTTTTCAAACCACTGTCCTTGGTATTCCTCAGTGTAACCGTTAGATTCTTTACTCCACCTAACTGTGAAGTTGCTCCAGAGATCCCTCCATCACTACGGTTTGGTTAAAGTAAAATCGGTCGGTTTACAACCTTTTTCTTCTTTTATTTCGGTATTCAAGTTTCTGTCTATGGTACAGTAAGTGTAGCTAGTAGGTAGTTAAGAGTTTTATTTACTAGAAATTGTTTTTTGTTCGTTTTTCTCCCGGTCGGTCCGGTTGGATCCAAAACAAATTCTATTTGGTTTAATTCTTGTAAATTGTTCATTTACTGTAGTGGTTTCCGGTACTTATCGGTTCCTACAAAAAAGACAGCTTTCTTCGTGTTTTTTTAACTGACCCGTGACACGGTTGGAACCAATGGGTGTGCAGTTGCCTGGCTTAACAGCTGTTTAGGGTAACTTTTTTGAATCCTGCATGTCTGAGAAACCCAAAAATAAAACCGGTCCCACTGGGTTTCAGCAGTGCACCAAGTGCGGGGGGGCCTTCACTAAGGCTGATCTCCACCTCATCCGTGTTTATTGTCTGGGGTTTGACCACCTCAAAGAAGACTGTCAAATATGTAAAAACTTTCCTAAAGCCACTTTGGAAAAATGCATAAGTAGGCTGAAGGAAAGGGAGGCCGAGAAGTCCGCTGATCCGGATGGCCAGCCCAGTTTGGTTCCGACTGAACCTGAGGGGGTGCCCACTGACCTGGGTGATACCTCCTCGGGCAAAAGAAGAGCCGACTCTGTGGAGTCAGCTCCGTCTAAAAGAAAACACAAGTCAGCCGGTTCAGATCCCAGTTCTCATGTTCCAACCGCTGAAGAAATTGCGAAAGTGATTACTATTGTTCAGTCGCTTTGCCCGATTCCGACCAAACCACCACCGACTCAAAGACAGTCGGTTTGGTCGGAAATAGGTTGCTTCTGAAATTGAACCTGTAAGCATTCTATGAGGGTGATTGGGAAGGAGAAGAGGAATATCAAGAAGAGGAAGATGAAGGCCTAGATGAGCCAGTAGAGCCTGACATCTCCCCAGACAGGCCTTCCAATGTGTCTCCTCCCAGACTTTCTGAGTCCCCTTCCAAATTTCTTGTTCTACAAGTAAGTGGCTGAGACTCTTCAGCTTCCAGTGGAAGAGGCTGAAAAGGATCAGGAGGAAACTGACTTTGTTGAAATGATGCATGTCCCAGAGTCAAAGAGAGTGTCTATCCCTTTGCATAAATCCCTGGGGAAACAGACACAGAAAATTCTGCAGTTTCCTACATCTATACATCCTGTGGATAAAAGATGGGCAGGAGGTATACCTTGTCAGGTCCTAGGATGGAATTCCTTACAGATCATTGCAGCCATGTTGGGGTAGTGCAGTCTGCAGCCTGTGACAAGGCTAATATTCCCCTGGCATCTCACCCTCCAGATAAGGATTCCAGGAAAGTGGATGCCATGGCTAAAAAACAATACTTGACATCCTCTTTGGGACTCAGGCAAGCTAGTTTCATGGCATATACAGCCAGATATCATAAATCTATATGGGATATGGTTCTGGAGCTGGCTAAGAATGCCCTTCCCCCCCAGCTGGCCAATGAGCTGGAACAGGTGGTTGTGGATAGTGTTGAGGTATCCAAAGTTCAATTCCATGCTGCTGTGGACTCGAATGATGTGCATTCCAGGGTCATGACTACATCTGTCTCCATGAGGAGATTTGCTTGGCTCAGATGTACCAGTTTGTCACAGGATACCCATACTAAGGCCATGGATTTTCCTGTTGCTGGTAACTCTCCTATTGGGGAAAAAACAGAGGCTTACATGAAGAAGATGGATGAGTACAAGACCACCTACAGGAGTGCTGCAGCCAAAGAGAAGCAGGCCACTCCTCAGAAGCAGCAATTTAGGGCTGGCAGGGGCAGGCCTTTTCACAGGCCTTTTTACCAAGCCCAGGCTTCCTCTTCTTTCCAGTGGGAGGGGGTCTTCGGGAGAAGGGGCAGACAAGGAATGACCAGGACCCTATCATCCACTCAGTCTAAGCCCCCTGCAAAGCAGACACCCTGAGGTGTCAGTCAGGGTCACCTCCCCAGTTCCAGTAGGGGTCAGGCTGTCTCACTACTTCCAGGCCTGGAAGTCTATTACTTCAGACAAATGTGTCCTGGAAGTAGTGAGCAAAATCTTTCAGTCCTCCCTTTCCCTTGAAGACAAAGGCCTTAGAGGCAGAAGTCTCCTCCCTACTGCTTCTTCAAGCAGTAGAGAAAGTACCTCTTTGTCACAGGGGAAAAGGACTGTATTCCAGATACTTTCTTACCCCAAAAAAGACAGGGGAGTGTCGACCCATCCTAGATCTAAGACACCTGAACAAACATATACTAAAGCCAAAGTTCAAAATGGTGACTCTGGGAATAATTCTTCCCTCTCTGAGGCCAGGAGACTGGCTAGCCTCCCTGGATCTCAAGGATGCCTACTTCCACATACCTATCAGACATTTCCACAGAAAGTACCTCAGGTTTGAGTTGCCCTCAGGTCATTACCAGTTCAGAGCAATGCCTTTCGGTCTAACATCTGCTCCAAGGGTGTTCACCAAGTGTCTAGCAGTAGTGGTGGCCTTTCTCAGGAGACAGGGTATCCTGCTGTTTCCATATCTGGATGACTGGCTCATAGTGGGTCAGTCCTCAGACCAAGTCAAGTCACCTGATATTTCCCCAGATATACCAGATTCTGTCTCCCCTCCCAGACAGCCTGGGGAGTCCTCCTCCCATTACTTATTTTACAAAAAGGTTGCTGAAACCTTACAGCTCCCTACTCTGGAGGCAGCTGAGGAGGAGCCTCATTTCATCAAGATGATGGATGTCCCTGATTCCAAGAGACTTTCAATACCTCTTCATAAGTCCTTGAAAAAGCAGTCAAACAAAATTTTGCACATACCTACTTCTATTCCCCCTGTTGACAAAAGGATGGATAGGAGGTATATGCTCTCAGACAGTGGCACAGATTTCCTCTACAACCACTGCATCCATGTAGGAGTTGTCCAGGCTGCTGCCTGTGACAAGGCAGGCATTACTCTAGCCTCTCATCCTCCCGAGAAGGACACTTGGAAGATTGACACCATGGCCAAAAAGCAATTTTTGACCTCTTCTCTTGGGATTAGGCAATCTTCCTACATGGCATACATAGCTAGATACCAAAAGTCCAGATGGGAATCTGTCCTGGACTTGGCTAAGACTGCTCCACCCAAACTGGCCAAGGATCTGGAGCAGATAGTCAAGGATGGCATTGAGGCATCCAAAGTCCAGTTTCATGCTGCAGTGGACTCTAATCATGTGTCCTCTAGAGTTATGGTTACTGCGGTTTCCCTGAGGAGATTTTCCTGGCTCAGGTGCACCAATCTTTCTTAGGTTGCCCAGTCAAAGGCTATGGATTTTCCTGTTGTCCAAAATTCTCTGTTTGGGGAACAAACAGTCATACATGAAGAAAATGGACAAGTATAGGACCACCTACAGAAGTGCAGCTGCGAAAGAAAAGGCTGCAACCCCAAAGAAGCAGCAGCCTAAGCCGGCAGAGGCAGGCCTTATCAAAGGTGTTTCTGCCAGGCACAGGCATTCTCTTCTTTCCAGCAGCAGAGAGAATTCTTTAGGGGCAGAGGCAGGAGAAGTGTGAGTAGGGCTGCATCCACTTTCCAGCCTAAGACTCCTGCCAAGCAGACACCCTGATGTGTCAACTATGGCCACCTCCCCTCTGCCAGTAGGGGGCAGGCTGACTCACTACTTCCAGACCTGGAAATCCCTTACTATAGACAAGTGGGTCCTGGAAGTAGTGAGCCAGAAACTTGCTCTAAATTTCAAATGGTTCCCAACAATCAAAGCAAAGTCTTTCAAACCTGCCAGCAGTTCAGAGGCAACTCTGTTTGAAGCAGAGGTTACCACTGTCTTAGAGCAAATAGCAGTGGAACCTGTTCCCGTATTCTACAAAGGAAAAGGGTTGTACTCAAGATAATTCCTTACCCTAAAGAAGACTGGAGAGTGATGGTCAGTCCTATATTTGAGGTATCTCAACAAGCACCTGACAAAACCCAAATTCAAGGTGATGACTTTAACCAAAATCCTTCCCACTCTCGGTAAAGCTATCAACAGTCCCTGTTTTCCCAGAACAGTCCCTGTTTTCGGTAGCATGTCCCGTGTCCCCACAGGTTTTGCAAAATGTATCATTTGTCCTGATTTTTGCTTACTTGTCCCAATTTTGTTCCTTTTTTTTTTTTGCTGACTGCTAATCAGCGAGTGACAGTTACTTCAGCACCACTGTGATGCTGCTCGTGCTGGGCAGCAGTTTGTAACTTCAAACATGAAGTCTTGCTGTATTCTGACTATTACAGTGATATCCAACCTTTGAACTGCCCCGGAGAGGAAGTAGTTAACTTTCCATGCAAGGCACGGAACGCTGAGCTCGAGCTCGGTTGAGACTCTGTCTGTTGTTGTTTGAACCCAAACCACCAGATTCTTTACTCCACCTCACTGAACAGTCGCTCCGGAGATTTCTCCTTTGCTCGGTTCAAATTAGTCGGTTAAAGTGTCGTTTTTCCCCTCGGTTCAACTGAATTTCTTCTTGTAACCTGTCGGTTCAGTCTCTGTCTGTGGTACCGTGTCAATCGCTAACTTCGGTTCCGACCGAACCGGCACCATCGGTTAGGGGCTCGGTTCGGTCGGTTCCCACGGTTCCGGATTACAATTTAGAGGATTTTTATGAACCACAGGAGGAGGAGGGAGAGTATGAGGATAGTGATGGTGATTATGAAAGTCTGGATGTGCCCATTGACCCAGACATCTCCCCAGACAGACCTTCAGGTGTTTCTCCTCCTAGGCTTTCTGAGTCCCCTTCCCACTTTTTCTTTTACAAAAAAGTGGCTGAAACTCTCCAGCTTCATATGGAGGAAGCAGCAGAGGATCAGGAGGAGCCTGATTATGTTGAAATGATGGACATCCCAGAGTCCAGGAGATTGTCTATTCCCCTCCATAAGTCTTTTGGGAAATAGACATTTTAAAGACTCCTAATTCCATACCTCCTGTAGACAGAAGAATGGACAAGAGGTATACTCTTTCAGGCTCAGATACGGAGTTCCTTTCCCAACAATGCAGCCATGTTGGGGTAGTGCAGGCTGCTGCCTGTAATAAGGCAAATATACCATTGGCTTCACACTCCCCAGATAAGGACTCCAGGAGGATTGATGCCATGGCAAAGAAACAGTACATGGCAGCATCTTTGGGACTCAGACAGGCTAATTATATGGCCTACACAGCTAGATACCAAAAGTCTAGATGGGACACTGTCATGGCTCTAGCTAAACAGGTCCCCGACCAGCTTGCCAAGGAGCTGGAGCAGGTGACTTCAGATGGTATTGAGGCATCCAAGGTGCAATTTCATGCTGCAGTGAACTCCAATGATGTTTCATCTAGAGTCATGGCTACATCTGTGGCCCTTTGTAGGATGGCTTGGCTCAGATGTACTAGCCTGTCACAGGATACCCAGGCTAAGGCAATGGATATTCCTGTTACTGGTAATTCTCTGTTTGGGGAGCAGACAGAGAACTACATGAAGAAAATGGATGAGTACAGGACCACCTATAGGAGTGCTCAGGCCAAGGAAAGGCAAGCCACTCCTCAGAGGCAGCATCCTGGGGCAGGGGCAAGACTTTTCATAGGCCTTTCTACCAAGCCCAGGCCTCCTCTTCTGCCTTTGCTCAGAGGGGGTTCTTTAGAGGGAGAGGCAGATGGGGTACAAGCAGGCCTGCTACCACCCATCAGCCTAAAGCCCCTGCCAAACAGGCACCCTGATGGGTTTGCCCTGGTCGATTCTCCACTACTTGTAGGGGGCAGGCTGGCTTACTTTGTCCAGGACTGGATGTCTTTAACATCAGACAAATGGGTCTTGGAAGTAGTAAGCCAGGGACTGGTTCTCAGCTTCAATTTCCCAAGATGAGAACCAGATCCTTTCCACCTGCAAATCCTTCAGAGGCCCTTGCCCTAGAGGCAGAGGTCTCTTCCCTCTTGGCTCTCAGAGCCATAGAAAGGATTCCACCCCTACACAGGGGAAAGGGATTGTACTCCAGGTACCTCCTAACCCCCAAAAAGACAGGAGAATGGCGGCCCATCCTGGATCTCAGATATTTAAACAAGCACCTTTTAAAACCAAAGTTCAAAATGGTGACTCTGGGAATAATTCTACCCTCTCTAAGGCCAGGGGACTGGCTAGCCTCCCTGGACCTCAAGGATGCCTATTTCACATTCTCATCAGATGCTCCCACAGAAAGTACCTCAGGTTGAGTTGCCATCAGGCCACTATCAATTCAGAGCAATGCCCTTTGGTCTAACATCAGCTCCAAGGGTGTTCACAAAATGCCTGGCAGTAGTGGTTGCTTTCCTAAAGAGAAAAAAGATCTCCATTTTTCCATACCTGGACGACTGGCTCATAGTGGGTCAGTCTTCAGACCAAGTCAAGTCACACCTACAGATAACTCAGCAACTCCTCACTTCTCTAGGATTCCTTCTAAATCTTTCAAAGTCAGTTCTAGAGCCAGTGCAGCTCCTCACCTTGATAGGGGCGGAGCTGGATACTGCAAGGGCAAGAGCCTTCCTTCCCCTGGACAGGGCAAGGACCCCTGTGACACTGGCCTCTTCTTTCACCCTTCAGGTGTCTCGACCAGCAAGGCATTTTCTGCAGCTCCTGGGCCACATGGCTGCCTCTACGGCAGTGGTCCAAGGAGCAAGATTTCAGATGAGGGACATTCAGTTCCACTTAAGAGCCTTCTGGTCCCAGAGAAAGGATTCTCTTACCAAGCTAATCCCAGTGACTGGAACCCTGATCCAGGCTTTGCAATGGTGGCAGGATCAGGACTACCTAAGGCAAGGAGTTCCCTTTGTCACTCAATCTCATTCTCTAATCCTTACCACAGATGCCTCCCTCTTCGGCTGTGGAGCCCACTTGGGGGATCTGACCGCCCAAGGAGTGTGGTCACCTCAAGAATCTCTGCTTCACATCAATCTCTTAGAACTCAGAGCAGTGTTTCTAGCACTTCAAGTTTTTTCCAAGTCTGTTCAGAACGAACTGGTTCAGATCAGGACAGACAATACCACCACAATGTGGTACATCAACAAGCAAGGGGGCACTCGGTCTACGGCCTTTTGCACAGAAGCAATGAAGTGGTCTCTGGCCTATCCCCTGAATACCTCTCTGATAGCAGTGTACCTCCCAGGGAAGGACAATGTCCTGGCAGATGCTCTCAGCAGGATTTCTCAGGGCCATCACGAATGGGCCCTGGATCCCTAATTTTGAAGGTAATCTTCTCCATGGGGGCACTCCACAGACAGATCTTTTTGCTGCCCCAGACAATCATCAACTTCCTCTTTTTTGCTGCAGACCCCCAGTGTTGGGCTCAGTCCCCCTGGATGCTCTAGTCCTCAAATGGGAAGGGAAATTCCTGTATGTTTTTCCCCTCTTCCCTCTCCTGTTCAAGGTACTAGTCAAAATCAGATCTCATCCCTGCAAAGTGATTCTGATTGCTCCAGACTGGGCCAGACAGCCCTGGTACCCTCTCTTGCTGTCCTTAGCAGTCCACCTTCCCCTGTCTCTTCCTAGGAATTACAACTTGTTAACATGTTCTCAGGGGAGGGTTTGGTATCCGAATCTCAAATCTCTCAATCTCAAAGCCTGGCTCTTGAAGAGTTAGAGTTTGCTGATTTACATCTCTCTCTCTCTCAAGGTGTTCTGGATATTCCAAAGGCTTCTCGAAAGCCTTCCACCAGAAAGACTTACAACTCCAAATGGAAAAGGTTTACTATTTGGTGCTCTGGTAAGCATATTTCTCCAGAGTCTTCTGGGTTGCCTACAGTCCTGGACTATATGGTTCATCTCAATAGCTTGGGACTCAGACCAGCTACATTTAGAGTGCATCTGGCTGCTGTCTCTGCCTTCTTGTCAGCAGGCAAGCCCTCTTCCCTTTCAGCTCACCCTGTATTCTGTAAATTCTTCAAGGGTTTGCTGCATACCAATCCTCCCTTCAGGACCCTGCCCCTGCTTGGGACCTTAATGTTTGCATTGCCCAGCTTATGCAACCCCCTTTTGAGCCTTTGTCCTCAGCAGAGCTTAAGTACTTGACTTGGAAAACTGTGTTCTTGGTAGCCATTACTTCTGCCAGATGCATAAGTGAGTTACAGGCCCTGTCAGTGGAGCCTGATTTTGTCTCTTTCCATAGAGGTAAGGTGGTCCTCAGGACTAATAGGAAGTTTTTGCCTAAGGTGGTTTCAGATTTCCACCTTAACCAGTCTATGTCTCTTCCTGTTTTCTTCACTGACCATTCCTCCTCTGGGGAGAGGAGGCTACACAGCCTGGATGTGAAAAGGGCCCTTAGCTACTACATAGAGTGCACCAAGGGTCATAGGTTTGATTCGCTCCAATTGTTCCTCACTTATGGTGAAGCTGGCAAGGGAAAACCTGCCACTAAGAGATCTATTGCCAGGTGGATTGTCTCTTGTATACAATTCTGCTATGAAAAATTAGGTAGAATCCCACCCTCAGGCCTGAGGGCTCACTCTACTAGAGGTACAGCTGCTTCCCTGGCTACTGCCAGGGATATTCCTAGCTTAGAGATTTGTCAAGCAGCCACCTGGAAAACAGTACATGCTTTCACCAAGCATTACTCTCTGGATATCCAGGCTAGGAGTGGTGCTCGGTTTGGCACAGCAGTGCTTCACAGTCTGTTTCCAAAGTAGGTTCTGTACCTTCTCCATGGAGGTACTGCTTGGTAGTCTTCAATAGTCAGAATACAGCAAGACGTCATGTTGTTTGAAAAAAAAATTACTCAGCTTAGTAATTATGTTTCTTCTAATGGAGTCTTGCTGTATTCTGACTTCCCCCCCCCGCCTCCTCTCAGAACCTGGGTTTTGGGATGTGGGTGGGCAGGAACAGTGTTGGCACCCTAGAGGTGCCCCTTTCTCACCCTTTTATTTTGGGTGTGTGTGTTGTTTTTTTTGGGGGGGGTTCCTGACTTGAGTCTTTGCCTTGGAACCAAAAAATCTTTTTATTAAATTTAGTAGCCAGTTGGCTAGCGTGAGTTTACAGTTTCCACACAGAACACCCAGTGAGTATAGCTCGTAAAGATCTGGTGGTTTGGGTTCAAACAGCAACAGACAGAGTCTCAACCGAGCTCGAGCTCAGCCTTCCATGCCTTGCATGGAAAGTTAACTCTTTCCTCTCTGGAGCAGTTCAAAGGTTGGATATCACTGCAATAGTCAGAATACAGCAAGACTCCATTAGAAGAAACAACATTACTAAGGTGAGTAATTTTTTCTTCAACCCCTGTGCCTGTGTTGCACCTCAAGCATGTCAGTGGGAGCACAGTAAAGCATGTTCCTTCCTGTGAGATTAGACTAAGTAGTAGTGCAAACAAGCACATGTGGATGTCTGCCTGCCAGCAGCTGAGAGGGACTCCAGGCAAAGAAGAGACCGGCAGCAATGAACTAAGGTACCTGAACCTGATCAGCTGTAAGGAAGTGTGTGAAAACAATCTGGTGTGGTGGTGGGAGTCACTGAAATGAAGTTTGCTCAGCAAATGAGGTAAGTGTAAATGGGTTGGATGGGACTGTCAGGAGGAGCAATACATGCAGCTCAAATGTCTGATCACAATTTAATGCAGCTTTGCTTCTAATGAACTTTCTGTACATCATGATTTGGAACTTGCTGCAGCAGAATGATGTATTGTTTTAATCTGGATGGCATGGCCAGAGCAAGCAGCAAAATGTAATTGATTGTGTGCTGCGTTATCTGCAGAGGTGCCCATGGGAGTGACACTGTGTTGGGGGGTAATGGTCATGATGGACAGTCCCAGTTTTAAGCCTCAGAAAGTTGGTAGCTTTAACTGTCAGGCAAGGAGATTGGTTAGCTTTCTTGGATCTCAAGGATGCTTAGTTCCATATACCTATCAGACACTCCCACAGAAAGTGTCTAAGGTTCGAGTTGCCCTCAGGCCACTATCAGTTCAGGAAAATGCCCTTTGGCCTAACCTCTGCCCCAGAACATTCACAAAGTGCCTGGCAGTGGTTCAAACAACATGAAGTCTTGCTATATTATGACAATTGCAGTTTGTCCCACCATTAGAACTGCTCCGGAGGTGAAAGAGTTAACTCCCATTCTAAGAATGGAACTTAGAGCACGAGCTCGGTTAGAGAAGCTCTGTCTGGGTTATTTCAAACCCAAACTGTCAGATTCTTTACTCTGCCTCACTGAACAGTCGCTCCGGAGATTTCTCCTACTGCTCGATTCATTTCTCGGTTTAAACAGTGTTTTTTCGGTTCAAATCAACCGAGAATATTATTATTTTAACCGCAAAACCGATCGGTTCAAGCTCTGTCTGTGGTATCGTAAGTAATTTCAGTTTAATTTCTGTGTGGAACTTGTAAATGTTATCAGTTCGGTTTTGAACCGATCAGTTTGCTTTAAAACTTGAAGTTACAAATATTAGAGGTTTTAGAGTGCGGTTCCCGGTTCTTATTGGTTCTAAAAAGAACGGAATTCATTACGTTTTTTTCAAAGACCTGTGACACGTTTAGGAACCGATAAAGGCGTCTTGCCTGGCACTGCCGTTAAAAGGGCAAGTTTTTGGTTAGGCTGGCATTATGTCTGAGAAACCCAAAAGAAAAACCGGGCCCACTGGGTTTCAACACTGTGATGCTTGTGGGGAAGTCTTTGCCAAGGCTGACCCACACACCACATGTGTATATTGTCTGGGGTTTGACCACCTCAATTCAGACTGCCAGATTTGTAAAAATTTCCCTGCAGCCACCCTGGATAAGAGAGTTGGCAGGCTCAGGGCAGAGGCCAAAAGTCCGCTGACCGGATGGCCAGCCCGGTTCGGTGCCAACCGAACCGGAGGGAGTGCCCTCTGACCAGGGCAAGACTTCCTCGGGCAAACGCAAAGCTGGCTCAGATGAGCCAGTTCCAGTAAGGAAAACAAGAAAATCAGCAGGTGTGGAGCCCCAAATTCCTTCTCCAACTGCTGCAGAGATAGCAAGAGCTATTCAGATTGTCCAGTCACTTTCTCCGGTTCCGTCCGAACCGCCACTGTCTGGTAAAAGGTCAGTTCGGTCGGTTCCACTGGTTCAGGAATATGATGTTGAGGAGTTTTATGAACCAGAGGAGGGGGAGGATGATTATGAACAGTATGAATGTGACTTGGAGGGTCTGGGTGTGCCCATTGAACCGGACATCTCCCCAGACAGACCTTTAGAATCTCCCCCTATGCTTTCTGAGTCCCCCTCTCACTTTATGTTTTACAAAAAAGTTGCTGACACCCTCCAGCTCCCATTGGGAAGCTGTGGATGAGCAAGAGGAACCTGATTTTGTAGAAATGATGGATATACCAGAGTCTAGGAGATTGTCTATTCCTTTGCATAAATCATTTAGGAAACAAACAATAAAAATTTTAAAACTCCTAATTCTGTGCCTCCTGTGGATAAAAAGATGGACAGGAGGTACACACTGTCAGGTCCTGACACAGAATTCCTCTCACAGCAATGCAGTCATGTTGGGGTGGTTCAGGCTGCAGCCTGTGATAAAGCTAATATTCCCCTGGCTTCACATCCTCCTGACAAGGATTCCAGGAAGATTGATGCCATGGCTAAAAAACAATACATGGCAGCATCCTTGGGACTCAGGCAAGCAAATTACATGGCTTATGTAGCAAGGTATCAAAAATCTAGATGGGACACTGTCATGGCTTTGGCCAAACAGGCCTCTGGCCAGATTGCTAATGAGCTGGAACAGGTGGCTGCTGATGGCATTGAGGCATCCAAGGTGCAGTTTCATGCTGCTGTGGATTTTAATGATGTATCCTCTAGAGTCAAGGCTACGTCTCTAGCTTTTCGTAGGTTGGCCTGGCTCAGGTGTACTAGCTTGTCACAGGATACCCAGACCAAGGCTATGGATTTTCCTGCTGTGGGAAATTCTCTGTTTGGGGAGCAGACAGAGAATTATATGAAGAAAATGGATGAATATAGGACTACCTATAAGAGTGCCCAAGCCAAGGAGTGGTAAGCCACTCCTCAGAGGCAGACCCCAAGGGGTAGGGTGAGGCCTTTTCACAGGCCTTTTTACCAAACCCAGGCCTCCTCTGCTTATGCTCAGAGGGGCTTCTTCAGAGGCAGAGGCAGACGGGGTGTGGGCAGGCCTGCTCCCACCTCTCAGCCTAAAGCACCTGCCAAACAGACACCCTGATGGGGTGCCCAGGGCCGATTCTCCTTTACCCGTAGGGGGTAGGTTGGCTTACTTCATTCAGAACTGGGTGTCTCTAACTTCAGACAAGTGGGTCCTGGAAGTAGTAAGCCAGGGTCTGGTTCTCAGCTTCAAAAAGTTCCCAAAGATGAGAATCAAATCTTTCCCACCTGCAAACTCTTTAGAGACCTTTACTCTAGAAACAGAAGTCTCAACCCTCCTGGCTCTCAGAACTGTAGAAAGGGTTTCTCCCCTACACCAGGGCAAGGGTCTGTACTCCAGATATTTCCTTACCCCAAAAAAGACAGGAGAATGGCGGCCCATTTTAGACCTCAGATATCTGAACAAACACCTTTCAAACAACATGAAGTCTTGCTATATTATAGACATTAGCAGTTTGTTCCAGCTCTAGAACTGCCCCGGAGTGAAATGGTTAAAACCATTCCAAAATAGAATTTTGGCACGAGAGCAGCTCTATCTGTGTCATTTCAAACTTGAACTGTCAGATTCTTTACTCCGCCTCAGTGAACAGTCGCTCCGGAGATTTCTCCTTCTGCTCGGTTCATTTCTCGGTTTAAAAAGTGTTTTCTCGGTTGGATTTAACTGAGAATAGTTTTATTTTAACCGCAAAACCGTTCAGTTCAAGCTCTATCTGTGGTAACCGTAAGTAAATGAAGGTTTTGTCTGTGTGGAACTTGCAAGTTATCGGTTCGGTTTTGAACCGATCAGTGGGTTTAAAACTCATTTAAAACGAAAAGTTACTATTTTAGAGTGCGGTTCCTGGTTCTTATCGGTTCTAAAAAAAACGGATTTATTACGTTTTTTTCCAATACCCGTGACACGGTTAGGAACCGATAAGGGTGTCTTGCCTGGCACTGCTGTTAAAAGGGCAAGTTTTGGTTAGGCTGGCATTATGTCTGAGAAACCCAAAGAAAACCGGGCCCACTGGGTTTCAACACTGTGATGTTTGTGGGGAAGTCTTTGCCAAGGCTGACCCACACACCATGTGTTTATTGTCTGAGGTTTGACCACCTCCAGTCAGACTGCCAGGTATGTAAGAATTTCCCTGCAGCCACCCTGGAAAAAAGATTGGGCAGGCTCAGGGAACAAGAGGCCAAAAAGTCCGCTGACCCGGATGGCGAGCCCGGTTCGGTGCCAACCGAACCAGAGGGAGTGCCCTCTGACCAGGGCCAGACTTCCTCGGGCAAAAGAAAAGCTGGTTCTGAGGAACCAATTCCAGTAAAGAAAACAAGAAAACTGGCAGGTCTGGAGTCCAAAATTCCTTCTCCAACTGCAGCAGAGATAGCAAAAGCCATACAAATTGTCCAGTCACTGTCTCAGGGTCCATCCGAACCACCACTATCTGGTAAAAGGTCGGTTCATCTGGTCCCAGTGGTTCAGGATTATGATATTGAGGAATTTTATGAACCAGAGGAGGGGGAGGAGGATTATGAACAGTATGAATGTGGCTGGGAAGGTCTGGGTGTGCCCATTGAACCGGACATCTCCCCAGACAGACCTTTAGAATCTCCCCCTATGCTTTCTGAGTCCTCCTCTCACTTTATGTTTTACAAAAAAGTTGCTGAAACCCTCCAGCTCCCATTGGAGGAAGCTGTGGATGAGCAAGAGGAACCTGATTTTGTAGAAATGATGGATATACCAGAGTCTAGGAGATTGTCTATTCCTTTGCATAAATCATTTAGGAAACAAACAATTAAAATTTTAAAAGCTCCTAATTCTGTGCCTCCTGTACATAAAAAGATGGACAGAAGGTATACACTGTCAGGCCCTGATACAGAATTCCTTTTTCAGCAATGCAGTCATGTTGGGGTAGTTCAGGCTGCTGCCTGTGATAAAGCTAATATTCCCTTGGCTTCACATCCTCCTGACAAGGATTCCAGGAAGATTGATGCCATGGCAAAAAAACAGTATATGGCAGCCTCTCTGGGACTCAGGCAAGCAAATTATATGGCTTATGTAGCTAGGTATCAGAAATCTAGATGGGATACTGTTATGCAATTGGCCAAGCAGGCCCATGGCCAGCTGGCTAGTGAACTAGAACAGGTGGCTGCTGATGGCATTGAAGCCGCTAAGGTTCAGTTTCATGCTGCTGTGGATGTTAATGATGTTTCCTCTAGGGTCATGGCCACATCTGTAGCTTTTCGTAGGTTGGCCTGGCTCAGGCGTACTAGTTTGTCACAGGATACCCAGACTAAGACTTTGGATTTTCCTGTGGTGGGAAATTCTCTGTTTGGAGAGCAGACAGAGAATTACATGAAGAAGATGGATGAATATAGGACTATTTACAAGAGTGCCCAGGCTAAGGAGCAGCAAGCCACTCCTCAAAGGCATGCCCCAAGGGGTAGGGGTAGGCCTTTTCACAGGCCTTTCTACCAGACTCAGGCCTCCTCTGCCTTTGCTCAGAGGCCTTCTTCAGAGGCAGGGGCAGACGAGGGGTGGGCAGACCTGCTCCAACCCCCCAGCCTAAAGCTCCTGCGAAACAGGCACCCTGATGGGTGCCCAGGGCCGATTCTCCTGTACCAGTGGGGGCAGGCTGGCTTACTTCAGTCAGAATTGGGCTTCTTTAACCTCAGACAAGTGGGTTCTGGAAGTAGTAAGCCAGGGTCTGGTTCTCAGCTTCAAAAAGTTTCCCAAGTTGAGAAGCAGACTTTCTACACTGTAGTCTTCAGAGACCCTCGCTCTGGAAACAGAGGTCTCATCCCTGTTAGCTCTCAGAGCAGTAGAAGGGTTCCTCTCCTGCATCAGGGCAGGGTCTGTATTCCAGATACTTCCTTACCCCAAAAAAGACAGGAGAATGGTGGCCCATTTTAGATCTCAGATATCTGAACAAGCATCTTTTGAAACCAAAGTTCAAAATGGTAACTCTGGCAATGATTTTACCTTCCCTAAGGCCAGGGGACTGGCTAGCCTCCCTGGACCTCAAGGATGCCTATTTCCATGTCCTAAACAGAAGATCCCATCGAAAGTACCTCAGATTCTAACTGCCCTCAGGTCATTACCAGTTCAGAGCAATGCCCTTGACCTTACCTCTGCTCCAAGGGTATTCACAAGTGTCTAGCAGTGGCAGCGCCCACTTAAGGAGGCAGAGGATTGCTGTTTTCCTATCTAGATGACTGACTCATTGTAGGCCAGTCCCCAGAACAGGTAAAATCTCACCTGCAGGTCACCCAGCAGCTTCTCACCTCCCTGGATTTTCTGCTAAACCTACCAAAGTCGGTTCTGGAACCAGTCCAGGTACTCACCTTTATAGGGGCAGAATTGGACACAAAGCTAGCCAGAGCCTTTCTTCCCCCAGAAAGGGTAAGGAATTTAGTGGCTCTGGCCTCTTCCTTCACTCTGCAGGTCTCTCGACCAGCAAGACACTTTCTGCAGCTCCTGGGGCACATGGCTGCATCCACAGCTGTTGTGCAGGGAGCCAGATTTCAGATGAGAGACATTCAGTTTCACTTGAGAACCTTTTGGTCTCAGAGAAGAGACCCCCTTTCCAAGTTGGTCCCAGTGACTCGAACCTTGATCCTAGCTCTCCAGTGGTGGCAGGATCAGAGCAATTTAAGAGCGGGGGTCCCCTTCATTTCCCCTTCTCACGACTTGACTCTCACTACAGATGCTTCCCTTCTGGGTTGGGGAGCCCACATGGGCGACCTTTCCACTCAGGGAGTTTGGTCCCCCCAGGAATCTCTGCTCCACATCAATTTGCTGGAACTCAGAGCTGTCTTTTTAGCTCTTCAAGCTGCATCTGTCCACGACAAGGTGATACAAGTCAGAACAGACAACAACACCACAACAATGTGGTACATCAACAAGCAGGGGAACTCGGTCTTCGGCCTTGTGCACCGAGGCAATGAAGTTGTGGTCTCTGGCCTATTCCCTGAACACTTCCCTCATAGCAGTTCATCTTCCAGGGAAGGACAATGTCCTAGCGGATGCCCTCAGCAGGATTTCCCAGGGCCATCACGAATGGTCCCTGGATCCTCAAGTGCTGGGGATAGTTTTTGCCAGGTGGGGCATCCCTCAGATAGATCTTTTTGCAGCCCCAGACAATCACAAACTTCCTCTGCTCTGTTGCAGACCTCCAGTGCTGGGCTCAGTTCCCCTGGATGCCCTTCTTCTGGATTGGGAGGGGAAGTTCCTCTATGCTTCCCCCCCTTTCCTCTCCTATTCAAAGTACTAATCAAAATCAGATCTCAGCCTTGCAGGGTGATTCTGATTGCCCCGGATTGGGCCAGGCAGCCCTGGTACCCACTCCTTCTGTCTCTGACAGTCCACCTTCCCCTGTGCCTCCCCAGGAATCACAATCTGTTGACTTGTGCCCAGGGAAGGGTTTGGTATCCGGACCTCAAATCCCTCAACCTCTAGGCCTGGCTCTTGAGGAGTTAGAGTTTGCTGATTTACACCTCTCTCAGGGTGTTCTTGAGATCCTAAAAGGCTTCCAGAAAGCCTTCCACTAGGAGCTACTTATAGTTCTAAATGGAAAAGGTTTTCCATTTGGTGTGCTGGGAAAATATTTCCCCAGAATCTGCTGAATTGCCTTTTTTGTTAGATTACATGGTACATCTTAATTCCTTGGGTCTCAGACCAGCTTCCCTGAGAGTTCATTTGGCAGCTGTGTCTGCTTTTGTGTCAGCAGGAAAGTCATCCCCTCTTTCCTCTCATCCTGTGTTTTCCACATTTTTTAAGGGGTTACTCCATACTAATCCTCCCTTTCGGGAACCGGCCCCTGCTTGGGACCTTAATGTTTGCATTGCCCAGTTAATGCAACCCCTTTGAACCTCTGTCTTCTGGAGGCTTAAGTAACCTAACTTGGAAAACTGTTTTTCTAGTGGCTATCACTTCTGCCAGATGCATAAGTGAATTGCAAGCCTTGTCAGTGGAGTCTGACTTTATTTCTTTCCACAGGGATAAGGTAGTCCTTAGGACTAATAGGAAGTTTTGCCTAAGGTGGTTTCAGATTTCCATCTTAATCAATCTATCTCTCTTCAGTATTTTCACTGATCACTCCTCTTGGGTGAGAGGAGGTTGCAAGCCTGGATGTTAAGAGAGCTTTTAGTTATTATATAGGCGTATCAAGGTCACAGGTTCGAGATCCTCCAACTTTTCCTTACCTATGGTGAAGTTGGGAAAGGCAAACCTGCCACTAAGAGATCAATAGCCAGGTGGATTGTCTCTTGTATCCAATTTTGTTATCAGAAAGTGGGCAGAGCCCCAGGTTTGAGGCTCATTCTCACCAGAGGTACAGCTCGTCTCTAGCTGCTGCCAGAGATATCCCTTTATTAGAGATTTGCCAGGCTGCTACTTGGAAAATGGTCACACTTTTACCAAGCATTACTCCCTGGATGTCCAGGCCAGGAGAGATGCTCGGTTTGGCACAGCTATTCTTCAGAGCCTATTCCTAAGTAGGTTCTGCCCTCCTCCATGGAGGTACTGCTGTGTATTCTGCTAATGTCTATAATATAGCAAGACTTCATGTTGTTTGAAGAAAAATTACTCACCTTAGTAATGTTGTTTCTTCTATTAATGGATCTTGCTATATTATGACCTCCCCAACCTGCCCCTCTCAGAACCTCTACTTGGTGGGGTGCGGGCAACTTAGGTGTGGGCACTGCTTATGTCCTGTTAGCATTTTGTCCCTTTGGGACTTTGGGGGTGTGTGTGTATGCGAGTGTGTGTTTTATTATACTTATGTTCCATTTCATATTATTAGAATGGTGTTAGTATTTCTGGTCCCTGACTTGAGTCTTGGGTGTTGGGACCATCAATGGCTGTTATTATTTAGGTAGCCATTTGGCTAGTGTAGATTACAGCTTCCACAGACAGACCTTAGTGAGTTTGGCTCGTAAAGATCTGACAGTTTCAAGTTTGAAATGACACAGATAGAGCTGCTCGTGCCAAAATTCTATTTTGGAATGGTTTTAACCATTTCACTCCGGGCAGTTCTAGAGCTGGAACAAACTGCTAATGTCTATAATATACAAGACTCCATTAGAAGAAACAACATTACTAAGGTGAGTAATTTTTCTTTGAAACAAAGTTCAGAATGGTAACTCTGGCAATGATTTTACCCTCTCTAAGGCCAGGGGACTGGCTAGCCTCCCTGGACCTCAAGGATGCCTATTTTCACGTTCTAATCAGAAGCTCCCACCGAAAGTACCTCAGATTCGAACTGCCCTCAGGTCACTACCGGATCAGAGCAATGCCCTTCGGCCTCACCTCTGCCCCAAGGGTATTCACAAAATGTCTGGCAGTAGCAGTTGCTCAATTAAGGAGGCAAAGGATTGTTGTCTTTCCCTATCTGGATGACTGGCTCATTGTAGGCCAGTCCCAGAACAGGTAAAACTCACCTGCAAGTTACCCAGCAGCTGCTCCCCTCCTGGGCTTCTTGCTAAATCTTCCAAAGTCAGTTCTGGAACCAGTTCAGGTGCTCACCTTCATAGGTGCAGGTGGACACAAAGCAGGCCAGAGCCTTCCTACCCTTAGAGAGGGTAAGGAACTTGGTGGCTCTGGCCTCCTCTCACTCTGCAGGTCTCTCGACCAGCAGGACACTTTGCAGCTCCTGGGGCACATGGCTGCGTCCAGAGCCATAGTGCAGGAGCAAGATTTCAGATGAGGGACATTCAGTTTCACTTGAGAGCCTTTTGTCTCAGAAAAGAGACCCCTTTCAAGTTGGTCCCAGTGACCGAACCCTGATCCAGGCCCTCCAGTGGTGGCAGGATCAGAGCAATTTAAGACTGGGGTCCCTTCATTCCTCTGTCTCACTCCTTGACCCTCACTACAGATGCTTCCCTCCTGGGGTGGGAGCCCACATGGGTGACCTCTCCACTCAGGGAGTGTGGTCCCCCCAGGAATCTCTGCTCCACATCAATTTGCTGGAACTCAGAGCTGTCTTTTTAGCACTTCAAGTGTTTTCTGCGTCTGTTCAGAACAAAGTGGTACAAGTCAGAACCGACAACACCACAACAATGTGGTACATCAACAAGCAGGGGGGCACTCGGTCTTCGGCCTTGTGCACGAGGCAATGAAGTTGTGGTCTCTGGCCTATTCTCTGAACACTTCCCTCATAGCAGTTCATCTTCCAGGAAAGGACAATGTCTAGCAGATGCTCTCAGCAGGATTTCCCAGGGCCATCACGAATGGTCTCTGGATCCTCAAGTACTGGGGATAGTTTTTGCCAGATGGGGCACCCCTCAGATAGATCTTTTTGCAGCCCCAGACAATCACCAACTTCCACTTTTCTGTTGTAGGCCCCCAGTGTTGGGCTCAGTCCCCCTGGATGCCTTTCTCCTAGATTGGGAAGGGAAGTTTCTTTATGCCTTTCCCCCCTTCCCTCTCCTTTTCAAGGTGCTAGTCAAAATCAGATCCCAGCCTTGCAGGGTGATTCTGATTGCCCCAGATTGGGCCAGGCAGCCCTGGTACCTACTCCTTCTGTCCCTAACAGTCCATATTCCCCTGTGTCTCCCCAGGAATCACAACCTGTTAACCTGTGCCCAGGGGAGAGTTTGGTATCCGAACCTCAAATCCCTCAACCTCAAGGCCTGGCTCTTGAGAAGTTAGAATTTGCTGACCTACACCTTTCTCAGGGTGTTCTTGAAATCCTAAAGGCTTCTAGGAAGCCTTCCACTAGGGCTACTTATAATTCTAAGTGGAAAAGGTTTTCCATTTGGTGTGCTGGGAAACATATTTCCCCGGAATCTGCTGATTTGCCCATTGTTTTGGACTATATGGTCCATCTTAATTCTTTGGGCCTGAGACCAGCTACCCTGAAAGTACATTTGGCAGCTGTCTCTGCTTTTGTTTCAGCAGGAAAGCCCTCCTCTCTTTCCGCTCACCCTGTATTTTCCAAGTTCTTTAAGGGATTACTTCATACTAATCCACCTTTTAGGGATCCGGCCCCTGCCTGGGACCTTAATGTTTGCATTGCCAGTTAATGCAACCCCCTTTTGAGCCTCTGTCTTCTGCAGAGCTTAAGTACCTAACTTGGAAAACTGTTTTCCTAGTGGCTATCACTTCTGCCAGGCGCATAAGTGAGTTGCAAGCCTTGTCAGTAGAAACTGACTTTATTTCTTTCCACAGGGATAAGGTAGTCCTCAGGACTAACAGGAAGTTTTTTGCCTAAGGTGGTTTCAGATTTCCATCTTAACCAATCTATCTCCCTTCCAGTGTTTTTCACTGAACATTCTTCCTCTGGTGAGAGGAGATTGCACAGTTTAGATGTTAAGAGGACCTAAGTTACTATATAGAACGTACCAAGGGTCACAGGTTCGAATCCTCAACTTTTTCTCACTTACGGTGAGGTGGAAAAGGGAGACCTGCCACTAAGAGATCAATTGCCAGGTGGATTGTCTCTTGTATCCAATTTTATCAGAAACTGAGGAGAGTTCCCCCCTCTGGCCTGAGGGCTCATTCTACCAGAGGTACAGCCGCATCTCTAGCTGCTGCCAGAGACATCCCTATCTTAGAGCTATGTCAAGCTGCTACTTGGAAAACGGTACACACTTTCACCAAGCATTACTCCCTGGATGTCCAGGCCAGGAGAGATGCTCGGTTTGGCACAGCTGTGCTTCAGAGCCAATTCCTAAGTAGGTTCTGTCCCTCCTCCATGGAGGTACTGCTGTGTAGTCTGCAATTGTCATAATATAGCAAGACTTCATGTTGTTTGAAGAAAAAATTACTCACCTTAGTAATGTTGTTTCTTCTAATGGAGTCTTGCTATATTATGACCTCCCAGCCTGCCCCTCTCAGAACTTCTACTTGGGTATGGGGTGGGCAGCCTAGTGTGGGCACTAGTTATGCCCATTATATGTTTTCCACCCCTTCTTGGTTTTTGGGGTGTGGTGTTTTTATTTTATATTATATTATTACTTCTGGTCCCCTGACTTGAGTCTTTGTGTTGGGACCAGCAATAGGTGTTAATGTTTAGGTAGCCAGTTGGCTAGTGTAGGTCACAGCTTCCACACAGACCTGAGTGAGTTTTTGCTCGTAAAGATCTGACAGTTTGGGTTTGAAATAACCCAGACAGAGCTTCTCTAACTGAGCTCATGCTCTAAGTTCCATTCTTAGAATGGGAGTTAACTCTTTCACCTCCGGAGCAGTTCTAATGGTGGGACAAACTGCAATTGTCATAATATAGCAAGACTCCATTAGAAGAAACAACATTACTAAGGTGAGTAATTTTTTCTTGTGGCCTACCTGAGAAGGCAGGGAGTGTCTGTGTTCCCATACCTGAATGACTGGCTGGTCATGGGACAGTCTGCTCAGCAGGTGAGGGAAGCCTTGGCTCTGATGCAGGATACCCTTGTGTCCCTAGGATTTCTGGTAAACCTCAGCAAATCAGTAATGGAACCTATTCACATCCTAGTGTTTATAGGAGCAGAACTGGACATGGTTCAGGCAAATGCTCTCCTGCCAGTGGGAAGGGTAGACAACCTCATCTATCTAGCAGGTTCTTTTTGCTTGCAGGTGTCTTGGCTGGCAAGACATTTTCTTCAGCTTTTGGGACACATGGCAGCCTCCACAGCAGTGGTCCCAGGAGCCAGGTTTTGATGAGGGACATCCAGTTTCACCTCAGATCCTTTTGGTCCCAGAAAAGAGATCCCCTATCCAAGTGGATTCTAGTGACAACCACCTTGGTACAGGCACTGCAACGGTGGAAGGACAAGGGAAATCTCAGAGAGGGTGTTCCTTTCCTCCAGTAATCTCCTACAGTAGTTCTGACCATGGATGTTTCACTCCTGGGATGGGGGGCTCACCTAGGGGACCACACTGCTCATGTGACATAGTCTCATCAGGAGTGTTAGCTCCATATCAACCTATCAGAGCTCAGGGCAGTATTCCTAGCTCTTCAGTTATTCTCAGAGATGGTACAGGGGAAGGTGGTTCAGGTAAGAACAGACACTACCACCACCGCCATGTACTACATCAACAAGCAGGGAGGGACAAGGTCCTCTGCCCTGTGTACAAAGGCAATGAAAATCTGGACTCTGGCATACTCTCTTCAGACCTCCCTCTCAGCTGTGCACTTGCCAGGCAAGGACAATGTACTGGCAGATGCCCTCAGCAGAATAAATCAGAATCACCACGCGTAGTCTCTGAACAAGGGAATACTGCATGCAGTGTTCAGGAGATGGGGCACAACAGAGATAGATCTGTTTGCAGCCCCAATCAACAGCTGCCCCAGTTCTGTTGCAGATCTCCAGTTCTGGGCGCTGTGCCTCTGGATGCACTGATTTTGGACTGGACAGGCAAATTCCTGTATGCCTTTCCCCATTCCCTCTGATCTTCAAAGTGCTGGTCAAACTCAGGAGCCAACCATCATCCATGATTCTGATCACTCTGGATTGGGCTGGACAGCCTTGGTACACCCATGCTGCTGTCTCTGATGGTGACAGTCCGATTTGCCTCCCCCGGAGGCACAATCTCCTGACCTCCTCTCAGGGGAGGATCCTGTACCCCCAGCCTCAAGTCCCTCAGGCTCAAGACCTGGCTCTTGAGGACCTAGAGTATGCAGGCCTGAATCTCTCTCAAGGTGTCTTGGATATTCAGAAGGTTTCCAGAAAACCTACCACCAGAAAGACTTGTACTTCCAAGTGGAAGAGATTTACCTTCTGGTGTGCAAAGAGGGAAATATATCCACAAGCAGCAGGCTTGACAACCATGTTGGACTATTTGGCCCATCTGCACTCCTTAGGTTTTCAACCCTCTACCCTGAAGGTGCATCTGGCAGCTGTGTCTGCTTATCTCTCTGCAGGGAAGGGACCTTCCCTGGCATTCCATTCAGTCTTCAAGAAGTTTTTTAAAGGGTTGCTCCACTTACATCCCCTTCACAGGGAGCCTACCCCATCTTGGGACCGGAATATCTGCATAGTTCAATTAATGCAGGCTCCTTTTGAACCTATGTCTTCAGCTGAGTGCAAGTATTTGACATGAAAAACTGTCTTTTTGGTAGCCATAACCTCCACCAGGAGGATTAGTAAGCTACAGGCCTTGCAGTGGAACCTGACTACATAGCATTTCATAGGGACAAGGTCATCCTTAGGATGAACAGGAAATTCCTCCCAAAAATGGTCTCTGATTTCCATTTGAACCAGTCTATGACATTACTTGTCTTCTTTACTGCTCGGGGAATGAAGACTGCATAGCATGGATGTAAAAAGGGCTATTAGCTACTACATAGCTCAGACAAAGGCCCATAGAAATGACTGTACCCAGTTGTTCCTCATCTATGGAGAAGTGGGTAAGGGCAAGTCAGCCACCAAGAGGACCATTGCTTGGTGGATCGTATCTTGCATTCAGTTCTGTTATGGCAAACTGGGGAAAGAGCCACCTGCTGGCCTCAGGGCTCACTCTACCAGGGGAACAGCTGCCTCCATTGCAGCTGCCAGAGACATTCCCCTGCTCAAAATGTGCAAAGCAGCTACCTGGAAAACTGTTCGCACATTTACTAAGCACTACTACCTGGACACCCAGGCCAGGAGTGATGCCAGCTTTGGCACAGCAATACTGCACAGCCTATTTCCTAAGTAGGTTCTGTGCCCACCTCCATGGGGCACTGCCTGGTAGTCTGCATATAGTCAGAATACAGCGAGGCTTCATGTTGTTTGAAGAAAAAATTACTTACCACAGTAATCTTGCTTCTTCTAATGGAGTCTTGCTGTATTCTGACCTCCCTCCCTAACCCTCTCCTGACAGAACCTAAAAGGAGCAGGTCCTGCTTGTCAGTGAAAATTTAAGTGCTGTACCTCTGGGGTGCCATGTTTTTCTTGGGCATTTCTTGACTTGAGTCTTCAAGTTGCCATTTGTTTGGTTTTTAGTCATGTGTGGGCTATTTATTACTTAATATAGATAGGCTTAGTAGTAATTATTTTATTTATTCATTGCAATCTTGGGAGTACGTTTGAGTCAGCGACTCGTTTACAGAGGTTCAACATCAAGTTAACAGAAGACATAAACAACACATTCACCTAATGTTACACATGTGGTATACACATCTAGCAGGATGAGAATTTCACAGGTCAAGTAAGTGACTGTGAAAGGTCACATTAGATAACATAACATAACATTGGCAATAAGGTGGAATGCAGCCAGGACTGTTACAGAGAAACTGTTCTGTTGTCAAGGTACTTAGCATAGATGAAGCAAGTGCTATAGAGGTAGATAAATGCCAGAGACTGGCAGCAGAGTTGAGGTGGAAAGGGTAGACAGCAGAGTTGAGGTGGAAGATAGGGGGAAGAGGGCAGTATGGGTGATGGGGGGAGGAAAGGGGAGGGGAAATGCTAATGTCAGAGGGGGAAGGGAGAAAAAAGGGGGGGAAGAAGGGGAAAGGAGGAAGAGCCAGGGAATGGCATGAATTGGAGGAGCTAGGGAGGGGTGAGTGGAGGATGGAGTGGGTGGCAGAAAGGGAGGCGGTGGATTGGGGAGATAGGGATGTGTGAGTGGAGGAGACAGTGGGTGAAAGAGAGATGGGAGAGAGGTAGGGAGGAAAGGGGGGAAATTTACAGCCCAGGGTTGGGGAGGCTGGGGAGGTGAGTAGAAGGGGAGTGTGTGGGAGAGAGGAAGAGATAGGTAGGTAGGAAGGGAGGGGCATTTACAGTCCAGTAAAGGAGGGAGGGAGTGATAAGAGGATGAGGTGAGAAGAGGGCAGCAGAGGTTGAGAGGGAGGTTGAGGTCAGTGAGAGATTAGAGAGGATGGTCAGATGTATTGGGGGGGGTGACAAAGGTGGAGTGTGTGTAGAGGAGAACCAGTCAGGGGGGTTCTAGGTATTGCAGTCACAAATACTGTCCAGGGCAAAGGGACACCCTGAGTTGGGATTTAAATGGACCCAGCTTGGTTGCAGTCTGCAGCTCAACACTGACAGGGTTTAGCCAGGCTGGGGCACTATATTCGAAAGAATGTTGCTCTTGAGAGGTTCTACGGAAAGGGACTTTTAAGGTGAGGTCATTTAGGTCCCTAGTTTGTCTTGCTGAGTCAGAGCATTTGAGGAGGTTCTGAACCCCGGGGGGAGCAAGACCAAGAAAGGATTTTTTAGCAAGCAGGCATGTTGGATAACGGATGCGACCGTCTAGGTTGAGCCATCCACTTTGGGCATAAAGCTCACAGGTGTGGGTTAAGTGATGCACCCCAGAACAAGTCTGCAAACTTTGTTTAGGGTTGTTTTAATTCTTTTGAGAGCTGTGGAAGTTGCTGCACTATAAAATGCAAGACCATTGTCAATGATTGTCAGAACTGAGCTGGTCACATCCAATTTTAGGGCATCAGGAGTAAAACAGCATTTATTTCTGTAGATTAGGCCTAATTTAGCATTTACATTTCTGGCAACCAGATCAATATGTTGCATGTAGGATAGTGTTGAGTCTAATGTTATCCCTAGATATCTGAAGTGGGCTACAGGTTCAAGGGGCGAGTTTTGATTATTAACAATGTGGAGTTGGTAGTTCCTATGCCTGCTATGGGTCGACGTGAAAACCATAGTCTTGTTTTTTTTTTATAGTTTAGGAGTAACTTAGAGTCCTTGAACCAATTTTCCACTGAGGAGAAATCGGATTGCATTTGGCGCTCAAGCTCCACGGGGTCAGAGTGGGATGAGTAGAGTGCTGCATCATCCACATGGAGCAAAACATGGTCAGTTACTGCCTGGGGGAGTGAATTTAAGAATAGATTAAAAAGTAGTGGACCCAGAATCGAGCCTTGTGGTACTCCAGTGGTGATGCTCAGGGGGCTAGAGTAGACTTCATTAATTTTCACTTTTTGTACTCTCCCTTGGAGGTAACTCCTAAACCAGGCAGTGGATTCAGGGGAGAGGCCAGTGTTGGATGGCTGATGTAAACGCAGCTCATGGTTAACTGTGCCAAAGCCTTGGTGAAGTCTATATAGGTAGTCCCCACCAAGAGCCCCCGATCAAGAGCACTACGTATGTAGCTGGTGAATTCCAAGAGAGTGGAAGTTGCACTATGTTGTTTACGAAACCCATGCTGCTACTTACCTTGCAGTTGGTATTTGTAGAGATATGCAGACTATTGATCCGAGATGATACGTTCAAGCAATTCTGAGAGCAGTGGGAGAACTGAGATGGGGCGATAATTGACGTGATTTGTTCTGTCGCCACTCTTATACACCAGGGTGACAACTGCCGCTTTCCAGATAGTTGGAAACTTGCCTGTAATTAGGGATAGGTTTAAAATCTTAGAGGAGGGAGTATATCTTCAAGGGTGAGCTCCAGGAGCTTGAGATTGAGCTTGTCATTACTCGTTCTCGATTTGTTGAGTACCTTTGTAATATATTTTTTGGCTTCCATCTGGGAAATTATTTTAAGGTAGAAGGTGGGGGTGGAGACTTTGGGGAAGTCATTTCAGGGTTGGAGGCTAGGCTACCACCTGTTGGGAGCAGGAAGTCGGGGGGGAAGTACACCACTTAGGTCTGTGAAGGCTTGGTTACAAGTTTCAGCCATGATATTTGGGTGATGAGTTAGGGTACCATTTATATTTATTTGTGATGGGGGTACTTTATTGGGCTTACTGATTAGGGTCTGGATATTATCCCAGAAACACCTGCTGTCCCTTCAGTTTTCCATTACTTTAGTGCTCGTAAGAATCAGTCAGTTACATAGAATGTACCAGGGACAGGGATTTGAAAACCGAGCTCGAGCTCAACGTTCTGTGCTTTGGCATAGAGTTAACTCTTTCATCTCTGGGGCAGTTGAACTGGAAAGGCTAACTGCATATAGTCAGAATACAGAAAGACTCCATTAGAAGAAACAAGATTACTGTGGTAAGTAATTTTTTCTACCAGCTGAGCCACACTGACTCCCTGAACTATTGTAGTTATGTAGGGATGAGCAGCAAGGTGAATAGCCATCCTGAATAATGGGAATATCATTACTATTCGGGTTCTGGCCTGCATACGGAATAATACTGGAATTCTGTGTACTACTGGTTCCAGGGGTGGGTGAAGCTGAAAAAAATGCCTTTTATTAGCCTTTTCCTAGCTCCCTTAAATCCAGTGGCACTCATTTTTGTTTTTTAAAAAACCTCTGACTTCACTACCCCAGACATGATACAGTATGCATTGTTGGGCACCGTGCTGTCTTGAGAATATTCTGTGTAGCTTCTGTATCTGCACTCCCTACTCTCACAAGAGTTCCCTGAAGCTAGCCTGACTCCAAGTGTTTAGATCATTGTGTTTCCTTTCTGATTAACATAATATAGAAACACAGAAGTTGACGACAGATAAGGACTGCAAGGCCCATCCAGTCTGCCCATTTCTTTTTCTACCTTATAAATGTGCCATCGGCCTTTGCTCTGTCAGTGGCCTATCTATTCATACTCATTTGTATTGCTCCCTTATGCCTATCCCATGCCTGTTTGAAGCCCTGCACTGTATTCATAGCCACCACTTCTTGTGGTAAGCCATTCCATGCATCCACCACCCTTTCTGTGAAAAAGAATTTCCTCACATTCCCCCTTAATGCCCCTCTAATCTCATGCTGTGTCCTCTTGTCCTGCTATTTTTCTTATATTTAAACATGTTAGACTCTTTCACCTTGTTAATGCCCTTAAGGTGTTTGAATGCCTCGATCATATCACCTCTCTCCCTCCTTTGCTCAAGGGTATACATATTGAGCTCTGTTAATCTGTCATCATATGTCTTCTGATGCAGTCCCTGCACCATTTTGGTTGCCCTTCTCTGGACTGCCTCAATTTGGTTAATGTCCTTGTGAAGGTGTGGCCTCCAATACTGCACGCAGTACTCCAGATGGGGCCTAACCAGTGTCTTGTAAAGAGGGATTATTACCTCCCTCTTACGACTTGTGATACCCAACTAATACACCCTCACACCCCCTAGCCTTACCTACTGCTTTTGAGGTCTGCTTGGATGATTTCAGGTCATCAGTGATGATGATGCCCAAGTCTCTTTCTTCCTTTGTGACTGCTAGCAACTCCCCTCCCAGCCTATAGGTGGCTTCAGGGTTTCTCTTCCCTATGTGCATGATTTTGCACTTCTTTGCATTAAATCCCAGTTGCCACTCTTCTGACCAT
Organism: Neoceratodus forsteri; assembly: GCA_016271365.2. Classification (NCBI taxonomy): domain Eukaryota; kingdom Metazoa; phylum Chordata; order Ceratodontiformes; family Ceratodontidae; genus Neoceratodus; species Neoceratodus forsteri. The sequence goes on from CM057453.1 coordinate 667,098,738, forward strand.
TTTGCTAGTTTATCCAGATCTCTTCTCATTCTGCCCACCCCATCTGGATCATCTACTCTGTTGTAGATCTTGGTGTCATCTGCAGACACACCTTACCCTCTAGTCCATCTGCAAGGTCACTAATGAAGATGTTGAAGGACTGGCCCAGAACTGATCCTGAGGTACCCCACTTGTGACTTGCATCTCTTCTGACTGTATACCATTTACCACCACTCTCTGTTTCTGCCCTTCAACCAGTTTGCCACCCAGTTGACCAACTTCTGACCCACCCGAGCCTACCCAGCTTATTTATCAATCTTCTATGTGGAACAGTGTCAAAAGCTTTGCTGAAGTCAAGGTAGCGACATCAACTGCTCCCCTTGGTCCACCACTCTGGTTGCCCAGTCAAGAAATCTATGAGATTAGTTTGACAGGACCTTCCTTTGTAAATCCATGCTGTCTTGGATCCTGTGCCCCTATGGATTCAGGTGTTGCACTATCCTTTCCTTAAGGAGTGCCTCCATAATCTTGCCCACTACTGAGGTAAGACTGACTGGTCTGTAGTTCCCGCCTCCCTACTACAACTCTTGTGGGCGGGATCACATGAGCCCTTCTCAGTCTTCTGGGACCTCTCCTGTGCTCGGAGACTCACTAAGCAGTTCTGCTAATGGCTCTGCTAGTTCCACCTTTAGTTCCTTAAGTACCCTGGGATGTATGCCATCAGGTCCCATTGCCTTATCCACCTAAACAGCAAGCTCTTGTAGGACCCTTTCTTTTGTGAAGGGAGTAGTGCTCACCTCCCTCCCCCCTGTGTCCATGATGCTGAGCTGTGGGCCCTGCCCTACCTTCTCTTAAGTAAATACTGAGCAAAAGTATCTATTTAGGATAGATGCCTTTACAGGGTCCTCCTCCTCATATGCTCTCTTTTCTCCATTAAGCTTTGCAATACCCCTTCTGGACTTTCTCCTTTCACTAATGTATCTATAGAAAGTCTTGTCACCTTCCTTTACTGTTCGTGCTAGTGTTTCCTCAGTTTGGGACTTTGCCTGCCTTACTGCCTTCCCTGCTTCCCTTAGGGCAGTTTGGTATGCCTCCCTATCTTCATCCCGCTGTGTTCCCTTATATTTCATGAAGGTTCAGCCTTTTGGCGCTGACCTTTTCTGCTACTGTATTTGAGAACCAAAGTGGTTTCCTTCTTCTTTTGCACTTCGTTTTCTGTCTAACACAATGGGATGTTGCTTCAAGTATTGCACCCTTAATGCTTGCCCACTTTGTCTGTACCCCCTCACCTGTGTTTCTTTTTGCCAGGGCTAGCTTAACTCTGTTGGCCATCTTATCAAAGTCAGCTCCTCTGAAGTCCCATATTTTTGCCTTGGAATGGGATGATTTAGATGTAGTAGCCAAATTGAACCATACCATGTGATGGTCACTGGCCCCCAGGTGACCTTCTACCTGGAGATCTGTGATCCCTTCCTTGTTAGTCAGTACTAGATCTAGGATAGCCCTGTCTCTTGTGGGTTGCTGTACCAGTTGTTTGAGGCCCTCCTCCAGGAATCCACTATGTGTCTAGTTCTGGCAGATGTTCCTGCTGGTGATTGACCAATCTGTATCTGGCATGTTGAAGTCTCCATTATCAGAACCTCCCTTTAACTGTCATGTTTTGTATATCTTCTAACAGTAATGTGTCTATGTCCTCCCCTGGTCTGGGGGCCTGTAGACAACCCAGTTCTTATGGCTGTCCCATTTCCTGTTTCCAGGGTGACCCACAGTTCTTCTGGCTCCTTATGTGTATTCTGAATTTCTGTAGCTTTGATATTTTCATTGACATACAGGGCCACTCCTCCCCCCTTTTTGCACCTCGGTCTCTTCTGAACAATACATAGCCAGGTACTGAAGTCTCCCAAGTGTGGTTACTGGTTAACCACATCTCACTAATTGCTATCATGTCCAGTTTAGCCTCTGACATTATTGCCTGCAGGTCTGGGATCTTATTTCCCAGGCTGTGAGCATTTGTGTACATGATTTTTCCATTGGCCAGATTTTGGTGTGTTAGTTGTTGGGTGAGGTTTGGCATTACCCCTGTGTGTCGTATGGGGAGACAAACCTTTTTTCTTACCTGGTGATGCAAATGAACTGCAAACATGCTGAATCCCTGTTTGACCACTAGCTGAGGGGGGAGGGGTGTTCTTCCCATTCGACGTATGGGTGCTGCACCCCTCTCCCCATTTACTAGTTTAGTTGATTGGCAGAGGACCACTCCTAAAATCCTACGATGAGATTCAGACAACCATCCCCCCACCCCATGATTTTCTGTAAAGGAAGACAAGGTCAAAGGATGCAAACTAAATCAGCTGGAACACCAAGAAGTGTTCAAGATTTGAATTTGGGGGGGGCAGAAAATAGATAATAGAAAGTTATGGGGAAGCAACATGTCCCCTCATTTCCCCCTGTGGTTGTACCCATGCCAGAGAGCCTTTCAGTTTTAAAGGAAACAGTAGATCTTCCAGGAATCAGTCTTCACCATTGATTCCCACTTATGTGGGTGGGGTTGGAGGCACTAGAAACCCCAGTACACAAATTTTTGTCAGGGAGGGAGCCAACATCAGCTACTGAGCACAGCGCCTGTACCCATCATGTGATGCCATGTGCCAGACAGTAACTGTCGCTGGTTCCTTCAAACACCTCAGTTCTGTTCTTTCTGTTGTCGGGTGCACACCATGGGAGTGACAGCACCTCAGGGTTCATTGTCATCATCATTTCAACTGTATCACCACCTTGTTTTTTCTTCTTGTTGTCTTCTGTCTTTGTTATTTTACTTTCTGCAATGCCGAAAACAGAGAGGAAGGGAGCTAAGATGACAAAGAAAGTCTGGCAACCTAGCATTATGCATTAATACCCCTGTAGGAAGCAGATGACTGTGATGGATAGGCATCAGTGCTGTATAGCCTGTCTTGGCCTCGATGTGTGTGACACCTGTTTCTCTATGGATTGCTATACCCTGGAGATCCATGTAATGAGGTGGGGTCATCTGACCCCCACCTTTGGAAGTAAACACTGCACATGTGCAGTCTAGGCATGATCGCTAGGCCTTTCCTTGGTCTTCTTCCTGGGACCTCTCGTTCCAAGGAAGTACAGAATCCTCCTCAACCTCACCCTGCTGAGGCACTGGAGGCTCTGGTGGACAGCTAGCTCCTTCTGGACAGCAGGCTGAAAACCCCCAGTCTGCCTGCACTAAGCAGCATACATCCTCCGTGGTAATGTCAAAGCTATACGCTCGATCTACATCAGAGGACACCTCAGTGTTGCCATCTGGTGCCATATGGTAGCAACAAGTTGGGTAGTGCTGAATGCAATTCCAGACCTCCCTCTAACACAATTCATGGTGTCAGAGAAGGGACAATCATTGAGCCATTGTGCATTCAGTTGCTGAGGTGGAAAATGTCTTCCCCGGTGCTGCTAATGGTACCGAGGGGGATGATGATGCCGGCCCTAGCAGCAGACACAGTGATGGCCATGATGTCACTGCTGGAACCAGCACTAGGTGTGACCCAGGTGATGGTGTCTTCCCTGGTGTCATCCCAGGCCCCGATGCCACTCATGGTGCTGGGGCTGGGATTGCTCTGGGTCTATGCCCATGCCAGACTCAAGCCTGGCACCGAGAGCAGTATTGACTGTCGGGATAATGATGAACTAGTCTTCAGGGACATCATTAAACTTCTGCCTGGTGCCAAAGCCGGCACTGGCTCAAAGTCATATGGCAACCTGGAGACAGTGTCCTCCCCAGAGCTGCTGTTTGACACTGCCATTGGTGAAGAGCAGGGTGGCCTTATGGGGACTGTATGGCCCTGCTCTTCTCACCTGGGGGAATGCCCTAATGGGCATTGATCTGGTCGCTCCTCAGATGTAGGAAGACACCCTTCGGGTGACTCTGCCAGGCCCTCCCCTCAGGTGAGGCCCGTTGCACAGTTCCATGGCCCAGGTAGAGGCCCTTGAGACCCTGAGTCTCATCCCCCTCTGGAACCTCACTGCTTTTTAAAATGTCTGCCTGCATTCATAGGCCTCAAGGGGCCACTAATGTGGGAGCAACACAAAGACTTTATCGGTGCCCTGGATAACTTCCACAGGGACTCTGACAGTGCCCATTTCTGGCCTTCCTCCCTACACCAACAGCCTCTGGGGTCAGTGCTTCATCCCCAACAACCTTCTCCTCCTCCTCAGAGGACAATGAATCATTTTTATACCTGTCCTCAGCTGCTGAGTACTGTCTGTACCAATAATTCTTGACAGATGCTCCAAGCATTCAATAAAGTCACAATCTGGCAGCCCTGCCATTGGGAGTCCTTGGAGTTCCGAATGATGACACTGTTGTCATCCCTCCTTGGCATAGAACCTTTGAGGAGGCATCATAGGCAATGTGGAGGCATTCCTACTCTTGTCCTCCAGCCCTCAGGGACTTCCAGCTCTGTTACTGCATGACCACAGGGTCTGCAGATACAACACTTTGCCTCTCTTCAGGGCTGAAAGTACTGCAGGCCCCTATGGGAGCCTAGACATCTGATGCATCATCAACCTCCAAAGGCAGATTCTGCTCCAACAGATTCCTTTAGGGGGAAGGTATTCATCTCGTTACCTGCCCTTCAGACCCCCAGGGATCCTGCAGTTGTGCATAACAACTGCAGTCATTCACCTGGAATGAGTTGCCCCAGGGCCTAGAATTTTATACTAATTAGAGAAACTTAGAATTAAATTAAAAACTCTGCTGTGTGGTCATGCTCACCCCTGCATTCTTTGGGTAGATCTTCCAGGACCTATCTACGCCATTGATTCACGCTGATGGATTCTGAGCTGGGGGTGCGAGGACCCCGTGGAAGTCAAAACTTTTCAGGAGGGCCAGCGCCAAGATAGGCTTCGTGCACGCATGGCACCAAGAAACTAGCTCATGCTGCGTGGCTTACCTGGCACCGGCCCTCAACCTGCTCAGTTCCTTTTTTCCCACTGTCAAGTCCGCTTCAATCACAATGTTGCTCACCCACCGGGAGTCAGATCTACACATTACGGCAACAGTGTTCAGTTCATTCCTTTTAGTAATTTAACACTAGTGTTTTTTTTTGTGTCAGTTTAGTTTAGTTTAAAAAAGAAATAACTGTTCCTATCCATTTCTCTCATTCCTACTGAACAACAGTCAAAGATCATGGATGGTGATACTAGGGAGCCTCTTCAGGCATACTGCTCTGGCAGAGGGGCTCTGTCCTGTCCACTTCCCTTTCCAAGGGAGGGTTCTGATGATGGGTGGGCCTGTGTTCGGGAGGGAGGACAGCCCTCCTGTAAACACAAAAAAAAGTGGACCCATTCCTGATCTCAGTCTGGGATCTGGCGCCACTTGACCTCAAGTTCTTCCTCTTCCTGATAGAAGGGAAAGAATTGTTACTGCTTGAGGTTGCCCTCTGGTAGGTCTGCTGTGTGGTCTTTGAGGTCTGGGAGCAGGAAGCTCTCTCTGGCACCATCGGTATCCCCGACTGCTCCTGTTCAAGATCTCAGGCCCAGAGCCCCTCACTGTCCCCTTGTGGGGATTCAAGTGGGCAGTTTCACCACTGGGAAGCCCTTATGGAGCAGTGGGTACAATGTCTGGCTCATTTGCCACTTCATGCAGAAATGGATCTGGGCCCCTCGGGGCCAGACACACTAGTGATGCAATGGGGACATTCTAGCCAGGTAGCATGTCTGGCTTCAACAATGGACCCTGAGCCCATATCAGTGACTGCCCAGGTGATGCCAGTTCCACTAGTCATACCCCTTGCAGCGTCACTGTCTTGTGACCAGCCCAGGTAGTTTTTCCAGTCACTTCTGTACCAGCTGGACCTACACTGCAGGCGGTGCTGGGTTTGGTGATGGGTTCAGGCCTTCTGGTCCTGTCCCAGCACTGCACCCAGTGCCACCTTTGAAGTTGAGAGATTCCTTGGTGCCAGGCTTAGACTTTTTCATGGCTCCATCCCCAGCACTGACTCCTTTGGTGCTGGTGCCAGCTCCCTTGGTGCCGGTTCCTTTGGTGCTGGCACCAGACCTGATGCCAGTTCTTGATGGGCCTGTGCCTGGCCCAGCACCAGCTCCTCTGCTGGTGCTGGTGTCACCTGTCTTTCCAACCCCTAGAGCTGAGCTGGGTGTTCCAAGGTCCACTCCTTTCCCAGTTCCTTTTTTCAGGTAGGTGTTGGAGGAGGATGAGTCTGAACCTGACCTCATTATTTCTGAGGGTGGTGATGATGACTCCTCTTACAGTCTGGATAACCCAACTCCAAGCTCTCCTCCTGTTCCACTGAAGGATCTTTCTTTCTAGGCTTTGCTTTGCAATATGCATGCAACCCTTGCCTTTGAGACTTCTGCCATTGACCCAGGGAAATGACTCCAGCTTTAGTGGCTCAATGTCCCCAATATACCAGTCAACCTTATGCCTCCTGTTCCACCTGCTTTTGAGACTCTTTCAGAGGCAGTGTGGGCAAGGCCTGCATCCATTCCCTCTGTCTGTAAGCAGATAGATCATAAGTATTTATTCCCCTAAAGAAAGATACTGTACATCCTGGCTTCCCAGCCTATTGCTGATAAGATTGTCATTCTGGCCGAGAATGACAAGACCATTCTTCCTCAAGATGCCATAGCACATCCCATCAATAAGGAGTCATGCAAGATAGACACGATGGGAAAGAGAACTTTCATAGCAGCTACCAAGGGCACTTCTCTAAGTACAAGTACGCCCTCTGGACATCTCTTAGATTTCTTGCAGAGGCCTTGCCAGACTTGGACACTATGTAGAAAATTCTTCAGACTGTTATCCATTTGTACTGAATCGAACTGTCATCAGTTGAAGGTGGCTATGGACGCATATGACACTGCTTCCCCTTCTGCTGCCATGGGAATCTGCATAATGAGGCACTCCTGACTTCAGACGACAGGCTGCTCCAATGATTTCCAGCACCAGGTCATGAATGTCTCCTTCAATGGCTCCTATCTCTTCAGCTAAAAGGTAGAATAGTTCCTTGAGGCCTCTCAAAAGACTAGAATGTCCATTAAAACTTCTCAGCCTGCCCCAGTTCACCCCCAAAGAGGAAAGGGCTGAGTCTTTTACCACAATAAACAGTCCCTGTGTGGCAAAGGCAAAGGATTCCAAGTCAAGTCCCAGCCTCCACAACAGCAAAAGAAAGCACAACCGAAGGCATAGGCCCTGAAGATGCCTCATGCCATCCTCTGCAGCTTCTGCCTCAGTTCTGCCTCAACTGCCTGAGGTAGACGTTTCCTCTCCAGTGGGGGCCATCTGACTCAGTTTTGCTGTCAGTGGAAATCCATTACCACAGGCAAATAGGTCTTAAGGATCATCTGGGAGGGATAGTCACAGAATTTCTTAGAGATCCCTCTGGCATATCCACCCAAAAGGCAATAGCCTTTTTTAGCTCCCACGTCGGACCTCCTCACCACAGAGATTGCAGACCTCTTGAGCACCAGGGCAGTGGAAGTAGTGCCAGAAGCAGAGCACAGTACAGTACAGACTTCTACTCCCATTACTTCCTCATTCCAAAGAAGTCAGGGGGCCTGTGCCCCATTCTCAACCTCATAAAACTGAACAAGTTCCTGCACCAGGGAAAGTTCAAGTTTGTCTCCCTAGGGACCTTGCTGCCACCTCTCAAACCACAAGACTAGTTGGCTTCCCTGGACATGCAAGACGCTTACCAGCATATCCTGGTCCACTTCAGCCACCACAGGTTTCTCTGTTTCATGGCTTTGGGCCAGCATTACCAATTTTAGGTCCTGCTCTTTGGGTTATCGATGGTGCCTCAAGTCTTTACAAAGTGCTTTGTGATTCTCGCTGAGCATCTCCGAAGACTTGGACTCCAAGTCTTTCCCTGTCTGGATGACTGGCTGTTAGCCAGCCCATCCAAGCAGGGCACAGAAAAAGCAGTGACCACAGCAGCTCAATTCCTGACTTCCGTGGAGGTCCTGCTGAACCTAGAGAGGTCACAGCTTCAACCCTGTCAGCAGCTCCTCTTTATCAGAGCCCTCTTGAACACTACCAAGGCAGGGGCCTTCCTCCCAGAAGACAGAAGGAACGCTATCCTTCAGATGGCACATTTCATCATGGAGAACAAGTCTGTTTGGGCTCACTCCATGCAGCGGATGTTAGGCCTCATAGCCTCATCTGTCTTCACAGTGCCTCTAGCGTGCTTGTACATGAGGACATCTCGGTGGATGCTCAGCAAGCAATGGTCTCCGACAACGCATCCTCAGTCTTACCCCATTAATGTGATGAAGCCCCTTCTCTGACCACTTGCGTGGTGGACACCATAGGACAATCTCCTCCAGGGCCTTCCCTTCTCACCCCAGAGCCTCATATAAACAGCTGAAAACAGCTAGTGACCGTGCCTTTGGAGTAGCCAGGCCCATGTTGTGGAATTCGTTACCTCGATCTGTAAGAGAGGTCCATTCCATGGACAGCTTTAAAAGTGCACTGAAAGCACACCTGTTTAGACAAGTTTTTTTTTTTTTTTTAGTAATATTCTAATGGGGTTTGAGTTTTGGTTTATTGTTTATTAAGTCATTTTAATTGCGAGGACTCAGACTTACATTACTGTTTATGACTGTTATTCTATGCTGTAAATGTTTTGCACTTCTATGTAAAGCGCTCACAGACCCTGGGATTGGACGCTAAACAAATAACATTTTACTTACTTACTTATAACTCTCACCACAGATGCGTCTCTGTTGGGGTAGGGTGCCCATTGTCAGGGCCACCACACTCAAGGAGTCTAGAGCCCTATGGAGTCCCATATTCACATCAATGTCTTGGAGATGAGAACAGTCCTATAAACCCCATAAGCCCTGGTCGGCTTTGTCCACCACAAGTTAATCCTCCTGTAGACGGGCAACAAAGCAATCATGTACTACATCAACAAACAAGGCACACTGTCCTCCTCTTTGCTGGGAAGCAATGAGAGTGTAGGAATGGTGTCTGGAGCAGGATACTCTGATCCAGTGATTTATTTACCAGGGGCTCAGAACAGTTTGGTAGAGGAGTTCAGGCAGACAGAAGCAGATCCCTAATTCAAACCCCAGGAATCTCCTAGTATGATTAGACATATGCAGTCAACCCAGAATCTCTAACTGCTCCAGAGCTGTAGTGATGTAATGTGGAATGTATGCAAATAATGGAACTAGAATGCTACATTCAGACAGCTGCCTATAGGCGGACTGTGTTCCATCTAATAGATTCATTTTCTCCATTCGGACAACTTCGTTACAAGTTAGTTTACTTTTGTCAAAAAAAGTGTTATTTCACTATTGTGTTTATTTCTCTGCCTCGAGTAGCTTTTTTTGTTAAAGTTAGCACTATTTGGGTTTGTTTTTTTTTTCGATTCCTAGCAGTTCTTTTGTGGTTCCCAGGAACCAAGGCCCTTCTCAATTTAACACTGTTTTAGTGATTTTAACCATTTTATTCAACAAATTTTTGATTACCTTATTTTTCCTTATTTGGGGAGTAATTTACATTATTTTCGTTCAGTTCCCTTTTTCTGTCAGGAAATGATCACATTTGTTATAAAAATAAAGTAATTTCTATTTAATCTCTCCTAAGGGAACCAACCGTGATTTGTGTATTTTTTTCCCTTTTGGGGAGTTTTCTTTTTGTCTACTGACATTTGGCATGTCAGAAAGACCTAAAAAGAGGACAGGACCTACAGGTTTTAAAAACTGTATTAAGTGTTTTCAAATATTTGCAAAGGCTGATTGCAATGATTTATGTTTGGAGTGCCTGGGTTCCAGTCATATTTTTTCTAACTGTGAAGTGTGCAATACTTTTTGTCTTAAAACTATTAAGAAAATGACCAAAACGTTAGAGGAAATGGCTTCTGCTCCCACATCAGTGTCACCTAAGCACCCTGAAGAGGCACCAATTCTTCTTCTCACCCTAAACAAAGGAGAGATCTTCAAAATATTCTTCTGACTCAAAAACTACTGAGAAGGGGTCTGAACACAGTAAACATAAAAGACCTACTGAGCAGGCTGCACAGTCTGTGCCTGCTAAAAAAAAAACATAAAGAAAAGCATGCCACTGTACCTCCTGCTGAAGAAGCAAGGGAGCTCCCAGCAGACAAAAACAAAATGCCCTCTGCTGAGGACATTGCTAAAGCCCTGCAAGTTATTCAGTCTTTACAAACTGCAGGTTCTATTCTGGGTTCACCAGTTCAAATCCCACCACCGATACCCACAGTCCAAGGTTAAGAAGTTTACTTTGAGGAGGAAGAGGAGATCTGGATTTGGGGGAACCCACTAAGCCTGAAGTATCTCCAGAAAAAGATTCTGGTACCCCTCCTCATGGGCATAATGATTTTTTATCCCACTTTTCCTTTGTCAGACAAATGGCTGACACTTTGGGCCTCCTCTCTAAGGAGTCTAAGGAAGATGAGGAAGAGGCAACATTTGTAAATATGAACATTCGAAGAAGCCAGCAGAAAAAAGCAATTTTTTCTATCAAGTCCACTCATATTGCAAGGTCCACAACTTGAGCTAATGTCCCTGCCCTCCCTCCCCACTCCTCCCATCCTCCCTACCAATGATCCTTACCCTCCCTCTATGCCTATCCCAGCCTCTCTTAAAGCTGCCCACTGTCTTCAATGAGATCACCTCTTCCGGCAGTGCATTCCAAGTGTCCAACACCCTCTCTGTGAAGAAGTACTTCCTGACCTCCCTCCTAAACCTCCCACCCTCCAGCTTAAGACTGTGCCGTTTCATGTTATGGATGCCACTCAGCTTAAAGAGACTCTTCTTATCAACCTTATTTATCCCTTTCAAGTACTTGAAGGTCCCAATCATGTTCCCTCTCTCTTGCCTGTCTTCCAGGTAGTACATGTTCAGTGCCATCAATCTCTCCTTGTATGCCTTACCCTGCTGACCTGCTATGATCTTTGTAGCACTCCTCTAGACCTTCTCCAGCAGGTAAATGTCCTTTTTGAGGTGTGGGCAATGTCACAACCCCACTCAGCAGGTCAGCCCTCTGCTCCCAAAGTGCCAACCTCTGAGTGTAGTATTGTGAACAGTTAACTGAACAAGGTAACCCTCTTGTCTGTTTTGTGGGTTCGAGTCACCTTTGTCCCAAGTTCTGGAGGGATTCAAACTGATAACCTCTTGTCAGCGTAGGCAATTGTCAGGCTCAGATAATTCTGTCTTTGGGGGGCCAGATATCTTTGCCTATGGGCACCTAACCAGGTATTACAAAATGAACCCTAAGAACTCTATGCAAGACCTAGAGAACTTTTACCTGTTTCCCAATTTGGTACCACAATAAGCTCATGCACAGTGTCAACTGTAACCATCTAAGCTTCACTTATAAAAAAAGAAGTTTCAAGGCACACCAGGCAGTTTCTGTTTTTAAAATATATATCTTTACTTTAAAATAGGTACAAATAGGAAAACAGTAAATACAGAACAATATATCCCAACACATACAATCTTAAAAACAAAACAGGTTTAAAAGTGCAAATTCCTACAACCCATGCACTCAGACTGGTCTTATCTAATGTATCCTTACTTTCTTAATCTTTCAGTGCTTTGATGTTCCTCATTCTCAGTCAGAAAATGAATGTCTCTCTGTCAGTCTCTAAGGTCTGCTCAATATACTTAAAAGTAAGCTGCCCTTCTCTCTGAGGTCACCTAACTCCACCTTGGTGTATTAAAATTTATATTTTATAACACAGGATGTCCTAATAAGATATTTAAAAAAAATAGGTGACATCAGTGAATCTCTTCTCTTCATGTGACTTCCCAAACTTCACACAGACATCAAAGTCTCTTTGATGTAATTAACAGGCTTCCTCTGATGATACCCCCAAACAATTGCATATTGGACTTCCCAATTTAGTCTGGGACCTGCTTCACACAGACATAAAAATTTTTTTGATGTAATTAACTGGCTTCCTTGGAAGACACCCCAAACACATGCATATGCCCCTTTCTTCAAGACACCTAGTGCAAATCAAAGGATTTCCCTGAGGATGTCATAAATGGATATTTTAGCTCCTGGCTAAGCAAACTGACAAGCTAATTGCATCCCAGATATCTGTAGTTTAACCTACGTCCCATCCTTTGAACTTATACCTGGGGGGGGTGATGTGTCATTTCAGCAAGACAGTAGTTTCTCCTGACAGACACTACCCTACATATTTTATATTGCAGACAAAATTTCATAGTGTAATCAGAACCAGCTGTCCATGTGCCACAATTCTCCCCACCTAGACTGAATTTGGGGGTTCTATCCCCTGCATGGGATAAGCTTCCCAAATCAGTTTGCTCCTCGTAAACACAAGAAAGCCCATCTGAGTTCTGATTGGTCGCTCCAGCCCTATGTAGAATGGTCATGTCATACCCTTGCAAAGCAAGACTCCATCTTAGCAATCTACCATTGTTTTTCCCCTTCTGTGTCAGCCAAACCAGGGGGCTGTGGTCAGTCTGCACCACAAAATGCTGCCATATACAAGTATGGCTCTAATTTCTTTAGGGCCCACACTATGGCAAGACACTCCTTTTCCATCATGGAGTATGCCTGCTCCCTGAGAAGTAACCTTTTACTCAGGTAGGCTGTTGGGTGATGCCTCCCTTGGCTGGATGTCTGACTCAGTACTGCCCCAATACCCACATCTGAGGCATCAGTCTGAACTATAAAAGGTTTGCTATAGTCAGGACTTGTCAAAACAGGAGCACTGTACAGTGCCTCCTTTAGTTTGGAAAAGGCTTCCTCACAGGCTGGGCCCCAGGTAATTTTCTTGAGCATCCTTTTCTTTACCAGGTCAGGTAGGGGAGCAGTCAGGGCACTGTAATTGGGTACAAATTTCCTATAGTACCCTGCTGTCTGGAGAAAACTCCTGACCTGCTTCTGAGTTTCTGGTCTGGGCCATGCCTGGATTACCTCTATTTTTATTTGGTTAGGATGGCGCTGTCCCTGGCCTACCACGTGCTCGAGGTATGCCACCTCTCCCATGGCCACCTGGCACTTCTCGGCTTTAACAGTGAGCCCAGTCCTCTGTATCCTGCCCAGCACTTCCTAAGGTGGGATAGGTGTTCCTCCCAGCCAGTACTAAAGATGGCAGTGTCATTCAGGTACACCACGGCATACTCATCAGCACCATTTAACACCTGGTTCACCAACCTTTGGAAAGTGGCCGGGGCATTCTTCATTCCGAAAGGCATTACTTCAAACTCAAATAAGCCTATCAGAGTGATGAAGGCTGACCTCTCCCTAGCTCTGTCCGTCAACTCTACCTGCCAATACCCCTTTGTCAGGTTAATGGTCATAAAAGGTAGGTCGCCCCTCCCAACTTGTCCAGGAGTTCATCCATCTGGGGCATTGGGTGGGCATCTGACTTCGTGACTACATTCAGTCCATGATAGTTCACACAGAAACGAGTTGAGACATCTGGCTTGGGCACAAGGACTATGGGTGAGGCCCAGGGACTATGGGATCTCTGGATTACCCCTAAATCCAGCATCTCCTCCACTTCCCTCCTAATGTCTTTTTGGACAGCCTCTGACACCCGATATGCTGTCTGCCGTATGGCCGTCTGTGTACCTATCTCCACATCGTAGGTCGCCATAAGTTAGTCCAGGCTTACGCTAAACAAGGGGCAAACTGCTAAAATCTCCTTTACTTCCTGGATCTGGCCCGGGTCAGCTAGGGAAACAATTTTACTGCCTCCACAGAGGACTCCTGTTTACTTTCTTCCAGCAAGTCCAGAAGGGGGTCTCTTTCATCCGTCCCTTCCCCATGACTACACACTGCAAACACCATGTCAGCCCTATTTGCATATGGCTTCATCATGTTGACATGGTACATCCTTTCTGTCTGTCTTCGGTCAGGTAACTCCACAATGTAGTTCACGTCATTTACCTTCCTAATCACTTTGTACGGTCCTACCCACTCAGGCTGCAGCTTGTCTTTCCAGACCAGAATAAGGACCATGACTTCCTGACCCACCATGTACGAACGAGCTCTGGCTCTGCAATCATACCACACTTTTTGTTTCTGTTGGGCAGCTGCCAGGTTGCTCTGGGCTGTCACCATAAGCTCCTCAGCCTTTCCCTAAACCTAAGAACTTAATCCACAATGGGAGTTCTCTGGGTGGTATGCTTACCTTCCCAGTCCTCCCAGATCAAGACTAGGGGCCCACGTACCCAGCATCCATATAAGAGTTTGAAGGGGGAAATCCTGTCAACTCTTGGGGCACCTCCCTGTATGCAAACAGGTGGGGAAGGTATTTCTCCCAGTCCCTCCCATGCTGTTCAGCAAACACCTGGAGCATTGACTTTAGGGTACCATTGAATCTTTCCACAAGTCCATTGACTTGTGGGTGATACAGTGTCATGCATCTCTGCACCACCCCTCACTTCTCCCATAAACATTTCATCAGGTCTGACATGAAGGAACCCCCTCGATCAGTGATTACCTCCTGCGGAAACCCAACATGTGAGAAAATCCCAAGTAAGGCATCTGCCACTTTGTCTGTCCTCAGAGAGGGTAGGGCGATTGCCTCTGGGTACCGGGTGGAATAATCCACCACAGTCAGGATGAATCTCTTCCCTGAGGAGCTGGGGGTATTTAAAGGCCCCACAATATCCATTCCCACCCTCTGGAATGGCTCCTCCACTATGGGCAATGGGATCAGGGCTGCTTGGGTTTTCTTGCCCGCCTTCCCTATTTCTTGGCACCAGTGACAAGACCTGCAATACTCCTTCATCTGCTGGGTGAAGTTAGGCCAATAGAAATTCTGGGACAACCGCTGCATAGTATGCACAATTCCCAGATGATCAGACAAGGGAATATCATGGGCAATCTTGAGCAACTGCTCACGATACCCCTGTGAAACAACAAGCTGCCTGCCTAGCATCCCTCCCTCTGTCTGTACTGCCTGAGTATACATAAGTCCATTTTCCCAATAAACCTTATGTCTGCCGTCACCTCCCTGTGTGCCATCCGAATCTGGCCAAGCCCTCAGCGTCTATAAACTAGGGTCACTTCTCTGAGCAGCTGCGAACCCCTCACACATTCCCAAGGCATGGGACAGGTCTCCTTCAGTCACTAAACTAGGGTCCCCAGCACTAGCGTCAGGGCACTCAGGATCATTGTCAATCCCAACCCTCTGACAAGGGGTCACCCCTCCCTCTTCAGAGTAACCCTCTGTAGCTGTGTGGTTACTTGCTACTGGGAAAATTTCTACCCCCCTTTTTATCAGTCTCCCCATCTGGAGACACAGGCTGGGGAACCAGCCTCTCAGTGGTTTCCACAATGGTTTCTATGGGGTTCAGGGAACTACAATTTTCCCTTGCTGCTTGGCTATGGGTAACTGTACATACCATCCCCTGCTGGAGATTGTTACCCAGGCTCACATCCACTGCTAATGTTTTGGCTACAGCCACCTGTTGCACAGTTCCCCCTGTTTCACCCCAGTCTAGGAGAACACTAGTGAGGGGCAATATTTTCTCCTCACCTGCAAAGTCCTGTACAGTGATGTATTTATTGGGTATAAGCTGACCAGGCTGTACCAGATCCTCCTTTACCAAGATAAGGGATGCCCCTGTGTCCCTTAACCCTTGCGTCTGTACACCATTCACCATGACTGGGTGCATGTGTTCCCTCATGTTCACTGGCATGCTTCCAGGGACACACAAACAACCCACTTCTTTTCTAGCACCCAGTTGTGTATTATTGCTCACCTTTTTGGGACACTTTCTGGCAATATGCCCAGTTTCTTTACACAACCAGCATTCATTTCTTCTCTCAGAGAAATCTTTTCTCTGAAACCTGGAGCTAACTGGTTTCAGTGGAGGCAGTGAAGGTTTTAACTGCCCTGAAGGCACACTTTTCCCACCCCATTTGCTCTCAGAGCAGGTCTGCTCTTGGCACAGCGGTCCGAGAGTTCAGCAGCCTCTTGCACTATTTGGGGATCTCGGTCCTCTAGTCAGGTTTTTTGCTCTGCTGGGCATGCCCAGAAAAACTGTTCTAACATTTTCAATTTTATCAACAGAGTTTGCCTCAATTCCTTCCCACCAACATTTTAAAAATTGATGTTTCATGGCTAGCTCCTCGTAGCTCATGTCAGGGTTTCTCCTGAGCTTACAGAATTTAGCTCTGTATGATTCAGCAGTTAATTCAAACTTTTTTTAACAGTGCAGCTTTAAGTTTGCTGTAATCATCACTGCCCTCATTGTCCATTTGACCCAATGTATCCCGAGCTTTCCCGGTAAGTAGCAGGGATAGCTAGAAACTCCAGGACTCTCTAGAAATTTTAGCCTGAATACAAACTTTTCCAAAAGAGTTTAAAAAAGCATGCATATCCTCCCCCTCTTTAAATTCAACTTTTAATTTGGAGTTCAATTTGTAACCCAGTCCTGCAGTCCCAGTTAAACCCAAGCCACTTACCTGCTCTGGTGCCGCTGGTCGGAGTCGTATCTTCTCCAGTTCTTGTTGCCTCTGGTACTCCTGCTCCACATGGTCAGTGTCTCTCTGTTCTCACTCTGCCTCTCAGCACATTCTTGCTCTGCCTCATGGTCCGCCTCTCGCTTCTCTCGCTCCCTCTTCTCCTGGAACTCCAGCTCCATCCTGCGCAACTCAATTTGCAGCCTGAGCACCTCTGGATCTAGGATACTGGTGACCTTCTCCTGCTGCTGTGGCCCTTCACTGACAGTGGCCCTGTTGTCCTCCTCATTGGATCTGGACACTGCACTGGCCACTAGCCCTGCCACACTCGAGGTTTGGTCCTTTTCAGTCATGGTCCGTGACTCGCTGCTCTAGGTATCTGCTACCATCAGGGCATCTATGAGGTTCTGCTTGCTGGCTTTCATCAAAAACTGGACTCCTCTGTCCCCGCACAACTACTTTAAGGAGTCTACAGTGTGCCTGCTGTAGTCATAAGTCATCTTTCCTAACTACTGCTACTCTGACGGGCACTTTAGGAAAAAAAAAAGGGGAGGAACTTGACTGTAAGCCAAGGGATATAGTTCTGTTTCCTTTTGAAATAAAACACTGCCTTTCTTTTTTTTTTCCAAGTGAGCTGAACTGTCTCAAGCCGACACCCTGAACAATAAAACGTATACCATCAAACTTTTTCACACCGCTGCCAACCAATCTGTCACAACCCCACTCAGCAGGTTAGCCCTCTGCTCCCAAAGTGCTAACTTCTGAGCATAGTATTGTGAACAGTTAACAGAACAAGGTAACCTTCTTGTCTGTTTTGTGGGTTCAAGTCACATTTGTCCCAAGTTCTGGAGGGATTCAAACTGATAACCTCTTCTTAGCGTACCCAATTGTCAGGCTCAGATAATTCTGTCTTTGGGGGGCCAGATATCTTTGCCTACGGGCACCTAACCAGGTATTACAAAAGGAACCCTTGGAACTCTATGCAAGACCTAGAGAACTCTTACCTATTTCCCAGTTTGGTACCACAATAAGCTCATGCACAGTGTCAACTGTAACTATCTAAACTTCACTTATAAAAAAAAGAAGTTTCAAGGCACACCAGGCAGTTTCTGTTTTTAACATATATATCTTTACTTTAAAATAGGTAAAAATAGGAAAACAGTAAATACAGAACAAGATATCCCAAAGCATACAATCTTAAAAACAAAACAGGTTTAAAAGTGCAAATTCCTACAACCCATACATTCAGACTGGTCTTATCTAATGTATCCTTACTTTCTTAATCTTTCAGTGCTTTGATGTTCCTCTTTCTCAGTCAGAAAATGAATGTCTCTCTGTCAGTCTCTAAGGTCTGCTCAGTATACTTAAAAGCAGTCTCGAGCTGGCCTTCTCTCTGAGGTCATCTAACTCCACCTTGGTATATTAAAATTTATATTTTATAACACAGGATGTCTTAATAAGATATTTAAAAAAAGTAGGTGACATCAGTGAATCTCCTCTCTTCAGGTGACTTCCCAAACCAGTCTGTGATCTGCTTCACACATACATCAAAGTATTTTTGATGTAATTAACTGGCTTCCTTGGAAGACACCCCAAACACATGCATATGCGCCTTTCTTCATGACACCTAGTGCAAATCAAAGGATTTCCCTGAGGACGTCATAAATGAATATTTTAGTTCCTGGCTTCAAAGCAAACTGACAAGTTAATTGCATCCCAGATATCTGTAGTTTAACCTATGTCCTGTCCTTTGAACTTATACTTGGGGGGGTTTAATGGTTCATTTCAGCAAGACAATAGTTTCTCCTGATAGACACTCCCCTACATATTTTATATTGCAGAAAAAATGTCATTGTGTAGTCATAACCAACTGTCCACATGCCTCAGGCACCAGTGCTGAACTCCATACTCTATATGCGGCCTTATCAGTAACCTGTACAAGGGCAGTATAACCTCCTCTCTCCTACTGATCCCCCTAGATATGCATCCCAGCATCTTGTTTGCCTTTGTTGTTGCTTTCTTGCACTGCGTGGCATGCTTCAGGTCACTAGTGATAATCAATCCCAGGTCCTTCTCCTCCTCTGATGCAGATACTCGGACTCCACCCAGGTAGTACTCTGTCCTGGGATTCTTGGCTCCAATATGCATAACTTTGCATTTCTTGGCATTAAAGCCAAGCTGCCAGATCCTGAACCACTTCCCCAGCTTTTCCAGACCTTCCTGTAGTCCTGTATCCCTTCAGTTGTGTCCACTCTCCTACAGAGCTTGGTGTCATCTGTGGAATAGGCACATTTTGCCCTTAATGCCATCGCCAATATCACTGATGAAGACATTGAACAACACCAGCCCCAGCACTGAGCCGTGTGGGACCCCACTGGTTACCTCTCTGGTGCCAGATAACTCACCCCCCACAACCTCTGGGTTCTGTCCCTCAGCCAGTTTTCCACCCATATGGCCATCTTTTCCCCAACCCCAAGATCCACCAACTTCCTGATCAACCTTTTGTGGAGCACAGAGTCAAAGGCTTTGCTGAAATCAAGATAGAGGATGTCTACCGCTGGGCCCCTATCTACTGTCTTAATGACACAGTCAAATAAGTCAATCAGATTTGTTTGACACAATCTCCCCTCCATGAACCCATGCTGAATTGCATCCTGGAGACCATGCTCCTCTAGACATTCTACCAACCTTTCCTTTAGTATGGTCTCCATGAGCTTGCCCACAATGGAGGTCAGACTGACTGGTCTGTAATTCCCTGGGTCATCCTTGGGACCACTTTTGTGGAGGGGCACTACATGTGCTGTTCTCCAATCCTGCAGTACCACACCTGACTCTAGTGAACTATTAAATATGTCTGCTAGTGGCCCTGCCAGCTCCTTAGCCAGTTCCTTTAGTACCCTTGGATGTACTCTGTCTGGGCCTGGTGATTTGTCCACCTACAATGCCAGCAGCCCCTCACTCACTCGATCCTCCTCTATCACTACATCTGTGTTCCCTTCCCCCAAGTTCCTGTTTTCCCTCCCAAAGCCACTGGTCCATCCTTCTCCCTGGTGAAGATGGAACAGCAGTATTCATTTAAGATCTCTGCTTTTCCCCCATTCAATGTCCTGCGCAGCCAGTATAGTGTTATACTTGTGCAACTGTGTTAGTTTGGTTTTGGTCTTTCGCACTCTCTGTTCCAGAGAAATTACCACCCTGTAGGGGTACAAAAGGCAAGGAACCCTTGGAGAGGGTTCCACTCCTAAAGGTGCCATGGGATGATTCCTGTGGCTAAAGGTACCTTAGGAATCCCCCTGAGGAGAGAAGTGCTGCCGCATGAGGAGGTGGGGAGGATGGTGTGACAAAGAAAAAGTGCTTTGCAATGAGGCTGAGAGGGACTGCTTATATAGCTCAGGAAGTGGGAGTGGCTGGCTGCTTAGCCATTGAACTCCAGGCATAGCCTTTCCAATTCAATGTCCTGTGCAGCCAGTATAGTGCTATGCTTGTGCAACTGTGTTAGTTTGGTTTTGGCCATTCGCACTCTCTATTCCAGAGAAATTACCACCCTGTAGGGGTACGAAAGACAAGGAACCCTCAGAGAGGGCTGCACCCTAGAGGTGCCATGGTATGATTCCCATGGCTAAAGGTACTTTAGGAATCCCCAAAAGAAATGTAGTACAATCATATCCCAAAGAATGAGGTGACACAAAGCTTATGAGCAAGCAGTAACTGTGACATAGGAGCAGTAATTGTAAC
This sequence comes from Neoceratodus forsteri, assembly GCA_016271365.2. Classification (NCBI taxonomy): domain Eukaryota; kingdom Metazoa; phylum Chordata; order Ceratodontiformes; family Ceratodontidae; genus Neoceratodus; species Neoceratodus forsteri. The sequence continues at coordinate 667,118,896 of CM057453.1, forward strand.
GTAGTTGTAGAGAAGCATAGGCAGTTTGATAACGTAATGAGATGCTCAGTTTGATAATGTAATGAAATGCCCAGGTTTGCGTAGCATGATACTGATGGTTTGCACTGAGAATGAGGGGATCCCTCCAGGCTTGGAATAGTTTATTTAGTGACAGTTCATCAGCTGCAATTTGAAAAACCCAATTAAATGGAGGTGGAAATATTCCAATTTGGAGGAAGGCTCTCACTCAAACCCTCTAGTGGGAAAGCCCTGGAAGGTTGTGAGAAAACTCTGCATCAATATGTGCAACCAAGGCAGAGGAGGAGAGCAACAACTGCTGAGGCACTCACCTGGCCTACCCGCCCTAAACTCAAACCAGGTGAACCAGAGGCAGTCGTAGGGAGAATAAGGTGAAGGTGCCTTGCTAGGGAAACCACTAAAGCCAATGGACAACTGTTATAGTGGAACACTAGAGCCAAAGGAGATCATCGTAACCACCCTTCACTGCTAGTCTTAAATTCTACACCAGGAGCTGCTATAGTGTAGCAGGCAGCTAAAGCCAAGCATGGGGTGAGGACATTCCCAGCTATGGGCCAGGTGAGAAGGATCCTGCCCAAAGTTGGACATGCTCAAGATGCAGACTAAATGCAGAGTGAGACCGTCGGCTGCAGGAACCCTGCACCAGAATAGAATGGCTGGCATGCCCCAGAATTAGACTGAGAACTGAGAAGCTGTCGAGCTGATTGAGCACTGGTGTGCTGATCGTAATGAGCAGTGAGTGCTGAGACCTTGCAAGGTCAAAAGCAGATCGAGTGCAGCAGACATCCCAGAGCCTGAAGTCGAGAGGATGCAGTAGGCATGAGCAATCGATTGCGTAAGCAAGCGAGGACCTGTATGTAAGTCAGTAAACAGAGTAGTAATAAGTGGGCGTGCACATAGGTCTGCATAATGTAGTAGCAATGAAACAGCACTGAATAGTGGGGCAAGCCAGCCAGACATTTAAAAGCCAAATCAAGGTGACAAGTACTCTGAGGATTTTCGTCGGTGAAGGCAAGATTTAGAACAGAAATATTTAGCCACATGGGACCATGACTCCCCAAACACTTCCCAGTCCCCACTGTAGGACAAACAAGAAAGTGATGGTAGGGCCAAGAACCATATGCAGATATTAAAGCTAGGTTAACAGCCTCAGCAGGAGCTATTTGGCTGACCTCAGAGTAGAACCGGGTGAATAAATATAAAAGCAACATCTGTATGGAGTACACTGAGTTGTAACTGCAATAAACATAAATAAGGAGACACAATGCTCTGAAAGCAGGTGTAGTCAGGCAGTGCAATTAAACTGCTATAATGAGGAAAGTAGAATGAGAGAGCATGATTGAGCTGCATAGCTAAGTTCAGTGTAAGCCTGAGTCAGGTGAAATCAGTTCAGTATGCAACATGGAGCAGCTATGGTTGAGCTGAAACACACAAATAATGATTACAGTTGTATTGCAGTAGTTTGAGAGTTGTGAGTAACTGAAAGCAAGCAGTAGGAGCTCTGGAACAATATGCCAGGAGTTTAGAAACAAAGCCCCCCAAAAAACAAAACCAAAGACACACAAACACAGAAAACAGGAAACAAAGAAAAAAGAAGCATACACACAGCCAAAGGCAAAATACAAACCAGAAGCAGGAAAATAAACACAGAAATCCAGCAAAGACAAGCAGAAGCAGCAATGGGGGGGGGCTCAGCCAGCTCTGCAGGCCCCAACCAGCTCAGAGGACAGATGGACAGAGCCTTCGGCTGCAAAGAAAAAGTGCTTCACAATGAGGCTGAGAGGGGACTGCTGATATAGCTCAGGAAGTGGGAGTGGCTAGCTGATTGGCCACTGAAGTCCAGGCATAGCCTTTCCAATTATCCTCCACCCACTCTACCCCTTTCTTAAGCCTAACAATCCCTTCCTTCTTGACCCTTTTCTCACTTATATATCTAAAGAAAGCCTTCTCCCACTTTTTAATTCCTTCAGCCATCCACAGTTCCTTCTGTGCCTTTACTCCCCGGACTTCCTTACTTGCCTCACTAGCCATCCTTACGTAATTTTCCCTATTCACCGCTCTCTTGGTCTTCCTGAATTTTCTATAGGCTAACCTCTTTTCCCTTACTGCCTGGGCAACACCAGAACTGAACCAACTGGGCGCTTTGGCCCTTGTGTTCTTCCCTCTGAGCCTAACACACTCATCTGTGGAAACCAGTATTCCTTCCTTAATGATGGTTTTTTTTGGTCCACCCCCATATCTGCTCTAATGCTCGCCAGATGGCTCCTTAGCACTTCACCCATTTTCCTGAAGTCCGCCCTCCTGAAATCCAAGATTTTGGTCTCAGTCGGGATGCTTTCCCTATCCATATCCAACTGGAACCACACTGTGCAATGGTCACTTCCACCCAGTGGTTCCCTGACCATTATTTCTTGTACATGCTCCCCATTTGTGAGCACCAAATCAAGAATTGCCTTAGCTTTTATTGGTTCAGTGATGCCCTGAGTCAGGAACCCACTCTGCAGTCCTTCCAGGATCACCTAACTCCTAGCACATGTTGTGGATGGTATGCTCCAGTCCACCTTGGGCAGGTTGAAGTCCCCTACAATTACCACCTCTCCTTTCCCTGCAGTTTCCAATATTAGTGAGTTCAGTTCCCTGTCCCTCTCCTCATCCTGACTGGGTGGTCTATAAACCAACCCAACTTCACCGTTCTCCCTCTATTGGACCTTAACTGAACCCATAATGCCTCCACCTCCCCTTCCTCCAACTCCTCCCTCATGCAAGTTATTCCCTCCCTGATATAAACTGCCACCCCCTTCCCGACTACCCTGTCCCTCCTGTATAGTTTATATCCAGGGATCGCAAGGTCCCAGTCATGGTGTGATGTTGCCCAAGTCTGTTACTACAGCTATGTCCATCCTCCTGTCTGCTAATAGTGCCTGCAGGTCAACCATCTTGTTTCCAAGACTCCATGCATTCAGACACCACCCTCCACCTAGAATCTGACCCTCCTTCTCTTCCCTCTATTTTTTTATTCAGATATATCCCCTCTGTGTGCACTCCTCCACGTGCCTTTGTTCTGTGTTCCTCACCCTCTCCACCCTTTGCTAACTGTGTTCTTGCCCCTTCCACCTCCTCCCTCCAGATCTGTTCCATCACTGTGGGGGGGAGGTTCACTGACCTCCGCCTCTCGGAGTCTGTTGGCTTGCACGCCTGCAGCCCCCCTCACTAGTTTAAATTAAGTGTAGTGGTTATATATTCCCCCAGTTTGTCACGGAGTACCCTCAAACCCCCCCTACTGAGGTGTAGCCTGTCTGGTAAAACAAGTGCTTTGTTTGACCAGGTCTCCTCCCAGTCCCCAATACAGATGAATATCTCCTCCCCACACCATTTCCTCAGCCAGTCATTAAAATCATCTATCCTTCTTTTCCTGGATGTGCTGACCCTTGGTACTGATATCATCTCGAGAAGGCTAGCAAACTTCATTCCTCCCTGCAGATCTTCCCCAACTCCCTGAACCTACTTTGCACTACCTCAACCTCCTGCCCAGCTAGGTAGTTTGTTCCCAAATGTATAACTAAATTAGGTTTCCCTCCAACCTCCCTTACTGTTTCCCTTATTCTTGGGCCCACCTTCCCCACTGTCATCCCTGGCATACAAACCACCCTCCTGCTTGCATTTGGGTCGCCTTTCCTTCCCTAGTGACTACCCCTAATTATGGAGTCCCTATGATTGCAACTCTTCCATCCTCTGCATTTGTGTTCCCTGTCCTTCCTTTCTCACCATCGGTACTAGCTGCTTCCCCACCTAACTGCTCCCTCTGCACCCTGGTGAACTTATCTCCACATCCACAATTTATCCCCTTAACTGTTTTTCCATTTCCTAATCTTCCCCTCCCTTTCTGACTATCTGTATCTGCTTTCAGTTTTCCTCCCCTTCTTCCTTTCCTTTTCAAACAACATGAAGTCTTGCTATATTATGACATATGCAGTATAACCCCAGGTTAGAACTGCTCCGGAGGTGAAAGAGTTAACTTTCCATGCAGGGCATGGAATCTTGAGCGCGAGCTCGGTTGAACACTCTGTCTGTTGAAGCTCAAACTTAAACTGTCAGATTCTTTACTCTGCCTCACTGAACAGTCGCTCCGGAGATTCCTCCTGCTGCTCAGTTCGTTTGTCGGTTTAAAAGTGTAATTCTCGGTTTATTTTACTGAAATTTAACCGTAATCGTCGGTTCAAGCTCTGTTTGTGGTATTGTAAGTAATAGATAGGCTTTTGTTTATTTTCTTCTGTGTGGAACTTGTAAACGTCTTTTCGGTTCGGTTTGAACCGATCAGATTGGGTTTAAAATTACTTTCTAGTCCATTAGAGTGCGGTTCCCAGTTCTTATCGGTTCTAAAGGAAACGGATTTTATTACGGTTTTTCCATGACCGTGACACGGTTGGGAACCGATAAGAGAGTCTTGCTGCGGATTGCCATTAATGGGCAAGTTTTGGTTAGGCTGGCACTATGTCTGAGAAACCCAAAGAAAAACCAGACCCACTGGGTTTCAGCACTGTGGCCTCTGTGGGGAAGCCTTGCTAAGGCTGACCCAACACCACTTGTTATATTGTCTGGGTTTGACCACCTCAATGCAGACTGCCAGATTTGTAAGAATTTTCCTGCTGCCACCATGGAAAAGAGTTGGTAGGCTCAGGGACGAGAGGCCAAAAGTCCGCTGACCCGGATGGCCAGCCCGGTTCAGTTCCAACCGAATCTGAGGGAGTGCCCTCTGACCAGGGCGATACTTCCTCGGGCAAACGAAGGGCCAGCTCTGAGGAGCCAGTTCCAACTAAAAGGACTAGAAAGTCAGCAAGTTTGGGGCCAAAAGTTCTTTCTCCAACCACTGAGGAAATAGCCAAAGCTATTCAAATTGTCAGTCTCTTTCTCCAGTTCCGTCCGAACCGACAACATTAGGGAAGCGCTCGGTTCGGACGGTTCCCCAGTTCAAGATTATGATTTTAAGGATTTTTATGAACGGAGGAAGGGAAGAGAGGGTAGGAGAAGTGATGTGATTTTGAAAGTCTGGATGTGCCCATTGAACGGACTTCTCTCAGACAGACCCTCAGGGTGTCCCTCCCAGGCTATCTGAGTCCCTTCTCATTTTTGTTTTACAAGAAAGTTGCTGAGACTCTGCAACTCCCTGTTGAGGAAGCTGTTGATGATCAAGAAGAACCTGATTTTGTGGAAATGATGGATATTCCAGAGTCTAGAGACTGTCTATTCCTTACACAAATCTTTTAGAAACAGACAGTAAAAATTCTGAAAACTCCTCATTCTATCCTCCTGTGGATAAAGGATGGACAAGAGGTATGCTTTATCAGGCTCTGATGTGAGTTCCTCTCCCAGCAGTGCAGCCATGTGGGGGTAGTGCAGGCTGCAGCCTGTGACAAGGCTAATATTCCTCTAGCCTCTCACCCTCCTGAAAAGGATTCAGGAGGATGGATGCCATGGCGAAGACAGTACATGGCAGCATCTTTGAGACTCAGACAGGCAAATTATATGGCTTACGCAGCTAGGTACCAGAAATCCAGATTGGATACTGTCCTGGCCCTAGCAAAACAGGCCCCTGACCAGCTTGCCAGGGAGCTGGAGCAGGTGGCTGCGGATAGTATTGAGGCATCCAAGGTGCAATTTCATGCTGCAGTAGACTCTAATGATGTTTCATCAAGAGTCATGGCTACATCTGTGTCTCTTCGCAAAATGGCCTGGCTAATATGTACTGTCCTGTCACAGGATACTCAGTCTAAGGCTATGGATTTTCCTGTTGTGGGCAATTCTCTGTTTGGGGAGCAGACAGAGAATTATATGAAGAAAATGGATGAGTATAGGACCACCTATAGGAGTGCACAGGCCAAAGAAAGGCAAGCCATTCCTCAAAGGCAGCATGTCAGGGGCAGGGGCAGGCCTTTTCATAGGCCTTTTTACTAAGCCCAGGCCTCCTCTTCTGCTTATGCCCAGAGGGGGTTCTTTAGAGGAAGGGGCAGAAGGGGTTCTAGTAAGCCTGCTTCTACCCCTCAACCCAAAGCCCCTGCAAAACAGGCTCCCTGATGGGGTGGCCAGGGCCGATTCTCCACTACCGGTAGGGGGCAGGCTGGCTTACTTTGTCCAGGACTGGAAGTCTTTAACATCTGACAAGTGGGTCCTGGAAGTAGTAAGCCAGGGACTGGTTCTCCGCTTCAAAAAAATTCCGAAGATGAGAGCCAGATCTTTTCCACCTGCAAACCCATCAGAGGCACTTGCCCTGGAAGCAGAAGTTTCTTCCCTCCTGGCTCTCAGAGCTGTGGAAAGGTGTCTCCCATACACCAGGGCAAGGGTTGTACTCAGGTACTTCCTTACCCCAAAAAGACAGGAGAATGGCAGCCCATCCTGGATCTCAGGTATCTAAACAAGCACCTTTTAAAACCAAAGTTCAAAATGGTGACTCTGGGAATTATTTTACCTCTCTAAGGCCAGGGGACTGGCTAGCCTCCCTGGACCTCAAGGATGCCTACTTCCATGTTCTCATCAGAAGCTCCCATCGAAAGTACCTCAGATTCGAACTGCCCTCAGGCTTACCAGTTCAGAGCAATGCCCTTCGGCCTCACCTCAGCCCCGAGGGTGTTCACAAAATGCCTGGCAGTAGCAGTTGCTCATTTAAGAAGGCAAAAGATTGCCATCTTTCCTTATCTGGACGACTGGCTCATTGTAGACCAGTCTCCAGAACAGGTCAAACTACACTTACAAATAACCCAGCAACTGTTGACATCCCTAGGTTTCCTTCTCAATCTTCCAAAGTCAGTTCTGGAGCCTGTCCAGCTTCTCACCTTCATAGGTGCAGAACTGAACACAAAAGAAGCCAGAGCCTTCCTCCCTCTGGAAAGAGCAAGGACCTTGGTCTCTCTGGCCTCTTCTTTCACCCTGCAGGTCTCTCGACCAGCAAGGCATTTTCTACAGCTCCTGGGGCACATGGCTGCTTCTACAGCAGTAGTGCAGGGAGCAAGATTTCAGATGAGGGACATCCAGTTACATTTGAGAGCCTTTTGGTCTCAAAGGACAGATCCTCTAACCAAGTTGATCCCAGTGACTCGAACCCTGATCCAGGCCCTTCAGTGGTGGCAGGATCAGAGCAATCTGAGACAGGGGGTTCCCTTCACTCCCCAGTCTCACTCCTTGACCCTTACTACAGATGCATCCCTCTTGGGGTGGGGAGCTCACATGGGCGACCTTTCCACCCAAGGGCTGTGGTTCCCTCAGGAATCTCTGCTCCACATCAATTTGCTGGAACTCAGAGCAGTTTTTCTAGCACTCCAGGTTTTTTCCACATCTGTTCAGAACAAGGTTGTTCAGATCAGAACAGACAATACCACTACAATGTGGTACATCAACAAGCAAGGGCACTCAGTCTATGGCCTTGTGCACGAAGCAATGAAGTTGTGGTCTCTGGCTTATTCTCTGAACACCTCCCTCACAGCTGTTTACCTCCCAGGCAAGGACAATGTCCTAGCGGATGCTCTCAGCAGGATTTCCCAGGGCCATCACGAATGGGCACTGGATCCCCTAGTACTGGAGGTAGTATTTGCCAGACGGGGCACTCCATGAGATAGATCTCTTTGCAGCCCAGACAATCACCAACTTCCCTTTTTTGCTGCAGGCCCCCAGTGTTGGGCTCAGTCCCTCAGATGCCTTCCTACTCAGTTGGGAAGGAAGTTTCTATGCTTTTCCCCACCCCTCCTTTTCAAGGTGCTAGTCAGAATCAGATCTCAACCTTGCAAGATGATCCTGATTGCTCCAGATTGGGCCAGGCAGCCCTGGTACCCACTCCTCATGTCCTTAGCAGTCCATCTTCCCCTGTGTCTTCCCAGGAATCACAACCTGTTAACCTGTGCCCAGGGGAGAGTTTGGTATCCGAACCTCAGATCTCTCAATCTCAAGGCATAGCTCTTGAAGAGTTAGAGTTTGCTGACCTACACCTTTCCCAAGGTGTATTGGATATATTGAAGGCCTCTAGGAAGCCTTCCATCAGGGCTACTTATAATTCAAAATGGAAAAGGTTTTCCATATGGTGTGCTGTTAAGCATATTTCCCCAGAATCTGCTGGCGTGCCCACGATCCTAGATTATTTGGTGCATTTGAATTCCTTGGGCCTGAGACCAGCTACTCTAAAAGTGCATCTGGCAGCTGTGTCTGTCTTCTTATCAGCAGGTAAGCCCTCTTCTTTTTCAGCTCACCCTGTGTTCTCCAAGTTTTTTAAAGGGTTGCTTCACACCAACCCTCCATTCAGGGACCCTGCCCCTGCTTGAGATCTTAATATTTGCATTGCTCAGCTTATGCAACCCCCTTTTGAGCCATCGTCTTCAGCAGAGCTTAAGTACTTGACTTGGAAAACTGTGTTTCTGGTAGCCATCACCTCTGCCAGGCACATAAGTGAGCTACAAGCATTGTCAGTGGAGCCTGATTTTATCTCCTTTCATAGAGATAAGGAGGTCCTCAGGACTAACAGGAAGTTTTTGCCTAAGGTGGTTTCAGACTTCCACCTTAATCAATCCATGTCTCTTCCTGTGAACTTCACTGACCATTCCTCCTCTGGTGAGAGGAGATTGCACAGTTTAGATGTCAAAAGAGCCCTTAGTTACTATATAGAACGTACCAAGGGTCACAGGTTCGAATTCCTCCAATTGTTACTCACTTATGCTGAGGTTGGTAAAGGGAAACCTGCCACTAAAAGATCCATTGCCAGGTGGATTGTCTCTTGTATCCAACTCTGCTATGAAAAACTGGGTAAGGTTCCTCCCTCAGGCCTGAGGGCTCACTCTACCAGAAGTACAGCTGCGTCTCTGGCTGCTGCCAGGGACATCCTATCCTAGAGATATGTCAAGCAGCTACCTGGAAAACAGTTCACACTTTTACTAAGCATTACTCCCTGGATATCCAGGCTAGGAGTGATGCTCGATTTAACACAGCTGTGCTTCAGAGCCTATTTCCCAAGTAGGTTCTGTCCTCCTTCATGGAGGTACTGCTGTGTAGTCTGCATATGTCATAATATAGCAAGACTTCATGTTGTTTGAAGAAAAAATTACTCACCTTAGTAATGTTGTTTCTTCCAATGGAGTCTTGCTATATTATGACATCCCCCCAAGCCTGCCCCTCTCAGAACCTCTTTTTTGGGATGCGAGTGGGCAGTGCAATGTTGGCACTTCATAGATGCCCACTTTATTTTCACCCTTTCTTTGGGTGCTTAGGTGTTATGATTATTTTTTCTTTCTTGAATCCTCTGACTTGAGTCTTTGTTTTGGAATCAAGAACAAAAATGTGTTTTTGTAGTTAGTAGTCAGTGGCTAGTGTAGGTTTACGGCTTCCACACAGAGCCTTAGTGAGTTTTTGCTTGTAAAGATCTGACAGTTTAAGTTTGAGCTTCAACAGACAGAGTGTTCAACCGAGCTTGCACTCAAGATTCCATGCCCTGCATGGAAAGTTAACTCTTTTACCTCCGGAGCAGTTCTAACCTGGGGTTATACTGCATATGTCATAATATAGCAAGACTCCATTAGAAGAAACAACATTACTAAGGTGAGTAATTTTTTCTTCTCTCCCTCCCCCATCCTCTACTCCATTTTGCCTGAGTCCTGTTCCCTGCCCACCTTGATTAGTCCCCCCCTCATACTCCTACTCTCAACCCTGGCTCAACCTGACCTTCTACCTCACATCATGCTGCCCCCTCCATCCTTCCAGACATTGGTGCACATCTGTTCAATAAAGGTACCCCTTTACAATTTCCCACCCCTGATGCTACTGTCATATTCCTACCCCTTCCCTTTACCACTTGCCATTCCTCCACCCTGGGCTCGCTATTCCTTTGAGGAAGAGATACTCCTGTATACTGGGTGCTCCTCCCCACTCCCATCCCCTGCTTGATGCCGTCATTCCCTGGGCATCACCCCTCTGCCTTTCCTTTCACTGCTGTGCTCCTCTGACTTCCCACACCATCCTCCCCAGCTTCCATCTGAGCAGCCTTATTTTGGCCCTTAGCCACTCCAGGCTCTTACACACAGGATAACATCCTCCTTTACTTCACATCACCTCCAGAAAGACTGCTGCCCCACAGCTATTGCAGTTTACCTCTCTTCTGCTTCCCATACATGTACCTAATCCCCCACATCCTCCCAGCCCAGCTTCTCCTAGCCTCTAGTTATATATAACTATAAAATAATTATAAAACTATAACATTTAAAAATATATAAATACATAAACACAGACTGAAGAAATCTAAAACAATTCTCTCTGTGACTCCCAGAACAGTTCTAATTTAAATAAACACAGGCTGAAGAAATCCAAATTTTGTTATATATGTATGTATGTATGTATGTGTGTGTATATATATATATATATATATATATATATATATATATATATATTTTAGATATAATGGGACTGGTTCCCACTAAAAGAGTGTTCCTGCCCATCCATAATTCTCATACAAAAGCCACTTTAAAAATTCTACAGACACCTTTCTCTGTCCCTGCAGTGGACAAAAAGGTTGAAAAAAGATATCAGGTGGAGAGGTCTGCTGCCGATTATTTGTATTCTCATCCAGACCATGAGGGTTTAGTACAGACTGCTGCCTGTGATAAAGCTAAAGTCCCTCTGTCATCTTATCCTCCAGATAAAGACTCCAGGAAAATTGACACAATGGGGAAGAAGGATTATGTAGCCTCTTCCCTTCACCTCAGACAGGCAACTTATTTGGCATATGCTGAACAATGTCAGAAGGCCCTTTGGAACTCTGTACTAGCATTAACTGACAGAGTTATAGGCGATGTGGCACATGCTCTGGCTGACACTGCCAAGACAGCACTGGATGCCACAAAATACCTAAGTTTCACATGGCCGTGGATGCAAATGATGCTGCATCCAGGCTGTTGGCCCTATCAGTGTCTCTGAGGAGGTTTGCCTGGCTCAGAGCAACCAATCTTACTCCAGACACTCAGTTAAAGGCCATGGATTTTCCTTGTGAAAACAATTCCGTTTCTTACCCCAGGGGTCCTTTAGCATCAGTAACTATTGCAGTGAGCTGACTAGATAGCACTGCCCCGGAGGTGGAATGTATGGTAATGAGTTTATGAATTAGCCAGTCAGATTGAAGCTTGAGGGTGTGCTGACTAGGCAGAGTGAGGAAGGCTCCAGAATTTTTTCTCCGCCTGACTGAGCAATACTGCCTCTGAGGTGCTCTCTCTCTCTTCTCTCTCTTGATCAAGAAAAAGTAATTTTTCTTGAACTTGGTAGCTATAAACCTTAATTCTTATATTTTCATAATGTGCTGAGTATTTTGTTACAGTTTTCCCCGGTCCCAGGAATCGTGTTTTTTTTCTCAGTTCTGCGGTTCTCCGCAGTTCCTTTTTTCTTTATTTTCTGTAAGTTTTAGTAATCACGTTTAATGTTTCCATAGTTCTTTTTGCTTTATTTATATAGCGGTTCCCTTTTTTATACGGGAACCGACGATTTTCTATATTTTGTACCTCAGAAAAGTCGCAGTTTTTTGTCATGAGGGAACAGACCATTTACCTTTACATTTGAACTACTGAGCGTTCTAAGTGTAGGGGTTTCTGTAAATTGGCATGTTAGAAACTCCAAAGAAAAGGACTGTACCCACAGGTTTTAAAAATTGCTTAAATTGCCAGAGAATACTTGCTGAAGCTGATACTCATGACCTGTGTTTAAAGTGTTTAGGCCCAGATCATCATTGTGCTCTTTGCTCAAAATTGTGTCCAAAAACGTTAAGAAACAGAGCAAAAAGACTTAGAGAAATGGCAGAAGAAGGGTCTTCATCTGGTGCCAAACACAAACCCAAAGGTACTGAAGAGGGGCCTTCAAAGAGTAAAAATAATCAAGGTGCTGATGAGGCATCTTTTAAATCTAAGCCTGTTGCAAGTGCTGATGAAGTGCCTTTGAAAGCAAAGAACACTAAATCAGGTGCTGATGAAATGCCTATTGTAAATAAGGCCTCAAAAGGGGCTGATGAAGTTCCTATATCAAAAAATTCAAAAGGTGCGGATGAAGTGCCTAGTACAAAGAGGAAGCCTGAACAAGTCACTGATGAAGTGGCTGCTAAAAAGATATGTAAAGAAAAACATACTACTGCACGTCTGAGTGGTGCTAAGGGTGAGGCTACAGTTGGTAAAAAACATAAAGACAAATCTAAAAACATTGAACTCCAAGAAGGCATACCACAAGATATACAGGGGGGATTTACCTTCTATGGAGGATATGGCAAAAGCCTGGCATCTTTACCAAACTATTCAAGGCATGGGGTCTCTTTTTTTGGTACCTCTGCCTTTCTCAAGCAGGTTCCCTCGGCAGCTCCCTCTTATACAGGGGCTGATGAGGAGGATGATAATGATTTTTATGATGCCCCAGATGACATTTCAGAGGGTAAGGCCCCAGAACCTGACGTGCCACCTGATCCTAATTTTGGAACATCCCTTTCAGATCAGGAGGATACCTCCTCTATGTTTACTTTTTTCCAGCACATGGTGGACACTCTTGATCTTCCTTCTCAAGAGTCCAACCAGGAAGAGGAAGAAGACCAGGACTATAGAGATATGAAAGGTCTTCCCCCTCCTAAGAAGTTAGTTCTTCCTATCTATAAACTTTGCAGAAAGAACACTATGAAGCTGCTCCAAAACCCCACATCTGTGTTAGGGGTTGAGAACAGATTGGATAAGAAATACCAATTGTTTAAAACAGATAACGGAGTTTCTGTTTGTGCACCCCAATCATGAGGGAGTGGTACAACAGACAGCATGTGACAAATCAAGGGTTCCTCTTCTTTTCCAGCCCCCTGAAAAGGATTCTAAAAGGCATAGTTAAGCAGGGCTCTGACTCTACGGCAAAGGATTTGGTGGAAACAGCTAAAACTGCTTTGGAGCTGCAAAATACCAGTTCCATATGGCAGATGATAGTAATGATGCAGCCTCTAGGGTTATGGCCCAGGCTATCTCCCTGAGACAGTTTACTTGGCTAAGAACAACAAATTTGACACAGGACACTCAGCCCAAAGCAATGGACTTTCCCTGTGGTAGGAATGTACTATTTGATTCCAGAACTGAGAAATATATGAAAAAGGATGATGAATAGAAATCAGTCTATTAGAGTAATACTTAGAAAGTGAAGTCTTCTGTTCCTCAAAAGACTCACCAGAGGGGTGATAGAGGCAGGGGATACTACCATAGGCCCTATTATCCCCTTCCTCCTCAATTAGACCTCTCTCAGTTCAGAGGTTATGTGTGGTTCATAGCTTAGTGCTTATGTTACATACTGTAGCTGGATGATGTAGATGGTGGTTGAATACAGAGGCCAGCTGGTAAGCAAGACAATGTTTGCCAGGTACTAGTAGTATGGAATGATTTGTGCTTAGGTACTTCAGCACAGACATGATCGAGCCAGTGATTATAGTACGTGTGAACTGAATAGTATATGCAAGGTGCTTAGATGCTTGAACTGACAAGTCGCTTGTTATGATCTGATAGTTTTTTGGCCTTTCTCTGTATCTCACCTGTAGGGAGGAAGCTTAGTCCAGTATATGAGACCCCCCAAAAAAGAATTATAATATCAATGATTGTTCTGTATCCGACTGATGAAAGAGTCGAGTAGGAAGACCCCCAAGAATATGAGTAGCAGTATGATCACCTCCTCCAACTCTGGAGAGTTTGACCAGTAGCAAGCAGGAGAGGAAAAACCCCCTTGGGGGGAAACCTCTGAGGACCCATGGCTACTGACCTGCCTGTCCTTCTGGGCATACTAAAGGAGAGTAATCCTAAATATTTTAATCGACTAATCCGAACCCCGAAGTTGTAGAACCCAATTCAGAGAAATTGAGAACTGAAGGTGTATCAAATCGTGACATGTCAAGTGAATAGAGCAGGCATCCAAACAGCAAACTCCAAGTTCGAGAACCCATGAGTAGGCCGGAATGAAGTAGAGTGGAATCCGTAGTTGATGTGAATTTGAAGCAACAAACTGCAGGTGGTGAAGCGTTCCAATAAGTGAGGATGACTTGTAATAATATGAGGAATGGTAGAAGGCTTGCATCACGACTACTGACTGACTAATCCAGTTCTGTTAAAGTACGAGAGGAGTAGAGTATATTCTTAGGTGATGACATAGAAGGCAATGGCTCTAGAGCTGAGCTGGAATCTTGGCAGGCTGTAAGGGAAGTAAATCTGAAGCACTGGTGCAAGGTTAGGAAGCAGTCATGAAGTATAACAGGTGAGTCCAATAAGTAAGTAAGTGCAGGTGGACCACGTAACTTAGGAGATGAGGTAGTAAGTAGCAAGCAATGCACCAAGTTAGTCAGGTAATACGGAATAGAACATGGCAGCTAATTCCTCAGGTGAGAAGCGCAGCTTATCCGACAGCTGGTGAGGTAAGCAGAGAGGCGGCTAGCTCCAGGCAACATGAAAGCGCAGCCAGACCTACGGAGGTCTGCTGGTAGTAATAATATGTGGCAGGTAGTCCCTCGGTGGGATGCGCAGCTTATCCATCAGCCGGTGAAGTAATTAGAGAGGTGGCTAGCTCCAGGTAAAATGAAAGCGCAGCCAGACCTTTGTAGGTCTGCTGGTAAGTAAATAGAGTGGCAAGTTAGGATGCATGGCTAGACCTTTGTAGATCAGCTGGTATAGTAGGTAGAGTGGCGACTAGCTCCATGGAATCATGGAAGTGCAGCCAGACCCTTATAGTCTGCTGGTAAGTCAGTTTAGTGGCAGCTAGCCCTCGAAGGCCAGTGTGCGCAGTTGGTCCCCACATAGGTTAGCTGATTAGCATGAATGAAATGAGAGTATAGAGCATAACAGGGGCGACTAGTATGAGAAACAGTGAGATCGAGTTATACTGGTCAAGTAGTTCTAGCAGATGAGGAATGGTATGGTGTGAGCAATAGGTAACAAGTTGGAAGCCAGGGACCAGCACGTGGGTTGGCAGCACAATGAGATAATGACTCAGCTATCGAGTTCCAGGTCCCTTGTCATATTAAAACTCATAAGACCAGGAGAGGAATAAGCCAGCCCAAACCACAATAGGTTAACTAAAAGCAATTGAGAAAGTCATTGCATGAGTGTAGAGGAATCCCAGTAAGTTTGACCCCCTCAGTAGCAGGGACTGAAGCAATGCATTCGAGGTTACAGAAACCTGAAGTGATTACAGCGGTATTTTGTGCTCTTACGTGGTCCTTTGTTTTAATGAGAGTAGCACTGTCGTTTGGAACCATGGTAGCATGGTTGGTGCATCCAGTGAATCTCGTGCAACAAGCAGTAATATCAGGCATGAGTCATTAGATTAGATGGAGGCATAGGTGAATGTAGGCAGTAGTAGCCTCCTGGCGTTCAACAGATGGGCCAAAGGGTGAAGTTGGAATGGCACGTCAATCGAATCTTGTTCCCGCAAAGCAGACCTGATGGCTATGGCTTGCAGGTGCTCACGGTGTGGAGCAATGAGCAGGAGAAGCAGGCTGTAATCTGGAGTGCTGAGTGGAGGCAGAAGGAATGGTGGAGCATTAGGCAGTCCGAAAGGGAGCAACAGCGGAGGTAGCCAGCGGCAGCAGGCCACAATGAAGAACTAGTGCTGCGACAAAGTAGGGAACAACCACGCAGAGTAAAACTGCACAGGAGAAGGTGCAGGTAAATGAAAGATACCCAGCATCAGAGTTACAGCGGGCAAACTTGAGGCACGGCAGGCAGAACCCCCCCCTCCAAAGAGAGAAAATTAAAAGCCAGCAAAGACAGAGGAGGGGTGGGGGGGCATGACCAACCATGCCGCTGATGCGAGTGCGACTCGCTCTGATTGCAACGCGCTCTAAGCAGAGCGGTAGTCTGGTGCTTGGCTAAAATAGGATGTGAGGGAGGAACTCTTCCCCCACATAACCATGGGAATGCGCCCTTCAATTATTTCAGAGGAACAGGCAGGAGAGATCAGAGAAGAACTACTTCTACCCCTGCTTCTGCTATCCAGCAAAAACCCTGACTCCTCAGTAAAGATTGCCTCCCCTCTACCTGTAGGGGGCAGGCTCTCCCACTACCTCCAGTCCTGGACTTTTATTACAACAGACATGTGGGTCCCGGATGTAGTGGAAAAGGGTCTGTCCCTTCAGTTCAAAAAGATGCCAGCCCTCAAGAGCACCCAGCCTTCCAAATCCCTTACCTCAACAGAAAGAATCCTATTGGAATTGGAGGTAAAACACCTTTTGAAAGCAAGGGTGGTAGAGAATACCTTCCCATCAAAGGGACAAAGGTCTCTACTCCAGATACTTCCTGACAGAAAAGAAAAATGGGGAGTGGCGACCTATTTTAGACCTCAGGTACTTGAACAAGCATCTTCTGAAGCCCAAATTCAAAATAGTCACCCTGAAAATGGTGATTCAGTATCCACAGCAGGGAGATACTGGCTAGCCTCCCTAGACCTCAAAGATGCCTACTTCCACATCCTAATAAGGCAGTCTCACAGAAAGTTTCTGCGGTTCAAACTTCCTTCAGGACACTACCAGTTTGCAGCCATGCCCTTCGGTCTGACATCTGCACTAAGGTTGTTCACAAAATGCCTTGCTGTAGTGGCAGCACATTTAAGAAAAAATGGGATTTCAGTTTATCCTTACCTGGATGACTTGCTGATAGTGGGGAAAACCCATCTACAAGTGGAGGACACCCTTTCCCTAACAAGGGACAGTCTGCACTCCTTGAAGTTTCTTATAAACCAAAAGAAATCCCATCTGGAGCCAATGCAGCTCCTTACATTCACAGGAGCACAGTTGGATACCTTACAGAGCAGAGCTTTCCTTCCTTTGGAAAGAATTCAAAACTTCTCACCCCAGGAATACTCCAATATTCCTAACTCTTATGCAGTATGCCTTTAAGCCAGATCTGCCTGGAGATGGAACGTTAAGCTAATGATGGAATCATTGGCTTGAGCTATTTTTCAAATGCTGCCACCTATCAACTGCCTACATTCTAACCCTCACATTTTTCTCACCGCCTGTCAAGACTAGACACTCAGTGATCATCTCCTCATCCTCTCGCTGTGAAACTTAAAAAAAAAAAATACATGCAAGTATCATTTTATTTTCATTTGCTGCCCTTATCTTTTGTTTGTAGTAAAACCGCTAGCTTATTTTAGTTAAATTACTTATTGTTCTCGGTTTCTTCCGGTTCAGTATAACCAGTGGGGAACCAGGGCTTTTTTAGCCTTAGCGGAGTTTTTTCTTGCTAAAACTCTTATTTGTGGTAAATTATTTGTTAAAAATATATTTTTTGTAAATGCTAATATCGATTACTAAACCGCTAATCCCAGTTCCTTTTCTCTCAGTTCCCGGTTCCAATCGGTTCCCCGATCGATTCCTGAACCAACCACAACCAATAGATTTGTTTCAAAAAGTTTAAATTTAATTGCGGTTATGATTTTGTTTTTGTTGTTGTTGTTAAAATGTCTGAAAAACCTAAGAAAAAGACCGGTGAACCCAGTTTCAAAAATTGCACAGAGTGTGGAGAAGTGTTTGCCAAGGCAGATAGACACACTCTTGTGTTGTTTGCCTTAGTTATGATCATTTGAAGATGGATTGTGAAATCTGTAAGACCTTTCCTGAAAAAAAAACACATGAAAAATGTTTGGAATGGCTTAAAAAGAAATTGCCTCCACCTAAGAGTCCCTCTGGCTCTGACCAGCCGATACCCTCAGTGGTTGTGGGTGAAACCACAGAAGCCACACTTTTTACCCCGATACGTGTACAAAAAGGCCTGCTGAACCAGTTAGCTCTCCGGTTCCCATGAAAAAACTAAGAAAACAAAACACACTGAACCCCCTGCTAGTCAACCTATGGGGACTTCTGCTGTGTCTGTAACCATACCTACTCCTCTGGAAATTGCGGGCATTTAAAGTTTTACAAGCCTTGCAGGATCTGTTGCCTTCTGAACAGCAGCCTACAGTTCAGACCCCTGCTGAGTCTACCCAGTCCTCTCTGCATGAGGCAAGGGATGATTATGGGGAATATGAAGAAGAGGGTGAAGGAGAACCTATAGAGCCTGAAGTCTCTCCTAAGCAGGAGTTTGGCTCTCCTCCCAGGTCATCAGAAGATTACTTATCACATTTTTCCTTTGTCATAAAAATGGTAGATGTACTGGATATCTTTACCACTGAGGCAGAAAAGAAAAGGTTAGCATCATTGATGTAAAGATGACGGCCACACTGGGTCAGCCGTTAGCACAGTTCTGAAGAATTGTCTAGTTTTAAATTAATTATTTTCTGTTTTATTCTATGCTCCTGGTAGCTTCTATTTATCAAACTTTATTGCTTTTTAAGTGAATTCGGGTGTGGCGGTGAGCAATGGGAGTGTCTGATTCTCCTGGTGGATCGTGTTTGGCCTGCGGTGAACTGTTATGGAGAATGCGGCTTGACCACTGTTGTGAAGAATGTTGCCTATCTATTGCTGGACCACTTGCTGCGCCTGCCAGTGTGTTATCTTTGCCTGTTTCTGAATTCACATCAGCCAGGACTGCTTCAGTGAAATGGTGTTGGTTTAATCCCCAAGGAGTTCTTAACCTTAATCAGCAGGCTAAATTGTGTCTCACGTATTGGATTTTCTATTTGGACTTTGTCGGCTATTTGTCTGGAGGAAGGCTGCTACCTAATGGGAGTCTAAGAGGAGGAGAAGAAGAGGTCTAAGCCTGTCTGGCTTACCTGGAGGTGGGTGCAGGGGGTCGCTGCTCTTCCCTGGAGGGGCTCGGGAGTGCGTACTGGAGGATGGGTACTGGCCGTGCCTCTAGGGCTGTGGGGGTTGCCTGACAGAAGCTGGGTTTCCCCGGCGAACCCAAGTAGGGGGTGTAGTAGTGCACCCTGTCGCCCTCCTTTCGGGGGGGGGCTGGAGTTTGGCTATTTTGGATAGCAGAAGAACTTTCCCATGCTGCACCCTGTGCACCTGTTGCCCTTCTTTCGAGGTGGTTGGGACTTGGTTATTTTGGATTGCAGAACTTTTCCACGATATGTTTCTGTCATCATTCAGTTGATTTGGTTTTTGTTCTACTGTTTGAATTTAAATTAACTTTTGTTGGAAGCTATTTTCTGAAGCTGGGAGGCAGAGAGAGGGCCTTTTCCTTTCTGGAGTTACAGTATTTAATCTGAGTTGTGGATATGACTGTAAGAGGGTTATATCCAGGGACCCTACTTTTCTGCGGCACAGTGGGACCAAGTTCTGCAGCAAGACTACCATTTGCCGCAGAACTTCTGCGATGGTGGTTTGTAATTTCTGCAGAAGTTCTGCGGCACTAACAAACTACCACATCACAGTGACAGCTTGTCATCCTGACTTCACTTTCATGGCAGTAGTTATAGCAACCAGGATGGTGGAAAGCACAGTAACACTAGTTCAAAAAATAACAGAATTATAAAAATAATTTTATGCCTAAAAAGGCAAAACAAATGTTTCTCCCTTAAGATCCTAGCCTGTTAAATAAATGACATTTGCAGAGGGGATCTTATGTGATAAATAAGGTATTTCTGTATGCATGCTATCTATCCCACTAATGAGGTTTCCACTGTCTATCACTTATATATTTGTATGTGCTTTCTACACCACTCATGAGGTTCCCACTGTGTATCACTTATATATTTATATGCAATCTGTAACATACATACAAATGTGTGTGTGTGTGTGTGGTGAGAGAAACAGAGATACTGTATATGTGTGTGTGTGTGTGTGTGTATATATATATATATATATATATATATACAGTATATATATTTTTTTTAATTTCCATTAATTTGCATCCTCATTTATACAGGTCCCAGTAGAAATGGAATAGAGAAGTTATTGCAAAACTCATTTTTGATATCAACCTGCTTTCCCTGACACACTGCGTAACACCATCAGGCCACGACCTACATGTGAACCGATTGTGAAATAGAGCTCTCCAGACCAGCACAATGTGTCCACCATGTGACAGAA
This sequence comes from Neoceratodus forsteri, assembly GCA_016271365.2. Classification (NCBI taxonomy): domain Eukaryota; kingdom Metazoa; phylum Chordata; order Ceratodontiformes; family Ceratodontidae; genus Neoceratodus; species Neoceratodus forsteri. Next base: position 667,138,895 of record CM057453.1, read on the forward strand.
CACTGCACCATACCTTCCCAGGCTCCGAGTAATGATGTGTTCCATCAATCCTTGTGCTGCCCAGCCAGCTCCCAGAGCTAATCTCTGAACCTGAGTTGCCAGCATGGAAACATAGCATGCTACCCTCTGGCCCAACAGCTGTCCCTACACACAACATTTCTCCATAACTTTTAGGTGATTCTATCAACCAATGACAATATGTAATCAATAACCCTGGCAAAAATGCATACAGTGCAATTATTTATTTAACATGTCTATTCTTTCAACAGGTCTATACATTATTATATTCCACTTTTCTGGATATAATTACTTTATTTTTCTTAAAATGACAGTTAAATTCATGTTACCAGTTATTCATTTCAGATGGCATCTCTGTACCTTAAAGGCACAAAAAGGTCTATATAAAATGAGGTATGGACTTAACCGGTCTGTGCTATTGACAAGGTTTTGTTTCAGTTGGCCTTAGTGCAATAATGTAAGACTGAAAATTGTATTAGGCTGTAGTGCAGGTTGAGCAAATATCATCATGTCTGATGTGCTGTGCCACCGTCTCTGGCAGTGGGAGCTGTGATAGATAAGTGACTGTTTATTTCAGTTGCAGATTGCAGCCATTTCATTAGCTAATGTATGATGTTATAGCAATGATAACATCACATTCTGAGCATATAGGGGTTTAGGATATAAAAAGAGAGGAAGGGAATCAGATTCTATGGAAAAACAGAAATATTAATAAAAAATCAACAAGAAAAGTAAATTCTGCAGCACCACAGAAGTTCTGCAGTAGATTGCAAGTTCTGCACAAAATTCTGCGGCCGCAGAATTCTAGGGGCCTTGGTTATATCCTTTGGACTGATTTTAATGAAAAAGAGGTGGTGAGAGCCCTCTTTTTCAACTTCAGTTTGAGAGGGTGTTTGTGAGAGCTCACTCTCTATCATTCTAATATTTAAATTTTCTTTAATATCTCTGAGTAAAAAAAAAATTTACTTTTCATCATCTGGAAGACAACATTTTTCTGGACTATATACGACAGAGTACTGTGCTATTAAAACTTTTTAAGTTGAGTTGTGTAGTTTGTGTTTGGAGGGTGTGTGTGGGGGGAGTGTAAGTACGTGGTGGGTGGGTGGTTGTAAAAGTTGAAGTTGTGAAGGTTTAGTTAAACTTTGGGGGTTATATCTGAGGTGGGGTGATATTTCTATTAGAAATGTATTTGGGACAGAAAACCCTAAGGCGCAGCTACTCGGGAAGGGGGCTTCCTCCATGACCTTTGACCTTTTGAACTTCCAGTGCTCCCAGCTGAGGCCTATAGGAGGTGTAGGGCCTTGGGAATATCGAGGAGAGGTACGGTCAGACGGGGCTGCACTCGGGTGGCTGCCGGAGTGTCTGGGATTCTGGTGGTAAGGGCTAGAAGACTCCCTGGGACGAAATGGGAACTTGAAAGAGGGTTGCCATGTTCAGTTGCCATACCCAAGGGCTCCACCTGTGTGAGTGGGCAGATGACAGGCCCAGCCTTCACCTCATCCTACTCGGGTTGTGTTATGCAATGCCAGGTCGATGAGGAACAAGACTGCCATTATTGCAGACTTGATATCCTCAGTTGACCTGGCTTGCATCACAGAAACAAGGCTGGATCAAAATGCTGCTCCAATTTTGGAGTCAGCAGTTACAGAGGGGTATTCTGTGAAACACACCCTGAGAGAAGATCACAGGGGCGGGGGGGTTGCCATTTGTTTTAAGTCTAGCCTGAACCTCACAGTGCTAAATGTAGGTCTTACACATTCTTTTGAATGTGTGGCCACCCGGGGAGGTGTGAATGCTGGTTTCAGGGTTCTCCTGCTCTATCGTCCTCCGGGAGTGGGTGGGGACTTTTTGAGGGAGGTCGAGGAGCTTGTTGCCGGCCTGGTGCAGGAGTCCCCCAGGTGGTTGAACCTGTGGGACTTCAACGAGTGGGTCGATGATGGTCTCTCGAAGTTTGGAAGCGACCTCCTGAAGAGCATGGGGGCCCTCGGCCTGACACAACATGTAACATTGGTAACACACTCGGGCAGCCGCACATTGGACTTCATTTTTTCAATGGGTCTTAATATTAGTGACCTTCAAGTTGATCCGGTGGTTTGGTCAGATCATGGCACCATGGGGTTCGCGTTTAGCGCCCCCCCCGATGGCCGGCCCTGTGAAGATGGTCCGGTACCACCTGTTAAGAGGAGTTTCCTCTATGGGACTGTTGGCAGCGCTGGCCCTATCGAGAGTGGGGGCAACTTATGCAATGGGGCCGGAAGAAGCAGTGACAGCCTATAATGGGGCGGTGACTGCAGCTTTTAACTCCATCACACCCTTTCATGTCTGCCCCTAGCCTACTCACCGGAGATTTCCTTGGTATGATGAAAAACTCCAGAGTTTAAAGACTAAGGGGCAGAGGTTAGAGAGATGCTGGAGGAGCTCTCCCCATATGGAGAGCAAATTGATCCTGAGATCACATTATGTTAACTATCAGGGGGCAATCTCCCGAAAGAAGGCAGAGCTTTTCTCTAGGAAGATTGCTGTCGCAGGGAATAGACCAGCTCAGCTCTTCCATATGGTAGACAGACTTTTATTTTCTGCCTGTCTCCGTGCAGGAGGGGCAGTTTCTAGCACTAAGAGTGAGGAGTTGGCTTTGTTCTTTGTCGACAAGGTGTCCTCTATCTGGGATGAGGTCTTCTCGAGTATCTCTCGAAAGGGATGCAGTGTCCAGCCTGAGTTGTGCTGAAACACTCCTTGTCTGGTATGAGTTTGAACTAGTTGGGGTGGAAAAGGTGATGGGGATAATCTCAAAGCTGCGACCTACACAGGGTGATTTGGAACCAGATCCGACCCGCCTTGTGGTTGGATGTTTGGACCTGATAGGACCTGTGGTTGCTGAGGCTGTCTGGAGTTCATTGAGGAGTTGGATCTTTCTGGTGTCCTTAAAAGAGGCTCTGATTAGACCCCTTTTAAATAAGCCCTCTTTGGACCTGGTCTGCCTCAGCAACTACAGGCTGGTCTCAAACCTCCCATTTTTAGGGAAGGTTATAGAGAAAGTGGTGGCCATTCAGCTTGAGAGACACCTCGCATCTTCATCTACCTATGAGCCTTTCTAGTCTGGTTTCCAGGCAGGGCATAGTACAAAGACCACCCTGGTAAGGGTCCTTAATGATCTCCTGATGGCGAGGAACAGGAGAGCTCATACCACCTTGGTTCTCCTGGACCTCTCTGTGGCGTTTGACACCGTGGACCATAAGGTGCTGCTTGACTGCCTGCGGTTCGGGGTGTGGTCTGTCTGGCAATGTCATCCGCTGATTCAAGTCATACCTGATGGACAGAGTGCAGAGGGTGAAAATGGGACTTGTCTCATCTAGCCCGAAGCCTCTGGGTTGTGGAGTGCCACGGGTCAGTCTTGTCACCCTTATTGTTCACGGAGTGCATGCTGCCATCATGGGGGACATTATCAGGTGGTACAGGTTGGGTTTTCACTGCTATGCAGATGATACCCAACTGTACCTGTCCCATGTGCCTGATGTCCAGGTGTCAGATTCCATATTTAACAACTGCCACAAGGAAATCCAGGTGTGGATGACTCAAAACTGGCTTAGACTCAACCCACACAAGACTGAGGTATTGGTGGTGGAGCCGAGTCATCGTGGGGGGTGGGGGGGTGTCCCCTAATCTAGTATTGGGGGGTATTCCCCCTTGTCCCTTCTAGACAGGTGAAGGATTTGGGTGGGATCCTGGATGACAGTCTAACACTTGATGCACAAGTGTTGGCTGTGGTCAAAAGTGGTTTCTATCATCTCAGGAACATTGCCCGAATCCGAGCCCTGGTCCCTCCTGAGGACCTGCCTACACAGGTACATGCTTTCATAACTTCCAGGCTGGACTACTGTAATGCCCTGTACCTTGGGTTATCTGAAGGCAACCTCCATAGACTGCAGTTGGTGCAGAACGCAGCAGCAAGACTATTGACTGGGGTAAAGAGGTGTGAACATATTACCCCTGTCCGTGGACTGCACTGGCTGCCGGTCAGGTGGAGGATTGTCTTCAACATAGGGCTCCTTACCTATAAAATCCTGCATGAGGGGGGTCTTGTCTATCTGCAAGATCTCCTTGACCCTTACCGTCTGACCCAGATGCTCCGTTCCATCAAGGGGGGCCTCCTAGGGGTTCCCAGGGTGAGGGTGCAGCACTCAGAAGATAGAGCATTTGCAGTGGCTACACCATCCCTGTGGAACTCCCTGCCTAATTATCTAACAGGGGGCCTATCGGCAGAAGCCTTTAAAAGGGGGTTGAAAATGTTATTTGAATTAGCTTTAATAATGTGATTTTATTGATAGATAGAACCAAATATTGTATTTACATTAATTTAGTATGTATGTAACCCCTAGATGGCGCTATCCCAGGGGCTACTACCCCTGCCTGATTTGCCACTAACAGGTTGAGGGGCCTGGATCCAATGGCGGGTGCCTCCACCCAGAGGTCAGGGTTTGCAATAGTTAAACTTACTTGGTCACAGCCCTCTGGGACACTGCAACCCCCCTTTCTTCCCACTAGTGGCCCACACAATATAGCAGAATTACCTTCACAGTATACACTTACCCCCAAGGCTGGTTCAGGCACCGGGACATCCTGTAAAATAAGATACAGTGCAACAATCACAGTACAGTACTTTAACATAGACAAATACCTCAGGCAGTATAACTTTGTTGAAACAAACAGCTCTGATTTATTTAGGGGATATAACAAGGACAAGGAAATCAGGTTAATTAGCTTATCACTTTACTATCTACCTATGGCTCTGTGCACAGGCCTATCCCTACCAGTTACTGTCCCTGGGTACCCAGGCCCTAGTAGCTAGTCCAAACCGTGGCAGCTGGTAGGGCCCTTTCCACAGAGAAAAGGAAAATTAAACAGTCAGCAGTACAGTAATTCCATTTGGATTTAATGTAGCAATTCAACAGGGAGCGACCCGAATTAGTACTCACGACCTCCAAAGAAGATATGGTCCTTCAATGTCAGCAGGGCTACTTTTGATCTCCAAGAGACTCCTCACACATTTATATGGTAAAAAAGAAAGCACTATACCAGGCAGGCTGCATCTGTATCCCAATGTAATTACTGCACAAACCAGGAGAACACACAGCAGATTCAGTTCCTGACAGACCGATGTAATTCAACAATTTCTTCAGTCTTCTACAGGGTGAGCCTGGTTTCTACTCTTCAGAGATCCTTTGATTCTTTCACAGGACGGATTCAGTCCTAACAAGCAGTTACACAAGTTGTAGACCAGAACTCTGGGCCTTGCACGTTTTGACTGAAACTGTGCACTGAAGGGAGCACAGGGTTTCTTTCCCTTCACTTTCAGATCTCAAACTGAAACTCCCAACAGACAAAAACCGGGCACTTCCTTTGAGTTCCTCCCAGTTCTTGACTGGATTGGCTGTCACTCACAATAGACTGCTGCTGTTGGTCCAAAAGGCACCAAGTCTAAACTACATCTCCCAGAGTCACTGCCCATACAATCCTCTTGTGGCTGGCTCAGATTATGAGTCCCAAGTTCTGATTCGTCCAAGGCATCATTTTAGAGCTAGTTTACCCCACACTGATTGGTCCAGTTCAGCAGTTCAAAACCAGAATGGGGAACTAGGCAGACAGTTCTGACTGCAAAGAAAGCAGGTTAGACAAACTGTAATTTTATTATTACTGTAAATGATTTCTGGCAATCAGTTACATCTTTCAGACAGGTTCCTTTGCACTCCTAGTGACTGCAAAATGGGGTGAATTGGCAGCAGCTTGAGTGGTACTCAATCAAAGAAACACACAGTCCCCATACAAACTAATTATGTCTGCAAGCAGACAGCTCTTAAAGACAATACCAGAGGTTCTAAAACACTCACTGATAAATAGGCTTAAACGCAAACACCATTCAGGCTTGGAGCATTCAAGCAAGCTCCTGAAGTCTTTTAGGAACCCCATTTGCAGAGTTACACCTTCCTGGCCTGGGAAAACTGCGTCGCGTCAGCAAGTATCTCCATAAGTTTCAACTGCAACCATATACATTTGCATTAGGCTCACCATGTAATCATCAGTCAATACATCATTTACCAAGAACCATTTCTGAAACATTGCAGTCGTCACTCTTTACACAGTATAACACACAATTGTACCATAACTCAAGTTATTACCTCTTGTACATGAAACCTGAAGAGAGGGACCCTTCCTCATCAGTTACCTTGGGCTGGACGGGCAAGGGCACCATACTTAGAGGGCAACACAAGTAACTTGGAGTTAGCACTAACGCCAGTTTGGGCAATGAGCTCGGGACACATACACCCTTTATGGACAACATTGAGAGGCAGGTCCACTGGCCGCCCAGGGAATCATAACTGGTGCACCACAGGCTTTACAGCTCGACCAGTCTTTCTAGGGGAGCTGTTACAGTCTCTGCACTCTGAGCCTCATTTTCAGCATTGTTCTCACTTGTCAGGGAGTCTCCATGGGGGTAGAGAGGCTAGAACTTGGGGCACTTTCAGCTCCAGGAGTTACAGTTTCTGAGTCCACAACATTTGGCTGCATGGAGAGCTTTCAGACACTGGCAGTGGACTGTCAGGGCACTCAAAATACTCTTCTTGTTCGGTGTATCACCAGTCTGCCCCAATCTATCATTTTCCTCCCTGAAAGCTCAAACAGTTCAACCATGCACAATGATTCCATTTCATCTGATCTGATGCTTTGCACTTCACTTTCTGGGAGCATCGGCTCCAGGGATGAAGCTGGGGCATAGACAGTCCAGAAGGCCCAGCTTTGTCTCCAGTATTGACTAGGGATTGCCCGAAACAATTGACTCAGTTCGTAAGAAGGATAGTATTCAAAGTCACTCTCACTTTCTTCTGATATGGACTGACAGTCATGCTCAACTGGGACTTGTGCAGGGGAACACTTTAACTCTGCTTCTGTAGGTGCAGACTTCCTTGATCTTTTCTTAGCAGCAGCTCTAGTCACTGGTCCAGAGGGGCATCTTCTGGGGGCTCAGACTCAATCAGGATTTGTCCAATGGGTAGTAAATGATTTCTATGCATTGTTTTACATCTTTGAATTGTTCTCAGGCCTTACTTTGTACACTGGCAGATCATCTAGTTTGCCCACTACAATGTGAGGAGATGGTGCCATCTGTCAGCAATCTTGTGTTTGCCATGCAGTCCCAGATTTCTTAGAATCCAGATCTCCCTCCTGGAGTTCCTGTGCTTTCACCTTTTATCATACCTTTCTTTGTTGGCCAAATTTCTTTTGGCAGCCATGGTTTGAGCCAGTTGGTACGCATGAGTTAGCTGGCCTTTAACTTTTGCACATACTGTAAATAGTTGTCAGCTTGAACCCCATCAGAGAGACCCCAAAACACACATCTACCGTAGTCGAGCTTCTCTTCCAAACATCAGGCGGTAGGGGAGAACCCAGTGGCATCACTTTGGTGCAGTTATAAGCATGTACCAGGGTGCTAATTTGTTGGCTCCATCTAGGCTTGTCCTTGGGTGCAGGGTGCCTAGCATATCTAGCAAAGTGCGGTTGAAACGTTCAGGCTGTGGGTCCCCTTGGGGGTGGTAAGGAGTGGTTCTGGACTTTCTCACTCCCCACAGAGAAAGCATCTCTTTGATCAGACGACTCTCAAAGTCTCTCCCTTGATCAGAATGGATTCTTTGTGGAGCCCCATAGTGAACAAAAAAGTTTTCTACGAGTACTTTGGCTACAGTGGATGCTTTCTGGTCTTTGGTGGGGAAAGCTTGGGCATATCTCGTGAAATGGTCAGTGACCACCAGCACATTACTGATATTTCTTTGATCTGACTCCAAACTCAGAAAATCAATACAGACCAGCTCCATGGGTGCACTGGTGGTTATGTTAACAAGGGGCAGCCCTCTGGGCAAGCTTTCCTCTGTAACAGCGACTACAAGTTCGGATGTGTTGCTCCACATCAGCCCCCATCTTAGGCCAATAGAATCTGGATCTCACCAAGTCAAGTGTTCTGTCTATACCAAGGTGCCCATGTGGTTGTGCAAGGACCTCAATACTGAGTCTCGAAATGCAGTGGCAGCACCAGTTGTTGTTTGTCTACTTGTCCCCTCTGTCTACTGTTTCTCTATATAACAGTTTATTGATCAGTTTCAACTTAGGACCTTCTTTGTATAACAGTGCAGTTCTCAAATCAGTGGAGCGTAACTTGGACACATCTTTTCCTGCATAGAGGGGCTTCAAAGCTGATTTGATCATAGGATCGTGATTGAGCCCTTCAATACTGTCATTGTCCAGCTGAGGCAGTGCACCAATGTCTATTGCAGAAAAGTGCACAAGCAGCAGGTATGCAATTCTCAGAGGGTCCCAAGCAATCACCATGCAGTCCACTGCGTCCGTGGACATTTTGTTCCTCCCTGTCAAACTCCGCAGAGTGCCCGAATGTCAGGTTCTGCCAATCGACCCAATCATTCTGGGGAACAGGCCTCCCGGAGAGCATCCAGCATCTATGTGGTTCAGACCTGCTCGGTATTAGAGCATAGTCATATGTAGATAATGCAGAAAGCCACCTGTGGCCAGTGGCATCCAACTTAGCTGAGGTCTGCACATAGGTCAAAGGATTATTGTCAGTTTTTACTAGTACTTTAGCCCCATACAAGTACTCATGGAATTGGTCAACAATAGCCCACTTCAAAGCTAGGAACTCTAACTTATGTACAGGATAGTTCTTTTCGGATGGGGTCAGGCTTCTACTGGCAAAGGCCACTGGTCTCAGGCCATTCTCGTGCTCTTGGTACAACACAGCCCCCAACCCTTGCAAGCTAGCATCAGTGTGCAGGACGAAGGTTTTCTTGGATCGGCATAGGCCAGCACTGGAGCATGGGTAGTTGATATATGATCTCATGAAAAGCAGTCTCACAATCAGAGTCCAGCTGGCCCCAAATACTTCACTCGGATGAAAATACACTCTTTTCAGTCTTGAGGGAGTTGACTTTTGGTATTTTTTGTGGGTTGGGGATACCCTTGAGTAAGGTTAAGTAAAGGGCGGATCACTCTTGAATAGTCTTGATGAACGCCGATAATAACCACAGAATCCCAGGAATCTTTGCAGTTCTTTAGATTTTTGGGCTGTGGCCAGGTGGTCAAGGCCTCAACTTTCTTGGGTCAGTCTCTATTCCCTCGGTAGATACTATGTCCCACATACTTTACTGATGTTTGAAAGAATTGACACTTATCAATGGACAGTTTAAGCACAAAGTCCTCCAGTCGATCCAATACCTTAAATAATCTGCTCTCATGTTCCTCCAGTGAGCTGCCAAACACAATAACATCATCTAGGTATACCAGGCACTCTAGTAAGTTCATGTCCCCACTGCACGCTCCATCAATCGTTGAAAAGTGGCTGGGGCACCTGAAACCCTTGAGGCATCCTCATGAATTCATAGAAGCCAAGCGGACAGATAAAGGCTGTCTTCTCACGGTCCTCTGGGGCCATCGGGATCTGGTAGTACCCACCGCGGAGATCCAGCACAGAGAACCACTTGCTCCCGTTTAGGCAGTCCAAAGCATCCTGAATGCGGGGCATTGTGTACTGATCAGGGATAGTCCGCCGGTTTAAGGTGCGATAATCCACGCACATCCTTACTGTCCCATTCTTTTTCCTTATCAGAGCACTCATTGACTGCCAACCTCTGCCCCTGAACTTCACTTGATGGGCCACCCTCAGTCACTCGGGTCATAGCCACAGCTATTGGTGCAGATCCCTCCCGAGGTCGCCTTTTCTCAACTCCTCGAATTTCTCTCATTAACTCATCATAGGAGGGTGGGATTCCAGTCGCATTTGCCAGGCGAACTGAAGCAACAGCAGTTCTGAGAAGGGGGCAGACTTAAGGATTCTGTCCAGTCTGGTTCGGTCCAGTTCAATCGCTGGCAACTACCCTTTCTGAGGCATTCTTGCAACAATTTTTCCAGCCGAGAGACATACACAGACAACAACTCCCCTTGGTACTGTGTGTGCATTTCTTACTCTCCACCATAGGTCCTCATCAGAATCTGGGCTCCTTACACATTCTCCAAGGCCTCAAGATAGGCTTTGTGCAGTCGCTCAGGGTTACTGGCCCGCGTAGCACGGATGTAGCCAGGCAGGACCTCGGAGGCTCTCACCAACCTCTTCGCTCAAGCTTCCGAGCATTGCCATTCTAGCACCTGGGGGGCAACATAGTCTATCCAGGTCTCCCAGTCATCCTCCCCTTGGGGGGTGGGAAGGGTGCCAGAGAAGATCCTCAACCTTCGGTAAGAGTCTTGACTAATGGCAGGTGCAGAAATAGGAGTCTGCATTGGTTCAGCCACCATTACTGGTACTGGAGCAGGAGAGGGTGTTGGGGGAGGAACACCCCCAGGTGGCAAGAATAGTTTCTTCAAGTCCTCCACAGTTTTCCCTTCTCCCAGCAACCATTTAGCAAATTTCTCCTCAAAAGTTTCAGATAGTGGTGGGGGCTCATTCCCCCCCGGGTCTTTACTGTCCTTAGTTATCACCTCCAAGCAGTGAGGGCTCCTCTGGGGTAATGGTCTGTGGTACTTTGGAGCTATCTATGGGATCCTTAAACTCTACTAGGGCCAGGAAAGTGTGGGTGAGCAGATTAGCGTGCCGACCCACCACCACAGGATTTTGTAAACCTTCCACCTTGGAAAGTACTCCTGCACAGTGTCCCGATTGATACCCAGGGGATGTCCAGGATAAGCATAGCATTTTGGGGTCGATCTCCTCCCCAGTACACCACTCCACCAGCCGCACAGCCACTTCTGTCGGGTACCCATTTATTTATTTATTTTTTTTTTTCCCTTAACAGTGGTTTGTAATATGGCCACTAGAGGACACACAATCCCAGCGGTGAGCCTCCAAAATGTAACCCCTAGATGGCGCTATCCCAGGGGCTACTACCCTGCCTGATTTGCCACTAACAGGTTGAGGGCCTGGATCCAATGGCGGGTGCCTCCACCCAGAGGTCAGGTTTGCAATAGTTAAACTTACTTGGTCACAGCCCTCTGGGACACTGCAACCCCCCTTTCTTCCCACTAGTGGCCCACACAATATAGCAGAATTACCTTCACAGTATACACTTACCCCCAAGGCTGGTTCAGGCACCGGGACATCCTGTAAAATAAGATACAGTGCAACAATCACAGTACAGTACTTTAACATAGACAAATACCTCAGGCAGTATAACTTTGTTGAAACAAACAGCTCTGATTTATTTAGGGGATATAACAAGGACAGGGGAAATCAGGTTAATTAGCTTATCACTTACTATCTACCTATGGCTCTGTGCACAGGCCTATCCCTACCAGTTACTGTCCCTGGGTACCCAGGCCCCAGTGGCTAGTCCAAACTGCGGCAGCTGGTAGGGCCCTTTCACACAGAGAAAAGGAAAATTAAACAGTCAGCAGTACAGTAATTCCATTTGGATTTAATGTGGCAATTCAACAGGGAGCGACCCAATTAGTACTCACGACCTCAAAGAAGATATGGTCCTTCAATGTCAGCAGGGCTACTTTTGATCTCCAAGAGACTCCTCACACATTTATATGGTAAAAAAAAAAGCACTATACCAGGCAGGCTGCATCTGTATCCCAATCGCAATACTGCACACAACCAGGAGAACACACAGCAGATTCAGTTCCTGACAGACCGAGTGTAATTCAACAATTTCTTCAGTCTTCTACAGGGTGAGCCTGGTTTCTACTCTTCAGAGATCCTTTGATTCTTTTCACAGACGGATTCAGTCCTAACAAGCAGTTACTGAAGTTGTAGACGGAACTCTGGGCCTTGCACGTTTTTGACTGAAACTGTGCACTGAAGGAACACAGGGTTTCTTTCCCTCACTTTCAGATCTCAAACTGAAACTCCCAACAGACAAAAACCGGGCACTTCCTTTGAGTTCCTCCCAGTTCTTGACTGGATTGGCTGTCACTCACAATAGACTGCTGCTGTTGGTCCAAAAGGCACCGAAGTCTAAACTACATCTCCCAGAGTCACTGCCCATACAATCCTCTTGTGGCTGGCTCAGATTATGAGTCCCAAGTTCTGATTCGTCAAGGCATCATTTAGAGCTAGATTACCCCACACTGATTGGTCCAGTTCAGCAGTTCAAAACCAGAATGGGGAACTAGGCAGACAGTTCTGACTGCAAAGAAAGCAGGTTAGACAAACTGTAATTTTATTATTACTGTAAATGATTTCTGGCAATCAGTTACATCTTTCAGACAGGTTCCTTTGCACTCCTAGTGACTGCAAAAATGGGGTGAATTGGCAGCAGCTTGAGTGGTACTCAATCAAAGAAACACACAGTCCCCATACAAACTAATTATGTCTGCAAGCAGACAGCTCTTAAAGAGACAGTACCAGAGGTTCTAAAACACTCACTGATAAATGGCTTAAACGCCAAACACCATTCAGGCTTGGAGCATTCAAGCAAGCTCCTGGAAGTCTTTTGGGAACCCCCATTTGCAGGGGGGTTACATGTATGTTTGGTGATTTTAAAATATTGTATTGTGTTTTTACTGTTTAGCGCCCAGAGTCTTAGGAATTGGGCGCTTTATAAATAACAACATCTGTCTGTCTGTCTATCTATCTATCTATCTATCTATCTATCTATCTATCTACCTATCAGGAGGAGGCAGAGTACTTAGAAATGATGGGGTTAACACCCACCAAAAAGTTATTGCTCCCAGTAAGTTTTTTAAAACGGATGCAATAAAACTCCTCCAAACACCTGGGTCTGTCCCACCTTTGAATAAAAGGTTGGACAAAAAGGTACCAGCTTGACAGGGAAGGGGCTGAATTTTTATTCTCCCACCCTTACTACCAGGAGGTGGTACAAGCTGCAGCCTGTGACAAGGCAAAAGTGCCTCTTGCTTCTCAACCTCCAAAGAAGGATTCAAGAAAAATAGACAGTATGGCCAAAAACGGATATTTATCAGCTTCTTTGGCCATAAGACAAGATAATTTCCAGACCTATGCGGCCCAGTACCAAAATTCCCTCTGGCAGTCAGTCATGCTATAGCAGGCAAGTCTCCTTCTAACCTTTCAGCAGACCTTACTGAAACTGCTAGATTTGGCTTGGAAGCTGCCAAATATCAGTTTCAGATGGCAGTAGACACCAATGACACTGATGTTAGGTGGATGGCAAATACAGTTGCTCAGATGAGGATTGCCTGGTTAAGAGCCACAAACTTTACTCAAGACACCCAAAACAAGGCTCTAGATGTTTCAGCTGAGGGTAACTTCCTCTTCATAACTCATACAGAGGCCTACAGGAAAAAAGTGGATGAGTACAAGGCCACTTATAGAAGTAACTCAGCCAAAGAGAAGCCTTCCCCATCCACAAGACCATATGGAAGGGGAGGCTGGGGCAGACAATTTCATTCCAGGCCTTTTTATCAGGTCATGGCTGTACCCCAAGAACTGCAGTATCCTCAGCAAGGGTACTTCAGGGACAGGGGCAGAAGGGGTTCCAGGCGTGGTTCCCAATCTCAGCACCAGGCAAAGCAGGACTCCTAACTTGTCTTCCAAGGCGGCCTCCCCACTTCCAGTAGGGGGCAGACTGATTCACCATTTCCAGGCTTAGAAACAGATCACCACAGATAAGTGGGTCCTGGAAGCAGTGAGTCAGGGCTTGTCCCTAAGCTTCAAATCCCTTCCCGTTCCCTCTCTAAGAACCAGAGTGGTCAAACCAGCTTCCAGTGTGGAAAGAAAGCTGTTGGAAAAGGAGGTTCAAAACCTATTCAAACAACATGAAGTCTTGCTATATTATGACAATGGCAGTTTGTCCCACCATTAGAACTGCTCCGGAGGTGAAAGAGTTAACTCCATTCCATGAATGGAACTTAGAGCACAAGCTCTAAAGAGAAGCTCTGTCTGTGTAGTTTCAAACCTAAACTGTCAGATTCTTTACTCCGCCTCACTGAACAGTCGCTCCAGAGATTTCTCCTACTGCTCGGTTCATTTCTCGGTTTAAACAGTGTTTTCTTGGTTCGATTCAACCGAGAATAGTTTTATTTTAACCGCAAAACCGATCGGTTCAAGCTCTGTCTGTGGTATCGTAAGTAATTCATATTTTAATTCTGTGTGGAACTTGTAAGTTTTATAGGTTCAGTTTTGAACCAATCAACTTGGGTTAAAACTTAAAGTTTTTAAACTTGAGATTTTAGAGTGCGGTTCCCGGTTCTTATCGGTTCTAAAAAAAACGGATTTCATTACGGTTTTTTCCAATACCCGTGACACGGTTAGGAACCGATAAGGGTGCCTTGCCTGGCACTGCCGTTTAAAGGGCGAGTTTTTCTGGTTAGGCTGTCATTATGTCTGAGAAACCCAAAAGAAAAACCGGGCCCACTGGGTTTCAACACTGTGATGTCTGTGGGGAAGTCTTTGCCAAGGCTGACCTACACACCACATGTGTTTATTGTCTGGGGTTTGACCACCTCAATGCAGACTGCCAGATTTGTAAGAATTTCCCTGCAGCCACCCTGGAAAAGAGATTGGGCAGGCTCAGGGAGAGAGGCCAAAAGTCGAGGATAGCCAGCCCGGTTCGGTGCCAACCGAACCGGAGGGAGTGCCTCTGACCAGGGGCGACTTCTCGGCAAATGAAAAAGCTGGCTCGATGAACCAGTTCCAGTAAAGAGAATAAGAAAGTCAGCAGGTTTGGAGCCCAAAATTCTTACTCCAACTGCTGCAGAGATAGCAAGAGCTATTCAGATTGTCCAGTCACTTTCTCCGGTTCCGTCCGAACCGCCACTATCTGGTAAAAGGTCGGTTCGGTCGGTTCCATCGATTCAGGAATATGATGTTGAGGAGTTTTATGAACCAGAGGAGGGGGAGGATGATTATGAACAGTATGAATGTGACTTGGAGGGTCTGGGTGTGCCCATTGAACCGGACATCTCCCCAGACAGACCTTTAGAATCTCCCCCTATGCTTTCTGAGTCCCCCTCTCATTTTATGTTTTACAAAAAAGTTGCTGAAACCCTCCAGCTTCCTTTGGAGGAAGCTGTGGATGAGCAAGAGGAGCCTGATTTTGTAGAAATGATAGATATACCAAAGTCTAGGAGATTGTCTATTCCTTTGCATAAGTCATTTAGGAAACAAACAATAAAAATCTTAAAAACTCCTAATTCTGTGCCTCCTGTAGATAAAAGATGGACAGGAGGTACACACTGTCAGGTCCTGATACAGAATTCCTTTCTCAGCAATGCAGTCATGTTAGTAGTTCAGGCTGCAGCTGTGATAAAGCTAATATTCCCTGGCTTCACATCCTCCTGACAAGGATTCCAGGAAGATTGATGCCATGGCAAAAAACAGTACATGGCAGCGTCCTTGGGACTCAGGCAAGCAAATTATATGGCTTATGTAGCAAGGTATCAGAAATCTAGATGGGATACTGTATGGATTTAGCCAAACAAGCCCTGGCCAGCTTGCTAGTGAGCTGGAGCAGGTGGCTGATGGCATGAGGCTTCTAAGGTGCAGTTTCATGCTGCTGTGATTTTAATGATGTTTCCTCTAGAGTCATGGCCACATCTGTAGCTTTTCGCAGGTTGGCCTGGCTCAGGTGTACTAGCTTGTCACAGGATACCCAGACTAAGTCTATGGATTTTCCTGTGGTGGGAAATTCTCTGTTTGGGGAGCAGACAGAGAATTATATGAAGAAGATGGATGAATATAGGACTACCTATAAAAGTGCCCAAGCCAAGGAGCAGCAAGCCACTCCTCAGAGGCACACCCCAGGGGTGGGGGTAAGCCTTTCCACAGGCCTTTTTACCAAACCCAGGCCTCCTCTGCTTATGCTCAGAGGGGCTTCTTCAGAGGCAGAGGCAGACGGGGTGTGGGCAGGCCTGCTCCCACCTCTCAGCCTAAAGCACCTGCCAAACAGACACCCTGAAGGGGTGCCCATGGCCGATTCTCCTTTACCAGTAGGGGGCAGGTTGGCTTACTTCAGTCAGAACTGGGTGTCTTTAACTTCAGACAAGTGGGTTCTGGAAGTAGTAAGCCTGGGTCTGGTTCTCAGCTTCAAAAAGTTCCCAAAGATGAGAATCAGGTCTTTTCCACCTGCAAGCTCTTTAGAGGCCTTTACTCTAGAAGCAGAGGTCTCAACCCTGTTAGCTCTCAGAGCGGTAGAAAGGGTTCCTCCCCTACACCAGGGCAAGGGTCTGTACTCCAGATACTTCCTTACCCCAAAAAAGACAGGAGAATGGCGGCCCATTTTAGACCTCAGATATCTGAACAAGCATCTTTTGAAACCAAAGTTCAGAATGGTAACTCTGGCAATGATTTTACCCTCTCTAAGGCCAGGGACTGGCTAGCTTCCCTGGACCTCAAGGATGCCTATTTTCACGTCCTAATCAGAAGCTCCCACTGAAAGTACCTCAGATTCGAACTGCCCTCAGGTCACTGCAGTTCAGAGCAATGCCCTTGACCTTACCTCTGCCCCAAGGGTATTCACAAAATGTCTGGCAGTAGCAGTGGCTCACTTAAGGAGGCAAAGGATTGCTGTTTTCCCTATCTGGACGACTGGCTCATTGTAGGCCAGTCCCCAGAACAGGTAAAATCTCACCTGCAAGTCACCCAGCAGCTTCTCACCTCCCTGGGCTTCCTGCTAAATCTACCAAAGTCGGTTCTGGAACCAGTTCAGGTACTCACCTTCATAGGCGCAGAATTGGACACAAATCTGGCCAGAGCTTTTCTTCCCTTAGAAAGGGTAAGAAACTTGGTGGCTCTGGCCTCCTCCTTCACTCTGCAGGTCTCTTGACCAGCAAGACACTTTTTGCAGCTCCTGGGGCACATGGCTGCATCCACAGCTGTAGTGCAGGGAGCAAGTTTTCAGATGAGAGGCATTCAGTTTCACTTGAGAGCCTATTGGTCTCAGAGAAGAGACCCCCTTTCCAAGTTGGTCCCAGTGACCCGAACCTTGATCCAGGCCCTCCAGTGGTGGCAGGATCAGAGCAATTTAAGACTGGGGGTCCCCTTCATTCCCCTTTCTCACACTTTGACCCTCATTACGGATGCTTCCCTCCTGGGGTGGGGAGCCCACATGGGTGACCTCTCCACTCAGGGAGTGTGGTCCCCCCAGGAATCTCTGCTCCACATCAATTTGCTGGAACTCAGAGCTGTCTTTTTAGCACTTCAAGCATTTTCTGCTTCTGTCCAGAACAAAGCGGTACAAGTCAGAACAGACAATACCACAATAATGTGGTACATCAACAAGCAGGGGGGCACTCGGTCTTCGGCCTTGTGCACCGAGGCAATGAAGTTGTGGTCTCTGGCCTATTCCCTGAACACTTCACTCATAGCAGTTCACCTTCCAGGAAAGGACAATGTCCTAGCAGATGCTCTCAGCAGGATTTCTTAGGGCCATCACGAATGGTCTCTGGATTCTCAAGTACTGGGGATAGTCTTTGCCAGATGGGGCACCCTCAGATAGATCTTTTTGCAGCCCCAGACAATCACCAACTTCCACTGTTCTGTTGCAGGCCCCCAGTGTTGGGCTCAGTCCCCCTGGACGCCCTTCTCCTGGATTGGGAAGGGAAGTTTCTTTATGCTTTCCCCCCCTTCCCCCACCTATTCAAGGTGTTAGTAAAAATCAGATCCCAGCCTTGCAGGGTGATTCTGATTGCCCCAGATTGGGCAAGGCAGCCCTGGTACCCACTCCTTCTGTCCCTGACAGTCCATCTCCCCCTGTGTCTCCCCAGGAATCACAACCTATTAACCTGTGCCCAGGGGAGAGTTTGATATCCGAACCTCAAATCCCTCAACCTCAAGGCCTGGCTCTTGAGGAGTTAGAATTTGCTGACCTACCCCTCTCTCAGGGTGTTCTTGAAATCCTAAAGGCTTCTAGGAAACCTTCCACTAGGGTTACTTATAATTCTAAGTGGAAAAGGTTCTCCATTTGGTGTTCTGGGAAACATATTTCCCAGAATCTGCTGATTTGCCCATTGTGTTAGATTACATGGTCCATCTTAATTCTTTGGGCCTGAGACCAGCTACCCTGAGAGTTCATTTGGCAGCTGTCTCTGCTTTTGTTTCAACAGGAAAGCCATCCTCTCTTCCACTCACCCTGTATTTTCCAAGTTTTTAAGGGATTACTTCATACTAATCCACCTTTTGGGATCCGGCCCTGCCTGGACTCTAATGTTTGCATTGCCCAGTTAATGCAACCCCCTTTTGAACCTCTGTCTTCTGCAGAGTTTAAGTATCTAACTTGGAAAACTGTTTTCCTAGTGGCTATCACTTCTGCTAGATGCATAAGTGAGTTGCAAGCCTTGTCAGTAGAAACTGGCTTTATTTCTTTCCACAGGGATAAGGTAGTCCTCAGGACTAACAGGAAGTTTTGCCTAAGGTGGTTTCAGATTTCCATCTTAACCAATCTATCTCCCTTCCAGTGTTTTTCACTGAACATTCCTCTTCTGGTGAGAGGAGATTGCACAGTTTGGACGTTAAGAGGGCCTTAGTTACTATATAGACGTACCAAGGGTCACAGGTTGAATCCTCCAACTTTTTCTCACTTATGGTGAGGTTGGAAAGGAAACCTCCACTAAGAGATCAATTGCCAGGTGGATTGTCTCTTGTATCCAATTTGTTTTCAGAAACTGGGCAGAGATCCCCTCTGGCTTGAGGGCTCATTCTACCAGAGGTACAGCAGCGTCTCTAGCTGCTGCCAGAGACATCCTATATTGGAGATATGTCAAGCTGCTACTTGGAAAGCGGTACACTTTCACCAAGCATTACTCCTGGATGTCCAGGCTAGGAGATGCTCAGTTTGGCCAGCCTTCAGAGCCTATTCCCTAAGTAGGTTCTGTCCCTCCTCCATAGAGGTACTGCTGTGTAGTCTGCAATTGTCATACTATAGCAAGACTTCATGTTGTTTGAAGAAAAAATTACTCACCTTAGTAATGTTGTTTCTTCTAATGGAGTCTTGCTATATTATGATCTCCTCCCCAGTCTGCCCCTCTCAGAACTTCTACTTGGGTATGGGGTGGGCAGTCTAGTGTGGGCACTATTTTATGCCCTTTTTATGTGTTTTCACCCCTTCTTGGGGTTTGGGGCTGTGGTGTTTTTCATTTTTTTCCTTATATTTCTCTCACATTGTTAAATTATACTATTAGTTCTGGTCCCCTGACTTGAGTCTTTGGTGTTGGGACCAGCAATGGGTGTTAATATTTAGGTAGCCAGTTGGCTTGTGTTGGTTACAGCTTCCACACAGACCTTAGTGAGTTTTTGCTCGTAAAGATCTGACAGTTTAGGTTTGAAACTACACAGACAGAGCTTCTCTTTAGAGCTTGTGCTCTAAGTTCCATTCATGGAATGGAGTTAACTCTTTCACCTCCGGAGCAGTTCTAATGGTGGGACAAACTGCAATTGTCGTAATATAGCAAGACTCCATTAGAAGAAACAACATTACTAAGGTGAGTAATTTTTTCTTGCTGCAAAAAGCAGTGGAACCTGTCCCTCCACAGTAAAAGGGAAACGGGTTTTATTCAAAATACTTCCTCACAACAAAGAAGAATGGGGAGTGGTGGCCTATCCTAGACCTAAGGGTGCTACTAAAGCCAAAGTTCAAAATGGTAACCTTGTCACTGATTCTGCCAGCTCTCCAAAAAGGAGACTGGCTGGCATCCCTGGACCTAAAAGATGCTTATTTCTACATCCCCATAAGGGAGTCTCACAGAAAGTACCTCAGGTTCAGACTCCCATCAGGTCATTACCAGTTTTCAACCCTGTCATTTGGTCTCACTTCAGCTCTAAGAGTTCTCACAAAGTGCCTGGCAGTGGTTGTAGCACACCTGCGAAGGCAAGGTGTCACAGTGTTCCCCTATCTGAACAACTGGTTAATGGTGAGAAAATCACCACAGCAGGTAGAGGAACATCTGCAGCTCACCCAAGGACTCTTGGAGTCTCTGGGCTTCCTTGTAAATCTCAAAAGGTCAGTCCTTCTCCTTGCACAAGTGCTGCAGTTTATAGGAGCAGAACTAAATTCCCAGGAGGGCAGGGCTCACCTACCTCTGGATATGGTAAACAACATTCTTCAGATGGTAGGCATTTTCAGCCTGAACAAACCAAAAACTGCAAGACAGTTTCTACAGTTACTGAGCCACATGGCAGCAGCCACTGGCACAGTTCTAGGTTCCAGGTTTCAGATGAGAGACATCCAATTCCACCTAAGGGCTCATTGGTGTCAAAGAAGGGATTCTCTCACAAAGGTAGTCCCAGTAACAAAAACGTTACTCCTAGCCCTTCAGTGGTAGAAAGAGGAAGCCAACCTCAGAGAGGGGGTTCCCTTCCAAAAAGATCCCCCATCAGTGATTCTCATAACAGATGCATCACTACTAGGGTGGGGTGCCCACATAGGGGATCGCACTACTCATGGCACTTGGTCAAGTGCAGAGTCACTCCAGCACATAAACCTGCTGGAGCTCAGGGCAGTATTTCTGGCACTGCAAGCCTTCACACCACTAGTTCAGGGAAAGGTGGTACAGGTCAGAACAGACAATACCACCATTATGTATTACATAAACAAGCATGAAGGAACAAGGTTGGATCCTCTCTGCACAGAAGCCATGTGGATTTGGACTCTGGCCTACTCCCTAGGAGTCTCGCTTCAGGTCATTCATCTGCCAGGCAAGGACAATACCCTAGCAGATTCCCTGAGTCGAATCAACCAGGCCCATCATGAATTGACCCTAACAGACAGGTGGCAGAAGTGATTTTCAGAAGGTGGGGTACCCCAGAGATAGATCCTTTGCATCCCATGAAAGTCACCACCTGCCACAGTATTGTTGCAGACCCCCAGCTATGAGAACAGTACCCCTGGATGCTCTGATTCTGGATTGGTCAGGGAGGTACCTGTATGCGTTTCCTCCATTCCCTCTGGTGTACAGGGTGCTACTGAAGCTCAGGGCCCAGTCAGCCACAATTATTGGAATGCATTTCCCCGGGTTGCCCCTGAAAAAGGGATGTGTATGTCCCAGTGTGCTTACCCAGTTATCAAAATTCAAATAAATAAATAAATCCTGATAGCCCCAGACTGAGCCAGACAGCCATGGTACTCTCTGCTACTCTTCATGTCTGTGGCTGAACCAATACATTTTCCCAGGAGGCACAGCCTGCTAACCTCCAGTCAGGGGAGACTCCTGTACCCGAACCTCAAGTCTCTCAGACTCAAAGTGTGGCTCTTGAGGACCTAGAGTATGCAAATCTGAATCTCTCTGAAAGTGTCCTGGATATTTTAAGGGGGTACAGGAAACCTTCCATCAAGAAAACCTAAGCCTCTAAATGGAAAATATTTTCTATATGGTGCTCCACCAAAAATATAGTCCCAACTCAGGCAGGTGTTCTAGCTGTGTTGGACTACCTTACTCATTTGCACTCATTGGGCCTGCAGCCCACTACTTTGAAAGTTCATTTAGCTTCAGTGTCTGCTTACACTTTAGCTGGGAAGAATGCTTCTATGGCATCAAATTATAATCTGTAAATGATTCTTTTAAGGTATGGCCCACTTGAACCCCCCTACCAGAGACCCGGTGCCAGCCTGGGATTTAAATATCTGTATTGCCAAACTCATGAGTTCCCTTTTTGAACCCATGTCTTCAGCTCCTTTGAAATATGTCACATGGAAAACAGTTTTCCTAGTGGCAATCACTTCTTCCAGAAGGATCAGGGAGCTCCAGGCTCTCTGTATTGAGCAGGACTACATTTTATTCTAAGGGTACAAAGTGGTCCTGTGAACTAACAGAAAATTTTTTCCAAAAGTGGTCTCAGATTTTCATTTGAACCTGTCCATCACCTTACCTGTTTTCTTTACTGAGCATTCATGCTCTGGTGAGTGAAGGCTGCACAATCTTGCTATCAAGAGAGCTCTTAGCTACTACATGACAGCCACCAAGGCCCATAGGCAGGACAGGAAGCAACTGTTCCTAACTTATGGGGATGTGGGAAAAGGGAATCCAGCATCAAAGAGATCCATTTCTTGCTGGATAGTCCAGTGTATTCAGTTTTGCTATTCAAAAGCTGAGAAGGAGGCCCAAGCAGGGCTGAGAGCCCATTCCACAAGGGGCTCAGCTGCTACCGTAGCAGCTGCCAGAGATGTTCTTTTTGGTGGACATCTGTAAAGCAGCTACCTGGAGAGCAGTGCACACCTTTACCAAGAATTATAGCCTGGATACACAGGCTAGGGGTGATGTCAGGTTTGGCACAGCTATCCTGCAAAGCCTGTTTCCAAAATAGGTTCTGTGCCCACCTCCAAAGATATTGCTTCTTAGTCTGCATAAGAGTTAGGAATATTGGAATGTTTCTGGGGTGAGAAGAAAAAATTACTTACTATAGTAATCTTGTTTCTTCCAGGAGATACTCCAATATTCCTAACTCTCCCACCCTGCCTCCCCTGCTAGAACCAGTGGCCTCCGCACTCCGTGCTGTAATACCAGGGGTATGTGTGCCACACTCTGGTTTTTATACTTGGAACTATGTTCAAGGGTGTTTCCCCTCTTTAGGTGATTCTGACATTGAGGTGTGTTTTGTTAATGTTTTTCCCCTCCAGTTGGAGGTTCTTCTGGTGTTTTATTATTCTTATTATAGATAATTATTAAATTCCTCTCGGGCCCTGTCTTATCAGGTGTCCACGAAATCTGAGGGTTAGAATGTAGGCAGTTGATAGGTGGCAGCATTTGAAAAAGTGGCCCAAGCCAATGATTCCATCATTAGCATAATGTTCCATCTCCGGGCAGATCTGACTTAAAGGCGTACTGCATAAGAGTTAGGAATATTGGAGTATCCCCTGGAAGAAATAAGATTACTGTGGTAAGTAATTTTTTCTTTTTGTCGGTGGCAAATTCTTTCTTCTAACCCTAGTAATACTCACGTCATTCCTAACTTTATGCAGTGTCTTCTAAGCAGAACTGCCCGGAGAGATGGAACATATGCAAATGATGGAATCTTTTGCATGATCCACTTTTCTAATGCTGCATTCTACTAACTGCCTTTACTCTAAACCTCTCAGATTTCTTTCTCTGCCTGTCAAGACTAGACGCTCGGAGGTCCTCTCCTCATCATCTAGTTCTGACATGAGAAAACTTATAAAATATATGTAAATATTCTTTACATTTCATTTGCTGCCTTTTACTTTTTGTAATTTTAAGTAAACCCATAGATCTTATCTGTGTCAATCTTCACCATTCATCACTAGTGGGTACAGTGCACCGGAGCTAGGACCCCGCGGGAGACTTTTTTTTTTTCATCATGGGAGGAGTCGATGCAGGGCTGGTGCCACCCTCGAAGCCAACGTTCCACATGGAGCTTGAGGGTTGGCCGTTAGCAGCCATCGACTCCACCCCAGCCCCAGTTTTTTCTCTCCTGCCATCAAGTGTGGTACCTTGTGAGAGACTGGCAATTTGCGGCCTAGTCCATTGGCCTTGTCTGAAGCGTTAGTTTCTAAGTTAATAGTTGCCTCGGTTCTGCTCGCCTGCTCAACGTCGCTTCTTACTGGTAAGACCTTTCCCTTTGCTTAAGCAACGTTGAGTACTCTTTCTGTTTAATTTTCCGTTCAGTCATGTCTCATCCAGGGGCAAGAAGATGTCGAAAGTGGGGTGGCCCCTTATGCGTCGGTGCCCCTGTGGCCGCCTCTATTCCGTGATGGACCAGCATGACTGTTGCCTTTCCTGCCTCAGCCCCAACCATGATATGGATAACTGTGACATTTGCTTCTCGATGGACTGCAGTGTAGTTGAGAACCGCATGTTGAAGGTCGGACATATGCAGCCGACTTTTGGAGGACGAATGCGCAGTTGCTGGGCAAAGGTGAGGATTCTCTGCCCTTCCTCCTCATCCCCTCCCAGTCCTATACAGCCCATGGAGGAGGGAACCCCTGCCTCTTTTTAGCCTTGCCACAGTGGGGGTTTCTTCCACGGTGCAGGATGCCCAGGCCAGCCCCTTTGGGGGTCAGTCAGGAGGCGCCGCATCGGCAGTTGCCTCTTCGGTGGTGAACGCTCCCTCAGTGTCATGTTCTGAGCCCTTCAGGGCTGGGCCGGCACCATCCTCAGTGCCGTCTTGTGGTACCTCTCTTGGTCCCGATGCCATTCACGGCACCGTGGGCTTTGAGGGTGGTGCCACAGTCGGCGTCGGGCCTTCTCTCGGCACCGCCATTGCCTCTGATGCTGTTCGTGGTGTCAGAGTTCTCAGCAGCACCAGGAGTGGTGGTTTGGATGTTTCTGAGCCTGGTTCTGGTCCACTAGGGCAGGAGTCGGTGCCGTCCCCAACCTTGGTGCCACTTGCGCTACTAGGGATGGGGTCAGTGCTGCGGTCAGGGCCACCCCTGCCTCTGGCCTCGCTCATGGTGCCGAGGTGGGTGTCGGTGTTGGGCTTGGTGCCGTGTTGGGTTTGGTGGTTGGTGGCACTGGGGAGGAGCATGGAGTCATGCTCGGGGTCACGCCTGACTCCAGTGCCGCTCGTGGTGCCAGGGTGAGTGTCGGTGCTGGGTATGGGGCTGTGCTTCCCTCTAGTGGCGTTGGCTGTGCCGAATCTCAGGGTGCTCCAATTCATGGTGCAGGAACTGGAGGGGCTCGGGGGGTTGTCTGACATCGGACTTCAGAGCCTGCCTCTTCGGAGGCTGACTCTGGGTCTGATCCAGACTGGCTCCCAGGTGCTTTGGAATCATTGGACCCCTCTGTTTCCAACACCTCGGCCCCCACTCAGCCTTCCTCTGGGGGTCAGTAGTCACCTTAGGGTCAGGGGGTCTGACCAGCCAGCGGTGGTCCCCGTGACTACTGCGGTGCAACCTGGGGTCACTGGTGCTTCTGTTCCTCCATTTGGGACACCCCCTCCTTGGTGTGTTTGGGCAGCCCAAGTTTGGGGCAGCACATAGCGCACCAGGAGGGGGAGGGTACGGTTCCTTGGGTGGACTCCTCGGAGACCGCCTGGAGTTGCCAGCTACCTAGGCTGGTGGCTACAAGGATGAGGTCCCTCTCTGATTCTGAAGGGTTGAGAGGTAGAGATGTGCGTGGCGCGCCCTCCCCAGAGCCCAGCCAGGTTCTGGGAGGAGTCATAGTGCAGACCCTTGCATTTCCCTGGACGAGTCCCCGAGAGGGACTTTTACTTCTGAGGTCAGAGGCCATCCTTCTGGACTCACACGGTCCCAGTTACCTCACGAGGGAGGATTTCTTCCTTGGGGCACAGCTCTGACTGTTCTGACTCGGTAGAACGGCTGTTAGCTGCGGCAGCCTTCAGATCCCCCTCCCTGCGAAGGGTTTCCTGTTGACCCCCCTGCCCTGACAGAGACCATTCTCCTGTTGTTAGAAGCCTGCCCCCTGAGCCTCTGTCTCCATCCCTGGTTGTCCCAGGTATTCACGGTCCTCGGTGACCTCTCACCTGGGAACAGTTCAGAGGTTCTGCTGCACATTTCCCCACTTACCTCCATGCCCTGGACCAGCAGGTGTTTCACCATGCTCCCATGCAGCCAGACCCTGAACCTGGGAGCTCATCTTCATCCTCTTCTCCCTCTATGAAAGGAGAGGAGAGGAACCTTTGGTCCACATCTCCCCAGCATCTGTTCTGTCCTCCTATCAGCGCTTCCTTGCGAGGATGTTAGATGAGTGCCACCTTACCCCAGTCCTGCTTAGCAATCCTGAGCATGTGACGCGTGCCTTTTTAGGCGAGTACAGTGTGGTCCACCTGGTGGCTCCTGCCTGGCCTATTCCTTGTCAGGAGGCATCATATCAGCTCTGGCTACATCCCTTTTCCACCGTACCAGCCCCAAGGGACCTATGCCAGCAGTATTGCACTCCCCCTGGGTCTCCAGGTTCTCTGCCTCATCCCTCTTTGGGTTTGACCTCCCTGAACACCCCCTCTGGGCCTCACGCCCCTTACCATGACGGCCCCCCTTGGACTTGGACTCTGCGGATTTCGATTTCTGGGGGAGATGAGTGTTCTACTCAGCACGGATCTCTCTTTCAATTGCAGCACATCAGACCCACTTTGCAGCCTACAACAGGTTCTTGTGGTCCAGGCTAGGACAGCTCCTAGCCTTAATGCCTGATTCAGAGGAAACCAGGCAAGCCATTGCCCTCTCTGCACAGGGCCTGAAGCTAGCAAGGCACCAAGCAAGGGCATCTTATGATGCCAATGAGGTGGCATCCAGAGTGGTAGGGGCAGCGATCTGCCTTCAACAGACGGCATGGCTTCGCCTATCCTCGTTATCACTTCTGGCCTGGCATAGGGTGATTTACTCCGCATACCAGAGAACCCATCTTTTCTCCCGAAGGGTGAGATGGAGGCATTCAGGGCACCCTCCTTCCCACACTGGGGGATTCCCATCTTGCCCAGACCAGTCCCAGGCCTCCCCAGGCCTGTAAGAGGTCTCCCCTTCAGTGTCTCACCCATTGGAGGCTAAGGTACCTAGTCCCTTGGGGTAGTTCAGGGCCCCTTTCGGGGGGGGGCTTGATACTCACCCACTAGTGATGAATGAAGACTGACACAGATAAGATATGAAAATTATGTACCTACCGTAATTCTTGATATTTCTGTGTATCTTCACCATTCATCACTAAATCCTACCTTCCTTCCCCCTGTGGGCCTCAGTCACTGGACTCCCTCCTGCCCCTGTGTGTCTTCTCTTTCTTCACTCTCCTCTCCCTTGCGATTAGGCGGGAGGGGACTGTGGACACACAGAGGGGAATCCCTTAGGGGTTTTATGAAGATGTTGGAGGGTGCCCCCTTTTTTCTCTTCTCCCTTATTCTAGGGAGTCTGGGAGTGTTTGGGGCCCCTTCCCCTCTCCCCCCTTCTTTCAGTATATATTTATTTATGGACTCAGAATGTGAACTCAAATGTTCTCCCCTGTGCCTTATTGGCTGTTTAACATCCCCCTTGTTTTGGGGGGGAGAGTTTGAGACACAGCCTCAACCTGCACTCTCTTGTTGATTGGTCTTCTAGACCTAGGCTGCTTTCAAGTTCTGGCTTGCCTCCTGCAGCTGAACTCTATAGTCCAGGGCTGGACTATAATCTTCTAAAGATATCAGTGTGCTGTTCTGCTCCTGGGGGTGTGCTGCTCTTATCCCCCTCCTTCCCCTTATCTCTCCTTCTCCTTCTTCTCCTTCCAGAGATTGGGGCCCCGTCTCCTCAATTTCCTATTTTTAATCTCTTCTCCTGTCTCCTCTGTCATTTATTTCTCCTTTTAGTTCATTATTCCTTTCCTTTTATCCATCCCTTAGGCTCTCTTGCCTCAACCCACCCTCTCTTACACTCTCTGGCGTGTCAGAACTGGGGTTGGGGTGGAGTCCACCGCAGCTAATGGCCAACCCTCAAGCACCACGTGGAACATCAGCCTCGAGGGCGGCGCCAGCCCTGCGTCGACTCTGCCCATGATGAAAAAAAAGAAAAGTCTCCCACGGGGTCCTAGCTCCAGTGCACTATACTCACTAGTGATGAATAGTGAAGATACACAGAAAGATCAAGAATTACGGTATGCACGTAATTTTCATTTTTAGTGTTTAAATTGTAAGTTTTCTTGGTTTCTCCAGGTTCAGTATAACCGGGGGGAAAACTGAGGTTTATTTTACATTTATCAGAGTTTTATGACTAATAAACTGTTAGTTATGTTTCATTTTATTTAATTTAGCTTGTTTTAAGAACTGCTAATACTGGTTCCTGAACCGATAGCCTTGGTTAATTTACTTTGGTTTCTGTTTCTCGATCAGTTCTTCATCGGGTCTGGAACTGACCGCAAATGTTAAATAAAGTTTAAATAAACACATTTTCTAGCGGTTATAATTTTTATCAGTTTTATATGGAAAATGTCAGAAAAAACGAGAAAGAAAACTGATGATCCCGGTTTTGAATCATGTGCTGAGAGTGGTGAAATTTTGCTAAGGCAAACAGTCTTTGTTTTGCCTCTCTGAGCACGAACATTTCCAAGCAGAGTGAAATCTGCATTACATGTTCTGAGAAAACTATTGAAAATGCCTGGATAAGGCTAAACAGAAAACTATCACCACCTAAGGGTCCCTCTAGCTCTGACCAGCTGATACCCTAAATTATTGTGGCTGAAACCACAACAATTATTTTAACTGCTACCTCTGAGACGGGTATACAAGCATTTCCTAAGAGACTTGCTGAACCGGCTGATTCCCCGGTTTCTTCAAATAAATCAAACACAAAACCTCCTGCTGGACAGCGTTTGGGGACTTCTGTGCCTGTTATAAAGCCTAACAACTCCTGAAGAAATTGTAAAACTTTCAAGAAGAAAGTGTGGAAAAATGCCTGGAATGGCTAAAGAAAAAAAACAAAAAAACTTTTAGGCTTGCAAGGACTGTCTGTTTCTCAGCAGCAGACCCCTCCTATTATTAAGAGGAAAAATATGTTTATGAATAAATAGGAGAAAGGGGAACCTGTTAAACTGACATTTTTCCTGAACAGGAGTTGAGCTATTCCCACAGAGCATTTGAGGATTATTCCTCACTTTTCATATTGTGAAAAATGATCGGGCTGACACCCTCTAGAAAGCTCCTCTTTCCTGTGAATACATTCTTCAGGAAAAACACTAAAATTTCTACAAATTCCAAGCTCTGTCTTCTCTCTTGAAAAGAGGCTGGATAAGAAATTTCAGCTGGCCAGGGAGGGAGCTGAATTTTTATTCTCCCACCCTGTCCACCAAGGAGTAGTACAAGTGATAGCCTGTAACAAGGCAAAGATACCCCTGGCATCCCATCCTCCTAACAAGGCTTCCAGAAAAAATGACAGCATGGCTTTCAAATCTTTGATGCTCAATACCAAAAGTCACTATGGCAGTCTGTCCTTGCTATGGCAGTCAAGGCTCAGACTTCCCTGTCAGATGATGTAGTTGAAACAGTTAAGTTTGGTTTGGAAGCAGCCAAATACCAGTCAAATGGCTGCTGCCTTTCTGACACTGCTGCTAGATGGATGGCAGATACAGTGGCTCAAAGGAGGTTTGCCTAGCTGAGAGTCACAAACCTCATTCAGGATACCCAAACCAAGGCTATGAATTTCCCAGTCGAGGGTAATTCCCTCTTGGAGGAAAGATAAAGGCTGACATGACAAAGGTGGATGTATACAAAACCGCCTATAGTAGCAATTCTGCAAAAGAAAGCTTCCCCTCCACTAAAACATATGAAAGAGGAGGCAGAGACAGATCATTTCACACCAATCCTTTTTTTATCAGGCCAGGGTTGTGCCTCAGTATCAGCAGTACCCACAGCAGGGTTACTTCAGGCACCATAGTAAGTTAGGGATAGTCTCAGAGTTCAAATCCTTTCCAGCTGTAAAAAAAAAGAAAAAAGAATGTTTTAAAACCATCTACAGATGTAAGGATAAAACTCCTGGAAAAAAGAGGTTCAAAACCTGTTACTGTCAGACAGTAGAGCCTGTCCTAGTACAGCAAAAGGTACCACAAAGAAAATGGTGAGTACTGGCCTGCTTTGGACTTCAGGGTACTCAACAGGAGTTTTAACAAGCCAAAGTTCAAAATGATAACTTTGTCACTGATTCTGCCAACACTCCAGACAAGGGAATGGTTGGCATCACTGGACTTAAAGGGTGCTTATTTCCACACCCCCATAACGGAGTTTCACAAGTTCATACTCCCATCAGGTCACTCCCCAAGAGTGTGCACAAAGTGCTTGGCAGGGGTTATGGCAGACCTTCGAAGACAAGGTGTTACAGTTTTCCCATACTACCTAGATGACTGACTGGGGGTTGTCAAATCAACCCAGCAAGTGGGAGCATCTGCAACTCACCCAGGGGCTCCTAGAGTCTCTAGGGTTTCTGATAAATCTAAAGAAGCTCTGTCCTTCAGCCTGCTTAGGTACTACAGTCCATAGGAGCAGAGCTAGATACCTTGCAAGGCAGGGCCCACCAGCCTCTTGGCAGGCAAGATGTATTCCACTACAGCGGGCTCACTCAGCCTTAACAAACTAAAAGCTAAAAGACAGTTTCTTCAGCTACTGGCCCCATGGCACCTGCCACTGGCATAGTCCTGGAATCCAGGTTATAGATGAGGGACATTCAGTTTGACCTCAGGGTTCACTGGGAGAAAGGTCCCTCTTTCAGAACTAATTCTGGTAACAAAAACAGGTTACAGGTTACAGGTCACCCAAGGGTAGAAAGAAGAAACCATCCTGAGGAAAGGGGTTCCTTTTTTCAGCAAGAGTCCCCATCAGTTGTTCGGTCAACAGATGCATCTCTACTAGCATGGGGCTCCCATCTGGGGGTTCACACCATCCCGGCGCAGAGTCACTTCTGCACACAAACCTGCTGGAGCCAAGATTAGTGTTACTGGCAGTAAGGGCTTTTCATACAACTAGTACAGGGAAGGTGGTACAGGTCAGAACAGACAATACCACCACAATGTATTAAACAAACAAGCAGAGATATATAAGGTCAAGCCCTCCCTGCACAGGACTCATGATAATATGGAGTCAGTCTAGGATGCTCCATGGGGGTGTCCCCTGCAGGTTATTCATCTGCCAGGCAAGGACAATACCTTGGCAGATACCCTGACTCAAATCAACTAGTCCCATCAGGAATGGGACTTGGACAGTCAGGTGGTGCAAGTAATCTTTAGGAGGTGGGGCACCCCAGAGGTAGACTTTTTTGTGTCCCACCAGAGCCACCACCTGACATTGTACTATGGCAGACCACTGGATATGGGAACAATCTCCCTGGATGCTCTTGCTCTGGATTAATCAGGAAAGCACCTACATGCTCTTCCTCCTTCCCTCTGGTGTACAGAGTATTTCTTTATCTCAGGTGCCAGTCAGCATCAGTGCTCTTGATAGCACCAGACTGGGCCAGGCAGCCTTGGTACTCTCTGCTAATCTCCATGTCTGGGTCCAAACCAATACACCTTCCTCAGAGGCACAATCTGCTAACCTCCAACCAAGGGAAGCTCCTGTACTCAAAACTCAGGCTTGAGGCATGGCTGCTGAGGGCCTACAATATGAGGCTTTTATTTTTCTAAAAATGTCTTGGACATTTTAAGTGGTTACAGGAAGTCCTCTATTAAGAAAATCTATGCTTCAAATGGAAAAGGTTTTTTCTATTTGGTATTCAACTAGGAGCTGGTACCAGCACATGCTGGGGTCCCAGCTGCGCTTGATTATTTTCCTAGTTACATTCATTAGACTTGCAGTCCAACACCCTTAAGCTCCACCTAGCTGTAGCATCAGCCTGCATATCAGCTAGACAAAATGTTTCAAGTGGCTCAAGATCCTATCTCCAAAAGGCTCTTTAAGGGCTTCATCCATAACAGTACAGGCTGGTGTCCCAGCTGTGCTGGACTGTCTTACCTATTGCATTTACTGGGCTTGCAGTCCAGTACCTTAAAAGCATATATTTATATTTCAATGGACAGAATGCTTCTCTGTTTCTCTGGCCTCAGACTCTGTCTTTAAAAGGTTCTTTAAAGGCCTATCCCATTTGCACACACCCTCATAGGGAACTGGTGCCAGCATGGTACCTAAATTTATGTATGGTTAGGCTCATGAGTTCCCCTTTTGAGCCTATGTTTTCAGTTCATTTGAGATACGTCACATGAAAATTGTTTTTTCCTTATGGTAATGACTTCTGTCAGAGAAATCAGTGAGCTCCAGTCTCACTGTATTGAACATGACTACATTTCATTCCACAGAGACAAAGTGGTCCTGAAAACAAACAGGAAGTTCTTCCTAAAATGGTTCTTGATTTCCATTTGAACCAACCCATTACCTTACCTGTCTTTTCACTGAACACTTTGGTTCAAGTGAAAGGAATCTTCATAGTTTGGACATCAAAGAGCTCTTAGCTACTACTTGACAGCCACTACAGTCCATAGGCAGGACAGAAACCAGCTGTTCCAGACCTATGAAATGTGGGAAAGGGTAACCCAGCATCAAAAGGTCAATTTTTTGCTGGATAGTATCCAGTTTCTTCTGTTACTCTAAGGCTGGAAAGGAGCCCTCAACAGAAGAAGAAGAAGAAGAATCTGCATTTATATAGCGCTTTTCTTACATCCAAAGCGCTTTACAAGCAATGCTAGACTGGTAGTGAAGTGACTGAATGTGTGGTGGCGGCCATATCGCACATCATCACCCACACACAGCCTGGATAATTGCATGAACCGGCTTATGGGAAGGGGAATGTTGGCCAGGACACCGGGAATGTTCCCTACTCTTTGCGAAGAGCGCCCTAGGTTCTTTTACTTCCACCTGGACACCCACCAGGACAACACCAGGATGGGTAGAAGGTACCTCGGTTTAACGTCTCATCCGAAGGACAGCACACCCCAGCAGTACAGCACCCCCCAATACTGCACTCGGATGCCAGCGATTTTTTAGGTATAAGTCCAATCCCAGTGTGGGGCGAGAACCCACGACCTTCTGGTCCAGAGGTGGATGTGCTACCAACTGAGCCATGCTGAACAGGGTTGAGGGCCCGTTCTACAGGGGGCACAGCTGCTACCATAGCAGCTGTGGGGGATGTTCCTATGGTGGACATCTGTAAAGCAACTACCTAATAACAGTACACATTTTTATGAAGCACTATAACCTGAATGTTCAATCCAGGGGTAATGCTAGGTTTGGCACAGCAGTCCTGCAGAGTCTGTTTCTAAAATAAAGTTCTGTGCCCAAGTCCAGTGGTACTGCTGTGTAGTCTGCATACAGTTATGAATTACCTGAGTATTACTGGGGCTAGAAGAAAACATTACTTATCATAGTAATCTTGTTTCTTCCCAGTGATACTCAGGTATTCATAACTTCCCACCCTGCCTCCCCTTCCAGAACTTTTTAGCCTCTGCACTCCTGTATACTGTGCTCTCAGGTGTATAAATGCCATTTCTGGCACATATGTTGTGATTGTGTTCACTATTGTTGTTCCCCCTTGTCAGGTGATTCTGACATTCAGGGGTATTATTTCATATGCTATGCCCTCCTGTTGGAGGCCTTTTTTGGGTGTTAAAGGAGTACCTACTATAATTATTATTATGTTTTATTATTATTATGTTCAATATTGTTATTATCATTGTTACACTTAGTCCTCGTGGGACTGTCTTTCCAGGCTTCTAGGAAATCTGAGGGGTTTAGAGCAAAGGCAGTTAGTAGAATGCAGCATTTGAAAAGTGGCTCATACAAAAGATTCCATCATTTGCATATGTTCCATCTCTCCGGGCAGTTCTGCTTAGAATGCTTACTGCATGAAGTTATGAATACCTGAGTATCACTGGGAAGAAACAAGATTACTATGGTAAGTAATTTTTTCATCCTGGGCCAGCCCAGGCCAGCCAGGCACTTCCTAGGGCTATTGGGACACATGGCGTCAATGACAGCTGTGGTTCCAGGGGTCAGATTCAGAATGTGGGACATTCAGCAGCACCTAAGGTTTCACTGGTCCCAAAGCAAAAACTCACTGTCCAAACTGGTCCCAGTCACAAAGAAACTCCTTCAGTCTCTGGTCTGGTGGAAGGAAGTTATCAATCTCTCAATAGGACTTTCCTTCCAAGCACCCTCCCCTTTAAGAATTACTACAGATGCTTCTCTGCTTGGATGGGGAGCTCACATGGGCAGTTTTTCCATCAGTGGCTTCTGGACTCCACAGGAGTCACAGGTTCACATCAACTTGCTGGAACTCAGGGCCATGTATCTGGCTGTCAAGGCATTTACCTCACAGATAAAGGGTCACAGAGTTCAGGTCAAAACAGACATACAAACATAAGAAAATGCCAGCAGAAGCAGGCCTTATGGTCTATCAAGTCTGCTCAATTGTACAGCTAGCCCCTCAACTTGCAGCTGTCCCACCTTCCCCAGTCCTTTTCATTACAACCCCCCCTCACCCTGTCCCACCCCTAAACAATACCACTGCAATTTCATATAAACAAGCAGGGTGGCACAAGGTCCAGCATCTTATGCCTGGAAGCCTGAGGATTTGGGGCCTGGCCTACTCCCTGGGAGTCAGTCTATATGCCATACATCTCCCGGGCAAGGACAATACCCTGGCAGACACTCTCAGTCGCATCAACCAGGGACACAGCAAATGGTGTCTGAACAAACAGGTGTTGGCCACGGTGTTCAGAAGGTGGGGCACACCAGAAGTAGATCTTTTTGCCTCTCACTTAAATCATCAACTTCCACTGTATTGCTGCAGGCCTCCAGCCCTGGGAACTCTCCCATCAGATGCCTTAGTCCTGGATTGGACAGGAAAGTTCCTTTATGCCTTACCTCCCTTTTCTCTAATTCTCAGAGTTTTGTTAAAGCTCAAGGCTTAGCCTGCAGCAATGATTCTGGTGGCACCAGATTAGCCGAGGCAAGCCTGGTATCCCCTATTGTTAACCCTGTCCTGCAGCAAACTCATTTGTCTCCCCCATCTGTCATTCCATCCTGACTCTCCCTCAGATGGGGTGACCTATACAAATCTGAAATCTCTTCACCTCAAACCTTGGCTTTTGAGGAGTTAGAGCTTCCTGCCACTCAGTACTCTGAACAAGTTCTAAAGATCCTGAGGATGGCTAAAAAGCCTAGTACAAAAAGATCTATGCAGCCAAATGGAAAAGGTTTTCCCGCTGGTGCAAGAAAAAGCACATTAATCCTCTTAAGGCTTTGATTCCTAACCTTATGGATTATCTAATGCACTTGCAGGATTCAGGGTTGAGGCCTTCTTCCCTGAAGCTTCACCTGGTTGCTCTTTCGACTTATCTTTCTGTTGATTCAGTGGCCTACGCAGCCAGTATGATGTGCTTGTGCAACTGTGTTACTTGGTTTTGGTTGTTCGCACTCTCTATTCCAGAGGAATTACCACCCTGTAGGGGTACCAAAGGCAAGGAACCCTCAAAGAGGGTTCCACCCCTAGAGGTGCCGCGGGATGATTCCCTTGGCTAAAGGTGCCTTAGGAAGGATCCCAAGGAGAGAGGCTATGCCACTGGAGGAGGAGGAGGGGGGGAGGATGGTGGGGCAAAGAAAAAGCACCTGAGAGAGAGAGGCTCAGAGGAACTGCCTATATAGCACAGGATGGGGGAGTGACTGGCTACTTGTCCACTGAACTACAGGTATAGCCTTCCAATTCAGTGGCCTACACAGCCAGTATGATGTTATGCTTGTGCAACTGTGTTATTTGGTTTTGGCCATTCACACTCCCTATTCCAGAGGAATTACCACCCTGTAGGGGTACCAAAGGTAAGGAACCCTCGAACAGGGTTCCACCCCTAGAGGTGCCGTGGGACAATTCCCTTGGCTAAAGGTACTTTAGGAAGGATCCCCAAAAAGAAATGTAGTAGTACGAAGCATGTTAGCAATCAGTAGCTGTGAGGCATGGTATTAGATAAGGCATCTGGCAGCTTGATAACGTAATGAGATGTGCAGGTTAGTAATCGCATGAGTACAATGGGTTGCACTGGAGATTGAGGGGGCCTCCTAAGGAGAGAAGGAATGGCAAGTAAGGACACCATCCACCTCCATCCAACAGCGGAACCTACCTAAAGGAACTAAGGAACACCAACTATGGCTAACTAACTGTTATGACTTGAGGCAAGGAGGAGAGAAAAAAAAATCCTTGAGGAGGAAATCTTTGGGGGATCCATGGCCTAGGTCGCCTTCCCTCCAGGCTTCGGATGTTTATTTTACGATGGTTCTGCTGCTGCAATTTAGAAACTCAATAAAAAGGGGGATGGAAAATATTCCAATTTAGAGGAAAGCTTTCACTTGATCCCTCTAACAGGAATGCCATGGAAGGTTGCAAGAGTGCTCTGCAACATCAGGGCAACCAAGGTGGGAGAAGGAGAGCAGCGACTACTGAGGCACTCACCTGACCTACTCACCCGAAAAATAAACCAGGAGAACCAGAGGCAGTCGTAGGGAGAATGTGGTCAAGGTGCCTTGCTAGTAGAATACTAGAGCCAAAGGAGATCGCTGTAACCACCCTTCATGGCTAGTCTTAATTCTACACCAGGAGTTGCCATTGAGCCTCAAACTGCTAAAGCCAGGCCCGGAGCAAGGACATTTCCAGCTATGGGGTAGGTGAGAAGGACCACGCCCCAAGTCAGGCACACTCAGAATGTGGACTTAGAAATGCAGAGTGAGACCGTCAGCTGCAGGGCGGTCCTGCACCAGAATGGTATGGCTGGCATGCCCCAGAAAACTGAAGAGGAGCTGAATGAGCATTGAGTGCTGGGACCTCATGTAGGTCAGATGGTAGTAGCGAGCATTGAGCAATGATTGCATAAGCAATGAGTGGACCAGCACATAGGTCAGTAAGGTGGAGTAGCAGTGGTTGGACCTGCACGTAGGTCAGAGAAGCAGCAAATATGAACAGCGGGGCAAGCCAGCCAGGCATTCAAGGAAGACAATGAAAGGAGACAAATACTCCGAGGATTTTTGGCAGTGGAGGCAAGATTAGAACATAAAGTAAGTATGCCACACGGGGCCATGACTCCCCCAACACCTCCAAGTCCCCACCATAGGAAAAACAAGAAAGAGATGGCAGACACAGAGCCCACATGCAGATATTAAAGTTTACAGCATCAGTGGTAACTTAGCTGACTTCCAGAGTATAATAGCTATATACAAACATTAAGAGCAGCATCTGTATTGAGTAACTATGAGTTGTAGAATTCGATGAATATAGATTGGAGGGAGACAATGCTCTGAAGCAGCTATTGCCAGGCAATGCAGTGAAACAGATATGAGGTATGTGGTATGAGTTGAAGAAACGGGATTGAGTTGCATAGGCTAGGGTTCAGAGTGAGCCTGAACCAGGTGAAAACAATTAAGGTGCATAGCATGGAGAGTAGCTATGTGGTATCAGTTGAAACACACAGATAAGCATCGCAGTTGCATTGTGAGTAAATGGGAGCAAGTTGCATGAGCTCTGGATTAGCAATATAAAAGGGCCTGGATATTCAGACTGCATTGGGCAGGGGCGCAAGCCTGGGCACAGCGCAACTGGGCTACACCAGGGAATTGACCAGGCGATATTCAACGGTGCTGTGCCATGGCTCAGCACCGTTGAATATGGCACTAAGAGCACACGCACGGTGCATGGCACAGTGGCACTGCACCAGCACAAGTCAGGGAACAGGAGTGGGGGATGCGCCAGTGCAAGTGCAGTTGTGCTAGGTGCATCACCCGCGATATTCAGCAATGAGCATGCAAATGAGGCCATTATGTATGCAAGGCACAAATGGGGCCATTTACATGTCATTATGGCCCCATTTGCATGCAGTGCACCGATCCCCAGCGACTTGCGCCTGGCGCCCTGCCAGGCTGCAGCCATCGGGGACTGACGCCCTGCAGTCCCATGGTGGCCCCCACTCCCGTACACCCGATCACGGGCATAAGTAAAATTAGACTCCCTGGTGGTCCAGTGGAAAACCCCCCCAACACGAGATCGCGGGCATAAGTATTAAGAAGTTCCCTGCTGGTCCAGTGGAACCCCCATCGCCTGAGGTCAGGAAATACAGAAACCCTGGTGGTCCAGTGGTAGCCCCTCCCACCCACTCACTTCATTCACATATCGGGCCTGTGTAGTACAGTATGGTCTGGATGCCCATTGGTCCGTGCAGTGGACCAATAGGCATACAGACCGTACTGTATGCTGTCATTCGGCGGGTGGCTGGGCGGCATGCGGGCGGGGTGCTGCCACCCACTGATAATGGGGGTGCTGGGTGGCGGGGACCCCAGTGGGTGGGTGGGGAGGGGGTACCACTGGACCACCAGGGTTTCTATTGCTATTTCCATCCGCGATGGGGTGATGGGGAAGGTTTCCACTGGACCACCAGGGCACTTCTTAATACTTATGCCAGAGATCGGGCAATGGTGGGGGTTTCCACTGGACCACCAGGGAACTTCTTAATACTTATGCCCACGATCGGATGATGGGGGGGCACAACAATCCCAGGGCAGGGAGCTTGTGGACAGTGTTCTGGGTGGGCGGGTGGTCACCCATGGCTGGCAGCTGCTGTGTTGCGCACTGCAATATGGCAGCTCACCTGTGGGTGGCCAGGATTTGTTCCTGGTTCTACCAGGCACATCTTTGCACCCCGCTGAGTGGCACAAGGTGGAGTTCTCCCAGCATATGCACCGCACGTATCAGGATGTGCCGCATGTGCATGGGCACGCCCCCCGCACTTGCGCCACATACATTACAGATGCGCCCTGGCACATCGGAAGTTGCGCATTGCAACTTGTCCCTTTGAATATCGCACCAGGGTGCACTGGTGGATTGCGCATGGTGCATCCCTGTTGCGCCATGCGCAATCCTTTTGAATACCCAGGCCCAGGAGTTTAGAAACAGAAGCCCCCAAAAAGAAGGCAAACAAAAGACACACAAACACAGAGGAACAGGGAACAAACAACACAAGGAAGCACACAGCCAGAGGCAAAATACAAACCAAATGCAGGAGAATAAACAACAGACATCCAGCAGAAACAAGCAGAAGCCAAAATACCAAGGCGGGGGGGTAGGCCCCAGCCAGCAGCAAAGGACAGACTGACAGAGCCTCCAGCTGCAAAGAAAAAGTGCTTGAGAGAGAGGCTCAGAGGAACTGCTTATATAGCACAGGAAGGGGGAGTGGCTGGCTGCTTCTCTGCTGATCTACAGGCATGGCCTTCCAAATAGACTAAATCTGTTTTTTTCACAGCCAGTTTTTAAACAGTTTTTCAGAGGTCTCCTCCATGTCCAGCCTCCAATCAGAGAACCTGTCCTGCCCTGGAGCCTGAACCTCTGTATTGCCAAGTTCATGAAGTCACCCTTTGAACCCATGGTTTCGGCCCACCTGAAGTATGTCACTTGGAAAACTGTATTTCTAGTGGCCATTACCTCTGCAAGAAAGATTTCAGAGTTACAGGCCCTCTGCACTGAGCCAAACTACATTATCCTTCATAGGGATCAGAGAAACATAGAAAGATAGAATGTGATGGCTGAAGGGGACCTCAAGGTCCATCTGGTCAGCCCATGGTGTTTACTTACTACCCTCTCCCTACTACCCCCCTCATTTGTATTATAGCTTCAAACAACATGAAGTCTTGCTATATTATGACAATTGCAGTTTGTCCCACCATTAGAACTGCTCCGGAGGTGAAAGAGTTAACTCCAGTCTAAGAATGGAACTTAGAACTCGAGCTCTATTAGAGAAGCACTGTCTGGGTTATTTCAAACCCAAACTGTCAGATTCTTTACTCCGCCTCACTGAACAGTCGCTCCGGAGATTTCTCCTACTGCTCGGTTCATTTTTCGGTTTAAACAGTATTTTCTCGGTTAAATTCAACCGCGAGTATTATTATTTTAACCGCAAACCGATCGGTTCAAGCTCTGTCTGTGGTATTGTAAGTAATAGACAGGTTTTATTTCTGTGTGGAACTTGTAAATGTTTATCGGTTCGGTTCGAACCGATCAGGTTGTTTAAAACTTTAAAGAGTAAGCATTTTGAAGCTTTTAGGTGCGGTTCCCAGTTCTTATCGGTTCTAAAAAAAACGGATTTC
Organism: Neoceratodus forsteri; assembly: GCA_016271365.2. Lineage (NCBI taxonomy): Eukaryota > Metazoa > Chordata > Ceratodontiformes > Ceratodontidae > Neoceratodus > Neoceratodus forsteri. Next base: position 667,178,403 of record CM057453.1, read on the forward strand.
ATTACGGTTTTTTCCACGACCCGTGACACGGTTGGGAACCGATAAGGTTGTCTTGCCTGGCACTTCCGCTAAAAGGGCAAGTTTCTTGGTTAGGCTGGCATCATGTCTGAGAAACCCAAAAGAAAAAAACCAGGCCCACTGGTTCAACACTGTAGTGTCTGTGGGGAAGCCTTTGTCAAGGCTGACCCACACAATACATGTGTTTATTTCTGGGGTTGACCACCTCAATTCAGAATGCCAGATTTGTAAAAATTTCCCTGCAGCCACCCTGGATAAGAGAGTGGGCAGGCTCAGGGAACAAGAGGCCAAAAAGTCCGCTGACCCAGATGACCAGCCCGGTTTGGTGCCAACCGAACCGGAGGGAGTGCCCAGGCCTGCTCCCACCCCTCAGCCTAAAGCACCTGCCAAACAGGCACCCTGATGGGGTGCCCAGGGCCAGTCTCCTTTACCTGTAGGGGCAGGTTGGCTTACTTCGTTCAGAACTGGGAGTCTCTAACTCAGACAAGTGGGTCCTGGAAGTAGTAAGTCAGGGTCTGGTTCTCAGCTTCAAAAATTTCCAAGGATGAGAATCAGATCTTTCCCACCTGCAAACCCTTTAGAGACCTTTTCTTTAGAAACAGAAGTCTCATCCTCCTAGCTCTCAGAGCTGTAGAAAGGGTTCTCTCCTACATCAGGGCAAGGTCTGTACTCCAGATATTTCTTACCCAAAAAGACAGGAGAATGGCGGCCATTTTAGACCTGAGATATCTGAACAAGCACCTTTTGAAACCAAAGTTCAAAATGGTAACTCTGGCAATGATTTTACCCTCTCTAAGGCCAGGGGACTGGCTAGCCTCCCTGGACCTCAAGGATGCCTATTTTCACATCCTAATCAGAAGCTCCCACCGAAAGTACCTCAGATTCGAACTGCCCTCGGGTCACTACCAGTTCAGAGCAATGCCCTTCGGCTTCACCTCTGCCCCAAGGGTATTCACAAAATGTCTGGCAGTAGCAGTTGCTCATTTAAGAAGGCAAAGGATTGCTGTCTTTCCCTACCTGGAAGGCTGGCTCATTGTAGGCCAGTCCCCAGAACAGGTCAAATCTCACCTGCAAGTTACCCAGCAGCTACTCACCTCTGTGGGCTTCTTGCTCAATCTCCCAAAGTCAGTTCGGGAACCTGTTCAGGTGCTCACCTTCATAGGTGCAGAATTGGGACACAAAGCAGGCCAGAGCCTTCCAACCCTTAGAGAGGGTAAGGAACCTGGGGGCTCAGGCCTCCTCCTTCACTCTGCAGGTCTCTCGACCAGCAAGATACTTCAAACACCATGAAGTCTTGCTATATTATAACAATAGCAGTCAGCCACTGCAGCTGAACTGCCCCGGAGAGGAAGGAGTTAACTCCAGAGGATCTGGAGTTCTACAGCGTGAGGGCGCTGTGCCAAAGCTCTATCTGGCCAGTTTCAAATGAAACTGTCAGATTCTTTACTCCGCTCCAATGAACAGTCGCTCCGGAGATCAGCTCCTTCAGCTCGGTTCATTCTCGGTTCAAGCGAGTATTTTTCGGTTCATTTGAACCGGCAGAAAGTATTTATTTTACCGCATTTCGGTTAAAAGCTCAATCTGGTAAACCGTAAGTACAAATTTAAAGTCTATGTGGAAATTCAATTATCGGTTCGGTTTTGAACCGATAGGTTTGCTGATTTTAAAGTTTTGAAGTGTTTGGTTGGGCTTTTAAAGTGCGGTTCCCGGTTCTTATCGGTTCTAAAAAAACCTGGTTTTTAAATAGGTTTTTTCAAATACCCGTGACACAGTTAGGAACCGATAAGGGTGTCTTGCCTGGCACTGCCATCAAAAGGGCAAGTTTTTGGATAGGCTGGCATTATGTCTGAGAAACCCAAAAGAAAAACCGGGCCCAATGGGTTTCAACACTGTGATGTCTGTGGGGAAGCCTTTGCCAAGGCTGACCCACACACCACTTGTGTTTATTGTCTGGGGGCTGACCTCCTCCTGTCAGACTGCCAGGTGTGTAAATATTTCCCTGCAGCCACCCTGGAAAAGAGATTGGGCCGGCTCAGGGAACGAGAGGCCAAAAAGTCCGCTGACCCGGATGGCCAGCCCGGTCCAGCACCCACTGGACCAGAGGGAGTGTCCTCTGACCAGGGCGAGACTTCCTCGGGCAAAAGAAAGGCTGGTTCAGATGAACCAGTCCCAGTTAAAAAGACAAAGAAATCAGTAGGTTTGGAGTCCAAAATTGTCTCTCAACTGCTGCAGAGATAGCTAAAGCCATTCAGATTGTCCAGTCACTGTCTCAGGGACCTGTCGAACCACCAACAGTTGGTAAAAGGTTGGTTCGTTCAGTTCCAGTGGTTCAGGAGTATGATGTTGAGGAATTTTATGAACCACAGGAGGGGAGGAGGAATTTGATCAATATATGTGTGGCTGGGAGGGTCTGGACGTGCCCATTGAACCGGACATTTCTCCAGACAGACCTTTAGAATCTCCTCCTATTCTGTCTGAGTCCCCTTCTCATTTTATGTTTTACAAAAAGGTTGCAGAAACCCTCCAGCTTCCTTTAGAGGAGGCTGTGGATGAGCAAGAGGAGCCTGATTTTGTAGAAATGATGGATATACCAGAGTCTAGGAGGTTGTCTATTCCTTTGCATAAGTCATTTAGGAAGCAACAAAGATTTTAAAAATCCTCATTCTGTCCCTCCTGTAGATAAAAAAATGGACAGAAGGTATACTTTGTCAGGCTCAGATACAGACTTCCTCACTGAACAGTGTAGTCATGTAGGTGTGGTACAAGCTGCAGCCTGTGACAAGGCTAATATTCCCCTGGCCTCACATCCTCCTGATAAGGATTCCAGGAAGATTGATGCCATGGCGAAAAAACAGTATATGGCAGCTCCTTTGGGACTCAGGCAGGCAAATTATATGGCTTATGTAGCTAGATATCAGAAATCTAGATGGGACACAATATTGCAGTTAGCCAAGCAGGCCCATGGCCAGCTGGCTAGTGAGTTGGAACAGGTGGCTGCTGATGGCATTGAAGCCTCTAAAGTTCAATTTCATACTGCTGTTGATGTTGATGATGTTCTAGGGTCATGGCCACTTCTGTAGCTTTCCGTAGGTTGGCATGACTCAGATGCACTAATCTGTCCCAGGATACTCAGTCAAAGGCTATGGATTTTCCTGTAGTGGGAAATTCTCTGTTTGGGAACAAACAGAAAACTATATGAAAAAGATGGATGAATACAGAACTACCTACAAAGTGCCCAGGCTAAGGAGAGGCATGCCACTCCACAAAGGCACGCTCCCAGAGGTAGGGGCAGGCCTTTCCACAGGCCTTTTACCAATTTCAAGCCTCCTCTGCTTTTGCGCAGAGGGTTTCTTCAGAGGCAGGGGTAGACGAGGCACAAGTAAACCATCCTCCCTCAGCCTAAGGCTGCTGTAAGCAGGCACCTGATGGGGTGCCCAGGGCCGATTCTCCTGTACCAGTGGGGTAGGTTGGCTTATTTCAGCCAGAACTGGCTGTCCTTAACTTCGGACAGATGGGTTCTGAGGTAATAAGCCAGGGTCTGGTTCTCAGCTTCAAACAGTTTCCAAAGATGAGAGCCAGACATTTTCCACCTGCAAATCCTTCAGAAGCCCTTGCTTTGGAAGCAGAGGTTTTTCTCTCTGACTGCAAAGCAGTGGAAGGGGTCCTCCTGCCATCAGGGCAAGGGCTATATTCAAGATACTTTCTTACCCCAAAAAGACAGGAGAATGGCGGCCCATTTCAGAGTTAAGGTACCTGAACAAGCATCTTTGAAACCAAAGTTCAAAATGTTGACTCTGGCAATGATATTGCCTTCTCTAAGGCCAGGGGACTGGCTAGCTTCCCTGGACCTCAAGGATGCCTATTTTCATGTTCTGATCAGGCCTTCTCACGAAAGTACCTCAGGTTCGAACTGCCCTCAGGCCACTACCAGTTCAGGGCAATGCCTTTCGGCCTTACCTCTGCACCAAGGGTATTCACAAAATGTCTAGCTGTGGTAGTGGCTCACTTAAGAAGGCAAGCGGTTGCTGTGTTTCCCTACCTGGACGACTGGCTCATTGTGGGTCAGTCTCCAGATCAGGTGAAATCCCACTTGCAAGTCATCCAGCAGCTTCTCACTTGCCTGGGATTCCTGCTAAATTTACCAAAGTCAGTTCTGGAACCAGTTCAGGTCCTAACTTTCATAGGTGCAGAATTGAACACAAAGTTAGCCAGGGCATTGCTTCCCTCGGAAAGGGTAGACAGACTCATTGCCCTGGCATCCGCCTTTACCCTGCGAGTCTCTCGACCAGCAAGGCATTTTCAAGCAACTCCTGGGGCACATGGCTGCTTCCACAGCTGTAGTGCAAGGAGCAAGATTCCAGATGAGGGACATTCAGTTCCATTTGAGAGCCTATTGGTCTCAAAGGAAGGACCCCCTTTCCAAATTGGTCCCAGTGACTCAAACTCTGATCCTGGCCCTCCACTGGTGGCAGGACCGAAGCAATCTAAAACAAGGGGTTCCCTTCATTCCCATTTCCCACTCCCTCACCCTCACCACGGATGCCTCCCTGTTAGGGGTGGGGAGCTCACTTGGGTGACCTGTCCACTCAGGGAGTGTGGTCTCCTCAGGAATCTCTGCTCCACATCAATCTTTTGGAACTCAGAGCTGTCTTTTTAGCTCTTCAGGTATTTTCAGTTTCTGTGCAGAACAAAGTGGTTCAAGTCAGGACAGACAACACCACCACAATGTGGTACATCAACAAGCAAGGGGGCACTCGGTCATCAGCCTTGTGCACCGAAGCAATGAAGTTGTGGTCTCTGGCCTACTCCTGAACACCTCCCTGATAGCAGTTCACCTCCCAGGGAAGGACAATGTCCTGGCGGATGCCCTCAGCAGAATTTCTCAGGGCCATCACGAAGTGGGCTCTGAATCCACAGGTGCTGGGGCGGTTCTTTTGCCAGATGGGCACCCCTCAGATAGATCTTTTCAGCCTCAGACAACACCAACTTCCTCTATTTTGTTGCAGGCCTCCAGTGCTGGGCTCAGTCCCCTGGACGCCTTTCTGTTGGACTGGAAAGGGAAGTTCCTGTATGCCTTTCCCCCCTTTCCTCTTCTTTTCAGGGTACTAGTGAAAATCAGATCTCAACCCTGCAAAGTGATTCTGATTGCCCCAGATTGGGCCAGACAGCCCTGGTACCCTCTGCTTCTGTCCTTGACAGTCCACCCTGCCCTGAGCCTGCCCAGAGTCCACGACTTGCTGGCCTGTGCTCAGGGGAGAGTGTGGTATCTGGACCTCAAATCCCTCCATCTCAAGGCCTGGCTCTTGAGGGTTAGAATTTGCTGATTTACACCTTTCTCAAGGTGTCCTGGATATTTTAAAGGCTTCAAGGAAGCCTTCCACTAGGGCCACTTACAATTCTAAGTGGAAGAGGTTTTCCATCTGGTGCTCTGAGAGGCAGATTATTCCAGAATACGCTGATCTCCCCATTTTATTGGACTATTTGGTCCATTTAAATTCCCTAGGCCTTAGGGCAGCTACCTTGAAGGTTCATCTGGCAGCTGTCTCTGCTTTTGTGTCAGCAGGGAAGCCTGCCTCCCTTTCTTCTCACCCTGTGTTTTCCAAGTTTTTTAAAGGGTTACTTCATACTAACCCCCCTTTTCGGGAACCAGCTCCTGCCTGGGACCTGAATGTTTGCATTGCTCAGTTAATGCAACCTCCCTTTGAACCTCTGTCCTCAGCAGAGCTCAAGTATCTAACTTGGAAAACTGTTTTCCTAGTGGCTATCACTTCTGCCTGACGCATAAGTGAATTACAGGCCCTGTCAGTGGAAGAAGATTTCATTTCTTTCCACAGAGATAAGGTAGTCCTCAGGACTAATAGAGAGTTTTTGCCTAAGGTGGTTTCAGATTTCCACCTGAACCAATCCATCTCTCTCCCAGTATTTTTCACTGAGCATTCTTCCTCAGGTGAGAGGAGACTGCACAGCTTGGACGTCAAAAGAGCCTTAAGCTACTATTTGGAATGCACCAAGGGTCACAGGTTCGAATCCCTCCAACTCTTCCTTACTTATGGTGAGGTTGGCAAGGGGAAACCTGCCACTAAGAGGACAATTGCAAGGTGGATTGTCTCTTGTATCCAATTTTGTTACCAAAAACTAGGTAGAGAACCCCCCTCAGGACTGAGGGCCCACTCCACCAGGGGTACAGCTGCGTCTCTAGCGGCTGCTAGAGACATTCCCATTCTGGAAATTTGTCAAGCTGCTACCTGGAAGACAGTTCACACTTTTACCAAGCATTATTCCCTGGATGTCCAGTCCAGGAGAGATGCTCGGTTTGGTACAGCTGTGCTTCAGAGCCTATTTCCTAAGTAGGTCCTGACCTCCTCCATGGAGGTACTGTGTAATCTGTTATTGTTATAATATAGCAAGACTTCATGGTGTTTGAAGAAAAATTACTCACCTTAGTAATTGTTTTTCTTCTCATGGAGTCTTGCTATATTATAACCACCCTCCCTCCTGCCCCTCTCAGAACTTCTTCTTGGGTAGGGGTGGCAAATTAGTGCAAGCACTGTGTCATGCCATTGTAATTTTTTCCCTTTACCCTCTTTCTTTTAGGGTTAGGGAACTAGGTTGTTCATTTAGGTAATATATTGGCCCCCTTCCTGGACTTGAGTCTTTTGGGGAAGAGGGGGTCCTAATGGTGCTTGTCAAGGGGGGAAAACTAATAATAATAATACCATTATTCATTGTTATTATGGTTATTGGTGTTTCTATTGTTGTTTATATTGTTGTTATTACTACTAGTAGGTAGCCATTTGGCTAGTGTAGAGCTTTCCACACAGACTTGTTGCTTAGTGTTAGCCTCGTAAAGATCTGACAGTTTCATTTGAAACTGGCCAGATAGAGTTTTGGCACAGCGCCCTCACGCTGTAGAACTCCAAATCCTCTGGAGTTAACTCCTTCCTCTCCGGGGCAGTTCAGCTGCAGTGGCTGACTGCTATTGTTATAATATAGCAAGACTCCATGAGAAGAAAAGCAATTACTAAGGTGAGTAATTTTTTCTTCTTGCAGCTCCTGGGGCACATGGCTGCATCCACAGCTGTAGTGCAAGGAGCAAGATTTCAGATGAGGGACATTCAGTTTCACTTGAGAGCCTTTTAGTCTCAGAGAAGAGACCCCCTTTCCAAGTTGGTCCCAGTGACTCGAACCCTGATCCAGGCCCTCCAGTGGTGGCAGGATCAGAGCAATTTAAGACTGGGGTCCCTTTCATTCCTCTGTCTCACTCTAACCCTCACTACGGATGCATCCCTCCTGGGGTGGGGGGCCCACATTGGGGACCTCTCCACTCAGGGAGTGTGGTTCCCTCAGGAATCCCTGCCCCACATCAATTTTCTGGAGCTCAGAGCTGTCTTTCTAGCACTTCAAGTGTTTTCTGCGTCTGTTCAGAACAAAGTGGTACAAGTCAGAACAGACAATACCACAATAATGTGGTACATCAACAAGCAAGGGGGCACTCGGTCTTCGGCCTTGTGCACCGAGGCAATGAAGTTGTGGTCTCTGGCCTATTCCTTGAACACTCCCTCATAGCAGTTCACCTTCCAGGAAAGGACAATATCCTGGCAGATGCTCTCAGCAGGATTTCCCAGGGCCATCACGAATGGTCTCTCTGGATCCTCAAATACTGGGGATAGTTTCTGCCAGATGGGGCACCCCTCAGATAGATCTTTTTGCAGCCCCAGACAATCACCGACTTCCACTGTTCTGTTGCAGACCCCCAGTGTTGGGCTCAGTTCCCCTGGATGCCTTTCTCCTAGATTGGGAAGGGAAGTTTCTTTACACCTCTCCCCCCTTCCCTCTCCTATTCAAGGTGCTAGTCAAAATCAGATCCCAGCCTTGCAGGGTGATTCTGATTGCCCCAGATTGGGCCAAGCAGCCCTGGTACCCACTCCTTCTGTCCCTAGCAGTCCATCTTCCCCTGTGTCTCCCCAGGAATCACAACCTGTTAACCTGTGCCCAGGGGAGAGTTTGGTATCCGAACCTCAAATCCCTCAACCTCAAGGCCCGGCTGTTGAGGAGTTAGAATTTGCTGACCTACACCTTTCTCAAGGTGTTCTTGAAATCCTAAAGGCTTCTAGGAAGCTTTCCACGAGGGCTACTTATAATTCTAAGTGGAAAAGATTTTCCATCTGGTGTTCTGGGAAACATATTTCCCCGGAATCTGCTGATTTGCCCATTGTTTTGGACTATATGGTCTATCTTAATTCTTTGGGACTGAGACAAGCTACCCTGAAAGTACATTTGGCAGCTGTCTCTGTTTTTGTTTCAGCAGGAAAGCCCTCCTCTCTTCCCGCTCACCCTGTATTTTCCAAGTTTTTTAAAGGATTACTTCATACTAATCCACCTTTTAGGGATCCGGCCCCTGCCTGGGATCTTAATGTTTGCATTGCTCAGTTAATGCAACCCCCTTTTGAACCTCTGTCTTCTGCAGAGCTTAAGTACTTAACTTGGAAAACTGTTTTTCCTAGTGGCTATCACTTCTGCCAGGCGCATAAGTGAGTTACAAGCCTTGTCAGTAGAAACTGACTTTATTTCTTTCCACAGGGATAAGGTAGTCCTCAGGACTAACAGGAAGTTTTTGCCTAAGGTGGTTTCAGATTTCCATCTTAATCAATCTGTCTCCCTTCCAGTGTTTTTCATTGAACATTCCTCCTCTGGCTAGAGGAGATTGCACAGTTTAGATGTTAAGAGGGCCCTAGTTACTATATAGAACATACCAAGGGTCACAGGTTCGAATCCCTCCAACTTTTCTCACTTATGGTGAGGTCAGAAAAGGGAGACCTGCCACTAAGAGATCAATTTCCAGGTGGATTGTCTCTTGTATCCAATTTTGTTATCAAAAACTGGGGAAGGTTCCCCCTTCAGGCCGGAGGGCTCACTCTACCAGAGGTACAGCTGCATCTATAGCTGCTGCTAGAGACATCCCTATTTTAGAAATACATCGAGCAGCTACCTGGAAAACGGTACACACTTTCACCAAGAATTACTCCCTGGATGTCCAGGCCAGGAGAGATGCTCGGCTTGGCACAGCTGTGCTTCAGAGCCTATTCCCTAAGTAGGTTCTGTCCCTCCTCCATGGAGGTACTGCTGTGTATTCTGCAATTGTCATAATATAGCAAGACTTCATGTTGTTTGAAGTAAAAATTACTCACCTTAGTAATGTTGTTTCTTCTAATGGAGTCTTGCTATATTATGACCTCCCCCCCAGCCTGCCCCTCTCAGAACTTCTACTTGGGTATGGGGTGGGCAGCCTAGTGTGGGCACTAGTTATGCCCATTATATATTTTCCACCCCTTCTGGGGGTTTTGGGGTGTGGTGTTTTTATTTTATCTTATATTACTTCTCATATTATTATATTATACTATTACTTTTGGTCCCCTGACTTGAGTCTTTGTGTTGGGACCAGCATTGGGTGTTAATATTTAGGTAGCCAGTTGGCTAGTGTAGGTTACAGCTTCCACACAGACCTTAGTGAGTTTTTGCTCGGAAAGATCTGACAGTTTGGGTTTGAAATAACCCAGACAGAGCTTCTGTAATAGAGCTCGAGTTCTAAGTTCCATTCTTAGAATGGAGTTAACTCTTTCACCTCCGGAGCAGTTCTAATGGTGGGACAAACTGCAATTGTCATAATATAGCAAGACTCCATTAGAAGAAACAACATTACTAATGTGAGTAATTTTTTCTTTCTGCTTATCCCATGTGTTCTTGAACCCTACCACTGTTTTGGCCCCTACGATATCTGCTGGTAGGCTGTTCCAGGCATCCACCACCCTCTCTGTGAAGAAGAATTTCCTAATGTTTGTCCTGAATTTGCCCCCTTTTAGTTTAAGATCATGACCCCATGTTCTGCTTCCCTCATTGGCCTTGAAAAGTTCTTGAACTTGGACCTTGTGTGTTCCCTTAATGTACTTGAAGGTCTCGATCATGTCCCCCTTTTCTCTCCTTTGTTCCAGAGAGTACATGTTTAATGTCTTCAACCTGTCCTCATATGGAATTGTGTGCATTCCATGTATCATTTTTGTTGCCCTCCTTTGTACTGTTTCTGTTCTGTCATGGTCCCTTTTAAGGTGTGGTCTCCAGAACTGGAAACAGCACTTTAGGTGGGGGTGGACCAGTGCACTGCACAGTGGCAATACGACCTCCCTTTTCCATCTAGTGATTCCCCTCCCAATGCATCTCAGCATGCCACTGGCCTTCAGTGCTGCCTTCTAGCATTGTCTACTCATGTTTAAATCATCCGATATAATGATTCCGAGGTCATGCTCTTGCCTGGTCATTGCTACCTTTTCTCCTCCCAAGAAGTACTCCTTATTTGGGTTCCCCTCCCTATGTGCATGACTGCACTGTTTGGCATTAAAGTTCAGCTGCCATGCTGCGGATCACTCCTCCAGCTTATTAAGATCTGCCTTCATGTTAATTGGCCCTACCAGGGAGTCTACGCGATTGCTTATCTTGGTGTCATCTGGGAATAGACACACCTTTCCCTTGAGCTCCCCTGCTATGACTGCTATGAATATATTGAAAAGCAGAGGCCCTAGTACAGAGCCCCACGGCACCCTGCTGGTTACCCTCTGTTCTGTTGATAGTGTTCCATTTACCTGCACCCTCTGTGTTCTACCTTGCAGCCAATTTTTCACCCATGCCACCACTTTTGGTCCCATCCTTATGTTGTCTAACTTTTTTATCAGGCTTCTGTGTGGGACAGAGTCGAAGGCTTTGCTAAAGTCCAGGTAGACTACATCCACTGCCCCCCCCCCCATTATCTACTGTCTTTGTAACCCAAATAATTCGATAAGGTTTGTTTGGCAGGACTTCCCTGTCATGAACCCTTCCTGTTTAGGATCCTGTTGTTTGCTGGCTTCAAGGAATGCCAAGATCCTCTGTTTGAGTAATAATTCCATTAATTTTCCCACCACAGAAGTTAGGCTCACTGGGCGGTAATTTCCTGCCTCCTCCCTGCTACCAGACTTATGGAGTGGGACCACTGTTGCCGTCCTCCAATCTATTGGTACCTCCCCTGTCTTTAGTGATTTGGTGAAGAGATTTGCCAGTGGTGCTGCTAGTTCCTTCCCTAGTTCTTTTAGGATTCTGGGGGGCATGTCATCAGGCCCCATGGCCTTATCTACTTTCAGACTATTTAGCGCCTTCAGGACTTGGTCAGCTGTGAAGGGGTTTGCATCAACCCCTAGTCCTGGGGTGCTGATCCATTTTAGGGCTGGACCATTTCCCTAATTCTCCCCTGTAACTACAGAACAGAAGTACTTATTTAGGATTTCAGCTTTTTCCCTATCCCCCTCTTCTAGGTTACCCCCTTCTGCTTTCAGTCTTACTATTCCCCACTTTGTCTTCCTTTTTTCCCTTATGTACCTAAAAAAGGTCTTGTCCCCTGTTTTTACACCTTCTGCTATCGTCATCTCAGTTTGTGCTTTTGCCATCCTTATTACTTTGCCTGCCTCTTTTAGTTTCTCCCTGTATGATTCTCGGTCTTCCTCTTTCTTTATTGCTTTGAATTTTATGTAGGCTGCCTTTTTTGCCTTGACTATGGTTGCCACCTCCTTGAAGTACCATAGTGGATTTCTTTTCTTCTTAGCTTTGCTTATTTTCCTGGTGTATTGGTCTGTCACTTTCCTGATAGCGCCTTTTATGCTTCCCCAGATTTCTTCAACCCCCTACCCCTGTCCTTCCTTTAAGATTTTAGCTTTGGTATTTCTCATTTTCTGAAAATGAGCCCTTATAAAATCTAGGAACCTTGTGCTGGAGTGACTAGTGTCCTCTGTGGTGAGGATATTGAATCTGACCATACAATGTCGCTGTTCCCTAGATGGCACCCTACTGCTGTCTCTGTTACTCTCTCCCCATTTGTTAGGAACAGGTCTAGTATGGCTTCACCTCTTGTTGGAGAGTTCAACAGCTGTCTCAAACCTGCACACTGCAAGGCAGTCAAAAAGTCCCTACTCTTTGTTGATGCTGCAGTTGATGTTTTCTATGGTATATCAGGTAGGTTTAGATCCCCTATCAGTACCACCTCACTTTTGCCTGTCATTTGGTGTATTGTTTTGAGCAGGTCCTTGCCTGTAGTTTCCTCTTGTGATGGGGGCCTATAAACTGCACCTATTCTGATGGTTACACCATTATCAGTGTCAGCTGCCAGCCACAGTGCTTCGGCTTCACTGGGAGGCCCCTGTGTATCTGTGTTTTTTATGTTTTCTCATACATATATTGCCACCCCACCTCCCTTTTTTCCCTTTCTATCCTTTCTGTACAGAACGTACCCTGGGATCACTGTGTCCCAGGTGTGGTTTTCTGTATACCAGGTTTCAGTCACAGCCACCCAGTCCAGGTCCTCCTATGCCATAGTTGCCATAAGTTCTGGAAGTTTGCTTGTCTGACTCCTAGCATTTGTAAACATTGCTCTCCATATTCGTTCAACACCCTTGGTGTGATTTTGTTTCCTGTTTGTTTCCTGTTTTTTTGTTCTGGGTTAATGTTGTAATTTGGTGCTGTTTTTATGCTCTTTGTTCTGGATTTTTTGGGGTGGAGTTCTGTGCAGTGGTCGCCGTGGCATGTGCAGTCTCTATCCCAAGATTAGGAGCTGATTTTATGTTTTTTTTGTTTTTTTTTATGAGGAGTGGAGTCCTGCCGTGGTGTGTGCAGCCCCATCTCCCCATTTTTTAGTTTAAATGAGTCACATAGACATCAAATTCCTGTTCAAGTGCCCTCATCCCTTCTTTGTTGAGGTGTAGACTATCGTACCTGAAAACATGTCTTTCCCAAAAGCTTTGCCAGTTCCCTATAAAGTTGTACCCTTTTTCCTGGCATAGCTCATGTAACCAGGTGTTGAGGTCCTGTATTTCTTCCACCCTGACATGCTTTATGCTATTGCCTTTCTCCCAGACTGGTAGGACTTCTGAGAAGGTGAGGGTGGACGAAAGAGAGGACACCTTGTTTGCTAACTCCGTTAGGTGTTTTTTGGCATTGTCCAGTGTTTGATTTGCCAAGTCATTTGTTCCAAGGTAGATTACTACATGTTTGTTTTCTCCTTCTTTATGCACAAGCTTTTGTATACAGTCCATGTCCCTTTTCATGGATGCTCCTGGGAGACACTTAACCAGAGTCTCCACTTGGTTGTTGGAATTTAGGTGGGTTTCCACACCACATATCATGGAATCCCCAATTATGACTAGTTTCTACATTGTGGGTATAGTCCTTTGTTTGCCATTAGTGTTTGCTGCAGTGTGACGTTTGTGTGAGGTATCTCTGGGTTTTGACTGAGGTACTGCTTTCAGCAGTGAGTACATGTTTTGTTTGGGGATGATGTCTCCACCTTGTAGGTTTAGTTTGTTTATTTTGTTCACTTTTCCTGGTTTCCCCCTCCTGCCCACTTGCCAACCTACTGAAGCTGATCATTTTATGGGGTAGTTGTTGGCACTTTGGTTCTGGTGGCCAGGAAGTGGAGGCTGCGATCACCTTATGTCTTGTGTCTAACTCTGCAGTTCGGATATCTGGTTCCAGGCTGCCCAAAGCTGGGACCTAAGGTCAGCAATGGTCCAGCATGTGGGACAGTGAGTAAGATGCCTGGTATGAGACTTGGTGAAGAGAGCTCCACAATGTTCACAACTTATAATGTCCATTATGTTCATATCAGGCGCCTCCCCACTAGTTTATTGCGCGAGCGTGGGGAAGTATATTGCACCAGTGCTAGATGAAATATAAGATGAGGATTTCTTGCCTGGAGAGTTGGCAGACTCCCTCTGTTGGATGGAAAGTAATTTAATTAACTCTTCTGAGTTGTTTTGTTATTACTTTTCATTTCTCAGTAGAATCTGCCTCTTCTTGTGACAGTATAGGAAATAGGTGCAGGAGGCTGGGCCTATATAAGGAGATGAGCACGGGGTGGGCGGGGATGGTGCAGGGTAGGTGGGTGTTCCCTGTAGTAAAAAGAGAGAAAGGACCTGTAACAAGGTGAGACAGAACAACAAACTAAAAGGCCCTCCCAAAAAAACTAACAGCTGCAGTAGTTACATGTCAGGTAAGACCTTGTGTGTTTAACTGTACAAGCACAATCCTGCCTGTTTACCTAACCCTGCTCCTGCCTATGTACCTAAAAACCACTCCCCCAGCTGTGAGAAACAGCCACCAGAAATGCCAAATAAAGAATGTGCTCAGGACGAACAGAAAATGTTTGCCTAAGGTGGTCTCAAAGTTTCACCTTAACCAATCCATCACCTTACCTGTGTTCTTTACTGACAAATCCACTCCAGGGGAACAAAAACTCCACAGTCTGGATGTCAACAGGACCTGTTTTACTATTTGGATCACACCAAACAGTTCAGGGGTCCATCCACAGTTATTCCTCACCTGTGGGGATGTAGGTAGAGGAAAACCAGCCACTAAGAGAACTATCTCTCGCTGGATACAGGGCCAGATTAAGGTACAGGCAACATAGGCACTAGACTAGGGCCCCCACCTGCCTGGGGGCCCCCAACAATCCCCCAAATATATTTACTACATACCCATTTATTTCTGCCTGAGCTGCATGGACTTGCCTGCTGAGTAAACTAAGCAAGGCAGGAGCTGAACTGTGATATAAATCTCACCCTCCCCCGATTAGGTGTGAAGTACAGCTGATAGCTTCAGGGGGCTCCAGCCAGACTGACCTTTAAGGTTTAACAGGCCCTTTTCCTTTGCTTTGCTTTGCTTTGCTTGAATGCGAATCTCACATCCCTGATTAGGTGTTGACTACAGCTGATAGCTTCGGGGGGGGTCCAGCCAGATTGACAATTAAGGTGAAAACAGGCCCTTTTCTTTTGTTTTTGTCTCCCACCCCCTTGGTATACCAAGTGGGAAGAAATGGCTAGAATGATCCCTGCCCCCAGCTGGTGTTCCTGATAGGGAGAGTGACTGGTGCAAGTCTGAAATGGGGCCCCCTGCAGTAGTTTGTCCACTACTTGCCTCATTGTGTGCATTAGAGGGGCCCCCTGTCATTCATATTGGGAGTATCTGAGAGTCAGCAGAGCCTGCTTACTGAAGAGCCTATTCCAAGTTCCATGTGTCTTTCATTAGCACATAGATGTTCTGTGACATGTCCTGGCCCTGGGTAACATAGTATGCAGCTAGAGGTTGTGATTCATGAATCTGAGTGTTCTGAGTCTACATTTTCCAGGCTCTTGGCTTGGGGCTGTAGCCACTAGGCTATACTGCCTAATGTATTAATTATTTTTTTCACTCCTTGACAGGAAATGGATTATCACTGTTAAATGCAATTCTCCTCTCAGGGAAAATTAGTAGGAGGGTTCATGGCTGAGTTTGCATTGGTCCTTTAACAATACTATATTGCAGTTTGCAAATAGTATGGCTAAGCCTGATCTTTAACACCACCTACAAAACCACATTTTAATGACACAAAGTAGCAAAGAGGCTACAGTGCTATTGATACTGCAGGCTCACAATGCCATCCAGGGCAGCAGTGGCCTTTAGATCATATTTGTTTAATTTTCAGGCAATTGTTGTATATGTTTTGGAGTTATATACAGACAATACTACCCACATTATGTACAATTGTCTGCAAAGTAAACAAATAGTATCTGAAGGCCTCCACTAACCCTGACCATTATAAGTCTATCTATAGCAGTACAACCCCTTCCCTTTGTGGTTTTGTAGGTGGGGCTATATCAGGAAGTAAGAGTGTACTTGCAGTAAGTTTAGTAGCATAACAAAGCTGGCAATCATGTATGCTGAGTGCAGTCTTACACATACAGTGATCCCTTATCCACCAAATGTTTGTACAAAATAATAGCTATTCCATTGCCTCTCAATATCGCGCACCCTTGATTATCCACTGAGTTTTGCTTGTATGAAAATGGGCAGATAGTCAAGAGTGCACTGCAGATTATCAGAATGAAATCAAACAGTATTGTGACACTTGGAGAAAAAGGGGAGGAGAGAATGGTCTGCACTATTGCTAATATGATTTTGGGAAAGGGGAACAGAAAGGTAGGAATTTTGATTTGCATTCTGCTGCCCATGTCTCTTTAACTGCAAACTGTATCCTAACATGAGACACAGTCTGTATGTAAATGGATTCCCAAGATGCCTTACAGTCTGTGACAGGGGCATGATCACGGTGAGATGGGGCCCCAGATATCTCTTTGGCCTAGGGCACCAGGTTACCTTAATCTGACCCTGGCTGGATAGTCTCATGCATCTGATTCTGCTATGATAAGGCTGGTACACAGCCCCTGAGGGCCTCAGGGCCCATTCCACTAGGGGAACTGTTGCCTGTGTGGCATCTGCTAGAGACATCCCCCCTTTTGGATGTCTGGAAACTAGCTACTTGGAAGACTTTGCACACCTTCACTAAACACTACTGTTTAGATGTACAGTCTAGAGCTGATGCCAGATTTGGCAAGGTGGTTCTGCAGAACCTCTTTCCTAAGTAGGTTCTCTATCTGCCTCCCAGCTGTACTGCTTTGTAGTGTGCAGTAGTTACTGATGCTTAAAGAGCTCATGACACAGCTGAGACAACTTTGAAAAAAGGTAATATTCAGGCATAAATATGGCTTATATTTTGTATTTTGTTCTGTAATTCTCACCCTTATTTCCTTATTACTAAGGGTATTTGCATGAATACAGTATCTCTGCCCTTTTAGCTTTGGCCACCTGCCTACACCTGACATCATAATTCTGTCTATGACATCAAAATATGTTGCTGTGGAGATAATTATAGTGTTATAAATAGGGGATTGTGATGTCATGTGTAGAGAAGCAGCCAGAGTTGATATAGTCTAGGGGACGGGGATCTTGTTTTCATGCAACTGTTTTCAATAATAAAGAAAATGAGGAATTAATTACTGAAAATATATGAAGTAATAAAGAAAATGGGATGGAGCTGAATATAAGTCTTACTTTTTTCCAAGTTTTTCTAATGCTGCAAGGGGCTCTTTAAGGACCCCTGGGGCAAGAAGAAAAAGTTACTCATCTTAGTAATCTTCTTTCTTCCAAGGTGTCCTTTAGCATCAGTAAGCTCCCACCCTTCCTCCCCAGATAACCTTCAGAAGAGGGCTCTGCTTCTTGCCTTCTTTCAGTATATTTATGCTAAACTTTGGATTGCTTTTTGAGCAAAGTTCTTGTTATGGTTCTGATTGTTGTTGTTATATATTTTTTAATCCTGTTGGGTCATACCTATGTGGGCTTGTGCCCATTCTAGCTTTGAAAAAATTCTGTAGCTTTCCTCACTCTGCCTGCTCAGCACACCCTCAAGCTTCAATCTGATTGGCTAATTCATAAACTCATCACCATGCATTCCACTTCCGGAGCAATGCTATCCAGTCAACTCACTGCAATAGTTACTAATGGTAAAGGACACCTTGGAAGAAAGAAGATTACTATGGTGAGTAATTATTTTTTTTTTCTGACAAGTCTGAGGCATACATGAAAAAAGTGGAAGAGTACAAACCACTTATAGGAGTAACTCCACAACAAGAACAGCCTCATCTTCTTTTAGATCCACAGGAAAGGGAGGTAGGGGTAGGGGTAGGGGATATTACCCGAGAGCTTATGCCCCAGTTTCTATGCCTGTAGATTATACTCAGGTCAGAAGCTACTACAGGTGCAGGGGCAGGAGGCCTTCTAGGTGGACTGATTCAACCCCAGCTCCTAGACCTCAGCCCGGACAAGACCCCAGACTGTACAAAACAGGCTGCCCCCCCTTTTCCAGTAGGGGGCAGGCTGAGCCACTACTTCCAGGACCAGGAAAATATCTCCACAGACAAGTGGGATCTGGAGGTAGTGAGTCAGGGTCTTTGTCTACAGTTCAAATAGTTTCCAAAACTCCAGAGCCACAGGGTTTTCTGGCTTTCAACACCTGCAGAGACAATTCTGCTGGAATTGGAGATAAAAAAGCTTCTGCAAGCCAGAGCAACAGAGCCAGTCCCCTTCACCCAAAGGGGGAAGGGAAGGGCATGTACTCTAGATTCATCCTGAGCAGAAAGAAGAATGGGGATTGGTGGCCAATTCTGGACCTCAGATTCCTGAATAAACACTTGGCAAAGTCTAAGTTCAAAATGGTAACATTTACCATCGTTATTCTTTCTCTAAAGAAAGGAAACTGGCTGGCATCTCTAGATTTGAAAGATGCTTACTTTCACATTCCAATAAGGCCTTGCCACAGAAAGTATTTAAGGTTCACCCTTCCCTCAGGGCACTACCAATTCTCAGCCCTCCCCTTCAGGCTCACCTCTGTCCCAAGAGTATTCACAAATTGTCTAGCAGTGGTAGCAGCTTACTTCAGAAGGCAAGGAATCATTGTATTCCCTTACCTGGATGACTGGCTAGTCATAGGGGAGTCACACCAGCAGGTGAAGGATTCCATCAGGGTTACCCAAAGTACCCAGGAGTCTCTGGACTTCCTCATCAATACTCAAACGTCTCAGATGGAACCAGTTTCATCATTGGAATTCATTGGAGCAGAACTGGATACTGTTCAAGGCAAGGCATTTCTCCCCCAGGAGAGGGTGACAAATTTACTAACCCTGGTGTAACCCTCCTACAAATGGGGGTCCCCAAAAAGTCTTACTTGAGCTTGCCTAAATGCTCACTGCCAGGCTGATGTCCTGCGTTTTAGCAGTTTAAATGTGATTACCAGAGCCTGTATAGCCTCTGTGTACTGTCTCTTTAAGAGCTGCCTATTGCAGCATAAGTAATCTGAGGGGAAACTCTGTTGAAAGATGTAACTATTTGCTGAAAAATCATTTAGAGTGATAATGATAATGTAGTTTGTCTAACCTGCTTTCTTTGTAGCAAGGACTGTTTTGTTTGTCTCTACTATCTTGGTCCTGGACTGCAAATTGGACCAATCAGTTCTGGTGGGACCTAAAATGTAGCCGGACTACAGGAGCTGTCTAAAGTCAAAATCTGTAGGAATTGTAGTTTTGAACTTGTTGCACCTTTTTTGCAACTGAAGGGGGAGCTCTTGCTTTGACTGACAGCCAAATCAGCCAACCAAATCTTTTGGATCTTGGGGAAGTCCCGGGCTACTGGCAGTTTTCAGTTAGTTCTGAGCTGGGAAGTGAAATTGAGAAGAGCTCAAGTGTAGTTTGGGCAGCAATCCTGAGTGGATTCACATGGGAAAACTGTGAAAGGGCTGAGTTTTTGGCTTGCATGTCTGCTGCTGCTCCTGAGAGGGAGAGAAGCGAATTATTTTGGACTAAATCCAAGTTTGTGTGACTAAAGTAAGCTACTGAAGTGGGCCAGGCTCAACCTGAAGAAGACCAAAGATTTTGCTGAATGCGATCAGCCTGTCAGGAGTTCCAGCTACCCCTAAGCTTCCGGTGTGTGCAGAGACTTTGCGATTGTGCCCGGGGAGCACTTTGCCTGGTACAGTAGAATTCCTGTACATGTAAATGTGCTATGAGCTGTTAGTGGGTTATGAGTTAGTTCCCCACTGTGTGAACTGTGTTCTGCTTGCTGGAAGCTGTATTCAGCCCAAAACGGACTGCATCCGAATTTGTCTCCATGCGGACTGTGCCTTGCCAGACTGGCCCAGCCAGACTACCCACTGCACAGAGAAGCCATTGACGAGAGACCTGCCTAGAGATCATCCCCCTGCTCCACGCTTGAACAGGAACGACGCCTCTGCGACTCGTGTGGGCTCTGCTTCTCCTGGCATTCCAGATCAACCACCTGCGGTCTCGATTTTCACCCAGTCTGTGTCCAGTCTTGGGTATCGTGAGTAAATAAAAGGGTAACTCCTTGCAACAACAGCTTAATCTGAGTGTGTCATCTGATTGTCTTGTTGTTTCATTTCCTTTATGAACTGAGCCCTCTGGCTTCTGATTACAAATCTTGTGTACTGTGCATGTTGTGTTTTCCATCACAGGGCCCCAACCAGCTGCAACCCCGGGCAACAGTCCTGGCTAGCCCATCTCTTCTCCACCTGGGTACCCAGAGGTGTGACTGTGGGGAGGGACTCAAAGCGCATGCATAACTGCTTGATTGATATAACCTTTAAGCTAATTAACCTGATTTTGCCCCTCCCTTGTTCAAGTCCCCTGAATAAATCAGATCTAACTTTTTATGCATGTAATCTGACTGTGGTTCCAGTTTGTGCACAAAGTACTGTACTGTTGCTATTTGCTGTGTATAACCTTGTTTTACAGGGTGTCCCCAGGGTTGAGCCAGAGGAAGCAGCCCTGGTGGTAAGTGCAAACAGTGTGGGTGCTTGTGTGATGTACCAGGGGTATTGTGAAAGTGATTATTGTACAGTGTTCAGGCTACTGGAGGGGAAAGAGAGGGGTTACAGTGTCCCAGAGGGCTGTGCCCAGGTTAGCTTGACCACTACCAACCCTCACTTCTGGGTGGAGGCACCCATTTCAAAACTCAGGCCCCTTAACCTGCTACTAGCCAAGCAGGCAGGGGTAGTAGCCCTTGGGATAGTGCCACCTAGGGGTTACATCTTGGAGGCTCACTGCTGGGATTAGTGTCCCTTAGTGGCCAAATTTGCAAATTGCTGTTAAAAATAAATGGCTACCCCAACAGAAGTGGCTGTACACCAGTTGATGGAGTGGTGTATTGGGCAGGAGATTGACCCCAAAAATGCAATACTTATCCTGGATATTCCCCTGGGTACCAGTAAGAACACTGTAGAGGGAGTACTTTCCAAGGTTGAATGTTTACAAAACCCTGTGGTGGTGGGTCGACAGGCTAATCTGCTCACTCAAAGTTTCATGGTGTTAGTAGAGTGTAAGAACCCAGTAGACAGTTTCAGAGTGCCATGGACTATCACCCCAAAGGAGCCCTCACTGTCTGGAGAGTGATAACTAAAGACAGTAAAGACTCCGGGGAGAATGAACCCCCCCCACTATCTGAGACCTTTAATGAGAAATTTGCTAAGTTGCTGGAGGAAGGGAAAACTGTGGAGGACTTAAAGAAACTATTCCTGCCACCTGGGGGCGTTCCTCCCCCAATACCCCCTCCCGCTCCAGCACCCATTATTGCCCCTCCTTCTGTGCCCATGCCAATGCTGGCTCCTACGTCTGTACCTGCCATTAGTCACGACTCTTACCGAAGGTTGAGAATCTTCTCCGGCACCCTCCCCATCCCCCAAGGGGAGGATGATTGGGAGACCTGGATAGATTGTGTTTCCCCTTTGGTACCTGAATGGCAGTGTGCGGAGGCTGAGAAATGGAAAAGGATCATAGAAAGTTTGAGGGGTCCCGCCCCTAGAGGCCATTAAATTTCTGAGGTCCCCAAACCCTGATGCATTTGCCCAGAAGTACCTATCTGCACTCGAAGACAATTCTGGGAGCATTGAGTGAGGGGAGAACTTGATGTGGAAATTTCAAGGTACAAAGCAATGGCCAGGAGAAAGTTTGTCTGCATATTTTACTCATCTGGAAACAGCGCTGCAGAAGGCTTACCGAAAAGGTGGGGTAGCCGCCAGTGACTTAAATCATGTGAGGTTGGGGCACATACTGCAACATGCAAAGCATTCTAAATTGCAGCTCCTTCAATTAAGGCTCCCAGATAGAAGAGGTAACCCACCAGACTATTGTGACTTGATAAAAGAACTCTGGGAGGTTGAAGATGAAGAGGGGGATTGTAATTCTAGGGTGAGCACAGCCCAAGTGATCACAGCATCGGAAGGCCCTTCCGAAGTGGGGACCAATGAGGGTGTGCTGCCATGGGATGAACTGCTGAGGGAGTTCAGGGAAACAAAAAACAGTCTCTTCATGAAGGCTGCTCCTGCAAGTACAAGCACCGACCATTATCCAACTGCATCTGCTATGGGGGTGGGGGTGTCCACCCAGGCATCTCCTGCTGACAGCAGCTCGAAATTCGATGTCTTGACTATGAAAGTAAGAGAATTGATGAGATGTCTCCAAATGCTCACCACACAGCAGACAGAGATGGCACCAACGTTTTCAGTTGATAGTACCACCGCCCCAGCTCCCAGTGTGATGTCTCGGTCACCCCAAATCCCAGAAAACATATTTTGCCATAATTGTGGGAAGGATGGGCACATGAAGAGAGAGTGCCGGTTCACAAAAGACCTAGATAAAGTTGTATACAGGCTTCAAGGAGAGCTTCAGAGAATGAATCAGCGGTCAAGGAGTGCCCAAAATGACCATAGTGAGGGTTCAAGAAGTAGTAACTCAAATTCCTATGTGGCTAAATCATTTCTCCAGGCACCTGCTGCTGTCCCTCCAGACTGGTCCAAAATAGTGGGCCCTTCAATGGAGACTACTGTGGCTGTGAATGATATTCCTACTCGGGCTGTGCTGGACAGAGAGTCGCAAGTGACCATTGTATTTAAGGACTGGTATGACAAACACTTATCTGCTGTGCCCTTGCAATCCCTGGAAGGCCTACATGTGTGGGGGCTGAGCGACAAGTCTTATCCCAACCTAGGATATGTCCACCTCTGGTTGTCATTTCCTGCAGCTGTAACTAGTGTAGAGGAGTAAGTCGAGACACTGGCCTTAGTGTGTCCCCCTACTGGACTGTATGATGGGGTTCCCCTGTTAATTGGGACCAACGCCCATATGTTTGGAAGACTGGCACAACTCTGTCGTGAGAAACCAGTTTGACGGACTGGGAGGGCCCTAAGAATTCCCGCTCTGATCAAGAGGGCCTATGATTTGCAGCAGAACCCCAAGGGAGTAGACCAGGATGAACTGGTAGGGATCATGTGGAAGAAGGATCCCGATTCAGTGGCACTGGCTCCTAACACCCAGTGTACCATTCAAGGTGAGGTCCGCCTCTGCAAAGATGTCAAGAACAAAATACTGATGTTGGATGTGCCAGGCGATGGAAAATTGCCAGAAGGATTATTGGTTAAGCCCAGCATCTTGCCAGCTCGTGCTCATGCCTATGCACAATGAGTGATGGTCCAGATTCATAATGTGTCAGATTGGGAGATCCGGTGAACAGAGGATGCACCCTAGCTATGGTACACTGCGCAGACACTGCAGTATTGCCCAGCAACAAGCACCCTGGCAAGACAGATAGAGTGACTCCCGACTTGTTTGATTTTGGTGACTCCCCATTGCCAGCTGAATGGAAGGCTAAAATTAGCCAGAAACTTGCCCAGAGAGATCAAGTGTTTTCATTGAAGGAATGGGACGTGGGATGTGTCCAGGATGCTGAGCATCACATACACCTGCATAATGAACTGCCTTTTCGAGACAGGTCTCGACACCTAGCCCCTGCAGACATAGACGATGTGAGAAGACACTTGCAGGAAATGCTCGCGGCTGGTGTGATACAAGAATCCAGGAGCCCATATGCTCCTCCCATTGTGGTTGTGCATAAGAAGAATGGACCTGTGAGAATGTGTGTTGATTATCGAACTCTGAATCGGCGGACCATCCCCGATCAATATACCATGCCCCGTATACAAGATGCTCTGGATTGTTTGAATGGGAACAAATGGTTCTTGGTGTTGGATCTTCGCAGTGGATATTACCAGATTCTGATGGCTCTGGAGGATCGTGAGAAGACAGCCTTCATCTGTCCTTTGGGGTTCTATGAATTCCTGAGAATGCCACAGGGGATATTGGGCACCCCAGTCACCTTCCAGCGACTGATGGAATGAGCAGTGGGAGACAGGAATTTGCTAGAATGCCTGGTGTACTTGGACGATGTCATTGTGTTTGGGAGCTCCCTAGAGGAACATGAGAGTCGACTGTTCAAAGTACTAGACCGACTGGAAGATTTCGTCCTCAAGCTGTCCATTGACAAGTGCCAGTTTTTTCAAACCTCTGTGAAGTATGTGGGGCACATAGTGTCTACAGAGGGGATAGAGACTGATCCTAGTAAAGTTGAAGCCTTGACTACTTGGCCCCAGCCCCACAATTTGAAAGAACTACAATGTTTCCTGGGATTCTGTGGCTACTACCGCCGGTTCATAAAGGACTATTCCAAAGTGATTCAGCCACTCTTGAATCTTACCCAGGGTTACCCTCCTACCAATTGGAAATACAAAAAAGGGTCCATCAAAGAACTAGACAAAGCATATTTCCACCCAGGTGAACTTTTCGGGTCCCGTTGGATGCCTGACTGTGAAGCAGCTTTCCATGAAGTCATATACCAGCTCACCCACGCCCCCATCCTCGCTTATGCTGATCTCACCAAACTCTATGTGCTGCATACTGATGCCAGTCTTCAGGGTCTAGGACCTGTACTGTATCAAGACCATGAGGATGGTTTGAGACCAGTGGCAGTCGCCAGTAGGAGCTTGACCCCATCAGAGCGAAACTACCCTGTGCACAAGTTGGAGTTCCTTGCGTTAAAATGGGTCATTCAAACAACATGAAGTCTTGCTATATTCTGACATATGCAGTGAGTCCCAACCTTCGAACTGCCCCGGAGATAAAAGAGTTAACTTTCCATGCCAGGCATGGAACGCTGAGCTCGAGCTCAGTTGAAACTCTGTCTGTTGTTCTTCAAACTCAAACCATCAGATTCTTTACTCACCTCACTGAACAGTCGCTCCGGAGATTTCTCCTTCTGCTCAGTTCATTTTGTCAGTTAAAGTACCGCTTTTCTCGGTTTTCGACCGAATTTAAACAGCAACCTGTCGGTTCAGTCTCTGTCTGTGGTATTTGTAAGTACTAGATAGGTTTTACATTAATTCTATTCTGTGTGGAACTTGTAAACGGTTTATCGGTTCGGTTTGAACCGATCAAGTTGTTTAAAAAATCTTAATCTGTGATTTAGAGTGTTCTTATCAGTTCTAAAAAAATCGGATTTTATTACGTTTTTTTCCATGACCCGTGACATGGTTGGGAACCGATAAGAGGGTCTTACCTGGCGGATTGCCATAAACAGGTAAGTTTGGATAGGACTGGCACTATGTCTGAGAAACCCAAAAGAAAAACCGGGCCCACTGGGTTTCAACACTGTAGTTTGTGTGGGGAAGCCTTTGCCAAGGCTGATCCCCACACCACCTGTGTTTACTGTCTGGGGTTTGACCACCTCAATACAGACTGCCAGATTTGTAAAAATTTTCCTGCAGCTACCCTGGAGAAGAGAGTTGGTAGGCTCAGGGAAAGGGAGGCCAAAAAGTCTGCTGAACCGGATGGCCAGCCCGGTTTGGTTCCAACCGAACCAGAAGGAGTGCCCTCTGACCAGGGCGAGACTTCTTCGGCCAAAAGGAGATCCGACTCTGAGGAGTCGGTTCCAGCAAAAAGGACTAGAAAATCAGCTGGTGTGGAGCCAAAACTTTCCTCTCCAACCGCTGAAGAAATAGCCAAAGCGATCAAAATTGTCCAGTCGCTTTCCCCGGTTTCCAACCGGAACCGGCACCGCGCAGTATGCGTTCGGTTCGACCGGTTCCATCGGTTCAAGAGTATGATTTAGAGGAATATTATGAACCGGAGAAGGGGGAAGAGGAGAATGAGGAGAGTGAATGTGGATTTGAAAGTCTGGATGTGCCCATTGACCTGGACATCTCTCCAGACAGACCTTCAGGAGTGTCTCCTCCTAGGCTTTCTGAGTCCCCTTCTCATTTTATGTTTTATAAAAAAGTGGCTGAAACCCTCCTGCTCCCTATGGAGGAAGCTGTGGAAGATCAAGAGGAGCCTGACTATGTGGAAATGATGGATATCCCAGAGTCTAGGAGACTGTCTAGTCCCTTGCATAAATCTTTTGGGAAACAGACATTTTAAATTCTAAAAACTCCTCACACTATACCTCCTGTGGATAAGAGAATGGATAAGAGGTACACATTGTCAGGCTCTGATACGGAGTTCCTTACACAACAATGCAGCCATGTTGGGGTAGTGCAGGCTGCAGCCTGTGACAAGGCAAATATTCCCTTGGCTTCACACCCCCCAGACAAGGACTCCAGGAGGATTGATGCCATGGCAAAGAAACAGTACATGGCAGCATCCTTGGGACTCAGACAGGCAAATTATATGGCTTAAGTTGCTAGATATCAGAAATCCAGATGGGACACTGTCATGGCACTAGCAAAACAGGTCCCTGGCCAGCTTGCCAAGGAGCCGGAGCAGGTGGCTGCTGATGGTATTGAGGCATCCAAGGTGCAATTCCATGCTGCAGTGGACTCAAATGATGTGTCATCAAGAGTCATGGCTACATCTGTGGCACTCAAAGAATGGCTTGGCTCAGATGTACTAGCCTGTCACAGGATACCCAGACTAAGGCCATGGATTTTCCTGTTGTGGGTAATTCCTGTTTGGGAGCAGACAGAGAATTACATGAAGAAAAATGGATGAGTATGGGACCACCTACAGGAGTGCACAGGCTAAGGAAAAGCAGGCCACTCCTCAAAGGCAGCTTCCCAGGGGCAGAGGCAGGCCTTTTCATATGCCTTTTTACCAAGCCCAGGCCTCCTCTTCTGCTTATGCCCAGAGGGGGTTCTTTAGAAGGAGAGAGAGGCAGACAGGGTACAAGCAGGCTTGCTTCCACCCCTCAGCCCAAAGCCCCTGCCAAGCAGGCACCCTGATGGGGTTGCCAGGGCCGATTCTCAGCTACCTGTAGGGGGCAGGCTGGCTTACTTTGTCCAGGACTGGGAGTCTCTAACATCAGACAAGTGGGTCCTGGAAGTAGTAAGCCAGGGACTGGTTCTCAGCTTCAAAAAATTTCCAAAGCTGAGAACCAGATCTTTCCACCTGCAAATCCATCAGAGGCACTTGCCCTAGAGGCAGAGGTCTCTTCCCTCCTGGCTCTCAGAGCTGTGGAAAGGGTTCCACCCCTACACCAAGGCAAAGGATTGTACTCCAGGTACTTCCTTACCCCAAAAAAGACAGGAGAAAGGCGGCCCATCCTGGATCTCAGATACTTAAACAAGCACCTTTTAAAACCAAAATTCAAAATGGTGACTCTGACAATTATTCTACCCTCTCTAAGGCCAGGGGACTGGCTAGTATCCCTGGACCTCAAGGATGCCTACTTCCATATTCTCATCAGAAGCTCCCATCAAAAGTACCTCAGGTTTGAGCTGCCCTCAGGCCATTACCAGTTCAGAGCAATGCCCTTTGGCCTCACCTCTGCTCCAAGAGTATTCACAAAATGCCTGGCAGTAGTAGTTGCTTCTCTAAGAAGGCAGAAAATTGCCATTTTTCCTTACCTGGATGACTGGCTCATAGTAGACCAGTCCCCAGACCAAGTCAAGTTACACTTATAGATAACTCAGCAACTGCTCACTTCTTTGGGTTTCCTCCTAAATCTCTCAAAGTCAGTTCTAGAGCCTGTCCAGCTCCTCACCTTCATAGGCACAGAGCTAAACACAGAGAAGGCCAGAGCCTTCCTTCCCCTGGACAGGGCAAGGACCCTGGTGTCTCTGGCCTCCTCATTCACCCTGCAGGTGTCTCGATCAGCAAGGCATTTTCTACAGCTCCTGGGGCACATGGCTGCTTCTACAGCAGTAGTGCAGGGAGCAAGATTTCAGATGAGGGACATTCAGTTCCATTTGAGAGCCTTTTGGTCTCAAAGGAAGGACCCTCTGACCAAACTGATCCCAGTAACTCGAACCCTGATCCAGGCCCTACAGTGGTGGCAGGATCAGAACAATTTGAGACAAGGGGTTCCCTTTGCCACCTAGTCTCACTCTTTAATCCTTACTACAGATGCCTCCCTCTTTGGGTGGGGGGCTCACATGGGCTACCTCACCACCCAGAGTTTGTGGTCCCCTCAGGAATCTCTGCTCCATTTCAACCTGCTGGAACTCAGAGCAGTATTTCTAGCACTTCAAGCTTTTTTCAAATCTGTTCAGAACAAAGTTGTACAGGTCAAAACAGACAACACCACCACAATGTGGTACATCAACAAGCAAGGAGGCACTCAGTCTACGGCCTTGTGCACTGAAGCAATGAAGTTGTGGTCTCTGGCTTATTCCCTCAACACCTCCCTCATGGCAATTCACCTACCAGGAAAGGACAATGTCCTGGCAGATGCTCTCAGCAGGATTTCCCAGGGCCATCACGAATGGTCACTGGATCCCCTGGTCTTGGAAGCAATTTTTTTCCAGATGGGGCATCCCACAGATAGATCTTTTTGCAGCCCCAGACAATCACCAACTTCCCCTTTTTTGCTGCAGACCCCCAGTGTTGGGCTCAGTCCCTCTGGATGCCTTAGTTCTTAATTGGGAAGGGAAGTTTCTCTATGCTTTTCCCCCCTTCCCTCTCCTGTTCAAAGTGCTAGTCAAAATCAGATCTCAACCCTGCAAGATGATCCTGATTGCTCCAGACTGGGCCAGACAGCCCTGGTATCCACTCCTACTATCCTTAGCAGCCCATCTTCCCCTGTGTCTTCCCAGGAATTACAACCTGTTAACCTGTGCTCAGGGGAGTGTTTGGTACCCGAACCTCAAATCTCTCAATCTCAAGGCCTGGTTCTTGAAGAGTTAGAGTTTGCTGACTTACACCTCTCCCAGGGTGTAATGGATATCCTGAAGGCTTCTAGAAAACCTTCCACCAGGGCTACTTAAAATTCTAAATGGAAAAGATTTTCCATATGGTGCTCTGGGAAGCATATTTCCCCATAATCTGCTGATCTGCCCACAGTCCTTGATTATATGGTCCACTTAAATAGCTTGGGGCTGAGACCAGCTACACTGAAAGTGCATCTGGCAGCTGTGTCTGCTTTTATTTCAGCAGGTAAGCCCTGTTCTCTCTCAGCTCACCCTGTTTTCTCCAAGTTTTCAAGGATTGCTTCCACCAACCTCCATTCAGGGACCCTGCCCCGCCTGGGACCTCAATGTTTGCATTGCTCAGCTTATGCAACCCCCTTTTGAGCCTTTATCTTCAGCAGAGCTTAAGTACTTGACTTGGAAAACTGTGTTTCTGGTAGCCATCGCTTCTGCCAGACGCATAAGTGAATTACAAGCTTTGTCAGTGGAGCCTGATTTTATTTCCTTTCATAGAGATAAGGTGGTCCTCAGGACTAACAGGAAGTTCTTGCCTAAGGTGGTTTCAGATTTCCACCTTAATCAATCTGTGTCTCTTCCTGTGTACTTCACTGACCATTCCTCTTCTGGAGAGAGGAGATTGCACAGTTTAGATGTCAAAAGAGCCCTTAGTTACTACATAGAGCGTACCAAGAGTCACAGGTTTGATTCCCTCCAACTGTTCCTCACTTATGGTGAGGTTGGTAAAGGGAAACCTGCCACTAAAAGATCCATTGCCAGGTGGATTGTCTCCTGTATCCAATTTTGCTATGAAAAACTGGGTAAGGTTCCTCCCTCAGGCCTGAGAGCTCACTCTACCAGAGGTACAGCTGCTTCCCTGGTGGCTGCCAGGGACATCCCTATTCTAGAGATATGTCAAGCAGCTACACAGAAAACAGTTCACACTTTTACCAAGCATTACTCCCTGGACATCCAGGCTAGGAGTGATGCTCGGTTTAACACAGCTGTTGTGCCTGAGCCTATTTCCTAAGTAGGTTCTGTCCCTCCTCCATGGAGGTACTGCTTGGTAGTCTGCATATGTCAGAATATAGCAAGACTTCATGTTGTTTGAAGAAAAAATTACTCACTTTAGTAATGTTGTTTCTTCTAATGGAGTCTTGCTATATTCTGACCTCCCCCGCCTGCCCCTCTCAGAACCTCTGTTTTGGGATGTGGGTGGGCAGTGCAGTGTTGGCACGTAGTAGGTGCCCACCCTTTTTGTTCACCCCTTCTTTTTTGGGGTGAGTGGGTGTTGTGTTTTCATTTTTGGGTCTCCTGACTTGAGTCTTTGTGTTGGGACCAAAAAATGTGTTTTTATGTTTAGTAGCCAGTTGGCTAGTGTAGGTTTACAGCTTCTACACAGGACCTTAGTGAGTTTAGCTCATAAAGATCTGACTGTTTGAGTTTGAAGAACAACAGACAGAGTCTCAACCGAGCTCGAGCTCGGCGTTCCATGCCTGGCATGGAAAGTTAACTCTTTCTTTTCCGGGGCAGTTCGATGGTTGGGACTCACTGCATATGTCAGAATATAGCAAGACTCCATTAGAAGAAACAACATTACTAAGGTGAGTAATTTTTTCTTGTTGACCAGTTTCATGATTACCTCTATGGGGCAAAAATATTGGTGAGGACTGACAATAACCCGTTGACCTATGTACAGACTTCAGCTAAGTTAGACGCCATGGGGCACCGGTGGCTTTCTGCATTGTCAACATATGATTATGCTGTCGAATACAGACCAGGCCTGAATCATATTGATGCTGACGCCCTATCTCGGAGGCCCATTTCCAAGAGCGACTGGGTCAGGCTGTCTGAACCTGACATCCGAGCATTGTGCCAAAAGTTTGATAGAAATGAACAGATGTCTACGGACACAGCGGACTGCTTAGTAGATTGCTTGGGCCCCTCTGACACCTGCATACCAGCTGCGTATTGCCACTTCTCTGCTCTAGTTATTAGTGCACTACCTCAGTTTGACAATGGCAGCATTCAGTGGGCTCAATCCTGAGATCCTATGATTCAGCCAACACTTGACGCGCTTCATGCAGGAAAAGATGTGTCCAAGATGTGTTCCTCTGATCTGCGAACCGCTGTATTGTTTAAAGAAGGTCCCAGGTTGAAGCTGCTTAATCAGTTGTTGTATAGAGAGACTGTAGATCGGGGTGGCCAAATAGACAAGCAACAATTGGTCCTGCCCACAGCCTTCAGAGATTTGGTACTGAGGTCCATCCACAATCATATGGGCCACCTCGGTATCGACTGGACCCGTGACCTAGTATGATCTCGATTCTACTGGCCCAAGATGGGAGCCGATGTTGAGCACCACACAAGGACTTGTAGTCGCTGCCTGTAGAGGAAAACTCTGCCTCAGAGGGCTGCCCCCCCTTGTCAACATTACTACCAGCACCCCAATGGAACTAGTCTGCATAGATTTCTTGAGTTTAGAGCCTGATCAGCGAAACATTGGCAATGTGTTAGTGGTTACGGACCATTTCACACGGTATGCACAAGCTTTTCCCACCAAAGATCAAACAGCATCTACCATGGCCAAGGTGCTAGTGGAAAGTTTCTTCTTCCACTATGGTGCCCCCCAGTGAATTCATTCTGATCAGGGCCAGGACTTTGAGAGTCGGCTAATCAAAGAAATACTCTCTCTATGGGGGGGGGTGCAAAAGTCAAGAACCACTCCTTATCACCCACGGGGGATTCTCAACCAGAATGTTTTAATTGCACCCTACTAGGTGTGCTAGGCACCCTCCACCCAAAAGATAAGCATAAATGGAGCCAGCAGATTAGCACCTTGGTACATGCATACAATTGCAGGAAGAATGTTGCTACCGGGTTCTCTCCCTACCGTCTCATGTTTGGGAGACAGGCCTGGCTGCCTGTTGATGTCTGTTTTGGGGTTTCTCCCGATGGGGTCCGAGCCGAAGATTACCTGCAATATGTACAGAAACTGAAAGCTCAATTGAACCATGCCTATCAACTGGCCCAGACAATGGTCGCCAAAAGAAATCTAGCCAACAAAGAGAGACATGATAGAAAAGTAAGGGCTCAAGAGCTTAGGCCTGGAGACCATGTGTTGTTGCAAAATTTAGGATTGCATGGTAAACACAAAATTGCTGATCGATGGCACCATCTTGCCCATGTCATAGTTGGAAAGTTGGATGATTTGCCAGTGTACAAAGTGCGCCCAGAGAATAACTCCAAAGCTGTCAAGACCATGCACCGTAACCACTTGCTACCTATTGGTCAAGTTATAATTGAGGCTGAACCCACCAAGACTGATTCCCCAGGACCAGTGACTCGTGCTGCTGCAAGAAAGAAACAGAGTCAGCCTGCCCCCATGGTTGCCAATTTAAGACTTCCCCCGCAGCAGGCCCAGAATGATAGTGACTGCCAATCTAACTCGGATGACAGTGAGTGTGATAATGCCTATTACCCCTCATATAAACTGAGTCAGTTTTTTCATGGAAATCCTATGTTGAATTATGGGGATGAAGCTGGGCCTTCTGGACTGCCTAACACCCCGGCATCATCCTTGGAGCCAATGCTCCCTGAAGGTGAAGTGCAAAGTATCACGACTGAAGATGCTGAGTCTTTGTGTATTGTGGAACTGTATGATTTGCCTGAAGGAGAGACTGATGATATGAGTCTTTCTGGTGACATGCCAGAACTTGAGGAACACTATGAGAGTGCTGAAAACCCCTCTTCAGTGCCAGAGTGTCTTCAAAATGAGCCAAGTTTTGTAGAAACAGTGACTACAGAGTAAGGAGCTGACAGTGCTCCCAGCTTGGACATTCCCCTTCAAGCAGAGGCACCCCACACAAGTGATGAAAACTCCAAGACCATTACTGAAAGTACAGAGACTTTGACTGTTCACCCCAGAAAGACTGGCCGACCTGTCAAGCCAGTGGTGCGCTCCGGTTACAATTCCCCAGGGAGGCCAGTGGATTTGCCTCTCAGTGTAGTCCACAAAGGTGTTTATGTCTCTTAGAGCTCACTGCCCAAATTGAGCTTAACTGCCCATTCCAGGTTACTTGTTTTGCCCTCTCACCATGGTACCCCTGCCCCATCCAGCCCCAAGTTAGCTAATAGGGAAGGGCCCCCTCTTGCATTGTTTAGAGTACAAGAAGTTATTACATGATTCTGTATAGTAATGTTCAATTTATCTGTGTGAAATATGCATAATGTATTGTCAGAATGGAAATGATATAGTGAAGTACACTGAAATGTATAGTAAAGTGACAAGTTATGCCAACTGATGAATCAGATAGTACTTATATAGCATACTAATGGTATAAATGTCTTGTATATGTTACATTTTCAATGTTATGATGGTACAGACTTGACGCGGATGCCAAGTTTTCCCAGGTAGGGAAGGGTGTAACCCCCCCTACAAATGGGGGTCCCCAAAAATTCTTCCTTGAGCTTGCCTAAATGCTCACTGCCAGGCTGGTGTCCTGCGTTTTAGCAGTTTAAATGTGATTACCAGAGCCCGTATAGCCTCTGTGTACTGTCTCTTTAAGAGCTGCCTATTGCAGCATAAGTAATCTGAGGGGGAACTCTGTTGCAAGATGTAACTATTTGCTGAAAAATCATTTAGAGTGATAATGATAATGTAGGTTGTCTAACCTGCTTTCTTTGTAGCAAGGGCTGTTTTGTTTGTCTCTACTATCTTGGTCCTGGACTGCAAATTGGACCAATCAGTTCTGGTGGGACCTAAAATGTAGCCGGTCTACAGGAGCTGTCTGAAGTCAAAATCTGTAGGAACTGTAGTTTTGAACTTTTTGCACCTTTTTTGCAACTGAATGGGGAGCTCTTGCTTTGACTGACAGCCAAATCAACCAACCGAATCTTTTGGATCTTGGGGAAGTCCCGGGCTGCTGGCAGTTTTCAGTTAGTTCTGAGCTGGGAAGTGAAAATGAGAAGAGCTCAAGTGTAGTTTGGGCAGCAATCCTGAGTGGATTCACATAGGAAAACTGTGAAAGGGCTGAGTTTTTGACTTGCATGTCTGCTGCTGCTCCTGAGAGGGAGAGAAGAGAATTATTTTGGACTAAATCCAAGTTTTGTGACTAAAGTAAGCTACTGAAGTGGGCCAGGCTCAACCTGAAGAAGACCGAAGATTTTGCTGAATGCGATCGGCCTTTCATGAATTCCAGCTACCTCTAAGCTCCCGGTGTGTGCAAAGACTTTGCAATTGTGACCGGGGAGTGCTTTGCCTGGTACAGTAGAATTCCTGTACATGTAAATGTGCTATGAGCTGATAGTGGGTTGTGAGTTAGTTCCCCACTGTGGGAACTGTGTTCTGCTTGCTGAAAGCTATATCCAGCCCAAAATGGACTGCATCCGAATTTGTCTCCATGCGGTCTGTGCCTTGCCAGACTGGCCCAGCCAGACTACCCACTGCACAGAGAAGCCATTGACGAGAGACCTGCCTAGAGATCAGCCCCCTGCTCCACGCTTGAACAGGAACAACGCCTCTGTGACTCGTGTGGGCCCTGCTTCTCCTGGCATTCCAGATCAACCACCTGTGGTCTCGATTTTTGTCCAGCCTGTGTCCAGTCTTGGGTATCGTGAGTAAATACCAGGGTAGCTCCCTGCAACAACAGCTTAATCTGAGTGTGTCATCTGATTGTCTTGTTGTTTCGTTTCCTTCATGAACTGAGTCCTCTGGCTCCGGATTACAAATATTGTGTACTGTGCATGTTCTATTTTCCATCACAGGGCCCCAACCAGCTGCAACCCTGGGCAACAGTCCTGGCTAGCCCATCTCTTCTCCACTTGGGTACCCAAAGGTGTGACTGTGGGGGTACTCAAAGTGCATGCATAACTTCTTGATTGATATAACCTTTAAGCTAATTAACTTGATTTTGCCCCTTCCTTGTTCAAGTCCCCTGAATAAAACAGATCTAACTTTTTCTGCATGTAATCTGACTGTTTTTCCAGTTTGTGCTCAAAGTGCTGTACTGTTGCTATTTGCAGTGCAAAACCTTGTTTTACAGGGGATCCCCAGGGTCGAGCCAGAGGAACCAGCCCTGGTGATAAGTGCAAACAGTGTGGGTACTTGTGTGGTGTACCAGAGGTATTGTGAAAGTGATTATTGTATAGTGTTCAGGCCACTAGAGTGGAAAGAGGGGGGTTACAGTGTCCTAGAGGGCTGTGCCCAGGTTAGCTTGACCACTACCAACCCTGACTTCCAGGTGGAGGCACCCGTTTCAGAACTCAGGCCCCTTAACCTGCTACTAGCCAAGCAGGCAGGGGTAGTAGCCCTTGGGATAGCGCCACCTAGGGGTTACACTAGCAAACTCCTTTGCCTTGGGTCAGCCAAGGACTGCAAGGCAGTTCCTAGCATTACTAGGACACATGGCTTCAACTACCGCAGTAATATCAGGCTCCAGATTTCAGATGAGAGATGTTCAATATCACTTGAGATCGCATTGGAACCAAAGAAGGGATCCCATTTCAAAGCTTGTGCTAGTTACAAGAACTCTGTTACTGGCTCTGCAGTGGTGGAAAGAAAGGGACAACCTCAGGCAGGGCATCCCTTTTCAGCAATAGCACCACACTGTGGTCCTAACAACAGATGCCTCCCTCCTAGGGTGAGGGGCCCAAACAGGCGACCTCACAATCAGTGGGACTTGGTCCCCTCACTAATCCAAGTTGCATATCAACCTGTTAAAGTTGAGAGCAGTCCTTCTTTCCCTGAAGGCCTTTGCTCCTCAATTGAGGGGTCAGGTAGTCCAGGTCAGGACAGACAATACAACCATTATGTGGTACATTAACAAGCAAGGGAGTACAAGATCCTCAAGGCTGTGCACAGAGGCCATGAAAATCTGGTCCCTAGCATATTCTCTGGAGGTGCATCTGACCGCCATTCATCTTTCAGGGAAGGACAATATACTGGCAGATTCACTCAACAGAATCGGTCAAAATCATCACAAATGAGCTTTAAACAAGCAAGTATTGGACACAGGTTTCAGACGTTGGGGCACTCCACAAATAGATCTGCTTGCCTCAAAAGAAATCCATCAGCTTCCTGTTTATTGTTGCAGCCCCTTCATTGGGCACAATGCCCATGGAGGTGTTAGCCCTGGACTGGACAGGGAAATTCCTGTATGCTTTTCCTCCATTTCCACTGCTCACGAGAGTCCTTCTCCATCTCTGGAGTCAGTCTGCAACCATGATCCTGATTGCTCCAGACTGGGCCAGGCAGCCATGGTACCCTCTATTACTTACCCTGTCCACCAAACAACCCATTCGTCTTCCTCAAAGATACCATCTCCTAACAGCTGTTTAAGGTCAGATAGTATTTCAAGCCCCAGGAAATCTTACTGTATTCTGACAAATGCAATATGGTCTCACCATAGGACTGCCCCGGAGACAAAATGGTTAATAGAACCTTTGCTAATAGTGGAATGTTAGACTCAAGCTTGGTTTTCAAACCTCTGTTCCTGGTTGCAGTTCCTGCAACCATCAGATTCTTTACTTAGCTTGCCTTAGTAAGACGTCTCTGGAGAGCTCTCCTTCACTTTCTTGAAGAATTTTATTTTATCTCACTTTGTCGAAATCTGTTTAGTTATTTTGATTTTTGAAGCACTGTCCTTGGTTCACAGGTAGACTTAGTCTAGATTAGAGTGAATTTTGGTGAGTTTTCTCATTTCCTTATCGGTTCTTTTTAACCGGGAAGGAAGCGATACTGTTTACTTTAAGTTTCTGAGATTTAACTCAGTTCTTTTTACCATCCAGTAAGGCAGTATATATATTTAATTGCTAAATATTAAAAATTTTACCAGGTTAATTCTCGGTTCATCGGTTTTAACCAACCGATAAATGTCACAGACCAAGAAACAAACAGGTCCCACAGGTTTACAATATTATACAGAGTGTGAGGAACCATTCGCTAAAGCAGATCCTCATTTAATTTGTGTTTTTTGTTTGGGGTTTGACCACCTCAAGGAGGACTGTGAAAATTGTAAGAACTTCTCTAAGTCGATGCTTGAGAGGTGACTTAAACGATTGCAAGAGAAAATGTCTGAGAAGGCTGCTGACCCAGCTTCAGACAAACCAGTTACCAGCTCAAAAGAACCAGAGGAACAGCCCTCTGACAAGGGTGATGGTTCCTTCTAGAACACAAGGAAAAGAGAGAAGTAAGCGAAAATCATAACCAAAGAAAGTATTGGTTCTGACTGCTGATGTGATAGCCGAATGTTATCAGAATTATTCAGGCGTGGCCGCCAGCACAGCAGTTGGATTTCCACTTGCGACACAGCGACCTGGGTTGGGTATGGACCGGGTCATTGGAGGGCTGGCCGGGGGGGGAGAAGGATTAAGTGTCCCTAGGACTGCTCTCCTTCTCTGGGGGGAAGGGGTGGCCTGTGATCGCACAGGAGCGACACCTGGCAAAGGCCAGGTTGCCACCCTGTAACGATGCAAAATTGATGCTCTGTGGGGCGGGACAGATACTGGACGTCATTGCATGTCTCCGCCCCAGCCTACG
Organism: Neoceratodus forsteri; assembly: GCA_016271365.2. NCBI lineage: Eukaryota > Metazoa > Chordata > Ceratodontiformes > Ceratodontidae > Neoceratodus > Neoceratodus forsteri. The sequence continues at coordinate 667,215,365 of CM057453.1, forward strand.
GGGAAAAACAAGGTGGGACCTCTGTCTCCATGAAGCCCTCCCCGAGGCTTCAATTAGCCTCTGCCGCCAGAAGCTCTCCCAACCAGATATTAGTTCTGTGGCACTGGGATACCAGGGATCAGTGCCACGACCCCGCCTTCCAGAGGGAAAGTTGGGCATGACCGGGAGAAGCAATGGCAATTGGCAGTAGGTGGGAGTCCCGGGGGCCATGACCAGGGCTGAGTTTGAAAGGAGGTCCTGCCAGAAAAAAGTACAATAAATATATATAAAAAAAAAGAGAATTATTCAGGTGCTCCAACCGGGTACTCCAGTCTCAGTTGAGAAGTGGCCATGTTTACCTTCCTCAGGCCCTACTTTGGTTCCAGGTTCCTTGGAACATGAAGAGGATCCTTTTGGTAAGGATGAGGATGAGGATGCTGATGATGATGAGGAGGAGGACTGCGGGGAACCGACTGAATCAGATATTTCTCCGGATCCTCACTGTCCTGACTCCCCTGACAAAGGGAATGTGGACTATACCTCCCATTTTGCTTTCATTATGCAAGTAGCTCAATCTCTGGACATTCCTACCCAAGAGTCAACCGACGAGGAGGAAGAACAGGATTATATGGAAATGATGGATGTACCAGTCTCTAAAAGACTGCTACTACCCATCCATAAATCCTTGAAAAAGCAGGTAAACAAGGTCTTGCAGACCCCCACTTCTGTACCACCGGTCAACAGAAAGGTGGAGAAGAAGTACTGGGTGGCTAGAGGTGAAGCATAGTTCCTGTTTGGACACCCAAGCCATGAGGGAGTGGTGCAGGCTGCAGCCTGTGATAAGGTAGGCATTCCCTTGGCATCTCAACCTCCAGACATGGATTCAAGGAAGATGGATTCCATTGCAACAAAGGTGTATTTGGGATCTTCTCTGATCATCAGACAGGCTTCATACATGGCATATGTTGCCAGATATCAGAGAATACTGTGGAATACCGTTATGGAAATCATAAAATCTGTCCCAGCCCCTATGGCAGCTGATTTGGAGGAGGCTGCAAAAAGCGGTATAGAGGCTTCAAAAGCCCAATTTAGGATGGCTGTGGACAACAACGACACTGCAGCCAGACAAATGGCTTCTTCTGTGTCACTTAGCTCATTACATCCTGATGATGCCATATGGCGTCATATAAAACATACCTCTTTTTTCTGATGACGCCATATGGCGTCTTAAATTATATGCTGTATTGCCTGATGACGCCAATTGGTTTCCATGTCTTTCTCTTGGTGCAGCTCGAGCATTTGTTTACATTTGATGAACTGAGTTGCACCAGCCAATAGGGGACATTGTACCATTACTGATTTTACCTAATATAATATGCGTTCCCATTGGCTATTTTTGAGAAAACATGTCTTAATAAATAAATAAATAAATTTAATATTTTTGCCTGTGCGGTGAAAAATGTTTATTATGCTCATGTGTTGCCATTACAGTTTGTCTAGTAACAACAATTTATCTTGTTTTAGTGTAACATGTTAAGCTGATCAGGTTGACACTATAATTAATTTCATAAGTTATATTTTTTGCATTCGCATTCGAGCAATCTGATTGGCTGTCACCACTTTTGGTGTATTTTTTATGTCTTTTGGGGTATTTTTCTACAATAACATGTTGTCACTGAAATAATGATTGTTATAACTATTACTCCATTAATACCACTAAGTGAGCTGAATATTTCTGTATTTAAAAATTAAGCTTTATAATTGGTCTGATTTTCTGACATCATCAGTTTAGAATTGAATTGGTGTAAAGGGAATGTCTTAGATGCAGGCACCATCCCCCTGATGAAGCCTTAACTGGCAAAGCACCAGGGAACCCGCACGCAGCTCTTTTTGTTGTGCCTTCCACTATTCAATGTGTGTGCCTGAAACGTTGGAATAAATCCTTATTTAGCATTCAAGCAAGGACTCTGGTATTTTTTTTACAACCATCACTGGATGTAAAGTGGCTCTCTGGGCTCTGGAGTGTACAGTAATATATATATATTTTATTGATGTTTCAGTTAGGGCTCGCAGCCCTCACTCACACCCTGCCGTAACTGCGTATTGCTGCACCATTTGGTCATATTGATCCTCACTGTTGCCATGCTTCCTCTATGCTTATTGTACACGTCACTATTTCCATTAACCAGTCAGAGCGCACACTGGTACAGGAAGAGCGTGGTGACTGGAAGCTTAGTTTCAAGATGGAGGCACTGCTCTTATCCTAAAATACTCGCTTAGTTTTGATGCCAAAACCTCGATTTGTAATCTGTATTTACTTTATTTGTTTTTATTTTTATTTATGACTAAAGTTTTCATAGTTGTCACTTTGTTCATTTCGGGATAATTTCTGGTCATCCTGTGTGATTGCATCTTATGGATCAGGCTGGCATTCCCGATGGGAGAGAGTGTTTCTTGTGCATGTACTAGATGAGGTCACATGAATTCAGCACCTTTTGTTATTTTTTAAAGAGTTTATGTTCAGATTATGGGTATGTTAAAATCTGTGTAGCATGTTGCTCCCTGCATTATGGATGATAAGTGGGTTACGGTCAGTAGCAAGTTTGTCTCATGCTCTGCACTTGAGTTTTCTCCCTAACACACAGTTGCTGATTGTTCAAAATGAAAAAAAAAATGGTGTTGCCTTCAACTCAACTGGCATCAGTCCAGCCCCAAACTCTGATGCATTGTAAAAGCCAGTTCAGTTTTGAATCCCTCCACAGTCACTGGTGTTGTCCATTGACTCATATGACGTCAGTCCAGACCCAACCTCTGATGCACTGTAAAGTGCTCTTCAGGTTAAATTCCCTCCACAGCCACTGGTAAGATCTATCTCCTTGCGCTGTATCAGTCGAGCCCCAAACTGTAGTGAACAGTGAAGTGCATTTCAAGTTCAGATCCCTCCACAGCTGATGGTGTTGTCCATCGACTTACCATGTATCAGTCCAAACCAATCCCATAATGCACTGTGAAGTGCATTTCATGTTCAAAACCCTCCACATCCACTGGTGTAGTCCATCAACTCACATGGCATCAGTTCAGCCCCAACCTCTGATGCACTGTAACGTATTCTTCAGGTTCAAATCCCTCCGCAGCCACTTGTAAGATCTCTCTCCTTATCATGCATCAGTCAAGCCTCAAACTGCAGTGAACAGTGAAGTGCATTTCAGGTTCAGATCCCTCCACAGCCAATGATGTTGTCCGACTCATCTGGTGTCAGTCCAGCCCCAACCTCTAATGCTCTGTAAAGTGCTGTTCAGGCTCTAATCCCACCAGAGTCACCGATGTAGTTCATCTGTTCCTCAGTCTTCAGTCCAGCCTTTACCTCTGACACTCTGTGATGTGGATTACTGGTATGGATCCCTCCTCAGCCACTGGTGTAGTCCATTGTACATGTAACCCCTCACCCCTGCCTTTTTAGCAAAATGACAGGTGGCATGCTGTTGAAGCTGACAGCAGTACCTGGTGGGGACTGGGTTCGGGGAGGATGAGGTTACTCAGCACAGGGGACCTAGGTTTGCCTACTCTGAACAGGGGCACCCAAGTAAATCCGAATACAGGAAGCAATAACTGTAATGTCCAGAACCAGGAATGGGATTATTTAGTGTGGCTTTTATTCACTTCCAAGCTGAACAAACAAAGCATAGATGGACCCCTGTGGGGCTACATTTCCTGGTAATGCAGATTAGAGACAACAGAACACTTTATTACCATTTCCAGCCCTCAGGCTCTAAACCCACCAGGCACACAGCCCAGACTTGCACTCAGCTTTGGGTACACAGCCCGACTTGTACACTACTTGGGTTTTCCCCACTGGCTCGGCTCCCCTGCTGGCCACTTGATCCGCAGTCCATTTGAGGAATGAACCAATTATCCTGTCATGGCTCCCCAAACCACACTAGAGTCTTCAACTCCTAGAGAGAATTTTCCTTACAATCCCACATCTGGGTACTTCCCCCATCACTGGCCAAGTGCCTGAGGCAAAGTAGAAATCCACAGAAGAAATCTCTAGAGGTGGACCTGGTCACTAAAGATGGGGGGGCCACCCACCTCCAGCTCCCACAGCCCATACCCGGCCATTTCTCTGGAAACTGAACCATTTCTTTACTGAACTTTCAAATGTAGATTCTGGGTAGATGTCTGTCACATCTCCTCTACATATTATTTGCATCCCAACAAACTCTGGACTTGAACCTACTTTAACTTGCTTAGCCCATTACTCTAGGCTTCCCAATATTTAGTAGTTCAATCCCCACATTGTCACACAAGTCCCAGGGTGAAAAACATAGGCCCTTTTAGCAAGAGCAGACACTCACCCTCACGTTGCAGGTGCCCCACAGGCGACTCACAAATCTTCTTGTTCTCCCAAATAAACACTGGAACACATAGACAGCTTTTCCTTCACAAGCAGAACTAGGGGGTTGCCCCAGGAATCTGCAGGGAAACCTTTCCTGCCCCCCCCCCGCCCTCTGCATTTTTAGATCTTTTCAGCTGAGATTATGTATGAGTAAGTATTTGTGTCGTGTTTGATCCGGCATCAGGCCCATAGACATGCTTAATATATTTTGGGGAAACTTCTCCACTGTTTCTCCAATCAATATTGATGGAGAATGTATTTTAAATACTTAAATATTTGTATAACAACAATTTTTGCCATATTGTGGACTGGTACTGGGTCTAAAATTATGACCATGTAATGGTGAAGTTCACTTTTTTAATATTTCTTGCTTTTCTATTTTTGATAATGTTTTGTGTTCCAGCTGTTTTAACAATCTGTGTTTGCTTTTGTTTTTCCTTCCTCTGTTTAGGTGGCTTATTGATGGACTTTATATTGTTTATTTTCTATTTTTTCTTCTCCACTTAGAATCAGTTATTTGGGTATTGGTGTTATTTTTATACATCTGCCCTAATGCGATTTGAGATGCTAGTTTTCTAGCACCTCTCTGTGCCCATCTAGCCAGAAAACCAGCCATCTGCTAGCTATGTGTTCTCTTTCATATACACTATTGATATATATTTGACACATACAGCATCGTAGGATTGATTGGATTTTTTATTTATATACAGGTATATTTTTTACACATTTTGGTTTGTTTATATTATTTTTGATACTGCTTCTTTAAGAGATGATCTTTATAAGGCACAGTGTTATCAATGGTTGCCCTTCCCCCGATGAAGAGTATGCAAGGGCCCGAAGCACTGGGGTTTGTTTGTTCAGTGTGAAGAGTTTGTGTTAGCATTAAATCACCTGTATCTGTTTCCATTGCCTTTTGTTTTAATTTTGCGCGCCTGCCTCTTTTGTCTTTGTTCCTAAGACAAGGGGACTGGTTGACATCTCTAGACTTAAAGGATGCATATTTCCACATCCCCAAAAGGCAGTCCCACAGAAAATTCCTCAGATTCAGATTGCCATCAGGCCATTACCAGTTCAAGTCAATGCCTTTCAGACTTACTTCTGCTTCAAGGGTGTTCACAAAATTCTTGGCTGTGGTTGTGGCACACCTCAGGAGATAAGGAGAGATAGTCTTCCCTTACCTGGATGAAGGGCTAGTCATAGGGAAATCCCCTCAACAGGTAAGGAAGTTTCTAACCCCAGTAATGCTCAGAATATTCCTAACTTTATGCAGTAAGCCTGGAGGGTTGGACTGCCCGGAGAGATGGAACACATGCAAATGATGGAACACTTCGCACGTGAGCATCTTTCAAACACTGCCTCTGCTAATTGCCTGTGTTCTAAACCTCTTCAGATTTTTCTTTCCACCTGAAAAGTCTGGTCGCTTGGAGTTTCATTCGTCCACTTTCTCCTGCGTGAAGAAAACTTCAAAATACTACTATAAGTATATTTTGTTTTCATTTACTGCCTCTACTATTTGTTTTGTATTATTCATCTAGTTTATGGTTACATTTGTTATTTTTCCCGGTTCGTCTCGGTTCAGTATAACCATGGGGGAACCGGGTTCATTTCTGTTAAAATCGGGGTTCTCTGATTAAAGAACTACATTAATTATATATTTAAAATTTGTTTTATTTAATTTGTTGTAACCGATAATTCTTGGTTACCTGAACCGCTGACCTGGTTCCATACCGCTACATCGGTTCAGTTCCAGCGGTTCCGTATCAGGTCCGGAACCAATTAAATTAAAAAGAAAAAGGTTTTTTTGTTATTAGTGGTTGGGTTTTTTCTCTTCCAAACATCATGTCTGAGAAACCCAAAAAGCGAACCAGTGAACCCAGCTTTAAGAACTGTTCCCAGTGTGGGGAAGTATTTGCAAAAGCAGATAAACACACTTTATGTGTGATATGTTTGGGTTTTGACCACCTTAAAGAGGAATGTGAAGTATGTAAGACATTCCCAGATAAATCTCTGGAAAAACGCCTTGAAAGGCTCAAGAAAAAGTCTGTAAAGGGTTCCTCTGGCTCTGACTAGCCGATACCCCAAGAATCTGTGGCTGAACCCACATCTGCTTCAGTGCCTGCCCCTGAGATGGGCAAAAAGGGCACAAAACGAATAAATGAACTGGCTGACTCCCTGGTTCCTTCTAAAAAAAGTAAAAAGCTAAAGCACACAGAACCCCCACCTGTCAAATCGGGAACTTCTGTGCTTGCTATGCCTGATCTTACCTCTGCCCTGTCTGCTGATTTCACAAACATCCAAAACTGGCTCTATGATCACAAACTGGTTCTAAATGCAAAGAAAACAAAGGCCATGCTTTTGGTTCGTCTCCTAAACTTAGAATCTGTCGCACATCCCTTACAGTCCTTGGCGTGGGTGGAACTAAATTGGACTGTGTCACATCATTTCAGTATCTCGGTGTCCTGCTGGATCAATCCCTGGATCTAAACCTTCATATTCAAACAACTTGCAAAGCTGTGAATACCAAACTTGGTGCTGCATATAGGACTAGTTACATGTTAACGCCGTCTGCAAAATTTACCATTGCCAGGGGAATTCTACTTCCTACTCTTACCTACTGTACATCCATTCTGGCTGCTGCCAGGAAAACCTCTCTTCAGAAGTGGGATATTACATACAATAACATATGCCGCTATGCATCCTCATCCACCCGACTAAAGCATTGCTGTCAACTGTACAAAGACCTTGGCTGGCTCTCCCCCTCTGCAACTAGGCAATACTACCTTGGCTCTCTAGTAGATTCTATTATTAGGCTGAAAACTCCAACATCCCTGGTGGAGCTGCTTCATCCTCTCACCTCCTCACATGACTTGAGGTCAATTGATAAATCCTTCCTAAAAATTCCCAGATGCCTTACCTTAAAAGGAACTGGAGCTTTTCAACATATGGCACCTTAGTTCTGGCATATGCTTCCTTCTGAACTTAGGCAGATTGGGTCCCACCAACACTTTAAGACTGTACTCAGGTGACATCTACTGCAGGCTGAACTTTGTACCTGTTTTGACCCACCATAGCTCACTCGGAGGCTCCTCTACCTCACTTAACCCTGCTCCACTGTTTCTGGCACTTATTTTGGCCTTGCTAAATGGATATTGATTGATTGCATCGACTCCAGTGAGCCCAGCTAGCTTCTCCCTTTCTTCCTATTTTCCTATATCACCATACATAAGTTATCTTCAGCCACTCTCTCCCCTATGTAGTTCCCCTCCTTGCCTTTCCATTTCCCTCTGGCTCTGACCAGCCGATACCCCAAGAATCTGTGGCTGAACCCACATCTGCTTCAGTGCCTGCCCCTGAGACGGGCAAAAAGGGCACAAAATGAATGAATGAACTGGCTGACTCCTTGGCTCCTTCTAAAAAAAGTAAAAAACTAAAGCACACAGAACCCCCACCGGTCAAATCGGGGACTTCTGTGCCTGCTATGCCTGTACCAATGGCCCAAGAAATTGCTCAGGCCTTTAAAATAATCCAGTCTTTACAGGCAATAGTTCCTTCTCAGCAGCCTCCTGCCCCTCCCCAGGGTCCCCAGGCTGGCAGCAATGTGCATCCACCCCTTCAAGATCTGTTTGATGATGATGATGAATAGCATATGGACTGCTAGTACCCCCTAATCTCCACCTCTGTGCTATATTACATTTACAAACTTTGCAACCCTGGATGAAAATGAATTCCTTCATGACATCTCCATCATTGATTGGTCTGAGATTTATACTTCAAAAAACATTGAAGAGGTGCTCAGCATTTTTCTCACCAAATTCACTGACATTCAGACCAGGCATGCACCCAAGTTTACCAGGAGAGTCAGGGGTAGACAAACCAGTTGGCTTCACAAGGACATCCTGTCAGAGCTATGCACATGGGATAAACTCTGGAGGCATTTTAAACAAACAGGTCAATCATCTGATTATAACACTTACAGAACTTACAGAGATTTCTGCAAAAAGAAGATTCGTATAGCCAAAAGCAAGTACTGTAAGGACCTGCTGGCCAGCTCTGCCTGTGACTCCAGGAAATTCTGGGCACATATCGAGTCCTTCCTTAGGTCCTCCCATTGAAATACTCCAACGGACATGATAATAAATGGGGTTCACTGCAATGACCCTAACACCATAGCAAATGCTTTCAATGGGATTTTCTCAAACCTATCCTCATACACCTCCTCCTTCAAACAGCCAGCAAATCAACACCATCCCTGGGGATTGAACATTGTGCCTAATACCATTACGTCTGTATCTGAGCCTGCTCAAGCTCTGCCTTTCTACTTCAAGGCGGTACCGTCTATAGACGTCCTTAAGCTTTTTAAATCGGTGTCTGACAACACCAGTGTTGGTTCGGATCTCCTTGAGCCTCACCTACTCAAGCTTTCGGCCTCCATCATTGCCCCTCTGCTGGCAAAAATATATACTTTATTCCTCTCTTGCAGCACTGTCCCGGACCTCTGGAAACTAGATCGCATAACTCCGGTTTTCAAAAAAAGTGACATCAAGGACATAAATAAATACAGACCTATAGCTATTCTCTCTGTTTTGTCTAAATTACTTGATAAGGTTGTCACCAAGCAAACAATTGACTTCCTCACCAACTGCAGTGTCCTTTCTGATGCTCAGCATGGTTTCCGAAAGAACCATAGCCTGGTTACTGCCCTGCTAAAACTCACCTCAGACATTCTCTCAAATGTGGATGCAGGGCATCTCATAGGAGCTGTTTTCATTGACCCTACAAAGGCCTTCGACCTGGTTGATCACCCACTACTCCTATCTGGCCTGCTTAACTTGGGTTTCTCCACTCCAGTAGTCAAATGACTTAATAGTTACCTATCAAACAGGTCTCAAATGGTTAAATTTGACTCAGCTATGCCAGACCGAGCAACAATAAGCATTGGTGTGCCCCAAGGATCTATCCTGGGGCCACTTCTTTTCTCACTCTTCATCAATAATGTTCCTGGTGCACTGAAAAACTGTTCATCTCTCCTATATGCTGATGATCTTGTCATATATACCTGTGGAAATGAAGTTACTGACCTTACCTCTGCCCTCTCTGCTGATTTCACAAACATCCAAAACTGGCTCTATGATCACAAACTGGTTCTAAATGCAAAGAAAACAAAGGCCATGCTTTTTGGTTCAGCTCCTAAACTTAGAACCTGTCCCACATCCCTTACAGTCCTTGGCGTGGGTGGAACTAAACTGGACTATAGAATATGGGTACTGCCTATTGTGCATGGATTTCAGCAACTGCTGAAATCTTGTTGTAGTACAGTTCAAAGGTCAAAAAAGTTGTTGTACTATCGTTCTGACGTCACATCAATAGTACAACAACTTTTAACCCTTGACCTTCCACCTGATTGGCTCAGACGTGGCTCTCTAGAAAAAAAAAAAAAAAACATGGCGGTGCGATTTAGCGAGCGCCGAGCAGCCGAGCCATCGACTTTGAAGTCGGGAGTCAGGACACGGAGAGCCATACATGGCTCCCTTTCTGAACACACTGGGTTTTTTTTCTCCATGATTTTAAAACAGCGATGTGCAGAGGAGAAACTGACAAGCCACATGGAGCGGGAACGTAAGCGAGCAGGAGCACCAGACGGAACAGGAGCAGCGCGTGCGTACAGCAAGTAATGAAAAAAAACAATGTAAAACAAAAAAAAAAACCATATACTATATAAAACAGTGGATGGGTGAACATCCACAACTAAGGCTGTGGTCCCATCTCGGGCAGTTGATGACATCAGCTAGACCTCTCGAGCTTCGCTTTCGAGGTCTCTGTGATGTCATCAACTCCCTCGATGGAAACACAGCCTTGTTGTGGATGTTCACCCATCCACTATTCTATATGTGTCACGTCACTTCAGTATCTTGGTGTCCTGCTGGATCAATCCCTGGATCTAAACCTTCATATTCAAACAGCTTGCAAAGCTGTGAATACCAAACTTGGTGCTGCATACAAGACTAGTTAGATGCTAACGCCATCTGCAAAACTTGCCATTGCCAGGGGAATTCTACTTCCTACTCTTACCTACTATGCACCCATTCTGGCTGCTGCCCAGAAAACCTCTCTTCAGAAGTGGGATATTACATACAATAACATATGCCGCTATGCATCCTCATCCACCTGACTAAAGCATTGCTGTCAACCGTACAAAGACCTTGGCTGGCTCTCCCCCTCTGCAACTAGGCAATACTACCTTGGCTGCCTAGTAGATTCTATTATTAGGCTGAAAACTCCAACATCCCTGGTGGAGCTGCTTCATCCTCTCACCTCCTCACATGACTTGAGGTCAATTGATAAATCCTTCCTAAAAATCCCCAGATGCCTTACCTTAAAAGGAACTGGAGCTTTTCGACATATGGCACCTTAGTTCTGGAATATGCTTCCTTCCGAACTTAGGCAGATTGGGTCCCACAGACACTTTAAGACTGTACTCAGGTGACATCTACTGCAGGCTGAACTTTGTACCTGTTTTGACCCACCATAGCTCACTCGGAGGCTCCTCTACCTCACTTAACCCTGCTCCACTGTTTCTGGCATTTATTTTGACCTTGCTAAATGGATATTGTTTGATAGCATCAACCCCAGTGAGCCCAGCCAGCTTCTCCCATTCTTCCTATTTTCCTAATTCACCATACATAAGTTATCTTCAGCCACTCTCTCCCCTATGCAGTTCCCCATCTTGCCTTTCCAGTTCCCTATACTGTTCCCACTGTCTACATCCTCCCCTACTTAGGACATCCTAACAGTTCCAATCTGCCCCACCCCACCCTGCTATGCAGCGGCTCCTTTTGCTTTACTACCTATAAACTCCAACTTCAGCTCTAAAGTTGATACCTGCATTCTCCGTTCATTGTACTTTCATGTATTAATGTATAACCTGCTTATATGATTTATTTATGCTGGCTGTATTACTGTTCTACTGTTATGTCTCCAGTTTCTCCTTTTTGTACCTATGGTAGGCTATTATTACCATGGAACATATAATGCTACCTGTGCTTTCCTGTAAGGATTATGTCTTACCATTTTAACTAGCTGCTATCTATATGCTATGTTCTGCCACCCAAATATGTAATGTTTGTTTCCTCCCTTATTGGTTATGTTCTGTAATTGTTTTCATCATGTTCTGTACTCTCCTGAGTCATGCCTGAAAATAGTCATGTTGTTGGCTAGTGCACCTACCCAGTAAACAAAAACTAAATAAATAAAAAAAAATAGTGAGGAGGAGGGACCAATTGAACCAGAAGTGTCCCCTGAACAGGGCTTTGGTTCGCCTCCAAGGGTGACTGAGGATTTTCCATCCCATTTTACTTTTATAAGGAGGATGGCAGATGCACTAGACATCTCCACTACCGAACATGTTGATGAAGAGGAGGTAAAGTACTTGGAGATGATGGGGCTGACACCCACAAAGGCTCTTCTCCTACCGGTGTACAAATTCTTTAAGAAGGATGCCTTAAAGATTTTCCAAACACCGAATTCCACTCCTCCCATAGATAGGAGTATGGACAGAAAATACCAGTTCGAGAGGGAGGGAGCTGACTTTCTCTTCTCCCATCCAGACCATCAGGGGGTAATTCAGCAAGCTGCTTGCAACAAGGTCAGGGTTTCTCTGTCCTCACATCCTCCGGACAAGGACTCCAGAAAAATTGATAGCATGGCCAAAAAAGGGTACCTGTCAGCCTCTCTGGCTATGTGTCAGGCTACCTTCCAGGCATATGCTGCCCAGGACCAGAAGTCACTGTGGCAGTCAGTCCTGGCTATGTCCCAGAAAGCTCCCTCACCCTTGTCAGATGACCTGGCTGAAACTGCCAGGTTTGGGTTAGAGGCAGTTAGGTACCAGTTCCAAATGGCTGCTGACACCAAAGATACTGCAGCCAGATAGATGGCGAATATGGTGGCAAGGAGGAGGTTTGCATGGCTCAGAGCCACAAACCTTACTCAAGATACCCAGTCTATGGCCTTGGATTTTCCTCTAGAGGGAAACTCCCTCTTTGGGGAGTCCACTGTGGCATACATGAAGAAGGTGGATGAGTATAAGGCCATTTATAGAAGCAACTCTGCCAAGGGGAGAGCTTCATCATCCACCAGGCCTTATGGAAGGGGAGGCCAGGGCAGGTCTTTTTATACCAGGCCCTTCTTTTAGCCAGTGGCCTTACCCCAGTACCAGCAGTATCAACAACACAGATACTCCAGGGGTAGGGGAAGGAGGGGCTCAAGGTGAGGGTCCCCAGCTCAGCCTCAGCCACAATCAAAACAGACCCCCTGAGCCACAGGCCACTTCCTCCCTACCTGTGGGAGGCAGACTGTCTCACTTCCTCCATGCCTGGCTGAACATCACCACAGACAAATGGGTTCTGGAGGTAGTGAGTCAGGGTCTGTCTCTGGAATTCAAATCCCCTTCTCAGAGAATCAGAGTATTCAGCTCTCCCTCACTAGCAGAAAAAACACTGCTAGAGTCAGAGGTTCAAAACCTGCTACAGCTGAAAGCAGTAGAACCAGTTCCAAAGTCTCTGAGGGGAAAGGGTTTTTATTTCAGATACTTCCTAACCACAAAGAAAAGTGGAGAGTGGCAGCCTATTCTCGATCTCAGAGCTTTAGACAAGCATCTAAAGAAATGAAAATTCAAAATGGTAACTCTAGCTGTGATTTTGCCAGTGCTCCAAAAGGGAAACTGGTTGGCATCACTGGACTTAAAGGATGCCTATTTCCACATCCCCATAAGGAATTCTTACTGGAGACATCTCAGATTCAGACTCCCTTCAGGTCACTACCAGTTTTCAACCCTGCCTTTTGGCCTTTCTTCTGCCCTAAGGGTATTCACAAAGTGTCTAGCTGCTGTAGTAACACATCTTTGGAGACAAGGTATCACTGTTTTCCCTTATCTGGATGACTGGTTAGTGGTGGGAAAATCCCCACTGAAGGTACAGCAGGATTTAAAAGTCACCCATGACATCCTGGAGCCCCTGGGGTTTCTAATCAATCACAAAAAGTCTGCTTTCACCCTCCACACAGGTGTTGCAGTTCATAGGAGCAGAAATAAATACCTTACAGGCCACAGCTCGTTTGCCTCTGGAGAGAGTACACAGCCTTTAGTCAGTGGCAAATTCCTTCAGGTTACACAAACCAAAAACTGCAAGACAGTTTCTCCAGCTACTGGGCCACATGGCTGCTGCCATAGGCACAGTGCTGGGTTCCAGATTCCACATGAGGGACATCTCGTTCCACCTCAGGGCTCACTGGTGTCAGAAAACAGACCCTTTTTCAAAACTCATTCCAGTAACAAGGGCACTGTTACAGGTCTTCTTGTGGTGGTAAGAGGAATCCAACTTAATTCAGGGAATCCCCTTTCAAAAGGAGAATCACTCAGTAGTTCTTTCAACAGATGCATCCCTATTGGGCTTGGGTGCCCATCTAGGGCAGCACACCACCCATGGTACCTGGTCAGCTGCAGAGTCCTTTCAGCACATAAACTTGCTGGAACTCAGAGCAGTTTTGCTAGCTCTAGGAGCTTTTTCTCCCCTAGTACAGGGCAAGGTGGTACAGATCAGAACAGACAATACCACCACAATGTATTACATAAACAAGCAGGGAGGCACCAGGTCAGGCCTCCTTTGTATAGAAGTCATATGTATCTGGACTCTAGCTTACTCTCTGGGAATATCCCTGCAGGCAATTCATTTGCCAGGGAAAGACAACATCCTGGCGGATGACTTGAGTTGAATCAACCAGGCCCATCATGAATGGACACTGAACAGATAGATGATACAGGTTATTTTCAGAAGGTAGGGCACTCCACAGGTAGACTTGTTCACATCCCACCAGAACCACCACCTGCCCCAGTATTGTTGCAGACCACTCGATCAGGGCACACTCCCTCTGGATGCCCTGACCCTGGATTGGTCAGGGAGGTTCCTGTATGCTTTTCCTCCTTTCCCTCTGTCAGTGTGGCTCAGTTGGTAGCACATCTGCCTCTGGACCAGAAGATCATGGGTTCTCATCCCACACTGGGATTGGACTTGCACCTAAAAATTGCTGGCATCCGAGTGCAGTATTGGGGGTTGCAGTACTCCTGGGGTGTGCCGTCCTTCGGATGAGACTTTAAACCGAGGTCCCTTCTGCCCATCCTGGTGTTGTCCTGGGGGGTGTCCAGGTGGAAGTAAAAGAACCCAGAGCACTCTTCGTAAAAAGTAGGGAGCATTCCCGGTGTCCTGGCCAACATTCCCCTTCCCATAAACCAGTTCATGCAATTATCCAGGCTGTGTGTGGGTGATGATGTGCGATATGGCCACCACCACACATTCAGTCACTTCACTACCAGTCTAGCATTGCTTGTAAAGTGCTTTGGGATACTGTGTATGAAAAGCGCTATATAAATGCTGATTCTTCTTCTTCTTCTTCTTCTTTTTCTTCTTCATAGGGTACTGCTCAAGCTCAGAACCCATGCAGCATCACTGATCTTGATAGCTCCAGATTGGCAAAGGCAGCCATGGTACTCTCTTCTGCTCTCCATGTTTGTCACAAAACTGATACACCTCCCTTGGAGGCACAATCTACTGACTTCCAACCAGGGAACTCTGTTGTACCTGAATCTCAAGTCTCTCAACCTCAAGGCCTGGCTCTTGAGGACATAGAATATGCAAAATGGAACCTTTCTCAATCTGTCTTAAGCATTTTAAGAGCATATAGAAAACCTTCTACTAGGAAAACCTATTCTTTTAAATGGAATAGGTTTTCACTTTTGTGCTCTAGCAGATCATTGATACCAGGCCAGGCTGAAATTTCAGTTGTCCTGGATTATCTATCTCACCTGCATTCCTCTGGTTTGTAACACAGCTCTCTGAAGTTTCATTTGGCAGCTGTCTCTGCTTACCTCTCTGCTGGGGCAAGGGTAACCCTAGCCTCAGATCCTATCTTTAAAAGATTCTTTAAAGGTCTGAATCATCTACATCCCCCTCACAGGGCACCAGTACCAGCCTTGGATTTGAATGTGTGTTTAGTTAAACTCATGGGCTCTCCCTTTGAGCCCATGGCTACAGCTCATCTAAAATATATCACTTGGAAAACAGTTTTTCTCGTGGCAATGACTTCTGCAAGAAGCATTAGTGAGCTTCAGACTCTCTGTATGGATCAGGACAATATCTCCTTTCATAGGGATAAGGTAGTCCTTAGAACAAACAGAAAATTTCTCCCCAAAGTAGTCTCGGACTTCCACTTAAACCAGTCCATCACTCTCCCTGTCTTTTTCACCGATCACACTACCTCTGGTGAAAGAAGACTCCACAGTCTGGATGTAAAAAGGGCTCTCAGCTACTACATGACAGCCACAAAAGGCCATAGACAGGACAGAAAAGAGCTGTTCCTGACCTATGGGGATGTGGGAAAGGTAATCCAGCCTCTAAAAGGTCCATTTCTCGATGGATAGTCCAGTGTATCCAGTTCTGTTAAAGGCTGGTAAGGAGCCCCCATCAGGATTGAGGGCCCATTCCACAAGAGGGACAGCTGCTACCTTAGCAGCTGCCAGAGATGTTCCATTACTGGACATTTGTAAAGCAGCTACCTGGAAGACAGTACACACCTTTACAAAGCATTAGAATCTGGATATTTTGTCTAAGTGTGATGCTAGGTTTGGCACAGCAGTCCTACAAAGTCTATTTCCAAAATAAGTTCTGTGCTCACCTCCAGTGATACTGCTTGGTAGTCTGCATAAAGTTAGGAATATTCTGAGCATTACTGGGGTTAGAAGAAAAAAATTACTTACCATAGTAATCTTTCTTCCCAGAGATGCTCAGATATTCATAACTTCTAGGGTTGTCAGAACCCTCTGAAGTTCTGGGTTCTAGTTCTAGTCTAGAACTTTTGAAAAAGTTCTAGTGTTCTAATCTTTTTTAGAACTTTTTAGAACTCGAACCCTATTTTTTTATTGTGCTGCCAATAACGAAGATAGTAATAAAATACATGTAAAGGAAAAACTGTTCAAAATAAGGGGGAGAGAAATTATCTTGTGTGACATTGATAGGAATACAACTAGGTTTATCTATAGTTTCTTCTGTTTGCTAAAGTCAGCAACTTAATACGTAACAGGCCCACCCACCCACCCATATGTTAAAGTTTTCCTGCTGCAGCCGATCATAGTTCCTTAGTGAAAGAAAGAGGCACATTAGCCATTTATGTACTCAGCTATATATACTCATCGTCATGAATTAGGAGAAAAATAACTGATATTACCTAATTTCAGCTATTTTCTGCTTTCTGTTTTAAATGAGTGAATCAAAAGTTGCTATGTTTAAAAGAAAGCTTTTATAACAAAGTCAAGCCAAGTACTACAGCAGCAACATGTGGAACTGTTACAAAACATATTATGTCATAACATATTCAGTCAAGACATTGGAATAAAAAAAATATTTGCAGAAACCACAAGAAGGCTGCTCCAATCCTAAGTTGTGCCTGTGTGAAAAGCTGAGCACCAAGAACAAAAAGACACAGCACCAACACTTCCAAAAATATACTGTATTGTGCGTTTTAACTGATAGCATCACAGTACAGAAACGCCATGCAGGACAAAACAGTTTAAACAGACAAAAGGTAACTATAAATAATATGATACAGAAAGGATTGATGTGACAGTGTCCCTTTTATGCCAAATTTGGGCCTGTTCCTACTGATGTTAAAATTGCCAGGGCATGCATCAATAGGAATAGGCAGTTCTTGCAGGTAACTGTCTACCATGTTGGACAGAGACCGCTCAGAAGAGGAATCAGCAGAAGCAGCTGGTATGGCAGCAGTTTGGGAAAGGTTTTGCCACAGATTTAGCTTGCTACTAAGGGCTGAAGAAGTGACAGTTGTGGAACAACTACTGTTAATGTTTGGTGACTTTTCCAGTTCTGTATCCCTTGAAGATGAACCTGCATGTTGTGGTGATGACAACCTGATGGTACTGTGCGTGTCTGTGTTTGACTCCTGTGAGTGCTGCAGCTCATCTAGCAACATACATTTGTACTGCTCTATAACATCTGTTTTTGAAGATGTATAGCCTTGAACCTGGGATCTAAGAGAGTTGCAAGGATGTAGTGTCTTGATTTCGTCATTGCAACTAATTTGTCATTGGTTTTGAAGCGCTCGCTCATTCTCTTTACGAGATTCCCATGATATAGGCAACATGTTGTCTGCGCTTCAGATCTGTCTTTTTCTATTTGTAGATTTAGAACACTAAGATGATATGAAATGAGCATTATGAGTGGGATAACCTAACTCACAGATGCACCTTCAGAAGACATGTCCCTTGTAGCTGTCTCAAAAGGAGCTAGGATACAGCACACTGTCTCCATTAATTTCCACTGCAGCATAGACAGCATAATGCCATCTCCAATAATGTAACTGGAGCAGTACTCATGTATAGCTTGCTTTTGCTCCAAGAGGTGCTGCAGCATATAAAGCGTTGAGTTCCGAGTGGAAACATTTTGAATCAGCTTTTGCTGGGGCAGCTTGTGTTTTTTTTGCAGTTCGGACAATGTCCGTATAGCCTTGGTTGAATGTGAAAAGTGAGTCACAATTTTTTTGCAAACAGCAATCATACCATCCACTTGTGTTTCGTTGCTGAGAAACCCGTGACAATTAAGTGTAAGCAATGTGCAAAGCAAGAAGCATGCAGAAATCCTCCATCCTGTATTGTTTCAAGATGTTGGCTCCATTGTCACTTACTATGAAGCCACATTTTAGACCGTGAGAATAAACCCATTCATCAAGGAGGTCATTTAGTTCCTGCAAGATGTTTGCAGCAGTATGACTTTGCCCAAACTTCTTTATTATGCAGCAGCGCCATCTTTGGGGTGTCTTTTGTTTTTGAAGAAGCACAAGAAAACGTGACCCAATGAGCGTATGGGACATGTAATCTATGTTTTGAGTGCTGGTCCACATATCTGTTGTGACATGAATAACCCCACCCTCTGCAGTTTTAAGTGCAAGCATCACTGTCGCTTTTAAAGCCTGATAAATGTTTGGTATTTCAACATAGGAAAAGTACCTTCGATGAGGAACACTGTAACGAGGCTCTGCTAATGTCATCAGCTCCTCAAATCCTCATGATCTACCAAAGAGTATGGGAGAAGGGCTCTGCTAACAGTTCACCAATTCGGTGATTAAGATGAAGGGTCTTTGGATGATTTCTAGTAAAGGTATTCTTCCTTTCAAATGCCTGAGACAGTGTTAGCTGTTTGCAACATGTACCTGCTGGTTTATTATACACCGTGCTTCTATGGGCAGATGGGCGCGAGATGGTGGACTAGGACTTATACATTCAGTGCCATCACTGGATGTGCAACTGGTACTAATGGTGCTGGCATTGGTGGTAACAGTGATCCTAGGGCTGGCAGTGGTTCTGCCCGCATCAAGTTCAGACAATTCAGTATCCATCTCAGATTCCTGATCCTGACCCTTCTCACGTGCGGTCTGGAAGATGGAGGACATGGGTTTTGGTTTTGGATGATCAAGCAAAACCGAATGCTTTTTCAGATGGCGTTTAAGAGCTGTAGTGCCAAGGCATGACACAACTTTACCACGGCTTACTCCTGTTTACACAGGGACAAATTGCTCTGCATGGATCAGTTTTACTGACTGAGAAATAATTCCACACCTCAGATGTGACAGATTTTGTTCGAGTGCTAGGAAGATAGCTAAAGACTATTTGTGTCTTTTCACCTGTCCTAACAGAACCTGGGACATGCTCCTTCGTGCTAGAAGAGTGGACAGAAGACTCTGATGGATTTTCATTGCTGGCCAACACAGAAGTGGTGGATTCAATGGATATGTCCTTTTCATTGCCAACAGTGCTGGATGTATTTGCAAGTGCACTACCTGATTCATTGTCAGCAGACTTGCTCATTTCACTTTGTTGAGGAAGTAATGATTTGTCACGAGACACAACAGTGTGGGACTGAGACAAAGAGCTACTGTCTGAGTCAGAGAGGACTCACTGTCACTTGCATTATTGCTGCTAGTCACAGGGATCTTAATGGCATGAATGGCATACCTTATGGTGCCTCTCCGTGTGACCCCAGCAGCTGTACAGGTTTTCTTAAAAGGTCCCCCTTTACCACACTTCACTGTTGCTCTTTTGCTGTTTGTTGAATTGTTATCATGTGAAACATTTTGGTTATTTCTGTTAGCACCAGGATTACCACTACCACTAACACCTGCTCCAACACCAGCACTAAATGCTTCATCTATGTTGGTGTCAGCCATAACAGACAGTAAGTACCAGTACTACCAGTCCAGTATACTGCAGTGAACACACCAACACCCAAACAATTCCTGTGTAACAAAGCAATGTGATCTGTAATCGCTGGCTACAACTCCAAAATTTTATTTTGGTTGTGTGACACTGTGATACGTGGACTGAAAGTAATTGAAGAATATGACAGTTTGCAACTAAAGGATCCCAGGTTCAAGGCTTACAGAATGATTGGGCTGCTGGGTGTAGGCATACACATAGCAATCAAAGGGCACACAGCAGCAGGGTGATGGGCTGACCACAGGAGACAGTCACACTCAAACCCAGGGAATGAGAATTATACTACGTTTCTGTCATGTAAGTAATGCCACCACACAACTGGCCACTGGGCTTCTCTGCAACACACACTGGGTAGGGTACAGTGCAGTCAAAGGGCACACAGCAGCAGGGTGATGGGCTGACCACAGGAGATGGAGTCACATCATAAACCAGGGAATGAGAATTATATTTCTATGTTTCTGTCATGTAAGGTTAATGCCACCACACAACTGGCCACTGGGCTTCTCTCTGTAACACACACACTGGGTAGGGTACAGTGCAGTCAAGGGGCACACAGCAGCAGGGGTGATGGGCTGACCACAGGAGACGAGTCACACACGCAAACCAGGGAATGAGAGAATTATATTTCTACATTTCTGTCATGTAAGGTTAATGCCACCACACAACTGGCCACTGGGCTTCTCTCTGTAACACACACTGGGTAGGGTACAGTGCAGTCAAAGGGCACACAGCAGCAGGGTGATGGGCTGACCACAGGAGACGGAGTCACATACGCAACCCAGGGAATGAGAATTATATTTCTATGTTTCTGTCATGTAAGGTTAATGCCACCACACAACTGGCCACTGGGCTTCTCTCTGTAACACACACACTGGGTAGGGTACAGTGCAGTCAAGGGGCACACAGCAGCAGGGTGATGGGCTGACCACAGGAGACGGAGTCACATACGCAAACCAGGGAATGAGAATTATATTTCTACGTTTCTGTCATGTAAGGTTAATGCCACCACACAACTGGCCACTGGGCTTCTCTCTGTAACACACACACTGGGTAGGGTACAGTGCAGTCAAGGGGCACACAGCAGCAGGGTGATGGGCTGACCACAGGAGACGGAGTCACATCATAAACCAGGGAATGAGAATTATATTTCTACATTTCTGTCATGTAAGGTTAATGCCACCACACAACTGGCCACTGGGCCTCTCTCTGTAACACACACTGGGTAGGGTACAGTGCAGTCAAAGGGCACACAGCAGCAGGGTGATGGGCTGACCACAGGAGACGGAGTCACATACGCAAACCAGGGAATGAGAATTATATTTCTACGTTTCTGTCATGTAAGGTTAATGCCACCACACAACTGGCCACTGGGCTTCTCTCTGTAACACACACACTGGGTAGGGTACAGTGCAGTCAAGGGGCACACAGCAGCAGGGTGATGGGCTGACCACAGGAGACGGAGTCACATACGCAAACCAGGGAATGAGAATTATATTTCTACATTTCTGTCATGTAAGGTTAATGCCACCACACAACTGGCCACTGGGCTTCTCTCTGTAACACACACTGGGTAGGGTAGGGTACAGTACAGTGCAGTCAAGGGGCACACACTGGGCTTCTCTCTGTGACACACACACTAGGGTTCAGAAAGATTTATTTGCCTTTTTTTGCCCCCCTTGTATGCTTGTTGCTGGCAGCTGCTGAGTGTGCAGTGTGCTGCAGTTTCAAATAATCACATTTCACATTCACAAAGGTTCTTATAATCTTCAGTCTTCTTATTTTTTTTTAGTCTCTCTCCGAGTCCTCCTCCAGTCCTCCTGATATTGGTCTCATCAATCCCTCCCTATTCCCCAGTCCCTTCCCCCAATCTTGATTAATCCCTCCCGATTCCCTCCTTCTGTCCTGAACCGGTCCCTAGTCCCACTCCCAGTCTCCCCCCCCCACCCCGATTTTTAGCTTTTTCTTGTTCTCGGTCTCACAGGAGAAGAAGTGGCCACGACTGGACAAGAGTAAGCGAGACAGCGCTAACCGCTTTTGCTACAGTTTGCTGGTGCTGCCTGCTGCTGCTGCCTCTGTCTCATGTGATCCTCAGTCAAATGGCGCCTCCTCGTGGCGCATCTCTTTAAATACCCCACAGATCCGCTGCTCGCGTTGCTTACTCGACCCCACGTCGTCTCGCGTCTTGCGGTGATTCGAACCCTTTTTCGAACCGTTTAGTGTTCGAGTTCTAAGTTAGAACTCGAACACCAGGGTTCGAGGAGGGTTCGAATCTTTGCCGAACCTGTTCTGACAACCCTAATGACTTCCCTCCCTACCTCTCCTTCCAGAACTTCAGCCTCTGCACTCCGCATGCTGGTGCCACCCTTATCACTATACACCCTTGGAGTGTTTTTTCCCCTGCACCTGTCAATAGTTTTGGTGTACAGGGTTCATAGTGTTTCTACTTTTTTTGGTATTTTTTCTCTGGCATTTTGTTCTAACCTAGCTGAATTGTTCTCCAGTTGGAGCTTTTTTTATTCTTACAAATTTATATTATTGGGAAAACCCCAATTTTAATAATAAAATTATAAGTACTAATTACTCTGGGCCTACTTTCCAGGCTCCTTCATAAAATCTGAAGAGGTTTAGAACACAGGCAGTTAATAGAGGCAGTGTTTGAAAGATGCTCACATGCAGTGTTCCATCATTTGCATGTGTTTCATCTCCCCGGGCAGTCCAACCCTCCAGGCTTACTGCATAAAGTTATGGATAGCTGAGCATCACTGGGAAGAAAGAAGATTACTATGGTAAGTATTTTTTTCTTCTGGCACTTACACAGGAGCTACTACAGAAACTGGGGTTCCTAGTCAACCTGAAAAAGTCAGTGCTACAGTTAGTACGTCTCCTGGAATTTACAGGAGCCAAGCTGGATTCGGGAAGAGGAAAGGTTTTTCTGCCCCAGACAAGGGCAGACAGCTTGGTACAGCTAGCAAGTACCTTCAGGCTTCAAATCCTAAGGCCAGCAAAGCACTTCATGCAGCTGTTGGGCCATATGGCAGCCTCATCAGCAACAGTGTCAGGGGCAAGGTTCCAAATGAAAGATATCCAGTATCATCTCAAACTACACTGGCATCAGAAAAGAGATTCACTATCAAAGCTGGTGCCAGTCAATCAAACACTCCTACAGGCACTTCAGTGGTGGCTGGACATGGACAACCTCAGGCAAGGGGGTCCATTCCTGCAGGAAAACCCTTCCTTAGTGCTAACCAACGATGCTTCCCTAGTGGGGTGAGGGGGAACACCTGGAGGAGCACACTGCTCACAGCACATGGCTCAAACAAGAGTCATTGCTTCACATCAACCTGCTGGAGCTCAGAGCAGTCTTCCCGGCACTTCAGGCATTCGCCAGCATGCTGCAGGAAAAGGTGGTGCAGGTCAGAACAGACAACATAACCACAATGTACTATATCAACAAACAAGGAGACACAAGGTCAACCCCCCTGTGCACAGAAGCCATGAAAATCTGGAGTCTGGTGTACTATCTGGAAATTGCCTTGTCAGCAGTCCACCTGCCAGGGAAGGACAATGTACTGGCAGATGCTCTGAGCAGGATCAGTCAGAACTACCACAAGTAGTTCCTGAACAGGCAGGTGTTACAGATTGTGTTCAAAAGGTGGGGCACTCCAGAGATAGACCTCTTTGCAGCCTCAGACAACTACCAGCATCCTCAGTTTTGCTGCAGGCCTTCAGTGAGGGGTTCAGTCCCACTGGATGCACTGATCCTGGACTGGATAGGGAAGTTTCTATATGCCTTCCCTCCATTCCCATTGTTGCTGAGGGTCCTGAACAAGCTCAGATCCCAGCCGGCTACAATGATCCTTATTGCTCCAGACTGGGTCAGGCAGCCATGGTACCTTCTGGCTCTGGCACTATCAGTTGCCAAGCCAATCAGCTTCCCCAGGAAGCATAACTTGCTGACTACTTCCCAGGGCAGGATCCTATACCCCAACCTTCAGTCTTTCAGGCTCAAGGCATGGCTCTTGAGGACCTAGAGTATGCCAACCTGCATCTCTCAGAAGTGGTCATGGAGGTCCTTAGGGTTTCTAGAAAGCCCTCCACTAGGAAGACCTACACGTTGAAGTGAAGAAGATCTTCTGTCTGGTGCCAGAACAAGAATCTGTACCACACTCAGGCGGGTTTGCCAGTTGTCCTGAATTCCTTAACCCACCTTCATTCCCTTGGTCTGAGACAATCCACTCTGAAAGTGCCTTTGGCAGCTGTCTCAGCTTACCTGTCAGAAGGCAAGGCATCATTTCTGGCCTCCAATCCAGTGTTCAGAAAATTCTTTAAGGGGTTGCTTCACTTGCATCCCTCACATAGGACTCTTACTCCAGTGTAGGATTTAAACATATGTGCTGCATAGCTCGTGCAGTCACCTTATGAGCCTATGTCATCAGCTGATCTCAAGTATGTAACTTGGAAAACCGTGTTCCTAGTTGCAATTACTTTGGGCAGGAGAATTGGTGAGCTCCGGGCTTTGTCCATGGAGACCGAATATATCACATTCCACAGGGACAAGGTGGTCCTTAGAACTAATAATAAGTTTCTCCCTAAGGTGGTGTCAAACTTTCATGTCAATCAGTCCATTGCACTACCAGTTTTTTTCACTGATCACTCCTCTTCAGGGAAACATAGACTGCATAACCTGGATGTAAAAAAAAGACATCAGCTACTACCTGGAGCATACATGAGGCCACCGAGGGGACATGACCCAACTCTTCTGGACCTATGGGGAAGTTGGAAAGGGTAAACCAGCCACAAAAGCTCCATAGCAAGGTGGTTCATGGTATGTATCCAGTTCTGTTATTCCAAAGTGGGCAAGAGAACCAGGGCTCAGGGCCCACTCCACCAGAGGAACAGCTGCATCAATAGCAGCTTCAAGATATATTCCTTTGCTGGAAATCTGCAAAACGCTACCTAGAAAACAGTCCACACATTTACCAAACATTACTGCCTGGATACCCAGGCTAGGAGTGATGCCAGGTTTGGCACAGCAGTCCTGCAGAGCCTGTTTCATAAATAGGTCTTCTGCCCACCTCCAAAGGCATTATTTGTGTCTGCATTTGTCAGAATACAGTAAGATTTCCTGGGGCTTGAAGAAAACATTACTTACCATAGTAATCTTGTTTCTTCCAAGGGAATGTTACTGCATGCTGAGTTCCCACTCTTCTTCCTCTGCTAGAACCTACAGGGCATTGCATACTGACTGTACAACTAATGTTGGAAACCTGTGGGTACCTATTAGTTTCTTGGGCATCTGTTGACTTGAGTGTTTAGAGATGCCCTCTGTTTTTTAAGAGGTGTTTGTCCCTAAAAGGGGACTGGTTTTTTTTGTTAGACTAGATTAGTTAGCTAGTTTGCTTAGCTTCTGCATGCTTTGTAAGAATCTAACAGTTGCAGGAAGTGCAACCAGGGACAGTGGTTTGAAAACCAAGCTTGAGCCTAACATTCCACTATTAGCATAGGTTCTATTAACCATTTTGGCTCCGGGCAGTCCTATGGAGAGACCATACTGCATTTGTCAGAATACAGCAAGATTATCTTGGAAGAAACAAGATTATTATAGTAATGTTTTCTTCTGCCAAGGGGTCTCTAGGTATGATTAGACCTCCCACCTTACCTCCCCTTACATAACCTGAATCAGATTCGGCTATATTTTCATGGGGGTTCCTAATGTTGCCATTAGTCATTGGCTTAAAGAGCTAGAGGAGCCAAAACAGGCAGACAGGAAAATAATACAAGTTTTAAGTAGTAGTCAGTTGTAACTTTTTGTTTCTGAAGTATTTTCCTTTTTCCTTTTGCTCATCAGAAAGTATTCTATGTGATTATATTGTGATGGGTGTGTGGAGCAGATCTTAGCCTGGCAGCTGACATATCTAACTCTACTGCCTCACACTACATCATCAGCATTGTGATCTCACTGACTGTGACATCACAGGTGAATGACCTGGCAGTCACTCACTTGCTGTTCCTAAGTACAGTGATGTTACAGTCAGTGAGGTCACAATACTGATGATGTAGTGTGGGCCAGTAGAGCAATATATCTCAGCTGCCAGGCTAAGAGCTGTTCCACACATCACACCTGCTAAAATAAGGCAAGCAATCTTCCAATTAAACAAAGGAAAGAGAAAAAATACCTCAGATATAAAAGGTCATGACTGACTACTTTTAAAATCTAATATTAGGTTTAGGCAGTACACTACTTCTTTAACTTATTGTTTTTAATGTACACAGAGATGACTAGGGGGCCTATATTTCCTTTTGTGTTGTTTTTATCCTGTTGGAAGCCCGTCCTCTCCACTGGGGTTTTATTAGTATTACTATTATTATTATTATATAGAATATTGCATGGGGTGGTGTGTTTAACGAGATTTTACACACACACCTTCCCGAGATGTTGGATGCTACATAAACCCCGAGAGCGGAAGTTCAAGGGTTTAAGTTAAGCATCCAACACTGAGGGGTATGTGTAAAATCTTGAGTTAACACACCACCCCATGTTTTATTTCAAATAATTGCTGGGAGCATTTTCCTGCCACAGCAACTATATAAAATAAAACAGCCATGTCCAGGTGTGGATGAAGGCGGTCTGCAGTCTGTCTGTGGCTGAGCAGCTGCCAAACCTTTTTTTTTCCCTTTTTTTTTTAGGTTAGCCGAGCGAGCAAAGTCAGCAGCTGAGAGGCAATTTTTTCTTTTTTTATTAACTATCCACTGAGTGATACTGGCGGTGTCCGCTCGACAGTGGCAAAGTGTCCAGTGGGGCACTGCCATAAGTGGAGAGGAGAAAGCAGAGGCAGGTGCATGAGTGGAGCGTTGGAAGCCCGGTGCATGTAACAGCGAATTATAACCCAGGTTACCTATTGGAGAAAACACTCCCCAGTTATTATATTATTATTATTGTTGGGTTAGAATTAAAAATATTTTTCAACTACAAAAATTAATCTGACTGTTAGATGGAACACAGTCCACCTACAGGCAGCAGTTTGAATGTAGCATTCTAGTTCCATTATTTGTATATATTCCACATGACAGCAGTCAGAGATTATAATCCCAGGAATTCTTCAATATTCTTACCTCTTGCAGTCATCCTGAATAGTAGAACTGTCTAGAGAATTGAACATATGCAAATAATGGAACCCATCATTGGTTCACGCTACTTATTTAAATGCTGCTCTTATCGGCTGCTGCATTCTAAAATGGTCAGATTTCATTCTCCACCTGCTAAGCCAAGATGCCTCAGAGAGCTCTCCTTACAGTCATGATATTTCATTGTTGTTTTACATTGTTTACCACAGAAAATAAGTACCTTTTTTTATTTTTATCTGCTGCTTTTATCTTCTGTTTTTAATAGTTTATGTTAGTTAGATTAGTTTTTATTCTCTTTCTTAGTAGTTCCTCCTGGTTCCCTGTAACCGCTGAGAAACCGACACTTCCATCAGGGTTTCTATTCCTTTTACTTCAGTTTTTAATTTAGTTTAGTATTGTTTCTATTTGGGATAGAACTGATACTTTCTGGTTCTTTTTTGTTTACTCAGTTCCCCGCTGGAACTAACCTCGGTTGCTGAAACTGCAGAAAAGCTGGCCCATTGGCACAGTAGTTGGATTTCCGCTTGCGACACCAGTGACTCGGGTTCAGGAATGGACTTGAGATGCTGGAGGGCTGACCGGGGAGAGAAGACTACAGCATCTGGAGACTGATCACCTTCTCTTGGGGGGAGGGTGGAACAAGGACCCGGCACTTGTTGACTCCTAGTGGAAGCTGGGGGTATGGCAACACGCTGGGGTCCCACTGACAAATGGGGGTGTGGAGGATGTTGGCTTATGCCTAGATGTTGTGGCACACCATGCCCCCGGGGAGCAAAGCGGAAAAGTGCTCTATGGCTGACCAGATGACAGTTGCCAGCTCCCGCTGCTGCTGAGCCCCCGATGTTGCCCATATCCTCCTCAGCAGCACTGGGGCAAGTAGCGTGTGCTGACTGGCCCCTACCAGTGCATATTTCCCTAGAAGAAGGGGGACACACCCAGCAAAGGGTTATGTCCGGGTTACCTGGGGGGCTGAAAATGTGAGGTGGTGGTGGCTGACATCGGGGCAAAGGTGCCAGTGGGGACCTAGGTGATCTGAAGAAGTGGCAGGTCCGAGCAAGGAAGGTGATTGAAAAACAAAACAAGGGGTTTTGTTGTGATTTATTTTTGGTTTTTGCCATTTAATTACATCAGATAAACTGCAGAACAAAACTGGCCCTACTGGATGTAAGAATTGTGTTCAGTGCAGAGAGGTTTTTGCAAGGCAGACAAACACGATGAATGTGTTTGTCTGTCTTGGCAAATCCCACTTCTCAGTTGAATGTGAAATATGTAAAACCTTCACAGACAAAACAATAGAGAAGAGAAGGGGAAAGGTTAAAGAAGAAGTTGGCTCCAGATACAGAAATGGGAGGTAACGGCTCTGACTAGCCTACACCCTCAAAACATATGGGTGAAACCATTGAAAAAGTACCAACTACCCTGGATAGGGGTGAATCTTCTTGGACCAAGAGAACTGGTGAACTGGTTGAGAAACCGGAACCAGCTAAAAAACTTAAGAAGACAAAACACTTAGAACCCACAACTGGAAAGCAAGGGGACTTCTACAGAAAAAAACTGAGTTGCTTTCAGCCGAGTCTGTTGCTCAGGCTGTCAAAGTAATTCAAGCTTTGCAAGATTGATTCCAGTTCTGGTTCCAAGGATCAATCCTTTGGTTGGTTCAACCATCTGTTCAGTAACCGTAACTCTGGATGCATCCTCGGTTCCTGAGACCCTGAAATATGAGAATTATGAGGAATATGAGGATGAGGAAGGCGGGAACCCATAGAGCCTGAGGTTTCTCCGACCAAGAGTTTGAGTCTCCATCTAGGTTGCTTGAGGATTTTTCCTCACACTTCACGTTTGTGAAGAAAATGGTAGAAGCTTTAGACATCACTACTAGTGAGCTGGTAGAAGATAAAGAAGAGGTGGAATACCTCAACCTCTTGGGACTGACAGCTACCAAAACACTTTTATTGCCTATAAATAAGTTTTTCAAGAAACATATCTTGAAGATACTCCAGACACCAAATTCTATATTACCCTTGGACAAAATGGCTGACAGAAAGTACCAGCTGGGCAGGAAGGGAGCAGAATTTCTATTCTCTCACCCTGATCATGAGGGTGTTGTGCAGACTGCAGCCTGCAATAGGGCAAGGGTACCTTTGTCATCTCACTGTTTTGCCCTGGCTTGGTTTTAGTTACTGGGCATGGCTCTCCAGTCCCTCTCTGTGTATACAAGAGTCCACTTCCTGCCGCTCATGACCATTGGGAGAGGATGACCTCTTCAACAATTCAGTTAGATTAGGATGGTCACGAAGGACTGCTTATACACAGGACTAATAGTTCAAAATGTCCTGAGTTCAATAGTTCGCCTGCTATTATTATGACGTTATCTAACTTGCTTACCAACAATATCTGTTTTCTCTGGGGGTACACTTCGTACTCATTGAAATCTCCCTGGTGTATGTGACTATGTAAGAGTGGAACTGGATAGTGTTCCTGACCTATTTGTGTAAAGACTCTCACCATTACACAGCCTATATTATTGTTATTATGTCTGGGACAATTGTAAATCTTGCAGTTATCAGTAGGTCCTGGGTCTAAATTATACCACCCTAACTATTTGTGAATTGGAACATAGCACTTGGGATCCTGACAGCCTAATATGTGTTTATAGCCTTCCAAGTTAGTTTCAGTGTCCCAAGATGTCCTATATAACAGTAGTCATGTATCCCTATTTTTTGTATGACAGTCTACTAACTTATTGCCAATGACTCCTAAACAGGAAGCCACATTCATGCTTAAGTAATGATTTTTTATTTACCAACAATATTTTCATCAACAGCAACTTATGCAGAATGAATTAACAAGCAAAATTATTTGCGATGGGGAGTAGAAATGCACTCCCTACTACAGACGCAATGAAATAAAATAACATTCATGCCAAGCTGATCCTGGCCCTGCTCCAAAGTCAGGAATAAAGCATTCAAACAACATGAAGTCTTGCTGTATTCTGACTTAATGCAGTTAGTCCCAGCACTTGAACTGCCCCGGAGAGTAACGAGTTAACTCTATGCTGAAGCATAGAACATTGAGCTTGAGCTTGGTTTTCAAACCTCTGTCTGTGGTACTTCCCAGTGTAACCGTCAGATTCTTTACTCCGCCTAACAGTGAAGTCGCTCTGGAGATTTCCTCTGCTCGGTTCGGTAAAAAGTAAAGCATTCAGTTTTAAACCATTCTATTTGTTATTTTTTCGGATTTCCAGCCTCTGTCTATGGTACAGGTAGTGTTGTAGATAGGTAGTGACTGTTTTTACTTTGCAAAAGAGTGTGGAAATTGTTTTTTTCTTCAGTTTCTTTTCAGTCGGTCCGGTTAGGAACCGACCTTGTATTTTCTTCTGTTTTCCAATTTGAATTTTTCTGGGATTAGAGTGGTGTTTTGGTACTGATCGATTTCGAAAGAACCGGACCTTTTCAAACAACATGAAGTCTTGCTGTATTCTGACTATTGCAGTGATATCCAACCTTTGAACTGCCCCGGAGAGGAAAGAGTTAACTTTCCATGCAAGACATGGAACACTGAGCTCGAGCTCAGTTGAGACTCTGTCTGTTGTTGTTTGAACCCAAACCGCCAGATTCTTTACTCCGCCTCACTGAACAGTCACTCCAGAGATTTCTCCTTCGCTCACTTCTCTAGGATTCCTCCTGAATCTTTCAAAGTCAGTTCTAGAGCCAGTGCAGCTCCTCACCTTCATAGGGGCATAGCTGGATACAATAAGGGCAAGAGCCTTCCTTCCCCTGGACAGGGCAAGGACCCTTGTGACACTGGCCTCTTCATTCACCCTTCAGGTGTCTCGACCAGCAAGGCATTTTCTGCAGCTCCTGGACCACATGGCTGCCTCTATGGCAGTGGTCCAAGGAGCAAGATTTCAGATGAGGGACATTCAGTTCCACTTAAGAGCCTTCTGGTCCCAGAGAAAGGATTCTCTGACCAAGCTAATCCCAGTGACTCGAACCCTGATCCAGGCTTTGCAATGGTGGCAGGATCAGGACAACCTAAGGCAAGGAGTTCCCTTTGTCACTCAATCTCATTCTCTAATCCTTTCCACAGATGCCTCCCTCTTGGGCTGGGGAGCCCACTTGGGGATCTGACCAGCCAAGGGTTGTGGTCACCTCAAGAGTCTCTGCTTCACATCAATCTCTTAGAACTCAGAGCAGTGTTTCTAGCACTTCAGTTTTTTCCAAGTCTGTTCAGAACAAAGTAGTTCAGATCAGGACAGACAATACCACCACAATGTGGTACATCAACAAGCAGGGCACTTGGTCTACAGCCTTGTGCACAGAAGCAATGAAGTTGTGGTCTCTGGCCTATTCCCTGAATACCTCTCTGATAGCAGTGCACCTCCCAGGAAGGACAATGTCCTGGCAGATGCTCTCAGTGGGATATCTCAGGGCCATCACAATGGTCCCTGTATCCCTAATTTTAAAGGTGATCTTCTCCAGATGGGGCACTCCACAGATAGATCTTTTGCAGCCCCAGACAATCACCAACTTCCTCTTTCTTGCTTCAGACCCTCAGTGTTGGGCTCAGTCCCCCTGGATGCTCTAGTTCTCAACTGGGAAGGGAAATTCCTGTATGCTTTTTCCCCCTTCCCTCTCCTGTTCAAGGTACTAGTCAAAATCAAGTCTCAACCCTGCAAAGTGATTCTAATTGCTCCAGACTGGGCCAGACAGCCCTGGTACCCTCTCTTGCTGTCCTTAGCAGTCCACCTTCCCCTGTCTCGTCCCAGGAATTACAACCTATTAACATGTTCTCAGGGAAGGGTTTGGTATCCGAATTTCAAATCTCTCAATCTCAAGGCCTGGCTCTTGAAGAGTTAGAGTTTGCTGATTTGCATCTCTCTCAAGGTGTTCTGGATATTCTAAAGGCTTCTCGAAAGCCTTCCACGAGAAAGACTTACAACTCCAAATGGAAAAGGTTTACTATTTGGTGCTCTGGTAAGCATATTTCTCCAGAGTCTGCTGGGTTGCCTACAGTCCTGGACTACATGGTTCATCTCAATAGCTTAGGACTCAGACCAGCTACACTTAGAGTGCATCTGGCAGCTGTCTCTGCCTTCTTGTCAGCAGGCAAGCCTTCTTCCCTTTCAGCTCATCCTGTATTCTGTAAATTCTTCAAGGGATTGCTGCATACCAATCCTCCCTTCAGGGACCCTGCCCCTGCTTGGGACCTTAATGTTGGCATTGCTCAGCTTATGCAACCCCCTTTTGAGCCTTTGTCCTCAGCAGAGCTTAAGTACTTGACTTGGAAAACTGTGTTCTTGGTAGCCATTACTTCTGCCAGACGCATAAGTGAGTTACAGGCCCTGTCAGTGGAGCCTGATTTTATCTCTTTCCATAAAGATAAGGTGGTCCTCAGGACTAATAGGAAGTTTTTGCCTAAAGTGGTTTCAGATTTCCACCTTAATCAGTCTATGTCTCTACCTGTTTTCTTCACTGACCACTCCTCCTCTGGAGAGAGGAGGCTGCACAGCCTGGATGTGAAAAGGGCCCTTAGCTGCTACATAGAGTGCACCAAGGGTCACAGGTTTGACTCCTTCCAATTGTTCCTCACGTATGGTGAGGTTGGCAAGGGAAAACCTGCCACTAAGAGATCTATTGCCAGGTGGATTGTCTCTTGTATACAATTCTGCTATGAAAAATTAGGTAGGATCCCACCCTTAGGCCTGAGGACTCACTCTACCAGAGGTACAGCTGCTTCCCTGGCTGCTGCCAGGGATATTCCTATCTTAGAGATTTGTCAAGCAGCCACCTGGAAAATGGTACATACTTTCACCAAGCATTACTCTCTGGATATCCAGGCTAGGAGTGATGCTCAGCTTGGTACAGCACTGCTTCAGAGCCTGTTCCCAAGGTAGGTTCTGTCCCTCCTCCATGGAGGTACTGCTTGGTAGTCTGCAATAGTCAGAATACAGCAAGACCTCATGTTGTTTGAAGATAAAATTACTCACCTTAGTAATGTTGTTTCTTCTAATGGAGTCTTGCTGTATTCTGACCTCCCCCCTGCCTCCCATCTCAGAACCTGGGTTTTGGGATGTGGGTGAGCAGGAACAGTGTTGGCACCCTAGAGGTGCCCCCTTTTTCTCACCCTCTTATTTTTGGGTGTGTGTTGTGTTTTGTTTTTTGGGTTTCCTGACTTGAGTCTTTGCCTTGGAACCAAAAATCTTTTATTAGATTTAGTTGCCAGTTGGCTAGTGTGAGTTTACAGTTTCCACACAGGACGCCCAGTGAGTATAGCTTGTAAAGATCTGGCGGTTTGGGTTCAAACAACAACAGACAGAGTCTCAACCGAGCTCGAGCTCAGCGTTCCATGCCTTGCATGGAAAGTTAACTCTTTCCTCTCCAGGGCAGTTCAAAGGTTGGATATTACTGCAATAGTCAGAATACAGCAAGACTCCATTAGAAGAAACAACATTACTAAGGTGAGTAATTTTTTCTTCTGGTTCTTTTTCAAAACCCATGACACAGTTTGTAACCGATCGGTTATTTTATTACCTGACTTGAAGCTGCTATAGGGTAATTTGGTAGCTTGGCCATGTCTGAGAACCCCAAGAAGAAAACCAGTCCCACTGAGTTTCAACACTGTACTGAGTGTGGGAAGGCCTTTGCCAAGGCCGACCCCGACCTCATCTGTGTTTATTGTCTGGGGTTTGACCACCTCAAGTCAGACTACCAAATTTGTAAAAACTTTCCAAAATCCACTCTAGATAAAAGACTGAGTAGGCTGAAGGAAAGGGAGGCCGAGAAGTCCCTAGATCAGGATGGCTAGCCTGGTTCAGTTGTGGACGAACCTGAAGAGGTGCCTACTGACCTAGGCGATACCTCCTCAGGCAAAAGGAGAGCCAACCCTGAGGGGCCGGTTCTGTCAAAAAGAAAACATAAGTCTGCCAGATCAGATCCTTTACGCATTCTCCAACCATGGACGAAATAGCCAAAGCGATAAGCATTGTACAATCGCTAGGACTGTTCCGTCTCAACCTGGTACTCAGTTAGCGGTCAGGTTCAGTCAGATCCGCTCCTTTGGATTATGATCCAGAAGCTTTTATGAGGAGGGAAGGAGCAAGACTATCCGATGATGATGATGACGACCGGGGGGTCTGGATGTGCCCATTGAACCGGACATCTCCCCAGTCAGGCCCTTGGATGTCTCCCCTCCCAGGCTCTCTGAGTGCCCTTCACACTTTTTGTTTTACAAAAAGGTGGCTGAAACCCTTCAGCTTCCTTTGGTTGAAGCTGCAGAGGAGGAGGAAGAAGAGCCTGATTTTGTGGAAATGATGGACATCCCAGAGCCCAAAATGCTGTCTATCCCTCTTCATAAGTCCCTGGGGAAACAGACACAAAAAATTTTACAAACTCCTAATTCAATACCTCCTGTGGACAAAAGAATGGACAGGAGATATATGTTATTAGGCTCAACTACGGAGTTCCTTTATAATCATAGCAGCCATGTTGGGGTAGTGCAGGCTGCAGCCTGTGACAGGGCTAATATTCCTTTGGCTTCACACACCCCCGGACAAGGACTCCAGGAAAGTGGATGCCATGGCCAAAAAACAGTATTTGGCATCCTGTTTGGGACTCAGACAGGCTAACTATATTTCCTACACAGCCAGGTACCAGAAGTCCAGGTGGGATATTGTTCTGGAACTGCCTAAACAGGCCTCTCCCCA
Source organism: Neoceratodus forsteri (assembly GCA_016271365.2). Lineage (NCBI taxonomy): Eukaryota > Metazoa > Chordata > Ceratodontiformes > Ceratodontidae > Neoceratodus > Neoceratodus forsteri. The sequence continues at coordinate 667,249,901 of CM057453.1, forward strand.
GCTAGCTGAAGAGCTAGAGGAGGTGGCTGCTGATTGAATTGAGACATCGAAAGTACAATTCCATGCTGCTGTGAACTCCAATGATGTGGCATCTAGAGTCATGGCTACATCTGTGTCTCTCCAAAGACATGCTTAGCTCAGATGTACTAGCCTCTCACAGGATACCTAGACTAAGGCTATGGATTTTTCTGTAGTGGGTAACTCTCTGTTTGGCGAGCAGACAGAGGCTTACATGAAGAAATGGATGAATACAGGACCACATACAGGAGTGCACAGGCCAAGGAAAGGCAAGCCACTCCACAAAAGCAGCAGTAGTCAAGGGGCAGGGGCAGGCCCTTTCACAGGCCTTTTTACCAAGCCCAGGCCTCCTCTCCCTTCCCACAGAGGGGGTTCATCAGATGGAGGGGCAGGAGGGGGATGAGCAGGGCTGCTTCCTCTTCCTCCCAGTCTAAGGCTTCTGCCAAGCAGACACCCTGACGTGTCAGCCCAGGTTGACTCCCCAATCCCAGTAGGAGGCAGGCTGGCTTACTACTTCCAGGCCTGGAAGTCTGTGACCTCAGACAAGTGGGTCCTGGAAGTAGTAAGCCAGGGACTGGCCCTCAGCTTCAAAAAGTTTCCAAAAAAGAGGGCCAAGTCTTTTCCACCTGGATCAATATTAAAAACCCTTGCACTAGAGGCAGAGGTCTCCTCTCTTCTAGCTCTCAGAGCTATAGAGAGGGCTTCTACTCAGCACAAGGGAAAAGGACTGTACTCCAGGTACTTCCTTACCCCAAAGAAAACAGGGGAGTGGCAAAACATCCTAGACCTAAGGTATTTGAACAAACACATTCCAAAACCCAAATTCAAAATGGTAACTCTGCCAATTATCCTTCCCTTTCTAAGGCCAGGAGATTGGCTAGCATTCCTGAACCTCAAGGATGCCTACTTCCATATTCCTATCAGGTGCTCACACAGAAAATACCTCAGGTTTGAGTTGTCTTCAGGCCATTACCAATTCAAAGTCATGCCATTCGGCCTAACATCAGCTCCAAGGGTGCTCACAAAGTGCCTTGCAGTAGTGGTGGCTTACCTCTGAAGACAGGGTATCACCATTTTCCCATATCTGGACGACTGGCTCATCATAGACCAGTCATCTCAACAGGTCAGTTGAGCTCAGCAAACCACCCAGGACTTGCTCAGTTCCCTGGGGTTTCTTCTCAATCTTCCAAAGTCTGTTCTCGAACCAGTTCAAAGTCTTACCTTTATAGGAATAGAATGGGACACTACCCAAGCAAAAGCTTCCCTTCCCCTGGCAAGGGTGAAGACCCTAGTAGATCTTGCTTCATCTTTCCAACCTCAGGTCTCTCGTCCAGCAAGACAGTTCCTCCAACTCCTGGGCCACATGGCAGCTTCCACTGCAGTGGTACAAGGAACAAGATTTCAGATGAGGGACATTCAGTTTCACCTAAGGTCTTTTTGGTCCCAGAAAAAGGATTCCCTTGCCAAACTGATTCCAGTGACTCAGACTCTTGTACAAGCTCTCCAGTGGTGGCTGGATCTGGACAACCTCAGACAAGGAGTCACATTTCTTCCTCAAGCTCCCTCAGTAGTTCTGACTACAGATGTTTCTCTTCTAGGTTGGGGAGCCCCACCTGGGGCCCTGACAGCTCAAGGGTCTGGTCTCTACAGGAGTCTCTCCTTCACATCAACCTTCTGGAACTCAGGGCAGTGTTCCTGGCCCTTCAGTGCTTCTCAGATTCGGTCAAGGGCAAGGTGGTCCAAGTCAAAACAGACAACATGACCACAATGTGGTATATCAACAAACGAGGAGGCACTCCGCGCATGGCCTTGTGCACAGAAGCCATGAAACTGTGGTCTCTGGCCTATTCTCTTCCAGACTTCCTAGTAGCAGTTCACCTTCCAGGGAAGGACAATGTACTGCAGATGCTCTGAGCAGAATATTTCAGGGACACCACAAATGGTCCCTGGATCCTCTCATCCTGCAGGTCATCTTCTCCAGATGGGGTACTCAGAGATAGATCTCTTTGCAGCCCCGGACAATCACCAACTCCCTCTGTTATGTTGCAGACCTCCACTCCTGGGGACTGTGCCCCAGGATGCCCTGATTTTGGATTGGAAGGGCATGTTCCTCATGTCTTCCTCCCTTCCTCTGCTGTTCAGAGTCCTGATCAAAATCAGAACTCAACCCTGCACAGTGATACTAGTGGCTCCAGACTGGGCCAGACAGCCTTGGTATCCTCTGCTGCTGTCCTTGACAGTGTCACATCCCCATTCCCTTCCCAGGAGACACAATCTTCTGTCCTCCTCTCAGGTGAGTATCTGGTATCCAAATCTCTAGTCTCTCAATCTCAAGGTCTGGCTCTTGAAGAGTTAGAATATGCAGGCCTGCATCTTTCTCAGGCAGTTCTGGATATCTTGTAGGTTTCTAGGAAACCTTCTACTAGAAAGACTTATAACTCCAAATGGAAAAGGTTTAGCATTTGGTGTTCTCAGAAAGGCATTGTGCCTGATTCTGCAGGCATCTCTACAGTCTTAGATTATCTGGTTCACCTCAATGGTCTAGGCCTTAGGCCTGCAACCCTGAAGGTTCACCTAGCAGCAGTTTCTGCTTTCCTCTCATGTTTTTAAAAAGTTTTTCAAGTGTCTGGTTCACATAAACCCTCCATTTAGAGAACCGACTTCTGCTTGGGATCTCAATATCTGCATTGTACAACTCATGCAGCCACTCTTTCAACCTATGGCTTCAGCCGAGCTGAAGTACTGTACTTTACCTGAAAAACTGTGTTCCTGGCAGCCATTACTTCTGCCAGGTGGATTAGTGAGTTACAGGCCTTGTCAGTTGAGCCTGACTTCATATCCTTCCATAGGGATAAAGTGGTCCTAAGAACCAATACGAACATACGAACATATGAAATTTGCCAGCAGATAAAGGCCTAGAGGTCTATCAAGTCTGCTCGAATGTGCAGCTAGCACCCCTTATTCTGCAGCTGCCCCTCCCTTCCACCCTTCCCCTTCATTAACCCTCCCCCTTGTCCTGTCCCATCCTCATTTGAAGCAGTCCACTGTTCTACTGCATACCACTTCAGCAGGTAACGCATTCCACCCAGCCACCACCCTCTCTGTAAAAAAGTGTCTCCTCATCTCCCTCCTGAACCTTCCTCGCTCCAGTCTCATATCATGGCCCCTGGTGGCCCTCCCCTCCCTTACTTTGAACAGCCCCTCTGTACCCGTCTTGTTTATTCCTTTCATGTATTTAAAGGTTTCAATCATGTCACCCTGTCTCTCCTCTCCTCCAGTGAGTACATGTTCAACTCCTTCAACCTCCTCTCATGATAAGTCCCCCAGCCCCTTGATCATCTTTGTCACTCTGCTGCACCCCTCCAGTAACTTAATGTCCATCTTCAGAATCGGGCCTTCCAGTACTCTTGCAGTACTCCAAGTGGTCTAACTAATGAGCCTATACAGTGGCAGAATCACCTCCTCCCTCCTCGAGGATATACCCCTTGCAATACAACCCAGCATTTTGTTGGCCTTTGCAGCTGCCTTCCTACATTGTGCCGAGTTGTTTATTAACCCTGTAATGAGCACACCCAGATCCGTCTCCTCCTCTGTCTGGGCTAGCTGCACTCCCCCTAGCTGGTAACTCCTCCTTGGGTTCTTCATCCCAAAATGCAGCACCTTGCACTTTTTGGCATTAAAGCCCATTTGCCAGGTGTCTGACCAGGTTTCAAGCTTTGCCAGATCATCCTGCAACCCCTGCCATCCCCCTAGGTCATCCGCTACCACGCCTACCTTGGTATCATCAGCAAACAGACTGATCTTGCTCTTGATGTCCCATGATATGTCTGCAATGAATATCCCAAACAACACTGGTCCCAACACTGAGCCCTGTGGAACACCGCTCATCACTGCCCTTGGGTGTGAGAGCTCCCCACCCACCACCACCCTCTGTTGCCTTCCCTGCAGCCAGTTTCCTACCCATCTCACCAGCTTTGCACCCGCCCCTGTGCCTACTAACTTCCTTCCTAGCCTTCCATGTGGCACTGAGTCGAATGCCTTACTGAAGTCCAGATACAGGACATCCACTGCATGGCCCCTGTCCAGTTGCCTAGTTACCCAGTCATAGAACTCGACCAGGTTGGTTTGGCAGGATCTGCCACATATGAAGCCATGCTGTCTGCTGTCCTGTAGTCCTTTGGACCAATAGGAGGTTCCTGCCCAAAGTGGTGTCAGATTTTCATCTGAACCAGTCCATGTCTCTCCCTGTGTTTTTCACTGACCATTCTTCTTCAGGGGAGAGAAGGTTACACAGTTTGGATGTTAAAAGAGCTCTTAGCTACTACATAGAGCACACTAAGGCTCACAGGAATGACTGTCTTCAATTATTTCTCACCTATGGTGAGGTGGGAAAAGGTAAGCTTGCCACTAAAAGAACTATTGCCAGGTGGATTGTCTCTTGCATACAATTCTGCTATGATAAATTGGGTAAAGCACCCCCCCTCGGGCCTGAAGGCTCACTCAACTAGGGGTGCAGCTGCTTCTCTGGCTGCGGTCAGAGATATACCCTTGTTAGAGATCTGTAAAGCAGCCACCTGGAAAAACAGTACACACATTCTCCAAGCATTACTCTCTGGATATCCAGGCTAGGAGTGATGCGAGGTTTGGTACAGCAGTACTGCAGAACTAGTTCTTAAAGTAGGTTCTGCATTCCCTCCTCCATAGGGAACTGCTTGGTAGCCTGCATTAAGTCAGAATACAGCAAGACTTCATGTTGTTTGAAGAAAAAATCACTCACCATAGTAATGTTGTTTCTTCTAATGGGGTCTTGCTGTATTCTGACCTCCCCCCTGCCTCCCCTCTAAGCAGGGGTGTCAGCAGGCATATGCACTGTACTCAGCAGAGTACAGTAAAAAAAAATCAGGAAGGGGCAACAAATCAGGAAGGGGCAACAAAAAGAGGAAAGCAAGGACATTGTGAGTCACATTGCGCTGTGTCATGCTAAGCCCTTTTGCCTTTGTTGTTCACTATGGTGCACTGATGCCTCCAACTAAATACATAAACAAGAACAACTTACCAGGAAGGCAGAAAAACAAAGGAAGGAGAAATACAGGAAGAACCTGATTACTTGAATTCATACATGGCATATGGGGGGGGCTGTTGTTAGTGTGGCGTGGCAGTGCAGTGAGCGCATATTTTGGTTTATGTTTACATAATGGGGGGCAACAATGCATCAGTTTTGAGTACAAGTTTAAAATTCCTGGCTACACTCCTGCCTCTGAGAACCTAGTTTTTGGGAAGTGGGCTGGCAGGTACAGTGTTGCACCTCAGGGGTGTAATTTGTACCCTCCGTCTTGGGTGGGTTAGTTATATTGAGTTCTCTCTTGTGTTATAAATGTGTTTAGTATTGTCACTACCCTTTTTTCTTCTTAGGTTCTCGATTTGAGTCATCTGGGCCCAAATTGTTGCCTTTTGGCTTATATTGAAACAATTTCCATATTTTATACTCGGTTAGTTAGTTGCTCGTAAGAATCTGACGGTTACACTGGGAAGTACCACAGACAGAGGTTTGAAAACTGAGCTCAAGCACAACGTTCGATGCTTCTGCATAGAGTTAACTCCTTACTCTCTGGGGCAGTTCAGGTGCTGGGGCTAACTGCATTAAGTCAGAATACAGCAAGACTCCATTAGAAGAAACAACATCGCTATGGTGAGTAATTTTTTCATTCTTACCACCTGCAGTCAAGCTACCTGATGCCTCAGTTTATAGGTTCTGGAGTCCCTCTCTGATGCAGCTGAAACATAGTGCTGAGCTGAATTCAGGAAGAAGAAGAAGAAACTCTTACTCTTGAATTGCTAAAAGTGAGTTATATAGTTCTGGTGGTTCTCTGGTAAGTACACTATTATCAGACTGAGGCTTAAGGACATTGGCTCAGTGGTTTGTACTCTAATCTAGGTGTGAAAATAATCAAACCTTAAAAGGCAGTTTTAACTTAAGCAGTAAGTGCTATGTCAACTTCCTCAGCAACTAAGCAAGTAAAAATTAAAAATATACTTTAAATGCTACGTCACAATTTCCTCTGCAACTAAGCAAGTACAATTAAAATTAAAAATCAGAGTTACTACTAAGAACAAAAATATTTTTAACTTGAATTTACTGATGAAAACAAAAATATCTTGTAGTTTACCGTTTTTAACAGAAAAAATATCTCTAGCTAAGCTTACAAAGTTATAGGGTAACAAAATTACAGAAGTAAATGGCTGTTTCATGTTTTAGTTAACATCGTTTTATATTAGCCCCATCACTATTACATATATTTCATTGGTATACCTGTAGTCTGCCAAAATATTTTCAATGTATTGTTTTAGTAATCATAGTATTTTCTGACTTATCTCTAGTGCCATTGCATATAGTTCATTGACATCCTTTGGCTCACTCAAAATATTATCAGTGCTTTGCTCTGATGATGGGACCCTTTCTGATGAGCTAAAAAGTCACTCCTCTGCCTCCGGTGAGACAGGAGGTCATTCTTGAGCCTCTGTTAAGCTGAAAGGCCATTCCTGGAGCTCAGATGGTTTGTAGGAACTGCAATATCCTTCAGTTTTACAAAAATATAATGGAGAGTGAAAATGTTTATTTGCTGGTTTATGCAGAAAACAAGTGTCTAAGAGTCCTGCCATATAACAGTAAAATCCATCACAGTTGATGGAGATGCAATTATGTATTTCAGGATAACAACAGATATTATGATATCCAAGATATTCCCTTATTCACAGGGATGTTTAGAATGTTTTGTCACAGAAGAAGCATTTTACTAGCTGGGAAGATACAGGGACTAAAAACAAAGTATTGGCAGACATCACTCGGTGTCTCCTATTGAATTTGTGCCAAACTCCATTGGGAGGAATTCACAAAAGAAATGCACTCAGAGCATCTGAGATGCGCTAGCGCATCCTGGACATGTGCCCAATTGAGATTCTGAAAGGGCAGTGATGCACCAGCGCATCTCAGATACACTTATCACCACCTATAATGGTATGCGGCACATCTGAAGGGGGCATGCAGGGGGGGAGTGCCCATGCATATGGTGCGCATCCCTATTCACAACCCACCTTTGGGGAGCATCTTCAGAGCAAGTCCGAAGATACGCCTCCAAAAGTTAAGTCTTCAAACAATAGATTTAAGTGGGTGTCCACCCATAGGCAAGCTGCCATACTGCAGACAGCAGCATGGCAGCCTGCCTACCCTGGCAGTCCAGTGGTCCCCCCCTCCCAGCTCGTAGCCCCGATCAGTAAAATATGGCTCTGTCATCAAATCCTGGTATTCTAGTGCCCCTCCACCCATAGCCTCAAACATTAATTATTAACCCCATAAGTAATCCCTGGTAGTCTAGCCGATCCCCCTCCCTACCCATATCCCTGTAATGTAAATATGTTTTCCATACATCCCTCATAGTCTAGTGGAACCTCCCCCACCCTGCCCCGACCCAATCGCATTGCCAAACGAAAGTCCAAAGTATCTCTGGTGGTCCAGTGGACCCCCAGCCCCACCCACTTAGACACCCCCCACCCCAACCTCCTGCCTCAGCATGTGCTGAAAGTCAATGGTAGCAACCCACCAAGAAACCACCACGACTGCCCACTGACTGAGCTGTCAGTGAACGACAGTATACAGTATGCCTGTAAGCCTTGGTCAACAGGGTCTACCAATGGTCTTCATACTGGGTTTCAAACTGGGTGATGGAATGGAAGAAGGCTTTCAAACAACATGAAGTCTTGCTGTATTCTGACAATAGCAGTGAGTCCCAACCTTCGAACTGCCCCGGAGATGAAAGAGTTAACTTTCCATGCCAGGCATGGAACGCTGAGCTCGAGCTCGGTTGAGACTCTGTCTGTTGCTGTTTAAACTCAAACTGTCAGATTCTTTACTCCGCCTCACTGAACAGTAGCTCCGGAGATTCCTCCTTCTGCTCGGTTCAATTTGTCGGTTAAAGTACCGCTTTTCTCGGTTTTCGACCGAATTTAAACCGTAACCTGTCGTTCAGTCTCTGTCTGTGGTATTTGTGAGTACTAGATGGGTTATATTTATTTCTATTCTGTGTGGAACTTGTAAGCGGTTCATCGGTTCAGTTTGAACTGATCAAGCTGTTAAAAAATCTTTATTTGTACTTTTAGTGTGTGGTTACCGGTTCTTATCGGTTCTAAAAAAAACGGATTTTATTATGTTTTTTTCCACAACCCGTGACACGGTCTGGAACCGATAAGAGGGTCTTGCCTGGCGGATTGCCATTAAAAGGGTAAGTTTGGTTAGGACTAGCACAATGTCTGAGAAACCCCAAAGAAAAACCGGGCCCACTGGTTTTCAACACTGTAGTGTGTGTGGGGAAGTCTTTGCTAAGGCTGACCCCCACACCACCTGTGTTTATTGTCTGGGGTTTGACCACCTCAATACAGACTGCCAGATTTGTAAACATTTTCCTGCAGCTACCCTAGAAAAGAGAGTTGGTAGGCTCAGGGAAAGGGAGGCCAAAAAGTCCGCTGAACCAGATGGCCAGCCCGGTTCGGTTCAAACCGAACCAGAAGGAGTGCCCTCTGACCAGGGCGAGACTTCTTCGGGCAAAAGGAGAGCCGATTCTGAGGAGTCGGTTCCAGCTAAGAGAACTACAAAGGAAAAATCAGCTGGTGTGGAGCCAAAACTTTCCTCTCCAACCGCTGAAGAAATAGCTAAAGCGATACAAATTGCGCAGTCGCTTTCCCCGGCTCCAACCGAACCGGCACCATCAGGGAGGTGCTCAGTTCGGCCGGTTCCACCGGTTCAAGATTATGATTTAGAATTATGAATCGGAGGAGGAGGAAGAGGAGTATGAGTAAAGTGAATGTGATTTTGAAAGTCTGGATGTGCCCATTGACCCGGGCATCTCCCCAGACAGACCTTCAGGAGTGTCTCCTCCTAGGCTTTCTGAGTCCCCCTCCCATTTCATGTTTTATAAAAAAGTGGCTGAAACCCTCCAGCTTCCTATGGAAGAAGCTGTGGATGACCAGGAGGAGCCTGACTATGTGGAAATGATGGATATCCCAGAGTCTAGGAGGCTGTCTATTCCCTTACACAAATCTTTTGGGAAACAGACATTTAAGATTTTAAAGACTCCTAATACTATACCTCCTGTGGATAAGAGAATGGACAAGAGGTATACATTGTCAGGCTCAGATACAGAGTCCCTTACACAACAATGCAGCCATGTTGGGGTAGTGCAGGCTGCAGCCTGTGATAAGGCAAATATTCCCTTGGCTTCACACCCCCCAGACAAGGACTCCAGGAGGATTGATGCCATGGCAAAGAAACAGTACATGGCAGCATCCTTGGGACTCAGACAGGCCAACTATATGGCCTATACTGCTAGGTATCAGAAATCCAGATGGGACACTGTCATGGCTTTAGCAAAACAGGTCCCTGGCCAGCTTGCCAAGGAGCTGGAGCAGGTGGCTGCTGATAGTATTGAGGCATCCAAGGTGCAATTCCATGCTACAGTGGACTCCAATGATGTGTCATCTAGAGTTATGGCTACATCTGTGGCACTTCGTAGAATGGCTTGGCTCAGATGTACTAGCCTGTCACAGGATACCCAGACTAAGGCCATGGATTTTCCTGTTGTGGGTAATTCTCTGTTTGGGGAGCAGACAGAAATTACATGAAAAATGGACGAATATAGGACCACCTATAGGAGTGCACAGGCCAAGGAAAGGCAGGCCACTCCTCAAAGCAGCACCCCAGGGGCAGGGGCAGGCCTTTTCATTGGCCCTTTCTACAAAGCCCATGCCTCCTCTTCTGCCTATGCTAAGAGGTGGTTCTTTAGAGGGAGAGGCAGAAGGGGTACAAGCAGACCTGCTTCCACCCCTCAGCCAAAACCCCCTGCCAAACAGGTACCCTGATTGGTTGGCCAGGGCCGCTTCTCCACTACCTGTAGGGGGCAGGCTGACTTAATTTGTCCAGGACTGGGAGTCTGTAACATCAGACAAGTGGGTCCTGGAAGTAGTAAGCCAAGGACTGGTTCTCAGCTTCAAAAAATTTCCAAAGCTGAGAGCCAGATCCTTTCCACCTGCAAATCCCTCAGAGGCACTTGCCCTAGAGGCAGAGGTCTCTTTCCTCCTGGCTCTCAGAGCTGTGGAAAGGGTTCCACTCCTACACCAGGGCAAAGAGTTGTACTCCAGGTACTTCCTTACCCCCAAAAAGACAGGAGAATGGTGGCCCATCCTTGATCTCAGATACTTAAACAAGCACCTTTTAAAACCAAAATTCAAAATGGTGACTCTGGCAATTATTCTACCCTCTCTAAGGCCAGGGACTGGCTAGTGTCCCTGGACCTCAAGGATGCCTACTTCCATATTCTCATCAGAAGCTCCCATCGAAAGTACCTCAGGTTTGAGCTGCCCTCAGGCCATTACCAGTTCAGAGCAATGCCCTTCGGTCTAACCTCTGCTCCAACGGTATTCACAAAATGCCAGGCAGTAGTAGTTGCTTCTCTAAGAAGGCAAAGGATTGCCATCTTCCCATACCTGGATGACTGGCTCATAGTAGGCCAGTCCCCAGACCAAGTCAAGTCACACCTACAGATAACTCAGCAACTGCTCACCTCTGAGTTTCCTTCTGAATCTTTCAAAGTCACTTCTAGAGCCTGTTCAGCTCCTCACCTTCATAGGAGCAGAGCTAAACACAGAAAAGGCCAGAGCTTTCCTTCCCCTGGACAGGGCAAGGACCCTTATCTCTCTGGCCTCCTCATTCACCCCTGCAGGTGTCTCGACCAGCTAGGCATTTTCTAGAGCTCCTGGGGCACATGGCTGCTTCCACAGCAGTGGTGCAGGGAGCAAGATTTCAGATGAGGGACATTCAGTTCCATTTGAGAGCCTTTTGGTCTCAGAAGGAAGGACCTCTGACCAAATTGATCCCAGTGACTCGAACCCTGATCCAGGCCTTACAGTGGTGGCAGGATCAGAACAATCTAAGGCAGGGAGTTCCCTTTGTCACTCAGTCCCACCCTTAATCCTTACTACAGATTCCTCCTTCTTGAGGTGGGGGGGCTCACTTGGGCGACCTGACTACCCAGGGGTTGTGGTCCCCTCAGGAATCTCTGCTTCACATCAATCTATTAGAACTCAGAGCAGTATTTCTAGCACTTCAAGTTTTTTCCAAATCTGTTCAGAACAAAGTTATCCAGGTCAGAACAGACAATACCACCACGATGTGGTACATCAACAAGCAAGGAGGCATTCGGTCTACAGCCTCGTGCACAGAAGCAATGAAGTTGTGGTCTCTGGCTTATTCCCTGAACACCTCCCTCACAGCAGTTCACCTCCCAGGCAAGGACAATGTCCTGGCAGATGCTCTCAGCAAGATATCTCAGGGCCATCACAAATGATCACTGGATCCCTAGTCTTGGAGGTGATATTTTCCAGATGGGGCACCCACAGATAGATCTTTTTGCAGCCCCAGACAATCACCAACTTCCCCTTTTTTGCTGCAGGCCCCTAGTGTTGGGCTCAGTCCCCCTGGACGCCTTAGTTCTCAGTTGGGAAGGGAAGTTCCTGTATGCTTTTCCCCCCTTCCCTCTCCTGTTCAAAGTGCTAGTCAAAATCAGGTCTCAACCCTGCAAGGTGATCCTGATTGCTCCAGACTGGGCCAGACAGTCCTGGTATCCATTCCTGCTGTCCTTAGCAGTCCATCTTCCCCTGTGTCTTCCCAGGAATTACAACCTATTAATCTGTGCAAGGGGAGGGTTTGGTACCCGAATCTCAAATCTCTCAATCTCAAGGCCTGTCTCTTGAAGAGTTAGAGTTTGCTGATTTACACCTCTCCCAAGGTGTAATGGATATTCTGAAGGCTTCTAGGAAACCTTCCACCAGGACTACTTATAATTCCAAGTGGAAAAGATTTTCCATATGGTGCTCTGGAAGGCATATTTCCCCAGAGTCTGCTGATCTGCCCACAGTCCTTGATTATATGGTCCATTTAAATAGCTTGGGGCTTAGACCAGCTACACTGAAGGTGCATCTGGCAGCTGTTTCTGCTTTCATTTCAGCAGGTAAGCCCTCTTCTCTTTCAGCTCACCCTGTATTCTCCAAGTTTTTCAAGGGATTGCTTCATACCAACCCTCCATTCAGGGACCCTGCCCCTGCTTGGGACCTTAATGTTTGCATTGCTCAGCTTATGCAACCCCCTTTTGAGCCTTTGTCTTCAGCAGAGCTTAAGTACTTGACTTGGAAAACTGTGTTTCTGGTAGCCATCACTTCTGCCAGACGCATGAGTGAGTTACAAGCCTTGTCAGTGGAGCCTGATTTTATCTCCTTTCATAGACATAAGGTGGTCCTCAGGACTAACAGGAAGTTTTTGCCTAAGTTGGTTTCAGATTTCCACCTTAATCAATCTATGTCTCTTCCTATGTACTTCACTGACCATTCCTGCTCTGGTGAGAGGAGGCTGCACAGTTTAGATGTGAAAAGAGCCCTTAGCTACTACATAGAACGTACCAAGGGTCACAGGTTTGACTCCCTCCAACTGCTCCTCACTTATGGTGAGGTTGGTAAAGGGAAATCTGCCACTAAAAGATCCATTGCCAGGTGGATTGTCTCTTGTATCCAATTTTGTTATGAAAAACTGGGTAAGGTTCCACCCTTAGGCCTGAGGGCTCACTCTACCAGAGGTACAGCCGCTTCCCTGGCTGCTGCCAGGGATATCCCTATCCTAGAGATGTGTCAAGCAGCTACCTGGAAAACAGTTCACACTTTTACCAAGCATTACTCCCTGGATATCCAGGCTAGGAGTGATGCTCGGTTTGGCACAGCTGTGCTTCAGAGCCTATTTCTTAAGTAGGTTCTGTCCCTCCTCCATGGAGGTACTGCTTGGTAGTCTGCTAATATCAGAATACAGCAAGATTTCATGTTGTTTGAAGAAAGAATTACTCACCATAGTAATGTTGTTTCTTCTAATGGAGTCTTGCTGTATTCTGACCTCCCCTGCCTTCCCTCTCAGAACCTCTGTTTTGGGATGTGGGTGGGCAGTGGCAGTGTTGGCACTCAGTAAGTACTCTACCTTGTGGTTTTCACCCCTTTTCTTGGGTGAGTGGGTGTTGTGTTTTCATTTTGGGTCTCCTGACTTGAGTCTTTGTTTTGGGACAAAAATTTGTTTTATGTTTAGTAGCCAGTTGGCTAGTGTAGGTTTACAGCTTCCACACAGGACCTTAGTGAGTTTAGCTCATAAAGATCTGACGGTTTGAGTTTAAACAGCAACAGACAGAGTCTCAACGAACTCAAGCTCAGCTGCCCATGCCTGGCATGGAAAGTTAACTCTTTCATCTCCAGGGCAGTTCGAAGGTTGGGACTCACTGCTATTGTCAGAATACAGCAAGACTCCATTAGAAGAAACAACGTTACTAAGGTGAGTAATTTTTTCTTATAGCCCCTTATACCATTCCCCGCATAGTGGGCTCATTTTTAATTCCATGTGTACTGTATGCTGTCACTCACTGACAGCTCAGTCAGTGGGCAGCCATGACAGTTTGCAAGTAGGTTGTGCTGCCCACCGACGTTCAACACATGCTGAGATGGGGGATGCGGGGTGAGGGTGTATGAGTGGGTGGGGGGGGTCCACTGGACCACCAGGGATACTTTGGACTTAAGTTTGGCAATGCAATCGAGTCAGGGCAGGGAGGAGGTTCTACTAGACTACCAGGGATGTATGGAACAAATGTTTACATTACAGGGATACAGGCAGGAAGGGGGCCACTGGACTATCAGGGGTGTTGTATATGTGTTTGCACTGCCAAACTTGCAGGGTGCCTGGTGCATTCTGCCGGGTGCATCTCTGCAAGCTTCATGCAAATGGGACCACAATGACATGCAAATGGCCCCATTGCACCTTGCATGCCTTATGGCCCCATTTGTCTGTCTGTGGCTATGAATACCACCCTTGGGCACAGCGCATCTGGAGATGCGCTGCCCTATCAGTTTCCCAGCCTGAGCAGGGGGATGTGCCAGTGCATCTCAGGTTGGGCGCAACTGTGGTATTCACATAGGGGATGCGCCAGAAGCATCTTCCTGTACATCTTCTGTGAATACCACAGCTTGGGCTCAGCACATCTCATTTGTACCGGTGCAACTGAGATGTGCCAAGCGCATTTCTTTGTGAATCCCCCCCATGGTGTCATAACCAAGTCAGTGTTGGGGCTATGAAATGGCCTCTAGGCATTCTTCTGCAAGAAAAGAACACTGATGAAAGTAGAGAGTAAATTTTACCTACAGCAGCACAATAGTAAAAGTACAATTATATACAATTACAATTATTATAGTGTCAGTGGCTCAGCAGGTAGCACACTCGCCTCTGAGGCCGGGAGATCAGAGGGCTGTGGGTTCAGTTCCCACATCTGGCACTTGGGTTAATATCCCAGTACTAACACTGTAGTGCAGCATGAGAAGGGTGCTGCACTTCTGAGGTGCCGTCTTTTGGATGAGACGTTAAACCGAGGTCCCATCTGCCTGGATTGGTGGTAGTTCAGGTGGATGTTAAAGAACCCATGGCACTTATCGAAAAGAGTAGGGGAATTTTCCTGGTGTCCTGGCCAAATTTACCTCATTCACTAAAAATACCACCAACAGCTTAATCTGGTTCAAGGTCAGTTGGCATTCATCTATATCCCCCACCCCTGGGTTGTGCCTGAAAATAGGCAGGATTTGTCTAGTGTACTTACCCGGTCAACAAAAACTAAATAAAATTGCTGTTAATAGTATTATAATTGTAACTGTCCTGCAAATGGGGGTTCCCAAAAGTCTACAGGAGCTTGCCTGAATGCTCCAAGTCTGGAAGGTGTTCGGCATTTAAGCACGCTTAAGTGTGAGTGCTTTTAGGCCTCTGGTACTGATTCTTTAAGAGCTGCCTGCTTGTAGCCATAATTAATTGAAAAGGGGGGACTGTGTGTTCCAATGCCTGGGCTGCTGTCAATTCACTCCGTTTCTGCCATCACTACATGTGCAGAGGGAGCCTTGTTGAGAGATATAACTGTTTGCCAGAAATCATTTAGAGCGACTGAGAAAATGTAGTTTGTCTAACCTGTCTTTATTTCAGCACAAAGTGTTTCAGTGTAGCTCTTTCATTTTGGTCCTGAACTGCTGACTTGGACCAATCAGGATGACAGGGAGACCTTAAAATGGAGCCTGTGGATGAATCAGGACTTGGACTCTCAATTTTGAGCCAGCCACAAGGGGATTGTATGGGCAGTGACTCTGGGAAATGTAGTTTTGACCTTGGTACCTTTTTGCACCAACAGAGGGAGCCCTATTGTGAGTGACAGCCAAACCACCCAACAGAACTGGTGTGGAGCCAAAGGAAATGCCCTGCTTTGTTACTGGAAAGCTCAGATCAGTAGTGACAGTGAAGAGAGAAGAAGTCCTGCTTCTGCTGCGGCGTGTAGTTTCGCGTGGGAAGCACGTGTGAGGCCCTGAGTTTCAGCCTGCAGCCATTGTGAGTGCCAGTTTGGACTGAATCTGAGTTGTGAGGAGAAAGAAGCACCAGAAGTGTGGAAACCAGGCTCACCCTGTAGAAGACTGGAGATATTGCTGAATTGTGCTCGGTCTGTCAGGAACTGAAGCTGCTGTGCGTGCTCCCAGGTGTTTTGCAGTAGTGCAGATCGGGTTCGAGGAATAGCCTGCCTGGTATAGTACTTCCCTTTTACATATGAATGTGTGTAGCGCTTGTGGGGAACCGCTATTTCATGTCCCCTGTGCTGTGAGCTGTATGCTGAAGCTGGAAGCAAACCCCAGCTTATGTCAGACTAAATCCATTTGTTATCAACTGCAGTTGGGTCCAGTTGCAAGGACCTTGTCTCCATGCCCTGTTGTTTCTGGCAATCCAAAAAGAACATCCACCATCCAGTTCTCAGTTTGGGTACTGTGAGTACAAATCAGGGTATTTTCCCTGCAGCCTGTTATCAACTACAATTGTGTCATCTGATTATTGCTGTTTCATTTCTTCACGAACTGAGCCCCAGGGATCCGGATTATAATTTGTGTGTGCTTGTGTTTTTTCCATCAAAGGGCCCCAACCAGCTGCTCCGACCCTGGCTAGCCCCCCACCATCCTGGGTACCCAGAGTGTGACTTTTTAGGACCCTATATATGTGCACAGTACTGTGATTTGAACTTTGCAAAAACTAATCAACCTGATTGCCCCTTCCCGTATTGCTGTTCCCTAAATAAATCAGATTTGTTGTTGTTATACTATATAGTGTCTGTGGTGTCAGTATATATAGAAACAGTATTGCATTTTGCTGTGTATGTTGTTTAACCTTGTTTTACAGGGGGTCCTCAGAGACATGCTGCAGAATCAGTCTCGAGGGTAAGTGGTATCTATATGCGTGAAAAGTGTTCATATGTGCGGTATTGGGAAGGTAACTCCCGTGTACTGTGTGGGCCACTAGTGGGAACAAAGGGGGGGGGTTGCAGTGTCCCAGAGGATTGTACCCGAGCCAGTTTAATTACTATTAACCCTGATCTCTGGGTGGAGGCACCCGTCATAGAACCTAGGCCCCTTAACCTGTCACTAGCCCGACAGGCAGGGGTAGTAGCCCTTGGGATAGTGCCACCTAGGGGTTACATTTTGGAGGCTACCACTGGGATTAGCGTCTCCTTGTGGCCACATTTACAAATCATTGTTAAAAATAAATGAATACCCCCCCGACAGAAGTGGCTGTGCACCAGCTGGTGGGTTGGTGTACTGGGCAGGAGAATGACCCCCAAAATGCTATGCTTATCCTAGACATCCCCCTGGATACCAATAAGGACACTATAGAGGGAGTACTTTCCAAGGTGGAAGGTTTACAAAACCCCGTGATGGTGGGTCAACATGCTAATCTGCTTGCCCATACTTTCATGGCCCTAGCAGAGTATAAGGATCTCATAGATAGTTCCAAAGTGCCACAGACGATTACCCCAGAGGAAGCCCTCACTGCCTGGAGAGTGATAACTGAGGACAGTAAAGACGTGGGCAGGGGGGAATGAGCACCCCGACTATCTGAAACTTTTGAGGAGAAATTTGCTAAATTGTTGCTGGAGGAAGTGAAAACTGTGGAGGACTTGAAGAAACTGTTCTTGCCACCTGGGAGCGTACCACCCCCAACATCCACACCCGCTCCAGCCTCTGTCCTTTTATCAACTTCTATACCTGCCCCCGAGCCAGCAAGTAGTCATGGACCTTACCA
Source organism: Neoceratodus forsteri (assembly GCA_016271365.2). NCBI lineage: Eukaryota > Metazoa > Chordata > Ceratodontiformes > Ceratodontidae > Neoceratodus > Neoceratodus forsteri. Next base: position 667,267,140 of record CM057453.1, read on the forward strand.
CAAGCTCAAGGTATTCTCTGATATCCGCCCTACTCCAAATGGGGAAGTTGATCTGGAGACCTGGATAGAGTTGGCTGCTCCTGCGGTACAAGACTGGCAATGCTCGGAGGCCGAAAAAAGGGCCCGCCTGGGGGGAAAGCCTCCAGGGACCCGCCCAACGTACCTTTCATTCCCTGAGGTCCTCTAACCCTGATGCCAAAGCCCAATAGTACATAGTCACCCTCGAGAATGTGTTTGGGGGTACCACTAGTGTTGAGGCCTAGAAATGGAGACTTAAAGAAGTTAGACAACAGCCAGGGGAATTGTTATCTGCCTATATGGATCGATTAGAGGGGATCATACAAACCATTTTTGGAAGGGGCCAGACCTCTAGTGAAGTGGACCAGGTAAGGCTGGATCATATACTCTGCTCTGCCCGACACTCCAGCTGGGTGTTACTCAAATTGCAACTGCACAAAGGAGATCCAGTCCTTCACCTTTCCATGTGTTGATGAGGAGGTATGGGAAGTTGAGGAGGAGGAAGGTTTGTCGAGCCCTGCACAGTCGGCTGGTACATCTCCTGCTCCAGGTGCAGGGTCAGATGCTGACGGTCCGGAATCATCAAAATCTCATGACACAATCCGAGATCCCATGTTAGCCAAGGGGTCCAGTAAGAGAGGGATGGTTACGGATGTCCCGCCCTGGGATGAACTGCTGAGGAGTTTAAGGAAGCAAAAACAGTCTCCTTATGAAGGCCCCTCCTGCGAGTACAGGCTCCGATCCTTATCAGACTGCATCTGCTATAGGGGTGGGGTGCCCACCCAGGCACCCTCCCAGGCACCTCATGTTGACAACAGTTCAAAACTTGATGTCTTGACTATGGAAGTGAGGGAATTGATGAGATGTCTCCAGATGCTCACCACACCGCCAACTGAGGCGGGACCAGGTTTTTCTGTTGGAAGTGCCCCCGCCCCGGCTCCCAGTGTGATGCCTCGGCCATCTCAATCTCCAGAAGATATGTTTTGCCAGGATGGATGCTCGGTTTGGCACAGCCGTGCTTCAGAGCCTATTCCCTAAGTAGGTCCTGTCCCTCCTCCATGGAGGTACTGCTGTGTAGTCTGCATCTGTCATAATATAGCAAGACTTCATGTTGTTTGAAGAAAAAATTACTCACCTTAGTAATGTTGTTTCTTCTAATGGAGTCTTGCTATATTATGACCTCCCCCCCAGCCTGCCCCTCTCAGAACTTTCTACTGGTATGGGTGGGCAGTCCACTGTTGGAACTTATTGATGCCCCTTTTATGTTTGGGTGTTGTGTTTTATTTAGTTATTTTATCTTATTTTTCTGGTCCCTGACTTGAGTCTTGGTGTTGGGGCCAGGAAAATGTGTGTGAATATTTTAGTAGCCAGTTGGCTAGTGTGAGTTACAGCTTCACACAGAGCCTTAAGTGAGTTTTGCTCGTAAAGATCTGACGGTTTCGGTTTGAAACCACCTAACAGAGCTTCTCTAACCGGAGCTCAGCTCTAAGTTCCATGCTCTGCATGGAAGTTAACTCTTTCACCTCTGGAGCAGTTCTAATGGTGGGACAAACTGCATCTGTCATAATATAGCAAGACTCCATTAGAAGAAACAACATTACTAAGGTGAGTAATTTTTCTTCCTGCCCTAGGGACCTCAGCCAGAGGTATTGCGCTCCCCGAGTCTCCAGGTTCTATGCCTCATCCGCAGTCTGGCTTGATGCATCTGGACACCCCTGATGGGCTTTGCGCCCTCCACCGTGACCGGCCCCCGGATCAAGACTCCTCGGATTTTGATTTTTAGGGGAGGAGGACCTTCTACTCGGCACGGTTGCTCCTTTCTATTTCCGCTCACCAGGCCCACTATGCAGCCTACAAGTTCTTGTGGTCCAGGCTAGGTCAGGTCCTAGCTTCTTTGTCTGACTCGGAGCAAACCAGACAAGCCATCGCGCTCTCTGCACGTGGCCTGGAGCTAGCAAGGCACTAAACGAGGGTATCTTATGACGCCAACGAGGTAGCTACCAGGGTCGTAGGGACAGCGATCTGCACCAGGAGATTGGCGTGGCTACGTCTTTCCCGGTTGTCACCCTTGGCCCGGCGTAGAGTGATTGCTCCGCCCACCAGGGAACCTACCTTTTCTCCCGTGGGCGAGGCAGGCGCTTGTCGGGGCAGCTTCTTCCCTCGGGGACCCCGCCTCTCTCCCCACTCGGCCTCCCAGGCCCGGAAGGTCCCCCTTAGTGTGTCACCCACTGAGGGCTAGGGACTCTGTCCCTTAGGGTGTAAAGAAACAACCCCTTTGGGGACTTGATACTCACCATCTGTGATGAATGGTGAAGATTGACAAAGATAAGATATGAAAATTACGTACCTACCGTAATTCTGATCTTTCTGTGTATCTTCACCATTCATCACTAACCTCCCACCATCCCCTGGGGCCTCAGTCTCTGGTCCCCTCCTCTGTGGCTCCCTTCTCTTTTGGAGCGGGTAAAGTAGCGACACAGGGGGTATTCTCCTTCAAAGGGTACAGCTCGAGCGCACCCTTCTCTATTACATGTCTCCACCCCGATGGGGTGGAGTTGGTGGTTGCCCTCCTCCTGTTCTCCTTCTGGTTTCCATCCAACTGTCAAAAAAAAAAAAATTCCTTTTTTTCACCAAGCATCTTTCCTGAGAGAGTATTAAATCCCTGTACCCTGTCCTTCTTCCAGAATAGCCGACTCTGCTTCTGGGGTATTTGCCAGTTATTCTGTGCCTTGAATTCTGGCAGAGAGCTTTGCTACTCCATACAGTTCCTATACAATCTGGTGATGGTCAAGGGTCTCGGATACCTTGTTACCTCTTACTCTCTCCTAAATTTTCTCCCCTCCCTACCCTCCTTTCTTCCCCTTCCAGAGATTGGGCCCCTACCCAATCCCCTTAGTCTCATCTCTTCTTTGCTGTCCTCTCACTCGTTATTTCTCCTTTTAGTTCAGTTTTCCTTTCCTTTTTCTGTCCCTTGCACTCACTTGTCCCACCCTCCATCCCTTCCTCTTACCTCTCCGGTGACTCAGAACTGGTAGGCAGGTGGAGTCGACACAGCCTAACGGCCAACCCTCGAGCGCCACACAGTGCGTCGGCCCTGGTGGCGCCCGATCTGTGTCGGCTCCGCCTACCTTAAAAAAAGCTCCATGAGTCCTGATCTCCGGCCAGTACCCATCTGTGATGAATGGTGAAGATACACAGAAAGATCAGAATTACGGTAGGTACGTAATTTTCATATATCATCTCTGGAGATGGAACCTTAGAACAGGAGCAAAAAGAAAACAGCTGGTCCGACGTCATCCGATTACCAGGCGATGAACAGGAAACAGCTGGGCTGGTGTCCTCTCTGGATCTGAAGTCATCTGGTGGGCCAGTTGATGGTTGCTGGACAGGACAGTACACTGTAGACTGATAAATGTGGGGCACCTGAGTCCTGGATATTCATATTGGCGGATCAATAAGGGCACTTCACAGTCTGGTGTGGCAGTATTGACTACCACTGCTCGCTCTCCATTTTGTAGGCACGGGCACATTTGCTGAGAGGTCCTTGCACTGAGGCCAATAGTACTGGGTCAGGGGCTTGAATTATTGCCCCTGCTCAGCACATAATTCACACAGTGGAGATTTCACATCCCTCTCCATCCACTATTCTCACTCTGTCCATAAACAGTGTCCTGCCTCTCTTCCACTGGGTATACTTTTCATGGAACAGTCTATTCTTTACATGCTGGTTGGCCCCAGGATGCACACTTTTCATTGTTTCATCCCAGATCCAGGATTTCCTGCAGTTCTCAATCTCCTCCCAGACTTTCCGAGGAAAGGTAGGAAAGGTCATACCATAGATCTCATTTGCCTTTCTACGAACCAGCCTGTCCTCTTTACTTTCTTTGGTCAATCTGAGACCTCTGGCCTGGCTTGGGGGTGGCCAGTCCTGGTTCTGCCAGCTTCGCATCCTTAAGGAAATTAGAAATGGATCCCTGACTTCTTCCTCCTGTAAAGCCAGGGCAGTGGCATCACCACCTTCTTCAATACATTCCTCCGAGGCAAGATCTTGAGGCTGTGTACCCGTTCCTTTTTCACAAGGCCACATAGGTTCCCCCTCATCTTCCTCTTCACTGAGGATCTGAGCCCAGGAGTGAGCAGTCGTTCTCACCCCAAGACTATCCACTCATCACTAGGCGCGGAGGTCGACACCTCCCATTCAAAGGCCTCCCGCATCTCATCTTCACCTAAGAGACTTGGGCTAGGCCCCCCCACCCAGGGGTCTATTGATGCTTTATCCGAACTTTCTTTCTGGGATCCAGCATCCAAAACTTCAACTTCTGGTTCTGTCTCTAACTCTGCACCCTCTAGCTTTGTGCCACATTCCCCCGAGGGACCTTCCTCCACAGGCTCCGCCTGGTGCTGTGTGCTGCCAACTGCAGATTCCTGAATTTTTGTCCATGTGGGGGCCAAACGAGTTGGAGGCGCTTTATACAAGCCATATTTTTGTAGGCATCCAGCACAGTGAGGAATCATGAAGTCGTCCCTTCCAGCTCCCAAGCATATTTGGCATACTCGCACTGGATAATTAGGAATCGCCACATCAGGAGGCAATTGCCCTCCATAGCACCACTTTTCAATATCTCTCAGTCTATTTACTGCTGCTGTTACTGCAACCCGGGCATGATCCGGGTAACGAGCTGATCCTGAGGCCATAACTGCAGAAAAGTAAACAAAAGTTCACTGTAACTGAAAGTCCCACTTTATTGAACAAACTATTTAGCTGTAAAATGGATCCTCTGCTGTTGTGTTTACTTTACTACCCCACCCTGTAATGGCAGCGGCAGCACTCTGTGCATCAACATTTAGAATCTGGGTCAAAGCCACTCGACCGATTACAAGCTACTGATGACTTTTACTCAAACTGCACAACTTGCTCTGATCTGGCTTTACACACATTTACAGGATTTTCCTTGGACTTTTCACAAGCTGGTAACATTTATTTTATTCACAGTCCCTTAAAAGCTTCAGGTTTTTAGCACAGGATTGCCTGCTTTTACTAGTGCTGCATTTGCTACAACCCACAGTCTCTCTCTGGCTGCAAACTTTAAACTGAGGCTAAATTCACTTACTATGCACACATTCAATGGCTTAACAGACTTGCACTTGCTGGCAGGACTTCACACAGTCATTACTTGCAAAGCGACTACACTGCTGCACACACATTTTATATGGCATAGACTGAAAATCACTGTTTGAGCAGTTTTTTGAGTGTTTACTTACTGTTATCAGTAGCAATTTGCTGCGATGGAAAACGGCCTGCAGCCAGTTCTTGAAGGCCTCAGTATACAAACGGGCGGGTAGTCCTAGCAAGCGTCTTTAAACACCAAACTCAATTTTAATCTGTTTACAATGCTTTGAACTCTCCAGCGCTCCTCCACTGCCAGTACACGCACTCCACTCACACTCCTCTTGAATGCTGGGGCAATCTCTGTAGAGCTGGCTGAGGGGGACTGATGCAGCCTGACCAACCCCACAACGCCATGCAATGAGCCTCTTCTTCCTCATGAGGGCTCTTCTCCTCGGCGATCGATCAACAAGCAAATTTAAACTGCAGAATGCAACTTTTTTTTTTCCAACTGACTCCACGGTGGGAGCCATTTCAACCATATAACATATAGCAATTTACTCTGCAGTCTCTCAATTCACTCAGAAAGCATTTCCAACGTCCAGGGCATAATTTTCCTTTGCTACCCTAGTCTTCCACACTTTCCTTCACAACAATTCATTTTAAAAGCATTTCAAATGTCCAGGGCACAATTTTCCTGTTGCTACCCCTAGTCTTCCACACTTTTATTTACCACAGTTAATTTTAAAAGCAGGCAAAAATGCTGTAAACAATTTTGATGATGCAGGACAAGGGAACACTCTTTGGCTTTACAGCTCCTTGGTAAACAGTTGGCATTTTTTAAACAGTAGCACAAGATTCACAGCACACAGCAACACACACTAAGGAAATTGTTTCAGCTTTTTGGGCTACCCACTGCCAGATAGCCAAAATGCTAGCCCCCTTGCCCAAGCACCTTCCTTCCCGAACAAAATCCAAAGCGGTGCCTCCATTTTTGTAACCCCTCACCCCTGCCTTTTGCAAATGACAGGTGGCATGCTGTTGAAGCTGACAGCATTACCTGGTGGGGACCTGGGTTCGGGGAGGATGAGGTTACTCGGCACAAGGGGACCTAGGTTTGGCTACTCTGGACAGGGGCACCCAAGTAAATCCGAACACAGGAAGCAATAACTGTAATGTCCAGAACCAGGAATGGGATTCTACAGTGTGGCTTTTATTCACAACTAGCTGAACACAACAAAGCATAGATGGACCCCCATGGGGCTACATTTACTGGTAATGCAGATTAGAGACTACAACATGGTCCACTGGAAGAATGATCCAATTATACTGTTTTCAGGCTCTGGACCCACCAGGCACACAGCCTAGACCTGCACACACTTTGGGTACACAGCCTGACTGGCCCAGCTCCCCCGCCAGCCACTTGATCCACGGTCCATTGGAAGAATGAACCAATTATCCTGTCATGGCTCCCCACACTGCTTAGAGTCTGCAACTCCTAGAGAGATTTCCTCCTTACTTCTTATGACTCCCATCTCACACAGAGAATTCTTCTTTACACTTGTTGTGGTTCCCCACACCACTTAGAGTTTGCGACTCCTAGAGAGTTTTTCCCTTTTGCAACCCACGTCTGGGTACTTCCCCCATCACTGGCCAAGTGCATGAGGCAAAGTAGCAACCACAGCAGAAATCTGTAGAGGTGGACCTGGTTACTAAAGATGGGGTGTGCCCACCTCCAGCTCCCACAGCCCATACCCGGCCATTTCTCTGGAAAACTGAAACTTCTGAATGTAGATTAAATGGTAGATGAACTGTTGCATCCCCTCTACAATTTACTTGAAATCACACAGCACTCTAGCATTTGACACTACTCCATTTGTTTGACCTAGTCCTATAGGCTTCCCAAATTGTAGCTCAATTCCTAGATTTTCTCACATGTCCCAGGCTGAAGAAACACATTTTTTGCCCTCTCATGTTAGAGCAAACACTCACCCTTTAGTTGCAGGTGCCCCACAGGCAAATTTCAACTCTTCCCACTTTCCAAACACAGAGCTGAAACTGAAATAGGCAGCTTTCTTTCTTCTGCAGAAATAAGGGGATTGCCCCTGAATCCACCACTTGAAAGCAAAACTGGACTGCTCCTTCCTATTTGAAAGCAAACAGGAGACTGACTTTGAAAACTCCCAACGTTCTATCTAACTCCTCTGCTGCAGATTCCAATGTGGCTTATGCAGCTGTGAAAGTTCTATTGGTGATGTCATCCCTCAGTCTCAGCTGAGACTGAGAACAGAGTGAGACAGTGTGAAACCCATTAGCAACTTAGATTCAATACAAAGTACAAAATAACATCTGGGAAACAAAAACCATAAGACAATTACACAATTTAGGAAGGAGAAATTTATAACAAAAAAATAGAAAAGGAATTATCATATCCAACAACCTTAAAATGCATACACACATACTTAAGAGAAAAACATTAAGAAAACTACAGAAGGAATACTAGAATACTATAAAACAAAAGGCATCCACCAGCCAAAAACAAAGTATAATTCCCTCTATACGAACAATTAGCTGCAAGACCTCATCCCCAAATACCATCCAATTCTGAAACCCCATCTCCACAAGAACACAAACAAAATTAAAACATCCGGAAAACAACTAAAAAATACAAAATTTACAAAAGCAAAACACAAAACTTATACTACTATACCACCAAGAAAAAACATATGAAATCAAAAATCCAAATGCTCTCAAAAAAAATATGCAAAACACAATCTGAAAATAAAAGCAACTATACAAAACAATACAAAAATATTAAAAAAAACACATAAAACCACTTCCAAGAAAGAAAGTTATAAAAGTCAACTATAGAAAATTAAACACATAAAACAAACAAAAACAATTTTATAAGTAAGAAGAAAAAAACTATTACTTAAATAAGATCTACTCTTATCCTTAGATAGGGAACTGGCAGACTAAATGGGCCAAGCGGTCCTTATCTGCCATCAGCGTCTGCTACACCCATACCACTCTCGCTCAACCATCCACACACCACATCACCCCACAATCAACAACACTAAGAAACACTGCTTATTTGCCAAAGTTCATTATATCCAATAATTTACAGTTTGAAAAGGACTAGATCCCATCATACCATCCTTCATAGTATGTGTGCAACTGCAAATAAATAGTAATTAGTAGGCACTCCCTACTCCAAACCATCCAGGATACCCAGTGATCCGTTGGTAAACAACAAATTTATCCAAACCACTTTCTAGGTGGTCTTCAAATTCACAATCTCAATTTCACTAATGGAGCTATGGAGCAGTTTACCACCTCTAGTGAAAGCCTTCCCTAGCTATGAAGAAACTTAACTGGAGGCTGTGGCTGCGGGGAAAACCACCTCAGAGGTCTCAATGAGTAACTCTAATAGCATATATAAAAAGCAGGATACGGCATCGTCAGGGATAAAACCACCACAAATTAAAAATGTAAGAATGCTGGGTAGTTTACCGACTAATCTGACAAAACCGTACACCATCAGCAATGTTAGATATTTAAAGACTTAAACCCTCTCCCCATCAGTCAGTCCTCATTTCCTTTACAAAAGTGTTAAAGCAAGTATTTATGTGTTAGTGTTTGTGGGCAAGTTTACGTATGCGAAGTAAGAGTTTAATTTACTTTACATTTGCAACAAAAATATAATACATATTAAAACAAATTATTACGATTCTAAACTGGTACATACTGGGCAGACCAAGGAGTAGCAAAGGTAGCAGTAGAGGGGATTAGAGAAGAGAAAGAAAAACACTATGGATAGGGTGAGAGGCCCTTTGGAAACAAAAAACTGATAAGGGGCCGGATGGACTACATCGAGGATTATAAAAAATTAGCAGAGAGTACTAGCAACTCTACCAGCTACACTAAAATACCTCTCTGCAGACAGGATGGGTGCCACAGGACTGGAGAATGGCTTATGTGGTGCCTATATATATAAGGGGGTCTAGGCAAGAGATTGGGAATTATAGGCCTGTCAGTCTAACGTCTGTGGTAGGCAAAGTAATGGAAGGCTTTATCAAGGAGAGGCCTGGGAGGCAGTTGGAAAGGTTAGAGCACCAGGATGATAAACAGTATGGCTTCATCCCGGGAGATCGTGTCAGACCAACTCGTGAGAGTTTTTATGACTAGGTGACGGGGGCCTTGGATAGACAAAGATCAGTGGATGTCCTATACCTATATTTCAGCAAGGCATTTGATTCAGTGCCACATAATGGACTGACAGCAAAAATTGGGGAGATGGAAGCCAAGTTGGGTTGAAAATTGGCCTTCGGGGCATTTACAGAGGGTAATGGTGGGTGGGATACTATCCTCCCACAGGAAGGTAATCAGTGGGGTTCCTCAAGGTTCGGTATTGGGGCCACTCTTGATTAATGCCTACGTCTCAGATATAGGGAGGGGGTTACAAATAGGTTGAGTCTCTGTGGACGATTCAAAACTGGGAGCACTGGTGGACTGAAGAAGCGAGGGAGACAGTCCAGAGGGATCTGGATACCCTGAAGGAGTGGTCAAAGAAGTGGGGACTGAAATGTAAGGTACTTCACTTGGGGGTCAATAACCCAGGCCATGTATACACCCGGAGGGGGGGGTCGTCACACTGCATGCCACATTAGGAGAAAGGGATTTAGGGGCGGTGGTAGACGTCAAAAATTAATAACTAAAAATTGTAGAACAGCAGCAGCCAAAGCAAACAGGATATTGGGTTGCATAGCCTGGGGAATTACATACAGAAGGAGGGAGTGTTCCTCCTCTATACAATGCTTTGGTCAGGCCACAGTGTACAGTTCTGGAGACCCCATCTGAAGGATGATATAGCACTGCTGGAAGGGGTTCAGAGGAGAGTGACCAGGATGATTCCTGGCATGGAGGGAGGCCTTATGCGGAGAGACTGGAAGAGCTTGGACTTTACTCACTGGAGGAGGGAGACATGAGAGGTTTTCAAGTATGTAGCGAGGACAACCAGGAGTGGAACCAAAGAGCTGTTCAGACTAAAGAACGGGGTGAAAACCAGGGCCATGAGTGGAAGCTGGAGGGGTAGTTACAGGGGGAGTGTAGGAGGCATTTTTCAGTGAGTGGTGAAACAATGGAATGCTGCATGGGAGGCTGGTGGAAAGCTTCAAGAAAGGGTGGGATAGATACAAGGGAAACTGAACCTAGAAGACCCTCTTGGGGGCTGGGTGAGACGAGCAGCCACTAGGTTGCTGGCTTTGAGCAGACAAGACCAACCATTTGGTCTATTCTATTAGCTTTTAGTATGTTATGATTCTGTATTCATATTGTATCCTCTTCCCCAGGCTGCATCTGGAAAGCAGTGGTTGTTGCTCAGTACACATCTCCTGGATGAAACTTTTCAAAAATAAATAGGTGATTGTGGAGAACCATAAACCTGTTCGTGAACTTGGTTACTTGTGGTAGCCAAGTAATCAATGAGCACAAACTAACATGCTTCACTGCACACCCCACCGGATTGCGTTCAGATTCAGTGCCACGCAAAGAAATATTTTCTGTTGGGGAGGAAAATAAAAAGCCAAACAGCAAGCAAAATCAATTGTTAAATATTTGGCGCTATAAAGAGCCATTGTATTCAATGCAATTGAGGGCTGTGCCCCCCCCCCCCAAATAAGAACAGAAAAAAAATATAAGCATAGTACTTGCTAAAATTTTCCATGGTTTTGCAATTGCTCAGTTTGGGGGCTGTGCTCCCACGCCCCCGCAAGAAGGAAAAAAAAAAACCTGCTCAGTGTCATCTGTTCATTGAGGCCTACCCCTCCACCCCCCCGGTGAGGAGTGTGCTTATTCTCTTTTCCAGATTGTGTGTGTGTGAGACAGAAAACACTGGTGTGCTTGAAAATAAAGAGGTTTGTCTTAATTGAGCTATCAATGTTCAGGTAATATTTTGCTTCTGGGCCCAACCCACTGATGCGCCCTGGTGCGATATTCAAAAGGGAAAAGTGCGCCACACAAATCCCGATGCCCCTGGAGCGCCTGGGGGTGGCCAGGGTGCGATGTTCAAAGCTGCTGCGCCATAGCGCAGCTCCATTAAATGTTGCCCGGACCACACCCCTGTGCAAATTTGAGCTGCGCCCAGGCTTGCGCCACAGCCTGGCGCAGTTTGAATATCCGGGCCCTGGTGTTCAGGAAGCCGCATCAAGCACACGTCAGGTAATTAGTAACTGATGTTTTGCTAGCTACTGAGCATGTAATATTTGGCGACCGGGATCAGCCAACCACAGCAAGTAACGACTTTTGGCATTCAGCCAGTGTGCAGGAAAACGATCAGGCCATGTCAATTGTGTCACCATATCTTAACCGTAGTATGTCTATTCCTCAAAAGTGAATGACGCCCACAATCGCTAATAAATAAAGTATTAGTTTTAGCTTTTGGTAAAACGGTTGTGAAACAAAGAAAATCTGAAAATATATTAAGAAATAGAGTAGTACTTTCCTTTTTATTTACTTTCCTACTCGACTAGAGAAACTGTTCATCAGAAGATTACTACTTTCAGAATACAAAAGGTGGTACAAGCGCTATTATGTGCCATTATACCCTATTGCTCGAGAAATTTACCAGTCCATGTTTCCTTTGTGACTTCTTGTCAGATTGTAAGCTAACTGTAATACGTGAATTACTATCAATAAAATACGGAATAAAAAAAAAGTTTCCCAGTTTTACCCTCAACTTTACCACTCCTGAATTTCAAAGGCATTTCCCAGAATCCTGCAGGACACCGTAACAGAACATCTCCAACTGTTCGATACTGTATGCAAGAACGTGTGCCCCCTATGGAGCCTCCTCTTCTCCAAGGTAAAGATGTTCGTGCCACCATATTCAAGTGGCTTACACAACACAACGGTTCCAAAGACTGTAAGCCACAAATATACTGGCATGATGGTGTGAGCATGATTCACAATAAGACTGTTCAATTCCCACAACTCCACCTGCATACTGTGCAGCTCTGAACAAATCACAGCCCTCCACGGCTCTGGGGTCGCCCTCGAAAACAGGAACCTGTGCCTGAGGGCCTTACCAATGCCAAACAATAAAAATTAAATTATGCAAACAAATAAATGGTCATGCAAAATAAAATGTAATACATAAACTACAGATTTCGTTCCAGCCTCTCCTCGCAGCTTGTGCCCCACATACACCTCATCATTTTGGTAACTACATACTCATTGTCCTGCTGTGGAACTTGTGCGTACGAACTACAAGTTAGCAAATTCTATCGCTATCGCTTTATTCTGCAATGCAGATTCTAACAGTAAATAACCAAAATGTTATTTTGATAACAGTGGGTGCCCCCAGCCGTTGTTCCCATTCAATGTTTGCAACACCCCATCCTTCAGGAACAGCCCGGATTTAGTATTGACCAATAAACCGCATCTGTGGGATGAAAGTACAAGAAACGAACAAAACATGAACAAAGTAAAGCAAAAAACAATGAACAGATTATGAAAACGCAAATAAGGCATCATCCACGCTTACGTTGTTCAACAGATGTCCCATTATCTCGCTTCTTTTGGGGGTGGGGAGACTGTCGAAATCTATATTCAGTACCCGCTTGCCGATGCGGTGCCAGTTCTGCATCCCCTTTGTTGAAGGCCGCGATCACGCTCCCCAACCCCAGTGCACTATACCATGCGGGACGGCGCTGTGCCAAAACGCCGCCTTTCACGAAGCCACTCGACAAATGGAAACCAGAAAAATAGCTACCAGTTTTTTTTTTAATGCATCTTCTAATTTCGGACTGGGAGGAGGGGGGGGGAGGAGAACTCATATCCCAGGAATAACAGACAACCTCCTAGCACGCTGTAGAGGGCCACCGTGAAATACAATGGGGACAACGTCGGCTTTTAGCAACTAGAAGAATTATTACCCTGAATAACATTCTCTGCTAAGTATCTGCAAAATAATTATATCATCTGAATTTACCACGTTTGAATGACTCACCCTCATCATCCTCGCTTTTACTTGCATCGATTTTGGACCCTTCGGACTCAGCTGGCGTCTCTGATACCGCCATCACCTCTCCGTCGGATTGCTGCTCGTTCTGTGCCCCGCTCTCTCCTCCGACCTGATCTTCGGACATGTTTGCTGTCACGAGCTGGACCTACACTCAAACTGGGACCGGGGGAGCCGAAGTCTGCCGTGAAGTACAGATTTATTCGCAGAAACCCCGCTCACGGTGTCCGAAGCTGCTTTAAATTAATGGCGTCTCTCACAAAATGGCGGCCGGAAGGAACGGAGCAAGGAATTGGCTGCGCAGGCGCGATTTTCTTACCCAATCAGGCAGCGCGGTGAGCGGAGTCTTGCGATACTACGGCATACTGACAACGCGGGGAGAAACGAGCGAGTGTCGCAACTCCAGTCCGCAGCGGTAGGAGGAGTCTACAAAATCAGGGAGAGACTAGATGTAACCCTCATTACGCTTACATGTAAGCAATTGTGTTTCCCGGCAGAAGTTATTTGGTTTGTTGCAAGGTCGCGCTGGGTAAAATGTACTCTGTTTAGATACAGTTGTGACTGTTCAGAAGAAAACGGCACACTGGTACTGCGTTACGCACTTGCAAATAATGAGTAGGCGTACTGGAGAAAATGATGAGACGCATGTTCAGAATACGGTCCTAGTGCTGCCAATTAGACTCATTTGCAAGAATAATACCAGTATAATAACCGAGGGTATTTTTTCCCCATAGGAAACCCAGTTATCCTCATATACTTGTCCCTTGCCGTCTTGAATTCTTCCACCGATTTATCAACCCGCACCACTCCGTCTGGCAGTCTGTTCCAGGGCTCTAGAAACATAAACATAGAAGTTGATGGCAAATAAGGACCGCAAGGCCCATCCAGTTTGCCCATTTCTTTTTCTGCTTTATGAAGGTGCCATCGGCCTTTGCTCTGTCAGTGGCCTATGCATTCATACTCATCTGTATTCAAGGCTAGATTAAGAGACATGGGGCCATACTTGTGGACCCTTCCATATCAAGAAATGCTAAAACTCTAGGGCTGGGAGGCCAAAAGCCATGACTTAATTGGCATAATGGTTAATCTGGTCCTGACTGTATTGCTTCTTTATGCCTATTTGAAGCCCTGCACTGTATTCATATCTACCACTTCCTGAAGTAGGCCATTCCATACATTCACCACCCTTTCTGTGAAAAATAACTTCCTCACATTACTCCTTAATCAGCCTCCCTCTAATCTCATGCTATGTTCTCTTGTCCTGCTATTTTTCTTATATTGAAACATGTTACACTTTTTCACCTTGTTAATGCCCTTAAGGTATTTGAATGTTTCGATCATATCACCTTTCATCTCTCTTTTGCTCGAGGCCTAGAGTGTAGGGTGTACATATTGAGCTCCGTTAATCTGCCCTCATATGTTTTCTGACGCAGTCCCAGCAACATTTTGGTTGCCCTTCTCTGGACTGCCTCAATTTGGTTAATGTCCTTGTGAAGGAGTGACCTCCAGTACTGCATGCAGTATTCCAGATGGGGCCTAACCAGTGTCTTGTAAAGAGGGATTATTACCTCCCTCATCTGACTTGTGATACCCTGACTAATACACCCCAACATCCCCCTAGCCTTACCTACTGCTTTAGTGGTCTGCTTGGATGATTTCAGGTCATCAGTGATGATGATGCCCAAGTCTCTTTCTTCCCTTGTGACTGCCACCAATTCCCCTCCCAACCTATAGGTGGCTTTAGGGTTTCTCTTCCCTATGTGCATGATCTTGCACTTCTTTGCATTAAACCCCAGTTGCCACTCTTCTGACCATTTTGCTAGTTTATCCAGATCTCTTCTCATTCTGCCCACCCCATCTGAATCATCTACTCTGTTGCAGATCTTGGTGTCATCTGCAAACAGACAAACCTTGTCCTCCAGTCCATCTTCAATGTCACTGATGAAGATATTGAAGAGGACTGGCCTCAGGACTGATCCCTGAGGTACCCCACTTGTGACTTGCATCTCTTCTTGTTTATTGAAATCTAGGATGACAAATACCTTTGAGCCAAGGCTCTTTTACAAAGGTGCCACGTAAAGAGAGTACAAACATTTTAGGCTAAGCTACATCAGTATATAATAGGCAAAAGAAAACAACATAAAAGACATAGATTAAATAACATTGTTCATTGTTCAGAATGTTGCATTGCTGAATTAAAGTAAGGAAACACATAGGTTTGGATAAGTTCAAGAGATCTATAAGAAGTTGGGAATGAGGGGTTGGGGGAGTGGGGGGCAGCAGCTGATGAGCAGCTAGGGCAGATTCACAGCCTATATACTGTTTACCACCACTCTCTGTTTCTGCCTGTCAACCAGTTTGTCACCCAGTTGACCAACCTCTGACTCACCCAGCTTATCAATCTTCTATGTGGAACAGTGTCAAAAGCTTTGCTGAAGTCAAGGTAGGCGACATCAACTGCTCCCCCTTGGTCCACCACTCTGGTTACCCAGTCAAAGAAATCTATGAGATTAGTTTGACAGGACCTTCCTTTTGTAAACCCATGCTGTCTTGGATCCTGTGCTCCTATGGATTCCAGGTGTTGCACTATCCTTTCCTTAAGGAGTGCCTCCATAATCTTGCCCACTACTGAGGTAAGACTGACTAGTCTGTAGTTCCCTGCCTCCTTCCTGCTACCACTCTTGTGACGCGGAATCACATGAGCCCTTCTCCAGTCTTCTGGGACCTCGCTTGTGCTCAGAGACTCACTAAACAGTTCTGATATTGGCTCTGCTAGTTCCATCCTTAGCTCCTTTAGTACCCTGGGATGTGTGCCATCAGGTCCCATTGCCTTGTCCACCCTGAGCTTATTGAACTCTTGTAGGACCCTTTCTTTTGTGAAAGGACTAGTGCACACCTCCCTCCCCCTGTGTCCATGCTGCTGAGCTGTGGGCCCTGCCCTACCTTTTCAGTAAACACTGAGCAGAAGTGTCTATTTAGGATAGATGCTTTTACATGGTCCTCCTCCTCACATGCCCCCTTATCCCCTTTGATCTTAGCAATACCACCTCTGGACTTTCTTTTTTTACTAATGTATCTATAGAAAGTCTTGTCACCTTCTTTTACTGTTTGTGCTAGTGTTTCCTCTGGGCCTTTTCCTGTCTTACTGCCTAAACATAGAAACATAGAATTTGACAGCAGATAAGGACCGCTTGGCCCACCTAGTCTGCCCATTTTCCTACCTAACAGATAAGCTGCAGATCCTAATTAACCAACAGCTTACTTCCTCCTACCCCCCACTAGGACTGCTTTATGTCTGTCCCATGCATTCTTGAATTTCCCCACTGTTCTTGACTCCACGACCGCCTCAGGTAGGCTGTTCCATGCATCCACAACCCTCTCTGTGAAAAAATACTTCCTCACATTACCTCTGAGCCGTCCCCCCTCTATCTTCAAATTGTGCCCCCTTGTTCTTGTACATCTCTTTTTCTGAAAGATGCCACCTTCTTGGACCTTGTTGATTCCCTTGAGGTACTTGAAAGTTTCTATCATGTCCCCTCTCTCCGTCCTTTCCTCAAGGGTATACATATTACGCTTCTTTAGTCTTTTTCATATGTCTTCTGGTGCAGACCCTGCACCATTTTGGTTTTCCTCCTCTGGACAGCCTCCACTTGTCTCTGTCTTTGCAGAGATGGGGTCTCCAGAACTGAACACAGTACTCCAGATGGGGTCTCACCAACTGTCTGTACAGAGGGATAACAACTTCCTGTTTTCTACTATTGATGCCTCTCCCTATGCATTCCAGTATCCCCCCAGCCTTCCTTACTGCTTTCTCACATTGCTTGCCCACCTTTAGGTCATCTGATATAATTACCCCCTGGTCCCTTTCCATTTTTACTGTTGTCAGTATCTCACCCCCCATTGTGTACTCTTGCCCTGGGTTTTTGTTTCCCAGGTGCATTACCTTGCACTTCTTTGCACTGAATCTGAGCTGCCATGCATCTGACCATTCCTCCAACCTTGTTAAGTCCCTTCTCATCCTTTCCACTCCATCTGGTGTATCAACCCTGTTGCAGATCTTTGTGTCATCTGCAAAGAGACATACTTTTCTGCCTTTTCTGCTTCCCTTAGAGAAGTTTGGTATGGCCCCTTATCTTCATCCTGCTGCGTTCCCTTATATTTCCTGAAGGCCAGCCTTTTGGCTCTGACCTTTTCTGCTACTGTTTTTGAGAACCAAAGTGGTTTCCTTCTTCTTTTGCACTTCTTTTTCTCTCTAACACAATGGGATGTTGCTTCATGTATTGCATCCTTAATGCTTGCCCACTTTGCCTGTACCCCCTCACCTGTATTTTTTTTGCCAGGGCTAGCTTAACTCTGTTGATCATCTTATCAAAGTCAGTTCCTCTGAAGTCCCATATTTTGCCTTGGACCACCCTCTCTGTGAAAGCGCCCTCTCCATTGCCCGTATCTTTTCCTTGCAGTCTGAGGCTGGTGCACTCTAGTTCTGGCCCCTCTGTCCTCTTAAGTAGACCCTTCTCCTACTTTATTTAGACCTTACATACTTAAAAGTTTCAATCATGTCTCCCTAAGCCCTCTTTGTCTCCAGTGGCTACAGATCCAGCTCATACACCGGGACTCACACTCTGCTGAACCCTGCACCATCTTGGTTGCCATTCTTTGAACCCTCTCCCAACGCATCCATATCCTTGCAGAGATGTATGTGAGTGCCACAAAGTAAGGGGTAAAGGAATGAGGCACCACAGTAAAAAAAAAAAAAAGTGTGGTATAGACTGCCCCAGGGTCCTGGTGTTGTGGGGCATGCAGGGCTGTGTTTGGAGCCTTCATAGTGTTGCCCCAGAATCGGGCACATTTATTTAAAAAAATTCTCTTGTCTCTTTGCTGCTTGCTTCATCCCCCTACAGGCAGGCAGCACAAGAGTAGGCACCCTGCGCTGGGACCGCTGTCCCTGGCCAGCAGCGTGGTGCCCATTTCAAAAATCTTGCCAGTTGATTTGGGCTCGGGGTTCTAGAATCAGAACCCTGAGCACCTTTTCAAGGAAGAACTGCCGTTTCTCGGCAGGATCGAGGCTAGGCTATGGAGTGGAAGGGTCACAGGGTGCAACAGGGACTGCGGCTTACCTGAGGTGTTGTGTAGCTGGTCCTGTTGACTCCACAGTGTTCCCCCTCCTCCAACCACTGAAGACTCCCATCATCTGCTGTTCCTGTGGTGCACCCTGTCGTGGTCAAGTACGGTGGTTGCCGCGCCGAAAAGTGAAGAACCCGGTTCCCTGCAGCGGTGTGCGCTCAGTTGAGCCCCGTTTATTTTTTTTATATATTTGTAAAGTGTCTGGTCCCTCATTGGTGGCATAGGAAGAGCCGTCGGGCATCGCAAAGACCTACAAGGTCCCCTGCTGTCCGCTGCATTGCCTGCTGCCTCCTGTGCGGTTCCCCTCCTTCTGCTAGAGATCCTCCTTCTCAGCAGCTTCCTTCACCGGCCAGGGTGGTGGGTCAGCGCCACACCACCAGCTAGGTGCGGACTGCCTGAAGTTTATTTTTAAAAGAAAAAATAGTTTTAAAGCTCTGGGCTTGGGAAAGATATCCGAGGCGAAGGGGTGGGTTAAGACTCAGATTTAAATAATTATTCTGGGCAACTAGCGACCATGAGAGGGCCTGTCTGTATGAGCCTAGAGGAGGAAAATACTCATCAAGGGGGCGGCAGGCGGGCAAGGGAACTGACTGACAGAAAAGCCTGGACAGGCCTAAAAATTAAAGGGGCACTGACCAGCTCAAAGAATTTAAAATGGCAGCAAAGGCCCTACAGAATTAAAGGGGCCCAGTCGGTAGGCCCACGTAGGGGAAAAGGGCAGCAAAGGCCCTACATAATGAAAAGGGCCCAGCAGGAGAGACCCATAGCTAAGAGGGACCAAGAGAAGCAAGGCCCACAGGGAAAAGGATCCCAGAGATAAAAAGAGCAATGAGATAGGCCCAGGTTTGAAAAGGGAATTGAAGGGGCAGGGAAGAAAAAAAAACAAGGACTTAAAAGGGGTAGCAAGGTCCACACAGAGAGAGGGCTCAGCAGCATAGGCCAGGTGGCCATAAAGGGTAAAAGCCCACAGTAGTGACAGGGACACAGTCACCCCTTTGGTCGCCAACAAGCCCAGTGGGTAGAGGGCAATGAAGGAAGCTCAAGGAACAGCTGAGGTCAAAGGGTGTGTCAAGGGTAGCCAGATTTGAGTACCAAGGGACCCACAAATGTGGAAGGTCACAAAAAGGGTACTTGGCACACATTTGATTTTGTAATCAAAATAGCCATCGCAGAGGCAGCAAGCCTTTGTGTGGAGCAAACCAATAAAACGAAACGAAGGAAAAAAACCACTATGGTTCTCAAAAGAGGTGGCAGGGACGGTTAAGGAGAAAAGGATAGCATTCAGGAAATATAAGGAAACACTGAAGGAGCAGGACAGAGAACTTTATCAGTTAAAGCAGAAGGATGCAGGGAAGGCAGTCAGAATAGCAAAGGCACAAACTGAGGAAAAGATATACTTTGCCCAAACAATAACATATTTTTCTTTAACATTGTCCTTTCATCAGCCCAGAAACAGTACCCAGGCATAACACTATACTATTTCTGTTTCTGTACAGGATGATCTATGCACTCCATGAATGCCTATTTCAAGGTTTCAAATTATGTATTTCATCAAGGTTTATTTTTGTACCATACATGATCCAAAGCTTTGTTTTTAGGCTGAAAGGACATGCTGAGTGGGATAAGGATGGAACTGTATGGATGGTGATGGCTGGCATAGTCCATTTAGAAGAGCTGAGGACCCCCTACACTTGCCAGTAATGGCAGCTATGGATCAGTGGATGGTCACGCCAGAGTCTGGTCTGCGGTGGTGTCCAAGGAAAGAACAGAGTTAAGAGATTTGGGAGAGGAAAGTTATGACGAGGCTGGGATAAAACCGAGCACCTGCAGGGCCGATCCTGTATACCTCTTTGCATTTTGTCACTGAAATGTTGGATACAGACACTCACAATGTAGAGAAATGAGGGGTAGTACTCTTAATAATATTGGACAAGTTATTAGAGATAGACACATTCAGAAAACTGGAACTTAGTGACTTAACGACACTCTACCCTTGATCACACCCTGGACACTAGCTGAAAGTCTTAACAGTAGAGTGATAATGACTCACGTTGAGTCTTTTGTGGGATCCCTCTCTTGAACTGCCAGATAATTGCAGCTCTTAATGAGCTGTTAGTCACACATGGCCATCTGGAACATTGAGAGAGATTAGCATGAGGACTAGAAAATGCTAAAATAGAGACTTTTTTAACTTCATTAACAGCCATAAAAATCTGCACTAGTCAAGACGGGCAAGTAGAGAGTTAGCTGCACTAGCCCTGGTCAATTTGCATTAGTGTTTGGGCTAGTAAAACAATGTTAAGATCGACCCCTGCTCTATCTGAATCTGCAGCATCTACATCAGGCATATTCCTAAATTAATGTATATTTTGCAAATCATCCAAGAAAAGGAATCCTGAGGGTTCAAAGGAGACTTTTGAATATCCTACAGCATGTGTAACTTAAGGAGTAGCAGACAGCATAAAAAATGCAGCAAAAGAAAGGGACAGTCGACAAATGGATATGATGGTAGGCAGTACTGATCTCATAGCCAAAGAAGTGAAGTACCACAACAGCTGTAAGAACAAGTATGTAAAAAGGCAGAACGAATAAAGGGCACAGGTACAAAATGTGAATACAGTCAGTTGAACGGTCACTAGATTGCCTTTTCCAGACTTGTTAAGTATGTGCAGTGCATCATTGTTAATGAAATGCAAGAAGAATTATTGCTGTCTCTACACAAAAGGTACATGGACATTCTTATGGAGTGTAGTGGTGCGTGAAACAAATTATGACCCACAGGCTTGCAGTCAAAACTGGCGAATCACTGCAAAGATGGTATCATATTTGAGACCAAAAAGTAGAAAGCGGGTACAATCATCAGGTCTGCTAAAAACAGGCTGACTGGAGGAGCACCAAGCAGCTCAACACATAAGAGAGCAGTTGTTGAAACTCCTAAAGGTACAGCCTCATAATAAAACCAAAATTAAAGTTGAAGACTTGTTTTTAATATTTTTATTTATATTTTCGTAGGAGGTACAATACACAGCAGATAAGTTATAGCTGACATACATAAATATCTGCAGCGACAATTCAATCAATAAGTGGTAGTACAGTGATAGTGGTGGTAGTGTTTTCATCACATTCAGTAGATAGAAGTCACAGCATATCATAAACCCAACCCCAGTAAGCGCCCTCCTCCGCCCATTCCTCCTGTGGCTATCAGCTCACCTCTATCTAGAAAAAGAGTCCTCCTCAAGATGCAGTTTACAGCTCCTAGCATCCATGTATTTGGATTCCATCATGGAACAAATGAGGGTCTCTTCCTGAATGAAAAAGGACCCAAGCCCTCCACCTTATTTCAAATGGTTCTTTGTGCCCCATAGCCCCTGCAATCATACACTCTAGGAAATAATGCTCCATTATCAAATCATTGAACTCTGGGGTGAAGAGTCCAAGGCACACCCTCTGCCTGTCAGTGGCTGCAGGGTGTGGCTGGGGTGGAATGGCGTGAGCATTACAGCCTGCAATCCAAAGGTACACCCTGATGCCTGTCAGTCTGTACAGGGTGGGATGTTATGGTTAGAAACCCTAACGCCCCGAGTGTTTGCTGGAATTTGTACTACAAAGTTTCTACATGGCCTTTTTGTGACCCCGACACCTCATAAAAGCATTTTGGACCTCTATTCATGAACAGTGGCATTGTGATTTTGTTAGTCTGTCCTGAACATTGATTTCCCACAGTGACTGAGCCGTTCTGTGCCACACGTGCAAAAACACAGTTCGGGCAGGATGTGAAAAATGACAGCTTTACCATTCATAGGGAGGTGTGAACAGATGGCAATGTTGAAAATCTGGAGAGAAAATATTAAAAATTCTCAAACTTTCCAGTGCACGTGGAAACTACGCAATGCACACTCATAACACAGTTATTCCATGGACTTTTTTCATCAGATTTTCAACATAGGCATTTTGTGACCCCTGCTCATGAACAGTGGCACTATGATTTTCTTAATATGTCCTGAATGTTGATTTCCCACAGCAACTATACCATTGTGCACTGGATGTGCAGAAACACATTTTGGCCAGGATGTGAAAAATGACAGCTGTACTGTTCATAAGGAGGTGTGAAACAATGCCAATGTTGAAAATCTGGAGTGAAAATATTACAAATTCTCAAAGTTATGAGCGTGCGTGGAAACTGCGCAATGCACACTCGTAACACTGTCATTTTTTTGAATTTTTTCACCAACTTTTCAACATAGGCATTTTGTGACCTCTGCTCATGAACAGTGTCACTGTGGTTTTCACAATCTGTCCCGAACATTGATTTCCCACAGCGACCGCACTATTGTGCGCTGGAAGTGCAAAAACACATTTTAGCTAGGATATGAAAAGTGACAGCTGTACTGTTCATAAGGAGGTATGGAAACATGCCAATACTGAAAATCTGGAGTGAAAATATTATGAATTCACAAAGTTTCAAGTGTGCATGGACACTGTGCAATGCACGCTCATAACACAGTCATTCTTTGAAAATTTTTCACCAAATCTGCAACATAGGCTTTTTGGGAGTCCACCTTATGAACAGTGACACTCATTTCATTAATCTGTCCCAAAAGGTCATTTCATGCAGTGATCATGAAATCACCTATCAGGACCAAATAACGACATGACAGTGACTGAATTCATGAAGTGGGGTCCCAAGAACCCGGTGTTGAAAATTTGGTGTCAAAATTTGCAAAAATGGTCGAGATATCCACATAAATTGAGAAAACTCCATTTATGCCATTATACAGCTTACTGGCATTTCTTCAGTTCACGTTCGACTTTAAAGAGTGCAGACGTGTTCCTTTTCCACCAAAGATCATCATACTGGGCTCCGGAGGTAAGTATTGGGTGGGAGTGTGCGGGGAGGTGGGGTGCACAGAGGGTGGTTGCCAGTTGGGGGAGGGGCTGCCAGAGACAGCGAGGGACCGTTTTCTGGTTTTACAGGCAAAAAAAAAAAACGACGATGTGGGAGGCTTTTGGCACACTGGGGTGGGCTCCCAGCATGCCACCTGGGTGTTTATTGGCAGGGGGACTGCTGCTGATGGAGATTGGGTACCCCCATCAGCCATACAGTGTGCTTGGGGGGGGAGTGCATGAGCATGCTGGAGTGGGCTCCCAACATGCTACCTGGGTGTTTGTTGGGGGCTGCAGCCAACAGAGATTGGGCACCCCGTCAGTCATACAGTGTGCTTAGGGGGTGCATGATCCGAGGGGATTGGGCACCCCTTGGTGCACAATGGGGAGGGCAATAACGAGAGACTGCGGGGGACATTAGCAGAGGGAGGAAGTGGGACAGATTTCAAGCAGCTGAGGGGAAAGGGTGACATCAGTATACTAATTACACACATGTTACCACCACTGATTACAGCAGTGATTTTCTTTCAACTGAAGACCACTGCTGCCGAACTGTTGTCTTACACAGCTCGACATCTATTGGTGCTGTAGGGTCATGCCTGCTACACTGAGCAGTGCATTCGATAGGAGGGTCACACACCTCCAAAGAGTCATACTATGACAAGACGTTCCTTGCGCATGCACGCAAGTGAACGCAAAAACAGTACAGCCTATATAGACATTCCATCAGATGGTTCCGCTGACAGTCTGTGGTACTGTTCTGTTTCTTCCCACCCCTAGTTCCATCTCTCATCCAGTTAATGCCATCAGCCACTTCAATTCACAGTGGCCATGGTCATGCAGCTCAATACAATACATACACCTCCTTATATTGTGAGATCAAGGGCATTCCATGGGAGTAAGCATGTTTCCATGGAGCCAGCCTCTGCTCACTATGTGCTTCTCCATGCTCCCTTGTGCATGTCATTCATGCTCACCAGCATTGTGGATAGCACATTGCACATAGAAATTATGTAGCACCTACTACCATTACCCTTTACCGTTTGTGTTTTCGTTACCGTTAGCACTTGCGTTGGCGCTTGCATTTCTGTTGTCACTTGCGTTACTATTTTCTTGTGCATCACCATTGCATTACCATTTGCATTTGTGTTTGCCTTACTGTTATCATTTGCGTTTACCTTTGCGCTTGAGTTTCCATTATTGTTTGCATTATCGTTTCTGATTGCGTCACCGTGTGTGTTACTATTTGCGTCTGTATTTGTGCTTGTGTTTGCGTTTCTGTTTGCGTTACCATTACTGTTTGCGTTTTCATTGCCGTTTGTGTTACCATCTGTGTTTGATTTCACGTTTGCACTTGTGTTTATTTTACCATTTTCGTTACTGTTTCTGTTTGCTTTTTGCACTTGCATTTATGCGTACCATTTGGCCTGTGCATTTCCACTACTACTGTTCCTCGCTACTGTTACCACTACTGCTGCACTCAGTACTATCGCTATCAATAGCTCTTCCATCTGCATCACCGCATTACCACAAACCTGGTACCTGCACTTTGCTCATGCGCTTGTGCTCCACCTGGAGTTACTGCTCTCTAGTAATCTGCCGTTGTGGTTAGCGTCACCACCTGCACGTCGCTGCCTCTACTATCAATTGCCACCACCTGTGCTGCTCGCTACTGCCTGTACTCACCACCTGTGCTTCACATTTGCCACTACTAGCCCTTTGTGCCTGCACTTGCTGTCGCTTGTGTTACTGTTTCCTGTGTGTCGCCGCCGCCATTACTGTTACCATTTGTATTTGAGTTTACGCTTGCATTACTGCTACCGCTTGCAGTTCCATTGCTGTTTACGTTACCATTAGTGTTTGGCTACACGCTTGCACTTGCGCTTATGTTACCGCTTGCGCAATCATTTACGGTCATCTGGTTTCAACTCTCACCCCATTGTCCTATATCGCACCACCTTAGCTTATTTACACATGGAATGGGTGAGAGTTATGGCTGATAACCCCAATGCACACCTCAAGCCTGTTGGTGGAGGCAGGGTATGGGTGCAAGTGGTGGCAAATCTAACACTGAATTGCCTCACTTTTGTCGTTGTGTAACAACCTCAACTGATGCACTAAACAGAGTTTTTGGCATGAATATTTATATAAAGATCTATATATATATGTAAAGCTACTTCCCAGAAATAACTCAAAAGCAAGTGACTATGTGAATGACTAACACAATAAGGCAAGCTGTATTTCATAACAAGAGAATGCCAAGTGACCAAGGAAAGCCTTCAAAACTCAAATTAGGACCAGAGACTGGACAGAAATCAGTACATTTATTTACCTGTATTTATTTATTGTAATCTTGGATAACACCTTTGAGCTAAAAGCTCATTTACAAAGGTTCCGCAGCATAAGACAATAGACAAGGTACATAGACATTATAAAACAGATAGGGGTATTTATACAGCAGGTAAGTACATTATGGTACATACAGATACAGATTCAAGCAAGTACAGTTAAAATACAGCAGGTAGGAGAGGTCAACTTTATGGCAACAGTACTAAGAGCATACCTAAGGTGGACAAGCAATTTATAGTGGTAGCTGAGCTTTAGAGCATGCAGGTAGAGTCAGGAGGGTCAGAAGTGGTGGTGACCAATGGAAGGGAGGACAGAATAGATGAGAGCAGGGGAAGGTGGGGCAGAGACAAAGGGGTGACAGAATAAGAGGGTTGAGTAGTCAGAGGGGTGGGATTGATAGGAATCTACCCAGGGTTACATAAGTAGATGATAGGACAGGGCTGGGTAATGTGGGGGAGATGGATAGGGAAAGGGTTTTAAAGTGGGGGTGAGGTGAGGGGAAACTGGGGTGAATATTGGGTGATTAACATTTGTGAAGAGAAAGCAGGAAGGTGGGGGATAAAGAGGGATGTGGGGTTAAGTGCTCGGTGGGGTCACACCAGGCAGGGGAGGAAGTGGAGGAGGAGATGAGTGCTATACAGGACAGATAAGCTCTCAATAACAGTAGGATTAGGCACAGGTGACATAGTCACAGTTACTAAGAGTGGTCAGGTACTGCAGCAGCCTGGCCTTAAATGGGCACAGTTTTGTTTCCACAATCAGCTCAGAGTTAAGGGAATTTAGCCAGCAGGAGGCCCAGTATTCAAGGACCATTGCCCTAGTGAGGTCCGGCGGAATGGGATAATGACTGCAGCTTTACTTGACCCCCAGTTAGTCTGGAGGCAGTGTAGTTTCTTAACAGTTGACTCCCTCCAGGAGGAGCCAGACCTAGGGTGGATATTTTAGCTAATAGACAGACTTGGTACTGAATTCTGCTATTCAAGTTTAGACAACTACTGCTTAAGTATAGTTCACATGTCACCAAATAACCTAAATTCAAAATAAGTGGACTTTATAAGCGTAAAACACTGACATATGTAATTTCTTAACCCCACAAAAAGTCAGTCAAAGATAGCAGCCCAAAGCAGTTGCAAAATGCTCAAGTCAGTGCCTGCTGTGTTGGTGCCAGTAACCTTCTCCAAATGCAAAGCAGCTAATATAAGCTTTTCACAATTTAAGCAATGCTAACTGTGGATGCAGACTACTACTGCTGGCTGAAAGAGGAATAACTGCTACACTTCCTCTCTGTAGTGTGCTAACAGAGCAGCCTGATTTATTCAGTATTATACAATGGGGTATGAAAATCCTGTAACCTCATTGGTCAAAACATGTCACGTGACCATGGTATATCCTGCAATAACCCACGGCTGGGAAATGGCATTTATAAAAAACATACTTAAACACATTTTAAATGTATTTTACACATGGGTCCAATGAATAATCACAATAAGCACTCCAGGGTGTGGGTTATTGGTGAATTTACCCACTTCTTGTGTGGTTAAGTCACTCAGCTGCGCCTCATGACATATCACACAAGGTGTGGGTAAATCCCCTAATATCCCAGACCATGTCGTGCCTTATTGCTTAATCAGTCAGTACCTAAGAAGTCATGTACTGTAACAGTTTGCACTGGGCGCAAACCATTAGTGCTGGGGTTGTGCCGCAATAGCGCTGAAGTGCAATATTCAAAACACAAAATAGCACCAGCTCAACATGCTAGCACTGGTACTAAAAAATAATGTATGCATGCGACCTAGGGAGGGGTGGAGACATGAATACAGGTACTGAATATTCAACGCTATAGCCTTGCTATGGCCAATAATGCAACATATAGCATGGTGCTAATTACTGCCGATGAAAAGCAGTCAGTAAGTCTGGGCAAACTAAGGATGGGAGCGTGAACACAGCTGAACCACTAGCAGCATGGTGCATGGAGGTAACACAACCTGGTGGTTTAGTGGCCACCCCTCTCCGATCCCTGCATTCCTCATTTGTAAAAGAATGGCAGTATCCCCATGCATTAGTGGTTCAGTGTTCCCCTCTCCCTGCACCCCAATATCCCCATTTGTAACACTGTAAAATCATCTGCAGTCATTAGTGGTTCAGTGTTCCCATCCCTGTGCCCCAATATCCCAGTTTTTAAACTGCTAAGTCATCTCCAATCATTAGTGGTTCAGTGCCCCCAAATCACAAATTCCCCATTTCCAAACAGAACAGCATGCCCCAGTCATTGGTGACCAAGAGGCCCCCACCCCACCACCCCAGCAGATTGTTCCCACCATCCCAGTCCCCACATGCTGAAGCAGAGCTGGCACAAGCACAGCCCCTCTCACCTCCGTGGCTAGCACTGAGGAACTGTCACAGAGTGCCATGATTGATCATTTGCTTTGCCTTATTCAACTTAATTTAGCATTTGGACTATTCCTTTGAATATAGAGTACAATGGTTCCACACTAATTTTGTATTCCAGGCAATGCTAATTTTGTCCTGGGGCTAAGTTTTGAAATCTGGCCCCATGTCAGTGCTTAGTCCAACAAAAGAACTGCCTGCAGATTGCAAACTGCACAATTGTGTTCTAGTTACAGACTGTTTAATTTCATTCCATTCCTACTAACACCAAGTTGCCTGTTCAAAGGGAAGATTTTAGTACTGTGATGCCAGGGAAGGGAGGCCGGGTGGTCGGGAGTGAGGGCAGGGCAGGCCAGAACTCAGGGCAGGGTGGAGGTTTCACAGAGGAGACCTGTGCTGAGCTGAAGAGGCAGCAGGAACAGCCATCAAGAGGACAGAACACACCAGGCAAGGGGTGTGAGCTTATGAACCATCCCATCCTACTCAGAGAAAGCAGGGCTCCAGACTGAGGATGTAGGACAATAGACAGAAGGAGCTTCCCATCCCATCGACAGGCAGCAGGACAGTAGGAATTGTCCTGTGCCATTATAAAACTCCAAAGGATTTCTTCCTGCAAGGGGATGACATTTATTGACTGCCTGACATGTGACCATGGAGTGACCAGAGGCCACAGTAGTGGGGAGCAGAAGTGGGATTTGAGGGCTTGAACCAGCACTGCAACCCAAGGCAGAAAACAGACAGCTGTCGGGATATACCCGTAGCTGACTCCAAGGAATGTAGGGTTGGAATTGTTATATGGTACATTATAAGCTATGAACGGAAAGCCAATATGACTCTTTAAACAGACCCCTCTTCCCTTTGTAAAAGTTATGCATGAGCTACAGGGATCCTGTCAGAGCTCTGTGGCTGAGCTCCTGCTCAGGAACATGTATTGTGGTAAGTCACCCAGAACAGCACTGGTTATTCTCCTAGGACACAGTCGAGATTAACTTGTGCATCCCAACAGTTCTGTATTTCTTCCTGTACTGCACAGGCCACTTGTCCGTGGACCAAGTCTCACACATTCCTTACACTTTAATCTAAAAAACAGTGCACCGGGTGTAGGAAGCAAATACACTGTACTGTACTGAAGTGAGGTGATGCAGAGAGATGCGCTTCAGCTCTACTCTGTGAAAATAGACAGCGGTGGTGCATTCTCAGTCAGATGGCACCAGAGTCCCATTCTCAATGTCACTGCACTATGTCAGGCATAGCTCTTGTTGTGCAGCCATACAAATGAGGGGAAGCCAAGCACTATGGAAAAACTGTACATGTGAATGCAGAGTTATCAAGAACAATAAATATTCTGAAGCCCTATAACCAGTGATGTTCAGGAATTAATATCCGACTGTGTACACCCTCAACAGGTGCCAAAGACTGTATAAAGTATCTCTTTTTGTGTAAACAATTGGCCATTAACATGTTGTATTCTGCAGGAAATCATGAACTATCTCAGGATTCTGCCATTATACAGCAGTGTTCAAGCCTGGTAGGTGACACGGTATACTTCTAGTAACAGTCATATATAAATGTCAACTGTTTTGTTAGCGAGGACATCAGAGGTGAAACTGATTTATATAACAGAAAAGCTGGCAAAACCACATCTTTCTAGTTCAGTAAGCTGTTATTTTTCTGGGATCAATTCCAACTTGATCATGAGTCAGGTTGCTCTGTTTGCTTTTGGTTTTAACTGAGTGTGTATCTTAAAAACTTCAAAAAGTGAAAGAGTAGGGCATTTTTGCAGCATTACATGCTCTAAATACATTCTTGTGATCAGACTATTGGATGGACACAAAATTGTTTCACTGTCAAATGGAAAGAAAAAAGAAGTGATAGTTCCTTTTATAAATGATTTGGTCCGTTTTGGACAAAGGGTCTAACGGCAGTATTATGTTTCAGGATCTCTGTATTCAGCTTGCATTCATACTACATGAAATTCTTCATTAATAAAAAAGATAATACATGTTTAATTTGCATCTGGGGTACAAACATTTGTGAAAACATGTATGCAAGAAGTGAAAAACTTAGGGCCCAAGCCATTAAAGCTACTGGAGGTTTACACAGCAGCATAGAACAAGTGTATCATTTATGCATCAAAGTCCCAGAAGTCAGTGGGAACCATTTCAAAGGAACACTTCACACATCATGTTGAAGGCAAGTGTGGAGTCATCCGCACTTCCGGCCTGCAAACCAATTGTTATGGGTGTTTCACTCATTTGTAACCCTATCCACAGCATGATATAGGCATTTTCACATGCAGACCACAGGACAAGACACAGTGCAATCTGGGGTGTGCAGTAATGTTAAGTAGCACTGAACATAAATGGTTCGCAGCCTACACAGACCCATACAGGAACACCCTGCACATGTAAAAGTACTGCATTCTCGTACCCCCACACATGCCACAACACACATGTGTTCAGTTAGATGAAGGTTGCCTTCACCCTATGCTGTAATTGGACAATGCGCACTCCAAGCAAGCGATGTGAGAATTGGATCAAGTAAATATCTATGAAGATATATCTATGTTTCTTTTGACTCGGATATACTTGGCAGTAAATGGGCCCATTGCTATTTGCTCCAGTCTCAGAGATACATTGCAGCAAGACACTACCTGCACAGCACACGAGCATAGTTCCTCTGATGATGTTAGTCCTGGTGACAAGGATAATAGACACCATGTGCCCATATCCCTGGCATGCATTGAACTGTCAGTTATTAACACAGTAGAGTCTGTGGAACCCCTATTCTGTGGTCCTTCTGGTGGTTAATGCTGTGAACCTGGCCACACCACAGACCATTCATCTAGTTACTGATGGCCCATGGCATCCCTGTCCAGATTGCGATCATAGTCATCCATTTTTGATGTGGGTGCTTTGCCATGGCACACCATTCCCACCTCTCCAAATCACTGTGGTGTTGGTAACTCACGTAATCTTGCAACAACAGGTGAGAGCTGCCTTCAGTACACAGAGTACACTCACATGTTATCCCACACAGAATGCAGGCATGACAGCAACATGTACTCACCCATGTTTAATCAATGACTGTTAAATAGACCCAACCCTGGTCCTTAGTACCTATGCCCATCATGGGTCATTGTGGTCAACAAAAGAGGCTGTGGGGCACTAACTTTGACTTTGTGACCTTTGTCTTCCCAATCTTAGAGGCAAAAGAATGCACTGGATTGCATACCAAAACCCAATGGGACATAATCCACAACCAACACACAATATCATGACCTGTTTGTTCTACACTTTAAGGGAATGTTGGGTTGATGGGTGGCCTTTTTTATGCAGGCTGGCACATGCCATGGCACCGTCCCAACTATTGCAGTGACATCATAGTCATTATGGGTGTTGACAACAAAGCTAACCCCCCTTCTGCTTCACTGAGTGATTTTGCTAATAGCTTGGCAGATGACACCAGGAGAAAGGACTGCTGTGTGACTGAACTTCTCTACTGGGACTATATTGCCCTCCTTCCCTCCCACCCAAAGCTAGTTCTATTTTTATAGGCACAGGATTTGACTGACAACAGGAACTTCCTGTTTAGGGGCAGGAAGTGAGTGATCACAGAACCGCCAAGGACCCACCATCCTAGAAGGGCAAGAGTAGCTCTCCGGCCCCCTCTAGCTGCTGGAGGTCAGCCTCTGAACAAGTAAGTGGTCTACTGAGAAATATAGGATATTCTTGTCTCAGAACAGGACAATCAGGAGCTTAAAGGGCACACAGGCAGAAAGTAAGGAGAGAGAGAAAAAAAAACAGAGGAGAGAGTAAGGATTGCAAACAGTTAAGGGCCAGAAATAAGACATGATTAGGTGGTGCAGTGCAGTGGCTGTGGAGTAGCAGTCTTCCGGGAGATGTTCTGGAGGATGCGGTGTTGTCCCATCTGCAGGCACCTCTCTGGGCTGAGGGAGGAGGTTGCTCATCTCTAGGCTGAGTTGGCCAGGATTTGTGGGACCTCCTCTTCCATCCAGGGACCACCAGTGCCACTGCTGTTGCCTCAGAGGTTGCCAAGAAAGAGGAGCGGTTGGACCACAGTGGGCTCAGGGAGGGTGAGGGTGGTGGAACAGAGGCACATCCCTCCAGTTGTACCTCTCCACAATTGCTATGCCATTCTGGCAAAGTGTGGTTCCTCTATGGAGGCACCTACAGTGGAGACCAAGGAGGATGCTGGGAACCTCCACAAAGGAGACCCACAGGAGGGTGGCAGGGATCCTGCAGGGGAAGGAAACAACTCCTGGTGGGGGACTCCATTGTTAGGAAGGTAGAACTGGGCAAGGAAGGGGAGAGGGAGGTAAGGTGTCTGCCTGGCGCCATGGCTTGGAGGGACAGGGAGCGAATCCTCAGGATTGCTGGAGCAGCTGCACAGGGAAGGGAGCTGGATGTCATTGTCCACCTAGGGACAAATGGCCTGGCTAGGAAAGGGATTAGAGAAGTGCAGGAAGAGTTTATGGAATTGCGGAGGGGCCTTGGTCAAGTAGCACGTCCGGTAACCTTCTCGGAGGTGCTACCCATCTATGGCATAGGAGAGGCTAGGGTGTTCCGTACCATGGGATTCAATCAGTGGTTGAAAAACTGTTGTGGAGCTCAGGTATTTGGCTTCATTGGGGACTGGGGGTCCACCTGGAGTGATGCAAGCCTATACTGGCATGATGGGCTGCATCTGTCTGGGAGGGGAACCAGGATCCTAGGTGATAGGTTTAAATGCTTCATTGGCAAGCTTTTAAACTAGCCAAGGGGGGAGGCACTGGAAAGGAGCAGGAAAATCCTAGCCCCCCCCCAAACAATCACCTTAGTAAGTGTGGCAAACACCAACATGGAGGTGTCGATAGGGAAGAGGCAGGGGTAAATGGAGAAAGTGA
Source organism: Neoceratodus forsteri (assembly GCA_016271365.2). Taxonomy (NCBI): domain Eukaryota; kingdom Metazoa; phylum Chordata; order Ceratodontiformes; family Ceratodontidae; genus Neoceratodus; species Neoceratodus forsteri. The sequence goes on from CM057453.1 coordinate 667,299,936, forward strand.
CAAAGGCAAGAAGGACAGGGATGGGGCAAAAGGGGTAAGGCCATCACGAAATGGAGGGTAATGTACCAATGCCCGTGGTCTGGGCAACAAGCTCCCTGAGCTGGTGGCCTTAATGGAAGAAGGGATGCCTGGATATCGTAGCAGTCACAGAAACATGGTACACAGAGAACCATGACTGGATGTTAACATACCAGAGTACATAACTTACAGGAGAGACAGGCAGGGAGAAGAGGGGGAGTAGCTCTCTATGTAAAGGAAGGGATAAAAGCAACTGAACAAAAGAGTAAACAGGGAGGAGGGAGGCACTGTGGGTCACCTTGGAGACTGGAAAGGGCACCACAATCCGCACAGGGGTTGTGTACAGACCCCATGTCAGGGAAGGAATGGACAAGGATATGATGGAAGCATTCTTAGAATGGCAGAGAAAGGGAGATACTGTTGATGGGAGACCTGAATATGCCAGATGTTAACTGGAGTACATTGCTGCAGCCACATCCAAGAGCAGGGCTATTCTTGGCGCCTACAGGTGGCAGGCATTAGACAGCTAGTTTGGAACCCACTCGTGAGGGAGCAATCTTAGACCTCGTACTCTCAAATGGGGCAGTGAGAGGATCTCAGATCTAGAAGTGGGTTGCCATCTGGGGACAAGTGACCATCAAACAGTGTGGTTCACGTTAAACTCAGCTACAGAGTCAAGCCATACAAAGTGAGGTACTGGACTTTAGGAGGCTGACTTTGGCAAGATGGGAGAGTGCCTCAGAAAGCACTAGCAAACAGGCTAGAAGGAGTGTGCAGCAACAATGGGGAATTATCAAAACTGCCATCACAGAGGCAACAAGCCTTTGTGTGAAGCAAATAAACAAATCAAAACGAAAGAAAAAGCCACTATGGTTCTCAAGAGAGGTGGCTGTCAAAGTCAGGAAGAAAAAGATAGCATTCCAGAAGTATAAGGAAACACAGAAGGAGCAGGAAAGAGAGCTGTACCAGTTAAGGCAGAAAGAAGCAGGGAGGGAAGTCAGAATAGCAAAGGCCCAAACTGAGGAAAAGATAGCCAACTCAGTTAAGAAGGGGGATAAAACCTTTTATAGGTACATCAGCGTAGAAAGACAAAGGGAGGGATAGTGAGGCTGAATAGAATGAACGGTGGGTGGGCAGAGGGGGACAGTGAAAAAGCAGGAATACTGAACGAATATATCTGCTCAGTATTCACAAAGAGGAGGGAAGTGCCTAATCCAATTAACAGAAGCACTCTTGATAGGGAGGTCGATCCCAGTCCTTTCACAGAAGAAAGGGTTCTGCAAGAACTCCTAAAACTGAAGGTGGACAAAGCAATGGGTCCTGATGGAATTCACCCCAGAATTCTAAAAGAATTAAGGGAGGAACTAGTGAAACCACTGGCTACTCTTTTAATAAATCATGGGAGGATGGTGTGGTACCCGAGGACTGGAGGAAGGCGGATGTGGTTCCCCTTCACAAAAGTGGGACCAAGACAGAGGCAGGAAACTACAGACCTGTCAGTCTGACCTCTGTGGTAGGGAAAGTGATGGAGTCACTTCTGAAGGAAAGAATAGTTGAGTACCTAGAGGTCAGTGGAGCACAGGATCCAAGGCAGCATGGGTTCATGGCGGAAGGTCATGTCAGACAGAATCTAATAGATTTCTTTGACTGGGTGACCAAAGTAGTAGACCAGGGAGGGGCTGTGGACATGGCCTACCTAGACTTTAGCAAGGCATTTGACACAGTCTCACACAAAGATTATTAGTCAAATTAACCAGCCTGGGAGTGGGTCCCAGGGTGGTAGCCTGGGTAAAACATTGGCTGGACAACAGGACACAGAAGGTAATTGTAAATGGAGTCCACTCTGAAGAAAGGGCGGTTACCAGTGGGGTCCGCAGGAGTTCAGTATTGGGTCAGTCCTTTTAATGTCTTCATCAGTGACATTGCAGAGGGACTGGAAGGAAAAGTATGCCTTTTTGCAGATGACACAAAGATCTGCAACAGGGTTGATACACAAGGAGGCGTGGAAAGGATGAAAAGGGACTTGGCAAGGTTGGAGGACTGGTCAGACGTATGGCAGCTAGGATTCAATGCAAAAAAGTGCAAAATAATGCACCTGGGAAACAAGAACCCAGGGGAAGAATACACAATGGGTGGGGAGGTAGTAACAACAAAACAGGAAAGGGACCTGGGGGTAATCATATCAGATGACCTTAAGGTTAGCAAGCAATGTGAGAAGGCAGTAGGGAGGGCCGGGGGTATACTGGGATGTATAGGGAGAGGCATCAGCAGCAGAAAACAGGAAGTTGTTATCCCTCTGTACAGACAGTTGGTGAGACCCCATCTGGAATACTGTGTCCAATTCTGGAGACCCCATCTCCACAAGGACATAGACAGGATAGAGGCAGTCCAGAGGAGGGCAACTAAAATGGTGCAGGGTCTGCAAGAGAAGCCGTATGAGGAGAGACTAAAGGAGCTTAATATGTATACCCTTGAGGAAAGAAGGGAGAGGGGGGACATGATAGAAACTTTCAAGTACCTCAAGGGAATCAACAAAGTCCAAGAGGTAGCATCTTTCAGAAAAGAGACTTGCAAGAACAAGGGACACAATTTAAAGATAGAAGGAGGGCGGCTCAGGGGCAATGTGAGGAAGTATTATTACAGAGAGGGTAGTGGATGCATGGAACAGCCTTCCTGAGGAAGTTGTGGGGTCTAAAACTGTGGGAGAATTCAAGAATGCATGGGACAGACATAAGGCAATTCTTGTGGGGGGCAGGAAGATATAGGCTGTTGGTTAACTAGGATCTGCGGCCTATCCTGTAGGTAGGGAAATGGGCAGACTAGATGGGCCTAGCGGTCCTTATCTGCCGTCAAAGTCTATGTTTCTATGTTTCTATGATTTGGGTGATACACATAGATACCAAATAACAGTGAGGGTGGCATGCAGGCCAGACTCTGAGATGTGAGCACCTAGTATATACTCACACACCCAGATGTACCATGCTGAGACCCTCCCTAGCTGTTGGTTGGATTATAATACTGTAGGTACCATACATCTCCAGTACCTTCAGTACATTACTTAACATTCCTTGCCGATGTGAGACCCCTCAAAACTGGAGGCTAGATTATAATATGGTAAGTAAAATATGGCAGGTTGTCATGCATCACCAATACATTGCAGAACATTTATTGCCCATGTGTGACATTAAATGTCTACCATTGCTTATAAGGGGGAAGACAGAGAGGTCTCGGCCATCCTTCCCGAGGTGCAAAATGTGGACCTGGAACTCACAGGATGCCTGTGACACATCCTGATGGACATCATCATTCTGCCCCTATTTTGACCAAAGTAGTGATGGGGCCCAGTACTCGGATGACTTCATCGGTGGGCCTTCATGTGCTATCATTTAAGTGTGTCTTGTTCTTCTTATGAATGCTGCACAATCATTTCAGTGTTGTTGTGTGTTGCGTGCACTGCAAAATGCATTGCTATGGGCGCTGATGCCAACACATGTTGTTCTGCTTTCCGGGTGGACAACAATAGACGAAGAATCTGGACCCTGCTGCTGCTGAGGACAGCATAAAACCATGCCCTCCACATCTATGAGAATCAATGCCCACCCACCCATTACTACAGTAAAGATTAAAAATATGGCACTGTCACAAACAGTAGTATAGAGTATGGTTAGCCCCTACTGTGTATACATTTCCATATACACTATATTCTCATTGTGGTTGAGTTCAAAGGTCAGAAAAAGTGGTTATGATATCATTCTGACATCAGAATGATACCATAACAACTTCTCAATCTAGACCTGACACCTAATTGGCTGAAAATGTGGGTAAAAAAAGAAAATGCGAGGAGAAATGGCAGCACCACTTTGCAAGCACCAAGTGACAGCCCGAGTCAGTTTTGGACACAGACAGCGATAGACGGCCCCATGTTACTAAACTGAATCACTTTACTAATTTTCCTTTTTTTTCATATATTTTGTTTTCAAAATGAACACTGTGTCCACAGATGGTCAGGAGCGGAAGTCACAGAACAAAGTGAGAGGATCGATGCGTGGAGTAGGAGTGAGTGCCGGAGGGAACAGAAGTAATGAAAGAAGGTACAGACTGGGAAAAACTGACTGAGATACAACTATTAGGGTAAAAATACATTATGCAAAATAGTATATGGGTGCCACACACACAAGTAAGGCTGTGTTTCCATCTTGGGCATGTGATGACGTCATGGAGACCTTTCAAGCTTCGTTCTTGAGGACTCTATGATATCATCGCATTCTTTCAATGGAAATGTAGCCTTGTTGTGTGGGCACCCATTAACTATTATATATGTTACTTGTGTGACTGTGTTCCATGTTGATGGCAATTTGCATGGGACTGTGTGTTTGTCTTTTCCTCAGTGTGTGCTACTCATGGAGTCATAGGTCCTTCATGTATGCTGTGCTGTGTGTGGCATGTCCCATGCTGGCTGTGTGGTGTGCAATGCAATGCAATGTGCAACCTGCATGCAGTTATATTTCATGCAGTCTTACATCTATCAATCCTGTGGCTTTTAACACCATTCTTGTCAAATTGCTGCTCTACGACCCCACAACCATGAGGCATCAACTGTGGCACTCTTGTGGGAGCCTGTGAATGTTTGCAAGTTGGCAGCAGGTGGAGGCTCACACTTCCCCAACATCCTAGCTTCTTTCACCCTTTCATTGAGGAATCCAGATGGCTGGGTGCACAGCTCAGACTTAAACAAATACGAGTTAGTCGAGGGCCATGTTTTATCCAAAAGTAGTGTTTACAGAGTTGAGTAATGAACGGTATGAATGCAACATGTTGCTCTGTTGGCTTGTGTAGCACAGACCTTGACATGTTCCCATTTGTTGTGTTTTCACAGGGCATGAATACAGGACTGCTCATATGGCCTCATAAAAAGTCTGTGGAAGATGGGCTGTTGTTGGATTATCATAGGAAATGGTCCACCACTCCCAACCTACAGTACCTAATTTGCGTAGGTGGCAGGGAAGTGCAGAGTACCATGACCCAATCAACTGTTCGTGGAAGGTCAGTGGCCTCTCAGTGAGTTTGTCATTATGATTTGCACCTTGTCACCATATGTATGGTCTACATGATGGCCTCAGGGTACAGTAGCTTGTGGCATGTGACAAGAAAAAAAATTTCATCTTTTGTGGTTGGTTAACAACAACAGTTGCCAGGTGTGGACCCTGAGCCTCCAGGAGGCATTAACTGGAGACGGTGAGTGACTCTGTCTTATGTTGCCACTTGCAATCGTTGTCTAATTCCCTTCCCTATTAATGCTGCATACCCTACTTGACACATATCCTATCCTTGTAATAAATCAATGTTCTTACATTTGAATTTCATGTCAAAGCAATCTAGCTAATCCCATGTGCCACCTATAAATGGCTGCACTGCGTCCTGTCCCTCATTCTATGTTGGTTGCTGCCAGTAGTATGTCTTATCATGAGGAACATACATCCTCTGGCATGTATCACTGTGTGTTCATTTCTGCGGTGAGGTCAAAAAGGTTAACAGTAGGAACAGATCAAAGCAGTAACAGCGTAACATCCATAGCTATGTGTGGACCACTAGTTGGCTGCCTCATGGCACATTACCACCTCACATCCAGCCACGGATGTAGAGCCGGCCATACTCCTGCCCTGCATATCTGAGTGACATCTGTTGATGGGTGAACACCAGACTGCAGGTGGAGATGGTAGTGTTTTGTTGTCTCACACAATCAGCCATACTGTAGTTGGAATGCCCCGGTACCCTTTGTACTGTCATTCCCAAGCACAATTTGGCCACACAAACACACAGCTTGGGGCAAATGCTAATTATACCAGGTCACGGTTACCATTTCAAGGTTCCATATGGCCATTACAGTAGCGGTTCAGACATGTTTGTTTATTTGTGTTTTTATTGGCTTAATGAGTAAACACAGGGGAACAAAAGTTTCATTTGCAACTGCGACTTACAAAAAGTACAAAATATACACCATATTCAATATACAACATAATTCAAGACGTCATACATTCACATTTAAATAAGCCAGTAATATAAGAAAACAATTGCTCATTAAAAGTGGTGACAGTGGTTTGAGACCTTAAATCAAGAGGAAGGCTATTCCATATACTTGGCCCAGTGTATGCAAAAGATCTCTGACCATTTACACTTCTCATAAATGGTACTTTTAGGGCTCTTTTATCTGTATTTCTAGAGAAAAATCCTAGATCATGGTATCGAAAATAACTATACAATCATGAAGGAATGCTCGTATTTATAATCCTAAAGAAGAACCTAGCCACTTTTACCCTAAAATACATGGGAACTGGTAACCAACCCATTTGCTGTAGAATCACACAGTGATGTGTAGTAAGTGACAAGGATAAGGCAAATTTGCCGACAAGTTGCAGTTGCCTTTTTTGCTAATACCCTTGAAGACACGTTGTCAGTAATTAAAATAGCATAATTCACCACAGGAGCAAGACACTGCTTGGCAATAGCCTTCCTTGTGTCAGAAGTTAAACAAGCATTTGTCAATGCCAAATGTTTGTTTGCAGGTATTTTCAGTGGTGTTTGGCATACATGCAGGCCCCCTTAGTTGTATCCATGTCCCTTTAGCACCCATGTCCCAACAAGTACCTCTCTGCAACTCCTCTTGTATCTCATTTACATTTCAGCCTCATGCTTTCTTCACTGTCTGTCTTTGAAATATGGAATACTGACGGTCAGAATGGGGGACACTATGAGACACATCTTGAAACAGTGAGGTAGAACCTGAGAACACTGGGGAAATACATGCCTTTATTCATGCAAAATTTAATTTTCATTGATAGGAAACAATTGTCTGCTGAAATTAACTGTTAAATAAGTTACAAATAAGAAACAGTGGCATTTGTGTGTGTTTTTGTACGTTTCATTGTTTAGAGTTCACATTTATTTTTCTGCTCATTATGTTAAGCACCATCGGCTTGTCCGTGTGTTTTTGTATCGGGAGTCAGTGCGTGGCATGTTTTGAAATGCCCACATCACAGACTCCCAATACAGCAGTTACTTGCAGCATCCACTTCAACTGTACTCGTCAATTACTGTAACAGTGGCACTTGTAACAAGCATTTGTCAATGCCGAATGTTTGCTTGCTGGTATTACCGTGGGAAGTGCATGAGTTAGACAGATGCAGAATAGGAATGGCAGTGAAGTACTGAAGTCGGCAACCCAACCCCACAAGCAGAGAGGGAAAGGCACTGGGTTGTGCCTTTGGATTATGACCATAATGCTCATGCATTTAACCTCACCCTGTCCTGCAGACACCAGCAAGTGTTGAGGTGTGCGTTGTGGTGTTCAGCTTTAAAGTCACCCCATTCCATAAGGAGATATGCTGAAATGGGTGCAGTATAGGAGAATGGCGTGAACTCTGGGGGTGAAGAGTCCGAAGCACACCTCTCTGCCTGTCAGTGGCTGCAGGGTGTGGGTGGGGGTGGAATGGTGTGAGCATTACAGCCAGTAATCCAAAGGTATATCCCTAATGCCTGTCAGTCTGTACAGGGTGGGATGTTATGGTTAGTAACCCTAATGCCCCTAGTGTTTGCTGGTATATGTACTACAAAGTTTCTGCATGTCCTTTTTGTGATCCCCACACCTCATAAAAGCATTTTGGACCTCTACTCATGAACAGTGGCATTGTGATTTTGTTTATCTGTCCTGAACATTAATTTCCCACAGTGACCAAGCCATTCTGTGCCACATGTGCAAAAACACAGTTCAGGCAGGATGTGAAAAATGACAGCTGTACCATTCATAGGGAGGTGTGAATAGATGGCAATGTTGAAAATCTGGAGTTATAATACTAAAAATTCTGAAACTTTCCAGCGCATGTGGAAACTACGCAATGCACGCTCATAATACAGTCATTCCATGGACTTTTTTCATCAGATTTTCAACATAGGCATTTTGTGACCCCTGCTCATGAACAGTGGCACTATGATTTTCTTAATATGTCCTGAATGTTGATTTCCCAGCAACTACACCATTATGCACTGGAAGTGCAGAAACACATTTATGGCCAGGATGTGAAAAATGACAGCTGTAGTGTTCATAAGGAGGTGTGAAACAATGTCAGTGTTGAAAATCTGGAGTGAAAATATTACAAATTCTCAAAGTTATGAGTGTGCGTGGAAACTGCGCAATGCACACTTGTAACACTGTCATTTTTGAATTTTTCACCAACTTTTCAACATAGGCATTTTGTGACCTCTGCTCATGAACAGTGTCACTGTGGTTTTCAATCTGTCCCAACATTGATTTCCCAGCGCACCGCACTATTATGCGCTGGAAGTGCAAAACACATTTAGCTAGGATATGAAAAGTGACAGCTGTACTGTTCATAAGGAGGTATGGAAACATGCCAATACTGAAAATCTGGAGTGAAAATATTACTAATTCACAAAGTTTCAAGTGTGCATGGACACTGTGCAATGCGCGCTCATAACACAGTCATTCTTTGAAAATTTTCACCAAATCTGCAACATAGGCTTTTGGGAGTCCACCTTATGAACAGTGACACTCATTTCATTAATCTGTCCCAAAGGTCATTTCATGCAGTGATCATGAAATCACCTATCAGGACCAAATAACGACATGACAGTGACTGAATTCATGAAGTGGAGTCCCAAGAACCCCATGTTGAAAATTTGGTGTCACAATTTGCAAAAATGGCCAAGATATCCATATAAGTTGAGAAAACCCCATTTATGCCATTATTCAGCTTATTGGCATTTCTTTAGTTCATGGTCAACTTTGAAGAGTGCAGACGTGTTCCTGGTCCACCAAAGATCATCATGCTGGGCTCCGGAGGTAAGTATTGGGTGGGAGGGTGCGTGGAGGTGGGGTGCGCAGAGGGTGGTTGCCGGTTGGGGGAGGGGCCACCAAAGACAGTGAGGGACTGTTTTCTGGTTTTACAGGCAAAAAAAAAACTACAATGCAGGAGGCTTTTGGTACACTGGGGTGGGATCCCAGTATGCCACCTGGGTGTTTGTGGCAGGCAAGAACACCTTAGAGAGAGATGTAGGTCAGTAAATTCTAACTCCTCAAGAGCCAGGCCTTGAGGTTGAGGATTGAGGTTCGGATACAAACTCTCCCTGGGCACAGAGTTAATAGGTTGTGATTCCTGAGGGAGACACAGAGGGAGATGGACTGTCAGGGACAGAAGGAATGGGTACCAGGGCTGACTGGCCCAATCTGGGAGCAATCAGAATCACCTGCAGGCTGGGATCTGATTTTACTAACACCTTGAATAGGAGAGGGAAGGGAAAGCATAAAGAACTTCCCTTCCCAATCCAGGAGAAGAGGCGTCCAGGGGACTGAGCCCAACACTGGAGGCCTGCAACAGAACAGTGGAAGTTGGTGATTGTCCAGGGCTGCAAAAGATCTATCTGAGGGTGCCCCATCTGGCAAGACTATCCCTAGTACTTGAGGATCCAGAGACCATTACGTGATGGCCATAGGAAATCCTGCTGAGGCATCTGCTAGGACATTGTCCTTTCCTGGAAGGTGAACTGCTATGAGTGAAGTGTTCAGGGAATAGGCCAGAGACCACAACTTCATTGCCTCGGTTACAAGGCCGAAGACCAGGTGACCCCTGCGTGATGATGTACCACATTGTTGTGGTATTGTCTGTTCTGACTTGTACCACTTTGTTTCTGGACAGAAGCAGAAAACACTTGAAGTGCTAAAAAAGACAGCTCTGAGTTCAGGAAATTGATGTGGAGCAGAGATTCCTGGGGACCACACTCCCTGGTGGAGAGATCGCCATGTGGGCTCCCACCCCAGGAGGAAGCATCCGTAGTGAGGGTCAAGAAGTGTGAGAAAGGGAATGAAGGGGACCCCAGTCTTAAATTGCTCTGATCCTGCCACCACTGGAGGGTCTGGATCAAGGTACAGGTCACTGGGACCAACTTGGAAGAGGGTCTCCTCTCTGAGACCAATAGGTTCTCAAAGTGAAACTAGATATCTCATCTGAAATCTTGCTCCCTGCACTATAGCTGTGGATGCAGCCATGTGCCCCAGGAGCTGCAAAAGTGTCTTGCTGGTCAAGAGACCTGCAGAGTGAAAGGAGGCCAAGCCACAAGTTCCTTACCCTTTCTAAGGGAAGAAAAGCTCTGTGGTTGTGTCAATTCTGCACCTATGAAGGTGAGTACCTGAAGTGGTTCCAGAACCGACTTTGGTATATTGTTGGGAAGCCCAGGAGGGTGAGAAAGCTGCTGGGTGACTTGCAGGTGAGATTTACCTGTTCTGGGGACTGGCCTACAATAAGCCAGTCATCCAGATAGGAAAAACAACAATCCTGTGCCTCATAAGTGAGCCACTGCTACTGCCAGACATTTTGTGAATACCCTTGGGGCAGAGAGTAAGGCCGAAGGGCATTGCTCTGAACTGGTAGTGACCTGAGGGCAGTTCGATCTGAGGTACTTTCGGTGGGGCTTCTGATTGGGACATGAAAATAGGCATCCTTGAGGTCAGGAAGCTAGCCAGTCCTAGCCTTAGAGGGTAAAATCATTGCCAGAGTTACCATTCTGAACTTTGGTTTCAAAAGATGCTTGTTCAGATATCTGAGGTCTAAAATGGGCCGCCATTCTCCTGTCCTTTTTGGGGTAAGGAAGTATCTGGAGTACAGACCCTTGCCCTGGTGTGGGAGAGGAACCCTTTCTACAGCTCTGAGGCTAACAGGGTTGAGACCTCTGCTTCTAGAGTAAAGGTCTCTAAAGAGCTTGCAGGTGGAAAAGACCTGATTCTCATCTTTGGGAACTTTTGAAGCTGAGAACCAGACCCTGACCTCACAACTTCCAGAACCCACTTGTCTGAAGTTAAAAGACGCAGTTCTGACTAGTAAGCCAATCTTCCCCTACTAGTAAGGAGAATCAGCCCTGGGCACTCCATCAGGGTGCCTGCTTGCTGGTACTTTAGGCTGAGGGTGAGGCAGGCCTGCCCATGCCCGTCTGCCTCTCTCTGAAGAACCCCCTCTGAGCATAAGCAGAGGGGCCTGGGTTTGGTAAAGGCCTGTGGAAAGGCTACCCCTACCTAGGGGTCTGCCTCTGAGGGTGGCTTGCAGCTCCTTGGCAAACACTTTTATAGAGTAGTCCTATATTCATCTATCTTCTTCATATAATTCTCTGTCTGCTCCCCAAACAGAGAATTTCCCTCAAGGAAAATCCATAGCCTTAGACTGGTGTCTACTGTGACAAGCTAGTACACTCAAAGCCAGGCCAACCTACAGCTACAGATGGGCCATGACTCTAGAGAACATCATTTAAAATCCACAGCAACAGTAAACTGCACCTTAGAGCCTCAATGCCATCAGCACTCCACCTACTCAAGCTCACTAGCAAGCTGGCCAGGAGCTTGTTTGTAGCTAAATCCCATAACAGTATCCCATCTAGATTTCTGATACCTTGCTACATAAACCATATAATTTGCTTGCCTGAGTCCCAAGGCGCTGCCATGTACTATTTTTGCCATGGCATCAATCTTCCTGGAATCCTTGTCAGGAGGATGTGAAGCCAGGGAATAATAGCTTTATCACAGGCTGCAGCCTGAACTACTAACATGACTTCATTGCTGAGAGGAATTCTGTATCAGGATCTGACAGTGTGTACCTCCTGTCCCATCTTTTTATGTACAGGAGACACAAAATAGGAGTTTTAAGATTTTTGTTGTTTGTTTCCTAAATGAGCTTAGGCAAAGAACAGACAATCTCCTGAGACTCTAGTATATCCATCATTTCTACAAAATCAGGCTCCTCTTGCTCATCCACAGCTTCCTCCAAAGGAAGCTGGAGGTTCAACAACTTTTTGTAAAAACATAAAAATAAGAGGGGGACTCAGAAAGCATGGGGGAGATTCAAAGGTCTGTCTGAGGAGATGTCCAGTTCAATAGACACACCAGACCCTCTAAATCACATTCATACTATTCATAAGCATCCTCCCCCTCCTCTGGTTCATAAAACTCCTCAACATCATATTCCTGAACCGATGGAACTGACCGAACCGACCTTTTACCAGAAGAAGCGGTCGAAGGAACGGAGAAAGTGACCAGACACCTGAATAGCTCTTGCTATCTCAGCAGCAGTTGGAGTAAGAATTTTGGGCTCAAACCTGCTGAGCTTTCTTATTCTCTTTACTGGAGACTGGTTCATCTGAGCCAGCTTTTCGTTTGCCTGAAGTCTCGCCCTGGTCAGAGGCACTCCCTCCGATTCGGTTGGCACAGAACTTGGGCTGCTCATCTGGGTCAGCAGACTTTTTGAAAGCCTGCCCAATCTCTTTTCCAGGGTGGCTGCAGGAAATTCTTACAAATCTGGCAGTCTGACTGGGTGGTCAAACCCAGACAATAAACACATGTGGTGTGTGGGTCAGCCTTGCAAAAGATTTCCCCACAGACATCACAGTGTTGAAACCAATGGGCCGGTTTTCTTTTGGGTTTCTCAGACATAATGCCAGCCTAACCAGAAAAACTTGCCCTTTAAGCGGCAGTGCCAAGCAAGACACCCTTATCGAGTTCCTAACCGTGTCACTGGTTATTGGAAAAAACCGTAATGAAATCCAGTTTTTAGAACCGATAAGAACAGAACACGCACTCTAAAATCTCAAATTTAAAACTTTAAGTTTTAACCCAAGCTGATAGGTTCAAAAGCAGACCGATAAAACTACAAGTTCCACACAGAATTAAAATATGAATTACTTACGATACCACAGACAGAGCTTGAACCGTCGGTTTGCGGTTAAAAATAAAACTATTCTGGTTTAGATGTCAGACGAAATCACTATTAACAACCGAAATGAACCGAGCAGTAGGAGAAATCTCCGGAGGCGACTGTTCATTGAGAGGCGAGGTAAAGAATCTGACAGTTCAGGTTTGAAATTACACAGACAGAGCTTCTCTTTAGAGCTCGTGCTCTAAGTTCCATTCATGGAATGAGTTAACTCTTTCACCTCGGAGCAGTTCTAATGGTGGGACAAACTGCAATTGTCATAATATAGCAAGACTTCATGTTGTTTAAAATATGTTTTCAAATTTCTAGAAAAAGTAGCTTCATAAATTACTTTCATGCTCACGAAAGTGTTGAACTTTTTGTGAAGCTTTACAAATTGAGACAGTAGTTTTCCATCTGGGGAAAATGACTAGCGATTCTTTGTACTCGCTGCAAACGAACCCGTTAGAATTATGGGCACAAAATTTGGAGGAACAAAGCCGACATCTCACAGATGTGCCTTTCAGTATTGTATTGAAAAAATATTACGGTGGCAAAGTACAGTACTCAAAGTTGCCAGTTTTCCCATAGGATAACATTACAGGCCCAGCCTCATTACAGAAATCCTTTGGCACCCTGCTGCAAAATAACGGTTTGGTCTTTTTACCTGAAATTTGGAGGGAAGACAGCCAACAGCCCACAGATGCACCTTTCAGTGGTTTGGTGAAAAAATATTACATGGCGGCAAAGTTACGGTACTCCAAAGTTGACGGTTTTTCCCATAGGATAACATTACGGTGCCCGACGCATTACAGAAATCCTTTGGATCCCTGTTGCAAAATAACGGTTTGGCCTTTTTTCCTGAAATTTGGAGGGAAGACAACCAACATCCCACAGATGTGCCTTTCAGTGGTTTGGCAAAAAAATATTACAGGGAGGCAAAGTTATGGTGCTCCGAACTTTTTTTTTCCCCATAGGATAACATTACGGCGTTTGCCGCGCCTTACAGGGCCCGTATCTCGGAAACGGTGCGAGATACGGACTTTTCGTCGGAAAAATTCTTAGCCTCTTAGCAGGGTCTAGGTACCAAATTAGCCAGGACAGTTGTAAATAATATGACTTTTCAATTTTTTTTCTACGTCGTACGGTTCCTGAGATATAATATTTAGTATTCCAAGTTCTCATTTTCTGCGCCGATACTCATTATTATGCATACATTATTTGTACTCACTGTCTTTCTCTATATGTAGGTTCTGGGGAAAACCAGCCTGTAAACACATTACTGTTACTGTTGCCCTTTCCAGCTTGAGGTTCCATACCATTCACTTACCGTTGGCGTCTACGCCACCATATGCGTTATCCTTTGCGTTTTCATTTGCACTTGCATTTCTGTTATTTTTGCCATTTCTGTCTACAGTACTGTTTATCTTTCTGTTTCACTTCACGTCACCATGCCATTGACATTTCTGTTTGCAGGCACCATGATACTATGTGACAACACATCACGTGGCAGACCATTCCGTCTCACTACCATGTGCGTACCCTTCTGTTCTCATTACGTCTTGTGTTACCTTATAGCCACTGTTGCATTTCTGTTTGCGTTGCTGTCCCTGTTAGTATACCCGCGCTGCATTACATTCACTATTTCTAATTATCATTCTCAAAAGAGGGAAATTAGGGCAAAAACTCCATTTAATGCATTAGTTAGGGTTGTTCCTGGCGACAAAAGTGAGGAAATTCTCTGTTTGGGTTGAAAACCCCTTGGACCCCCACCCCAACTGGCATTGTGGTGTGCATTGGGATCATGGGTCCCTGCTCTCACCCATTCTCTATACTTCTGCTGCTTTACACTGTCATGGGGTGAGAGTTAGGGCTGACAATCAATGCACCCAATGCTGAGTTGAGGGTGCCAGCGAAATCAAGGGGATTTCAACGCAATTCCTCACTGTCATGTCAGAGTAACCCCTAACAGCTGAAGTTACACATATCCTATATATATATATATACTGTATATAGTATATACAGCATATATAGATTAGAGGCAAAAACTCTGTTTAATGCATCAGTTGGGTTGTTCTACAGCGACAAAAGTGAGGAATTTGGTGTTGGGTTGAAACCCCTTGGACCCCAGCCCACCCCCAACTGGCACTGGGGTGCGCATTGGGGTCATCAGCCTAACTCTCACCCCATCACATGTGTAAAACAGGAGAAGTATAGGAGAATGGGGTGAGAGCTAGGACTAAATACCCCCAATGTGCACCCCAATGCCGGGTTGGGGTGGGCTGGGGTCCAAGGGGTTTCAACCTAACACGAATTTCCTCACTTTTGTCGTTATGGAACAACCCAAACTGATGCATTAAATGGAGTTTTTGCCTCTAATTTCCTTCTTTTGAGAATGATACCCACCAAGTGATGTCTTGTGACATAGTAACAGGAACAACAAAGCAAACAGAAGCACTAACAGTGGCGCACATGGTAATGCAAGTGCGAATGAGAACAGAAAGGGTAGCACACTACAGTGGCATAGGTCGGGAACGGTCCACCATGTGATGTCTTGTCACATAGTAACATGGTGCCCTCAAATGGAAATGTCAGTGGGCATGGTGACACAAAGCAAAACAGAAGAGAAACAGTACTGTAGACACAAATGACAAAAATAACAGAAACACAAGCACAAATGAAAGCATACAAAGGATAGCGCACATGGTGGCATAGTTACTTGATGGGAAGTGAAAGCAGATGAGAACATAGCCGGAAAGGGCAACAGTAACAGCAATGTAAGTGCACAGGCTGGTTTTCCCAAAAGTTGCAAAGAGAAAGACAGTGAGTACAAAGCATGTATGCATAATAATGGGTCTCGGAGCAGAAAATGAGGAGTTGAAATACTAAATAGCTTATATCTCAGGAACCATGAGATATAGAAAACAATTAAAAAGTCATATGATTTATGATTTTCCTGGCTAGTTTTGTACTTAGCTCCCCATTGAGAGGCTAACATTTTTCAAGGAAAAGTCCATATCTCGCACAGTTTCTGAGATACGGCCCTGAAAGGCGCAAAGCAAACGCCATAATGTTATCCTATGGGGAAAAAAGAGAAGTTCAGAGTGCCATAACTTTGGGTCCCTGTAATATTTTTTCAACAAACCACTAAAAGGCACATCTATGGGATGTTGGCTGTCTTCCCTTCAAATTTCAGCCCAAATGACCATGCCATTATATTGCAGCAGGGCGCCAAAGGATTGCTGCAATGCGTCTGATGCCGTAATGTTATCCTATGGGAAAAACGCCAAATTTTGAGTGCTGTAACTTTGCCACCATGTAATATTTTTCAATGCAAGCACTGAAAGGCACATCTGTGAGATGTCGGCCATTCCTCTCCAAATTTCAGGCCACAGCACCAAACCGTTCTTTTGCAGCAGGGTGCCAAAGAATTGCTGTCATTTTCCCACAGCCTAGAAAAGTACTGTCACAATTTGTGAAAGCTTTCGCAAAAATTTGCGACACTTTCGTGAGTGCGACACTACTTTGCGAAATTATTTTTTCCAGAAATTTGAAAAACATATTTCTGGGATGTTTTACCCCAAAATAAAGACATGGCTAGCATCCTCAGGGCCTAACTAGGTGAATACAAAAAGACTTAGGTTGCTAGAGGGTCCCAATTTTAAATGCCAGCATTTTTATGATCACTAACTGAAAACAAAATGGTGGATTTGCGACAGTAAAAGGGCCATTTGTGACAGTAAAAAGTGCATTTGCGACACTGTTGAACTTTTTGTTAACTTTTTCCATTGACTTATAATGGGAAATTGTTTTTTGAATAACTTTTGAACCGTTTAATATTTTTTCACAAAATCTTCAAAAGGCACATCGAGGTCCCCAGCAGCACATACACTGAAGATTTTGGACCTGTCGTGCAAACCGTGCGACCTGTAGGCGTGACCGTAGAATTCCAGAAAAAGCGTAAGCGCACGCGCAGATCACGCTTAATAACTCCACAGCCGTGTATCTGACTGGTATGAAACTTAGCAGATCCCAAGGCATATGGGTCTTGATCACATATTCCAAATTTCTGGCAAATCCATCAAACGGTTGCAAAGTTATTAAGGTGCAACATTTTGGGTTTAACAAGTAAATGGCTCCTCAACCCTAACTATGCTAGCACTACCATGCTACCATAATATATATATATATATTGTGTGATATATATATATATATATATATATGCCTCATAATACCATTACCCGAATCAAACTCAGAGTGACCAACTGGAATGAGTGAGCCCGAGAGGAGATCATGAAGGAAAAATCCTCTCCTAAATTACTAATAATAATCATAACAATAATATCCTTGGGCATTAAGGATTAACAAGGAGAGAATACGGACCCGAAAGAGCCAAGAAACGCCCAGAAAATTAAAGTCTGGAATAATTGCCAAGCTCTCAGAAATTCAGTTGCAGAGGGCATAATTTTATCAACCCCTGATGTCTCCCTAAGTCCTTCAGGAGGGAGGGTCAGAGGAGATTAATTTCTATCTTTGTGCAGAGAAGAGGACACCCTGCCTATTTTCAAATTAAAGGCTAGGACAGAGAAACAACTACTACAGAACCAGACTTGTAATAATAGAAGTCCCAAGGGGACTTGTCATTTCTTTTGTGTTACATTGAGGTACCCTCCTCAGCGCTTTTAGAGGAGGGGGAGGTAGACTAAAAGCCCAGATAATAATAGTTAGGCCAAAGCTTAAACAAATCAAATCAACTTTGAAATGTTTTTCTTTTTTTTTTCACAAAGAGGAAAAAACAGAACCACCTCCGCATCTCTTGTTAACAAAGCCCACTGCACAGCAAACAAGAGAGTCTCACTCCATAGAGAGAGGATTACCCTTCAAATATTAATCATTTTGAATTTAAACAGAGAAAAAAGGGTTCCAAGAATTTGCGCTGGTGTTCAATGGAAAAAAGTGCACGTGCGCAAAAAAACAAATCAATGATTTTACCGCAAAAGTATTAAAAACCACCGATAAATACTAAAAACTAACAAATTAAATAAAAATGATGCAATTTATCATGCACGCGGGTGCATTTTACTTCAGAAAAAAATGCAGAAGTGGGAAAAAAGCAAAAAAAATCCAGCAAGTGCATGAAACCCAGCACAGATGCGGTAAAAATAGATAAAATGAAGAAAATATACAAAATACCTTAAAGCAGCACTCAAAAAGAAAGAAAATGGCACAGGAAGATCTCTGAAGAGAATAGTTTCAGGGCAGTGCTGCCAGTTCAGTGGAGAAAAAGTTCTGAGGTCCTTCAGGCTGACTGCAGGCAGCACTCTAGTCTAACTAGAAAAAACTAAAAAAAGGCAAAGGCAGTAAGGACAGGAATGTGGCTAAAAGAAAAAATTACTGACCTTAGTAATGTTGTTTCTTCTAATGGAGTCTTGCTATATTATGACAATTGCAGTTTGTCCCACCATTAGAACTGCTCCGTAGGTAAAAGAGTTAACTTCCATGCCAGGCATGGAGCTTAGAGCGCGAGCTCAGTTAGAGAAGCTCTGTCTGGATAATTTCAAACTGAAACTGTCAGATCTTTACGAGCAAAACTCACTAAGGTTCTGTGTGGAAGCTGTAACCTACACTAGCCAACTGGCTACTTAAATATTAACACAAATTCCTGGTCCCAACACCAAGACTCAAGTCAGGGGACCAGAAAATAAGATAAGATAAGATAAAATAAAACACAATACCCCAAACCCCAAAAGAAGGGGTGGAAAACATAAAAAGGCAAAAACAAGTGCCAACACTGGACTATACCCCCCTTAAGTAGAAAGTTCTGAGAGGAGCAGGCTGAGAGAGGTCATAATATAGCAAGACTCCATTAGAAGAAACAACATTACTAAGGTGAGTAATTTTTTCTTTAAACAACATGAAGTCTTGCTATATTATTTCATTACAGACTACACAGCAGTACCTCCATGGAGGAGGGACAGAACCTACTTAGGAATAGGCTCTGAAGCACAGCTGTGCCAAACCGAGCATCCTCTGGCCTGCACATCCAGGGGTAATGCTTGGTGAAAGTGTGTACCATTTTCAAGTAGCTGCTTGACATATCTCTAAGATAGGGATGTCTCTGGCAGCAGCTAGAGATGCAGCTGTACCTCTGGTGAAGTGAGCCCTCAGGCCTGAAGGGGGAACCTTTCCCAGTTTTTGATAACAAAATTGGATACAAGAGACAATCCACCTGGCAATGGATCTCTTAGTGGCAGGTTTCCCTTTCCCAACCTCACCATAAGTGAGAAAAAGTTGGAGGGATTTGAACCTGTGACCCTTGGTACGCTGTTCTGACTTGTACCACTTTGTTCTGAACAGATGCAGAAAACACCTGAATTGCTAGAAAAACAGCTCTGAGTTCCAGCAAATTGATGTGGAGCAGAGATTCCTGAGGGGACCACACTCCCTGGGTGGAGAGGTCGCCCATGTGAGCTCCCCATCCCAGAAGGGACACATCTGTAGTAAGGGTCAAGGAGTGAGCTAGAGGGATGAAGGGAACCCTTAGTCTCAAATTGCTCTGATCCTGCCACCACTGAAGGGCCTGGATCAGGGTTCGAGTCACTGGGATCAACTTGGAAAGGGGATCTTTTCTTTGAGACCAACAGGCACTCAAGTGAAACTGAATGTCCCTCATCTGAAACCTTGCTCCTTGCACTACAGCTGTGGAAGCAGCCATGTGTCCTAGTAGCTGTAAGAAGTGCCTTGCTGGTCAAGAGACCTGCAGAGTGAAGGAGGAGGCCAGGGCCACTAGGTTCCTTACCCTTTCTAGGGGCAGGAAGGCTCTGGCCTGCTTTGTGTCCAATTCTGCACCTATAAAGATGAGTACCTGGACAGGTTCCAGAACTGACTTTGGAAGATTGAGAAAAAACCAGAGAGGTGAGCAGCTGCTGGGTAACTTGCAGGTGTGATTTGACCTGGTCTGGAGACTGACCTACAATGAGCCAGTCGTCTAGGTAGGGAAAGATGGCAATCTTTGCCTTCTTAAATGAGCAACTGCTACTGCTAGACATTTTGTGAATACCCTTGGGGCAGAGGTAAGGCCGAAGGGCATTGCTCTGAACTGGTATATGGCTACAAGGCAGTTCGAATCTGAGGTACTTCGGTGGGAGCTTTGATGAGAACATGGAAATAGGGATCTTGAGGTCCAGGGAAGCTAGCCAATCCCTGGCCTTAGAGAAGGTAAAATCATTGCCAGAGTCACCATTTTGAATTTTGGTTTCAAAGGTGCTTGTTCAGATATCTTAGGTCCAAAATGGGCCGCCATTCTCCTGTCTTTTTTGGGGTAAGGAAGTACCTGGAGTACAGACCCTTGCCCTGGTGTAGGGGAGAAGCCCTTTCTACAGCTCTGAGAGCCAGGAGGGTTGAGACTTCTGCTTCTAAGGCAAAGGTCTCTAGAGGGTTTGCAGGTGGAAAAGATCTGATTCTCATCATTGGAAATTTTTTGAAGCTGAGAACCAGACCCTGGCTTACTACTTCCAGGACCCACTTGTCTGATGTTAGAGACTCCCAGTCCTGAACGAAGTAAGCCAACCTGCCCCCTACAGGCAATGGAGAACCGGCCCTGGGCACCCCATCAGGGTGCCTGTTTGGCAGGGGCCTTAGGCTGAGGGGTGGGAGCAGACCTGCCTGCACCCCGTCTGCCTCTCCCTCTGAAGAACCCCCTCTGAGCATAAGCAGAGGAGGCCTGGGTTTGGTAAAAAGGCCTGTGAAAAGGCCTACCTCTACCCCTTGGGGTCTGCCTCTGAGGAGTGGCTTGCCGCTCCTTGGCTTGTGCACTCCTATAAGTTGTCCTATATTCATCCATTTTCTTCATGTAATTCTCTGTCTGCTCCCCAAATAGAGAATTTCCTACCACAGGAAAATCCATAGTCTTAGTCTGGGTGTCCTGTGACAAACTAGTACACCTGAGCCAAGCCAACCTATGAAAGGCCACAGATGTAGCCATGACTCTAGAGGATACATCATTAGAATCCACAGCAGCATGGAATTGCACCTTAGATGCCTCATACCATCAGCAGCCACCTGCTCCAGCTCCTTAGCAAGCTGGCCAGGGGTCTGTTTGTAAAGCCATGACAGTGTCCCATCTAGATTTTGATATCTTGCCACATAAGCCATGTAATTTGCTTGTCTGAGTCCCAAGGACGCTGCCATGTATTGTTTTTTAGCCATGGCATCAATCTTCCTGGAGTCCTTGTCAGGAAGATGTGAAGCCAGAGGAATATTAGCCTTATCACAGGCTGCAGCCTGAACTACTCCAACATGACTGCATTGTGGTGAAAGGAATTCTGTATCAGGATCTGACAAAGTGTACCTCCTGTCCATCTTCTTGTCCACAGGAGGCACAGAATTAGGAGCTTTTAAAATTTTTATTGTTTGTTTCCTAAATGATTTATGTAAAGGGATAGACAATCTCCTAGACTCTGGGATGTCCATCATTTCCACAAAATCATGTTCCTCTTGCTCATCCACAGCTTCCTCCAATGGGAGCTGGAGGGTTTCAGCAACCTTTTTATAAAACAGAAAATGAGAAGGGGACTCAGAAAGCGTAGGGGGAGATTCTAAAGGTCTGTCTGGGGAGATGTCCGGTTCAATGGGCACATCCAGACTCTCAAAGTCACATTCACACTGTTCATAATCATCCTCCCCTCCTCTGGTTCATAAAACTCTTCTATATCATATTCTTGAGCAGGTGGAACCCGGCCGAACCGACCTTTTGCCAGACAGTGGCGGTTCGGACGGAACCGGAGAAAGTGACTGGACAATTTGTATAGCTTTTGCTATCTCTGCAGGAGTTGGAGAAGGAATTTTGGACTCCACACCTGCTGATTTTCTAGTTTTCTTTGCTGGAACTGGCTCCACAGAGTCAGCTTTACATTTGGCCGAGGAAGTCTCGCCCTGGTCAGAGGGCACTCCCTCCGGTTCGGTTGGCACCGAACCGGGCTGGCGATCTGGGTCAGAGGACTTTTTGGCCTCCCGTTCCCTGAGCCTGCCAACTCTCTTATCCAGGGTGGCAGCAGGGAAATTCTTATAAATCTGGCAGTCTGAATTGAGGTGGTCAAACCCCAGACAATATACACACGTGGTGTGTGGGTCAGCCTTGGCAAAGGCTTCCCCACAGACACTACAGTGTTGAAACCCAGTGGGCCCGGTTTTTCTTTTGGGTTTCTCAGACATGATGCCAGCCTAACCAAAAAACTTGCGTTTTAACGGCAGTGCCAGGCAAGACACCCTTATCGGTTCCCAACCATGTCACGGGTCGTGGAAAAAACCGTAATGAAATCCGTTTTTTTTAGAACCGATAAGAACTGGAACCGCACTCTAA
This sequence comes from Neoceratodus forsteri, assembly GCA_016271365.2. Classification (NCBI taxonomy): domain Eukaryota; kingdom Metazoa; phylum Chordata; order Ceratodontiformes; family Ceratodontidae; genus Neoceratodus; species Neoceratodus forsteri. The sequence goes on from CM057453.1 coordinate 667,322,061, forward strand.
AAGCTTTTAATGCTTGATTTTTAAAGTTTTAAAACAACCTGATCGGTTCGAACCGAACCTATAAACATTTACAAGTTCCACACAGAAATAAACCTGTCTATTACTTACAATACCACAGACAGAGCTTGAACCGATCGGTTTGCGGTCAAAATAATAATACTCGCGGTTGAATTTAACTGAGAAAATACTGTTTAAACCGAGAAATGAACCGAGCAGTAGGAGAAATCTCTGGAGCGACTGTTCAGTGAGGCGGAGTAAAGAATCTAACAGTTTCAGTTTGAAATTATCCAGACAGAGCTTCTCTAACCGAACTCGCGCTCTAAGCTCCATGCCTGGCATGGAAGTTAACTCTTTCACCTCTGGAGCAGTTCTAATGGTGGGACAAACTGCAATTGTCATAATATAGCAAGACTTCATGTTGTTTGAAGGGGTAAGGCCATCAAAAAGTGGAGGGTGATGAGTACCAATGCCCGTAATCTGTGTAACAAGCTCACTGAACTAGTGGCCTTGATGGAAGAAGGATGCCTGGATATTGTGGCAGTCACAGAAACATGGTACACAGAGAACCATGACTGGGATGTCAACATTCCAGGATAAACAATCTACGGGAGGGACAGGGAGGGTAAAAGAGAAGGAGGAGTAGCTCTTTATGTAAAGGAAGGGATCAAAGCAACAGAACTAAAGAGTAAACAGGGAGCAGATGAGACACTCTGGGTCACCCTGGAGACAGGAAATGGCACCACAATCCACATGGTGGTTGTATACAGACCCCCATCTCAGGGGGAGGGAATGGACAAGGAAATGATAGAAGGCTTCCTCAGAATGGCAGAAAAAGGGGAGATATTGTTGATGGGGGACCTGAATATGCCAGATGTTAACTGGAGCACCTTTGCTGCAGGCACATCCAAGAGCAGGGTCATTCTTGATGGTCCTACAGGGGGCATGCCTCAGACAGCTAGTACTGGAACCCACTCGGGAGGGAGCGATCTTAGACCTGGTACTCTGAGAATGGGGACGGAGAAAGAATCTCAGATTTAGAAGTGGGTAGCCATCTGGGAACAAGCGACCACCAAACAGTGTGGTTCACGATAAACACAGCCATACAATCAAGCCATACAAAAGCAAGAGTACTGGACTTTAGGAGGGCTGAATTTGGGAAAATGAGAGAGTGCCTCAGAAAAGCACTAGCAAACAGGCAAGAAGGAGGGGTGGAGGAACAATGGAGAGTAATCAGAACAGCCATCACAGAGGCAACAAGCCTTTGTGTAAAGCAAATCAACAAAACACAATGAATGAAAAAACTGCTATGGTTCTCAAAAGAGGTGGCATGGAAGGTTAAGGAAAAAAGGATAGCATTCAGGAAATATAAGGAAACACAGAAGGAGAAGGACAGATAACTTTATCAGTTAAAGCAGAAAGAGGCTGGGAATGCAGTCAGAATAGCAAAGGCCCAAATTGAGGAAAGGATAGCCAACTCTGTTAAGAAGGGGGATAAGACCTTTTATAGGTACATTAGGGAGTGAAGAAAGACCAAAGGAGGGATACTGAGGCTTAATAAAGGGGAGGGAATGTGGGTAGAGGGTGACAATGAAAAAGCAGGGATACTGAACGAATATTTCTCCTCAGTATTCACAAAGGAAGAGGAGGGAGAGGTACCTAAACCAAACAAGAGAAACACTCTGAAGATGAGGGTCGATACCAGTCCATTTACAGAAGAAAGGGTTCTGAAAGAACTAATAAAATTGAAGGTGGACAAAGCAATGGGGCCTGATGGGATTCACCCAAGAATTCTACAGAAATGAAAAGTGCGTAGCTACGTAATTCTTGATCTTCTCATCTTACATTCATTACTGCTTGGGTTAAGCGGCGGCGGCGCACCCTTCTGAGATTTTTGGGGTTTTTGGAGTCGGCTCCAACGGCGCTTCGAGCACGACGATTGCGCCATGCATGAGGGGCGGCCACCGGTGCCACAGACTCCTCCTCTATCTCAGTTCTGTTACAGCGGAGAGAAAATAAAGGGTAGAAAAAGGAAAGCAAGGCAAGAGAGCCGAGGGATAGAAAAGAAAAGGATATAAACTGAAAAAGGGAAAAGCGGTAGAGAATAGACAGAGGAGAAGAATTCCTACCCTAAGGGACCATGAGGGCCTCCTTTCGAAGCGGCTTAAGAGGAACAGATGAAGAAAGAAGAGTAGAAGAAGAAGGAGAAGAAGAAAGGGGGCATGTTGAGAGGAGAACAGTGCCCATCGAGCATTGGTTGAGGCTTATAGGCTCGAGACTAACAAGGAGCAAGAATCCCAGTTGTTAGGACTGAGGGGAGGTTCAACCGAACCACCTGAACAGATCCAAATGAGGGCAGACTCTCTGGACTCTCAACATGCCCAGTCCCTTCATCCTAGTTGAGAGCTCCTAGGCTGTCCGGGCAGAGCCTGTTCCGGGTAGAGCGCCCAGCCAGGAAGGGGACTAAGTCCCTTCGCACCTTGTTAGGTGCTAACACAGCAGTGTATGGAAAAGACTATGCCTTCTCGAAGGCAGTTTTGTAAGGAAAATAAAGTGGAACTCAATCAGACTCCCTAGGGCAAGGCAGGCAGACTCTCAGAGCTGACAAGTTCAGTCAGTAGCTAGAAGAGCTAGAAATAATACCTGTCAGGAGGATTCTTGACTTTGCCGGGGCCAGGACAGGCATGGCCACTTGGGCCGTGAAACTGCATGACCTGAAGAAGGTAAGGAATTGCACCCAAAGAGTGGTCCGAAAGAGTTCCCTCAGAAGTAGAGAAAATTATAACCGTGCTTGTTCCTCTTACCTTGAGGAAAAAGGAGATCCATTCACTAAGAATGAAAAAATAGAAGTTTTTTTTTTTTTGGCGCAAAGACCAAGAGAAAAGTAAGAGGAGCGAGATACGGGAGGAGGAGACTCACAGAAGGAGGCCACTGAGGGGAAGGTGGAGGGTACCAGTAATGAATGGTGAAGATACAAGAAGATCAAGAATTACGGTAGAGTGCGTAATTTTCATATCTTCCTTGTCAATCTTCACCATTCATTACTAAGCAGGTGATAAACCCCTTCCCCCTTAAAAAGGGGGGGTAGAACCCTGAGGAAACAAGACCCCCAGCCTCCTGTTGGTGAGAAACAGAAGGGGAAGACCCTGACTAATGCAGAGAGAAGCCTATGTGGAAGAAGAGCTAGGAAGTGCCCCCCGAGGATGGGGAGACAGAGAAAGCACCTGCAGAAGTCTCCTAGCTCTGGAGGAAAAGAGACAGGTCCCCCGGAAAGCGGAGCGAATCACCCTACACCGGGCCGGGGGTGACAACCTTGATAGACGAAGCCATGCCATCTGCCTAATGCAGATCGCTGTCCCCACAAGCCTGGAAGCAACCTCATTAGCGTCATAAGATGCCCTTGCTTGGTGTCTTGCCAGCTCCAGGCCTATAGCGGAGAGGGCAATAGCCTGTCTGGTGTGCTCCGTATCAGGCATTGATGCTAAGAGCTGGAAGAGCATCGACCACAGATGCCAATTGTAGGCAGCATGGTGAGCCTGATGTGATGCAATGTGGGCCACCACACGAGAGGAAGAGAACACTCTTCGACCCCACCGGTCGAAGTGTAGGGAATCTGAATCCGGTGGATGGTCGTGCGCCAGGCGGCGACACCCGGAAGGAGTCTCTAGGTATACCAAACCCGAGGACGGGTTGGGAAGGGTACCCAGGGATTCTGAGGGGGCACAATACCTTCATCGACAGTCTACTGGGACTGGAGAAGGGCGCTGGTGACTGCCAGGAGCGGATAGACACCTCCTGGAAGGGGATAGGCCAGGAAGGTACCACCAGGTGCTGGGCACTGAATTCTCCAAGGAATTCACATGTCTCCCGTTCAGTATTGTCTCGCCTAATGTAAGAGATTCGAAGATCCCTCACCATCCTCAAAAGGAATCGCTGATATTCAGTGAAATCAGTGTCGGAGGATAAATGAGCAAGGAGTTCCTCTCCCTCAGAGGAGGGAGATGAGGATGATGGGGAGCTCGAATGTCCAGACGATTCCTGCGGCAGTGGGGAGAGTTGAAAGACCCGCTCACGCATATATCTAACGTATGAGGGGAAGGCCACCACAGAACCTCTGAACTGCTCCCAGGATAATGGACCCATAGGACCGACATGGCCTGGAAGAGCGGGGGATGGTTGCAGAGGTACTGGAGAAGGGCACCTGCGAAGAGGCAACTGACCTCTGCTAGGGCTCTGAAATCCGGGGAACGGAGCCCGAGCTGGCGGGATCCCGGACAACAAACCAGGTAGCAAAACAGAACCCTGGGGATGCGAGGCCTGGAAGAGCCCAGAAGGGGATCCTCCCCTGTGATGAACCTGGGACTGCATGGATCCAGAAGGGCAGTCCACAGCAACGCCACCATAGGGAGTCCCGGGGCCCAAGAGGGAAAGGCGGGGTTTGGCGCTACGGCTTCTAGACACCCCATGAGGGGTGGCCGTCCGAGACCATGATGAACTTCCCCTGCCCCTCAACCCCTAGGACTCCGAGAGAGCCCTCCTCCTCGACTCCAGCGTTCCCCCACCCCAAGAGGTGGCAACAGCACCCGGAAGGGTAGCTGTCACAGACCCCCTAGGAGGGAGAGCCCCCCCTCAGCCCCCACCACATCACCCCTCCGGGACCTGGGGCCACCCTTAGCCTGAGGGTCCTCAGGGGAGGACGGGAGTGGAGACAGCAGGAGGGGCCCGCTGTGCCACCTAGCACCATGTGTTACTGGGGAACCTGACCCCGAAGAGTCAGGGTGCCAGGAAGGGGCCACGTCTGAGTCATCGACCTCTGAAGAGGGCGAGAGACCAGCAGAACCTCCATGCCTGGCAACCCAGGGGTCCCCAGAGCGGCAGGCGCGTGAGCAGGCCGGATGACTCTGGTTAAGCTTGCGACTGCTGGGCCGGTCCCAGCTCCCTGCTGTGCCAGTTGGGCCACGAGGCGCTGCCCTCGGTGATGGCACCCAACCTGGCTGCACCGAGAGCGCAAACCCGAGACCCCTCTGCGGCTACCGTGAGCCGCGCCCGAAGGCCAGAGCAGCACCGCTTATGGTGCCGCTCAATCACCGTGCCGCAAGGCACCGATCTCAAACAGTGCCAGAGGGCGCGCCGAGGGGTCTGTCGGTGCCAGGCCCAGCAGGCGCGGGCCTCGACACTGGGGGAGCCTGCACCTCCGAGGAGGTGACTGCCGAGGTGGTGTCCCCATCACGGCCCCAGAAGGGACCACGACGTTCTCCCTGACACCGCGAGAGAAGCTTCCTCTTCGGCAAGAGAAGACAAGGAAGCCTCCTCCTCCTCGGACCGTATAGGCCCAGGAGGGGACCTGGGGGGAAGGGCCTAGAGACCTTACCTGGGAATCCCTGGAGCGACGCCATCCCCCGAAGGTTGGTGGGGCCTTGGCAAGCTTGAACGCATGGACTTTGAGGACACGACGGTCCATGGAGAAACAGGTGTCGCACGTGTCCATGTTGTGGTTGGGTCCCAGGCAACGGAGACAGACATCATGCCGGTTCCAGACAGAAAAATGCCGGCCACAGGAGCACCGACACATAGGGGCGTGGCCCACTTTTGACTTACGCCTTGCTCCCGAACCTGACATGATGCAAACTAAACAAGGAAAAAAAGCAATAAAGCACTCGGTGCCGTATTAAAGAAAAGAAAGGAACAGTTTTACCAGTATATGGCGTTGAGAGAGTCGCCTGAGAAAATGAGGAGTCTTGAAGAATTACGAGGAACCGTTAAACTATTTTGCTACCGTGCAGCAGGTGCAGCCTCGATGGTGGGAGAAACAGAACTGAGATAGAGGAGGTCTCGGCACCTCTTGGCCTCCTTGCGCATGGCCAATACGTCGGCTTGAGGGTGGCGCGCTGAGCCAACTCCAAAAAAAAAAAAAACTCCCGTAGCGGGTGCGCGCCTCCAGCTTAACCCAAGCAGTAATGAATGGTGAAGATTGACAAGGGAAGATCTAAGGGTAGAACTAATGACATCGCTGACTACTCTCTTTAACAAATCATGGGAGGATGGGGTGGTACCTGAGGACTTGAGGAGGGCGGATGTGATTCCTCTTCACAAAAGTGGGAGCATGACAGAGGCAGAAAACTACAGACCAGTTAGTTTGACCTCAGTGGTAAGTAAAATGATGGAATCACTTCTGAAGGAAAGAATTGTTGAGTACCTAGAGGCCAGTGGGGCACGGGACCCAAGACAGCATGGATTCATGATGGGAAGGTCGTGTCAGACGAATCTAATAGATTTCTTTGACTGGGTGACCAAAGTAGTAGACCAGGGAGGGGCTGTGGACATGGCTTACCTAGATTTTAGCAAGGCATTTGATACAGTCTCACACAAAAGAGTAATACAGAAGTTAGCCAGCCTTGGAGTGGGTCCCAAGGTGATAGCCTGGATAAAAAATTGGCTAGACAACAGGACGCAAAGGGTAGTAGTAAATGGACTCCACAGTGAAGAAAGGAGGGTTACTAGCAGGGTACCGCAGGGTTCCATACTGGGACCGGTCCTTTTTAATGTCTTTATAAGTGACATTGCAGAGGAACTGGAAGGAAAAGTATGTCTCTTTGCAGATGACACAAAGATCTGCAACAGGGTTGATACACCAGATGGAGTGGAAAGGATGAGAAGAGACTTGGCAAGGTTGGAGGAATGGTCAAATGTATGGCAGCTCAGATTCAGTGCAAAGAAGTGCAAGGTAATGCACCTGAGAAACAAAAAACCAGGGCAAGAGTACACAGTGGGGGGTGAGATACTGACAACAGTAAAAATGGAAAGAGACCTGGGGGTAATTGTATCAGATGACCTAAAGGTGGGCAAGCAATGTGAGAAGGCAGTAAGGAAGGCTGGGGGGATATTGGGATGCATAGGGAGAGGCATCAATAGTAGAAAAGAAAAAATTACTCACCTTAGTAATGTTTCTTCTAATGGAGTCTTGCTATATTATGACATATGCAGTTTGTCCCAGCCTTAGAACTGCTCCGGAGGTGAAAGAGTTAACTTCCATGCCAGGCATGGAATCTTGAGCGCGAGTTCGGTTGAAAAAACTCTGTCTGTTGTTCTTCAAACTGAAATTGTCAGATTCTTTGCTCCGCCTCACTGAACAGTCGCTCCGGAGATTCCTCCTACTGCTCGGTTCATTTAGTTGGTTAAAAAGTGTTATTTCTCGGTTTTTTAAACCGCATTTGTATATTTTAACCGCAACTGGTCGGTTCAAGCTCTGTCTGTGGTATCGTAAGTAATAGATAGGTTTTACATTTCTCTGTGTGGAACTTGCAAACGTTGTTATCGGTTCGGTTTGAACCGATCAGGTTGTTGTTAAAACTTATTAAATTACATTTAGAGTGCGGTTCCCGGTTCTTATCGGTTCTAAAAAAAACAGACTTCATTACGGTTTTTTCCACGACCCGTGACACGGTTGGGAACCGAGTAATAATGACTGAGAGGACAGCATAGAAGAGATGAGACTAAGGGGATTGGGTAGGGGCCCCAATCTCTGGAAGTGGAAGAAGGGAGGGGAAGGGAGAAAATTTAGGAGAGAGTGAGAGGTAACAAGGATCCGGGACCCGTGTCCGTCACCAGACTGTGTAGGAACTGCAAGGAGTGGCAAAGCTCATTTACCAGAATTCAAGGCACAGAATAACTGGCAATACTCCAAAAGCAGAGTCGACTATTCTGGAGAAGGACAGGGTACAGGGACTCAGTACTCTCTCTGTAAAGATATTTGGTGAAAAAAAGGGGGTTCCTTTTTTTTTAAATCAGATTGATAACAGAAGAAGGCAACCACCAGTTCTCACCCGTAGAGTGAAGATAATAGTAGAGAAGAAGTGCCACTCGAACTGTACTCCTTAGGGAAGAAAACTACCCCCCGTGTGTCCCAACTTTACCCCGCTCAAAAAGAAGGGTAGGCACAGAGGGAGGAGGATCCAGAGACTGGAGCCCCAGGGGAATGGCGGGCGGGATTGTGATGAATGGTGACGATATACAGAAAGATCATAATTATGGTAGGTACGTAATTTCTATATCTTATCTGTGTCAGTCTTCACTATTCATCACAGATGGGTGAGTACCAAGCCCCCCGAAGGGGGTTGATTAATTGCACCCTAAGGGACAGTGTCCCTTAGCCCTAAGTGGGTGACACACTAAGGGGGGAACCTTCTGGGCCTGAGGAGGCCCAGGAGTGGGGAGAGCGAGATGGGGTCCCCCCAGAGAGGGAAGGAATTTGCCCCAACAAATGTCATCTCACCCTACGGGAAAAGACATAGGTTCCCTGGTGAGCGGAGCAAATCACCCTACACCGGGCCAAGGGTGACAACCGGGAAAGGTGAAGCCACGCCGATCTCCTGGTGCAGATCGCTGTCCCTACTACCCTGGTAGCTACCTCATTGGCATCATAAGATGCCCTTGCTTGGTGCCTTGCTAGCTCCAGGCCACATGCAGAGAGTGCGATGGCTTGCCTGGTTTGCTCCGAGTCAGGCAAAGCAGCTAGGATCTGACCCAGCGCTGACCACAAGAACCTGTTGTAGGCTGCATAGTGGGCCTGATAAGCGGAGATGGAGAGAAGCAACCGTGCCGAGTAGAAAGTCCTCCTCCCCCAGAAATCAAAATCCAAAGAGTCCTGATCTGGGGGCCGGTCATGGTGGAGGGCGCAAAGCCCGTCAGGAGTGTCCAGGTGCATCAATCTGGACTGTGGATGAGGCATAGAACCTGGAGACTCTGGGGGAGCATAATACCTCTGGCTGAGGTCCCTAGGGGCAGGAACTCCAGAGAAGGGCCTCTGCCAGAAATGCATGGACGCCTCCCGAAAGGGAGCAGGCCAGGGCGGCACCACAAGGGTGGCCGCACCGAAATCACCCTAGAGGCGTGCACTGCATGCTCAGGATTGCTCACGGACAGGGAGAGGTGAAGGTCCTCCAGCATCCTCATTTGAGGAAACCCCTGATACCCGGAGAGATCAGCGGCAGGAGAGATATGGACAGACAGTTCCTCTCCCCATGAAGAGGGGGATGAGGAGCTGGAGGTCACCATGCGTTCTGAGAGTGGCTGCTCGGGGGGAGGTTGAAAAACCTGGCTGTCCATGGCCCTAACGTAGGCAGGGAACCGAGCAGCCACCGCTCTGAACTGTTCCCAGGTGAGAGGACCGCTAGGACCAAGAATACCTGGGAACACTGGAGAAGGCAGCAGAGGGGAAGGGGCAGAGTCAAGAGAGGAAGTCGGCTGACCTCTGCCAGGGCTAGGGAGCGGACCATGGACCCCCGCGGAGGGTATCCTGGAAGACTCCGCAGCCAACAGCTGTACAACCACATTGGTACTGCCTAGGCTGCGCCCAGAAGAATCCCTCAAGTGAGGCGACCGGGGCCGTATAGATCCAGAAGGATGGTTCCCTGCCTCCAAAGAATGGGACCCCCTCAAGGAACCAGAAGGGGAAGGGCGGAAGTCCGCATTTCGGCTTCGTCCAGATCCCGGGTGGGTCCCAGAGAAAGGCCGACGTGCCGACCCCACACCCCTCGACCCCTCAGAGTCTGAGCGAGTCCTAGTCCTTGAAAGGGCCAGCCTAGGAAGCTGGCAACTCTGGGCTGCCCCCAAAGGGGAGACCCAAGGAGCAGCACCCTTCCCTCCCATGGGCTTCCCGATAGGCCCCAAAGTTGGGCGATCGAGACACACCACCAGAGGGGGTACCACCGCCGAGGGGTCAAGGAACTCCCCAAGGCCAGGTTGCATGGCAATGGTGGCACACACCACAGCCTACTGGTCAGTATCACTGACCCTAACCTCGGGGGGGGAACCAGACGCACCTCAGTAGGGGGCTGACTGAGACCCATCATGGAGACCACTGGCTCATCCTCCTCTGCAGACAACCCTGAAGGGTGTGACTGCCCGTTCGACTCTAAGCCCGACTCCGACTCCGAAGAGGTAGAATCTGAGACCCTAAGCCAAATGGTAGGAGGGCGAGGGAGGGCGACCTTACAAAGGGCCCAGAAGTCAAAGTAGTGGCCAAGGTGGCACCTGCGCCCTCCACAGCCCCGCAAGTGGTGCTGGCAGAAGGCGGCAGGGCAGCATGGGCCAAAGGTCCTGAACTAGGGCCAGCTGTGGCACCGTAAAGTCCACCGGCACCAGGGGCGGTACCAGGAACAGAGACAGCACTGACAGAAGCCCCAGCAACAGCCTCGGTGCCCGACAACGCCGCCAGGCCCTCGGCGCCCGCAGCGCGGACTGGCCCAGCGCCACGATGACTCCGAGGGTGGACTTGGCGCTGAACACGGCACCGCCACACCTCAGTGCTGCAGTGGCACCGAGCACCAACAGCGCCCGAGGATGGCACCGACGGATGACTCGAAGACCCCACACGCCGTGCTCAACTTCCGCACCGAGGACGGCGCTGAGGCAAGACATGGCGAAAGGCGATGCCGATTCCAGGGTCACGGCACTGTGAGCAGGGTCGGCGCTGTTCGGGCCCACGGCACCGCGAACGGCACCGAAGGCCCCTACGGCACTGAGCGATGGCGTCGAGGATGGCGTCGACCCGGGCCTTCCAGACCACGGGGGTGACACCGGGGGAGCCTTCACCCTCAAAGGGGTGATTGCCACAGCGGCGCCTCCCACCCGCTCCCAGGAGGAAGCGGAATGGGCCTCCTGCACCATGGAAGGTGCCTCGGCCAAGGCTAGACTACAAGAGGCCGAGGCTCCCTCCTCCTCAGTCCGTATAGAACCGGGAGGGGACCTGGAGGAAAGGTCGAGAGAGCGCGGCTTGGCCCGACGAGTGCGAATCCTACCACCGAGAAGTGCAGGCTACCGCCCTACCACTAATGCAGCTGTTCGAGGACGCGCGGTCCATAGAGAAGCAGGTGTCACACGAATCCATGTCATGAAGCGGGCCAAGACATGAGAGACACCGGTCATGCTGGTCGGTAATGGAGTACTTGCGGCTGCACGGGCACCGACACATGGGGGGCCGCCCCGCCTTAGACAACTTCTTGCCCTCTGACCGCGACATGACCTATGGAAAAAAACACCAAAAACAGACTCAACGTCGCTTATACTGTAAAATAAATGGAAAGATCTTACCAGCAACGTCGTGTAGGACAGACTAGAACTAGCAGGAACCGACGGACTGTCGACAACAAAAGGCTAAGGCCTAAAAGTTTGAAAATCTCTTCAGCTGGCTTCCCACGAGGCGACCTCGATGGCAGGAGACAAAGAACTGGTAGGCAGGTGGAGTCGACACAGTCTAACGTCTAATCCTCGAGCGCTACGTGGTACATCGGGCCTTGAGGGTGGCGCGGGCTGCGTCGGCTCCCCATCTATTTCTTTTAAAAAAAAAAAGACTCCTGCGGGGTCCTGACCTCCGGCCAGTACCCATCTGTGATGAATGGTGAAGACTGACACAGGTAAGATCAGGAAGTTGTTATCCCTCTGTACAGACAGTTGGTGAGACCCCATCTGGAGTACTGTGGGCAGTTCTGGAGACCCCATGTCCGCAAAGACATAGACAGAGTGGAGGCTGTCCAGAGGAGGGCAACCAAAATGGTGCAGGGTCTGCATCAGAAGACATACGAAGAAAGACTAAAGGAGCTTAATATGTATACCCTTGAGGAAAGGAGGGAAAGAGGGGACATGATAGAGACTTTCAAGTACCTCAAGGGAATCAACAAAGTCCAAGAGGGTGGCATCTTTCAGAAAAAGATGTGCAGAACAAAGGGGCACAATTTGAAGATAGAGGGGATGGCTCAGAGGTAATGTGAGAGTATTTTTTACAGAGAGGGTTGTGGATGCATGGAACAGCCTCCCTGAGGAGGTCATGGAGTCAAGAACAGTGGGGAATTCAAGAATGCATGGGACAGACATAAGGCAGTCCTAGTGGGGGATAGGAGGAAGTAAGCTGTTGGTTAATCAGGATCTGCAGCTTATCTGTTAGGTAGGAAAATGGGCAGACTAGGTGGGCCAAGCGGTCTTTATCTGCCGTCAAATTCTATGTTTCTATGTTTCTATGTAACTGTATCCTGATTGGCCAATGCCTTCCTCATTTGCATTGACTCCTCCTCTTCGGGGCAGCTGAACCCAGCTGGCATACTGGTTCTGTCAGTAGATACTAAAGAATTCCTGGGGTGAGAATAAAACCTTTTAGAACTTAACATTTTTCACTTTTTGTCGGTTGTGGTCGGTTCAGGAACCGATCGGAGAAACCAAGCGGAACCAGGAACCAATAAAATTTGAACCAAGAATAGCGGTTCAGAATCGAAGTTATCAGTTCTAAAATATAAAGTTTAAACAGTCAAAGTACCACAAAATTAATAGAAACAGACTAAAATTAGCACAAAATACCTCGGTTCCTCAGCGGTTATCCCGAACCAAGAGGAACCGAGAAAACTATACTAAACTAGCTAAACTAACAGTTATAGAGAAACACAAAGATAAGAGGCAGCAAATGAAAATAATTAAAAAATTCTTAAGTATTTATGAATTTCAAGGCTTCTTGAGACTAGATGATGAGGAGGAAATCTCCAGGCGTCTGGTCTTGACAGGCGGAGAGAGAAATCTGAGAGTTAGAATGCAGGCAGTTGATAGGTGGCAGCATTTGAAAAGTGGCTCTTGCTAATGATTCCATCATTTTCATAGCATTCCATCTCCGAGCATTCTGACCTTAAAGGCACGCTGCAAAGAGTTAGGAATATTGGTGTATTCCTGGGGTGAGAAATATTTGTTACTTGTTTCCTAAGGGATTTGTGAATGGGCAATAGCAACTTCTTAGTTGCTGACATGTCCATCATCTCCATAAAATTTGGTTCCTCTTCCTCCTCAGATGACTCCTGAGTGAGGAGGTACAGAGTTTGTGTCATCTGTTTCATAAAGGCAAAATAAGATGTGTAATCCTCAGATCCCTTGTCAGGGGAATCAGGGCATTGAGGATCAGGAGAGACATCTGGTTCAGGAGGGTCACATTAGTCTTCATCCTCCTCCTCCTCCTCCTCCTCCTCTACTTCTTCTTCTTCCTCCTCAGCCTCATCATAACATTCCAGACCTCGTTCAAAAGAACCGGGAACCAGTGTGAGATGAGGAATTGTTCGCTGAACCGGAACTGGTGTGCCAGATTGCAGCAACTGTATTATTGTTATAGCGTTTGCAATCTCTTCAGCACTTGAAACCGGTGGTTTTGTTGGTTGCGGTTCCTGCGCTGAGTGTTTTTCTGTCTTTTTCTATTTAGTTGTGGTAGCTGGTTCAGCGGCTGGTTCAGTTACCCCTTTCCTCCTTGAGGAAGTTTTGCTCTTGTCAGAGGTCTCTTTCTCTGGTTCCTTAGTGTGAGAAGGAGCCGTTTTGTCCGAGGTCAGGTCAGCAGCCTTATCGGACAATTTTTTCCCTCAGTTGGTTAAATCACCTGTCAAGTGTGGACTGAGAAAAATTCTTGCAGATCCCACAGTCTGTTTTAAGGTGGTCAAACCCTAGGCAGACAACACAAACCAAATGAGGATCTGCTTTAGCAAACGGTTCTCCGCATTTGGTACAATGCTGGAAAGCTGTAGGAATGGTTCTTTTCTTGGGAGTCTGAGGTATACTAAATAACCCTAAAAGTGAGTTTAGTAGATTTAAAAGGGGTGTCTTCTTTGGATCTCTTTTTTTTTTTTTTGGTCGGTTCAGAGACCAAAACAACAACAGCTGAGAGTTAGCCCGTTAAAAACAATGCCCAAGAAGCCCAATCACCAGAGAAATCAGAATCAAACAACATATAAACCATATTACCTTTTCATAGAATAAGTAAAGTCCGGTTCCTTTACAAATGGAAAAAAATGACAAGAAACTGAAAAACTTACCAAAAATACATTAATCTAAACTAGTCTAGCTGTAAACTGAGGACAGTACTTCAAAAAACGAAAAGAAATAAACAGTACTTAGAAAACCAATAAAATCAAATAATCTTCAAGAAAGTGAAGGAGAGTTCTCCAGAGAAATCTTACTGAGGCAAGCAGACTAAAGAATCTGACAGTTGCAGGAAGTACAACCAGGGACAGTGGTTTGAAAACCGAGCTTGAGCCTAGCATTCCACCATTTGCATAGGTTCTAGTAACCATTTCAGCTCCAGGGTAGTCCCATTGTGAGATCATACTGCATTTTGTCAGAATACAGTAAGATTTGCTGGGCTTTGAATGAATCTGAGTACTTCAGAATGCAACAGTTGCTAGGGGCAACAGTTTGAAATTGGCATGTGCCAATGAATGTTCCATCATTTACATACATTCCTTTCTCCTCCGAGGCACTTTAACACAGGAGGCTGATTTCATTAGTTAAGCATACTGAGTGATCCCCTGGAAGAAACAAGATTACTGTGGTAAGTAATTTTTTTCCTTTTGGCCTTCTTTTTTAATGTTTTGAGGGCAAAACCTGACACAAAGCTCAGAGTGGGAAAAATTGGGATCAGGACCCAAATAGGAAAAACACAAGTCATGGCAGTTGCCTTAGCCAGGAGTTTAAAGCACAGAGTACAGTTTTTAAAACCTGTGGGTCCTGTCCTTTCCTTGAGCTTGTCAGACATGCCAATCACTGACAGACCAGAAGAAAAAATAGGTGCAGTTCCTAAGGTTAGCAGTTTGGCTCCTACCAAAAAACGGGAACCACAACTAAACTTTATTTTTTTTTCTTTTAAAAAAAAGATGCCTAATGTTAGTATAGAAATTGGTAAAAATTATCGGTTCTGTTCCCACAGGGAACTGGGAGAAGCAAAATTAAAATATGGAAATTACGTACTTACCATAATTATTGATCTTCTTGGACAGTCTCAGCACTGATTCACACTAGTGGGATAGTGGCGGATGTGCTAGGACCAAGCGGAAGCCTAAAATTTTCAGAAGGGTTGGGGCCGAGAGAGGACCACGCATGTGTGGCACCATGAGACTAGCTCACGCCTGTGTAGGCTATCTCGGCGTCGACTCTCCAACCGCTTCAGTACCTTTTCGACCACGGAGGTGCAGTGTAATTAATGAGAATAACTCATCCTGAGTTTCTGAGCTTGAGAGGGCCCAGATGGCCTTTGCAAGAAAGGTCAAAGAACAATGTCTTCACAGTCTGATCCATAGGACCATGAAGACCAAGAAAGAAAATGAGTGAACCCATGGGATGGTGGGTGGGCATGTGAATGAGTGATGGAGACTGTCCAAGAAGATCAAGAATTATGGTAAGTAAGTAATTTCCATATCTTCCTGGACTAAGTCTCCATCACTCATACCCACTAGTGGGAGAGTACCAAGCTAAAACTAACAACCTTGAGTAGGATGGTAGGAGATAGGGTTCACTCAGAAAGGATGGCCAAGGACTGTCCTGCTAATAAAAAGAGCTGTCTTGTAAAGATCATCTAGAACATAGTGCTTACAAGATAAGCGCTTGAGTTGTAACTCACCACTTTGCAGACGACTGCAATGGGCACAGAATGAAAGTCTGCCAGGAAGCCGCAAGCACTCTAGGAGAGTGGCAAGAACCTGGCCTCACAATTTGGTTTAGGACTAAAAGTAATAGTGTCAAAGACATGTACTAATGTAATGTAAAGGGACCTCAGGAACTGAAAGAGTCGGAGGTAAAGTCTACTGGTTCAGGGTAGACCGGAAAGTGCAGATGGAAACCCCCACTATCAAGTATGCCTGACCTGCAAACAACAGGTCCAGGAGCACTTGAACCCTTACTTGGTGAGCAAAGGGGGTCCAGGTGGGGTTAGCCCATCAAGGAGAATGGTCTCCACTCAGTCACTGGAACCCTCCTGAAGGAAGGCCAAGCATGACTTAGAAGCCTATTGAGGTGGTCTAGTAGAACCAGATCCTACCCACTGCATACTCAAAAAAGGAACCATCCTGCCCATGTATGTACAACTGTAGTAGCAGTCTCTGAACCCAGGGAAGAAAGAAAAAGTATACATGAGAACATGTCCACTGCCGAAAAAAACATTCCAACAGGAAAAAACAGGGGCTGGATTTCTAAGGCAAATAGAGGCAGATATGTGCATCGAGGAGAGGCACAGCAGGATCAAACTAGGGCTAATCCATTAGTTGAAAGTGACTGGAAGCGGCAGTGACTCAATGCAGTGAGGCACTACTCACTCTGGCCTCCCTGAAGGGAGTAGGAAAGGATTCTAGTTTGTTTGCTGAAAAACAAACATTACAACTCCATCACACACTTGGAGAGGATAGCTTCGTGAGTGACTGGCATGGAACCAGTGCGCCGGAAACAAAGGTGTGAATATTTTGAGAAGCTACCTCAGAAAAAACACCTACATGACCTTCGGTTAAGAAGGAGTTTATCGCCTGTTAAGTTAAAGCAAGTAAGGAAGTAGGAACCTGAGTTCAGACTCGGTGGAGAGTTGCTTCTGTTGCTGTGAGGCTCTGCTCAAGAGAAGAAAGCCTGATAAAAAGAAAGGCTAATTAACAGACTGGGCAGTCGCCTAGGTCTAGGAAATGTCTCTGAATAAGAGAAATCTCTCTCTTGGAGAAAGAGATGACCCATACCACCGTTGGATTGAATTCCCCCTAGAGGAAGAAGAAGTCAGGTACTCTTTACCGTACTCTGGAGATGAGCACCTCAGGGGCTGAGGCAGAACTTGACCAGATCCAAAAAGGGGGGTATCGGGTAATTTCAGCTAGGCCCTGTGCTGTGATAAAAATTATTTATTTATTTTTTTTATAGTCCGAGCCTAACAAGGCTTTCAGGCTGCTATTTTGCAAGGATTATCTTGATACAAGATGATGAAGATGTTCTCCATTTAAGTGCAGAAGGATCCTGAGTGTCCATACTGAAATCATGACTGGACTAATAATCACAGCTGGAGAGATGTTAGCCACCTGTGCCGAAGAAGCCACCAAAGGGGCAATATTACAAGGGGACCATATACCCCTATGAAAGGGTCGGAAGAGCCTGAGCAGCTCCCAACCATTAAATCAGAATGTTCCACAGAGTGTAATTGTCTTGACAACTGAAAGAATCTAGACACAGAAGCGTATGGTCCACAGACGCAGTCTGAAATTCTATAGTGGACCCCATTACTGAGGAACTACTGAAAAGATCTTCCATCACGGATGCTGATGATAGAGAGGATGTGCCCTTCAGTATATAAAATGAGTCATCCACTGTCCCTGATCAGAAGGACAGGGAAAGACCCATCTAAATGCACTTCTACCCCAGAAGGACCTCTAAGGGAGGTCTAGGTCAGAGCCACTAGAGATTCCGCCATCAGGAAGGATGTTGAGGAGCTTGGTACCACGTAGGGAGCTGAGAATGTACTGAGCAGAATGAAAGATTCCACAGGCAGAGAAGTACAGCAGAGTTCCATCAGCAGAAAACCGCTGGATGACACAAGATCCCACATGAACCACCACTCACTAAGATGTGCGGAAAAATAATCCGCAGAACAGGTCTTCATTCTGTGGAAAACATCCCACCCCAAGTTCTGTGGAAAAGAAGTCCGAAAAGGAAAAAATGTGTCACCAGTTCTGTCAGACAGCACCCACTAGCACCCTTGTGGCACTAGCATCACTCGTGGTACAGGAGGGCACCAAGCAGTGCCTATGCCAACCTGAGCGATACCTGAGGACACCTGTGGCAGCACCTGCAGTCACCCCTGGCATTCATGCCACAATGGCACCCAAGGGCACCCTGACACTCATGGTACCATGGCACCCATGGTATCATGGTACCCATGACACTCATGGCAAGAATGGCACCTGAGGGCACCAGTGGAACCCATGGCACCTGTGGCACCCATGGGTGCCCACAGTGCCACCCACAGCACCCACAAGTGCCCCCAGCACCACCCATGGCACTCACAGGTGTCACCTGTGGCACCCGTGGGTGCCCATATCACCACCTGTGGGTGCACAGTGCCACCAGCAGCACCAAAGGGTGCTCAGCACCGCCCATGGGTGCTCAGCACCACCCACGGGTGCTTGGTGCCACCTAGACACCCGTGGTACCACTGGCGGTGCTGACAACCAACGGCAGCAGCAACAGCACCCATGGCGCTGATGATGGCGCCGATCCACGGCACCGACTAAGGCACGGCACTGACCAAGGCACTGAGGCTCGGCATCGACCAAGGCACCGAGCCATGGCTCTGACCAAGGCACAGAGCTACAGTACTGAACCACGGCACCGAAGGAAAATGCCAATGGAAATCTAAAAAAGAAGGGGAGAAGGAAAAAGGTGGTGCCCATGCCAGCCCCTGCATGGAAAAGGGGAGAGGGTAGGCACAAGGGGTCGACACAATGGCAAAGGCACCAAGAGGGAACCTTTCCCCATCAGGATCCAATTGACCCAGCTCTGGTCCAACAGCTCTGAGGCCTGGAGACCCCGAAATCAGGAACAGAGCCAGGAGAACTGGAAAAGTCAAACCCCCTGCTCCACAGGAGCGGCCCAGAGGTGAAACTGCCCACCGGAGCTCCAACAAGGACAGAGATGGAGTTCAGAGTCGAGAATGCAGCCATTAGAAGCGGGGCCAAGGGGAACCCAACAAAGTCAGTTCAGGCCCATCGCCCCTCCCGACGAACAATTCTTGTGCAGACGTACCAACAGGCAACCTAGAGCGGCACCAATTCTTCTTCCCCCAACGAGGAAAAAGAGCTTGAGGTTAAGCGGAGCCGGATCCCTGGAACCGCTAGATTTGTGCTTCAGTGTGCTGTCCCCCCCCCCAAGCACAGGACTGTCTGTAGTCGGACCCCTCCTGTTAATTAAGGGTGGTGGACTGGATACAGCCCCTCTGCCATAAAAACATTCAGACGAAGTTCTCCTACACTCACCGCTACCATCTAAGGATGACTCCGTTGATGGCAGGAAAGAATTTATTTTTCTTCTTCTTCATAATCTTCTTTTCTTGTTCGTAAAATAAGAAAGTACTACTTAAAATATTAAACACTAAAAGCTGCTGTTGTATGGACGAAAACTTAGACTCCGGCAGATGAGCGACATCGACATCCAAGCACACTCGATTGCGGGAGAAAAGGAACTGAGGCGGTTGGAGGGTCAACGCCGAGATAGCCTACACAGGCGTGAGCTAGTCTCATGGTGCCGCGCATGTGTGGTCCTGTCTCGGCTCTGACCCTTCTGAAAATTTTAGGCTCCCACTTGGTTCTAGCACCTCCAGCGCTATCCCACAAGTGTGAATGAGTGATGGAGACTTAGTCCAAGAAGATCATCAAGTGGTGACCAAAGGAATCATTACCGCTGAAGCTAAGCAAATAAAAGCAAATATAAGAGAAAAAAGTTTAAAAGGGTTTTAAAATTTCAGTTTTGCTAATCAAGAACTGTATTTTTTTTTTATCACTACTCTATTTCTCCTCGCTTCTGTGTGGCCCCCATCTGAGCGACTCCCCCAGCCCCGTTCCCCAGAATTACTGGGGCTTACCTTCTGCCCAGTCCGGCAGCGGTGCCTGCAGAGTCAGTCGACATCCTGCCACCAGTTGCCATTTTCCGTTTTTCTCCCCAGTTCCCGAGGACCCCAGGAGAGGACACATGCATGTGGAGTACGCATGCACCTTACTGCCTCAATGTGGCCCTCCTCCACCCACCCCATTTGGCCTAACGCCAGCACCCTTGCTTATGACCCCTCGGCCTCGCATGGTAGCGTGGCCCGAGGATGCAACCTAGCTTCCCGGATAGGACAGCTGCCTTTACAGCAGCTCCATCCTGCTCCACCTGCCCTCCCTGTGCTGACCTTCGATGACCCAGGCTCGTTCCCGAACCCGGATCACCGCCGGCATGCCGCAAGGTGAAACGTCCAGTGCCTTAGCCCTCTGCACCACTGGGCTGGCTAAGAGCTGCATTTAAACCTATGATTCTCGGTTCCCTGGAACCTCAAGGGAACCAAGAAAAACATGCATAAACTAATAAAAATACCCTAAACTAACACAGAGTACTGAAAACTAATTAAAAGAAAAAACAACACTGAAATAAATTAAATAGCTCAGAAATGTCAGCACTTTGAAGAACAACTTCAGGGTGATGCTTCCTCTCAGGTGGAGAAATAAATCTGCCGTTAGAGGGCAGGGGCGAGCATGACAACAGCAGAGTTTTGAGTTTCATTCTAAGGTTCTCTATTTAGCATAAAATTATAGGCTCCAGTGCAGCTCAGTTCAGAGGACTGATTGCACTTGTCAAGCAATAGTGAGGGATTTCTGGGGTTTGTAGAAGATAGTGTCATTACTTACCAGTAATGGCAGATCTTGGAGAGAATCTTTTCCACTGAGCCAGAGCTCACCCTCCCTCCATTCCTCTGTTGGTTGTTCTGGTTGCAGACAGTGGAGGTTCCCAGCTGTGTTATCTGTGGTGCATTCTATGTTTGTATCCTTTAAGTGGTTTATTATTCTAGTCCATCACCCCTCCAGTGTGCCTGGTACTGGATCTGGTCTTCCAGTTCCTGCTGGGTTTTATAGTGTCCTAGCTTGCCTCCAGTAGGAAACTGAGAAGTGGAAAGGGCACCCATGTTATATTGGTAACAGCAACATACCTCAGTGTGGATAGCCCCAGCTAGTCAAATGTTTCTGAGTGGTCCTGATGCTGATGGCGTACAGTTCCAAAGATGTTGCTCAGTGGTCTTGAAGATCTTTTGTTAGCAGTAATTAGGAGCTATAGGGTGATGTAAAGTCTTGAGCTGTGCAGAGACAGCACAGGGGTGCAGCTCAGTCAGAAGTTTGTTGTGCACCATCTGTTTCAGGATTACAAACTTCCATGTATTGTTTGAACTATTTGTGCATGCAATAATTCTTGTCTACACCAAGCATGAGGCCTAAATAATTCTGGTACACCAGCTAGCTAAAGACCTTGTGGGACTGACAGTGGGTGGTGTGAAAAGGTGAGGGATAGAAACATAGACTTTGACGGCAGATAAGGACCACTTGGCCCACCCAGTCTGCCCATTTCCCTACCTACTGGATAAGCTGCAAATTCTAGTTAACCAACAGCCTATTTCCTGCAACCCCCCACTATAATTGCCTTATGTCTGTCCCATGCATGTTTGAATTCCTCCACTGTTTTAGACCCCACAACCTCTCCAGGAAGGCGGTTCCATGCGTCCACCACTCTCTCCGTGAAAAAGAATTTCCTCACATTACCCCTGAGCCGTCCCCACTCTAACTTTAAATTGTGCCCCCTTGTTCTTACACATCTCTTTTTCTGAAAGATGCTACCCTCCTGGACTTTGTTGATTCCCTTGAGGTACTTAAAAGTTTCTATCATGTCCCCCTGTCCCTCCTTTCATCAAGGGTATACATATTAAGCTCTCTCAGTCTCTCTTCATATGGTTTCTGATGTAGACCCTGCACCATTTTAGTTGCCCTCCTCTGGACTGCTTCCATCCTGTCTATGTCCTTGCGTAGAATGAGGGTCTCCAAAACTGCCGCAGTACTCAGATGGGGCCTCACCAACTGTCTGTATAGAGGGATAACCACTTCCCTTTTTCTACTTGTGATGCCCCTCCCTATGCATCCCAGTATCCCCTAGCTTTCCCTACTGACTTCTCCTTTGCATACCCACCTTTGGGTCATCTGATATATTTACACCCAGATCCCTTTCCATTATTGTTGTTGTTAGTACCTCCCCTGCTATTGTGTACTCTTCTCCTGGATTTTTATTTCCCAGGTGCATTACTTTGCACTTCTTTGCATTGAATCTAAGTTGCCATATGTCTGACCATTCCTCCAACCTTGCCAGTCCTTCTCAACCTTTCTACCGCCCCTTGTGTATCAACTCTGTTGCAGATCTTTGTATCATCCATAGAGGCATACCTTTCCTTCAGACCCTCTGCAATGTCACCTATAAAAGCGTTAAAGAGGACTGGACCCAGTACTGAGCCTGAGGTACTCACTAGTAACCCCTTTCTTCAGAAAGTGTTCCATTCACTATTACCTTCTGTATCTGTTGTGCAGCCAGTTTTCTACCAGGCTACCACCCTGGGACCCACTCCCAGGCTGGCTAACTGATTATTAATCTTTTGTGTGAGACTGTGTCAAATGCCTTGCTAAAGTCTAGGTAGGCCATATCCACAGCCCCTCCCTGGTCTATTGCTTTGGTCACCCAGTCAAAGAAATCGATTAGATTTGTCTGACATAGACCTTCCTGCTGCGAATCCATGCTGCTTTGGGTCCAGTGCCTCACTGGCCTCTAGGTACTCAACAATTCTTTCTTTCAGAGTGATTCCATCATTTCCCCACCACTGAGGTCAAACTAACAGGTCTGTAGTTTCCTGCTTCTGCCTTGCTCCCACTTTTGTGAAGGGAATCACATCTGCCCTCCTCCAGTCCTCAGGTACCACCCCATCTTCCCATGATTTGTTAAAAAGTGTGGTTAGTGGTGTCACTAGGTCCTCCCTTAGCTCTTTTAGGATTCTAGGGTGAATCCCGTCAGGCCCCATTGCTTTGTCCACCTTGAGTTTTAGAAGTTCTTTCAGTACTCTTTCTTCTTTAAATGGACTGGTATCAACCCCACTATCCAGAGTGCTTCTACTGTTTGGTTTAGGTAACTCCTCCTCTTCTTCTTTTGTGAATACTGAGCAAAAGTATTCATTCATTATCTTTGCCTTTTCACTGTCTCCCTCTGCCCACCTCCCCTCTCCTTTATTAATCTTCCCTATCCCTCCCTTAACCTTTCTATGTTCCCTAATGTACCTATAAAAGGTTTTATCCCCCTTCTTAACTGAGTTGGCTATCCTTTCCTCAGTTTGGGCCTTTGCTTTTCTGACTGCCTTCCCACTTCTTTCTGCTTTAATTGATACAGTTCCCTGTCGTGCTCTGTCTGTGATTCCTTATACTTTTTGAATGCAGCCTTTTTCTCCTTAACCTTCCCTGACACTTCTTTTGAGAACCATAGTGGTTTTTTATTCCGCTTTGTTTTCTTTATTTGTTTCACACAAAGGCTTGTTGCCTCCATGATGGCAGTTTTGATTTTTCTCCATTGTTCTTCCACCCCTCCTTTCTGGCCATTTGCTAATGCATTCCTCAGGTATTCACCCATTTTGCCAAAGTCAGCCCTTCTAAAGTCCAGTATCCTTGTATTTGCATGGCTTGTCTCCATGGTTGTGTTTATTGTAGAAGCACACTGTGCAGTGGTCGCTTGTTCCCAGGTGTCTACTGACTTCAAGTTTGTGATCCTCTCTCCATTTGAGAGTACCAGGTCTAATATTGCTCCATCCCGAGTGGGTTCCACCACTAGCTGTCTAAGGCATGCTCCCTGTAGGGCATCGAGAATGACCCTGCTCTTGGATGTGGCGGCAGTCCATGTTGCCCAGTTAACATCTGGCATATTCAGGTCCCCCATCAACAGTATCTCCCCTTTTTCAGCCATTTTGAGAATGCCCTCTATCATTTTCTTGTCCCTTTCCTCCCCTTGAGATGGGGGTCTGTATACAACCCCTGTGAGGATTGTGATGCCATTCCCTGTCTCCAATGTGACCCAGAGTTCCTCTTGTCCTCCCCCTTTACCTTTTAGTTCTGTTACTTTGATCCCTTCCTTATGTGAAACTACTCACCTCCTCTTTACCTCCTGTCCCTTCTGTAGATTGTGTACCCTGGTATGTTGACATCCCAGTCATGGTTCTCCATGTACCATGTTTCTGTGACTTACACAATATCCAAGTGTTCCACTTCCATCAGGGCTACTAGCTCTGGAAGCTTGTTTCCCAGACTACGGGCATTGGTACTCATTGCCCTCCATTTAATGTTGGCTTTATCCTTTTTTACCCCATCCCTGCTCTTATTGCCCTTGTCCATTTTTCCATTTACTCCTGTCCTGCCCTCTGTCAAGCTCTGTACCTCAGTGTTTACCCTACTACCTGCCATGCTTTGCGGGGGGAGGCTTGAACTTTCCTGTTTCCCATCAGCACCTCCCCCCTTGGCTAGTTTAAAAGCTTGCCAAGGAAGCCTTTAAACCTGTCACCTAGGAGCGTGTTTCCCTTCCTGGACAGATGCAGACCATCATGCGGTATGGACCTTCATCTCTCAGGTGGACCCCAGTCCCCAATGAAGCCAAAGCCTGTGCTCTGCACCAGTTTTGCAACCATTCATTAAACCGCATGGTGTGCAGTACCTAGCCTCACCCTGCCATGGACTGGCAGCACCTCTGAGAAGGTTACCGTGCTTGCTACCTGTCTGAGGCCCCTCCCCAACTCCACAAATTCATCCTGCACTGCACTGATCTCATGCCTAGCTAGGTCATTTGTCCCGAGGTGGAAAATTATATCTAGTTTCCTCTCCTGTGATGCTGCTTCTGCAATCCTGAGGAATCGCTTCCTGTCCCTCCAAGCCATGGCACCAGGCAGGCACCTTACTTCCCTCTCCTCTCCCTTCCCCAGGTCTACACCCCTAACAATTGAGTCCCCTATCAGAAGCTGTTTCTTTCCCTAGTGTTGTCCCTTGCCACTCTTTTGTGGGTCTACCTTGTGGCTGTCCCCAGCATTCTTCTTGGTCTCCAATGAGGGTGTCATCATAGAGGAACCTTGATTTGCCAGACCGACATATGATTTGTGTAGAGGTGCAACTCGGGGGCTATGCCTCTGTTGCACCACCCTCACCCTCCCAGAACCTACTGTGGTCCATCTGCTCTTCACACATGGCAACCTGTGAGGCAGTGGTTGTGGAACTAGTGCTCTTTGGGTGGGGGAGTCCTCCTTAGTCCTTGCCAGTTCAGCCTGGAGGTGGGCAACCTCCTCCCTCAGAGCTGACAGTTGCCTGCAAATAGGGCCGCAACGCAAGTTCCAGAATGTTTCCCGGAAAATTGCTGCGCCACAGCCAGTGCATTGCACCACTCCCCACATGTCCCTCTTCCTTATAATATACAAATTTTTTTTTTTTTTTTGGATGTGTGTATACTTACGCTTTATGCACTGTGCTGGGTAATTAAGAATATGACAGTTCTGCTCCAAGACCTGTTGAGGAAGTGATGTCAGAACCTTGGCTATAAAGGAAATGCCATGCCTGGAGTGGGTGGGTAGGCCACAACCACTGGTGACTGTTAGAAGCAATCAATTACACCACTGCTCCACCACCCTGGTGAGTACTGCCCTTTATAGTAAGTCAACCAACACCACAATGTACTAGACCACTGCTCCTACACAAACTACTCTACTGAGTCCAGGGATAAAAACAAACTCACTGTTCAGCCAGCAGGACACTTCCAAAATATTGCACAAATATCCTTTCAAATCCTATGTGTCTAGCACAGAAATCAAGCAACTTCAGTTGTATTACAACCCCTCTGTTTATAAAATTACTACACTTTAATGGAATCCTGCAATTCTTAATGCCAATAAGAAAATAATGAAACTTTCTGTAGAAAGTGTAGCTTACCTTCCTAGTCCCCTACAATATTATGTTTTACCAAATTACCAGTTCCTCAAATGCGTTCTAGTTTGTTCTCTGCAGTATAGCCAATTTCTCAGCTTCCAAAAGGAACAGGCAGGTCCTCTGACTGACTTTACTCTGTGTAGTATGCCTAAACAGAACAGTGATACAAGCCCACCCAGAATCAATTGATTGACTAGTGACACCTGTGATGTAAGCAGGCCTTTCAGCGAAGACAATTTGCTATGTCTGCTTCTAATACACACAAACCCTTTATCTGAAACCAGGATAAACTCACTGCTTAGCCAGCAGGACACTTCAAATATTGCACAAATATCCTTCCAAATCCTATGTGTCTAGCACAGAAATCAAAACTTCAGTTGTATTACAACCCCTCTGGTTATAAAATTGCTACACTTTAATGGAATCCTGCAATTCTTAATGCCAATAAGAAAATAATGAAACTTTCTATAGAAAGTGTAGCTTACCTTCCTAGTCCCGTACAATATTATGTTTTACCAAGTTACCAGTTCTTCAAATGCGTTCTAGTTTGTTCTCTGCAGTATAGCCAATTTCTCAGCTTCCAAAAGGAACAGGCAGGTCCTCTGACTGACTTTACTCTGATTGTCATTGTTGATAACTCCCTCTGTCTTGCTTAACCTTACCCCTTCCTTTCCCTTGCACCTTGGCCAAGCCTTTCCTAATAAATCTTATGCTTTGATTGTACTGTGTTACTATGTATTGCTGCTTATTAATTTAGGGTTGCTGTCTGTGTATTGTTCTAGTTCTGTGGGGTGGTACTATGTAGGACAGGAGAGAATGACCTCAGAACTAGGGGTGCTCGGATGAATACCTTTGAATCTGTTCCACTGTGGATCTGATGCATTTTCAGGAATTCTGTTTCTGATTCCATTCCAATTATGTCACTGGAACAGAATCGGAAACAGAATCAGAATTTCCAGTTCCACATTTGAACAACCCACAACATAACGCCCTTCCCCCACCCAGCACACAAACAATACAATTCACTATCCAGGAGTTTCTAACCTCCCCCCTTCTACCACCATTGTGTCCTACCACTCTCTCTGATTCTCCCTCTCTCTTCCTGTACAGTAGACCTCTACCCTCCTTACCTTCTTTTGTCAGCTGGTGGTCAGGTCACTGGTCACACTTGTGGTGGCATGATAAGGGTTTGACTCTGGCAGCTCTTCTAGTTTCTTGAGTTCTAGACCTTGACCCAATGTTAGCAGCATCCCCTCCTCTGCTGCTGCTGCTACTGACTCATCACCCATCCCCCAATCCCCACTGGAGTTCACAAGTCTGACCAACCAATGTACACTGCCTATTGTGACCTCTTTTAGCATACTCTCCCCAGGGGAAGGGGAAGGGGATCCAGGCCCTCTTCAAGGGCCCCAAGACTGAGACACCTCAGCCTGGCCATATGCCTGTAGCTTTCGATTCTTACCATAAGCCGAGAATGTTCTCGGGAGTTAAGCCTACCCTGAATAGTGAAGATAATCTGGAGGCCTGGATGGACTGGGCCACCCCCTTAGTGCAGGATTGGCAATGTTCTGTTGTTGAGAAATGGAAGAATTTGGTAGACAGCCTCCATAGTCCTTCCTTAGAGGTCATCCACTCTTTGTGAGCCACAGGCTCTGATGCCCCAGCCCAGGTATACCTGATGACTTTGGAAAGAGTATTTGGTAGTCCAGAGTCCTGCAAGGACCTCATGTGGAAATTCAAAACCACTCACCAGTGGAGGGGGGAATCATTGTCTGCTTTCCTAATTCAGTTGGAGAGAGCATTACAAAGGGTATTTAGGAACCGGGAACTGGCAACTCAGGATCTGAACCAGGTGAGGCTAGAGCACATGGTGAAAACTGCATGCCATTCCACCCTGTTAGTGTTATACCTCCATCTAACTGACAGAAAGTTTGACCCCCCTTACTGGATATTAGTTTGAGAGGTCAGGGAAGCAGAAGAGGAGCAAGGGCAATGTGGAATACAGAGAGCCTCAGTGGCTGCTACTCAGGTAGGAAGAGAGGTGCCCTCTGGTGAGATATAAGAATTGAAGACCCTACTGAAGGAGTGTAGGGATCAGGGTTCGACCTTAACATTGTTTTACTAGCCCTGAACCTAGTGCAAATTGGCCAGGGCTAGTGCAGTTAACCCTCTACTTGTCCATCTTGACTAGTGCAGATTTTTCATGGCTGTTAATGAAGTTGAAAAAGTCCCTACTTTAGCAGGCTGTAGTCCTTTTCCAGGTTGCCTGGTGTGATTAGCAGCTCATTAAGAGCTGCAATTATCTGGCAGTTCAAGAGGGGGATCCAACAAAAGACTCAATGCGAGTCGTTATCTCTCAGTTGTTAGGACAGTTAACTAGTGTGAATGCTGCAATCAAGGGTAGAGTGGTTAAGTCACTCACTAGCTTCCAGTTTGCTGAAGTTGTCTTTGATTTATCCCACAATATTAAGACCAGTGTGCCTCATTTCCTAACCTTTTGAGTGCCTGTATCCAACTCTTCAGTGACAGAATGCTATCATGTATACACTGTCTGCCCAGCCAGGTGATCTGTCCACTATATACTTTCTCTGGACACCACTGCAGACTAGGCTCTGAAGTGGCCATCCACAGACCCATAGCTGCCATTACTAACTGGTATAGGGATTCACAGCTCCTCTTCATGGATCACACCAGTCAATGCCATCGATGCAGTACCACCCAGCATGTCATTTCATCCTAAAAACAATGCTTTGGAGCATGTAGGATACAAAGCAAAACCATAGTAAAATATATAATTTGAACATTTAAAAAAAAAGGTATTCCTGGTGTGCATAGATCATCCTATATAGAAAGAAGGGTAGTGCATTATTATGCCTGTATACCGCTCCCCTTTGACTGATGAAAGGACACTTATGAAAAATCTGTTTTTGTTAGGGCAGAGCATGTTAAATCAATATTTTTGTGCCTGGTATATATAAACAGATATGTCAAAGTTTCTTACATCCCAAGCTCCCTGTGTTTGTTTAACTCTCTCCCAAAAAATCCTAGAACTTTCCCTGGCTCACTTTGCAGTGTAAGAAAACTTTCAGAATGCAGTTCTGGTTAATCACAGGGTGGGGGATGAGAGTGTCTTTCTTTGCTCGATTCTGTACATTGCCCTGCAGGTCAGGGTGGGATTGTGGTGACGTGCATGATGATGTTGGCTATTGTGTGTGCAGAGCTAGAACTGCCTGATTGAACATTTGCTATTATGGTATTCTCTGGTTTGGTGAGGAGGGGATGAAGAAAGAGGAAGCAAGGGGCACATGATAAAAAAACAATGGGGTACATACTGCATGTGATTGAACTGCAGTCTTTTTTTTTTTGCTAGGGCAGGAAGCAATGTGGGAGCAGGATAAATATGCAATAATAAGATTATTTCTTAGCTTGCATTTTTCCTGTATAACCTATCAAAATTTACCATTATTATTGTGGGCTAGTGCAACCATCTGTGGGCTAGAGCAATTTTTAATCAACTTGTCCGGCTGGCTAGTGCAAAAAAAGGTTAAGGTCGAGCCCTGGTAGGGATGTAGCTACCTTGGCTAAATTGACGATGAATCGGGGTCTACTGAGCCTCAAGTGGTGAGTGGAATGGTACCTAGTGTAGGCCCAACAAAGTTTGGCACCAGGTCACCTATGCAGGCACCCCCCCAGAGGTCAGGTACAAGGCTCAAATGGAAGAGTTAGCCCAGAGAGTAGCTGAACTAGAGTGGGCGGGGATGCTGGTTACGGCCCAGGACAATGAACGGGTGGTGGAATGGAACCCCATAGTACTAAGTGCCCTGGTGGGAGTGTCAGGATCCCACCCTGCAGCACCAGCTAGGCCGCAGCCTTGGGAGCCCATCATATATCACTGGTGCAGGGGCAGAAGCCATGTCAGGAAGGGGTATAGGATGCTGTTGAACTATACCCCCATCAAAGATGGGCCACCTGAGAATCTGAGCCAGAACCAGGGACACTACAGAATGGTCCAGTAAACGAGCTCACCGGGGCCCCTGGCAGGTCCAGCTCCACGACTCACATAAGAGCCTCAGCAGCTAGAACCACCACATCAATTCAGGCAACATGCACAAGCTAGTGGGGCCATTGACTGAGACCACCATTACCATCAATGGACTCTCCATGTGGGCTGTTCTTGATAGCGGTTCACATGTTACCATTATTTTTAAATCCTGGTATGACCAGCACTTGACAGATGTCGTATTGCAGCCTTGCAAACAGCTTGAGGGACTACACGTGTGGAGACTTAGTGAAAAGTCATATCCCTACCTCGGTTATATCAAGGTGTGGATGGCCTTTCCAGCTAAAGTGGCTGGTGTAGGGGAAGCTGTAGAAACCCTGACTTTGATCTGCCCTCAGTCTGGGATATACAATGGAGTGCCTGTGCTACTCGGCACGAATGCTCATATATTTGGACATTTGGCCCAACTATGCCAAGCTTGAGAGGCTGAAAGGAAGGGCAAAGAGCACCCACTTTCACCACTGGCCAGAGAGGCCTACAGAAAGAAGGGAAAGGCCCCTGGTCGAGGATCCTGATGACCCCATGGGAATAGTGTGGAAACAAGATGGGGATGAAACTGTGCTACCGCCCAACGTGGAATGTAATTTTGCTTGAGTAGTGAGACTGAAGAAAAATGTGATGAATCAGCTGTTGATGTTGGATGCCCTAGAGGAGCATGGGCTACCCATGGGACTGTTGGTGAAGCCCAGTGTTCTGTCATCCAGAGTGCATGCTTATGTTCAGAGGGTTGTTGTACAGGTGAAGAATGTCACAGACTGGGAAGCTGTGGTGAGGAAAGGTTGGACTTTAGCAAGAGTCTACTGCGCCGATATGGCAGTGCAAACCACTGCAGTGAAAGGGGACACCCCCACGGGGATTGATCCTGGGTTATTTGACTTGAATGACTCCCCCATCCCGTAGGATTGAAAAGAGAGAATGCGGAAGAAGCTGGCCGCCCAAATGAAGGTATTTTCTCTGTACGAATGGGATGTGAGGTGTGTGAGCGGAGAACAGCATCACATACATCTTACTGATGGGAGGCCCTTTTGGGAAAGATCTAGGTGGCTTGCCCCGGCTGACATTGTCGATGTCTGGTGGTACCTTCAGGAGATGATAGCAGCTGGGATTATCCAAGAATCAAGGAGCCCCTATGCGTCCCCTATTGTCGTAGTGAGAAAGAAGAGTGGGGCCATATGGATGTGTGAGAACTATTGCATATTAAACAACCAGACTGTGCCAGATCAATATACTATGCCCAGAATACAGGATGCTCTGGACTGTTTAAAAGGTAGCCAGTGGTTCTCAGTCCTAGATCTGCGAAGCAGCTACTATCAGATCTTGATGGCCCCCCAGGACCAGGAGAAGACGGCTTTCATATGTCCCCTCAAATTCTACGAGTTTCACCGGATGCCACAGGGGATTTTGAGTGCAGCCACCTTTCAACACCTAATAGAGAAAGCCGTGGGAGATATGAACTTATTGGAGTGTTTGGTCTACCTACATGATATTATTGTGCTAGGGAAGACACTGGAAGAACACGAAGCCCAGTTGCTCAAGGTATTGGCTCGCATGAAGGAGGTTGGATTGAAGCTGTCAACTGATAAATGACAATTCTTCAGTTAATTATGTTGGGCACATAGTTTCTGTGAAGAGCTTCCAGACCAATCCCAGTAAGACTGAAGCCCTCATCACCTGGCTTAAGCCCTGGACTTTGAAAGAGCTCCAGTGTTTGTTCTGTTTCTGCGGATACTATTGAAGATGTGTGAAGGACTACACAAGACTAGTTTGGCCCCCTATTGAATCTGCTACAGGGTTATCCACCCACAAACAAAAGCAAGAAAACCACCTCATCGGGGACCAAAGTTAATCAAACCAGCTATTTTTGACCTTCTGAAACTTTTGGCTCCCGATGGAGTAAAGAGTGTGACCGGGCTTTTGAAGATATCATCTACTGTCTGACACCCCCCCGGTGCTTGCATATGCAGATCTGCAGAAACCCTACATTCTTCACACCAATGCCAGTTTCAGTGGCCTGAGAGCAGTGTTATATCAAGAATACCCAGAGGACTTGTACCCAGTAGCTTTCACAAGCCGAAGTCTGAATCCATCGGAGCGGAGATACCCAGTACACAAACTGGAGTTTTTGGTGCTAAAGTGGGCTATTCTGGATCGGTTCCATGACTACCTGTATGGGGCCAAGATCACAATGACGATGGATAACAATCCCCTTACTTACATGCAAGCCACCGCTACATTGGATGCAGCTGGTCATAGGTGTCTGTCAGCTTTGTCCACCTATGACTACTGTGTGAGTATCATCCCGGTCTGAATCACATGGATGCCAATACCCTGTCCAGATGCTTTCCAGCTTACACCATGGAGCACTCCAATTGGGGAGGATATCCAAACAAGCAGTGAAGGCCATGTGTAAAAAGCATGACAGCGAAGAACCCTTCTCTGCTGAGGAAACCCTGCATCTGGTGGAATGCTTGGAGGCCTCAGGAAATTGTCTCCCAGTTGCATGCTGCCATCTGGCGACCCTGGATGTGTGATCACTCCCACAACTGTCCACCCAGGACTTAAAAAGGGAACAAAGAGCTAGTCCTGCTACAGGGCAGATAGTCTGAGTGCTTCAACACAATGGGGACCAGGCTCAAGTGGACACCATTTATTCCTCTGCCAAGCTTCTGTTATTAGAATGGCCCAAGATATGGTTAAAGAAGGGACTGCTGTATAAAGAAATGCAAGACCACCAGGGGGAACCCCGTGAGCAATTGGTATTACCATAGTGGCAAATGAAGACTGTTAACGGCATTGCACAATGATATGAGCCGTCTGGGTGCTGAGCACACTCTGGAATTGGTTAAGAGCAGGTTTTACTGGCCAAAGATGGGGACAGATATGGAATCATATTGTAAAAGCTGCAGAAGATGTATACAATTGAAAGCACTTCCCCAGAAGGCAGCTCTATTAATCAATATCCTAACCAGTGGCCCCATGGAATTAGTGTTTATTTATTTTATTTATTGAAATCTTGGATTAACACCTTTGAGCAGAAAGCTCTTTCATAGGTTCCACATTAAGTATGACACAAACAAGAATACAGATATGTTCCACAGATATAGATACAGCAAGAAACAATTGAAAACTGTCTCCAGGCATAAATTCTAACAATAGTTACACAATCTAAGCACATACAGGGTGCAGAGTCAAAACAAAGGACAACATTTCACTAGGTAATGGTAACATAACATGAGGATGCTTGTTTAAAAAGGAGACTTGTACAACTAACAACATAGGCAGATAATTGGATTGTGCCTGAGTTAAAGAAAGAAGGAAGGTCTCGTACCAGTAGAGAGGAACAGGGGAGGGGGAAGGAGGAAAGTGTGGGGAAGGAGAAGGTAAGTAGAGGTGGGGAGTAGGATGGAGATAGAGAGGAAGGAAAGGGAAGAATAGCTATGTAGTCAAATTGGAATAAAGGGGGAGGAGGGTGGGGGAAGGAGGGGTTGAGGAGAGTAGGGAAGAAGAGGTGGTATAGGTAGTGGGGTAATGATGAAGATGTATTAAGGTAGTAGGGAGGAAAGAGGCATGGAATCAAATAGGGACAAAAAAGGGAGGAGGAGGTGGAGGGAGGTAGGAGGGAAAATAAATAATTTAGGCAGGGATAGAAAGCCCAAGAAAGTGTTAATGTGACTGGGGCCCAAGAAATGGACATGAAGCGTAGCATTTTACTAATCAATAGAGATCACAGAGATTGCAAATAGTAGGAGCAAGGTAAAGGCAAATTAGCCGTAGCAGTCACAGGCTGCCAGTGAAATTAGATGCTGATGGAGTTTTTTCTGAAAGGAGCCCAGCAAAATAGCATTGGTTATGTCAGAAGGCAGGGAGTTGTACCACTGCAGAGTTCTATATGCAAATGCATGTTGTTCAAAGGTGATGCGGCACCATGGGATTCTGAAAACATGTTTGCCTGAGCTTCTGGTACTGCATGGGTTACGTGCAGGGGAAAGAAGGGCCATTATGCCAGGGGGTAGCAGTCTCAAGGTGACTTATTTTGCAAGCAGGCACAACGGGTATTTCAGCATGCTGTCAAATTGTAACCAGCTAACCTGGGCATAAATGGTGTGCATTGACTTCCTCACGCTAGAACCAGATTCACGCAACATCTCAAACATACTGGTAGTCACTGATTACTTTACAAGATATGCTCAAGCTTACCTCATCAAGGATCAACGAGCTTCCACCATGGCCAAAATATTGGTGGAGAAGTTCTTTGTGTGCTACAGAGCTCCCCAGGGTATCCATTCAGACCAGGGCCGTGACTTCGAGAGTCGACTCATAAAGGAACTTGTCATTGTGGGGCATCAGAAAGTCTCAGACCACCCCATATCACCCCCAAGGTGACCCCAACCTGAGAGATTCAATTGGACTTTGTTAGATATGCTAGGCACCTTGGATCTCTGAGACAAGTGCACTTGGAGTCAGTGGGTGAGCACCCTGGTCCATGCTTACAACTGCACCTATAATGATAATATGGGGTTCTCTCCATACCAGCTCATGTTCAGGAGGGAAGTCCATTTGCCCATGGACTTATGCTTCGGAGTGTCCACTGATGGTACTGGGGCAGGATACTATTTCCAGAATGTGAGGAAATTGAGACAGCAACTGGAAGAAGCCTATCACCTTGTTTCAGAAATGGTCACCAAAAGGAACCAAGCTAATAAAGACTGTTATGACAAAAAGGTGTGAGTTCAAGACCTGAAGGCAGATGAAAGAGTGTTGCTACGAAGACTGTGCATACTAGGAAAGCACAAGACTTCTGATAGACGGGGAAGCACCCCGTACGTTATACTGGAAAAGTTGGAAGGCCTCCCGGTGTTTAAGATTCAGCCTGGGCGAGAGACTCAAGGGCACAAAGTCATACATCAAAATCATCTGCTGCCCATTGGTGACCAAATAATGGATACTGAAAACAATGTGGAAGATCTTCCTTCACCCCCCCACCACTCGAGCTGCTGCACACAGGAGACAGAGGCATAGAAGTAGTGATGCCCTGGAGGCTGGGCCTGCCCAGGGTGAGGGGGTCTCAGAGGGAGAGATTACAGATGATGACACTAAAGGAGAAGGTGATAGTACCCCTCAGAGCTACTATCCTTCCCCGAGTTAGCCGGATTATTTCAGAGACCGCCTCTTACATTGGTGGACATGGCTGTACCTAGGGGACAGGGTGGAGATGGGGAGGCTATTTCCACTACACCTCCGGAAGGGACCACTCTGGACTTGAATACTGTGATGATTAGCCAGCTGGTTATGATTGCTGTATGATATTTGTATATATAATGTGTTATTGAGTATCTCTCATGAGACAGCATGTGGGATGCCCCCCCCCCGATTTCAGTTAAAATTACAGGATATATTTTAAACAGCAGAACTCTGTAATGTGATTAACTTCCAAGAAATTATATTGTATGGCCTTGTTGATGATCTGTGCTTCTTTGAAGTTGGGAAACTAAAATATACATTTTATAATGTCTTCAGAGGAAGAATAGTTAATTTCAACTGGTGCTAAAAAGCTATATGGCATCTAGGTGAGAAAACTGCAGAGTTGTAAAGGGTCTTTTGATATGGGCTGGGAACAGGAACTGCTCAAAGATCACAGAGAAGGAACTGGGAAATCACAGATTTATAATTTGGGAAATGAGTTTTTGCTGATGTCACCTTATTTAATATACCTCTTGATAGGACATCATGTGTGTATTATTTTTTTTATATTTAACAAGGAGGAGCTAGGTGACATCATGGAAGAGGTGGGTATAGAGACAGTTTAAACTATTCTGTGTCTGATCTTTAGTGACACATTTCTTTGTGGGCTCTTAGAAACAACATTGAATTTAAGCTCTGTAAGAAGGTATACATTAGATAGAAAAGTCTAATTGTATTGTGGTAGGAGTTTGAATTTGTACTTTTACTTGTTTTCTTTTAAGTGATTGTATGCTTTGTGATATAGAGTTCTGTGTTTACATTTTACATATTTCTATCCATTTTTAAGTAAACCTCTTATTTTAAAGAGACTGCTTGGTGTGCCTTTGAAATTCTTTCTTTTACATGTGAAGTATAGATGGTTAAAGTTGACATCTGTTCCTAAGCTTAATGGTGTTACTGAACTGGAAAAAGGTAAGAATATACCTAAAGTTTTTATAGAGTTTTAAGGGTTCATTTTGGATATCTGGTTAGGTGCCCTTAGGTGAAAGATATCTGTCATCCCCCAAAGAGCAGATTATCTGAGCCTATATATCTGGATATGCTAACGTAAGGTTCACAGTTTGAATTCCCCCAGAACTTGAGACCAAAGGTGATTCAGACCCACAAACAGACAGGAGGGTTACCCTGTTCTGTTACCTGTTCACAATGCTGTGCTCAGAGGTTGGCACTGTGGGAGCAGAGGGCCTAACCTGCTGAGTAAGTTTGTGACAGATTGGTTGGCAGTGGTGTGCATACATTTGGTAACATAAGCTTTAAATTGTTCAGTGTGTCAGCTTGCTACTATACAGCTCACTTGCAAAAAAAGGTAGTGATTTATTTAAAAAAAAAAAGTAACCAGAACTATATAATTTTGCTTACAGTTAAGTTCCTACCTGTTTTATTTTTTTCTTCTAAAGTGCAAGTTAGAGTAACTGTAGTTAGGGAAGAACAGGCTTCCAACTACAGCGGGCACACTGTAGACTACTTGAGGCACTTGTTCAAGGACAGAGGAGTCCTGTACAAGGTGAGAGCCACCAAGCAGAACCTCGTGGATGCCCTGATGACATCAGATACCCAGAGCATCGAGTCATAGACTGTGACTGTAGAAGACCAAACCTTAAGTGTGGAAGGGCTAGCAGCCAGAGCAGTGTCCAGATTCGATGAGGATGACAGCAGGACCAGTGCCAGCCAAGGGCTACAGCAGCAGGGGAAGGTCACCAGCATTCTGGAGCCAGAAGTACTTAGGCTGCAGATTGAGTTGTGCAGAATGGAGCTGGAGTTCCAGAAGAAGAGAGACTGGGAACAGCGAAAGGTGGACCAGGAACAGAGAGAGGAGGACCGTGAACAGTGAGAGGTGACCGTGAGGAGCATGAGCACCAGAGGTGACATGAACTGGAGAAGCTATAACTCTAACCACCTGCACCAGAGCAGGTTAGTGGCTTGGGTTTAACTGGAACTACAGGACTGGGTTACAAATTGAATTCCAAATTGATAGCCAGATTTAAAGAGGGGGAGGACATGGATGCCTTTTTAAATGCCTTTGAAAAAGTTTGTATTCAGGCTAAAATTCCTAGAGGGTCTTGGAGCTTCCAGCTATCCCTGTACTTACCAGGAAAGCTCGGGATGCATTGGATCAAATGGACAATGAGGACAGTAATTCTTGCAGCAAACTTAAAGCTGCACTTTTAAAAAAGGTTGGTCTAACTGCTGAATCATACAGAGGTAAATTCCGTAAGCTCAGGAGAAGCCCTGACATGAGCTATGAGGAGCTAGCCATGAAACTACGTCAGTTCATAAAATGTTGGTGGGAAGGAGTTAAAACAAACTCTGTAGATGAAATTGAAAATGCTATTCTGTGAAAACAGTTTTTTTTTTGGCATGCCCAGCAGAGCTGAAAACCTGGCTGGAGACCTGAGATCCCAAAACAATGCAAGAGGCTTCTGAACTCTTAGACCACTTTGCCAAGAGCAGACCTGCTCTGAGAGTGAATGGGGTGGGTGTGGCAGCGCAGAAAGGGAAAAGCGCGCCTTCACGGTAGCTAAAACCCTCACTGCCTCCACCAAAACCAGTTAGCCCCAGGTTTCAGAGAAAAGATTTCTCTGAGAAAAGAAATGTATGTTGGATCTGTAGAGAAACTGGGCATATTGCCAGACAGTGTCCCACAAGAGCAAGCAATACGCAACAGGGGGGCTTGGAAAGAAATGGGCTATTTGTGTGTCTCTGAGAGCATGCCTGTGAACATGAGGGAACACATGAGAAAATTACTCACCTTGGTAATGTTGTTTCTTCTAATGGAGTCTTGCTGTATTCTGACAGTAGCAGTGAGTCCCAACCTTCAAACTGCCCTAGAGGTGAAAGAGTTAACTTTCCATGCCAGGCATGGAACACTGAGTTTGAGCTTGGTTGAGACTCTGTCTGTTGCTGTTTAAACTCAAACTGTCAGATCTTTACGAGCAAACTCACTAAGGCCCTGTGTGGAAGCTGTAAACCTACACTAGCCAACTGGCTACTAAACATAAAAAACACATTTTTTGGTCTCAAAACAAAGACTCAAGTCAGGAGACCCAAAAAATGAAAAACACAACACAAAATCACCCAAGAAAAGGAGTGAAGCAACAAGGTGGGCATCTACTGAGTGCCAACACTGCTAGTGCCCTCCTACATCCCAAAACTGAGGTTCTGAGAGGGACAGGTGGGGGGAAGGTCAGAATACAGCAAGACTCCATTAGAAGAAACAACATTACTAAGGTGAGTAATTTTTTCTTCAAACAACATGAAGTCTTGCTGTATTCTGACAGTAGCAGACTACCAAGCAGTACCTCCATGGAGGAGGGACAGAACCTACTTAGGAAATAGGCTCTGAAGCACAGCTGTGCCAAACTGAGCATCACTCCTAGCCTGAATATCCAAGGAGTAATGCTTGGTAAAAGTGTGAACTGTTTTCCAGGTAGCTGCTTGACATATCTCTAAGATAGGAATATCCCTGGCAGCAGCCAGAGAAGCAGCTGTACCTCTGGTAGAGTGAGCCCTCAGGCCTGAGGGTGGAACCTTACCCAGTTTTCCATAACAAAATTGGATACAAGGGACAATCTACCTGGCAATGGATCTTTTAGTGGCAGGTTTCCCTTTACCAACCTCACCATAAGTGAGGAACAGTTGGAGGGAGTCAAACCTGTGACCCTTGGTACACTCTATGTAGTAGCTAAGGGCTCTTTTCACATCTAAACTGTGGAGCCTCCTCTCGCCAGAGGAGGAATGGTCAGTGAAGTACACAGGAAGAGACATAGATTGATTAAGGTGGAAATCTGAAACCACCTTAGGCAAAAATTTCCTGTTAGTCCTAAGGACCACCTTATCTCTATGAAAGGAGATAAAATCAGGCTCCACTGACAAAGCTTGTAACTCACTTATGCATCTGGCAGAGGTGATGGCTACCAGAAACGCAGTTTTCCAAGTCAAGTACTTAAGCTCTGCTTAAGACAAAGGCTCAAAAGGGGGTTGCATAAGCTGAGCAATGCAAACATTAAGGTCCCAAGCAGGCGCAGAGTCCCTGAAAGAAGGGTTGGCGTGAAGCAATCCCTTGAAATACTTGGAGAATACAGGGTGAGCTGAAAGAGAAGAGGGCTTACCTGCTGAGATAAAAGCAGAGACAGCTGCCAGATGCACCTTCAGTGTAGCTGGTCTAAGCCCTACGTCATTTAAATGGACCAAATAATCAAGGACTGTGGGCAGATCAGCAGACTCTGGGGAAGTATGTTTTCCAGAGCACCATATGGAAAATCTTTTCCACTTGGAATTATAAGTAGCCCTGGTGGAAGGTTTCCTAGAAGCCTTCAGAATGTCCATTACACCTTGGGAGAGGTGTAAATCAGCAAACTCTAATTCTTCAAGAGCCAGGACTTGAGATTGAGAGATTTGAGATTTGGGTACCAAACCCTCCCCTGAGCACAGGTTAACAGGTTATGATTCCTGGGAAGACTCAGGGGAAGATGGACTGCTAAAGACAGAAAGAGTGGATACCAAGGCTGTCTGGCCCAGTCTGGAGCAATCAGAATCATCTTGCAGGGTTGAGATCTGATTTTGACTAGCACTTTGAACAAGAGAGGGAAGGGGGGAAAGGCATACAGGAACTTCCCTTCCCAACTGAGAACTAAGGCATCCAGGGGAACTGTGCCCAAGACTGGGGCCTGCAACAAAAAAGAGGAAGTTGGTGATTGTCTGTGGCTGCAAAAAGATCTATCTGTGGGGTGCCCCATCTGGAAAATATCACCTCCAAGACCAAGGGATCCAGGGACCATTTGTGATGGCCCTGAGATATCCTGCTGAGAGCATCTGCCAGGACATTGTCCTTGCCTGGGAGGTGTACTGCTGTGAGGGAGGTGTTCAGAGAATAAGCCAGGGATCACAACTTCATTGCTTCTGTGCACAAGGCCGTAGACCGAGTGCCTCCTTGCTTGTTGATGTACCACATTGTGGTGGTATTGTCTGTTCTGATCTGAATAACTTTGTTCTGAACAGACTTGGAAAAAACTTGAAGTGCTAGAAATACTGCTCTGAGCTCCAACAGGTTGATGTGGAGCAGAGACTCCTGAGGGGACCACAACCCCTGGGTGGTCAGGTCACCTAAGTGAGCCCCCCACCCCAAGAGGGAGGCATCTGTAGTAAGGATTAAGGAGTGGGACTGAGTGACAAAGGGGACTCCTTGTCTCAGATTGCTCTGATCCTGCCACCACTGTAGGGCCTGGATCAGGGTTAGAGTCACTGGGATCAATTTGGTCAGAGGGTCCTTCCTTTGAGACCAGAAGGCTCTCAAATGGAACTGAATGTCTCTCATCTGAAATCTTGCTGCCTGCACCACTGCTGCAGAAGCAGCCATGTGCCCCAGCAGCTGTAGATAATGTCTTGCAGGTCGGGATACCTGCAGGGTGAATGAGGAGGCCAGAGAGATAAGGGTCCTTGTCCTGTCCAAGGGAAGGAAAGCTCTGGCCTTTCCTGTGTCTAGCTCTGCACCTGTGAAGGTGAGGAGCTGGACAGGCTCTAGAACTGACTTTGAAAGGTTCAGGAGGAAACCTAACGAGGTGAGCAGTTGCTGAGTTACCTGTAAGTGTGACTCGTCTTGGTCTGGGGACTGGCCTACTATAAGCTAGTCATCCAGGTAAGGGAAGATGGCAATCATTTGCCTTCTTAGAGAAGCAACTACTACTGCCAGGCATTTTGTGAACACCCTTGGAGCAAAGGTTAGTCCAAAGTGCATTGCTCTGAACTGGTAATGGCCTGAGGGCAGCTCGAACCTGAGGTACTTTCGATGGGAGCTTCTGATGAGAATATGGAAGTAGGCATCCTTGAGGTCCAGGGATACTAGCCAGTCCCCTGGCCTTAGAGAGGGTAGAATTATTCCCAGAGTCACCATTTTGAATTTTGGTTTTAACAGGTGCTTGTTTAAGTATCTGAGATCCAGGATGGGCCACCATTCTCCTGTCTTTTTTGGGGTAAGGAAGTACCTGGAGTACAACCCTTTGCCCTGGTGTAGGGGTGGAACCCTTTACACAGCTCTGAGAGCTAGGAGGGAAGAGACCTCTGCCTCTAGGGCAAGTGCCTCCGAGGGGTTTGCAGGTGGAAAGGATCTGGTTCTCAGCTTTGGAAAACTTTTGAAGCTGAGAACCAGTCCCTGGCTTACTACTTCCAGGACCCACTTGTCTGATGTTATAGATTTCCAGTCCTGGACAAAGTAAGCCAGCCTGCCCCCTACAGGTGGTGGAGAATTGGCCCTGGCAAACCCATCAGGGTGCCTGCTTAGCAGGGGGTTTTGGCTGAGGGGTGGAAGCAGGTCTGCTGGTACCCCTTCTGCCTCTCCCTCTAAAGAACCCCCTCTGAGCATACGAAGAAGAGGAGGCCTGGGCTTGGTAGAAAGGCCTGTGAAAAGGCCTGCCCCTGCCCCTGGGAAGCTGCCTCTGAGGAGTGGCCTGCCTTTCCTTGGCCTGTGCACTCCTGTAGGCAGTCCTATACTTGTCCATTTTCTTCATGTAATTCTCTGTTTGCTCCCCAAACAGAGAGTTGCCCACAACAGGGAAATCCATGGCCTTAGTCTGGGTATCCTGTGACAGGCTAGTACATCTGAGCCAAGCCATTCTGCGAAGTGCCACAGATGTAGCCATGACTCTTGATGACACATCATTTGAGTCCACTGCAGTATGGAATTGCACCTAGGATGCCTCAATACCATCAGCAGCCACCTGCTCCAGCTCCTTGGCAAGCTGGCCAGGGACCTGTTTTGCTAAAGCCATGACAGTGTCCCATCTGGATTTCTGATATCTAGCAACATAAGCCATATAATTCACCTGTCTGAGTCCCAAGGATGCTGCCATGTACTGTTTCTTTACCATGGCATCAATCCTCCTGGAGTCCTTGTCTAGGAGGTGTGAAGCCAAGGGAATATTTGCTTTGTCACAGGCTGCAGCCTGCACCACCCCAATATGGCTGCATTGTTGTGTAAGGAACTCCGTATCAGAGCCTGACAATGCATACCTCTTGCCCATTCTCTTATCCACAGGAGGTATAGTGTTACGAGTTTTTAAAATTTTAAATGTCTGTTTCCCAAAAGATTTATGCAAGGGAATAGACAGTCTCCTAGACTCTGGGATATCCATCATTTCCACAAAGTCAGGCTCCTCTTGGTCATCCACAGCTTCCTCCATAGGAAGCTGAAGGGTTTCAGCCACTTTTTTTATAAAACATAAAATGAGAAGGGGACTCAGAAAGCCTAGGAGGAGACACTCCTGAAGGTCTGTCTGCGGAGATGTCCGGGTCAATGGGCGCATCCAGACTTTCAAATCCTCATTCACTCTCCTCATACTCCTCTTCCCCCTCCTCCAGTTCATAATACTCCTCAAATCACACTCTTGAACCAATGGAACCGGCCGAACCGAGTGCCTCCCTGATGGTGCCGGTTCGGTCGGAACCAGGGAAAGCGACTGGACAATTTTGATCGCTTTGGCTATTTCTTCAGTGGTTGTAGAGGACAGTTTTGGCTCCACACCAGCTGATTTTCTAGTCCTCTTTGCTGGAACCGACTCCTCAGAGTCAGATCTCCTTTTGCCCAAAGAAGTCTCGCCCTGGTCAGAGGGCACTCCTTCTGGTTCGGTTTGAACTGAACCGGGCTGGCCATCCGGTTCAGCAGACTTTTTGGCCTCCCTTTCCCTGAGCCTACCAACTCTCTTTTCTAGGGTAGCTGCAGGAACATTTTTACAAATCTGGCAGTCTGCATTGAGGTGGTCAAACCCTAGACAATAAACACAGGTGGTGTGGGGATCAGTCTTGGCAAAGACTTCCCCACACACACTACAGTGTTGAAACCCAGTGGGCCCGGTTTTTCTTTTGGGTTTCTCAGACATTGTGCCAGTCCTAACCAAACTTACCCTTTTAATGGTAATCCACCAGGCAAGACCCTCCTATTGGTTCCTGACCGTGTCACGGGTCGTGGAAAAAAAACGTAATAAAATCCATTTTTTTAGAACCGATAAGAACCAGTAACCACACTCTAACAGTACAATTCAGGAATTTAAAACAACTTGATCGGGTCAAACCGAACCGATAAACCGTTTACAGGTTCCACACAGAATGAGATTAATGTATAACCTATCTAGTACTCACGAATACCACAGACAGAGACTGAACCGACAGGTTGCGGTTTAAATTCAGTCGAAAACCGAGAAAAATGGTACATTAACCTACAAATTGAACCGAGCAGAAGGAGAAATCTCCGGAGCGACTGTTCAGTGAGGCGGAGTAAAGAATCTGACTGCTTGAGTTTAAACACAAGTCATAAGAGGGAGGTATTAATCCCTCTGTACAAGACACTGGTTAGGCCCCATCTGGAGTACTGCATGCAGTATTGGAGGCCACACCTTCACAAGGACATTAACCAAATTGAGGCAGTCCAGAGAAGGGCAACCAAAATGGTGCAGGGACTGCATCAGAACATATGAGGACAGATTAATGGAGCTCAATATGTATACCCTTGAGCAAAGGAGGGGGGAGAGGTGATATGATCGAGGCATTCAAACACCTTAAGGGCATAAACAAGGTGAAAGAGTCTAACATGTTTAAATATAAGAAAAATAGCAGGACAAGAGGACACAGCATGAGATTAGAGGGAGGCCGATTAAGGGGGAATGTGAGTAAAT
Organism: Neoceratodus forsteri; assembly: GCA_016271365.2. Taxonomy (NCBI): domain Eukaryota; kingdom Metazoa; phylum Chordata; order Ceratodontiformes; family Ceratodontidae; genus Neoceratodus; species Neoceratodus forsteri. Next base: position 667,365,347 of record CM057453.1, read on the forward strand.
TCTTTTTCACAGAAAGGGTGGTGGATGCATGGAATGGCTTACCACAAGAAGTGGTGGCTATGAATACAGTGCAGGGCTTCAAACAGGCATGGGATAGGCATAAGGGAGCAATACAAATGACTATGAATAGATAGGCCACTGACAGAGCAAAGGCCGATGGCACATTTATAAGGTAGAAAAAGAAATGGGCAGACTGGATGGGCCTTGCGGTCCTTATCTGCCATCAACTTCTAAATAGCAACAGACAGAGTCTCAACCGAGCTCGAGCTCAGCGTTCCATGCCTGGCATGAAAAGTTAACTCTTTCATCTCCAGGGCAGTTTGAAGGTTGGGACTCACTGCTACTGTCAGAATACAGCAAGACTTCATGTTGTTTGAAGCACCCAGTCACAGTGACTGGTGTACTGACACAAGGGTTAAGGGACACAAGGGCATCCCTGACATTGGTAAAGGGGATCTAGTACAGCCAGGTCAGCTTATACCCAATAAATATATCACTGTACTAGGGTTCACTGGTGAAGAGAAAATATTGCCGCTCGCCAATGTTCTCCTGGACTGGGGTGAAACAGGGGGAACTGTAACTGTCCCCTGATATGGAAACTAATGAAAAGGGGGTAGAAATTTCCCCAGCAGCAGTTAACCACACAGCTACCGAGGGTTACTCTGAAGAGGGAAGGGTGACCCATTGTCAGAGGGTTAGGGATGGCAGTGATCCTGAGTGCCCTGATGCGAGTGCTAGGGACCCTAGTTTAGAAACAAAAGAGGACCTGTCCCATGCCTTGGGAATGTGTGAGGAGTTTGCAGCTGCTCAGAGAAGTGACCCTAGTCTAGAGAAGCGGAGTGCTTGGGCAGACTCTGATGGTGTACAAGGAGGTGATGGTAGACATAAGGTTTATTGGGAAAATGGTCTGATGTATACTCAGGCTGTGCAGGCAGAGGGAGGGAGGGAGGGTGATAGGCGAGGTAGCTTGTCATTCCCCAGGGGTATCGTGAGCAGTTGCTCAAGACTGCACATGATATTCCCTTGTCTGGTCATCTGGGAATCGTGCACACTATGCAGGGGTTGGACCAATATTTTTATTGGCTCAACTTCACCCACCAGGTGAAGGAGTATTGCAAATCTTGTCACTGGTGCCAAGAAATAGGGAAGGCGGGCAAGAAAACCCAAGCCACCCTGACTTCATTGCCCACAGTGGAGGAGCCATTCCAGAGGGTGGGAATGAATGTTGTAGGGCCTTTAAATACCCCCAGCTCCTCAGGGAAAAGATTTATTCTGACTGTGGTGGATTATGCCACCCGGTACCCCGGGGCAGTTGCTCTGTCCTCACAGAAGACAGACAAAGTGGCAGATGCCTTACTTGGGATTTTCTCCCGTGTTGGGTTTCCACAGGAGCTTATCACCAATCGAGGGGGTTCCTTCATATTGGACCTGATGAAATGTTTGTGGGAGAAGTGTTGGGTGGTGCAGAGATCCACGACACCATATCACCCACAAGCCAATGGGCTTGTGGAAAGATTTAATGGTACCCTGAAGTCAATGCTCTGGGTGTTTGCTGAACAGCATGGGAGGAACTGGGGAAATACCTTCCCCACCTGTTGTTTCCATACAGGAAGGTGCCCAAAGAGTCAATAGGATTTTCCCCCTTCAAGCTCTTATATGGACGCCAGGTACGTGGGCCCCTAGATTTGATCCAGGAGGACTGGGAAGGCAAGCACGCCACTCAGGGAACTCCCATAGCGGATTACATCTTTAGGTTTAGGGAAAGGCTGAAGGAGCTTATGGGGACAGTTCAGAGCAACCTGGCAGCTGCCCAACAGACACCAAAAGTGTGGTATGACCACAGAGCCAGAGCTTGCTCATACACAGTGGGTCAGAAAGTCATGGTCCTTATTCCGGTCTGGAAAGACAAGCTGCAGGCTAAGTGGGCAGGACCGTACAAAGTAGTTAGGAAGGTAAATGATGTGAACTATATTATAGAGTTATCTGACAGAAGACAAACAGAAAGGATGTACCATGTCAACATGATGAAGCCATATGCTAATAGGGCTGACATGGTGTTCACAGTATGTAGTCCTGGAGGAGGTGATGAATGAAGGAGACCCCCTTCTGGACTTGCTGGAAGAAAGCAAGCAGGAGTCATCTGTGAAGGCAGCTAAATTGTCTCCCCAGCTGGCCCCAGACAAGATCCAGGAAGTAAGGGAGATTTTAACAAACTTTGCCCCACTGTTTAGCTCCAAGCCTGGACTAACCCCCTTAGTGATGCACAATGTGGAGACAGGAACACAGATGCCCACATGGCAGATAGCATATCGGGTGTCAGAGACTGTCCAAAAGGACATTAGGAGGGAAGTGGAGGAGGTGCTGGATTTAGGGGTAATCCAGAGATCCCACAGCCCCTGGACCTCACCCGTAGTCCTTGTGCCCAAGTCAGATTGCTCTACTCGTTTCTATGTGGACTATCGTGGACTGAATGCAGTCACGAAGTCAGATGCCCAACCGATGCCCCGGACGGACAAACTTCTGGACAAGTTGGGAGGGGCGACCTACCTTACGACTATTGTCCTGACCAAGGGGTATTGGCAGGTAGAGTTAACGGACAGAGCTAGGGAGAGGTCAGCCTTCATCACTCCAATAGGCTTATTTGAATTTAAAGTAATGCCTTTTGGAATGAAGAACACCCCGGCCACTTTCCAAAGGAAGGTGAACCAGGTGTTAAATGGTGATGAGGAGTACACCGTGATGTACCTTGATGACACTGCCATCTTTTGTGCCAGCTGGGAGGAACACCTGTTCCACCTTAGGGAAGTGCTGGGCAGGATTCAGAGGGCTGGGCTCACTGTCAAAGCTGAGAAGTGCCAGGTGGTCATGGGGGAAGTGGTATACATTGGGCATGTGGTAGGCCGGGGACAACTCTGTCCTAACCAAGCAAAAATAGAGGTGATCAAAGGATGGCCCAGACCAGAAACTCAGAAGCAGGTCAGGAGTTTTTTAGGGACAACAGGGTACTATAGGAAATGTGTACCAAATTACAGTGCCCTGGCTGCTCCCCTATCTGACCTTTTAAAGAAAAGGATGCCTTGGAAAATTACCTGGGAACCAGCCTGTGAAAAAGCCTTTACCAGCCTGAAGGAGGCACTGTGCAGTGCTCCTGTATTGACAAGTCCTGACTATAGCAGACCCTTTATAGTTCAGACTGATTCCTCAGATGTGGGTATTGGAGCAGTACTGAGTCAGACATTCAACCAAGGAAAAGATCATCCGGTAGTATATCTGAGTAAAAAGTTACTTACCAAGGAGCAGGCATGCTCTACTGTAGAAAAAGAGTGTCTTGCCATAGTCTGGGCCCTAAAGAAGTTAGAGTCATACTTATATGGGCAGCATTTTGTGGCACAAACTCACCACAACCCCCTCGTTTGGCTGACACAAATGGAAAAAACTAATGGTAGATTGTTAAGATGGAGTCTTGCCTTACAAGGGTATGCCAAGACAATCTTACATAGGGCTGGAGCGACCAATCAGAACAGTGATGGGCTTTCACATCTTTATGAGGAGTGAACTGATTTGGGAATCTCATCCCATGCAGGGGATAGAGAACCCAAATTCAGTCTAGGTAGGGAGAATTGTGATGCTTGGCCAGCTGGTTATGATTGCTCTATGATATTTGTACATAGAATGTGTTACTGAGTGACTGTCATGAGACGGCCAGTGGGATGACCCCCCCAGGTTTCAGTTAAAATGACAGGATATATGTTAAACAGCAAAACTCTGTAATGTGATTAACTTCCAAGAAGTTGCGTTTTATGGTCTTATTGATAATCTGTGCTTCTTTGAAGCTGTTAAACTAAAATATACATTTTATGACATCTTCAGAGGAAGAAATGAAAATTACGTACCTACCATAATTCTTGATCTTCTCTTGTATCTTCACCATTCATTACTGCTGGGGTATAAGCTGGAGGTGCGCACCCACCATGGGAGTTTTTTTTTTTTTGAGGAGTCGGTGCCGACGGCGCTGCACCCGAGAGTGATGCACTACGTGATGCACGAGGGGCAGACGTTAGGTGCCGCAGACTCCTTCTCCATCCCAGTTCTATTAGCTGGAGAGGCAAAATAAGAATAAGAAAAAAAAAAGTGTGAGGTAAGACAGCTGAGGGATAGAAAAAGGAAAGGATATAAACTGAAAAAGGCATAAACCGGAAGAGGACAGAAAAAGAAGAAAATGCCTACCCTAAGGGACCACAGGGCCTCACTTCTGGGGTGGCTCCAAGGGAGAAACAAATGAAGAAAAGGAGAGAAAGGAAGATGAAGAGGAGAGGGAGAGAACAAGGGATTTTGGGAGGGGAGAACACTGCCCACTGACATATCGAGTTAAGGCTTATAAGCTCAGAACCAAAACAAGGGAGCAAGGATCCCTCTTGATAGGACTGAAAGAAAAAATTACTCACCTTAGTAATGTTGTTTCTTCTAATGGAGTCTTGATATATTATGACATATGCAGTATAACCACAGGTTAGAACTGCTCCGGAGGTGAAAGAGTTAACTTTCCATGCAGGGCATGGAATCTTGAGCGCGAGCTCAGTTGAACACTCTGTCTGTTGAAGCTCAAACTTAAACTGTCAGATCTTTATGAGCAAAAACTCACTAAGATTCTGTGTGGAAGCCGTAAACCTACACTAGCCACTGGCTACTAACTACAAAACACCTTTTGTTCTTGATCCCAAAGCAAAGGACCCAAGTCGGGGGATTCAAGAAAGAAAATTAAGTATAACACCGAAGCACCCAGAAGGGTGAAAATAAAGTGGGCATCAGTGAAGTGCCAACATTGCACTGCCCACCCACATCCCAAAAATAGAGGTTCTGAGAGGGGCAGGCTTGGGAGGAGGTCATAATATAGCAAGACTCCATTAGAAGAAACAACATTACTAAGGTGAGTAATTTTTTCTTCAAACAACATGAAGTCTTGTATATTATGACATATGCAGACTACACAGCAGTACCTCCATGGAGGAGGGACAGAACCTACTTGGGAAATATGCTCTGAAGCACAGCTGTGCCAAATCGAGCATCCCTCCTAGCCTGGATATCCAAGGAGTAATGCTTAGTAAAAGTGTGAACTGTTTTCCAGGTAGCCGCTTGACATATCTCTAGGATAGGAATGTCCCTGGCAGCAGCCAGAGTCGCAGCTGTACCTCTGGTAGAGTGAGCCCTCAGACCTGAGGGAGGAACCTTACCCAGTTTTTCATAACAGAATTGGATACAAGAGACAATCCACCTGGCAATGGATCTTTTAGTGGCAGGTTTCCCTTTACCAACCTCACCATAAGTGAGGAACAATTGGAGGGATTCAAACCTGTGACCCTTGGTACATTTTATATAGTAACTAAGGGCTCTTTTGACATCTAAACTGTGTAATCTCCTCTCACCAGAGGAGGAATGGTCAGTGAAGTACACAGGAAGAGACATGGATTGATTAAGGTGAAAGTCTGAAACCACCTTAGGCAAAACTTCCTGTTAGTCCTGAGGACCACCTTATCTCTATGAAAGGAGATAAAATCAGGCTCCACTGACAAGGCTTGTAGCTCACTTATGTGCCTGGCAGAGGTGATGGCTACCAGAAACACAGTTTTCCAAGTCAAGTACTCTTAAGCTCTGCTGAAGACAATGGCTCAAAAGGGGTTGCATAAGCTGAGCGATGCAAATATTAAGAGCCCAAGCAGGGGCAGGGTCCCTGAATGGAGGGTTGGTGTGAAGCAACCCTTTAAAAAACTTGGAGAACACAGGGTGAGCTGATAAAGAAGAGGGCTTACCTGCTGATAAGAAGACAGACACAGCTGCCAAGTGCACTTTTAGGGTAGCTGGTCTCAGCCCCAAGGAATTCAAATGCACCAAATAATCCAGGATCGTGGGCACACCAGCTGATTCTGGGGAAATATGCTTTCCAGCACACCATATGGAAAATCTCTTCCATTTTGAATTATAGGTAGCCCTGGTGGAAGGCTTCCTAGAGGCCTTCAAAATATCCAATACACCTCGAGACAGGTGTAGGTCAGCAAACTCTAACTCTTCAAGAGCCAAGCTTTGAGATTGAGAGATTTGAGGTTCGGATACCAAACTCTCCCCTGGGCACAGGTTAACAGGTTGTGATTCCTGGGAAGACATAGGGGAGAGTGGACTGCTAAGGACATGAGGAGTGGGTACCAGGGCTGCCTGGCCCAATCTGGAGCAATCAGGATCATCATGCAGGGTTGAGATCTGATTCTGACTAGCACTTTGAAAAGAAGGGAAGGGGGAAAAGCATAGAGAAACTTCCTTCCCAACTGAGGAGGAAGGCATCCAGAGGGACTGGCCCAACACTGGGGCCTGCAAGCAAAAAAGGGAAGTTGGTGATTGTCTGGGGCTGCAAAGAGATCTATTATGGTACCCCATCTGGCAAATACTACCTCCAGTACTAGGGGATCCAGTGCCCATTCGTGATGGCCCAGGGAAATCCTGCTGAGAGCATCCGCTAGGACATTGTCCTTGCCTGGGAGGTGAACTGCCATAAGGGAGGCGTTCAGAGAATAAGCCAGAGACCACAACTTCATTGCTTCGGTGTACAGGGCCGTAGACCGAGTGCCTCCTTGCTTGTTGATGTACCACATTGTAGTGGTATTGTCTGTTCTGACCTGAACCACCTTGTTCTGGACAGATGTGGAAAAAACCTGGAGTGCTAGAAAAACTGCTCTGAGTTCCAGTAAATTGATGTGGAGCAGGGATTCCTGAGGGGACCACAGCCCTTGGGTGGAAAGGTCGCCCATGTGAGCTCCCCACCCCAAGAGGGATGCATCTGTAGTAAGGGTCAAGGAATGAGACTGGGGAGTGAAGAGAACCCCTGTCTCAGATTGTTCTGATCCTGCCACCACTGAAGGGCCTGGAACAGGGTTCGAGTCACTGGAATCAATTTGGTTAGGGGATCTGTCCTTTGAGACCAAAAAGCTCTCAAATGGAACTGAATGTCCCTCATCTGAAATCTCGCTCCCTGCACAACTGCTGTATAAGCAGCCATGTGCGCCAGGAGCTGTAGAAAATGCCTTGCTGGTCGAGAGACCTGCAGGGTGAAAGAGGAGGCCAGAGACACCAGGGTCCTTGCTCTTTCCAGAGGAAGGAAGGCTCTGGCTTCTTATGTGTTCAGTTCTGCACCTATGAAGGTGAGAAGCTGGACAGGCTCCAGAACTGACTTTGGAAGATTGAGAAGGAAACCTAGAGATGTAAGCAATTGCTGGGTTACTTGTAAATGTAATTTGACCTGCTCTGGAGACTGGCCTACAATGAGCCAGTCGTCCAGATAAGGAAAGATGGCAATCTTTTGCCTTCTTAAATGAGCAACTACTACTGCCAGGCATTTTGTGAACACCCTTGGGGCCGAGGTGAGGCCGAAGGGCATTGCTGTGAACTGGTAATGGCCTGAGGGCAGTTCGAATCTGAGGTACTTTCGATGGGAACTTCTGATGAGAACATGGAAGTAGGCATCCCTGAGGTCCAGGGAGGCTAGCCAATCCCCTGGCCTTAGAGAGGGTAAAATAATCCCCAGGGTCACCATTTTGAACTTTGGTTTTAAAAGGTGCTTGTTTAGATACCTGAGATCCAGGATGGGCCGCCATTCTCCTGTCTTTTTTGGAGTAAGGAAGTACCTGGAGTACAACCCTTTGCCCTGGTGTATGGGTGGAACCTTTTCCATGGCTCTGAGAGCCAGGAGGGAAGAAACTTCTGCTTCCAGGGCAAGTGCCTCTGAAGGGTTTGCAGGTGGAAAAGACCTGGCTCTCATCTTCGGAAATTTTTTTGAAGCTGAGAACCAGTCCCTGGCTTACTACTTCCAGGACCCACTTGTCTGATGTTAAAGACTTCCAGTCCTGGACAAAGTAAGCCAGCCTGCCCCCTACCAGTAGTGGAGAATCGTCCCTGGCTACCTCATCAGGGAGCCTGTTTTGCAGGAGCTTTGGGTTGAGGGGTAGAAGCAGGCTTAGTAGAACCCCTTCCTCTAAAGAACCCCCTCTGGGCATAAGCAGAAGAGGAGGCCTGGGCTTGGTAAAATGGCCTATGAAAAGGCCTGCCCTGCCCCTGATATGCTGCCTTTGAGGAGTGACTTGCCTTTCTTTGGCCTGTGCACTCCTATGGTGGTCCTATACTCATCCATTTTTCTATATAATTCTCTGTCTGCTCCCCAAACAGAAATTTCCCACAACAGGAAAATCCATAGCCTTAGACTGGGCATCCTGTGACAGGGCAGTACATCTGAGCCAGGCCATTCTGCGAAGAGACACAGATGTAGCCATGACTCTTGATGAAACATCATTAGAGTTTACTGCAGCATGAAATTGCACTTTGGATGCCTCAATACCATCCGCAGCCACCTGCTCCAGCTCCCTGGCAAGCTGGTCAGGGGCCTTTTGTGCTAGGGCCAGGACAGTATCCCACCTGGATTTCTGGTACCTAGCTGCGTAAGCCATATAATTTGCCTGTCTGAGTCCCACAGATGCTGCCATGTACTGCTTTTTTGCCATGGCATCCATCCTCCTGGAATCCTTTTCAGGAGGGTGAGAGACTAGAGGAATATTAGCCTTGTCACAGGCTGCAGCCTGCACTACCCCCCACATGGCTGCACTGCTGGGATAGGAACTCCGTATCAGAGCCTGATAAAGCATACCTCTTGTCCATCCTTTTATCCACAGGAGGATAGAATGAGGAGTTTTCAGAATTTTACTGTCTGTTTCCTAAAAGATTTATGCAAGGGAATAGACAGTCTCCTAGACTCGAATATCCATCATTTCCACAAAATCAGGCTCTTCTTGATCATCAACAGCTTCCTCAACAGGGAGTTGCAGAGTCTCAGCAACTTTCTTGTAAAACAAAAATGAGAAGGGGACTCAGATAGCCTGGGAGGGGACACTCCTGAGGGTCTGTCTGGAGAGATGTCCGGTTCAATGGGCACATCCAGACTTTCAAAATCAAACTCACTCTCCTCGTACCCCTAATCCCCTTCCCCCGGTTCATAAAAATCCTCAAAATCATAATCTTGAACCGGGGGAACCGACTGAACTGGGCGCTTCCCTATGGTGCCGGTTCGGATGGAACTGGGGAAAGAGACTGAACAATTTGAATAGCTTTGGCTATTTCCTCAGCGGTTGGAGAAAGAACTTTTGGCCCCAAACTAGCTGACCTTCTAGTCCTTTTAGTTGGAACCGGCTCCTCAGAGCTGGCTCTTCGTTTGGCCGAGGAAGTATCGCCCTGGTAAGAGGGCACTCCCTCAGGTTCAGTTGGAACCGAACCGGGCTGGCCATCCGGGTCAGCGGACTTTTTGGCCTCCATTTCCCTGAGCCTACCCACTCTTTTTCCCACGGTGGCAGCAGGAAAATTCTTGCAAATCTGGCAGTCTGCATTGAGGTGGTCAAACCCCAGACAATATACACAAATGGTGTGCGGGTCAGCCTTAGCAAAGGCTTCCCCAAAGAGGCCACAGTGCTGAAACCCAGTGGGTCCAGTTTTTCTTTTGGGTTTCTCAGACATAGTGCCAGCCTAACCAAAACTTGCCCATTAATGGCAATCCACCAAGCAAGACTCTCTTATCGGTTCCCAACCGTGTCACGGGTCATGGAAAAAAACGTAATAAAATCCATTTTTTTTAGAACCGATAAGAACCGGGAACTGCACTCTAAAGGACTAGAAGGTAATTTTAAAACCCATCTGATCGGTTCAAATCGAACCGAAAAAGACGTTTACAAGTTCCACACAGAAGAAAAAATAATAAATAAGCCTATCTATTACTTACAATACCACAGACAGAGCTTGAACCAACGATTGCGGTTAAATTTCGGTAAAATAAACTGAGAATTAAACTTTAAAACCAACAAACTAACCGAGCAGCAGGAGGAATCTCCGGAGCGACTGTTCAGTGAGGCGGAGTAAAGAATCTAACAGTTTAAGTTTGAGCTTCAACAGACAGAGTGTTCAACCGAGCTCGCTCTCAAGATTCCATGCCCTGCAAGGAAAGTTAACTCTTTCACCTCCGGAGCAGTTCTAACCTGGGGTTATACTGCATATGTCATAATATAGCAAGACTTCATGTTGTTTGAAAGAAGGTTCAGCCGAACTGGTTGCACAGGTTAGACACAAAGGACAGATTCTCTATGCTCCCACCATCCCAACCCCTTAAACTCTAGCAGACAGCTCACAGGCTGCCGAGGCAGAATTCTGTTCCATAAAGAGAGCACCCAACTAGGAAGAGGAAGAGGTCCTCTAGCACCTTGTTAAGTACTAACACAGATGTGTGTGGGGAGGGGGTGAGCTCTACAGAGAGCACCCGTTTACGAAAAAGGATAGAGTGGGAACTCAGTCGGACTCCCTGAAGGCAAGGCAATAGAATCAACTCAAGGTAATTGAAGTGCCAGGAAAGCACCAAGCAGAAGAAACTGATACAAAAGAAGATTAAGACATGCCAGAGGGACCAGGACAAAAAGGACTGAGCCATAGAGGGATGGTCCTTTACCTGTGAATTGAACAACATGGTTAAGAAATCCAAGAGGTCACCCCTAAGGGCAATCAGAAAGAGTTCCCTCAGGATAGAATGAATTCCACTCGTTCTCCCTTTACCTTGAGGAAATAGGATCCGTTCAGAAGAACAGAAAATCAAGATAGATTTTTTTTTTTGGCTTAAAGGCCAACGAAGAAGGAGGAGGAATGAGCTGGGAGGGGGAGATGCCGAAGAAGGAGGCCTGTGAGGGGAAGGTGGGCGGGAATCAGTAATGAATGGTGAAGATACAAGAGAAGATCAAGAATTATGGTAGGTACGTAATTTTCATATCTTCCCTTGTCAATGTTCACCATTCATTACTGCTGGATGAGTACCAAGCCCCCCAAAGGGGGTGTGGACAGACCCTGAGGAAACAGATCCCTCAGCCTCCTACTGGTGAGAAGTAGAAAGGGGGAGACCCTAACCAATAGACTAGGAAGTCTAAGGTGTGTGAGGAGGAGAAGGTGTCTTCTGTGGGCTGGGAGAGGGATGTTGCCCCTGAAGAAGCCTCCTCACCCCGTAGGAAAAAAGGCGGATCCCCCAGAAGGCATAGTTAGCCACCCTATGCCGGGCAATGGGTGACAGTCTGGAGAGACAAAGCCATGTCGTCTGCCTAATGCAGGTTGCTGTCCCTACTAGTCTGGACGCCACCTCGTTGGCATCATAGGATGCCCTTGTTTGGTGCCTTGCAAGTTCCAGACCCTGCACAGAGAAGGAAATGGCTTGTCTAGACTACTCTGAGTCAGGCAAAGAGGCTAAGACCTGAGCCAGCATCGACCACAGATGCCTGTTTTAAGCAGCGTGGTGAGCCTGATGAGATGAGATGCATAACAATGCACGACTGGAAGAGAAAACTCTTCGTTCCCACCTGTCGAATTCAGCAGAATCCAAATCGGGAGGCCTGTCATGTACCAGGCGCCGAGACCTGGTAGGAGTGTCTAGTGATGTCAAACCCAAAGGCAGGTGAGACAGAGAACCTAGAGAATCATGGGGGACACAATACCATCTCCTGCAGTCTCCTGGGGCTGGAGAAGGAGTGGCGGAGACTGCCAGGTGTGGATAGATGCCTCCTGGAAGGGGATCAGCCAGGAAGGCACCACCAGATTGCGAGTGCTGAATTCACTAAGGAAAGCATGCGTCTGCCGCTCGATATTGTCTCTACAGATGTAGGAGATATGAAGCTCCGAAACCATCCTCGAAAAGAAACACTGATAGTCAGTGAAATCAGCATCAGAGGAAAGGTGGACAGAAAGAAAAAATTACTCACCTTAGTAATGTTGTTTCTTCTAATGGAGTCTTGCTATATTATGACATATGCAGTTTGTCCCAACCTTAGAACTGCTCCGGAGGTGAAAGAGTTAAAGTCCATGCCAGGCATGGAACTTAGAGCTCGAGCTCGGTTGAAAATTCTATCTGTTGTTCTTCAAACTTAAACTGTCAGATCTTTACGAGCAAAAACTCACTAAGACTCTGTGTGGAAGCTGTAAACATACACTAGCCAACTGACTACTTAATTAAATAAACACATTTTTTGGTGCCACAATGAAGACTCAAGTCAGGAGACCCAAAAAATGACAAATACAACAAAGATCACCCCAAAAAGAGGGGTGAAAACAAGGTGGGCATCTAAAAGTGCCACATGCCCCCACCCACATCCCCAAAGTAAGTTTCTAGAGAGGAGGCGGGGGGGGACATAACTATAGCAAGACTCCATTAGAAGAAACAACATTACCAAGGTGAGTAATTTTTTCTTCAAACAACATGAAGTCTTGCTATATATTGACATATGCAGACTACACAGCAGTACCTCCATGAAGGAGGGACAGAACCTACTTCGGAAATAGGCTCTGAAGCACAGCTGTGCCAAGAACGAGCATCACTCCTAACCTGGATGTCCAGGGAGTAATGGTTAGTAAAAGTGTGCACCGTTTTCCAGGTAGCTGCTTGACATATCTCTTGGATAGGGATGTCCCTGGCAGCAGCCAGAGACGCAGCTGTACCTCTGGTGGAGTGAGCCCTCAGGCCTGAGGGAGGAACTTTACCCAGTTTTTCATAGCAGAATTGGATACAAGAGATGATCCACCTGGCAATGGATCCTTTAGTGGCAGGTTTCCCTTTGCCAACCTCACCATAAGTGAGGAACAGTTGGAGGGAGTTAAACCGGTGACCTTTGGTACGATCTATGTAGTAGCTAAGTGATCTTTTGACATCTAAACTGTGCAACCTCCTCTCACCAGAAGAGGAATGGTCAGTGAAGTACACAGGGAGAGATATAAATTGATTAAGGTGGAAATCTGAAACACCTTAGGCAAGAACTTTCGGTTAGTCCTGAGGACTACCTTATCTCTGTGAAAGGAGATAAAATCAGGCTCCACTGACAATGCTTGTAACTCACTTATGCACCTGGCAGAAGTGATAGCTATCAAAAACAGTTTTCCAAGTCAAGTACTTGAGCTCTGCTGAAGACAAGGGCTCAAAGGGTTGCATAAGCTGGGCAATGCAAATATTAAGATCCAGGCAGGGAAGGATCCCTAAATGGGGGGTTAGTGTGAAGCAACCCTTTGAAAACTTGGAGAATACAGGATGAGCTGAAAGAGAAGAGGGCTTACCTGCTGACAAGAAAGCAGACACGGCTGCAAAGTGCACTTTTAGGGTAGCTGGTCTCAGCCCTAAAGTATTTAAATGAACCATATAATCCAGGACTGTGGGTAAATCAGCAGACTCTGGGAAACTATCTTCCCAGAGCACCATATGGAAAATCTCTTCCATTTGGAATTATAAGTAGCACCCTGGTGGAAGGCTTCCTAGAAGCCTTCAGAACATCAATACACCTTGGGAAAGGTGTAGGTCAGCAAACTCTAACTCTTAAGAGCCAGGCCTTGAGATTGAGAGATTTGAGGTTCAGTACAAACCCTCCCTGAGCACAGGATAACAGATTGTGATTCCTGGGAAGACACAGGAAGGTGGACTGCTAAGGACATAAGGAGTGGGTACCAGGGCTGTCTGGGCCAGTCTGGAGCAATCAGGGCATCTTGCAGGATTGAGACCTGATTTTTACAGCACTTTGAACAGGAGAGGAAGGGTGGAAGGCATGAAACTTCCTTCCTAACTGAGAAGGAAGGCACCCAGGGGACTGGGCCCAACACTGGGGCCTGCAACAAAAAAGGGGAAGTTGGTGATTGTCTGGGGCTGCAAAAAGATCTATCTGGGGTGTGCCCCATCTGGCAAATACCACCTCCAGAACTAGGGGATCCAGAGCCCATTCGTGATGGCCTTGGGAAATCCTGCTGAGAGCATCTGCCAGGATATTGTCCTTGCCTGGGAGGTGAACTGCTACAACGGAGGTGTTCAGAGAGTAAGACAGAGACCACAACTTCATTGCTTCAGTGCACAAGGCCATAGACCGAGTGCCCCCTTGCTTGTTGATGTACCACATTGTGGTGGTATTGTCTGTTCTGACTTGAATAACCTTGTTCTGAACAGATTTGGAAAAAGCTTGAAGTGCTAGAAAACTGCTCTGAGTGCCAACAGATTGATGTGGAGCAAGAGATTCCTGAGGACCACAATCCCTGGGTAGTGAGGTCGCATGAGCTCCCCACCCCAATAGGGATGCATCTGTAGTAAGGATTAAAGAGTGAGACTGAGGGGTAAAGGGGACCTCCTGTCTCAAATTTCCCTCGTCCTGCCACCACTGAAGGGCTTGGATCAGGGTTCGAGTCACTGGAATTAATTTGGTTAGAGGGTCCTTTCTTTGAGACCAAAAGGCCCTCAAATGGAACTGGATGTCCCTCATCTGAAATCTGGCTCCCTGCACTACTGCTGTCGAAGCAGCCATGTGTCCCAGGAGCTGTAGAAAGTGCCTTGCTGTTCGAGAGACCTGCAGGGTGAAGGAGGAAGCCAGAGAAATCAGGGTATTTGCCCTTTCCAGAGGAAGGAAGGCTCTGGCTTCTTTTGTGTTCAGTTCTGCACCTATGAAGGTGAGAATCTGGACAGGCTCTAGGACTGACTTTGGAAGATTGAGAAGGAAACTTAGAGGAGTTAGGAGTTGCTGAGTTACTTGAAGGTGTAACCTGACTTGGTCTGGGGACTGGCCCACTATGAGCCAGTCATCCAAGTAAGGAAAGATGGTAATTTTTTGCCTTCTTAAGTGGGCAACTGCTACTGCCAGGCATTTTGTGAATACCCTTGGGGCAGATGTAAGGCCGAAGGGCATTGATCTGAACTGGTAATGACCTGAGGGCAGTTCGGATCTGAGGTATTTTTGATGGGAGCTTCTGATGAGAACATGAAAATAGGCATCCTTGAGGTCCAGGGACACTAGCCAGTCCCCTGGCCTTAAAGAGGGTAAAATATTTCCCAGAGTCACCATTTTGAATTTTGGTTTTAAAAGGTGCTTGTTTAGATACCTGAGATTCAGGATGGGCCGCCATTCTCCTGTCTTTTTTGGGGTAAGGAAGTACCTGGAGTACAACCCTTTGCCTTGGTGTAGGGGAGGAACCCTTTCCACGGCTCTGAGAGCCAGGAGGGTAGAGACTTCTGCCTCCAGGGCAAGAGCCTCTGAAGGATTTGCAGATGGAAAGGATCTGATTCTCATCTTTGGAAATTTTTTGAAGCTGAGAACCAGTCCCTGGCTTACTACTTCCAGGACCCACTTGTCTGGCGTTAGAGACTCCCAGTCCTGGACAAAGTAAGCCAGCCTGCCCCCAGGTAGTGGAGAATCGACCGTGGGCGCCCCATCAGGGTGCCTGTTTGGCAGGAGGCTTTAGGCTGAGGGGTGGAAGCAGGCCTGCACCCCATCTGCCTCTCCCTCTAAAGAACCCCTTCTGTGCAAAGCTGAAGAAAAGCCTGGGCTTGGTAAAGGCTATGAAAGGCCTACCCCAGTCCCTGGGAGGCTGCCTTTGGGGAGTGACTTGCCTTTTAGCCTGTGCACTCCTATAGGTAGTCCTATATTCATCCATTTCTTCATGTAATTCTCTGTTTGCTCCCCAAACAGAGTTGCCTAACAGGAAATCCATGGCCTTAGTCTGGGCATCCTGTGACAGGCCTAGTACATCTGAGCCAAGTCATTCTGGAGAGCCACAGATGTAGCCATGACTCCTGGATGATACATCATTAGAGTCCACTGCAGCATGGAATTGCACCTTGGATGCCTCAATACCATCAGCGGCCACCTGCTCCAGCTCTTTTGCCAGCTGGCCAGGAACCTCTTTGCTAGAGCTAAAACCATATCCATCTGGACTTTTGATATCTAGCAACATAAGCCATATAATTAGCTTGTCTGAGTCCTAAGGAAGCTGCCATGTACTGTTTCTTTGCCATGGCATCTATCTTTCTGGAGTCCTTGTCAGGGGGTGAGAGGCTAAGGAACATTTGCCTTGTCACAGGCTGAAGCCTGCACCCCCCCATGGCTACATTGTTGTGTAAGGAACTCCATATCAGAGCCTGATAATGCATACCTTTTGTCCATTCTTTTTCATCAACAGGAGGTATGGTGTGAGGAACTTTTAAAATCTTTACTGTCTGTTTCCAAAAAGATTTATGCAGAGGAATAGACAGTCTCCTAGACTCTGGAATATCCATCATTTCCACAAAATCAGGCTCTTCTTGATCATCGACAGCTTCCTCAACAGGGAGTTGCAGAGTCTCAGCAACTTTCTTGTAAAACAAAAAATGAGAAGGGGACTTAGATAGCCTGGGAGGGGACACTCAAGAGGGTCTGTCTGGAGAGATGCCCAGTTCAATGGGCACATCCAGACTTTCCAAATCAAACTCACTCTCCTCGTACCCCTCCTCCCCTTCCCCCGGTTCATAAAAATCCTCAAAATCATAATCTTGAACCGGGGGAACCGACCGAACTTGCCGCTTCCCTATGGTGCCAGTTCGGATGGAATTTGGGAAAGAGACTGAACAATTTGAATAGCTTTGGCTATTTCCTCAGCGGTTGGAGAAAGAACTTTTGGCCCCAAACTAGCTGACCTTCTAGTCCTTTTAGTTGGAACCGGCTCCTCAGAGCTGGCTCTTCGTTGCCAGTATATCGCCCTAGTGAAGGCACTCCCTCAGAATTCAGTTGGAACCGAACCGGGCTGGCCATCGGGTCAAGCGGACTTTGGCCTCCTTTCCCTCAGCCTACCCACTCTTTTTTCCACAGGTGGCAGCAGGAAAATTCTTGCAAATCTGGCAGTCTGCATTGAGGTGGTCAAACCCCAGACAATATACACAAATGGTGTGTGGGTCAGCCTTAGCAAGGCTTCCCACAGAGCCACAGTGCTGAAACCAGTGGGTCAGTTTTTCTTTTGGGTTTCTCGACATAGTGCCAGCTAACCAAACTTGCCAGTGTGGCAATCCACCAAGCAAGACTCTCTGCTCCGGTTCCCAACACGTGTCACGGGTCGTGGAAAAAAAGCGTAATAAAATCCGTTTTTTTTAGAACCGATAAGAACGAGAACTGCACTCTAAGGACTAGAAGGTTAATTTTAAAACCCATCTGATCAGTTCAAATCTAACCGAAAAAGACGTTTACAAGTTCCATACAGAGAAAAAATAATAAATAAGCCTATCTATTACTTACAATACCACAGACAGAGCTTGAACCGACGATTCAGGTTAAATTTGATAAAATAAACCGAGAAATTAAACTCAAAACCTACAAACCTTGAGCAGCAAGAGGAATCTCGGAGGCGACTGTTCAGTGAAGGATAAAAGAATCTGACAGTTTAAGTTTGAGCTTCAACAGACAGAGTGTTCAACGCACTCGCTCAAGATTCCATACCCTGCATGGAAGTTAACTCTTTCACCTTGAGGAGGTTCTAACCTGGGGTTATACTGCATATGTCATAATATAGCAAGACTTCATGTTGTTTGAAAGAAGGTTCAGGCCAGAACTGGTTGCACAGGTTAGACACAAAGGACAGATTCTCTATGCTCCCACCATCCCAACCCTTAAACTCTAGCAGACAGCTCACAGGCTGCCGAGGCAGAAATTCTGTTCCATAAAGAGGCACCCAACTAGGAAGAGGAAGAGGTCCTCTAGCACCTTGTTAAGTACTAACACAGATGTGTGTGGGGAGGGGGTGAGCTCTACAGAGAGCACCCGTTTACGAAAAAGGATAGAGTGGGAACTCAGTCGGACTCCCTGAAGGCAAGGCAATAGAATCAACTCAAGGTAATTGAAATGCCAGGAAAGCACCAAGCAGAAGAAGCTGATACAAAAGAAGATTAAGACATGCCAGAGGGACCAGGACAAAAAGGACCGAGCCATAGAGGGATGGTCCTTTACCTGGGAATTGAACAACATGGTTAAGAAATCCAAGAGGTCACCCCTAAGGGCAATCAGAAAGAGTTCCCTCAGGTTAGAATGAATTCCACTCGTTCTCCCTTTACCTTGAGGAAATAGGATCCGTTCAGAAGAACAGAAAATCAAGATAGATTTTTTTTTTGGCTTAAAGGCCAACGAAGAAGGAGGAGGAATGAGCTGGGAGGGGGAGATGCCGAAGAAGGAGGCCTGTGAGGGGAAGGTGGGAGGGAATCAGTAATGAATGGTGAAGATACAAGAGAAGATCAAGAATTATGGTAGGTACGTAATTTTCATATCTTCCCTTGTCAATGTTCACCATTCATTACTGCTGGGTGAGTACCAAGCCCCCCAAAGGTGGTGTGGACAGACCCTGAGGGAACAGATCTCTCAGCCTCCTACCGGTGAGAAGTAGAAAGGGGGAGACCCTAACCAATAGACTAGGAAGTCTAAGGTGTGTGAGGAGGAGAAGGTGTATTCTGTGGGCTGGGAGAGGGAGGTTGCCCCTGAAGAAGCCTCCTCACCCTGTGGGAAAAAAGGCTTATCCCCCAGAAGGCTAGATTAGCCACCCTCATCCGACAATGGGTGACAGTCTGGAGAGACAAAGCCATGTCGTCACCTAATGCAGGTTGCTTCCCTACTAGTCTGGACTCCACCTGGGTTGGCATCATAGGATGCCCTCGTTTGAGTGCCTTGCAAGTTCCAGACCCTGCACAGGAAGAATAACTTGTCTAGACTACTCTGAGTCAGGCAAAGAGGCTAAGACCTGAGCCAGCATCGACCACAGATGCCTGTTTTAAGCAGCGTGGTGAGCCTGATGAGATGAGATGCATAACAATGCACGACTGGAAGAAAACTCTTAGATTCCCACCTGGGAATTCAGCAGAATCCAAATGGAGGCCTGTCATGTACCAGGCGCCGAGACCTGGTAGGAGTGTCTAGTGATGTCAAACCCAAAGGCAGGTGAGACAGAGAACCTAGAGAATCATGGGGGACACAATACCATCTCCTGTAGTCTCCTGGGGCTGGAGAAGGAGTGGCGGAGACTGCCAGGTGTGGATAGATGCCTCCTGGAAGGGGATCGGCCAGGAAGGCACCACCAGATGGCGAGCGCTGAATTCACCAAGGAAAGCATGCGTCTGCCGCTCGATATTGTCTCTACAGATGTAGGAGATACGAAGCTCCGAAACCATCCTCGAAAAGAAACACTGATAGTCAGTGAAATCAGCATCAGAGGAAAGGTGGACAGAAAAAAAAAATTACTCACCTTAGTAATGTTGTTTCTTCTAATGGAGTCTTGCTATATTATGACATATGCAGTTTGTCCCAACCTTAGAACTGCTCCGGAGGTGAAAGAGTTAAAGTCCATGCCAGGCATGGAACTTAGAGCTCGAGCTCGGTTGAAAATTCTATCTGTTGTTCTTCAAACTTAAACTGTCAGATCTTTACGAGCAAAAACTCGCTAAGACTCTGTGTGGAAGCTGTAAACATACACTAGCCAACTGACTACTTAATTAAATAAACACATTTTTTGGTGCCACAATGAAGACTCAAGTCAGGAGACCCAAAAAATGACAAACACAACAAAGATCACCCCAAAAAGAGGGGTGAAAACAAGGTGGGCATCTAAAAAGTGCCATCGCTGCCCTGCCCACCCACATCCCCAAGAGTAAGTTTCTGAGAGGGGGAGGCGGGGGGGGGCAGGTCATACTATAGCAAGACTCCATTAGAAGAAACAACATTACCAAGGTGAGTAATTTTTTCTTCAAACAACATGAAGTCTTGCTATATATTGACATATGCAGACTGCACAGCAGTACCTCCATGAAGGAGGGACAGAACCTACTTTGGAAATAGGCTGTGAAGCACAGCTGTGCCAAAAACGAGCATCACTCCTAACCTGGATGTCCAAGGAGTAATGCTTAGTAAAAGTGCACCGTTTTCCAGGTAGCTGCTTGACATATCTCTAGGATAGGGATGTCCCTGGCAGCAGCCAGAGGCGCAGCTGTCCTCTGGTGGAGTGAGCCCTCAGGCCTGAGGGAGGAACTTTACCCAGTTTTCATAGCAGAATTGGGATACAGAGATGATCCACCTGGCAATGGATCTTTTAGTGGCAGGTTTCCCTTTGCCAACCTCACCATAAGTGAGGAACAGTTGGAGGGAGTTAAACCGGTGACCTTTGGTACGATCTATGTAGTAGCTAAGTGATCTTTTGACATCTAAACTGTGCAACCTCCTCTCACCAGAAGAGGAATGGTCAGTGAAGTACACAGGGAGAGATATAAATTGATTAAGGTGGAAATCTGAAACACCTTAGGCAAGAACTTTCGGTTAGTCCTGAGGACTACCTTATCTCTGTGAAAGGAGATAAAATCAGGCTCCACTGACAATGCTTGTAACTCACTTATGCGCCTGGCAGAAGTGATAGCTACCAAAAACAGTTTTCCAAGTCAAGTACTTGAGCTCTGCTGAAGACAAGGGCTCAAAAGGGGGTTGCATAAGCTGGGCAATGCAAATATTAAGATCCCAGGCAGGGGAAGGATCCCTAAATGGGGGGTTAGTGTGAAGCAACCCTTTGAAAAACTTGGAGAATACAGGATGAGCTGAAAGAGAAGAGGGCTTACCTGCTGACAAGAAAGCAGACACGGCTGCAAAGTGCACTTTTAGGGTAGCTGGTCTCAGCCCTAAAGTATTTAAATGAACCATATAATCCAGGACTGTGGGTAAATCAGCAGACTCTGGGGAAATATGCTTCCCAGAGCACCATATGGAAAATCTCTTCCATTTGGAATTATAAGTAGCCCTGGTGGAAGGCTTCCTAGAAGCCTTCAGAATATCCAATACACCTTGGGAAGGTGTAGGTCAGCAAACTCTAACTCTTCAAGAGCCAGGCCTTGAGATTGAGAGATTTGAGGTTCGGGTACCAAACCCTCCCCTGAGCACAGGATAACAGATTGTGATTCCTGGGAAGGCACAGGGGAAGGTGGACTGCTAAGGACATAAGGAGTGGGTACCAGGGCTGTCTGGGCCAGTCTGGAGCAATCAGGAGCATCTTGCAGGATTGAGACCTGATTTTTACTAGCACTTTGAACAGGAGAGGGAAGGGTGGAAAGGCATAGAGAAACTTCCCTTCCCAACTGAGAAGGAAGGCACCCAGGGGGACTGAGCCCAACACTAGGGCCTGCAACAAAAAGGGGAAGTTGGTGATTGTCTGGGGCTGCAAAAGATCTATCTGGGTGTGCCCCATCTGGCAAATACCACCTCCAGAACTAGGGATCCAGAGCCCATTCGTGATGGCCTTGGGAAATCCTGCTGAGAGCATCTGCCAGGATATTGTCCTTGCCTGGGAGGTGAACTGCTAGGAGGTGTTCAGAGAGTAAGCCAGAGACCACAACTTCATTGCTTCAGTGCACAAGGCCATAGACCGAGTGCCCCCTTGCTTGTTGATGTACCACATTGTGGTGGTATTGTCTGTTCTGACTTGAATAACCTTGTTCTGAACAGATTTGGAAAAAGCTTGAAGTGCTAGAAAAACTGCTCTGAGTGCCAACAGATTGATGTGGAGCAGAGATTCCTGAGGGGACCACAATCCCTGGGTGGTGAGGTCGCCCATGTGAGCTCCCCACCCCAATAGGGATGCATCTGTAGTAAGGATTAAAGAGTGAGACTGAGGGGTAAAGGGGACCCCCTGTCTCAAATTTCCCTCATCCTGCCACCGCTGAAGGGCTTGGATCAGGGTTCGAGTCACTAATTAATTTGGTTAGAGGGTCCTTTCTTTGAGACCAAAAGGCCCTCAAATGGAACTGGATGTCCCTCATCTGAAATCTGGCTCCCTGCTACTGCTGCGTCGAAGCAGCCATGTGTCCCAGGAGCTGTAGAAAGTGCCTTGCTGTTAGAGAGACCCAGGATGAAGGAGAAGCCAGAGAAATCAGGGTATTTGCCCTTTCCAGAGGAAGGAAGGCTCTGGCTTCTTTGTGTTCAGTTCTGCACCTATGAAGGTGAGAATCTGGACAGGCTCTAGGACTGACTTTGGAAGATTGAGAAGGAAACCTAGAAAGTTAGCAGTTGCTGAGTTACTTGAAGGTGTAACCTGACTTGGTCTGAGGGACTGGCCCACTATGAGCCAGTCGTCCAAGTAAGGAAAGATGGTAATTTTTTGCCTTCTTAAGTGGGCAACTGCTACTGCCAGGCATTTTGTGAATACCCTTGGGGCAGATGTAAGGCCGAAGGGCATTGATCTGAACTGGTAATGACCTGAGGGCAGTTCGGATCTGAGGTACTTTCGATGGGAGCTTCTGATGAGAACATGAAAATAGGCATCCTTGAGGTCCAGGGACACTAGCCAGCCCTCTGGCCTTAAAGAGGGTAAAATAATTCCCAGAGTCACCATTTTGAATTTTGGTTTTAAAAGGTGCTTGTTTAGATACCTGAGATTCAGGATGGGCCGCCATTCTCCTGTCTTTTTTGGGGTAAGGAAGTACCTGGAGTACAACCCTTTGCCTTGGTGTAGGGGGGAACCCTTTCCACGGCTCTGAGAGCCAGGAGGGTAGAGACTTCTGCCTCCAGGGCAAGAGCCTCTGAAGGATTTGCAGGTGGAAAGGATCTGATTCTCATCTTTGGAAATTTTTTGAAGCTGAGAACCAGTCCCTGGCTTACTACTTCCAGGACCCACTTGTCTGACGTTAGAGACTCCCAGTCCTGGACAAAGTAAGCCAGCCTGCCCCCTACAGGTAGTGGAGAATCGGCCATGGGCGCCCCATCAGGGTGCCTGTTTGGCAGGGGCTTTAGGCTGAGGGGTGGAAGCAGGCCTGCCTGCACCCCGTCTGCCTCTCCCTCTAAAGAACCCCTTCTGTGCAAAAGCTGAAGAGGAAGCCTGGGCTTGGTAAAAAGGCCTATGAAAAGGCCTACCCCAGTCCCTGGGAGGCTGCCTTTGGGGAGTGACTTGCCTTTCCTTGGCCTGTGCACTCCTATAGGTGGTCCTATATTCATCCATTTTCTTCATGTAATTCTCTGTTTGCTCCCCAAACAGAGAGTTGCCCATAACAGGGAAATCCATGGCCTTAGTCTCTGGGTATCCTGTGACAGGCTAGTACATCTGAGCCAAGCCATTCTACGGAGAGCCACAGATGTAGCCATGACTCTGGATGATACATCATTCGAATCCACTGCAGCATGGAATTGCACCTTGGATGCCTCAATACCATCAGCGGCCACCTGCTCCAGCTCTTTTGCCAGCTGGCCAGGAACCTGCTTTGCTATAGCTAAAACCGCATCCCATCTGGATTTTTGATATCTAGCAACATAAGCCATATAATTAGCTTGTCTGAGTCCTAAGGAAGCTGCCATGTACTGTTTCTTTGCCATGGCATCTATCTTTCTGGAGTCCTTGTCAGGGGGTTGAGAGGCTAAGGGAACGTTTGCCTTGTCACAGGCTGAAGCCTGCACCACCCCCACGTGGCTGCATTGTTGTGTAAGGAACTCCGTATCAGAGCCTGATAATGCATACCTTTTGTCCATTCTTTTATCAACAGGAGGTATGGTGTGAGGAGCTTTTAAAATCTTTACTGTCTGTTTCCAAAAAGATTTATGCAGAGGAATAGACAGTCTCCTAGACTCTGGGATATCCATCATTTCTACAAAATCAGTCTCTTCCTGATCATCCACAGCTTCCTCCATAGGGAGCTGGAGAGTTTCAGCCACTTTTTTATAAAACATGAAATGAGAAGGGGACTCAGAAAGCCTAGGGGGAGACACTCCTGAAGGTCTGTCTGGAGAGATGACCGGTTCAATGGGCACATCCAAACTTTCAAAACCACATTCACTGCCCTCAGACTCCTCTTCCCCCTCCTCTGGTTCATAAAATTCCTCTAAATAATACTCTTGAACTGGAGAAACCGACCGAATTGAGCGCTTACCTGATGATGCCGGTTCGGTCGGAACCGGGGAGAGTGACTGAACAATTTTTATTGCTTTAGCTATTTCTTCAGCGGTTGGAGAGGGAAGTTTTGACTCCACACCAGCTGATTTTCTAGATTTCTTTGTTGGAACTGACTCCTCAGAGTCGGCTCTCCTTTGCCCGAGGAAGTATCGCCCTGGTCATAGGGCACTCCCTCCGGTTCGGTTGAAACCGAACCGGGCTGGCCAACCAGGTCAGCGGACTTTTTGGCCTCCCGTCCCCTGAGTCTACCAACTCTCTTATCCAGGGTAGCTGCAGGAAAACCCTTGCAAATCTGTCAGTCTGAATTGAGGTGGTCAAACCCCAGACAACAAACACTTGTGGTGTGGGGGTCAGCCTTGGCAAAGGCTTCCCCAAATACAACACAGTGCTGAAACGCAGTGGGCCTGGTTTTTCTTTTGGGTTTCTCAGACATAGTGCCAGTCTAACCAAAAACTTGCCTGTTTATGGCAACCTGCCAAGCAAGACTCCCTTATTGGTTCCCAACCGTGTCACGGGTCATGGAAAAAAACGTAATTAAATCCAGTTTTTTTAGAACCGATAAGAACCGGGAACCGCACTTCTAAAAGACTGTAATGTAATAGAAGTAACTTTATTGGTTCAAACCGAACCGATGAAAATGTTTACAAGTTCCACACAGAAATAAAATGTAAAACCTATCTAGTACTTACAATACCACAGATAGAGCTTGAACCAACCGGTTGCGGTTTAATTTCAGTTAAAAAACCGAAAACTTTTATACTTTAACCGACAAAATGAACCGAGCAGAAGGAGGAATCTCCGGAGCGACTGTTCAGTGAGGCGGAGTAAAGAATCTAACAGTTTAAGTTTGAAGAACAACAGATAGAATTTTCAACCGAGCTCGAGCTCTAAGTTCCATGCCTAGCATGGACTTTAACTCTTTC
Source organism: Neoceratodus forsteri (assembly GCA_016271365.2). Taxonomy (NCBI): domain Eukaryota; kingdom Metazoa; phylum Chordata; order Ceratodontiformes; family Ceratodontidae; genus Neoceratodus; species Neoceratodus forsteri. The sequence continues at coordinate 667,390,045 of CM057453.1, forward strand.
ACCTCCGGAGCAGTTTTAAGGTTGGGACAAACTGCATATGTCATAATATAGCAAGACTTCACGTTGTTTGAAGTGTCTCTTCCTCAGAGGAGGAAGACAAGGAGGAAGTGGAGCTTGAATGCTCAGAAGACTCCTGTGGCAGGGGGGACAGGTGGAAAACCTGTTTGTTCATGGCCCTGACATAGGACGGGAAGGCCGGCACAGTAGCTCTGAACGTCTCCCAAGTTAATGGCCCAGTGAGCCCAACATAGCCTGGGAGAGAGGGAGGTGGTTGCAGAGGGATGGGCGATGGGCACCTAATGGCATGTGCCTGGCCTCTGCCAGGGCTCTGGGATCCAGGTAGCGATGCCACCAAGACTGGGGACCCTGAGACCATGCCGGGTTGCGTAGTAGAGAGGGAAAGAGGCAACTCCGGGAAGAGCCCTGAAGGGGAATCTCCCCTGTGACGCACCTGGGATTGCATGAGTCCAGAAGGACAACCCTCAGAACCGCCACCAGAAGGCACTGTAGAGACCGTAAGAGAAAGGCGAGGATCAGTGCTGCGACTTCTCCCCACACCCTGCAGGTCGATGGGGGATCATTGCCACTGCTGACCTCTACCCCTCAATCCTTTGGACCCCGAAACAGCCCTCTTCCTCATAACAAGTGGTGGAGGTCCCTGCTGAGCGAGATCCTAAAGGGAACTCACTGATGCAGAGTCCTCTTTCCTCTGCTGAAGGACCCCAGCAGCACCAGGGAAGGAAGCTGCCAGGACCCCCGGAAAGAGGGCATCCTCTCTGGAACTCCGAAAAGGTCCACTGCAGGAGACTCCAAGCCACCGCTAGCCATGGAATCATCCAGGTTAACCAACTCTAGGGACTCAGGGAGAGGAACACTAGAACCTCCAGCCCTACGACCTTCAGGAGGCTCCAAGTCAGAAGACTCCAGTCGCTGGCCTGGGCCCTCCCCTGAATCGTCCTCCTCTGAGGAGGAGACAACAAGGGAAAGCTCCATTGCAACAACCACAAGAACCTCCTCAGAGGTGGTACCAGGACTGGTATCGCCGAAGGCCGTGACGCCAACGACACCAGCGTAGTCAGCCGCACCTCCGTCAGTGCCAGGAACCCAGGCCACACCGCGAATGTCACCGCCCAAGTCCCCAGCACCGTGGACAGCACTGAGATCCAGAACAGCACTGCTGATGGCACCGCCCAAATCCCTAGCACCACGGACAGCGCCGAGACCCAGAAAGGCACCACCAATGGCCCCGCCTGAGTCACTGACACTGCATGCTGTGCCAGACTCCAAGGTGGCAAGGGCAGATGAAAATGAGGGTCCACCAGAGCCAGGCCCCGCAACCAGGGGCCGTGACACTGGGGCAGCCTGCACCTCCGAGGAGGTGACTGCTGGGACAGCGCCAATGGCTTGACCCCAGGAGGGATCACACCGTTCCTCCTGTGCCAAAGAAGAAACCTCCTCCTCAGCAAGGCTGGAAGTGGAGGAGGTTCCCTCCTCACCTACCCGTATAGACCCTGGAGAGGACCCAGAGGAAGGGTCAAGAGATCTGTCCTGGGAGGCCCTCGGGTGGCGTCGTCCTCCGAAAGTCAGCAGAGCTCTGCTGACTTCAAATGCGTGGACTTCTAACACACGGCAATCTATGGAGAAGCAGGCATTGCAATGTTCCATATCATGGTAGGGTCCCAGGCACCAAAGACAAACATCATGATGGTCTGTGATGGAAAACTGCCGGCCACAAGGGCACCGACTCAGAAGGGCATGGCCCACCTTAGACTTGCGTTTTACCCCGGAACCTGACATGATGCGAAACAATGAAGGAAAAAAACAGTACAGTTCTTGGCATCATCGAAATATAAAAGAAAAAGAACGGTCTTACCAGTTGATGATGTCGAGAAAAACCGGGATGAAGGAGCTTGGCGACTTCGAGAAAAATGCGGCCTATGACGCAGTACTATGAACAACTCCACGCAGCAGGTGCAGTCTCGATGATGGAAGAAACAGAACTGGGATGGAGGGGGAGTGTGCGGTGCCTAACGGCCTCCCCTTGCACATCACACAGTGCGTCACTCTCGGGGGCAGTGCTGTCGGTGCTGACTCCTCCAAAACAAAAATCCCGTGGCAGGTGCGCGCCTCCGGCTTATAGCCCAGCAGTAATGAATGGTGAAAATTGACAAGGGAAGATCAGTTAATTTCAACTGGTGTTAAAAAGCTATATGGCATCTAGGTGAGAAAACTGCAGAGTTGGAAAAGGTCTTTTGATATGGGCTGGGAACAGGAACTGCTCAAAGATCACAGAGAAGGAACTGGGAAATCACAGACTTATGATTTTGGAAATTAGTTTTTGCTGATGTCACCTTATTTAATATACCTCCTGATAGGACATCCTGTGTGTGTATTATTTTTTCATATTTAACAAGGAGGATCTAGATGACATCATGGAAGAGGCGGGTATAGAGACAGTTTAAATTATTCTGTGTCTGATCTTTAGTGACACATTTCTTTGTGGGCTCTTAGAAAATGAAAATTACGTACCTACCGTAATTCTGATCTTTCTGTATCTTAGCCATTCATCACAGATGGGTACCTGGCTGAGATCAGGACCCAGTGAGCTTTCTTTTTTTAAAAGGGTAGGCGAACCGACACACCATCGCGACCGCCTCGAGGCCGACGTACTGCGTGGCGCCCGAGGGTTGGCTATTAGGCTATGTCGACCTGCCTGCCTACCAGTTCTGAGTCACCGGAGGTAAGAGGAAGGGATGAAGGGGGACAAGAGAGTTCAAGGGACAGAAAAAGGAAAGGATAACTGAACTAAAAGGAGAAATAATGACTGAGAGGACACAAGAAGAGATGAAACTAAGGGGATTGGGTAGGGGCCCCAATCTCTGGAAGCGGAAGAAGGGAGTGTAGGGAGGGGAGAGAATTTAGGAGAGAGTGAGAGGTATCAAGGTATCTGAGACCCTTGTCCGTCACCAGATTGTATAGGAACTGCAAGGAGTAGCAAAGCTCTCTGCCAGAATTCAAGGCACAGAATAATTGGCAAATACTCCAGAAGCAGAGTCGGCTATTCTGGAAGAAGGACAGGGTACAGGGACCTAGTACTCTCTCAGGAAAAATGTTTGGTGAAAAAGGTTTTTTTTTTTTGGACAGTTGGATGGAAACCAGAAGGAGAACAGGAGGAGGGCAACCACCAACTCCCACCCCATCAGGGTGGAGACATGTAGTAAAGAAGGAGTGCCACTCGAGCTGTACCCTTTAAAGGAGAATACCCCCCCTGTGTGTCCCTACTTCACCCTGCTCCTAAAGAGGAGAGGGGGAGCCACAGAGATGGAGGGGGACCCAGAGACTGAGGCCCCAGGGGGATGGTGGGTGGGGTTGTGATGAATGGTGAAGATACACAGAAAGATTAGAATTACGGTAGGTATGTAATTTTCATATCTTATCTGTGTCAGTCTTCACCATTCATCACAGATGGGTGAGTACCAAGCCCCCCCCGAAGGAGGTTGTTTCTTTACACCCTACGGGACAAAGTCCCTTAGCCCTCAATGGGTGACACACTAAGGGGGGCAACCTTCAGGGCCTGGGGAGGCCCAAGAGTGTGGAGAGAGAGACCGGGTCCCCCTGGAGGGGGAAGGAAGCTGCCCCAACAAGTGCCGTCTCGCTCTACGGGAGAAAAGGTAGGTTCCCTGGTGGGTGGAGCAAATCACCCTACTCTGGGCCAAGGGTGACAACTGGGAAAGACGTAGCCACGCCGATCTCCTAGTGCAGATTCACTGTCCCTACAATCCTGGTAGCTACTTTGTTGGTATCGTAAGATGCCCTCGCTTGGTGCCTTGCTAGCTCCAGGCCACCTGCAGAGAGCGCAATGGCTTGTCTGGTTTGCTCCGAGTCAGGCAAAGAAGCTAGGACCTGTCCTAGCCTGGACCACAAGAACCTGTTGTAGGCTGCATAGTGGACCTGGTGAACAGAAATAGAAAGGAGCAACCGTGCCGAGTAGAAGGTCCTCCTCCCCCAAAAATCAAAATCCGAAGAGTCTTGATCCGGGGGCCGGTCACTGTGGAGGGCATGAAGCCTATCAGAAGTATCCAGATGCGTCAAGCCAGACTGCGGATGAGGCATGGAACCTGGAGACTCCGGGGGAGCGCAGTACCTCTGGCTGAGGTCCCTAGGGGCAGGAACTCCAGAGAAGGGCCTCTGCCAGAAACGCAAGGATGCCTCCCAAAAGGGAGCAGGCCAGGGTGGCACCACAAGGGTGGCCTCACCAAAATCACCTAGAAAGGCGTGCATCACATGCTCAGGATTGCTAACAGTAGAGGGTGAAAGGTGCAAGTCCTCCAACATCCTCACGAGGAAGCGCTGATACTCCGAGAGATCAGCAGCCGGAGAGATGTGGACAGAAGGTTCCTCTCCCCCATAAGAGGGGGATGAGGAGCTGGAGGTCACCATATGTTCCGAGGGTGGCTGCACGGGGGGAGGTTGAAAAACCTGGCTGTCCATAGCCCTAACATAGGCAGGGAACCAGGCAGCCACCACTCTGAACTGCTCCCAGGTGAGAGGGCCGCTAGGACCAAGAATGCCTGGGAGTGCAGGAGAATGTGGCAGAGGGATAGGGGCAGAGCCAAGAAAAGAAGTCAGCTGACCTCTGCCAGGGCTAGGGAGTGGACCATGAGCACCTGAGGAGGGTGCCCCAGAAGACTCCACAGCCGAAAGCTGTACAACCATGTTGGAACTGCCTTGGCTGTACCCAGAAGAATCCCTCCAGTGAGGCGACCGGGGCCGTAAAAGTCCAGAAGGACGGTCCCCTGCCTCAAAAGAATGGGACTCCCTCAAGGATCTCGAGGGGGAAGGGTGGAAATCCGCACTTCGGCTCCATCCAGGGCCCGAGTGAACCCAAGAAAAAGGACAACGCGCCGACCCCACACCACTCGACCCCTCAGAGTCCGAGAGAGTCCTCCTCCTCGAGAGGGCCAGCCTAGGTAGCTGGCATCTCTGGGCAGCCCCCGAAGGGGAGATCCAGGGAACAGTACCCTCCCCTCCTGTAGGCTTCCGATGCGCCCCAAAGTTGGGCGATCAAGATACACCACTGGAGGGGGTACCACCACCGAGGGGTCGATGAAACCCCCAAGACCAGGTTGCAGAGCAATGGTGGCTCGATCCACTGCCTGCTGGTCAGCACCACTGACCCTAGTCTCGGGGGCCACCTGACTCTCCTCAGTAGGGGGCTGACTCCGACTTGTCGATGAGACCACATGGATGCCCTCCTCCGCAGTCAACCTCGAAGGGTGCGACTGCTCGTCTGACTCGGAGCTCGACTCCAACTCTGAAGAGGTACAGTCCGAAGCTCTGAGCCAAACAGGGCGGGCAGAACCAACCTTGCCAGTGGGTCCGGCAGCCAGAGTTGTGGCCGAGATGGCACCCATGCCCTCTGCAACTCCACGAGTGGGACCTGCAGGAGGCACCGGGGCAGCTCGAGCCAAAGGTCCAGAGCCAGGGCCAGACGCGGCGCCGTCAAGTCCACCAGCACAGGGGGCAGTACAGGGACAGGGGATGGTGCCGACAGCAACCTCAGCAGCAACCTCGGTGCTGGCAGTGACACGCTCGGCCCCAAGGCGCGCGGCCGCACGGAACTGAAGCAAGCGCCGATGGCGGCCCAGAGGCAGACCCGGCGCCCGAACCGCAGCACTGACTGGCCCCTCGGCACTGCAAACAGCACCGAGAGTGTGGACAGCGCGAGGAGCGGCACCGACAGCCGGAGTTGAAGGCCCTATGGTGCCGAGCCGCAAAGGCATGGCGCCATGCTCAACCTCGGTGCCAAGGCGAGACATGGCAAAGGAGGATGCTGGATCCTGTCCCACGGCACCGCGAGCAGCGTCGATGCCACGAACGGCGTCTACAGGGCCCACAGTGCTGAAAATGGTGCCGAAGGCTCCGCCGGCGCCGACTGACGGCATCGAGGATGGCGCCGACCCAGACCCTCCGAGCCATGGGAACAACAGGGGAGCCTTCACCTCTGAAGGCGTTGCCGTGGCGGCACCTCCCGCCCGCTTCCGGAAGCGGGATGGAGCCACCTCCTGCGCGATGGGAGGAGACACCGGTGATGGCAGGCTACAAGTAGCAGAGGCTCCCTCGGTCCATATAGAACTGGGAGGAACCCGGAGGAAGAGGCCGAGGCGTGGTTTGGCCCGGCAGTGTGAACCCATTCCCCCGTATTTGGCGGAGCTCGCCCCACTTTCAACGCGTGCTGTTTGAGGACCCGGCGGTCCATGGAGAAGCAGGCATTGCACTAGTCCATGTCGTGAAGCGGGCCAAGACACGCAAGACACCGGTCGTGCTGGTCGGTGACGGAAAACTTTCAGCCGCACGGGCACCGACGCATGGGGGGCCGACCTGTCTTCGAAGACTTTTTGCCTCCAACCAGACATGACCCATGGAGAAAAACACCAAAACAGACTCACGCCGCAGAATTCAAATAAAGGAAAGATCTTAGCAGGCGACGTCAGCGTGGAGGCAGAACACAGAACCGGCAGGCGAACCGCCGGACTAAAGCGTCGATTTCAAAAGGCTGAAGGCCTAAAATCTGGAAAAGCTTCCCGCAGGCGACCTCGACAGTGGGAGGCGAAGAACTGGTAGGCAAGCGTCGACACAGCCTAGCAGCAACCCTCGAGCGCCCGCGCAGCACGCCGGCCTCGAGCGCCGATGGTGTGTCGGCTTTATTTACCCTTTTTAAAAAAAAAAAGCTCCCACGGGGTCCTGATCTCCGGCCAGTACCCATCTGTGATGAATGGTGAAGACTGACACAGCTAAGATCAACATCTACTTCAAGTACTGTAAGAAGGTATACATTAGATAGAAAAGTCTAATTGTATTGTGGTAGGAGTTTGAATTTGTATTTTTACTTGTTTTTTTTTGTAAGTATTTGTATGCTTTGTGATGTAGTGTTCTGTGTTTACGTTTTACATATTTCTATCCATTTTTATGTAAACCTCTTATTTTAAAGAGACTGCCTGGTGTGCCTTCAAAATTCTTTCTTTTGCATGTGAAGTATAGATGGTTAAAGTTGACAACTGTTCCTAAGCTTAATGGTGTTACTGAACTGGAAAAAGGTCAGAATACACCTAAAGTCTTTTACAGAGTTAAAGGGTTCATTTTGGATACCTGGTTAGGTGCCCTTAGGCGAAATATATCTGGCATCCCCCGAAAAGCAGAATATCTGAGCCTGTACATCTGGGTATGCTAGCATAAGGTTCACAGTTTGAATCCCCCCAGAACTTGAGACCAAAGTTGATTCAGACCCACAAGCAGACAGGAGGGTTACCCTGTTCTGTTACCTGTTCACAATACTGCGCTCAGAGGTTGGCACTGTGGGGGCAGAGGGCTTGACCTGCTGAGTAGGTTTGTGACAAATGCTAGTCCAGCTGAGCCATTTTAGTGGTAGTGGAGCAGCTCCCCTGCAGATATACCTTTTGGAGGGTCCCCCTTGGACTTGAATACTAGTCCATCTGAGCCCTCTGAATGTCCACAGGATAACCCCAAGGAACAGGTGGGAGAGGAGGAAGAAGCACTAGAACACCCTGCCCCAATAGAGACTGAAGGTACTGGTCAGAGTGGGGGGTTACAGGGAACCTGCCCCAAAACAGGAGGAGGCTGCTACCTCTGAGTTTCAAGAAACCCTGAGAAGGTTGGGCAGGATGGTTAGACTGATACTGGAGTTAACTTATGATTCACCTGGGGTCCCATCCGATTTACCTTTATTTGTGGTTCATAAAGGGATACACATTACTCATAGGACCCTGCAGAAGGTAGTTATGTGCCCTACTGATGCTAAGCCTCCTAGGATCGAAGGGAAAAAGGATAGGAGAAGGAAAGGGAGGTGAGAGAGTATACAGGGAAAGCCACCACAGGAAAAGTGTACTATGTGGGCACCAGGGTCCTCTGGATGATACGCTAGAACATATAGGCACCACCGTTTCAGGTGGCCACTGAACTGGCCAGGGGAATAAATTTACTGCATTGTATATAGTGTTTTCTGCTCTGAATGGTTATTGTACAATAGTTAGGAATTCAGTGTTTAGTTAGAAATGTTAATGTGTGTTGAGGTTCCAAGTTATCTTCTTAAGTTTTCTTAAAAGTGTTGTCCTTAAGCTTGGCATGGAAACCAAGCATTGGGGGGGGGAGTCTAACCCCCCCATGGGGCTTACCTCATTTTCTGGGGCTCCTGTGGGTGATCCTGGCCCAAACTGGGCTGTGGGGGTCAAAGTTTGCGGTTCTGGCATCCTCGGAGTTTGTTTTATGAGGCCCGCCAGTCCGCGCATGTGCAATTGCATGCAGGCTAGTTGTTTAGGCGGACATTTTGTAGGGTGGGTTGGTGGTCATCCAGGGGTTTCCCTGGTGTTACCGACCCCTCTGTATACCTAAATGGGGGTTGGACACCAGGGGAAGGGGAGAAAGGAACTGAATTAATGAAAGGAGCAGTGCTAGTGAGTGTTATAGAAACGGAGGGATTTAAATAATTCATAAGGCTCATGAATATTAATGAGGCCAGTCACTTCTCGAGCTGAGTAAGCGGCTGAGCTAACAACAGGAGATTGAGAGGGTTCTGTAAATAATTATGCAGTTGCCTGATGGGGGCTAGTTGCCCTTATTGTACATTGGGGAGATCTTGTTTATAATATTTACACTTGGGCTACAGGGACATTTTGAATTGAGGACAGCTATGGGGCTGCCTGGGACTGAATGGGGCGGACATATTTGTGATGCTTTGAGCCCAGTACAGCAGCCAATCAACTGTTTAGGTGCCTGAAAGTGGGTCGAGTTTCTTTAATTCAGGCGCCTAACACCTGCTCCAGTAGGTACTTAGGAAATATTGATCTCTGTTTATTGATGATTGATAGGCTTGAACAGTGAAAACCCAAGGATTTTCTGGGCTGGAGTCAGTCTATTCCTGGGCAGGAGGATTCTGTTTCTGTGTGTGTGTGTGTGTGTGTGTGTGTGTGTGTGTGTGTGTGTGTGTGTGTGAAATCGGACTACCAGGGGCCTTGCTCAGGTCTCAGTTGGAGATTGCCACTGAGGAAAAGAAATTTAAGAAGCAAAAGAGAGGGATAGGACTGATTGTGAAACTCTCCAGGTACTGTGAACCGTGTTGCCTTAATTGGAGAGAACGGTTGCTGCAGAGACCCTGCACTGTGCACGGAATTGAGCTGATTGAACTGTGCTGTCTGTTTGGAAGCTAATCAGTTGCTGCAGAGAAACTGCTCTACAGATTGGGACTTTAATAATAAGCTGAAGAGGCAAAGCATCTCTGGAGTCGGGTGCTAGCCAGGTTGTGTGAATTTGCTTCGTGGACTGACCTGTGTGGCTGAGAGCTCTGTCCCAGCTGAAGCTGCGTGGAAACTGCTTTTGGACAATTTTGAACTTGGAAGCATTGAAAGTGAGCAGGGGCTTGCTTGGCTCTGAATCCCCTACTGATTGCTATCATCTAATTGCGAACTGAAGCTGTTGATTAAAGGCTAGCACCCGTGGCCCATTGGCACTGTTGTTTTATCTGAAAGAACTGCCTGTCTACCAGTGTCTTGTGGATTCAGTGCAGAGATTGCAGAGGGCTTCCACTTTTTGGGAGTCCTCACCCAGAGCCGGGGCAGAACTAGCTAACCCCTTCCAAGTGGGACCCATGGTCTCAGGAGGTCACCGGCGCTTGCTGGGGTGCTAGAGCACCTACAACCCAGGTGGGGAGCCTGGCTGTGGTTCCACTCTGGGGTCTGGGCCTTCTGGGGCCAGAGAAGACCTGCCATCGAGCTCTGCAATGGGCCAGAAGCGGGTGAAGGTGAAAAGTGGCCAGATCATCAATCAAGGGGACAAGCTGCAAGACCTTCAAGCAAGATTCCACCTGTCAAGGAAACTGGCCCATCCTACTTCCGGCCCTTTGCTGCACTAATCGAGCAGAGCTCCACATCTCCAGATATTCCTAAGTCCTTCAAACCATGAGTACCCAGAACCTGATTCCTGGATTTGAAACAGGGGAGAGTGAGTCTAATTCAAATATTTTTCCAAGTTTTCAGGGCCCCAACAGCTGGCTAACCCACAGCAACGTCCAGGCCTACAACTGGTGGGTACCCCAGGGATTTCTCAGGGTGTAACACTGGTACCAGTGGGGGTGGGCATCCATGGTGTGGACTGGCCTACGGGCCCTTATATTATTCTTTGCCATTTTCTGCTACTAACCTTTCTCTTATTTCACAGCTATACCTCCTCCCGGTATTCCTTTCCTAGCCCTACCCCTAATAAAGCTGTGAATTGGTTGGTGAAATTGCTGTGCCCAGAGAAATGTAATTGCATTTCACCTTCTAGTAGGTTTATGGTATTTGGTGGGAAAAGGTTTTTGGGAATCCAGTGTGCAGAGTGGCTGGTCGGGGAGGTGGGTAGGTGCAGTATCCCAGGGGGCTGCGCCAACCAGTCACCAGATCCACTTACAACTTACTCTGGGTTGAGGCACCGTGCTATTATAACTTTGGGAAAGAACCCCAATTGAAATCATAGCAGGACCCAGGCCCCTTAACCTGTATGAGGGCCAACAGGCAGGGGTAGTAGCCCATTGGCACATGGTGCCTGGATTACAAATAAACAAAATACATTAATAAATTCTTGAATTGGAATACAGCTGATCCTTTGCTTATATTGTTTTTCTACTGGGATAGCAATCTTATGATCACATTTTGGGAGTGCGCTATCTTTCATATTTTGTGCCTCTGTACATATGTTTGCATCTACATATCTGTTCCTCCATGTGTATATCTGCGTCATGTACTAACAAGCATGTTGGCTCTAGGCAACGTTTCCATGTAAGGAATGCTAACACAATAAAACATTGCAATGGGCTGTCTATAACATGTCCTCTCATGCATATTTAATCCCTGTTTTTCCTAAGGCTTCTCTTTGTGCTGGACGAATATAAAATGTTTCGTGTTTGGTGAGCCCCCGTCATCTTGTGGCTCATTATTTTTCCATGGGGTGGGATGATGATGGGTGTGAACTGCAGGTGCATAAGCAAACAAACCCACCTGTTCTCTAATCTGTAACATAAACTGATGCGTAGTTGAACAAGGCTTACCAGAAGAAAAGGGAGCAAGCCGGAGAAACAAAATAATTAAGTAACACATTCATTTTCTCACCTGAAACCTGCCGCCTCTAACTGCAATATCAACAAGAATGATTTGTCCTCTGGCTACGCAGCTGTAAATTATTGTCATGGTTCCAGACTGCTTCTAAGGATATAATATAAAATGACTCATGTTAATTATGAAATGTATATTACCTCCTAAAAAAATAATGAGACACTTTAAAAAAAATAACTTTAGCTTATATTTAGAAGTCACTGAACGGACTGTACTGCAAAATGAATGGTTGAGAAGACTAACCCTTGAAGTTCCTTGCATTTTGTTGAGCATCTGGGAATTGCAAAGGCTAAGTTAAGCACAGCATGTAGCTGTCAGAGATGTCAGCATTACAGAGATTAGCATGGCTAAATATAAGCAATAAGATGTGACAGGGTGTGCAATTATGATGAGAAAATGTCACACCTCAGGCTGTATTTTCAAAGTGTGGTGCAGGGCTTGTGCCAGGCCCTGCTCTACGACACTTAGGTTCTGGCAGTGTGCCAAACCCCATCACTGCAGCTTTGCCTGATTTTACAGTCTTGGGTGCAGTTGTGTTTCATGATTTACTCCAGCTTGCATCAAATATCTGATGCAAGCTCCATAAAAGGCCCCCAGGATTGCCGCAAGTTAGATCAGAAAAAGTTGGTCTAACTTGTGGCAAGTACTAAACCTTCTAAGGAACCTGAAAGTGAAAGGGTCAGGGGGACCCAATGGTATCAACCCTTGGCTACTCAAGGCAGGAGCTACCTCCTTAGCCTGGCCTATAACCATGCTCCTCAATTGATCACTGAGGGAAGGAGCAGTCCCTGACCCATGGAAACATGCAAATGTTGTCCCTATTCACAAAGGGGGGGGCTCAGGGAAAAACTCAACAACTACAGGCCCATCTCCCTCCTCTGTTCATTTGCTAAGGTGCAAGAAAGAGTCATCTACAATCAACTCAGGGACTACTTGGAAGCTCATCAGCTCCTTGCTCCCTCCCAACGTGGATTTAGAACAAACCATGGTACTGACACTGCCCTCATTAACTTCACGGATGAAGTTCTCAGGGCAATGGACAAAGCGATACCCACTGGTGCAGTCTTTATAGACTTGTCCAAGGTGTTCGACCTTGTCGACCGCAACTTGCTGCTACAGAAGCTGCAAAATATAGGCCTAGACAATCATGCCCTGAAGTGGTTTGGAAACTACTTATCAGGCAGGGCACAGAGGTTCTCATGGAAAGGGACCATGTCTGACCCACTACTCCTAAACCAGGGTGTACCTCAGGGCTCAATTCTAGGCCCCCTTCTGTTTTCCTTGTTTACCAACGACTTGCATACCCACTGCAGGGAGAGCTCGGTTGTGCAGTACGCTGATGATACTGTCATCTTCCGACCCCTGCGTGACATGGTTGCCCTAGGCCCTCTACTCCAAAAGGATCTCACTTCACTAGAGACTTGGCTATGTAAGAACAGAATGGTACTAAATACCGACAAGACCAAGGCAATGCTATTCGGGCCAAGATCCCTGGGATTTGACAGGTCCTCATCCCTCTCCTTAACCTCACTCTCTGGTAAAGCCATTAACATAGACCCCTCCCTTAAATACTTAGGCCTCACATTGGATCAGAATATCACATACAGGGAACACGTGGACCAAGTCACCAGGACCCTACATCGGAAACTTGGCACTCTGTACCGACTCAGGGACCAAATCATCCCTGAAGCCAGGCTTTCCATAGCTACCAGCGTCCTTCTACCCAACCTGACCTTTGCAGACACTATTATACAGGGCATGGCTAAACAAGAGATTACCAGGATGCAAACCCTATATAATAAAATAGCTTGTTTCACAACCTTAGACCACCCGAGACGTTACCACTATGACACTTTGGCCAATCTTCGTTGGCCCACATTGGTTGCCCACCTCCAACACCCCTTGCTTGTCCAGACCTACAAGCTTCTCAAACCCCATGCTCTGCCAAGCATTGCCAGGACCATAACCCTCAAACACAACCCAAGGAACCTAAGGACCTCAGATAGAATGCTATTAGAAGTTCCTAGGGTAAGGACAAACGCTGGCGGAAGATCCTTTTCCTTCCTAGCAGCCTGCCAATGGAACAAGCTCCCTCCCCAGGTCCAGGCCTCCTCCTCACTCATGAACTTCTGCACCAGGCTTAAGTCCCATCTGCTGACCTCAAGCGCATGCCACTGTCATGGCACTTAAAGCTCCTAAGGTACTCCCCTCCTCTCCAACTCCCGTCTCCTAGCTTAACCTTCCTACTACCTACCTTATACAGACTGCTTGCCAGAGGCCACGTGTAACCCCTGAATAAACTATATGCAAAGTACTACCAATTGCTTACGTGTCATGATGATAACCATGCCTGTACCCATGCCTACATCCACTGCTTTTCTTTTACTGTGTCTGTAAGCCATGCCTGTATCCACTGCTTTTCTTTTACCATGCCTGTATCCAATATTTTTCTTTACTGTAACCACTTCATGATGTAACTCACAATGCCTCAAATGTTCCTTATCTCCTTGTTCATTCTTATAACTTGTATTGTTATCCCAGGTCGCCCTTGAAAAAGGGACGTTCGGGGCTCGGTGGGCCTACCCGGTCACCAAAATTTAATAAATAAATAAATAAATAATTGCCACACAGGATAGAAAATCCCTTTAGATCGCTGCAAGTTCCATGTGCCATCTTGTCGGTGCACCTGAGGCTTACGGTGACCTAAGCCCTTCGAAAATCTGGCCCCTCATGTGCATTGTAAGGTTTGAGGTGCAGCTGAGTGCTGTTAAACGTGTCTGAAAAGTGTGATTAATTATCTCACTGTAACTAAACACTGGAGGGTCATGCTGCACTTATAGAATGATTTTTAACTATTTCCTGAACTAAAATGAATAAGAAGGAAAAGTTACTCATCAAAGTGGCAGTTTTTCCTTCTGATGTATTAGAAGAAAAATTACTCATGGTAGTAATGTTTCTTACTAAGGGATCCCTCACTATGCTTGACAAGTGCAGTCAGCCCCCTGGAATGAGTTACCACAGAGCCTAGAGTTTTATGCTTATTAGAGAACTTTAGAATGAAATTCTAAACTGTGCTGTGATCATGCTCTCCCCAGCCCTCTAATGGCAGATTTATTTCCCTAACTGTGGGAGTCAGAGAGCAGTGACCACCAAAGCTAGCTAAGTGACTACCAAATAATTATAACATAAAAACACACTTTAAACACACTTAAAAAATAGAGAAAACAAAACAATTGAGGAAAAAACTCGCAACTCACAAAAATTTCAGTTCTGAGGCAAAAGCAACAGCAAATGCTTAATTCTACTAAGCAAAAGCTGTTGAAAGAACCTTTTCCTGGTACTGAAAGGGGTGGTAGGGAAGGGATTGTCAAACATAGTGAGGGATCCCTTAGGAAGAAACAACATTACTATGTTGACTAATTTTTTTTTTCAAACCCCAGAAATCCCTCACCATTTCTTGACAAGTGCAGATTCCACAGCAGTACTTTGGGAAGCTAGGCACAGAACCTATTTAGGGGAAAATGTTCTGAAAGACAGCAGTGCCAAAATGGGCATCCCTTCTGGGCTGTATGTCCAAGCAGTAATGCTTTGTAAATGTGTGTACTGTTTTCCATGTAGCTGCTTTACCAATCTCCTGGAGGGAAACACCTCTTGATGCTGCCATAGAGGCAGAGGTTCACCTTGTGGAATGGGGCTAAGGCCTTGAGGTGGACGTTTGCTGGCTTTTGCCGTAATAGCACTGCATGTATGTCACTATCCAGCAAGCAATGGTCCTCCTGGATTCTGGCTTGCCCTGGCCTACATCCTCATAGTTAACAAACAGTTGTGTTGAAGAGGACCTGACATCCTTGGTGTGGTCCAAACAATAGCATAAAGCTCTTTTAACATCCAGGGAATGGAGCCTCTGCTCCACCTGTGATAGATTGGTTGAGGTGAAATTCTGAAAACACTTTAGGCAGAAATTTTCTGTTGGTCCTAAAAACTACTTTATCCCTGTGGAAAATAATGTAGTTAGGATCTGTGCACAGAGCTTGGAGCTCACTCACTCTCCTGGCTGAGGTGAGGGCTACCAAGAAAACTGCTTTCCAGGTAATATATTTCAGAACAGCAGTTGCCATAGATTTGAATGGAGCTCCCGTGAAATGGACACTGCACAGATTTAAGTCCCAGGGAGAGACAGAAACTTTAAAAGGAGGGCTCAAATGGATCAGACCATTAAATAACCCTTTGAAAATAGCCAAGGAGACTATTTTCTCTCCCTACCAGCTGAATCATAACCTGAGACTGCTGCCAGATGCACCTTAAGGGTAGAAGGGCAAAGGCCCAGAGATGGCAGGTGTACCTGGTAGTCCAGTATGCAGGGCAGGCTGGCCTGGAGTGGACTGACCTGCCTTGAAGAACACCACAGGGAAAACCCTTTCCACTTTGAGGCATTTTTCCTTGTGGCTGGCTTTCTGGAAAATTTCAATACAGTCGGCACCACTTATACCGCCCATGCTTTAAGCGGGCAGTCGGTTATTGAGGGCAAACTGCCCAAACCATTTCCCATTTGCTATTATTTGCTGTATATTTCCACTGCTTATAGCGATCTATGCATGCCTTCTATAGCGGGCATTTCGGGCAACATTTAGTGGTAATTATCAACCGCTTAACACCTAACCCAGCTCAGCCAGTTCATATGTTTAAGCATTCCTACAGGCTTGACAGAGGAGAAGTTTGACATGCTCTGTCACCGCAGCGATGAGGAGGAAGCAGAGGTAGAGAACCACTGGTATTGGCTGCTTGAATTCTGCAACACTGTCGTGCTCCCGCTAATACCCATTGTTTTATTTTCTGCTCCCTCAAGAAACTGCATTTTAAGCGCCAACTTAAATGTTTTTAAAAGACTTGATAAGAATCTCTCGTCCCCCTTCCGCCTCTTTACTTTCTTTCCTTAGAGAAGCCCCCAAGTGTGTGCTTCTCTGTGGCCCAAGCCTACCAGGATTCCTCCTGCCTTCCTCAGCCCCAGCAGTGCTCCTGGCAGCTCACATACAGCAGATGCCTATGCCTTGAGGAACCGCAGCGCCACTGGCCCTGCTAGCGGTGCACTCGGCACCTTGAAGCTGCCACCCATGCTTCCTCCTCCAGCTATTTTTCACTCCACCCAATGATTTTTTATCAAAAGCATTATACCGACCATTGATTATAACAGGCAGAATGTGGTTACACAAATGTGCCCGTTATAAGTGGTGCCGACTGTACATTCAAAACCTCTTTTGAGAGGTTTAACCCAGGCTTTTCTAACACCTCAAGTACCAGCCCCTGAGGCACAGAGTGCTGAGGTCTGGAAATGTTATCCTGCCCTGATGCAAGGTCAGTAGGTTGTACCTCAAGGGAAAAGTGATGGGAGATTAGCTAGACAGGGCCAGGAGTAGAGAATACTAGGTATGTCTGGCCCAGTCTGGAGCAATCAGATTCTAACCCCAGGAATTCTTCAATATGCTTAATTCTTGTAGTCAGCCTCCTGTGTTGAACTGCCCTGGAGAAAATGGAATTTATGCAAATGATGGAATACTCATTTGCTCGTGCCACCATTCAAACCGCTGCCTTTACCAACTGCTGTGTTCTATAACTCTTAGATTTCATTCTCCGCCTGCGTAGTAAGATGTCTTGGAGACTGCTCCTCAGCGAGATTGAATGTACTTTTATTTTCATGGAAAATCAGTAAACCAGTTTTATTTATATTTTATCTACTGCCCTGATTCGGGTTTTTATAGTTCAGTGCTAGTTTTTAACGTATTTTACTTCAGTTAGTGGTTTCTTAGTAGTTCCATGTAACTGTTGAGGAACCACAATTTATCTTTATTTCTTTTAATTTTATTTACTTTAAAACTGGAAAGAACTTAAGCCAGGCCCTTTCTATACATTTCTGTTTTTATCTATTCATTTCTGTCAAAATTACAGTTCTTCCCATTTGGGAACCGACTGTTATTCTTTGTAATCTGACGGAAACTGAACTTGCTTTGTTTAAAACTTGAAAACTTCGGTTTGGGAACCGAGTTTAAGTTCACATTTTCTCTGTATTTTAAGAATGCGGTTTTGTCTGATAGGCCAAATAAGTAAACAAGGCCTACTGGGTTTAAAAATTGCATTAAGTGTGGGGATGTGCTTGCAAAAGCTGATAAGCGTGACTTGTGCTTATTCTGTTTATGCTCCTCTCACTTTCAGGCTGATTGTGAGATTTGCAAGACTTTCCCGTCTAAAACCATGGAAAAACATTTAGAATGTTTAAAAAAGAAATTGACTGCTCCTCTGGTTCTGGCTGATCAGACTTCAGATCAACCAACCCCTTCTTCTAATAAAAAAGAGATGGCTAAGGATCTGGAACTGCTCGCGTCTGATAAAGGCGAGCCTTTCAAGCCTAAGCGATCCAGGGAACCGGTTGGTGACTCCGTTCTGGCTAAGAAAAAACAAAAACACACCGAACCTCCTGCTGGAAAAGTAAAGGAGCTCCTGGTGACTCAACAGGCCATACCTATGGCCAAGGCAATGGCTCAGGCTTTACAAGTGCTTCAAGCCTTACAAACTGCAGCTTCCCAGGGTTTGCTACCGGTTCCAGTACAACTGGACTGGTACATCCGATGTTTCCAGCTTTGGTTTCCTCCACAGTTCCTCCAGTGGTTCAGTGCATGGTTTCACAGGCTCGGGACCCCTCCTACGAAGAGTATGAGGAGGAGGAGGAAGAGGAAGAGGAAGATTAACTGATAGAACTGGAGATTTCTCCAGATCAGGAGTTTGATTCTCCCCTTAGGCTACCAGAGGATTACTCCTCACATTATACCTTTGTGAAACAAATGGTAGAGGCACTTGATATTTCTACAAATGAGACTGTGGAAGACGAAGAGGAGGCAGAATTCTTAGACAAGATTGGTCTAGACTAACACCCACTAAAAGACTATTGCTTCCTATTAACAAATCTTTAAAGAAGCAAGATATGAAAGTCCTAGAAACACCAAATTCTGTTCCACCAATAAATAAGAAAGTTGATAAGAAATATCAGCTTGACATGTCTCACCCTGATCATGAGGGTGTAGTCCAAGCGGTGGCTTGTGACAGGGCTAGAGTTCCCCTGGCATCCCACCTGCCTTGAGAAGAATTCCAGGAAGATGGACAGCATGGCCAAAAAAGTGTGCTTAGCTACCTCTCTAGCTATTGGATAGGCAATTTCTATGGCTTACGCTGCCCAGTACCAGAAGAAAAAATTACTCACCTTAGTAATGTTGTTTCTTCTAATGGAGTCTTGCTATATTATGACATATGCAGTGAGACCCAACCTTCGAACTGCTCTGGAGGTGAAAGAGTTAACTTTCCATGCCAGGCATGGAACCTTGAGCATGAGCTCGTTTGGAAACTCTGTCTGTTGTTCTTCAAACTGAAACTGTCAGATCTTTAAGAGCAAAAACTCACTAAGGTTCTGTGTGGAAGCCGTAAACCTACACTAGCCAACTGGCTACTAAATATAAGAACACATTTTCCTTGGTCCCCAAAACAAAGACTCAAGTCAGGGGATCCAAAAAATTAAAACATAACACCCAAACACCCCAAAAAGGAGGGGTGAAAAATAAGGTGGGAATCTAAGTGCCCACACTGCCCTGCCCACCCACATCCCGAAAGTATAGGTTCTGAGAGGGGCAGACGTGGGGAGGTCATAATATAGCAAGACTCCATTAGAAGAAACAACATTACTAAGGTGAGTAATTTTTCCTTCAAGCAACATGAAGTCTTGCTATATTATGACATATGCAGACTACACAGCAGTACCTCCATGGAGGAGGGACAGAACCTACTTAGGAAATAGGCTCTGAAGCACAGCTGTGCCAAACCGAGCATCACTCCTAGCCTGGATGTCCAGGGAGTAATGTTTGGTAAAAGTGTGAACCGTTTTCCAGGTAGCTGCTTGACATGTCTCTAAGATAGGGATGTCTCTGGCAGCAGCCAGAGATGCAGCTGTACCTCTGGTAGGGTGAGCCCTCAGGCCTGAGGGAGGAATCTTACCTAGTTTTTCATAGCAAAATTGGATACAACAGACAATCCACCTGGCAATGGATCTTTTAGTGGCAGGTTTCCCTTTACCCACCTCACCATAGGTGAGGAACAGTTGGAGGGAGTCAAACCTGTGACTCTTGGTACATTCGATGTAGTAACTAAGGGCTCTTTTGACATCTAAACTGTGCAGTCTCCTCTCGCCAGAGGAGGAATGGTCAGTGAAATACACAGGGAGAGACATAGATTGATTAAGGTGGAAGTCTGAAACCACCTTAGGCAAGAACTTTCTGTTAGTCCTGAGGACCACCTTATCTCTATGGAAGGAGATAAAATCGGCTCCACTGACAATGCTTGTAATTCACTTATCGCCTGGCAAGTGATGGCTACTAAAACACAGTTTTCCAATTCAAGTACTTAAGCTCTGCTGAAGACAAGGGCTCAAAAGAGGGTTGCATAAGCTGGGCAATGCAAATATTAAGATCCCAGGCAGGGGCAGGGGCAGGGGCCCTGAATGGAGGGTTGGTGTGAAGCAACCCCTTGAAAAACTTAGAGAATACAGGATGAGCTGAGAGAGAAGAGGGTTTACCTGCTGATAAAAAAGGAAACACCTCTGCCAGGTGCACTTTTAGTGTAGCTGGTCTCAGCCTCAAAGCATTCAAATGCACCATATAATCCAGGACTGTGGGTAAGTCAGCAGTTTCTGGGGAAATATGCCTGCCAGAGCACCATATGGAAAATCTCTTCCATTTGGAATTATAAGTAGCCCTGGTGGAAGGCTTCCTAGAAGCCTTCAGGATATCCAATACACCTTGGGAGAGATGTAAGTCAGCAAACTCTAACTCTTCAAGAGCCAGGCCTTGAGATTGAGAGATTTGAGGTTCGGATACCAAACTCTCCCCTGGGCACAGGTTAACAGGTTGTGATTCCTGGTGAGACACAGGGGAAGATGGACTGCTAAGGACATAAGGAGTGGATACCAGGGCTGTCTGGCCCAGTCTGGAGCAATCAGGATCATCTTGCAGGGTTGAGATCTGATTTTGACTAGCACTTTGAACAGGAGAGGGAAAGGGAGGAAAGCATAGAGAAACTTCCCTTTCCAATTGAAAACTAAGGCATCCAGAGGGACTGAGCACAACACTGGGGGCCTGCAGCAAAAAAGGAGAAGTTGGTGATTGTCTGGGGCTGCAAAAAGATCTATCTGCGGGGTGCCCCATCTGGCAAATACTACCTCCAGTACTAGAGGATCCAGTGACCATTCGTGATGGCCCTGGGAAATCCTGCTGAGAGCATCTGCCAGGACATTGTCCTTGCCTGGGAGGTGAACTGCCGTAAGGGAGGTGTTCAGGGAATAAGCCAGAGACCACAACTTCATTGCTTCAGTGCACAAGGCCATAGACCGAGTGCCTCCTTGCTTGTTGATGTACCACATTGTAGTGGTGTTGTCTGTTCTGACCTGTTTGACTTTGTTCTGAACAGATGTGGAGAAAACTTGAAGTGCTAGAAAAACTGCTCTGAGTTCCAACAGGTTGATGTGGAGCAGAGATTCCTGTGGGGACCACAATCCCTGGGCAGTGAGGTCACCCATGTGAGCTCCCCACCCCAAGAGGGGTGCATCTGTAGTAAGGATTAAGGAGTGAGACTGAGGGGTGAAGGGGAACCCCTGTCTTAGTTTGCTCTGGTCCTGCCACCACTGAAGGGCTTGGATTAGGGTTCGAGTCACTGGGATCAATTTGGTTACAGGGTCTCTCCTTTGAGATCAAAAGGCTCTCAAATGGAACTGGATGTCCCTCATCTGAAATCTTGCTCCCTGCACTACTGCTGTAGAAGCAGCCATGTGCCCTAGGAGCTGTAGAAAATGCCTTGCTGGTCGAGAGACCTGTAGGGTGAAAGAGGAGGCCAGAGAGACCAGGGTCCTTGCTCTTTCCAGAGGAAGGAAGGCTCTGGCCTCTTTTGTGTTCAGTTCTGCACCTATGAAGGTGAGAAGCTGGACAGGCTCTAGAACTGACTTTGGAAGATTGAGAAGGAAACCTAGATATGTGAGCAGTTGCTGAGTTACCTGAAGGTGTAGTTTGACTTGTTCTGGAGACTGGTCTACTATGAGCCAGTCGTCCAGGTAAGGAAAGATGGCAATCTTTTGCCTTCTTAAGTGAGCAACTGCTACTGCTAGGCATTTTGTGAATACCCTCAGGGCAGAGGTGAGGCCGAAGGGCATTGCTCTGAACTGGTAATGGCCTGAGGGCAGTTCGAATCTGAGGTACTTTCGATGGGAGCTTCTGATAAGAACATGGAAATAGGCATCCTTGAGGTCCAGGGACACTAGCCAGTCCCCTGGCCTTAGAGAGGGTAAAATAATTCCCAAAGTCACCATTTTGAATTTTGGTTTTAAAAGGTGCTTGTTTAGGTATCTGAGATCCAGGATGGGCGCCATTCTCCTGTCTTTTTTGGGGCAAGGAAGTACCTGGAGTACAACCCTTTGCCCTGGTGAAGGGGTGGAACCCTTTCCACAGCTCTGAGAGCCAGGAGGGTAGAAACTTCTGTTTCTAGGGCAAGTGCCTCTGATGGATTTGCAGGTGGAAAGGACCTGGTTCTCATCTTTGGAAATTTTTTGAAGCTGAGAACCAGTCCTGGCTTCTACTTCCAGGACCCACTTGTCTGATGTTAAAGACTTCCAGTCCTGGACAAAGTAAGCCAGTCTGCCCCTTACAGGTAGTGGAGAATCGGCCCTGGCCACCCCATCAGGGTGCCTGCTTAGCAGGGGCTTTGGGCTGAGGAGTGGAAGCAGGCTTGCTTGTACCCCGTCTGCCTCTCCCTCTAAAGAACCCCCTCTGGGCAAAAGCAGAAGAGGAGGCCTGGGCTTGGTAAAAAGGCCTATGAAAAGGCCTGCCCCTGGCCCTGGGAAGCTGCCTTTGAGGAGTGGCCTGCCTTTCCTTGGCCTGTGCACTCCTATAGGTGGTCCTATATTCATCCATTTTCTTCATGTAATTCTCTGTCTGTTCCCCAAACAGAGAATTGCCCACAACAGGAAAATCCATGGCCTTAGACTGGGTATCCTGTGACAGGGTAGTACATCTGAGCCAAGCCATTCTGCGAAGTGCCACAGATGTAGCCATGACCCTAGATGACACATCATTGGAATCTACTGCAGCATGAAATTGCACCTTGGATGCCTCAATACCATCCGCAGCCAACTGTTCCAGCTCCCTGGCAAGCTGGTCAGGGACTTGTATTGCCAGGGCCAGCACAGAATCCCATCTGGATTTCTGGTACCTAGCAGCATAAGCCATATAATTTGCCTGTCTGAGTCCTAAAGATGCTGCCACGTACTGTTTCTTTGCCATGGCATCAATCCTCCTGGAGTCCTTTTCAGGGGGATGTGAAGCTAGAGGAATATTTGCCTTGTCACAGGCTGCAGCCTGCACTAGCCCCACACGGCTGCATTGTTGTGTGAGGAACTCTGTATCCGAGCCTGATAATGTATACCTCTTGTCCATCCTTTTATCAACAGGAGGTATAGTGTGAGGAGTTTTTAGGATTTTTACTGTCTGTTTCCAAAAAGATTTATGCAGAGGAATAGACAGTCTCCTAGACTCTGGAATATCCATAATTTCTACATAATCAGGCTCCTCTTGGTCGTCAACAGCTTCCTCAACAGGAAGCTGGAGAGTTTCAGCAACTTTCTTATAGAACATAAAATGAGAAGGGGACTCAGATAGCCTAGGAGGAGAAACCCATGACAGTCTGTCTGGAGAGATGTCCGGTTCAATGGGCACATCCAGACTTTCAAAACCACATTCACTCTCCTCATACTCCTCTTCCCCCTCCTCTAGTTCATAAAAATCCTCAAAATCATAATTTTGAACCGGTGGAACCGGCCGAACCGAGCTCTTCCCTGGTGGTGTCGGTTCAGTCGGAACCTGGGAAAGTGAGCTGACTTTCTAGTCCTTTTAGTTGGAACCAGCTCCTCAGAGCTGGCTCTTCATTTGGCCGAGGAAGTATCGCCCTGGTCAGAGGGCACTCCCTCCAGTTCGGTTGGAACCGAACCGGGCTGGCCATCCGGGTCAGCAGACTTTTTGGCCTCTCTTTTCCTGAGCCTACCCACTCTCTTTTCTATGGTGGCAGCAGAAAAATTACTACATATCTGGCAGTCTGCATTGAGGTGGTCAAACCCCAGACAATTACACAGGTGGTGTGTGGGTCAGCCTTAGCAAAGGCTTCCCCACAAACACTACAGTGCTGAAACCCAGTGGGCCCGGTTTTTCTTTTGGGTTTCTCAGACATAGTGCCAGCCTAACCAAACTTGCCCGTTTATGGCAATCCACCAAGCAAGACTCTCTTATCGGTTCCCAACCGTGTCACGGGTCGTAGAAAAAACCGTAATGAAATCTGTTTTTTTTAGAACCGATAAGAACCGGGAACCGCACTCTAAATAAGGACTAGTAAAGTTTCTGAATAACCTGATTGGTTCAAACCGAACCGAAAGACGTTTACAAGTTCCACACAGAATAAAATAAATGTAAGCCTATCTATTACTTACAATACCACAGACAGAGCTTGAACCAACTGGTTGCGGTTTAATTTCGGTCAAAAAACCGATAAAATAATACTTTAACTGACAAAATGAACTGAGCAGAAGGAGAAATCTCCGGAGCAACTGTTCAGTGAGGTGGAGTAAAGAATCTGACAGTTTCCATTTGAAGAACAACAGACTGAGTTTCCAACCAAGCTTGCGCTCAAGGTTCCATGCCTGGCATGGAAAGTTAACTCTTTCACCTCCGGAGCAGTTCGAAGGTCGGGTCTCGCTGCATATGTCATAATATAGCAAGACTTCCTGTTGTTTGAAAACACTTTGGAACTCTGTGATGGCCATGGTGGATAAGGCACCACATGGACTGGCTGCTGACCTGGCAGAGACAGCCAGATGTGGACTGGAAGCCACTGAATACCAGTTCCACATGGCAGTGAATGCCAATGACACTGCGGCCAGATGGATGGCTTTGACACTGGCACTAAGGAGGTTTGCTTGGCTTAGAACCACAAGCCTTACTCATGATACCCAGGCTAAGGCTATGGGCTTCCCAGGCAAAAATAACTCCCTGTTTGGCGATAAAACAGAGGCATACATGAAGAAGGTGGATGAGTACAAAACCAACTATAAGAGTAATGCTGTAGAAGAGAAGGCTTTCACCTCTTACAGGCCACAGAGAAGGGGAAATAGAGGTAGGTCTGGCTATAGCAGACCCTTTTTCTAGGCCCAAGGTGCCTCTGACTACCAGCAGATTATCACGCCTGGACTACTGCAACTCCTTATACCTAGGGCTTCCAGGGGTTGATGTCCACCACTTGCAGCTAGTGCAGAATGCTGTGGCACGGTTATTGACAGGGGCGTCCAGCACCAGTCATATTACTCCAGTGTTACGCGATCTGCACTGGCTGCCTATACAGTGGCAGTCTACCTTTAAGGTCAGTCTTCTGACCTATAAAGCCCTACATGGATTGGGACTGAGTTACCTGCAAGAGCTCCTGGTTCCTTACAGCCCAAGTCAACCCCTCCACTCAACTGATGAGGGGTTGTTAGAGGTTCCCAGGGTGCGGTTAAAGACATCTGGTGCCAGGGCTTTTATGTTCATGGCACCATCCCTGTGGAACTCTCTACCTCGCCAGATTAGAGAATGCAGGACTGTGGAGGGCCTTAAGACCAGTGTAACCCCCCTGCAAATGGGGGTTCCCAAAAGACTTCCAGGAGCTTGCTTGAATGCTCCAAGCCTGAATGGTGTTTGGCGTTTAAGCCATTTATCAGTGAGTGTTTTTAGAACCTCTGGTACTGTCTCTTTAAGAGCTGTCTGCTTGCAGACATAATTAGTTTGTATGGGGGACTGTGTGTTTCTTTGATTGAGTACCACTCAAGCTGCTGCCAATTCACTCCATTTTGCAGTCACTAGGAGTGCAAAGGAACCTATCTGAAAGATGTAACTGTTTGCCAGAAATAATTTAGAGTAATAATGAAAATACAGTTTGTCTAACCTGCTTTCTTTGCAGTCAGAACTGTGTTTGCCTAGTTCCCCATTCTAGTTTTGAACTGCTGAACTGGACCAATCAGTGTGGGGTAAGCTAGCTCTAAAATGGTGCCTGGAAGAATCAGAACTTGGACTCATAATCTGAGCCAGCCACAAGAGGATTGTATGGGCAGTGACTCTGGGAGATGTAGTTTAGACTTGGCGCCTTTCTGGACCAACAGCAGCAGTCTATTGTGAGTGACAGCCAATCCAGTCAAGAACTGGGAGGAACTCAAAGGAAGTGCTCGGTTTTGTCTGTTGGAGTTTCAGTTTAGATCTGGCAGTGAAGGGAAAGAAACCTTGTGCTCCTTCAGTGCACAGTTTCAGTCAAAAACGTGTGTAAGGCCCAGAGTTCCAGTCTGCAGCTTGTGTAACTGCTTGTTGGACTGAATCCGTCCTGTGAAAAGAATCAAAGGATCTCTGAAGAGTAGAAACCAGGCTCACCCTGTAGAAGACTGGAGAAATTGTTGAATTGCACTCTGTCTGTCAGGAACTGAATCTGCTGTGTGTTCTCCCGGGTATTGTGCAGTAATTGGATCAGGATAAGAAGCAGCCTGCCTGGTATAGTACTTTCTTTTTACCATATAAATGTGTGAAGAGTCTCGTGGAGCTCAAGAGTAGCCCTGCTGACGTTGAGGACCCTATCTTGTTTGGAGGTCGTGAGTACTAATTCAGGGTTGCTCCCTGTTGAATTGCCACATTAAATCCAACTGGAATCACTGTACTGCTGACTGTTTAAACTAATCTTTCTTTTCACTGTGTGAAAGGGCCCCTACCAGCTGCCACGGTTTGGACTAGCCACTAGGGCTTGGGTGCCCAGGACAGTAACTGGTAGGGGATAGGCCTGTGCACAGAGCCATGAGTAGATAGTAAAGTGATAAGCTAATTAACCTGATTTCCCCTGTCCTTATTATATCCCCTAAATAAATCAGAGCTGCTTGTTTCAGCAAGTTATACTGCCTGAGGTATTTGTCTATGTTAAAGTACTGTACTGTGATTGTTGCACTGTATCTTATTTCACAGGAGGTCCCAGTGCGGAACTAGTCCTGGGGGTAAGTGTTTACTGTGAAGGTAATTCTGATATATTGTGTGGGCCACTAGTGGGAAGAAAGGGGGGTTGCAGTGTCCCAGAGGGCTGTGACCAAGTAAGTTTAACTATTGCAAACCCTGACCTCTGGGTGGAGGCACCCGCCATTGGATCCAGACCCCTCAACCTGTTAGTGGCAAATCAGGCAGGGGTAGTAGCCCCTGGGATAGCGCCATCTAGGGGTTACACCAGCTTGAAGACTTATTTATTTAAGCAGGCGTTCAATATTTGAATTTTTAAGTTATTTGTAGATTTTGAATTGAGTAGTGATTTTGTGAATTTTAATGAATAAATTGTGATGTTTGTATGTGAAGCGCTTTGACACTGGAATTGCGCTATACAAATAAAAATATTATTATTATTATTATTAACAGAGAGGATATTTCAGGGGCAGAGGCAGAATGGGATCTAGGCGTGGGGATCAAACATCACAGCTGACAGCCCAAACAAAACAGACTCCCTGATATGCTAGCCAGAGTTGCTTCCCAATTACCAGTAGGGGGCAGGCTGGCTTATTACTTCCAGGCATGGGAAACCATTACCACAGACAAGTTAGTCCTCCCATATGGAAAAGACGTACATTTTTTTTAATATCTGAAATATATCCTCGTATCCCCAAATATGTTTCAAATATATATTAGATACATGTACACTTTTCAGATATATTTCGAGATACATTCTAGATATTCACAGAATGATCCAAGATGTATCATGTTTGGGAAACATCTTTGAGAGATAGATATATATATATATATATATATATATATATTTGAAATATATATATTGCTAAACTATTTCAAAATTCAAGTTTTTGTTCTTGCAATGTTATGTCTTAAATAAAATCAAAAATACTTATTTGTGCATACACATTATTGCAGTTTCTACATATTTTGCATTTTAGGCAAATGTATATATTTTGAATCTATCCAGCATATATATTCTGAGTTACTTATACCTTTTTATTTTTGGGTTCCCTTGAAAGATGTTAAATATATAAAAAACACAAATATTTATTCATAACTTAGTTTGCAGACTGCGCTGGTTCAGGTGCTCAATGATCTCCTGATGGAGAGAGATTGAAGAAGCCATTCTATTCTGGTGCTCCTTGATCTCTCATCAGCCTTTGACACTGGACCATGGGGTGCTGCTTGGGCGCTTGAGATCCATCTGTGGCCTGATGTGTATGTTCCTCAGGTGGTTTACATCTTTCCTCACTGGCAGAACTGAAAGAGTGGTGTCTGGAATTTTTTCTTCAGACCTACTCTCTCTGTCATGCAGGGTGCCTCAGAGCTCAATGCTGTCCCTCATGTTGTTTGCAGTGTATATGCTGCCCCTTGGAGACATTGTAAGATGGTATGGGCTGAGGTTTCACTGCTGTGCTGATGATACCCAGCTCTACCTGTCTTTTGTGCCTGACCAGGATAGTGCGCTCTCAATATTTAACAACTGCCTCACTGAAATCCAGGCTTGGATGAATTTGAGCTGGCTAAAGTTGAATGCAGGAAAGACCAAGGTAATAGTTGTGGACCCAGATCACCGGATAGAGGGGATGAGGGCTGGTCAGCCCTCTGGGCTTTATCCGGGGGGGCTCCCAGATCCTTTCCTCTGAATGGGTGCAAGACCTGGGGGTGGTGCTTGATGATGAGCTAACTTTACGATCTCAAGTATCGGTGGTCGTCAAGTCTTCCTTTTACCACCTTAGGAACATCGCCAGGATCAAGCACCTTGTTCCGTCCAGGGATCTGTCTACATTGGTCCACGCCTTTGTGACCTCACGCCTTGATTCCTGCAACTTCCTGTACTTAGGGCTACCTGGGGTTCATATCTGCCACCTGCAGCTAGTGCAGAACGCTGCGGCGTGTTTGTTGATGGGGATGTCCCGACCTTCTCATATTACACCTGTGCTGCACGAGCT
This sequence comes from Neoceratodus forsteri, assembly GCA_016271365.2. Classification (NCBI taxonomy): domain Eukaryota; kingdom Metazoa; phylum Chordata; order Ceratodontiformes; family Ceratodontidae; genus Neoceratodus; species Neoceratodus forsteri. The sequence goes on from CM057453.1 coordinate 667,418,287, forward strand.
GCACCGGCTGCCGAGTTGGTGGCGGATCACCTTTAAAGTTGGTTTACTGACTTACAAAGCCCTACATGAACTTGGCCCTGACTACTTGAAAGAGCTTCTTGTACCTCACTGCCCTGAGTGACAGCTCCGTTCAGCTGATGAGAGGTTGCTGGAGACTCTGTGGGTGTCTTTAAAATCTTCTGGGGCCCATGCATTTATGTACGTGGCCCCTACCCTCTGAAATTCTCTACTCCGTTAGCTGCGGGAGTGCACAACTGTGGGGGCTTTTAAACAAGCATTGAAGACTTTTTTATGACTCCAGACCTTTTATGGTATTGAATAAAGGGACTTATCAGACTATATTTATTATCTTATTACCATTTGTGTTGATTTTATTATTGTTGTCTAATTTTATTGTAAGGTGCCTTGATACTCTGAAAGGTGCTTAAATGAAATAAAGCTATTTTTATTAAGTTATACCCATATGGAAAAGAACTATACTGTATTTTGTTAATATGTAGACTGTATCTGAATATGCCTAAATATATCAAATATACACCACAAACTTGTATTACTCTATTGCTTGAATGCTCAATTGATCCCCAAAACCAGGATCACAATAGCAAAAAACATCCTCCTCCCACCACTGACTTATGCCGCATCAGTAATTCAGGGAATCACAAAACAGGATGCAAATGCTTCACAATAAAATAGCATGCTTTGCCACAATGTCCCACCCAAGACTACATCACTGCGAAGCATTGGCCTCCCTGAACTGGCAACCTTTCTACCTCCGACTACAATACCCCCTGTTATGCAATGCATTCAAACTCGTCACTGACCGCCTCCCAGCAAGCCTAGCTAGCCTACTAGCTCCAAAGCACTCTGGTAGACAGCTGTGTACCTCTGGATGACGTCTCTTGAAATTTCCCAGGGTAAGGAATGCAGCTGGTAGCAAATGCATTACTCACACAGCTCCTGCACTGTGGAACAAGCTCCCTGACCACCTTTAGAGAGCCACCTCCCTGGGCACCTTTTGCAAGGGGCTCCGTGGGCACCTGCTAGACAAGAGCACTTGCTCCTGCACTTGTGTGTAGCACAACAAAGTTACTAGTGACACTGCAAACTTAACAAGCATTTGTCAATGCTGAATGTTTGCTTGCTGGCATTGGCATTGGTGGGTGTGCCTTTGGGTCATCAGGCATAACGGCCATGCCATTTCACCACACCCTACCCTGCAGACACCGACAAGTGTTACGGTGTGCCTTGGGGTCTTTGGCCCTTATGCTCACCCCATAACATCAGGAAATACCATGAGATGGGTGCAGTATAGGAGAATGGGGTGAACTTTGGGGCTGAAGAGTGCAAGGCACACCTCGATGCCTCTCACTGACTGAAGGGTGTGGGTGGGGGTGGAATGGTAAGAGCATTACTGGTGACAATCCCAAGTCACACCTATGATGCCTGTCAGTCTCTACAGGGAGGGGGGCGTTATGGTTGGAAACCCTAAAGCCTCAGGCGTTCGTTGGTATTTTCAATCCAAATTTTCAACAAGGGTTTTTTGTGACTCCCACCTTATGAACAGTGGTAATATCAGTTTGTTAGCCAAAAGCTGATTTTGCACAGTGGCTATGGCATTTGGCACCACAGGTGCAAAAATACATTTCAAACAGGATGTGAAAAATGACAGCTGTACTGTTCATGGGGAGGTGTGAAAAATGGCATTGTTGAAAATCTGCAGCGAAAATAGTAAAAAAACTGGTAAAGTCACAAGCGTGCGTAGAAACTGCGCACTGCACTCCCTTAATGTAATTACTTTGAGGATTTTTTTTACAGCAGATTGTCAACTCAGGCATTTGGGGACCTCCGCTCATAAACAGTGTCACTGTCATTTTCTTAATCTGTTCCGAACAGTGATTTCCCACAGCGACCACGCATTTCTGCGCAGAAAGTATGAAAACACATTTCGGCCATGTGAAAAATTACAGCTGTACTGTTCATAAGAAAGTGTTGAAAAATGCCAGTGGTGAAAATCTGGACTGAAAATATTACAAATTCATGAACTTACGAGGGTGCGTGGAAACAGTGCAATGTTCGCTCGTAACACAGTCATTTTATGGATGTTTGCCACCAAATTTTCAACATAGCCATTTTAAGACCTCTGCTCATGAACAGTGTCACTGTGATTTTCTTAATCTGTCCCAAACATTGATATCGCACACTGACTGCGCCATTGTGCGCTACATGTGCGGAAACACATTTTGGGGGAGATGTGAAAAATGACAGCTGTACTGCTCATAAGAAGGTGTGGTAAAATGGCAATGTTGAAAATCTGGACTGCAAATTCTAAAAATTCGCAAACTTAAGAGCATGCGTAGGAACTGCGCAATGCACGCTCGTAAAACAGACATTTTTGGATTTTTTGCAAATTTTCAACATAGCCATTTTAAGACCTCTGCTCATGGACAGTGTCACTGTGATTTTCTTAATCTGTCTCAAACATTGATTTCCTTATGACCTCCATTGTGTGCTTCATGCGCTGAAACACATTTTGTAGGAGAGGTGAAAAATGACAGCTATACTGCTCATAAGGAGGTGTGGTAAAATGGCAATGTTGAAAATCTGGAGTGCAAATATTAAAAGTTTGTGAAGTTACGAGCGTGCGTAGGAACTGCGCAATGCACGCTAGTAAAACAGCCATCTTTGGGAATTTTTTCACAAAATTTTCAACATAGCCATTTTAAGACTTCTGCTCATGAACAGTGTCACTGTAATTTTCTTAATGTGTAACAAACATTGATTTCGCACACACACTGCGTCATTGTGCGTTTCATGCGTGGAAACACATTTTGGGCGAGATGAGAAGAATAACAGGTGTACTGCTCATAAGGAGGTGTGGTAAAATGGCAATATCAAAAATCTGGAGTGCAAATATTAAAAATGTGCAAACTTTTGAGCGTACGTAGGAACTGCACAACACACACTTGCAAAACAGTCATTTTTGGGAATTTTTTTCCCCAAATTTTCAACATAGGGTTTTTGGGGGCCAACCTCTTGAACTGTGACACTGTCATTTCATACATCAGTCCCGAAAGGTAGTTTCATGCAGTTACCACGAAATCACCTTTTGGGACGGAATAACAAAATGACAGTGCAAGAATTCATGAGGTGGGGTCCCAAAAACCCCATGTTGAAAATGGGGAGAAAAAATTCCCCAAAATGCCTGAGATATACATCAAAGTTGAAAAAACCCTATTTATTCCATTATACAGCTTATCTGCATTTCATCAGTTCACGGTCGGCTTTGAAGAGTGTAGACGTGTTCCCGGTCCACTGAAGATTGTCACGCCAGACTCTGGAGGTAAGTATGGGGTGAGAGGGGTGTGGGGAGGCAGGGTGCACATAGGGTGGGCGTGGGTGTGGGAGGAGGTCAAGACAGTCAGCGAGGGAACGTTTTTTCTTTCTAAGTTTTTTTTCTTTTAGGAAGATGACACAGGACATTTGCCATGCTGGGGTGGGCTCCGAGAGTGGCAGCTGGAAGTTTTTTTGGGGGGGCAGCAGAGCAGACAGGGGATTGGGCACCCCCATTGGCCATAAACAGGTTTGCCATGCTGGGGTGAGCTCCCAGTGTGGCACCTGGAAGTGTGTTGGGGGGCCAACAGATGGATGTTTGCCAAGCTGGGGTGGGCTCCCAGCGTGGCACCTGGAAGGCTGTTAGGGGGAGCGCAGCACAGCTGATAGGGGATTGGGCACCCCCATTGGACATACCGTGTGTGTGGGGGGGAGCGCGTGAGCATGCTGGGGTGGGCTCCCAGTGTGTTACTTGTTTGGGAAGGGGGAGAGGAGCTGTCTATGACAGGTCTTTCAGTGCATTGCCGACATGTAGGCACTTTGCATACTGCCGATGCAGTATGCAAATTGACTACACGCTGCAGTGCTTTTCTTTGAACTCTACACCGCTGCATTTGCAAACACCGTCATAGACAGTTCTTACATTCATTGGTACAGTGGGGCCATGCCTGCAAAAGGCAGCAGGGCATTGGAAGTAGGGAGGCGCGCCAATGAATTCTCGTATGGTGGCACTATGTTTCTTGCACATGTGTGCAAGCAAACATAAAAACCTAGTCTACCTGTATCCACAACCTTAATCTGGTTCAAGGTCAGTTGGCATTCATCTGTATCCCCCTTCCCAGGGTCATGCCTGAAAATAGGCAGGATTTGTCTAGTGCACTTACCCGGTCAACAAAAACTAAATAAAAAAAAAAAAACAACTGTCTTGTAGAATCCTCTCATCAACCTTAAGCTGTAAGCTTGCTTCCACCTGCTCTTGTTCTATACTAACCCCATCCCAGCCTAGAGATCTAGTCCTAATGGGTTTGCACACTGGACTTGCCTATAGGGAGCTGACCTAATGCGAAAACACAATGGACTTAGCTACTGGGAACTGTCTGTCACATCATTGTGAAATGTCTTGATTGTATTCAAATGTGGCCTGCTCTTTCATGTACTGTATAAGCAATATGTTTCTTACTTTATGTAATTAATTCCAGGTCGCCCCTGAAAAAGGGACCTTCAGGGCCCAGTGGGCCTGCCCGGTCACCAAAACTGAATAAATAAATAAATAAATAAAAATAACATATTTATGATATCTGTGCATTTTCCCAGTAATACTTCAGATATTTGCAGAATTCAATGAGGTATGTTTTATACTTGGCATTTGTACTAAATGTATATGTTTTGTTATACTATCAAAGAAAATATTGTTTTACTTTTTTAATGGAGTAATGAAAAATTATTATAGTTTTACGCAAGCATAATTTTACTCTAATTTCTACAGTAAGTGTATGTTAGCAAACATATATTTTAAGTAAATTAGAGATGTATTTTCTGAAATATATTTCATACACTGTATGTTAAAATGGGTTTGCCCTGATATACATCTGGAAAGTATCTGTAAAATATGTATTAATACTAATAATACATTTTAAATATATATTTTACATAGCAAACAAATATGTTTTATAGTCTGTGAATATGGCTTGGCAGAAGACACCAGGAGAAAGGACTGCTGTGTGACTGGACTTCTCTACTGGGACTATATTGCCCTCCTTCCCTCCCACCCAAAGCTAGTTCTACTTTTATAGGCACAGGATTTGACAGACAACAGGAACTTCCTATTTGGGAGCAGGAAGTGAGTGATCACAGAGCCACCAAAGACCCACCATCCTAGTAGGGCAAGAGTAGCTCTCTGGCCCCCTCTAGCTGCTGGAGGTCTGCCTCTAAGCAAGTAAGGGGTCTACTGAGAAATATAGGATATTCTTGTCTCAGAACAGGACAATCAGGAGCTTAAAGGGCACACAGGCAGAAAGTCAGGAGAGAGAGAAAAAAAACAGAGGAAAGAGTAAGGATTGCAAACAGTTAAGGGGCCAGAAATAAGACATGATGGGAGCGGTGCAGTGCAGTGGCTGTGGAGCAGCAGTCTTCCGGGAGACGTTCTGGAGGATGCAGTGTTGTCCCATCTGCAGGCACCTCTCTGGGCTGAGGGAGGAGGTTGCTCATTTCCAGGCTGAGTTGGCCAGGATTTGTGGGACCTCCTCTTCCATCCAGGGACCACCAGTGCCACTGCCGTTGCCTCAGAGGTTGCCAAGAAAGAGGAGCAGTTGGACCACAGTGGGCTCAGGCAGAGTGAGGGTGGTAGAACAGAGGCACGTCCCTCCAGTTGCACCTCTCCACAATTCCTATGCCATTCTGGCAAAGTGTGGTTCCTCTATGGAGGCACCCACAGTGGAGACCAAGGAGGATGCTGGGAACCTCCACAAAGGAGAGCCACAGGAGGGTGGCAGGGGACCCCGCAGGGGAAGAAAACAACTCCTGGTGGGGGACTCCATTGTTAGGAAGGTAGAACTGGGGGAAGAAGGGGAGAGGGAGGGTAGTGCCTGGCGCCATGGCTTGGAGGGACAGGGAGTGAATCCTCAGGATTGCCAGAGCAGCTGCACAGGGGAGGGAGCTGGATGTCATTGTCCACCTAGGGACAAATGACCTGGCTAAGAAAGGGATTAGAGAAGTGCAGGAAGAGTTTGTGGAATTGGGGAGGGGCCTTAGACAAGTAGCCCGCACGGTAACCTTCTTGGAGGTGCTGCCCATCTATGGCGTAGGAGAGGCTAGGGTGTTCTGCACCATGGGATTCAATCAGTGGTTGAAAAACTGGTGTGGAGCTCAGGGATTTGGCTTCATTGGGGACTGGGGGTCCACCTGGAGTGATGCAGGCCTATACTGGCATGGTGGGCTGCATCTGTCCAGGAGGGGAACCAGGATCCTAGGTGATAGGTTTAAATGCTTCATTGGCAAGCATTTAAACTAGCCAAGGGGGGAGGAACTGGAAAGCAGCAGAGAAATCCTAGCCCCCCCCAAAAATAATGGTAGTAACTGCGGTAAACACCAACATAGAGGTGTCGATAGGGGGACAGGCAGGGATAAATGGAGAAAGTGACAAAGGCAAGAAGGACAGGGATGGGGCAAAAAGGAGTAAGGCCATCAGGAAATGGAGGGTAATGAGTACCAATGCCTGTAGTTTGGGCAACAAGCTCCCTGAGCTGGTGGCCTTGATGGAAGAGGGATGCCTGGATATCGTAGCAGTCACAGAAATATGATACACAGAGAACCATGACTGGGATGTTATCATACCAGGGTACATAACCTACAGGAGAGACAGGTAGAGGAGAAGAGGGGGGGAGGAGTAGCTCTCTATGTAAAAGAAGTGATAAAAGCAACTGAACGAAAGAGTAAACAGGGAGGAGAGGAGGCACTGTGGGTCACCTTGGAGACTGGAAAGGGCACGACAATCTGCACAGGGGTTGTGTACAAACCCCCCTGTCAGGGGGAGGGAATGGACAAGGATATGATAGAAGGCATTCTTAGAATGGCAGAATAAGGGGGAGATACTATTGATGGGAGACCTGAATATGCCAGATGTTAACTGGAGCACATTTGCTGCAGCCACATCCAAGAGCAGGGCCATTCTTGATGCCCTACAGGTGGCAGGCCTCAGACAGCTACTTTCAGAACCCACTCATGAGGGAGCAATCTTAGACCTTATACTCTCAAACGGGGGCAGTGAGAAGATCTCAGATCTAGAAGTGGGTTGCCATCTGGGAACAAGTGACCATCAAACAGTGTGGTTCATGTTAAACTCAGCAACAGAGTCAAGCCATACAAAAGTGAGTGTACTGGACTTCAGGAGGGCTGACTTTGGCAAGATGGGAGAGTGCTTCAGAAAAGCACTAGCAAACAAGCTAGAAGGAGGTGTGCAGCAACAATGCAGAATCATCAAAACTGCCAACACAGAGGCAACAAGCCTTTGTGTGAAGCAAATAAATCAAAACGAAAGAAAAAGCCACTATGGTTCTCAAAAGAGGTGGCTGTGAAAGTCAGGAAGAAAAAGATAGCATTCCGGAAGTATAAGGAAACACAGAAGGAGCAGGACAGAGAGCTGTACTAGTTAAGGCAGAAGGAAGCAGGGAGGGAAGTCAGAATAGCAAAGGCCCAAACTGAGGAAAAGATAGCCAAATTGGTTAAGAAGGGGGATAAAACCTTTTATAGGTACATCAGCAAGCGTAGAAAGACAAAGGGAGGGATAGTGAGGCTGAATAGAATGAACGGTGGGTGGGCAGAGGGAGACCGTGAAAAAGCAGGGATACTGAACGAATATTTCTACTCAGTATTCACAAAAGAGGAGGGGGAAGTGCCTAATCCAAATTAACAGAAGCACTCATGATAGGGGGGTTGATTCCAGTCCTTTCACAGAAGAAAGGGTTCTGCAAGAACTCCTAAAACTGAAGGTGGACCAGCAATGGAGCCTGATGGAATTCACCCCAGAATTCTAAAAGAATTAAGGGGGGACTAGTGAAACCACTGGCTACTCTTTTTAATAAATCATGGAAGGATGGTGTGGTACCCAAGGACTGGAGGAAGGCGGATGTGATTCCCCTTCACAAAAGTGGGACCAAGACAGAGGCAGGAAACTACAGACCTGTCAGTTTGACATCTGTGGTAGGGAAAGTGATGGAGTCACTTCTGAAGGAAAGAATAGTTGAGTACCTAGAGGCCAGTGGGGCACAGACCCAAGGCAGCATGGGTTCACAGCGGGAAGGTCATGTCAGAGGAATCTAATAGATTTCTTTAACTGGGTGACCAAAGTAGTAGACCAGGGAGGGGCTGTGGACATGGCCTACCTAGACTTTAGCAAGGCATCTGACACAGTCCCACACAAAAGATTAATAGTCAAATTAACCAGCCTGGGAGTGGGTCCCAGGGTGGTAGCCTGGGTAAAACATTGGCGGGACAACAGGACACAGAAGGTACTGTAAATGGAGTCCACTCTGAAGAAAGAGGGGTTATTAGTGGGGTACCGCAGGGTTCAGTATTGGGTCCAGTCCTTTTTAATGTCTTCATAAGTGACATTACAGAGGGACTGGAAGGAAAAGTATGCCTCTTTGCAGATGACACAAAGATCTGCAACAGGGTTGATGCACAAGGAGGCGTGGAAAGGATGAGAAGGGACTTGGAAAGGTTGGAGGAATGGTCAGAAGTATGGCAGCTAGGATTCAATGCAAAGAAGTGCAAAATAATGCACCTGGGAAACAAGAACCCAGGGGAAGAATACACAATGGGGGGGGTAGTAACAACAACAAAAAAGGAAAGGAACCTAGGGGTAATCATATCAGATGACCTTAGGGTTGGCAAGCAATGTGAGAAGGCGGTAGGGAGGGCTGGAGGGATACTGGGATGTATAGGGAGAGGCATCACCAGCCGAAAACAGGAAGTTGTTATCCCTCTGTACAGACAGTTGGTTTGACCTCATCTGGAGTACTGTGTCCAGTTCTGGAGACCCCATCTCTGCAAGAACATAGACAGGATAGAGGCAGTCCAGAGGAGGGCAACTAAAATGGTGCAGGGTCTGCAAGAGAAGCTATATGAGGAGAGACTAAAGGAGCTTAATATGTATACTCTTGAGGAAAGAACGGAGAGGGGGGACATGATAGAAACTTTTAAGTACCTCAGTGGAATCAACAAAGTCCAAGAGGGTAGCATCTTTCAGAAAAAGAGACGTGCAAGAACAAGAGGACACAATTTAAAGATGGGGGCGGTTCAGGGGCAATGTGAGGAAGTATTATTTCACAGAGAGGGTAGTGGATGCATGGAACAACCTTCCTGAGGAGGTTGTGGGGTCTAAAACTGTGGGAGAATTCAAGAATGCATGGGACAGACATAAGGCAATTCTTGTGGGGGGTAGGAAGAAATAGGCTGTTGGTTAACTAGGATCTGCAGCCTATTCTGTTGGTAGGGAAATGGGCAGACTAGATGGGCCAAGCGGTTCTCATCTGCTGTCAAAGTCTATGTTTCTATGTTTCTATGTTCTATATATTACATATATCTTTCTAATATATATAGACTACTTTCTGTAAATATATATTGAATGCACTATTTCTACATATCTTATAGCAAAATATGTACAAAGAAGGCAGCTCCAAAATGTAATGGTGCTCACAACCTAAATGTAAACAGCACTCACGGTAAGAGTTAGGCACACACACACACACACACACACACACACACACACACACACACACACGCCAGATCAAGAACTCCAGAAGACAATTCTTATATTTTCCACCACAAAGTTTATTTGTATGAAAAGAAAGATGTTGTAAACCAAATTCAAAAGCAGCATTAGTAAAATCAGACCTCCCAACAGGATTGACATTTCATGCTGTTCTTATGCTTTTTCAAGAACAGTACGAAATATCGGTCCTGTGGGGAGGTCTGTTTTTTACTATTGCTACTTTTGGCTTTAGTTTTACAATTTTTTCTTTACTGTTCAAATACATTTTGTGATAGAAAATCAGAGAAGTGCCTTCTGGAGCTCCTGGTCCGGTGTGGGTGTGCCTAACTTCTGCTATGAGTAAAATATGTATCTTGTTTGCTTGCAAGATACGTATATGTAGAATATATGCAGAATATATATTTGTATATATGTCAAATATATATTTGCAAATGCCAGCTGTGGTACTGTGTACACATTTGCATAACTAATTTGCTTATTTCAGAAGTACAGTTTATCAAACAAAATCATGGTAATTTCTATCTTTAAAATAGTTTTGAATTGACAACATTAGCTTACAGACCAGAAGGGAAGGTAAAAAGTAAACAAAACAAGTACATGTAGTAACTCACACTGACATAAAAGGGAAATAAACAGGGGTGGTATAAATATCAATTTGAGCCTTTACAAACTGTGAAATTAAGACGTAAGTCCTATGTGTAAGTATAAATGTATAATTTGTAAATCTATGGTAGTGGTGCATCATTAAATGATAAATCTACTATAGCTATCTAAATGGTTAATAACAACAGGAATTTAAAACATACAGTTAAATATATGTTACATCAAGACTAATTTATTATCTGGGTATTTTAAGACATTTTTTACAATGCATATATTTAAAAACTATTTTAGATATATGTCAACGACATAAAAAAATGAAAATTATGTACCTACCATAATTCTTGATCTTTCTGTGTATCTTCGCCTTTCATCACTGGTGATTTCTGGCCGGAGGAACAGGACCCCATGGGAGCATTTTTTTTTCTCTCTCAAGGGAGGAGCCGGTGTCAGCTCAGTGCTGCCCTTGGGGTCAACGTACGACGTGACAGTAAAGGAGTGCCCAGTAAATGATGTCAACTCCTCCCCCACCTCTGTGAAGCCAGAGAGTGATAGGAAAAAGGGGATAGGGAAAAATAAAAGGGCAGGCAAGAGAGCCCAAGGGATAGATAAAAAGGAAAGAATATAAACAGAAAGAGATATAAAGCTGAAGGTAGAGGACAGAACAACCCTAGGGGTCTGAAACACAGGGCCCCATCCTCTGGGCATGCAAGCATAGATAAAAAAGACAGAAAGGAGAGAAAGAGAAGAAGGGAAGGAAAAGAAAGGGAATGAGGAAGAAGACCCCTTCCTGGCTCCTCACGGAGGAAAAACAGAGGTCGAGGGGAGAAGGAGCACGCAGAGGGCTCCCTTCAAGGAGATAACCCCTCCAGGCTTTTGAAACATTTCCAGAAATGGAGTGCTTCACTTCCAGGAAGAGAGGCAGAGTTGAGTTAAGTAGATAAGGTTATCTGCCCAGGCCTTTCCTCCTTATACTCAAAGACTGAGGAGTTGAGGGGTCTCCTACTCCTGTGTTCAATATAAGTGCAGGACAGTGCTGACCTAGGATAGAGTCTATCCTATTCCTTCATGGGTGAGCTCCCAGAGAGACTCTCCCCATCCCCTACACTGGGAAGGAGGAAGGAAGAAGAAAGAAGAGGGAAATCATTGAAAACCAGCTACCATTGATGAGAGCAGTAAAGAAAGACCAGAGAAGAGGGGGGTCATCAGAGCCCTTCAAACCACATAACCTGGGTGAAAACCTCCTCATCCCCCAATTAGGGGGCAGAGGGCCCCAGATCCCAGCAGATCTAGGACTCCTAAGGGAGACCCCACCCAGGCCACAGGAAGAGAGCTCTAGGAATCCCCCTCATAAAGAGCAGCTCTGCCTGCCCCCCCCCACATAGGGTGGGAACCTTCCTCAAGAATCAGGACAACTTGAGACACTAGATGGACACTCTCACCACACCCTAAAAGGGGAGAAGGCAAGGGAGGAGGCACAGCACTGCATCTGAGGCATAAGGGGGAAGGTGGGAAGGAAGCAGTGATGAACGGTGAGGATGCACAGAAAGATCAAGAATTACAGTAGGTACATTATTTTCATATCTTATCTGGGTCAGTCTTCACCATTCATCACTGGTGGGTGATTACTAAGCCCCCTCACCACAGGGGATGTGGTATTTCCCTGAGGGAGAGACTTCCTTCAGCCTCCTGTAGGGGAGACACAGGAGGAGGAGACCCTCACAGGCCGAGTTAGGCTTGGGACTGGTCAGGATGAGGTGGGTCTCCCTCTGTCTGGGAGATGGAAATCATCACTGAAGTTCCCGCTTCACTCTGCAGGAAAAAAAGGTGGGTTCCCTGGAAAGAGGAAGCAATCACCATATGCTGGGCCACAGGTGATAACTGAGAAAGGTGAAGTCATGCCGTTTGCCTAGCGTAGATTGCTGCCCTGCTAGCCTGGACACCACCTCATTGGCGTCATACGATGCCCTTGCTTGGTGCCTCGAAAGCTCCAGGCCATGTGCAGAGAAGGCAATGGCTTGCCTGGTTGCCTTCATATCAGGCATTGATGCTAGGACTTATCCTAGCATGGTCCATAGGTACCTGTTATAGGCAGCATGATGTGCCTGATTAGAAAGAGAGAAGCACGCCGAGGAGAAGATTTTCCTCCACCAGCAGTCAAACTCCGTAGAGTCCATATCCGGGGGTCAGTCATGCCTTGGGCTTCTATGCCCAGAAAGAGTATTGCCATACCTGGGTCTCATACCATCTACTGACCCATGTGTTCATACCATAAATAACCTTGTTTATTTTCACTGAAGCCAGGTCATTTGTCCCTAAGTGGACAATGACATCCAGCTCCCTCCCCTGTGCAGCTGCTCTGGAAATCCTATTTCCCAAAAGATTTATGGAGGGAATAGACAGCCTCCTGGACTCTGGGATGTCCATCATTTCAACAAAATCAGGCTCCTTCTGATCCTCTACTGCTTCTTCCATTGGAAGCTGGAGGGTTTCAGCCACTTTCTTGTAAAACATGAAGTGGGAAGGGGACTCAGAAAGCCTAGGAGAAGAAACACCTGAAGGTCTGTCTGGAGAGATGTCCTGGTCAATAGGCACATTCAGACTTTCATAATCACCATCATCATCATTATCCTCATACTCTCCCTCCTCCTTCTCCTCCAGTTCATAAAATTCCTCTAATGTATAATCCAGAATGGGGGGAACCAACCGAACTGAGCCCCTGACAGATGGTTCCGGTTCGGCCGGAACCAAAGTTAGCGATCGAACTATCCTTATCGCTTTGGCTATTTCATCAGCGGTCGGAGAAAGAATTTGTGGATCTGAACTGGATTATTTTTCTCTTCTCTTTTAACCAGAACCGACTCCTCAGAATTAGCTCTCCTTTTTCCCAAAGAAGTTTTGCCCTGGTCAGAGGGCACTCCTTCTGGTTCGGTCGGAACTGAACCGGGCTGGCCATCCAGGTCAGTGGACTTCTAGGCCTCCCTTTCCCTCAGTCTGCCTTCTCTCTTATCCAGGGTAGCTTTGGGAAAACTTTTACAAATTTGTCAGTCTGAATCGAGATGCTCAAACCCCAGACAATAAACAGGTGATGTGGGGATCAGCCTTAGCAAAGGCTTCCCCACACACACTGCAGTGTTGAAACCCAGTGGGCCCATTTTTTTTCTTGGGTTTCTCAGACATGGCCAATCCGATCCAAAACTTACCCTTTTTTCGGCAATCCACCAGGCAAGACACCCCATCGGTTCCTGACCGTGTTACGGGTCTTGGAAAAAAAACGTAATGAAATTCGTTTTTTTTAGAACCGATACGGACTGGTTACCACAGTTTAATAGACTCAAAACTTTTTAAGACCAATCTGTTTGGTTCAAACCAAACCGATCCCAAATTTACAAGTTCCACACAGAAACTAAATGTAAAAATTAAAATTGCGTACCTACCGTAATTATGATCTTTCTGTGTATCTTCACCACTCATTACAGATGGGTACTGGCCGGAGATCAGGACCCTGTGGGAGCTTTTTTTTAAAGGATTAGGCGAACCGACGCAGCATCGGCGCCCTCTCGGGGCCGGCCTACTACGTGGTGCTCGGAGGATTAGCCGTTAGGCTGCATCGACGCCTGCCTACCAGTTCTGAGTCACCGAGAGGTAAGAGGAAGGGATGGAGGGTGGGACAAGAGAGTCCAAGGACAGAAAAGGAAGAGAAAACTGAACTAAAAGGAGAAATAACGACTGAGAGGACAGTATAGAAGAAGTAAGACTAAGGGATTGGGTAGGGCCCCAATCTCTGGAAAAGGAAGAAGGAGGAAGGGAGGGAGAAAATTTAGGAGAGAGTGAGAGGTAACAAGGATCCAAGACCCTTGTCCGTCACCAGACTGTATAGGAACTGCAAGGAGTAGCAAAGCTCTCTGCCAGAATTCAAGGCACAGAATAACTGGCAATACCCTAAAAGCAGAGTCGGCTATTCTGGAGAAGGACAGGGTACAGGGACTTAGTACTCTCTCTGGAAAGATATTTGGTGAAAAAAAGGGGGACTTTTTTTTTTTAAAACAGTTAGATGGATAACAGAAGGAGGGCAACCACCAGCTTCACCCCGTAGGGGTGGAGATATGTAGTAGAGAAGGAGTGCCACTCGAGCTGTACCTCTTAGAGGAGAAAATACTCCCTGTGTGTCCCAACTGTACCCCACTCAAGAAGAGGGGAAGGCACAGAGGGAGGAGGACCCAGAGACTGAGGCCTCAGGGGGATGGCGGGGGGGATTGTGATGAATGGTGAAGATACACAGAAAGATCATAATTATGGTAGGTACATAATTTTTATATCTTATCTGTGTCAGTCTTCACCATTCATCACAGATGGGTGAGTACCAAGCCCCCCCGTAGGGGGTTGATTCATTGCACCCTAAGGGACAGAGTCCCTTAGCCCTCAGTGGGTGACACACTAAGGGGGGGAACCTTCTGGGCCTGATGAGGCCCGAGAGTGGGGAGAGTAAGACGGGTCCCCAGAGGGGAAAGAAGGCCCGACAAACGTCGTCTCGCCCTACGGGAGAAGAGATAGGTTCCCTGGTGAGCGGAGCAAATCACCGTACGCCGGGCCAAGGGTGACAACCGGGAAAGACGAAGCCACGCCGATCTCCTGGTGCAGATCGCTGTCCCTACGACCCTGGTAGCTACCTCATTGGCATCGTAAGATGCCCTTGCTTGGTGCCTTGCTAGCTCCAGGCTGCGTGCAGAGAGCGCGATGGCTTGCCTGGTTTGCTCCGAGTCAGGCAAAGCAGCTAGGATCTGACCTAGCACGGACCACAAGAACCTGTTGTAGGCTGCATAGTGGGCCTGATGAGCAGAGATGGAGAGAAGCAACCGTGCCGAGTAGAAGGTCCTCCTCCCCCAGAAGTCAAAATCCAAGGAGTCTTGATCTGGGGGCCGGTCACGGTGGAGGGTGCAAAGCCCGTCAGGGGTGTCCAGGTGCATCCATCCGGACTGCTGATGAGGCATAGAACCTGGAGACTCCGGGGGAGCACAATACCTCTGGCTGAGGTCCCTAGGGGCAGGAACTCCGGAGAAGGGCCTCTGCCAGAAACGCATGGATGCCTCCCGAAAGGGAGTAGGCCAGGGCGGCACCACAAAGGTGGCCGCACCAAAATCACATAGAAAGACATGCACCGCATGCTCAGGATTGCTCATAGACAGGGGAGAAAGGTGAAGGTCCTCCATCATCCTCACGAGGAAACGCTGGTACTCAGAGAGATCAGTGGCTGGAGAGATATGGACAGAGGGTTCCTCTCCTCCAGAAGAGGGGGATGAGGAGCTGGAGGTCACCAAATGTTCTGAGGGTGGCTGAACGGGGGGAGGTTGGAAAACCTGGCTGTCCATAGCCCTAACGTAGGCCGGGAACAGAGCAGCCACCACTCTGAACTGCTCCCAGGTGAGAGGGCCACTAGGACCAAGAATGCCTGGGAGCACTGGAGAATGTGGCAGAGGGATAGGGGCTGAGCCAAGAGAAGAAGTTGGCTGACCTCTGCCAGGACTAGGAAGCGGACCATGAACACCCAAGGAGGGCGTCCCGGAAGACTCCACAGCCGACAGCTGTACAACCATGTTGGTACTGCCAAGGCTGCGCACAGAAGAATCCCCCCAAGTGAGGTGACCGGGGCCGTATGGGTCCAGAAGGACAGCCCCCTGCCTCCAAAGAATGGGACCCCCCTCAAGGAACTGGAAGGGGAAGGGTGGAAGTCCGCACTGCGGCTTCGTCTAGGGCCCGGGTGGACCTCAGAGAAAGGCCGACGCGTCGACCCCACACCTCTCAACCCCTCAGAGTCTGAGAGGGTCCTCATCCTCAAGAGGGCCAGCCTAGGTAGCTGGCAGCTCTGGGCTGCCCCCGAAGGGGAGACCCAGGGAGCAGCACCCTTCCCTCCTGCAGGCTTCCCGATGGGCCCCAAAGTTGGGCGATCAAGACACACTACTGGAGGGGGTACTACTGCTGAGGGGTCGAGGAACCCCCCAAGGCCAGGTTGCATGGCAATGGTGGCATGCACCATAGCCTGCTGGTCAGTACCACTGACCCTATCCTCGGGAACCACCTGACGCTCCTCAGAAGGGGGCTGGCTATGACTCGTCATCGAGACCACTGGCTCGCTCTCCTCCACAGACAACCCCGAAGGGTGTGACTGCCCGTCCGACTCTGAGCCCGACTCTGACCCCGAAGAGGTAGAGTCTGAGGCCCTAAGCCAAACGATAGGAGGGCAGGAGAAGGCAACCTTACCAAAGGGCCCGGCAGTCAGAGCAGTGGCCGAGGTGGCACCCATGCCCTCCACAGCCCCACAAGCAGGGCTGACAGAAGGCACCAGGGCAGCTCGGGCCAAAGGTCCAGAGCCGGGGCCAGCCGTGGAGCCATCAAGTCCACTGGCACCGGGGGCGGTACCAGTACAGAGACGGTGCCGACGGCAGCCCCAGCTATGACCTTGGTGCCGACAACACCGATAGGCCCCTCAGTGCCGTGGGCGGCACTGATGGCTCCGAAGGCGGACTCGGCACCAAACATGACACCGCCAGGCCCCTCAGTGCCGTGAATGGCACCGAGAGCACCAAAGGCACCAAAGATGGCACCGACTGATGACGCCGAAGGCCCTATGGTGCCGTGCTCAACCTCGGCGCCGAGGATGGCGCCGAGGCGAGACATGACGAAAGGCGATGCTGAATCCAGGGTCACGGCACCGCGAGCAGCGCCGGTGCCAGCTTAACGTGCCAACAGAGCCCACGGCACCAAGAGATGAGTCGGCGCTGACGTCGGTGCCGACAGGGCCACGGCAATCGCGGAATGGTACTGAAGGCCCTGACAGCACCGACCAACGGCATCGAGGACGGTGTCAACCCGGGCCTTCTGGACTGGGAGAAACACCAGGAGCCTTTCACCCCATGGGGCAAGATCTCCTGTAGTGGCGCCTCCGCCCGCTTCCAGGAGGAAGCGACGGGCCTCCTGGCGCGACGGGAGGAGCCTCGACCAAGGCCAGGCTACTAGTAGCTGAGGCTCCTCCTCCTCGGTCCATATAGAACCAGGAGGGACTCAGAGGAAAGGCCAAGAGGCTGGCTTGGCAGCGGTGAACCCCGAGATTGGCCGGGCACACCCACTTTCACACACTGTTCGAGGACACGGCGGTCCATGGAGAAGCAGGCGCCGCATCAATCCATGTCGTGAAGTGGGCCAAGACACGCGAGACACCGCCGCGTTGTCGGCACGGAATATTTCGCGTACGCACGGGCACCGATGCATAGGGGGCCCACCGCCTTGGAAAACTTCTTGCCCTCCGACCGAGACATGACCTACGGAAAAAAACATCAAAACAGACTCGATGTCACAAACTTTTAAATAAAAAGGAAAGATCTTACCAGCGACGTCGAGTAGAGGCAAACCCAGAACTAGTAAGACCGACGGACTTAAACGTCGCAATAAAGGCTGACAGGCCTAGTTTTTCTTCTAACAGCTTCCCACGAGGCAACCTCGATGGTGGGAGATGAAGAACTGGTAGGCAGGCCGTCGATGCAACTAACGCTGATCTCGAGCACCACATAGTATGTCGGCCCCAGGCTAGCGCCGACATCAGTCGGTTTTACCATCCTTTAAAAAAAAAAACTCCCACAGGTCCTAATCTCTGGCCAGTACCCATCTGTGATGAATGGTGAAGATTGACACAGATAAGATCCTATCTAGTACTCAATGTACCACAGACAGAGACTTAAACCGACAGATTCGGTAGCAGAAATTCGGTAGAAACCAAGCAAAAAAACAACACTTTAACCGACTTTTTCTAACCGAGCAAAGGAGAAATCTCCAGAGTGACTGTTCAGTGAGGCAGAGTAAAGAATCTGATGGTTGGAGTTTAAACAACAGCAGACAGGGGCTTCAACCGAGCTCGCGCTGAACGTTCCATGCTGGCCATGGAAAGTTAACTCTTTGTTCTCCGGGGCAGTTGAAAGGCAGGACCTAACTGCAGTAGTCAGAATACAGCAAGACTTCATGTTGTTTGAAAGGTTATTATTATTATTAATATATCTAGGTTTGAATCCCAGTGACCATTGTTTGAACAGTGTGTGACTTTTCGCAAGTCACTTGACCTCCTTGTGTTTTTGAGCTGTACCTGTTTTTCCAGCTCAAAACTGATGTACCTCCTTAATTAAATCAATATTTCTTCTCCAACTACAACTTTGTTGGGGAGTGCACATCAAAAGAGCTTTTTAAAAGTTAATTTTTTTTCCCCAGTCCTCATCATCTGTACGTGAGTGACATTAGGACTGCAATTTATTTTTCCCTGGGCTTGCAGCCAAGAAGCTGCTTGCTATCTACAAACCCACCCATTCCTACATATGCCTTTCTTCAAGTATGTTCATTGCTCACACAACTTCTCTGTTCGTGCACTGTATCATGTGATCCCCATGCATCGCATGGCGATTGGGGGGGGGGCTGATCACTCCCAGCATTTGTAATAAGCTGTTTACTTTAACTTTAACAAAGCTAACTACATAATTTATACTGCCACAAAAAGAATTATAACTATTTTGGGAGATTTTACCATTTATGTTACAGGCCTGAATATAACACCATTTTAACAATTCTATACGTACAAAATACCAGTATTATAACTTGCATCATTTATCAAGAATGATGTGTGTGTTGATACAGTTCTAATGTCAAATTCAGAGAATTAGGGACATCTAATCCTCTGACATTAAGTCTAATTTAATTCATTTTCAGGACTCCATAGGAGAGTAGTAATAGCTACAATATAAATAGCTACCCCCAAGGGTAGCTGAAGGCATACATCTGCATAGAGTTCATATAAGTATCAGCATTTTTAAAATCAGTGCTAACCTCCTACAGGGAGAATGTGCTGACATGACATTCCCTTTTGTGGCTTGCTTTTTTCTTTCTGTCTCCTCTCTTGCAGGAAAAGACAACTGCTGGTAATATATAAAAATGTTTTAACCAGTAGTCCGATTTCAATATAATGTTGTTACCATTTAAGTAATAGTGGGATACTGTAGAGCCCTTATTTTTATAAAAAAATAAGGTCTACCCATTAGTGGTTTATTCAGCATACAACCTTTAAGGAGATGACTGATTGGAAAAGAAAGATTGCCAAAATGTTTGTGGATAAATATCCACACCACTATTGTAAATAAAGTGTTATCTACCATTTATACAGAATACTGTTATAGGTAAATTTAATAGAATTTACTATTGCATTGTCTGGCATCTACTCCAGCACTGGTCATACAGTATCCTGTAATATCCAAGCTGCCTCTTTCACAAAAGAAGGAGCTCGTGGGGAGCCAAAGGCATGAATTGTATACAGTATATGCCCATCCCCATTAACTGATCGCTTACATTAACAACTGTTTTAACAACTGGTGTGCCCATAAGGGGCAGATCATTTTTGGAACCGTTAATGATGGAGTTGACTACTAACAAATCATTGCATGCCTATTTGTTTAACAAATATCAGTCTAGGAATGATGTCAGCTGTATGTGTACTATTTATCACAGGCTACATTCACTGATAGAAGGCTTTTACAGTTCATCAGTGATGGGTATGTATAATTTTGCAGCTGCTACCATTGTTAGTGTGATTCACCATGTCTATGAAATTTCTATGGATATGATATATTTATTTATTTATTTAGGTTTTGTTGACCGGGTAAGTGCACTAGACAAATCCTGCCTATTTTCAGGCACGACCTGGAGGAAGGTTGATACAGATGAATGCCAACTGACCTTGAACCAGATTAAGCTGTTGGTGGTATTTTTTTTAGTGAATGAGGAAAATTTGGCCAGGACACCAAGGAAATTCCCCTACTCTACTGCTGTTGGGTGGCCAGTAGGGGGACAGGCTGTCTGTGAGATGGCCACTTCCTGTAGGTCGTCGGAGGGAGAGGACGTTCCTGCAGCGGGAGAGTTTGCCTCATCTCCCGCTGTGCCTTTGCAAGAGGCATGCTGTTTGCTTTTGACTGAGTTGGTATTGGATGATGAATTCCATGAAGCGCTGTTATTTCTGGATGCTAATGACCCTTTAGCCGCTGCTAAAGTTTGTGAAGACAAGGAGCTTAAAAACGATGAAGGAAGTTTTTTGCACTCATCTATTGCAGCTTCTGCAGAGCTGCAGATTCCTGCGACACGCCCTGTCATTAGTGTGAGTGTTCAGGACAGCGCTTCAGCTGAGACACACCGTGTTGCTCTTTCTACAAGGCTCGGTGAGTTAGTTTCAACCTGTATTGTTGTTCGTTTTGCAGACGATAAGAAAATAAACCTCACTTCTGAATCCCCTGCTTTACTTATTGAGAAACCTAGTGTACAGAACGTATCCCAAGTAATACTTTCAAATGATAAAGGGGAAACGCGGGATGTTTTATCTACAATTACACAAGTCCCTCTTGAGACTAAAGCACCTGTACTAGGGTGTACAGCTCGATCGGCTGGCAGTAATATCATTGATTTGGATGAGTGTCTACAGCCATTTTCAGAAAGGCAGGAGCCTTTCAAATCTGCAGCCTTAACGCACATTCCTCGTTCTACAAGGGATGCTTCTCCATTAATAAATATGTCTTCAAAGCTGGTGCCTCCTTCTAAATCGGCTCTATCAGCTGGCAGTTCTAACGTCGGTTCTGACGAGTGCCTGAAGCTGATTGTGGAAGGGCAGGAAAAATCAAGTATTGCAGTAAAATTACATTCTCCTGAGTATCCTGTGTTTTTTTCCTCTCCTATTACCACCCCTCTTAGTAAAACTGCTGGGTTTGTTTTTAAGCAACCTATCATTGAGAAATCGGCTGATCCTCCCAGAACTATATATCAAACTAAACTGTCACCTCAGTTAGGTGTCCCTGAATTTTCATTTAAGGATTCGCTTCGTGGTGCTGGGAGAAATGTTCAGACAAAATCTGTTCATCTAGATACCAGGCAAGTTCTTCCTTTGGACCATGTTGAAGGGCCCTGAACGACAGGGAGGGCCTTAATTGGGGCTGGTTGGAAGCAGGCTCCATCTGGCACTTGGACACCAGACCCAGAGTGGGATTCTGATTTCAAACTAACTCAAAATTCTCCTACGTGGAAACCAGGCTCTGCGGCTACCTTACATCAAGTTGCTTTGCCACCACCTCCAATAGCTCCCTCTACACCTCATACACTGCAAACCAATACTGTTACTAATGATTTGCCTTCTGACTCTTCAAGTTTAGAGGCCTCTAAACCATCTCAAACTAAACCTCTAATGTCTGAACTTTTTTCAGCTATCAAAAGGGAAGCAGCTGCATGCAGACATGCTGTTCGGATTCGATATAAAGGGGGTTTGGATTTCAGACCTGACAGACATTATGTTGGAAAAACTTTGATTAAGGATTCTTTGCATTTTTCTCCTAAAGATGTTTATGCTTTTATTAATATTTCAGGAGAAGATAATTTCGATATCAGTTTCGGTCATCTCATCTGTTAGACCTATTTTGGAAAAGGTATGGCCAGGTCAAGTTTTCTCACATGGGCCCCCTTTTGGTTATACCTTTAACTAAACTCTTGATAAAATTTGTAACTGTGATGTTTCAGAATGAGGGGTCCATGGAAGATATTACTTTCTGGCTTTCATAAAAAAGCGAAGTGTTAAGTGCGCCGGAACCTATTCTGGATGCAGAGCATTTTTGGACAGGAGGGTGGAAATATAAAGTTAAGCTTCGTCAGTCAGATTCTGGTATAGAGCATATACCTAATTCCTTTTTGTTAGGAAGAGATCGGGGAGTTTGTTTTTATGGTGGTCAGCCTTGGGCCTGCTATAGGTGTGGTTCACAAACTCACTTATCTAGTGTGTGTGATCAGCCCAGGTGTGATAACTGTGGGGAAGTGAGCCATTGCACTGTGCAATGTGCTAATCGCACACGTTGCGATTTGTGTGAGGAGTATGGCCATGTCTTTCGGGATTGTTCATGGGCAGCTAAAAATAAAGAATCTTGTATAAGCCCTGAGCAGCTGATTCAAAAGGCACAAGATTTGGTACTTGCCCTCCTCCCCCTTTATCGTCCCCCCCCTTCTTCTGAGATATTAGTACAAAGTACCCGAGATATTCCCCCTCCCTCTGTCTTGACTTCCTCCACATCTGTAGGTCAACATATGGATAACTCTTCTCAGGTGGCTACCAAATCAGAAATGGACATGGCTTCAGTAGTACCACAGGAGATGGTGCCTGTTAATTATTCCGATTCCGTAGTAGTAAATTTTGTAGCCCCCTCCTCCCCCTTGCAGAGCGGAGATCTTCTAGGCATTCACAGGTTAAATCTCCCCCTGTTTCGGTCCCTACTGAATCTACTAACTCTTATACAGCGTTGTTTTCACCTTGGGGTGACACAGATATGGAGGTTGGGGATTCAGATTCCCAGAAATCCTCATTTTCCTCCTCTTCACTACCTGTAGATAATTACAAGGGGAAGAAAAAGAAAAAAGGAAAAAATAAAAGTTTACTGTCATGAAGTTTTCTTGGGGTTCACTAAACACACATAGCCTTTTAAGATGTATTAAAAGGCAATCGCTTTTCAATATTTGCATGATTCACAGATTGATGTGTTTATCTACAAAGAGACATGGATGTTCTCTATAGAACAGCTTTATACTTTTAAAAAGACTGGCCTTGGGGACCCTCCTATTGGTCTTTTGGCACAGATAGTGCGGATGGTGTTGGGATTCTTTTTTCTTCTTATAATTTTCTTTTGTTAAAATCAGTTGATCTTATTCCTGGAAGAGTTTTATTGATTGATGGTAAATGGCATGGTATCTGCTATAGGTTTATTAATATCTATAATCCCCAAACTAAAGTTGATAGGGTGCAGTGTATGAAGGCAGTACAACCTTATTTGTGCACATCGTTGCCTATCCTATGGGGAAGGGATTTTAATTGCAGCCTTGGGGTTTGGCACAACAGACAAAAAAAAACTTATTGTGATTCTCATGCTTTAGCTTCTATAATTAAAACTGCAGGTCTCAATAACTGTTTAACTTTTCACTCAAAAGGCCCGGTTTTCTAATTTTCCAAGGGTAAACTGCATTCTCTTATTGATTATATGTTTGTTTCTTCATCACTTTCAGTATAGGATTTTCAGATGAAACCTTTAGAATGTTCAGATCATTTATTGTTGATTAGTTTATTTGATTCAGGGCATTTAGGCCATGGTAGACAAGGTAGATGGAGATTAAATGTCTCCACTCTAGATTCTCCCCAGACTAGGTTTGGGGCAAAAATGCTATTGCAAGCTAGACTATCAGTGTTTTTTTTATATTCAGATATTGGGGCCTAGTGGATGGATACTAAATCTATATTACAGAACTGGTTTAAACATCGAGGGGTGGTCACTAAAGATTTAAACTTTATGCAGTACTTATCTTTAAGACAGCAATTGCAACGGTTAATTTCCATTTCTTATGTTTCCAAATTTGACTATTCAGCTCAAATAAAGGTACTTAAAACTTCCATGAAGGCCTTCCAGTATGATAGGGCTAAAACACTGCAAGCTATATTTACTAATGGAACTCAGAAGGCTCCTATTTGGGATGCATTTGAGGCCTGTAAATCATTAAGGGATTCCTGTACTATTGATTTTCTTATAACTCCTGAGGGCTCTAAAGTAACCACTGTTCCTCGTCTTAGGGCAGTTATTAAACAGCATTTTCAGGCTTTAGAATCTGCAATACCAATCAACATGCTGGATATTGATAATTTTTTTGATGATGTGGTTTTACCCCCTAAAACCGTTGAAATTTCTTCTTTACTAGGCCCAATTACACTTGAGGAAATAGTTGTAGCCATTCACTCACTTAAACCTAATGTTTCACCAGGGTTGGATGGTTTATCCTATCACCTCTATAAAACCTTCCTTGAGGAATTCAGTCAGTGTCTTTTTTTGTTGTTTCAATTTTTTTTTTACACCAAGGCTGTGTTTCCTTCTTTTACTGATGGGTTATTGCATTTATTTAAGTCAGGAGATAGGAATGATATTAAAATTGGAGGCCAATCACTCTTTTAAATACGGATTATAAGTTGTTTACAATCATTTTAAATAATAGGCTTAGGCAGTATGCTAAACTTGTGCTATCCCCATATCAATTTTGTGGAATCCCTGATAGGAAGATTCAGTCAGCATTAATGATTGTAAGAGATACTATAGAATTATTTTCATCACAGAATATAGAAGGTTGCATGCTCTCAGTGGATTTAGAAAAGGCCTTTGATAGGGTTCATCTTCCTTTTCTTTTTTCAGTTTTGGCGAAATATGGAGTTCCTGAGTTGATAATACAAGTTTTGGTCTCTCTCTCTATGAGCATACTACTGTTTACCCCTTTCTTCATGGGACAGTTGCAGAAGAGTTTAGTTTACATACTGGGGTTAGGCAAGGGTGTCCTTTAAGTCCCCTGTTGTACAGTTTCTCCCTGGATCTACTTTTACGACTTATAGTACAATCTAAATGTTGGCCGGGGGTGCAGGTTGGGAATTTACCTCCTTTTTTTGTTCAAGCGTATGCTGATGATTTGGTAGTATTTTTTTCTGATTATACTCAGTTTCATTTTTTTTGGAACTTTTTTCACGGTTTTCGGTAGTCTCCAATGCAAAATTGAATTTGATGAAGACACGTGGGTTATTTATTGGAGTACTGGGTTTATCCGATGTCTATCAAAATGGGATTTGGGTTTCTTGTACACCTTTGAAAATATTGGGGCTCCTGTTTGGGCCTCAGAATTTGCCTCAGTTAAATTGGGAATTAGCTCTTAGGAAAGTGGAAACTAAAATCAATGGATGGAAACAGTGGCAGTTCTCAAAGTTTAAATGTATTCATGTCTTGAAACAATTTATTCTTTCTTGTTTACAATATGTAGCTATGATCTATCCCCTTCCTTCATTGCTTGAAACAAAGTTATATAGTTTATTCTTTCAGATGTTATGGGGAAATAGGCTAAACCCTGTTAAACGGCAATATACTTATCTGAATAAAACCTCGGGAGGTTTGGGCATGTTAGATCCTGTTGTGTTTATGCATTCCCTTTTTATAAGGACTACACTTAGATCTGGATTACATCATGAAGAAACGATTTGTAAAGGATGGGTGGTTGCAGTCTTGGGTAGCTACTTTAGGAAATGGGTTTCTTTGGCCCCTAAATTGAATCCACGTGTTACCATTCCTGATTATTTTAAACCAGCAGTACAAAAATTGTTTAAATGGCAAATTACTAAAGACATGATTTGAAATAATACTACACAGTCATCATATCAGTTAATTGTTTGATCACTTTATCCTCAGGAGCCTTGTTTTAAAAACTGTCCAGCTGCTTTTAATTGCAGGGTTATTGCCCAGCTTAATAATTCTAGATTGCCGGTTACACAGTGGGACACACAGTGGCTTATAGTTTATGGGCGTTTAAACGTTTGGGGAAATGCTAAGTATAAAGCTAAGGAAGAAAGGAATTGTCCCTATCCTGACTGTATTCATTTGGAAGAATCTATGGAGCATTTTTTCCTTTATTGTTCTTATGTTAAGGGTTTATGGCCTCATTTAGCAAAAACATGGAGTTTTAACTGGCTCATGAATCCATCATATGATATGTTGGTCCTTGGGATTTATCCCCAGAGTTTATTTTCTTATTGGGACAGCACTTTATTGTTATTGTTTTTTTGCATACGGTATTATTTATGGCAGGCCCGGTGCCAATGGGTGATCTATCAACGTCACATGTCATATGATTGTTATGTCAGTTTGGTTACCAATGAACTATCGAGGATTTATTTGCAGGAAAAAAAAAGTTCTCTTCCTGGACAGTTACCAAATGGTGGAAAGGGTTTTTTCATTTTATCAAATTTAAATGAGTATTGAAGATGATTTTGTTTGAATATGATTTTTGTATGTAATGTGATATTTTGTGAGTGAAATTGTGTTTATTGTATGTATATTTGAGATACTTTTCTTATGTTTTTTTTCAATAAAAACTCCCCTACTCTTTTCGAGAAGTGCCATGGGATCTTTAACATCCACCTGAACTACCACCAATCCAGGCAGATGGGACCTCGGTTTAACGTCTCATCCAAAAGACGGCACCTCAGAAGTGCAGCACCCCTCTTATGCTGCACTACAGTGTCACTACTTAGATATTAACCCAAGTGCCAGGTGTGGGAACTGAACGCACAGCCCTCTGATCTCCTGGCCTCAGTGGTGAGTGTGCTACCTACTGAGCCACTGACACTGCAAATACTAGAAGCCAAGCCTCCTGAACTATACAAGGAGCTCAAGGGGAAGATTGAACCATGCCATCTTGCAGTGCAACACCTACGGTGGTTGCAAATAAATAAAAGTCCTTCTGGACCTGACTGAGCTACAGCTAGCAGATCCAGAAATGAGGGAGATAAACCCACTGCCCCTCCAGTAAGAGCACCCAAAAAGAAAAATGTGTGTTTGCTAATAACCCATTTGTTGTGTACTAGGTTTGAAAAACATATAATGTACTCTAATATTATAAAGCAGCTCAGCCTCTCTACCTTCCCAGTGAGGGCTAGCACAACCGTACACGATCTATTTGCAAGTGGCTTTATGCTAACTAGCACCAGCCATGTGCAAGGGCCTTGGCCTCAACAAGTAATCAGCTGAGCTGGGCGGGGAACTGTGTACATTCCCATATTCTTTCATGTATCCCTTTTGTCATAGGAAAGTCACGCTCTGGAGCTTCTGGACAAGAACACTCCCATTGACCACAAGGGCTACGGGTACAGAAGAAAAAATTACTCACCTTAGTAATGTTGTTTCTTCTAATGGAGTCTTGCTATATTATGACGTATGCAGTGAGTCCCAACCTTCCAACTGCTCCGGAGGTGAAAGAGTTAACTTTCCATGCCAGGCATGGAATCTTGAGCGCGAGCTCGGTTGAAAACTCTGTCTGTTGTTCTTTAAACTCAAACTGTCAGATCTTTACGAGCAAAACTCACTAAGGTTCTGTGTGAAAGCCATAAACCTACACTAGCCCACTGGCTACTAACTACAAGACCACATTTTTTTCCTTGATCCCAAAACAAAGACTCAAGTCAAGGGAATCAAGAAAGAAAATTAAAACATAACACCCAAGCACCCTAAAAGAAAGGGTGAAAACTAAAGTGGGCATCTGAAAGTGCCAACATTGCACTGCCCACCCACAACCCAAAAGTAGAGGTTCTGAGAGGGCAGGAGGGAGGTCATAATATAGCAAGACTCCATTAGAAGAAACAACATTAATAAGGTGAGTAATTTTTCTTCAAACAACATAAAGTCTTGCTATATTATGACATATGCAGATTACATAGCAGTACTCCATGAAGGAGGGACATAACCTACTTAGGAAATAGGCTCTGAAGCACAGTTGTGAGAAATCAAGCATCACTCCTAGCCTGGATGTCCAGGGAGTAATGCTTAGTAAAAGTGTGAACTGTTTTCCAGGTAGCTGCTTGACATATCTCTAGGATAGGGATGTCCCTGGCAGCAGCCAGAGACGCAGCTGTACCTCTGGTAGAGTGAGCCCTCAGGCCTGAGGGAGAAACCTTACCCAGTTTTTCATAGCAAAATTGGATACAACAGACAATCCACCTGGCAATGGATCTTTAGTGGCAGGTTTTCTTACCAACCTCACCATAAGTGAGGAACAATTGGAGGAGTCAAACCTGTGATCCTGGTCGTTCTGTAGTAACTAAAGGACTCTTTTTGACATCTAAACTGTGCAATCTCCTCTCGCCAGAGGAAGACTGGTCAGTGAAGTACACAGGAAGAGACATGGATTGATTAAGGTGGAAGTCTGAAACCACCTTAGGCAAAAACTTTCTGTTAGTCCTGAGGACCACCTTATCTCAGTGAAAGGAGATAAAATCAGGCTCCACTGACAATGCTTGCAATTCACTTATGTGCCTGGCAGAAGTGATGGCTACCAAAAACACAGTTTTCCAAGTCAAGTACTTAAGCTCTGCTGAAGACAATGGCTCAAAAGGGGGTTGCATAAGCTGGGCAATGCAAATATTAAGATCCCAAGCAGGGGCAGGGTCCCTGAATGGAGGGTTGGTGTGAAGCAACCCTTTGAAAAACTTGGAGAATACAGGGTGAGCTGAAAAAGAAGAGGGTTTACCTGCTGATAAGAAAACAGACACGGCTGCCAAGTGCACTTTTAAGGTAGCTGGTCTCAGCCCCAAAGAATTCAAATGCACCAAATAATCCAGGATTGTGGGCACGTCAGCAGATTCTGGGGAATATGCTTGCCAGAGCACCATATGGAAAATCTCTTCCATTTGGAATTATAAGTAGCCCTGGTGGAAGGCTTTCTAGAGGCCTTCAAGATATCCAATACACCTTGGGAGAGGTGTAGGTCAGCAAACTCTAACTCTTCAAGAGCCAGGCCTTGAGATTGAGAGATTTGAGGTTCAGATACCAAACTCTCCCCTGGGCACAGGTTAACAGGTTGTGATTCCTGGGAAGACACAGGGGAAGGTGGACGGCTAAGGACATGAGGAGTGGGTACCAGGGCTGTCTGGCCCAATCTGGAGCAATCAGGATCATCT
The DNA here is from genome assembly GCA_016271365.2 of Neoceratodus forsteri. Classification (NCBI taxonomy): domain Eukaryota; kingdom Metazoa; phylum Chordata; order Ceratodontiformes; family Ceratodontidae; genus Neoceratodus; species Neoceratodus forsteri. The sequence continues at coordinate 667,447,065 of CM057453.1, forward strand.
TGCAGGGTTGAGATCTGATTTTGACTAGCACCTAGAAGAGAAGAGGGAAGGGGGGAAAAGCATAGAGAAACTTCCCTTCCCAACTGAGAAGGAAGGCATACAGAGGGACTGAGCCCAACACTAGGGGCCTGCAGCAAAAAAGGGGAAGTTGGTGATTGTCTGGGGCTGCAAAAAGATCTATCTGTCAGGTGCCCCATCTGGCAAATACTAACTCCAGTACTAGGGGATCCAGTGCCCATTCGTGATGGCCCTGGGAAATCCTGCTGAGAGCATCTGCTAGGACATTGTCCTTGCCTGGGAGGTGAACTGCTGTAAGGGAGGCATTCAGGGAATAAGCCAGAGACCACAACTTCATTGCTTCGGTGCACAAGGCTGTAGACCGAGTGCCTCCTTGTTTGTTGATGTACCACATTGTAGTGGTATTGTCTGTTCTGACCTGTACAACCTTGTTCTGAGCAGATGTGGAAAAAACCTAAAGTGATAGAAAAACTGCTCTGAGTTCCAACAGATTGATGTGGAGCAGAGATTCCTGTGGGGACCACAATCCCTGGGTAGTGAGGTCGCCCATGTGAGCTCCCCACCCCAAGAGGGATGCATCTGTAGTAAGGATTAAGGAGTGAGACTGGGGTGAAGGGAACCCCCCCGTCTCAGATTGCTGTGGTCCTGCCACCACTGAAGGGCCTGGATCAGGGTTCGAGTCACTGGGATCAATTTGGTTAGAGGGTCTCTCCTTTGAGACCAAAAGGATCTCAAATGGAACTGGACGTCCCTCATCTGAAATCTTGCTCCCTGCACTACTGCTGTAGAAACAGCCATGTGCCCCAGGAGCTGTAGAAAATGCCTTGCTGGTCGAGAGACCTGCAAGATGAAAGAGGAGGCCAGAGAGACCAAGATCCTTGCTCTTTCCAGAGGGAGGAAGGCTCTGGCCTCTTTTGTGTTCAGTTCTGTGCCTATGAAGGTGAGAAGCTGGACAGGCTCCGGAACTAACTTTGGAAGACTGAGAAGGAAACCTAGAGATGTGAGCAGTTGCTGAGTTACCTGAAGGTGTAGTTTGACCTGGTCTGGAGACTGGCCTACTATGAGCCAGTCGTCCAGACAAGGAAAGATGGCAATCTTTTGCCTTCTCAAGTGGGCAACTGCTACTGCCAGGCATTTTGTGAATACCCTCGGGGCCGAGGTGAGGCCGAAGGGCATTGCTCTGAACTGGTAATGGCCTGAGGGCAGTTCAATCTGAGGTACTTTCGATGGAGCTTCTGATAAGAACATGGAAGTAGGCATCCTTGAGGTCCAGGAGGCTAGCCAGTCCCTGGCCTTAGAGAGGGTAAAATAATTCCCAGAGTCACCATTTTGAATTTTGGTTTTAAAAGGTGCTTGTTTAGATATCTGAGATCCAGGATGGGCCGCAATTCTCCTGTCTTTTTTGGGGTAAGGAAGTGCCTGGAGTACATCCCTTTGCCCTGGTGTAGGGGTGGAACCCTTTCCACAGCTCTGAGAGCCAGGAGGGTAGAAACTTCTGTTTCTAAGGCAAGCGCCTCTGATGGATTTGCAGGTGGAAAGGACCTGGCTCTCATCTTTGGAAATTTTTTTGAAGCTGAGAATCAGTCCCTGGCTTACTACTTCCAGGACCCATTTGTCTGATGTTAAAGACTTCCAGTCCTGGACAAAGTAAGCCAGCCTGCCCCCTACCGGTAGTGGAGAATCGGCCCTGGCCACCCCATCAGGGAGCCTGCTTGGCAGGGGCTTTGGGCTGAGGGGTAGAAGCAGGCTTACTTGTACCCCGTCTGCCTCTCCCTCTAAAGAACCGCCTCTGGGCATAAGCAGAAGAGGAGGCCTGGGCTTGGTAAAAGGGCCTATGAAAAGACCTGCCTCTGTCCCTGACATGCTGCCTTTGAGGAGTGGCTTGCCTTTCTTTGGCCTGTGCACTCCTATAGGTGGTCCTATATTCATCCATTTTCTTCATATAATTCTCTGTCTGCTCCCCAAACAGAGAATTGCCCACAACAGGAAAATCCATAGCCTTAGACTGGGTATCCTGTGACAGGGCAGTACATCTGAGCCAAGTCATTCTGCGAAAAGCCACAGATGTATCCATGACCCTTGATGACACATCATTAGAGTCTACTGCATGAAATTGCACCTTGGATGCCTCATACCATCCGCAGCCACCTGCTCCAGCTCCCTGGCAAGCTGGTCAGGGGCCTGTTTTGCTAGGGCCAGCACAGTATCCCATCTGGATTTCTGTACCCAGCAGTATAAGTCTTAATTTGCCTGTCTGAGTCCTAAAGATGCTGCCATGTACTGTTTCTTTGCCATGGCATCCATCCTCCTGGAGTCCTTTTCAGGAGGGTGAGAGGCTAGAGGAATATTTGTCTTGTCACAGGCTGCAGCCTGCACTACCCCCACATGGCTGCATTGCTGAGTGAGGAATTCCATATCAGAGCCTGATAATGTATACCTCTTGTCCATCCTTTTATCAACAGGAAGGATAGGGTGAGGAGTTTTTAGAATTTTTACTGTCTGTTTCCTAAAAGATTTGTGCAAGGGAATAGACAGTCTCCTGGACTCTGGAATATCCATCATTTCCACATAATCAGGCTCTTCTTGGTCATCAATAGCTTCCTCAACAGGGAGTTGGAGAGTTTCAGTAACTTTCTTATAGAACATAAAATGAGAAGAGGACTCAGATAGCCTGGGGGGGGGGGGAACCCTGACGGTCTGTCTGGAGAGATGTCCGGTTCAATGGGCACATCCAGACCTTCAAAATCACATTCACTATCCTCAAACTCCTCCTCTCCTTCCTCCGGTTCATAAAAATTCTCAAAATCAAAATCTTGAACCGGTGGAACCAGCCGAACCGAGCGCTTCCCTGATGGTGTCGGCTCGGACGGAACCGGGGAAAGAGACTGGACAATTTGAATTGCTTTAGCTATTTCCTCAGAGGTTGGAGAAAGAACATTTGGCTCCACACTAGCTGACTTTCTAGTCCTTTTAGTTGGAACCGGCTCCTCAGATCTGGCTCTTCGTTTGCCCGAGGAAGTATCACCCTGGTCAGAGGGCACTCTCTCCGGTTCGGTTGGAACCAAACCGGGCTGGCCGTCCGGGTCAGCAGACTTTTTGACCTCCCTTTCCCTGAGCCTACCAACTCTCTTTTCCACGGTGGCAGCAGGAAAATTCTTACAAATCTGGCAGTCTGCATTGAGGTGGTCAAACCCCAGACAATATACACAGGTGGTGTGTGGGTCAGCCTTAGCAAAGGCTTCCCCACAGAGACCACAGTGCTGAAACCCAGTGGGCCCGGTTTTTCTTTTGGTTTTCTCAGACATAGTGCCAGACTAACCAAACTTGCCCGTTAATTGCAATCTGCCAAGCAAGACTCTCTTATCGGTTCCCAACTGTGTCACGGGTCGTGGAGAAAAACGTAATGAAATCCGGTTTTTTTAGACCAACAAGAACCAGGAACTGCACTCTAAAGGACTAGAAAGACTTGTAAAACAACCTGATCGGTTCAAACCGAACCGAAAAAACACATTTACAAGTTCCACACAGAAGAAAATAAATGTAAGCCTATCTATTACTTACAATACCACAGACAGAGCTTGAACCGACCGGTTGCGGTTTAATTTCGGTCAGGAAACCGAAAAATAAGACTTTTTTAACCGACAAACGAACCGAGCAGAAGGAGAAATCTCCGGAGCGACTGTTCAGTGAGGCGGAGTAAAGAATCTGACAGTTTGGGTTTAAAGAATAACAGACAGAGTTTTCAACCGAGCTCACGCTCAAGGTTGCATGCCTGGCATGGAAAGTTAACTCTTTCACCTCCGGAGCAGTTCGAAGGTTGGGACTCACTGCATATGTCATAATATAGCAAGACTTCATGCTGTTTGAAACTTTGCTTCCATAGGAACAGGCAAATCTTTAATAATAATTCCTAAAGTAGGGCATTACCCTGGAAAGGACCCTACAGACCTAGTGCTCTGCCTGGGTAAAAAAACAAAAAAACAACCAGAGTGGTGGGCCATTCAAATAAATACTCTGGATGGGACACTATAAACAACAGATTGCAGAAACACTCAAATCTTATCCCAAACTTTGAACCTTATTCCGTTGCTGTGATCAACGGAAAAATGTTTGAGAACAGCAACTCAGATTACCCACAGCTGGAACCAGGTCCAGCTGCCTACCAATATTGTTTCAACAGTCATTCCTGGACTCTGACGACAAACTTCATTTTAAATGTGGTCAATGTTTAAAATGTATTTTCTGCAATGTGCTTAATATGACTATTGTTTCTTTGTGATAATGTTTGTTTTTTTGCTGTCATGTTTTTACATATTGTTGCAGCTTATCTAGAATAAGCTCAGTAAACTGCTCCACATCCATGGATGTTTTGAGTATTAGGCCCATTTGGGTGACATCTGTCAGACCCACATGGAGGTAGGGTACCAAGTACCAACCACTTACACAACAACTTAGTTGTTTTCACAAGCTGAAATGTCCCAACAACACCCCCATGAATGAGTATTTATTTTTTATAGGTTATGTGCCACCATTCTCACTCCCAGACAAAAGGGATCAGCATTGCTGTCCCACCCAGATTAATTACAAGAAGATAACCATGTACACCTGAACACCATAGTGGTGGCCCCTAACCAATCTCACTTACAGACTAAATGGCAGACTGCTAGTAATCGACAACAAATCCCTAAGGCCCACCTAGGTAATTGCACACTCCAAGGTAGGCCCTACACCAGAAGGTCACCCACTGGTATCCTGTCTATATGCCAGGCCCAAGCATAACACACAGGTTTCTATACCTGTACTGTACTCATACATCAATAGTATTGTACACCTCATTCCATTGCTAGCACTGCCATGTTTCCAACTGTTGTTACCCCAACCCCAGCAGAGAAAAAGCCTACCCAATGTTCCAAGCATAAACCCAGACCAACTAGTGGTCTGATTGCCTTATCACTCCCAGGTACCCCATGAAATAATGTGTAATATACACATAATAGGGCTGAATGTAGATTCTACTTCAATACAAACACTTCTAGGTCTCATAGTGCCATGTTTCCAGACCCTGTTGCAACAGATCTGATACATACTCAAGACCCAGTATATGAACACCACACTACCAAATACCTAGGAGTATTTCACCCTGGATAACAGATTTATTAAAAGGGACCTTCTCAAATCTCACAGGCGCAACAGGCACTGTTGTATACCCCAGTGTTACATGGTGTAAATGGTATACTGCCATAAGGTGACTGTTCAAAGTGCATATAACAAGCATAATATTACACTTTCATTTGATGAGATAGGCCTAAACTAGGCCAAACAGCAACACATAGGCAGAGAAGAAAAAATTACTCACCTTAGTAATTATGTTTCTTCTAATGGAGTCTTGCTGTATTCTGACTATTGCAGTTAGCTCCAGCCTTTAAACTGCCACAGAGAACAAAGGGTTAACTTTCTATTTAGTGCATAGAATGCCGAGCTCGAGCTTGGTTGAGGTCTCTGTCAGCAGCCCTTTGAAACCCAACCATCAGATTCTTATGAGCAAAAACTCACTAACTATCCTATGTGGAAATTGTAAAATTTTTTACTAGCCAACTGGCAACAAAGAGTTTTGGGTTCCCAAAAAAACCAAAACACAATCCAAATAAGGACAACAATAACAACAAAACACCCAAACAAAAAGGGGGAGGGTGTGTAAGAAGCACCTCTGGGGTGCAGCACTGCACCTGCCCACCCACTTCCCCAAAACAGGTTCTGAGAGGGGAGGCAGGGAGGTCAGAATACAGCAAGACTCCATTAGAAGAAACATAATTACTAAGGTGAGTAATTTTTTTCTTTAAACAACATGAAGTCTTGCTGTATTCTGACTATTGCAGACTACAAAGCAGTACCTCCATGGAGGAGGGACAGAACCTACTTTGGGAATAGGCTCTGAAATACTGCTGTGCCAAACTGAACATCGCTCCTAGCCTGGATATCCAGAGAGTAATGCTTGGTAAAGGTATGGACTGTTTTCCAGGTGGCTGCTTGACAAATTTCTAAGAGAGGGATATCCCTGGCAGCAGCCAGGGAAGCAGCTGTACCTCTTGTAGAGTGAGCCCTCAGGCTTGAGGGTGGAATCTTTCCTAGTTTCTCATAGCAGAATTGTATACAAGACACAATCCACCTGGCAATAGTTCTCTTGGTGGCAGGTTTGCCCTTTCCCACTTCCTCATAAGTGAGGAATAACTGGAAGGAATCAAACCTGTGACACTTGGTACGCTCTATGTAGTAGCTAAGGGATCTTTTAACATCCAGACTGTGTAGCCTCCTCTCTCCTGAGGAAGAATGATCAGTGAAGAAGACAGGAAGAGACATGGACTGGTTCAAGTGGAAGTCTGAAACCACTTTGGGCAAGAACCTCCTATTGGTTCTAAGGACCACTTTCTCTCTATGAAAAGAGATAAAATCAGATTCCACTGACAGGGCTTGCAGTTCACTGATACGTCTGGCAGAGGTAATGGCTACCAAAAACACAGTTTTCCAAGTCAAGTACTTAAGCTCTGCTGAGGACATAGGCTCAAAAGGAGGTTGCATAAGTTGAGCAATGCAAACATTTAAGTCCCAGGCAGGGGCAGGATCCCTAAAGGGAGGATTGGTATGAAGCAATCCCTTGAAAAATTTACAGAACACAGGATGAGATGATAGTGAGGAAGACTTCCCCACTGACAAAAAGGCAGAAGCAGCTGACAAGTGTACCTTGAGAGTAGCTGGTCTGAGGCCTAGGCCATTAAGATGGACCATGTAATCCAGATCTGTAGACAATTCAGCAGTGTCTGTAAGGAATATGCTTCTTGGAACACCAAATGCTGAATCTTTTCCATTTGGAGTTATAAGTCTTTCTGGTGGAGGGCTTTCGAGAAGTTTTCAGAATATCCAGAACCCCCTGAGACAGAAGCAAATCTGCATACTCTAACTCTTCAAGAGCCATGCTTTGAGATTGAGAGACTGAAGATTGGGGTACCAAAACCTCCCCTGAGAGGAGGTTAACAGGTTGTAATTCCTGGGAAGAGACAGGGAACGATGGACTGCTAGAGACAGCAACAGGGAGTACCAAGGCTGTCTAGCCCAGTCTGGAGCAATCAGAATCACTTTGCAAGGTTGTGACCTTATCTTGACTAGGTCTTTGAACAGTAGAGGAAAGGGAGAGAAGGCATACAGAAATGTTCCTTCCCAGTTCAAAATCAGAGCATCCAGAGGGACTGAACCCAAGACTAGGGGTCTGCAACAAAACAGAGGAAGCTGGTGATTGTCTGGGGTTGCAAAGAGATCTATCTCTGGAGTGCCCCACCTTGAAAAAATCACTTTCAAAACCAGAGGGTCCAGGGACCATTCGTGATGGCCCTGGGAGATCCTACTCAGTGCATCTGCCAGCACATTGTCCTTTCCTGGAAGGTGGACTGCTATCAGAGAGGTCTGCAGGGAATAAGCCAGGACCACAATTTCATGGTTTCCATGCACAAGGCCATAGACTGAGTGCCTCCCTGCTTGTTGATGTACCACATGGTGGTGGTGTTGTTTGTTCTGACCTGAACCACCTTGTTCTGCACCAACTGAGAGAAGGCATGCAGGGCCAGAAAAACTTCCCTGAGTTCCAGGAGATTGATATGAAGAAGGGACTCCTGAGGGGACCACAGTCCTTGGGCTGTGAAATCCCCCAGACGAGCTCCCCACCCCAAAAGAGAAGCATCAGTGGTAAGGACCACCAAATGAGAAGAAAACCCAGAGAAGTGAGAACTTGCTGAGTCACTTGCAGGTCTGACTTGACTTGGTCTGGAGACTGACCCACTATTAGCCAATCATCCAGATATGAAAAAATGGAAATATTTTTCCTTCTTAGAAAGGCAACTACTACTGCCAGGCACTCTGTGAAGACCCTTGGAGCTCATGTTAGGCTAAAGGGCATTGCTTTGAACTGATAATGGCCTGACAGCAACTTGAACCTGAGGTACTTTCTGTGGGAGCACCTGATGGGAATATAAGAGTAGCTATCTTTGAGGTCCAGGGAGACTAGCCAGTCCCCTGGCCTTAGAGATGGAAGAATTATTCCCAGAGTCACCATCTTGAACTTTGGTTTTAAAAGATGTTTTTTCAGGTATCTTAGATCTAGGATGGGTCACCACTCCCCTGTCTTTTTTGGGGTAAGAAAGTATCTGGAGTATAGACCTTTGCCCCAGTGTATGGTAGGAACTCTCTCTATGGCTCTTAAAGCCAGAAGAGTTGAAACCTCTGCCTCTAGGGCAAGGGTTTCAGAGAGACCTGCAGGTGGAAAAGATCTGGCTCTCATCTTTGGAAATTTTTTGAAGCTGAGAATCAGTCCCTGGCTTACTACTTCCAGAACCCACTTGTCTGATGTAATAGACATCCAGTCCTGGACATAGTAAGTCAGCCAGCCCCCTACAGGGATAGAGTCAACCCGGGCAGACCCATCAGGGTGTCTGCTTGGCAGGGGCCTTAGGCTAAGGAGTGGATGCAGCCCTGCTCATCCCCCTTCTGCCTCTCCCTCTGAAGAACCCCCTCTGTGAAAAGGGAGAAGAGGCCTGTGCTTGGTAAAAAGGCCTATGAAAAGGCCTGCCCCTGCCCCTAGATTGCTGCCTTTGAGGAGTTGCCTGTCTCTCCTTGGCCTGAGCACTCCTATAAGTGGTCCTGTACGCATCCATTTTCTTCATGTAATTCTCTGTCTGCTCCCCAAACAGAGAATTACCCACCAGAGGAAAATCCATGGCCATAGCCTGGGTGTCCTGTGAGAGGCTGGTATATCTGAGCCAAGCCATCCTCCGAAGAGCCACAGATGTAGCCATGACTCTTGATGACACATCACTGGAGTCCACAGCAGCATGAAATTGTACCTTTGATGCCTCAATCCCATCAGCAGCCACCTCCTCCAGCTCCTTGGCCAGCTGGGGGGGAGGCCTGTTTAGCCAGTGCCAGTACAGTGTCCCACCTGGACTTCTGGTATCTGGCTGTATAGGCCATATAGTTCACCTGCCTGAGTCCCAAGGAAGATGCCATGTACTGCTTCTTTGCCATGGCATCCATCTTCCTGGAGTCTTTGTCTGGGGGGTGTGAAGCCAAAGGAATATTTTCCTTGTCACAGGCAGCAGCCTGCACTACCCCAACATGGCTGCATTGTTGGTATAAGAACTCCGTATCTGAGCCTGATAGTGAATACCTCTTGTCCATCCTTCTGTCAGCAGGAGGTACAGAATTGGGAGACTTTAGGATTTTTTGTGGCTGCTTTCTCTCTCTCTCTGTCTCAGCAGACAGAGAACACAAACAACTCCTGTTTTAAATCCACAGTTCAACTAGGCCTCTTTCGGCTCCTCCCCTTAACATACACCTATTTCACAGAGGTTAAGTAACAGGTCTAGTCACAAATGACTGCAAATATCTCCCAGCTCCAGTTCCTCCCTAGCAAATTTAAAGTTTTTACAAAAGTTTAGCAGTTGCGGTCAGTTCTGGAACTGATAAGGAACCGATGGGAACTGGAACCGATGGAAAAAATGAACCGAGGCTATCGGTTCAGTAACCGATAAAGCGGTTACTAAAATAAAGTATTTAAAATAAAATTAAACAAAACTAATTCTGGGGTTTTCTGACTAAAAAAAACAGAATTAACAAAACTAAGTCAGTTCCCCACCAATTATACTGAACTGGAAGGAACTGATAAAAACACACAATTTAACACTAACAAGCATTTGTCAATGTCGAACATTCGCTTGCAGGTATTTGCAGTGGTGTTTGGCATGTAAGGTGCTTTACCCTAACGCCCTGTGCGATTGCTGGTATTTGCACAATAAATTGTCAGCATGACCTTTTTGTTATCCCCATTGTGCACTACATAGGTGGAAACACGTTTTGGGCAGGATGTGAAAAATGACAGCTGTACTGCTCATAAGGAAATGTGGTAAAATGGCAATGTTGAAAATCTGGAGTGGAAATATTGAAAATTCGCAAAGCTAGGAGTGTGTGTGGGAACTGTGCAATGCATGCTCGTAAAACAGTCATTGTTAGGAATTTTTTCAACAAATTGTCAACATTGGCATTTTAAAACCTCTGCTAATGAACAGTGTCACTGTGATTGTATTACTGTGTGCCATACATTGATTTTGCACACCGACTGCGCCATTGTGCACTACATGGGCGGAAACACATTTTGGGCAGGATGTGAAAAATGACAGCTGTACTGCTCACAAGGAGGTGTGGTAAAATGGCAATGTTGAAAATCTGGAGTAAAAATATTGAAAATTAAGAACTTTAGCCGCATGTAGGAACTGCACAACGACCGCCCCATAAAAACAGTTATTTTAGGAATTTGTTTCACTAAATTTTCAACATAGCCATTTTAAGATCTCTGCTCATGAACAGTGACACTGTGATTTTCTTAATGTGTCCCATACACTGAGTTCACACAGCGAGTGTGCCATTGTGCGCTACATAGGCGGAAACACGTTTTGGGCAAGATGTGAAAAATGACAGCTGCAGTGCTCATAAGGCGGTGTGGTAAAATGGCAATGTTGAAAATGTGGAGTGCAAATATTAAAAATTCGCAAACTTACGAGCGTACATAGGAACTGCGCAATGAACACTCATAAAACAGTCATTTCTAGGAATTTTGTCACCAAATTTTCAACACAGCCATTTTAAGACCTCTGCTCATGATCAGTGTCACTGTGATTTTCTTAATGTGTCCCATACATTGATTTCAGCACACCGACTGCGCCATTGTACGCTACATGGGTGGAAACACATTTTGGGCAGGATGTGAAAAATGACAGCTGTACTGCTCATGAGGAGGTGTGGTAAAATGGCAATGTTGAAAATCTGGAGTGGAAATATTGAAAATTCGCAAACCTACGAGCGTGTGTGTGGAACTGTGCAACGACGCCAGAAAACAGTATTTTAGAATTTTGCACCACATTAACATGGTGGTTTGGGACCCTTCTCATGAATGATGTCACTGTCATGGCACTATTCAGGCCTGAAGGGTGATTTCACACAGTGACTGTGCAGTGACTGCGAAATCACCCTTCGGGCCTGAATAACGCCATGAAAGTGACATCATTCATGAGAAGGGGTCCCAAAAACCCCATGTTGAAAACTTGGTGCAAAAATTCCGAAAAATGCCTGAGATATGCAATAAAGTTGAAACCCCCCTATCTAGACCATTATACAGCTTACCGGCATTTCTTCAGTTAGCGGTCGCTTTTGAAGAGTGCAGACGTGTTCCCGGTCCACCGAAGATCGTCGCGCCAGAGTCCAGAGGTAAGTATGGGGTGAGCGGGGTGTGGGAGGCTAAGCGCAGTGGGTGGGTGCGGTTGTGGAGGGGCTGGAGACGCCGTGGACCGCTTTTATTTTACAGGTTTAAAAAAAAAGACGACGGATGTTTGCCACACTGAGATGGGCTCCCAGTGTGGCAGAAGATGGCTGAGGGCCGAGGAGCTGACGGGGATTGGGCACCCCATCGGCAAAAATGCGGAACGCTGCATGCTGGTGTGGGCCCCAGCATGGCAGCATGATGGCTTGGGGCCGTGGAGCCGACGGGGATTGGGCACCCCGCTGGCAACAACGCTCACACGCTGGGGTGGGCTCCCAGTGTGGCACCAAAGCTTTGGGGGGGCGGCATGATACGCGCGGGGGGAGCGTGTGACATGAGGGGGGGGATGGCGTGACACAGTGCTCAGTATGGCAGCGGTGCTTTGCTTTGAAGCAGAGGAACACCGCTGTCATACAGAGCTCCTGCACCCATTGGTGCAGGACTGCCACGCCTGCTCAAGGGAGCAGTGCATTAGATGGGAGAGGCACACCTCCAAAGTGTGCTACTCTTCCAAAACGTTCCTTGCGCATGCGCGCAGGCGAACGTAAAAATGTAAATTACGTACCTACCGTAATTCTTAATCTTCTTGGACGAAGTCTCCACCACTCATTCACACTGATGGGATCTACATCAGAGGTGCTAGGACCCAGTAGGAGCCAACATTTTTCAGAAGGGCCAGCGCTGAGGTAGGAGCCGCGATGAAGTGGCACGGTGAGCTAGTCTCGCACTGTACAGACTACCTTGGCGTCGACCCTCCAACCACCTCAGTACCTTTTTTCTGAGGAGGTGCAGCATAAACTAACCTAGTAAAAACTAACCTATGTCGGACATAAGATAGTCCGATTCACCCATGTAAGAAGGGTCAGCACAAGAGTCTTCACAGCCCAGGCATCGAGGGTGTGGAGACCAAGACACAGATAAGTGAGCTCAAGGGATGGTGGGTGGGCATGTGAATGAGTGGTGGAGACTTCGTCCAAGAAGATCAAGAATTACGGAAAGTACGTAATTTACATATCTTCCTGGACATAAAGTCTCTGCCACTCATTCACACTGATGGGACAGAACCAAGCTAAATATTCCCTCGAGACAGGCGGCAGGAGAGAAAGAGGAGCTCACTTTAGGACAGAAGTCTATTAAGGATTGTCCTGCCAAAGGACTGATGCTGTCTGGCATGGACATCCAAGGCGTAGTGCTTGACGAAAGTGTGCACCGAGTTCCAGGTGGCAGTATTGCAAATGTCTACAATGGGGACATTACGGAGTTCTGCCAGAGAGGCCACGACTGCTCTGGTAGAATTAGAGTATACTATTCCTTCTAGCTTGACCTGTGCCGTGGAGCAGCAGTGGCGAAGGCAAGCTACTATCCATGCAGAAATACACCGGATGGCTACAGGCTGGCCCAGCCGGGCCGTGCTAAAGGAGAAAAACCGTTGCTTAGACTTGCTGATTTCTTTTGTCCTGTCTAAGCAGAACTGCAAGGCTCTCTTCACATTCAGAGAATGCAGGATATGCTCTCCCTCATTCTAGAAGTTCGCGAAATAAGTAGGAAGGACCAATGGCTGATTCAGATGAAATTCTGAGACAACCTTCGGGAGAAATTTAGGGTGGGTTCTGAGAACCACCTTGTCTTTGTGAAATGCCATATACAGAGGGTCTGTGAGCAAAGCGTGTATTTCCGACACTCTGTGGGCGGAAGTGATGGCCACAAGAAAGGCCATCTTCCAAGTCAGAAATTTAAGGTCACACATAGTCAAGGGCTCGAAAGGTTTACGGGTGAGCATGTCTAAGACAAGGTTAATGTCCCAGGCTGCTACTGGTCATCTGACTGGTGGCCCGGTATGTAGAATGCCCTTATGAAATCTCTTGACTACCGGAAGTTGAGCCAGGGACATGGGGCGTACAGCCTCATGGTATGCTGAAATTGCGCACAGGTGAACCTTGATGATGGAGTTTTGGAAACCTGTGTTTAACAGGTCTAGAAGATATTCCAGCACCTTGCTAGGTGAGCAGGAAAAGGGGTTCCAAGAGGACTTTGCACACCAGACAGAGAAACGCTTCCATTTAGCCATGTAGGTCTGCCGAGTAGCTGGTTTGCGTGCCTACAAGAGGATATCAGAAACCCTTCAGGATACATTAAACCTGTTGACCTCTATCTCCTCAGGAGCCAGACATGGAGGTGAAGAGACTTCAGGTTGGGATGGACTACTGGACCCTGGGTCAGCAGGTTCATCTGAAGTGGAAGCAGTTTTGGTGACATTTCTGACAATCTGTTGATCAGTGGAAACCAGATCTGACGAGGCCAGAATGGGGCGATGAGAATCATTCCCCCCCCCCGTGCCTCTAGTTTGAGCAGCACCCTCTGAACTGAGGGAAGAGGTGGAAATGCATACAGAAAGCATTTTGTCCACCGCAGTCCGAATGCATCCTGACAAAAAACACCAGGTCCTGGATTTCTGGGGCAGAAGAGAGGCAGTTTTGCATTGAGTGGGGACGCAAAAGGCCAGGTCTGGAGTTCCCTACTCATCAAAGAGTGACTGTATGACAACTGTGTCGAGGGACCACTCATGAGGATCTGCTTCTGTTCTGCTGAGATGGTCTACCAAGTCGTTCTGAACTCCTGGCAGGTGAATCACTTGGATCAAGGCTTCATGCTCCAGGCACCATTCCCACACTCTCATCGTTTCCCTTTACAAGGGGAAAGAATGTGTTCCACCCTGCTTGTTGATGTAGTACATCACAACTTTGTTGTCCGTTTGAAGGAGAATGATCTTGTGACAAAGTATGTCTTTCAGAGTCCGAACAACATAAAGGACGGCTGTCATTTTCAGAACATTTATGTGAAGCTGAGGTTTGTCCTGACTCCAATGACCTTGCGTTTGGAGACCCTCGCAATGAGCTCCCCATCCCAAGAAGGATGCATTCATGGTGATGGAGATCTGGGATTCTGGAGGGGTGAAGAGATAGCCTACCCAAAGATTGTTCTGCTGAGACCACCAGATGAGTGACCGTTTCAACGGTTCCGTCACCCGTATGCGAAAAGACTGAAGGTGTGTGGTTGGCGACCACTGAGCATCCACTGGGTAGTTTTCATGTGAAGCTGAGCCAGAGGAACAGTAAACACTGAGGTTGCCATGAGACCCAGCATCCGCTGCATAGAGAGAGAGAGGCCGAACTGAGCTGTGTTCTCTGATTGAGTGGGCCATCAGAAGGATGTCGCTCCTCCTGTCCTCTGGAAGGAAGGCTTTCGCAATGAAGGTATCCAGAAGGGCTCCTATGAAAAGGAGTTTCTTGGAGGGCTGTAGCTGTGACTTCCCCAAGTTTAGCAGGACTCCCATGGATGTGAGGAAACTTGAAGTTGTGGATATGGCTTCCAGAGTCTGTTGTCTGGAGGGGCTGGCAAGAAGCCAGTCATCCAGATATGGAAATACTTGAATCCCGAATTTTCTTAGGTGTGCCGCGGGAACTGCAAAGCAGTTTGTAAAAACTCAAGGCACCGAGGATAGTCCAAAGGGAAGGACTCAGAACTGGTAGTGTTGACCCAATGCCACAAATCTGAGGTATTTGTGATGATTTGGTTGCACAATAATGTGTTGATAGGCGTACTGCATGTCCAGGGAGGCTAGCCAATAATGCTGATGAATCAGAGGCAGCAGAGTACTGAGTGAAATCATCTTGAACTTTTCCTTGCAAAGGAACTTGTTCAACTTTCTGAGGTCGAGAATAGGCTGCATATCGCCTGTTTTCTTTGGAACCAGAAAGTAATGGGAGCAGAAATCTGTGTTTTGCTGTTCCAGTGGAACTACCTCTACTACCCTGTTGTTCAGAAGGCCTTGGATTTCAGAAGCAAGAAGGTCTGACTGAGAGACAGACAGCTTGGGCTGTCGTTTAGGTGGATGATCAATTTCCACTGGTCGAAGAACAGTGGCAGATGTCCTCCTACTGCTGAGGAAGGGTCCCCCTCGGACAGCTGAGGGGGGACCTGGGCCGGAATCTCAGAGGGTGGCACTGGGGGCTTTAGGGCCTTGTGCATTCTGCTGCATTTTCTTTTGCAGCTGAGGAGTTTGTTTTCTGTTAAAGCCTCCTCTGCCCTTACCATGAAAGGACTGACAGTTTTGAAACTGACTTTTGCTCCTGCCCCTTTGAGGAGCTGCGGGAAGGGGTCTAGCCATGTTAATGGCCAACCTAGTTTTCTGAGTGGCCTCTAGCGCTTGCTCAACCCGGGGGCCAAACAGATACACACCATCAAAAGGTAAGGCCATAACTCTTCATTGGGCATCATTGATGAAACCCGAGGTGCGTAACCAAGAGTGGTTACAGGTACAGATACCAGCCGCTGCTGCTCTGGAGGCAGTGTCAAAGGCATCCATAGCAGCCTTAATCTGCTAATTATTGGATTCAATGCCTCTAGTGATGGTTTGGAGGAGCTCTGAGTTAACCTCTGAGTCAGGAAGAGCTCCTACCATAGTCTTGAGCTAATGCCAGAGTGTGTACTCATACTGACAGAAATAGCCCTGGTAACTAGCAATGCTCATGCATAAGATGGAAGCAGCAAAGACTCACTTACCCAAGGTGTCAATCTTGTGAGATTCTTTGTTAATGGGACTTGCTGTTGATTCTTGTGGAATAACAGCCTTGTCATTCTCTGCCAGAACCACAGTGGCATCAGCAAAGGCTTGAGAGACCAGAATAGGTTGATGCTTAGATGGGGCATATTTCCTATCTATGGATTTGGCCACAGAAGGAATAAGCACCGGATTATCCCACACCCTCTGTGAGAGAGTCTCAAAAGAGGGCTGCACTGGAGGGGTTAGTTCCACAGGAATATCCAGAACGTGCAGATATTGTAGATGCAGCAATTTCCCAGGATTGATCTCCAAAGTCTGGAGAGAGAGAGAGCGGAATTTAAATTTCTGAGCATAGACTTAAAGGAAAGATCCTCGACCAAAGGCTCTGTAGAAAGGGGTTTATTCCCTGCCCCAAGGGTGGAGTCATCATCTCCGTCATCCCCCCAATTGAAGATCAGGATCAGGTTCAACATCATCCCCTGCCAGAGCATGAGGGACTGAATAGATAGGAAAGAGATGAAAAGAAGAAGAAGAAGGAGGAGCAGAGAGAATCGGCATCAAAAACCTCTGGCTCCTATGTGGCACCGCAAAAGCTCCCGGTGCCACCCCGAGAGGTGGCGCCAAGAACACAGGTGGCACCAGCATGGGAAGCAGCACTGAGCATGGCGCTGGCATAGGATGTGGCACAAAGCGTGGTGCGCACATGGCACCAGGGAAGCCGGCACCAAGTGCGGTGCCAATGCCAAGGCAGCCGGCACTAAGTGCAACACCAGGGAGGCCTGCACTGCAGGCAGTTGGTGCTGCAGTAGAAGTTTCCAACTCCTGAGAAGAAAGGAGAAGAAATTCAGCAGGAGATAAAGGCACCGGTGTGGACTCCTATGCCGCAGCCATGTGGGGGCATAGACACCAGGACATGGTGTCGATGGCACCGAAGAAGGTGCCATACGACTAGGGAGTCTCAACTGCTTGCCTGGCCTGCTGGTCTGAGGCCGAGAGGCGCAAAGGCCCTGGCGATGAACTAGCTGGCTCAGGAAGCCGGGACAACCTCTGCACCCACTGCTCCATTAGAGCATCCCAATGGTGAAACTGCTCTCCAAAAGACCCTCCATCAGGCAGGGAGGGACTCCAGAGTCGAGGATGCTGGACATCAGGAACAGTAGCTGGAGAGTGGTCCCTATCCCCGATAACCAACCACTGATGCACAGATGTACCAGAAGGCGACCTCGAGCGGTGCCATTTCTTTTTTGACCAGGAGGCCGAAGAAGAGCTTGAGATCGAGCTGTGCCGAGAATGCGACCATTTCTTTTTGTACTTTTGAGGAGATCGACCATCCCCACAAACACTGGACTGCTTGTAGTCAGACTCCCCCCTCCATAGAGGGTGGCGGACCAGACTCAGCTCGGCTGACTGAACAGCCTTCATGCAAAGTCTCCCTACCACTACCTGCCCGACTCATGGTTGACTCCGCCGATGGAGGGCTGAAGACTTCTGTGAATGTTTTTAAATAAAATTAATTGTTTGCTTTATTTCTCTCTAGAAAACAATAAACTATTATAAACTAAAACAAAACTGAAAACTAAGCTGCTGTCGTATAGACGATAAGTTTTGACTCCAGGCGGGCGAGCGTCGTCGTCACTGAAGCACACTCGATGGTGGGAAAAAAGGAACTGAGGCGGTTGGAGGGTTGATGCCAAGGTAGTCTATACAGCACGAGCCTAGCTCATGGTGCCACTTCCTTGTGGCTCCTACCTTGGCACCGGCCCTTCTGAAAAATGTTGGCTCCTGCTGAGTCCTAGAACCTCCAGCGTAGATCCCATCAGTGTGAATGAGTGGTGGAGACTATGTCCAGAAAGATCTAAGGTTTAGCTAAAAATGACAATGAGTAGAAGGCAGCAAATGAAAGAAAAAATACTTACATGAATTTATAAATTTCTTCACGTCACAGGTACAAGCTGAAGATTGAAACTCTGAGCGACTTGACTTTACGGGTGGAGAGTGAAATCTGAGGGGGTTTAGAACTAAAGCAGTTAGTTCAAGGCAGCAATTGAATAGTTGTCACGTGCAAATAGTTCCATCATGTGCATGTGTTCTATCCTCTCCAGGCAGTTCTGGCTTAAAGGGACACTGAAGAAAGTTAGGAATACCTGAGTATTACTGGGGTTAGAATGTTCAGGCAGTATGAAAAGAGAGAGCAGCAACTGCCCAGGAGGGAGGGATTCAGGGTAGTTAAAAGGGCAACACAATTAGATTATTAATTTAACAAATAAGATCAAAAACATAGAACACTGAGTAGACAATAAAAGAACAATTGGAAGGTATCTAGTGGTGCAAAAGCTGTTTCCTATCACCTTTAAGAGAAATAACTTACTTGACACCGGTATATCGTAGTTTCTTCCAGTCACTTTACATCTGACAGGTTTTCCAGGCATCCCCATTGTTAATTTAATTTTAGTTTTCAATAGTTCAATTGTGTGAAGGTTTGTATATTTAACCAGTTGAAATACTGTACTTAGTATGCCTGTGAAAACTGTCTTGATAGACTGGCATTTATAAAAGGAAGAACAATGTTTTTTTTTTTTAATTTTTAGTGAGAAGTTGTTTTGATAAGTCCCATACAGTACATAAGCAATTAGACATGACAGGATGTGCATGGAACATATTTTAATACACGGCTGAGTGCCTTTAGCCACTGGTGTGTGGTAAAATATGTTACATGTACACCCTGGAGTGTCTTATTGCACTTATAAAATGGACTCTTTTTTTTTTTTACTTTGTACAATTAAAAAATCATGCTTTAAATGTAGAAAAATCATTTTATTCTGCTAATCTATGATCAAATAGTCCTTCCGCCTACATTGTTTAATACTGATGAGCTTATTTTCATATAGTAAAATAGTACATACACAGGGAACAGTAGTAGCAGAGGTCCCTTCTGAAGGCAGCACTTCATCATAGCAGGATGGGGGATACGAGAAGTGGCTGCATGAGGCTTCGGCTTTTTAAATGTTTTTTTCAACAGGCAGCACAATGGCAACTACGAGAGTAGGGGTAACAGTGGGAGGCAGACAACATTTGAGATCCTGTTTATTGCACAGACTGATGCTGACGGGCCTCTGGCTGCCATCGAGATAGATGTTTTTAATGCGACCAGTGGCAGCACGGCAGGACATTAGGAGTGGGCAGGGACTATGGAGAAGCAGCAGGGAGCGAGTATACACACATGCCAACATTTAAGTTAAGCCGCGGGATCCCCATGTGGGGAATGATATCAGGAAGAGCGACAACTGCTGGCAGGGCACAGACGCGGATCTGGTAAGAGACATACTTGTCTTTTTAAGTTGCCATGTGAAAGATCAAGCAACTTGTTGACAGTTGGGGACTGGGAAAAACAGCAGCTCAATTTAATCATAAACACAATCTCTGTTTTTCTCTTGCACTGGGTAAAGAAAAGATGGCTGCCAGTAAAAATGCCAGCATTCTATGGCACCAGAATCTTGGCCTTTTTACTGCCAGCTCTTTTTTTTTACCCATGCATGGAACAGATTTTATGCATGGAGAGCTTGGGTTGTGATTGGCTGGTTTAGCCTACCCATTTTATAATCATTTCTAACAATGTGGTAATTTTCTTATAGAAATACTAGTAATTTAAATATAATTGTGCATAACTTGAGGACCATATGATTATCTTATTTGAAAATATATATATTTTTTTTAAATTGAGTTCCATTCAACCAACACATCCTCTTCAAACAACATGAAGTCTTGCTGTATTCTGACAATAGCAGTGAGTCCCAACCTTCG
Source organism: Neoceratodus forsteri (assembly GCA_016271365.2). Taxonomy (NCBI): domain Eukaryota; kingdom Metazoa; phylum Chordata; order Ceratodontiformes; family Ceratodontidae; genus Neoceratodus; species Neoceratodus forsteri. The sequence continues at coordinate 667,466,804 of CM057453.1, forward strand.
AACTGCCCCGGAGATGAAAGAGTTAACTTTCCATGCCAGGCATGGAACACTGAGCTCGAGCTCGGTTGAGACTCTGTCTGTTGCTGTTTGAACTCAAACCATCAGATTCTTTACTCCGCCTCACTGAACAGTCGCTCCGGAGATTTCTCCTTTGCTCGGTTCAATTTGTCGGTTAAAGTACCGCTTTTCTCGGTTTTCAACCGAATTTAAACCGCAACCTGTTGGTTCAGTCTCTGTCTGTGGTATTCGTGAGTACTAGATAGGTTTATATTGTTTTCTATTCTGTGTGGAACTTGTAAACGGTTCATCGGTTCAGTTTGAACCGATCAAGTTGTTTAAAAATCTTTACTTCTACTTTTAGAGTGTGGTTACTGGTTCTTATCGGTTCTAAAAAAAAATGTTTTTTACTACAGTTTTTTCCATGACCCGTAACACAGTCAGGAACCGATAAGAGTGTCTTGCCTGGCCGATAAGAGTGCCTTGCCTGGAAAAGGGTAAGTTTTGTTAGGACTGGCACTCTGCCTGAGAAACCCAAATGAAAAACCGGGCCCACTGGGTTTCAACACTGTAGTGTGTGTGGGGAAGTCTTTGCTAAGGCTGACCCCCACACCACCTGAGTTTATTGTCTGGGGTTTGACCACCTCAATTCAGACTGCCAGATTTGTAAACATTTTCCTGCAGCTACCCTAGAAAAGAGAGTTGGTAGGTTCAGGGAAAGGGAGGCCAAAAAGTCCGCTGACCCGGATGGCCAGCCCGGTTCGGTTCAAACCGAACCAGAAGGAGTGCCCTCTGACCAGGGCGAAACTTCTTCGGGCAAAAGGAGAACCGATTCTGAGGAGTCGGTTCCAGTTAAGAGAACAAGAAGGGATAAATCAGCTGGTGTGGATCCAAAAGTTTCTTCTCCAACCGCTGATGAAATAGCCAAAGCGATAAAAATTGTTCAATCGCTATCCCCGGTTCCGACCGAACCGGCACCATCAGGAAGGCGCTCGGTTCGGCCGGTTCCACCGGTTCCGGATTATGACTTGGAGGAATTTTATGAACCAGAAGAGGAGGAAGGAGAGTATGAGGAAAGTGAATGTGATTATGAAAGTCTGGATGTGCCCATTGACCCAGACATCTCCCCAGACAGACCTTCAGGAGTGTCTTCTCCTAGGCTTTCTGAGTCCCCCTCTCATTTCATGTTTTACAAGAAAGTGGCCGAAACCCTTCAGCTTCCTATGGAAGAAGCTGTGGATGACCAGGAAGAGCCTGACTATGTGGAAATGATGGATATCCCAGAGTTCAGGAGGCTGTCTATTCCCCTACACAAGTCTTTTGGGAAACAGACATTTAAGATTTTAAAGACTCCTAATTCTATACCTCCTGTGGATAAAAGAATGGACAAGAGGTATACTCTGTCAGGCTCAGATACAGAGTTCCTTACTGAGCAATGCAGCCATGTTGGGGTAGTGTAGACTGCAGCCTGTGATAAGGCTAATATACCCTTGGCTTCACACATCCCAGATAAGGACTCCAGGAGGACTGATGCCATGGCAAAGAAACAGTACATGGCAGCATCCTTGGGACTCAGGCAGGCCAATTACATGGCCTATACAGCTAGATATCAGAAATCTAGATGGGACACTGTTTTGGCTTTAGCTAAACAGGTCTCTGGTCAGCTTGCCAAGGAGCTGGAGCAGGTGGCTGCTGATGGTATTGAGGCATCCAAGGTGCAATTCCATGCTGCAGTGGACTCCAATAATGTTTCATCTAGAGTCATGGCTACATCTGTGGCCCTTTGTAGGATAGCTTGGCTCAGATGTACTAGCCTGTCTCAGGATACCCAGACTAAGGCCATGGATTTTCCTGTTGTGGGTAATTCTCTGTTTGGGGAGCAAACAGAGAGCTACATGAAGAAAATGGATGAATACAGGACCACCTACAGGAGTGCCCAGGCCAAGGAAAGGCAAGCCACTCCTCAGAGGCAGCATCCCAGGGGCAGGGGCAGGCCTTTTCATAGGCCTTTCTACCAAGCCCAGGCCTCCTCTTCTGCCTATGCTCAGAGGGGGTTCTTTAGAGGGAGAGGCAGAAGGGGTACAAGCAGGCCTGCTTCCACCCCTCAGCCTAAACCCCCTGCCAAAAAGGCACCCTGATGGGTTTGCCAGGGCCAATTCTCCACCACCTGTAGGGGGCAGGCTGGCTTATTTTGTCCAGGACTGGAATTCTTTAACATCAGACAAATGGGTCCTGGAAGTAGTAAGCCAGGGACTGGTTCTCAGCTTCAAAAAATTTCCAAAGATGAGAACCAGATCCTTTCCACCTGCAAATCCTTCAGAGGCACTTGCCCTAGAGGCAGAGGTCTCTTCCCTCTTGACTCTCAGAGCTGTAGAAAGGGTTCCACCCCTACACAAAGGGAAAGGATTGTACTCCAGGCACTTCCTCACCCCAAAAAGACAGGAGAATGGCGTCCATCCTGGATCTCAGATATTTAAACAAGAACCTTTTAAAGCCAAAGTTCAAAATGGTGACTCTGGTAATAATTCTACCCTCTCTAAGGCCAGGGGACTGGCTAGTCTCCCTGGACCTCAAGGATGCCTATTTCCATATTCTCATCAGAAGCTCCCATCGAAAGTACCTCAGGTTCAAGCTGCCCTCAGGACATTACCAATTCAGAGCAATGCCCTTCGGCCTAATTTCTGCTCCAACGGTGTTCACAAAATGCTTGGCAGTAGTAATTGCTTTCCTAAGAAGGCAAAGGATTGCCATCTTCCCATACCTGGATGACTGGCTCATAGTAGGCCAGTCCCCAGACCAAGTCAAGTTACACCTACAGATAACTCAGCAACTGCTCACCTCTCTAGGTTTCCTTCTGAATCTTTCAAAGTCCATTCTAGAGCCTGTTCAGCTCCTCACCTTCAAAGGTGCAGAGCTAGATACAGAAAAGGCAAGAGCCTTCCTTCCCCTGGACAGGGCAAGGACCCTTATCACACTGGCCTCTTCATTCACACTACAGGTGTCTCGACCAGCAAGGCATTTTCTGTAGCTCCTGGGTCACATGGCTGCTTCCACAGCAGTGGTGCAGGGAGCAAGATTTCAGATGAGGGACATTCAGTTCCACTTGAGAGCCTTTTGGTCTCAGAAAAAGGACCCTTTGACCAAACTGATACCAGTGGCTCGAACCCTGATCCAGGCTTTGCAGTGGTGGCAGGATCAGGACAATCTAAGACAGGGAGTTCTTTTGTCATTCAGTCTCACTCTCTAATCCTTACTACAGATGCCTCCCTCTTGGGGTGGGGGGCCCACTTGGGAGACCTGACCACCCAAGGGTTGTGGTCTCCTCAGGAATCTCTGCTTCACATCAATCTGTTGGAACTCAGAGCAGTGCTTCTAGCACTTCAAGCTTTTTACAAGTCTGTTCAGAACAAGGTTGTTCAGATCAGGACAGACAATACCACCACAATGTGGTATATCAACAAGCAAGGCACTCGGTCTACGGCCTTGTGCACAGAAGCAATGAAGTTGTGGTCTCTAGCTTTTTCCTGAACACCTCCCTTACAGCAGTACACCTCCCAGGCAAGGACAATGTCCTGGTAGATGCTCTCAGCAGGATATCCCAGGGCCATCACGAATGGTCACTGGATCCCCTGGTTTTGGAGGTGATCTTCTCCAGATGGGGCACCCCACAGATAGATCTTTTTGCAGCCCCAGACAATCACCAACTTCCCCTTTTTTGCTGCAGGCCTCCAGTGTTGGGCTCAGTCCCCCTGGATGCCCTGGTTCTCAATTGGGGAGGGAAGTTCCTGTATGCTTCCCCCCTTCTCTCTCCTGTTCAAGGTGCTAGTAAAAATCAGGTCTCAATCCTGCAAGGAGATTCTGATTGCTCCAGACTGGGCCAGACAGCCCTGGTACCCCCTCCTGTTGTCCTTAGCAGCCCACCTTCCCTTGTCTCTTCCCAGGAATTACAACCTGTTAACCTGTGCTCAGGGGAGGGTTTGGTACCCGAATCTCAAATCTCTCAATCTCAAGGTCTGGCTCTTGAAGAGTTAGAGTCTGCTGATTTACACCTTTCTCGTGGTGTCATGGATATTCTGAAGGCTTCTAGGAAGTCTTCCACCAGAACTACCTATAATTCCAAATGGAAAAGATTCTCCATATGGTGCTCTGGGAAGCATATTGCCCCAGAGTCTGCTGACCTGCCCACAGTCCTTGACTATATGGTTCATCTGAATAGCTTGGGACTCAGACCAGCTACACTAAGAGTGCACCTGGAAGCTGTCACTGCTTTTCTTTCAGCAGGTAAGCCTTCTTCTCTTTCAGCTCACCCTGTATTCTCCAAGTTTTTCAAGGGATTGTTTCATACCAATCCGCCATTCAGGGACCCTGCCCCTGCTTGGGACCTTAATGTTTGCATTGCTCAGCTTATGCAACCCCCTTTTGAGCCTTTGTCCTCAGCAGAACTTAAGTACTTGACTCAGAAAACTGTTTTCTTAGTGGCCATCACTTCTGCCAGGCACATAAGCGAGTTACAAGCCCTGTCAGAGGAGCCTGATTTTATCTCTTTCTATAGGGATAAGGTGGTCCTCAGGACTAACAGGAAGTTTTTACCTAAGGTGGTTTCAGACTTCCACCTTAACCAATCTATGTCTCTTCCTGTGTTCTTCACTGACCATTCCTCCTCTGGTGAGAGGAGATTGCACAGTCTGGATGTGAAAAGAGCCCTTAGCTACAACATAGAACGTACCAAGAGTCACAGGTTTGATTCCCTCCAACTTTTCCTCACTTATGGTGATGTTGGTAAAGGAAAACCTGCCACTAAAAGATCCATTGCCAGGTGGATTGTTTCTTGCATTCAATTTTGCTATCAGAAACTGGGTAGGATTCCACCCTCAGGTCTGAGGGCTCACTCTACCAGAGGTACAGCTGCTTCTCTGGCTGCTGCCAGGGATATTCCTATCCTAGAGATATGTCAATCAGCTACCTGGAAAACAGTTCACACTTTTACCAAGCATTACTCTCTGGATATCCAGGCTAGGAGTGATGCTCGGTTTGGCACAGCAGTGCTTCAGAGCCTATTTCCCAAGTAGGTTCTGTCCCTCCTCCATGGAGGTACTGCTTGGTAGTTTGCTATTGTCAGAATACAGCAAGACTTCATGTTGTTTGAAGAAAAAATTACTCACATTAGTAATGTTGTTTCTTCTAATGGAGTCTTGCTGTATTCTGACCTCCTCCCTGCCTTCCCCTCTCAGAACCTTTGTTTTTGGGATGTGGGTGGGCAGTAGCAGTGTTGGCACCCAGGAGGTGTCCCACCCTTTTTTATTATCACCCTCTTTTCTTTGGGTGAGTGGGTGTTGTGTTATTTCATTTTTTGGGTTTCCTGACTTGAGTCTTTGTTTCGGGACCAAAAAATATTTTATTATATCTAGTAGCCAGTTGGCTACTGTAGGTTTACAGCTTCCACACAGGACCCTCAGTGAGTTTAGCTAGTAAAGATCTGATGGTTTGAGTTGAAACAGCAACAGACAGAGTCTCAACTGAGCTCGAGCTCAGCGTTCCAAGCCTGGCATGGAAAGTTAACTCTTTCATCTCCGGGGCAGTTCAAAGGTTGGGACTCACTGCTATTGTCAGAGTACAGCAAGACTCCATTAGAAGAAACAACATTACTAAGGTGAGTAATTTTTTCTTCCCAGCCACTCACACCTTCACATCCATCTCACTCACATTTGCAGTTTGCAGTGCTGCAAAACCTGGATTTTAGTGAAGTGCTTTATAAATTATATATTAAACGTAATCTCTTTTTTAAAATACTAACCGTTAAAACAAAGTAAATGTGTGAGGATATGAATAAACAATGAGATCAGCGATGCATCTCTATGCCAAAATCCTGTCACATCAACTATCTGCATGCTGTGTTACTGCTAATGATAGTGATAATATCAGGTTCATGTAAATTAATTTTCTCCATGATGTCACAAAAATCATTATAGTTAAAGCAACATTCATAAACCACTTTGAAGTTTGGTAATTTCTATATACCATGTAGTTGTTTGAGTCTGATGTCTCATCAACAGCAAAGTGAAGGTATTTGCAATTTTGAATTAAGCATTATAAGTAAAATTAATTATTCATGAGGCAGGAGCACTTTCTGATTGGCATTTCCTAGAATTAGCACCATGACAGGGGTTAATAGCCAAGATAAAATTATCTCCCCCAACCATATGACTGTGCTTTAATATGCTGAATATTAATCTCCTGGAAACACCAGCTTTTTCAGGTGATGTTGCTTAAGTTTCACACGAAGCCATTTTGAAGATGCCATTGCCGTTTTCATCCCCTCCAATGAAATAATGTAGCATGTTTTTTTTGATGCCTTTAAAAAATGCATTTAGACTTTTAATCTCAATAATGACCACACATGCATACATTTCCAGGAATAAATATCTAGATAGAGATTAATAGCCCAAGATGAAATGAACACTCCTGACACACACCAACACGAAAATAAAAGTAATAAAAATTACATTTATCATTGATTATATAATAAATAGAATTAAAAAAATAGCAATTCAGTGTAGTTGTTGATAAATAGTGGAAAGGGTGGGGGCTGTGAGGAATGATGTTTTATCGCTGATGGGGATCAGGTGAGAGACTGCATGCATGCCAGTTCTTTTGCAATAGGTTCCACGTTATAATAGCGATCACAAAACTGCGATCGCTATTATGGCAAGTGTATATCACTGAAAAGCAAATCAGTGATATACACTTCAAGAAGCACTCGACAACTGGATTTAAAAAAGTGTTTTTGAGGGTGGGTGGGTGGGGCGGAGGGCTGCTAATCTCCCTGAATTAAAATTCTCAACTCTAGGGGTGCATGTCGGGAGGGGCAAATCCAAATTTCGCAAAATCTAAGTCCTGCAGTCACAGGCAATGTCAAAATGTACTTGTTCCCCGTCCCGAACCCAGTACCTGCTGTGCCAGAGCTGGCCACCAACACCACCATGCCACATAGCTAGCTTGGTGGCAGCAACTACACCAGTCCCCTAAAACCCCTTCCCTGTTCCTCCCCTTCCCCTCACTATTCCCCCCTTCCGTTCACCCTTCCTCATGGTCACTTTCCCATACAATCGCTATTGTGCAGGGTAGCCCAGAATAATAGTGCCGAAAATGAGTCGCTAATTTTGTAGTCGCTCATTTTCAGTCGCTATTATCACTGGATACCTTTGCAATATGGAGGCAACCAACATATTAGCTCAGACAGACTGGGACAGATAATATGCAAGCATCAGAGCCTTCCTCTTCTTCATCTTCCTTATATCATTTCATCAATCTCCTGCACAAATGATCAGGCTCATCTGTAAAAATGCAGAGCATCATTCAGGCAAATCAGCTGCTTCTCCTCTCCTCCTTTGCTCAAAACTGCCCCCTCCAACCCTCACATTAACAATACATCATCACAGCATTCCACTCTATTGCTGATAAAAGCTCTCATTGATTTGGCCTCTCCACCTACCCTTCCAGCTCAGAAATACTGCTTCACCCCTACAACCTTACAATACAATATCAGATAACTCTTCAGAACAGTTCATATAGGTATACCATGTACAGAGTGACTGTGATTGGGTGATTACAAAATGGATGACTCAATAAATGGCTGCCTGGCAGGGGAGAAAGTGGATACTGGGTTGAGTGAGGTACGTGACAGGATGTATGCATATATACATGTTTGCGGGGGGGGGGAGAGAAGGTATGTAGGACAGGGTGTGGTGGGCAGCTGCTGAGCTAGACCACTGGTGTGGTGTGGTGGGTGCTCGCTTGGGAGGTGCAAGGTACAGGGTTAGGTCTGGTCTGGCATGGATTTTTTTTTTGCCACTGGGTGGCTTAATGTCTTTTACAAGTTTTCACCCCCCCCCGACATGCACACCCCCTGGAGCTGAGAATCTAAAAGTAGGGGGTGCAGGGGGTGCAGCCACCGCATTAAATAGAAAGCCCGTCAGTTTTGGGCACCTTTCCTTCCTTGCTGCAAGTGTGCATTATCAAAATTCATTTTTGGCGATGTACACTCACCGTAACGATGATCGCTAGTCTGTGATCACCGTATCACATAGAACCATTCATATACCATAGCCCCCTCATACAAAGACAGGATCACAATCTCCTAAGAACAGCTGTCTGTGTAGACAATACAAAAATCATTTATTGATGTACAGTTTAGCCAATAGAGATCAAGTATACTGCTGCCTATCTTGATCTCGATACTGGGGCGCCTTTTGCCTGTCTCAGTCCCACTGCTACTGTACTTCAGTTCCGTGAGATGCTGCATGTCCCAGTCCCAAGCTCTGTTCTGGAAGGCACTCCACCCTAATCTGGTTACTGGGTCAGTGCTGGAGGTCCTCACAATCTGGATCCCAGTTATAGTGCTTGCAATCCTCCCAGTATAAGTGTCTGTGTATGGGAAACTCCTGGTACTGGTTCTGTTATATGTCTAATGTCTCAATGCTGGTTGTGCTGCATGTGTGAGACAGTGCACTAGTTTACACAACTGGCCATGCAGCTACCATTTATCGCCCCACTTTCTGGAGCTTGATAGCAGATATCTCCATGATAAAAATCAAAACAAAAAGAAAAAAATCTCAGTAGGCAAAAAAGCTTTTTTTTTCAGAATGCATTTTTTTATGGTATGCCGTCACTACGGTGACAACTTTACCACGACTGACACTACAGTGATAAAAGCGCCAGGTTTCTGTAGTGTTTGCATGGGACCCCGGCACTGCTTTTTGGGGGTATTGCACCCCCTCCCCAAAGCAACTCTGACTCAGAGTTGAATAATTTAGTAGCGGAGGGGGGTGCTGAGGGCAGAGCCCCCGCATGGGGGGGTTTGGTGGGCAAAGCTCTCCAAAGAAAACACAATCTAAAGTTACTCTCTTTTTGCTGACCACAAATGTGATCGACATAAAGGAGTCACTGTAACATCGGTCAACAACGAAATTGTCAACTGACTGCCATAGACATTTTTTTTTTCTTTTTTTTTTATCATTGTAATATTTCAATCTACACAGACATGGGAAGCTAGGGAGATAAAGTGCCTGGAACTAGCAAACTTTTCTACACACAATAAGAAAGCAGACAAGACAGTGATCACTGATCTTGATGAATATCCAGATTTAGATCAGTACGGACTGCAATCATGAAAAGTGCCCTTTTGAGTTATCTGACTGGCACAGAACCTGACCCGAATCTAACGATATAACTATCCACCATCAAATCAAATAATTAAAAAAAATATGGAGTCTGTCTGAAATGGGGAAAAAATCTGCTTATACATGTTACGTAATATTTTGTCTAGTAAAGAACCTGATGCATAATTCTCTTTATGTATTTCAGATAGAGCTTTTACAATGTCAGTCGGAGGTTTGGGACCAGAACCTTGCTCAGCTGTAGTTGCTGAAAATTTAGAGAGGATACATCTGATCCAAGGACCCTGACAAGGAGGTTAGGGATTGTATTACAAGCTTTAAAATGTACTTAAACCAGATCCAGTGAAAGTTAACATCAATGCCCTTTAGCTGAAGGGTGGTAACCTGGCAACAGCAATTGTGGGAGTAGTACATGGTAGGTAGGCCCTAGGAATTGGTGGAGATGGAAACTGGAGCCCCAGGGAACAGGTTGTGTACCAAATAATGCAGCTAGTGCTGTACTTGCAAACAGAGCTGAAAAGAAATGTTGCAACAGAATGCCCTAACAGCTATATACCACCTAGGCAGCTCAATAAATATACCCAGCTTGATCCCAGCTCCAGGTTTGGACTCAGTTTTTATGTAGCCTCATGTTTTATTTTTATTTATTTATTTTATTTATTTAGTTGTTTAACCAGGTATAGCACACTAAGCTGAAAGCTTTTTTACAGGAGTGACCTGGGTGCCCCAGTATATGGTTAAGGTGCCCCTAGCCCCCAAACCCCAGACCCCAGGTGGCAAGATGAACGGTAAAGGTATTGGTTTCTGTGGCATAAGGCGAATGCTCCTCTGACGAGAGATGCCACCATATACCCATAGACATAGGGGGTTACCTAGCCCTTACATACAGATTTTGTGTAGTTCTATGTTAAATCATCTTGGGATTCACTGAGGAGAAGGCCTTCAGCCAAAACTCTCAGATATCCTTTCATTTCCAGTTACTAGTATCCTTGCCCGAAAGACTGAGATTCCACTAATCAGATTAAGAGGTCAAAACAGCAGATCAGTTTAGATGTTTCCTACAGCAAGAGCCTAAGCACAACTAATATGCACATGCCTGTCAACTTATCTTTTGACCACAAAGACACCAGACATTCAGATGTCAAGTTCAGGTCTGCCAACTGGGCACTTAGTGAATGACAGCTGGTGACCGTGTCATAGGGTATAATAATCTAGTTACAGACTCCCCCGTTCATATTTCTAGAGAGATACTGCAGTTATGCTTCGACTAGACCCCCCCCTTTTCCTTCATGTGTTTCTCCTATGTGTGTAATTGTACCTGTGTTGTCCTTTTTCTGCATAGACTGGCCACCTATGCACCCTTTTTTGTTTTTATTGTCTTATTGTCTGCTTTTCTTTTGTTTAAAACCCCATCCTGTCTAGTCGCTAACAATATCTCCACATTCAGTACCTCCTAGAAAATGAATGAGGTCTTCCTGTATATTTAGTATCCACAGCTCAGCAGGCAGCATAATAAACGGTTTGTTTTGAGCTTGTAAATATCCCCATTACAATATGAGCCCCTCAAGTGAGAACAGAGTAAATATAATAACAGAAAACCAGAGGGAAATGGTTTTACCTGCTATAAGATTGAAGGGCTCTCTGTGTGGTGGATTCTCTCCCTAAGGGCCGGCCGGCCATGTTGTTAGACATTATATAGAGAATAGGTAACAAGAGGTGGGGTTTAACCCTTAAAACCTGAGGTTTTAAAACCAGCATGGAAATAAATGATTGTAAAGCATGTAGATAAGAGAAAGACCTCTGTGAAATATTTTACAAACCCTTTTGAGATAAAAATATTTACTTTTTGTAAAATGTGTTCCATGTAAGCTGAGTGACAGGAACTTTAGCCAATCAGGAACAGACTTATATATATATATAGCTGCTCTCTTCAGAGAGAAGGCATATGTGTTCCAGGGTGCTGAAGCGTATACACCCTAGCTAGTGCTCTAGTGACTTCGAATTATTATGCACAAGACTTGGACATTTTTGTTTGCTGCTGCATTACTGCTGTTTGTGCCTATGCTCCTTGAATGTATGTTATTTCTATTATTTTGAAGAAATCAGTCCGCCTTTTTCATTTTTGATTTTCTCATTTTACAGCGGAGTTTTCCAATAAAGAAGCTGTTGGGAAAGCCTTCCAGAGAATATCACCTGTGTTTTGAGTCCTTCTGTATCCCTAGCCCCTTACACTGGTGTCAGAAGTGGGATACTGGTTGGAGCTACACCCAACTGGGAAAGTCTGTTTGAGACTCCAGTGGACTTTATCTATATATGCAGGAAGAAAAGGCAGAACCAGGAACCTATTCAGGGGTGGCTACTCGATCGGTTGCAGCAGCTTTTCAACTACCCATTCTACCAGGACTGGAGCCAGCTGTGAGGAGAAAGGAAGGAAAACCTGTTACGAAGATGGAGGCAGACCCTGAACTTCAAGCAACTAGAGGTGTTATAGAAGGTGTTATAGAAGGAGAAGTGCCCCCTCTAGAGACTCATGAACTGGTAAGATGGTTATGTATGCACCAGATGGAATTGGAAAAGCAGAGGGAGAGGGATAAAAAGGAATATGAAGCCAGATGGTCAGATACTTTAAGGGCCATACAAGCACTGGGAGTTAACAGGCCTCTGGTTCAACCGCCTGGAAGTCACAAGGACATTAAGTTGGTTAAACTTGCAGAAAGTGATGACATAGAAGCATATATTACAACCTTTGAGAGAGTGGCAACAGCATGCGCATGGCCCAGAGACCAGTGGGTGATTCGCTTGGCACCTTATCTCACTGGGAAGGCACAGCTTGCATATAGTCATATAGAGGTTGCCCATGCAAACAATTATGATCAGGTCAAAGCTGCTATTTTGAAATGCTATGACATAAATACTGAAACATATTGTCAACGATTCCGGACCTATAAGTACCAGACTGCCGATAACCCACAGGACGCCTACATTCGCTTAAAGGACTTGTGTCTAAAATGGTTACAACCTACTACTCGTACACTTGACCAGATTCTGGAAACCATTGTGACGGAGCAATTCATTAAAATCTTACCCCAGGAAGTCCAACTTTGGGTAAAGGAGCACCGACCCGAGACTTCAGATACAGCAATCTGCCTGGAAGAGGACTTCATGGCAGCTCGTCCCTCACATTCCAAGGGAGCCGTGTTACATGGACACCAACCCTCTATTTCCAGACAAGGTAGTTCAACTGTGGCTCCTATGCTCCCTCCAACAGGCACTAATGTTTTTCCAAGACCACCTAAAGTCTATAACCCAGATATAATCTGCCGAGAGTGTGGAGGGAAAGGCCATGTCGCAAGATTTTGCCCTAAGAGAAAGACTGAAACCTCTCATTTAGCATTGGCCAACTGGGGTCAATATATGTTGCCTGTTCAAATTGGAAAGAACACAGTCTGTGGCCTCCTCGACTCAGGCAGCAGACAGACTTTAGTACAAACTGCCCTACTGGATCCAAGGTCTAACCATATGCCACAGAAGACTGAGGTAGTTTGTATTCACGGAGATATTCATCATTATCCACTCTATGACTTGAACATAACTATACAGGGACATACACATTCCATCCGGGTAGGTGCTGTACCTCATCTACCTGTACCTATACTTACTGGGCATGACCATCCTGATTTTCAGACCCTAATAACTGGCAATGTTGCTGCAATGGTTACTAGATCTCAAACTAAAGATAAGTTGGTTCAGGTATTCCCTTTTTCTGATGATATATTTGAAGAGTCCAAAAAGGAAAGTAAAATCAAAGGCCCAGAAATGAAAAGAAAAGCTGCAATGGACTCAAAATGTCAAAAGGAAAAGCAAGACTGTCACAGACTCTGTTGTTACAACAATAGACTTTAGAATTGCACAGCAACATGATCCCAGTTTACAAAATTGTTTTTCCCAAGTGACTGATGCTAAAAAGGGGTCAGAGGGGTCAGAGAATTATTAGGTGAATAATGGTTTATTGTAGAAGAGATGTGTTAATCCAAAAAGTGGGGAAATTGTAGATCAGTTGATAGTACCCCAAGAATATAGGCAACAACTCTTAGAGTTAGCCCACAACATACCGTTAGCTGGACACCTGGGTAGGGATCGGATGTTGAGTCGTCTGTTGTACCGGTTCTTTTGGCCTGGTATTCATGAGCAGGTGGCAGAATTCTGTAGGAGTTGTCCAGAGTGCCAGAAAGTAGCCTGATTGGGGAAGAAGGATAAGGTACCCTTAATGCCCTTGCCTTTGATAACCACTCCTTTTGAGTGGATAGCTATGGATGTGGTGGGCCCCCTTCCTAAAAGCATGAAAGGTAATCAATACATATTGGTAATCTGTGACTACACTACTAAATACCCAGAAGCAGTACCCCTATGCAATGTTACTGCGCCAAAAATAGCGGAGGAACTTGGTAAACTATTCAGTAGAATTGGTATACCTAAGGAAATCCTGACAGACAGGGGTAGCAATTTTTGCTCAGTGTTATTAAAACGACTATATGATATTCTGGGTATCACTGCCATACATACCACCCCCTACCATCCATTAAACTGATGGCCTGGTTGAACGATTCAACCAGACCCTCAAAAAAATGTTACAAAAGTTCTGTCAGGAAGAAGGCCGTAAATGGGATGTACTACTGCCATACTTAATGTTTGCATTCAGGGAGGTGCCTCAAGCTTCCACTGGGTTCTCACCTTTTGAATTACTTTATGGACGTAATCCTTGAGGCCCATTGGATCTTATGAAAGAGAAGTGGGAAGAAGGGCAAGTATCTCAGGGTCAGGTCCCTAATTATTATATATGTCATCTCAGGAATAAGTTAGCTAAATATATAGGAATTGCCCACCAGACTAATGTTAAACAACAGGGAATTCAAAAAACACATTATGATAAGGGGACAGGAACCAAAGAATTCCAAGAAGGAGACAAGGTATTATTACTATTACCATCTTCAGATAATAAGTTGTATATGACATGGCAAGGACCATATATTATATCTAAATGGATAGGACCTGTAACCTATCAAGTGGTCTTGCCAGATAAGAAGAAAAAAAACAATGTATATCATGTTAATCTGTTAAAGAAATGGGTCGAAAGAAAAGACTATTTTGTGGGTTACATACACCCTGAAACTCCCACTAGCGAATTAGACCTAGTATACCAGCGGTTAGAATCAAGACCAGAAGGGGTCAACGAGTTAAATATAAATCCCCAGCTTACCAGCCAGCAAATAGCTGAGCTTTACACTGTATTACAACCATTTTCAGAATTTTTTACAGGAAAACCTGGAAAGGTAATGGGTGTGGTACATAAAATCAACACCACCCAAATAACACCTGTAAGGCAAAGACCCTATAGAATACCTGAATGCTTAAGATGTGAGGTCGAACAGGAACTAGGCAAAATGCAGCAGTTAGGAATCATAGAGCCATCCCACAGTGAGTGGAATTTCCCTATTGTTGTGGTTGAAAAAAAGGAAGGTGGGGTTCGGATTTGTTTAGATTTTAGGAAATTAAACGAAATATCTAAATTTGACAGCTATCCAATGCCTCGCATTGATGATATCCTTGACCATTTAGGAAAAGCCCAATACATTACAACCCTTGACCTGACCAAAGGTTACTGGCAGATCCCTTTAGATACTGGTGACAAAGAAAAAACTGCCTTTAGTACCCCAATTGATTTATTCCACTTTACTGTTATGCCATTCGGGCTCCATGGAGCCCCAGAGACCTTTCAGCAACTTATGGATAAGCTTCTCTTACCACATGCTACCTTTAGTGCCGCCTATATGGATGACGCAGTAATTTTCAGTAACACATGGTCTGACCATTTAAACCACTTAACCACAGTATTAAGTACTATAACTTCTGCAGGCCTCACTATCAATCCATCTAAATGCTCAGTAGCTATGCAAGAGACAGAATATCTAGGATTCCAAATAGGAGGGGGTGCACTAAAACCTGTTAAGTCTAAAACTTGAGGCTGTAGCTAATAGCCCTCGCCCCATAACCAAAAAGGATGTGAGATCCTTTTTAGGGCTCGCTAGTTACTATAGAAGATTTATACCAAATTTTGCTATAGTAGCTAACGCTCTCACTGACTTAACAAAAAAACGACAACCTGAAAAAGTGATTTGGACTCAGGTCTGTGAGGAAACATTTTCCACAATTAAAGCATTATTATGCTCTTCTAGAGTGTTACGCACCCCTGACTTTACACTCCCCTTTATCCTTCAAACAGATGCATCAAACTGTGGCATAGGTGCGGTATTGTCACAGGTAATTGAGGGTGAAGAACATCCTATAATATACATCAGTAGGAAGTTACATGAAAGGGATACTAGATATTCTACTATTGATAAAGAATGCCTAGCAATACACTGGGCTATCTAGGCTTTGCAATTTTATTTATGGGGCGCAGAGTTCAAACTATGGACAGACCATAACCCCCTGTGTTGGCTCAATGTTATGAAGGATAAAAACCCTAGCATAATGCGATGGTACTTGACATTGCAGCCATATTGTATTAAAATAAAACATAGAAAAGGGACTGAACATAAAAATGCGGATTTCTTATCCAGATATGGTCATGACAATAGCTGAGCTATATCTTAGTGACAGCCCTCGGGGTATATTAAAGAAATCATTAAACAAATTGTAAAAGCTAGAATTTTTTTTTCTAATTACCCTTATACAACAGTGAACAAAAGATAGTGTTCACTGTGTAGTAAGGGAATTGTATTTGGGACGAGGGAGCCTGAGAGTGGGTGGGCTTTGGCTCCATCTCTTACCTATAAGAGATCTGTATCTCATCATAAAGAAAAAAGAAAAAAAATAATGTGTTTTTATTCAGACAAACTGTTCTGAACTATTTTTTTTCTTGAGCGGGGAGGAGAATGTCATAGGGTATAATAATCTAGTTACAGACCCCCCCGTTCATATTTCTAGAGAGATGCTACAGTTATGCTTCGACTAGACCCCCCCTTTTCCTTCATGTGTTTCTCCTATGTGTGTAATTGTACCTGTGTTGTCCTTTTTCTGCATAGACTGGCCACCTATGCACCCCTTTTTGTTTTTATTGTCTTATTGTCTGCTTTTCTTTTGTTTAAAACCCCATCCTGTCTAGTCGCTAACAATATCCCCACATTCAGTACCTCCTAGAAAGTGAATGAGGTCTTCCTGTATATTTAGTATCCACAGCTCAGCAGGCAGCATAGTAAACGGTTTGTTTTGAGCTTGTAAATATCCCCATTACAATATGAGCCCCTCAAGTGAGAACAGAGTAAATATAATAACAGAAAACCAGAGGGAAATGGTTTTACCTGCTATAAGATTGAAGGGCTCTCTGTGTGGTGGATTTCTCCCTATGGGTCAGCTCGCCATGTTGTTAGACATTATATAGAGAATAGGGTAACAAGAGGTGGGTTTAACCCTTAAAACCTGAGGTTTTAAAACCAGCATGGAAATAAATGATTGTAAAGCATGTAGATAAGAGAAAGACCTCTGTGAAATATTTTACAAACCCTTTTGAGATAAAAATATTTACTTTTGTAAAATGTGTTCCATGTAAGCTGAGTGACAGGAACTTTAGCCAATCAGGAACAGACTTATTATATATATATAGCTGCTCTCTTCAGAGAGAAGGCAGATGTGTTCCAGGGTGCTGAAGCGTATACACCCTAGCTAGTGCTCTAGTGACTTCGAATTATTATGCACAAGACTTGCACATTTTCGTTTGCTGCTGCATTACTGCTGTTTGTGCCTATGCTCCTTGAATGTATGTTATTTCTATTATTTTGACAAAATCAGTCCGCCTTTTTCATTTTTGATTTTCTCATTTTACAGCGGAGTTTTCCAATAAAGAAGCTGTTGGGAGAGCCTTCCAGAGAAAATCACCTGTGTTTTGAGTCCTTCTGTATCCCTAGCCTCTTACAGACCGCAAATCAGGAGCTGGTTTGGGAGTCAATAAATATAGGATAGTGTATGGTTACCCATACACTACAAGGCTATTCTTCCACCGAGTGGACACAATGCCGACTGATGACCTTGAGAGCGAAGCTCGAGAGGTCTTCAAGTTAGCAATGTATCTACGAGGTGAAAGAATAGCTGAATAGTGTTTGGATAACCACACACACTGTTCTTTATAGTGTATGGTGCCTGAAAAAAAGACAAAAAGAGACTCATTTTCCGTATTTTCACTCGGTTCTGCCGAGGCTGTCGATTCACAACTGCCTCTGCCCAGCACACTCGCGCGCCCCTCTCACACAGCAAGGGACGAATCAGAATGTCTGCTGTAGCCCCTTGTATTATGACGTCCTCACTAACGCAGAACAAAAAGTCGTCCTGCGTTAGTGAGGACATCACTACTGCAGCAGAACAACTTTCTGCGGTGTATGGATTTCCATACACAACCGCATTCCACCATACACTATGAGTAAGTTATGCACTGTGCATGAGGGCAATATTAGACAAGGACAGGGACTCCAGAAGTGATGTTAAAAGCAGTGAGTCATGCGACCATGTGCCCTGGAATGAGACCCATGTACTGGCCAACAGTTCGCCACATATAAGAAGTAATCGAGTCAGTGAAGTGCGTCAGTTTTAGTGGGTGCAATAGGTACAGCTGTTGCTGAGTACTATAAGTTGAGAGAAGTGAGGAAGACCATTTGTCTGAGGAAACCCACAACACTGCAAGTAATTTATTTTAATGTGTGAAGGGAGTTTGCGTGCGTGCCATTCGTGCATGTTAAAAACTGGCAGGAAAGTGTGAGTCTCACTATTGAGGGATAGTCACTCTTTTGCCAGGCCTGTTTCCTGGACCACTATCCATGCTGTTCATAAAAAAGAGTCACCAATGTCCCTTTTAGCATAAAGTATTTGGATTGCTTTTAAAGCAATGGGTTATCCCCTTTAGTGGAGTCCATTTGGGGCCCATTTTCTGTAAAATATTGAAGCCGAGAAACCAGCAGTCAATGTATGCAGTCGGCATGAGTAGTGAGTCACTGCTGCCAGCTCTTCATTGTTATGTGAGGCCTCAGTGTGGTCAATGCTCGGCAAATCCTCTGGTTTGCCCCAACCACTGGCACTGGTATGCAATGTATGCCATAACTCACTCTGTCCCAGACACTGGCAGATCACCACCAGCAGACCAGCAGCTGCATCATCATCATCTGAGGCGACTTTCTTGCCACCCATGAAGTCATCGGCTATGAATCTGATGGGAAGGTTATGTATATTCAGGCAGCACCAATTAAGACAAGATAAAATATATCATTGTTTCCTGTTTCAAGTTGCCATCTGGCCTGTGTGGATTACAATTTGGGGTCCCAGCTTTGGTGTGCTGTATTTCATAAGTCACTTGGGAGTAGGGTTTATTTGCTGTTCATTTAAGTGCACCTACCCAAGATCCTGAGCAGCACAGACATAGGGCCTACCATATTGCAACCCTAGGTACCCAGACAGCCTTGTAGCAGGGGAAGAACTCTGGCTAACAAACCAAGCATGCCATATGAAACTGGGAGGGGGTAGTGGATGGTCTGACAGTACGTACACACCCATACCAGCAGGGTATGTGTGTTAATCTGCTGTTATGTCACTGAGCATGCCAGTGGTGCTGCTAACCCACGATTTCCTCTTGAAGGTGTTCTAGTTTAATTAACACTTATTGTTGTTTGTACTTTTGTTGTCCATAATTTTCAACTGTTGGTGTGAAATTGCATTTTAGAAAGGACTGCACTGCACTGTTGTACAGTCATGGAAGGTGCTCAGAAATGAGGAGGCGGGCTGGTACTGCATCCCAGGGAGAGGTACCACCCTTTAGACTGGGCTTTCAGTAATTCTCTGGGTGGAGGCACCACATTCATGTTACTACCTGCATTAGGATATGAGCCCCGTTCATCAAGGAGTAAAGGCCCATACCCCCTCAAACTTTTTGAATGTAGCCCAGTAAGATGTATGTTTGAGGCCCAAGGAACAATAAGGAAGACAAAAGCTGGCACTGCTGTTACACTTGGAAGCATTGATTACATCTCTTAAAACAAGCATTTGTTAATGCTGAATGTTTGCTTGATGGTATTAGCATTGGAAATGCAGGAGTTAGATAGATGCAGAATAGGAATGGCAGTGAAGTATTGAACTTCTCAACAACCCCACCTCCATCCTGTAGAGACGGACAGGCATTGGGGTAAGTGTTTGGGTTGTCTCCCATGACGGTCATGCCATCTCACCTAACCCTATTCTGCAGACAACGACACGTGTTGAGGTGTGCCTTGGAGTGTTTGGCTTTACAGTCACCCCATTCCATAAGGACATACACTGACATGGGTGCACCATAGGAGAATGGAGTGAAGTCTGGGGCCGAAGAGTTCAAGGTACACCTCGATGCCTGCCAGTGGCTGGAGGGGTGGGATGTCATGAGCAGTGCAGTCAGCAATCCAAAGGCACACCCTGATGCCTGTCAGTCTGTACAGGGTGGGACGTTATGGTTCAAAACCCTAACGCCCCAGGCATTTGTTGGTATTTGCACTACACATTTTCAACATGGCCTTTTTCTGACCCCATCTCATGAAAGCATTTGGGACCTCTTCTCATGAAGAGTGGCAGCGTGATTTAGTCAATGTGTCCCGAACTATTAGTTCCAATAGTGACCATGCCATTCTGCGCCACATGTATGAAAGCACAGATCGGGCAGGATGTGAAGAATGACAGCTGTACCATCCATAGGGAGGTGTGAAGAGATGGCAATGTTGAAAATCTGTAGTGGGAATATTAACAACCATTTGTCAATGCCAAATGTTGCTTGCCTATATGTGCTGTTTAGGTATTTGGAAGTGATAGTTCCATGCCTTCCTCCCAAGATGGCACTGTCTTTCCATTCAGTATTCACAGAAGAGTGGGAGGGGCAAGGGCCACAGCAGTACAGCAGTTGCCAAGGGGGTGAAGAGGTGGACAATAGTCCATTCACAGACAAAAGAGTCCTGCAGGAGCTGACTAAATTGAAGGTGGACAAAGCGATGGAACCAGATGGCATACGCCCAAGGATATTAAGAGAACTGCGAAGGGAGATAGCAGTACCTCTGGCAGCCATGTTCACTGAGTCATTCAACATGAGTGAATTGGAGGAGGGCACATGTGGTCCCTCTACACAAGTCCGGCAGCAGGGAGGAGGCGGGGAACAATAACCATTGGCCAGCTTTTTAATAAAACCCACTCTCAATGTTAACCGTTGTCAGGTTTTAACTGTGTAGGTTCTGTAGACTGCAGAACCTCTTGGGCAGGTCATCACTGCAAATGGCAATCATCAGGCAACCAACTTTAGCCCAATGTCAGCTTTACCATCCCCCACCCCACACCTCCCAGACACACAAAAAGCAATACTGGACTGGTTGGAAATGCAAACACAAAACCACACACATACATAAAAAATGCAGTTCAGCAGACAGCAATATATATCTTAATAAACAAAACACATAGTGTTGCGTCAGCGTGTGGGCTGAAAACAAAACAAAAAGGTAATATTAACTGTATGCTGAAAATAGAAACTATAGTTAGAATCGACATTTCAACCATAGGTCTTTTTCAGGAATTACTTGAAAGACAGAAAAAAGCAGGGACTAACTTTGCCTAGTTCTCTTTTAGATAATTCCTGAAGCAGCTCTATGATTGAAATGTCGATTCTAACTCTAATTTTTATTTTTAGTATGCATTTAATATTATTACACAGTACATATGGGACCCTCCGAAATGAATGGGAAGCAGAAATTTAAAAAGCACTAGCACTGCCAGCATTAAAGGCTGATAAGGGGGAACTCACAGCCCTCAGCAATACAGTCCCTTCAAGCTCTGAAGAACCAAGTTGGATTGGAAGGGGCAGCAGCTGCATACTCTGTACTGCTGTCCTTGATTCAGGGTGTGCGTGTGGGTTGGGAGGAAAACACAAAGCAAGTGTTTGAAGGCAGGTACTGGGTGCAGTATTGTGCACTGCTGGTAAAGCAACAGGCAGATATAGTGTTCCCTTCAGACAGGTACTGGGGTACAGTACTGCACCCATATGGCAGGGTAGTGGCCAAGTAGTACCCATCTATAGGCACGTATTAAATAGAGTACTGTGCTATTGTAGTAGTAGCAGTAGACAAAAGGTGCCCCCCTGTGACGGGTGTTTTAGAGTGCTGTACTGCCCTCAGCTGTCCAGGTAGCAGTTACTTAGGAACTGCCCGCAGCTGCAATACAGATACTGCCTTATACAGACGTTAGGTGGGGTAATGCCCCTACTGGGGCCAGGGCAATAACACACAAATACTGCCACCTTCTACGCTGTCCTAGCGGGCAGTATCAGGTAGGTGAGGTACTGCATTTCCAGCCATTCAACAAGTATTTCCGCAGTGCTCCCATTTGTCCCAGCTGGAGCAGTACTCAGCACTGCACCAAGTAATGCTTCTACTGGGACAATAAGAGGCAAGTGCTTCAGTCTGACAAGTGGCACTTGGTTGGCAATTTGGTTCTGCCCCAGTATTGCTCCTGTAGCATAGCATGCCAGTTACAACCTCCTTCTGTATGTAAGCAAGTACACAGCCCTGCCCCAAGTATTGCCTCTCCCCAGCTGGGGCAGTAAACAACATGTCCAGCTAATTCCCTACTGTTTCTGAGCCGGTACTAGTTGAGCCTTCTCTCCCTATGGTAATACCAAAGAGGTACTGCCTCTGTAGTTTGTAAGCAGGTACACGGCAGTACCTCAGATAATGCCCCAAATGGGGCAGGAACAGACATGTACTGCCCCCTACTGACTGCTAGTTATTTATACTAATACCATAATAGTAATTGCCTCTGTGCAGTGACAGTCCTCTGCTGTGGACATCATTCTAGAGAGAATGAGAAGACATCCTTCCACCGCCCCGACTCCCCACTCCCTCACTGTTTGTCCCTCACTCACCAAAGTCTGCTCGTACTGCAGCGCTCGCTGCCTTTCCTTGCCATGGCTGTTCCGCACTGCCTGCACTGCCAGCCCGCACCAAGCATTTCAATACCTCTGCCACCACGACCGCGCAGCCTCCCTCATGCCACACACACTCACCCCACCCACTCCCGGACCGCACCAACTGCCTCCAATGCTACAAGGGGTGAACCAACATACCGGAAGCCCAGCGAATCGCTCTGTCTCCTTACACACATGCACTCATTGTGGGAGCCCATAAACTGTATAACAAAAATAACATTGGGGTTACCTAGCGGGGAGATGTGTAGGTGTTTGAAGGGAACCGGTCTGCAATTGTTACACTACTCACCTCCCCTAGCGGCGATGGTATGGTCTTGCTGAATTACGTAGAGCTGGGAGGTGATATGAAAGAACAGTTCTGCGGGACATAGGATGGGCACTGGGCAGCAGCTGGTTGGCAGCTAAGTTCATTTGAGTTGTGAGTTGGTGGAACCGGCAACAGGAGCCAACCGATCTATGGTGGCATTTATGCAGGATCAGGAGATGGATCCGGAGCAGCTGGGAGAATTAAACAGAACTATGTAGGAAACAGGAGCTGAAAGGAATGAGATGGGTCTGCAGCCAGGACAAGACAGTTGAGTTGAGCAGTCTGTGTAACTCTGCAGAGGCTGTGAGCTTCGCTTGGAGAAGGTTGGGCTGTCTGCATTTGGGAGAGAGGAGCAGGCCAGAAGTTGGTGCAGGGAGATGGAGCTGGGAGAGTTGTGGTCTGCAGTAGATGTGCAGGGACAGGGAGTTGGAAAATAGGGCTACAGGAGCTGACAGAACAGTCGGCAGCAGCTTTGTAGTAGAGTGGAGAAGAGAATGAATGGTGTAGGCTGGAAGCTGAGTTTGGACAGCTAAGCAGCAACAGCTCTGCATGAGAGGAGCAGTGTGTACTGTCGGAGCTGGTGCAGGAATACAGGATGTGCGTGAGGGGAAGCACGAGCACGCAGTATGCGTGCGTGTGTGTGTGTATGGGGGAGTGAGCATGAGCACTCGATCTTATCGCTGCTCACTGAAGCATAGCTCTCCCTTTCAACTGTACGGCACTGCATTTTCAACTGCTGTCATAGACAGCTGCAGCGTTGATTGGACAACTGTGGTCGTGCCTGCAAACACACTGACTGAATTGGAAGAGGGCTGCCACACCTCCGAAAACTCGGATGATGGCACTATGTTTCTCGAACATGCATGCAAGCAATATAAAAATGCTTGCACTTCTGAGCATACATGGAAACTGCGCAACGCATGCGTGTAACACAGGCATTTTATGGACTTTCGTCACCAAATTTTCAACATAGGCATTTTAGGACCTCTGCTCAAGAATAGTGTCACTGTGATTTTCTTAATGTGTCCCGAACACTGATTTCCTTCCCACAGCGACCGCGCTATTCGGCACCAGAAGTATGAAAACACATTTCAGCCAGGATGTGAACAATGACAGCTGTACTGTTCATAAGGAGGTGTGGAAATGGCAATGTTGAAAATCTATGAAAAATATTGCAAATTAGCAGAGATTACAAGCAGCATAACCTTTCATTCGCATGCTAAGTAAACCAGTCATTTTCTTGGATTTTTTTCCAAATTTGCAACATAGTCATTTTGAGAGCCCACCTCATGAACACTGGCACTGTTGTTTCATTAATTGTCCTGAAAGGTGATTCCGTGCAGTGACAGCGAAATCACCTTTTGGGACCGAATAATGCAATGACAGTGCCTGAATTCATGAGGAGGGGTTCCAAGGATCCCATGTTGAAAATTTGGTGGCAAAATTCCCCAAAATACCTGAGATATGCACCAAGGTTGGGCTGGCAGTATAGCCTAGAGGTTAGAGGAACGAGGTGTGAACAAGCTTGGTACATCCAGCAGACCAGACCTGAGTTTGATTCTCACAACCTCCACTTGCATATTGTGTGACTCTGAGCAAGTCACTTAACTGCCCAGTGCTCCCATGTTGCCCCTGAAAACAGGCACTTGTGCCTAATGGGCCTTACCTGGTTACCAAAGGCTAAAATAAAAAAAAGCTGAAAAAAACCCTATTTATGCCATTATACAGCTTACCGGCATTTCTTCAGTTCTCGGTCTGCTTTGAAGAGTGCAGACATGTTCCCGGTCCACCGAAAATCACCGCGCCCTGCTCCAGAGGTATGTAGGGGGTGTGGGGAGGCAGGGTGAGCAGAGGGTGGGCGCAGGTTGGGGGGCAAGGCCACCGGACTCGACGAGGGACTGTTTTCTGGTTTGCAGGTTAAAAAAAATAAATAAATCGCGGGATGGTTTTTTGTTTTCACAGGGGCATTTGGCATGCCGGGGTGGGCTCCCAGAGTGCCACCCATCAGTATTTTTTGGGGGGGCTGTAGCTGATGGGGGATTGGGCACCCCATTGGCACATACTGAGGGGGGACGCAAGAGCTGAGGAGGATTGGGCACCCCCCTCGGCGGAAAGCAACTGTTTTTTTGGGGGGAGACATTATGCTGATGGGGAGTGGGCTCCCCCATGGGCAAATTAAACTGGGCAGGGAGGAGACTGAAGACGATGGGGATTGGGGCCCCCGTCGGCAAACAAAGACAGTTTGGGGGGATGCACGATGCAGAGGGGGATTTGCACCCCCTCAGCATTGGGGGCTGTGCAATATTGTTCATGAATATGGCAGCGGCTTGCCACCACATTCACAAACAATATTACTCTAGGCAATGTTCCGCCCTGTAATGACGGGTCACTCCCTCATTGCAGCAGAATGGCTGACGCTGCAGTGACGAGGTGGCCCCTGATTGCTGCAGTATAAACGTTACAAGTTGGTGCCACTTTTGGAAGCCAGTGTCATCAGCACACTGTGCCTCCATTGGTCCACCAGTTCCAAGCCCCCAAATGTTATGCCTTGGTTGGCTGCCACAGTGCCGCGCCTCCACAACCAGCTTCTCTCCTAAGCTGCCTTATAATGTTTCTTGTGCATGCACGCAAAGCATAAAAGGTTATGTTAACTCATATGAGTGATGGTCTGTAAAAGTATGACTGAATGCAGAATGAACTGTGATCTTTGGATTTCACATATGAACTCATATAACTCGTTATTCAATAATTATTATTAGCTTAAATTAACCAGGTGAGTACGCTAGATACAGAGCTGGTGGGCTACAAGCCAGCCAAAGTCAAGAGACATAAAAACTAAGAAAGCAAGCAAGAAGTGCAATCCACAGTTATAGCAGAATGAGATACTGCATGCATCAGCTGGTCCAGCATTGGTTCAGTGTAAGTAGTGCTAGCTGCAAAACTAAAAGCCTGAAGGCAGCTGACATAGGTAAATGTCTGAAAACCATGTGCAGACACAGCTACAGTTGGAGTTAAGGTGAACCCACAGGAAGCAGACACAGCTAGAGCTGGAGTTAAGGTGAACCCACAGGAACCTTTTAAACTGAAAGTGTGAGAAGGAGCAACAGACTGCAGGCAGCAGAGAGTACTCCATAGTTTAGGTGCAGTAGCAGTAAAGGCCTGGTGCCTCATGAGGGTGGGTGTTTGGGGGACAATGAGAAGGGATTTATCATGGATGGATGTGCTTAAAGACACTCAGTGACTGTGATCCTTTATGCTGAGAAGGTCCTGGGGTGCCCCACAGAATCCCAATTCAGGGAGACCAAGATAACAGCAGGTCTAAGGGATGGAAGGGAAAGCCCAGTGAACCAGAAATACACTTAGACATAGGAGGTTCCCTGAGCCATGCCTGCCCCTGTCACCAGGACTGCACTAGAGAGAAGGTTACAAATACAATACACATACTGTAACTATTTGACTAATGTGCAAAACTCTCTGTAAGGGGCAGTTTAGTGTTCCTTGTATTTTTAAATACCATAAGCAATTTAACAACTAATCAATCCAATTTAATATGTGAAACCATACTTATAGTCTGGGTCAGATTATGCCAGTTTAAACAGAGCAGTGCACATAATTTGAGAATACTACAAAGCCAAAAGTGTAACATTTTTAAAATACATAATGAGCCCAGCAATTTCAGTTGATGTGCCTGAAGTTGTATTGCCAAGGTTCAGAGTCTTTTTTTTTTTTTTTGTGGGATACCAACAAGGAGCTCCTGTCTCTCCCTTGGAGGGACTCATCTTCCAACACGATAGTTGAGTCATCATAGACCCTGTTGGCTCCCCATTTTGCTGTTTTTTTCCCCCATTCCCACAGCCATGCAGTGGGCAGAGTGGCTGGCTCCACCTCTGTGGAGGCAGCCTAATGCCGTGGACATGGGCCCTCCCTGTTCTTTGGTGTTGCGCCTGTGCTGACACCCAGCCACCATTGGATGTCAGTCTACAGTGTGCTGCGCTATCCTTCCTCGCACTGCAGACACCTGAGCAACCCAAGTCAATTCCTGAACTCGGGTCGCCAGCATGAAGTGAGGTGTAGTGTCCAACACCTCAACCCTGAGCGCCACTGGGCCGGCTCCAAGGTTTAGAGTCTTTTGTAATAAATGAACAAACTGTTCTGAAGCATGAGCCAGCCAATTAAAAAAGTTGCCCACTCAAAACAAAACTGTTACGTAATGCATGATTAGGGTTTGTTTCATATCAGTGAGATTAAAAATATAAGGGTACCTGGCTGGCCCGCCGGCACAGCGGCATGGTGTCTGTCTGTGATGCCAACATCCTGGGTTCAGGAATGGACCTGGGAAGTTAGAGAGCAGGCCGGTGTCAGTGTGGCTCAGTTGGTAGCACATCTGCCTCTGCACCAGAAGGTCGTGGGTTCTCGTCCCACACCGGGACTGGACCTGCACTTAAAAATCGCTGGCATCCGAGTGCAGTATTGGGGGGTGCTGTACTGTTGGGGTGTGCCGTCCTTCAGATGAGATGTTAAACCGCGGTCCCTTCTGCCCATCCTGGTGTTGTCCTGGTGGGTGTCCAGGTGGAAGTAAAAGAACCCAGGGCACTCTTCGCAAAGAGCAGGGAACATTCCCGGTGTCCTGGCCAACATTCCCCTTCCCATAAACCGGTTCATGCAATTATCCAGGCTGTGTGTGGGTGATGATGTGCGATATGGCCGCCACCACACATTCAGTCACTTCACTACTAGTCAAGCATTGCTTGTAAAGCGCTTTGGGATACTGTGTATGAAAAGCGCTATATAAATGGTGATTCTTCTTCTTCTCCTAGAAGGATTGAGCGACCCAGGGATGGCTCTTCTTCTCTGGGGGGAGGGGGGTTGTGTGTCCGGCGCAAGTTGGACCCCAAGCAGAAGCTAGGGGTTTCATTGTGACTGGTGCTTAGAGCTTAGAGTCCTCGGGAGGTATGCCAGATGCTGATGTCATTACACGCCACGCCTCCTTCAGGGAAACATCTGCAAAATAGCAGCCACCATCTATGATGCCCCACTTTCCCCGACCTCAATCGCCCGCTGTGGCACTCCCGGGAAAATGACCTATCCTGTCATCTGCTGTCACCCACTAATTCCACGCCCTGTCCTGGGGGGCAAGCCAGGGATGCAGTGCTACAGGGAGGTAAGTCCTGGGGTGATGAGGGAGATGAGGGTCAGCCGGGGATAAGCTGCAAGGTGGCACACTTGGAAAAAGCATACTAAATAAAATAAAATATACAAGACTACCTACTCAAAATTAAAATGGCAGCAATAGACAAACACTTTCAAGAGGCAAGCTACAACCAGATTATGCAAGCATTATAAGACATGAGCAAGAATTAGGTGAAGCAAAAGTCGTGGCACTCACCACCTAGTAAAGGTATGCATACAGGTAGGAATCAGTGCTCAGTTCCATTTATTGAAGTGTCTTCCATACAAAGTTTGAAAAGCCCACACTAGAACAATTGTCTGACATGTTTCACACAGACATAGTGCTTTGTCTAAGGCCTTTGAAAAAGCACTGTATCTGTGTGAAACGCATCAGGCGGTTGTTCTAGTGTGGGCTTTTTAAACTTTGTACGGAAGACATCAATAAATGGAATTGAGCCACAATTCCTGCCTGCATGCATATCTTTACTAGGTGGTGAGTGCCACGACTTTTGCTTTAATGAACTTATGTATCTCTCAGTGGCACCCAGCTCCCAGTGCTGTATCTTTGTTTTGCCCCTTTGTGAGCAAAAATTACACACTAACTGTAGAGAGAGTACTAATGTAGCAGAGCAGGACTTTGGAGCCCTCCGCAGCATCCTCCATAGTTGACTCCCGCAGTAGGCTTCTGCCACTCCAGCAGATGGCCACTCTGTGGAGGGCCCCTTGAGTGACTACTTAATATATGAATCCAGCCCTGCCTATCATCTCAATGGTCGAGGAGTCACTTGCAGGAGCAGTACTAGGCAGACAGCTGACTGATCACATAACTAGGGGGAGTTAGTTCCCGCTACTGAAAGCAAGGCAGTCCGTGGTGGAGTACAGCAGAGAGGCAGGCATGCAGTTCATTTCAGTGGTAAGAATGGGCATCTTGCTGCTGCAAAGGGTGGAAAACTATAAGATGGCAGTGAGCAAGCAGGATAGAAGACTAAGATGGGAGTTTGCCTTGTGCAGCTCCAGACTGCAGGAACATTTACCAAAACAGTTTCTATCTGCAGGCCAGCTTGATAGCACAGGCACTAGAGCCTTGTGTTACATGCGAGAGGTCCAGGATTAGGCCGCAAGCCAGACTCCTTGCATTGTTCTGGTGAGGTTGAAGGCACACTCTGGACATGATGCACTCAGACCTTGGGGGAGGGGTGCAACTTCCTGCCACTGTGGGATTCACTATAACAGATTTTGGAGCGGATCTGATGCCTTCATTAAACATATGGACTTCATCTCTCCCCGCTGGTGGATGACTGTGACAGGGAAATTCCTAAGGGGGGAACAATCTCGGCAGCATGGCAGAATGATGAGCAGCCATCTGCTCACTAAAGCTTCCTGAATTATTTATTTTGTAAAAATTGATGCCTAGGAAAGGCACACTGAGCCAAGCAGCAGGGGTGTCAGCAGGCATATGCAGTGTACTCAGCAGAGTACAGTAAAAAAAAATCAGGCAGGGGCAACAAATCAGGCAGTGGTGCCGGCAACCAAAAGAGTAAAGCAAGGACATTGCAAGTCACATTGAGTGTGTGTTGTGCTGAGACCTTTTGTCTTTGTTGTTCGCTATGGGACACTGATGTCACCAGCCAAATACACTAACAAGAACAATTTACCAGGCAGCCAGAAACACAAAGGGAAGAGGATTACAGGAAGAAACTGATTACTTGAATTCAGACATGGCAAATGGGGGGGGCTATTGTTGGTGTTGCGTGGCAGCGTATATTATGGCTTATGTTTACATAAGGGGGGGACAACAGTGCATCCATCCTGAATACAAGATTAAAATTCCTGGCTACACCCTTGAGCCAAAGTACATTTCCTGGTGCGAACCAGGGGGAAGGGAATGGAGAGACAAATCAATGGCAAAGTTCAATTAAGGTAAACCAACAGTAAACAGGTATACAAGACCTGCCAAGGCAAAACAAACAGCAGAATACAGGCAATGGTAAGTGGAAATCAGGAGTCAAGCCAATGAATTTACAATCCAAGACAGTAAATACAATGAACAGAGCACTGATACAGAATGTAGAGGGGACATGCTGGATGTACAATAAATATTTCCAGTAGACTGCGGTGCAGTCAGGAGAGGGTGGTGAGAGAGATTGGGAATAACTCATGCTAGGGCATGTTAATAGGCAGCAGGAGTAAATTAGGAAGAAGACAACTCAAAGGAAAGATTTGCCAGGGCAGGAGGAGCAGGAGGGGGCGAAGAAGAGTCTGAGCTGACATTTGAGAGAATGATAGGTCGGAGACAGATGAAGCTTCAGCTGCCCCAACATCTTGGCTCTGCATCTGATTTCCCTGTCTAATTTCCTTCTCCAGGGTGTAAGCTAGCAAGATAATTTTCAGGTGTCTGGGGCACGGTGTGGGGTCTTATTTGGAGTCAGATACGCAGTCTTTTTAACAAAAGCTCAACATTTGGAGGTATAAAGATGAAAAAACAAACCTGAACCTGCTTCCAAGCATATACATTTCTAAGCTTACATGAGAGGCTCGATTATAGTTAGCCAGATACTGTACCATCACAAACAACATGTTGCCCTTGGCTATCTGCACTGGCCCGTGCTCCCTTTTTAAGCAGCGGAACTACCCGGTAGCTAATCAATAAGGGAGCTATGCATAACAAAAATGGTTGAATATGCATCACAGATCTGCGGTGCATTGGCACAGCTATGTCAGGTACCTGTGCATCGGGGGTCCCACAAACTCCTGTGGAATGCAATACAGAGGCATGACCCCTTCTGCATCCAAACCCCTGTCTGCTCATGCTGCTATGCATGCAGACAATCTGAGGAGTGTCAGGAGGGGGGCATGCCTGCACTCAGTGCTATTCACTACAGGGCAGAGTGCCAGGCAAAGAGGGTCGCAGCCTACGTGGGAAGGTACCCTGCCATAGCTGCTGCTCACCCCCGACATAACACACCCATCAGCTGCGGCAGGACCAAAACACCCCCTGCCATTGCTGCCCCAGCCCTCCCATTAGGAGGGAAGGTTGGAGACAGCCATTTGGGCACTTGCCCAACATTTTTCAAATTGGGGACCTGCACTGTCCCACACTCCCCTGCTCCACAGGGAGCAGGGGAATCTACTCCAGAGCGAGGATGGGCATGTCGTTCAATGCCTACCTATGTCCACCGATCTGCACTGATCCACCTCCCGCTATCATGCATGCGCGAGGGGCAGGGTCATGGGCAGGTGCCCAGGGATCGTAAATGCCAACCATCATGTGCCTGTCTGTGGGTGTGGAGCTGTGTGGGCTGGGTACGTGCACATTGCACGTGCCTGGTGTGTGGTTGTACATAGGCCCTGTGATAGCAGGCCCTCACTAGAAAGGTAGTAGAATTCATCAGCTACGCTGGTGTGGTGATACCCAGGAAGCAGTATGTGACATTGAGTGGGACAGGACTTCGCACTGCCTACACGGTGTGGCACCAGTGTCCAGTGACATCAAAAGAAGCACTGTATAGAGAAGTTTTGTTGCATGACTTCCCACCCCTGGACCACCCAGGGGCACTCTTGCACCTACAGGAACCCATCACCCCACTCTGGGGAATGCGTGCATCCAAACAGGGTCTCTCTGCCAGCCCTGACTAGAATCTTGGATCTGAAGCATAAAGGGCTTCCCAAATGAAAGGTGAATGCACCCTCCACTAGGCCACTGGGTCAGCCTGAGTGATGATGTTACAATTTTCTTTACTTTTCTTCTAAAAAGTTACTAACTAGTTACACAAAAAGGGAATGTGTGGAGGAGGGATTGACCACCAAATAACCAATGTTAGGGTTTAGAGGGGTTCAAGAAAAATCTTTCTTGGAAATCTTGCACTGCCTGGTGGATATCCCCATCTGAGACTCAGTTTTGGTAGTCATTCATACCAGGGATGAAACAGCATTAAAGCAACTGACTGTACTAAGTATAGTTTCTTATAGTCTAAAAATCTATTGTATGAAATCACTATGTATCCCACTTAAGTAATTCCCCTAAAATGTGACTGCATTTGAAATATTGTATCTTTCTGTAGTACCAGTTCTTGCAATAGCCTGAGAGCACTCAGTCAGCCCTGGCAGCAGAAACATCACTAAACCTTTTGTCATCATCTTCCCTGCCTCAGAATACAGCTCACCTGGTTGCTTTGACCGCTGGTTACCAGTTGGGCTGCTATCAGCTGAGCTGACTTTGCTCTGTCAGATTGCTTGATACAGGCTGAGCTGGCCAGGTTTTGCTAAAGCTGCTGGCTACCTCATTGGGATAGTCCTGGCTAAGCTTCCTGCTGCCTTCATGCAGCCATGTCCTTCCCTCTCTCAGATCTCTTCAGCTACCCACATACAACTGATTAGAATACTAGTATCCTTTTAAAAAGTTTCCCAGGCTTTAATGTAAGCAATGTGTTCTAGGTTCTACTGGAGGAGTTCCAGTGGGTTGATGTCATCAGAATTCCGAAATGGAATCATACAGTCCTGTTCTGCTTTTTCCCCTATCCTCTATTTGTTAAGAGTGTATGGTGGGGCATTTTGGGGGGGCATAATAGCTTTTAAACAATATCCAGTTGACATTTTTGTGAGGGGGGAAGAAATTAAAGTTTTCAAATCTATCAAACCATAAAACAGTCAAACTACCAGACATAAACACATTGGCAAATAACACAAATTTCTAGAGTGAGAAATCCTGCATTTGGATTGTTTGGGAGCCATGTGAAACCCACAATATTCACATGGGTCTCATGTGCCGTGCCATTTCAGTTGATGCAGGGACATGCATCAGAAGCCAGCTGTAAGCTTCTTTTTGTAACCAGTTCTCCCTAGGAGTTATCCTTTTTGCATGGGAGGCTGCCTGGGATGCAGTTTCATATCTCAGAAAGTTCTAAACTCAGGGAAGGTGAAAGACTCGCACTTCACACAATACCCCAGCGTTTGTAGCTTAACCCTTAGCCAGTCAGTACCCTAGTCCATATCGTGGTGCCTATACCCCTTTTCACTATTTTGGGCTCCGTGGGAGACATTAGGTGATAGGAGAGGGGTCAGCTAGCAGTGTGTTGCTCCAGTAAAAAGAAGCCCTGTTTTTTATTTAGTAGCCTAGTTTTGCAACTTACTCTTGTGCATCCTTCAGTGCCCCCCCCCTCCGTGTCACACACCAGGAGTCCAGCTGGTTCCCTAGAATGTGGGCAGCCATTTAAAAAAAAACAGATTACCATTTGGCTCGAGGTAATTGGAGCCAGTTGCCAGGGATGTCACTGAGTGTTTCAGTGGTGGCATCTGGGCAGCTGAGATCATTTCTGGCAAGCTGGGAAGGAGAGAGGTTACAGAGGGCCAGCTGACTAATGAAAAGTAAATTTACCTGGTGGTTGGTGTCAGTGGTCCCTGTGCTTCGTCTCCCTTTTCCACTGCAAGTTCGGTCAGCAGTTTAGTTGAGGCAGTAGTAGTGGTACAGAGTGTGGCTACGCATGTGAGCTGTGGGCCAGCAGAGTTAGTGGTAGTGGAAGGTGGAGTAGTACTACAATTTGTGGTTGGGGCTATGGTGGTGAGTGAGAGAGAGAGAGAGAGTTAGGGGGAGAGCAAAGGGGATACATTCAGCCAGCCAGCAGTGACAGTCATTGGAGCCAGTTGGGCTCCCAGCGATGTCACCTCCCCAGTCCCCAGCAGCACCAGGTGCCATCTGCCTATTTTTTAAAATAAAGTAAAAATGTTTGTTTTCTCAGCATCAAGAAGCACTTCAGAGCAGCAGTTGTTCGCTTCAGTCAGGAGTGGCTGTAAGCGAATGTCAGGCTCCAGTGGGCCAATTCCAGAAGGGAGCACTGAGGTTTTCTCCAGCCACCTATCCAAGCTACAGTGTCAGTAGCAACAGCATTCGCCATGAGCCTTGAGGAAGAGAGCAAGACTTTAACATGAATTTATTTAAACTGTCACTAAGCAAGAAGGCAGAACGTTATTTATTCATTCATTTAATTAATTATTTATTTAGGAGACCCGCACTAAAGCTGCAAGTTGTTTTTCCTAGTAGATTCTGTTTTTTTAAATACTGACTCATATTCTTTTATTGGTCTTGATATAGGCATTTTAGTTTTCACAGTGAGTTTTTTCTGATTTGCACACTGGTCAGGTGGTAAGGATCATTTTAGAAGTCTACAGAACTCTGTGGCTGAGAGGGACATAAACTACATGATACAGTTCTTAAATGGTACTTATCACCAGAGTGTAAATCAGAAGCACTGAGGTTGCTAAGAGGCCTGTAAAGATGGAATATAACAGAATTGGAATCCGTATTAAAAAAAAAAGCTTCTATTGTGAAAAATGACTTACGGGTTCAGCACAGTTCTCCTTCATATATTTATTGAATCTGTTCCCAGTAGACTAGGGGCAGGACTATTCAAATAAAATGTCAGGGTGTGTGTGTGTGTTGGGGGGGGGTTAGAAGCGACTTCCCATAACATCCACTGCAGCACAGACTGCTTCAGTGTCACAAACCCTTGATCGGGTGGGGAGGGGCTATCAGGATTTATTACTTTATTGCTACCCAACCCAATTAGGTGCAATGTATCCAGCTATACACAACAGTAAAATTAATACCAAGAAGAGACAAGAGACTGTGTTTTAAAAACAATTTATTGCTTAAATAGGCAGCAATTATTTATTTTTAAAAGTTTCCCCAGGAAAGGCATGCTGAGCTAACACAGCTCATTTCCAGATGGATCCGGGGGGGGTTGGGGGCATGAGGGTAAGTACATAATATAACAATACCATTGATTAAACAGTAGCACAAAACATTGTACAGAGATTTACATTAACAGTGCAATGCTTTCTATAGGAAATAATTATCAATATCATGAATTCAGGGCAGCCCTTGGGAATGGGGAAAAGAACCTTATATTGGCAAAGGCAGTAGGGGGTAGAGCATATAGGGGAGAAGGACAAGTGGGGAGGAACAAGGGAAGTAGAGAACTAGTGTAGAAGGAAATAGGAGAGGGAGGATAGGTAGAGGTATAGGAGAGGGAGGGGGAGGTTGAGAGGGAGGGGGAGGTTGAGAGGGAGAAGGAAAGAGAAGGGTAGGAATGGGGAAAGGCAAAGAGTAGGGGAAAGGGAAGAAGTGGAGCATTGCAAGGTTTTGATTAGGAGCATTTACAGGAGGGAACGGTGTGGACATGGAGAAAACAGGAGAGTGCTTGGAAGATGTGAAGTGAATGGTTTGGGGAAGAGAATTCCATGGTTTAGGAAACCAGAAAGAGAAGGCAGCTTAAACAGCAAGGGATTTACGAGAGGGAAGCACAAGGGAACAATAGCCTGAGTTATAGAGGGAGTATGAGGAGGGGAGAAAAGGGAAGAATAGAGAACAGAAGTGGGTGGGAGAGAGAGATGCCAGACAGAATTTGGAAATGAAAGAGGCACAGTGGGTTAGGTAGCAATCTTCCAGGGAGAGGAGAGAGAGGGGAGAGTACAAGAAATAGTGATGAGTGCCGAGGAGGTGGGACAGTCCAAGGCAAAGCAGCAGAAGGAGTGAAAGAGGGGGTCCACAGTCTGGTCAGGATGGATTTGGGGGCAGCAGCATGGACAATATCAGCGTAATCAATAATGTGGAATATAATTTTAGTGATGATTTCTCAGCAGGCAGGTAGTGGGATGCAGTTTATGTTTCTATGTAAGGAGCCATGCTTCGAGTGGAGTTTTTTTATCAATGGCGTCTACGTCCTGAGAAAAGTCTATATTAGATTAGGACAGCCAAGTATTTAAAGGATCCCATTTTGCCAGCAAAATGCTAACAGTTAAGTAAGATTTAAGTGACCAATCTTTAACCCATTCCCCATTTTAATTAAAATCGAGACCAACATCCACAGAAAATGGGCGTGGATTAGGATGTATTTTTCCAGCTAATAACAATAGAAACTGTGGGCTCATTAACTTTAATGCAGTAAATGCTGATTTTAACTTTGCTTCCTTAATATTAGATTACTTGTTGACTTCCCCTTGTAGCTCTCTCCAGCGCCATCCAGGAGAGGTCCACTACCCCTGCCTTGTGGGCCTGACCAAGAGCAAGGGGCCTGGGTTACCAAAGCTGACCTATGGGGTCCTTTCCCAAAAGTTAAAATAAAATGGCGGTACCTCCACCCATCCTTGGGATGGATGGCAACACAGGCAGAACCGGGCACAATGCTTGAACAGGGGGCACAGAGGCTGCAGCTTGCTCTCTCTTTCTCTTGCTAGCAGATGTTGCAGCTTGTCCCCTTCAGCCCATTACAGACCTGGTGCAGGGTACGTGCACAAGGCCTGCCAACTACAGAAGACCTAGACCAGGGAGTGGCCTCATGGCCTTGCTCCCTCCAATCAGAGCGCCCAAGCACTAAGGTACAAGACCCATGGTCCCCTGCAGTGGCAGACCTCACTTGATGGGGGTTAGTGAGCTCCCCACCTCTCCCTGGGTGTCAGCAGGAACATTCAGCACATTCTCTTCTGCTTCTCTTTCTTTCTTTTTGTCTATCTTCTCTGTCACGGTGTGTAGCCACAGCAATCTATCTCTTTTCCTTGCTGTATCTCAGGAGCAGACAACTGGCACCCGACCCAGAAAGGCACCTGTCCATCCTTTTGCTTTCATAATCTCTCAACTTTAACACAGCCACATTCTTGCTCTGGGTCACAAATATGACCTGCACTCAAAGTCCCTTTTCTCACAGTGCAGGTACATAGCAATTCTCTAGATCGAAAAGGCTGACTCTTCCTTTCCTTCTCTCAGCACATTTACATTCTCTTGTTCCTCATCATTCCTCTGCATTCCCATCTTTTTCCAGGATTAGACACAATCTTTGTCCTTTTATCTGGCTCAGGGCACAATCGTCGTTATTTTTCCAGGCTCAGAACATAACCTTTGTCTTTTTGCAGGATCAAGTCACAGCCTTTGCCCTTTTCCCGGGTTCAGGACACAACCCCTTCTCTCTTCTGCTTTATCTCACTGTTGTGGTATAATTTCAGAGCAACACAGAACATTCAGCATCCTGCAGCTTTCCTTTTCTCTCTGCCAAACTGCTTCTTTAACTTCATTTCTCTCTCCAGCTTTTCCTTCCCTGCCCTGGGGGGACAAATTGCTGGCAGCCCCCAGGCAGGCTGATCCTGCAGCCCCAGTCTCTCTCCAGGGGGAAGAGCCCCCCACTTCCTGGAGGGGCTCCCACTGAACTGATTCAAAACCCAGCAGTCCTTGCTTTATTGGGAGCCCCTTCCTCACTCCCCATTGGCTGAAGCCACTGTCCTTGGGCAAAAATTAACATGTATGAGGCTCCCTCAATGCCTCCTTGGTGCAGAAAAAGGCGCCTAAACATTTCCTAGTATTTACCCCCCCAAAGTCCTTCCAATCGGTCCCAGAGTCCCTGGCAATAACCCTGACTTAATGGTTGGCTGGCTGGTGTCACATGGCTGCTCAACTTGGTGGCTGGATGTAAACAGTGTCCAGAGAGTTTTACAGTGTCCAGAGATCAAAGTGTCCTTGCAACCAAACCCTGTACATTTGTATAAATATTTCCCCACACAGTTGTAGCCACCCTTGTGCCCTGTAAAGCAACTGCACTCCTGAACAGCCTCACTTTACCCTTTCCCAGTCACTGCTGCCATTTCGTACTGCCCCTAGGCAGCCTCACATAATCCCATTGCAGTTTAAACTATGTCTCAACTCTGTTTTCTGGCTGCAGTCTGTGTAAACTTTTGTTTGCACACTTTCCCACAGACTGGCAGCCTTTTCCTTTCATATTAACACTTTATTTATTTAATCATTTTCCTTTTTCTGCTGTCTTAGCACTATCCCTTCATTTTTTGCCCCAGCGCTAGACAGGACCTGCTACTTCAAAGGGACACCGCCTCATGCATATTAATGATGCAGCTCCTGAATGCTACAGCATGACTGGTGCTTTTTAAAACTGCTCCTGCCACATCCCTGCTGACTCTGGTCTTGCCCACATCTCCAGTCCCTCTCTTGCATTACTCTGGGACTGGGACCATCTGACAGGCACACTGAAAGGTCGCCAAAATGGCCACTCAGAAATGTGCTAGTGCACATGCGTGGAGCTCGCCAGCACTTCTGTGCCATTCCTTATACCGGCGGCTCTCCGAATTTGCTCATCTGGAACTGCTCTTCCTAAAAAACATGCAGGGTCAGCAGGAGAGACAGAAAACAGGGGCAAGCCAGGAAAGAGGACTTGGGACAAAAAGAGAATGGGGGTGGAAGCAAAACCCTGAGGAAACAAGCCTTTTTGGGGGGCTCACAGGTAAGCCCCCAACAGGGAGATTACACTCCCCCTTCCCTGAAATGCTTGGCATCTGTGCTAAGCCAAGGATTTAACCTCAAATCATCCCTATAACACATTCATATTTACAGTAATGTCAAAACCTATGACATCCCACTCTATGCACAGGGTTACCTATTCTATTCAACAACATCAATCCAGTTCTCATTTTCGACAATCATAACGTATTCACACAAATGTATACCTTTCCCCTTCAACTCAGAGCTTTAGATGGTAATAACCATCCCCAGGGACCCTTGGCACCTTTATTTTCAAAGTGGCACAATTTTTGTCGCAATTTCCACCTCTGACCACCAGGGGGTGTACACCTCTCACATTTTCATTGACCAGCAATATAGTCAACCCAAGACAGTTTTGGCACTAAAATCACTTTTCCAATACCTTTCATAACCTCTTTACAATTTCCCACCACTTGCAAAGGTCCCAAATTTTAACGAGCTGGGTGGGGTCCAAGCTGGGCGTGACTGACACAGGAGATCTCAGCAGTGCCTCCATATGTAGCCCCTCTCTGGTGCTGTCCATGAAAGGGCCACTATCCCTGCCTTGTGGGCCCAACCAGGGGCAAGGGGTCTGGGTTCCCATAGCTGACCTACAGGGGTCCTTTCCCAAACGTCAAAATAAAATGGCGGTGCCTCCACCCAGTGTACACATTAGTGGGTCTGATTGCTTGCACTGCAACCCCCTGGGATGTCGTACCAACCTACCTCCCCAACAGTTACCCCAACATGGACTTACCAGGATTCAAACCTCCCCACATTCCGTTACATCATTTACCTTTCCCATTTCAGTCAATAATCCGCTTACTAAAATTAGGCTCTGGATTCATCTCTGCTGCAAAATAATA
This sequence comes from Neoceratodus forsteri, assembly GCA_016271365.2. NCBI lineage: Eukaryota > Metazoa > Chordata > Ceratodontiformes > Ceratodontidae > Neoceratodus > Neoceratodus forsteri. The sequence continues at coordinate 667,505,643 of CM057453.1, forward strand.
ACTTCATAGTTTATTTACCAGAGGAGAGGGTTTAGGCTGGGGTAAGTGGAATAGAGTTCAAGTATGTTAAAATTTGCATTTCCCCAAGTTCACATTTCCCTTTGATTCAAACCCAGATCTCAATAAGTGCAGCCATCCATTCTGTCTAACTAGCTAACTGCTGCAGGTGTGCTCAAACCCAGACCCACAGGTCCCAGTCCATTCAACCTCAAAGTCCTATTACTGGGTACCCAGATTTAAGTTGCAGGCCTGAGGTGCAGCTGGTAGCTGGCGTTGGCTTGCTTACTTGAATTAAGTAACTTTCTACATGCTTTCCCCTTGGCTCTACCTCCAGCCCTAGTGTGCATACTTTAACTATGTACACTCCCCAGGCACAGGGCAATTCCTGCAATTTACTTATGGTTTTGATGAATCAGACCTTGGATGGCAGAGTTCCCGGAAGTCCTGGGAATGGATGGCAACACAGGCAGAACCAGGCACAATGCTTGAATAGGGGGCACAGAGGCTGCAGCTTACACTCTCTTGCTAACAGATCTTGCAGCTTGTCCCCTTCAGCCCATTATAGGCCTGGTGCAGAGGACTCAGACCAAGGAATGTCCTCATTGCCTGACTCCCTCCAATCAGAGCACCCTAGCACTCGGGTACAAGACCCGTGATCCCCTGCAGTGGCAGACCCCACTTGATCGGGGTTCGCGAGTTCCCCACCTAGCCCTGGGTGTCAGCAGAAACATTTAGCACATTCTCTTCTGCCTTTCTTTCTTTCTTTCTTTCTTTCTTTCTTTCTTTCTTTCTTTCTTTCTTTCTTTCTCTCTCTCTCTCTTTCTTTCTTTCTTTCGTTCTTTCTCTATCATCTCTGCCAGTCTGTGGGAAGGTATATAAAATAGAGAATAAAGTATGGGTCTGGGTGTGTGTAAACTCGAATTTACACACCGAGAAGTAGAATGCTACACATAAACCCCTCGAGCTTCGCTCTCAGGGTTATGTAACATCAAACCCCTCGGGTGTAATTCTCGTACACAGACCCATACTTTATTCTCTATTTCTCACCTTCACAGTACACTTTCCCTTTCACATTAAGGCTTTATTTATTTAATAATTTTCCTTTTTCTCCTGTCTTAGCGCTTTCTCTTTATTTTTTGTCCCAGTGCTAGATAGGACCCACTACTTCAAAGGGATGCCACCTCATGAATATTAATAAGGTGGCTCCCGAATGCTACAGCATGATTGATGCTTTTTAAAACAGTTCCTGCTGCTTCCCTGCTGCCTCTCCAGTCTTGCCCACGTCTCCAGTCCCTCTCTTTCATTACTCTGGGACTGGGACCACCGGAGAAGCACTTTGAAAGGCCACAAAAATGGCCACTCAAAAATGCTCTAGTGCACAGGTGTGGAGCTCACCGGCACTCCTGTCCCATTCCTCAAACCAGCAGCTCTGCGAATTTGCTCCTCTGGCCCTGCTCTTCCTAAAAACCACACAGGGACAGCAGGAGAGACAGAAAAAATAGGGGGCAAGCCAGGAAAGAGGACCCAGGACAAAAAAGAGAATGGGGGTGGAAGCAAATCCCATGGAAATTAGCCTTTTTGGGGGTCTCACAGGTAAGTCCCCGACAGGGGGGGTTACACCCTCACTGCACTTTAAAAGATTCCTATAGACTGCAAACTGCATTTTAAAAATCATTTCTGAGTACACAAGCTAAAGATAAATGTGCTCACACCACCGAGCAAAGTTAAACTTTACATTGTATTTGAAATTGTTCCCATTGCCAACTGTACATTTAGCTCCATATTAGCTGATACCTCTTCCAGAACCAAGGTCAATAACACAACACAGCTTGTGGGGAGCTTCAAGCATGGGATAAACAAGATTGTTAAACACTGCACTGCACTTAATTAGTGCTGCATTAATATGTTTCTCTGGAAGTGTGGTCCTGTTTCTCCTTACTTCTTGTACCCTGCTTAATGTTGTAACTGCACACTAATACCACTTGTTAGTTGATGTCTTTCTGTTCTGCAGTGTTTCATCACCTGTAAATGTCTTGTATTCCTTGTTGACTTGGAGCCTTTGTAAACGAGCCCCCGGCTCAAAGGTATTAATCCGAATTTGAAATAAAAAAATAAATAAATAAATAAACACATGGGCATAATAGAGGAAATGGAGGAGGGAGAGACACCAATGACCAGTAAGGGTTCAGGGTGTAGTAACAGGCAAAGAAAATAGGGTGACTCGATGGTCTTACTGGTCCTTCTCTGCCAACAAATTTTATGTATCTGTGTTTGTATGTTTCTGGTTCTTCCTCACCGATTGGAAATAAAACAAACCCAATCAAAGATAAAATTATCATTGACTGAAATAAAAATAAACCCAAGATTATCTCTCAAAAAGGGAACTATAATAGAAAATGGCTAGGTATAAGACTAAGAATTTCTTTATCTCAACAACTAATAACAGCAGTTCAGGATTATCATACGCTAATTAAAAAAATAAGCAAAATCCAATAACACCTTAAAACCAACCTAGAATTATTAGTGAGCCAGTATAATCACTAGCCCTGGCTCTGGTAACCTCTGGCAGACTCAGCAGACTCCATAGCGTGCTGTCCTACTCAGCCAGAGGAATCAGCCACTACAGCTCAGAAGACACAGCCGCGTCTTCCATGTGATGTTTAAATGGCGTACTCAGCCCACCTGCAGAGACCCAACCTTACAGTTATTTAAAGAGGACAGAAAATCTAATTGCCAGTTGTTTATAATGTTTCCATTGACAGAAATTATATTCTTACCCTTAAATGATTCCTATGTAACTGTAGATGAATAAAAAGTGATGCAAAAACCTGTATTTTGCATTGTTTTGTTTTTATGGATAGCATTTTGTACAGTTCTCTTAATAGAACCAGTGATTTGGGGCCCGATTCTCAAATAGAAGCAAAGAGCAGCACAAAATTTTGCATCGTCCTATGCCTGATGACAAAAACCCTTGTCCCTTGTGTCCATCGGTCCCTCCCCATACCTGATCCCATGTCTGATGTCCGAAACCCTTGTCCCTTGTGTCCAGTAGTCCCTCCCCACACCTGATCCCATGTCTGATGTCCAAAACCCTTGTCCCTTGTGTCCAGCGGTCCCTCCCCACACCTGATCCCATGTCTGATGTCCGAAACCCTTGTCCCTTGTGTCCAGTGGTCCCTTCCCACACCTGATCCCATGTCTGATGTCCGAAACCCTTGTCTCTTGTGTCCAGTGGTCCCTCCCTACACCTGATCCCATGTCTGATGTCCAAAACCCTTGTCCCTTGTGTCCAGTAGTCCCTCCCCACACCTGATCCCATGTCTGATGTCCAAAACCCTTGTTTCTTGTGTCCAGTGGTCCCTCACCACACCTGATCCCATGTCTGATGTCCAAAACCCTTGTCCCTTGTGTCCAGCGGTCCCTCCCCACACCTGATCCCATGTCTGATGTCCGAAACCCTTGTCCCTTGTGTCCAGTGGTCCCTTCCCACACCTGATCCCATGTCTGATGTCCGAAACCCTTGTCTCTTGTGTCCAGTGGTCCCTCCCTACACCTGATCCCATGTCTGATGTCCAAAACCCTTGTCCCTTGTGTCCAGTGGTCCCTTCCCACACCTGATCCCATGTCTGATGTCCGAAACTCTTGTCCCTTGTGTTCAGTGGTCACTCACCTTAAGTTGCCCCATCCCTAAAAAGCCACTGTGATGGCCTGATGGCCGTTCATGTGTTCCCCTTCCTAAGGTTGCCAACGCAGGCACCATGTGGTGAAATGAGCCCCAACTGGTCTGCAACCATTACTGCCAGCGGTACCCACATCTTCCAGGAACTACCCCCCAAAACCAAGGATACCCATCCCTGTTTTAGCAGCTGCAACCAGTCCCCTGCTACAGGGTGCAGACTTGGGCTGGTGTGCTGCCACACAGTAGACTATTCTGTACACAGTCACAAGAAATCCCTCCCCCCCCACTGTACTACAGTTTGTGGTCCAGGTCCCCATCATCTAGTGGACCCCCCATGGCACTGAACATCCAGCCCCTCTCCCCCTATCCATGCCCCTCCCCCAATCACCAGTGCCATGGTCAGTGGACAGTGAGTGACACAGCCCCCCACACACCACCTTGTCCACTCGCTGTCTAAAATGGAAGCTGGGAGCATGCTGCTTATTTATAGGGCGAGGCACATCACCCTTGCCCTATAAATAAGCAGTGCACTCCCCGTGTCTCTCAGATGGCGGGCTGCCAAGGCTGTGCATGGAGGGTTGTGTCATTTGCCATTCACTGACCATGGCACCGGTGTTTGGGGGACAGGGATGGGTGGGGGTAGAGGGACTGGATGTTCAGTGACGCAGGGGTGTGTGGGTCCACTAAATGCCAGGGACCTGGACTGGGAACTGCAGTACATTGGGGGGGCAAGATTTCTTGTGACTGTATTGCAGTGCACCAGTCCCTCATCCGCACCCTGTAGCAGGGGACTGTTTGTGGCTGCTGAAACAGGGATGGGGATCATTGGTTTAGTGGGGGTAAGTTTCTGGAAGATGGGGATGCTGCTGCTGGCACTGGTTGCGGACTGGTTGGGGGGTCACTTCACCTCACGGTTCCTGCCTTGGCAACCTTTGGGGAAAACACATGAATGGCCTTCAGGCCATGACAGTGGCTTCTTCAGGACAGGGCAACCCAAGGGGAGGGACCACTGGATAGAAGGGACAAGGGTTTTGGACATCAGTCAGGGATCAATTGTTGGGAGGGACTGCTGGACACCAGGGGAAAGGTTTTTTGACATCGGGCAAGCGATCGGTGTGGGGGAGTGACCACTAGACACTGGGACTATTGTGCCGAGGATCAGGTGGGGGGGGGCTGCTGCAGTACCTCTGCCAACCACTAGGGTTGCACGGATTAAGACAAGGTCTCAGTCTGCAGTATTTGCACTTCGCAAGGGGACCACTCAATACCTTAACTAAAACACCTTAAAATGACAAGAAACAATAGAAGCAACTAAGAAACTACAATACTCAGACTTAATTCTGATTCTATTTAGAAAACAAGTCTGTTGCATTGGTCGAGGTTACATCCTGTCCTGCAAAAAATCATGTTTCAGTAACAAATGTCCCACTTTGGGCTTCTTAAAAGGTGGTAACCCTAAAAGTAGGCAATACAGTAATACTTTATAAACAAAAAGAAAAGGTGGGAAAACACAAATAGGCAGAGGCAGACCCAAAGTGCCCAAATACATTGCTAATGTTAATAAAAGCATGTACATTTGAATCTTATATAGGAGTTTTCAGGTGAAATCTACCCTCCTTGCCCACCAAAAAAAAGCAACCTGGCAAGTTTAAAGTTTTTTTTTCTTACTAACCTTTCACCTCAATCCTATAGCAGTTTTTCTTTTATGCACTATACCACAGCACATAAGTAAAAAACCAAAATAAAGAGAAGTGTGCCTTCAATGAGACTATATAACTAAAGTGTAATGAAAATTAAGTTTTAAACACTGCTTATGTCTTACAAATGTACAAATGTTACAGTGCATTTATATGACAAAATTTACATGTGACAGAGAAAGTATTTATTTTCAACCAACTCTACTAATAAATACTTTTACTGCAAAGTACTGAACTAGTTAACCTATTGCTGACATATTCTATTTTATACATTAATGGGGACTACTTTTTTCAGTTTTTAGCTGTTTTAGGGTAATGTATTGTACACCCCCTTTTGAAAATAGTAAATAAGTTGTAATTCCTATCATAGTACATCAAACTAATTATTTTATGATAGTGGCCCATTTTATAAGTTTGATAAGCCACTCTAGGGTGTGCATTAAAGGATTTTAATGCACTTCCCAGGGGCGTAAGGACGCTCGGCTTTCAGCCTCATGCCTTAGCACATCCCTGGCGCGTGCATTAAATCCTTTAATGCATACCCTGTCATGGCTTATTACTTACTTATTCCATATATCTGTGTGCTTTAAAAACTTTGTGGCTATATTTTATACATAGCTTCTGACAGAGGGGAACATCCCTGCTAGAGTACTGCAGCAGGAAGCAGGTGACACAAAGGTGTGGAAATCTAGTTTGTGGGTGAGCCCCCACGAACTACATAATGGAGGCACTGTTTTTATTAATACCTTTCAGGTCACTGCAGCCCTTCTGGACTTTTGACAGACTCCATGAAGAAGTCCTGGAGGAATTTTATTCAATATTTTAATTGAATCAGTCAGGCAAGCTCCATGACCCTGGGAAGACTACTGGATCACTACTAAAAATGTAAACTAGCCCCTCAGCGAGTGCGGCAAGCTCAAATGGGGTACTCTCATCACTGTGCGAGGATGCATGTGCTGAGACAAGCGCGTCAGCGTGTGTCAGCAGGTGTCTGCAGGGGACAGCAGGGGCAGCAGAAATGTAAGTTAAGGTTTATTATACAAAGAATCTGACTTGGCTGTCTATCTCAGGTGTATTAGCTTCACACAGCTCTAAGTACGGAACGGACAATACGATAATGCTATTTAAAGATGGTACCATGAGGACAAAATGTACTTGTTGTGGGAGAGTTACTATAGAATCATGTAAGGAATGGCCCATACATATGCCCAAGGAGTCTGTGACTCAAAGGTTGTAATTCTGATGATGTATTAAATAAAAAATAAATAAATAAAATAAAAGAGTTAAAAATCTAAGATATTTGGGCTGGAACTGCAGATCAAAAGTTTAAAACAATTTGTGGATGTAACTATTGGACCAGAATGTGAGGCAACACAACTAGAAGATAAAAGTGAACATGCAAACAAATGCAGGAGAGTGGGAGGAGATGCAGAGGATTGGTGCTATGTGCATAGTAACTCTATGTTTAGAAAGAAAGAGAAGGAGAAAAGGGGGATTGAATTTACCACAGAGTTAAATAATAGACTTGCGCTGCTAATTAACCTAATGGACAGGGTTGAGGGGCAAGCCGATGATCTTTTACAATTGGTAAGTGAGCAAGAACAAAGTGAAGCCATCACAGAGGAAAACATGGAAACTATTAAAGAGGCAGAGATTAATACAGATAGAGACATACACAGTGATAAGGGGCATGTTGGGGACTTATTGCACCTAGAATCCAAGCAGGACTGACTCCAAAATGTTATTGAAGAAAGACCTGAAACAGATACGGGATACAACACTAATAATAACAGACAGATATTTATCCTAGGGTACTCTATGATTAAATACACAGACTGTTACACAACACAGGGTAATAAAGAATAAATTGAAAACTGTAGCTTTTCATGCACCACAATAAAATACTGTATAGCTAGAAATATTAGCTTTCAGTTTATTTTCGCTACATTAGCTTGACTGACAAAAGCGCTGAAATAAGCTGATCGCTAACTTTACAGGGAGCATAGTGCTGTAACTGGACATGAAGCTGATGTACTAATTTAATAGGGCGATAAATAGTACTGCACCCTGCTCCGCACTAAATAAAGAGGGCACTAGAATAAGCTGCTATACAGTATATTGGTCACATGTTACCAAACAGATTAAAACCAGCATGGAAAAAGCCTTTGGTTGTATTGCACCCTGGAACAAATGATACAAAGAGGCAGTCTGTAGAAGAAACCCTCAAGGAATACAAAAATTTTAAGAAACTTACTGATGACAGACAGGCTGAATTAATTATTTCTGAAATACTACAAGTAACTAAAGCCAGTACTATGGACCAGAAAAATAAAACATATAAATAATAACATAAGGCAATGGTGCCTGCATGAACGTATACTATATATAAGACTTAGGAATTGTTTGATGGGCACTTTGACCTATTTGCATAGGATGGGTTGCACTTAAGCAGGAAAGGAAGTAGGTAATTAGGTAAGATCATTAAAGAATCCACCTCAGGCCATAGTTTAAACTAAATAAAAAGGAGAGTGGGGATGAGACACTATCAAATACCACACAAGATCTAAAGGATACACAAGGCCCAAATAGTTATGGTAACAAAACTACTAAATTAGAGCACTCCAAGGAAATTAATGTGATCTGACTTAATGCAAGAAGTCTCATCAACAAAAAAGATGAATTAGATCTCCTGTTACAGAAAGAAAATATAGAACTCTATGCAATCACAAGAACATGGTGGCAGGATGATGCTTGGTGCCAACACATTCCAGGTTATAAACTGTTTAACACCAATCGTGTAGGGAAAAGAGGGGGTGGTGTTGCATTATATGTAAAGGGAACATACGAGGCACAAGAAATTAAACTTAAGTTGGGAAACAATGAGATAGTGGAAGAAAGTACAGTTATGTAAGAACTTACCGTAACAGTAGATCTTCAAGAGGAGCTCTTGCAGCAGGCTATAACAATTAGGACTATGCCGCAGGCACTAGGACCACAGGGTGAAAACTTCTGCCAGCAATACCAGTGGGGGACTGCCCCCGATGCCGGCCCTGCCCCGACGTCGGTCAGGGTACAAGAGGGGGCGGACCCAGCTCCACCTCAGTTCTCCCGCCAGTACCCAGCAGAAGGCCTGACAAGAGAAGGAGGCGAAGCCTACCATCGAGAAAGGAAAGAAAATAGACCTGCACACTCCGAGGGGGAAGGCGGGAGGGAAGCAGCGCCTGCTGCAAGAGCTCCTCTCGAAGATCTACTGTTACGGTAGGTTCTTACATAACTGTACTATCTTACTTTGAGATAGAGCTCTTGCAGCAGGCTATAACAATTAGGACTGAATCCCAAGCAGTCCCATAGCAAAGAGGTAGCCGACCCTGGGAGGAGAAATACGCTGACTCCAGAGGCCCTCAGGACAAGAGTCCTTGCAAAACCGCTAGGCCGAAGCCAGCATGGCGTCTGGAGAACGATATCCAAGCTGTAATGCTTGATAAAGGTATGCACCGAATTCCAGGTCACGGCCGCACAGATGTCCTGAATGGCGACATTCCACATCGCGGCAAAAGAAGCTGACACTTCCCTGGTGGAGTGACCCCTAACGGGACCTGGCAGGGGTTTATTGTGATGTTTGTAGCAAAATGAAACGCAACGGACTATCCATTTGGAGATAGTCTACTTGGACACCTGCTGACCCAAGCGATGTGGTGCAAAAGCCACAAAGAGTTGCTCCGATTTACGGTGCTGAACCGTTCTGTTGAGGTAATACCTCAGGGTCCTGTGGACATCCAATGTGTGGAGGAGAGCCTCCTCTCTATTGGAAGGGGAGGGAAAATAAACTGGAAGATCAACCGACTGGTTGAGGGTCAACTCAGAGACCACTTTGGGAAGAAATTTAGGATTAGTTCTGAGGGAAACTCTTTCCCTATGAAAAACCAAATAGGGCTCTTTACACATCAGAGCCTGAAGCTCGGAAACTCTTCAAGCGGAAGTAACAGCAACCAGAAAACAAACTTTCCAAGACAGGTATCGCAGCTCATAACTCACCGCAGGCTCAAAAGGAGGGGGGGTGAGTTTCTCCAACACAAAAAGGAGGTCCCAGGGTGGGACAGGGTCTCTAATGGGAGGTCTCATGTGTAGAATTCCCCTAAGGAAGGCGCGGGCTACGTCTAACTGTGCCAATGCTCTCTCTCCCACGAGAGCATGACAGGCCAAAACTGCCCACATGTGCACCTTGATAGAGGAATAGCTCAGGCCTTTCTCGTACAAGGAGAGGAGATACTGCAAAGTGGAGTTCACAGAGCAGGTGACAGGGTCTAATTGCTGTGGCAAGGCCCAGAGACAGAAACGCTTCCATTTCAAAGCGTAAGTGGAGAGAGTAGAGGGCTTTCTTGCGGACGCTAAGACCTCAGCCACTTCCAGGGAAACCCCGTATCAGACCCTAGCTACGTCTGGAGGAGTCAACCATGAAGGTGCAGGGATCTGAGATCCGGGTGAACCAGAGACCCCTGGTCCTGGGACAGCAGTTGCGAGCAAATGGGCAGCGGGACTGGAGGTTCCTGAGACAACCGCTGCAGGAGAGGGAACCAAATATATCGAGGCCAATTGGGGGCCACAAGGATCATTCATGCCCCCTCTGCCTGTACTTTGAGCAGAACCCTCTGAATGAGAGGGAAGGGCGGAAAGGCATAAAGAAATCTCCCTGCCCAGCAAAGGGATAACGGCTCTGGGCAAGCCAGGCGGCGTGCTGTCGCGAAACAAAACAGTGGCAGTTTGGCGTTGCGTGGTGACGCAAAGAGATCTAGCTCGGGAAGGTCCCACCTTCTGAAGAGCTGATCCACTACAGATTGTAGCAATTCCCACTCGTGCGCTCTGGCCCACGACCTGCTGAGGTTGTCGGCCAGCTTGTTTAGGACACCTGGAACGTGCATGGCCAACAGAAGAATGCCCCGTTCCAGTGCCCAGTACCAGACTCTCATCACCTCCCAGCAAAGAGGATAGGAATGGGTGCCTCCTTGCTTGTTGATATAAAAGACGACCACCATGTTGTCCATCTGGACTAGAAGAGAGCCGGGTACCAGGTCCTCTCGAAATGCCTGAAGAGCGTAGAGGACCGCTCGCATTTCCAGTACATTGATGTGGAGGGACCGTTCCTCGGGTGACCAAACCCCTTGCATTTGATGAACACCCAGGTGAGTAACCCAACCCAGGTCCAATGCGTCCGTTGTTAGAGTCTGACCTGGAGGCTCCGGACGAAAGCTGACCCCCTTCTCCAGATTGCTGGGGTCCAACCACCAAAGCAATGTTCTCCTGACTAGCTCCAAGATCCTGACTAAAGTGTCTAGGTTGTCGTAGCATTGATCCCACTGCACCCTGAGCATCCATTGTGGGATTCTCATGTGGAGGCGGGCCAAGGGTGTTACTGGGATGGCCGCCGCCATATGCCCCAATAGACTGAGGAAGTTCCGAACCGGAACTCGAGGTGCTATGGATATCTGTTCCGCCGAAGTTCGTAGGCGAATCCCCCTGTCCTGTGGGAGAAAAGCCATGCCCTGGACCGAGTCCAGGATCGCTCCTATGAAGGCGAGCTTTTGGCTGGGCTCTGGGGATGACTTTTTCAAGTTCAGGGTGATCCCCAGCTCTCGGAATAGAATATAGTTGTCTCCGAGAGAGCGTAAGAGGCCATCCCGTGACAGGGCCATGAGAAGCCAGTCGTCGAGGTAAGGGAACACATAATGCCCTAATCGCCTCAGAGCCGCAGCCACCACTGCTAGGCATTTGGTGAAGACTGGCGGAGCGGAAGAGAGGCCGAACGGGAGCACCCGAAACTGAAAATGCTCCCCTTGGAAGTGGAACCTCAAAAACTTCCTGTGGGGAGGAAAGACCCCGATATGCATGTATGCATCCTGCATGTCGAGAGAACAGAGCCAATCCCCTTGGTGCAGCAGAGGGAGGAGACCCTGAAGAGTCACCATCCTGAACTTTTTTTACTCTATAAAGAGATTTAACGGACTGAGATCCAGAATGGGAGGAAGGTCCCCCGTCTTTTTTGGGATCAGAAAAAAGTGGGAGTACAACCCCTGACCCCGCTGCTCCCTGGGAACCCTCTCTATTGCTCTCTTTTGCAGGAGAGCCTGAATTTCTCCTTCTAATAGTGGAATGTGAGAAGGAGGATAATGGGAGAGCTTTGGCGGAGTATGTGGAGGGAACTTTGTGAACTCCAACGTGTGTCCTCTCCGAATAACATCCAAGACCCATTGATCTGTGGTAATAGAGCTCCACCCTTCGAGATGAAGGGAGAAGCAGCCCCCAACCGGCTCCCCCTGGACGTCTGACCACAGGGGTGGAAGGGAGTCATTGGGAAGAACCGGGGCTAGGGAGAGAGGCCTGGGAGGACTTGGGCCCACGGGCGGAAGGTCCACCAGACTGCTGGTTTCTGGATCTTCTGCGGAAGCCACCTCTCTGCCCTTGCTGGAATCCTCGGGCTGAAGCCTGATTGCCTGAGGACTTGCAAAAAAGCTGACGGCGATGGGGGCATCGCTGGTCGCCACGGTGCATCTGGTGGACCGACCGGATCGACTTACCCAATTCCTGGAGACGGGAGATCAAGGCCTCCGCCTCCTGCCCAAACAAAACGGCAACCTGGAACGGCAGGTCCCAGATACCAGACTGCAGATCCTGGTGAAAGCCTGAAAGCCTCAACCAGGCATGGCGCCGAAGACAAACCCCAGAGGTGGCTGCCCTGGCTGCCGTATCCGCAGTGTCATACGAGGCCCTCAGAACATGAGAGCCTATGTCTGAGCCTGACTGTAAAAGGGCCAGGAGCTCCGTCTTCTTGTCGGAGTCTGGCATGGCCTGTGTCAGCTCAAGACCCCGTTTCCACAACACATTCTGGTACTGCACCATATGCGTGAGGAAATTTAGGGAACGAATGGAACAGGTGGAAGCAGCGTAAACCTTCTTGCCCACCTGATCCAGGTAACGGGACTCCAAGTTGGGAGGCTGGGAGCTGAGGTGCCTCAGCTGTCAAGACTTGTCATGAGCAGCCGTGATCACAGTTCAATCTGCCTGAGGGTGTTCCGCTAAGAAGAGTTCAGCCCTTGGAGTCTTATAGAGCCTGTCCAACTTTTTGGGAACTGCCAGGATGGAGGCTGGATGCAGCCAGGTGGATCTAGTCAAGTCCTGAAAAGTATCCACCAAAGGAGGAATGACCAAAGGCTTTGGCTCCTTCTACCTCAGGCATCTGGCCAATCTCCGGCGTTCCGGATCCAGATCTTCTGTGTCCCACTCATTGGAAGCCTGGATATGCCTCATGACGTCCATAAAGGTAGGATCGTCCGGAGGTGAGCGAGGCAGGTCATTCTCCTCAGGGGAGCACTTGAGGCTGAGGGAAGATGAAGAGGATGACGATGAAGAGGAGGATCGACTATCCGACTTAGAATAGTCTAACTCTACCCCATGACCATGCCTATGCTGACGTCGGTGTGCAGGGGACCGACGACGGTCCGAAGACTGACTCCGGTCCCTAGACCGGCGACGGAGCAATGACTGACGTTGGTCAGGAGACCGACATCGGGAGCGCTCCCACACAGTGCGAGAGGGGCTCCTAGTACTAGACCAAGACCGACGTCAGTCACCAGAAACCTTGGAGCAACGTCGGTGGTTCTCGGATCGAGAGCGGGAACGAGCCCTGGGAGAAGGCGAAGGATGGCACTCTGGGGACCTCAGCAGTGAGGCCTCGCCCTCTGGCTGCAGTTCACCCGCAGGATTCGGTACCAGTGTCTGGGCCGGCGACGGGAAGGTTTGCTTGTGAACCTGCCCCCACCAAAATGAGAATAGCTGTTTGAGCTCATCCTGGGAGAAGATCTCAGCCTCCCGCTGTGGGAAAGGAGTCTCCGGAGCGGCGGGACATGAAGGAGAGCTCTCCAGAGGGCCCAGGGGGGAGGAGGACTTGGGCGACGGGGACGTCGGCAGGACAATGACCGACCCTAGGCCCTTAGCCCCTTCGACCGGTGTCGGTGTGGGGACCGATGACGGGGTGATGCCAGGGGGCACCAGAAAGTCCTTAACCTCCGGAGGCGCGCCTTTAGCAGGTGGCGCCGGTGCCATGGTCGGTAGGGCTGAGGCAGGTACCCCCACTGACTTGGTGATGACTCTGGCGGAGTCACCTTGACGGCGGCTGCTCCACCGGCAGGCCGGCCTTAGCCTGAGATGACAGGCGACTCACCCGGCGAGCCCGGTCGGGCTTTTCGGGAAGGTCGTGACCGCGAGTGGGACCGAGACTGGGACCGGTGCCGGGACCGACTACGCTCTTTGCTATGCCTTTTCTTTTCCTTTTTCTTCCCTTCAGACGAGTGCAGGTCCATCTTCTTTTCCAAGAGGTAGGCCTTAAGGGCCTTCAGGCGTCGGATGCGAGTCCGGCTTGTAAAAGCCTGGCAGTCGGCGCAATTAGTGGTGTCGTGGTCAGGGCCGAGGCAGAAAATGCACCGTCTTTAGCATCTGTCTTTAGCGGGAATTTGCCTGCCGCACTCACACTGATTAAGGTGTTCGGGAGATACAGACGCCCGGGAAGACATCAAACCCGCGGAAGAAAAAGGACTGACGTCGGTACCCATGGCAACAAACACCGAGGCAAAGACACCAAAACGTGGGAAAATCTGAGCCAAACAATGGTAGCAGCACAGACGTTGGCCGCGGAGGAGGAAAAAATGGAGAAAACCGTCGAAAACTTGCTTGAAGAAAGTCTTTTCACGCTGGGAATCGCGGGCAGCAGCTAGCTTCACGTGCGTGGTACGTGGCGGGAAAGAACTGGGGTGGAGTTGGGTCCACCCCCTCTTGTACCCTGACCGACGTCGGGGTGGGGTTGGCGTCAGGGGCGGTCCCCCGCTGGTGTTGCTGGCAGAAGTTTTCACCGTGTGGTCCTAGTGCCTGCGGCATAGTCCTAATTGTTATAGCCTGCTGCAAGAGCTCTATCTCGAAGTAAGATCTATGGGTAAATCTTATGCAACCCCACAAGAAAACAAACTCTGGTCAGAGCCAAAATGGCTGTGGAAAGGTTTTGGGATGCTTTTATTAGTTATTTCTAATGAATTTGCACAATGCAAATCTGCTAAGAGGCAGTTTCAATGTGGCTTTCCTTTTACACATTTTACAATGTGTTTTCCTAGAATATGCCTGCTGATTGCTACATGTTTAGCCTGGATAGTTCACAGAAGAAATGGCATCTAATTTTCAGTGGGGCACTACATCTACACAATATTATGCTGCATTGCGTAACACCAGAAAACACTGAAAACAATATTTTACATCTGGACAAGGCTACCCTGACTAAATACATTATAAAAATGATAAAATCACGACCCCACAGACAACAAGATATTACATCTAATATGGGACATCCTGAGTAAATACAGTGCAAAAATGTGTAAATGAAGATTCCTATGACAATGCGATGTGGCATCTCCCCTGCGCTATCCCAGATACAAAATGTAGGTGTAACCCCCCACCAACCACTTGTTTAACTAGTAAGCACACCTCACATACTATTTCTGTCTACGGGAAAAGAGAGGGGTGGGGGTACAAAGCATGACACAGTATTTACAAGACACAGAAAATGACCATTACTAAAACCCAGGTCCAGAGGAGAGAAACTTTGCTAAGGACAATGCCAGGTTTGCACTTCTGGAGGGGTATCCAATCCAGTAATTCCATACAGAAAGCAGTAACTAGATTGTCCATACCAGGTTGGGATTCTAGAGTGTGGCTTTATTCCAAACATTTGGTACATGAAAAGCAAAGGTGGATCCCCAAGGGTTTACACTTCATGGCACAAGGCAATGCAGAACACAACATCTGTAGAAAACAGGACCTCAAACTTCCCATATAGCATAGGATTTGGAACCCTTTTCAGTAGCACTGCCTGAGCTGAAAATACACATCTTCTAGTGGCAATGGCCACAATGGAGCACACAATTTCTTCTTCTAGTGGCACTGGCCACGACTTAGAACATATTCCTATATGTCATAGGCTTTAAGGCAGGCAGTGTGACAACTGGCCATGACGGTGCACACTGGTGCTCAAGACTAGAACAACCCACACCAGGGGTAAACTTTACCTTCAGGCATTGGCTAAATGAGCTGAATAAACAGGCATCCTTACAGAACCTGAAGTGCTGAACTAGTCACTCCAGATGGGGGATTGACCACCTTTCGCTTCCTAGTCCATACCCAGCCATTCTTTCAGAGTTACACCTCAGCATTTAGCAAACAGTAGAACTATGCATCTTGGAATGTTTGGCACATTCAGCATTAGAAAACACTACAAGGAGTGTAAGAATAAAGTTCTGTGCAACGTGCTACGTCACACCGGGGACTCCACTATTTGTCAGCCAACTTTAGGAAAATGTTTTGAGAACAGTCTCAAACAGAACTGGGTGCATAGGTCCCTTTGTCAGAGTAAACACCCCAAAAAAAAAACAAGGCAGATATACTTCTCCTGGGAATGCCCAAAGTAAGATTTACTCACGGTTGCACACACAAAAAAAAAAGGCAGCTTCAAATGTCCTGGATCAAATCAGGAGATTGTCCCTTGGATCCATTCTGCGGTCCTCCTCATCTCACTGGGGATGAGAACATCAGGAACTCCTGCTAGACAGTTTCCACCACTTCTACAAGGCAGGCAAATGGTTCTCAGACTAGGGTGAGAAAAAGTAGGCTGTCTTCAAAGGCCACACTGCAGCTCTTCACTCCTCCAACTGCACACACTGAACACCGAAATAAGACTCCTGAAAATTCTAAACTCCTCACTCACAGCTAGCTATTGAGGCTTATGCTGCTGCGAGAGTTCTAAATGACATCATCTCCCTGCTCTCAGCTGAGACCAAGTAAACAGAGAGGGGAACAGGTGAAAATCAATTTAACTAGATATTCACCCACTGCCTTCCCTACCCAACACTGACACTGATGGGATTCTAGTAGCCTCAGGGAATGGGGTGGGTTACATAGGATAAGAAATATTTAAAGGAAATCTACTGTA
This sequence comes from Neoceratodus forsteri, assembly GCA_016271365.2. Taxonomy (NCBI): domain Eukaryota; kingdom Metazoa; phylum Chordata; order Ceratodontiformes; family Ceratodontidae; genus Neoceratodus; species Neoceratodus forsteri. The sequence goes on from CM057453.1 coordinate 667,522,042, forward strand.
AACTGAACTTCACTGTGTTCACTGACAAAAAATGTCTTTATTGTTTTATAACATATTAGGTTGCACTATTTATTTTGAATGTTGTGGCCATGAAGATGGTGTGTACAGTGTGTGTGTGTGTGTGTGTTTGCTATAGCTCAATATATTTTTCCTCAAAAAGCATAGTAAAAAATGCCTACTGATTGTTATATATTTCACCTGGATAGTTCACAGAAGACCTTGTATGTGTCTGAGATAGTGCTTATCAGATAGTGTCTTAAGGACAAAGAAACCCAGTTGGTTGACACAGGAGGTTATGGAAGGGGTTAGGGCCAAGAGGACAGTGTTTTGAAAGTACAGGAAATTGAGGAGGGGAGAAGATAAGGATACATACATGGAGAAGTCCAGGGAGGTTACCAGACTGGTCAGGGCAGCCAAGGCATCCAGGGAGCTGAGACTGGCGAGGGAATTATAGTGGAGAAAAAGACTTCTTTCACTACATCAGAGAGAGAAGAAAGAGAAAGGATCAGCTGGTGAGGATTAAGAAGGACGGGGTGGGTAGAGAAAGGGGTGGAGCAGGCAGAGGCACTGATCAAATACTTGCTCTATATTCATGCAAGAGAAGGGGAAGATACCCCAGGAGATGGGTAGGTGGGTGGGTGGGGGGACAACAGATGTAGGGATTGCAGAGAGCAAGGTACTAGATGGGTTGAGGGCGTTATGCATAGACAAAGTACCTGGACCAGATGGCATTTACCCTAGGGTACTAAGGGAGTTGGCAGAGGTCCTGGTGGGGCCACTGGTCGACCTGTTTAATACCTCCCTGGACATGGGATATGTACCACAGGACTGGAGAATGGCCCATATGGTGCCCATCCACAAAGGTGGCCCAAAGGATGAATCAGGAATCTATAGGCCAGTGATCCTCACATTGATTGTGTGAAAGTTCATGGAGACCACACTAAATGAGAGGCTAGTAAGCTTTTTAGAGGAAGATGGTCTCCAGGATGGTAAACAGCACTTATTGCTAGCGGGCAGATCCTGCCAGACAAACTGTCCTGCATTTGGATTTCAGCAAGTCCTTTGATTCAGTGCTGCATGGAAGATTGGGGGGGGAAACTGGAATATGTGGGAGCAGGACCAAAACATGGTGAAATCGATCACAAACTGGCTAAAGGGAAGGCAGCAAAGGGTGGTGGTGGTGGTGGGGACCCATGGGCGGGGTACCACAGGCATCAGTGCTGTTTGGGATTTTTATTGCAGATGTCTCACGTGGGATCTGAAGCAAAATCAGCCTGTTTGCAGATGATACCAAGATGGGGCTGTGGTTGATGATACGGAGGGGTGGAAGGTGTTGCAGGAGGACCTGATTAAGCTGCAGGAGTGGGCGGAAACATGGCAGTTGGGGTTCAATGCCAAGAAGTGCAAGGTTATGCACTTTGGAGCCAGGAACCAGGGGAGGGATTATCAGTTGAATGGTGTATAGTTGTGGAGCTTCACAGAGGAGAAGGACCTAGGAGTGATCATTACGGGAAGCATGAACAACTCTGCTCAGTGCAGGAAGGCAGCAGCAGAAGTCAACAAAATGCTGGGCTGCATTGCAAGAGGGATCTCCTCCAGAAGGAGGGAGGTTATCCTGCCCCCATATAGATCATTGGTCAGGTCCCACCTGGAGTACTGCATGCAGTACTGGTGCCCATTCCTGAAGAAGGGCATCAGATTATTGGAGGGGGTGCAGCGAAGAGCCACAATGATTACCCAGTGATTGGAGAGCAAGCCCTACGAGGACAGGCTGGGAGAGCTGAATATGTGTTCAGTAGAGCAGGGATGGGGGTATATGATCGAGACCTTTAAGTATCTGAAGGGGGTAAACAAGACCAACACAGAAGGGATTTTTCAGATGAGAAGGGGAACTACAGGCCAATTAGCCTCACCTCAGTGGTGGGGAAGATCATGGAGACACTGCTGAAAGAAAGGATAGTGACAAACCTGGAATCCATTGGTGCCCAGGATCAGAGGCAGCATGGATTCACATCAGGAAGGTCTTGTCAAACAAATCTGATAGATTATTTTTGATTCGGTAACTAAGGAAGTGAATCAGATTGGGGCTGTAGACATCGCCTACCTGGATTTCAACAAAGTCTTCGATACTGTCCCACACAGAAGGCAGGTTAACAAAATGAGTAGTCTGGGCATGGGGCATAAGGTGATACAGTGGGTTAGAAACTGGCTGACAGACAGGAGGCAGAGGGTGGTGGTAAATGGGATCCAATCTGGGGAGAGAGGGGTGACCAGCGGAGTGCCACAAGGATCAGTACTGGGACCAGTCCTGCTCAGTGTCTTCATTAGTGACATTGCAGAGGGGCTGGAAGGAAAGGTCTGCCTATCTGCAGATGACAACAAGATCTGCAATAGGGCTGATACTCCAGAAGGGGTGCAGATAATGAAGAGGGACCTGGAGAAGCTTGAAAGATGGTGGGAGATGTGGCAACTGAGGTTTAATGCAAAAAAGTGCAAGATAATGCACCTGGGTAGGGGGAATGCTGGGGAGACCTACAGGATGGGGAGAGGTGCTGACCATCACCAAAGAGGAGAGGGACCTAGGGGTTATCATAACTGATGACCTGAAGGTATCAAAGCAGTGTGCAAAGGTTGCAGGGAGGGCAAGTGGCATGCTGGGGTGCATAGGCAGAGGTATTACTAGTAGGAGGCAGGAAGTGGTGATGCCATTGTATAAAACACTAGTAAGGCCTCACCTGGAGTACTGTGTGCAGTACTAGAGACCGCACATGCATAAGGACATAAACATGGTGGAGGCTGTCCAGAGAAGAGTGACAACGATGGTGCATGGTTTACACCACAAAACGGAGGAGAGACTAAGAGACCTCAATATGTACTCACTGGAGGAGAGGAGAGGAGAGAAAGGGGCGACATGACAGAAACTTTTAAGTACCTCAAGGACATAAACAAGGTACAGTTGGGAGATCTTTTCCAGTGTAGAAAAGATACATAGATATATAGATACATAGACAGTGTCGGCAGATAAGGGCCTATGGCCCACACAGTCTGCCCATTTGAGTTTGTAAGTTCAGTTTATGTTTTTCTGGAAGTCTGTTGCCCCTTACCCCTGACCTCCAGAATTCCTTTCTGTCTATCCCATGCATTCTTAAATCCTGTGATTGTTTCAGCTCCCACCACTTTCTGTGGCAGGGTGTTCCACTTGTCCACCACCCGTTCTGTGAAGAAATTCTTCCTCACGTTTCCTCTGAATCATCCTCCCTCCAACTTCATCCCATGCCCTCTAGTCCTGGAACATCTTTTTCACTGAAAAATATTGTATTCCTGCACCCTGTTCCTCCCTGTAAGATACTTGTATGTCTCTATCATGTTCCCTCTCTCCCTCCTCTCCTCCAGGGAGTACATATTCAGTTCCTTCAACTTGTCCTCATAGGACTTGTGATGCAATCCATGTACCATCTTTGTTACCCTCCTCTGAACCTTCTCTACCCTGTCTATGTCCTTACATAGATAAGGTCTCCAGAACTGTACACTGTACTCCAGGTGGGGCCTCACTAGTGTCTTGTATAGTGGAATTATAACCCCCCTTTTCCTGCTGGTGATGTCCCTGCCTATGTATCCCAGCATCCTATTTGCTTTTCCTGCTGCCTTGTCACAATGTTTCCCTACCTTGAGGTCATCAGAGATGGTAACCCCAAGATCCCTTTCCTGCTTGGTGCATGCTATATCCTCACCCTCCAACTGATATACTTTGCCAGGGTTTTTGTGCCCCATATGCATTATCTTGCATTTCTTTGCATTGAATTTCAACTGCCAAACCCCTGACCATTCTTCAAATTTCTGCAGGTCCCTTCTCATTCTGTCTACACCCTCTGGTGTGTCTACTCTGTTACAGAGCTTTGTGTCATCAGCAAACAGTGAAATTCTGCCTTCTAGGTCCTGTGCAATGTCACTGGTGAAGATGTTGACTAGGACCGGTCCCAGCACTGATCCCTGTGGTACCCCACTGGTCACTCTTCCCTCTGTGGAGTGACAGCCATTTACCACCACCCTCTGTGTCCTGCCACCCAGCCAGTTATCTACCCACCACACTACTGTCCTGCCCACACCCATATTCCCCAGTTTGTGTAATAGTCTTCTATGTGGCACAGTGTCAAAGGCCTTGCTGAAGTCCAGATAGGCCATGTCTACTGCCCTCCCCGATCCACATCCCTAGTCACCCTGTCAAAAAATTCAACGAGGTTGGTCTGACATGACCTCCCCCTGGTGAAACCAAGCTGCCTTGGGTCCTGTAGTCCACTGACAACCAGATGTTCCACCAAGCTCTCCTTCAGTAGTGCTTCCATGATCTTCCCCACTACCGAGGTGAGGCTGACTGGTCTATAGTTCCCCGCTTCCTCTTTGTTCCCACTTTTGTATAAGGGGACTACATCTGCTGTCCTCCAGTCTTTGGGTACCTCCCCTGTTTCCAGTGATCGGCTAAACAGGATAGCCAGAGGTTCAGCCACCACCTCTCTTAGTTCTTTAAGACCCTGGGGTGCACCCCATCTGGCCCCATTGCTTTATCAACGCATTACTTCCAGTTCCTTCAGGACTCTTTCTCGTGTAAAGGGACTTGTGTCTATTTCTGCACCATTCTCACCCCTTGTACTCCCTTCAGACCCATTACCCTCCTCTTCCTCAGTAAAGACTGAGCAGAAATATCTGTTCAATATGTCAGCTTTACTGCTGCCATCCTCCACACGGCCCCCATCCTCCCCCTTCAGTCTCACTATCCCTCCCTTTGCTTTTCCTTTTTCACTTATGTACCTGTAAAAGGTTTTGTCCCCTGTACCCACTGATTTTGCAATGTGTTCTTCTGTCTGAGCTTTGGCTTCCCTTACTGACCTCCCTGCCTCCCTTTGCTTCTCCTGGTACTTCTCCCTATCCCCTTCTGCCTGTGTCTTTTTGTATTGCCCGAATACAATCTTTTTGGCTTTCACTTTCTTTGCTACCTCTTTGAAAAACCAGAATGGTCTCCTCTTCCTTTTCCTCTTGCTAACCTGCTTAATACATAATTCTGTTGCTCTTGTAATCCCCAATTTAAATACTGCCCACTGTTCCTCAACCCCTGATTCCTGCCCCATTCCCCTTAATGCCTCTTTCAAGTATCTCCCCATTTTCCCAAAGTCTGCCCCCCTAAAATCCAGGATACGTGTTTTTGTGTGATTTGGTTCTGCTCCTTCTGTGATTTCAAACCACAATGACTGGTGGTCACTGTTCCCCAGGTGCTCTTCCACTGTTACCCCCATCACACTGTCCCTGTTTGTGAGCATAAGGTCCAGTATTGCCTTCTGCCGAGTTGGATCCATGACCAGTTGCTTGAGAAAGGCACCCTGAAGGCAGTCCAAGATAAATCTGCTCTTAGAACGAAGGGACACGATATGAAATTAGAGGGGGTGAGATTAAGAGGTAACATGAGGAAGTTTTTCTACATGGAGAGGGTGGTGAATGCTTAGAATAGTCTGCCACAAGAGGTGGTAGGGGCAAGCACAGTGGAGGGGTTTAAACATGCACCTGGGACAAGCACAGGGAAACCTTGGGCAGGAAGGGAGTGATGAAAAGCCATTGATCACCTAGTCTGAGTGGATGCACACATGTATAGGGCCTAAGAGCAGACTGGATGGGCCTAGCGGTTCTTATCTGCTGACGATTTCTATGTTTCTAAGGGGGAGGGACACGAGAGGGCATGGACTGAGATCGGAGGGGGAAGATTCAGGAGGGAGATGAGACATTTTCACAGAAAGAGTGGTTGACAAATGGAACACCCTACCAGATGAGATAGTGTCCTGTAAGACAGTGGGCAGTTTCAGAGGGTTGGGACAGGGTAAGGGTAAGGATACTGGGAAGGGGGCGGGAGGGACAACTGAATGATGAGGGGCTAGCTGCACACTCAAGCACACTCGATAGACCATGAGACCTCTTTCTGCTGACAATTTCGCATGTTTGTAAGAGGTTAAAAAGCTATTTTATTTTTAGATTTGCTGGGAAAGGGTGAGATTTATGAGGTATGAATCTTTCTTGAAAGACAATACCTACCCAACTGAACTTGTACCAGGAAAATGTTCAAATGCTAAGTATTTAAATGTGCTAGTTGTTGCATTTTGAAGGGGGTAAAACAACCTCCAGTGTAATAGGCCACCAATATTTAACAAGCTGTTTCAGTTTCCTAATGGCCATCTGATAAGCACCTTAGAGTTATGTCTCCAACATTCTAAACAGAAAGAAGGAAATATTTTATTTCAATTGGCATAGTGATTTGTAGATGTGAAAGGATACATTGAAAATGCCAAAATACTGTAAAACTGTTATATTGTGCTATAAAAAATATTTCACTATGTTTGTGCTAACCAGTGCTCCGAGAATTCCAATTGACATCTAAAAATAAATGACACGGTAATATATAAAAAGTAAGTTTTATTTTAATTAGTATATATAGAGAGCACTATTGAATTCACACTACATTTGTTGAAGTTGCTGGGACCTCCACTTTGATCTTCTGCAGACTGTCCTGTGAAAAAGGAGACAGATGAAGCTGTAACACCATAGTCTGGACTGTACTTTAAAATAATCAAATTTGTGACAGATTTTTAGCGACTTACTGAGATGCAGTAATCACTACAGATCGCCATCTGCTAGGCAGATGTCTTCAAGCTCTCCAGCCACCTCGGAGACCTGGAAAAAGCACAGTACAAATCAGTACATTTTTTTTCTTAAGAAGGACGGTTTGTTCCAAAGAAAGGAATACAGTACTTACGAAGCTATCCAGGCAAGTGCCATGAGCGGTTAAGATTCCTGCTTCCTTGAACCCCCTGAAACAGTCTTCTTGTCAAGTACTCAGGTCAAGGAATGCTTTTAAAATCCACTGGGCGTGCTGCTCCTTCAAAGTTGTCAGGTACAGGTCCACAGTAATGTTTTCTGCTGCAGTTCCACAGTTTATTGTCTCTGTGATTTGTGAGGCATACCACTCGGTAAAGCAAGCTTTGATATTGTCCTTAAAGATCTTATTTACTGTGATGTCCAGTGGCTGCAAGACATTGGCACATGATGCAGGTACCAAAATCAGAATAATACCACAGCTTTCAAGTTTGTCCAGTACTAGGCTTGTGGTATGAGACCTGTAAAGATCCAAAATTAACAAGGTACGTTGCTCCTCGGGCAGGTCATGCTTTTGGATGGTGGATGTAGGGCACTAGCACATGACTGATGTACTGGATCATTGTGCTCTCACTTGCCCAGTGGTTCTCGAAGTGCCAAATGTGCCACTCTCTGGGGAATTTAAAATGAGGGTGACAGTGTGATGTTTTTCCTTGATAGATGACTTGCAGTGGTAAATAAAACCCTGCTAGAGTACACCCCAATACCATCGACACCTGGCGTTTGTCCCCCAAGCCTGTCACCTCAACTTGCTTCACTTCTACTTCTCCATTGTCCACTGTAAGCACGGTACTAATTGGACACCTGTCTCATCCATATTTATGACCAGCTCTGCTGGCATCAGTTCATGCATTGAGGCAGTGCTGATTCTTTTTAGGAAATGTTTTTTAAGTATTTCAAAATCATGTGGCGTTTTCCTACCAGCCTTAGTCCCCTTTCTTTTACAGAAGCCTAACCTGCTAAGGAACTGCCATGCCCATTGGCGAGAACAGGAAAGACTACCATTATTTTCTAGTAGCAGCTTTGGGTAGTGAGCTTTAACAATACCAGTTGCAACAGCTGCTACTACACGAGCATTTACAACTGCTACCTCCGAGCGTAAGCTCTTAATGATTTGTTTTAGCTCAGCCTCCACATCTTGCACAAGTAAGGTCGGTCTCCCTCTGGGCTTTGTAGGTAGAACAGAAGCCATCAGAGCAGGGTCTGACACAGATTTTAATTTATTTAAGTAATCAGTTTTAAATTTTCAAACTGTGCTCTCGTTAATGTAAGAGACATACTTTGTCTGATATAGATGAACTGCACTCATCACACCACATTCTGCAACGTACTTGCCAAACTCAAACCTTACTTCGGGACTGTAGCTTACATACTCAGACTTCCTTCGTTTGGGTGGAGGAGCTGAGTTCCTTAACTCACGGACAACACTGTCAGCAGTTTTTAATGATACTGCAGCACCCTCACTCAGTGCATCAGGAGTGATTTCTTCAAGCAGGGGTGTAGCCAGGAATTTTAAACTTGTACTCGAAACTGATGCACTGTTGCCCCCCCATTATGTAAATATAAACCAAAATATGCACTGCCACACCACACCAACAATAGCCCCCCCTCCCGTTTGCCATATCTGAGTTCAATTATTCAGTTTCTTCCTGTAATCCTCCTTTCTTTGTTTTTTCTGCTTGTCTGGTAAGTTGTTCTTGTTTGTGTATTTGACTGGTGGCATCAGTGCCCCATTGTGAACAACAAAGGCAAAAGGGCTCAGCGTGACTGACACAATGTGACTTGCAATGTCCTTGCTTTCCTGTTTGTTACCCCTGCCTGATTTGCTGCCCCTGCCTGCTTTTTTACTGTACTCTGTTGAGTACAGTGCGAAAGCCTGCTGACACCCCGTCTTCAAGTACAGAGCAGGCCTCTCTTCACTGACCATCCTCGCTGCAGCCACTGAACCAACAACATGATGAAACAAACAGAATACAACAATAGTGAAATAGGAGAGCGAGTAAAACACTGAGCTATGCAAAACTAAGTACCATTATACTGTAACTGAAAACTGCTAAATTCGGGTAGTCAATTACAGTAATTGAATTATTGATAGGTGCCCTTGATTAATGAAACTGGCTACCCTGCATTTGAGCTACTTGAGTTTTAACTGTTTGAACCACTGCGATGCATTGCCTTATCAACAACATCTGATAGCTGTCAAACTGTAAGGGCTGCAACACGAACTTCCGTTTGCGTTTTTAAGTTTAAAAAGCTCTGACCGCAATCTTTTGTTTGCACAGGAATTAACAGTTTTACAGTATGTGTTCCACAATACTCCATTTTTCCAGCTACAGACAGCAAGATGGTACAGCCGCTCCATTCAGCCATCGCTAATTGTGCAGAGGGAGTCTTATTAGGAACTGTGATTGTTTGCTGATTATCTGCTTTAGTAATAATAATATTGTAGTTTGTCTAACCTGCCTTCCTTTGCAGCATGGACTTTTCTGCTAAGCACCACCATTTTGGTTCTGGACTGCCTGTTTGGACCAATTGATATCTTTGGGGACCCTAAAATGGAGACTGTCTCCAGAGGTCTTGCAGAAATTACAGTTTTTACTGTTTGGTGCCTAAATGGACCTGGAGAGGGAGCCCTTGCTGTGACAGACAGATGGATCAACCAACTAAACCTTTTGGATCACTAGGAAACCCCGGAGCTGCCTTCAGCAGTGAGTCAGTGTGTAGTTGGAGTTGAGAGAGTGAACAGTTCGAGTAATTCGAGCAGCTGCTCCTGCAGTGTAGCGTAGGGAATCGGTGGAAAGGCTGTGTCTGGCCTGCCTGCTATCGTCTTCTCGAGTGAAGAAGTCTGCAATATCTTTTGGATTTTATCCAAGATTGCTGTGATTGTGACCAGAATCCTGAATTGTGACAGAGTGAATTTCGCCTGGTGAGGACCAAAGAGTTGCTTGTGAGCGACTGGCCTGTCAGGACTTGAAATAACCGCAGATCGTACAGTTTGCACAGAGACACTATTTAATTGCAAGCAGACTCTCATCCGTACTGTGGTATTTACCTACCCTTACTATAATTGTGCTGAATGTGTAGTGTAGGTCATGATTTGGTTCCCCACCTCGTTGAATGTGTCATGCTAGCTGGAAGCTGCATCCAGCAATTAACCAGACTGACATCCGAATTGTTCACCTGGTCTCGGCCTCACCATCTGGGCCTAGACTGCTGCTCATGCCACAGAGATTCATCCGATGAAAGACCCGCTTGGGGATTTGGCTCCCTGCTCAACACCATCGAATAGGATCAGCTACCACGGTGCATCGTGTAGGCCCTGCTTCCCCTGGCAAACCAGCATACCACCCTGAAGTCTTCATCTCATCAATCCTGCATCCTGGTCTGGGTAGCATGAGTAACCATCAGGGTAGTTCCCTGCAACAAAGCTCAAATCAAAGTGTGTCACCTGATTTAATTGTTTTGGTTGATCATTACGAACTGAGCCATCTGTCTCCGGAATACAAATTGTGGGTTAAAGTGCATGTTGTGTTTTTCCTTCCTAAGGGCCCCAACAACAGCTGCAATGCTGGTCTACCCCAGGAAATGTTTCAGGCTAGCCTGCATGACAAGTGGATGCCCAGAGTGTGTGTGACTGTACTAGAGGGACTCTTAGGGCATGTATGTTTAACCTGACCAAGTCAGATCTAAAATCAAACACTAGATTACTGCCCCACCCTTGTTCACGTCCCCAGAATAAATCAGATCCAGATCTTTCTGTATTTAAACTGGTTATTGTGTACCTTTGTGGAGGGAATACTGTGTTGCTTTTGCCTTTCTCCATTGCAGGTCTTCTTTTGCAGGGGGTCTCCAGGGCCAGTGCAGCTGATCCAGCCCTGGTGGTAAGTGTGCCAAGTGTGGGTCTAACATTGCATACTAGTGTTAATTGTGACTATTTGCTGACTAGTATAGGCCACTAGAGGGGTTAGAGGGGGTATCAGTGTCCTGGAGGGCTGTACTCAGAGCAGCTACGCTACCCTTAAACCAACCATCCGGGTGGAGGCACCCATTCACAGAACTCAGGCCCCTCAACCTGCACCTAGTCACACAGGCAGGGCCATAATATATTGGATTTAGTCCTCAGTAATGTGAACAAACATTTGTCAATGCCGAATGTTGTCTCGCTGACATTGGCATTGGTAGTGCAGGAGTTAGAAACGCATAATAGGAATGGCAGTGAAGTATTGAACTGACGCCAACCCCACACCCACCCTGCAGAGACTGACAGGCATTGGGGTGTGCTTTTGGGTCATCAGCTATAACGCTCATTCCATTTTACCTCACCCTACCCTGTAGACACTGACAAGTGTCGTGGTGTGCTTTGTGGTCCTTGGACGTTATATTTACCCCATTCCATAAGGAAATACACTGAGGTGGGTGCAGTATAGGAGAATGGGGTGAACTTTGTGGCTGAACACTCCAAGGTACACCTCGATGCCTGTCAGTTCCTGCAGCGTGGGGGTGGAATGGCGGGAGCATTACAGCTGATGATCCCAAGTCACACCCCTGATACCTCTCAGTCTCTACAGGGTGGGGTGTAACAGTTGGAAACCCTAACGCCATAGGCGTGTGTTGGTATTTTCACTCCAAATTATCAACATGGGCTTTTTGTGATCCCACCTCATGAAGAGCGGCAGTATCAGTTTGTTAGCCAAAGGTGATTTTGCACAGTGACTGTGCCATTTGGCATCACAGAGTGCGTAAACACATTTTGGGCAGGATGTGAAAAATGACAACTGTATTGTTCATGAGGAAGTGTAAAAAAATGGCAATGTTGAAAATCTGGAGCGGAAATATGAAAAATTGGTGAAGTCATGAGCATGCATAGAAACTGCGCAACGCACATCCGTAACTTAATTATTTTTGGGTTTTTTTTAAACCACATTTTCAGCATAGGCATTTTGGGACCTCCCCTCATGAGCAGTGGCACTGTGATTTTCTTAATCTGTCCCAAAAGTTGATCTACCACAGTGACCATGCCATTGTATGCCACAGGTGCGAAAACACATTTCGAGCAGGATGTGAAAAATGACAGCTGTACTGTTCATAAGGAGGTGTGAAAAAGTGCCAGTGTGGAAAATCTGGCATGAAAATATTGCAAATTTGCGAAGTTACAAGGGTGCATGGAAACTGTGCAACACATGCTTGTAACACAGTCGTTTTATGGACTTTCATCACTAAATTTTCAACATAGGCTTTTTAGGACCTCTGCTCATGAACAGTGTCACTGTCATTTTGTCAAACTGTCCCAAAAACTGTTTTCGCACAGCGACCGTGCTATTCTACGCTGGATGTGCGAAAACACATTTTGGCCAGGATATGTAAAATGACAGCTATACATTCATAAGGAGGCACGGGATACTGGCAATGTTGAAAATCTGGAGTGAAAATATTACAAATTCACAAAGTTATGAGCGTGTGTGGAAACTGCGCAACGCACGCTTGTAAAACAGCCATTTTTTGGATTTTTGTCAACAAATTTGCAACATAGGCTTTTTGAGAGCCTCCCTCATGAACAGTGGCACTGTCATTTCATTAATCAGTCCCAAAAGGTGATTCTGTGCAGTGACCGCGAAATCACCATTCGGGACTGAATAATGCCATGACAGTGACTGAATTCATGAGGAGGGGTCCCAATAACCCCATGTTGAAAATGTGGTGCCAAAATTCCCAAAAATGGCCGAGATATGCACCAAAGTTGAAAAAACCCTATTTATTCCATTATATAGCTTACCGGCATTTCTTTAGTTCGCAGTCAGCTTTGAAGAGTGCAGACGTGTTCCTGGTCCACCGAAGATCATCGTGCTGGGCTCCAGAGGTAAGTATGGGATGAGGGGGGTGTGGGGAGGTGGCATACACAGAGATCGGGTGCGGGTTGAAGGAGGGAGCAGGACAGACTGTGAGGGACTGTTTTCAGATTTACAGGTTTAAAAACAACAAAAAAAACATTGCGGGACTTTATTTATTTATTTTTGACAGGGGCATTTTGCACGCTGAGGTGGGCTCCCAGTATGTCACCTGAGTGTTTTGGCGGGGGGGTTATAGCTGACGGGGGGTTGGGCACCCCCATCGGCACATGCAAAGGGACAAGAGCTGAGGGGGATTGGGCACCCCCCCTCGACACACAACAAATGGGGGGGCATTATGCCGACAGGGAGTGGGCTCCCCCGTTGGCAAATTAAACTGGGAAGGGGGACTAAAACCAATGAGGATTGGGGCCCCTATTGGCAAATAAAGACTGTTGGGGGGGCGCATGATGCCGAGGGGGATTGAGCTCCCCGTCGGCAAATGAAGTGGGTCGCGGCATGCCGACAGGGGTATTGGGCACCCCTGAAGTCGGCGCTCTATGTTTATTGACCTGGTTCACCAGGAAAAGCACATCCTGCATGACGAGCTTGGCTCACATTGCAGTGGACCTTTTCTTTGATCTGGTGGCCAGTTTATGTGTTGCTGGTGTCAGCACCTGCAGCTGCCTTTTTGGAGAATGAGGGATGCACCTACTGATGCATGCCCTGCATTCACCCACAGTGACCGCACTTCCAAATCTGCTACTACTGCAATATGTTGGCTGGCGTGCAAGCGTGAACCAACATAAAAATGAAATAAAAAATTGTATAGTTAGAGAGCCTCTGGGTCTGAGTGACCATAATATGATTGTAACCCTTCACTCCCCCCCCCAATTTTGGGGGCTTACCTTAAGTGTATTCCTGGGCTCCTTTCATGCCCACCGCCAGGTAGACTTCCCACAAGAGAAGTTAAATTCATGTTCCATGTTGTGCTGTTATTGCTCTTGTGCTGTCTCTTTAAGAGCTCCAGCCTTGTGTGTAGTATAAATAGCCTGGACTGGGTTTGAGTACAATGGAGCTCGTGACCAGCCAGGCCATATCCTGGTTAGCTCCATTCTGCCATCGATCATACAGCAGAGGGAGCTCTTCAATAATCTGTAAAATTTTATTTCTAAGTCCTCACTGTTGTTTAAATAAAATAAATTGTTTGAACTGCCAGCAATGCCAGTATCCTATTCTACGATGGGAGCTGCCATCTTTGGTCCTGGACTCCTGTTTTGGACCAGTCAGAACCAAACGGTTCTCAAGGGGTCCTAATTGTAGTGCCTTATGGGAGAAACTGTAAACTTTCTTATTGGCGCCTAAACAAATCAATAGGAGTGCCGGAACTGTAACTGACCGCTCCCTCAGCCAACCGGAAAGCAGGAAAAGTGGACAAGTCCAAGAACTGTTTTCTAACTGTGTGCATTGCAGCTCAAGCCTCTGAACTGAGAGGAGCCTGTGTGGCTCGGTCACCCTTCACAGGAAGAGTCCTGTATTGCCTCCTGTGAGTATTTACTCAGTACTAGTAGGGATCAAGTGTCTGGGACTGCTGAACTGCAGACCGAGAGGCTTTCTCAGCAAGCTGCTGAGGAGAAACTGGCCAGAGACTGAAACTGAGAAGTTTGATGTTTCTTCCAGCCACTCCAAGTGTGGCCTAACTCGTGTGTGGAGAAACTGAACCAGGGACTTCTGTACTGTATCAGGAGCCACTTGCAGAACTAAATAACTTTGCCAAATACCAGCTGGAGGGTTCACCAGCATTTCCAACAAACTTTTTGCCAGAAGAACATTTTCCAGGTGTGCTTATACCATATTCGGCCCACACAGATTGTTCCTGTGCCCTCATCAGCATCCTGGTGAGAGACCAGCATCAGGGATTCAGCCCCTGTGCAGCAATCGAATGCAGGTTGTGGCCACCTACAGGGAAAGGTCGTGAAGTGGAGGTGAGTCATGTCGGCCCCGGTCCCCATCAACAGCTCAAGCAAGCAGCAGGTCTTGATGTCGCCAGTGCCTTCTTCCAATCATCTGGGTACAGTGAGTAAAGTTAGGGTAGCTCCTTGCTACAAATCATCAATTATTTAAATGGTACCATCTGATTCAATTTGCCAGTTAATGTGTTTTAATGTGACTGGGCCATCCGGCCACGGATACAAATAGTTACAGTTTTACAAGTGTGCGTGTCTTATTTAATCACCTTTCTTTCCATCAAGGGCCCCAACATCAGCTGCAGTGCTGGCCAACCCACGGCACCACTCAGACATGCCTGTTTTCCACTCTGGGTACCCAGTAGTTACAAAGACTTCAGGGACTAAAATCATTAGCAAGCAACTAAGCCTGTTTCAGAACAGTAAAGTAGTCATTTGTCTAGATTCTTGCCCCCTTCCTTGTTCATGACCCCTAAATAAAGCTGATTTATTGTTACTGTTAGCCTAGATCATGAGCATATCATTACCTGGTTTAAAGTTACTGAAATACTGGCAAAGCATACTGAGAGTGCATGTTTGTATTATTGAAACTGTCTTTTGCAGGGGGTTGCAGGGTGAATGCCAGAAGACCAAACTCTGCTGGTAAATGGGTTATACATGAGCATATCATTAATGCTGTTATTAGCCAGTATTGCAAGCGTGAAGTGTTGCAATTGCCAGACTAAGTGTGAAAGGTCATTAAGCGGGATTGTGGGTGGTTATAGCTTCTCAGAGGGCTGTACCAATTCTGTCAGGAACCCTCTTAAGCACTATGTGGCAGAACTGCATTCAGTCAGTCTAAATACCTCAGAGGAGGGATGCCTGTGATATCATCTTTTTCTGCCTACTATAAATCTGTCGCTGAACAGTGCTTCCTTACCCTGTCCTTTGCCATAGCACCATGTTCAGTCCAGTATGCCAGCTGGCAACTGAAAGTAAAGGTGCTGAATTGGCATGTTATGCCATGTGTGCATTAAAGTGCCTGAGTGCATAACTATAGAAAGTGCACCCTTGCCTTTAAATATGGTTATTTAAATAAATAATAATACGGTGCTTTTAAATACAGTATATTGTGTCTGGAGTGCACATTAAATACATTTATAAAGTGCTTGCTGTATACATAAAGTGCTTACAGGACTTTATTTAGTAAAAATACAGCATATAGATATGTTGTTGCCAGAAATAAAGTGCTTCTTATGTAAAGGATCATGAGAATAAAAAGTAAACACTGAGGGGCATTTTTTTCCCTTTGCCACTGCTTGATTAGTAAAGAAAACCCCCTCTTTGCCTCCGTAAAAAAGATGTTAGGCTCCCGGTTGCTAGCAGTGGAAATAAAATAATTGTTTAAGAGGCGGCCCATCAGCACAGCAGTTGGATTTCCGCTTGCGATGCCGGAGACCCGGGTTTCAGAACGGACCTGGGTCATCGGAGGGCCAGCCGGGGGAGATGGATTGAGCATCCCACAGACTGCTCTCCTTCTCTGGTGGTAGGGTGTGGTGTGTTGCTGGTGCACAGGGGAACCCAGGCGGAGGCCAGGGGTGCCACAGCAGACGGTGCCAATGAGGACCCAAGGGGGTGAGACAGATGCTGGCGTCATTGCACATTCCCACCCCTGCCCATAAAACGGGAAAAAAGAAGCCTTCCCACTGCCTCCTTGATGCCCACCCCCTGGCTGCAACTGGCTCCCCAGGCCGACTCCCGCCCTATCCTGATGTTTGTGGCACCTTGGGCCGGGTGCCATGACCCCATCCTGGGGGGCAATCCAGGGGGTCCTGGGAGGGTGGCTAATATGGGTAGCCTCAGCAAAGAAGGTCCATGACCGAGCAGATGCCCCGACAGTAGGGCAGGCACCAAAAAGTATAAATAAGAAAAACATTTATTGTTTAAGCCAGCTAGCCGTGGAGAGCTGAAGAAATGAACAGCCGACCAGGCTGTGGAAGAATCGGGTCAAAATCCCAATTCAAAGAGGAATCCAGGCACGGAACGGCGATCAGTTGTTTTTGTTCCTTTCAGCTGCTCCGTGTGTCCTGAAATTGTACCTGGTTCCCGTTTGAGAGAAAAAGAACCTATACAGTCTTAAGAGAAAGCGAGAGAGAAAGAGCGAGAGAGAGAGAGTGCTAAATTAAATTGAGAGGAGTCTCCTTGATCCTCGACTTGCTCTCTCTCTCTGTCCAAAATACCCATGAATGTGACACAGTTGTAGCGGGGTGGCATTTACTTGCAAGCCACCCCCACTTCCAAGAATACTGCAGTCGCGCTGAAGTGAGCATTTCTGTAGTAATGGACAGTGGAGTCCCTATGAATTAAATACATACTACTACCTACATTGAAGATAATAAATAAATTAAGGGGCTTACCAGAAGTCTTCACAGCCCCACAGCAGAAGCATCCAAATAATGAACGGTAACCTGGGGAGCTGAAAATTTAAAGGGACAGGAATGTCCCTATTCATAGCAATACCATTTAAAGTGTGGCAGCCCCCAGGATAAAAGGAGAGGGCTGCAATAATAAGGGGAACTAAAAAAAAAATAGAGACCAGATAAGTCTCTACAGGTGCCACTGAATGTCTCCCTGTTGTCCAAAGGCCCTGCAAGATATTTATAGGGCACTACAGCAGTGTACACTACCTGAATAAACTGTAATAATGTGTAATTACAGAGCTGATAAAGAAAGGTACTGACCTTTTGTAGGGAATTCAGGGCTGAGCTTTTCTATAGGAGAACAGCAGTCCCTAGAGGGCTATATTTATAACCCATGAGTTTCTAACTCATTCCATAAAAGGGGGCAGAGTTGATTACATTTTTTTTTCAATTGTTTAACCAGGAGTGGCACACTAAGCTGAAAGCTTGTTTACAGGTGCAACCTGGGAGCACAGGGAAGTTAAGTGACTTGCTCAGTGTCACACAATATGCAAGTGGGGGCTGTGGGATTCAAACCCAGGTCTCCAGATTTGCAGCTTAGAGCCTTAAACCACTGTGCTATACAGCCTCCCAAATTAATGAGCGACAATTAATGTTCCTCCAGGAATAACTCCAAATGCATTGCACCGTTTTCAATAGTTGTTTCAGTGAATGGTAGATGATGACAAAAGGCTTAGAAGTAACCCTATTTTCTTTTGTATAGGCTGGGTTACAGCCTTTAGAGACCATTCCAAAGTTAATTATGTTTAGTGGGTGGGACTTCCCATAAGTGGGAGGGCTATGTAAGCCCTTCCCGAACACTAAGAGTTAGATTAGCTATCCAGCCAGTCTCACTTACCTGAAGACAAAGTAAGAGAAGGACCTGTGCCTGAAACGGGAGTTTATCTTGAGCAAGGAAAAAAGTTGAGTATTGTTTTATAGAGATACCTGAAGTAAGATGGCTTAGCACTGTGCTATTGTTTATTTTTCCTAGGTTAGTTTGAATTGTTTATTGATATTTATATTTATTTATTCTTTTTGTACTTTTATACTTTTGTATAATAAAACACACTGTGGGTGTGTTGCACCCAAATGACTGTGTCCTGTTTTATCTTTGCAGCCCACGTACCTGTGACATATGGTGTTAGCAGTGGGATTCTGAAAGTCCTGCAGACAGGGTGGATTTCAGGAGGGGTCATACCTGACACCCAGATAACCCATGGCATGGCGGTATAGTTTTCGCTTCAGAAATGGCAGTCCCCATACGATCCGCTCTCACCAGAGCAAAGGCCTAACTAATGGGTGAGCAGTTGCTCCCTGGCATGGATTATGGAAAGACACCAAGGGCCAAAGTGGAACATCAATCGATGGATACATTTATCCTGGATGAAGAGGCCAAAGAGGAAGAGTTGGAGGAGGTGAGAGTTGAGGAACCACCTGAAGACCTAGGCAAGCTGTTGAAGTGGCTTGCCCAAAAACAAATTGAAATGGAGCAGCTCCAGGAGACGGACAGCCAGGAGCAAGAAAGGGAAAGAAGACGGCAAGATGAGCATTGGACAGATACTCTGAAGGCCCTGCAGAACATAGGGTCCAGTAAATCTGCCACTGAAGTTACGCATGCCCTCCCTAAGGACATAAAGTCAATGAAGATGTCAGCTGCAGATGACATTGAGGCATACCTCACAACCTTTGGGAGGGTTGTGAAGGTTTGTGGGTGGCCTCCAGAGCAGTGGGTGGTCAGGTTGGCTCTCTATTTCGAGCACAACTGGCTTACAGCCACGTGGGCCAATGAAGTGCTGAGCAGTATAACCTCGTAAAGAAGGAAATACTCAAGTGCTTTGATATAAATACAGAGACATACAGGCAGCGTTTCCGCTCCTTAAAGCATCAAAGCAACAATGCTCTCCAAGAGACATTTACCCATCTCAATGAACTTTGCAATAAGTGGCTGCAACCTGAGGGGAAAACTATTCTAGACATCAATGAGTCTGTGGTATTGGAGCAATTTCTGCAGATATTGCCTGCCGAGGTCCAGATCTGGGTGAGGAAGCACCATTCTGAGTCAGCAGAAATTGCAATCACCCTGGCGGACAATTACCTGGTGGCCAGGCTTGGGAAAAGGATACCTGACCACAGATTCGACCATCACTCCCACCCAGCAACTGGTAAGACCTTCTAATATTACCCCACCTCATCCCCCTGGGAGAAATACAGGTAGACAGGATAATCGAGAGAGAAGGCCCTATAACCCAGACATTATCTGCTGATATTGTAACTGTAAAGGGCACATTGAACACTTCTGTTATAAAAAGAAAAATGAAGCAAACCATCTGGCTATATTCAACTGTGGTAACTTTGCCACCACTGTCACCATCAGGGAAAATAACATGATGGGGTTAATCGACACAGGTAGTCGACAGACATTAGTGCACCCTGATGTTCTAGGGAAGGCCCCAATGCTGAACATGTTCACTGGTGTCACCTGTGTGTGGAGACACTCACAGGTACCCGACTACCAAAGTGACTATGAATGTCGATGGGCAGAAGGTAGAGATGATGGTGGTTGTAGTACCAAAGCTGCCAGTACCTGTAGTCATTGGGCAGGATTTTCTGCATTTTTCAGTCTTGGTAACCCCTAAAAATGTGACAGCTGTAACAACCAGGTCACAGACCAGGACGAAGAATCTGGGGGACAGATTTCCTATTGAAGGGGATGTGTTTGACACACCATGTACCCAGCAAAAAATTAAAGAGGAGAAGAAAAGAGCTCAAAGGAGCTGGAGAGCTCAGAAGGGACTGCTTAATGTTGTGAATGTTATGGACAAATTGATTATGAAATGTGATATTGCCCAAGAACAACACAATGATGATACAATTGCTGAACTTTTCCAACAGGTGGACCAGAAGAAACCACTCAGGGTCCATGTATTTAAATGTACAAATGGTATTTCATATAGAATGTATAATAACCCAAGAACAGATAAAAATACAGAGTAGTTGGTAGTTCCTAAATGCTTTAGAAACCAATTATTGTACTTGGGGCATGATCTACCATGGACAGGTCTTGCTGGTAGGGATAAAACCTTTGATAAGCTCTTACAGCAGTTTTATTGGCCAATGTACATGAGGAAGTGGCAGAATACTGCAGAGCCTGTCCCGAGTGCCAAAAGGTTGCCCAAGTTACCTGTAAAGACACAGTACCCCTGATGCCCTTACCCATAGTTAACACGCCATTCGAAAAGATGGCAATGGATATTGTAGGACCCTTGCAAAAGAGTGCCCAAGGATATAAGTATATCCTAGTCATATGGGACTATGCTACGAAGTACCCCGAGACCATCCCTTTACACACTGACACCACTCCCCGGATAGCAGAGGAACTTGTAAAGGTGTTCAGCAGTCTTGGGATCTCAAAAGAGGTACTTACAGACCAAGGCAGTAATTTTCAGGCTGCTTTGTTAAACAAGTTATACCTTTTTCTGAGGGTAGTGGCAGTAAGAACAACACCCTACCACCTACAAACTGATGGTTTGGGTGAACAGTTCAACCAAATGTTAAAGAGAATGCTTAAAACATTTTTGCATGATGAGGGAAAGGACTGGGATAGATACCTCCCACTCTTGTTGTTTGCATACAGAGAAGTCCCACAAGCTGTTACAGGGTACTCCCCTTTCTCCCTTTTGTATGGCAGGAATCTCAGAGGTCCATTGGCCATGGTCAAGGAGTTTTGGGAAGAGGGTACATAAGTGGGTCATACCAACATAACAAAGTACATGGTCCAACTCCGTAAGTGGTTGGTCGACTATACAAAAAGCCGACACGCAAGCAGCATGGGCTACCAAGCTAAACAGAAGACACATTATGATAGCCCTTGTAAATCAAAAGAACTGAGAGCAGGGGAGAAGGCGTTGTTGTTGCTACCCACCACCGAGAACAAGCTATTGATGAAATGATCAGGGCCATACTTGATTCTGAGGCAGACAGGGCCAGTAACCTACGAAGTTGAGACCCCCAATAAGTACCCCTGGAGAAACATATATCATGTGAACCTTTCAAAGACATGGGAGGAAAGAAAAGAAACAATGGGGACTCCATACATACACCCAGAGAGAGAAGAAACTGAACTGGAGGTGGCGTACCAGAGGCTTAAAGGGAAAGAAAACCTTTTGGATATAAAGGTGAACTCCAAGTTAGAACCCCAACAGAAAAAGAAACTCCTCCACCTGTTAGAATCCTTTGCACCCACCTTCACAAGTATACCGGGCAGAGCAGCGGGAGTACAGCACCACATTACAACAGAGTCTGGCCCTATAAGACAGAAACCATATAGGTTGCCTGAGAAAGACAGGGGAGGGGTAAGACAAGAGAATGAAAAACTAAAGATATTGGGCATCATAGAGTCATCCATTAGTGCCTGGTCATCACCCATAGTGGTGGTTCCAAAGAAAGAAGGAGGCATTAGGCTATGCCTATATTTTAGGCAGGTCAACAATGTTTCTCAATTTGATGGATACCCCATACCTAGGGTAGACATCATTATAGACAATATTGGTGATGCTCACTACATCAGCACACTTGACCTGACCAAGGGATATTGGCAGATTCCCTTAGTCCCTGAATCTAGAGAGAAGACAGCTTTCAGTACACCCCTTGGTTTATTCCAGTTTACCACAATGCCCTTTGATCTGCATGGAACCCCTGCTACTTTTCAAAGATTAATGGACAGGATACTGACCCCACGTACAGCATACTGTGCCGCCTATCTGGACAATGTAGTCATCCACAGTCCAGACTGGTCATCACACAAAACACAGTTGACCGCTGTGTTAAGGTCCATATAGAAAGCAGGGCTCACCATTAACCCCACCAAGTGCACTTTAGCTATGTCTGAAACAAGGTATCTTGGGTTTCTACTAGGAAATGGATGTGTGCGACCAGAAATTGAAAAAGTTGAGGTAGTTGCCAACAGCCCTGTGACCAAAATCAAAAAGCACGTCAGGTCTTTTCTAGGCCTGACAGGGTACTACAGGAGGTTTATACCTAACTTCACCTCCATCACCACACCGTTGACTGACCTGACCAAAAAGAGATGTAGGAACCTTGTCAAGTGGACCCCTGATTGTGATGAGGACTTTAGAGCTATCAAGGCCGCCCTGTGAATTTCGCTTATGTTAAGGTGCCCTGATTTTAGTCTCCCTTTTGAAGTGCATACAGATGCTTTCTCGACAGGGATCAGAGCAGTCCTGAGCCAGACCATTGCAGGAGAGGAGCACCCTATCATATATATCAGCCGTAAGTTACACGACAGAGAGTAGAAATACACAACCATTGAGAAGGGGTGCCTAGCCATTAAGTGGGCAACAAAAGTACTACGCTTTTATTTATGTGGCACTGAGTTTACCCTTCTCACTGATCGCAACCCGTTATGCTAGATAAACCAGATGAAGGACCAGAATGCCTGCATCATGAGATGGTACCTGACCTTACAGCCTTACAAATTAAGTGTAAAACATAGGCCAGGAAGCCAGCATAAGAATGTGTTTTTTTTATCCAGGCATGGTGCAGACTTGGTTGAAACATAATGAAACCTGAAATGTAAATGTATTGTATGTTGATGGAATGTTATGAAACAGTACTATGATGTTTAATAGTACAATTTATCAGCCTCAGGGTAATGAAGTTAATTACAGTTTATTGCAGTTCTTTCCATACTGCAATACATACTTCATTATTGCTTAAGGGATTCTGGGGTGGAGCTTCCATAATGAGGGTGGGCAGAAAGCTCCAACCCAAACCCCCATCTGTGTGGAATGTATCTATGTTCTGGGGGTTTGGTGCCAAAACCAGTGTAGTTTGTGAGATACTGGTTTTGTTCCTGAAAAGGGAGGAGTGTGGCAGAACTGCGTTACACCAGTCTAAATACACTCCAAGCCAAATAGTCGGGATGCGGTTAAGCGAGATGGGCGCTTTACCCGGGAAGCTGTCATGGGAACCTGTTACTGGCAATTTAAATTAATTAAGTGCTCGGTGCTTAGTAGAGACAGTGAATTGTTTGTGGCTGGTTAAGCAGGATGCTAAATGCCTGGTAATTACCATGCCATCTCTAAACAAAGGGGCTGCCAGGTGTATATAATGACAGGAAATTAGTGCAAACAGATTTTTCCCAGTGGTGCACAGTGCACTACAAGAAGCAGTAACACAGTAGTATTGTAGATTCAGCTTACCTTCCTGTTGCTGCACTGCACCCTGCTGATCTGCACTTTGAGGATGTCATTCTCTCGGATCGAGCTGTCTCTGACAGAGCACATTAAGGTGCGTGAGGCTCTGGATAACCCGACCTGCTCATTTTCAATCATTGCTAATCGGATTAAGATTAGCAAAAACCAGGCAGGTTGGATCATCACAAATAGGGAGCAAATCATGGCCAAGTGGCGAGCAAATTCCAATCCCCAGTGCTAGCGTAAAAGAGATGGAAAGGACTCTTCTATGGAAGATGATTTGGTTTCAGTCCGCACTCACCAAAGGGGCTCGCATCTCGGGGCCCATGTTAAAGCAGAAGGCAATTGATTTGGCAGCTGAAATGGGGCATAGTGACTTCAAGCCAACAGACGGCTGGCTGTCATGATGGAAAGTTAGACATCAGATTGTGTTCAAATGAGAACATGGGGAGAAACAAGATGTCAATGTGACAGCTACCGACTGTTGGCTCACTGACATTCTGCCTGTGTTCATCCGTGGGTTTCGTCTGGAGGATAGAAACATAGAAACATAGAATTTGATGGCAGATAAGGACCGCTTGGCCCACCCAGTCTGCCCATTTCCCTACCTAATGGATAAGCTGCAGATCCTAGTTAACCAGCAGCCTACTTCTTCCTACCCCCACCCCCTAGAATTGCCTTATGACTGTCCCATGCATGCTTGAATTCCACCACTGTTTTTAACTCCACAACCTCCTCCGGAAGGCTGTTCCATGCATCCACAACCCTCTCTGTGAAAAAATACTTCCTTAAATTACCTCTGAGCCGCCCCCTCTATCTTCAAATTGTGCCCTCTTGTTCTTGCACACCTCTGTTTTGAAAGATGCTACCCTCTTGGACTTTGTTGATTCCCTTGAGGTACTTGAAAGTTTCTATCATGTCCCCCCTCTCCCTCCTTTCCTCGAGGCTATACATATTAAGCTCCCTAAGTCTCTCTTCATATGACCTCCGGTGCAGACCCTGCACCATTTTAGTTGCCCTCCTCTGGACAGCTTCCATCCTGTCTATGTCTTTGCGGAGATTGGGTCTCCAGAACTGCACGCAGTACTCCAGATGGGGTCTGACCAGCTGTCTGTACAGAGGGATGATAACTTCCGGTTTTCTACTGGTGATGCCTCTCCCTATGCATCCCAGTATCCCCCCAGCCCTCCTTGCTGCCCTCTCACACTGCTTGCCCACCTTTAGGTCATCTGATATGACTACCTCCAGGTCCCTTTCCATTTTTGTTGTTGTTAGTATCTCACCCCCCATCGTGTACACTTCCCCAGGGTTTTTGTTTCCCAGGTGCATTACCTTGCACTTCTTAGCATTGAATCTAAGCTGCCATACATTTGACCATTCCTCAAACCTTGCCAAGTCCCTTCTCATCCTTTCCACCCCACCTTGTGCATCAACTCTGTTGCAGATCTTTGTGTCATCTGCAAAGAGACATACTTTCCCTTCCAGTCCCTCTGCAATGTCACTTATAAAAACATTGAAGAGGACCGGTCCTAATACTGAACCCTTCGGTACCCCACTAGTAACCCCCCTTTCTTCAGAGTGGACTCCATTTACTATTACTCTCTGTGTCCTATTCTCCAGCCAATTCTTTACTCAGGCTGTCATCTTGGGACCCACTCCCAGGCTGGCTAACTTGTATATTAATCTTTTGTGTGGGACTGTGTCAAATGCCTTGCTAAAGTCTAGGTAGGCCATGTCCACAGCCCCTCCCTGATCTACCACTTTGGTCACCAAGTCAAAGAAATCTATCAGATTTGTCTGGCATGACCTTCCCGCTGTGAATCCATGTTGCCTTGGGTCCTGTGCCCCTCTAGCCTCTAGATACTCGACAATTCTTTCCTGCAGAAGTGATTCCATCATTTTCACCTACCACTGAGGTTAAACTGACAGGTCTGTAGTTTCCTGCTTCTGCCTTGCTCCCACTTTTGTGAAGGGGAATCACATCTGCCCTCCTCCAGTCCTCGGGTACCACCCCATTCTCCCATGATTTGTTGAAAAGGGCAGTCAGTGGTGTCACTAGTTCTACCCTTAGTTCTTTTAGAATTCTGGGATGAATCCCATCAGACCCCATTGCTTTGTCCACCTTCAGTTTTAAGAGTTCTTTCAGAACCCTTTCTTCTCTAAATGAGCTGGTATCAACTTCTGTATCCAGAGTGTCCCTACTGTTTGTTTTAGGTACCTCCCCCTCTTCCTTTGTAAATACTGAGCAAAAATATTTGTTTAGTATCTCTGCCTTTTCACAGTCACCCTCTCCCACCCTCCCTCCTCCCTCCCTTTATTAAGCCTCACTATCCCTCCCTTGGTCTTCCTTCACTCCCTGATGTACCTATACAAGGTTTTATCCCCCTTCTTAACTGAGTTGGCTATCTTTTCCTTGGTTTGGGCCTTTGCTGTTCTGACTGCCTTCCTAGCTTCCTTTTGCTTTAACTGATACAGTTCTCTGTCCTGCTCCTTCTGTGATTCCTTGTACTTCCTGAATGCTTTCTTTTTCTCTTGAACCTTCGCTGCTACTTCCTTTGAGAACCATAGTGGTTTCTTACATCATTTTCGTTTTGTTTATTTGCTTCACACAAAGGCTTGTTACCTCTGTGATGGCAGTTTTTATTATTCCCATTGTTCTTCCACCCTCCTTCCTGCCCATTTGCTAGTGCATTCCTTAGGCACTCACCCATTTTGCCAAGTCAGCCTTCCTAAAGTCCAGTACTTTTGCCTTTGTATGCGTGACTCTATTGCTGTGTTTATTGTGAACCATACTGTTTGATGGTCGCTAGTTCCCAGATGGCTACCCACTTCTACATCTGTGATCCTCTCTCCATCTCCATTTGAGAGGACCAGGTCTAGATTGCTCCCTTCGAGTGGGCTCCAATACTAGTTGTCTAAGGCATGACCCCTGTAGGGCATCTAGAATTGCTCCACTCTTCGAAATGGCTGCTGCAACTGCACTCCAGTTAACATCTGGCATATTCAGATCACCCATCAGCAATATCTCCCCTTTTTCTGCCATTCTAAGTATACTCTCTATCATTTCCTTGTCCATTTCTCCCCTGAGAAGGAGGTCTGTATACAACCCCTGTGCAGATTGTGGTGCCATTGCCGGTCTCCAAATTTACCCACGGTGCTTCTTCTCCTCCCTGTTTTCCCTTTTGTTCTGTTGCTTTGATTCCTTCCCTTATGTAAAGAGCTACTCCTCCTCCTCTTTTACCCTCCCTGTCCCTCCTGTAGATAGTGTATCCTGGTATGTTTATGTCCCAGTCATGGTTTTGTGTGTACCATGTTTCTGTGACTGCCACGATATCCAGATGTTCCTCCTCCATCAAGATCACTAATTCAGGAAGCTTATTACTCAGACTATGGGCATTAGTACTCATTGCTCTCCATTTCTTGATGGCTTTACCTTCTGTTGCAGCATCCCCCACTGACCTTTCTACCTCAGTCTTTTTCTCATTTTGTATCCTGTTTTGTAGGGAGAGGCTAGGATTTTCCTGCTGCTTATCAGTGCCTCCCCCTTGACTAGTTTAAAAGCTTGCCAATGAAGCATTTAAACCGATTACTCAAAAGACTTGTTCGCTTCCTGGACAGATGCAGACCATCCTGCCAGTATAGGCTGGTGTCCTCAGGTGGAACCCCAGTCCCCAATGAAACCAAACCCTGTGCTCCACACCATTTCTTCAACCATTCATTAAACTGCATGGTGCAAAGCACCTTGCCTCACTCATGCCATTGACAGGCAGCACCTCTGAGAAGGATACTGTGTGTGCTACTTGTCTTAGGCCCCTCCCCAATTCTACAAAGTCCTTCTGCACTGCTCTGATCTCATGATGAGCCAAGTCATTTGTCCCTAGGTGGACAATGACGTCCAGCTCAGACTCCCGTGCAGCTGATCTCGTGATCCTGAGGATGCGCTTCCTGTCCCTCCAAGCCATGGCACCAGGCAGGCACCTTACTTCAGTTTTCCCTGCTCCCCCCAGTTCTATCCCCCTAATAATTGAGTCCCCCACCAGGAGCTGCTTCCTTTCCCTGTGGTGTCCTCTGCCTCCTTCCTGTGGGCCTCCCTTATGACAGCTGTCCTCAGCCTCCTTAGTCTCCTCTGCGGGTGCATCCATAGGGGAGCTATGCTCCCCCAGAATGGTGTATGGATTGTGGAGTGGAACAACTGACTGGGTGTGCCTCTGTTCCACCATCCTCACCCTCCCTGAGCCCACTGTGGTCCAACTGCTGTGCTTTCTTCACAACCTCTGAGGTAGTGGTGGTAGCTCTGGTGCTCCCTGGATGGGGGAGGTTCCCTTCCTACTGTCCAGTGTGGCCTGGGGGAAGGTTCCCTTACTACTATCCAGTGTGGCCTGAAGACGGGCAACTTCCTCCCTCAGGGCAGAGAGTTGTATTATGTTGCATTGTGTTCAATGCAGATGAAACCGGATTGTTTTTTCATGGATACCCAGACAGGGGGCACTTGACAAATGACCAGGATCTCACTGGTGAGCAAAAAGCCAAGGACCGTATCTCGGTCCTTTGTTGTGCAAACTATGCTGGCACTGAAAAAAAGAAACTCGTGGTCATTGGCAAGAGTAAAAGTCCATGTAGCCTCCCAAAATATTTAAAGTTGTTGCCCGTAACTTACTGTGCTTCAGCGAATGCGTGGATGACCTCCACAATTTTCAGTGAATGGCTCCTTAATTGGGACAGTGAGCTACGGAGAATCAGCAGAAAAATCATCCTGTTCCTGGACAATTGTAGTGCCCACCCGCATGACATGGCTCGTCGGCTGAGAAACATTGCCTTTTCTTTCTTCTCCCCTAACACAGCGAGCATTCTCCAACTGGTGGCCATGGGGG
Source organism: Neoceratodus forsteri (assembly GCA_016271365.2). Lineage (NCBI taxonomy): Eukaryota > Metazoa > Chordata > Ceratodontiformes > Ceratodontidae > Neoceratodus > Neoceratodus forsteri. The sequence goes on from CM057453.1 coordinate 667,550,054, forward strand.
TAATCAAAAACTTAAAAGGGCATTACCGGCCACTGGTGGCAGGAAAAATCATTCAGACAATTGATGAACACAGCAGCGCTCATGCAGCTGAGATAGCTTGGAAGGTAAATTTGTTTGAAGCTACATGCTGCAGAGAGCGTGGAGTTTGGTGAAGCTTGAAACAATCAGGCACTGCTTTGAAACGGTGGGATTCGGTGGTGTTAATGCAGTGCAAACAACAATCAGAACTGGGCTTTTGAAGACATGTAAGTGCCATCCTTCATGGACACAGATGCATTTATAGCTTTTGTTGACATAGATGCTCAGGAGCCCACCGAAGGAGATCCTACCGATGCCGAAGTAGTGGCTGTGGCATGTAAAGAGTGGGGTGTCAGAGAGGATTGAGAGGAGGACACCGAAGAACAATGTATAGAGGAACTTGCTGTGCCAACTGCAGATGCGCTTTTGGGACTACGCGTTGTGATGCAGTGGTGCCAGCAAAAGGGGCATGTGGATTGCTGGGACAAGCTAATGGATGTGGAATGTATCATTCGAAGACAGTCTCGAATGGAGAGACAACAGAGGAAAATTATGGACCTTTTTAAGTCTTCAACTGCATCTACAGCCACCACCTATCCTTATAGTAAAGCACAGCATAGTCATGCACAAGCACAAGCACGGTGGTTATACAGTGCAGCACAAACACTAACACAATTTCTAGTTTTAAAATGAAGAAAATAAAGTTTATTGTTACGTTGGTGCGCTTGCGCAGCCAACATCTTGCAGTAGTAGCAGATTTGGAGGCATGGTCACTGTTGGGCGAATGCAGGGCACTCATCAGTAGGTGCACCCCTCATTCCCCAATCAGCCTGCATGCCGGTGCCACATTATGCATACTAATGTGGTGATCATATCAAAGGAAAGGTCCGCTGCAATGTGAGCAAAGCTCATCATACACAGTGGACCTCCCGACGTGCTTGCCCTGGTGTAAAAAAAATAATAAACATGGCGGCATACTGCCTGCCATAATGCCGACCGAGGTGCCATTCCCCCCTGTTACAATGTATGTATAGCAGGGCAGCCCACACCCGTCGGCATCATGCACCCCCATGTGTTATGTGCCGAGGTGCCTAATCCCCCTCGGTCTTTCACCGTTTCATTGTTTGCTGGACGGGGTGCCCAATCTCCCCATCGCTACAGGATCCCCCACCCCAACAGCTTTTAGGTGGCATGCTGGAGCCCACGCCAGCATGCCAAATTGCCCTGAAAAATAAAAACCGTCCCATGAGTTTATTTTATTTTTAAACCCTGTGAAAGAAGAAAACGGTCCCTCGCGGTCTCCCTACCCCCCTCCTGAAACCCGCGACCACCCTCTGTGGACCCTGCCTCCCAACATCTCCCCTCTCAGCCCATACTTACCTCCTGAGCTGGCGCGACAATCTTCGGTGGACCGGGAACACGTCTGCACTCTTCAAAGCCGACCACAAACTGAGGAAATGCCGGTAAGCTGTATAATGGTATAAATACGGTACTTTAAATTTTGGTGCATATCTTGGGCATTTTTTTTTATTTTTGCACCAAATTTTCAACATGGGGTTATTGTGACCCCTCCTCATGAATTCTGTCATTGTCATGGCGTTATTCCATCCCGAAAGGTGATTTCGCAGTCACTGCGTGGAATCACCTTTCAGGTCTGAGTAATGAAACAACAGTGCCACTGTTCATGAGTCATGAGGGGGGCTCTCAAAAAGCTTATGTTGCAAATTTGGTGAAAAAAATCCCCAAAATGGCTGTTTTACGAGCATGCGTTGTGCAGTTTCCATGCACGCTCTTAACTTCATGAATTTGTAATATTTTCACTCCAGGTTTTCAAAATTGGCATTTTTCCCCACCTCCTTATGAATAGTGCAGCTGTCATTTTACATATCATGGCTGAAATGTGTCTTCGCATGTTCGACACAGAATAGCGCGGTCGCTGTGCGAAATCCATTTTTGGGACAGTTTGAGAAATGACAGTGACATGGTTCATGAGCAGAGGTCCTAAAATGCCTATGTTGAAAATTTGGTGCTGAAAGTCCATAAAATGACTGTGTTACAAGCGTGTGTTGCGCAGTTTCCATGCACCCTTGTAACTTTGCAAATTTGCAATATTTTCATGCCAGATTTTCAACACTGGCATTTTTTCACACCTCCTTATCAACAGTACAGCTGGCATTTTTCATAGCCTGCCCAAAATGTGTTTCCGCACCTGTGGCACACAATGGCGTGGTCGCTGTGGGGAATCAACTTTTGGGACAGATTAACAAAATCACAGCGCCACTGTTCACGAGGGGAGGTCTCAAAATGCCTATGTTAAAAATGTAGCTAACAAACTCCAAAAAATAATTGGGTTACGGATGTGTGTTGTGCAGTTTCTATGCATGCTCTTGACTTCACCAATTTTTCATATTTGCATTCCAGATTTTCAACATTGACATTTTTGTACATATCCTCATGAACAATACAGTTGTCATTTTCCACATCCTGCCGAAAACATGTTTTCATCCCTGTGTCACCAAATGGCATAGCCGCTGTGCAAAACCACCTTTCAGCTAACATACTCATAGTGCCGCTCTGCATGAGGTGGGCTCACAAAAAGCCCATGCTGAAAATTTGGAGTGAAAATACCAACACATGCCTACAGTGTTAGGGTTCCCAACTGTAGCACTCCACCCTGTACAGACTGACAGGTGTCAAGGTTGTGACTTGGGATCATCAGCTGTAATGCTCACGACATTCCACCCCCACCCTACAGTTAGTGACAGGCATTGTGGTGCGCCTTGCAGTGTTTGCCAACAAAGTTCGCCCCATTCTCCTATACTGCACCCACCTCAGCGTATTTCCTTATGGAATGGGGTAAGTATAACACCCAAGGCCAGCACGCGACCTTGTCAGTATCTACAGGGAGTGGGGTGAGGTACTGTCGCATGGCGTTATAGCTGACGACCCAAAGGCACACCCCGATGCCTGTCACTCTCTGCAGGGTGGAGATGGGGTTGGTGTCACTTCAATACTTCACTGCCATTCCTATTATGCGTCTCTAACTCCTGCACTACCAGTGCCAATGCCAGCGTGACAACATTCGGCATTAACAAATGCTTGTTTTTAACATAAGCACAGTAAGCACAAGCACCTAACATAAAGCAGTACTCTGCTGCCATCTGATGTCCAGAATCAAGTACTGCATGTCATAATCCTGAATTTTACCACAACACCACTGAAACTCAAATAAACGTGCAGGACAGTCACCGAATTTTGAAGTTCACTTATGAGAGATGCCCGTATAAGCGGGACAACCCATGATCCACCAGGGTGTCCCGCTTAAACGGCTTTGACTGTACCCCGGTGGAGGGATGCCTGTCATATCATCTTTTTCTGCCTACTATAAATCTGTTGCTGAACAGTGCTTCCTTACCCTGTCCTTTGCCTTTTTCTAGCCCTGACATGGGCTGGCCATCTATGTCAGTCTTTTCTCTCTATATATACAGTTTTCTTACTGCCTTATTTGCTATTTTTCCAGTCTCCGTCCCTCGCCACTATTCCCCATAGCACCATGTTCAGTCCAGTATGCCAGCTGGCAACTGAAAGTAAAGGTGCTGAAATGGCATGTTATGCCATGTGTGCATTAAAGTGCCTGAGTGCATAACTATAGAAAGTGCACCCTTGTCTTTAAATATGGTTATTTAAATAAATAATAATACGGTGCTTTTAAATACAGTATATTGTGTCTGGGATGCACAGTGAATACATTTATAAAGTACTTGCTGTATACATAAAGTGCTTATAGGAATTTATTTACTAAAAATACAGCATGTAGATATGTTGTTGCCAGACATAAAATGCTTCTTGTGTAAAGGTTCATGAGAATAAAAAGTTAACACCAAGTGGCATTTCTTTTCCCTTTGCCGCCACTCAATTAGTAAAGAAAACCCCCTCCTATCCTCCTAAAAAAATGTTAGGCTCCCAGCTGCTGGCAGTGTAAATAAAATAATCGTTTAAGCCAGCTAGCCATGAAGGAGCTGAAGAAATGTACAGCCGACCGGGTTGTGGAAGAATCGTGTCAAAATCCCGATTCAAAGAGGAAGCAGATCGGCGATCAGCTGTTTTTGTCCCTTTCAGCTGCTCCATGTGCCCTGAAATTGTCCCTGGTTCCCATTTGGGAGAAAAGTACCCTACGGGGTCTGAAGAGAGAGAGAGAGAGAGAGAGCAAAATTAAATTGAGAGGAGTCTGTTTGCTCCTCGACTTGCTCTCTCTCTCAAGCTCTGCAATGTGTGCGCAGTTGTGCGAGTGGCATTTAACATAGAAACATAGAAGTTGACGGCAGATAAGGACATAAGGCCCATCCAGTCTGCCCATTTCTTTTCTACCTTATAAATGTGCCATCGGCCTTTGCTCTGTCAGTGGCCTATCTATTCATAGTCATTTGTATTGCTCCCTTATGCCTATCCCATGCCTGTTTGAAGCCCTGCACTGTATTCATAGCCACCACTTCTTGTGGTAAGCCATTCCATGCATCCACCACCCTTTCTGTGAAAAAGAATTTACTCACATTCCCCCTGAATCGGCCCCCCTCTAATCTCATGCTGTGTCCTCTTGTCCTGCTATTTTTCTTATATTTAAACATGTTAGACTCTTTCACCTTGTTAATGCCCTTAAGGTGTTTGAATGCCTTGATCATATTACCTCTCTTCCTCCTTTGCTCAAGGGTATATATATTGAACTCTGTTAATCTGTCCTCATACGTCTTCTGATGCAGTCCCTGCACCATTTTGGTTGCCCTTCTCTGGACTGCCTCAATTTGGTTAATGTCCTTGTGAAGGTGTGGCCTCCAATACTGCAGAGTACTCCAGATGGGGCCTAACCAGTGTCTTGTAAGAGGATTATTACCTCCCTCTTACGACATGATGACCCCTACTAATACACCCTAACACCCACCTAGCCTTACCTACTGCTTTAGAGGTCTGCTTGGATGATTTCAGGTCATCAGTGATGATGATACCCAAGTCTCTTTCTTCCTTTGTGACTGCTAGCAACTCCCTTCCCAGCCTATAGGTGGCTTCAGGGTTTCTCTTCCCTATGTGCATGATTTTGCACTTCTTTGCATTAAATCCCAGTTGCCACTCTTCTGACCATTTTGCTAGTTTATCCAGATCTCTTCTCATTCTGCCCACCCCATCTGGATCATCTACTCTGTTGCAGATCTTGGTGTCAACTGCAAACAGACAAGTCTTACCCTCTAGTCCATCTGCAAGGTCACTAATGAAGATGTTGAAGAGGACTGGCCCCAGAACTGATCCCTGAGGTACCCCACTTGTGACTTGCATCTCTTCTGACTGTATACCATTTACCACCACTCTCTGTTTTCTGCCCGTCAACCAGTTTGCCACCCAGTTGTCCAACTTCTGACCCACCCTGAGCCTACCCAGCTTATTTATCAATCTTCTATGTGGAACAGTGTCAAAAGCTTTGCTGAAGTCAAGGTAGGCGACATCAACTGCTCCCCCTTGGTCCACCACTCTGGTTACCCAGTCAAAGAAATCTATGAGATTAGTTTGACAGGACCTTCCTTTTGTAAACCCATGCTGTCTTGGATCCTGTGCCCTATGGATTCCAGGTGTTGCACTATCCTTTCCTTAGGAGTGCCTCCATAATCTTGCCCACTACTGAGGTAAGACTGACTGGTCTGTAGTTCCATGCCTCCTCCCTGCTACCACTCTTGTGGGCCGGGATCACATGACCCTTCTCCAGTCTTCTGGGACCTCTCCTGTGCTCAGAGACTCACTAAACAGTTCTGCTAATGGCTCTGCTAGTTCCACCTTTAGCTCCTTAAGTACCCTGGGATGTATGCCATCAGGTCCCATTGCCTTATCCACCCTGAGCTTAGCAAGCTCTTGTAGGACCCTTTCTTTTTGTGAAGGGGTAGTGCTCACCTCCTCCCCTGTGTCCATGATGCTGAGCTGTGGGCCCTGCCCTGCCTTCTCTTCAGTAAATACTGAGCAAAGTATCTATTTAGGATAGATGCCTTTACAGGGTCCTCCTCCTCACATGCTCCCTTTTCTCCATTAAGCTTAGCAATACCTCCTCTGGACTTTCTCCTTTCACTAATGTATCTATAGAAAGTCTTGTCACCTTCTTTACTGTTAGTGCTAGTGTTTCCTCAGTTTGGGACTTTGCCTGCCTTACTGCTTTCCCTGCTTCCCTTAGGGCAGTTTGGTATGCCTCCCTATCTTCATCCGCTGTGTTCCTTATATTTCCTGAAGGCCAGCCTTTTGGCTCTGACCTTTCTGCTACTGTATTTGAGAACCAAAGTGGTTTCCTTCTTCTTTTGCACTTCCTTTTCTGTCTAACACAATGGGATGTTGCTTCAAGTATTGCATCCTTAATGCTTGCCCACTTTGCCTGTACCACCTCACCTGTGTTTTTGCCAGGGCTAGCTTAACTCTGTTGGCCATCTTATCAAAGTCAGCTCCTCTGAAGTCCCATATTTTGCCTTGGAATGGGATGATTTAGATGTAGTAGCCAAATTGAACCATACCATGTGATGGTCACTGGCCCCCAGGTGACCTTCTACCTGGAGATCTGTGATCCCTTCCTTGTTAGTCAGTACTAGATCTAGGATAGCCCTGTCTCTTGTGGGTTGCTGTATCAGTTGTTTGAGGTCCTCCCCCTGCAGGGAATCCACTATGTGTCTAGTTCTGGCAGATGTCCTGCTGGTATTGACCAATCTATATCCGGCATGTTGAAGTCTCCCATTATCAGAACCTCCCCTTTAGCTGTCATGTTTTGTATATCTTCTAACAGTAATGTGTCTATGTCCTCCCCCTGGTCTGGGGGCCTGTAGACAACCCCAGTTCTTATGGCTGTCCCATTTCCTGTTTCCAGGGTGACCCACAGTTCTTCTGGCTCCTTATGTGTATTCTGAATTTCTGTAGCTTTGATATTTTCATTGACATACAGGGCCACTCCTCCCCCTTTTTGCACCTCGGTCTCTTCTGAACAATACATAGCCAGGTACTGAAGTCTCCCAATTGTGGTTACTGGTAAATCACATCTCACTAATTGCTACTATGTCCATTTTATCCTCTGACATTATTGCCTGCAGGTCTGGGATCTTATTTCCCAGGCTGTGAGCATTTGTGTACATGATTTTCCATTGCCCAGATTTTGGTGTGTTAGTTGTTGGGTGAGGTTTGGCATTACCCCTGTGCATCGTATGGGGAGACAAACCTTTTTTCTTACCTGGTGATGCAAATGAACTGCAAACATGCTGAATCCCTGCTTGACCACTAGCTGAGGGGGGAGGGGTGTTCTTCCCATTCGGCTGTATGGGGTGCTGCACCCCTCTCCCCATTTGCTAGTTTAAATATTCTGCAAAGACGTCAAACTTCTGCCCCAATGCACTGACTCCCTCCTTAGTCAGATGCAGTCCATCAAATTTAAAGAACTTTCGCTCCCAGAACTGTTGCCAGTTCCTACAAATCTGTGTCCTTTCCTGGCACCAGCCCTTGAGCCATGTGTTTAGCTCTCCTATCTCCCTTCTCTGACCTTCCGTCCATCTGCTCCCCTCTCCCAGACTGGCAGGATCTCAGAGAAGGAGATGCCAGATGAAATAGATGATAGTTTGTCACCCAGCCTGGTCAGGTGTTCCTTGGTCTCCACAACTGACCGGCTGGCGAGATCATTAGTCCCTATGTGTACTAGGACATCAATGTTTTCTCCTGCTTTGTGAACAATTTTAGCAATGCGGTCAGAGCCTTTCCATGCTGATGTACCTGGGAGACATCTGACCATTACCCCTGGCTGGAGATGGGTATCAACTCCCTGAATCATGGAGTCTCCTATGATCAGAAGTTTTTTGGATTTCCTTTTTGCTTTTTTTGTTTTGGTTCCTGATTTGGGTGAGTTTTGTTGTGCTAGCTCCTGTGCTGCAGTGTCCTGCTCTGCAGTGTCTTCTGCCTCTTTGTTTGATTTCAGAGATAGAGCCAGATACCTGTTTGTAGTGTTTATATGGTTTTTGGAGGTAATATGTTGGAGAGCAGAGAGTGATGGAGCACCCGATTTGCCCCTCCTAACCACCTGACAACCTCCTGGACCAACTACCTTCTGCGGTTGAGGTTTTTCTGTTGGATGCTGGGGAAATGGCGGGTGGTTCTTATAATGTATTTCCTCTTGAATATGAAATTTGAGGCGTACAATCTCTGCCCATGCTGCCCGGAGCTGAGCCCTAAGATCTCCAAAGGCCCAGCATGTAGGACAGTGTCCTAAATCCTGTAAGACTGTCCTTCTGAAAATTGTTCCACAGTACCTGCAGTTAATGATATCCATTCCAGATAAGTTGCTGGGTTTATAACCTAGTCAGAGTAATTAGAAGGAAAAAAAAGGAAAACAAAATGCAAGTAATGGTTTGATTTACTTTCACTTGCAAGCCATCCCTGCTTCCAAGACTAGTGCAGTGCACTCTGAAGTCAGCGCTTCTATAGTAAGGGACTGTGGAGTCCCTATGAATTAAATGCACACTGCTACCTACGTTGAAGACAATAAATAAAATAAGGGACTTACCAGAAGCCTTCACAGCCCCACAGCAGAAGCATCCAGATAATGAACTTTTTCTGAAGAGAGCTGCTCTGCTGTAACCTGGGGAGCTGAGAATTTTTAGAGGGACAGGAACGTCTCTATTCATAGCAATATAGTTTAAAGTGTGGCAGCCCCAGGATAAAAAGAGAGGGCTGCAATAATAAAGGGAACTAAAAAAAAAAAAAACAATTAAGAGACCAGATAAGTCTCTAAAGGTGCCACTGAATGTCTCCCTGTTGTCCAAAGGCCCTGCAAGATATTTAAAGGGCACTACAACAGTGTACACTACCTGAATAATCTGTAATAATGTGTAATTACAGAGCTGATAAAGAAAGGTACTGACCTGTTGTAGGGAATTCAGGACTGAGCTTTTCTATAGTAGAACAGTGGCCCCTAGAGGGCTATATTTATAACCCATGAGTTTCTAACTCATTCCATAAAAGGGGTGGAGTTGATTAATGAGGGACAATTAATGTTCCTCCAGGAATAACTCCAAATGTATAGCACCTTTTTCAATAGTTGTTTCAGGAATGGTAGATGATGCTCTGAAAACTCATCTATTTAATCTTGTATTTCTGTGACGTTACAGTGGGTTTAATTGTTGTGATCAGAATTTTATTTATTTATGGTTTTTATACTGAGTATTTTCTTTTTGTAAAACACTTTGATTTTAAAAATTGCGCTATATAAAGTATATTATTATAACAAAAGGCTTAGAAATAACACTATTTTCTTTTGTATATGCTGGTTTATGAGCCTTTAGAGACCATTCTAAAATTAATTATGTTTAGTGGGAGGGACCTCCCATAAGTGGGAGGGCTATATAAGCCCTCTGCAAGCACTAAGAGTTAGATTAGCTATCCAGCCAGTCTCACTTATCTGAGGACAAGTTGAGAGAAGGACCTGTACTTGAAACAGAAGTTTATCTTGAGCAACAAAAAAAGCTGAGTATTGTTTTATAGAAATACCTGAAGTAAGGTGGAATAGCATTGTGCTATTGTCTATTTTTCTAGTTCAGTTTGTACTGATTATTGTCATTTATATTTATTGATTCTTTTCGTATTTTAATACTTTTGTATAGTAAAACACACTGTGGGTGTGTTGTACCCAAATTACTGTGTTCTGTGTTATCTTTGCAACCAATATACCTGTGACACACTACTCTGGGTGCAGGCACCATAATTGTAGTTCTACTGTTGGTAGGCACACCACAGTACCCTGATATCTGAACTCTGGCCCCTCAATCTGCTGTTAGGGAAGTGGGCATGGGTAGTAGCCCTTGATATAATGGTGCCAGAGTTACAGCATGGAGGCACTGCTGGGATTAGCACCCCCCCAGTGGCCAAAATACAAGATTGCAATTTCTCTTTCTTATTAGTACTGGAGTCAAAATGGAGGATGGGACTGGACTCAGACTTGGGATCCCAGTCCACAAAATGGCTGTGCATTGCCTAATAGGATGGTGTGAGGCTGAGGAGGTCAGTCCTCACAAGACTATAATGCTACTAGACATCCCTTTGGGGACTATTAAGGCTGTTATAGAGGAGGTGGTAAATAAAATCAAATGTTTAGGTAAAGCCGCTGTACAAGAATGAAATTCTGACCAGTCTAGTCAAAGTCTAGTAGCCTTGATCACTAATAGGTTTGTTATAAGTCTAGTCAGCCTTATAGGCCATATATGACTTGCCATTGACAGTGGATGTATTCTAACTTCCTTTCCCCCTGAAGGAATCCAGTTGACATTTGAAGGAAGCCGTACTAGCTGCCCCACTACCGTTCCTTGCAGTGCATTCCATGTACCCACCACCCTTTGGTTAAACCAGTTCCCTCTCTTTGAAGTCCTATAAAACTCTCCCTTCAATTGATAATGATGACCTCTTACCTTCCTGCCTACCATCTCCTTTCTACTCAGGCCTGATATCTCCCAGATAATATCATCATTCACTGCCCTGTATACATAACATAAGTCCCCTCTCGTTTTGCAATATGACATTGAGTACAAGCCCAACTCTCTCAGCCTATCCCTACATGCCAGCCCTTTTACCCTTCTAACTTTTTGGGTCATTTTCCTTTGTACTCTGTCTCTATAGCTATTGAACATTCTCTATTTTGTGGGGTACTGAAAGAGGGGCCATATTCCAACACTGGCCTTACCACAGAGGTATAAAGAGGGACAAAGACCTCCTCCCTTCTACTTTCTCTGTTCCTGCGTATATTTCCTAGTACCCTGTTTGCTCTCTTGGCACAGTTCTTATTATGTTTTTCAAAGTTCAGGGTATCCGTAATCAGAACCCCAAGATCCTCTTCACAATCTTTTTTATCCAATATCTTGTCATTCAATTTATATTTGGCCATCCTATTGTTTTTCCCAAAGTGCATAATCGTACACTTTATGTTATTAAAGGCCAGTCCATGTTCATCCTCCCAAATTTCTAACCTTCTTAACTGCATCTGGAATTTTTGTACCACTTCGTCATTATTAACGATAGCTCCCACCTTTGCATCACCCGCATATCTGCGCAACCATGCACCATCCTGCACCTGCATGGTTGACACAAATATTTTGAATAGTATTGGGCCCAAAACTGAACTCTGGGGGACTCTGCTATCCACCTCTCCCCACTTGGACCAATGACCCCGGATATTCACCCTTTGCCCTCTTCCTGTCAACCAGGGAACAATCAAGGTCATCAATTTGTTATTTACGCCAATATCCTTCAATGTAGCTATTAGTTTATTATGTGAGACCAAATCAAATGCATTGGAGTAGTCCAAGTACACAACATCCACTGGCATTCCATTATCAATGGCCTGGCTCACAGGTTCAAAAAAGTTTAATAGATTGGTGATACATGACATTCCCTTAACAAACCCGTGTTGTGTTATATGATATCTACTATTCCCAGCTGATGCAAATTTACCTCAATTCGTTCAGTTATAAAACTTTCCATTATCTTCCCCAATACTGACATAATACTTATGGGGCAATAATTATGAACATTTGTTTTATCACCAGTTTTGAGTACTGGGGTTATATGGGCTTGTTTCCATTCAGTCATCACTACCCATGAAGCTAGTGATAGATTAAATAAAATTGCTAAAGGACCTGCCAGTTCTTCAGCCATCTCATTCAAAAAAATAGGGTGAAATCCATTTGGTCCACAGGACTTATGTTTCTGTTGTTTCTTTAACTTTCCATATACTTCCCCTTTCCAAGATACTATCTACAGATTGGGAGAAATCTGGTCCTATTATCATGTTAAGGGGAGCTATTTTACTGTCGTCCTTCTGAAATGCATTTAAGAAATGATCATTACATATGTTCACATCTCTGTGTCATCATCTATCACATTATTGCCTTCCTTTAATTTAACTACATGTTTCTGACCCTGCCTAAGGCTACCTACATAACTGTAAAAATGCTTACAGCTATCCTTTGGGGCAGTGCTGTGGTGGACCCCGAGCAGGTACTACCCCCTGTTATTATCCCAGTTGAGGCCCAGGTGGGTTGGATAGTGATCACTATGCATAGTGGGGCATCTACACCTTGGGGGGGGGTCTCCCAAGTTGGAGGAATTTAAAGATAAATTGGGGAAACTATTAGCAGCTGAGAGACAGACATGGGAAGACCTAAAAAAAGCCTTAGATACCCTGGGGAGTGGTACACTTACAAACCCCTCCCCTGCTCCTTCACCAGCTCCCTCACCAGTGCTTATACCCTCAGTGAACCTGGACTCATATCACAGACAGAGAGTTTTTTGGTACTGTTCCTGCACCAATTGGGGAAGATGATCTAGAGACTTGGATGGACTGTACATTCCCCTTAGTTCAAGAGTGGCAATGTGTGGAACCAGAGAGAAGGAAAAGACGAAGGAAAGCCTGCAGGGTCCTGCCCTTGATGCAATTAGATTTGTAAGGTCCACAAACCCTGTTGCTTCAGCTAATGAGTATTTATCCACATTAGAAGGTGTTTTCCGCAGTACTGAATGAGGAGAAGATTTAATGTGGAAATTGAAGTCCACCAAACAGTGAAAAAATAAATGTTTGTCCGCATATGTGCCCCGGCTAGAAAGGGCCTTCTAGAGAGCACACCGCAAGGGCAGAGTACTAGCCAGTGACTGAAATAGAGTAAGGTTAGAACATATCCTTAAGTCTGACAGATTATCCAGTGTGCTGATGCATAAACTAAAGTTTCAGGACTGCAAAGATGATCCTTCTGCATATTGCTGACTAATGAAAGAAATCAGAGATGCAGAGAATGAAGAAGAGTTTTGGGAACCTTATGGAGATGCTTCCCTAGTGGCCCCAGTTCCTGAAAAGCCTGTTGATAAAGAACCTGCTCCTGATGCTCAGCAGATTAAGGACCTACTAAAAGAGTTATGTGAAGTAAAGGTCAGTGCCCAGAGTGCTGTGGAACAGGTTAATGGTCAGACTACTCGTCTTTCTGCTACTGGGGTCACCAGTGAGACACTGCTTTCTGCTGCCAGTGTGTGTGTTCAAGTCCCTGGTGGGGAACCAAATGATGATATGCTGAAAGAAATGAGGAGGCAGCCAGCCCCCCCCCCCCGGCACAGCGGTAGCACCACTGCTTGTGACACTGTCTACCCAGATTCAGGAAAAAGTCCAGGAGGATGGAGGGCCAGCCAGGGGATGAGGCTTGAGCATCTGATGGACTACTCGCCTTCTCTGGGGAGGGAGGGGGGTTGAGGCCCGGTGCATGGCTGACCTCTGGTGGAGGCCAGGGGAGTAACATGCACCAGAGCCAACAATGAGGAGTTGGGGCATGACAGACATCGGTGGTTGCGCCTTGATGTTTGAGCACATGTCACACCCTTCAGAAATGGGAAAATGGGCTCTCAAGGCACCGGAAAGACAAAGCGTCAGTGCAGACCCAGTAACTTCCACCTACCTGTCCTGTCATTGGAGACTGATGAGACAAAAAGGACCTTGGGGTGAAGGGCCCCACCTCGTTCCCACCTGGGGGGTATAACCACAGCTCTATGGGGTTCTCCTCAGGTACAGGTAGGTAAAGGAAGTTGGACAGACACCATTGGTGGCTCCTGATGGTGCAGTGGTCCGGGAGCTTGGGGGAAGAAAAAATAGCAAGTTAAGAAAAAAAAAGTAATGAGGGAACTGAGGGCCTTAGTGCGTGATCTTGCACAAACGTCTCACCAATCCTCGTCCTGGAGAAGACCCACTGAAACTGAAACTATACCCAGGCCTAAAGAAGATTACAGACGTAGTCCTCATGCTAGCCACAATTAGACTGAAGAACCTCGAGCGGCTAACCCTGACCAAATGTCTTCTGCTACCGTTGTGGAGAAGATGGGCACACTAAAACAGTATGTACTTCCCCTGAAGATTTGTGAAAAGTAACCGCCAAGCTACTTAATCAAGTAAGGCAAAGTGGTCTAAAGCCTCTGTCCAAGCCTCCTTACAAGTCTTATATCAGACAATCTGCTGTCACGCATCCTAAAAACATTGCTTCTCCTGACTGGTCAGAGATGGTGGGTTCCTACATGGAGACTACTGTACATATCGATGGCATCCCGGCCTGAGCCATATTACACAGCAAATCTCAGGTGATGATAATATTCAAAGATTGGTATGATTAGCATGTATCTGACCATCCTTTACAACCCCTTGATGGACTGCATGTGTGAGGATTAAGCGACAAGTCGTACCCTTATCTTGGTTTTCTTCGAGTGTGGCTTTCTTTCCCCTCTTCAGTGGCAGGTGTCAGAGATCCAGTGGAGACCTTAGCTTTCGTGTGTGCCCCTTCTAGCCTGTATGATGGAATTCCAGTACTGATTGGCACTAATGCACATATGTTCAGCCAGCTGGCACAAATGTGTCAAGAAAGACAAGCACAAAAGACAGGAGGGGCTCTACACATTCGTGGCATGGTGTAGAAGATGTATGAGATGCAGATGCACCCAGTGAAGATGACCGGGATAAACCTGTCGTATTTGTATGGAAAAAAGATTCTTCACCACTCATTCTTCCTCCTAATGCTCAGTGTGGTGTCAGTGGAGAGGTCTTCCTGCGCAAGGATGTAACTAATAAGATACTAAGATTGGATGCTTCAGAAGAAGGAAAATTGCTTGAAGGACTTCTGGTTAAACCCAGTGTGCTGTCTGTTCATGCTCACGCATATGGTTGGAGAGTAATAGTCCAGATTCAGAATGTTATGGACTGGGACATCAAAGTTAACCGAGGTTGCACCCTGGCCATTGTCTACTATGCTGATACTGCCGTGCTGCCATCCAAGTGCTAAAATGAAGCAGAGAGTGAAGTATCCCCGGATAGGTTTGATTTCAGAGAGTCTCCAATACCTGATAGCTGGAGGGATAGAAACAGTCAAAAGCTGACTCAGCAAACCTGAGTGTTCTCTCTTAAAGAATGGGACATTGATTGTGTTACTGGTGTTGAACATCATATTCACCTGCACGACAAAAGACCTTTAAGGGAGAGATCTCAACACCTAGCTCCTGCTGACATTGACTACGTCAGGCGCCATCGACAGGAAATACTTGAGGCTGGCAATGTACAAGAATCACTCAGTCCTTACACTTCTCCAATCGTTGTAGTCCAGAAAAAGACTGGCTCCATTCATATGTGTGTGGACTACAGAACTTTGAATAAAAGAACTGTGCTAGACCAATATATTATGCCATGCATATAAGACGGATTGGACTGCCTCAACTGGGGTAAGTGGTTTTCAGTCCTTGATCTCTGCAGTGGGTACTATCAAATTTTGATGGCACCAAAGGACAGAGACAAGACTGCATTAATTTGTCCCTTGGATTTCTACGAGTTCCTTCACATGCCCCAAGGCATATCAGGTGTCCCAGTGACTTTTCAAAGGCTTATGGAATGTGCTGTGAGAGATATGAACTTTCTCGAGTGTTTAGTCTACCTTGATGACGTCATTGATTTTGGCAAAACCCTTGAAGCGCATGATACTCGCCTATTCAAGGTGTTGGACAGACTTGATGAGTTTGATTTAAAGTTATCAATTGACAAATGCTAGTTTTTCCAGAGCTGTAAAATATGTAGGCCACATTGTGTCATCAAAAGGCATCCAGACTGATCCTAGCAAGGTTGAAGCACTGACCGACTGGCCAAAGCCAAATAACTTAAAATAACTGCAATGATTTGTGGGCTTTTGCAGATACTATCACCATTTTGTCAAAGACTACACCAAAGTAGTGTGTCCACTGTTAAATGTAATGCAAAAGTACAAGAAATGTAATGAGAAAGAAACTGAAAAATCCTAGTTTAGACCAAATGAACCCTTTGGCTCCAGATGGACTCTTGACTGTGATACAGCTTTCCATGAAATTATCTATCAGCTAACTCATGCAGCTGTTCTTGCATATGCAGACCCATCCAAACCTTATGTGCTGCATACTGACACTAGCCTAAGTGGTCTTGGGGCTGTGCTCTACCAAGAGTAAAGGACTGCGCCCAGTGGTATATGCCAGCAGAGGTCTGACACCTTCAGAAAAGAATTACCCCATGCATAAACTGGAATTTCTTGCTCTCAAGTGGGCAATTGTGGAACGATTCTACAAATACTTGTATGGTGCCAAGATATTAGTTAAAACAGACAATAATCCTTTAACCTACATCCAAACTTTTGCAAAACTTGATGCTACTGGACACCGATGGCTCTCAGCATTGTCTATATATGAGTATGCGATAGAGTACTGACCAGGCATCAACCAAGTCGAATCTGACACCTTATCACGAAGACCTGCCTCCAACCAAAAGTGGGTACGAATGTTGGAACATTCCCTAGAGGCATTGTACCATAAGTTTGATAGAGATGAAACTCCATCAACTGAAACTGTGAATTGCCTAGCTGATTGCCTGTGACTGCCTGATACTTGTTTGCCAGTGGCCTATTGTAATTTTGCTGCTTTAGACCTAAGTGCCCTGCCACAGCTAACGCCAGCTGATCTGCAAAGGGAACAGTATTATGACCCAATGATCCAAACAGTCCTGAATGCCCTCACAAAGGGAAAATAAATCTTAAAAATGCGGTCCAATAACCCCAAAACTGCTCTGCTGTTTAGAGAAGGGCCTAAATGTACGGTAAGAGAGAAATTGCTGTACAGAGAATTGACTGATAAGCAAGGAAAGGTTGTAAAAAGACAACTAGCATTGCCTACAATGTTCAAGTTGGTTGTGGTGAAAGCTTTACATGATCAAATGGGACATTTGAGTAGTGAAAGAACTCTGGACTTGGCCCGGGCATGTTTCTATTGGCTAAAATGGGCATAAATGTTAATCAGTATATAAAGACTTATAATAGATGTTTCCAGAGAAAAACACAACCACAGAGAGCAGCCCCATTGATCAACATAACAACCAGTGTGCCAATAGAACTAGTATGTATAGATTTCCTGAGCCTAGAGCCAGATTCAAAGAACATTAGTAATGTGCTCGTAGTGACGGACCATTTTACCTGGTATACACAGGCATACCCAACCAAAGATCAGAAGGCAGCCACAGTAGCCAAAGTCCTTGCGGAAAATTTCTTTGTTCACTATGGTGCTTCACAAAGGGTACATTCAGATTAAGGTCAGGACTTTGAATGCAGACTTATCAAAGAGCTATTGTCTAGCTGGGGTGTGAAGAAATCCAGAACCACTCCCTACCATCTGCAAGGAGATCCGCAGCCAGAAAAGTTTAACAAGACCTTACTTGATATACTTGGCACTTTGCATCCCAAAGATAAACCATGGTGGAGTCAACAGATAAGCTCTCTTGTACATGCACATAACTGCACCAAGAACAATGTTACAGAATTTTCACCTTATCACCTCATGTTGGGCAGAGATGTACACCTTCCTGTTGATGTTTGTTTTGGAGTCTCACCTGGTAGAGTTCAGTCCGATAAATTATCTGCAATATGTAAAGAAATTAAAAGCTCAGTTACATCATGCCTATCAGTTGGTCAACACTATGGCAGCAAAGAAAAATCTAGCTAACAAGGCACGTCATGACAAGCGAATAAAGGCCCATAAATTAAAGGCTGGAGATTGTGTGTTAATGAGAAATCTTGGCTTCCAAGGGAAACATAAAATAGCTGACCGCTGGAGTCACACACCATACAATGTAATCAGCAAGCTTGAATGACCTACGAGTATATAAAGTGCAACCTGAAGGAGATCCTCGAGCTATAAAAACAATACACAGGAATCACCTTCTGCCTATTGGGCAAATAGTTTTGGATATAGCACTTCCAGATACCGCTCCAACAGGGCCTGTTACCTGATCTGCTGCTCATAAGAAGCAGTCAATTCAGCCTCCAGCTGCTCCCTAGCCAGAGCCTTCAACCAGTAATGTCATAGACAATAATGATGCTAGTTCTGAAGATAATGACATTGAATATGGTGTTGATTATTATCCTTCCCTAGAACTAAATCAATTGTTCCAAGGAGCCTACCAGTCTACTTTTGTTGATGACTCCAACAGCCCAGTGGTTTCAAACCAGCCTGCTCTTTCAATTGTACCTGAACCTCCTGAGAGTCATGCACAAAGTGTGACTTCTGAAATAGCCGACTCCCTTTGCTTAGTAGAGCTGTCTGATATTGAAGTGCTTGATTCTGACAGAGAAACTGGGGAACCAGGCAATGAATTGCAAGGTGATAGTGCAACACATGGTGAACTTGTAAGTGAACAAAAAAGTGATGCTGGCTTAAGTGTGCTAAGTGAACTATTTCATGACCAGGAACATATGGCTGTTCCTGAATCTGCTAGCAGTGTGTTGGTTGACTCGAATTTTGTTGAAATACCACTTTCAGATGAAAATGAGCCTCCAGTACCAGAGAACCAAAGTAATGTGCAAAGTGAGGAACCTATAACCAATTCTGAATTGCAAGAGAGTGCAGAGGTGCCCCTTTCTTCAAAAGCTGCTTTATTGGTGAACAATGAGCCAGGAGTCATGAACCCGAATGCTAATGTTGAAGTGTCAGTGCCAATGCCCTCTAAACCTAGGAGATCTGGAAGAGTTGTGAAACCAGTGGTCCGGCTCACATATGACATACTAGGAAAACCTGCGGACTTGCCCATGAATGTAGTTCATAAAGGGGTATATGTTACAGCCAATTCCCTACCTAAGCTAGTGTTTATGGCATCCTCCAAAATATTTATCAGGCCAACCTCCCAGTGTCCCAGGGGTTACTGTTATAGAGTTGCAAGAGTTAGCTGAAAAATATAGGTTTATTGTTCACCAGGGGTCACTATTCAGAGGTTGCTAGGGTAGAATGTAATGCATTATGAGTGAAGGTTTTTGAAGACCAACGTAATTTAAAAAAAATGCAAATTGTCATGACGAGAGTATGCCATCTGTGAATTATGTAATTGCTAAAAGGAGTATTCTTTATGTTAAAAGCATGCTATAATGTATATAGTTAACTTATATTTGTGCAGATACTGTATATAATGATGTGAGGGTTAACCCTCTGTATAGTAATTAGCTCACAAAGCAAATTAGAAATGTTATTTGTATTATAGACTTGACACGGACGCCAAATTTCCTGGGCAGGGGAAAGTGTAACCCCCCCCATCCAATTTGCATGTTGTGCTGCTGTTGCCCTGTGTGAGTGCACACATCCATGCCACCACACTATCTCTTTAAGTGCTCCAACCTTGAGTATAGTGTAAGTAGCCTGGGCTGGGTCCGAGTACAATGGAGCTTGTGACCAGCCAGGCCTTACCCTAATTAGATGCATTCTGTCGTCGATCATAGAGCAGAGGGAGCTTTTCAATAATCTGTAAACCTTTATTTCTCAGTCCTCACTGTTGTTTAAATAAAATAAATTGTCTGAACTGCCAGTAATGCCAGTATCCTATTCCCCGATGGGAACCACCATCTTTGGTCCTGGACTCACATTCTGGACCAATTGGAACCAAGGGGTCCTCAAGGGGTCCTAATTATAGTGCCTTATGGAAGAAACTGTGAACTTTCTTGTTGGCTCCTAAATAAACCAATGGGAACACCGGAACTGTGATTGACAGCTTCTTCAGCCAACCGGAAAGCAGGAAAACCAGACAAGTCCAAGAACTATTTTCTAACTGTGTGCATTGCAGCTTGAGCCTCTGAACTGAGAGAAGTCTGTGAGGCTCAGTCACTCTTTACAGGAAGAGGCCTGTATTGCCTCCTGTGACTATTTACTCAGTCCTAGTAGGGATCAAGCGCCTGAGACTGCTGAACTGCAGACTGAGAGGTTTTCTCAGCAAGTTGCTGAGCAGAAACTGGCCAGAGACTGAAACAGAGAAGTTTGATGTTTCTCCCAGCCACTCCAAGTGTGGTCTAACTTGTATGTGGAGAAATTAAACCAGGGACCTATGTACTATATCAGGAGCCACTTGCAGAACTAAAGAACTTTGCTAAACACCAGCTGGAGGGTTCACCAGCATTTCCAACAAACTCTTTGCCAGAAGAACATTTTCCAGTTGTGCCTATATCAAATTCAGCCCACATAGATTGTTCCTGTGCCCTCATCAGCATCCTGGTGAGAGACCAGCATCAGGGATTCAGCCCCTGTGCAGCAATCGAGTGCAGGTTGCGGCCACCTACAGGGAAAGGCCGTGAAGCTGAGGTGAGTCATGTCGGCCTCGGTCCCCATCAGCAGCTCAAGCAAGCAGCAGGTTTTGATGTAGCCAGTGCCTTCTTCCAATCATCTGGGTACAGTGAGTAAAGTTAGGGTAGCTCCCTGCAACAAATCATCAATTGTTTAAATGGTACCATCTGATTCAATTTGCCAGTTAATGTGTTTTAATGTGACTGGGCCATCCGGCCACGGATACAAATAGTTACGGTTTTACAAGTGTGTTGCTCTTATTTAATCACCCTTCTTTTCATCAGGGGCCCCAACATCAGCTGCAATGCTGGCCAACCCACGGCACCGCCTCAGGCATGCCTGTTTTCCACTCTGGGTACCCAGTAGTTGCAAAGACTTCAGGGACTAAAGTCATTAGCAAGCAACTAGGCCTGTTTCAGAACAGTAAAGTAATCATTTGCCTAGATTCTTGCTCCCTTCCTTGTTCATGACCCCTAAATAAACCTGGTTTATTGTTACTGTTAACCTGGTTTGTGAGCATATCATTACCTGGCTTAAAGTTACTGAAATACTGGCAAAGCATACTGAGAGTGCATGCTTGTATTATTGAAACTGTCTTTTGCAGGGGGTTGCACGGTGAATGCCAGAAGACCGAACCCTACTGGTAAGTGGGTTGTACATGAGCATATCATTAATGCTGTTATTAGTCTGTATTATAAGTGCTAATGGTTGCAGTTGCTAAACTAAGTGTAAAAGGTCACTAGGTAGAATTGTGGGTGGTTTTAACTTCCTAGAGGGCTGTACCAATTCTTTCAGGAACCCACTTAAGCACCAACCTTGGACCATCTGCTTATTGCCAACTCTCTGAATCATGCTTTCACTGACCTCAGTAGTGTGCTTCCGAGGTATTTCTTCAATACCCTCAACCCAAGGGACAATACAAGGTCACCTGCACTACCACCTAACCAGCTGCTATGCCACTTCAAATGGTCTCTGATGCAGATGTTAGAAATACCTTGGAAAGGTTCTTGGAAAATCTAGGCACAGTGGGGACTCCTTGGACCTCAAATTTGTTCACTTGGCATGGGATGAAATACTTAGAACACTAACCAGAATATAGTACTTAACCTATCCCTTTTCCACTCCCAATTCTCCCAAAGATGAAGTCTGCTACAGTAACCCCCGTACACAAAGGTGGGGACAGGTCCTTACATAATAACTACAGACTGATTTCCATACTCCCAGCAAGTCAGGATTGGAGAAGTCCTATCAGACAGCCAACCTGTCAGATCTGTTGTACCGCAAGAGTCCATTCTGGGACTGATTTCCATACTCCCACTGCTCTCCAAGGCTCTCGAGTGGATTGTGACTGACCAGATGATGGAATACTTTAATCAATAGCAACTCCTATGCCCAGAGCAACACGGATTCCGGAGTGGTCACAGTACCATCACGGCCCTACTCGAATTTTACCGAATTCATCCATAACGCCTTAGACCAAGGCCACCTAGGGGCAACCTTCATTGACCTATCAAAGACATTTGATATGGTTCATCATGCGCTCCTCCTCATGGAGCTAACTGATGTTGGACTTACACCTGAAACTGTGAACTGGTTTAGCAGTTACTTGAGCCGCCACTCCCAGCAAGTCAGGATTGGAGAAGTCCTATCAGAGAGCCAACCTGTCAGAACTGGTGTACCACAAGAGTCCATTCTGGGACTGTTGCTGTTCAATGTTTTCTTGAATAATCTCCCAGCCTCTTGCCATTGCTGCATGCTCCTATATGCTGACAACGCTGTGAAAAATACCAGCAACCAGTGCCCTGAACTCTTTGAAACTGATCTCCAAAATAGCTTTGCATCTGCGGAAAAGTGGTTTAAAGAACAAAGACTGGTCATGAACTATAAAAAAACAGACCATGCTCTACTTCACAGCCCAAAACAAGCTAAAAGGCTACCCCTGTCAATAAGGAAAGACAGTGGTGACAGACTGGAGCTCGTCCCACATTTCAAATACCTGGGGGATTACAATAGACTCCTCCCTGTCCTTCTCCCAACATAACGATATCACTGCAAGAGCTATTAATACCAGAATCAGAATCCTCTACTGCCACAGACATTGTCTGTCCCTTGAAGCATTAAACCTGACAATCATCAGCTCAGTTGTCTTGCTGAAAGGCTATGGGCTGGCCATATGCAGTTTTGCTACCAACACAGTGCTCCAACAGATCTCAGTTGCCTTAAACAAAGCCTGATGCCTACTCACAAATGCACCAAGACTCACACACACACACCGGTGAACTTTATGCCCAGGATGGCTGACTTCAACTGAATGACAGAATCAGGTATCAAACCTGCCTTCTCATCAAAAAAGTCACATTAAATCTGCTTACAACAGGGGTGGAGAACCTGCTGGCGTTGCCTATGAATATCAGACAAACTAGAAGCTCTGCCACTCGAATTTTCCAAGTGCCCAGATGCCGTACTACCATGGCACAGTGTGCACCCCTCTGGGTAAACGCATTGCTCCATGACACCTTTGGCTCCACAATGATTGGCCCTTTTAAACATAGACTGCGCCAGCACCTTATTGATATGAGTAACTGCATGTGCCCCCGCAAAGGCTCTGCACACAGCAACAATCTGCCGCTAGCACTTATCTTTGCCTCTGTCATGGCAGGATAGTCAAACTGCAGCACTTCACCCACCTCCCTACCCCTCCCTGGCTCTGCCCCTTGACCCCTTGACCTATCCCTACCCTCCTCCCTCCCTGCCCTCTGTGCTCTGCTCACCTAGCCTTCCCACTCTTAATGTAGCCTTCCCTATCCTGTCTGCTTATCTTCTTGATGCAGGCATGCATTGTACAATGCCTAAATTATAAAGATAGGGTTGCTAACTTAACACTGAGTACACTCGAATGTCATAGATTAAGAGGTGATCTCAGTCACAAACGCACTCAGCAGGTTAGGCCCTCTGCTCCCACAGTGCCAACCTCCAAATGCAGTAATGTGAACAGGTAACAGACTTGGTAATCCTCCTGTCTGCTTGTGAGTCCAAACCACCTTTGGTCTCAAGTTCTGGGGGGATTCAAACAAATCTTTCCACAAGCCCATTGGGTTGTGGGTGATAAGGTGTCGTACACCTTTGCACCACCCCACACTTCTCCCACAAACATTTCATCAGGTCCGACATGAAGGAACCCCCTCGATCGGTGATAACCTCCTGCAGAAACCCAACAAGGGAGAAAATCCCAAGTAAGGCATCTGCCACTTTGTCTGTCCTCAGTGACCATAGGGCAACTGCCTCTGGGTACTGGGTGGCATAATCCACCGCAGTCAGGATGAACCTCTTCCCTGAGGAGCTGGGGTTATTTAAAGGCCCCACAATATCCATTCCCACCCTCTGGAATGGCTCCTCCACTATGGGCAATGGAATTAGGGTGGCTTGGGTTTTCTTACCTGCCTTCCCTATTTCTTGGCACCGGTGACAAGACCTGCAATACTCCTTCACCTGCTGGGTGAAGTTGAGCCAATAGAAATTCTGGGCCAACCGCTGTGTAGTGCATACGATTCCCAGATGACCAGACAAGGGAAAATCATGTGCAATCTTGAGCAACTGCTCACAATAATCCCTGGGCAACGACAAGCTGCCTGCCTATCACCTCTCCCTCTGTCTTCACATCCTGAGTACACATCAGTCCTTTTTCCCAATAAACCTTACGTTTACCATCACCTCCCTGTGCTCCATCAGAGTCTGCCCAAGCCCTCAGCCTCTCTAGACTAGGGTCACTTTTCTGAGCAGCTCAAACTCCTTACACATTCCCCAGGCATGGGACAGGTCCCCTTCAGTCTCTAAACTAGGGTCCCTAGCACTAGCGTCAGGGCACTCAGGATCACTGCCATCCCTAACCCTCTGACAATGGGTCACCCCTCTTTCTTCAGAGTAACTCTCCATAGCTGTATGGTTAACTGCTACAGGGGAAATTTCTACCCCCCTTTCATTAGTCTCCCTATCAGGAGACACAGGCTGCAGAACCAGCCTCCCAGTGGTTTCCCCAATGGCTTCTGTGGGGTCCAGAGAACTAAAATTTTCCCCTGCCGTTTGGCTATGAGTCACTGCACATACCATCCCCTGTTTGAGATTATTGCCAAGGATGACATCAACTGCTAATAATTTGGTTACAGCCGCCTGCTGCACAGTTCCCCCTGTTTCACCCCAGTCCAGGAGAATACTAGCGAGTGGCAATGTTTTCTCCTCCCCAGTGAAGTCTTGTACAGTTATAAATTCATTGGGTATAAGCTGACCAGACTACCAGATCCCCTTTTACCAACATCAGGGATGCCCCTGTGTCTCTTAAGCCTTGTGTCTGTACCCCATTCACCATGACTGGGTGCATGTGTTCCCTCATGTTCACAGGCACGCTTCCAGGGACACACAAACAACCCACTTCTTTTCTAGCCCCATGTTGTGTATTGCTCATCCTTTTGGGAAACTGTCTGGCAATATGCCCAGTTTCTTTACAAATCCAACATTCATTTCTTTTCTCAGAGAACTCTTTTCTTTGAAACCTAGGGCTAACTGGTTTCGGTGGAGGCATTGAGAGTTTTAGCTGCCCTGAAGGAGCGATTTCCCTTTCTGCTCTGCCACGCCCATCCCATTTGCTCTCAGAGCAGGTCTGCTCTTGGCATAGCAATCCGAGAGCCTCTTACACTGTTTTGGGATCTCAGTCCTCCAGCCAGGTTTTCAGCCCTGCTGGGCTTGCCCAGAAAAACTGTTCTAACAAAATAGCATTTTTAATTTTATCTGCAGAGTTTGCTTCAATTCCCTTCCACCAACATTTTAAACATTGACGTTGTTTCATGGCTAGCTCCTCGTAGCTCATGCCAGGGCTTCTCCTGAGCTTACAGAATTTAGCTCTGTATGCTTCTGCAGTTAAATCAAACTTTTTCAAAAGTGCAGCTTTAAGTTTGCTGTAATCATTACTGTCCTCATTGTCCATTTGACCCAATACATACTGAGCTTTCTCGGTAAGTAGTGGGGATAACTGGAAGCTCCAGGAACCTCTAGGAATTTTTGCCTGAATACAAACTTTTTTAAAGGAATTTAAAAAGGCATCCATATCCTCCCCCTCTTTAAATTCAGCAATCAATTTGGAATTCAATTTGTAATCCAGTCCTGTAGTTCCAGTAAAACCCAAGCCACTTACCTGCTTTGGTGCTGGTGGTTGGAGTTGTAGGTTCTCTAGTTCATGTTGCCTCTGGTGCTCACACTCTTCACAGTCCACCTCTCGCTGTTCATGGTCCGCTTCTCGCCGTTCCTGCTCCCTGTTCTCCTCTGCAGCTCACTCTTCTCGCTCCCTCTTCTCCTCTGTGGATTGTTTCACTCACTCAGCATCTCTCTGGAACTTCAGCTCCATTCTGCGCAATTCAATAAGTCTGATTGCTTCTGGCTCCAGAATGCTGGTGACCTTCCCCTGCTGATGTGGCCCTTCACTTGCATTGGCCCTGCTGCCCTCCTCACCTGATCAGGACACTGCACTGGCTGCTAGCTCCTCCACTCCCAAGGTTTGGTCCTTTACAATCTCAGTCTGTGACTCGATGCTCTGGGCATCTGTAGCCATCAGGGCATCCATGAGGTTCTGCTTGGTGGCTCTTACCTCATGCAGGACTCCTCTGTCCTGCCACAACTGACCCAAGTAGTCTGCAATGTACCTGCTGTAGTTGGAAGCCATCTTCTTCCCTAACTACGGCTACTCTAGCTTGCACTTTAGAAAAAAAATAAAACAGGTAGGAACTTGCGAAAAATGATATAGTTCTGTTTCCTCTTTAAAAATAAATCACTGCCTTATTTTGCAAGTGAGCTGTACAGTATTAAGCAGACACACTGAACAGTTAAAGCTTGTATTACCAAATTTATTCACACCACTGCCAACCAAATCTGTCACAAACGCACTCAGTAGGGCAGGCCCTCTGCTCCTACGGTGCCAACCTCCAAGCACAGTAATGTGAACAGGTAACAGACAGGGTAACCCTCCTGTCTGCTTGTGGGTCTGAATCACCTTTGGTCTCAAGTTCTGGGAGGATTCAAACTGTGAATCTTATGCTAGCATACCCAAATGTACAGGCTCAGATAATATCCTCTTCGGGGGGATGCAATATATCTTTCGCCTAAGGGCACCTAACCAGGTATCCAAAATGAACCCTTAAAACTCTATAAAAGACCTTAGGTATATTCTTACCTTTTCCCAGTTTAGTAACACCATCAAGCTCTTGAACAATTGTCAGACTTAATCTATACGTCGCATGCAAAAAAAGAGAACTTGCAGACACCCATGCAGTCTTTTGAATAAAAGGTTTACTTAAAAATGGATAAAAATATGTTAAATGTAAACACAGAACACTATATTAAAGAGCATACAGTCACTTAAAATAACAAGGGCAAAATACAAAACAAAAACTCCTGCCACAATACAGTCAGACTTTTTCTATCTAATGTATTACCTCTTTAAGTGCCTAAGTTAGATCACAGAGCTGTGTCTCTACAGTCCCAAGATGGAACATATCACAAACAGCTCAGACACAGTATTAGTTTAAACTGTATCTCTCCACACCCCTTCTGTGAGTCATCTAGCTCCTCCTTTTAGAATATAAAAACAATTACAAACAGGATGTCCTAACAGGAGGTATATTAAATATGGTGACATCAGCAAAAACTAATTTCCCAAATTATGAGTCTTTAATGAGCCTCACCTCGGTAGTGGGAAAGATCATGGAAGCACTACTGAAGGAGAGATTGGTGGAACATCTGGTTGTCAATGGACTACAGGACCCAAGGCAGCATGGTTTCACCAGGGGGAGGTCATGTCAGACCAACCTCATTGAATTTTTTGACTGGGTGACTAGGGAGGTGGATCAGGGGAGGGCAGTGGACATGGCCTATCTGGACTTCAGCAAGGCCTTTGACACTGTGCCACATAGAAGACTATTACACAAACTGGGGAATATGGGTGTGGGCAGGACAGTAGTGTGGTGGTAGGTAACTGGCTGGGTGGCAGGACACAGAGGGTGGTGGTAAATGGCTGTCACTCCACAGAGGAAGAGTGACCAGTGGGGTACCACAGGGATCAGTGCTGGGACCGGTCCTATTCAACATCTTCATCAGTGACATTGCACAGGATCTAGAAGGCAGAATTTCACTGTTAGCTGATGACACAAGCTCTGTAACAGAGTAGACACACCAGAGGTGTAGACAGAATGAGAGGGACCTGCAGAAACTTGAAGAATGGTCAAGGGTTTGGCAGTTGAAATTCAATGCAAAGAAGTGCAAGATAATGCATATGGGGCACAAAACCCAGGCACAATATATCAGTTGGGGGTGAGGATTAGCATGCACCAAGCAGGAAAGGGATCTTGGGGTTGTCATCTCTGATGACCTCAAGGTGAGAAACAGTGTGACAAGGCATCAGGTAAAGCAAATAGGATGCTGGATGTATAGGCAGAGCATCACCAGCAGGAAAAAGAGGTCATAATTCTGCTATACAAGACACTAGTGAGGCCCACCTGAGTACAGTGTACAGTTCTGGAGACCATACCTACGTATGGACATAGACAGGGTAGAGAAGGTTCAGAGGAGGGCAACAAAGATGGTGCATGGATTGCATCACAAGTCCTATGAAGACAGGTTGAAGGAACTGAACATGTACTCCCTGGAGGAGAGGAGGAGAGAGGGGATATGATAGAGACATACAAGTATCTTACAGGGAGGAACAGGGTGCAGGAAAACACTATTTTTAAGCGAAAAAGATGTTTCAGGACTAGAGGGCATGGGATGAAGCTGGAGGGAGGACGATTCAGAGGAAACATGAGAAAGAATTTCTTCACAGAACGGGTTGTGGACAAGTGGAACACCCTGCCAGAGGAAGTGGTGGGGGCTGAAACAATCACGGGATTTAAGAATGCATGGGATAGACATAAAGGAATTCTAGAGGTCAGGGGTAAGGGGAAATAGACTTCTAGGAAAACAAACTGAACTTACAAGCTCAAATGGGCAGACTAGGTGGGCCATAGGCCCTTATCTGCCGACACTGTCTATGTATCTATGTAATTAAACATTTTCTCTTTGATCTTGAGCAGTTCCTGTTTTCCCAAGGAACATCAAAGGTTTTTACAGCTCTGCAGTTTGTCACCTAGATGCGAGATAGCCATGTCCTGTCTTGTAATGAATGTATATTTAGCTTCCCAACTTCAAAGCATGTCATAAAAAGATCATAAAATGCAACTTCTCAAGGAAGTTAATTACATTACAGAGATCTTCTGGTCAATTATATATCCTGTAGTTTTCACTGAAACCGGGGCACCCATGGAGCACAGACTCACATATTATATTTTTATATTACAAATATCTTACGGTAATCATAACCAGCTGGCCAAGCATCACAATCTCTGCCTGGTACAATGACGAAGTCCACCGTTGGTATTGGTATTGTACTGGATGGGGCAGGACAAGTCAAGGAAGCAGACAGAATAAGGGGCTTAGTATAAAATAGCTTTGGTGCTCATTGGTTGATCGGTCTGTTGGCAAAATTCATTTGATTCTTATTCAGTGTGGCAGTTAAAACAACCTAGTAACACGAGTCCTGCATCGACATGATGTTCTTGCTATTTTCTGTGTGAAAGTGGGCTCATGTCAGTCACTATCAGCATTCTAGGAGCCTAAGGTGAACCAAGCCGGGAGGGTGAGCTGTACAAGAAAGAACAATAAGTAGAGACTCAGAATAGGACAGTTTGAGAGGCTGAACCGCTGTCACAGCATTCAAAGAATTATTATCACCATAGCCTTACATTTTTTACCAGATCCTGACACTATGTATACATGTTGAAGCCCTTCCCTTTGCTGTTCTTAAACCCACTAATGCGGGACCCACAAGTGGACAGGTAGTGCTTGCTGTCACCTTGGCCTTGCATGATGTCCTCCTAAACAATTCTCTGTCGGTTACGCAGCTGGTAAAAATGCCCCCCGGGGTGTGCATTAATCCACATTATCAGCACACCTTGGAGTCTGTTAATGCACTTATAACATGGGTTATGTTTAAACAGAAAACAATTATTCAGAAAGGTGCTTTTTTTTGCTGTTTAAACAAAAAAGGGACTGTATCCTGCCTCACAGAAAAATAGTCCCCAAGTAATAATGCATTTCTCAGTGGTTTCATGCTCATACAAATGTCAAAAATACAGTGCTGGCATGATTTCTGACATTTGATGTGCATAGCACAGTTCCATACAATGCCATCAGTGCCATCTTGTTCACTGTCTCTCTCTGTCTGTTGCTCTCTCTCTCTCTCTCTCTCTTTCTTTCTTCTGCTCTCCGCTTGCTTACTGTGCCCTGTGTTGCTGGCCTGCTGATCCAATGTGCTTATCACACTGAAAGACTGTGGCAGTGTACACGAACTGACTGCTGTGGCTTAACAATGATGGTGACCACAAGTGCCACACTGGGAGCTGTGCAGGACTATAATGATGCCACACTGAACTGTACGGTTAACACTGTGACTCGCAGCACAATGTGGTATGTAAGCAATCATCCCCTTGCTAAATTGTGTGGGAAAACAGTGGAGGTCGCAACAAAGTCCAAGTCTTACCAAGATTTGCACAGTGGCAACAAGTGCCTCACAGACCTTGCTGAATACAAACAGTGCATGTCCAGGGGCCATGCAATACTGCTTTAACACACACACACACACACACACACACACACACACACACACAGTGAGAGACACAAACAGAGGGCGAGTGGCGTGGCAGCAGAACAGGGTATCACGTCAATACTGTGCACACAACTCAGTGCATCAATTAGAGAGTGTCCATTTCAGCGCATGTAAATATAGCGTACAGACTTTTTTGACACGATTGAAATATAGCGCATAGTCGACACAGGATTGGGCTCCCCGATGTCAGCCAATAAATAAAACAACTAAAACTTCTTCCAGGCTCTTCTGGTGAGACTGTCAAAAAAGCAGGAAGGCATACACACTGGGTTCTTAAGAGTGTGTACCTCTCAATGATCTAGCAGTAAAGTTGCAGGATAAACAAATCTATAGGAAAGCCCAGTTTGTATGCCTTCCTACTTTTTTGACAGTCTCACCAGAAAAGCCTGAAAGAAGTTTTAGTTGTTTTTCTGGTGAGACTGTCAAAAAAGCAGGAAGACAAACCACTCAAGCTCATGTCAGAATTCTCCTTTGGTGAATCTGCATGAGACTTCTGCAGCATGACCAGTACCACACCCTCCCCTCTCCGAATCTCACTTCCAGAGCTATTTTCTCAGAACTCAAAAGGAAGACAGCATATAACCTACCTCCAAGATCTGTTCCAAGGGAATGGTGTACAATAACAGGAAAAGCAAAGGTACAGCCAGGAATTGTACCAAATTCACTTTTTGTTCTCCTAAATCCACTTCAGAGGAAACAAAACCACATAGACACTTCAGGAATTTCTGAAGCTCACACTACACCAGCAAATTCCCCTGTGCCACAGAAAGAAATCCTACAGTCAATAAGAGAAGCATTCTGCTCTTTACTGGTCAGCCAAACAACGAGCTGCCAACTACTGCTAGCTATCTGCCACTTGCGGTATGTGCTGTTCTAGTCTGTGAGCGATTTGCAAAGTGCGCTATTGATATATGGCGAAATTACCGCATGGCTATTAGTTACGCGGTAATTGTTTGTGCTGAATTGACATGGAACCACAGAACAGAGATCCCCCTCTGTACTCTCTCCCCCTCTCCTGCAGCACTGAGGCAAGCTGTACCTCTAAGGGGAGTGCCAGACAGCACTGAAACCTGTGCTTTGCATCGGGGGCAGGTGCTGGGAACCATCACTGCAGGCGGTCAGCATAGTTCTACCTGTCCCTCTCCACACACTCAATACTGACTTTGACTGCTTGGCGGCTGACAGGAGAGCTAAATTATTAACAGCTCAGCACCAGACTGTGGCAACACAGAGACAAACAGACAGAGAGACACATATTTACCTCCTGCACCCGGTGTCTGCTTGTACAGCCTGTCGCTGTGTTTCTGTACCACCTTTCTCTCTCTTTCTCTCCCCACAGGAGCAGGAGTCAGGATTGGGAAATGGAGCAGTGTATCTCTGGGGGAGGTGGTGGGCCAAACTGCATGCCCACCTTAACCTGACAACCTCCCACGCCCGATGACAAGACAGCATGTTTGCTGTATGGGGTGTATATATTCATTACAAAAAGCCTTGTTAATGCATCAGTTAGGGTTGTTACTAATACAACAAAAGTTGGGAAATGTGGCATTAGGGTTTCCAACCCTAATGCACCCCCCACCCCCAACTTGCAGACACTGATGGGCATCAGGAGTCTGTCTTGGGGTCGTCAGCCCTAATGGTCACCCACCTCCACTCCCATCCTGGAGACACTGACAGGTGTCGTTTGGGGATCCCTTGGGGTCATCATCCATAAAGCTCACACCATTCTCCTATACTGTGCCCATCCCAGGGTACTTAGTTATGGAATGCGGTGAGGGTTAGGGCTGATGACGCCAAAGGACACCCCCGAGGTCTGTCAGTGTCTGCAGGTTGGGGGTGGAGGTAGGTGGGTGAGCATTAGGGCAGACAACCCCAAGGCAGACCCCTGACACCAGTCAGTGTCTGCAGGTTGGGGGCTGGGGTGGGGCATTAGGATTGGAAACCCTAATGATACATTTCCCAACTTTTGTTGCATTAGTAACAACCCTAACTGATGTATTAACAACATTTTTTGCAATGAATTTCCTTAGTTTTTCAGATAGTACAATAGCATGTCAGTTTATTGTGAAACACAGAAACATAGAAATTGTCAGCAGATAAGGACTGCTAGGCCCATCCAGTCTGCCAATAAGCCCTGTACTTGATTACGGCTTCTGTCCCTCCATCTGCTTTACCTCTATGGTTCCCCTATGCCTGTCCAATGCATGTTTAAATCTAGCCACAGTGCTTGCTCCCACCACCTCTTGTGGCAGACCTTTCCATGCGTCCACCACCCTGTCTGTCAAGGAAAACTTTCTGACATTCCCTCTTAACCTGCCACCTTCCAATTTCATGTCATGCCCCTCATTCTTGTATTCCTCCTGTATTGGAATATGTGTCCCCCCTGCACTTTGTTTATGCCTTTGAGGTACTTGAATATTTCTATCATGTCCTCTCTTTCCCTTCTGTCCTCCAGCCAGTACATATTGAGGTCCCCTAATCTCTCCTTGTAAGTTTTGTGGTGTAAGCCCTGCACCATCTTAGTCGTCCTTCTCTGGACCACCAGCAGCCAGTAAATGTCCTTTTGAAGGTGCAGCCTCCAGAACTACACACAGTACTCCATGTGAGGCCTGACCAGGGTTTTAAATAACAGAATCACAACCTCCTGTCTTCTGTCTACCCCTGCCTATGCACTCCAGCATGCCACTGCCCTTCCCTGCTGCCCTTGTACTCTGTTTTGACATTTTCAGGTCATCCAAAATAACCCCCAGGTCCCTTTCTTCCTGTAGGTCTCTCCAGTCATGAGCTTGATTAGGGAAACATAGAAACATAGAAATTGTCAGCAGATAAGGACCGCTAAGCCCATCCAGTCTGCCCGTATGCCCCGTACTTGATTACGGCTTCTGACCCTCCCTCTGCTTTACTTCTATGGTGCCCCTATGCTTGTACCATGCATAATTGAACACAGTACTCCATGTGAGGCCTGACCATGGTTTTATATAATGGCATCACTACCTGTTGTCTTGTGCTGGTGATACTCCTACCTATGCACTCCAGCACGCCGCTGGCCTTCCCTGCTGCCATTGTACTCTGCTTTGACATTTTCAGGTCATCTGAAATAAAAGCCTCCAGGTCCCTTTCTTCCATGGTGACTGTCAGCTACTCCCCTTCCCTATCAGGTAGCTTTCTCCCCCCCCCCCATCCTGTAGCTCTTTCCAGTCATGTCATGAGCATGCATAGCGAAATATAGAAATATAGAAACTGTTGGCAGATAAGGACCGCTAAGGCCATCCAGTCTGCCCGTATGCCCCGTACTTGATTATGGCTTCTGACCCTCCCTCTGCTTTACCTCTATGGTTCCCCTATGCCTGTCCCATGCATAACTGCACACAATACTCCATGTGAGGCCTCACCATGGTTTTATAACATGGCATCACTACCTGCTGTCTTGTGCTGTTGGTACTTCTGCCTATGCACCCTAGCATGCCATTGGCCATCTTTGCTGCCCTTGTACTCTGCTTTGACATTTTCAGGTCATCTGAAATAACCTCCAGGTCCCTTTCTTCCTTAGTGACTATCAGCAATTATGCCCCCACATCCTGTAGCTCTCTTCAGTCATGAGCATGCGTAGTGAAACACAGAAATTGTCAGCAGATAAGGACCGCTAGGCCCATCCAGTGTGCCCATAAGTCCTGTACTTGATTACAGCTTCTGACCCTCCCTCTGCTTTACCTTTATGGTTCCCCTATGCCTGTGCCATGCATGTTTAAATCTAACCATAGTGCTTGCTTCCACCACCTCTTGAAGCAGACCATTCCATGTGTCCACCACACTCTCTGTGAAGAAAAACTTCCTCACATTCCCTCTTAACCTAGAAACATAGAAACATAGAATTTGACGGCAGATAAGGACTGCTTGGCCCACCTAGTCTGCCCATTTCCCTACCTGATGGATAAGCTGCAGATTCTAGTTAATCAGCAGCTTACTTCCTCTTACCCTCACTAGAATTGCCTTATGCCTGTCCCATGCATTCTTGAATTCTCCACTGTTCCTGACTCCACAACCTCCTCAGGAAGGCTGTTCCATGCATCCACAATCCTCTCTGTGAAAAAATACTTTCTAACATTACCTCTGAGCTGTCCCCCTTACCTGCTCTTTAATGTCATGTCATGCCCCATCTTTCTTGTACTCCTCCTGTATTGCAAGATGTCTCCCCCCTGCACTTGTTTATGCCCTTGAGGTACTTGAATGCTTCTATTATGTCCCCTCTCTCCCTCCTCTCTTTCAGTGAGTACATATTGAGGTCCCTTAATCTCTCCTCGTAAGTTTTGTGGTGCAAGTCCTGTACCACCTTAGTCGGCCTTCTCTGGACCACCTCCAGCCTGTTAATGTCCTTTCAAAGGTGCAGCCTCCAAAACTGCACACAGTACTCCTTGTGAGGCCTGACCAGGGTTTTATATAATGGCATCACTTCTTCCTGTGTTCTGCTGGTGATACCCCTGGCTATGTACCACTGCATGTCACTAGCCTTCCCTGCTGCTCTTGTACTCTGCTTTGACATTTTCAACATATCTGAAATAATAACCCCCAGCTCCCTTGGTAACTGTCAGCAATTCCCCTCCCTACATCCTGTGGCTCTCTCCAGTCATGAGTGTGCATAGCAAAACATAGAAACATAGAAATTGTTGGCAGATAAGGGCCACTAAGTCCATTCAGTCTGCCTATAGGGCCCGTACTTGATTACGGCTTCTGTCCCTCCCTCTGTTTTACCTCTATGGTTCCCCTATGCTTGTCCCATTCATGTTTA
The DNA here is from genome assembly GCA_016271365.2 of Neoceratodus forsteri. Taxonomy (NCBI): domain Eukaryota; kingdom Metazoa; phylum Chordata; order Ceratodontiformes; family Ceratodontidae; genus Neoceratodus; species Neoceratodus forsteri. The sequence goes on from CM057453.1 coordinate 667,584,772, forward strand.
AATCCAACCACAGTGCTTGCTACCACCACCTCTTGTGGCAGACCATTCCATGCGTCCACCACCCTCTCTGTGAACAAAAACTTCCACACATTCCCTCTTAACCACGAATATATAAACATACGAAAATTGCCAGCAGATACAATCCCTAGGGTGTATTGAGTCTGCTCGTGTGAGCAGCAATCAGCTTTATACTGTGTTGTTGGCCTCCCCCTCCCCTATTGTTCCCCCATCCCCATACAGTTGTGACCTTCCCTTTACCTTGTCCCACCCCATCTTAAGGAATTAGGGTTACCAACCCTAACAATCCACCTCCACCCTGCACAGACGAAGAGGGATTTTGGGTGGCATTGCCGACTTCAGCCATAACGCTCACCGCATTCCATCAGAAAATGAGCTAGGCAGGCACAGCACAGGAGAATGGGGTGAGCATTAGGGCTGAAGATGCCAATGCCTCCTTGATCCCTCTTCATCTGTGCAGGGTGGGGGTGGGGTGTTAGGGTTGGTAATCCTCATGCCACATTTCCCTAGTTGTGTCATTTTAACCCTAATTGATGCATTAACAAAGTTTTTTGCCATTTATTGCCTTACTTTTGGTGCTTTCATCCATCCACTGATGCGCATATGTATGTAGCTGTGGAAACGCAGGGGCCTCTTGAACATACATTTCCACACATAAAGTTACAAGCAGGCATAGCGAAATTGCAACAAATAGTCATGACTGTCTCATCTTAAATAATTTTCATCCCACATTTTCTACATAACCTTATTACCTCACCACATGTACCCAGTATAGAAAATTTTCAAATCCCCACCAAAACATAATTTTGTGCATACGAACGCCATTGTACCTCACAGGTGTGAAACCACATTTTGGCTAGGATTTGTAAAATGTCAGTTGTGGCATACATGTCGTATGGTAGTAAGAAGACTATGTTGAAAATATAGTGTGGAAATATTGAACATTTCCAACATTACTAGCGTGCGTAGTGAGATTGCAACGAATGCCCATAACACAGCCATTTTTTTAAATTTTGGCACCAAATTTTCAACATGGGCTTTCTTGGACCACACCTCATTAACATTGGTACTGTCATTTCTTTACTCGGTCCCGAAATGTGACTTGGTGCAATGACTGTACCATTCAGTGCTACAGGTGCAAAAACCCATTTTGGGCAGGATGAGAGAAAGGACAGCTGTACTCTGCATTAGATGGCATGACAAAATGTGCATGTTGAAAATTTGGAGCGAAAATATTAAAAATTGGACAGTATGCATGTGCATAGGAAACTGGCATCTTCAGCCATAATGCTGACCGCATTCCATCAGAAAATAAGCTGGGTGTGGGAGATTAAAGTGTTGCCTGTAGCCATCCAGCTAATTTACGTGGCCACGCCACTGGCTTTTAACTTGGGGTTCCAGATGTTCTCCTTGGGCTACCACTAGTGATGGAAATGGTGAGTAACTGTGCAGCTCTACTGCATCTCTTGGCTGATGGCTTGTTTGGCAGTCATTGCTGGTGTTTGAAAACTGTTAATGAATGGCTGCTGCTGGCGCAAGATTACTGCCGCCTGTATTGACTCAGCTCTTTTGGCTACTCGGGAGTTGGCTTTTGCTCACTTTTGCTGACTGCAGATGTCCCAGTCTGACCTCAACGAGGATTTGGGGCTGTTGCTTGCACCTCTGCACCTTTGAGTTTTGGCTGGGAGTTGGGACTACACCTCATTCCGGACCCTTCCCTAACTGCTGCTTGCTAAGACGCTCCTCCCGGCTGCCGATCCTACTGTTCTCGCCTCTGCCTCCTGCACTCCTCGACCATACCAGCATTCTGCCAGCTCTGCTGCAGCAGTTCCTGACCAGCCACAGCCCAAGCCCCTGCTCTGTTGGTGGCTCCACCTCCGTCCTCCTCCTCTCATGCAGCAAGCTAGCTCCATTGGCTTGCCGCTGATCACTAGTCTGTAGCCCCTCCGCCACCGCCCCCCGAGTGGTGTTAGGTGCTGGCACTCTTGCCCTGCTCTTCCTTGTGCTAAATCAATCTATTTCGACTCAGCTTGCAGCTCATCAGACCCTGCCCTCCGGGCCTGTTGCCTCAGCCTCACATCTGGCCTCTGTAATTACGGCAGCAGCCTGCTTCCTGACCATCTCCTGCTCCACTTGAGTTTATACTGGGACCTCTCTATAACATCTCTGGATGCCTCAGAAACTTGCCCTTGACCAGGCTCCCTTCTCCAGACCTGCGGCCGTGGCTCACTCCTTGGAGCCATCAGCCATACTCAGCCTTTCACCACAGAGAAAATCAGGTACTCCCCCTGTTGCTCTTCTTGCCTACTTGGATCCAAACCTCTGGTTCCCACTGGCTAATTTCCCCTGGAAACTGCTGGACTGCCATTGGTTAGCATGCCTTCTTCAGGCAGGACATTTGGACACTGGCCCTTGCAAGCACCTTGGTTGTTCACTGACCAGCTTTTGCTATTTTCAATCTGTGCCCTGACCGGCTTTTAGCTGGCTAGCCAGCCTACCCTGTACTGCTTAACCTCCTTATATTTGGATCTGCACTTTTTTTTTTGTTGTCCATTTTCCCATTAACAAGTTATACTGTACTGCCGCTACAGGGACACAATCTTTATCTAAAGTGATCCCTGCCAATTGTTCATATAGATACCTTCCTAAACTACAGCTACCCCTTCCATCTGACCAGCCCCCCCATGCTTCCTGTTTACAAATTCTTCCTGTTCCTAAATCAAGTATTCACAAATTTCTCTGCCTTCATGAACAATGCATCCCCTACTCTCCTCTCTCCCCGTTGTTCTGCTCATATCCTTCTCTTTACCACCTCCACTTGCTCACTACTGATCTGTCCCTAATAACTCTCCCACCCCCATCAGTTATTATCTCCAATCCCCTACCCACATCCATGCTATCACTCCCCCCCCCCATTTGAAATATGGTCTCACTCTACCACTATTCCTCATGTGAGTTTGATAATGGTGTCCACTTTCACTGCGGTTCTCCACCTTCTTCTTCCTCACTCATCCACTCCCTTCTCCTCAGAACTCCCAACCTCCTCACCTGCCCTTTCAAAATCTCCTAAGCTCCATTTTCTCATACTCGCTCTCCTCTTGCTCTCCACAGGGGATATCCATTCCAACCCAGGCCCTATTGCCTCTAGCTCCTCAGGTCTTCCTCCTCTACTACATTCCCCCACTCTCTTCTCTCGGCCCTCCCAAAGGGCTTATAGAACCTACATCTAAAGACCCGCAGCTTGTTGCAAAAATAGACCAGATTCAAACCATGGTGTGCACTCTAAAACCAGACATTCTAATCATCTCAGAAACTTGGCTAAAGAGCACTATCCCTGACCACTTGGTCTCCACTCCTGGCTACTCACTGCTAAGGCAAGACCGTGCTGGCAGGGATAGTGGTGTGGCCATTTATGTCCTAGCCTCTATCCAATATTCCATCATCTACTCATCCTCCAATCCTGAGACCCATGATGCCTTAGCTAGCCATGTGACCCTCCCCTTCATTCTCCCAGTCTTCGTAGCTGGCATATACTGACGTCCAAATGTCCATTCTCCAGTCACGCTAGACTTCCTAACCTCCATCACTTCCCTTTCTCACTCTGCGGAATTATTTATCCTAGGCAACTTCAATATAAATTAGTTGTCACCTAAAACTACCAAAACTAAAAATGAAATCGGAGCCCTAAACCTCTCCCAACTGATCTCCAAACCCACCTGCCCAAACCACAAGACACAACAACACTCCCTACTCAACAGGGCCCTTACCCCCCGTCATCAGCTCTGGCATCCTCCCTGATGCTCTCAGTGACCATAACCCAATATTCATTGTTAGGAAAGTCCACAGAACTAAGTTACCACACAAAATCATACAACTACGCTCTTTCAAGTCTCTTGACCTTGAACCTCTTCTGAGTAACCTTGTCACTTCTGACTGGTCCCCCCTAACCTCCCTCCCCTCGGTTGATAAGGTCCTTGCCTACTTCAAATAAATCTTTCTTGTAAACCAAAATGCCTTTGCCCCACTCAAACAAACCAGAGTCAGAGATAACCACTTACCCAGAAGTAACCACTTACCTTGGATAACTCCTGAACTTCTGGCCTGCCTCAGGGCTAGAGATTGAGCCTGGAAGTGTCATAAAGCTACCCAGCATTCTAGTGATCTCGCGAACTACCGCATGCTCTGTAACACTTGCACCAGGGCTACAAGGTTAGCCAAGTCCGAATATTTCAAATCTGCCTTCATCACCAACATAAATTCCCCTTCAAAGTTCTGGAAGGTGGCCCACACCCTATTTACCCCCTCATCTGGCCCCCCCCAAGTACTTAAAGAAAATAGCTCACTAGTGTCTGACTTACCAGACATAGTTGCAGAATTTAACTCCTACTATACCTCCCGCGCCCACTGAGCTACTGAAATCCTCTCCTCCTTCTCCATCCCCCCACCCTCTACTGGTGTGCCCCTCCACCACCCTCCCACCTTCACTTCTTTTCACTACTGTAACCCCAAATGATGCCATAAGTGCCCTTCTCACTATCAGTCCCTCTAAAGGTGCCTCCCTGGCCTCGACCCAAAACTCCTCTCCCTTTCCACTTCGGCCATTGCCTGCCCCCTCTCAATAATCTTAAATCTCTCATTCTCTACTATCAGTCCCCTCTTCATGGAAACATGCAGTGGATACAAAGATCTGCAACAGGGTTGATACACGAGGAGGCGTGGATAGGATGAAAAGGGACTTGGCAAGGCTGGAGGAATGGTCAGAAGTATGGCAACTTGGATTCAATGCAAAGAAGTGCAAAATAATGCACCAGGGAAACAAAAACCCAGGGGAAGATTACACAATTGGGAGGAGGTAGTAACAACAACAAAAATGGAAAGGAACCTGGGGGTAATCATATCAGATGACTTTAAGGTTAACAAGCAATGTGAGAAGGCAGTAGGGAGTGCTGGGGGGATACTGGGATGTACAGGGAGAGGCATCACCAGCAAAAACAGGAAGTTGTTATCCCTCTGTACAGACAGTTGCTGAGACCCCATCTGGAGTACTGCATCCAGTTCTGGAGACTCCATCTCCTCAAGGACATAGACAGGATGGAGGCAGTCCAGAAGAGGGCAACTAAAATGGTGCAGGGTCTGCAAGAGAAGCCATACGAGGAGAGACTAAAGGAGCTTAATATGTATACCCTTGAGGAAAGGAGGGAGAGTGAGACATGATAGAAGCTTTTAAGTACCTCAGTGGAATCAACAAAGTCCAAGAGGGTAGCATCTTTCAGAAAAAGAGATGTGCAAGAACAAGGGGACACAATTTGAAGATAGATGGGGGATGGCTCAGGGGCAATGTGAGGAAGTATTTTTTCACAGAGAGAGTGGTAGATGCATGGAACAGCCTTCCAGAGGAGGTTGTGGGGTCTAAAACTGTGGGAGAATTCAAGAATGCATGGGACAGACATAAGGCAATTTTTGTGGGGGTGGGGTAGGAAGAAATCGGCTGTTGGTTAACTAGGATCTGCAGCTTATCCTGTAGGTAGAGAAATGGGCAGACTAGGTGGGCCAAGCGGTCCTTATCTGCCATCAAAGTCTGTGTTTCCATGTTTCTATGCTCCTCCATCTACCAAAAGTGGGTGACCCCTCATCCCCTTGCAACTATCGTCCCATTTCTCTCCTCCTTACCCTTGTCAAACTTCAAGAACACATTGTTCTCTCCCAACTCACCTCTTCTCTATCTGATACCTCCTTTTTCACCCCTTTCCAGTCTGGTTTCAGGAAAAATCACTCAACCACCACCTCTCTCTTATGTCTCACAGACTCCATCCTAACTGGAATGGACAATGGCCAAATTACCTCTGCCATTTTTGTCAACCTGGCCAAGGCCTTCAACACCGTCTCTCACTCCCTTCTCCTCGACTCACTCCAGGCAGCTGGTCTCTCTCCCTCCACTACAAACTGGTTCAAGGCCTATCTTATTGGCAGAACCCAATCAGTTAAGATCTTGGATGGCATTATCTGAGGGCTCTGTATAAGGGCCCCTTCTATTCTCCATCTTCTTAAAAGACCTTCCCTCTGTTTGCTCCCCCTCCACCACTGTACATATGTATGTATGCCGATGATACAGACCTTTATGCATCTGGCTCCTGTCCTGCTGAGGTTACAACCAGTTTACAGCAAGACTTCAACAAGGTTTAGCTCTGGTTTGCTAACCAGCAACTTTTCCTCAATGCCAAGAATACTGCTTCCATGACCTTTGGCACAAGGCAGAGACTCTCGAGGCTTCCCTCCCTACCCACTTTCCACACCTTTGATGTGACTTTACTTGAGGAAACATCCTCCTTCAGGTACTTAGGTGTTAGGTTGGACCAACACCTAAACTTCTCTGGACATATTGATGCCATCCAGAAAAACTGCGCCCCAAGCTTGGTGCCCTGTTCAGGAACCATAGTTGCATCCCTCCTATGGCTAGGCATGAACATGTTAAGAAGATGATACTGCCCATGTTTGACTACTGTGACATAGTCTATGGTGCTGCTCCCAAGTCCTCCTTGGCCATACTGAACACCCTCTTCAAATCCTTCTGTCACTTTGTCCTGGATGCCCCTTCCCCTCTGCACCCATCACTGTGATCTTTATCGAGCCCTATCCTTCCCCTCTGTTACCAATAGGTGACTCTCCCACTGTGCTAAATTCACCTCCAAGCACTGGTTGGGTGAGCTCCCTTCTTACCTCACCTCATCCTTTATAACACCCCCATGCTCCCATTCCCTTAGATCAACTGACTCCCGCACCCTGGTCTTCCCGCAGATCCACCCAATCGCCAATCCTCATTTCACCACCTCCCAAAAATTTGGAATGCCCTCCCCCCTGAAATCCAGCACTCATCCTCCACCTACTCCATCAGCTCTGCCCTCGATAATTACCTTGCACCTAGCTGCTCTTGCCATGTCCCTCCCTAATTCCCTCCTTTAAGCTCTGGACAAACCCTACCCCTCTACCGTCACCTTCATTTTACCCTGTGCACCCCCCCCAAATTTCAAGCTCTCCTCTCCTTCCCCCAAATTGCTCCCCCATTACTGGCCTCCCTCGATCTCTAACAGAATGTAGGGGACCCTGAATACTCTCCATGGGTCCCTCTCCTACCCCTCCATGGGGCTTGTATCTCTAATCTACTCCCTTCTCTCACCATCCCTCCTATCTCCCTAGACTTGCAGTCTTCTTGCAGGGTTCTTAGCATCCTAAAGGGGTCCTAATGTGTCTAGGCTTGTCTTCTCTCCTTCCCCCTCCCCATCTACCTGTCCCCTTAGCCTTTGCAGTCCCCTTGCAGGGTTCTTAGCATCCCGAAGGGGCACTACTGCATCTAGCATGTCTCCTCTCCTCTCCTTCTCCTCCCCTTCCCCATTCTACCTTTTCTCCCTAGCCTTTGCAGTCCCCTTGCAGGGTTCTCAGCATCTTGAAGGGGTCCTACTGGACCTAGGCTTGTCTCCTCTCCTTCCCCTCTCCCATCTACCTTTCTCCCTAGTCTTCGCAGTCCCCCTTGCAGGGTTCTCAGCATCCTGAGGGGATCCTACTGCAGCTAGTTTTGTCTCATCTCCTTTGCCTCCCCGATCTACCTTTCTCCCTGGCCATTGCAGTTCCCTTGCAAGGTTCTCAGCATCCTGAAGGGGTCCAGCTGAGCCTAAGCATATCTTCTCTGTTCTATCTAGCCACTATCTTGGCTTTCCATGTATACTAGCAGGGTTCAATGCATCCTGATGGACTATTGATTAGTCCCCATCCCCTCCAAAGGTGCAAATTCTCTTCCCCTCAGGGGTTCAGTTTTCACTCCCTCCCTTCTTCTCCTATCACTCTCTCTTAATCCCTGATCTTCCCCAACCCCCCCTTGCAGGGTACCCCGCATCCTGAAGATTCCTCTCTTGGTTTTGATCCTATTCCCCCTCCTAGCATTAAGTGGATCCACAACAGGAGTCCAACAAAAATTTTGTTGAACGCCCCGTCAGCGACACCAGCAGGTCAACTGCATTCTGCAGTCAGCTGCCAGTTCACTACCTGCATCTTTGTTTTCTTCGGGGGGCTTCGACCCCCGAACACCCCACATGGGGGGCTGCACCCCTACTTAAGGATTCTCAACTCCAGTTGGAGCTGATTGGGGGGTGCAGGACCCCCGACAGACAGCGCAGGGTTCCAATGGGTCTCCCACTGTGGCTAGGCGTGGTAGTAGCTGTGGGGGACCTCGCTGCTGAAATGTCACTGTGGTGGGAGGTAACCGGCATTAAGTCACCTCTCCTCCTTCCTGCTCCTCCCTCTTTAAATCCCTACAGCCTTATTCCCCTTTCTGTCTAACCCCACAGCCCCTTGCAAGGTTCCCCACATCCTGAAAGGGTCTGTCTGGGACACTGCCTTATCCCCTTCTCTCTGGTCCCCCAGTCCCCTTGCAGGGTTCTTTACATCTCGAAGGGGTCCAGGGACATGACTCTTCCCCCTTCCCACCTCACCCCTTCCTCTCCTTTCCCCCTTTTCTTTCACATAAGCATTTGTTTACTTATTAACCTGGCACTTATTATTGTCCACTCTTTCTACCTATTATGCACAACACTGTTGTAACACTGTTTTAACACCTGCCTTATAACTGTACGTTAATGTTGATCTTGTAACTTGATTGTTTAATGTCTCATTCCTATTGTACCCCTTCCACCCAGGTCACACTGGGAGACAAGCGACTTGTTGCTAGGTGTGCCTTACTGGTGAAACATTTCAATAAATAAATAAAATGTCAATGAACGCATGTAACTTGGGCATTTTTTCATATTTTTGCACCAACTTTTCAAGACAGGCTTTTTGGGACCCCACCTCATGAACACTTGTACTGTCATTTCTTTACTTAGTCCTGAAAGGTGATTTTGCACAACAACCATGCCATTCTGTGCCACAAGTGCAAAAACTCATTTCAGTCAGGATGTGAGAAATGACAGCTGCACTGTTCATGAGATCATAGAATCATAGAAGCTGGATGGCAGAAAAGGACCATACCGGCCCATCTAGTCTGCCCTTTTTTTTCTTCCCCTACACCTCCTCCCTGCCAGCCCCCGCTCTTCCTCGATACTCAGCCCCATATGCTTGTCCTGTGCCCTCTTGAATTCTTCCACCAATTTAGCCCCCACCACTCCTTCTAGTAGTCTGTTCCAGGGCCCCACCACCCTGTCTGAGAAGAAATGCCCTCTCACATTGCCCCTGCATCTTTTTCCTTGCAGTCTGAGGCTGTGCCCTCTAGTTTTGACCCCCTCCTTCCTCTTAAGTGAACACTCTTCTACCACTTTATTGAGCCCCTTCACATATTTAAAAGTTTCAATCATGTCTCCCCTTTCCCTCCTTGTCTCCAGTGTGTACAGATTCAACTCCTTACACCTCTACTCATTTGACTTTCCCTGCATACCCTGCACCATCTTGGTTGCCCTTCTCTGAACCCTCTCCAACGCATCTATATCCTTGCGGAGATGAGGCCTCCAGAACTGAACCCTATACTCCAGGTGTGGCCTCACCATGGCTTTGTAAAGGGGCATTATTACTTCCCTCTTTCTGCCAGTAATGCTCCTGCCTATGCATGCCAACATTCCATTGGTCTTTCCCGCCGCCTGGCTACACTGGATTCCTACCTTAAAGTCTAAGGTCTTAAGGTTAAGATGGTGTGAAAAAATGTGTATGTTGAAAATTTGGAGTAAAAAAATTAAAAATTGGCAAAGTTACGTACGTGCATAGGAAAATGTCAACGAGCGCATGTAACTCACGCGTTTTTTCTTATTTTTGCACCAAATTTTCAACATGGGCTTTTTGAGACCCCACCTCATGAACGGTGGCACTATTGTTTTGTTACTGGGTCCTGAAAGGTGATTCCGCACAGCGATCGTGAAATCACCTTTCTGCACCCAGTAACAAAATGACAGTGCCAGTGTTTATGAGCTGGGGTACCAAAAAGCCCAAGTTGAAAATTTGGTACAAAAATACAAACAAATAGCTGAGATATCAACAGAGGCCTGACCAGGGTTTTATATAACGGCATCACTAACGCCTGTGTTCTGCTGGTGATACCCTTGGCTATGCACCACAGCATGCCACTGGCCTTCTCTGCTGCCCTTGTACTCTACTTTGACATTTTCAAGTTATCTGAAATAATAACCCCCAGCTCCCTTTCTTCCTTGGTGACTATCAGCAAGTCCCCACCCATCCTGTGGCTCTCTCCAGTCATGATGAGCGTGTATAGCAAAACATAGAAATTGTCAGCAGATAAGGACTGCTAAGCCCATCCAGTCTGCCTATAAAGGCTGTATTTTATTATGGCTTCTCTCCTTCCCTCTGCTTTACCTCTATGGGTCCCGTATGCTTTTCCCATGCATGTTTAAATCCAAAGACAGTGCTTGTTCCCACCACATCTTGTGGCAGACCATTCCATGCATCCACCACCCTCTTTGTGAACAAAAACATCCACACATTCCCTCTTAACCACGAACATCAGAACATACAAAAATGCCAGCAGAAAGAAGCCTCATGGTCTATCGAGTCTGCTTGATTACACAGCTAGCCCCTCAACTTACAGCTGGCCCGCCCTTTCCTCCCCCCTCACAGTCATCCCCCTCTCACTCCGTCCCATCCCCTCTTGAAATAGCCCACCATACTACAGGAAACCACCTCCTTCAGTAGAGTGTTCCACTTGCCTACCACCTGTTCAGTGAAAAAAAGTCTCCTGATTTTCCTCCTGAATTTTCTCCCCTCCAGCCTCAGTTGATGCCCTCTTGTATCCCTTCCTCTTCTGATCTGGAATATTTCTCCTGTATTAGTCTTGTTTGTCCCCTTCAAGTACTTAAAGGTCTCGATCATATCTCCCCTATCCCTTCTTTCCTCCAGGGAATACATGTTAAGCATATTCAACCTTTCCTCGTAGGATTTCCCCTCCAAACCCTGAATCATCTTAGTTGCTCTGCACTGCACCCCCTCCAACAATCTGATGTCGTTTTCCAGGAACAGGGGCCAGTACTGCATGCCGTATTCCTGGTGTAGCCTGACCAGTGACCTGTACAGGGGACGGATCACCTCACTACTTCTAGAGGAGATTCCCCTCTCTATATAGCCCAGCATCTTGTTGGCTTTCACTGCTGCCTTCCTGCACTGAGACAAGTTGTTCATATTCCCCATTATAATCACTCCCAGGTTCTTCTCCTCCTTTGTGCTCCCCAACGGTACCCCTCCTAGGCGATAGCTCCTCCTCTGGTTCTTAGCTCCGAAGTGCAGCACTTTGCACTTCTTGGCATTAAACACCATCTGCCATGTTGCCGACGACTCCTGCAGTTTAGTCAGGTCTTCCTGCAGTTCCCTCCACCCCTCGATGACATCCACCACAGCTCCCATCGTGGTATCGTCTGTGAACAGACTGATCTTACTCTGGGCCCTGTGTGAGAAATCTGCTATGACTATCCCAAACAGCACTGGTCCCAGTACCGATCCCTGTGGCACCTCACTTGTTACTGCTCTTGGTGATGAGAATTTACCCTCCACCACAACCACCCTTTGCAGCCTGTCCTTCAGCTAGTTAGTGATCCATTTGACCATCTTAGTACCCACCCCTACATATTCCAGCTTCTCCCTAGTCTCCCATGAGGCATGTAATCAAAGGCCTTGCTGAAGTCTAAGTACAGGTTATCCATTGCATGGCCCTTGTCTAGTTCCCTGGTCACCCAATCATAGTACTCAATCAGGTTTGTCTGGCAGGATCTGCCTGAGACAAACCCGTGTTGTCACCCATCCTGGAGATCATTATCCTTCAAAAATGTCACCAGCCTCTCTTTAAGGATTGCCTACATGAGCTTTCCCACAATTAATGTGAGGCTCACTGGTGTGTAGTTATCTGGATCATCCTTTGGGCCACCTTTGTAAATGGGCACCACATGGGCCAACCTCCAAGCTTGTGGCATGCATCTTGTGTCCAGAGAGGTATTGAGAAGGTCAGTCAGTGGTCCTGCCAGGCACCCTGCCAGTGCCTTGAGTACCTTAGGGTGAATGCCATCAGGTCCTGGTGCCTTGTCCACCCTCAGTGCCCTCAGTCTTTCCAGTATCCTGTCCTCTATAATTTCTCCATCTGTCAGTCCCTTCCCCCCTTCCCACCCCACCACTCCCATGAGGTATCTATTCTCCCCCCGTTCTGTGAATACAGAGTGGAAGTACTCATTGAGTGCTTCTGCCTACTCCTCCCACTTCTCTACTCACCTCGTCCTTCTTGATTCTCATTATCTGATCCCTGTTCTTCCTTCTCTCACTAATGTATCTGAAGAAGTCCTTCTTTCCACCCTTAATGCCCTGTGCCAGCCTCAGCTCTCTGGATGCCTTGGTGGCTCTGACTAATCTGGTAACCTCCCTGGACTTCTTTGTTTATTCCTCCCTGTCATTCCCCCTTCCTGATCTCTTGAATCTCTGAAAAGCTTTTCTCTTGGCCCTCACCCCCTCCACTACCTCCTGGGTCAGCCAGCTGCACTTCTTTGCCCTTCCCTTCTTACTTTGTGCCCTAGTACATGTCCCAGTAACTTCTGCCAGCCCTGCTTTATCAATAGCCTACTTTTAATTGGCATCCATGGTTGGCTGGATTAACTCCAGATGATTTATCAGAATTTCCCCATCTTGTTAAAGTCTGTCCCCCCTAAAATCAAACACCCTGGTACCCCAAACTCCAGTTTGCTTCCCCATTCTGAGCATGAACCACACTGAATGGTGATCACTCCCAGCCAGAGGGTCGTCCACCTCCAGGTCCCTTACAGCCTCCCCATTTGATAGTACAAGGTCCAGAGTCCTTCCCAACCTAGTTGGCTTGCATGACAACTGCATCAGGAAGCTATCCTGAAATGCCCCCAATATGACCTGCTCCCTTGCACTTGTGGTGCTTGGTGTGCTCCAGTCCACCCCAGGTAGGTTGATGTCTCCAACCACCACCGTATTCCCCCTCCTGCAAGCCCTCCTAATTTGTTCTGCCAACTCCCTGTCCAGCTCCTCCCCTTGAGTTGATTCCCTATAGACTACCCCCAACCTCAGTACCCTGCTCTTCGAGTCCTGAAACTGCATCCATACGGTCTTACTTGTCTCACCTTCCTCCCCCTCTTCCCTTATGCACCTTATTCCCTCCTGTACATAGACTGCCATCTCCCATCTTTCCTGTTTGCCTTGTCCTTTCTAAATATCCTATACCCTGGGATCATTATATCCCAGTCCTGGTACTGGGTTGCCCAAATTTCTGTTGTGGTCGCAATGTCCACCTGCCCCACTGCCAAGAGAGCCTAGAACTCAACTGATTTGTTTCCTAGGCTCCTCGCGTTCAGTGACACCACCCTCCAGTCTGTTTCTTTCCCTTCCCCTTCCCGATTAACCACCCCGTTTGTCCCTACCCTTATGCCCTCCCTTATAGCTTGGGGGGTAAGCTCGTCTGGCTCCCCTCTCTGGAAACCCTGCCTATCAGCTGTCCACTTGCCACCCCCCTTCCTAGTTTAAATCTACCCTTTTTGCTATGTACCCCTCTATCCACTGCTTTAATACTCCCTTCCCCTCCCTGCTCAAGTGTAGCCTGTCCCCTGCATACAGGTCGTTATTGTCCCAGGTTCTGCCCCAGCCACTTACTGACTCATATCCCTTAGTATGACACCATTCCTGCAGCCAGGTGTTGAACTCCTATATCCTTCCCTTCCTCACTGTACTTGCACAGGGGACTGGGAGCACCTCTGAGAAGACCACTGATTTCCCCACCTCCTAACACAGCCTTCCCAGTTCCTCAAACCTCTCCCATACTACATCCACCGTCTCCCCCGCCAAGTCATTCGTACCCACGTGCACCATAAGATGCAGTTCCTTACATCCCCTACCTGTGCACATGAGAATAGACTGCCCACTCTGCCTGCTGTCAACCCAGTAATAGACTCGACCCATATGAGACTATGTATTTCCCCTTAACTGCTCCCATCTGATCCCTTTCAATATGGAGTCCCCAACACTAATACACCTCCCTCTTCATGAGCTGTTCCTGCTGTCCTCCATTTACCTCTTTGTCTATTACTGGAGTCTGCCCTTCTTTGCCCATTTATGTCTCTGTGCTTCTTCCCTATGACCCCCCCCACCTTCCCCCCAAACCTGTCTTCCCCTATCCCCCATGGTCCCATGCTATCATCCACCCCAACCCTTTTTCCATTGTCCCCTGCCCGCCTTTTGTTATGCTCCCCTTGTCCAACCTCTCAGCACTGCCCCCTTCCCTTCACCCCACCGCAAATGCTTTTCTTTCCAGCCGTGCCCCTCTCCCCCTGCCCCCTGCTACCCTCCTCCAAATGCCTGACCCCTGTGCACTACTTTACCTTTTCCCCTGCATCCCCCTCTTGGAGCTCCCTTACCTTGCCCCCTCCAACATTGTTGCCAGCACTGCAAACCTACTACCTGCCACCCCTGAACTGCCGTGCATTGGCTCCTTTCCCCTGTCCCGTGACCCACTTCTAACACTTGACCCCTTGTCTGATGTGATCCCACACCCCCTTTCTGTCCCCTCCCTCAATCTGATGTTCTTCCCCTGATAAGCCCTCCTGTTACTCCTTGGGAGAGGCCCTCCTGTCCCCGTTCCCACCCGCCTGCCCACACCCTCTCCAACTCTCCACCAAGCCATTGCACTCTTTCCTCCAGACTCTTTAACCTGTGGCAGATTGGACACTGTCCTAGTCTCCATTAAATGTTCATCCAAACAGCTGCCCCACACCCCTTGCAGCCCACTATTCTACCCATGGTGCCCCCTCTTATTTCCCGCTACCCCCTGTACCACCTACCATCCCCATTATAGCTGCTCCACACCCTAGTGTGTCCCTCCCTGTACCATTCCATTTCCTACTTCTATGTTGCTATAGCTCTTGTATACCAACGATGGTTAATGTTGTCCCTAAATCCTCCTTTATTATTTAGGCCTACAAGTGTACCTCTTCCTAATCTACAGTGCACCCCTTTTCTGACTAACAGGTTTCCCCTGCCTGGATGCACTCCCGGGTACTCACCATCTTGCCTGATGAGCTGGGAACCTTAGTGACTGTACCTGGTCGTGCTATCCACTAATAGTAAACTATGAGTAATGTAGCCTCCATTAATGGCCAAGCAGCAACACCCCAATATATTTGGAGTATCCGAGGGAGGGTGGGTTTAGGGCCTTCCCCGACTCCTGCAAGAGTCTATCATTCCAGACCCTTCTCTCATGGGTCTCACAGATTTGCAATCAAGAACAGTTCAAATCCCAAACAACACTGAATAAACCCCCAGACACATAAACCCTCCCAGTACAAGCTAAAACGATAAAATCAAAACAGCAGGAACAAATACTTCCCTTTTTAGTTTCTCTTCCCTTAAACAGCAGGAACAAACCCTGTCTTGAAGTTCATCCTCCTGCAGGCTACAAATCCAAACTGAAACAATTAGCTTAAAATGGCTCTTGGATAAGCACCCCCCTCCCCCAGCCTTCCTCCCACAAGGTGAAAATTGCCAGCAAATACAGTCCCTAGTGTGTATCGAATCTGCTCGTGTGTGCAGCAATCAGCTTTATATTGTGTTGCTGCCCTCCCTCTACCCTGTTGTTGCCCCACTCCCCATACAGTTGTGACCTACCCCTTACCCTGTCCCACTCCCTCTCAGGGCATTAGGGTTACCAACCCTAACAATCCACCTCCACCCTGCACAGATGAACAGGGATTTGGGATGGCATTGACATCTATAGCCATAATGCTCACCACATTCCGTCAGAAAATAGGCTGGGCAGGCACAACACAGGAGAATGGGGTGAGCATTAGGGCTGAAGATGCAAATCTCTTCCCAGATCCCTCTTTGTCCATGCAGGGTGGGGGTGGGGTGTTAGGGTTGGTAACCCTAATGCCACATTTCCCTAGTTTTGTCCCCTTTAACCCTAATTGATGCATTAGCAAAGTTTGTTGCAATTTATTTCTTTACTTTTTGTACTTTCATCCCTCCACTGATGCACGTATGTATGTAGCTGTGGAAACACAGGGGCCTCTGGCACTTACGCTTCCACGCATAAAGTTACAAGCAGGCAAAGTGAAATTGCAACAAATAGTCATAACTGTGTCATCTTAAATAATTTTCATCTGAAATGTTCTACATAACCTTCTTATCACCTCACCACATGTACCCAATATAGAAAATTTTCAAATCCCCGCCAAAACATAATTCTGTGCAAACACAATGCCATTGTACACCACAGGTGTGAAACCACATTTTGGTCAGGATTTGAAAAATGTCAGCTGTGGCAAACATTATGTGTGGTAGTAAGAAGACTATACTGAAAATATTGGGTGGAAATATTGAAATTTTCCAACGTTACGAGTGTGCATAGCAGGATTGCAACAAATGCCCATAACATAGCCATTTTTAATAATTTTGACACCAAATTTTCAACATGGGCTTTTTGGGACCCCACCTCATGAACAGTGCCACTCTCATTTCATTACTGCATCCTGAAAGGTGCTTCCATGCAGTGACCATGAAATGACCTTTTGGGACCTAGTAATGAAATAACAGTGCCAGTGTTCAGGAGGTGGGGTACCAAAAAGCCCATGTTGAAAATTTGGTGCAAAAATACCCAAAAAAATGGCTGAGATATCAACATAAGTTCAAAACCCCATTGACTGCCATTATATGGCACTTACCTTGATTCTTCAGTTCGTGGTTGGGCTCTGAAGAGTGCAGACATGTCCCAGTCCACAGAAGATCACAGATGCCACCTGCAGAGGCAAATATGGGGTGGAGGGGTGCGGGAGGTGGTGCACAGAGGGAGGGTCGGGATGGGGGGGCAGGGGAGACGATGAGGGACTGTTTCTTTTTTTTTAGGAAGAAAAAAAAGACATCAGAGGACCGTTTTCTTCTTTTCACAGGATTTAATTACCTGCATGTTTTGGGACCCGGGGAGTGGGCTCCCCAGTGTCCTACAGTACTGGAATTAGTCACAGTAGTGGGGGTGGGAGGCCATACGTGTTTTGGGACACTGAGAGTGGGCTCCCCAGGGTCCCATGATGAGGGATTGTTTTCTTTTTGTAGTTTTAAAAATAATATACACTTTGGGAGGGCTGATTTCAGGGCACTGTGAGTGGGCTCCCCAGTGTCTCGCACTGGTCAGAGGGAGGGGGCTACTGCCAGCATGGGGATTGGGCACCCCATTGTTGGCATTTATTTATTCATTGTTTGGGGACACTGGGAGTGGGCTCCCCAGTGTCCCACAGTACGGGGGGGCACAACATCTGGGGACACTGTAAATGTACTTCTCAGTGTCCCACACTGGTTGAGGGGGCTGTGTAAATGCCGACAAGAGAATTGGCCACCCCAATGTCAGCTAGGGCTGTTTGTTGGGCGGTGTTCTGCACATGAAAGGAAAAAGCCACAGTATGATTGGTGTGGCTTTCTCTTTTCAAGTAGACATCATTTCAGGCAAAACAGTGTGATAATCAGCTTGGCTGAAAATTAATGTGATACTATCAAACCCCTTGTAGACCACTTTGCATTGGACAGACAGTGTCACACCCCTCAAAGGTCACTCTACTGCAAGACGTTCGCTGCGCATGTGCGCATGGTGAACTTAAAAAGAAAGAGGGATAAGTGTCTGCCTGGATTTCTGTAAACTGTATCAGATGGCAGATTTTGATGGATACCCTATGACACAGATAGAAGATTTAATAAACAGGTTGGACAATGCAGTGTACAGTAGTATGTTAGCTCTAACAAAAAGATATTGGCACATTTCTCTAGACAGAGAGAATTTAAAGACAAGCCTGCATTTTCTACTCCCCTTGGATATTTTCAGTTTACTGTAATAAAATTTGGATTGCATGGTGTCCCAACTTCCTTTTACATATAATCCAGTTGTTAATGCCTCACTATGTTTGCTTACACGCATGTGCAAGAAACATAGTACCACCATTCGAGTTTTCGTAGATGTGCCACCCCCTCTTCCAATGCCCTGCTCCTTTTTGCAGGCGTGGCTGCACCGCACCAATGAATGTCTGAGCTGTCTATGACAGCCATTCAGATGCAGTGGCATACAGTTCAGAGAAAACCACCTCTACAATCAGCGGTGGTAACATGTATGCAATTTGTATACTGCTGTCAGCAGGCAATTTGCATACTGCTGTTGGCAGTATGCAAATTGCTTACACATCAGCACTGCATCTGAACTGCTGTCATTGGCAGCTCATTTTTTTCTGATGGAGCAGACCGGTCCCCGTCGGCTCCAGTGCCCCCCCAACAAACACCCAGGTAGCATGCTGGGAGCCCACCCCAGCGTGCTCATGCACTTCCCTCACCCCCGCACACTGTATGGCTGATGGGGGTGCCCAATCCCCCGTTGGCTCCACTGCCTCACCAAACAAACTTCCAGGTGCCACTCTGGGAGCCCACTCCAGCGTGGCAAAAGTCTGTATGGCCCATGGGGGTGCCCAATCCCCCATTGGCTCCACTGTCCCCCCAAACAAACTTCCAGGTGCCACGCTGGGAGCCTACCCCAGCGTGGCAAAAAGTCCTAAGTCGTCTTTTAAAAAAAAAAAAACACCTATAAGAAACTGAAATAGTCCTCGTTGACTCTCTTGCCCCTCCCCAACCCATGCCCACCCTCTGAGTACCCCACCTCCCCACACACCCTCTCACCCCATACTTACCTCTGGAGGCTGACGCAATGATCTTCAGTTGACCGGTAACACGTCTGTACTCTTCAAAGCCGACCGCGAACTGAAGAAATGCCGGTAAGCTGTATAATGACATAAATGTTTTTTTTTTTTCAAAGTGGTGCATATCTCAGCCATTTCTGGGAATTTTTTCACCAAATTTTCAACATGGGGTTCTTGGGATCCCACCTCATGAACTCAGTCACTCTCATTTTGTTATTCGGTCCCAAAACATGATTTCATGGTCACTGCGCGGAACCACCTTTCAGGACTGATTAATGAAATGATGGTGTCACAGTTCATGAGTGAGCCAAAACCATATGCTGAAAATTTGGTGAAACAATCTAAAAAAAAACTCTTTCATTTCATGGCGTCGTTGCACAGTTCCATGCATGCTTGTAACCCGAGAATTTTAATATTTTCATTCCATATTTTCAACATTGCCATTTTACCATACCTCCTTATGAACAGTACATCTGTCATTTTTTACATCTCTCCTAAAATGTGTTTTCGCATGCGTAGCGCAGAATGGCATGGTCAGTGTGTGAAATCAATGTTCAGGACAGATTAAGAAAATCACAGTGACACCGTTCATGAGCAGAGGTCTTAAAATGCCTATGTTGAAAATTTGGTGTCAAAAGTCCATAAAATGACTGTGTTACGAGCATGCATTGAGCAGTTTCCACGCATCCTCGTAACTTCTCGAATTTGTAATATTTTTGCTCCAGATTTTCAACATTGCCATTTTTCCACACCTCCTTATGAACAGTACAGCTGTCATTTTTCACATCCTGGCCAAAATGTGTTTTTGCACTTCCAGCGTGAATAACGCAGTCTCTCTGGTAAATCAGTGTTCGGGACAGAATAAGAAAATCACAGTGACACTGTTCATGAGTGGAGGTCCCAAAATGCCTATATTGAAAATCTGCTGTAAAAAATTATGGGTGTATGTTTCGCAGTTTCTACGTATGCTCTTGACTTCACCAATTTTTCTCCGGATTTTCAACATTACCTTTTTTGTACACCTCCTCATGAACAGTACAGCTGTCATTTTTCACAGCCCATTCAAAATGTGTCTTCGTACCTGTGGCGTCAAATGGCACAATTGTTGCGTAAAATCACCTTTTGGTTAATGAACTGATAGTGTCACTGTTCATGTGGTGGGGTCACAAAAAGCCCATGTTGAAAACTTGGAGTAAAAATACCAAGAAATGCCCAGGGTCTTAGGGTTTCCGACCATAACGACCTACCCTGTAGTCACTGACAGGTATCAGGGGTGAGACTTGAGATTATTGACAGCAATGCTCACGCCATTCCACCCCCACACCCACCCTGCAGCCAGTGACTGTCATCAAGGTGTGCCTTAGACTCTTTGGCTCCAGAGTTCACCCCATTCTCCTATACTGCATCCATTTCAGTGTATTTCCTTATGGAATGAGGTGAGTGTAAAGCCAGAACATCCATGGCACACCTCGACACTTGTAAGTGTCTGCAGGGTAGGGTGAGGTGAAATGTCGTGACCATTATGGGCAACGACCCAAAGGCACACCCCATTGCCTATCCATTTCTGCAGGGTGGGGGTGGAGCTGACATCAGTTCAGTACTTCACTGCCATTCCTATACTGTATCTGTCTGACTCCTGCACTTCCACTGCTAATGCCAGCAAGCAGCCATTCGGCATTGACAAATGCATGTGTTAATTTGCAAGGCAAGCAAACATACTGGTATCGGTCTGAAATGCGAGGTGGCTTTGGGGGTGGGGTGGCCTTCCCCTCCTCCACTTATCAAAGCTTCAGAATACTGAATCTACTCCCTAATTACTGTCTGCCTTTCTCTTCCTTTATAAGTTGTTTGCGCTTGTGCAAAAAACGTTTTGCTACAGAGAATGGCATTGCAGAGGTGTGTCACTGACTAGCCCAATACAGGTCAAGCTGCACCGGGCTCATCCTTGACAGACCAATTATCATGGCTAAGTATGACAATGGTTTACAGTTTATATGTGGAAACTTTGTCTACTTGAAACAAATGAAGCACTCCAATGAGAGAACACTTCTTCCGTTTCATATACATAAAACTGTCCCCCCCCCTTCCCTCCATCACTCCATTTTCCTTGCTGTTTTTCCCTCCTCCCCTGCACACACCTTTTGTCTCATGTGTTCCCTGTTCCTCATTTCTCCCTTGTCCCTCTGACCCTCATGTCTTCTCATTTTTTTGCATTTTTTGAGCCAGGCTCCAGTGGCCACGCTAACATGACTGGCTAAGCTGTGCTGCTATCAGCCTCACAAATTACGGCAGGCACCAGAGAAGCTTTAGCTTAAATGATTCACCACAAAGCAGTCTAGTGCTCCACTGGACAAGCGTTGCTGTAAGAGCTGAAACCTAATATGCTCAGAGAGCCAGAGTGGATGGCCGACTCAGACTGTGCATGCATTTTGTGACTAGAAGAATACTCCGGTAGCATTCCAAATATTCCCGCAGCTCTAAGAAAACACTTTTTTCTTACAGGGAATCCATACAATTCTTCTTTTGAATTGATTTGATTGTGTGGCAGCACCTGACAGTGTGATAATGCAGACCTCCATGCAACGAGAGCACAGTTAACAACTTCTGTGTACACACTCAGCCACCCCGTGGACCACCGAGCCCACGGTGAAATCAGTACCGTCCTGCACAGTTTGTAGTTTCTGAGGCCCCAGTCCATGCTGTGTGCAGTCAGATTGCATTTTCAGACTTCATTCCAACGGCACAGACAGATTATGTCTCCAAGTTGATGAAATGCAATGGGAAAAAGCCAGGTGAAGTGATCCCACTGTGCAGTCTGATGCAGAAAGAGAGTGACTGGGACAGAGACAATGTCAGGCAATGGTACAGCAATCTTGTGTTTGTGTGACAAGTTGTGGCTAGGGGACACAGAAACACAACACAGTGCAAGACAACGAGACATGCATGGCAGCTGTGTAGCCTGTGAGCTCAGAGACAGAGCGTCTATGTGTGTTCCACCTGCCACTACCCTGTCCAGTTTGAAGAGAATCAGCAGTCCGAGTGGGCAAGGAGGTGGCTGAGAGTGACAGCTTCCATGCGGTCTGGCATGTAAGACAGAGAGAGAGAGACACAGACAGTGGGAGACAGTAGGTGCCAAAGTTGCGGCAATGTGCTGCATCTCTCTCTCTCTGTCTGTCTATGTCTCTGTCCGCAGAAACAGCGGAAGCAATGATCAGCAGTATACAGCCCTCTGACAGGCTGTAATACAGGAGAGCAGAGGAGAGAGCGTCACAGTGGCCACCCAGAGTTTTCTTTCCTGGCACTCCCCCCCCCCAACTGTGGCTGCCCCATTGCCCGTTCCCCACCCTCAGTGCACAGGCGATAGAGTGAGAGACAGCATCATCACTTTTCCACACCTGCATCATGGCTGAAATGACCTGCGAGACAGCAAGGGAGAAAACATTGGGATGTTGTTGTCTGTGGCCTCCCCTTGCTCCCCGGTACAGAACAGTGTTGCAGTTTGTGTGCAGGAGAGACCTGTGTATTTGCTGTGTGTGTGTCTCTCTCTCTCTGTCTCTCTCTCTGTCTCTCTCAGTGTCTTTTTTTCTCTGGGAACCTCTGTGCTGCTTTCCCACCTCCCACACCACAAGTTCTCTGTGTCCCATTCTGCCAACCCCCCCATCCCAGTTAGAGCGAGTGAGAGAGCGCAACTGAGTTTTTTCCCTCGGCATTCAAGAATGAAGCTCGGGGCTTAGAGAGAGAGAGAGAGTGACATAAAGAAAGTGAAACAGGGAGAGTAACAGTAAGAGAGATAGACAGAGACACTGGGGGAGCAGCATTGAAGAGACAATGTGTGCTGTGTCCTCTCTTTGTGTGTCTGTGGATAGTAGTGTGTAAGGAGGACATAGTGGAGAACAGCACATGCAAGTAGCATATGCGTGTGTGTGTGTCTTTCTCTATCTGTCTGAAATTCATAAGAGAAAGAGAAATAGACATAGAAACAGAGAAATTTTCAGCAGATAAGAACTGCCTGGCCCATCTAGTCTGCCCATAAGCCCTTGTACTGGATTACCGCTTCTGACCCACTCGTTGCTGTACCTCTATGGTTCCCCTATGCCTGTCCCAAGCATGCTTAAATCCATCCACAGTGCTTGCTCCCACCATGTCCTGAGGCAGACCATTCCACATGTCCACTACCCTCTCTATGAAGAAGAACTTCCTCTCATTCCCTCTTAGCCTCTCACCTTCCAATTTTATATCATGCTCCCTCATTCTTGTGCTCCTCCTGTATTGGAAAATGTCTCCCCCCTGCACCTTGTTTATACCCTTGAGGTACTTCTTTTTTTATACTTGTTTTATTTCTTTCATTCTTTTAAACAAGTACACTTCATACATATCTTATCAAGATTGTAAGATCCAACATTGTGCTTAGATCAGAATAAAAAAAACCAAAAACAGAGTTAACACATCTTAAAACTTTGGCATCAAATACAAGACGGATTCCACCTTAATATTTAATTCTTAATACTATTCATTGTCCACTAGGTCAGTTCATTCTCATAATTAGGTCTTCTCTAGCATGTTCATATTTTGAGCTTATTTCTGGCAATTCCATATATGCTTCCCTCTTACTCCTACTTAGTCTAAGGAGGTTGTTCAATCTTTTCTTGATATAGCTACCACCTAGTTCATCTCATTATGTAGGTCTCCTTCCGGTCTTGCAGCCCAAAAGAGATCTGCTCATTGTGTTGAATTTTCAATACTAAAGCTTTCCATTCTAGAATTTGTGAGGATATTGGTTGTAACCACTTTTTGGTTATAGTTTTATAAGCCGCTCCCAACAATATTGCCCATAAGTAAATCTTTCCTTTATCCTTTATTTCTACTGGAGGGATTCCCAGCATCAAGTTGGTAATCCCAATCTCAGTCTGGATATCTAACATCCCCTTTATGTGTAACATTACCTGATGCCAGAAACTAGCTATTCTGGGGCAATCTACAAAAATGTGCCTATGTGTGGCTTTTGGTTCACTGCATTCTCTCCAGCATTGAGTTGAGCTTCCCAGACCCCATATGACCATAACCGAGGGGACCAAGAAAAACCTCACCCTCACCTTCCAAATAAATTCTAGCCACAGGGGGATGAGGTGGTGGCCCAAGTATCCCTCCAGACCTTATTCTAATCTTTAATTGATATTTTCTAGGTCAATTCCTGTTCCCATTTTGTTTGTGTCGAGTTCATAGCTTGCGCTTCGAGCTGGGTTAAATTCTTGTATATTATTGTTATCGCTTTCTCCCCGGTTTGTGTAGACCATATTTGTCTAAAGGGAGTGTCATCTTTCAGTAGAGTAATGTCCTTTTCACTGCGTCTAATCTGTGTAACTATGTAATCTCTTATTTGGTAGTAAAATAGTCTGTCATTGTTTGACCACTTATATTTTAGCTCAGCTTCCTCAAAGCTCAATACACCTGCTCCCCACATCATCTGCAATGGAGCTTCAAGTCCTTTTACTGCTTGTTTTTTGTACCATGGGTTGTTAAATTCTGGATTTGAAATAAAAAACTTATATTTCCAGCAGTGCTGCTGGACTACCTTGTGTTTTATACCCATTTGCCAGCCCCTGAGGATGGAACCTGTGGCCCTAGGGATTAGTTGAACTACCTGCCTGAGCTGGGACGGGGAAAATAAGCAAGCCGGGAGGGGAGCCCCTGTAGGCCTCTCTAGGTCAATCTGCTTCCATCTAGCTTGATATGTTTTATTGCCCCATAGTAGTGCTAGTCGCATCTGTGCTGTCAACCAGTAGTTACGAAGTGAGGGGAGTACCACTCCTCCCAAGTCCTTGGGGAGAATCAGTTTCAAGAAGCCTACTCTGGGTCTCCTACGGTTCCAGAGGTAGGCATTTAATGGTTTTTGCCAGGATAGGAGTTCTCTAGCTGTCAAGCCACTAGGTATGCATTGGAATAGATATAGGAATCTTGGTAGAACATTGATTTTTAAAGCCATAATTCGGGTGTAAAACGAGGACGGGAGTAGAGACCATCTCCTCAAATACTGTTTTACTTTTGCAATCAGGGGGTTGTAGTTCAGGGTGGACAATCTATCCGGGTCACTTGAAATTTGAATTCCTAGGTACCTTATATTATCATTATCCCACTTAACTGGGTATTGTTTCTTAAGCGTTAAAGTTGGCGTGTGATTGAATGTTAAAGCCTCTGACTTACCCATATTCAATGAGAATCCTGAAATCTCAGTAAATTGCTGTATCCTCCTGAAGAGAGCCCTCAACGATACCTCCAGGTTACCCTTGAGGTACTTCAATGTTTCTATCATATCCCCTCTTTCCCTCCTCTCTTCCAGTGAGTACATATTGAGATCCCTTAATCTCTCCTCATAAGTCTAGTGTTGCAAGCTCTGTACCATCTTATTCGCCCTTCTCTGGACCATCTGCAGCCTGTTAATATCCTTATGGAAATGTGACCTCAGAACTACACACAGTACTCCATGTGAAGTCTGATCATGGTTTTATATAATGGTATCACTACCTCCCTCCTTATGCAGGTGATACCCATGCCTATGCACCCCAGCATGTCACTGGCCCTCCCAGCTGCTTTAGCACTTTACTTTGACATTTTCAGGTAATCTGAAATAAGAACCTCTAGGTCCCTTTCCTTCTTTGTGACTGTCAGCAACTTCCCTCCCCCCATCCTGTAGCTTTCCTCAGGGTTTCTGCATTCCAGCTGCATAATTTTGCACTTTTTTGAATTTTACTTCAGTTGCCAGTCCTCAGACCATTTCTCAAGCTTCCCTAGGTCCCTCCTCATTTTCTCCACCCCCTCTGGGGTATCCACTGTGTTACAGATCTTGGTATCATCTGTAAATAGGCAGACCTTTCCCTTCAGCCCTTCTGCAATGTCACTAATGAAGACATTGAACAGGACTGGCCCTATGACCAATCTCTGAGGCACCCCAATAGTCACCCCCCTCCCCAGACTGCACTTCATTCACCACCACTCTCTGCCTCCTGTCTGTTAGCCAATTTTTAACCCAGTTTACCACCCTGTCCCACATGCCCAGCCTACCCAGCTAGTTTATCAGCCTCCTATGTGGGACGGTGTCAAAGGCTTTGCTGAAATCAAGGTAAGCATTGTCCACTGCCCCACCCTGATTTACTTCCTTTGTCACCCAGTCAAAGAAGTCAACCAGATTTGTCTGACATGACCTCCCCACTGTGAATCCATGTTGCCTATGGTCCTGGGCTTCAATGGTTTCTAGATGCCCCACTATCCTTTCTTTAAGCAATGTCTCCATGATCTTCCCCACTACTGAGGTGAGGCTGACTGGCCTATAGTTCCCCGCCTCCTCCTCCCTGTTGCAGGATTTGTGTAGAGGGACCACATGTGACCTCCTCAAATTATCTGGTACCACCCCTGTGTTGAATGACTCAGCGAACATGGATGCCAGAGGTACTGCTATCTCCCTTTACAGTTCTCTTGATATTCTTGGGTGTATGCCATTTAGTCCCATCACTTTGTCCACCTTCAATTTAGTGAGTTCCTGCAGGACTCTTTTGCCTGTGAATGGACTGTTGTCCACCTCTTCACCCCCTTGGCAACTGCTGTACTGCTGTGGCCCTTGCCCCGCCCTTTCTTCTGTGAATACTGAACAGAAAGACACAGTGGATGTCTTTGGGGTGGTGGGGCACATGACAGTTCTTAGGCATTGAACTATCACTTCCAAATACCTAAACAGCACATACAAGCAAGCAACATTCGGCATTGACAAATCCTTGTTTATGATGGTCCCATCTAGACAGTGGATGCTCAGAGCATCTCTCAGTTTGTCAAGATTGTGCCTTGTGCCAAATAGCATAGCTGGAGTTTTGCTTTCATTTAGCAGAGGTTTATTGCTGATCCTCTTCTGCAGTATGTCAAAACCTTTTTGTAGTTTCTTTGTAACATCCTGGATGATCGGGCTGCTAGTGTAAAAGACTGTGTCACCAGCACAGAGTTGGATGGAGACATCACTAAAGATACTAGGTAAGTCGTTTACAAAGAGTGTGAATAATAATGAGCCTATAACAGATCCCTGGGGACCCCCACTTTTACTTTGCTAGCTGAGGCAATAGTTGCTGTTCACTTTTACCATTTGTATTCTGCTTGTGACATGATTTGTGCCAGGGAGCTTATGAACTCTAAATTCTGCAGCTGTAGCATATGGTCCACTAAGTCAAAAGCCTTAGATCTGGAAAGATGGCCCTGGCTGAGGCACCCTTGTCAATTTCAGTAATCACATCATTTGCAGATTATAATATGCCTTTCGTTTTGCTGTATCCTTGTCAAAAACTGAATTGTTTCTTGGTTAGAAGTCAGCTGTCTGAGAGGTGAGCACATAGTTGTTTAACCACCAGTCTGTCAGTCTAGTACTACTAACTATCAGTCGGGATTCTGAGTTCAGTTTTGTTACAAATTAGAATTCACGGTGCTGGTTGTAGAAAATGAAGAATATAAATGCGTATTATTACCAGATGCTATTTGCCCATGCAGTTCTATAAATTTACAGTAATTCATAGGGCAGGAGCACAACATTGTAATGCAGAGAGTTCTTATCAAGATAAAGGGCAGGAGTATAAGATTAAGTGAGAAAAGATGGAAAGATACACTCATAACATGTCCTAAGGAAAAGGACTGGATCCCTCGTAATGGGGTGTGGGTAGGTAGTTGAGTCAGGGTCCTTTTCTAAAAACAAAAGCTAAATCAATGATTCTCCAAACTATGTATACATCTGCACGATCTTTCTATTATATTAGGCAGTGTGGGGTAGTGATTAAGAGCACTGAGCTGCAAACCTGGAGACCTGGGTTTGAATCACACAGCCCTACTTGCTTAAAGTGTGACCCTGAGCAAGTCACTTAATTTCCTTGTGTTCCCAGGTCACACCAGGAAACAAGCTTCGGATTAGTGTGCCTTTCTTAGTTGAACAATCCCCCCCCACACACACATTATGCTTTCCTATTCTAATTTGAAAGCTACTGCAATACTGTCTTCTTCTGGTCCTGGAGGCTGAACACACTCAGGGAAAAGAACCCCTCCCCCCTCTCCCAAGAAACTCTAGTCCCTTTCTTTTTCTGTGCTAGTGCGATGTTTGTGTGCTGTACATTAAGCACTTTGGATGCAGTTGCATCTGTAGTGCTATTTTATAAGGATAAAAAGGCACTGTAGAGCAAAAAGGCAGTGAAGGATGAGGGAGAAGAAGGTGTTTAAGACTGAAGTCCTGTGGAATGGACTGCAACAAGTGAAGCGTGTGAAGCTGTTAAGGAAAGGATAATTCTATTAAAATGGCCTATCAATGACAGTGAACACATCTTATGCTTTAATGCTTAGGTGAATTTGGAAGAGCTCTCTGAAAGGGGAAATAACTGAGTCAAAAACAAAATGGAAAACTTTCCAGTAGTGCTGTGCGGAATATGAAATTCCACCAGCGGAACTGGCACAGAATGAGCCTTCCACTGGCAGAATTTCTACCATTATTTCACTGGTCCGTCTGTGGAATTCTGCCTGCTGCGGTCCACAGAATTATGTTCTGCAGAACAGCAATTTTCCACAGAAAATCATTCCACAACCATTTCCCCAGAAAATATTGAGATCTGCAGAATACAATTCTGCAGAAAGGTAGCAGAAAACCCATTTCACATTTTTCTGCTGTGGAATTACGCTGTTCTGCTTCTGGTGAAATTTTGAAAATTCCACAAAATTCCGCTCCACCAGAATTTGAAAATTCCACACACCACTACTTTTTGGTGATGTCACAATTGGGTATGGCATGCAAGTACTGAGCTCTGCTCCCTGTGCTACTACCAACACCTTACAAAATTAGTTAATAATTTGAATTTACACATTTATTGGACTGGGAGGCAAGAATCACAAAAACATGCAAAATCGAACAGTTGATAGCTCTGAAATTCCCTGGCAGGGAGAGTGGATGAGTTCCTTCCCAGGATCCAGCATGACATCTTTTCTGAACAGTGTTTCACACCTAATGATTTCAGGGGTAACAAATGACCAACTGACTGTGGAGCTCTGTCCATTCTGAGATAATAGGCATACTTTCCTGACTGATTTACAGCAAGTGAAAAAGGACCAGACAAACCTGCAAACGCCTCTTACACAGCTCTTAGAGTGTTCTGATAATGCATGTGACCTGAGTTTTATATTTCCATGATTGGCAGATCCAACTAGAAGGAAATATGATAATTTAGAAGGCAGGATCTAGAGAAAAATATAAGAAAATAAGGGCTACTGGAGGGCAAGGAGAGACCACACAATTCAGAGTTTACAGACACAGAAACATAGAAACATAGACATTGATGGCAGATAAGGACGCAAGGCCCATCCAGTCTGCCCATTTCATTTTCTACCTTATAAATGTGCCATTGGCCTTTGCTTAAGCTGATCAGAGACTCTCTGAACCTTCCTGAGGACCTCCAGCTGAACACTGAAATAGTACATAAGGCCTTGGGCCAAAAACTAGGACCAAGGGAGCATCCTCGCACTATAGTCCTACAATTCTTAAGTTAATGCACAGAAGAACTGGTACTAGTGATGTCCTGGAAACAAAAAGATTGTCATGTGGGTGCAAACCAGGTAAGATTTTGAGCAAGAATACACCCCAGCACTTCAAGCAGAACAACATGGCACATATCCTCCCTGCAAGACTCATTTAAAGTCCCAATCCCCCCCTTACCAGCAAGGCTCCGTTTCATTTCAAAGATGGTCCAGTATTATATCACATGACAGAGGAGGCCTGAGTAGACAAGAAATACGAGGTCCCACTAAATATCAGTGACAGAGAACACAGCAATGTCAGAGGGGACCGGGCAGGATAGGTGATTGTCCATTAGTTCAAGACCCAACTTTACTCACTGACTGCAGTGCAGCAGCCATCCCAGGAGACAATGCATTCCCATAAGGATCTTCAGCATCAACTGAAGTGAATTACAATAAACACAGAGCACTGTCCTGAGAACTGCATAAACTGTATGTATGACTCTTTTACCAAGAGCACGGCTGCCAAAAATACTTTTTATTAGACTTTTCCCCTGCAAGCTGCATGTATAACACCTTTACTCTTACTGGGAGCAGGGCTTCCAAACAGACTCTATTACACTTGATCCCCATGACAATAACAATGTTAGATCCTGTAAGAATAATTTTAAACGGAGCTTATAAGTTAATGTTCCATTGGACTGCAGTAGGGCCTGACAATAAAAAATTAGGAGATGTGTTCCCACCACCCCACATAGTCACTTATATTTATTAATGTAATCCTGGGGGGAGAGATACCACCCAGCAGGGCAATAGGTCAGTGGGGTGAGGGCAGACTTGATGGACCTTTGGTCTCCTTCTGCTGTCAAATTCAAATACTGACTTGTTTTTAATGCTGCCAGTCAGAAGCTACTGATATGGGAGCCTAGCTTTATTTAAGCTTTCTTTAAGGTCGTGGGATGCTGTTATGGAGTCCCTGGGAGCGGGGACCATCATAACGAACTCTCAGAGGTGCAAAATATCTGCTGAGTGCCACATAAATTAGGGCCCACATACAACTTTTTAATCTGAATCATGCAAGATCATGTGTGTTGGGGGGGCAGTATCTTGTGGTGACTGTGGCCACCATGTTGGAGCTACTACAGCAGGGATGAGCAATGAAGAAGCAACAATGTACACCTGGAGCTGCTCCTCTCTTTACAATAACCTGATGTTACTGCTCATTTCATCACCAAGGCTTTTCTCGATTTATCACACCCTCCCAGCTGATAAAGATTTATTTTTGTGACTCTACAGGCAGGACAGTTTATAAGCCTTTTACAGCATTAAAGATCAGATAGGTTTTCTATCATAGGGACTAGTAAGGACTTTTAAATTACAGCCATGGGGACATAACCAGCTCTAGGTCCCACAAAGACAGTTTGCCAGCTGGCATAGCAGGCACCCTCCTGGGACACACTGAGGCTTTATGATATGAAATTTGGCAGGGACTCTTTTTTGTTAAAGTTAACATTTTAACGAGATTTTTCAAAAACTATATACAAAACCCTAAACAAAACAAACAGAGAGAAACATTACAATAACAATTATAAACCAATGCAGTCACACTAGTGTTAAGTCCAAAGGAGTGGTATGTCTATTTTTACACTGAAGTCCATATTATGCTATTTAATTACCTAACTTTTTGTTCAACCTAGTTTGGAAGTTTGCAAAATGTATAATTCAGGTAGGTGTCCCAGACAGAGTAAAATTTGTCTATTCTGTTGTGAGAAGTATTAACAGTTCTTTTGTAATTAGCTCTCAAAGAAATGCCATTAAGCCATTCTGAAAATGAGTGTTGGTCAGCCTTCTTCCACTTTCTTCAAACAATATTCTTGGCTACAGTGATGGCCATGTGTAGCCACACTCTTTTGTTTTTGCTAAGTGACATCATTTCTAAGTCAGTGCCTAGAAAAATAAGTCTCACATGATTCAAGTTACAGTTCAGAACAGATTGACATGGTAACCACATTTGTTCCCAATGAGCCTATGCACTAATGTCAGGCAGTCCCAGCAGGCCACCGCCATGTGGCATGCATATAGGGCACACAGAGGTGTGAGGGAGCATCTCTTGCATACCACTATGGTGGTAGTACTACCCACAAGCGGAGGGTTGTGGCCACATAATGACATGCGTGCACCTCACAGATACGTATTCGTAAAGTAGAGTACAACACCTTGGCAGTGCATGGCACTACACATGCAGCACTATACCATGCAGAGGGCTCCCATAAAATCCAGATGCCAAGGTGGGTACACTGGGCAGGACAGATCACTAGCACTAGCACTGTATGGGCCATGGAGACAGAACTGGATGAACCACCACTGCAGACGACCCGTAGTAATAGGGAGGTTCAAATCCGTCAGTGTGTAATAGTATGTTAAATGTGCAGTCATAATCCACAATACAGGAACAGCGTGGAGATACTGTGGGACACCTAGGGACAATGGACAGCCCCCCCCTCATGGGGCTGACAATCACAGACAGTGGCATGCTACCCGCTGACTGGAAGAATGATACAGACATGAGACGTGTACTATAACGAAGTTTACTGTAGGGCACTGCTGTCTTGCCCACTGTACAGGGACCAGAATAACCGTCAACAGACAGGTAGACAGGTACATATAACAATCACATACAGGTATTTCATGCCTAGCCTTGTGCCACTGCAGCTGTTCCAGGACTCCGCCTATGCCACCTCCTCCTCCTCCTCCTCCTCCTCCTTATTTGACCCCTTCAGTGTGGGTGTACTTTCTCTCCACCAGAACCAGCCTGCATAGAGGCCCACAATACCTCTGAAATGACAAGAACACAGAGGACAGGCACAGATGGGATGCACAAGCAGGGCCAGAGCTGACTACAGCTGGCACACAGTGCCCCCCCCACAGTACTTATCTTCAACAGCTCTGCCAGGAACCACAGCTCCCCATAGTCATCTTTATAGTATGCATTGGTACTACCCACCTGCCAGGGCAGCCAGTCCAGTAGATGCAGCACCCACCTCTGTCTCTGGACCACCACCACCACCACCACCACCACGCCCTGTCCGTCTGCTCCTGCTGCTCAAGGATGATGTGGCCAGGACAGTCACGGAAGTCCTGTGGAGAAATAAATAAGGGAAAAATATCACTGACACAACACATACAACACATGGCATGCAGACTTATGCACCCCTTTACAGTTGGATACCTACCTCTGCCAGCTATGTAGCCTGCCTTATGACACCACCCTCCAAGGCATTCTAGTAGGATGTCCTGGACATTCTCCATAACTTCTTGGGGTACTCCCCCACACTCCCAACTGCTGCTGCTGACACCAAACTAGCTGCTGCCATCTTGAACTACGTCAGGACAGTAATGACCTGGTGGCACCCATGCACACCATGTCACCCTGCTGGTGTGCCAGGTACATGCCCCTTTATAGGGGCTCCCATCTGCATGGGAAGTCTGTGCAGCATCTCTGTCAGGGCCACAGTCAAGGAACACACAGATGGCTGAAGATTTGACTAGAGTAGGTGGTCCCGAATCAGAGGATTGCTTGCTGTTTGAGCCATGAATTCTGTCATGCTTTTGACCAGATGTATGGAGAGGAGTGAAAAGTAGCTGTCTCTCAGGGGAGGTTTGCTCTTCTGGAACACAGTGTTCCACTTTTGTGGAGGATGAGACTGCTTACTCTGTGAGCTGTTATGAGCATAAGATTTATTAAAGCTCCCTTCAGAAGCTCCAGCTGAGAGTGCTTGTAACATTGACACACTTTGCACTGTCACTACTTGTCATTTTTCTGACCAACATTTGGGAAGTAAATTTGCCACAGAAAGTTCTTATCCTTGGTACATCTTTTCATTTTGAGTGGCATTGCTGGTACTGGTCAGGGAGTGTTGTTCTTGCAACAGTTGTACAGTATGTTTATGGGGATTGCAATATCCCTCAATGGCACCCAGATCCTGCACTGGAGGGTACGTGCAGTTCCTGACTGGCTCTATGTATAAATTATCAGGCTTTCTCTGCATTGTCAAAGTTGTGGAATTTATTGTTTCTTTGACTTGTAGTGTTGCAGGGTATTTAATCTGATATTCTACACCTTGCCTTTGTAAACAATGTCTGATTCCTGTTAGTGTGCTTATCTACAATTTCAGGAGCATAGTCTTGGAATATTTTTATTTATTTATTTAGTTTTTTTTGACCGGGTAAGTGCACTAGACAAATCCTGCCTATTTTCTGACATGACCCGGGGGAAGGGGATACAGATGAATGCCAACTGACCTTGAGCCAGATTAAGCTGTCGGTGGTATTTTTAGTGAATTTTTAGTAAATTTTTCACCTTTGCCACAATAATGATCAGCTGTGCCTTGCAATTCTGAGTACTTCCTCTTTCACAGAATAGCATAAAAGATATGCTATAATAGATCTAGGGCTTACTTTCCTCTTTGGTTTTAGAGGGCAGGGATATGTACACTCTATTTCGAGAGGCCGGGTCCACTGAAAACCTTGCAAATCAGGTGGAAAGCTCTGCAGAAATTGTATCCTGCTCCCCTATCTGCTCCTTCAGGAACCACCAACACAGGGATCTTATTCATGCACTCCCAGTTTCCTAGATCAGCATGTTTTTTTTTTTAAATAATGTCACATTTTTCTGAATAACTGGAGACAACTTCTTCAAGATAAATATTTGACTCCTCAAGGCTTACAGTTCTGCCCTCAGTCTCTTCTACTATTTCCATGATGTGAGACAGTTTACTGTTTATTCTGTCCACTGCTATTTTTATGGCTGGCATTTCAAAATTTAAGTTGGATAACTTCTTGAATGGTTGTAAATTCAGTTTTATGATTGGTACCCGTGTTATTACTTGTGCCTCCACCTCCTTCTCTGCTGCAGCTCCCACTCATCACTGACTGTTTTAGCCCTGACAGAGTTGATATTTCAAACTATGGTGAGCAACTGTTTCTTTTTTGTGCATAAAAAACAATCTGCCCACTGAACTAAGGCACTGTTTTACTTGAAAATCGTATTACAAATTACTGAACTGTGTCTGATTTGTCAAAAAACTGTGTTTATTGTCTAAAAATGTTCCCAGCAACCAAGTGTTGCAGCCCATTCATGACTTTGTAGCTCTCTCCAGACTGCAAGGTGTCAAGGAAATCGCTGGCTTTTCAGTAGCTAATTGAGCTGTTTTCACTCAGACTGCTAGCCTTTGTGTTGCCCCACTATTAATTCAAGCTCCTCTCTCCTTTCTCTAGCCGAGAACCCACTAGGGATCCCAGCTCAGACGCCCACTGCATGGACAGCGGACACCGGGCGGTCAGCGCTTCTGAAGCCGCCACACGAGACCTCCTCATCGGACTCCACCGCTTGAGAGGTACAGCAAAGCTGCAATTTTTCGCCCACCCGCTCCCCCCCGTGTGCTATTATATAGACCCGTTAGCACCGCCCACTCCCATCCCTGATGAATCTCCTGCCTTCTCTTTCTTACTAAAACAATTTGTTACTGCCAGGGTTCCACCAGGGGAATCCTGCAAGCAGCAGCTGGTGAGCTACCCTTGTTATCAAAATTCCCTCATTTACCCTGCTCTGGCCCTGGCCTGCTCTGAAGCCCTCCCTGCCCAAAGAAGCCTTGAACCCGAGACACACCAGAGACCACCCCCCTTCCCTGAGGAGACCGGAGGTCGCGAGGGCCTGCTCTGAAGCCCTCCCTGCCCATAGAAGCCTTGAACCCGAGACACACCAGAGACCACCCTCCCTGAGGAGACCGGAGGTCGCAAGGGCCTGCTCTGAAGCCCTCCCTGCCCAAAGAAGCCTTGAACCCGAGACACACCAGGTAATTTCTACCTTGATCCAGGCTGCTGCCACCATCGTTGGCCATCTGGTGTCTTTTCTGAAACGGCCACAAGCTCCCCTGTTCAGCGCATGAATCCCGGCCAGAGTAGCACCTCGAGTTGCTGCCCAGGCTCAAACAGAGCTGAACTGTTAATTTTGTGCCTGATTTTGAAACTATTTCCATTTGCCTATAACTGTATTTAAAAGCTTAGAGTCACTGCAAGCCCAGGACCTGTGTTCTGTCTGAAATCCCCCCTGTGCAAATCGGACTGGGGACTGTTTGTTAATTTGTAAAGTGCATTTCCAGTTGTAACTGAATTACCCCCTGTGAGAAACTCATTTGGGGACTGTTTAACTTCTAAGTGCTATTCCAGTGTTTAGAATTTGAGTTTTGTCCTGCTAGTAATTGCCTTCGTTTTTGAATCACAATAGTACCTGATAGCCAACAGCCCATTTGCTCTTCTCCCCACCCTACTGCATCCCGCCCCAGCAGGTTAATCTTTGCCTGGGCTGCCTATTTAATCCCCCTCTCTTCATTCTCCGCAGAGACCACCCCTCCCTGAGGAGACTGGAGGTCGCGAGGGCCTGCTCTGAAGCCCTCCCTGCCCAAAGAAGCCTTGAACCCGAGACACACCAGGTAATTTCTACCTTGATCCAGGCTGCTGCCACCATCGTTGGCCATCTGGTGTCTTTTCTGAAACGCCACAAGCTCCCCTGCTCAGCTCATGAATCCCGGCCAGAGTAGCACCTCGAGTTGCTGCCCAGGCTCAAACGGAGCTGACCTGTTACTTTTGTGCCTGATTTTGAAACTATTTCATTTTTTTATTTTTAACACCCAACTTCTCCATTAGCTCCTTATATTGTTTTGCCACTAGAGGCAGCCTAATTAAGTTTGAACAATTTGCTCCCAGTACCTCACTTGTCACATTTTACTGCTCTCTAGTAGCTGTTTTCACTTGGTCATCACCCCCTCATCACTCCCTCATCACCCCCTCTCCAATAAAGCTATCCCGCCATTGTGCACTCCCCAGATCAGCCTCCTCCTCCTACTCCTGTCAGGCAATGTCCACCCCAATCCCGGGCCTGGCAGCACTGGTCCTCCCTGAAATCTCCTGGGCCGCATTGTTTCTATGAACATCTGTAGCCTCCTGAAAAACTGGACTCTGCACTGCTGGGTGACTCTTCATAAACCTGATGTTGTTGCCCTTGTTGAAACCTGGCTGTCTCCCTCCACTCCTAAGCATCATGTCTCTCTCCCCGGCTACACTCTCCACCGGTTGGACCGTGTCGGCAGGAGAGGTGGGGGCTGTGTCTTCTATTTGAAGGATTCTCTCGTGGGTCTACCACTCCCCCCGCCTGACCTCGACCATAAGGCCCAGGCACTTACTCTAAAGCTGTCCCCGGACCCAGCTAGAGGCCCATTATTCCTGACCGTGGCCTACATACCCCCCAAGAACCA
Organism: Neoceratodus forsteri; assembly: GCA_016271365.2. Taxonomy (NCBI): domain Eukaryota; kingdom Metazoa; phylum Chordata; order Ceratodontiformes; family Ceratodontidae; genus Neoceratodus; species Neoceratodus forsteri. Next base: position 667,621,331 of record CM057453.1, read on the forward strand.
ATCCCAGGCCCTGGACCCACTAATTGACTATCTCACCTCCCTACCCAACTCGTCGGACCAAATCTTGGTGGGCGACTTGAATATAAACTGGCTCTGCCCCTCATCTTCCTCCCACCGTGAGGCTTTCGATTCAATTGACCTAACTCAACTGGTCTCACAGCCTACTAGAAAAAACCCTAGGGGGGGGACAAGCACCCTCCTGGATGTGGTCCTCACCAACAGGCCAATCAGCATCCACAACATCCAAATCCTCCTGACTGCCTCAGTGACCCTCCCTGTGCTTTTCAACTGGGAAACCCCTCGGCTCTCATCCCGGTCAAAACCACCTCGGGCGGCTTAGGCCTGGGGACTCATAGGCCTTAAGCACTTCCTTGCCCACACTGATTGGTCCCTCTACGCAGGGGCAACCAACATTGACTTGGCCCTGGGCTTCTTTGTAAGCACTTTCAACTCTGCCTGTGATATCTTTGCTCCCATAACTGCTAGGAGGTCCAAAGTGAAACATGCCCCTTGGATCACCCCTGCCCTTCTGTGGCAACTTAAGCAATGTGACAATCTTTGGCACCTTGCTGTTGCTACTGGCCGTTCAGCTGACAGGCAGTCCTATGCTGCTGCCCGTAACATCAAGCAACTGAATGGTCACTCCCAGTCCCCCACTCCTTCTCTTCTCAACATCAATGGTACCGTCTCCTCTGACCCTGCCCTCATTGCCTCCCACCTCAATAACTCCTTTACCGACCTTAGCTCAGTACTTCCTGGTAACTTTTTCAGTCCACCTCCTCCATCTGTACCACCACCCATTGCCCCCCCTCTTTCCACCTGCGTCGTTGTCACCATGCAAGAAGCTAGGCCTTACTTGCTAAAGCCCTAAAGGTAACACCGTCGATGACTCACCTTGATCCCTGCCTTTTCGTCAGGTCTTGGATCAGGTCCTCTCACCATTACATGCATTTTCAACAAATCCTCTTTTCGGAAAATTCCCTCTGCCTGGAAGATTGCCACAGTTACCCCTGTCCATAAAGGTGGTGACAGGACTCTTCCGGTGACTTCTAACCCATCTCAATCCTCTCCCCCTCTCTAAGGCGTTAGAAAATTGTAGTGTCCCAAGTCTCTGACTTCCTCTGTAAGTACAATGTTCTCTGCCTAGAACACAGGGTTCAGAGCAGGTCATAGTACCAATACAGCTCTCCTGGAATTTTCCAACTTCCTCCATGCCTCCTTGGACTCTGGTGCCCTGGCTGGTGCTATATTCATTGACCTGTCTAAAGCATTCGATACTGTTTCTCATCCTCTTTGCTCTCCACCCTCGACCTAATAGGCTTTGCCTCAGGACCTGTTCCTGGTGCACCAGCTATCTCCGCCCGGCTCCCAATGTGTGAAAGTCAACGGTACTCTCTCTGAAACATGCCCCATTCGCTCTGGGGTGCCGCAGGGCTAAATTCTTGGACCCTACTATTCTCACTCTTTCTTAACTCCCTACCCAGCAGTTTGCAGGGTAAGATGCTTCTCTATGCTGATGATGCTGTTCTCGTTGCCTCCCACAATGACCCCATGCTGCTACAGAACTCCCTCCAACTAGTCTTTGACTCTGCAGCTACCTGGTTCACTGAGCACCCGACTTGTTATCAACCTTAAGAAAACAAAAGCGATGCTCTTCTCCCACCCCCAAAATAAGTACAGCAAGTTTCCTTAGCTGTCCACTCCACACCCAATCTCGTCATTGACCAGGTGCAATCCTATAAATATCTTGGTATAACCTTTGACCCTGCACTTTCATTCCATGGACATATATCTGCCCTAAATTCTGTCGCCAACTCACGACTGGGCATTCTTTACCGGCACAAGAAATGCCTCCTCCTGATGCCCTCCGCCTGGCTGTCACCTCCTCTGTCATGTCTCTCATTGACTATGGCCTTCCGGTCTATGGCTCAGCAGATCAGACTGCCCTCAACAAGGTTACGTCTCACAGTAAATAAGGCCTGCAGACTTATCACTGGTGCTCCCAGACTCACTCCACACATGTGAGCTGTACACCTGGCTACCCTACTCAACCTGGAAGAGCGACTCATGTATCAGACATGCCAGCTCACCTTTAAAGCCCTGCATGGCCTATCCCCCATAGGCCTATCCAACTCCATTCGCCATACTGCACCGACCCTGATCACATGCAGCTTGTCAAGAGCTACCCTAGTTATTCCGAGAGCCAGGACCTCACAAGGTCAGAGGGCATTCCCCTACTGTGCGCCCCACTGGTATAACTCCCTCCCTGCCAGTGTCTCAAACTCTCTAACCTTAGCTTGCTTTTAAGCCCAGGCTCAGAAACTTCCTGCTTAGCTCTCGCAAATGCAACTGCCGCTAGCCTAGTGTAAAAATATATATATATATATATATATATATATATATATATACTCTGTTTGACAATGCTCACTGAGCAGCTCCCCCTTACTTTCCCTACTTATTCCTCCTCCTATCTCCTCCTTCTACCCCACCAGCTCTCCCCCGACCATAAGTTTTGCACCTTTTGTTATCTTTTGCTCGTTGGAGATTGTACTCTATTGTAACAAAATTGTAATTGAACTGTAACTTTTTTGTTTGTAAGTACTGTGTCCCTTGTACTACTGTTCTGATGTCCTCTTTGTGACGAGGTACCTTTGTAAATGAGCCTCTGGCTCAAAGGTTTCTAAACTGATGTTTAACTAACTAAATAAATAAATACCCAACAACTGCAATTATGGCAGCCTCGTGACAATTCATTCTCCTGACTGCACTGTGTATCATACCCCTTACTGGCTTATTATCCAAAAAATTTGAGACTGGGGGTACACCACATCCTCATCCTGAAGACTGCTTGCCCAATCTGACTCTACACATCACATGTTATGCCAAGGCTCCTTGCCAACTGATCCAGGTGGACTACCTTCCTCGAAGAGCAATTATTGCAGGTTTGTCTATGCCTCCTTCCTTATCTCTAATTAATTCGAGTTATTCCCACTGGTGTTACACAGCCAGAGTATTAGCCTCAGTGTCCTTAGGCTTGCATAAATTAAAAAACAAAGCTTGGCACCCCGGTTCCTCCTCCATGCCAAGCTGGAAAAAGCCTCGAGCTCATTGCCTTTCACTTGAATCCCTGAAAAAATTGCTACTCCTCCTTTTACTCTGCTCTGGTAATGTCGAGCTTAATCTAGGGCCCATAAATAAACTTACCTCCCCTTCTGAGTCACTATCTCTAAAAGGTATTAGTTTTATGCACATTAACGTGTGCAGCCTGCTGAAAAAATTCACCCTTATCCAGACTTGGACCGCCCATACAATGCCAGATGTGCTTGTTATCTCAGAATCCTGGCTAGTGCCCTCTACGCCAAATAGCATGATTAATATACCTAACTACCAGATCTTTAGATGCTAAAGGCAATCCAGAGGAGTTGGGGTCGCCATCTACATCAAAGATAGATTTGTGGCATCAACACTTAATTCTAGCTCACTGGTAGCAGGATTTGAGTGCCTGGACATAAAAATCGACCTATCCCCATTGTTAGCACTCTGAGTCATAGGATGCTATAGACCACCATCTGCTGGTACTCAGCTCTTGTCCTATCTTACAACTATCTTGTACACTAGCCCCCTGAAAACAATTATCCTCAGGGATCTAAACTACAATTGGATGTTGGAAGTCTCTGTGACTCCCTTGGTTTTACCCTACTCAATGAAGAGCCCACCCGTATCAACAAAAAGAATACAGCCAAAAGTACCCTTCTAGATGTCCTGCTTGTGAATAAACCCCATTCTTTCTTCCACGTTGGAACCTTTGACGTGGATATTAGTGACCATTGCCTAATAGCTGGAGTTTGGGCAGCCAACAAAGTACCAACTATGGCCAAATTATCCAAGAAAAAGGTCTACCAGGTCATTCGACCCAAAGGCATACCTACTTGACCTAAAAAACTCCCCCTAGTGGTAGAGTTTTTGCCTTGCTAAAACAGTGGAAACTGCATATTCTATACTACATGAAATCATTACCTACGCCATGAATCTACATGCGCCTCTGTGAAAAATATGCATAAAGGCTAGGAAATGTCGTTGGTTCACTCAAGATCTCAAGGCTGCACTACTGTCCAGGGATAAACTCTGGAAAACTGCCAGCAAATCCCAAAAAGAGGAAGATTAGCGCCTCTTTAGAACAGCCAGAAATTGCTGCACCAAACTGATTAGGGAAGCTAAAGCCTGCTATTACCAAGCAGAACTAGATACTGCAGCCAATTTTCCCTCCAAATTCTGGGCCACAATCAAAGAACTGGCGGAAGCCATGTCACAAAATATGCTCCCTACAAAAATTACCTCTTACAATACAGTAATTAAGGACAAAAAAGAGATACTGCAGGCATTCAACACGCACTTCACCACAGCAGGCTTAGCCTTCGATAACTCACCTGCATGTAGCCTGCGCATCCGACTTGGCATGACCCCACCAAATGTTGGCTCCGTTAGTCAACATTTCCCATTCTTATCGGTTTCTGTCAAGGAAGTGGAAGACTTGATTCTCCACCTGGATACTAAGAAAAGTGCCGGCACAGATGCACTTGAACCATACTTCCTCAAGATAGCATGCCACATATTGGCAGTGCCTATTGCTCATTTACTCAACCTGTCCCTAACACAAGGTACCCTCCCTCAAATATGGAAGATCGCACACGTTATCCCGCTATTTAAATCTGGAGATCCTGGCGACCTTAATAACTATAGGCCAATTTCTCTCCTACCCACACTCACGAAGCTACTGGAAAAAATAGTAAATGGCCAACTAAGATCCTTCATTGACAGAGAAAAATTACTAAACCCCCTTCAATCCAGATTCAGAGCCAACCACAGTACAGTCTCAGCATTAGCTAAAGTAACCAATGACTGACAACTGGAGTTGGAGCATAAAAAGTCAGTATGTGCTGTGTTCCTTGACCTCAGCAAAGCATTCGACACAGTTGACCACGACCTGCTCCTCGACTTGCTAAAAGCACTAGGATTGGATGCTACTTCTCTAAACTGGTTCTCTGAATATCTGACAGACAGATACCAGCAGGTGAAAGCAAATGGCGAACTATCTGCCCTAAAACTCTTACAAAAAGGTGTCTCTCAGGGATCCATATTAGGTCCCCTCCTCTTCGCAGTGTATATCAACAACATTGATGAGGGAATCAAGGATGTGAGTATTCACTTACTCGCGGATGACACAGTGCTGTACCTGAGTCGTCCCACACCAAAAGAAGCTTGTACTGACCTACAAAAAGATTTCAACCTCCTGCAACTCCAACCAATCAATAAAAAACTGCTATTAAACACTGAGAAAACTAAAGCCATGTTATTTTCCCCCGCAAACTACACAAGAGCTACTGACTCCCTCCCCCCAATAACCGCGATGCTGGGAGAGTGCTTAGAGTACGTTCCGAAATTCAGATACAGTATCTTGGGGTCTGGATCGACTGTAAACTCTCCTTCACTGACCACCTGGAAGACTTGCTGAAAAAATTAAGGCAAAGACTTGGCCTTTTTTACAGGATAAGAAGACTTCTTACAGCAGACCTCAAGGGAATCAACAAAGTCCAAGAGGGTAGCATCTTTCAGAAAAAGAGACTTGCAAGAACAAGGGGACACAATTTAAAGATAGAAGGAGGGCGGTTCAGGGGCAATGTGAGGAAGTATTATTTCACAGAGAGGGTAGTGGATGCATGGAACAGCCTTCCTGAGGAAGTTGTGGAGTCTAAAACTGTGAGAGAATTCAAGAATGCATGGGACAGACATAAGGCAATTCTTGTGGGGGGGCAGGAAGATATAGGCTGTTGGTTAAATAGGATCTGCGGCCTATCCTGTAGGTAGGGAAATGGGCAGACTAGATGGGCCTAGCGGTCCTTATCTGCCGTCAAAGTCTATGTTTCTATGTTTCTATGTTAGACGCAAAGAAACGACTAGTCCAAGCCACGTTCCTGTCCTTAACTGACTACGCAGACTTTATATACAGTAGCTGTGCAGCTTCCTATCTTGGTAAAATTGGATACACTCTACCACAGAGCTATACACTTCATCACTGACCTCCCCATCTCTACCCATCATTGCACACTATGTGCCACCACGGGGCTGGACCTCACTTCACTATAGGAGCAACTTTAATGCAGCACTCTCAACACTTAGAGCCCTCAGTGGCAAACTCCCTCAATACATCGTTGACTGTGTGTCTCTGTTTGTGCCCAGGAATTATTCCCTTAGAAGCTGCTCACAACTCCTGCTAAATATACCCAGGACACTCACACGAGTCGGGAGAGCCACCTTTGGCATCTCACTCCCATCAATATGGAATAAAACCCCAAAAAGCTGAAAACCTCAGTAAGTACCCTTTTGTTCAAAAGGCTTTACCGTAATGGCATTATGGAAATTTGCAACTGCTTTACTAGACACTAACTAACCTCCCTCCCTCAAATGGTGGCCCGCAAATGGCGGCCCCCCAGCTAAAATGTGTGCCTCTGCCTCTAGCATGCCCACCAACAGATCCACAGGATTTATTGCCGAACTCCCATATCTTATTCTTTGACACTCTGAACAGCTGCAGCCTGATTCTAGCACATGCTACCGCACTTGGGGATAATTATCATCTTTCACCCCAAAAAATATTCGGTCCCTTGTCCATCCAACACCTCCCTCTGCCCCAACCTCCAGGACCCTCCCAGTTATGCCCCTGCTACTATATTCCTCCTCTTGCACTTAGTACAACGGCAGCTTTTCTCCTCCATATGTCGCCACGTTTTGGGGCAAAAATCACTTCATCACCTTTTGTATGGTCCTCCGCCCTCCCAATCCCTCACTTTGCTCCAACAATTGGGTCCTTTTCACTTGCGCCCCTATTCCCCACCTCTCCCTACATTATGCGCTTGATATCTTCTATATGGTATGCCTACCCTCTCCCTAACATTTCCCACTACAAAATGCACAGTTTTTGGTCTTGGATCCAGCACAAGTTCATTATCCATGACTCCTTGTAGTTCTATCAATCAATCAATCAATCAATCAAAATCTTTATTTATTCAGGCGAACATCATTGAGCATAGCTCATTTACAAGATGGACCTGAGTGGTCATAACAATAAAAGGTTACAAATTGTACACAAAAAACATGATACTGAATAAGCACAAATACAATCATTTATGAATGAGACAGATATACAAATATTTACATATATACAAGGCAAAATGACAATAAACCTAAAGCCTATTAAAGGAAAGAAACAAACAGTTTAGTAGGGATAAGGCTTGGATAGTGGGACTTGGGTGGGCATATATGTATGAAGTTTGATGGAGAGACGAGCTAGAGGAGCGATAGAAGAATATGGGGGAGCTTTAAAAAAAGGGGGGTGGAGGAGAGAGGGGGTGTGGGAGGACTAGGCCTTGTGGAAGCAGTTGCATGAATCTGGGAATAGGCTGGTGTACAGCTTTTTGAAGGATGTTAAAGGAATCAGGGTATCCAGTTTCAATGTCTTTTGAAGAGAATTCCAGATAAGTGCCAGGGAATAGCTGATTGCAGCTCTTCCATACCGGGTACAGGTGATAGGAATCTTCAGCATGATCAGTTTATTGATCTTCAGGGTGTAAGGCCTGGATGTGATCCGGTTGAAGCAGTCTGAGATGTAGGAAGGGAGTTTGTTTGTCAGAGCTTTGTAGATCCAGATAGCAGCATTGTTTTTTCTTCTTTGTTGCAGGGATGTCCAACTGACTGCATTGTAGAGACAGCAATGATGGGTGCTGGAGGGAAGGTCTGTAATGAATCTAATAGCTCTATGATACAAGGTGTCTAATTTGTTTAAATGGGAGAGGGAGCAATGACCATAGAGAAGTCAGCATAATCAATGAGGACAGGAATGATGCTAGGATTAATCTTTGTTTGGAATCTCTGGTCAGGTAGTGTTTGATCCTATAGAATAGACCAAGTCTTTGTCTTAGCTTTTTCAGGAGCTCTTCAATGTGGGTAGTATAGTCAAGTTTATTGTCTATCCATACTCCAAGATATTTGAATTTGTCTACATATTCCAGATTTTCACCAAGGATGGTAGAGAGTTGTGGGAGGGTGAATGATGGGACAGTGGAAGAGCAGTTCTTGGTGGCAAAGAACATAGCTTTGGTTTTCTTGGCATTTAGTAGTAATTTCTCTTCTAATAGGTTGTGTTGAAGGAGGGAGAATTCAGACTGTAGAAGCTCACAGGCTTTTGATGGTGAGGGATTGCTGACATATAGTACAGTGTCATCTGCAAAAAGGTGAATATTAGATTGTGAGAGATTGGAGTCAATATTGTTGATGTAAATGGCAAAAAGGATGGGACCCAGGATGGAGCCTTGCGGTACACCTCTTAGGAGTGGTTTAGAGGTAGATAGATCACCTTCATTTTTTACCAGTTGTAATCTTCCGGAGAGATAGCATCTGAACCATTTAAGAGAGAGTGAGTCAAGGCCTATGGCGTTCAGAGAGGAGATTAGAAGTTCATGATCCACAGTGCCAAAGGCTTTGCTTAGATCCAGAAACACAGCACAGGTATTATTCTTTTTGTCTAAGGCAGTCTGCCAATCATTTGTGACTTTTGCTAATGCAGAGATGGTGCTGTGCATAGATCTAAACCCAGATTGAGCTGGATTAAGGAGATTGTTGGTATCAAGGTAGCAGTTAACTGAGAGTTTACCAGCTTCTCAAGCATCTTGGATAGTACTGGTAAGATGAAATGGGCCTATAATTGTTGAGGTCCATGGGATCACCTGCCTTAAGTAATGGAAACACTTGAGCCGTCTTCCATATTGAGGGATAGAACCAGTGGCAAGTGACAGATTGAAGAGGTGGGTGGGGGGCTAAGGCATGCAGTGCTACTTTTAGAAAGTAGGGATCCAGGAGTCTGCACCTGCACTTTTAGTTGTATCTAGCTGGAGTAGAAGGTCTTCTACTTCTTTTAAGAGTATTGATTTGAATGAGAATGTGGAAGCAACCTTTGTCCCTCAGTAGATTGTAGGTTTAGTGATGATCTTAATAGGTTTGCAGGTGAGGAGTGAAAGCCAGGCCAGCTGTGAGTGAAATGATCGTTGAAGGCATTCAAGATATTTTGCTTGTCAGTGATTTCAATACTATTTAGGTGAATTTTGGGTGGTAAGATAGGGTAGAAGTTTGACCTAGGATCCCTTTATGGTACCCCAGAACCTGGAAGGGTTGTGATAGGAGGCATCAATTCAGCTGTGTAGAAGGCAGCCTTGGCATTTCTTACTTGTTTTGTGCAGGAGTTTCTGGCTTTTCTGAATTGAAGCCAGTCATTTGGATCCTTTGTCTTTCTTGCCCTTTTCCAGAGTTTGTCTCTGGCAAGCAGTCTGGATTTAAGGTCAGCAGAGAACCAGCGACAGGATTTGAGTTTGGTTCTGACACTGGTGGGGTGCATGTGAATTGAGGGCACTCTTGTGATTATATCATTTAAGATTTGAAGAGCTGTCTCTATTGAGGCTGTGAGATAGAATTCTGCCAACGTGGTGGTGTGTGGCACAGATCGTGAGATATCCTGAAATATTAAAGTTCTTTTTGACCTTCGTGGGAGGAATTTTGCAGGATTGGGTGGCTTGATTGTTGATCTAATGGCAGCTATGGGACAGTGGTCACTTATGTCACTGAATAGTACTCCAGCATGGGGATAATGATGAGGCTTATTTACCAACATAATGTCCAGGAGTGTGCTGTTGAGATTATTCTTTGGGTTAATCCTTGTTGGTTCTTTGATTAATTGAGTGAATCCATAAGTGTCACAGAAGGTTACTAGGGGTACCAGATGCATTAGTTAGCCAATTTAAGTTCAGGTCTCCTAAGATGATGGTGTCTTCTGGGCCTAGATTAAGTATAGATCCTAGGTGGGATAGGAGTTTGAGGCCTGCAGAGGGCCTGTAACAACAATCAGTTGAAAGGATGATGTGTTGGGAAGAGTTATTTTAATTGACAAGCATTGAATTCCTTTGGTTGTGATGTAGAATTGAGGCAGGATGCAGAGATGTTTGCTTTGACATAGATGGCTACCCACCGCCCTGGATAGATGGTCAGATCTGAAGAGCTGGTAGTTGGGAAGGTTTATTTCACTGTCTTTTGTTGCAGATTTGAGCATGTTTCAGATATAACCAGAAAGTCAGGTAGGGTGTGGCCGCTTCAGGCCTGTGATGTAGGAACTTTTTGGGGCTGCAGGCGTTGATGTGAAGAAAACTCAAGCCATTTATGGAGGCTAGGTCAGATGGAGAGATAGAGCTTTCAGTGGGGCCGGGGTTGATTTCAACAGTGCCAACACAGATCAGCAGAAAGAAGATTAGCTTGATGAGGGCACCAAGCGATAGGAGTAATGAGTAGTCAGACAGTTTTTTCTTCTATGTTCAATGTATATTACCTGTAAATGTGCATTTTTACTATAATAGCAACTATTTTTACTGTTTGTACTACTGTAACTTGTCTTTCTGTATTATTACTGTAGGACCGCAGGTCCACCTTGTAAATGAACTTGCTCAATGGTGCCCGCCTGGATAAATAAAGATATTGATTGATTGAATTACACCAAATAAATTGTAAATGAAACAGATGGTACAAGGAAATGAATACTGATTAATTTATTGGATGACCACTGTGTTTATACATCTTAACTTAGCGGGTTCTTATCGTGTGAGTGGAGATAACATCTCAAACTGTCATCTTTTCCATGACCTGCCAGAGATTCTTTGACTATCTTTACATTTTTGTTTCACTAACTGAGCTAATTGCAGGGTTCTAATTTAAACAATGAGTACTCCCCCCCTCTAGGTAAGGTAGGACATGTTTTCAGTAGCTTTATAAATCTATGGAAGAGGCATGACCCTGACTTTGAATAGTACGAGGGCCAATGATTGTCGCTATCTTAATAACTGAAGACATGGTCCTGGTGACAAGCCGGTCATAATATTTTGCTCTCAGCCTCCTTTCTAAACAAAGCAAAGGTTGAATAAGTTGCTTTGCCTAGATGCTGGACATTACAGGCAGAACTGCATTACATCACTAATGCTTTATCCCAAAGTGACGTATTTTGCTAATATAGGTAATCCTCTACTGTGGGCACCAGGAAATATATTCTGTGGCTTACCTGCACACAGTGCTAGTTTACCATCAGGCACTGCTTTGGAGCAATATTTGACTAATCGCCAAAAGTTTGCCATTGGTATTGCAGCTCTACATACCTCCCATATAGGTTTTAGAAAAGTTTTGGCAGCTTGCAACCCCACGCGGGACCATGCCTGAACCGAACCAAGGAGCTGCAGAGTTCACAGGACACTGAACCGTGCAGCCACAGGACCCAAACCTGCAGAGCCCGAACTGAACTATGGAGCTGCGGAACCCACAGGGCACCTAAAAGCTTCAACTGATATGACCGGGGATGTAAGTTTTTGTTTGCACTGTCTGTATCTGCTAATCAGTATTGCTGCCTGCAGGCCCCTAAGCAGGGCCGTTCTGTCTCTATGCCATGCTCCGCCTGTGGAATGGAAAGACTGGAAGTAGTACTGCGTTTACAGACCACCAAGTGCTTGCACAACACTAGCAATGGAGGTTCAGTGCACTGAACCATACAGCTGCAGAGCCTGAACTGTGCTGCTGCAGAGCCCAAACTGTGTGGCCACAGGACCTGAACCTGCAGAGCATGAACTGAACCACCCCATAACCCGATCAGCACCCCCTTCCTCCCCAGGCAGAACTGAGGTGGTGGCGCAAGATGGCAGAGCCCGAGAAGGTGAACATCGACTCGATCATCCAGAGCTTGTTTGAGGGTAACAGAGCCCAGAGCACAGCAGGGGGAGTGGAGATCAGGAGCCCTCTGGAGCTCACTTCCACTGGCTCTCTAGAAAATCGTGATGAGAATTTCTGCACCTCAGTCATGTTTCTCCATTGAATACTGCATAAGTCTCCTCCCCTAGATGCGAGTCTGCCCTTCCAGCTAAACAATGAGGGGGCAGAGGGGCAGCTTAGATGTGGGGGAAGGGGAATGAGTTAGATTTCTTTGGGGGGGGGACTGGAGCAAGACAGGACAGAGAAGCACAAGACACAGGAAAACTGTTAGCAACTCGGGGAGTAGTGGGGGGAGTACGTCAGCCAAGCTGATCGTAAAAGCTGTTTGCTGGGTTGTGGCCTGCATAGGAGCCAGGTTTGTAAAATTTTTTGGGGGGCCCAGGGGTCAGGGGTCAAATCCCCATCCCCTGTCCCAGGGGTCAGAGGTCAAAGCCCCCCCCCCGAAGGAGTCTATGGGAGCACAGCCCCCTGTGCCATAACATGGTCATCTAGGGTTTAAGTCCCTGGCCTCAGGTGTGAAAAAAACATTTGAATTCACTCATTAAAAGCCCTGTCAACAATGGATGTCAGGTGCAACAGACAACAGCAAACATATCCAAACAGTTATCGGTACTATAGCAGTCAAATGAAAACACAAAATACAGGGCTAAAACATCCTATCCCATAAACTGAAAGAGCCAGTGCAGACAAAACAGGCAGACAGGCAAATCCACATTTTTAAGTAGACAGCAGTAACTTTTTAAAATTCCAGTTTTAAAGGGTCTGGTGGAACTATGCACATCTGCTGTGCTGGCCTGCAAATCAGTGAACTCTACTGCAGTGGGCCCCAACCCCAAATAAATACTATTGTATTCAGAAACGTGTGAGACTACTCATAACTGGCAAATGTGTGGATTATCGGACCGCCCCTGGAACTCTGCTATTAGCATAGCACTGAAGTTACGCTACTTTGGCCCATTACAGAACTGCACGCCTTACGTCATGTCAGGCTGCCAGTTATTTTTGTTGTACTTTGAGTTGCTGGGGGGGGGCTTCACTCCCCCACATCCCAGAGTGTTGGGGCAGAGCCTCCAAAGCACAAATAAACTGACAAAACCTCAGTTACGATACGCTGTACACTATGTCAGACTATCAGTTATTTTTTTATTCATTTATTTGAGTAGGGGTTTCCCCCCACACTCCTGTGTTAAAAAAAAAACAAGGAATGGGGGTGGGTGGGAGCAGATCCCTCAAACTCACATAAACAGATGAAACCTACATCAACAGCCAGCATGCAAAGAAAGTAGCCTAGTGCCGCCATGCTACAGCACAGCAAGAACGCAATGAGAAGTACAGTGTGTTCTCTGTAGCTTTGTGTTACACTAATAGCGGTGGTCTGATAACCTACGCAAACCCCCCCACAACTTGCAATATGCAGAAAAGCTTCTTTCATCATACCTCTTAACACCTCAGAATTAAAATGCGCAGTGGCCTTTAAAATATAAAGCCAATGGCCAGAAATCCAGGCGGTACCACAGAGTAGTTTCATTCATTTGGCAATTCACCAATGCAAAGTGAAGACTAGCAAGATTCTTGTGATTAATGGCGATTGACAAAGTCAAACTGCCTAAATCGCTGGTCACTATAGTGATTGGCAACAGGACTATCCAAGAAGAAATGTAGTTCGCCAAGACCCCACCAGTTTGTGAAAACTTGCAAGTCAACATCCCCAAGTCATACAGTTAATAGCACTGGTTCAGACTGACATACAAGAGGCGGGGAGTAGTTGGTACTGAGGCCCACCTGGAAACATACAGCTCAACCTTTTGTCACTGGAATAAGGAAGATGGAAACTCACAATGAGGGGCAATGAGGAATACTGACCACCAGAATGAAGGACACATCCTCAAAATAGAGGCAGCAGCTCAGAACACTTTAGAAACCACTGTTTTTACATGTAGCATGTTTATCTTTGAATTAGCATCGTACGAATAATGAATGCGTGATGTAAAGGAGAAATGCAATGAATCTGCAAGCCATTTTTTCAGAATATAAGCAGATTTTTAAAAATACTGATTCAAAGTCTGTTACTTTGTTCCACCTCTACAAGATGTTTAGTTATCCCAGCCAGTGTGTGTGTGTGTGTGTGTGTGTCTCTGATTTACACACAGCTGGACAGGACCATTTTAGAAGTGTATGATGTGTATGATATATTATGTCCCTTGTTCTGCTCTTCCATTGTTTAAACAGTGCATTTCAGTTCTACTACAGCACTCTGTGGCTAGAAGGGACAAAAATAAACTACATCATACCGTTCCAAATGGCCACTTACAACCAGAGTGTAAATCAGAAATGACCACTATGGTTACTGACAAGCTTGTAAAGATAAAACACTAACAACATTGGAATTAGTTATTAAAACAGGTTCTACTAGGAAAATTACTTGCAGATCCAGTGGAGGTCTCCTTTGCTGTCTCAATTTACAGCACATTCTCTGTGATTCTGTGCTATGGTAACACTTTTTATATGACAGGTGGATGAGGGTCAAGCAATTATGAGGGGCAAAAGTAGGAATGCCCCTTGTAATCAGGGACAGTTGAGAGGTATGCTTGGAATTTCACAGTGTCCAAGTGAGATGCCGGGTGTGGGTGCCAGGGCCCAAATGATCCTAGGAGCCTACCTGGAAAGTTAGTGGAGTCCCCGGAGAGCACAGCACAGTCACATCAGCATTCAGTTGGCATACTGGTTCTACTGTATTACAATTTCTTCACGAAACCCCTTTAAATTAGACAACAGAGGATTTAGGCACATCTTTTCATAGTTTTAAGGTGGCAGGTGCCCAACTGAGGGGACTCACAGTGTCTATAGCACTGACATGAGCTCATAGCATCAGTGCCAGTGACTTATAATAGAAGAGAGTGGGTGTGGGAAGCCAAGTTTAAAAGTAAGACCCTCTGCCCCCCACCACACTCACCCACACCCCAGATCAACAACACCGACACCAAGTAAATGGTACTCTTCCACATGTCCACCTCCACTAACAGACATGCTCAGCTCCCTGTTCAGCTAGTCCTCACCCCATCCCTTAGTTTTTTGCCAGCAGCTGAGCAATCACACAAGTGGCCAGCTACCCCACCAGGTACCCCCACCATACCATGCACACATATTGCAAGCTCTCATTTTACATGACATGACCAGTGGTGAGCTACACACAAGCACAGCCAGCACTTGAAAACACACACACGCGCGCGCGCACACACACACACACACATCCCTCCTCCACCCACTTGACCACACCCACTGTGCAATATGACACTAATCACTAGCATCCCATTCACTGTTGACACCCTTTCTGTTCTGGGTTCATTCAGAAATCTAGAAATGAAACACAACTGGGGCCACTCATTTGATTCTACCAGAACACTGACGGTCGGTGTTGGATGTGTGCACAAACCCTGAGAGCATATACCTTTAAATTAATTTCAATCACTACATACAGGGATCCTGCAATTATATAGAGGATAATACCTGATGAACAGGTGATAATCATGGTATGCTCACCTCGAAAGGTTGCTAGGGCATCACTAAACCTCAAAAGCGCAGCTCGAGAGGTTTACCATTGCCCTAGCAACCATAAGAGGTGATTACATCATGGTTATCACATGTACATCAGACATTGTCATTTATAGTGTATGGCACTTGACGTGAGACATTACACCCCCTTCCCCCAAACAAAGGTCATTTAGCCTTACCTTATTAATGAATCTACAGTACGGCCACATGATTGTGTGTATGTGGGTGTTCCACACAAGCAAGTTAGTGAGCAATACCCCATTTCACAGCCACTAACATCTTATGACTGTATTTGTATTGTGACTCTCCTTCAGCTGCTAACTTACAGGTCTTTCCATGCCAGTTTTTGGTGGTGATGGAGTGAGAGAAAGAACAAAAGATGGATGTGTGCACTCACCAGGTAAAATGCTGGAGACAGTCACCACAAAAACTGGCATGTAAAGACCTGTAAGTTAGCAGCTGAAGAAGACTCACAATACGATATGGTCACAAGATGTTATGGCAACACACAAAAATGAAGCGAAAAGGTGTAACCAGAAAAGCACACTACACGTAAGGATTAAGCCACGAGAAAGTATGGGTCTACTGTGGAATTAATCCATGGTTGGGGGGGTTGGCCCATGACGCTGAAGGCTGAGTGGATCCAACCAACCATGGATTAATTTCACTGAGACCCATCTTTTCAAGCAGTTTAATCCACTTGTAATATGGCAATGAGTGTATGATTAACAGTGTTTGAAAACTTGAGTACAATCACACTGATTTACTTTCAGAATACTGCACGTTGAGCAGTTAAACATGATGTACATATACTTCAAAACAATTGGAACACACCTATTGGAAATATCGTGGCTGCTATTTCACTTTTGTTAAAATAACTTTCATTACAAGCTTTAAGCTTTCTAACATCAAAACATATTTTACAACTTTTCAAAAACTTGCAATTCACTTTCTATTCTAGGTGCTTTGAGTTTCCTCTCTGTGTAATAGAAGATATGGACTGCACTGCGTGATGGGACTGTGCTATGGTATATTTTAGTTTTCTTCCTGCAGTTCCTTTGCAGAACAATAGGTGGCTGTCAAACAGTCCTAGTAGCACAAGCACCGTTTATCCAAATGTACTGAATTAAGCCAATCTGAAAAACACTTTATTGAACAACTACTATTTTGTGGAATATTATTTTCACTTTTTTCCCCTCTAAACTATCTAACTCAGCAGGACATAGAACAACATAACGTTTACTGCTTTCACCTTTCACATACTTGTTTTGACTAGTATTGTTAGTCTGTGTCTTTGATTTCTTTTTGTTTCTCTCAATTTATTTTTCTTTTCACCTACAGAAGTATCCTCTCTCTTTAATTTTGCTTCGTTTATCTCAGTGTCTGTTATTTTTGCTTTCGGTTATAGAAGCTGCATGCTCATCTTTACCACTGTGTAGTCACCAAGAAAAGGCTAGGACAGATAATATTATTCAGTCATCCACAATGCATTGCACCCACAGTTGCTTAGAAAGCAGTAGATCAGAAGGGATGGTGACAGTATGTAAATGTTCACTTCTAAAGAAATATTGTTGCAGCATAATTAACAGTATATGTGGAGTTTAAAGGTACAATCTTTAGTAACTCATGAACTTCTGTCACAGTTACAACATAGAACAATCTTGAAAATTTCAAAAATCCTTTGCCAGGAAACATCTTAGCAAGTGCAAGCTGGGACAACTACAAACTATTTGTATATTGGTTTCACTTGTGCATTGCTTCTTGCTTGTAGTGGATTACCGAGGTATTACATCGCAAACCATGATCTACTATGGTATTAGACCATGGTTTGTACAGTATCATATGGTGTGCTTGCATCTATCTGAGTGCTTCATTTCGTTTTTGTTTTTTATGCTATGTTACAACAAAGCTTGTTTCCAGGTGCGACCTGGGAGCACAAGGAAGTTATGTAACTTGCTCAGGGTCACACAGTATGACAGTGGGGTTGTGGGATTAACCCATGTCTCCATGTTTGGAGCTAGGAGCCTTAAGCCACTGCACTATACTGCCTCCGCCAAGGATTTCAAAAGCAGGAAATTTATTGCAGTGTAAAAACTGCAGGTGAATATATATGAAACTTTCAAAGTTAATCCAAGGAGGTAGTATACACAGATGCCACTGAGATGTGGATCAGGGAGTGGCCAGGCCAAATGGTCTTAGTCATTCACACTATATGTATTTAAACTCTGAAAGGCTGAACACTTGAAATCCCCCTGTAACTGCAATATTTAGATTTTTTTCTAAAAAGAAACTCTCCCCACACTGCTGACTTTCCTTTTCATGCCCTTCTGTTGTAACACCCGACATCAGAGAAATGTGGTTTCAAGTCAAGACTAGCTCTAACCTGACCTCTGAAACAAAAATAGACTCTGAAGCCTAACCATTTAACCACGGCAGCCTAATTAGCAAAGACTGGCTTGTTAACTGAATTCAAAGGTTTATGATCAATTCAGATTGAAAAGCCTTTGTATTTTGTGAAGAACTACTGTCACTTGAACTTCCCCCTAGTTAATTATACTTTTTTCTTCCATTTTATTCTGTGATCTATCCCTTCCCATCCCCATATCCCCTCCAACAACCATGCTGGTTCACCTGCCATGATGAAGGCCCCAAGTTCGCATCACCGAACAACTGACTCTACGTCCCCCGGCGCGCCCCGGGCCCCCGACTCTCCATCAGGCAGTCACTCCCACTGACTGCTTACAGGCCAGGCTGCCACACCACCCAGTAGTACATGCACTGCAGCACTGTGGCTCTTGATACTGCCTGCATTGGCAGCTGCCGGCTGAGCCTGAGCCAGCACCTGCTCGCTCGCAGTCACCTCGGGCAGACCGGGCCCTCTCCCTCTAGGACTGGACTGGATTCAGTCATCACCGGCTGCCCCCTGGACCGCCACACATCATCCTGACCTGCTGACCAGACACCTCACACCACCGCCATCACCTCACCTCCCGTCTGCTGGACTGCTGCAGACTGCCGCTCTTCTCTCTTCCTGGACCCAGGCTCCCGACCATCACCGACACACCATGACCCGACTCCTGACTCCAAAACTGGCCTCTAGAAACCGAAGGGTTGCTTTGCTGACCCACCGTCACTCCTCACGTCTCATCATCCACTCATCTCTCTCCCTGGCTCCCTTGCCACACGTCGCCTCACACAACACTAAGACGCACGCGTATGGTGCCTAATAAACCCTCCCCCCGGCCAATCACGGTGGCAGTGCGGCAATGCTGGCAAATTGAAAAATGCCACCTGCCAACCAACCAGAAGCAGACACAGTCACCACGATGATTGGTGGGGGGTTGACAAGCAAAACTAAAGGCGCGCATTTTAAATAGTGCCAGCAACACCATGCCTGCTGCCAGCAAATTAAATGGGGGGGGGACAAATCATGCTGGCAGCCAGCACAGGTCACAGGGCACGCACTGCGTGTGCACAAATCCACACTTAAAGGGGAAAAAGGTCAAGGCAGGCAGCAGCACTTAAAAATATTACTGGGGCTCAGACCAGCTCAATAAATATTGAAGGAGCCAATGCCCCACGTGCCCATACAACCCGGCGCCTATGGTGAGGAGGGGGAAGCTTTGGGGGAGGAATAAAGCACGTCAACAAAATAGAGAGAGAGGGATGAGGTTAGCATCTTGATGAGAAGGAGTTCATGGAATTTAGGGACTGCCTCAGTGGTAATAAGGGAGTTAGGTTATGGGGATAGTAAATAACTACTCGCCACCTGTCTTAGAACGATCTTGCAGAAAGGGATGGTTATCAGGAAGAGAGAGCAGGGTGTCAGGGATTCTGTGTGATAGCCATGATTCTGTGATGCAGAGTATGTCTGGGGAGTTCTGTGCCACCCAGGCTTTAAAGAGGTCTATCTTGGTAGAGTAGACTATTGAGGTAGAAAATGGTTAACGATGTGGAACGATACCAATAAATATAATACTACCAAAAAACAGAAAGCTATAGCAAAAATAATATAGGGAAAATCTACAAATCAAATCTCCAGGATGGCTGTTAGTGAACAGCCCTAGAGTTAGATCTAGTATACACCCATGAATGGGGTTTTGGTAGGTGTTTTATTGTTGGGGGGGAGTGGATGTGTTTATTTAGGTCTCCATATACTCTCTAAGTACCATGATTATGTGTCAGTGCTATATTCTTAGGTTTGTTTTTACACAAATTCATTGTACATTTTTGTAGTGTTTTTTTACATGTGGAATACCACTTTTTATTAATGCGATGATGCACATAATATTCTAGATTGTGGATTTACCTTTGTTAATTTATTACAACTGTGCATCATAATACACATATAGATAATAACAATCAGTGTTTATCTATTACATTTGTGACACTTGAATATTGTAATGCACTTAATGTTTACTATATATGGCACTTTCTATTTATTATATTATATACGATAATGCACTATTTAAACTGATTCACTTGGAAAAGCACCTGTTGGATGTGAAACGTACGTTGACACAGTGATTGTGAGGGGGTGCTACTTTTTACCTTTAATAAATGCTATTTTTAACGTGCCCTAGAGTTGGGTTGTGCAGCAATGGAGTTTGTAGCCAAATACTTGTGCATTTTGAGACTGAACCCAACTCTGTTTGAGCACCACTTTGGCCACTCTGTGCCTTTTTAGGACACTGTCTAGCAAGAAGCCCTGGCTGTTTGCAAAACCAACAATCATCATTTCTTTTATCCGACAAATCCTTTTTTGTAACCTGAGGCTTCCTCCTTTCTGTGGAGGCAGTGAGGGTTTTAGCTGCCCTGAAAGCGCACTTTTTCCCTTCTGCGCTGCCATGCCCACCCCACTCCCTTTCAGAGGAGGCCTACTCCTGACATAGCGGTCTGAGAGTTCAGCAGCCTGCTGCACTGTTTTGGGGTCTCAGCCCTCCAACCAGGTTTTTAGCTCTGCTGAGCAAGCCCAAAAGAAGTGCTCCAGAAGTACAACCTCCTCAATTTTCTCTACAGAGTTTGCTTCCACTCCCTCCCACCAACATTTCAAAAACTGACATTGTTTTGAGGTGAGTTCCTCATAGCTCATGTCAGGGCTTCTCTGGAGCTTACGGAACTTAACCCTGTATGCTTCAGATATCAATTCATACTTTTTAAGCAATGCAGCTTTAAGTTTCTCATAATTACTACTGTCTTGATTGTCCATTTGGCCTAGTGCCTCACGCCCTTTCCCAGTAAGCAGCGGGGATAGTTGAAAGCTCTAGGACTCCCTGGGTATTTTAGTCTGGATATAGACCTTTTCAAACAAAAATGCATCCATATCCTCCCCCTCTTTAAATTCAGTTATTAATTTGGAATTTAATTTATATCCCAGTCCTGGAGTTTCAGGTTCACCCGTGCCACTTACCTCCTCTGGCTCTAGTTGTTAGAGGCTTACCTTCGTCAGTTCGAATTTTCTCTGGTGCTCTTTTTCCTGTTTCTCGGCCACTCTCTGAAGCTGCCTTTCTTTTTTCTTGGCCTCTCTCTCTGATGCTGGTTTTCCTTTTCCTGCATCTCCAGCTCCATTTGGAACTTCCTCTGCTTGAATTCCAGCTCCAGTCTCCTCAACTCTAGCTGCAGCCTGATCCCTTCTGGCTCCAGAAACATAGAAACATAGAATTTGATGGCAGATAAGGACCTCTTGACCCACCTAGTCTGCCCATTTTCCTACCTAACAGATAAGCTGCAGATCATAGTTAACCAACAGCTTACTTCCTCTTACCTGCCACTAGGACTGCCTTATGCCTGTCCCATGCATTCTTGAAGTCCACCACTGTTCTTGACTCCACGGCCTCCTCAGGGAGGCTGTTCCATGCATCCACAACCCTCTCAGTGAATAAATACTTCCTCACATTACCCCTGAGCCGTCCCCCCTCTATCTTCAAATTGTGCCCCCTTGTTCTTGCACATCTCTTTTTCTGGAAGATGCTACCCTCTTGGACTTTGTTAATTCCCTTGAGGTACTTGAAAGTTTCTATCATGTCCCCTCTCTCCCTTCTTTCCTCAAGGGTATACATATTAAGCTCCTTTAGTCTTTCTTCCTATGTCTTCTGGTGCAGACCCTGCACCATTTTGGTTGCCCTCCTCTGGACAGCCTCCACTCTGTCTATGTCTTTGCGGAGATGGGGTCTCCAGAACTGCACACAGTACTCCAGATGGGGTCTCACCAACTGTCTGTACAGAGGGATAACAACTTCCTGTTTTCTACTATTGATGCCTCTTCCTATGCATCCCAGTATCCCCCCAGCCTTCCTTACTGCCTTCTTACATTGCTTGCCCACCTTTAGGTCATCTGATATAATTACTCCCAGGTCCCTTTCTATTTTTACTGTTATCAGTATCTCACCCCCATTGTGTACGCTTCCCCTGGGTTTTTGTTTCCCATGTGCATTACCTTGCACTTCTTTGCATTGAATCTGAGCTGCCACACATTTGACAATTCCTCCAACCTTTTCAAGTCCCTTCTCATCCTTTCCACTCCATCTTGTGTATCAACCCTGTTGCAGATCTTTGTGTCATCTGCAAAGAGACATACTTTTCCTTCCAGTTCCTCCACAATGTCACTTATAAAGACATTAAAAAGGACCAGTCCTAGTACTGAACCTTGTGGTACCTCGCTAATAACCCTCCTTTCTTCACTGTGTACTCCATTTACTACTACCCTTTGCATTCTGTTGTCTAGCCAATTTTTTATCCAGGCTACCACCTTGGGACCCACTCCAAGGCTGGCTATCTTGTGTATTAATCTTTTGTGTAGGACTGTATCAAATGCCTTGCTAAAATCTAGGTAGGCCATGTCCACAGCCCCTCCCTGGTCTACTACTTTGGTCACCCAGTCAAAGAAATCTTTTAGATTCATCTGACACGACTTTCCCATAGTGAATCCATGCTGCCTTGGGTCCTGTGCCCCACTGGCCTCTAGGTACTCAACAATTCTTTCCTTCAGAAGTGATTCCATCATTTTCCCTAGCACTGAGGTCAAACTAACTGGTCTGTAGTTTCCTGCCTCTGTCCTGCTCCCACTTTTGTGAAGAGGAATCACATCTGCCCTCCTCCAGTCCTCGGGTACCACCCCATCCCTCCACGATTTGTTAAAGAGAGTAGTCAGCGGTGTCACTAGTTATACCCTTAGTTCTTCTAGAATTCTTGGGTGAATCCCATCAGGCCCCATTGCTTTGTTCACCTTCAATTTTATTAGTTCTTTCAGAACCCTTTCTTCTGTAAATGGACTGGTATCAACCCCTGTCTTCAGAGTGTTTCCCTTGTTTGGTTTAGGTAACTCCCCCTCCTCTTCCTTTGTGAATACTGAGCAGAAATATTCATTCAGTATCCCTGCTTTTCACTGTCACCTCTACTCACATCCTCCCTTTATTAAGCTTCAGTATCCCTCCTTTGGTCTTTCTTCACTCCCTAATGTACCTATAAAAGGTTGTATCCCCTTCTTAACAGAATTGGCTATCCTTTCCTCGGTTTGGGCCTTTGCTATTCTGACTGCCTTCCCAGCTTCTTTCTGCTTTAATTGATAAAGTTCTCTGTCCTGCTCCTTCTGCGTTTCTTTATATTTCCTGAATGCTGTCCTTTTCTCCTTAGCCTTCCCTGCCACCTCTTTTGTGAACCATAGTGTTCAGCATTGTGGTGACCTTCTCCTGGCACTGTGGCTCTGGGGTCCCACTGGTCTCACTGTCCTCCTCCCTGGGACTGGACTCTGTGACATCTCTCGGCACCCCCTCGCCCAAGGTCTGGTCCCTTTCAGTCACTGGCAGTGACTCGAGGTCCTGGGCAGTCACTTGCTCATCGGCTGTCACAAGAGCCTCCATGAGGTGCTTTTTTGGTTCACTCCTTGCACTGGACTCCTCATTCCTGATACAACTGCTTCAAGTAGTCTGCAGTGTATTCACTGTAGATGGAAGCCATCTTCTTCCCTAACTACTGCTACACTAATTTGTGCCTGAGGAAAAAAAAAAAACAGGTAAGGAACTTTATACTGAAACCAAATTATACATATATACATATATATATATATATATATATATATATATATATATATATATATATATATATATATTTAAATCTCTGCCTTAATTGTGTGTGGACTGTTTACAGTTTATCAGTCTGATACACTGGGCTCAAATCCAGCTGTTATGCCTGTGCCACTAATATCTCTTGAATCACAACACTATGCAACCAGATCTCTCGGATCCCAATGCTGCGCACCAGATCTATCACGAATCCACTCCTGGGGGTCAGGCCCACTGACCTCACAATGCCAACCCTTAAGTGTAATCCATGATGGGGGGGACAGGGTATACCCTCCTCATCCTTTAGAATGCTCACTGAGGTCATGACT
Organism: Neoceratodus forsteri; assembly: GCA_016271365.2. Classification (NCBI taxonomy): domain Eukaryota; kingdom Metazoa; phylum Chordata; order Ceratodontiformes; family Ceratodontidae; genus Neoceratodus; species Neoceratodus forsteri. The sequence continues at coordinate 667,645,119 of CM057453.1, forward strand.
GCACCTCTGCTATGAGGATTCCAAGGTGTCCCTCTAGCTCTGGATAAGGGCACAATACCAGTCTTGATACTTGTGGCCAAATGTGAACCCTTTCTTGGTTATTACAGACAGAAGGAAGACCCAAGTATCACACTCTCTTCGGGGTAGCACATTAAAATGTGATTTGGCCTTCTCCCTACAGGACATGCAACAGCCTGGTTCAAAATCATTCTAGACTCTGGTATTCTCCCTATTCTTCCAGATGTCCCTTCCAGGCCCCTTTTCAGTTTGGTTGCTTATGGTGGCCCCCTAAGCAAGTAACAGTTGTCACAGATTATTAATAAACCTTTTACAGTCACACATACAATATAAGAACTCTCACACAGGTAGAATTTCCTAAGGAAAACAAAAGTTTTACTAAAATAATTAAATAAATGCAAGTACAACTAAAAGAGAATATTAATTTGGGTTACTGTATACAGGAAAAGAAAATGGAAAAATGTACAATGAAATGCACTAAGACTGTTAGCTAATCTACCTGAGGTATGAAAATTTCAAAGTCCAGAGAATCTCTGGTTTGCAAACTATTGCAGTCTTTCTGTAGCAGCCTTTGGCTCTTAGGCAGTCTCTGTGCTGGCAGATGTTCGCTTGTGGTCAGGAGAAAGGATCCAAACAGAATGTGTGTGAGTGTCTGTGCTGGAGAGCTTAAATAGAGCTGACAACTCCCAGGACTGTGAATAAAGGCTGGCCCTTCCACTTACATCACCGGGTGTCACTCTTGTGCTTCCCGAAAGTCTTATTTTCCTGATAATCTTTGATGTCAAATTCCCATAGTTAGCACAGGGTTTTACAATCTCACACAGGCCTGTTAGAAGCATGCTTTCTGGTACTTATAAAAATAAAATGTCAGTGCACTGTGGGAACCTTTTCCATCACCTCTTGTCTAAGGCCATTTCCCTTTTGATCTTAAGGGTTTACAACAGTGGAAATAGCTTCTTTCATCCTGGGATTTTGAACTGGCTTAATTTAATTAGTATAAGGAGGATCCAGTAAGTTGTATGATTATATAAGCTGATTTTATTGCTTCTGTTTCCCTTGGCTAGTTAACTTAGAAGAATGCTTTTTCATCATGTATCCACAAGCTTTGTGACAAGAACTTGTCAGATTCCTGCAAGCAATGCTGGCCTTGTAGGTCATAGGAAGGTCAATCCCCTTTAAAAAAATCCAGTCTTTTCTCTATGTGCCTTTGCATACACTGGCATGTACATAGAATTACATGAAAAAACATAAATAGAACAGAATAATATCTACAAATAAGGGCTAGCAGTAGGGTAGCTCACCACAGGGTATACAGACTGTAAGACAAGGAGGCTAGAACACAGAACAATTCTCCAACAAAAAGGCAATGTCCAAACTTGGAATAAACTGCAAAACAAGATCCTTTTATTAACTGATTGCTCATGAGCATACACTTTGTTTCCCCATGGGGCAGGTTACAGTCCCTCACTGTCTCTCATACTAAGCAGTCTCTGAACCCCAAGTTACTAAGGGGTGATGGGAAAGGCATTGATAGGTTAGCAAAGTCCATTTTGATGAATAGATAGGGTTGTTCCAACAACCCAAAGGACACACAGGTATTTCTTAGTCATTTATATTCACCCCTGAACTCACATTTAGATTATCACACAGCAGCTAATCAGGACTGCACAATTTACTGGGTCCCCTGTAGTCTGAACCTCAAAAGACTCCTAATGAAACACAGAAACATAGAGTTTGATGGCAGATAAGGACTGCATATTTATTTTATTTATTTAGTTTTTGGTGACCAGGTAAGCGCACAAGACAAATTCTGCCTATTTTTAGGCACAACCTGGGGGAGGGGGATACAGATGAATGTCAACTGACCTTGAACCAGATTAAGCTGTTGGTGGTATTTTTAGTGGACTTGACCCACCTAGTCTGCCCATGTTCCCTACCTATTTCATATACTGCATATCCTAAAGGATCTGTGACTTACCCTCTCTTTCCTATCGCTAGAGTTCCTGTATGTCTGTCCCATGCATTTCTGAATTTCCCTACCATTTTTTGCCTCTACCTCTGCTGGGAGGCTGTTCCATGGATCCACCACCCTTTCCATGAAAAAATACTTTCTCACATTACCTGTAAGTCTACCCCCTCTATCTTCATATTATGGCCCCTTGTTCTTGAACATATATATTTTTTTGAAGATGCTACCCTCTTGTACCTTATTTACTCCCTTGAGGTATTTGAAAGTCTCTATCATATCCTCTCTCCTGCTCTTTCTCTCCATCCCTCTCTCTCTCTCCCTCTCTCATTTCCTCCAGGGAATACATGGTGAGATCAACCAGCAACCCCTCATATGATTTTTATTGCAGCCACTGCACCATTTTTATTGCCCTTCTCTGAACTGCCAGAGATGCAGCCTCCAGAACTGGACATAGTACTCTAGATAAGGTCTCACCAATGTTCTATACAGTGGAATCACCACCTCTTTCCTTCTGCTGGATATGCCTATGCACCCCAGAATTCCACTGGCTCTCCTCATAGCCTTCTCACATTGTTTGGTAACCTTTAGGCTCAATATTTACATGACTGTGAGCATCAGGCTTCACCCTGCACAGTGCGTTTCCTGCAGAAATGGGGTATTTCATGCCTTAGAAATACCTACGGAATAGACTGCCAAAATTCCCCTGAATCCAGTACCAGTTCCCCTGTACCAGCCCTAGGCAGTGGGCTTTTGTGGTTGGAGCCCCAGCCCCTTAGATTCACATATGCTGTACACATTTTCAACACAAGTTACATACTGTTGCTCCTAGGGACTATTTTTTCACACTATTTACATAGGTAGGAGATGCAATTATTCCCTGGGGATCCTCTGACCAAGTAAACCTACAGGGGAATACTTATAAACCCTCCTGACTAGAGCAGTAAGGGGGCACCACTGGGTGCCCTGTGCAGTCCTGAGATAACACAGTTTTTATATCACGTCCATCTTTCTGTTTGAAATTTCTGTCAGTCCAACGTTTATTCTATCTCTCAGCCTCTGACTAAAAGGGACAAGTAGTAGATTTCCCTTCTTGGGGATCCTTGCCGATGGCAGCCACCATGATTCAGCAAGATCTTTATGGGCCTTGCATACAGGAACAGAGGTTCAGCACCAGGGAGCAGGCACTGCATGCCTCTCCTACTCCTCCCCAAACTGACGCAACTTCCTGCAGATCTTTCAGCCACAGACAACTGGCTCCACCCCTGAAGAAGCTGTAGCAGGCCAGCTGGCACAGCCAGCCCCCATGGACTTCAAGGAATTAACCCTCTGGAGGATACTAACCAGGTCACACACACAGGCCTACAGTAGTTCTTACCAGGTCTAGTAAGCACTCCATGTTGTTTGGCATGCCTCAAAGGCTTAGAGTAAGTAAGTCTCCCTTTACTGTGGCCTACCTTGATGGTACCCTACTCCCTGCTCTCTCCTCTTTCACCTATGTTAGAGTCATACTCGACCCTTCTTTGACTACTCTGCTAACATAATGGAAGCCTGTAAGTCCATCAACTCCATGCTGTGTGCATCCTATAAAATGGGCCATAACCTAACCTCCCAAGCTCACCTTGCCATTGCCAATGGGTTGCTCCTTCCTAATCTTATCTATGAAGTCCCAGGTTTTTTAACTGCCTTGAAAACCACACTATTCAGGTGGGATATCACCTACTGTAATATCTATCGTTTCACTCTGGCATCACACCGGCTGACCCATGACTGCTCCATCTATGACAAGCTTGGCTGATGTCCCTCATGCTCCCTGCATGCCTACATCTATGGGGGCATAATTTTCAGTATTCTACAAAGTCACCTGCCCCTTTCCCTTGCCTCCATGCCCAGACCTGTAAATAATGCTTACCCTCTCAGGTCTGGTGATAATGCCTGACTGACTATCCCTGTGCTTAGAACCAAGACTGGTGAATCCTCTTTTGTATCTACAGCTCCAAAGTTATGGAACTCCATATCCCCAGAGATCCACCTCTGCACCTCAGCAACTACGTTTCATCATAAGTACCAAGCACACCTGCTCAATTTAGCCTGCTGCTCTTGTCCTTGATACAAACAATCCTTGACTTGTATCATTTGAAAAGCCTGCCATCACCTGAAAAGGCATTAAATTTACTATGAAAATTTGACTTCCTGTAACTTCAGTGAAGTTTTTTAATTTTCCCTTTAGTGCAATAATGTAATATCTTGTTAATCTCAGTCTAACCTCATTGTTCATTGTATCTCATTGTTATTATGCTGTACAAAATGTCATGCTTATTTTTCTGTCTAACCTCCCGGGTCATGTCTGAAAATAGGCATTTGTTTTCCTAGTGTTCGTATCTGGTTAATAAAAATGAAATAAATAGTGGACTTAAATAAGGAGCAGAGCTCCTTATGGAGGCTATACTAGTCTTTGCACATATGTATGTGCAGTTTTGTGCTGATATATTTCTTGCTGCTGACAGTGCCTTTATTTAAGTGCTTATCAGAAAATAGGTTTTGTACTATTTTTTGAAATTGTTCGATACTGCTTGGATCTGATTTCAAACTGAACTATATACATAAATTATCAAAACAATATGAAAGCATAAGTTACATCTGAAGCATTCCAACTATTTTCATGCAAGTACAAAATACAATTTGCCAATGTTTTTGTGCCATGCTGGGCATGGGCATGGGGGGGGGTGGACGTGGCCTGTCTGGACTTCAGTAAGGCCTTTGACATCAACCCTCACAGAAGGCGGGTGAACAAGTTGGGCAGTTTAAAGGTGGGGAGGAAATTAACAAACTGGATGGAAAACTGGCTAGAAGGCAGAACTCAAAGAGTGGTTGTAAAAGGAGCTCACTCCAGGGAGGAGAGGGTAACAAGTGGGGTACCCCAAGGGTCAGTATTGAGTTCAATACTGTTTAACATCTACATTGGGATATAGCAGAGGGTCTAAATGGGACGGCGTGTCTATTTACAGATTACACAAAGATTTGTAATAGGATGGAAACACCGGGAGGGGGGTGGAGGGAATGAAGGAGGATCTGATCAAGCTGGAGGAGAGATCAGGGAAGGGGCAACTGTGATTTAATGCAAAAAATGCACATAGGAATCAAAAATCCAAAGGCAAGCTACACACTGGGAGGGGAGAAGCTTGAGGCAAAAGAGCAGGAGAGGGATCTGGGGATTTTTATTTCAGATAACCTAAAGGTGGCAAATCAGTGCAACAAGGCGGTGGGTAAAGCAAACAGAATGCTGGCATGCATAGGGAGGGGATCACAAGCAGGAGGAGGGAGGTGATTATGCCACTGTACAGATCTATGGTTAGACCACACCTGGAGTATGGGGTACAGTTCTGGAGATCGCACTTACTGGGAGAAATAGATAGAGTGGAGAGGGTCCAGAGAAGGGTAACCAAAATGGAGCAGGACTTGCGCAAAAGGTCATATCAAGAAAGGCTAGAAGAGCGTAACCTGTACACACTGGAAGCAAGGAAAGAAAGGGGGGATATGACTGAAACTATAAATATTTGAGAGGAATGAACAAGGTAAGTGAAGGGAGCATCTTCAAGAGGAGTAAAAACACAACAACTAGGGGACACAGCTTAAAAACAGGAGGGGTAAATTCAAGGGAAATGTGATGGGACAATACTTCACCGAGTAGGTGGTGGGTCCCTGGAATAATCTGCCTGAATGGGTGGTGGGAGCAAACTCAGTGGGGGAATTCAAGATGGCATGGGATAACTACATGGGATTAAGCAAGAGATGGAAGGGTAGGAATCCACTTGGGATCAAGGGGACTGGAGACTGCACTTGGAAGGGGGGGCATAAAAGAGGGGAATGAGGGATAGGACGAAGCAGTCTATGGGGAGGGGAAAGGGGCAGAGTAGATAGGCCGATGGGTCATTTTTTGCTGACAGATTTCTATGTTCCTATGTTTCTATTACAGTCTTTTTGTTGGTTAATTTCGGGGCTGAGTCTTGAACAATCAGTTGGATACAGAACTGGTTGGATGCCTGTGAAGTTTCTGATTGACTAAATGATATTTCACTTATTTGAATGGAAATGTGTGGTGCTAACCCTGCTGCAGTGGTGTGGAATAGGGTTTATTGCATCCATACTTGAATGTTATTGTTCTCTTTTGGGCAACACAAGTAGGAGGAGGGAAGTGATCATGCCATTGTATAGATCACTGATGAGATCTCATCTGGAGTGCTGCATCCAGTTCTGGAGGCCACATCTCAGGAAAGACATAGATCGATTAGAGACAGTGCAGAGAAGGGCAATAAAGATGGTGCAGGGTATGCATCAAGAACCATACAAGGCAAGGCTACAAAATCTCAACATATACTCCCTGGATCAGCATAGGGATCAGGGGCACATGATAGAGGCATTCAGTTACCTGAAAAGTATCAACAAGGTTCAGACATAGAACTTTTTTCAGGTGAGCAGCTGTGCCATGACTAGAGGACATGACATGTGCCTCAAGGGAGATAGATTCAGAAGCAATGGGAGAAAGTACTTCTTCTCAGAGCGGGTGGTAGACGCATGTAACGGTCTACCCCAGGGAATCATGGGAGTGAAGACAGTAAGGGAGTTTAAACTAGCATGGGACAGGCATAAGGGGATCCTCAAAAAATACAACAAACTAAGGGGGAGATGGTAGAAGATAAGGGCAGGCTAGATGTATATGTGGTCCCTATCTGCAGAGACATTCTATGTTTCTGTATGTTTCTAACAAAATAAAATAAAAAAAAAATAAAAAAATAAAGAAAAAACTGCCATGGCCGCCAACTGCCATGGCCGCCTGGGCAAAGTTGATCAGATCATGTATAGCAAAGGCTTATGCAGAGGCTAAACAGACACCACCAGTTTCAATCAGAACACATTCCACCAGGGCTATGGATACTTCCTGGGCTGAAAAGGCAAAAGCTTCTGCAGCAGAGCTTGCAGAGTGGCCCACTTGGTCCTCCCAGCCCTACTTTAAAAAGCACTACAGGCTGAACCATGCAACATTTGGTTGCTACATTCCCATTTGCCGCTCGCCACATCGCCACCAGTGAAGCCAATGGCTAAAGGTTTTGCCTCCCACCATGCCACGGAGGTGACAAGAAACAGTCACAACCTTTTTTTTGCCACTTTCTCACCATTTGATTGCTACGTTCCTGCTGGCCACTCGCCCGCCTTCGCTAAGCTTCCCATAATACCTGCATCAGTGCTGCCCGTACTAGTTATTTCCTTTGCTCTCTCTCTGTCTTGCTTCTTCTCCATCTCTCTCTCTCTCTCTCTCTCTCTCTCTCCTCTCTCTCCCCCTCTCACTCTCTCTCTCTCTCTGTCCTCTCCCTATCCTTCCTCCTTACCACTTACACCATGCACTACATCACTTCAAATCCCCTCCCTTTCACCTCCCCTCCCCCCCCCTCCCCTGAACTCTGCCTGTTTTCTCCAACTACTGTGTTCTCACCCTAAAACTTCCTCTTTTACTTTTCTCACTCTTAAGAGCACTAACTTCCCTTCATAATCTCTCCAACTGTATTGTTTTGCTTAAATTAGAGTTCAGTTGCATCCTATCTCAGTTTTCATGGTTATTTCTTGATAAAGCCTCTGGGTGCTTATGTTCTGATACCATTTTCTGTAATACATATCTGCTATTAATTTGCCTGTTTATGTCATATACTGTAATGCTCTACCTTCTATTTGTCTTGTCATAACTTGTCCAGTTGTGCATGACATGGAACCTTTGTAAAACAGCCATGTTGGCTCAAAGGTCTAATCCGAAACATAAATAAATAAAATGAATGAATGGAGTGAAGAACTACAGAGAGAGTGGCCAGAAAACTACAGGGAGCAGCTGCCATGATGGATCTCATGAAACTACATAACAGTAAGCTGTGGTGACTTTCAGGAGCACCATACTGTGCATGACCAGGTCACCAGCAACCATCTGACTGAATTCTTGGCACAGAGGAGTTGTGTCTGATTGAAGATATTTACTAGACATGTCTCCTACGGTAAGTCAGTGGAGGTTTAATGTTCTGTGGCTGGCTCTCGCTGTGGAGCGAGTCACTCAGGCTGCGGCAGTGAAAGGGAGCAGGTGCTTCATTGGTTTTGGTGATTGCTGGTGCATAAAATAATTATATTTGCCGGCATTAGTTTTCTGGTTAGGTAGGGAGGGCACTAGAGAAACTGTGGAGGCAAAAAAGAAACAACAGAGGTGCACAAAAAAATGGGAGCTAGAACATAAAACTTCGAGTGCAGATACTCATGACAAAAAAAAGCAGAAGACAGGGAAAAACGCATTTTAAATCTCTGTTAGCACATGAATGTGAAAGGTGGAGAAAAGAACAGGGTGATATAAGAAAGGCACTGTGTCTTAAAGACTACAGTAAAGAAAGAGTGAAAGATGCAGGTAGCTCCTTACTGAAACAGAATTTAGAAATAAAGGTGATAAGATAAAGGGCAGACAATAAGAACCAGGAAAGCTTAGCTAGGAAGAAAAGAAAGCTGTTGAATATCTGGGCACAAATCAATTGCTGTGGGCAGATACTGAAAGAAAATGAGGAGATAGAGATATTCACATTTGAGCAACTTTTAAGCCTGAATGTAAGAGGGCTTGAACCAGGATAAGAAAACGAAGCCAGGGTATAATATACATTAAAAGGCATACTCAGCCTACATATTATTTATACTGGAAATGGAAAATGAATGTAGACAGAACAAACTAAGCAACTGAAACAAAAAGAAGTGTGGATAATTGAGAAAACAAGGGCAAATTTTTCTCAGAAATGTAGAAAATAAGTAGAGAAAACAAAGTAAAATAAGAGCAGTGGATCTGGGAACACATACTGAATCTGTTGTTGCAGTGCTGTAACTGTGGTCTGTAACTTTTCTATTGTATGACGTGGAACCTTTGTAAAAGAGTTTTTAACTCAAAGGTTGTATCTAAAATTGTTCATAAATAAAACCTACTGAAAGATCATTATTGATTGAAGCAAGCTGCACTACTTCTGAAACAGAGGAGAGTGAAACAATAGGGATCAGGATGGATATTTATTTAGTTTTTGTTGACCAGGTAAGTGCACTAGACAAATTCTGCCTATTTTCAGGCAAAACCCAGGGGAAGGGGATACAGATGAATGCCAACTGACCTTGAACCAGATTAAGCTGTTGGTGGTATTTTTGTGAATGGGGAAATTTGGCCAGTGCACCAGGGAAATTCCCCTACTCTGATGGTACCGGGAGATGCTATGCTGCTAGCAGTAATGGCAGATGGTGTTGAGCAAGCAGTAGAGATGGTTGTGCAGGCTGTAGCTCTGCAAATTGCTGTTCACGGAGACGTGGAGTTAGCGGTGAATTGCTCACCTCAGAGGGAACTGAAGAGGCAACATGGAGTCTTGCATGCTGGAGATTGTGCACCGGGGGTCATTTCAACTGAGCCAAGTGCTAGTGAGAACTTGTCTGTGGATGATGTCTTAATTTCTTCTGCAGCACCGTTGGACTGGGCTGCAGAACCCTTTTAGTCTCAACAGTCTTGTGTAATGATTGAATCCAGTGTCTCTAACGTGAAGCACATCATGACTTCAACTGACTGTCGGAATGAGGAACTGAGCATGCAATCTGAGAAGCCTGATGACGCTCCATCACAATTGCAGCTTCCTGAGGCTCTTAGCTTGTGGTTGAAAGAAACAGCATTAACACAAGCAGGGTGGATGCAACAGGCTGATGGTCGCTGGGTTCTAGACCTGACTTGGTTGTCCTTTTCTTTGCCTTTACCTTCAGACACTCATGTTACTGCAGCAGAGCCAGAACGAGCATCTACATCAGGTCAGCATTCTTCTGCATCTTTGAATGCTGAGGGTAGTACTCCTCAGGGGATACTGAACTGTATGGATTTCTCCTCTTCCATGGCCCCCTCACAATCTTCTCCACCTCACTCCCCACAGAGGGATGACTCCAGGAAAGGTTCCAGGTTCTTGGACTTTTTTCAGGCTAACAAATTGGAGCGGGCACCTCGTCAGAGCGCTGTGAGACTGTGATATCGGGGTGGAATGCCAGAACACCCTGACAGGGCTTATGTGGCTAAAAAACTTCTGAAGTACTCTATGAATTTTTGGGCATCTGATGTGTATACATTAATTAATATACGGGTGGGAGAATACCTTTGATGTCAGCTTTAAACATTTTTCAGGACTTGACAGATTCTGGCATAAATATGAGGCTAGTAAATCTTTGCCTTTATGGCTACCTTTTTGGGTAATTCCAATAACAAAACCATTATTCAAAACTGTCAGTGTAATGCTCTGGAATGAGGGGGTCAATGTAGGGGACATCATGTGTTGGCTTGAAAAAAAATGTTCTGTGTTGGGACCCCGTAAACCAATTGTTGATTTGGAGGGTATCTGGATAGGAGTGTGGCGATTTAAAGTTAAACTCCATATAATTGAGAATGAAGTTATCCACATCCCAAACATTTTTTTTCTAGGAAAAGACACATGTGTTTGTTTCTTCCCTGGACAACCTAAGGCCTGCTATAAATGTGGGAGCAGGCAACATTTAAGCAGTGCATGTGATAAAGTAAAGTGCACTCTCTGTGGAGAACTTGATCATGGGAGTGAAGTTTGCAGAAATGTTTTTAAATGCAACCTGTGTGATGAGATGGAACATGTTTACCATCAGTGTCCATGGGCAGGACAAAATAGGCAGGGAGGTTTTGATAAGGAGAACTTGAAAAACAAAGCCCAGGAGGGACATAGGTATCAGGCACCTGATGTTGCAGCTGAGGAGATGGATCTTGTGGGTGGAGAAGGGATGGGAACCGACTGTGCTCCTCCTGACTCCAATTCACTACCTCTGGCTGTGGGAGTGAAGGTGCACGAGTCCAGCCTTGTGGATCACTCTCCGGTAGACACACCCACTGACACCCAGACTCAGGATATTCACTCCTCCCCAGGACCCTCTGAGCAAATCCCCCAAGTTTCTGTAATACCACCTTCTGTCCCGGAGTTTCAGACACCCCACCCGAGATGAGTGACTAGGTCTACTACTAAACTGAGAGGGGGCAAATCTGCTTGCACTGTATAAAATGCTCTCCAAGTCCTTGCAGATTTGGAAGGAGATTCTGCCTCTGAGGCCTCAATAAGGTCAGAAGTCGTATCTGACATTGAGTTGGATGAGGTGGGCGACAAAGATCTCCCTGACACTAAGAAAAAGAAAGGAACGAAAAGAAAACCTGACAGACCCTTGCAACCACCTTAAGTTTCTATGGCTTGTTTAAAATTGGTATCCCTAAACTGCTGTAGCATTAAGAAATATAAAAGGAAATTGGTTTGCTTAATGTATTGCAAAACATTGCATGCAGGTATCATTTTTTTGCAAGAAACCAGATTTTCCAACTTGTCTGGTGTTACTCAAGTCAAAAAAACTTGGTGGGAAGGCCCTTCTTTTTGGTCTTTTGGACAAGATACTGCAGATGGGGTGGACATTCTCTTCAATCTCATGGCTGTACAAGTCACAGGACTAATAGATTTGTTACCTGGCAGGGCTTTGGTACTTGATTGTATCTATAAAGGATACTCTTTTAGGTTAATTAATACCTATGCTCCACAACTTAAAACTACTAGAGTTGATCTTTTTAATCTAATTAAGCCCTATCTTTTTACTTCCCAACAGGTAATCTGGGGATATGAATTGTAGTTTAGATGTCCACATTAAGGATAATATACTACAAAAAACTTATTGTGACTCTCATGCATTACAGAACACTGTTTCAGTTGCAGGTCTTACAGATGGTTTTCGGTCCCTGCACAAGACTGGTGCTAGCACATATTAGAGCTCCTCCTTTTCTACTAGGATAGATTATTTCTCTTTTTCTAAATATTTAGTGGTGCAAAAGTTTTTACTACTTCCTTGTGAATTCTCTGATCACAAGGTGTTACTTTGCCAAATAGGACTTAGTCATCTCCCGCCAAAGTTTCCGTCCTACCTGAGATGCTGGAAATTGAATTCTCAGGTATTAGAACATGAAAGTGTCTTAACTTAATTAAAATACTTATTATACTCCAGGAAGTCTGTCGCAGAAATGTACGATGACTGGTCTTCCTGGTGGTTTGACACAAAATCTGCAATAAGTGAATTCTTTATTAAGTATGGTTTACAGAACAGCAATTCAGATTATTTGTTGTATTTACAGCTACAGAACCAATTTTATAAATTACTGTCACACCCTCAGGTAGCAGACATTGCCATTCAAAAGCAACTGGATGAAACTAAGAAAGCAATGAGAAAATATCAATATGATAGAGCGGCCTCTATGTTTGCAGAGATGCTACTTGGAACACAGCAGCGGCCTTTTCGGGATCCATATGACGCATGCAAACATAAATTAGAAAAAAAAAATCATGTCAGGTTTAAAAGATTCGACCAGTCAAGTCCGAACTTCTGACGCAGAAATGTTGGCCATTATTGACCAACATCTGACGGCACTTTTTAGCACCCCCTTTTCTTCCACAGCTTCTTGGAGTGATGTGTTTCATTTCTTTATTCCCACCATTCCTGAGTTTAGTTTAGCAATGTTGGAGGCCCCAATTACTAGGAAAGAAGTACTTTCCGCCATAACCACTTTAAGAAGTGGTGTATCTCTCAGAGAGGATTGTATTACGAATGAATTTTATAAAACATTTAAAGAAGAGCTTAGTGATATTCTGCCTTACTTTTTTAATGACATACCACAGTTTGGACAGGGACACCATAGCTTTAATTCTGCATTACTCACTTTTTTGTATACAAAAAGTGACGGCGCTAATATAGGAAATTGGAGACCAATCAGCTTACTTACTACTGATTATACAATCCTTTCCTCAGTTCTTTGTAGACGGTTGCAGGTTGCTGCTCAAATTGTAATTCATCCTGCTCAAACTTGTGCCATACCTCAGAGATCCAGTCATCAAAATATTTGTTTATTACAGGATATTTGGGAATATGGGCATCAGGATAAACTGTCTGGATATGTATTGGCTTTGGATCAGTCTAAAGCATTTGATAAGGTCCCACATGCTTTTTTATTTCAAGTTCTATCCAAATATGGAATTCCCCCTAAATTTACTAATTATATTAAATTGCTGTATATTGATGCACTGCTGTATCCTATTGTGAATACCACAATGGGAACTTGGGTTCTGTTGCCACAAGGAGTACGGCAAAGCTGTCCAATCAGCCCTTTGTTATATACTTTTATGCTGGACCCTATTATTAGAGAAATTATTTCTGATCCTCAAATCCGAGGATTAACTCCCTCAATATTTATCCCTGAACAAAAAATATCAGTTTATGCAGATGATATTTGTTTATAGCTTAAACATGTTTCTTCAGGACTTACTGCACTGACTACATTTGATTCCTTTTCTATGATAAATGGGACCATTCTAAATCCTGATAAATGTGTGGGCATTGCAATAGGTGCTGCAACTCCTGATCTGACCATTGGGAGTATGGCAATTTCCAAAACAGCTCCGATTTTAGGCATTTCTTCTGGGGGACAAGATATGGTTCACCGCAACTGGGAAAGGCAACTTGAGGTGGGGGAATGGAAGATTCAACAATGGAAAGCCTGGGGTTTTTCTAAAAGGAAAAGAGTTCTGATTATAAAAAAAATGTTACTCCCAATTTTTTTATACATCAGCTATGTTTTTCCCATTCCGATTTCTTTAGAAACTAGATTATATAGCTGTTTCTTTCAGATGGTTTTGGGAAGTCGCCTGAACCCCATCAAGCATGCTTTTACATACTTACCCATTTCACAAGGGGGAATAGGGATGATAAATCCTTTAGTTTTTTTACAATTCTTTTTTTATGTTGTCATCCTTTCGGATTTCTAACTTAACTATATGTCACCCCTGGACTGAATGGACTCAACATTTATTTCATTCTTTCCTGAATAAATGGGAAGGGGAAGGCATACCTAAACTGACTTCTACACTGGACATTCCTAGTTTTGCCCATTCTGCTATTAAAAAACTATGTGATTGGAAGCTGGGGAAGGCTCAATTGCAGGGCATTTCTAGAAAATACTTCTACACTGAGATTATGAGAAACTTATATTTTGTGCAGATTGATTTTCCACTATGTGTTCCCACTAAACTCCCACAGGCTTTGTGAACCCTTACAGATAGGAGACTTCCGCTATGAATGTGGGATATGCAATGGCTCAGTTGTCATGGCAAGCTAGGGGTTAAAGGGAATCTAAAACATAAGCCTACTGCTGAACACATACAGTATGTATTAGACCCGGATGTACTGATTTAATAGAAACACAAGAACATTTTTACTTACAGTGTTCCTTTGCTGTTAAATTTTGGACTGATTTAACTCTTCACTGGAACTGGACCATTGCCCATCATATTTCTTATCAAAGCTTAGTTTTAGGAGATTACTTGGGCTTCTTGGGGAGGTATCACTCGAGCACATTAACATTGATTTTTGCCTGTATCAAATATTATATGTGGCAAACTAGATGTCAGTTTTCAATACAGCATTCTATTGTTCTGAACCTTGTAGTTATAAAACAGATTGAACATGCTATTTTATGACAAAAACTCTGGGATTATTGCCACTGTGAGAGACACATTTTTTTTACAGTATTGGAAACATGTTACGTGGATTTAACTTATTGTTTTTTCCTTTTCTACTGTTTTTTTTTTTGTATTTGCTATGTTTGGGGTGATATAGTTTGATTCTTATTTTGGATTATACTTTGTGAACCTATTTTTTTTTCTTTGTAACTTTCCTGATGTTCTTCAATTGTGATGTATTTTGTTTTCTTTAATAAAATTCCCCTACTCTTTTCGAGAAGTTCCATGGGATCTTTAACATCCACCTGAACAGGCAGATGGGACCTCGGTTTAATGTCTCATCCGAAAGACGGCACCTCAGGAGTGCAGCACCCCCCTCATGCTGCACTACTGTGTCAGTATTGGAATATTAACCCAAGTGCCTGGTGTAGGGATAGAACCCCCAGCCTTCTGATCGCCCGGCTTCAGAGGTGAGTGTACTACCTGCTGAACCACTGACACTGCAATAAAGAACTGGGCACAAAACTGCAACATAGATATTTTCAAGAAAGCATTCTAAAAGAATTAAAGTGACAAGTCTTCAAGAAGCAGGACAGAAAAACTGAGAGGGGGGAATAGCACTGTGCACAGTACATGGGGGTGCATGAAAGAGCCAGGAACTGAAACAAAATGAGCAGTCACAGTCTGGGCTTCTTCTAAAGTGAATTGGAGAGGTACAAGCTAAATAGGTGGAGTAGCTGGTTTTAAGAACAGAAAACAGAAAAGCCAAGGACAGGCAGGAAAGCTGGGAGGAGAAGATAATAGGCAGATGACTGAAAAAAATATATAAAAAGGTTTACACAGCTGCAAACAGATAATCTGCAGAAAGAAACTAAGCCAAGGCAAAATAATTATGTTATCAGTGGTTACCTGATTGTTGTGTGAGTACACTGCTATTACTGTGTGTAAAAAAGCAACACACACTGCTGGCAGCAAGTTGTGTTTTATTTTTTGTACTACAGAGAAACAAACAAGTGTAACTAAGTGCTGAAGCATACTCAATACATACCAGTATTTAAACTGTGCATACTAAATCTGTGCCCACCCCCTACATATATACCGTCTATGAAACTTTGTGTGTATGTACTAAGGTGCTTGTGTGAGTGTGAAGAAATTCTGTAGTGTTGTTCTATAAAATAAACTCTCAGAGACCCAACTTTATTTTCAAGAACTTTATTAGTCACGCAATTCAAAAATACATTTCTGACGGGGCACACTAGTGCATCTCATTTTATTTACACAAATCAAGAGACAGTGCAAACAACTCTTGAGTGTAACGTATATTCTTGTGCCATCAAACTGTTTAAATAAGTAAAACACATAATAAGCACATATCTTATGCAAATAACTCTGGCTTGAGTGTCACATGTATCCTTGCACCATAAGTGTCTAAATAAGTAAAGCAAGCAGAGGCACTACATACCTGTACATATCTTGAACAAAACAACTCTGTCTTGAGTGCCACAAATATTCCTGTGCCATCAAACTGTCTAAATAAAAATGTTGGAAGCAAGAAATCCTGAAACTGCTAAACAGAGTACCAGTGCTAGCTGGGTGGCCACAGTAAAACAAAGCAAGATAACAGATATTATCAAAAGACCCAGATAAACTGAAGAATGGTCAAGGGTTTGACAGTTGAAATTCAATGCAAAAAAGTGCAAGATAATGCATATGGGGCACAAAAACCCTGGAACAACATATCAGTTGGGGGGTGAGGATATAGCATGCACCAAGCAGGAAAGAGACCCTGGGCTTATCATCTCTGATGACCTCAAGGTAGGGAAACAGTGCGACAAGCAGCAGGTAAAGCAAATAGAATGCTGGGATGCTTCAGCAGGGGCACCACCAACAGGAAAAGGGAGGTCATAATTCTACTATGCAAGACACTAGTGAGGCTCCACCTGGAGTACAGTGTACAGTTCTGGAGATCTTACCTATATAAGGACATAGACAGGGTGGAGATGGTTCAGAGGAGGGCAACAAAGATGGTACAGGGACTGCAACACAAGTCCTGTGAGGACAGGCTGAAGGACTTGAATATGTACTCCCTGAAGGAGAGGAGGGAGAAAGGGAATATGACAGAGACTTACAAGTACCTTACAGGGAGGAACGGGGTGCAAGAATATATTATTTTCCAGTGAAAAAGATGTTCCAGGACTAGAGGGCATGGGATGAAGTTGGAGGGAGGGCGATTCAGAGGAAACGTGAAGGAGGAAGAATTTCTTCACAGAAAGGGTGGTGGACAAGTGGAACACCCTGCCAGAGGAAGTGGTTGGGGCTGAAACAATTATAGGATTTAAGGGGCAACAGACTTCTAGAAACACCTAACGTGAACTTACAAGCTTAAATGGAGAGACTGGGTGGGCCATAGGCCCTTATCTGCTGACAGTGTCTATGTATCTATGTATATGTATCAACATGTTCTGTCCCCAAAACTGAGCCAGAACACAGTGCAGAACATGGCAGCACCTCTGTAGCAATGGGGAAAAGCTACCCTCCAATTGCAAGCAAGAGAACTAGAGTTTATGACATAGACAGCCATAGGGAAATTAAGGATGCATGATTTAAAACCTACCCATGGCTCATTCATGACAAATATGCTGCATTATTCTATTGCAGAATTTGCAAAGAAACTGGTGGAAGAAATATTTTCACAGAAGGAAAACCAACCAATAAGCCAAAGGCTGATGATGTCAATAAACATCAGATGCCCAAAGATCACAAGTGAAGTTCATTATAGATGGCCCAGCCAGTTTGCCATTGTTGTCTTCTGAGTAAATCTGTTGTTAATCATTGCGGTTTTAAAAGATATTTTCTCTGTTTTAATAAGGCTTGCAATGGAGGCAGAAAGAGGGAAAAAAGGAATGGCAAAGGCAGTGAGCAAAGCTTATTCATTGGTTAAGTGTCATCATAGCAGAAATGCGAAGTGTTTATTACATGGGGAAAACTCTGACTGCAAATCATAACATACAGAAACTTTTGGAACTGCAGGTTCACAGTGTAAGTATTTTTACTTGCTTTTCTAAAAAATCTTCTGCCTCTTGACTGTCGCACTTTTTCACTTAAAAAGTCATGTTTTGGTGGGGGGGGGGCAGCTGAGTAACTCACTTGAAATTTCTTTTTTCTCTTTTTCCACACAGGATTCCACTCTGCTAGCACCTATCAAGCAATCAGTTCTCCAAGGCACAGGTATCTACATACATTCTGAATCCATTAATGATTTTTACAAAGCAATGGCTAAGACTGTGCAGGATGCCTTTTTAAAGGAATTGGAGAATTCTCCATATAAAATATTTTTCTTACAAATTGATGAGGGAACAGATGTAGCCAACAAGAATACTCTGATGGTATATATCAGATTCATTGATAGCAAAGGTTATGTTCAGTCTAAATTTTTAAGTGTGACTGAGCTTGCAGAATGCAATTCAGAAGCAATATACAATGCTGTGAAGTACATGAGCTCTGATAAAAATCTAGGAGACAAAGAACTGATAGCACTTGCAACTGATCTGTAATGACAGGATGCAAATAAGATGTGACCGCTCTAGCCAAACTTGATCATCCATATTTAGATGTCACCCACTGTCTCGCACATATAATTGCCTTAGCATTGGAGAAAACAGTCAACCAACAGCAGTATCTGGTCAGTTACATGTCCACAGTAAACCAGCTTGGGAAACTGATAAAGTACTCGCCCAAATTCTGTCGAATACTTGATCAGAGCACAGAGCTGCACCAGGAGCATGCTGTGAAGCTTAAACAGATGTTCTTCACTAGATGGCTTTCATTCTCTGATTCTGTACAGGCTTTATAAGCCTGCATTGTATTACTTATTTCTGCTGTCCCAAATGGCAGAGGATAACTATCAGAGAAATCTGGCTATCGGATGACTTAAACAAGCATTTGTCAATGCCGAATGTTTTCTGGCTGGCATTGGCATTGGTAGTGCTGGAGTTAGAGATGCATAATAGGAATGGCAGTGAAGTATTGAAGTGAAGCCAACCCCACTCGCACCCTGTAGAGACTGACAGGCATTGGGGTGTGCCTTTGGGTCGTCAGCTATAATGCTCATGCCATTGTACCTCACCATACACTGTAGACACTGACAAGTGTTGTGGTGTGCTTTGGGGTCTTTGGGCATTATACTTACCCCATTCCATAAGGAAATATGCTGAGGTGGGTGCAGTATAGGAGAATGGGGTGAACTTTGTGGCCGAACACTGCAAGGCACACCACGATGCCTGTTACTGGCTGCAGGGTGGGGGTGGGGGTGGAATGGTGTGAGCATTAGAGATGATGATCCCAAGTCACACCCCTGATGCCTGTCAATCTCTACAGGGTGGGGTGATACAGTTGGAAACCCTAACACCATAGGCATGTGTTGGTATTTTCACTCCAAATTTTCAGCATGGGCTTTTTGTGAGCCCACCTCATGAAAAGCGGCACAATCAGTTTGTTAGCTGAAAGGAAGTTTTGCACAGTGGCTATGCCATTTGGTGACACAGGGTTGAAAACACATTTTGGGCAGGATGTGGAAAATGACAACTGTATTGTTCATGAGGAGGCATAAAAAAATGGCAACGTTGAAAATCTGGAATAAAAATATGAAAAATTGGTGAAGTCATAAGCATGCATAAAAACTGCGCAACAAACATCCATAACCCGATTATTTTGGGGAGTTTGTTAGCCACATTTTTAACATAGGCATTTTGGGACTTCCCCTCATGAACAGTGGTGCTGTGATTTTGTTAATCTGTCCCAAAAGTTGATTTCCCACAGCAACCACGCCATTGTGGGCCACAGGTGCAGAAACACATTTTGGGCAGGATGTGAAAAATGACAGCTGTACTGTTCATATGGAGGTGTGAAAAATGCCAGTGCTGAAAATCTGGCATGGAAATATTGCAAATTTGCGAAGTTACATGGGTGCATGGAAACTGCGCAATGCACGCTTGTAACACAGTTATTTTATGGACTTTTGGCACCAAATTTTCAACATAGGCATTATAGGACCTCTGATCATGAAGAGTGTCACCGTCATTTCTGAAAACTGTCCCAAAAACTGATTTCGCACAACAACCACGCTATTCTGCGCTGGACATGCAAAAACACATTTTGGCCAGGATATGTAAAATGACAGCTGTACTGTTCATAAGGAGGTGTAGTAAAATGTCAGTTGTGAAAATCTGGAGTGAAAATATTACAAATTCATGGAGTTACGAGCGTGTGTGGAAACTGCCTAACACACACCCATAAAACAGCCATTTTTTGGATTTTTTCCACCAAATTTGCAACATAGGCTTTTTGACAGGTCCCTCATGAAGAGTGGCACTGTCACTTCGTTAATCGGTCCCTAAAGGTGATTCCATACAGTGACCGTGAAATCACCTTTCGGGACTGAATAATGCCATGACAGTACTTGAATTCATGAGGAGGGGTCCCAAAAACCCCATGTTGAAAATTTGGTGTCAAAATTCCCAAAAATGCCCAAGATATGCGCCAAAGTTGAAAAAAACTATATTTATGCCATTATACAGCTTACCAGCATTTCTTCAGTTCGTGGTTGGCTTTGAACAGTGCAGAAGTGTTCCCAGTCCACCGAAAATCATCACACCGGACTCCAGAGGTAAGTATGGGGTGAGGGGCATGTGGGGAAGAAGGGTGTGCAGAGGGTGGATGCGGGTTGTGGGAGGGGTCAGGGAGACTGCGAGGAACCGTTTTCTTTTTTACAGGTAAAATAAAAATAAAAAAAAATTGCCAGACGGTTTTTTTTGCAGGGTATTTGGCATGCTGGGGTGGGCTCCCAGCATGCCACCCAAGGTTTTTTTTGGGGGGATGCAGTAGCCGGCTGGAGATTGGGCACCACCATTGGCACATACAGAAGGGGAGTGGGGGACATAAGCCGAGGGGGATTGGGCACCCACCTCATCACAGAACAAAGGGGGGAACATCATGCCGATGGGGTGGGCTCTCCATTGGCAAATTGAATTGGGAAAGGGGAGACTGAAGCTGATGGGATTGGGCCTCCTGCGGCAAAGAAAGGCATTTTTGGAGGCGCATGATGCGAGGGATTGGGCACCTCGGCACCAGCAGAAATGGGGAGGAATTATGCTGATGGGGAGTGGGCTCCCCCATCAGCATTGTGACAGGTGGCAGTGGTAGTCACTGACGCTATGTTGCCTGCAGGTCAGGAGGCATGTTGTGGTCATGCTGCATGAGCGCTTCGTTCTCATTGCAGCGGACCTTTTCTCAGATCTGGTGGCTGCATTAGATATGCAGGGTGTCGGCCCCTGCTGCTGGCTGATTGGGGAATGAGGGATGCACCCACAGATGCATGCCTTGCATTCGCCCAACAGTTATTGCACTCCCAAATCTGCTATTACTGCAGTATGTTGGCTGCGCATGCGCGAGCCAACATAAAAAATGATGACTTTCAAATTTGTTGCCACTACTTTGTTTCTGGCTGATGCTGTAGGGCTTCTTGCAGTTCTTTGGAAACTCTTCTAAGAATGGTCTGTCATCTTTTCAGAGGCAAGGCAGCTGCTCGTTAGCACCACTGATGCACTTTGGGTACTTTCTGAAAATCCAGGATCACACTTGAAAGGTTTTTTTGTCAGAAATGCCAAGTGAACCACCAAAGGAGGGGAAATTTATATTTAGAATGCATACACTGCTAGATACATGGGATCAAAGAGAACAGTTCAAGAATCTGCAAACTTCTTATATACAGTCAACAGATGAACAACTTGACAGTTACTTTCCAGAAGGGGCATTGTTGGACAACTGGAAGGTATTAGACCCATGCAATGCACCTGAGGATGAGAACATTGACAACTATGGAGAACAGGAGATTGAGAACCTTATTGCTCACTACAATGTCCTTAAAGAAGGAGTCCTAGGTAGTAACAACTTGCCAGTTAACCCAGATGAAACCAAACTTGAATGGTCATTAATACGTAGAATATTCTCAGCACACAAACAGTACACTATTGAAGAATTAAATGTCAAAGAGGTAGTCCCAAACAAGGAATGTTGGCTAAACATGTCCAAACTGTATTTAGCATGTTTGGCAACCCCATCAACTTCTGTGGAGTGCGAATGTGGGTTTAGTGCATACAACAACAATAAGACTGCAGAGAGGAATCATTTTAAAGTGTCGAATGTGAACTCTCCCATGACTCTTCCGGTTGAGTCTCCTCATGACATTGCACAGTTTGATTTTGAAACTGCATTTGAAAGCTGGGCATCGGAGAAGGACAGGCATGGTTTCCTTGAAACTGTCAAGAATATCAAAGATGCACCTCCAGGTTCTCAAGATGTCTAGATTCTCAAGATATCCAGTGCTGCATCATAGACCTAAGAGCAAAAGAAAAATAGATCAGAACCATGTTTGTCCACATTGCTGTGCTGGCGATTATTCCCAAAATGTGTTGAACTCATGTCAGTGCACTGGATAGCTTTTCTTCTCCACAGTGCGATGTCTTGCATTTTAAATTCTGTGGTCAAACAGGCTGACATAGAGAAACACAAGTTACTGCTGAAGGTTGGCTGCCTTTTTGCCATAGATCTGGTACCTTAATTTTAATGTTCAACAACACACATAAACATTAATAAAAACTGTTTTGTGGTCTGTTGCTTTACCTAATGAAAAAAATGTATTTCAGTGCTAGCCCAAATTGGGCTGCATGGTGGCCAGTCCCCCCAGTGGTGCTTTATAATTGCTGTGCAAGATCGACTTGCTCAGCTAACCTCTCACAACTGAACCAGAAAAAGCATTTTGAATAGCACAAATCTGTGAATAATTGTGTTTAAAAACACTGCAGTCATGTACTTAGTATTGTTTGAAATAATATCTGACTGACTCAAACCGTACACCTTATGAAAAAATCATACTTGCACTCAGACATGACTGCGTGTACGCCCAATGAAAAATGATGTATTCTGTTGCACTAAGACTACTTTCCTCAAACACAGTGTTGTGCAATGGCATTTTTGGTCAAAACTGGGTTTAGGGGCAGAGATTCAAAAGTTACTGTTGTTGGGTTTCAAGGTTTACTGATTTTTTGTAATGGGTACGACTGGCACCTTATTACTGTTTTCAGGCATCAATACCTTTATATTTGAAAAACAGTTTACAACTGCTTTACTTTACTAATGTTCATTCTTCAGTTCAGTGGCATTTTTCTAAAGGCTGGCTGGTGGCCAGTTCTTGTCTTAACTACCTGTTTATTTTATTGCTGTCAAGTCAGAGACTTCATGCTCAGCTGCCTGATAACCTCACAACTGAACTTAGAAAAACATTATTTCATTTAGCACACAGATCTATGCATATCATTGTGTTAAAAACCTGTTAAGTGTGAAGTAACATCTGACTGTAACCGTACCTTATGAAAAAATGTATTAGGCACTATTAGACTACTTAGAATGATTAGTTAATATTATGCCTTATTATATGATCGTATCATTTTGTACTTGTTGCACTCAGACTGCTTGTCTCACATTGTACTTACTGTAATGGAATTTTTTTTCAAACTGGGCTGACGGGTGGCCACATCCTCCTTCTTTCTGCAGTGTTACTATGACTATAACTGTTGTATGTTTATTGCTGTGCTTTGCACAATACTTGCTCATCAGCTACCTGATAATATTAAAAACATTTATTTTACTCAGTCCTGTGCATATTTATGTTTAACCTAACAAAACAAGTGCAGTAAACAAATTACTACTTAAAAATGATGTGATTTGCACAAAAAAAATCATAGAAATGTTTGCCATTAATCGGTATGTGTGGCTAAGGGTCTCCAGCAGTGGTTAAAAAATCTGGGACCTGTTTAGCCACAGTGGCTAATAATTTTGAAACTCTAGGGGGAACATAGGGTTGATGCAGTTTTTGAACTAAAAGTACTGTATACAGTTATCAAAAGGGTAATTACAAAAAATTGGTCCCTGCAGGGTCATACATGGATCAGAATTCTCCCCTTCCCATTTTTCTGGATGGGCATCGCTTTGAAGAGCCCATGAGTAAAGATTTCTGACTAACAACAGGATGTGATACAGAAAGAAGAAATTCTGTCAGAGGTACTGTAATTTCTTTTTTTTATTAGCTCCAGTGTTGTCAATGGGACCACACCTGAGAGTCATCATTACTTTCCTGGAGAATATGTTCTATCATTGATCTGTTTGATAGATTGGAGTACTAAAAAAATACATAATTTTATGTCATACATAATTTCTGTTTTGGTTTGTTATTATTGAATACCAACAGGCATGTGTTCAGTCTTTTCACGTTGCCCTATAAACCTCATGGAAGAAAGCACTGAAGCAATCTTCACTTCCATGTTTGGACTCAGATGCAGATCAGAACAATAGGACACATCACTCAGATTACATCTTCCTACAGAAATTATGACACTAAAGGATGACTTGACTTCCAGGAAAGTAAGACAAACATTTTTCTGTACTTGCTATGAAAAAACACCAGAGAGCTTTGGTGTCTCAATATTAGTTGGAAGAATTCTGGGTAGCTAGTCTCCATTGCGTTACATTATGTGGTGACTGAGGAAAGTGGAGTCTTGGAACACACTGAGGACACCAATGTTCCAAGCTGCTAGGCACAGCTTCTTATTTATTTATTTATTTAATTTTTATTTGATTTTTGGAGAAACACCTTTGAGCATAAGTGCTCTTTTCCAAAGGCTCCACATCAGATACATTACATTTAAGGTACATAATCTAGCTCAAGGGGAGTTTGTCCACGGGTACAATCAAAGACAAGGACAGTTACTGATATGGGCCAGATGGAGCCCATTCTGATACATATAGTAGTGCAGCTAGTGGAAACCCTGACAGTGGAAACCCTGACAGTGGAGACATTTATGAGGATGCAATGCTACCCAAGTGGGGCTTGGTCTATTTAAGGCTTCACTGTTATGGGGGTTGTACTCTATCTGTGGAAATGTGAGGGGGCGGGCTGCAAGCACTAAGCATTTACTGAACTATGAAGCAAAAATAAGGTTGGTCCAGACCACATTCCTCCCCCTTGTTGATTTTGCTGACTTTCTTTACAGTCACAGTTCCAAAGCAACCCTTGCCAAACTGGAAACATTATACCATAGAGCATGAAATGTTATTCCCAATGCCCCCTTTAGAACTCACCATAGTTCGCGTTAAGCCCAACTTGGCTGGTTCTTGCTGCAAAACAGGAGGCTAAAAAATGCCTCCTTATGGGCCTGCAGAGCCATCACACACAAACTCCCTCTCAATATCACAGAACTTCTTAAGTGTACACCAGTTGCCTACTCACTGATGCGATATTCCTACATATTGTTTGGCATACCTAAGGTAAGATCTAGCCATGGGGATTCAGCAGTCAGTCATGCTCTCCCAACTGTATGGAATACCCTCCAAAGATCCTTAAAACTTACAAAAAATTATTAGTTTGCAGATTTTCAAATCCTTCCTGGACCACTCTTTGCAGGAAAATTGTAACTGTTACACATAATTTGTAACCAATTCTCCCCAAAGGTTGTCTGGTCTGTGTTACACTGCCTATATAGCACTTGATGCCCTGTGCCAAGTCTGTTGCAGTATGTTAGGTATTTTCAACTCCCCCACTCTTTCTCCCCTGCTCCTACCAGTTATATCTTATAGAATGTTATTGTATATACCTTACTGTATTGCTATTTTTGTCATGTACCAATATCTTCCTTGTTAGAAATGTTTACCATATCGCACCCATTCAATGTATGTATTGAAGTGCATTCTTCTCTGTTGTGTATACCCAGGACCACCTGGTAATTGTCAAAACATTGACTGTATTGCACTTACTTAATGTATGCATTATTATGCCTTTTCCTCTGTTGTGTCCATCCAGGACCACTTTGTAAATGAGCCTGCTCAATGGTGTTATTCCTGGTAAAATAAAAATTGATTTGATTTAATTTGATTTGAAGCCATGGACCTTAAACTTATAGCTGTGCCAGTGACCCCAAGTCGGGTGGCTTATATTCCCATGTGTAATGATTTCCCATTGGCAACATTGGAGGTAACAGAAAAAGAAATGATGGTAGGTCTGATAGAATTTCTTGCATGTGAATGCAAAGAACCAAGGCAGGAAGTGGTATAGTGCACCAAAGAAGGTGGGTCGTTCAGGCAGTAAGGTGGTTAACAAGATGGTGTGGCTTGCTCCCGTAAGGATAGACAGGAGAAAAACTTCAAATGACTGAAGACTGGTGTAACCCCCCCAATGAATGGGGCTTACCTGGATGCCCTGGGAGCCTGTTTTTGCTCCTGGTCCACTTGGTGCCCTCTGTCACCTGTCCATGTCTTGGGGTGTCCCAGCATTTCCGTCCGGTCCTCTGCCTGTTGTTTTTGCCCTTTGGGGCCAGAGGATCAAGTTCAGTGGCCATGCATGCACAATTGCACTGAGCCATTTTCTCGCCATACTTGTGGCTGCCTAAGTGCCTCCTCAGTGGTCCAAACCCCCATACTAAGCTAATAGGGGGTCAGACACCTGAAGAAGGCACAAAAGAAGTTGGCAGAAATTTTATTTTAAAAGTGCCAATAGGTGTTTCTGTTCCTGGTGCATTAATGAATGTTAATTAGGAGTTATGCATAATTAATGAGCTGCCTGACTGTTTAGGGGGACTGTGTGTTTCAAACCCAGCGATGGCCAGGGGACATTGTGCTTAAACATAATGCTGCAGACACTTAATAGGGGACACACACTGCTTCAAGACTTTGGGGCAAATAAAGACTAAGACTGTACAGTGCATTTTAGCTGCCAAAGCCTTTAGAAGTAGAGATGCTATGGAACTGTATGGGGCTATGTGTGTGAGCAGTTACCTTTGCTACATTGACCCCCTGTAGCAGTCAATCAATAGTGTAGGCACCCAAAGACTGGTGAACTGCTTTATGGGAGAGATGTAAACTTTATTTCAGGTGCCAGAACCCATTTACCAATCAATAATCGAACTGGGTTAATGACTATTAATATTTGTGATTGCCAGCAGGATCTAACCAATCAGAAGCAGGGATTTTTGTGTAAAACCCCAGGGACTTTTTTGCAGTTAGGGCAGTCTGGTCTGGACTCTTATCAAGTCAATAAGGGCTCAGGCTGTGTGTTGAAAAGGCAGGAGGCCTTTTACAGGATTTAATTGGTCAATCGGTCAATTGCCTGAGAGTTGAAAAAAAAGGATTTCCTCTGACTGAAAGAACTGTGGTGTTGCAGCTGAACATCCAAGGCATTTGGTGAAAGTTCTTGGTGGATTGGAGATCAATTGTTGTCATGAGCTTGCATCAGTGTGCAGAACCCTGAGTATATGAAAATGATAAATTGGAACTGTGTGTGCCAGAGCTAAAGTGGGCACATTGACCTGAATCTGAGGACATTCAAGGGAAAAATCCAGCTTTTGAAAGGTGGAGGTCCACTCCAGAGACTGTGCATCACTGGCCAAAAGTCACTGGCAAGGTGGAAGTTAGAGAACTCGAGCTGCTTGCTTCCGTTCAGAGAAGGTGAAATGCAATCTTCAAAGCTGAAACTTGCAACCAGGTAGGGGAATCTGCAAAACCCTATCAAGTGAGGCAGACTGGGCTGCAGGGGACCACGGGTGCATACCTGAGTGCTAGGGCACTCTGAATTCATTAAGGGAGCCAAACCATGGGGTCACTCCTGGGTCTGAGTTCTTTGTGGCCTGGTAGGCTTTGCTTGTGTGCTCTGTCATCTAGCCTACTTGGTGGGCTGAAGATGACAAGCTGCAAGAATCTTTAAGCAAGTCCAAGGACAACCAGTTTCTAGCAGTTGCTTCATCTTCCAGACCAGTATTCACTGCCCATTTGCTTGCTGCCCCTCAGAGTAGTTGTTCCTGGATTGCCTGAACCAATTGTGTCAACAGTTGAATTCCAGTCTGCAGAACCATGAGTAATCTAGGGCTTGCCCTTCCAAAAAGGGAGTAAATTTAAACCAACTAGCATTTTAGGAAGAACTACTCCAAGATCCCCAATGCCAGCCAACCCATGGCATCTAGAAGGCCTGCATTAAATCTAGGTACCCAGTCAGGACAGACAGGATGTAGGGGGATTGCACAGGTACCAGTAGGGGTTGGCAGTGCTGATGTTCAGGCCTATGGGCCCTGTTAACCAAATTAACCCTTTTCTTTCCCTAAGGCAAGGCAAATTTTATTTTAAAGATGCCCAATCCCAGAGGCTCTGTGCGACGTAGACAATATAGCGCAGTGGTTAAGGCTCTGTGCTGCAAACCTGGAGACCTGGGTTTGAATCCCACAGCTCCCACTTGCATGCTGTGTGACCCTGAGCAAGTCACTTAACTTTCTTGTGCTCCCAGGTTCCACCTGTAAACAAGCGGTCAGCTTAGTGTGTCTCTCCTGGTTTAAAAAAAAATCAATTGCAATAATAAAACCAACAATATCATTAACATTATAATAAATAGAACTAAATTAACAGCAATCCTTTGTACAGGTACCCCTTTCCTAGTCCTAGCCTTAAAATAAAGCTGTTTTTTATTCTTCACAGTTTCTGAGTTGTGAGCATATTATTTGTTATAGCTGTTATGTATATGTGCATTATAGTATTGATGAACAACATGGCATTCAGTGTGTGGGGTGACTGGAAGGGGAGGTGGGTAGGTACAGCATCCCAGGGGGCTGAACTAATCAAACATCTGGTCCACTGTTATTTACTCTGGGTGGAGGCACTGCACTACTTTCTTTCTATCCTGGGATAGAACCACCAATCACCATCGCAACAGAACCCAGACCCCTTAACCTATGTGGTAGTCAACAGGCAGGAGTAGTATACCACTGGCACAGGGCACCTGGGCTACATCTTTGGAGGCACCGCTGGGCTCACCAGCCATGCCGACCATGGATGCCACCATTGAAAAGGCCCCTATTGTTTCCCCCAACCCAAAATTATGGTTAAGGCAGCAGATAAATTAAGATTGGTTAAGTGGAGTAGAGGTCAGGAAATGGACCCCCAGAAATCCCTCCTGCTCCTGGGACTACCCCCAGAGCTAGATATGGGAACCATAGAGGGGCATCTGTCTGCTATGAAGAGGTTGGGTCAAGTGACAGTCTGAGGCTGAATGTTAGATTCTGTTACAGGGACCTTGACTGTGTTGGTTGAATGTAAGAATGCAGTAAAAGCCTACTGGGCACCTGATGCTTTAGTTCCAGAGGGGTTACCAGAGGCCTGTCCTATTGTAACTATGACCAGTATTGTCCCCCACGGGGAGGCAGCGCCTGAGCCAAAACTGGCCCCCCCCACCCACCTGGTGAAGGGACTTGTCCCAGTTATATACCCTCACCTTCAGATTCTTATTGAAAGTTAAGGATGCTTTCTGGGGGGAAGCCCACTGCAGTTTGGGAGGAGGGTTATGAGACATAGGTTAATTATGTGATCCCCCTGCTGCAAGATTGGCAGTGCAGCGAGGGGGAAAAACGGTCTGAAGGGTCCTGCCCTCAATGTTATTTGGTCCTTGCAGGCCACCGACCCTGAGGCCAGTGTGGAAGTTTATTTTGCTGCCTTGGACAGTGCCTTTGGTAGCACTAATTCCAGTGAGGACCTGCTGTGGGATTTTAGAGCAATCCGGCAACAGCGAGGGGAACCCTCTCAGGGTATATCCAAAGATAGAAAAAGCTTTATAAAAGGTGCATCATAACGGGGGGGGGGGGTGCAGTCTACAGACCTAAACAAAATGCACTTATAACAGGTGCTGAGGGGTGCCAAGTGCTCTGAACTGTTGCTATTGAAGTTAAGTCTAAAGGAAAGGTTGAGTGATCCCTCCTCCCTCTGGGTCCTCTGCAGAGAAGTAAGGGAGGTGGAGGAACAAGATACCCAGTGGGGACCCTACCCCACTGTAGTACCTGCTACCCAGGTTGTTGACAACACCCCCTCCACTGAGGCTTATGAGCTCAAAGAGCTCCTTAAAGAGTACAGGGAAGTAATTGACAGAGCTGCCACAGCTTTAAGTAGAAATGCCGATACCTCTCCAGGCCAATATGCTTTACCAGCCCCTGCCACCCTCTCTGTGATGGGCCCAGGCACCTCCTATGGCCCCCTCATATTGAATCCCACCTCAATGAACTGTGTCAGGCTGTAAGTGAATTGAAAAATCAAGGCTCACCAATGCAGGGAGCAGTACAGCGGAGACTGGTTGTGGCCCAAGCTATTGCCCTGGCTCCCTCAGTGTATCCCTGGCAACCCAGTCACCAAGACCCCAGGCCCTTCACTGAAGTTTCCTATCCAGCCAGGTAAAGTCGAAAAGGCCTCTACTGCTATAAGTGTGGGAGGGATGGCCATATCCACAGAGAATGCCACTCACATGAAGAACCAGCCTGAGTGAGTGACCAGCTGTTGATGGGGAAGCACCAGAGTCAGGGAAACTTCAATGGGGCTTGGTAAAGGAGCATACCAGGGCCCCTGCTAATCATAGCTCCATGGTATTCATAACAAGATCTATGACCAAAGCCACAGAGCCTCCCCTGTCATGAACCAACTCATGGGGGTCAGGTCCTCTGAGCTCACAGTGCCCACCCCAAACTGCAATCTAAGACAAGGGGGAACAGGAATACCTGCCACATGTCCTTCTGGAGTGCTCACGGAGTTCACAACTGAACACCCACCATGAGGTCCCAGGGATTCCTTTCACTAATCTGGGTAAGGATACAGTACAGTCTCAAGTTTGTAGCCAGGAGAAAACTCTCTTCAGTTGCCGAACTGAGGGGGGGAGACCCAGGTGTTATGAGCTCTTCGGGATTTGCCCTTGTAACCCTGATTTCATCCTCTCCCATGGGGTGTGCAGCAACTAGTTCTCCCTTTCAGACTCCTCCCGAGACATGTGTATCTGTCCTATGTAAAGGTACCCAGATATTCCATTTTTAGGATCCTAGTCTTGGTGGCAAATGGTGGCACTCAAACAATTACAGGCTGGTCTCAGAATTGACTAAATCTTTTTCTTCTACACACACAAAAATCACTCACAGGCAGTTTTAAAAGCAAAAAATGTTTTTACTAAATCTAAATGTTTATCATACAAACTTTTCAAACAAAAGGTTTAGAAATCTGGTTACAGAATAACAAAAATAAAGGAAATCTAACAAAAAAATGCACTGTAAACTTTTAGCTGTCTAGTTTCTACCTGGTTTGTGGATGATCGAAGTCCAGAGAATAAATGGATTTGCAAAAGTTTCAGTCCTTCTGTAGCACTCACTGGTTCTTCAGTCGGCTTGGTGTGTGACAGGAAGAGTGTCCCATGATAAAGTGTGTCCCATGCCCTGCTCTGAGGGCTTTAAATACCCTGTGTTCAGGTAGCCTGTAGCTTTATCCTTTTAGGCCAGCAAGGGTCTCTCTTGCTCTGTCCAAGGTTTTTAAGTGAACCATATTATTGATTAGTTAGATTCTCTTACAGTTCAAATATCCTTTGATCTTCCCACATCCTGCCTGCAACCTCATAAAAATGACAGTTCCTGGAAATCTAAAGCACTTTTCCTTTGAAATGTAAGTTTATGATGGGGGAAGATGATTTTCTCCCATCCTGAGATTTTATCACATCAATTAGCTAACCAGGGAATTCATCCCTTTTGAGATGGACTCTTAGTTTCCTGGCTAATCTGCTTGTTCTCAGTTCACAGAGGAATGTCAAATATTTTTTCAAGGCTGTCTCTCTTTCCTGTAACCTTTTCAGTGAACTATGTACCCCTTTAAAAAAACACATGGCATCTTTTGGCAGCCCTTAGTTCAGGTCGGTTTGGAAATTTGACACATAACCAGACTCCTCTGCATGTAACCCTTTTAAAGCATAAATACAGCTGGCCCAGTGGTGCTGAGGGTTGAGGTGCTGGATGCCACACCTCGCTCCACGCCGGTGACCCAGGTTCGGGAACGAGCCCAGATCATCGGTGGTCGGCAGGGAAGGACTGGGATCAAGCATCTGATGACTGCTTTCCCAGTCCTGGGGGAAAGGATGGGATGGGTGAGCCCTCCAGTGGCTAGGACACAGCCGTGCCAGGCCCCATCCATCATGCGAGTGAGACTGCTGCTATCCTTGCAGGCAGGGCGGTGGCTGGATGCCCCTGCTAGTATGTGCCGCAGCAGGTGTGAAAAAGAGAGTTGCGATAAAAAAAAAGCATAAACAGAAAAAAATACACAAAAACAGTGTTGTCTGCAATATTCCAGCAGTTGGCAAACTCCCCACACCACTATCTGATAAAAATAAGTTGGTGGGACCATCTACTGAAACTACTGTTATCATAAATGGGGTATCCATGCGTGCCATCTTAGACAGTGGCTCCCAAGTGACCATTATCTTTAAATCCTGGAATAATCAACACCTGTCACACCATAAGCTGCAGCCATTAGAAGAGTTAAATGTGTAGGGTCTTAGTGACAAATCATACCCTGACCTTGGATATGTTAAAGTGGGGATAGCCTTCCCATCTAAGGTGACCAGAGTGGGAGACACAGTGGAGACTCTGGTACTAATTTGCCCTGAGGCTGGATTATATGATGGGGTACCTGTACTGGTGGGTACCAACACCCACATGTTCGGACAGTTGGCACAGCTCTGCCAGACTTGGGAAGCTGAGCAGAAGGGGCAGGTTATGCCCATCCACCCAGAGATAAGGGAAGCCTACAGGAAACAATTACAAACTTTGGCTGAAGAGCACGATGACCCTGTGGGCATAGTTTAGAGGTGGAACCCAGAGGAAATAGTACTTCCCCGTAATGCCATGTGCAACATTAGCAGCATGGCGCACCTGAAGAAGGAGGTGAAAAATAAGATTTTAAAGGACACCTAAACAACATTTTGCCAACAAACTATTCACAAATTCAACTTTATAAGGGGCTAAAGGAAATGCTGTTATTTCCATTGATGCCAATATTACATATATGTGAATGACATAAATAGTTCTGAAGCATCTGAAAAAGTAAGCATCAGCCCTCCAATTAAAATAAAATACTCTGCTTGTTACCTAAAATGGCTGTCACATGTGTGAAGTGATGACATTGTCTGAGCCAGAGGCAGAGAGCTACATGGCTCTCTATAGTGCTAACTACAGTAGTTCTGTTTTACTCATTTGTTTAGAATTGTGTCACAAAAATGATCAAACCCATGGATAACATATGGATTATTCTGATCAATACACATGTCAGGCTGGCTTTGTTCATTTTGTTTACTTTCATGTGCCAAAAATGTGTTGTAACCCAACAGACTATCTCTTTGGCAAACTGCAGTACAGAACAACTCTTCAAATAACTGGTGATCTAATGGTCATGTGATGTCCCAATGGTTGTAGCGAGGTGCTGGTCTGGTCCAATGCCAATGATCATGTTTGTTGGTAATCCAGAAATCTGCTTCTTTATAGTCTTCCTTTTACTTACAGCTCCCCATCCTAGCCAGCTAGCCCATCAGCCATCAAACAGTCTGCCATTCACACTCTGTCCTCAGTACTGCCTGGGCCACATATGAGCCTTGCAGTCCTTCGAACAGAATATCACACTTCAGATCATAATCTTGTGCCTCAGACAATAGTGCACACCTATTCCGATACACTTCATTGACTGGCACTGTTAAGTGATGCCTCCCAAATCACTCTCCAGTCCTCTTTCATCAATGTTTCACTTTTACTCCCACAATGAACATTGGGTGGATCACCACCCTTTTGCACAATGAAGGCAGTACATACAGTCCCCCATTTTCTTTTCTGCTTCATTGACCAACAACTATGTCCTCCTGGAGAGCCAAGCAATAAGTACTGGAACACAGCAGAGGAAAGTGCTCTTCATACCCTCATAAGGGCTGGACTTACTATGGATAAGAACATTATTATGCAGGGGACGTGTACTAATGTCTTGTCTTGATCAAATCCTCCTGACCTCCAGCACTGATCTGCTCTCTTCCCTGTGATCAGCGGGATCTGGCAGGATGGTACTCATCCATCCTCTTGCAGTCGTTGTCCATGCCCTCCTCCACAATGCTGGTTATCTGGCTCACCATTCTTCTGAATCTTGAATACAGTATACACAGTCTCCTCAATCCTGTCTCAACAGGCCTTGACAACCTCCCCCCAAGGCAGTCTCCCTACTCTGAGTCCAGGTACCCACTTAGGTGCCACAGTGCCACTCCAAGTATTTGTCATCACTGCCTGCTGTCATCCATGGTCAGGTAGTGATCATGGCACTGGTAGCCCCACATCTCAGATCTCCCAGTGATCTGCTCCCCTTTCCCTCAGTCTTCCTCATCCCTGAATATAGAAGTACCCTACATGAATGGCCTCCTTAGTCCCACTCTGGTATTCATTCTTCACTCCTGCTCCCCACATCAAAACTGGTGAGCTCACCATCCTTCCATATCATGAATGCAGTTAGTACAGTCACCCCTTTTTTTTGACATATCAAAAATAAACATGATCCTTTCAGTAAGCTAGGCTGACCGCAAAAGGGGGAAAATGGGCTTTCTTGCCTTATAAGATCTAGGCTACCTTTGATTAGGCAACATTAAATGACAGGTGCATGCATCATTATGCACATCATTTAATAGTCCCAAATCATAGGTAGCCTAGACCTTACAAGAGAAGGAAAAAACATTTTTCCCCTTGTGCCCTGCTACTATCTGCCTAACTTACTGGAAAGGTCATGTTTATTATTGAGATGATAAAAAACCTGGCAGACTGTACAAATTGTATTTATGATGTGGAAGGGTAGTGCACTCGCTAGTTTTCAATGTAGGGAGAAGGAGTAATGAATAATTTCCAGAGAGGACTGAGGAGATCATTCCTACAGGGAATAGCTATATTCAGGGTAGGGGGAAGATAGGAGGAGGGAAAGCTGAACAGATCATTATGAAATCTGAGATGTGGTGCTGTCAGCACTGTGATCACTACCTGGCCATGGATGAGTGCAGACAGCAACAGCAACAGCAAATACTTGGAGTGGCAGGGCAGCACCTTAATTGTTACCTAGATTTAGGGTAGGGAGATTACGCATGTGGGGCTTGTCAAGGTTTGTTGTCACTGTATCGAGGGAACTGTGCATATAACATTCAACATTTGGAAGAGTGGTGATCCAGCCAACTCACACAGTGAAGAAGAACACAGAAAGGACTGGAGGAGGATTGCTGAGGACTGTCCTGAGGGATTCCGAAGATAATGGGTAAAGGGGTGGACCAATGCTGTAGGTTGGGTGGATTCACACAAGGAATTAGTATGCCTCCCCTGCCTAATAATGTCATTATCCATAGCAAGTCCAGCCATTATGAGGGTATGAACAGCAGTTTTCCCAATATGTCCCAGTGCTTCTTTCTTGGCTCCACAGGAAGACATGATTGTTGGTTAATGAGGTGGGAAAAAATATAATCAGGGAGACTGTACAAACTGCCTTCATTGTGCAAAAGGGTGGTGATCTGCCTGATGTTTATTGTGGGACCAGAAGTGAAACACTGATGAAGGAAGACTGGAGAGTGATTTGGGAGGCATCATTTAACAGTGTCAGTCAATGAAGAGTATCGGTATAGATGTGCAGTACTCTTTGACGGACAAGATTATGATGTGAAATGTGATAATTCTCTTTGTGGGACTGGAAAGCTCATATGCAACCCCAGGCAGTAAGAAGGACTGAGTGTGAACAGTGGGCTGTTTGATGACTGGTGGGCTAACTGTGTGTGGGGGGTGGGTCGTGAGGAAAAAATAAGACTACTAGAGAAGCATGTTTTTTGGATTACCAAGAAAGCACGAACCTTTGCATTGGACCAGACCGGAAATTTGCTACAACCATTAGGACAACACATAAGCATTAGACCACTAGGTATTTGAAGAGGTGTTCTGAACTGCAGTTTGCCAGAGAGAAAGTCTGTTGGATTACAACACAATTTCAGCATGTTAAAGTAAACAAAATCATAGCCTGACATGTGTACTGATCAAAATAATCTGCATGTTAAGTCAGAGTTTTGATAATTTTGGTGAAGTAATTCTAAACAAAGGGGGAAACAGAACTAGTTAGCACTATATAGATCCATGTAGCTCTCTTCCTCTAGCTCCAATGATATCATCACTTCACATGTTTGGCTGCCATCTTAGGGAACAGACAGCAGGTTTTTTGAACTGGAACACTGAAGCTTACTTTTCAAAGGTTACAAAGCTACATTTACGTTATAAACAACTGTTAGCATCAATGTAAACAGCAACCTTTCATTCAGCGCTCTATGAAGCCAGATTTTTAAATTGTTTCTTTCTATGATTAGGTTGTTTAGGTGTCCTTTAATGTTAGATGTCCCCAAGGAACATGGATTACTGGCAGATTTGCTTGTCAAGCCCAGTGTGCTGCCAGCCCCAGCACATGCTAATGTCAGAAGGGTCATGGTGCAGGTGAAAAATGTGATGGACTGGGACGTAGTTGTTAGAAAGGGACACACCTTACCTTAGCCAAGGGGTGTTGTGCGGGCCAAGCCATACAACCAGTTCCCCCAGGAGGAAGCGCCTCATCTGGTATCGACAAAGACTTGTTTGACCTTGGCAACTCCCCCATCCCAGAAGAATGGAAAGCACAGATCTGGCAAAATCTGCCAAAAAGGACCAATGTCTTGCCCCTGCATGAATGGGATGTGGAACAGACAGTAAAGGAATGCACATCAAATGCCCCAAAGGTGCTCTAATCAGATAATAACATACAGTAGATAAACCAAATAGAAACTGGGCACACACCAAGGCTGAAATTTGAATTGATGAGCTGTATTGTATTTAGCTGCTATACCATGTCAGACACAGTGCTAACACCCCTATGTAGCGACCCAGCCTCATGGGTCTTCATCAGGGATGGAGTTAGCATGCACAAACATCATATATATATATATATATATATAGTATGTGTGTGTGTATACCCCATCAATTATTTAACTATTAACATTCCACTTAGAAGCAGTCACTGATTATCAAATACATGATGCACAGTGCAAGCACCAAAATAATATATTTCTTATTGTATACTATTATTTAATATAAAAAAATTATAAATAAAGCATAAATACATGGGCATTTTTAAACAAAATGACACTCAACTCAGACAAGTGTCATGTTGTACACTTTGGTAAGAACAACCCTAGGCAGACTTATTTTCTGAACAGTGTTGCCCTTCATGTGTCACCATTAGAACGAGATCTCAGGGTAATCATTAATAATAAATCGTCATCTAGTGATCATTGCAGGATGATAGCTAGGAAATCTAACGCCTTGCTCACTTGGATCCAACGTTCGTTTGTGTCTAGGACACAGGAATGCATAATCCTTGTACAGGGCTTATGTCAGGCCCCATCTGGACTATGGATCCCCTGCTGGAGTCCCTACTTGGGGCAGGACGTTGATAAATTGAGAGGTGCAGAGAAGAGCCACAAAATGGTCCTATTTATCCAAACTTGACTACGAGGAAAGATTAAGAGTTACAGGGTTACATTCACTATGCACAAGATGTGCCAGAGGTGACCTTCTCCTATTATACAAAATCCAGAATTCTCAGGAGTTAATGCACCACTGTGAGCACATTTCTCTACCAGTCGGACTTCCCCACGGTATCATAACAACCAGATATTTGTATCTAAAGCTAAAACAACAAAAAGGTTAAACTACTTTAGAGTAAGAACCCCCAAATTGTGGAATCTCCTCCCACAATACTTAGTCGACAGTAGTTCTAATATAGTCTTCAAAAAAGGGCTGGATTGCTGGCTCGAGTTTAACAACTTCAAGGTATAATTATCCCACCAATGTGGTGGGGGACAATCTCGATGGGCAGTAGCCTGCTTTTGTCCTTTGAAACCAAGTAAACCAAGTAAACATTTATTCCTAAAGATATTTAGAGTGGTAGAGTGGTAGCAGGGAGGAGGCGGGGAACTACAGACCAGTCAGTCTTACCTCAGTAGTGGGCAAGATTATGGAGGCACTCCTTAAGGAAAGGATAGTGCAACACCTGGAATCCATAGGGGCACAGGATCCAAGACAGCATGGGTTTACAAAGGAAGGTCCTGTCAAACTAATCTCATAGATTTCTTTGACTGGGTAACCAGAGTGGTGGACCAAGGGAGCAGTTGATGTCGCCTACCTTGACTTCAGCAAAGCTTTTGACACTGTTCCACATAGAAGATTGATAAATAAGCTAGGTAGGCTCAGGGTGGGTCAGAAGTTGGTCAACTGGGTGGCAAACTGGTTGACTGGCAGAAAACAGAGTGGTGGTAAATGGTATACAGTCAGAAGAGATGCAAGTCACGATAGGGGTACCTCAGGGATCAGTCCTGGGGCCAGTCCTATTCAACATCTTCATGTAGTGACCTTGCAGATGGACTGAGGGTAAGGCTTGTCTGTTTGCAGATGACACCAAGATCTGCAACAGAGTAGATGATCCAGATGGGGTGGGCAGAATGAGAAGAGATCTGGATAAACTAGCAAAATGGTCAGAAGAGTGGCAACTGGGATTTAATGCAAAGAAGTGCAAAATCATGCACATAGGGAAGAGAAACCCTGAAGCCACTTATAGGCTGGGAGGGGAGTTGCTAGCAGTCACAAAGGAAGAAAGAGACTTGGGCATCATCATCACTGATGACCTAAAATCATCCAAGCAGACCTCTAAAGCAGTAGGTAAGGCTAGGGGGTGTTAGGGTGTATTAGTAGAGGGTATCACAAGTCGTAAGGGGAGATAATAATCCTCTGTACAAGACATTGGTTAGGCCCCATCTGGAGTACTGCGTGCAGTATTGGAGCCACACCTTCACAAGGACATTAACCAAATTGAGGCAGTCCAGAGAAGGGCAACCAAAATGGTGCAGGGACTGCATCAGAAGACATATGAGGACAGATTAAGCGGAGCTCAATATGTATACCCTTGAGCAAAGGAGGAGAGAGGTGATATGATCGAGACATTTAAACACCTTAAGGGCATAAACAAGGTGAAAGAGTCTAACATGTTTAAATATAAGAAAAATTGCAGGATAAGAGGACACAGCATGAGATTAGAGGGAGGCCGATTAAGGGGAATGTGAGGAAATTCTTTTTTCACAGAAAGGGTGGTAGATGCATGGAATAGCTTACCACAAGAAGTGGTGGCTATGAATACAGTGCAGGGCTTCAAACAGGCATGGGATAGGCATAAGGGAGCAATACAAATGACTATGAATAGATAGGTCACTGACAGAGCAAAGGCCGATGGCACATTTATAAGGTAGAAAAAGAAATGGGCAGACTGGATGGGCCTTGCGGTCCTTATCTGCCGTGAACTTCTATGTTTCTATGTTTCTATATTAAATTGTGCATAAATCACAAGACATTTTAATGCAATTCAGATCAGCATTGTCCACATTAAACATTTAATTTTTTATATTTCTTTATACATTGTGACTAAAACAGTAAGGGTGGGATATTCAGAAGGGTTGCGCATGGCGCAACACAGTTCGCCATGCGCAACCACTGATACACCCAGTAGCGATATTCAAAAGGGGAAAGTGCATGGCACAAATCCCGATGTGCCAGGGCACATCAGTAATGTATGCAGCGCAAGTAGGGGTGCATGCCCATGCATACCCCCTCACATCCCGATATTCAGCCCAGGATGTGCGGAGCCCATGCAGGCGCAACCCCTACATACGTCGCATACAGTTGTTCCAAAAAATAAAGGAGCAACAGCCGGCCACCTACAGGTAAGCTGCCATATTGCAGGGTGCAACACGGCAGCTGCCAGCTGTGGGTGGCTACCCGAGCTCCAGCGGCACTCTCCGCCGGGTAGCAACCCCCCCATGCCCGATCGCGAGCATATGTATAATAATTACAATGTCCCATATCCCTGGTGGTCCAGTGGACTGCTGGCAACCCGATCACAGGCATATGTAATAAATTTAAAACGTCCTATATCCCTGGTGGTCCAGTGGACCGCTCGCAGCCTGATCGTGGGCAGAAGTCTAAAGAAAGATCAAATCCCATCCCTGGTGGTCCAGTGGTACCCCCCTCCCCACTCTCCCACTGAACCCCACCACCCCGCTCCCCCCCCCGGTCCATTCACAGATCTGGACTGTGTAGTACAGTATGGTCTGCACACCCATTGGCCCACACTGTGGACCAATGGGCGTACAGCTGACTGTACAAAGTCAGTCAGCAGGCAGCCGGGCAGCTTGTGGGTGGGGAGCTGCTGCCCGCCGCTGACCGGGCGGGTGGCAGGGCTTAGTGGGAGGGTAGGGAAGGGGTACCGCTGGACCACCAGGGAAGGAATTTGATCTTTCTTTAGACTTCTGCCCACGATCGGGCTGTGAGTGGTCCACTGGACCACCAGGGATATAGAACATTTTGAATTTATTACATATGCCTGTGATCGGGCTGCCAGTGATCCACTGGACCACCAGGGACATAGGATGTTTTAAATATATTACATATGCCCACGATCGGGCTGCGAGCGGTCCACTGGACCACCAGGGATATGGGACATTTTAAGATTTATATATATGCCCACGATCGGGCAGTGGGGCACTTTGGCGCTTGTGCAGAGGGCATTGGTCCCCGACGGCTGCAGCCTGACAGGGCACCAGGTGTAAGTCGCCGGGGATGGGCCACCTGCATGCAAATGGGGCCATAATGACATGCAAATGGCCCCATTTGTGCCTTGCATGCATTATGGCCCCATTTGCATGTGCACCTTTGAATATCGCGGTTGATGCGCCTAGCGCAACAGCACTTGCGCTTGCCCATCCCCCTGCCCCTCTCTGGCCACTTGCGCTGGTGCAGTGCCACTGCACCATGCACAATGCGGGTGGCCACAGATTGATATTCAACGGTGCTGAGCCATGGCGCAGCACCGTTGAATATCACCCTGCCAGCGCCCTGGCACATCCCAGTTGCGCTGCTCCCAGGCATGCACCACAGCCTGGCACAGTCTGAATATCCCACCCTAAAGGTATAATTGTAACAGATAGAGATTGCATGTTAACAATCATTATTTCTTTCCAGTACAGTAGTACACTTATACTGACTCATTATCACACATGTCAAAAAATACCTAAAGATTTAATGTCGCACCTGTTCTTTGTAGGAGGTCAAATAATGTGCTAAAGGTCACCATTTGATAGTTCATTTTTGTATGAACTTTTTAATCAGAGAAAGCAACACTATATTG
Organism: Neoceratodus forsteri; assembly: GCA_016271365.2. Classification (NCBI taxonomy): domain Eukaryota; kingdom Metazoa; phylum Chordata; order Ceratodontiformes; family Ceratodontidae; genus Neoceratodus; species Neoceratodus forsteri. Next base: position 667,685,889 of record CM057453.1, read on the forward strand.
CCACATTAATTTCTTAATTCCTAAGTGATTTTTCTCAAAGACCATAAGTTATGTTATAATCTGGTCTGACTTAAAAAAACACAAAAAAACATCTTTTTTAGTAATATTCTTAGTTACATTCAAATTTCAGATAGTTCCAATAACTTCATAGTGTAACCATCTAACAGATCCTGATCCCATTTCCAAACACCAATACAATAGCATAATTCGATACTGAATTTAGAAACATTCTATTATAAGAATTTTTCACAGATGCACTCGAAATTCATGTCATTTATATTATTAAGCAAACTTCAAATAACTCCGTGTTGCAATTAGCTCAAAAAATAACTGATCTTCGCCTTCTAATTGCGGCATGCGACTAAAGTGCAATTCTGCTCTTAAATCACAGTCCATGAAGGCATTTTTATAGCACTTTCAGATTTTCTTGGACATTCCAGTACCTATTTATTACCAGGAGGTCAAATTATCTTGCTAAAGATCACAGACTTTGTATTACTTATTTCTGCTTAATTTGTTGACAACCTATGTTTATTTATGCCGCATACGCAAACCTTTTAATCAAGAGAAAGTTTTTCATTAGTGCAACAACATAAGAACTTATGATAATAATCCATTGGTTTATGTAGAAACCTTTACGCTGTAAAATGTATTCCGGACATCCCATTCTATCAATGCATATCCTACCACGTCAGGTTTACCTGCTTAACTTGACCATGTCATTCTAGCTTTATAATTGATTGCCGGTTCTCTTTTTTTAGGATTATGAGTTCTTGATTAAAAGGTTGGAAAAAAATTGTCAATATTTTCGATATATATTAATATCCCTTCTATAAACATTTAATCATTTCAAGTACTCATATATTTTTTATTTCACTAATGGTGACTCAGTGATATATTGACCTGTTTTTTTTTACAGAGTCTGTAACAACCTAAATCGTCATAGATATTTAAATCTTATCCAGCTGAAAATAGCAACCCTACCAACCACCCCACACACTGGATACCCAACAATTCAGTACCACCATACACCAGTGGCCTTCAGCCAAACAGGGGAGTCTGGGAGAAATTTTGAAGAATTTGGTGCCAAATGGTGCATTTTAGAAGCATGTTCTATGAAATCTGCAGCAAGACAAGCATAGGGATTTTGTAGCTGAAATCCTGAGAAACACAGTGGGTGACTTGAACCAGGAAAGTGGAACATACCTGATGTACTGCCTTAGTCTTAGAACCAAGTGCTCACAAACACAAACAAAGATTAACAAGTTTCCTTTCCCCCAACACCAAATGTCACCTGGGAATGGAAGAGCGGGGGGTGGGATTATTTACCCCTGGAAGAAAGTTTGAAGAATTTTATGCCCATGCCCAATGGTGTATTTTAGAAGCATTTTCTATGAAATCTGCAGCAAGACAAGCATAGGGATTTTGTGTAGATGAAACCCGGAAATACACAGCAGGCAAGTCACCTGAAGTAGAGAACCAGAACATACTTGGTTGACTGGCTTTATCTGAGAACCAAGTGCTCACAAACACAGACAGGAAAAGATTAACAACTTCCCTTTCTTCCTCCCAAGCCAAATTGTGCCTGGGCATGGGATGGTATTTCCCCTGCAAGAAAAGTTGAAGAATTAGGTGCCAAATGGTGTATTTTAGAAGTGTTTTCTATTAACTCTGAAGTAAGACAAGCATAAGGATTGTGTAGATGAAATTCTGAAATACGCTGCAGGTCACCTCAATTAGAGGAACAGAACACACTTGACTTATTGCCTTAGTCTGAGAACCAAGTGCTCACAAACACAGACAGAAAAAGATTAGCAACATTTTTCCCAAGCCAAATGGTGCCTGGGGCTGGACATTGGGTGGTAACCATGGTATTCGCTCCTGCAGGAAATTATGAAGAATTTAGAATTTTAGAATTAAGAAGGATTTTGTAGCTGAAATAAAGGCATACACAGCAGGTGTAAATTGAACCAGGGATTACGTAGCTGAAACCCTGACATAAATACACAGCAGGTGACTAAGTGGAAGAACCAGAACTATCTGCACTCAAAGACAGAAGGAACTTGTAATGGTTAACTTTTTGTTTTCAAAACCAAATGTTGCATGGTGGGCGGGACACTGGGGGGATTTGACCATTGGAAGAAATCAGTACAAAGAAGAACATGTGGCAAAGGGTGAACTTTAGAAGCAAGTGATGTAATGTGCATCAAGCCAAACACAGGGAATTAGTAACTGAACACGCTGCAACACAGAACGTGACTTGAACCACTGAAATAGTTGTTAGTCTCAGTCTTTATGAACTGTTAGATCCTGTCTTATAACTTAGGAATTTTCTGCAGTGCTGGCTGTAGCAGGAAGCAAAAGATCAACACGTGTGTTTGACAATTTTGCAAATCTGCCTGTTTTGTTGCTTCACCCTCAATTGCTAATGTAGCAAGACCAGTTAAAGGGGCACTTAAAACCGAGCCCTGTGTGGCTCGCAATCCACTTTTTAAAAACTGGTGCTGTAATCCCGTGCATGCGCAATGGCGGCATGCTCTTGCACATGCGCAGGATCTCCACACATCTTTACTCCTCGCATGCGCGGGATTACAGCACCAGTTTTTAAAAAGTGGATTGCGAGCCACACAGGGCTTGGTTTTAAGTTTAAAGTTCCAGGAGCCGTTCGCGATTTAGTAGTTTATAAGGGCAGCATGTAACTAAAGTAGGCTTGGCATAAAATGCCACTTCGTGACTGCGCTCGGTCCTGGCGCGCGTCCTTGATGGGGGTTATGCTTCCGATGTCGGTCGACTTATGGACGGCCCGACTAAAAGACCACTATGCTACATATTTATAAAACAGGTACTTTCTTTGCACTTTTATGTATATGGGGTTATTCTGCATTACAAATTACTTTGGTGTGTGCCAAAAGGCACACTGCATGGCTATTAACAAAAACGAGGGGGTAAAGCTGGCTGTGCCCCTTTAATCTGTCGTGATCTATTGTGTTTCTCACGTATGTCTTTATTGGTTTTAGAGCACTGAAGAATCATTCACATGAACATGTAGTGACTGGTATAGCAAGTGCAATAGTACTCAACTGGTGGATGCCAGGAAACAGCCAGTGGCAGTGAGTCAAGCAACAAAGAAATGCTCCGTGGGGAGTTTTCACCAGGCAACCTTTTCGATAAACCTTTGTGCTACAAACAATTCTTCTTCAGGAAGTTGTACTCCATAATGATTGCACACAACATTTAGTGTTGTCTTATCTAAAAATATAAGGACTTGTTGGTTTCAAAGCCTGAACTGCTTTCAGTAAGTCTACCCCCTCTTTTGAAAATGCCTGTCTCAATTCTGAAATCATGTTATCTAAAACTGGATAGTAAATTGTAGTTTGGTTATCTGTTTCCGAAATTACTGACTGCTGTTCCCCAACTTTTCTGTCAACTACATATGCATCAAAATGAGCTGCTAAGCGATGGGTACATCGTGGATGGGTCCTTTGTTCTGTTGGAGCGTCAGGAGCTATGTTAAGTGGCACAGCAAATGCCATTGCTTCACAGAGTAATTCTTTACATTTGTCTTCATTTCGGAATGAAGCCAGAGTATCAATAAATGCTTCTACTGCAATGCCAGCACTGGCTAGATCCAGATCTTCAGTCTGCAGTAGGCAGGGGAGTCCTTCTGCAAATCTGAAAATGTGATCAAACAGGAAAAGACAAAAGACAGTGCTGAATGACATCAAGAAGTTGTAAAGTCCCAGTGCTTTGGGTGTATTTCCATTGTCACATTGTGAGAGATAAGAGATTAAGGACTCGTATGTATGCTTCAGTGCTCTCATAGCTCTTTTCTGACATCCCTACCTAGTGCTGCTCAGAGCTGTGACCTTGAATGTTCTGTCAAGTCCCATTTCTTCTTGCACCTGTTTTAGTTTGTCACTGTGCACCACAGATGTTGAAAAGAATGTATGCAAGCATTGCACCAATTGAGAGAAATCTTTTACTTTGGCAATGCACTGACATGAATCCACTAGAGTTAGATTTAACTTATGTGCATAACAGTGAACATACTGTACACAGCATAAGAGTGATAATTTTTGAAGAGTTCCTGAACACCATTGAGATGACCACTCACGACACTTGCACCATTATAAGCTTGGGCAACAAAAGTAACATCTGGCTCAAAGATATCAAATGTTTTCAATGTGTCATTATTGTTACTACACAATCTCTTGCATCCAGTTCTGAGACTAACAAAACATAGACAACGTTGTATAGGTTTATGGTTATGAACATATCTGACACATATGCTCATTTATTCCTGAGATGAAATGTCTCGAGAGGCATCACATAAGACTAATACAAATTTAGCATTTTTGGCTTCTTGCAGAATTGTATCTGTAATACAGGATACAGTGCACTGAATCAGACCATTCTGTGATTTGGCTGATATGTATGTTGCATTTGATGGGTTGGAGTCATTAACTTGGAAAACTCTATCAAACTTTTTAATCAAGTCTAAAGTCTCCCTGAAATTTCCTTTATTAACACTTGTCTCATCCTTATTATGACCACGGAAAGGTAACCCAAGCTGACCCAAATGTAGAGTGACTTCTACTAGTCTTTTCATGTCATCCCTTCTTTGCTGAATTTCCTTAACCTTGCCCTTGTCTACCTGTATCATGATGTTACCTGTTTCCTGTGTGCATGTATATGCAGAACAAGCAGCCATTGCACTTCTATGAGAGTGAATTGATGTGTGTGCCCTGAATTTCTCCAATGCCTTTTTACAGTTTTGAAACCCTCGAGTAGTAAAGGCTTCATCAGCACATCCCTGCCCACGCATGAAGCATCTACATGCAAAGCAGAATGTACTCTGTTTTTCACAGCTGTACTCCAACTAACAGAAATCTTTGTACCAGTGATGGCTAAAGCCCCTCTCTTTACCTCCATAAATTCTGGTACTGAAATTAGTCATAGGCTGAGTGGGGTCTTTCTCTTTATTGTCAAGATCAGTAGGGGGGTTATCATCAAGTTCAGATACTGGAAGGGCCTGGGACAAGCTTAACTCAATAGAGGGGATAGTACAAAACTGTTCAATGCATGCTCTAGTAGTGCTATTAGTACTAATACTGTCAACTCGATGACTTACTTCTCACTTGTTTGCTCATTACAAGATGCATCGTTATCAGTTGTCATGTCTGTGCACATGACCTCATTCAAAGTTGAAGATGATGCTGATGAAGAACTTATTCTTGGCCTTTTGCTGGCTGTTCCATATTAAAGAAAGACCATACTTATTTATTTATTTATTTATTTATTTATTTAAGAGATTTACCAGGAAAGGCATACTGAGCAGAGTACCGCTCGATTCCAGATGCGCCCTGGGGGGTAGGGGGTTACAATGGTGTAGTACATAAATACATAAAGCACAAAATAGAACATACATAAGTTGTAGATATCCAGCAAAGACCCAAAGGGATGGTAGAAGTTGTTGAGATGCATGTAGAGATTATACAAACTGAGGAGTAGTTACAGGCAGTATTTACAGGCAGTGAATACAGTAGCAGTATTTACAGTCAGTGATACAGTAGCAATAACAGCAATGTCACGGCTCATTTTGTTTTGGATGTTGCTGTACTTTAATTCAACTGTAGGCCAAAATAATAAAAGTGATGATTTTTTATTATATGGTGGTACCAACGTAGGTAGGCTAGCGAGTAACTGTAGTCACAAACCCTGCCTGTTTACCTATTTCTGGATTTTATCCCAAGTCTGTAAGCAACCAAGTAATTTGTGACAGTACTAGACAAAAAAACAGCCTTTTTATGTTGGCTTGCCGCGCTTGCGTGCAAGTCAACATCTTGGGAGAGTGCAGATTTGGGGGTGCGGCCACTGTTGGGTGAATGCAGGCCACACATCAGTATGTGCGTCCCTCATTCCCCAATCAGCCTGCATGCCGGCGCCACATCATGCATACATAATGTGGCGAGCACATTTAAGAAAAGGTCTGCTGCAATCCGAGCAAAGCTCGTCATACGCAGCAGTCCTTTTCTTGCCATGCTCGCCGCCATTATGAGCATGGTCGGCGAGCGGGCTGCCATCTAACATCTGCCGACATAGGGGTGCCCAATCCCCCTGTCATTAACCCCCCCACTGTCTTTGTGTGCCGATGGGGGAGCCCACTCCCCGTCGGCATAAACTCCCCCCCTGCAAATGTTGAATGCGGTGCCCAATCCGCCTCGGCTCGCACTCCCCTGCTTTCTTTGTTTGCCGCACGGGAATGCCCAATCCCTGCTGTGGCTACTTTCTCCTCCCCCACCTGTGTTGTGTGCCGAGGTGCCCAATCCCTGTCATCTACTGACACCCCTAAAACAGTTAGGTGGCACACTGGGAGCCCACCCAGCATGCCAAATGCCCTGCAAAATGAAAACTGTCTCCATGTTGTTTCCTGTTTTTTTACCCTCTAAAACGAAAACTGTCCCTCGTAGTCTAGATGCCCTCCCCACCCGCACCCACCCACTGCGCACCCTGCCTCCCTCACCCCTCACCCCATACTTACTTCCAGAGTCCGCGATGATCTTCGTGGACCGGGAACACGTCTGCACTCTTCAAAGCCGACCGCAAACTGAGAAAATGCCGGTAAGCTGTATAATGTAATGAATAGGGTTTTTTCAACTTTGATGCATATCTCAGGCATTTCTTGGAATTTTGGTGCCAAATTTTCAACATGGGTTTTTTGGGGCCCTTCCTCATGAATTCTATCACTGTCATGGTGTTAATCGGCTTCGGAAGGTGATTTCGCAGTCACTGTGCGAAATCACCTTTCGGGAACCATTAATGAAATGACAGTGCCAGTGTTCATGAGGTGGCCTCTCAAAAAGCCTATGTTCCAAATTTGGTGCAAAAATACAACAAATGCCTGTTTTATGAGCATGCATTGCGCAGTTGCTACGCAGGCTCATAACTTCTTGCATTTGCAATATTTTAACGCCGGATTTTCAGCATTGTCATTTTTGTACACCTCTTTGTGAACGGTACAGCTGTCATTTTCCACATCCTTCCCAAAATGTGTTTCCGCACTTCCGGCACACAATAGAGCAGTCGCTGTGGGAAATCAGTGTTTGGGCCAGATTATGAAAATGACAGTGACACAATTCATGAGCAGAGGTCATAAAATGCCTATGTTGAAAATTTGGTGATGATACTTCATAAAATGACTGTGTTACGAGCGTGCATTGGCAGCTTGCATGCACGCTCGTACCATCGTGCATTTGTGATATTTTCACTCTGGATTTTCACCATTGCCATTTTTCCACACCTCTTGATGAACAGTATAGCCATCATTTGACATATCCTGCCCAAAATGTGTTTTCGCACTTCCGGTGCAGAATAGCGTGGTCGCTGTGCGAAATCACTTCTTGGGACACTTTGAGGAAATAACAGTGACACTGCACATGAGCAGAGGTGCTAAAATGCCTATGTTGAAAATTTGGTGCCGAACACCCATAAAATGGCAGTGTTGCAAGCGTGCGTTTCACATTTCCCACGCACCCTTGTAACTTCGCAAATTTGGTATATTTACATGCCACATTTTCAACACTGGCATTTTTTTACACCTCCTTATGAACTGTACAGCTGTCATTTTTCACATCCTGCCCGATATGTTTTCCCGCACTGCACTACCAAACACCCAAAGGGACACCCTAATGCCTGTCAGTCTCTGCAAGGTGGGGGTGGGTTGGCATCAGTTCAATACTTCACTGACATTCCTGTGATGCATCTCTCTAACTCCTGCACTACCAATGCCAATGCCAGCAAGCCAACATTCGGCACTGACAAATGCTTTTTTGTTCTGGGGCTATATACTGTACCTCAAGACCATGAGTAATCAAGTAATTACTGCAGTGGTGTGCAAACAATAAACCCTGCCTATTTACTTTTTTCTGGGGCTATATCCCAAGGCTGTAAGTAACCAAATAATTCATGACAGTAGTAGGCAAATAAAAAACCTGGTCTGTTTTTTTTCTGGGGCTATATGATAAATCCCAAGGCTGTAAGTAACTGAGTAATTTGTGACAGTAGTAGGCAAATAAAAAATCCTGCCTATTTTTTCTGGGGGTATGTACCCCAAGACCATGGACAATCAAATAATTAGTGACAGTGGTGGGCAAACAACCAACACTGTTTACTTTTTTCTGGGGCTATATCCAAAAGCTGTAAGCATTAAACCAAGCAACCATGTAATTAGTGATGTTAGGCAATGAAGGAATTAAAAGAAAAAAATACACTGCAGCAGTTCTTCAGGGCTCAGCTCCTGCTGCTGAAATGCACCCAATTCTTGAGTCAATCTGTCTCTCTACCTCCTGTCCCCTCAACCTCCTCTATATTATTCAAAATCTTTTTTTTTTTTTTTTTTGTATTTATATTTTCTGGGTTCAGATCTTATTTATTAATTTGTATTTTGGATGACACCTTTGAGCCGAGGGCTCTTTTACAAAGGTTCCACATCAAGGCAATAAGGACAATAAGGTACAAAACATAACATGATCATTACAATGGAACTTACAAAAAAAAGACAAATAAGGTTACAATAATAGCAACCAATATCTTATTCTTTTACACAATGCAAAACGAAAAGCAGGCTGCCCAGCTGATCCTGCTACCAGTCTGTCTCCTCTTTCTCTGAGCTCCATCTCACTGTCACTTGACTGTTATATTATTCGTTGTTTTTCGGGGGAAGGGGCAATATTTTAAACTGTGGCCTTAAAGCCAAGGTAGTGCAGCAGACTACTCAGCTTAGCTGGCTCCTGTTGCTGCACCAGCAGCACCCCTCACTCCACAGGCACTAATGCAGCTCCTGCTCCTCCCGCTTTAGCAAAGAATCAAAGATTGAGATTCATTCACCTCAGTATTTTTATTTCAATATTCAAGTCATTCATTAGCAGCACAGATGTCTGATCTTGACTTGATAATGCTGCAGGCTCGCTCCCTAGCAGCTTGGCTTTACTGCTGCTCTGATGATAACAGTCAGAGAGTCCCCTCCCCACCCTGTCTGTCCCCCGGCCCGCCACCTCCTCACTAACCAGCTCCCGAGTCCTAACTCCCACTCCCTCCGGCCCCAGCCTCTCCCACTCTCCTGCCTGGCTACCAGACAGTATTTTAATATATTTCTTTAGTAACTAGTCTAGTAGTTCTATATTTATTTTACTTGCTCTGAAGACACGCACGCTCGCTAGCTATGCAGTTCTTCATCACTGAGCAGCCAGACCAGCATCAGCCAAATTCAAAATGATGACCACGCTCAACTGCCTCAACACCCAGAGCATGGAGAAGTTGTCCAGCTCCACCCACAGCCCTGATCTGCTCCAGTAAAAGCCATAGCTCACCCTCATTGCCACACATGATTGGAGCAGGTCAGGATTAGCAGACACATTCGAGCCATGGTACCTGACCCCCCAGCTCCCCCACGTGATGCCCAAGTCTATGCCCCATGTGATCCAGCTGCATCGCCAGTCCAGAGTCCAACCTGAGAGCTTGTGTAGAACCATCGGGGTCGGTCAAGCGGCACTCGGCAGCAATCAGAGGGACTCAGGGATCTGGGGCTCAGGGCTCTCCTCTCCTCTCCTCTTGGCTGACTGCAGTGTGCACATAGATGGACCTACAGGAAAATTATTAGAAGACCTGCTGCCCGAGGTAGGAGGTGGGGCGGAGGGCAGGGGGCAGGGTAGAGTGGAGGCTGTACTCAACTGGGCTCTGGGCTGTCAAACAGCTGGTGCTGCAGTGCTGATTATGGGCTGCTAAGCCCTATAATTTAAAATGTAAGGCTAGGTGAAATAAGTGGGGGGGCACCAGCATGAACTGGGGGGGGGGCTCAGGCCATCACTTTTGGAGCTGCTGACACCCCTGCCATGCACCATGAACAGTAATGCTTTGACAGACTCAGAGAATTCCTGCACGCATGATTTCAAATCGTAAACTACAGCTTTATCTGGGATAAGGACTAGGGAAGGGGGTACCAGGACAAAAGATGCTGTGGAGAAAAAGACAGGTAAGTAAAAATAAGCAGCACCAATAAACATTGGGGCCCATAGGCCAAAACCACCCCCACTGGTATCAGTGTACCCAGAAGTTCTTATGGGTACCCACTAGGTGTAGGCCTGGTACAGTGCCGCGGGTTGACCGGCTGTTGGGGCCCAGAAAATATTGGAAAGAACTTGGTTTTAAGAACAAATAACTCAACCACTTTTAGTTTTTCTGTCCAGGAATCAGGTTCTGAGTGCTCACGGTTTGATGACCTCAGCACCCAGAAAAAAATTGGAGCTCCTTGAGTTATTTCAGCAACAGACACAGGCTGGTCAGGATCTCTCTGACTAGGTGGAACTTGCTCGAGGATCTTGGAGCTGGTCACCTTGATTATTGTGCTGGCTGCTTGTTACCTTCATCTGCTTCTGGCCCACTGCAGAGCACAGTGGCAGGAAAACACCAGCCCCAGAAGGCCTAGATCTGGGAGTGGCTCTGCAGCCTGGCTCCCTTGATGGAACACAAGTGCCCTAGCACCCCAGCAAGCACCGGTGACTTCCTGAGACAGTGAGTACCTCTTCTGAGGGGTTAGCAAGTTCCCTCCCTGGTTCTGGGTGAAGGTTCCCTAATGGTGGGGATCCTCCTGCAGTCCTTGCACAGAGTTCATGGCAAAGAAATGTTTTCAGACAGTCACTCCAATAAAGTCCAGTGCCAATCAGTGTGGGTGCTAGCCTCTATTTCAGTGAGAGCAAGTGTAATTCAGCAGGAGGAATTCAGCAGCAACAACCCCTTGTGCACCATTCCACACATTCCAGTTAACAGTGTCCCCAACCTTTTCTTCAGCCGCAGCTAGGCCTCAGCTTTCGGCCACTTTAACCAGTTCACACAGGACACACACAGCTTAAGCTAGCACCCCAATGACCAGAGACTCTCTGACTCTTCGGAATTTCTTTTACAGTCCCACACAAGCAAACGGTTCCTCAGCCCTGACTGGAGCACTCTGACAATCTGCACAGTATTCTCAGCAATTCTGACTTTCCAGTGCAGGGTTTCTGCAGCCTTCAGTCTCTCTCATTAATAGCAAGCAACTTCTCCATACCTGGGGAATCAGCATCACAGTTCAGTCTCTTTCTCTCTTTCCCCTTCTCACTCTGTTTCTGCAACACAGCGATCTCTAATTCCAACAATTTCCAATTCTGCAACACAGCAATCTACACACAGGGCCTGGGTAAACCCCTCATATCCAAAGTCCAGTTCAGCAAGGCCTTTGACACTGTGCCACATAGAAGACTATTACACAAACTGGGGAATATGGGTGTGGGCAGGACAGTAGTGTGGTGGGTAGGTAACTGGCTGGGTGGCAGGACACAGAGAGTGGTGGTAAATGGCTGTCACTCCACAGAGGGAAGAGTGACCAGTGGGGTACCACAGGGATCAGTGCTGGGACCGGTCCTATTCAACATCTTCATCAGTGACATTGCGCAGGACCTAGAAGGCAGAATTTCACTGTTCGCTGATGACACAAAGCTCTGTAACAGAGTAGACACACCAGAGGGTGTAGACAGAATGAGAAGCGACCTGCAGAAACTTGAAGAATGGTCAGGGGTTTGGCAGTTGAAATTCAATGCAAAGAAGTGCAAGATAATACATATGGGGCACAAAAACCCTGGCACAATATATCAGTTGGGGGGTGAGGATATAGCATGCACCAAGCAGGAAAGGGGTCTTTGGGTTGTCATCTCTGATGACCTCAAGGTAGGGAAACAGTGTGACAAGGCAACAGGTAAAGCAAATAGGATGCTGGCATGTATAGGCAGGGGCATCACCAGCAGGAAAAGGGGGGTCATAATTCCGCTATACAAGACACTAGTGAGGTTCCACCTGGGTACAGTGTACAGTTCTGGAGACCATACCTATGTAAGGACATAGACAGGGTAGAGAAGGTTCAGAGGAGGGCAACAAAGATGGTGCATGGATTGCATCACAAGTCCTATGAAGACAGGTTGAAGGAACTGAACATGTACTCCCTGGAGGAGAGGAGGAGAGGGGATATGATAGAGACATACAAGTATCTTACAGGGAGGAACAGGGTGCAGGAAAACACTATTTTAAGCGAAAAAGATGTTCCAGGACTAGAGGGCATGGAATGAAGTTGGAGGGAGGACGATTCAGAGGAAACATGAGAAAGAATTTCTTCACAGAACGGGTGGTGGACAAGTGGAACACCCTGCCAGAGGAAGTGGTGGGGGCTGAAACAATCACGGGATTTAAGAATACATGGGATAGACATTAAGGAATTCTGGAGGTCAGGGGTAAGGGGCAACAGACTTCTAGGAAAACAAACTGAACTTACAAGCTCAAATGGGCAGACTGGGTGGGCCATAGGCCCTTATCTGCCGACACTGTCTATGTATCTATGTATCTATGTCCACTCTCACAGGGTACTCCTGACTTATACACAATCCGGGAACAGACTGACTAAATCCCAGAAAGTCCACAGTGTTTCCGCCAAAAACCCAGTGTTCTGATTGGCTGATGGAGCCTATCAATAATGGATAACCATAGTGATCAATATTTCCTGCTCGTTTATTGAGGCATGATCTAGGCACCAGAATTAGTTACCTCCTTTTCCTAGGAGTCCTTCTGAGTCAGTTTTGGGCACCTAGATCACCGATTGGCTGCCAGAAAAGGTTAAAGTGTTATCAAAATGTCAGCCCCAAGTTAGTCCATTGCAGTGCAATACAGTTCCTCACCTTCTGGGGTTTTGTGCAGCCCAACACAATCATTTTATTGAGCAAACACCCCAACGGATTGTAGCCCTAACTGTCCGCTTTCAGATGAGCCCCCTCTTGACCATATACATTCAATACTCTTCCTATGGTTGCTGTTTACATACAGACCCCCCAGGCAGCAGACAGGACCCTCATTAATATTCATGAGGGCTCATTCATTTGTATGAGCTCTCTTCTATGCCCCGAACTAAATTTTTTTATTTAAAAATCCAGGGGCTTCTCACCAACCCCCACAAGGTCACTGGTCCTCATTTACCTTAAGATGGGCACCGGGACCGCAGAGGAACTCTCCAAAAGACTGCAAAATGGGTGGTCAGCACATGAGAGGCGCTACTGTAAGCCTGTGTGATCTCCACTTGCTCAAGAACACAAAGGGCAGCGGCAGCTTGCGAATATGGATTTAAGCCCAATCGGGGCTGAAATTAAGTACTCGGCTGAAATGGGAACTCGGGCCATAGCGGTGGAGCATTCGGGGAGTCTGGGATCACCAGGAGGCAGCAGGAGATCTGGAGAAAGGGGGGTGTAACCCCCCTGCAAATGGGGGTTCCAAAAAGACTTCCAGGAGCTTGCTTGAATGCTCCAAGCCTGAATGGTGTTTGGCGTTTAAGCCATTTATCAGTGAGTGTTTTTAGAGCCTCTGGTACTGTCTCTTTAAGAGCTGTCTGCTTGCAGACATAATTAGTTTGTATGGGGGGACTGTGTGCTTCTCTGTTTGAGTACCACTCAAGCTGCTGCCAATTCACTCCATTTTTGCAGTCACTAGGAGTGCAAAGGGAACCTATCTGAAAGATGTAACTGTTTGCCAGAAACCATTTAGAGTGATAATGAAATTATAGTTTGTCTAACCTGCTTTCTTTTGCAGTCAGAACAGTGTCTGCCTAGTTCCCCATTCTGGTTTTGAACTGCTGAACTGGACCAATCAGTGTGGGGTAAGCTAGCTCTAAAATGGTGCCTTGACGAATCAGAACTTGGACTCATAATCTGAGCCAGCCACAAGAGGATTGTATGGGCAGTGACTCTGGGAGATGTAGTTTAGACTTCAGTGCCTTTTGGACCAACAGCAGCAGTCTATTGTGGTGACAGCCAATCCAGTCAAGAACTGGGAGGAACTCAAAGGAAGTGCCAGGTTTTGTCGGTTGGAGTTCAGTTGAGCTTTGGCAGTGAAGAAGGAAGGAGCCCTGTGCTTTTTCAGTGTGCAGTTTTAGTCAAAACGTGTGTAAGGCCCAGAGTTCCGGTCTGCAGCTTGTGTAACTGCTTGTTAGGACTGAACTGTCCTGTGAAAAGAATCAAAGGATCTCTGAAGAGTAGAAACCAGGCTCACCCTGTAGAAGACTGGAGAAATTATTGAATTGCACTCGGTCTGTCAGGAACTGAATCTGCTTTGTGTTCTCCCGGGTATTGTGCAGTAATTGCGATCGGGATAGAGAAGCAGCCTGCCTGGTATAGTACTCTCTTTTTTTACCATATAAATGTGTGAAGAGTCTCTTGGAGCTCAAGAGTAGCCCTGCTGATATTGAAGGACCCTATCTTATTTGGAGGTCGTGAGTATTAATTCAGGGTCGCTCCCTGTTGAATTGCCACATTAAATCCAAATGGAATTACTGTACTGCTGACTGTTTAATTTTCTTTTTCTCTGTGTGAAAGGGCCCCTACCAGCTGCCACGGTTTGGACTAGCCACTAGGGCTTGGGTACCCAGGGACAGTAACTGATAGGGATAGGCCTGTGCACAGAGCCATAGGTAGATTATTAGAGTGATAAGCTAATTAACCTGATTTTCCCCTGTCCTTGTTATATCCCCTAAATAAATCAGAGCTGCTTGTTTCAGCAAAGTTATACTGCCTGAGGTATTTGTCTCTGTTAAAGTATTGTACTGTGATTGTTGCACTGTATCTCATTTCACAGGAGGTCCCAGTGCCGGAACCAGTCCTGGGGTAAGTGTATACTGTGAAGGTAATTCTGATATATTGTGTGGGCCACTAGTGGGAAGAAAGGGGTTGCAGTGTCCCAGAGGGCTGTGACCAAGTTAGTTTAACTATTGCAAACCCTGACCTCTGGGTGGAGGCACCGCCATTGGATCAGGCCCTCAACCTGTTAGTGGCAAATCAGGCAGGTAGTAGCCCTGGGATAGCGCCATCTAGGGTTACATCTTGGAGGCTCACCGCTGGGATTGTGTGTCCTCTGGTGGCCATATTCTGAACCACTGTTAAGAAAAAAATGGGTACCCGACAAGTGGGGTGCGGCTGGTGGAGTGGTGTACTGGGAGAGTCGACCCCAAATGCTATGCTTATCCTGGACATCCCCTGGGTATCAATACGGACACTGTGCAGGAGTACTTTCCAAGGTGGAAGGTTTACAAAACCCTGTGGTGGTGGGTCGGCATGCTAATCTGCTCACCCACACTTTCCTGGCCCTAGTAGAGTTTAAGGATCCCATAGATAGCTCCAAAGTGCCACAGACCATTACCCCAGAGGAGCCCTCACTGCTTGGAGAGTGATAACTAAGGACAGTAAAGACCCGGGGGGGAATCAGCCCCCACCACTATCTGAAACTTTTGAGGAGAAATTTGCTAAATGGTTGCTGGGAGAAGGGAAAACTGTGGAGGACTTGAAGAAACTATTCTTGCCACCTGGGGGTGTTCCTCCCCCAACACCCTCTCCCGCTCCAGTGCCCATAATGGTGGCTGAACCAATGCAGACTCCTATTTCTGCACCTGCCATTAGTCACGACTCTTACCGAAGGTTGAGGATCTTCTCTGGCACCCTCCCCACCCCCCAAGGGGAGGATGACTGGGAGACCTGGATAAACTATGTTGCCCCCCAAGTGCTAGAATGGCAATGCTCGAAGGCGGCGAAAGAGGTTAGTGAGAGCCTCCGGGGTCCTGCCCTGGCTACCATCCATGCTAAACGGGCCAGTAACCCTGAAGCGACTGCACAGGACTATCTTGAGGCCTTGGAGAATGTGTATGGGAGCCCAGATTCTGATGAGGACCTGTGGTGGAGAGTAAGAAATGCACAACAATACCAAGGGAGTTGTTGTCTGTGTATGTCTCTCGGCTGGAAAAATTGTTGCAAGAATGCCTCAGAAAGGGTAGTTTGCCAGCGATTGAACTGGACGAACCAGACTGGACAGAATCATAAGTCTGCCCCTTCTCAGAACTGTTGTTGCTTCAGTTACGCCTGGCAAATCGACTGAATCCCACCCTCCTATGATGAGTTAATGAGAGAAATTCGAGGAGTTGAGAAAGAGGCACCTCGGGGGGACCTGCACTAACAGCTGTACTACGACCCGAGTGACTGAGGGTGACCCATCAAGTGAAGTTCAGGGCAGAGGTTGACAGTCAATGAGTGCTCTGACAAGGAAAAAGATATGCCACAATGGGGCAACTGTTGAGAGAGATCCTGAATTCAAAAACAGTCCCTTTTGAAGGCCACTCCTGCAAGTCACGGGCCCTGACCTATATCCACTGCATATGCTATGGGGTGGGGTACCCACCCATGTATCTCCTGCTGATAACAGCTCCAAACTCAATTCCTTGACCATGGAAGTGGAGAAACTGACGAGATGTCTCCAAATGCTTATCACGCCAGACAGAGATGGCACCCAGGTTTCCAGTTAGTAATACCCGCCCTGGCTCCCAGTGTGGCGCCTCGGCCAGCTCAAACTCCAGAAAGTATGTTTTGCTATAATTGTGGGAAAGATGGGCACATGAAAGGAATGCCAGTCCCCAAAGACACTGACAAAGTTGCATATAGGCTACAAGGAGAGCTTGGAGAACAAATCAGTGGTTAAGAGGTGCACAACATGATCCCAGTGAGGGCACCAAAATGCTAATTCACGTCCTTTTGTGGCAAGGTCAGTTGCCCAGGCCCCCACTACCGCCTCTCAGACTGGTCCAGAATAGTGGGTCCTCCATGAGGACCACTGTAAAGGTGAATGGAGTGTCTACAAGAGCTGTATTAGACAGTGGCTCCCAAGTGACAATTATGTTCCAGGATTGGTATCAG
Source organism: Neoceratodus forsteri (assembly GCA_016271365.2). Taxonomy (NCBI): domain Eukaryota; kingdom Metazoa; phylum Chordata; order Ceratodontiformes; family Ceratodontidae; genus Neoceratodus; species Neoceratodus forsteri. Next base: position 667,702,688 of record CM057453.1, read on the forward strand.
AAGCATTTGTCAGAAGTACCCTTACAACCATTAGAAGGACTGCATGTATGGGGTTAAGTGAGAAGGCCTACCCTATTCCGGGTATATCCGAATTTGGCTGTCTTTCCCCACCTCCGTGGCTGGAGTGGCCGAACAAGTAGAGACCCTAGCCTTAGTGTGTCCCCCACTGGACTGTATGATGGTGTCCCTTTGTTGATTGGAACAAATGCTCATATGTTCGGAAGGCTGGCACAGTTGTGTTATGAAAAACAGGGGTCAAAGACTAGTAGAGCTTTAAGAGTTCGGCTTTAATTAAGAAGGCCTATGAGGCACAGAGAGATGCTGAAAAACAGAACCAGAGGAACCGGTCGAATTGTATGGAAGAAGGATCCTGAGTCTCTCTGATCCTGGCGCCAAATGCCCAGTGTACCTTACAGGGGAGGTCCGTATCAGAAAGGATGTTAAGAATAAAATATTAATGTTGGATGCACCAGGCGATGGAAAATTGCCAGAGGGACTGCTGGTCAAGCCTAGTATTTTGCCCGCTAGAGCCCATGCTTATGCCAGAAGGGTAATGGTCCAAGTTCATAATGTGTCTGAAAGAGACATTCGAGTGAATAGAGGTTGCATCCTGGCTAATGTGCATTGTGCAGACACTGCAGTGCTACCCAGCAGCAAGAGTTCAAGGAAGAATGACAGAGTAACGCCTGACTTGTTTGATTTGGCGACTCCCACTGCCAGCTGAATGGAAAGTGAGGATCAGTGAGAAGCTTGCCCAGAGAGACCAGGTGTTTTCTTTAAAGGAATGGGATGTAGGATGCGTGCAAGGAGCTGAGCACAATATCCGCTGCATGACGAAAGACCATTTCGTGAGAGGTCTCGCGCCTGGCACCTGCTGACATAGATGATGTGAGGCGGCATCTGCAAGAGATGTTAGCTGCTGGTGTAATACAAGAATCCAGAAGCCCTTATGCTTCCCCATTGTGGTAGTGAGGAAAAGAATGGAACAGTAAGGATGTGTGTGGATTATCGCACCTTAAACCGGGCGGACTATCCCTGATCAGTACACAATGCCCCGATTCAGGATGCTTTGGACTGCCTAAACGGGAGCAAGTGGTTCTCTGTGCTGGATCTCCGCAGTGGGTACTACCAGATCCCGATGGCCCCAGAGGACCGTGAGAAGACGGCCTTTATCTGTCCGCTTTTATGAATTCATGAGGATGCTCAAGGATTTCAGGTGCCCCAGCCACTTTTCAATGATTGATGGAGCGTGCAGTGGGGACATGAACTTACTAGAGTGCCTGGTATACCTAGATGATGTTATTGTGTTTGGCAGCTCACTGGAGGAACATGAGAGCAGATTATTTAAGGTATTGGACCGACTGGAGGACTTTGGCCTTAAACTGTCCATTGATAAGTGTCAATTCTTTCAAACATCAGTAAAGTATGTGGGACACATAGTATCCACGAGGAATAGAGACCGACCCAAGTAAAGTTGAGGCCTTGACCACCTGGCCACAGCCCAAAAATCTAAAAGAACTGCAAAGATTCCTGGGATTCTGTGGTTATTATAAGGCGCTTCATCAAGGTCTATTCAAGAGTGATCCGCCCTTTACTTAACCTTACTCAAGGTATCCCCAACCCACAAAAATACCAAAGTCAGCGTCCCTCAAGACTGAAAGAGTGTATTTTCATCCGAGTGAAGTATTTGGGGCCTCTGGACTCCTGATTGTGAGACTGCTTTCATGAGATCATATATCAACTTACCCATGCTCCAGTGCTGGCCTATGCCGATCCAAGAAAACCTTACGTCCTGCACACTGATGCTAGCTTGCAAGGGTTGGGGCTGTGTTGTACCAAGAGCACGAGAATGGCCTGAGACCAGTGGCCTTTGCCAGTAGAAGCCTGACCCCATCCGAAAAGAACTATCCTGTACATAAGTTAGAGTTCCTAGCTTTGAAGTGGGCTATTGTTGACCAATTCCATGAGTACTTGTATGGGGCTAAAATACTAGTAAAACTGACAATAATCCTTTGACCTATGTGCAGACCTCAGCTAAGTTGGATGCCACTGGCCATAGGTGGCTTTCTGCATTATCTACATATGACTATGCTCTCGAATACTGAGCAGGTCTGAACCACATAGATGCTGATGCTCTCTCCCGAGGCCTGTTCCCCAGAATGATTGGGTCCGATTGGCAGAACCTGACATTGGCACTCCTGCGAAGTTTGACAGGGAGGAACAAATGTCCACGGCGCAGTGGACTGCATGGTGGATTGCTTGGGACCCTCTGAGAATTGCATACCTGCTGCTTGTTGCCACTTTTCTGCAATAGACATTGGTGCACTGCCTCAGCTGGACAATGACAGTATTCAGGGCTCAATCCCGCGATCCCATGATCAAAGCAGCTTTAGAAGCCCTCTATGCAGGAAAAGATGTGTCCAAATTACGCTCCACTGATTTGAGAACTGCACTGTTATACAAAGAAGGTCCTAAGTTGAAACTGATCAATAAACTGTTATACAGAGAAACAGTAGACAGAGGGGACAAGTAGACAAACAACAACTAGTGCTGCCCACTGCCTTTGAGACTCAGTACTGAGGTCCTTGCACAACCACATGGGGCACCTTGGTATAGACAGAACACTTGACTTGGTGAGATCCAGATTCTATTGGCCTAAGATGGGGGCTGATGTGGAGCAACACATTCGAACTTGTAGTCGCTGCTTACAGAGGAAAGCTTTGCCCCAGAGGGCTGCCCCTTGTTAACATCACCACCAGTGCACCCATGGAGCTGGTCTGTATTGATTTTCTGAGTTTGAGTCAGATCAAAGAAATATCAGTAATGTGCTGGTGGTCACTGACCATTTCACGAGATATGCCCAAGCTTTCCCCACCAAAGACCAGAAAGCATCCACTGTGGCCAAAGTACTTGTAGAAAACTTTTTGTTCACTATGGGGCTCCACAAAGAATCCATTCTGATCAAGGGAGAGACTTTGAGAGTCGTCTGATCAAAGAGATGCTTTCTCTGTGGGGAGTGCAAAGTCCAGAACCACTCTTACCACCCCAGGGGACCCACAGCCTGAACGCTTCAACCGCACTTTGCTAGATATGCTAGGCACCCTGCACCCAAAGGACAAGCCTAGATGGAGCCAACAAATTAGCACCCTGGTACATGCTTATAACTGCACCAAAGTGATGCCACTGGATTCTCCCCTACCGCCTGATGTTTGGAAGAAGCTCGACTACCAGTAGATGTGTGTTTTGGGGTCTCTCCTGATGGGGTTCAAGCTGACAACTATTTACAGTATGTGCAAAAGTTAAAGGCCCAGCTAACTCATGCGTACCAACTGGCTCAAACCATGGCTGCCAAAAGAAATCTGGCCAACAAAGAAAGGTATGATAAAAGGTGAAAGCAGGAACTCCAGGAGGAGATCGGGTATTGCTAAGAAATCTGGGACTGCATGGCAAGCACAAGATTGCTGACAGATGGCACCATCTCCTCACATTGTAGTGGGCAAACTAGATGATCTGCCAGTGTACAAAGTAAGGCCTGAGAATAATTCAAAGATGTAAAACAATGCATAGAAATCATTTACTGCCCATTGGACAAATCTTAATTGAGTCTGAGCCCTAGAAGATGCCCCTCTGGACCAGTGACTAGAGCTGCTGCTAAGAAAAGATCAAGAAAATCTGCACCTACAGAAGCAAAGTTAAAGTGTTCCCTCCACAAGTCCCAGTTGAGCATGACTGTCAGTCCATATCGGAAGAAAGTGAGAGTGACTTTGAATACTATCCTTCTTACGAACTGAGTCAATTTTTTGGGGCAATCCCCTAGTCAATCCTGGAGATGAAGCTGGGCCTTCTGGACTGTACAAGCCCCCAGCTTCGTCCCTGGAGCCGATGCTCCCAGAAAGTGAAGTGCAAAGCATCAGATCAGATGAAGTGGAATCATTGTGCATGGTTGAACTGTTTGAGCTTTCAGGGGAGGAAAATGATGGATTGGGTCAGACTGGTGATACACCAGAACAAGAAGAGTATTTTGAGTGCCCTGACAGTCCACTGCCAGTGTCCGAAAGCTCTCCCTGTTAGCCAAATGTTGTGGACTCAGAAACTGTAACTCCTGGAGCTGATAGTGCCCCAAGTTCTAGCCTCTCTACCCCCATGGAGACTCCCCTGACAAGTGAGGACAATGCTGAAAATGAGGCTCAGAGTGCAGAGACTATAACAGTTCCCCTAGAAAGACTGGTCGAGCTGTAAAGCCTGTGGTGCACCTCAGTTATGATTCCCTTGGGAGGCCTGTGGATTTGCCTCTCAATGTTGTCCATAAAGGAGTGTATGTGTCCCGAGCTCATTGCCCAAACTGAGCGCAGTGTAACTCCAAGTTACTTGTGTTGCCTCTAAGTATGGTGCCCTTGTCCCGTCCAGCCCCAAGGTAACTGATAGGGAAGGGCCCCCTCTCTTCAGGTTTCATGTACAAGAGGTAATAACTTGAGTTATGGTACAATGTGTGTGTAATACTGTGTAAAGAGTGACGTACTGCAATGTTTCAGAAATGTGTTCTTGGTAAAATGGTATATTGACTGATGATTACATGTGTGAGCCTAATGCAAATGTATATGGTTGCAGTTAAAACTTATGGGGGTACTTGTTTGACGCGGACGTCAAGCTTTCCCAGGCCAGGAAGGGTGTAACCCCCCTGCAAATGGGGTTCCCAAAAGACTTCCAGGAGCTTGCTTGAATGCTCCAAGCCTGAATGGTGTTTGGCGTTTAAGCCTTTTATCAGTGAGTGTTTTTAGAGCCTCTGGTACTGTCTCTTTAAGAGCTGTCTGCTTGCAGACATAGAAACATAGAAACATAGAAACATAGAATTTGACGGCAGATAAGGACCGCTTGGCCCACCTAGTCTGCCCATTTTCCTACCTAACAGATAAGCTGCAGATCCTAGTTAACCAACAGCTTACTTCCTCTTACCCGCCCCTAGGACTGCCTTATGCCTGTCACATGCATTCTTGAAGTCCACCACTGTTCTTGACTCCACGATCTCCTCAGGGAGGCTGTTCCATGCATCCACAACCCTCTCAGTGAAAAAATACTTCCTCACATTACCCCTGAGCTGTCCCCCCTCTATCTTCAAATTGTGCCCCCTTGTTCTTGCACATCTCTTTTTCTGGAAGATGCTACCCTCTTGGACTTTGTTAATTCCCTTGAGGTACTTGAAAGTTTCTATCATGTCCCCTCTCCCTTCTTTCCTCAAGAGTATACATATTAAGCTCCTTTAGTCTTTCTTCGTATGTCTTCTGGTGTAGACCCTGCACCATTTTTGTTGCCTCCCTGGACAGCCTCCACTCTATCTATGTCTTTATGGAGATGGGGTCTCCAGAACTGTACACAGTACTCCAGATGGGGTCTCACCAACTGTCTGTACAGAGGGATAACAACTTCCTGTTTTCTACTATTGATGCCTCTTCCTATGCATCCCAGTATCCTCCAGCCTTCCTTACTGCCTTCTCACATTGCTTTCCCACCTTTAGGTCATCTGATATAATTACCCCCAGGTCCCTTTCCATTTTTACTGTTGTCAGTATCTCACCCCCCATTGTGTACGCTTCCCCTGGGTTTTTGTTTCCCAGGTGCATTATCTTGCACTTCTTTGCATTGAATCTGAGCTGCCATACATTTGACCATCCCTCCAACCTTACCAAGTCCTTTCTCATCCTTTCCACTCCATCCTGTGTATCAACCCTGTTGCAGATCTTTGTGTCATCTGCAAAGAGACATACTTTTCCTTCCAGTTCCTCTGCAATGTCACTTATAAAGACATTAAAAAGGACTGGTCCCAGTACCGAACCCTGTGGTACCCCACTAGTAACCCTCCTTTCTTCACTGTGTACTCCATTTACTACTACCCTTTGCGTCCTGTTGTCTAGCCAATTTTTTATCCAGGCTACCACCTTGGGACCCATTCCAAGGCTGGCTATCTTGTGTATTAATCTTTTGTGGGGGACTGTATCAAATGCCTTGCTAAAATCTAGGTAGGCCATGTCCACAGCCCCTCCCTGATCTACTACTTTGGTCACCCAGTGAAAGAAATCTATTAGATTCGTCTGACATGACCTTCCCAACGTGAATCCATGCTGCCTTGGGTCCTGTGCCCCACTGGCCTCAAGGTACTCAACAATTCTTTCCTTCAGAAGTGAGTCCATCATTTTCCCTACCACTGAGGTCAAACTAACTGGTCTGTAGTTTCCTGCCTCTGTCCTGCTCCCACTTTTGTGAAGAGGAATTACATCTGCCCTCCTCCAGTCCTTGGGTACCACCCCATCCTCCCATGATTTGTTAAAGAGAGTAGTCAGCGATGTCACTAGTTCTACCTTAGTTCTTTTAGAATTCTTGGGTGAATCCCATCAGGCCCCATTGCTTTGTCCACCTTTAATTTTATTAGTTCATTCAGAACCCTTTCTTCTGTAAATGGACTGGTATCAACCCCATCTTCAGAGTGTTTCTCTTGTTTGGTTTAGGTAACTCCCCTCCTCTTCCTTTGTGAATACTGAGCAGAAATATTCATTCAGTAACCCTGCTTTTCACTGCACCCTCTACCCACATTCCTCTCCTTTATTAAGCTTCAGTATCCCTCCTTTGGTCTTTCTTCGCTCCCTAATGTACCTATAAAAGGTCTTATCCCCCTTCTTAACAGAATTGGCTATCCTTTCTTCGGTTTGGGCCTTTGCTATTCTGACTACCTTCCCAGCCTCTTTCTGCTTTAACTGATAAAGTTCTCTGTCCTGCTCCTTCTGTGTTTCCTTATATTTCCTGAATGCTGCCCTTTTCTCCTTAACTTTCCCTGCCACCTCTTTTGTGAACCATAGAGGTTTTTTCCTTCATTGTGTTTTATTGATTTTTTTTACGCAAAGGCTTGTTGCCTCTGTGATGGCTATTTTGATCACTTCCCATTGTTCCTCCACCCCTCCTTCTTGCCTGTTTGCTAGTGTTTTTCTGAGGCACTCTCTCATTTTCCCAAAGTCAGCCCTCCTAAAGTCTAGTACTCTTGCTTTCGTATGGCTTGATTGTATGGCTGTGTTTATCGTGAACCACACTGTTTGGTGGTCACTTGTTCCCAGATGGCTACCCACTTCTAAATCTGAGATTCTTTCTCCATCCCCATTTGAAAGTACCAGGTCTAAGATTGCTCCTCCCGAGTCGGTTCCAATACTAGCTGTCTGAGACATGCTCCTGTAGGGCATCAAGAATGACCCTGCTTTTGGATGTGCCTGCAGCAAGGTGCTCCAGTTAACATCTGGCATATTCAGGTCCCCCATCAACAATATCTCCCTTTTTCTGCCATTCTAAGAAAGCCTTCTATCATTTCCTTGTCCATTCCCTCCCCCTGAGATGGGGGTCTGTATACAACCCCCATGCGGATTGTGGTGCCATTTCCTGTCTCCAGGGTGACCCAAAGTGCCTCATCTGCTCCCTGTTTACTCTTTAGTTCTGTTGCTTTGATCCCTTCCTTTACATAGAGAGCTACTCCTCCTCCTCTTTTACCCTCCCTGTCCCTTCTGTAGATTGCGTATCCTGGTATGTTGACATCCCATTCATGGTTCTCTTTGTACCATGTTTCTGTGACTGCCACAATATCCAGGCAACCCTCTTCCATCAAGGCCACTAGTTCAGGGAGCTTGTTACACAGACTACGGGCATTGGTACTCATCACCCTCAACTTTTGATAGCCTTACCCTTTAGCCCCATTTCTGTCCTTACTGCCTTTGCCTTGTTTTACATTTAAATCTGTTCTGCTCCTAATAACTTCTGTACCCTGGCATTTACTTCACTAATCACCATGTTTTGTGGAGGAGGCTCGGATTTCCAGCTCCTTTCGGTACCTCCCTTGGCTAGTTTAAATGCTTGCCAATGAAGCATTTAAACCTCTCACCTAGGATCCTGGTTCCCCTGGACAGATGCAGACCATCGCACCAGTATAGGTCTGCATTCCTCCAGGTGGCTCCCCAGTCCCCAATGAAGCCAAAACCCTGAGCTCCACACCAGTTTTTCAGCCACTCATTGAATTCCCTGGTGAGAAGTGCCCTAGCATTTCCCTTGCCATAGACAGGCAGCACCTCCGAGAAGGTTACCGTATGCGCTACTTGTCTAAGGCCCCTTCCCAACTCTACAAACTCCTCTTGCACTGCTCTGATCCCATTCCTAGCCAGGTCATTTGTCCCCAGGTGGACAATGACATCCAGCTCCCTCCCTCGTGCAGCTCCTCCCACGATCCTGAGGATTCGCTTCCTGTCCCTCCAAGCCGTGGCACCAGGAAGGCACCTTACCTCCCTCTCCCCATCATCCCCCATTTCTACCCCCCTAATGATTGAGTCCCCCACCAGGAGTTGTTTCCTTCCCCTGTGGGGTCCCATGCCACCCTCCTTTGGGTCTCCTTTGTGAAGGTCCCCAGCATCCTCCATGGTCTCCACTACAGGTGCCTCCATAGAGGAACCACTATCCACCAGAAGAGTGAATGAATGTGAAGAGGTACAGCTGGAGGGATGCAACTCTGTTCCACCACCCTCTCCTCCTTGAGCCCACCCTGGTCCAGCCACCTTTTTCTTGGCAACCTCTGAGGTAGTGGCATTGGCCCTGGTGGTCCCTGGGTGGGAGGAGGTTTCACTAATCCTAGCCAGGTCAGCCTGGAGACGGGCAACCTCCTCTCAGACCAGAGAGGTGCAAGCAATAGGGCAGCATCGCAGCCTCCAGAATGTCTCCGGAACACTGCCGCCCACAGCCATTGCACTGCACCACTCCTATCATGTCTTATTTTGTGTCCCTGTACTGTTTCTCTGGATGCTTACTCTCCCTCTCCTTACAACTCTCACCCTTTCTGTTCTGGGATAGCAACTTCCTATCTTCTTCAGTAGTCTCTAACATAATTAGTTTGTATGGGGGACTGTGTGCTTCTCTGTTTGAGTACCACTCAAGCTGCTGCCAATTCACTCCATTTTGCAGTCACTAGGGTGCAAAGGAACCTATCTGAAAGATGTAACTGTTTGCCAGAAACCATTTAGAGTGATAATGAAATTACAGTTTGTCTAACCTGCTTTCTTTTGCAGTCAGAACAGTGTCTGCCTAGTTCCCCATTCTGGTTTTGAACTGCTGAACTGGACCAATCAGTGGGGTAAGCTAGCTCTAAAATGGTGCCTTGGACGAATCAGAACTTGAACTCATAATCTGAGCCAGCCACAAGAGGATTGTATGGGCAGTGACTCTGGGAGATGTAGTTTAGACTTCAGTGCCTTTTGGACCAACAGCAGCAGTCTATTGTGAGTGACAGCCAATCCAGTCAAGAACTGGGAGGAACTCAAAGGAAGTGCCGGTTTTGTCGGTTGGAGTTCAGTTGAGCTTTGGCAGTGAAGAAGGAAGGAGCCCTGTGCTTTTTCAGTGTGCAGTTTTAGTCAAAAAGTGTGTAAGGCCCAGAGTTCCGGTCTGCAGCTTGTGTAACTGCTTGTTAGGACTGAATCCGTCCTGTGAAAAGAATCAAGGATCTCTGAAGAGTAGAAACCAGGCTCACCCTGTAGAAGACTGGAGAAATTATTGAATTGCACTCGGTCTGTCAGGAACTGAATCTGCTGTGTGTTCTCCCGGTATTGTGCAGTAATTATGATCGGATAGAGAAGCAGCCTGCCTGGTATAGTACTCTCTTTTTTTTTACCATATAAATGTGTGAAGAGTCTCTTGGAGCTCAAGAGTAGCCCTGCTGATATTGAAGGACCCTATCTTATTTGGAGGTCGTGAGTATTAATTCAGGGTCGCTCCTGTTGAATTGCCACATTAAATCCAAATGGAATTACTGTACTGCTGACTGTTTAATTTTCTTTTTTCTGTGTGAAAGGGCCCCTACCAGCTGCCACGGTTTGGACTAGCCACTAGGGCTTGGGTACCCAGGGACAGTAACTGATAGGGATAGGCCTGTACACAGAGCCATAGGTAGATTATTAGAGTGATAAGCTAATTAACCTGATTTCCCCCTGTCCTTGTTATATCCCCCTAAATAAATCAGAGCTGCTTGTTTCAGCAAAGTTATACTGCCTGAGGTATTTGTCTCTGTTAAAGTACTGTACTGTGATTGTTGCACTGTATCTCATTTCACAGGAGGTCCCAGTGCCGAACCAGTCCTGGGGTAAGTGTATACTGTGAAGGTAATTCTGATATATTGTGTGGGCCACTAGTGGGAAGAAAGGGGGTTGCAGTGTCCCAGAGGGCTGTGACCAAGTTAGTTTAACTATTGCAAACCCTGACCTCTGGGTGGAGGCACCCGCCATTGGATCCAGGCCCCTCAACCTGTTAGTGGCAAATCAGGCAGGGGTAGTAGCCCCTGGGATAGCGCCATCTAGGGGTTACAGGGGCAATTAAGGTAAGCCTCCAGAAGGAGGTTACACTCCCTCCTTAAATGCTTGGCTTCCATGCCAAGCCTAAAAATAAAGTACTATAAAATTGCATTCAAGTAATTTCCAACATTAACACACATTAACAGTTCTAACTATACACCTGGCTCCTAACTTTTATATCAGCAACCATTTAAGAACAGGAAAATAGTATATACAGCAGTAAAGACTTTCACCTTTAATTAACTCGCTGGCCACATAAGATATGGCACCCATATGTTTAACTGTTATAACCATATGAACTTTAGCACCTCATGCTATACTTGTACTACCACTCTTTCCCTTTATACTCTTTCACCTCCCTCTTTTCCTTTTTTCCACCTTCCCCTTGGGCCTGGAGGGTCTAGCACTAACAGGGCACATGAACACCCTTTCCAGGGACCTGGGTGTGATATTTACCCCCTTATGTACTACAAATAAGGGTGGGTCAGTGGGCAGCACTGGTGCATCGTAAGTCAAATTCAGTAGAGGCCGTATACTCCTCCCTGACCTTCTGGGGGTTTCTTGCACTTAAGTTCTAGTGGCTAACTCCTGCTCAGAGGCAGAGTCTCTGTCACTTCCCACTTGGCCTGTGTCTTCTTCTTCAGTGGCAGCAGGAGGCTGCAGCTCTTCCTCTCCCATGCAACTGTCCAGAAGTGTTGTCTTGGGGCCATTCAGAGGACCCAGTCAAACTAGTATTCAAGTTTGATGTGGGCTCCCCCAATAGTCATTTCTTCAGGGGAACTGCTCCAGAACCACTCAAATGGCTCAGCCAGACTAGTATTCAATTCTGAAGTGGTCCCTTCAAGGGGGGTAGAAGGAGCAGCCTCCCCTTCAGCACCCTGCTCCCCAAGCACAGTCATGTCCACCTCTCCATGTCTGTCAACCCCAGGGACCTCCGTGTCACTTGCACTGAGCCCTTTTATCACAGAACCAGTCTCTAACATCGGGGGCGGTCCCTGAAGCAGTCTCTCTAGTTCAGGGGTAGGGTAAAAACATACAGGTGTATCTCTGTCTGACTCATCAGCCGAATCGTCTTCCTCAAGTACCTCCTGTAACTGGGCAGGTCCAGCCCCCTGTAGCATCTTGATCTTTCTGCTGCTGTCGTCTGTGTGCAGCAGCTCGAGTGGTTGGAAGTACAGGTGGCTCTATCAAATCAGTCTCTGATCTAGCAATTGTATCTCCAATGGGAAGGAGGTGGTTCCTGTGCATCACTTTGCACCCTCTGGTTTCTCCCACTGGTTGAATCTTGTCTACAGGCAGCCATTCCAGTTTTTCAACTACCACATATGGCGTGCTTCCCAACCAGACAGCAATTTTACATTTCCCAGGTATGCCCAGTCTCCTGAGTAATACTTGATCACCAGGCTCCAAATCTTGCGCCCACACTCTTTTATCATACCTCTCTTTATGGGCCTGATTTCGCTCGGTGGCTCTCTCTGAGGCTAGTTGATAGGCACCATTCAACTGTTGTTTCAGTTTCGTACATATTGCAAATATTCATTCACTCTGATGCCATCTTCTGTCACTCCGAAACATAGGCCCATGGGGAGGCGGGCCTCCCTCCCAAATATCAGATGGTAAATGGTAAAGAGAGAAAAACCTGTGGCATCCATTTTTGTGCAATTGTATGCGTGGACCAAAGTGCTTACTCGTTGGCTCCAGGTACGCTTGTCTCTTGGATCCAGGGTGCCCAGCATGTCCAATAGGGTTCTGTTGAATCTCTTGGGCTGAGGGTCACCCTGAGGGTGGTAAAGCATGGTTCGAGACTTTCTGATGCCCCATAAAGACAAGAGCTCTTTTACCAACTGGCTCTCAAAATTATGTCCCTGGTCTGAATGGATTCTTTGAGGTCATCTGCAGTGGACAAAAAACTGCTGACCAACACTTTGGCCACCATGGAGGCCCTCTGGTCCTTGGTGGGGTAAGCTTGAGCATACCGGGCGAAATGATCTGTAACCACCAATATGCTGGAGATATTCCTGGAGTCTGGTTCCAAAGTGAGAAGATCTATGCACACTAATTCCATCAGTGCACTGGTACTGATGTTAAATAATGGGGCAGCCTTTTGGGGAAGTGCTTTCCTCTGGATACACCGCTGACACTTCTTGTAATAATATTCTACATCAACTCCAATCTCGGGTCAATAGAATCTGCTCTTTACCAATTCCAGGGTGCATTCGCAGCCCAAGTGGCCCATATTATGGTGTAGTACTTTCATCATCAGGCCTTGAAAACAATCAGGCAACACTAACTGCACACGGGGGGTGGGGGGGGCTCTACTATGCTGGTTCGACAACTAAATTGTTGACCGCCATCACAGCGATGGATTTATGTTGATCGCAACTTGCAGTTGACATAAATCTGGCTGGAGACCCAGGCTGTTTTTTCAACAGGGGACTTCACCCCGAACCCCCCATGCGGGGGGATCTGCCCCCCCAACCCCTGATCTATAGGATTCTAACTCTGAGTCACGGTTGGATCGAGGAGGGGGTGCAGGACCAGAAGAAAGAGTGATGGGTCTTGGGCGACTATTACAATGAAAACATTGATGTTGTCAGCATCGACGTGTTCACTGTAATACTGTCGCCATAGAGGGGCCATACCCACATGGGGTGCCCTCTGCTGGTCCTGAGTCACTCGACAGAGCAAACCTTCTTTTAGCTGCAACTTTGACCATTCTCGCAGTAATAACTGGGCATGTGGCTCACTAGCTTTTGCTTGAGGTGGGTCTCCTTTTCTCCGAAGCACTTGAATTACCTCCCACATAACAGAACTGTCCTGCTGCTCTTTTCATATGTCCTGAGTAGTCAGCTGTGGCAAAGACCTCATGAACAGTGTGGTCAGGTGGCAGTAAGCTATAGGAAGGTAACTCCCAGATGCTCCTAAACAGTCCACCAAATGAGGGGCATCTTCGAGAGAAGGGGACTCGTCACCATCAAATTTCTTACACAAAGCTTTTACCACTTGTTCAGGTATCTTGACCCAGCTGGAATGCTCAGCACCCTGAGTTAAAGGGCTTCAGGACAAAGCAATGGCATCTATATTATTCAGCCCAGGCCAGTACTCTACACTGTAGTCATAGGTAGACAGAGCCGACAACCACAAGTGTCCGGCTGCATCTAGTTTGGCTGTGGTCTGTACATAAGTAAGCGGATTGTTGTCGGTCTTCACAGTAATCTTTGCCTCATACTGGTAATCATGAAATTGGTCCACATTAGCCCACTTCAATGCCAAAAATTCCAGCTTGTGGACGGGATACCTCCTTTCTGAGGGGTTGAGACTCCGGTTCGCATATGCAACTAGACGCAGACCCTCTGGATATTCTTGATACAATACTGCACCTAGGCCACTGAAACTTGCACCTGTATGTAGGATATAGGGCTTCTGTGGGTCGACATAGGCAAGCACCGGTGCATGAGTCAGGCATTATATAATGTCCTCAAACGCTCTATCACACTCCCCGGTCCACCGGGAGACAAAAGGTTCAGATGGTCGAAAATATTTAGGTTGTTCAGCTTGATCTTCAGGAGGAGGGGTCTTCTTGCTCTTATTTGTTGGAAGATATCCCTGTAGTAAGTTCAAAGGAGTCCTGATTACTCTGGTGTAGTCCCTCATGAATCTCTGGTAGTACCCACAAAAGCCAAACAGCCATCGTAGTTATTTCAGGTTTCTGGGTTTTGGCCAGGTGGTGAGGGCCTCCACTTTACTGGGGTCGGTCTGAATGCCCTCAGTAGAGATGATGTGTCCAACATATCTGACAGAGGCCTAAAAGAATTGGCACTTACCAACAGAGAGCTTAGGCCAACTTCTTCCAGCCAGTCTAACACCTTGAGCAACCGTGACTCATGCTCTTCCAGCATCTTTCCAAACTTGATAATGTCGTCTAAGTAAACCAAGCTCTTCAGCAGGTTCATATCCCCACCGCCTTTTCCGTAAGGCGCTGAAATGTCGCAGGGGCACTCGAAATGCCCTGAGGCATTCTCAAAAATTCATAAAATCCTAGGGGGCATATAAAAGCTGTCTTCTCACAATCCTGAGGGGCCATGGAAATTTAATAATACCCACTTCTTAAGTCCAAAACTGAAAACCACTGGCTGCTGTTCAAACAGTCTAGAGCATCTTGTATTCATGGCATTATATATTGATCTGGCACAGTGTACTTGTTTAAGGAGTGGTAGTCCACGCACATCCTGATAGCCCCACTCTTTTTTCTCACCACTATAGGCAAGGCATATGGATATGGGCTTCTGGACTCTTGGATGATGCCTGCAGCCAGCATCTCCTAAAGGTGCCTCCTTACATCATCTAGGTCAGCGGGGGCGAGACGTCTGGATCTCTCCCTGAAAGATCGCTCATCTGTGAGCCTTATACAAAGCTGCTCCCTGTAATGTAGCTAACATCCCACTTATGCAAGGAAAACACTTTTGTCCTGGTAGCCAACTTCTTCTGGACATGCTCCTTCCACTTCTCCAGGATGGGCAAGTTACTCAAATCAAACAAGGCAGGGTCAATACCGCCATAATCACTTCTTCCTCGAGTAGCAGGCTGCACCGCTGTGTCAGCACAGTAAACCCTGGCTAACGTCTGGCCACTTCTGACAACCACTTCTCTGTTGGTTGTGTTCCTCACGTGCACTGTCACTCTTCGAACATAAGCATGGGCCCATGTTGGTAAGACACTGGGTTTTACTAATAATCCAGCCAGCAATCCATGTTCCTCAGGGGCATCTAGCATTACAATTTTGTTCTTTACCTCCTGTTTTAGCTGCACTACTCCATTGATATTACTCTCTGTGTTGGGAGGCAACACAATCTCCTCGGCATCTCTCCTCCAAACTATGCCCACAGATTCATCTACATCTTCAAGGGGGGGTGTGCCCTTGTCTCTTGTAGGCCTCCTGGACCACTGGATGAATGGGTAATTTCTTCCCTTGCTGTTCTGCTTCTCTGGCTTGACAAAGTTGAGCAAGCCTCCTGAACATGTGGGCATTTGTGCCCACCATCACAGGTATCCCGTCATACACACCCATCTCAGGACAGATTAAAGCTAGGGTCTGAACTGCATCTCCCACTCCAACCACATTAGTGGGGAAAGTCATCCATACTCTCACATATCCAAGGTAGGAGTAAGACTTCTCACTAAGCCCCCACATGTGTAGTCCTTCCAAAGGTTGCATCTCCAGGTGGGATGAGTGTCTATCACATCAGGTCTTGAAGATGATACTGACCTGGGAGCCACTGTCAAGGATAGCATGGGTGGTGACTCCCTCTATGGTAACAAGGGTTTCAGTCGAAGGCCCCACTAGTTGGTGCATATCCAGGGGTGCAACTGAGGTGGCTTTTGCTTAAGAGGCTTTTACCTTACCTACGGAGCTGGACCTGCATAGGGCCCCAGTACTCTCCTTTACCAGGCCCCACTGAAGTTTCCCTGTGGCTTTCCTTCCTTGACCAACAGTCTGTTAGCTTCCTGAAGGGGATCTTCTGGTGCTGGGCACCCTCTCCAGTAATGCCCATTCTTTCCACAATGGTAACAGATTATCCCTTCTCGCTTAGGTTGTCTATGGTAGTAGTCCTCAGGAGGCGGTTCGGGTGGTGGATAGCTTGGGGCCACTGGGTACACTAAGGGAACAGAAAGGGAAACTGGGGTGATCACAAAGGGATCAGGAGGGAAAACTGGGGCTATTGCTTTGGCCATAGCTACTGGTTCAGAAACCCTGCCCTTACCACCTTCTGGGTCTTTAGCTCATTAACAGCTTGACTCAGGTCCTGCAACTAGGCTTCAGTCTGAGGTACTATAGGGGGTAGTGTAGGTGACACCCCGAGGCCCATCACAGGAATGGTGGCAGAGACAACCTGAGTGAACTGCTCAGTGGAAGCTTCAGGGGTCCTAATAGGACCAACACCAATATTATCCAACATTTCCCTGCATTCTTTCAGTAACTTTTTCACCTCAAAAACCTCCGCCAGGGAAGTGGCTTCCTGGATCTGAGCAGTAGCTACTATAGTGGGCCGGACCCCTCATTGGGTATCTCTTTCCTCCACCTCTCTCACCTCCCTAAACAGCACCCAGACCGGAGGTGGATTACTCATTTTATCTTTCAGGCCTAACTTTAATAGCAATAGCTCCCAGTGCCAGGTGCCCCTCAGGACTTGTTCTAACCTAGTCTTATTCAAGTCAGAGGCCTGGATCCCCCCTTTCCTATATACCTTCTGCAGGGCATTCTCCAGCCTCTGCACATATTTGGACGAGGGTTCCCCCTTCTGCTGGTAGGTTGCTCTGAAGCCCCACCATAAGTCTTCACATGTCTCCATGCTACCAAAAGCACTGTCCTAGGCAGCTATATAGTCTTCTACCTTGGCCTTAGGGTCAGTGGTCCGGAGGGACCAAATCACTTCTAGAGCAGGGCCCTGCAAGCTGTCTGTTAACCTTTTACATTTTTTCCTTCACTGCACTGCCAATCTTGGAGCAGTAGTAACACATAGTTTATCCATGACTCACTATCCTCCTCCACCACAGGAATAGACTTTACCCCTGAAAACATCCTCAACTTCTGATAAGATTCCATGGGGGCGGGCACCTGCCAGAGCCTAAGCCTCACATCTGGTGCAGTGGCCCGTAAAGGGTCAGGCTCTCCCCCCCCTCGGGGAAACCACACTGAACATTGTCACTATAGCCCAGGCCTCTGCCTTGCCCTCTACCTCCAGCAACCAGGCAGCCTGTATAGCATTTATACATTCCATCAACACAGTTTACTTCCCAGTACATGAATGACGCATCTGTCTCTGCACTTTCACTTTACCCAATTTTGTTATGTTGGCCAAGTGCCTTTCTATTGTGCCCTTGTCCATCTCGGGGGTACTCCTAGCAACAGAAAAGACCACTGGGGGTCCATCCTCATAACCCCTCTCCATTCTACCAACTTCACTTTATCCTTTTCTTAAGGCCTACATTTCTGCCGGGGGGGGGGAATAGACTTGGGTGCTGGGGACCTCATATGGGTCTTTACTGTCAGGTCCTCCATGGTGGGCATGGCTGGTGAACAGGAGATCCCAGTGGTGCCTCCAAAGATGTAGCCCAGGCGCTGTGTGCCAGTGGGCTTCTACCCCTGCCTGTTGGCCATCTAACAGGTTGAGGGGCCTGGCTTCTGCTATGGTGGTATTCAGGAGTGCTATCCCAAAGATAATAAAATAGTGCAATGCTTACACCCAGAGAGAATTAGAAGTTGGTCAGGTGACTGGCACAGCCCCCTGGGATGCTGCACCCCCCCACCTCCCCTACCAACCACCCCGCACACTGGATACCCTACAATTCAGTACCACCATACACCATGAACAGTAATGCTTTGACAGACTCAGAGAATTCCTGCACACACAATTTCAAATGGTTACCCACAGCTTTATTTGGGGTAATAATATTAATAATATTCTTTATTTATATCGTGCTTTTCTGAAACCAAGGCACCTTAACAATAAGCTTCACAAAACAGTAAATAAAACACAAATACAATAATATTGAATTCATAAAATATGTTAAAACATCATCATCAGGGGAAAGCTGACAACCACAGATGGGTCTTTAAGGCCCGTTTAAATTCCTCCACAGACGTGCACTCCCGCAGCAGACGGGGTTGAGAATTCCAGAGGGTTGGGACTGCATACATAAAAGCATGGGACCCCGAAGATTTCAAAGCAACCCTCAGAACCTCTAGCAACCCCTCATCCACAAAGCAAAGCAATTACTTAGGGCAATAGGGTACCAGGACCTCTTTCAAGTAGTCCGGGCCCAGTCTGTGTTGGGCTTTGTAAGTCAGAAGACCAACCTTGAAGATGATCCGCCACTGTATTGGCAGCCAGTGCAGTTTGCGCAGCACCGGAGAAATATGACAGGCACGAGGAGTACCCATCAATAGCAGGGCTGCAGTGTTCTGCACGAGTTGCAAGTGGTGGATATCAACCCCAGGTAGCCCTAGATAAAGGGAGTTGCAATAGTCAAGACGTGAGGTCACAAAGGCGTGGACCAATGTAGGCAGATTGCCAGATGGAACTAAGTACTTAATCCTGGAGATGTTCCTCAGATGGTAAAAGGATGATTTGATGACTGCTGACACCTGCGATCATAGCGTCAGCTCGTCGTCAAAAATCACCCCCCGGTTCTGCACCTGTTCAGAGGCTGGGAGCTGGGAGCCACCCAGAAATAATCCTGAAGGCAAACCAGCTCCCATCCCCTCTATCCGGTGGGCCAGGTCCACGACCATCACCTCCGTCTTCTCCAAGTTCAACCTCAGCCAGCTCGAATTCATCCAGTTCTGGATTTCAGTGAGGCAGTTGTTAAATACCAAGACAGCTCTATCCTGGTCAGGTGCAAAAGATAGGTAGAGCTGGGTATAGCAGTGAAACCTCAGCCCATACCTTCTTACAATGCCTGTAAAGACCAGGAAAGGGGGGGGTACCAGGACAAAGGATGCTGTGGAGAAAAATGGGTTAGTGAAAATAAACAGCACCAATAAACATTGGGGCTCACAGGCCAAAACCACCCTCACTGATACCAGTGTCCCTGGAAGTTCCTATGGGTACCCACTAGGTGCAGGCCGGGTACAATGTCATGGGTTGGCCGGCTGTTGGGGCCCTGAAAATATTAGAAAAATCTTGCGCTCAAAGATCTTTTCCGAATAACTAAATAAATAAATAAAAACAACACAACTTCTTTTCGTTTTTCTGCCCAGGAACCAGGTCCTGGGTACTCACGGTTTGATGACCTCAACACCCGGGAAAAACTGGAGCTCCTTGAGTTATTTCAGCAACAGACACAGCCTGGCCAGGATCCCTCTGACTAGGTGGAACATACTCAAGGATCTTGCAGCTGGTCACCTTGATTGTAGTTCTGGCTGCTTGTTACCTTCATCCACTTCTGGCCCATTGCAGAGCACAGTGGCAGAAAAACACCAGCCCCAGAAGGCTCAGACCCAGGAGTGGCTCCGGAGCCCACCTCCCCCAATGGGTTACAAGTGCCCTAGCATCTCAGCAAGCGCCGGTGACCTCCTGAGACAGTGAGTATCACTTGGGAGGGGTTAGCAAGTTCCTTCCCTGGCTCTGGTTGAGAACTCCCTAATGGTGGGGGTCCTCCTGCAGTCCCTGCACTGAGTTACCAGCAAAGAAAGGTTTTCAGGCAGTTACTTCAATAAAGTCCAGTGCCAATCAGTGTGGGTGCTAGCCTCTATTTCAGTGAGAGCAAGTGTAATTCAGCAGGAGGAATTCAGCAACAACAACCCCTTGCGCACCATTCCACACATTCCAGTTAACAGTGTCCCCAACCTTTTCTTCAGCCGCAGCTAGGCCTCAGCTTTCGGCCACTTTAACCAGTTCACACAGGACACACACAGCTTAAGCTAGCACCCCAATGACCAGAGACTCTCTGACTCTTCGGAATTTCTTTTACAGTCCCACACAAGCAAATGACTCCTCAGTCCTGACTGGAGCACTCTGACAATCTGCACAGTTTTCTCAGCCATTCTGACTTTCCAGTGCAGGGTTTCTGCAGCCTTCAGTCTCTCTCATTAATAGCAAGCAAATTCTCCATACCTGGGGAATCAGCATCACAGTTCAGTCTCTTTCTCTCTTTCCCCTTCTCACTCTGTTTCTGCAACACAGCGATCTCCAATTCCAACAATTTCCAATTCTGCAACACAGCAATCTCCACATAGGGCCTGGGTAAACCCCTCACATTCAAAGTCCACTCTCACAGGGTACTCCTGACTCATACAGAACTGGGGAACAGACTGACTAAGTCCCTGAAAGTCCACACTGTTTCAGCCAAAAACCCAGCATTCTGATTGGCTGATGCAGCCTATCAATAATGGATAACCATAGTGATCAATATTTCCTGCTTGTTTATTGGGGCATCATCTAGGTGCTAAAATTAGTTCCCTCCTCTTCCTGGGAATCCCTTTGAGCTAGTTTTGGGCACCTAGATCACCGACTGGCTGCCAGAAAAGGTTAAAGTATTATCAAAATGTCAGCCCCCAGTTTGTTCAATGCAGTGCAATACAGTTCCTCACCTTCTGAGGTTTTGTGCAGCCCAACAAAATAATTTCATTGAGCAAACACCCACTTGATTATAGCCCCAACTGCCCCTTTTCAAATAAGCCCCCTCTTGACCATATACATTCAATACTCATCCTGTCACTGCCATTTAAATACAGTCCCCCCCCAGGCAGCAGATAGGACCCTCATTTATATTCATGAGGGCTCATTCATATGTATGAGCCCTCATCTATGCCCCGAACTAATTTTTTTTATTTAAAAATCCATGGGCTTCACACCAACCCCCTTAAGGTCACCAGTCCCCATTAAGAGGGCACCAGGACCACCAAGGAACTCCCCAAAAACTGCAAAACCGGCAGTTGGCACATAAGAGGTGCTACTGTAAGCCTGCATGATTCCCGCTTGCTCAGGAACATGAAGAGCAGCGATGGCTTGCAAATATAGATTTAAGCCCAGCCGGGACTGAAATTAAGTACTGGGCTGAATCGGAAGATCTGGGGGCACCAAAAAAGAAAAACTGGGGCCATAGCGGAGGAGCATTTGGGGAGCCAGGTATCTCTAGGAGGCAGCGGGAGATCCCGGGAAATGGGGGCAATTAAGGTAAGCCCCCAGAGTGGGGTTACTTAGAAATAAAACCCTCCGATAAAGGTGGGAATGTAGTCATCATGGATAGGGAAAAATATTGTTCCAAGGCAATTAGGCAATTGATGTATAAAGAATCCTACCAGCAGTTACCAGGAAATCCAGAGAAGTTTTTTAAAGTTAAATTAGATTCTTTTTTACAACTATCAGTAGAGGAGGGTTGGATACTGCAATTTCAACAAAGTGTCTTGTCCCTTGATTTTCTGGGGATCTACAACGCTGGTTAGACAGCACTTTTGTTGACTGGCATCACAACAATGGGATTTATGTCGACCACAAGTTGCGGTCGACATAAATCCTGAATGTCTCCCGGTCCTGTTTTTTTATCGGGGGGCTCCGCACCCCAAACCCTCCATGTGAGGGGCTCTGCACCCTGCATCCCCCGTACTAAATATTCTCAACTCCAAGTTGGAGTTGATTTGGTGAGGGCTGCAGGACCAGGAGACAGTGTGCCCCTGTCTCAGGTGCACCAACGCAGCGATCTGTTGGCAAACTGTCGATTTTATCAACAGCGATGTAGGCTGCTATGTTGGTGTCGCTGTAAGGGGGCCAACCATTTTCTGGTTACACTAGTATTCTACCATATACCAAAGCTGCATAAGAACCAAGCATCTCCACCAAGACGCCTGATAATTTTGGGCAATAATTCTCTTTTTGAGCCCCTTGCAGAATATATTGATGGTTACCTATAACAGGAAGCAAAAAAGTTAAAATCATATACATAAAATCCATCAATTTGTATGGCAAAACACTTATACATGGGTAGTTTTAGATGTTTCCTTCCTGTATACTTCCATCGAACACCAGCATGGCATGGAGGCAATTTGTAGTATGCTCACTAATTCAGACATGGAGTTCCCTGTCACATTTATTACACTAGTGCAGGATTTAATTCTTAAAAGTAACTGTTTCCTATTTGAAGGTAAATATTACTTGCAGAAGAGGGGAACAGCCATGGGGTCGTCAGTCACCCCCTCCTACACCAGTCTGTTTATGGGATGGTGGGAGGAGGAGAAGATCTATGACCCACAGAGTAACCCATATTCAAAACCACTATACATTATTTGCAGTTCATAGATGATGTGTTGATTTGAGGAAAGGTACAGCAGAATCTTTGCAGAAGTTTCTAGCTTATATTAATATGAATCATGTGGGACTTCATTTTACTGTGAAAAGTGAGACACATAAATAGATATTTTGGATATCACATTAGAGTGCACATCCGACACATTTAATTGAAAGTCTGCCATGCAATCAGTTGGTAAGACTAAATGGAAATAGCTCTAGGGTAGTTGACTTTGAGAAGGCGAAGGATGAATTATTTTGTAGACCTAGAAAAAGGGGGTAGTCAAAGGGAGTTTTAAAACAGTTAGACAAAATAAATAACCTGGCTAGAAGTACATTATTGCAGTATAAAGAAAAAAACGAGATCTGCACAAAAAATTTAGTTTTGTATCTACATATGGGCCAGTCTTGATGGATGTAAGATCAATAATCAAGAAATACTGGCACTTATTAGGCACTGACAGGGACTTGGCTGAAGTACAAAGAAATGGACTGCTAATAAGTTTTAGAAGGGGAAAGGCCTTAAGGGATCTATTGGTCCATAGTGAATTTCATCGCAATGTAACTACTGGAAGTTGGTTGCCTCTAAAACCAAATGTTTTTTTGCCATGTAGGAATTACATAACTTGTTCCAGTGCAGTGAAAGGGGACACACTTGTTAATCCTACACAAGAATACAAGAAATGAAAGTGCAGCACATTATCACCTGTTTGACAATGTATGTGATATATGCTCTGTGGTGCCCCTGCAGCCATATGTATAGAGGACAGACATCTAGAAAGTTGAAAGAGCAGCTGCAGGAGCACTTCAGAGGTATTAAAAATAGGAAATTGGCACATCCCATGGCAAAACATCTAGAAGAAAACAAAGATGTGGGACAGCATAAAGTGTCCTCTATGGGGATTGATCACGTTCCTCCAAAAGGAAGGGTGGGGGGAGGGGCAGAAGATAGAGGAGCAGAGTTAGACCAAAAGGAATCACGCTGAATTTTTTGTTTCAAGACATTAAAGCCCAATGGGTTTAATGATGTGATGGACTGGAAGCCCTTTTTGTGAGCCTATGAGATCTTAGTGTTTAGAATTAGTTAGCTGGTGGGAACTATAATAGTGAGCTGTAGAATTATAATGACTCTAATTGCAGAGTACAGAGGATGTTGAAATAAAAATAAAGATATAATATAATTTCTTGTTTTTATATTTTAAGGTGTAATAAAAAAATAAAATGTAGGTTAAATTAAATGATTATGTTGCACTTTGATAGCCCCATGGGAGCGTGCTGCTTCCCTTCCAGCAACCCCTGAATAAGTGCATTATTTGGTAATTTCCTTAAAATAAAATAGTATGCACATACAGGGGTGTATTTGAGCTGACATGGCTGCAGTGGTTTCCCAAATGTATGGCTTGTAAGGAATGCAATGACATGTTGTTAAGCACTTTAAAAAACACTATATAAAATGAAGAATTTTATGTATGGAATTTAGACACTAGTAATTGAATGATTAGGTAATTTAATTCACTATAATCAATTGATTAATATCACCTGGATGGAATGGATTATTAAAAACAAGGGGTTTAGAGTTTAGCCACACCCCTGATGAAGAGGTTTTTGGGACCTCAAACTGCTGGAGGGCTGCACTGTTAGTGGTATGTGAACCCACATTTTGTTGTAGAATAAGTGTGTTAATGAACACTGTTTTTTGTTATAAAGTAAAATACATAAAAAAAAAAAAAATGTATTCAAACATTGAGCCTGGAGTGCTGTTATGTACTTCATTTTCTGACCCAAAGACTGGTGAACTGCTTTATGGGAGAGGTACGAACATTATTCCAAGTGCCAAAACCCATTTACCTATCAATAATCAAACTAGGTTAATGACTATTGATATTTGTGATTGTCGGCAGGATCTAACCAATCAGAAGCTGGGATTTTCATGTGAAACCTAGTGACTTTGGGCAGTTGGGGCAGTCTGGTCTGGGCTCTTATCGAATCAAGAAGGGCTCAGGCTATGTGTTGGAAAGGCAGGAGGCCTTTTACAGCACTTTATTGGTCAATCAGTCAATTGTCTGAGAGTTGGAAGAAAGGATTTCCTCTGGCTGAAAGAACTGTGGTGTTGCAGCTGAATGTCCAAGGCATTTGGTAAAATCTCCTGGAGAACTGGAGATCCAGTGTTGTAGTGAGCCTGCATCAGTGTGGAGAACCTAAGCATATGAAAAGGGTAAATTGGAACTGTGTGTGCCAGAGCTAAAGTGGACACATCGACCTGACTCTGAGAACATTCGAGGGAAAAGGTGGGCAGATATCCAGAGCTTGGGAACCCTTTTTTTTTGCTGAAATCCAGCTGTGGAAAGGTGAAGGTCCACTCCTTAGACTGTGCGTCACTAACCAAAAGTCACTGGCAAGGTGGAAGTTAGAGAACTAGTTGCTGCCCACCGGAGCTGCCTGCTTCCATTCAGAAAAGGTGAAAATGCAATCTTCATAGCTGCAGCTTGGAGCGAGGTAGCGAATCTGCAAAACCCTATCGAGTGAGACAGACTGGATTGCAGGGGGCCATGGATGCGTGCCTGGGAGCTAGGGCACTCTGGACCCATTGGGGTGCCGGACTGTGGGGTCACTTCTGGGTCTGGGTTCTTTGTAGCCTGGTAGGCTTTGCATGTGTACTCTGTAATCTGGCCTACTTGGTGGGCTGAAGGTGACAAGCTGCAAGAATCTTCAAGCAAGTCAGAAGGTGACAAGCTGCAAGAATCTTCAAGCAAGTCAGAAGGTGACAAGCTGCAAGAATCTTCAAGCAATTCAAAGGTTGACCAGTTTTTTAGCCATTGCTTCATCTTCCAGATTAGTATTCACTGCCCATTTGCTTGCTGCCCCTTGGAGCAGTTGTTCCTGGATTGCCTGAACCAACTGTGCCAATAGTCGAATTCCAGTCTGCAGAACCGTGGCTTGCCCTGCAAGAGAGAAGGAAATTTAAACTAACTAGCATTTTAGGAAGAACTACTCCAAGGTCCATAATGCCGGCCAACCCATGGCATCTAGCAGGCCTATGTTAAATCTGGGTACCCAGTCAGGACAGACAGGACATAGGAGGTTTGCACTGGTACCAGTGGGGGTGGACATTGCTGATGTTCTGGCCTATAGGCCCTCTTAACCAAATTAACCCTTTTCTCTCCCTAACAACAATTGTTTGTCCTGGTACCCTCTTCCCTAGCCCTCCCCCTAAAATAAAGCTGTGTTTTGTTCTTTGTAGTTCCTGTGTTGTGAGCATATTGTTAGTTATAGCTGTTAAGTATACGTGTGTTACAGTATTGGTGAACAATGTGGTATTCCGTGTGTGGGGTGACTGGACAGGGAGGTGGGTAGGTACAGCATCCCAGGGGGTTGTACCAATCAAACGCCTGGCCCACCGTTACTTTACTCTGGGTGAAGGCACCATGCTACTTTCTTTCTATTCTGGGACAGAACCCCCAACAACCATCGCAACAGAACCCAGGCCCCTTAACCTGTGTGGTAGTCAACAGGCAAGGATAGTAGCCCACTGACACACAGCACCTGGGCTACACTGGGATATTTAAAGAGCTAATGGAGCCAAAACAGGCAGACAGGAAAATAATACAAATTTTAAGTAGTAGTCAGTTGCAACTTTTGATTTCTGAAGTAGTTTTCTTTTTCCTTTTGCTCATCAGAAAGTATTATACCTGATAATATTGTGCGGGATGTGTGGAACAGCTCTTAACCTGGCAGCTGACATATCTAAGTCCACTGCCCCACACTACATCATCTGCATTATAGGCGGACTGACAGTGACATCATGGGTGAATGACCTGGCAGTCACTCACTTGCTGTGCCTAAGTAGCAGTGATGTCATAGCCAGTGAGGTCACAATGCTGATGATGTAGTGTGGGGCAGTAGAGCAAGATATGACAGCTGCCAGGCTAAGAGCTGTTCCACACATCCCACCTACTAACAGCAGGAAAACAATATTCTAATTAAACAAAGGGAAAAGAAAAAAGTACCTCAGAAATAAAATGTAATGGTTGGCTGCTTTTAAAATTTGATATTAGTTTTAGGCAGTACATTAGTTCTTTAATGACGGACCAAAGGCAACACAAGATTTCAACGAGAACACCAAACTCTGCAGTCCATGGCTAATAAAAGGCAATAAACTCTAAGTTAAACTGTTTCATAAGTGTAGGTAAAAGACAATAGCTTTTGCCAAAGAAGTCTTGCCATTCAGGACCTAGTTGTCCTGAAAGGGAATTGCATGGCTGCATAGTATAAATCTGACTTATTTTTAAATACAGCGATTGATTCACTCTACACTATATCAGATGGAAGTCTGTTCCAGGGTGTCACTGCTCTTTGGTTAATTCAGGATCCTCTCCTATTAGTTTTATAGCGTTCACCTTTTTAACTAATGGCTGTGAGCTCTAGTGCTTATGTTTGTTTCTTTCTGTTCTAAGCCAGTACACTCCCAGAGATCCTGATTTGTAAGTTCACTGTGCATGCACGCACGCACGCACGCACACACAGCGAACTTCTTGAAATTAGTTGCTTTAGAAGGGTGTGGCACTGTCTGTCCAATGCAGAATGGTCTGCAAGGGGCACGACCATGCCACACCAGTAATCAGGCAGGCTGATAATGTTGGTTGTTTGCCTGAAAGGGTCTGGGACTTGAAAAGAAAAAGCTGCACCAATCATGTGATGGCTTTTTCCTTTCATCTACAAGCCACCATAGGCGCCGGGTTGTATGGGCCCGTGGGGCATTGTCCCCATCAATATTTATTGAGCTGGGCTGAGCCCCAGTAATATTTTTAAGTGCTGCTACCTGTCTTGACTTTTTTCCCCTTTAATTGTGGATTTGTGTGCATGCAGTGCGTGCCCTGTGACCCGCGCTGGCTGCCGGCATGATTTGTCCCCCCCCATTTAATTTGCTGGTAGCGGGCATGGTGCTGCTGGCACTATTTAAAATGCGCGCCTTTAGTTTTGCTTGTCAACTCCCCCCAATCATCGTGGTGACTGTGTCTGCTTCTGGTTGGTTGGCAGGTGGCATTTTTCAATTTGCCAGCATTGCCGCACTGCCACTGTGATTGGCAAGGGGGAGGGTTTATTAGGCACCATATGCGTGCGTGTTAGTGTTGTGTGAGGCGACGTGTGGCAAGGGAGCCAGGGAGAGAGACGAGTGGATGATGAGACATGAGGAGTGACGGTCGGTCAGCAAAGCAACCCTTCGGTTTCTAGTGGCCGGTTTTGGAGTCAGGAGTCAGGTCATGGTGTGTCGGTGATGGTCGGGAGTCCAGGTCCAGGAAGAGAGAAGAGCGGCAGTCTGCAGCAGTCCAGCAGATGGGAGGTGAGGTGATGGCAGTGGTGTGAGGTGTCTGATCAGCAGGTCGGGACGATGTGTGGCAGTCCAGGGGGCAGCCGGTGATGACTGAGTCCAGCCCGGTCCTAGTGGGAGAGGGCCCGGCCTGCCTGAGGTGACTGGCGAGTGAGCAGGTGCTGGCTCAGGCTCAGCTGGCAGCTGCCAGTGCAGGCAGCATCAAGAGCCACAGTGCTGCAGTGCGGGTACTACCGGGTGGTGTGGCAGCCTGGCCAGTACGCAGTCAGTGGGAGTGACTGCCTGGTGGAGAGTCAGGGGCCCGGGGCCCGCTCAGTTGTTCGGTGATGTGAACTTGGGGCCTTCATCATGGCTGGTGAACCAGCATGGTTGTTGGAGGGGATATGGGGATGGGAAGGGATAGATCACAGAATAAAATGGGAGAAAAAAGTATAATTAACTAGGGGGAAGTTCAAGTGACAGTAGTTCTTCACAAAATACAAAGGCTTTTCAATCTGAATTGATCATAAGCCTTTGAATTCAGTTAACAAGCCAGTTTTTGCTAATTAGGCTGCCGTGGTTAAAAGGTTAGGCTTCAGAGTCTATTTTTGTTTCAGAGGTCAGGTTAGAGCTAGTCTTGACTTGAAACCACATTTCTCTGATGTTGGATGTTACAACAGAAGGGCATGAAAAGGAAAGTCAGCAGTGTGGGGAGAGTTTCTTTTTAGAAAAAAATCTAAATATTGCAGTTACAGGGGGATTTCAAGTGTTCAGCCTTTCAGAGTTTAAATACATATAGTGTGAATGACTAAGACCAGTTCGCCTGGCCACTCCCTGATCCACATCTCAGTGGCATCTGTGTATACTAGCTCCTTGGATTAACTTTGCAGGTTTCATATATTTGCACCTGCAGTTTTTACACTGCAATAAACTTCCTGCTTTTGAAATCCTTGGCGGAGGCAGTATAGTGCAGTGGTTTAAGGCTCCCAGCTCCAAACATGGAGACATGGGTTAATCCCACAACCCCACTTTCATACTGTGTGACCCTGAGCAAGTTACATAACTTCCTTGTGCTCCCAGGTCGCACCTGGAAACAAGCTTTGGTGTAGTGTGCCTCTCCTGGTTAAGCAATTTCCCCTTTCCATTTCATTTTTGTGTGTTGCCATAACATCGTGTGACCATATTGTATTGTGAGGCTCCTTCAGCTGCTAACTGACAGGTCTTTACATGCCAGTTTTTGGTGGTGACTGTCTCCAGCATTTTACCTGGTGAGTACACACATCCATCTTTTGTTCTTTCTCTCACTCCATCGGCACCAAAAACTGGCATGGAAAGACCTGAGTGTAAGTTAGCAGCTGAAGGAGAGTCACAATACAAATATAGTCATAAGATGTTAGTGGCTGTGAAATGGGGTATTGCTCACTAACTTGCTTGTGTGGAACACCCACATACACACTATCATGTGGCCGTAGTGTAGATTCATTAATAAGGTAAGGCTAAATGACCTGTGTTTGGGGGAAGGGGTGTAATGTCTCACGTCAAGTGCCATACACTATAAATGACAATGTCTGATGTACATGTGATAACCATGATGTAATCACCTCTCGTGGTTGCTAGGGCAATGGTAAACCTCTCGAGCTGCGCTTTTGAGGTTTAGTGATGCCCTAGCAACCACTTGAGGTGAGTATACCATGATTATCACCTATACATCAGGCATTATCCTCTATATAATTGCAGGATCCCTGTATGTAGTGATTTAAATTAATTTAAAGGTATATGCTCTCAGGGTTTGTGCATGCATCCAACACCTACCGTCAATGTTGTGGTAGAATCAAATGAGTGGCCCCAGTTGTGTTTCATTTCTAGAATTCGGAATGAACCCAGAACAGAAAGGGTATCAACAGTGAATGGGATGCTAGTGATTAGTGTCATATTGCACAGTGGGTGCAGTCGAGTGGGTGGAGGAGGGACGTGTGTGTGTGTGTGTGTGTGTGTGTGTGTGTGTGCGTGTGTGTGTGTGTGTGTGTGTTTTCAGGTGCTGGCTGTGCTTGTGTGTAGCCCACCACTGGTCATGTCATGTAAAACGAGAGCTTGCAATGTGTGTGCAGGGCATTGTGGGGGTACCTGGTGGGATAGCTGGCCATTTGCGTGATTGCTCAGCTGCTGACAAAAAACTAAGGGATGGGGCGGGGACTAGCTGAACAGGGAGCTGGGCATGTCTGTTAGTGGAGATGGACATGTGGAAGAGTACCATTTACTTGGTGTTGGTGTTGCTGATCTGGGTGTGGGTGGTGTGGTGGGGCAGAGAGTCTTACTTTAAACTTGGCTTCCCACACCCACTCTCTTCTATTATAAGTCACTGGCACTGATGCCATGAGCTCATGTCAGTGCTATAGACACTGTGAGTCCCCTCAGTTGGGCACCTGCCACCTTAAAACTATGAAAAGATGTGCCTAAATCCTCTGTTGTCTAATTTAAAGGGGTTTCGGGAAGAAATTGTAATACAGTAGTACCAGTATGCCAACTGAATGCTGATGTGACTGTGCTGTGCTCTCCGGGGACTCCACTAACTTTCCAGGTAGGCTCCTAGGATCATTTGGGCCCTGGCACCCACACCCGGCATCTCACTTGGACACTGTGAAATTCCAAGCATACCTCTCAACTGTCCCTGATTACAAGGGGCATTCCTACTTTTGCCCCTCATAATTGCTTGACCCTCATCCACCTGTCATACAAAAAGTGTTACCATAGCACAGAATCACAGAGAATGTGCTGTAAATTGAGACAGCAAAGGAGACCTCCACTGGATCTGCAAGTAATTTTCCTAGTAGAACCTGTTTTAATAACTAATTACAATGTTGTTATTGTTTTATCTTTACAAGCTTGTCAGTAACCATAGTGGTCATTTCTGATTTACACTCTGGTGGTAAGTGGCCATTTGGAACGGTATGATGTAGTTTATTTTTGTCCCTTCTAGCCACAGAGTGCTGTAGTAGAACTGAAATGCACTGTTTAAACAATGGAAGAGCAGAACAAGGGACATAATGTATCATACACATCATACACTTCTAAAATGGTCCTGTCCAGCTGTGTGTAAATCAGAGAGGCACACTGGCTGGGTTAACTAAACATCTTGTAGAGGTGGAACAAAGTAACAGACTTTGAACCAGTATTTTTAAAAATCTGCTTATATTCTGAAAAAATGACTTGCAGATTCATTGCATTTCTCCTTTACATCATGCATCATTATTCTTAAGATGCTAATTCAAAGATAAACATGCTACATGTAAAAACAGTGGTTTCTAAAGTGTTCTGAGCTTCTGTCTCTATTTTGAGGATGTGTCCCTCGTTCTGGTGGTCAGTATTCCTCATTGCCCCTCATTGTGAGTTTTCGTCTTCCCAATTTCAGTGACAAAAGGTTGAGCTGTACGTTTCCAGGTGGGCCTCAGTACCAACTAGCCCCCACCTCTTGTATGTCAGTCTGAACCAGTGCTATTAATTGTTTGACTTGGGGATGTTGACTTGCAAGTTTTCACACACTGGAGGGGTCTTGGCGAACTACATTTCTTCTTGGACAGTCCTGTAGCCGATCACTATAGTGACCAGACAGTTAGGTAGTTTGACTTGTCAATTGCCATCAATCACAAGAATCTTGCTAGTTTTCACTTTGTATTGGTGAATTGCCAAATGAATGAAACTGCTCTGTGGTACCACATGGATTTCTGGCCATTGGCTCCATATTTTAAAGGCCACTGCACATTTTAATTCTGAGGTGTTAAGAGGCATGATGAATGAAGCTGTTCTGCATATTGCAAGTTGTGGGGACTGCATAGTTTATCAGACCACCGCTTATTAGTGTAACACAAAGCTACAGAGAACACACTGTACTTCTCGGCACTAGGCTACTTTCTTTGTGTGCTGGCTGTTGATGTAGGTTTCGTCTATTTATGTGAGTTTGAGGGCTCTGCTCCCACCCCCCACCCCCGTTCCTTGTTTTTTTTTTTAACACGGGAGTGTGGGGGGAAGCCCCTACTCAAATAAATGAATAAAAAAATAACTGATAGTCTGACATAGTGTACAGCGTATCGTAACTGAAGTTTTGTCAGTTTATTTGTGCTTTGGAGGCTCTGCCCCAACACTCTGGGACATGGGGGAGTGAAGCCCCTCCCCCCAGCAACTCAAAGTACAACAAAAATAACTGGCAGCCTGACATGACGTAAGGCATGCAGTTCTGTAATGGGCCAAAGTAGCATAACTTCCGTGCTATGCTAATAGCAGAGTTCCAGGGGCGGTCCGATAATCCACACATTTGCCAGTTATGAGTAGTCTCACACATTTCTGAATACAATAGTATTTATTTGGGGTTGGGGCCCACTGCAGTAGAGTTCACCGATTTGCAGGCCATCACAGCAGATGTGCATAGTTCCACCAGACCCTTTAAAACCGGAATTTTAAAAAGTTACTGCTGACTACTTAGAAATGTGAATTTGCCTGTCTGCCTATCTGCCTGTTTTGTCTGCACTGGCTCTTTCAGTTTATGGGAGAGGATGTTTTAGCCCTGTATTTTGTGTTTTCATTTGACTGCTATAGTGCCGATAACTGTTTGGATATGTTTGTTGTTGTCCGTTGCACCTGACATCCATTGTTGACTGGGCTTTTAATGAGTGAATTCAATTTTTTTTTCATACCTGAGGCCAGGGACTTAACCCCCAGACGACCATGTTACGGCACAGGGGGCTGTGCTTCCATAGACTCCTGTGGGGGGGAGCTTTGACCTCTGACCCCTGGAACAGGGGGTTGGGATTTGACCCCTGACCCCCACCAAAAATTTTACAAACCCGGCTCCTATGCAGGCCACCACCCAGCAAACAGCTTTTGTGATCAGCCTGGCTGACGTACTCCCCCCACTACTCCCCGAGTTGCTAACAGTTTTCCTGTGTCTTGTGCTCCTCTGTCCTGTCTTGCTCCAGTCCCTGGGGGATTTGACCCCTGACCCCTGGGCCCCACCAAAAATTTTACAAACCCGGCTCCTATGTTCCTCAGTAGTCAACATCATCTCCTCCCTTTCATCCACTGCCAGCTCTGGTGAACTCATTCTGCTCGGTGACTTTAACCTGAATTGGTCCTCCTCTGCACTAAAGCCTATCACTCAACAAATAGATTCTCTCAACCTTCACCAGCTCATTAACAGATCCACCAGACCCAATCCCCACTCCCACAACCACACTCTCCTGTACTGGATCTTGTCCTCACACCTGCATCGTATATCCTCCTCTGGTATCCTCTCAGACTTATTCAGTGACTATCTCATGACCTACTGCACTCGTAAACTTCGCCCACCCCCCCCACATACCACTGGACACGTTCCATATGCTCTCTACACACCGCTCATCTCCTACATGACCTTGCATCCTCAAACTAATCCCTATTCTGTTACTCAGCTGATGTCAACATGGCACTCTCCCTCTTCTGCCAGATATTGCATAATGTCTGGAACAAGTACGCCCCCTGCGTCATCACAGGATGAGACATTTTCACCACCCGTGGATTTCACCAGACATCAACAAACTCTGCAACAAATGTGACTATGCTTGGGCTCACTACAAAGCCTCCATATCCCCAAACAACCTCTCTACCTATCGTGCCCTAAAAAACACATGCACCAAAATAATTAGGGCAGCTAAATCCCACTTCTTCAAGAACATGCCACACGAAAACCTCAACTCTCCTCTTAAATTTTGGCACACACTCTCCTCCCTTCTCGACCCCTTACCTAGCTCCTCATCTCCCTCCCTCCTTATAAACAACACTGTAGTCTCTGACCTTCTCAGTGTTGCCTCCACCCTAAACTATTTCTTTACAACTTGTGCCCTACCCTCCACCCCAGCCCACCCCTCTTCTCCTCAGCCCTCTCCCCATCACCCGATGCCCCTGCATACCCCTCCACAGCACCTCCCCCTACACTGAATGACTTTCATTTGTCCCTTGTCACAGCCTAGGAAGCACTCTGTGCCCTCCAATCCCTGAACCCACATAAATCCAGCCCCGACAGGCTCGACCCTCTCCTTCTTCAGATATCTGCCCCAGCCATTGCCCACCCCTTGTCACATCTACTCAGTCTCTTCTTCGCCCTGGGATCTGTCCCTCAGGCCTGGAAATCTGCCAAGGTAGTCCCCCTTCATAGAAGTGGTGACCGGGCTCAACCAGGTAACTATCGCCCCTTCTCCCTCCTCCCTGTCTTGGCCAAGCTCCAAGAATTCCTTGTCCTCACTAGACTTCCATTTTCTCATCTCCTTAAATTTCCTGTCCCCATACTAGTCGGATTTTAGAAAGAACCACTGTACGGTCTTTACTCCAGGTGACTGATGCCATCCTCACGGGCATGGATCTAGGCCACTTCTTTTCAGCTTTATTTATAGACCTAGTCAAGGCCTTTGATTCTGTCTCCCACCCACTCCTTCTTACCAAACTAGAACTAGCTAGACTCTCCCCCTATCAGTCCAGTGGTTCTGCTCTTACCTTTCAGGCCGATCCTAATGTGTCCAGATTGGCGATACTCTTCCCCCCCCCATCCTAACTGGTGTACCGCAAGGCTCTATCTTGGGTCCCATCCTCTTTTCCATCTTTCTTAATTATCTCCCACTTGTGTGTTCTCATTCATACATTCACCTATACGCTGACAATACCATCCTCTACACTTCTGGCCCGTCAGCCTCTGAGGAATCCTCTCTACTACAATCGACTTCAATCGCACCTTTAACTGGTTCCAGGACAACCAGCTTAAAGTAAACACCACTAAAACTGTCTCCAAGAACTTTGGCACACCACAAACACTTGCCAAGCTTCTCACTCCACCTCTTTCTCCACCCTTGATGGCACTACCTTAGATATGGTCCCGGCATACAAGTACCTTGGAGTATGGCTTGACAGCCACTTAGACATCACTACACACACCAATCACATTCACTCCAAGCTCTGCCCCAGACATTGAGCTGTTTACCAAAATAAAGATGCCCTCTCCCTCCGAATTCATCAGATCCTTTTCACCAGGACAATCCTTCCACTTTTAAATTATGCAGATATTGTATACAGGTCAGCCTCCGCATCCACCCTTTTCAGACAGGACATCCTTTTCAACGCCTTCTGTCATTTTGACTTTAATGCTCCTCCTAGAACTCATCACTGCACCCTCTATTCTTCCCTATCACTTTCCTCCCTATCCTCCTGCTGTAATCTTCACACCTCCATCATCTCAGCTAGGTATTGATTTGGCACACTCACTCCCTACCTTGCCGGTCTCCTGTCCTCTTCTCCACACACTTCCTACAGCCTCCACACATGCGACTCCCTTTCCTTTGCCCTTCCTTGACCTCACTCCAACTCCAGAAAGGCTGCCTTCTCCTTCCGCTTCCCAAATTTGTGGAACTCCCTTCCCTCCTCACTCCTATTGATACCTTCGTTCAGCCTCTTTAAAAGGACCCTCTACCACTCACTGCCTCCACCCTGCTCATGCCCCCATTTGACTAACCCACTGCCAGTATACTACGACTCCTAATTCCCTATCAGTGACCTCCATGTTTCCTGCCCCCTGTGTGAGCGCCATACCTGCTCGACTGTACTGCACTTTTCAAGCCACCTAGTCAGTGGTAACCTGATTGTAAGCACTGCTATTTCGTTGCTTTTGAAAACCCTTACCAAGCACTTACCTCTTCCCAGTCAATTTTTGTTCCTTGTTCACTTGCAATGCCATTACATTGTATGTCCACCTGCACCTCGTTTTTGTATCAGCCTCATACCCAGGCATGTTTTGTAATCTATTCCTGAATTATAAGTATGTATTTTTGCTTTGTCTCATTGTGAACTGCTTATCACCTTGTACTTCATGTAATTGTACCTCCTCTTTCCACCTCCCCCGGGTCGCACCTTGAAACGAGCCTTTGACTCAGTGTGCCTCTCCCAGTTACCCACTTTTAAATAAATAAAATAAAAACTGACTTTTGTGTTTCAGCCCCCCACCATTTGAAAGGTGGTGCTGGGGTTGGATCAATTGTGGATTTCCCAACCAGAGTGGTGAGAGCTCTCTGGTTCTAGAACTCATACTGCACCATATTATTTTTTTTTTAACTTTCATTATACCTCTTTACTCCGGAGACCTGAACTCTCTCTGGCAGGGCACTCGGTTCAGTCTTTATCCCATCCTCCTGAAGCCCACAGACTCCATCTCTCCTACTGCACCACCTGGCCACCCGACCCCCCAGCTCTGAGTCCCCACGGGGCAGGAGCGCCGACTCCTCTGGTGCTCTAGCTACAATTTAGAGGGGTGACCAGGAAGCGGAGGGAGTGCCTCTGTGGAGCTGGGAGGCCCGGCATTGGACGTGGGGACCAACCACTGGACCTGCCATCGCCTATCAGGCGCGCTGGGGATTTTCTCTTGTTCTGTTCCCCCCAGCGGAGCTCGGTTATGCAATGATGACCAGCGTCCGCCAAGATCCGCCCCCATTGCCTTTCTGGCTGCATCGCCCCAATTCCTGGTCACCCCCGGCCACACCAGGGTCCGCTCAAGAGCGACGCCTAACCTAAATCTCCCCCCGGGATGGGAGAGCTGTCACACAGATGCTCCATCCCTACCTGCCCCTGCCGACTCCCGACCTCCCGGGCTCGTTCCCAAACCTGGGTCATCGGTGTGGCGTGAGGTGAGGCATCTAGAGCCTTAATCCTCAGCACCACTGTGCCAGCCTGCACCATTTTTTGGAGACTGATTTTTTCATTTTCCATTTATTTTCAGTAGTTAAATTCTGGATTGTGCAATCTTATTTTATTTATTTTTTTATTTTTTTTTCTCAGGTGTAGGTGTTTATGTGAATGTTGGGGTGATTGATTGGGTGTGTTGTCTGTATTGTTTTATAGGTTATTTATTTATTGTTTTTACCTGCTGCTGTTGTTGAGCTGAAGATGTGCTGGCAGGTGACTCCCCCGGTCTGGTACTACTCCTCCTCCGAGCTTTGGGACTTTCACCCATTTAATTGTCATCCCTTGCTGGCAGCAGTTTATAGGTGCTGCAGAGCTCTAGGAATAGTAGGGAGGAGATGGAGGGGAGCTGGGGGTCCTGAACCTCAGGGGGGGTGTTGAGTGGGATGGTAGGATTGGGGTAGTCAGGACCAGGAGACACCCGGGGGTGAAATGGGTTCCAGAATGTGGTCCTCCACATCTGGTCCCCATACCCAAGGGCTCCAATGTTTTTGGGCCAGTGGCCTGGGCGGCCCCAGAGCCCCATCCAACTCGAGCAGTGTTGCATAATTCCAGATCTATTAGGAACAAGCTGTCCATTATTGCTGATCTTGTTGGGACAGCTGATCTGACTTGCATCACTGAGACCTGGAAGGATGATAATTCTGGCCCCATTTTGGAGGCGGCCATTCCGGCCGGGTTCTCGGTGATACACCGCTCGTGGTTGGACCACAGGGGTTGGGGTGTAGCCATCTGTTTTAGA
Organism: Neoceratodus forsteri; assembly: GCA_016271365.2. Classification (NCBI taxonomy): domain Eukaryota; kingdom Metazoa; phylum Chordata; order Ceratodontiformes; family Ceratodontidae; genus Neoceratodus; species Neoceratodus forsteri. The sequence continues at coordinate 667,739,630 of CM057453.1, forward strand.
TCGGAATTGGGCCTTGTGGTAGTGCCAGTTGAGGAATCCAGATCATTTGAGTGCATCATTGTTGCAGGTGTGGGGTGCAGGATCGTTCTTATCTACTGTCCACCCGGGGATGGAAAATCATTCCTGCAGGAAGTCACGGACTTCGTTGTTGACATGGCATTTGAATCTCTCAGGCTGATGGTACTGGGTGACTTCAATGCCTGGGTCAATGAACTTTCGCAGTTTGGTCAGGACTTCCTCCAGCTTATGTGTTCATTGGGCCTCACACAGGTAGTTGCCTCTGCAACTCATAAACATGGTCATTCACTCGACCTGGTCTTCCTCCTGGAGGTGGAGACCACTGATTTAGTGGTGGAAACAATAGGATGGTCTGATCACCAACACCATAAGGTTCAATTTCCAGGCTCCCCTCTATAGGCCTGCCCCTGTGGAGATGGTCAGATACTGCCCTTTGAGGGATGTTACCCCTGATGGCCTGTTGGTGGTATTAGACCTATCGAGTCTGCCGGGTGCAAGAGGGAGCCCAGAGGATTTAGTCCAGGCCTGTAACAAGGCCATGACAGAAGCCCTGGACTCTATCGCTCCTGTCCATGTTCATTCCCTCTCTCTTTGCCCCTCGGTCTTCCTGGTTTGATGGGACCTTGAAGGAGATGAGACAAGTTGGACGAAGGTTAGAGTGACACAGGTGGAAATCCACCCTGGATGCTGACCACCTTAGATTGATGGAACATTATAGGGTCTATCAATCAGCAATCACATGTAAGAAGGCAGAGTTCCTGTCTGGGGAGATTGCTGTGACTCAGAATTGACCAGCTCAGCTCTTCCGACTGTGGACAGGTTGTGCAACCCAACTTGTCTGCTGGTCCGAAGTGCATTTTCACAGCTTAAGTGTGATAAGTTTGCTCAATTCTTTGCTGATAAGGTGGCTGACATCAGGGCATAGATCCAACCAGCCCACTCTATGGGGGTTGATGGTGGTCGGTGCTTGACCACTGCACCTCGATTTTCTTGGTTTTCTTTTGACTGGCTGGAGATTGTCGATATTGTGTGGATTGTCAAGAATATGCAGCCGACATACTGTAGTTTGGGCCTGGGCCCAATATGCCTCATATTGGGGTGTATTGATTCTATCGGCCCTGTTTGGTGCACCTTAGAGATGGGTGAGTTCCCTAGCTCCCTGAAGGAGGCTGTGGTGACACCACTCCTTAAGAAAGCTTCTCTGGACCCTAACTGCTTGGCTAACTACAGACCTATCTCTAACCTTCCCTTTGTAGGGAAGGTGATTGAGAAAGCAGTTGCGCTGCAGCTGTAGAACCATCTTACCATCCATGATATCTATGATCCTCTCCAGTCCGGTTTTGGGAAGAGGCATAGTACCGAGATGGCTCTAGTTCGGGTGCTTAATGATCTCCTGATGGCTAGAGATCAGAAGCGCCGTTCCATCTTGGTGCTCCTTGATCTCTCATCAGCTTTTAACACCGTGCTTCATGGGGTGTTGCTTGAGCACCTGAGGGTCATCTGTGGCCCTGCAGGTTCAGTCCTCAGATGATTTCAATCATTCCTCTATGGCAGGTTTCAGAGGGTGGTGCCTGGGTTGTTTTCCTTGGACACATTCTCCCTGCTTTGTGGGTCCCTCAGGGCTCAGTGCTCTCCCCAATGTTGTTTGCAGTGTACATGCTGCCTCTAGCAGACATTGTAAGATGGTATGGGCTGAGGTTTCACTGTTATGCAGATGATACCCAGCTCTACCTGTCTTTCGCGCCTGACTGGGATAGTGCAATCTCGGTCTTTAACAGCTGCCTTGCAGAAATCCAGGACTGGATGAGATCCAGCTGGCTGAAATTGAATTCCAATAAGACTGAGGTGCTGGTTGTGGATCCAGGTCCCTGGATAGAGGGGTCATGGCAGGGCATCCTTCTGGGCTTGGCTTGGGAGTAATCAGCTGCCTTCCTATGAGCAGGAGCAAAACCTGGGGGTGATCCTTGATGATAGGTTGACACTGCATTCTCAGGTGTCTACAGTTGCCAAGTCCTCATTTTACCATCTTAGGAACATCGCTTGGGTTAAGCACCTTGTTCTGTCCGGAGACCTTCCGATGCTGATCCATGCCTTTGTGACCTTGCGCCTGGACTACTGTAACTCCCTCTACCTAGGGCTTCCGGGGGTTGATATCCACCAATTGCAGTTGCTGCAGAATGCTGTGGTACAGCTGATGATGGGGGCTCCTCATTCAAGCCACATCACACCTGTGCTGCGTGAACTGCACTGGCTGCCTATTTAGTGGTGGATCACCTTTAAGGTCGATCTCCTGACCTTTAAAGCCCTGCACGGACAGGGTCCGGGCTACCTGCAAGAGCTCCTGAACCCTTACTGCCCCATCTTCCCACTCTGTTCTGCTGATGAGGGGTTGTTAGAGATTGCCAGGGTACAGCTGAAAATCTCCGGTTTTCGTGCTTTTATGTTCGTAGCCCCGATCCTGTGGAATTCTCTACCTCGTCAGATTCAAGAGTGCCAGACCATGGAGAGCTTTAAGACAGCTCTGAAGACCTATCTGTTCTGCCAGGCCTTTGGTGATTCCATATGATGCTCTGCTCCCACTTGTATTTGTGGTTTTGTCCTGAATCAGCTGGTTACTGTTTTATCTGTTTTAACTGTTTTAAGGCTTGTACAGCGCTTTGGTTTTAGATATTACACTTATAAATAAAGTTGTTTATTATTATTATTATTACTTTGTAACCTCCAGGTTGTGCCAGAAAATAGGCATGTATTTGTCTAGTGTGCAAACCTGATCAATAACAAGCATTTGTCAATGCCGAATGTTGCTTGCTTGTATGTGTTTAGGTATTTGGAAGTGATAGTTCCATGCCTTCCTCCCAAGACATGCACTGTGTCTTTCTGTTCAGTATTCACAGAAGAGTAGGAGGGGCAAGGGGCCACAGCAGTACAGCAGTTGCCAAGGGGGTAAAGAGGTGGACAATAGCCCATTCAAAGTCAAAAGAGTCCTGCAGGAGCTCACTAAATTGAAGGTGGACAAAGCGATGAAACCAGATGGCATACACCCAAGGATATTAAGAGAACTGCGAAGGGAGATAGTAGTACCTCTGGCAGCCATGTTCACTGAGTCATTCAACATGAGTGAATTGGAGGAGGGCACATGTGGTCCCTCTACACAAGTCCAGCAGCAGGGAGGAGGTGGGGAACAATAGGCAGTTCAGCCTCACCTGAGTAGTGGGGAAAGATCATGGAGACATTGCTTAAAGAAAGGATAGTGGGGCATCTAGAAGCCATCGGAGCCCAGGACCATAGACAACATGGACTCACAGTGGGGACATCATGTCAGGCAAATCTGGTTGATTTCTTTGACTGGGCGACAAAGGAAGTGAATCAGGGTGGGGCAGTGGACAACGTTTACCTTGATTTCAGCAAAGCCTTTGACACCATCCCACATAGGAGGCTGATAAACTAGCTGGGTAGGCTGGGCATGGGGGAAAGGGTGGTAAACTGGGTTAGAAACTGTCTAACAGACAGGAGGCAGAGAGTGGTGGTAAATGGGGTACAGTCTAGGGAGACAGGGTGACCAGTGGGGTGCTGCAGGGATCAGTCTTGGGGCCAGTCCTGTTCAATGTCTTCATTGCAGAATGTCTGAAGGGAATTTTTTCACCAAATTTTCAACATAGCCATTTTAAGACCTCTGCTCATGAACAGTGTCACTGTGATTTTCTTAATTTGTCCCGAACATTGACTGCGCACACGGACTGTGCCATTGTGCGCTATATGCACGGAAACACATTTTGGGTGACATGTGAAAAATGACAGCTATAATGCTCACAAGGAGGTGTCGTAAAATGGCAATGTTGAATATCTGGAGTGCAAATATTAAAAATTCAGTGAAATTACGACGGCAGAAGAAACTTCTGCATCAACGCCAGAAACAGTCATTTTTGAATTTTTCACCAAATGTTCAATATAGCCATTTTAAGGCCTCCATTCATGAACAGTGTCACTGTGATTTTCTTAATGTGTCCTATACATTGAGTTTGCATACAGACTGCGTCATTGTACTACGTTCTTGAAACACATTTTGGAATGTAGAGAAATGACTAGCTATACTGCTCATAAGGAAAGGTGGTAAAATGGCAATGTTGAAAATCTGGAGTGAAAAATATTGAAAATTCACGAACTTACGAGCGGCATAGAACAGTACACGATGCTCGAAACAGTCATTTTGGGAATTTTTTCACCAAATGTTTAACATAGCCATTTTAACACCTCTGCTCATGAACAGTGTCACTGTGATTTTCTTAATTTGTCCCAAACATTGACTGCGCACACAGACTGCTCCATTGTGCGCTATATGCACGGAAACACATTTTGGGTGACGTGAAAAATGACAGCTGTAATGCTCATATGAGGCGAAAAGAATGGCAATGTTGGAAAATCTGGAGTGCAAATATTAAACATTCGTGAAATTACTTAGCCGTGATTTAGAAACTTCTCATAATGCACGCTCGTAAAACAGTAATTTTTTAGAATTTTTTCACCAAATTTTCAACATAGCCATTTTAAGGCCTCCATTCATGAACAGTGTCACTGTGATTTTCTTAATGTGTCCCATACATTGAGTTTGCATACAGACTGCGTCATTGTGTGCTACATGCGCTGAAACACATTTTGGGCGAGATGTGAGAAATGACAGCTGTACTGCTCATAAGGAGGTGTGGTAAAATGGCAATGTTGAAAATCTGGAGTGAAAATATTGACAATTGACGAACTTACGAGCGTGCATAGGAACAGCACAACGCATGCTCGTAAAACAGTCATTTTTGGGAATTTTTTCACCAAATGTTTAACATAGCCATTTTAACACCTCTGCTCATGAACAGTGTCACTGTGATTTTCTTTTTTTTTAATTCAACATATTTTATTATATATTTATTACAACTTCAACAAACAAAATAAGGAAATGAGACCGTCATTGCATTTGTCAAGTTATACAATCCAATTAACAGTGAACAATAAACAAAATAAAATCCCGTCCTTCCCACCCCATCTCCTCCCACCCAGAGCCAAGTGCTACTTAAAAGAAGGGAGAGTATAAACTGGTCTAGCACAAGTGAAATAGACATAGTATAGCTAAGGGCTCCTTATTGTTAACAAGGTTTCTAGTGAGCCCCATATCTTCTGATAAAATGTAACCCTGTCACACATAGAAGCTTATATGTTTTTCAAGCTGTATGCCAAAAGCATTTCTATACCATTCTACAACTGGGGTTAGGTTGTTTCTTTCCAGTGTCACATGATAATAAGTTTGACAACCAAGGCCACAAGGGCAAGGTGAAATTTCCTATTTTTTAGGGTACCACTTGGAAATAAATTTAGAAGACATGATTCTGGGTTAAACAAAGTATCTAACCCTAGTAGTGGATCTAGTTTATTTTTAACGGAAGACCAAAAGGCCTGTACCACTGAGCAAGTCCATATCATAAGATACAGAGTTCCTAAAACTATCCCACATCTATGACATATTGGTGAGGGAATCCTTCCAATTTTCCAAACCCATGAAGTTTTACAGGGGTATAGTATAGGTTATGCAAGATATTGTATTGGACTAGCCGGAGCCTATCCTGCTTCACTTATTGATAGTTATTCTGCCAGAGCTTCCTCCAGATTTCGGCATTATCCAGAATCCACATTTCCTGAGTCCAGTAGTAACTTATATCCTAGGGCAACAAGGGATCTAAAGACTGAAGATGCTTATAAAGTACTGAAACAGAATGGGGTTGGACAGCCATTGATAACAGTGTAACCAATTCTGTATCGAAGGAAGTTGTTTTGGAAATGGATTTCAGGAAGGTGGAAATAGCCTCTCTTATTTGTAAAAACTTAAAGTAGTGGGATGTTGGAACCCCATGATATGCTTGAAATTGTGGAAACTGAATCAGGTTCCCATTTTGGTAAAAGTCTGAGATCTTTAAAGATCTCAATTCAGTCCAGAAAGAAGAATGAATAGGCTTATTATCAGTTCTAACATTAGGATTGCCCACCACTGGTTGATGTAGGGAATGGTGACAAATCAACAAAAAGTAATTTTGGATTTGGTGAAGGGCCTTGATAGACCACCCCATCAGTGTTTTTTTAAGTGGTTTGGGTACATGACCCGGGGCAACATAAAGGAGACCTTCTAGAGTGCAGAAGTATTGAGAGGCCAAGTGCCTCTCAATCTTCAACCATAAGTGAATATAATCCGGTGTGTTCAGAGGGTTCAGTTCCTTGATCCAGGAAGCAAGTTTACTTAAGTGGTGAGCACAGTAGTATGCGAAGAAAGAGAGGAGTGCAAGGCCTGCCCGAATTTTAGGGGCCGTTAGCTTGTGGTAGGCCCGTTGAACCCATTTTCCTCTCCAAATGAAAATGTTAAGGAGTTTCTGGAGTCTGGTAAATCAAATGTTAGGGAGAAAGTGACCCAAAATACCCATAGGGTACAGTATTCGGGGAAGTACATTCATTTTGATTGTACTAATCCTGCCCCAAAGGGTTAAGGGTAATGCTCCCCACCTTTCCATATCTGACTTAAGTGACTTTAATAACACAGTTAAATTGTCATTAAACATGAACTTCAAGTTTCTTGACACCTTTATACCCAGATAAGTAATACACTTAGATTCCAAGGATAAACCAGAATCAGCCACTACTGCCTTGGTAGTTCTATAGTTTACTGGAAAAACCTGAGTTTTAGAATAATTTAATTTGTAGAATGAAATTTTGGAAAAAGCTTCTATTTCAGCTAAAAGAGTTGGAGTAGACCTTTGAGGGTTTTCTATATGCAATAGTAAATCATCTGCATATGCAGAGAGGGCATATTGGGTTTCCCCCAATTTGAGACCCAGGATATCTTTAGAGAGTTTAAGCTTATGAATCAAGGGTTCAAGATAAAAATTAAATAGAAGTGGGGAAAGTGGACAGCCCTTCCTGGTACCACGACATAATTGAAAGGGGACAGAGAGCATATTATTACACTGGACTCGGGCTGATGGAGAGGAATATAACAGGCGGACCCACTTAATAAAGTCATCAGGCATGTCAAAACGAGCTAGGGTGGAGGAAGAGGAAACTTAGAGACGTGATCAAATGCTTTTTCAGTGTCAAGAGAAATAAGAGCCGCCTATCTTTTTGAATCCACATACGCCGAGATCAGGTGTTGCAGTTTCTCATATGGTCTCCTGAATATCTCCTTCATGAAACCCACCAGTTCGGTGCTAATACAGGCTACCTCATAACAGGTGTGTAAGTCTATTTGCCAGAATCTTTGCTAGGATTTTAAAACTAAGCAAGGGCGACACACAGGCGAAGCTTTCAGGATACAAAGGGTCCTTACCTGGTTTGGGTATGAGAGTTATGATCGTGTCAAGGAAACCAGTCTTGGAAAGACCATTTTTAAACCAGTAATTATAAACTTCCTCTAATATTGGAGCAAGAATAGAGCCGCAGAATTTGTATAAATTATTGGGGATACCATCAGGGCCAGGTGATTTATCAAGGGATAATGATTCAATGGCTTGCTGTACTTCTAGTATGGTAATACGAGATCCTAAAAGGGCTGCTTGTGTAGGGGGAAACCTGGGGAAGTGTGACCGAGTCAAGGTATTGGCATATCTCAGGAACTGATGGCAGACTCTGTGGGTCAACTGAGTACAATTCTTGGTAGAATAGCCGAAAAGTTTCAACTATCTCCCTGGGGTCAGTAACAATGGAGTTACCTCGGGCGGGACAGATACCTGCGATGTATCGTGACCCTTCTGCTTGTTTGATTCTAATTGCAAGGAGTTTACAGGCCTTTTCTCCAGTTTCCAGGTGTTTAAGTTTAGTACGGCGGAGGGAGAGTTCTGCTTGTTGTGTCATCATATCAGCATATTGAGTTCTATGGTGTATCCTAGCTCATTCTAATTCAGTGGAGGTTCTGCTTACGACCTTCTGGCTCTAAGTAGAATTGGCAGAGTCTATTCATGCCCTGTGCTGACACCACTTTGTTGATGCTAGCCGATGCACTCACATCTCTGCTGGTACATTTAAGTGCCACCTAGATTAAATCAATTTTCCCCACAGAGCCTTCATGCTACAACAAAATTAGCAATAAATTCAGTAATGTGTTTTAATGTTACTGTGTCTTGAAGAAGTTGGGTATTCAGCCCAGATGGAGTTCTGTTTTGAGACCCAGACCTAAAATACGTGGTTTCAATGGGAGAATGACTGACATGACCCTAGCATGAATAACTGGAATCCAATATACCAGGTATTGCAAAAGAGCTGACCAAAAAAAATCAATTCTTGAAAACGTCTAGTGGGGATGGGAAAAGAAGGAATACTGTTTTTCTTTCAGGTTTAATATACATCAGTCATCAAGAAGGGCTGCCCCTTCCATTAGATCTTGGAGGGCACGTTGAGCAGGAGAGGGACTCCGCCTCTTCCCATCTGACCTGTCGAGGTCTGTTTGAGGGGTGATATTCCAATCACCTCCCAAAATGGTTAATTTTGGGTGCTCCATAGATATCAGGCTTAGCAGGTGAATAAAAATCTGAGGGGAATCTATATTTGGCCCATAAGCCGACCCTAGTAATACCGGGTGGGTTTCCAATATGCCGTGAATAAGGATGTATCGACCATTGGGGTCCCATACTTCCCTAATCAATTTAAAGGGATAGCCTTCGCCACTAATATTGCCACACCACCTGAGTTGGTGGAGATCCCAGAGCCAAAACTTGTCCAACTCAATTTCTGCGCAAGAGAAGTATATCTTCTCTCCTCAGGTGGGTTTCCTGGAGGAAAGCAACCCCTGTTTTCAAATGGGATAAATGCTGCAAAATTACTTGCTGTTTGCACCTGTCATGTGCCCCTTTAATGTTCCAACTTGTGAATTTATATGATCCCCCTATAGTTGATATGCATAATATAATAGTGGAGTGGAGCCATCTTTAACCAGAATAGCCCCATAGTAAACCTAATATAAGGTAGATAAATACACTTGTCAGAATTCCCAAATTGAGAAGGCAAACCTTCAACACAATTTACATCTGAGGAGATACCCCTCCAACTCCAATCATTAACATACAATACCCTAAGTATACAAACCAAATCTCTACACTACCCCGGTTCTAAGCAACCATACTACTATATGCTTACTATTCAATGATGATTAATAAAGCACAAAGATAAACAATCTAACCACGCCTACTATAACCCCCCCCACACAGCAACCAGCATACGCTACAAGTAAAACACTAATAACACATAAGCACATGCCTTGAAAAGCCGCCATCTTACACTGTAATCAATTTTAAAACTACAGTCTTTCAAAAGTCAAGTAAAGTAAATTAAAATGAAAAGGGCATGAAGTCCTGGAGGAAATGCCTCTCCCCTTATGTAGAAGTTCCCTTTGCCACGTGTAAACTCAATCCTTTCTAGACTGACCTACCATCACCTTGGTTAGATCCAATACAAGTTAATGTTATTAAAGAAAAACCGCATTCCAAGTCCATGCCAAGGAGCTTATCAATTCAGCTCGTAAAAGAAACAAGGCTCTCAGGAAAATGAAAACATCGTTTATAGAACATATCGATGCTCCCTTCCAGGACCATTAACCCAGGAGCTAAGCAAACAACTTTCAGCGTAAATCTTCACATGAACCTATATTTGTCAGATCAGGCAAGATACCTAAGCTTGATCATCGTCCTGACATCAAAATTCAGAAGCAAACTGGTTTAATCATTTAAATAAGTCTGGAAACAAAATTTTGAGCTCCTGTGATGCAATTTCTGGAGTATCAAAGGTTAGCCATTTATCCTCATGTTTCACTTGCAGCGCCACAGGTTATTTAACCCAAAATGGTTTCCCAGCGGCAATCAATTTGGTAACAGTGGGATGCAATTCCTGTCTTTTGAGCTGAACAGAGTGTGGAAGATCTTGAGTTATATGAATCTGTCGGCCTTCCCACTGTACCTCCTGCAATTCTTGAATTTTAGATAGGATATGTTGCTTATCCAAATAATTGAGCAGTTTGAAAATTAGGGGCCTATGAAGGGAGCCCGGTGGAGGCTGTGGGTGTAGAGCACGATGTACCCTCTCGATTATGTAGGTCCCCCCATTTGGTGATGGCCCAGCGATCTTCTCACACAATTTTTGGAGAAACAGTATCGGAGACGCACCCTCCTCTTTTTCAGGAATACCTATAATGAGTAAATTGTTGCACCTACTGCGCCCTTCCAAATCTTCCAATTTATCCTCTAATTTCTTAAATCTTCTGCCGATATTAGTAGCATCCAAGTCTGTCTTTCCAAGCTTCTGCTCCACAGATGTAAGCCTAGATTCCGTGTCACCCACTCAGATCTGCAGTGATGCAACAGAAGTTTTAATTTGCTGAAGATCTGCCTTAATTGAGGAGATGGCATCTTGCAGAGGTAGCATAGTCTCTAAAAATTTCTCCTCCGATAGAGCAGTCTGTGCGGGCGCAGTTTTAGGCGAGGCTGAGGCCTGTTGCTTGGCCTGTTTGATGGTTTTATCCTTTTCAGGAGTCAGAGGAGGAGCTTTCTTTATGTATACCTCCATGCTGAAGACAGCGTCTAGTACAGTGGAGTATCTGACGACTGTGCACCAGGTTATAAAGTAATTTATTTAGATTTAACGTGAGATTGATCGCGTGTATTTGCTGTGTGGGAGCAGAGTGTTGCAGGTGCACTGTTGCCTCTCAGGCTGCCATCATGTGCCTCCTGATGTTCTCCACTGTGAGTTTCTTAATCTGTCCCGAACATTGATTTCGCACACCGACTGCGCCATTGTGCGCTACATGCGTGGAAACACATTTTGGGTGAGATGTAAGAAATGACAGCTGTACTGATCATAAGGAGGTGTGGTAAAATGGCAATGTTGAAAATCTGGAGTGAACATATTGAAAATTCGTGAACTTATGAGCGTGCGTAGGAACAGCACAATGCATGCTCGTAAAACAGTCATTTTTGGGAAATTTTTCACCATATTTTTAACAGGGTTTTTAGCTCACCATGACTGACATGTCATTTCATAAATTGGTCCCGAAAGGTGGTTCCACGCAGTGACTGCGAAATCACCTTTCAGGCCTATTAATGCCATGACAGTGACAGAATTCATGAGGTGGGGTCCCAAAAACCCCATGTTGAAAACTTGGTGAAAAAATTCCTCAAAATGCCAGAGATATGCAGTAAAGTTGAAAAAACCCTATTTATTCCATTACACAGCTTACTGGCATTTCTTCAGTTTGCGGTCGGCTTTGAAGAGTACAGACGTGTTTACCAGTCCACTGAAGATCATCGCAACGAGCTCTGGAGGTAAGCATGGGGTGAGGTGGGGGTGGGAGGCAGACTGCGCAGAGGGTGGGTGCGGGTGGGAGAGGGGGGTCAAGACAGCAGCGAGGAAAGGTTTTTTTCTTTCAGGTTTTTTTTTTTTATTACTTGGACTATGCGGGACGTTTGCCATGCTAGGGTGGGCTCCCAGTGTGGCAGCTGGAAGGCTGTTGGGGGGGCCGTGGAGCCGACGGGAGATTGGCCACCCCCTTTGGTCTTAGAAACTGTTGCTGCACTGGGGTGGACTCCCAGCATGGCACCCGATAGTCTGTGGGGGAGAAACAGTAGAGCTGACGGGGGATTGGGCACCCCGCCGCCCAGATTGCTGCGCCATGCTGGGGTGGGCTCCCAGCATGGCATTTGGAACTCTGTTGGGGGAGTGCACAGCTGACGAGGATTGGGCACCCTGTCGGCTATACAGTGTGTGCATGGGAGCACCAGCACGCAGTATGCGGCGTGGTGTGTGGGGAGGCATGAGCAGTGATCTTATCGCTGCTCACTGAAGCGTAGCTCTCCCTTTCAACTGTACGGCCACTGCATTTTCAACTGCTGTCATAGACAGCTGCAGCGTTGATTGGAGAACTGCGGCCGTGCCTGCAAACACACTGACTGAATTGGAAGAGGGCTGCCACACCTCCGAAAACTCGGATGATGGCACTATGTTTCTTGCACATGCATGCAAGCTACATAAAAATGAATAAATAAAAATGGAATGGCCTATTAAGTGTTTTGGGCTCAATTCCAAGTCATGAATTTTCCAGGGATCATTTAAGGAAGTATTTGGCTGTCAGTTCAGTTTGTAATTCTTTTTAATTTCTTTACATCACATTTGATGTTATAGTTTGAATAGTGTATTATGTACCCGCATGTTGCTAGATTGTTTGTCCATATTGTTTGTTCATTGCTGCTTATGTTGGTGGCTCTGAGTTGCTCCTGAAAATGGGCCATTGGCTCAGTGTGTCTTACCCAGTTAATAAACTAATAAATAAAATGGATAATAAAAATAAATATATTTGTAATCAACACCAGATCACAGACCCAGATTACTGATCCCATTTTACCATTTGGAATTACATGTGATATCAAGCTCCTACATGCAATATTCTCCTAGTCTGTAAACAAAATGTGTATATATATATATATATATATATATATACCGTTCAAGACTTGAAAGCCCATGTCAAACTGCAAAATTCTAAACCAGGAATATTCCTCACCATGTTCCCTTCCCATGAGTTGCTTACCCTCTACTTCTAACTTCTGCCCCAGAGGGGCAACAAGGTGTCAACAGCCTCTGCTACTTCAGTTAGTTATTCAGCACTCTACAACTGGAAACAGTTCTGGGTCGGTCTGACTCTGAAGGGCTCTCTCCACTTGTCTCCTTCAATCTCTTTTTACTTTTTTCTCCCCATTGCACCTACAGTAAACGCAAACCACATTTTAAACCCTTCCACCTGTCAATCACTTACCCAGGGCATGAATGGCAGAGAACCTTTCTGTAGAGTACATAGGGAATTTATGTAGAAATTCCTGGGTGTCTGAGAGGGGTTAAAACTATCCCCCCAAAAAAAATCCTTCTGTGGCTGCAAAGCAACAAGTTCGTTTATGAATAATTTCTCTTAAATCTGTGCCTTCTTTCTTCAGCTGCACCCAAAAGAAAAGCATCAACACATCATACTCTTAAACTATATCTTTAGTAAACACTGTAGTATTACTATAAAAATGGCCTGCAAGTAAATCTGAATAAGCCAGATAAATCAATAGGTGTTAATTCAGGCAGTAGCCATCTTAGAATCTGCCCTTTCATTCAGTAACGTTACAGTGCAGTTACAGAATAGTCCACACGGTGTCCCAGTTTTCCAATACATCTAATAGCTATCATTACATCTCCATTTCTGAAATGGTGAAATATTTTCAACAACTCAAGTATAACTTTTTGGCAGCACTAGAACATTATTGTGCAATACAAAGGCTGCAACAGATGGCAGCAGCTGTATTTTGTCTGGGATCTTTCTCCTGGACACAGGAAGAGATGGGGGCGGGGAGATGAGAAGGTGGTCCCAAGAAGGAGTTAGGGGAATACAGTGATTGGTCACTGGGACGACCAAGGCTTCCCACATGGGGAATGAGGGGGGGTCACATCCTGTGGGGGGAGAGGAAAGAGAGGATATCTTGGACTGTAGACAGCAGTCCTTCCTCTTTCTCCTCTCAACCTCGAAGGATCAAACTGGAAACAACTCCAGGGACCAACAGTTGGACAAGGTACGAGATTGTTTGAGGGAGAAACAGGGGATTCCAGAGCTGAGATTTAGGGTCATCACTCCAGTTGTGAACAGCAAGTCCGTGGCTGCTAGTGGGGTTTTAACTTGCAAGCCATTGTTTAAAAAGAATAAATAACTTCTTAGCTGTCACTGGTGCCAGATTACCCCTTTCAGTTGGGGGGGGGGATTAGTGGTCACCAGGAGAGCAAGGTAGTGCTAAGCCCCCATAGCAGTAGTATGGGTTCCGCGTTGGGGAGCCAGCTGCCCTCCTGCACCAATTTAAAAAAAAAAAAAAAAAACAACAAAGAGAGAAATTAATCTGCGCATCTATGCACGAGACAGGAGCTTTCACAGTGGGAGCTCCAGCCACCACCCCTTCATCACTTGCACGTCACCGGCTCTGGACTTACCTTACTGTTCTGAACTTTCTCCCATGGAGATACCAGACAGGCTTGGGCTTGAGGAGTCCAGCGCAGCTGCTTGAGTGAGTGAGGGATTTTGCGACCTTAGGAATTGCATCGGTCAGGCTGGTAGTGCAGTGTGGGGAGCCAGAATGCAGCTCTCTAGGGTGGACGGAGTGCTGGCCCACATCATGAGTTGCTCTGGGTTCAGTGGTGGGCTGCTAGGCAGCTGATACGGCATGCCGTCCTGGGGACTAGGTCAGTGGATCCGTCCGGAGGCAGGTCCTAGTGACCAATGCGGTGACATCAGTGCAGAACCTGGGGGGTAGGTCTGCAGGCCAGCTGCGAACATGCATGGTGACAAACCGTGGGCACTCTGAGATATCGAGGCCATGGGATGGGGCAGGCAGTGAGAGGGGGCCCAAGATGGTGGCAACATGTCGCACCCTTACAATTCATGTAGGGCAACAGAGCCACGCAAGGCACGCTATCTGCCTGGCATCCAATGGTTATCAACTCGACCAGTGGTCATATCAGAGGGTGCTGGATTGAATTCTTCAAGATAGGATAAAAAAAAAAAAAGAGGGGTTTCTAGCTGGAAGTCACTGAGCAGAGGCCCATGTTCAGCCTGCAGTATGTTATTCCTTACTTTGGCAGCATGTGCACCCCCCTAATTTAGGATGCGACTTTGCACTGCAAATTATCATGGATCGATGCTAGTCAATAGGTCATATGGCTGGTACTTTAAAACGTGCACTTTTGGCCTCCATTGTTGACCTAGCAGCATTCTTTTTGGCCTGATTGTATTATCTTGGCTGATGTGCTTGCTAGATGGCTTTATTGTAGTCACATTAGACTGCAACTGCTTGGTGCTTGCCAGTGGCTCTGAACAGCTTGGAATTCATGCTAAAAAGCAGATGTAAGTTAAAACTACATATAATTCTAGTAAACATATTACAATTAAAAAAATGGATTGTTACAGCTGTATCTTACTTAGCTAAGAAAGCTATGTTTAAATGAGATTAGTGTTGCATGCCCTGGGGTGGCGCTGACAGAGCCGGCTGAGAGGTATTTGGGCAGCCGGCATCAGGTGTGGTCTGAGGTGACCCCTACTCACCTTTGGGCAAATAGTAGTATGGCCTTGTAGCTTGGGGTACCGTGCAGTGGAGAGGGGCACAGCCAGCAGGCGTGGGTTGGTTCAGGCCCACTACTGGTACTTTATGTGTCCCTGTCCAAACATCGGTAGACAGTGATGCAGCCAGGGGTTTAGTGTCTCAACCAGGACTGACTGGGGTACCTCCGTTGACATACCAGGGTGTGATTCGGCAGTGGCAGAGGGACATTTTGGTAATGCAAGCATCCGTTAGCGCAGGATGCAGGGTTGTCCCTTGCAGATTCCATTAGTAGTCGGTCGTCTGCGGTAGACTGGGCAATATGTATGTAACAATGTCCCTCAGGTCACATCAGAGAATGTTAGGAGTGCAGGCAGTGTAGCCTTGGGTTTACAGGCACCCCACAGAATTTTTTAAGGTGCAGTTTCCAAGCCCATAGATGCACAGAGGGTGGGTCCCATAGGCACAAGTGGGCAGCAGGAGTTAGGCTGCCAGCCAGGGATCTGCAGACTAAGCAATTGACACCAGTATGGGTGGGGTCAACCGTCAGAGTAAGGCATAGGCAACGGGGGTTACATGTGGGAGGTTGCTTGAGGACCCGGGCACTGGAGGGCAAGATGGGCAGTGGCTACATGGAATGTTTGAAAGAGGGTCACTGTAAGATACAACATGACTGTGGGAGCACTCAAGCAAGAAATAAACACTGGGTATTGGAAAACTTTACTGAAAATGCACACATTTTGTTGATGGGGAGGGGAATAATAGTATGCAAAAAAGATTGAAATCATTAACAACAATTCGAAGCCAGTCTAGAAAAAGAATGGTTATAGCAATAACTTTAGTGACCACTCTCATAGCTTTGCATCCCGCAGGCCAATGGATTGAGGATCCTCATAAGGTAGCTTGTAGTTGAGAATGAGATTAGTGTAGAACCTTCCTGAGGAGGAAGAATGAAAGAAAGGAATACTGCTATCAATCAATCAATCAATTAAATCTTTATTTAGCCAGGCAAACATTGTTGAACAAGCTCATTTACAAGATGGACCAGGTTAAGTCCAGATTACAGTACGAACAGCTATATTTACAATGTGAATAAAACATAGTAGAAGTGCAAATCAAGACACAAAGAACGTACATAACATAACAGTTAGTTCGGGATCATCAATAAGACACAGTGAACAGTATAAAATAGACCACAGAGATTCAGAGATGGATATTATCACAGGAATTTCCCTAAAAAACACAAGTGAGACCTAGTTATCGCTATCATAACAGACAAAATAAGTGATAACAGCTTTTCTCTTGACACAGTTCACAAAAAGGAATAAAACCGACCGGTTAGGTCATAAAGGGAGGAAACAACCTGCCAGGCACTATCAACGGCAGCCCCGGGGAGCGCCTACATTAGGACTGGCAGGCGGCTGTAGTGCGACTTGCTGCTAGAAGGTGTGAGTGAGGTACTGAGGCAATGGTTGGGACAGCGCCTACCGCACATATTTTCCAAATCCAGGTGCTAGCGCTGGCTGACTGTGTCCAACGGACCATCGGGCCACAGGAAGGTCGCAAGGCTGAGAAAGTAATGAATATGCTTAGCCGCCTATGGCCAGTTTCAAGCAAAGGTTCAAAAAGAAGCATAATCACTCATACTCCCAAGATTTGCACTCTAGCTGTAAAGAAGAAGATCCCATCGGTCAGGGAAAGAGGTGGTAACAGCTATTTTAGCAGAGTACAGGCAGATCAACCTATTTTGCAGGAATTGGAGGGATCACGGAAGTAAACTGCAGAAGCCATTCGGGAGCAAGGGCCGGAAGGCGCTCGCAATCCGATTGGTTGGTGGCTTTAGTGGTGCTTTGCTAAAGAAGAATCCGTTCAAATGGTTTCGGGTGGCGGCTTGTGAAGGTGCAACCACCTGAGAGCTACAGAATTTACGCTTTAGGTTCAGATGCTCCCTGTAAGACTTGCCTATGTCTAGCAAGGGGGTACAGGGACTGGAAAGTAATAAGTACATAAGGATTAGTAAAAACATGCACAAATTAACCTGGGGTAAAGTCATTCATGGCTATGGCTAGACTCGGGGGAGCAAGCTGAATTTTATCTAAAAATATTTATAAGTACATGTAAGCGTTGAACCATTCCTATTAGGGCAAGTAGGTCACAGGCTGTACAAATTTCAATTTTTATCTTTTCTTGAGGAATGGTACTAAATCCTATTGTTCATTCAACCCACTGGCTTAACATTGGCCATTATATATGTTTCTCTTCACTCTGTTTGCAGTAGTACATTGGTTTTGCCCCACCCCAGCTTCATAGGTGGAACCCTTTCAATTCCCAGGATTTGAAGTCCTGCAGGATTCGCATCATGACATTGAAAAAGTGTGACCCTGCAGGAGTATTCAATCTCCTGTTTATTGTGTTCCTTACATGTTCTTGTAAGCATATTTTCAGGGGCCTGGTAGTACAGCCTATATATACAGAATTTTGCAGGGACAACGTCATGCATATACCACAAAGGGAGTGTTGCATGTAATAGACCCTCCCAGTGGAAACCTCAGCTCGGTCTGTGTGGGATGCTCGAGATGTATTTCTTGGAAGGCAGTGCAAAGAGACGTTACATTTGTAAGATGACTGGTACATCACCACAGCCTTACAGCTTAGCCAATCCGAGCCCTGCTCTTTTGTTGGCAACTTCATATGGCTGTGAACTAGATAGTCTCTGATGCTAGAACTCTTACTGAAGGTGATACATGGAGCCTTTCACTGTAAGATACAGTAAGTGCCAGCTTCCTCACTGGTACCAGCAATGACTAACAGTGGTTGTGGATGCAAAAAGGAATGGTTATCCACAGGGTTGCCATCTTTGGTGTAGCACAAAGGGGGAACATTTTGTATCTAGCAGGATGGGAAGTAAGATGTACCCTCAACCAAGCAATGGATGGGTTTCCTGAGGTAATGCGAACGGAGATGAGGAGTTGTAGTTGCTTAGGTCACCAGTGGTTGAGCTACTTAAGGGGATGCTAGCTACAGTGCCTTATGAGGGCAACTTACAGAGGAAGTCAAAAATAAAAAAAAGCTGTTCAGCGCCAATGTCAGGACGTATCTATGGTTCAGCCCCCCCCCCGACAAGGAACTGATGACCGTACAACCTAACAACAGCAAAAGCTGGGGTCAGGCTTATTAGTATGCCAAGGGCATTCAGGGGAGTAAAAGGGGGGTGGATCTGGGCTGCGGCAGCTGGGAAACAATGCCCAAGGGCGTGGGGGTGGCCCCAGCAGGTCCACGATCCAACTTTCAAGAGTTTATCGGTGGTGCGGCAGGCGAGAATTCAGGACCTGCTGATTAGTACTCCATTGGCAGGGGGTGAGTCTCTTAACCAGGAGGAGTAAGACTTAATACGGGTAAGGGTGAAGGACTTATTTTCCTGTGCATGCCTCTCCATAACCTGGGGAGCTGCAACTGGGCAGCTCCCAGTCGGGCATGGGTATACTCCAGGGGTCAGCAGCATCCTCTTGCATTGGGATGGGGACCAGTTTGGGTTACAAATTTTGCTGAGCTTGCCAGCTTTGGGTTAATCCAGGTGAGAGGCCAGGCCCTGGAACGTGACATAGAAGAGGCTCCAGGGAAAAGGCTAGGTTGGAAATGCTGCAAGGAGATGCCTGGGAGGGCAGACTGGTAGACCCCTTAGCACGAGAGCCAGCAGAACGGGGAACCAGGGGTCAGCACCATCAGGTCTGTCAGGGGCATGAGTCGGGGGCAGAGGTGTCCCCTAGTCAGTCGGGGTGGAATCCGAGGGGCATAGTGTAATAGGTAAGGCAAATGGCAGGTAAATTCACAGTGGGGATCAAGCGGGCAGGTATTCTAGCTAGATTTCGGAAGGAGGGGTTCCAGCAGCCCCACAAGGCAATGTTAGGGGACTGACCTGGGGTGTTCTGAGCGCTGTGCTGAACACGGTGCACAAGTCACAGTCAGTGCACATTACAGGGATTTGCAGAGCAAGTGGAAGTCTGGAACAAGCTATACCAGCGGCATTTGCACTAACTTTCAGTAGTCTCTTACAGGTTCTATGGAAGGTGCCAAGAGTGGAAAATATGGGATGAGTGTCTCCGCGGTGCAGTGGCAGGGCTGGCCAGCTGGACCAAGGATAGGGCCCATTGGGTACTGCCAGAAGGGCACAACTGACTCATGGTGAGCTAGTGCATGGCAGCACTCAGGCATTTCATTTTCCCTTGGAAAGGGTGTGCAATCGGGTTCATCCAGGGCAGGAGTATGCTGGCCATGTGGGAACATTTGGATGCACCCTGCAGGCAGAGGAGGATGGTAAGTGGGGAACCCTAAGGCTGGGGAGAGTCTTGACACAGGGTGGGGGAAGACAGAATGGCTTAAGTCACATACGCCAGGAATCTGGGTTGGGCAGACGGCCAGATTCAGGCGCTGGGGCGATGGAAGTCACAAGCATTTTGAGGTATGTGCGCTCCCCACTTGCAATAACAGTATTTTGTTTTCCAGAGTCCCCCCGTAGGTGGATGGTTCAATCTGGGTTGGTGGCCAGACCTTCATGCTGCAGGGACAACTGGGCCAAAGAGGCGGCTTTGGTGGAATGACTTATCTGAAGGTGCCAAGTGGTGGCTGGAAGGCAGAAGACCATGGACTTCTTTTTGGGGGCATAAAGAGGGGAACCATGGGAGAATAGCCATCGCACGCCTTGCCCACCTGACCGAGCTGATCGGGTAGGTTCTGGGCTGGAGGGGGAGTGGTGGATCCTCTTTAGCAGGCCCTCCTCAGGATTGGCTTGGAAGTGGAACGGGGTCAGACGGGAGCTCGGGGGACCATGAAAAATATATGGACAGACACAGGCTTTTGGTCAAAGTAAGGTGGCCGAGACATGCTTTGGACGCAAAAAGGGGTAGATCTGGTTAGGAGATGTAGGCTGGGTCTTGGAGGAGTTGGGGAGCAGGCGACTTGGGGGTCGGATGTCATTCGTCCAGTGGGGGGCGGACATCGTCCATCCTGTGGCGTCCGGTAGGATCACGATGACATAGAATGATTGGTAGGGGCAGTAATGACCTGAATTCTTATGAAGGGCTCATGACCTCCTGGCTCTGGTTGACGTGGAGGCAGAAGCTGAGCATCCTGACCCGGGGGAGGGGTCAAAGTCTGCCTCCAGCAGGTACAACTATCCTGCAAGGCTAGTGGTGCCTGATGGGGTGGGGGGGATAACCTTGGCCCTTACAACCTTGGACCATGTTCATTTGTCAAACAGGTTATTCATTACCTTCTTGTTGCTATAAATACAACTACTGTTCACTAGCAATATTGAAAACAGTGTAAGTAAACAATTAGCCTTAAGCAGAGATAAAGAGGGTGGAATACCTGAACCTTCAGGCTAGTGTGGGTATTATTCTGTTCCATGAGTCACTTGACTTCTTTAGCTATAATTGTCTGTACTTCTTAAAGTCTTTCAGGTATTTTGAAGGTTTCTATTTTATACCGTATCACTTCAGAAGGACAAATCTTGAGATTCTTTTGCTGATAACTGTTTTCTCAGTGAAAATTATGAGACAGTATTGATGGACCAATTAGAGTGTGAACCAAATGTCATTAGTTTTGGTAGTGACTCCTAGGATTGCATTTATAAGAAATATGATGAAAGGTATTTTCTTGTGCCACAACAGTCCCTTTGTCTTTAGTATCTCTCACCCACAGATAGTCACCTGCACACTGGTTCTCCAGATCTCTTGCTCTGTGGTATCATAAATTTTTTTTCTGACATGATTTAATTTCCCCATCCTTCCTTCTGAGCTCAAAAAAGTAAAGCCATCTTGGATCTAACTGAGATGGCAGGCCTGGCAAAGGAGTATACAACGTCCAATTCATCAGCAACTTAGCTGGACTGTAGTATTTGTTAGGGGTACTGCTTGCTATGCCATCAAAGCCAGATATTGGTATTCTGATTTACTCAAGAGATTTGTTCCCTGTTTTGAATGTACATTTATCTTCTCCATTGCTCTGTAGATATCTGGGACTGGCAGTAATGTGTGTGAATTCATATTTTATTGGCAAACTTAGCAGAAGTTGTTGCTGAGAACTGCGGACCACCAAGGAGCATTTTTTCTGGGGTACCACAACATGCAAATGTTGACTTGATGATGACAGCAGCAGATGTTTTAAGTGAAAGTTTAGAAATTTTTATATACTGTATTTACAAAAATAACCAACAATAAGGAGGTAAACTAAGTCATTCAGTTAAAACAAGTCAGTGCCTACTTTCTACCAATACCAGTCTGGCACGTAGATGGGATAAATGGCTCCTCATATCCGAACATAGAATTTGATGGCAGATAAGGACTGCTTGGCCCACCCAGTCTGTCCATTTTTCCCTAACTACAGTATTACTGCAGACCATACCTGATCTACAGCTGTTTCATCCTCCCTCCTTCCTTTCCACTATGATTCCTTTGTGTCTATCCCACTCATTCTTGAACCCCACAACTGTTTTCGCCCCCACCAACTTCACTGGAAGGCTGTTCCAGGATTTATGTGAAGAAGTACTTCCTCACATCTCTCCGGAATCTACCTCCCTCCAGCTTCACAGCATGTCCCCTAGATTTCAGTACGGGTTTTGACACCATTCCACATACTGTAGGAAACTGGTAAGCAAGCTGTGTAGCTTAGGAGTGGGCCCAAAGGTGGTAATCTGGGTAGGACATTGGTTAGGGGATAGGCGACAGAGGGTGATGGGAAATAGAGTTCATTCTGAGGAAGAGAGGATGACCAGCAGGGTCCCTCAGGGATCAGTGGTGGGACCTGTCCTCTTTAATGTCTTTATAACTGACATTGCAGAGGAGTGGGAAGAGAAGGTCTGCCTCTTTGCGGATGACACCAAAGTTTGCAAAAGGGTGGACATTTCGGTGTGGGGGGGTGAAAAGGATGAGCAGAGACCTGAGAAAACTAGAGGAGTGGTCAAGGGTATGGCAGCTAGGTTTCAGTGTGAAAAAGTGGAAAACAGTGCACTCAGGGCACAGAAACCTTGGGACAGAGTACAAAATGGGTGGAGTGGTATTGATGACCATCAAGCAGGGAGAGACCTGGTGGTAATCATATCTGATGACCTAAAGGTGGTCAGGCAGTGTGACAAGGCAATCAGGAAGGCTAGTGGGATGCTGGGGTGCATAGAGAGGGGATCACCAGCAGAAAGTGGGAGGTGGTGTTGCATCTGTGTAAATCACTGGTAAGACCCCAGCTAGAGTACTGTTTCCACTTCTGGAACCCACATATCTGAAAGGAGAGCGGAGGCGGTCCAGAGGAGGTCAACTAAAATGGTGCAAGGTCTGTATCAAAAGCCGTATGAGAAGAGACTAAAGGACCTCAATATGTACACCCTGGGACAGAGGAGGACGAGAGGGGATATGACAGAGATCTTTAAATACCTCACAGGGGTAAATAAGGTACAGGTGGGAAGTATTTTTCAGAAAAAAGGTGCTCAAGAACAAGGAGACATGCTATGAATCTGCAGGCGGGTAGATTCAGAAAAGACGTGAGGAAGTACCACGTCATAGAAACAGTGGTAGAGTCCTGGAACAGCCTTCCAGCAGAGGTGGGGGGGGCAAAAGCAGTGGTGGTGTTCAAGAATGCATGAGACAGGCACAAGGGAATCATAGTTTAAAGGAAGGGGGTTGGGAGAAAGCTGTAGATCAAGTATGGTCTGCAGTAATAATATAGGTAGGGAAAATTGTGCAGACTGGGTGGGTTAAGCAGTCCTTATTTGCTGTCAAATTCAATATTTCTGTTATGTATTGCTGCAGTATTTTGACAACACTGGTAACTTGAGCACAGTGGGCCATATGCACTATGGTGTGGAGTGGCTACACGCCATGCATCTTGGGCATGTAGCCACTCTGCACACATTGCGCCCTCCAAGCAGTATGCAGAATGGGGGGCATGCAGACAGTATGTGCCTGATCCCCCAGTGCCATGGACTGCACTCTGTGGGGGGCGTGCCAGCACTATGTGCCATGCACAAATGTGCAGAGTGCTGCCCATGGGGGTGCATATGGGGGTGCAGGGTATGCCCAGGAGGAACCTGCTGTTAAACTCCTATGTGCCCCGCACATGTCTGAAAACCCACCCCGACATTAGGGTGATGAGCCCAGCAACCCTCCGGGGCCACTCCATAGAGGGCTGCTGCCTCCTCCCTCCCACCCCCGGTATACAGACTGGTGCGGCCACATGCCTTGATCATGCCCCCACACTCCACACACACACACATATCACCTCACAGGGGCACCGGCCCTAGGGTGCTGCCCACGGCGCTGCCCCCTGGCACTGCCAGCACATCCCGCTAATGGCGGGTTATGGTATGTGCCCTACCACCACTGGTGGATAGCACCCCCAGCTCCAACTTGGCCCTGTGCACTGCTCCAGTTCCATGGGAGGGTCGGCGGCATTGCCCTCCTCACACCTGCCACAGCCACTGGCCCTCGGACATCTGCGGGGTGTGCAGCCAACGTGCCCCCCACCACGGAAGGGATCCACTGAGCCACCTGTCTAGATTTGTGACCTTGGAACCCGGCTGCACTGCAGAGTTCTGCATGCCAGGGAGGGTGGGGCTGTGGACAGGTGGCGGTGGTCATGAATGCCACTGGTGCGCACCTGCCTGCAGGTGTGGAGCTCTGTGGGCAGGTAACATGCCTCCGGTGTGTATTACCCACATGTTGGTGCATAGTGCCCATTGGGTGTAACAGTTGCTTATCACAAGGATGTTGCCAATGTTGTTTCCATTAGGCTACAACAAAAGGAAGTCCATACAGACTAGCTCAAGTGGCCCACTGATTTTGATATTGATCATAGGTGCCGCTCTTTTTGTTAAAGTTTTTGTTTTTATACATCTGAGACAGTTTTTACAGTGCTTCTTAACTTCTTTTGCCATTTTTGGGTCAATAGAAACATGCTTGCATTAAGTACAGGGTGCAGTTGAATCCCAAGTGACTCATGTCATCATGTAGGGATCTGATGACAGCTGTTAGGTACTTCCATGGCAATACTAGCTGTTGTTGAAAGAACTCAGGGCATGCACTGTCCTGACTGCTCTTATGAGCAGTCAATCTTTTAGAGACAATCTGTTTCATTCTCTGAATAACAGTGGGCTATCTGGGTGAGTTACTTGCGCTTGACTTGTATCATGTACCTTCTCCAGGGAATGTACCGCTCTACATAAACAGTCTTTCATTTGAACTTGTTTGAGTTCAGACTGGCTAGGCTAGAGCAAAGATGAAAGGTCCAGCTAGTAAAATTGAGGTAGGCTGCTGGAATAGCATCTGGAGAGGTTCCCAGCGTCTCAATTGCTCTGTGTGGGTTTGCAGGAGTGGCAAGATCTGTAGTGTCGAATTTCAAACACATTGCCTTTACAGCTACTGTACACTTGGGATTGATGTACTTGGGTCTGGCTGATCAGGGTGCGGATGCTGAATTAATGCATCAGTGTGACAGAAATGGGCAGGAAAGAGTTAATGGTTTGGATTCTGTAGGTGCCTTATTTTTTTAGCAGTTTGAAAAAAAAATACACTCCTGAAATCCTCTGTCCAGCAGCATCCAGCTTGTGGAATTCCTAGCAGCTAGATAAGAGCTGGGTCATAAATCTTGAGTGGACATCTCCAGACACACACAGACCTGCAGACACGGACACAGGGCAGTTTGAATGGATTGGATCATTCAAATATAAACTTAAGGTGAAAAGGGAATATAATTGGTCACTGATAGGTGTTCACTCTGATTGGGACAATTAAATACATACTGTACGTGTTAGTTGGTTGGTGCATTTAAAGGGAGAATAGGAATGACCTATTCTCCACAGAGTATATAACCTTCTGAAAGACAGAGAAGGCTCTCTTGTGCTTTGGAAGCTGGGAGGGGAAACATAAGTTTGGAGTCTACCTTGTAGCTATGTCGGTGGAAGCTGGCAGTTAGAACAGGGTCCAGTGTCTCTTGTAAGGACAGGGAAGGGTAAGTTTAGTGATAGCATATTTCAGTAATAGCCTTCTTCTTTTGCCATCTGTTATTTAAAACATTTGTTTACTTTTCCTGTATGAGTGTTATTCCCTTGTGTTGTAAATATGTATCCTGTAAATGCTCAGTGCACTTTCTGTTAAGTAAAAGCTATTTATTTGCTCAACAGTTGTGACTGTAATGTCATTTTTCTAAGGTAATATTTGGTTTCCACTGGCTGAGGTAAACTCTGTGTAGAATCCGCCACCCGAGAGAGACACACTACCAGACTTTAACTTGTGCAATTGCACATTTAATTATTCAAGTCTGTACACTTGAAAGAGGTGCCAGAAGGAAAGTCTGGCTGGTGGCAGCGAATACCCGAGGACAGACTTCTCTCTAAAAGCTGTTTCAGCCCAGAGGGAGAGGTGGGTTGTCACAATCAGCATCAATATTATTAAAGCCACTGCAGTATTCTAAGCTGTAGTTGTAAGTAGGTAAAGCTTAGGGCCACCGATGTCCAGCTGCATCCAGTTCAGCTGCTATATTTACATTGGTGAGTGGGTTGTTCATTCTCACTGTGAACTGGGCTCCATACAAGTAATCACAGAATTTTTCAGTGACAGGCCACTTGAGGGCTAAGAATTCAAGTCTGAGCACAGGATAAAGCTTCTCAGATTGGTTCATACTATGACTGGTGAACATCTCTGGAAAAAGTCTCTCAGAGTGCTCCTGATACAGGACGGCTCCTAGGACACTTAAGCTGGCATCTGTGTGCAATATGTAGGGTTTGGTGTGATCAGTAAATGCCAGCACTGGTGCCTCACTTAGGGGTTTGAATAATTCATTCAGTTTCCAGTACTCTGTTGGGGGACTGCCTCTGCTGGAGTGGGCTTTCTTTTTGTTTGTAGGCGGGTATCCCTGGGTGAGATAATTCAGAGGGTGGACAACAATAGAATAGTCTTTCACAAACCACATGTAGTACCTGCAGAATCTGAGAAATGACTTTAGGGCCTTGAGATTGTGTGATCTAGGCCAAGTGTGAGTGCCTGTACTTTGGCTGGGTCAGTCTGTAGGCCCCTGATGGAAATGATGTGGCCGGCATAGTTGACAAGGGTTGGTAACACTGGCACTTGTTGATAGACACCTTCAGGCCGAACTTCTCCAATCTGTCAAATGCCTTCATCAGTTTGGCTCGGTGTTCTTCCAACATCTACCCAAACACTATTAAGTTGTCCAAGTATACTAGGATCTCTAGCAGATGTATGTTTCCTACTGCTTTCTCAATCAGTCTCTGTAACATGGCAGGGGCCTTGGATATACCTTGAGACATCCTCTCAAACCAGTAGAATCCTAGGGGGAAGATGAAGGCTGTCTTCTCTTTATCTTCCTCCACCATGGATGTTTGGTAATAGCTACTGCACAGGTCCATCAACAAGAACCACTTACTTCCCATTAAGCTAGCCACGGCGTCTTCTACTCTGGGTAGTGTGTGCTGGTTGGCCACTGTCTTCTTATTGAGAGTGTGATAATCTATGACCATCTGAATTGCTCCAGTCTACTTCCTGGCCACAACTATGGGTGGGTTGTAAGGACTTCTTGGACTTCTTGCTGATCTCTGCCACCAGTAGCTGTTGTAGATGTTCCCTGACATCTTCTGTGTCAGCAGGGGCCAGTCATCGGGATCTCTCCCGAAAAGGTTGGTTGTCTCAAAGGCGGATGTGGTGCTCTTCTCCTTTGATGCATTCCACATCTCATTCATTTGAGTAGAACAACTTCTGGTGCTTGACTAGCTTGTTACTTAGGCTCCTCTGGTAGTGGTCAGCTATGGGCAAATCTCCAAACTCAATTAGTTCAGGGTTGATTTCAGTGACAGTGGCAACTGTAGGGTCCAATCTGACCACACTATCAGCATGGAAGACATACAGCAGCACTCAGCCTTTCTGCAAGATGATGGGTTTCTCAGTCTTGTTCTTCATCTATACAGTTACTCATCTCACTCAGGGGGGTGACAGGTGGTGGCATCACTCATCTCTGGCTCATCAGTTCTTTCAGTAGGCTGTTGTCAGCAGGTGCACCAATGAAGAGAGTAGGTCCAGCTGGCTGATGCTTGAACTTAGCTATACCAACCACATAACGCAGTGCAATGGATGGTAAATCACACTTCCTTATTGTCAGTCCTACGGATCACTCCAGTCGGCTCTTCTTGAACCACTGTCTTTAGGGAATCAAGTTTCAGGTTCACTCTCTTCACTAATTTTACATTAGTGGCTCTTCCTCTCTCTTGGCACATTTGGGCCAGCCTTATAAACATGTCTGCATTGATACCAGTTAACGCAGGGGTGCCATCCATGATCTTGGATTCAGGGCATGTCAATGTTAAGGCATCAGGCCAGTGTGGCAGTCCCTTGCCTGCCCTGGGGAACTCATATTGCATGATGTAATAACCATCATAGGGGTAGCTGGTTTCGCTCAGGCCCAACAGGGCAAGTCCTTTTAGAGGCATGAGAGCAGGGTCTTAAATGGTTGTTGAAGAAGAAACAGTGGATAATAGCAACTTGTTACTCACTGTCAAGCAAAGCTTTGCATGGTTGTCCTTTAATGAGAATTGAAATGTCAGCTCTAGGGCTCAGTAGTCCTGAGGCAACATGCTACTCAAGGAATTTTCAGTGTTTGTCCATTTTACGGAGCATTATACTGTCAGAAACCTAGGTTGCTCCTACACTGGGGCTCCATTATCATTTTCCTGCTCTGGTGGTGGTTGGCTTTTCCACTTCTGGTTCACAAGCTGTGGATTGGTGACTGAATGCAACCTTGTGCTATGTGTTCATCCTGCCCACATCTGTAGCAAAACATATTGTTCCTAGGATGAGGTGGGATCTGAGGCCCGTGATGAAGGGCAGCAGAAAATCTGAGGGCACTTCCTCTACATGGAGGCCTGGACTCAACTATTGTCTTCTATTCATGTGCTGTGGCCAAATGCCTTCACTTGGTCCCCAGATGCTTTATTTTCTGTTTGAGCCCAGTGGCATCTATTTGAGGTTCTTCAGTAGTGTCTTGTGGCGCAACGGTGTTGGTTTTCCTCACTGGCCCATTCTGCACGTAACTCTTCTTTTATACCTCTTTTAGAAGCTGTTTCAGGTTGTGTGGTGAGATTTTCTGGTCCTTCAGCCAAAGGGAGAATACAGTCAGTTTGAGTGTTTGGCTCTTTTCACCACTTGCTCTAGCATGGTTCTGTCAGCTTGGTCTGGGATGATTTAGCAAGCCTCAACGATCTGTCGGATAACTGTCTCCAGTTGGGTCAGGTAATCAGACAGTTTTTCCCACTCTTTCTGTATAGTGGCTCTGAGCTGGAAAAGCTGGTTGATGCCACTCTTGATAGGTCTGTAAGTACTTATTAATATTGACAGGTAGTCTTACAAGGTAGAATTGGCCGATTAGTATGCAGAGACCTGATAATGCCCGAAACATTGGCTCGAATATTTTCCACCACTGTTTTCCTATTCTTATTTTCAGAGCACTTCCATTCTTGATGCACCTGGATTGCTTGACTCATTCAGCAGTAGTGAGTCAGTTTCCCTGCTTGGGGTGGGGACAGTACCTGGGAATGTGCATAATCTTCTGTAGAAGCTGATGTCATAATAGGACACAGGAATGGCTGCACATTCATGTACCAGCGGTGCCTGATTAGCTGATGGCACCACACCTTCTTTCTGTAACAAGTCACACACATGTCCTTGGTAGTCTTTCCTTCTGCACTGACGATCAACTGGGGAATGCTTCTCAAAATCCATAGGGGCCATGGACCCTTAGGTGAAGGATTTGAGGTGTCACTGGATACCAATGATTGAAGCTCTTGAACTGACTTTCCCTCATTGGCAAACAACATTTTCATTTTTTCTACCCAGTTGACTGGCTGCACTGGTGGGGGAAGGGGAACAGATGTCAGACTACTCCCCCTGCCAAACAAGTGCCTCACACACACACTCATTCAGAACTGTCAGGTTTGAGTATGGCAGGCAGTTTGCTCACATTGATTTCTTAATCACTCTCAAGCAATGTGGTTGTGCTTTGGTTGGCACAATCCTAATTCACACCATACACTTTTAAACTGCCCAGAGACCGCAAAGCATTCAGTGGCTCCAAAATGGTGGCCCTTTCAGTACCTTTGGCAATTCCCGTAACCAAGATTGCCTTTTTCAGGTCCAGGTGCTCCACTTCGCACCAGTTTTCTAACTCCTGCAGCGCCGTGACAATTTTTTTTTTCATAAAGCTACAGTTTAGGGGCCACACATGGTGCAGAAATCTCAGCAGTGCCTCCAATGTAGCGGACCACTCGGACCCTAGGGGTTCACCTCTCACCACCTCACAAGGAAGCCGTCCTGGATTACCTAAAGATGTGCTACACTGGGTACACTGGCAGAATGTGGCATGTTGCCTTTACCTGGGGTGGCTATCTGGGGTACCCGGATGCTGACACTACCCCGCTGGGAAACAGTGCATAAATTACCCATGCAGTCCAGCCCCCCAAACAAGTGACACAGTACACAATGACAATCCTGTAACCATGAAATGCAATTCAAACAAATAATTCATTGAAGGGAGGGTACAGAAAGAACAAAGGGCAGCAAGGTAGAAATGGGGGCAGTAGGGGTACAAGTAAACTATATACTCTATGCAGTAGAAGGCTAATACTTTATGCAGGTAATAAAACAGTTCAATACTTTGACCTACAGAAACCGCCCACCCCTGGCAGTCCTTAAACCTCCAATGTGGGTGTAACCACCCCACAAATTCAGGGGGCGTACCTTAAGTATCTCCCAGGGCTCCTCTGATACTCACTGCTTGGAAGACATCCAGGTAGAGAAGTTAAGTCCATGTTCCTTGTTTTGCTGCTGTTGCTCTGCATGTGTGCGCATATCTATGCAGCTGCGCTATTTTTTTAAGAGCTCCAGCCCATGGTACAGTGTAAATGGCCTGGGCTGGGTCCAAATATAACAGAGCTCGCGATCAGCCAGGCACTTCCCTAATTGACTCCTTCCTGCTGTCACTATCAAAGCAGAGGGAGCCCTTTCTAGCACTGTAAATATTTATTTCTAAATCATTACTGTTCTTTAGATAAAACAAACTATTTGGACTGCCAGTATTGCTAGTATCTATCCTCCACTATGGGAGCCACCATCTCCTGTCCTGGATTTCCTAGTTTTGGACCAATCAGGAGAAAGGGGGCCTTGAGGGGTTCTGATTACAGTGCCTTGTGAGAGAAATAGTGGACTTTCAGGTTGGCGCCTAAATAAACCAATGGAAGCACTAAAACTGTGATTGACAGCTCCCTCAGCCAACTGGAATACAGGAAAACTGGACAAGTTCTGAAACTGTTTTTCTAACTGTGTGATTGCAGCTTGAGCCTCTGAACGGAGAGGAGCCTGTATGGCTCTATCACCCTTTGCAGGAACAGGCCTGTACTGCCTCCTGCAAGTTTTTTGCGTGTCCAAAAGGGGATCAATGTTCTGGAACTACCGCTTAAACAGACAAAAAGGGTTTCTCAGCAATCGGCTGAGGAAAAAACCGCAGAACTGAAGAAAAGGGAGTGTTTGCTATTTCTTGAGTCACGAGCCTATGGCCTACCGTGTGTGTGGAGACATTGATCCTGGGACTCCTGAAGCAAAACAGGAGCCACTTCAGTGTAGTAAGGACTTTCTCTTGCAAAAGCCCAGGGTTTCATCAGCAAGCCAATAAAGCTTAAACTTAAAAGAGGCATTTTCTTCATTTGGGGTCTATGACATCAGTGGCCCAGCCACACTGTTCCTGTACCATCACCTGTATCCTGGTGAGAGACCAGCTTTGGGGAATCAGCCCCTGCACAGCAATCAAATGCAGGTTGCTGCCACCTACTTATACAGGGAAAGGCTGTGAAATGGAGATGAGTCATGTCGGCCCCGGTCCCCATCTATAGCTCAAGCAAGCAGTAGGTCTTGATGCCGCCAGTGCCTTCTTCCTTTCATCTGGGTACAGTGAGTAAAGCCAGGGTAGCTCCCTGCAACAAATCATCAATTGTTTAAATGATACCCATCACCAGGGTTCCCACCAGATCGAGTGAGCAGGTAGCCAGAGGGGCTGCACTGTCCACCAATCCCCTCAGGGCAGTGCTTTGCAAAGCCAGATCAATCAGAACCAAGACTGCAATTATTGCGGACTTTCTTTCTTCAGTTGTTCTGGCTTGCATCACGGAGACCTGGATCGGTGCTGATGCTGGCTCAGTTCTAGAGGCCACCATTCCACCTGGGTATACCGTAGTGCACTGCCCCAGAGCAGAACGCAGGGGCATGGAGGCGTAACCATCTGTTTTAGATCTGAACTAGGCTTCACCCTGCACCCAGAGGGAGTACCAGGTACATTTGAGTGTGTGGCTGTTTATGGGGGTCCAGACGCAGGTTGCCAGATTCTCCTGATTTACCACCCCCTCACCCCCCCGGGGCAGCAGGAGAATTCCTGCAGGAGGTAGCCGACTTTGTCGTTGGTAAAACATTGGAGACCCCTAGATGTTTAGTGCTGGGGGACTTCAATGTTTGGGCCGACGATGAATCTTCTCGGCTTGGTTACAACTTCCTCCAGATGATGTTATCTCTGGGCCTGATGCAAGAAGTTTCTTCCGTGACCAACCAGGGTGGCCACATGTTGGACCTGGTCTTCTCACTGGTGCTTGAGTTAAATAATCTCAAGACTGCTTGGGTCATTTGGTCCAATCGTTGCATGGTGAAGTTCTTGTTCGGGCCCCCCCCAAGAGCCCTGCCCCTGCTGAGATGGTTAGCTACCACCCTTTGAGAGGCTTGACCCCTGAGGGTTTTCTGGTGGTGGCTGACCTTTCTAGTGTGGACAGTGCATGCGTTGCGGGTGTGTGCTCAGCAGTTGCTGCCTATAATAAGGCGATGTCTAGTGCACTCAACTCCGTCACACCGGTCCGTGTACAACCCAAATCCTCTCACTTGAGATCCTCTTGGCATGACGGGTAGCTCAAGGCGATGAAGATTATGGGTCAGAGATTAGAGCGCTGCTGGTGGAAGACTGGGCTGGAGGTGGAAAAACTGGCCCTACATGCATACTATTGTGTGTACCAGGGGGCAATCAACTGTAAGAAGGCAGGATTCCTGTTCAGGGAGATTGCTGCCAGGAAGAACTGACCAACTGTGCTTTTTCGGACTGTGGACAGGCTTCTCCATCCTTCCTGTCTACAGCCGAAAAAAGCCTTTTTGAATGCTTTATGTGAAGAATTTTCTTGGTTCTTCTCAGACAGGGTGTTCGTCATTTGGCAGGGAATTCTGCCAGTGAGCCATATTCTGTCAAACAGTGGTCGCCGTGGGTGTCTGGAGAGCATTCCACCTTGTTGGGTTGAGTTTAGATCGGTGGAGGTGGTGGAGGTCATTGAGGTTGCTTCCATGCTGCGGTACACCTTTTGTGAACTGGACCCGGTGTCGACACGTTTCTTAATGGGATGTGTTGACTCCCTAGTCCAAGTGTTTGCCTTGATCGTCTGGTGTTCCTTGTCAGAGGGAGTCTTTCCTGATGTCTTGAAGGAGGGATTGGTGAGACCCCTTCTGAAGAAATCATCTTTGGACCCTGATGTCAAGGCAAATTACCATCCTATCTCCAATCTTCCATTTTTGGGTAAGATTGTGGAAGGTGGTAGTGCTTCAGCTTGAGGAGCACCTCATGACCCATGATCTATTGTGTGAGGCATAGCACAGAAACTGCATTAGTTTGGGTGTATAATGACCTCCTTAGGGTAAGAGATCAAGAGGAGGGGACAATTCTCATTCTCCTTGATCTCTCCTCAGCATTTGACACGGTGGACCATTGTGTGTTACTTGACTGCTTGAGGGAATTCTGTGGACTCTCTGGCACTGTCATCTGCTGGTTTGAGTCTTTTCTCACCAACAGGAAGCAAAGGGTAGTGATGGGGAATTTCTCCTCCTCCCCATGTCTCCTGTCATGCAGAGTACCCCAGGGTTCGGTCTTGTCACCGATGTTGTTTGCCGTGTACATGCTGCCCCTGGGAGAGCTCATTAGGAAGTACAGCTTGGGTTTTCATTGCTATGCTGATGATACCCAACTGTATCTTTCCTTTGCCCCTGGGACATCCAATGCAGTGGATGTGCTAAACACCTGCCTTGCCGAGATCAATGACTGGATGGCCTCCAGCTGGTTGCGACTGAACCCCGATAAGATGGAGGTACTGGTGGTGGAGTTGAACAGAGGGCATGATAGGATGGCCTCTGGTGCAGAATTGAGGCTTTTTCCTTGGGTCTGTACCATTGAAGGCCTCCTCTAGGGTGCATGATTTGGGCGTTATTCTCGACAGTGGACTGACGCTTGAGTCTCGGGTGTCATCTGTTGTTCGTACGAGTTTTTATTATCTGAGAAACATGGCCAGGAGAAAGCCCCTAGTTCCACCCCTGGACCTCCCCACCTTGGTTCACACCTTTGTGACATGTAGGCTTGACTACTGTAATGCACTCTATCTCTGTGTCTCTGGAGGTACCCATCCGCTGGCTGCAGCTAGTGCAGAATGCAGCTGCTAGGTTGCTGACCGGGCAGTCTAAGTACTGTCAAATCACCCTGGTGCTGCATGAACTGTACTGGCTGCTGGTCAGGTGGAGGGTCCTCTTTAAGGTGGGTTTGCTCACCTTTAAGGCCCTACACGGCTTGGGCCCTGGTTTTCTGAAGGACCTTTTTACACCTACTGTCTCGGTCCTCTCCCTTCACTCCTCTGCTAGGGGCCTCCTTGCGATTCCCAGGATGAGGTTAAAAACTGCTGGCGACAGAGCGTTTAGTGTCACTGGCCCTGTCCTGTGGAATTCACTTCCTCCAGCTGTAAGACAGGCCCCTTCAGCTGATGTTTTCAAAGCCTGCCTCAAGGCCTTCCTGTATAATCTAGCCTTCCTGGACTTTGATTTTATCATATTTGATGTCTGACTTCTGTGCCTCAATTTCTGTCCCTGGTTATAGATTTAGTTTTTGGTATTTATTTTTGAGTAAATTGTTTGTACATTTTATAATAATGAGTTATAGTGCAATATATTTATTATTAGGTTTATCTTATTGTTGGTGTTATTTTTTATGTGATTTGAATTTGTTCAGCACCCAGAGCCTCCGGGATGGGCGTCTTTTAAATAAAAGTTGCCTTGCCTTGCCTACCATCAAATTCAATTTACCAGTTAATGTATTTTAATGTGACTGGGCTGTCCAGCCATAAATACAAATGGTTACAGTTTTACAAGTGTGTTGCTCCTATTTAATCACCCTTCTTTCCATCAAGGGCCCCAACATCAGCTGCAATGCCGGCCAATCCGTGGCACTGCCTCGGGCATGCCTGTTTTCCACTCTGAGTACCCAGTAGTTGCAGAGACTGATAAGTCAGGGACTAAAGTAATTAACAAGCAACTAAGCCTGCTTCAAAACAGTAATCATTTACCTAGATTCTCTCCCCCTTCCTTGTTCACTACCCCTCAATAAACCTGATTTATTGTTACTGTTAACCTGGCTTGTGAGTATATCATTACCTGGCTTAAACTTACTGAAACGCTGCAAAGCATACTGAGAGTGCATGTTTGTATTATTGAAAGTGTCTTTTGCAGGGAGTTGCAGGGTGAATGCCGGGAGATCGAACCCTGCTGGTAAGTGAATTGTACAAGAGCATATCATTATTGCTGGTCTTAACCTGTATTGCAAGTGTGAAGTGTTGCAATTGTGAAACTACTGTAAGCATACCAGGTCACTAGGCTGGATTGTGGGTGGTAATAGCTTCCCAGCGGGCTGTACTAGTTCTGTTAATGACCCACTTAAGCATTGCTCTGGGTGGAGGCACCATAATTGTAGTTCTACTGTTGGTAGGGGTTCTATGTCATAACAGCAATTGCAAAACAGTGACCGCTGTTACGGCGAGTGTACATCTCCGAAAAGCAAATTGACGATGTACACTTGCTAGTAGTAGTAGTAGTAAAAATCTTTATTTTTATACAGGATAAAAGATAAAGTTGGTACATTTCTTGTCACACATTTAGGACCTAAGTCCTATTTCAAGGTGGTCCTGTATTCATTTTTCTGGTGCAGGTTAGCATAGAAACAAACATACAGTCAACATACAGTATTTAAATCTACAGTTAACAGTTATTAGTGGGAGCCAATTTAATTTTTGATACATTAGACAGTGGTGGGTTTTATACTCACATCTGAGGACAAAATGTGCCATTTTGTTATATAATACATCTAATTTATTAAGTTGAGTTTTATTTATCAAGCTATATGTATGGCTACAGTCATCCATCATGGGAAGTAGCTGGTTTACAATGTTCTTACACATTGCCATGTTGGGGCAGTGGCTTGACCTTCTGAAGGCCCCCAGTCTTCTATTCAGATTTGTTATCAACTTTGAAATATGCGAGTCAAAATTTAGATGCTGGTTTATCCAAACTCTCAAGTATTTGCATTCATCTACCTGTTCAAGGGTCTCACTTGTGAATGTTTTGATTTCATCTCTTGGAGGAACATTCAGCTTTTCAGTACTGGTCTTGTGGAACACCATAGTTTTGGATTTTTTGCAATTCAGAACTAATCTGGAGTCCTCGAACAATTTACACGTGGTAAAAATCAGTGTAACCCCTAGGTGCGCCATCCCATGGGCTACTACCCCTACCTGCTTGGCTAGTAGCAGGTTAAGGGGCCTAGGTTCTGCAACGGGTGCCTCCACCCGGAGGTCAGGGTTGGTAGAGGCCAAACTAACCTGGGCACAGCCCTCCGGGACACTGTAACCCCCTCTTTCCCTTCTAGTGGCCTGAGCAATATTCGATAATCACTTTCACAGTACCCTTGTACACCATACAAGTATCCACACTGTTTGCACTTACCACCAGGGCTGGTTCCTCTGGCTCGACCCTGGGGACCCCCTGTAAAACAAAGTTATGCACAGTAAATAGCAACAGTACAGTACTTTTGGCACAAACTGGAACCACAGTCAGGTTAAATGCAGAAAAAGTCAGATCTGATTTATTTAGGGGACTTGAAAAAGGAAGGGGCGTAATCAGGTTGATTGGCTTAAAGGCTATATTAATAAAACAGTTATGCATGCGCTTTAAGTCCCCGCACAGTCACACCTCTGGGTACCCAGGTAGGGAGACGATGGGCTAGCCAGGAATGTTGCAGCTGGTTGGGGCCCTGTGATGGAAGAAAGCAACGTGCACAACACACACTATTTGTAATCCAGAGCTGGAGGGCTCAGTTCATGAAAGAAAAAGCAACCAGACAATCAGATTCAGTCTGAAAAAAACACAAGTTCCCTCTCAGGGACAACAGCAGGTAGGCATGCAGGCCAAAAATTCAGGCCTTTCCACAGTTCCCCCACGCGAATGTACACCGGGGCTGCTGCTTGAATCATTCAAGCTGTTATCTCTTCACTTCCCAACTCAGAACTGAAACTAGCTGCAAGCAGCTTTGGGCGTTTCCTCAAGATCCAAAAGGTTTGGTTGGTTGATCTGTCTGTCAGTCACAACAAGGGCTCCCCTTCCAGGTTATTTTAGGTGCCAACATGCAAAAACTACAATTCCTACAAGTTTTGACCCACCAAGCCCCTGTAGGCAGGCTCCATTTTAGAGTCCCAAATGTACTGATTGGCTCATTTCAGCAGTCCAGGACCAAGATGATGGAAAAAATAGAACTGTTCATGCTGCAAAGAAGACAGGTTAGAACAAACTGGAATATTAATACTACTGTAACAAATGATCAGCAAACAAGCACATCTTCTAACAGAGCTCCCTTATAGATTAATTATGACTGCAATCCAGGCAGCTCTTAAAGAGACAGTACACAGAGGCTATATAGGCACTCTTTGGCAATCACATTTAAACTGCAAAAACACAGGACACCAGCCTGGCAGTGAGCATTTAGACTAGCTCAAGGAAGACTTTTGGGGTTACACCCTTCCCTGCCTGGAGAAAACTTGGTGTCCATGTCAAGTCTGTACCATCACAATATCAAAAATGCAATATAAACGAGACATATATATATATATATATATATATATATATATATATATCATTAGCTTGTTACATTACTGTACCTTTCAATATACTTCAAATTACTACATCCATATTGACAATACATATGCATGTTTCATACAAATAATACTGATTCATTTAATAACTTCTTGTACAATAAACAATGTAAGAGGGGGCCCTTCCCTATCAGTTAACTTGAGGCTGGATGGGGGCAGGGGCACCATGGTAAGAGGGAAGAACAAGTAACGTGGAGTTGGCCATCAAGCTCAATTTGGGCAGTGAGCTTGGTGAAAACATAAACCCCTTTGTGAACCACATTGAGAGGCAAATCCACTGGCTTCCCTGGGGAATCATAACTAAAGCATAGCACTGGCTTGACAGCTCAGCCAATCTTTCTGGGGGGAGCAGTCACAGTCTCTACTTTCAGCACTAACTTTGGAGCTTTTGTCACTTGTGAGAGGTGCCTCTGCATGGATGGGAATGTCCAAACTTGGAGCACTGTCAGCTCCTTGCTCTGTTGGCTCAGTTTCCACAACTCTTTGCTCATTATCTTCTGATGGAGACCCAAGTTGCTCATTTTTTATTTATTTATTTATTTTATTTATTGGAATACAATCAGAATTACAAACCTTTGAGTCACAGGCTCTTTTGCAAAGGCTCCACGTCGGTTACATAGGGTGGAGGGTAGACAAATACAGTAGAGGACATAAATAAACAGGCAGTATTTACAGTAACTGAACAGAGGAGCCATCCAGGCAAAACTTAAAATCTGGTGAGGCAGTTAGGCAGCAATCTTGGCATACCAGGCCGGGGATTTTGGAGAAATACATGGGGCCTTGTGGGACCCTGAGTTGAGAGTAGGGGGGGGAGGGATGGGCGCTCAACTGGGTGGACAGTGTTAACCGCAGTCACATTTGGCTCTCTCAAGGAGATGAGCTTTGAGGCCTGTTTTAAATAGAGAGATGCTGTGGGTCTGTGAGAGTGACTGTGGTAATGCATTGAGCCAGAGAGGGGCTCGGTATCGGAAGGATCTTTGCCCTAGGGAAGTTCTACATAGTGGTACCAGGAGAGGAGAGCTTGCAGAGAGCCTTGTATTGCACCTGTGAGGTGCAGAACTGATTAAGGGGAAAAGTCCAACAGGGGCTTGGTGAAGGTGTATCTTTTTTGCGAGGATGCAGGTGTAGAACTGTAATCGATGTTGGAAGTTTAACCAACCAGATAATGCATAAAGATCACAGGTGTGGGTTAGTCTATCACATCCTGTGACTAGGCGGCAGGCTTTGCTCAGGACAATGTTTATACTGTTAAGTGAGGTGGGTTCAGCAGAGCCGTATATAGTAATCCCGCAGTCCACAAGGGAGAGGATGGAGGAGGTGACTGCGAGCTGCATAGCCTGTGGGGGTAAGCAGTGCTTGAGCCTGTACAGGATGCCTACTCTGGTGCTGATAGTGGAGGAGAGAATTTGGGTATGCCTCTGGTAGGAGAGGGAGGTGTCTAGAGTGACACCTAGGTATTTGAAGTTGAGTAACGTGTTCCAGAGGGGCACCGAGGCGTTCTTGATAAGGAGAGCAGACTGACTATGAGGACTTTGGTGGTGGGCAAAAATCATGGACTTAGTTTTATTATAGTTGATAATTAGGCGGTGTTCAGTGAACCAGGTCTCTAGTTCCCAGAAATGCCTTTGAAGGGCCTGCTGGAGGGCGGTAGGGTGGGGGTGTTTCCAAAACAGAACCGCGTCATTGGCGTAGAGGAGCAAACGACCGCTGCATGCCTTAGGGAGGGAGTTTAGAAAGAGGGTGAACAGCAGTGGGCCTAGAATTGACCCCTGTGGGACCCCAGAGCAAACTGTTTAAGGGGTGGAGAGGATGGTGCTTATCCTGACTTGCTGAGAACGGCCTGAGAGGTAATCCTTGAACCAGGCCAATGTCTCCGGGACCACATTTAGTTTAGGAAAGATTTGAAGCAGAAGCTCGTGACTGACTGTGTCGAAAGCCTTGGTTAGGTCTACGTATATGGCCCCGGCAATTGAACCATGGTTGAGGGCTTCGTGTAAGAACGTGGTGAGCTCTGTGAGTGCGGTGATGGTACTATGGCCTGAGCGGAAACCATGCTGCTCCTGGCTGAGAAGCTTATGCTTAGTTAGGTGTTCGGTTATCTGGTCAGAGACTATTCTTTCTAGGGCTTTGGAGAGAGGTGGTAGTATTGAGATAGGTCTATAGTTGCTGGTGTTAGTGGGGTTGCCACTCTTCAGAATGGGAGTGATTATGGCTCTCTTCCAGGTAGAGGGGAACTGACCGAGGCAAAGTGAGAGGTTAAGAATTTTAGTGAGGTGTGGTAAAGTGGCATCAAGGGAGAGCTGAAAGAGTTTAAGATCTAGAGAGTCATTGCTATAGCGGGTATTAGAGATAGCTTTGGTAATATAGCATTTTGCCTCATAGCAGGTGATGACACGAAGCCAGAAGGGGGGGTATTGGTAGGACTCGAGGTTGGGGAAATTTTGAAGAGGATCTGGCAACATTAGGCTTTGCAGCACTGAAGGGGGACTGGCAACACTCTCACATTGTTCTTCGAGTTTTGGTGTGTCACCAGAGAGACTCAGACCGTCAGCCCCTTCTTCGGGCAATTCACACAGTTCCATAAAAAAAAGAGAGTCCGCAACCTCAGAAGTAATACTGTGCACTTCACTTTCAGGGAGCATTGGCTCCAAGAACGAAGCTGGGGGGTTAGGCAGTCCAGAAGGCCCAGCTTCATCCCCACAATTAGTCATGGGGTTACCTTGAAACAGCTGACTCAATTCATAGGAGGGGTAATAGCATTGAACACTCACTTTCA
The DNA here is from genome assembly GCA_016271365.2 of Neoceratodus forsteri. Classification (NCBI taxonomy): domain Eukaryota; kingdom Metazoa; phylum Chordata; order Ceratodontiformes; family Ceratodontidae; genus Neoceratodus; species Neoceratodus forsteri. The sequence goes on from CM057453.1 coordinate 667,779,630, forward strand.
TCAGAGGTGGACTGACAGTCACTATCATTCTGGGCTTGCTGCGGGGGAAATGTTAAATCTGTAACTACTGGGGTAGGTTGACTCTGTCTCTTTTTTGCAGCAGCACGAGTCACCGGCCCAAGGGAATCCATCTCTGATGGTTCAACCTCAATTATGACTTGGCCGATAGGTAGCAACTGGTTATGGTGCATGGTATGGACAGCTTTGGAGTTATTCTCTGGGTGAACCTTGTACACTGGTAAATTATTCAACTTTCCAACTACTACATGGGGAAGATGGTGCCACCTATCATCAATTTTGTGTTTGCCATGCAGTCCCAAATTGCGTAACAACATACGGTTTCCAGGCCGAAGCTCTTGAGCCTTTACTTTTTTATCATGCCTCTCTTTGTTGGCAAGATTTCTTTTGGCAGCCATTGTCTGTGCCAGTTGATAGGCATGGTTCAATTGAGCTCTCAGTTTCTATACATACTGTAGGTAATGTTCAACTTGGACCCCATCTGGAGAGACCCCAAAGCAGACATCAACGGGCAGTCAGGCCTCCCTCCCGAACATGAGGCGGTAGGGGGAGAACCCAGTAGCATAATTTTTTGTGCAATTGTATGCGTGGACCAAGGTGCTAATCCACTGGCTCCACTTAGGCTTGTCTTTGGGAAGCAGGGTGCCCAGCATGTCTAGAAGAGTGGGGTTAGAATGTTCTGGTTGAGGGTCCCCCTGTGGGTGATAAGGGGTGGTTCCTGACTTCTGCACCCCCCATAGAGAGAGCATTTCTTTGATTAGCCAATTTTCAAAATCTCTGCCTTGGTCAGAGTGGATCTGCTGAGGGGCACCATAGTGGACAAAGAAATTTTCCACTAGCACCTTGGTCACGGTAAAGGCCTTTTGATCTTTAGTTGGAAAAGCTTGCACATTCCATGTGAATGATCCGTAACCACTAACACATTGCCAATATGCTGCTGATCAGGTTCTAAACACAAAAAGTCTATGCAGACCAGTTCCATGGGGGTGCTGCTAGTAATATTGACAAGGGGGGCAGCTCTCTGAGGCAGGGTTTTTCTTTGTAGGCAACGACTGCAGGTCTTTACATGGTGCTCAATATCGGCCCCCCTCTTGGGTCAGTAGAATCGAGATCGTACCAAGTCGAGAGTTCTGTTAATACCAAGGTGCCCCATGTGACTGTGGAGGGACCTCAGTACCAAATCTTTAAAGGCCGTGGGCAGGAACAATTGCTGCTTGTCCACTTGATCGCCACAATCCACTGTCTTTCTGTACAACAACTGATTGAGTAGCTTCAACCTGGGGCCTTCTTTAAAAAAGAGAGCAGTTCGCAAGTCAGGGGAATGTAACTTGGACACATCTTTCCCCGGATGCAGGGCATGAAGTGCAGGCTGAATCATAGGATTTTGGGATTGAGCCCACTGAATGCTGTCATTGTCAAATTGAGGTAGTGCACTAATGTCTAGCACAGAAAAGTGGCAATGGGCAGCCGGTATGCAGGTATCAGGAGGGCCAAAAATCTACTAAACAGTCCACTGTGTCCGCAGACATCTGTTCATCTTGGTCAAATTTTTAGCGCAAGGCTCGGATGTCAGGTTCAGACAGCCTGACCCAATCACTCTTGGAAACTGGCCTTCGTGACAAGGCGTCAGCATCAATATGGTTCAGTCCTGGCCTGTATTCAACAGCACAATCATAGGTTGATAAGGTGGAAAGCCACCGGTGCCCAGTGGCGTCTAATTTAGCTGAAGTCTGTACATAGGTTAACGAGTTATTGTCGGTCTTCACCAATATCTTTGCCCCATAGTGGTATTCATGAAACTGGTGGCCCATTTTAGTGCAAGGAACTCCAGCTTGTGCACAGGGTAGTTTCACTCCAACAGGGTTAAGCTCCTACTGGTGAAGGCCACTGGTCTCAAACCATCCTCATGGGCTTGATACAGCACAGCTCCTAAACCCTGCAGACTGGTGTCTGTATGCAGCATATAGGGCTTGGTGGGGTCAGTATAGGTGAGGATGGGGGCATGGGTGAGCTGGTATATAACTTTGTGAAAGGTTGCTTCACATTCGGGTGTCCAGTGGGGCCCAAAAAGTTCACCTGTGCGGAAGTACAGTTTCTCTTGTTCTTTGACGGACCCTTTTTTATATTTATGGTTGGTAGGAGGGTAACCCTGGGTAAGATTCAAGAGCGGGCAAATCAACTTTGAATAGTCTTTTATGAACCTGTGGTAGTAGCCACAGAACCCTAGGAAACATTGTAGTTCTTTCAGATTATGGGGCTGGGGCCAAGTAGTCAGTGATTCAACCTTACTTGGATCAGTCTCTATCCCTTCTGCAGATACTATGTGCCTCACATACTTCACGGAGGTTTGAAGAAAACTGGCACTTGTCAATGGACAGCTTGAGGCCGAAGTCTTCCAATTGGTCTAGGACTTTAAACAGTCAGGTCTCATGCTTCTCTAATGTGTGCCCAAACACAATGATATTGTCTAGGTGCACGAGACATTCCAGCAAGTTCATATCTCCCACCGCACATTCCATCAGTCGCTGAAAGGTGGCCGGGGTGCCTGAAATCCCCTGTGGCATGCTCAGGAATTCGTAGAACCCCAAAGGACAGATGAAGGCTGTTTTCTCACTGTCCTCCGGGGCCATCGGGATCTGGTATTATCCGTTGCAAAGATTCAATACCGAAAACCATTTGCTCCCATTCAAACAATCCAGAGCATCTTGTATACGGGGCATGGTGTATTGATCGGGGATGGTCCGCTGGTTCAGGGGTCGATAATCAACACTCATCCTTGCTGACCCATTATTCTTATGCACAACCACAATGGGAGAGGCATATGGGATCCTTGATTCTTGTATCACACCAGCAGTGAACATTTCCTGCAGGTGTCTCCTCACATCATCTATGTCTGCTGGGGCGAGATGTCGGGATCTCTCTCGAAATGGCTGGTCATCATGCAGGCGTATGTGATGCTCTGCACCCTGGACACACCCCATGTCCCATTCTTTTAATGAAAACACTTGGTCCCTCTGGTGAGTTTCTTGCTAATTCTAGCCTTCCATTCAGCTGGCAGTGGGGAGTCACCAAAGTCAAATAAGTCTGGGGTCACTCTCTCCTTCTCGCCCAGAGCACTTGTTGCTGGGCAATACGGCAGTGTCGGTGCAGTGTACTGTAGCTAGGGTCACCCTCTGTTCACCCAATCTCCCGATCTAACACATTCTGAATCTGGACCATCACTCATCGTGCATAGCCGTGGGCATGAGCAGGCAAGATGCTGGGTTTGACCAATAATCCCTCTGGCAACTTTCCATCTCCTGGTGCATCCAACATTAATATTTTTTTCTTTACATTTCTCTGTAGGTGGATTTTTCCATGGATTGTGCACTGGGCATTGGGGGCCAATACCCAGGAGTCAGGTTCCTTTTTCCACACTATCCACTCTGGCTCATCTGGGTCAGCTTCATCGGATCTCTGTTGCCAATCATAAACCCTTTTTACTAAGGCTGGACTTCTTAGGGCCCATCCAGTCAGCTGCCCTTGTTTCTCATGGCAGAGTTGTGCTAGTCGCCCAAACATGTGGGCGTTTGTTCCAATTAACAGGGGAACCCCATCATACAGTCCAGTGGGGGAACACACTAGTGCCAGTGTCTCTACTTGCTTCTCTAAGCCAGTGACAGTTGCAAGAAAAGACCACCAGAGGTGGGCATATCCTAGATATGGATAAGACTTGTCGCTCTGCCCCAACACATGTAGGCCTTCCAGGGACTGTAAGGGGATATCAGATAAGTGTTTGTCATACCAGTCCTGAAACACAATGGTCACTTGAGACCCACTATCAAGCACAGCCCGAGTAGGAATACCATTCACTGCCACATTAGTCTCCATTGAAGGGCCCACTGTCTTGGACCAGTCTGGAGGGACAAAAGCAGGGTCCTGGACAGATGATTTAGCCACAGAGGGGTTTGAGTTAGGATGGCTGAAGCCTTTACTGTGGTCATTTCATGCACCCCTTGACCACTGACTCATTTTCCGAAGCTCTCCTTGAAGCTGCTTCACCACTTTCTGTAAGTCCTTCTGAGACTGGCATTTCCTCTTCATCTAGGCAATCCAGGTGAAATACTATGCATTTTGGCTGTCTACATCCCCCTAGAAACCAAAAGCCTGCCTTTGACTCTGTACTGGCCAGTATTTCCCACCTTCCTCCCAACTGTAAAATCATCTTACTGGGAAACTTTAATGTTAATTGGCTATCTGTTACATCCTCCCCCTACAAAGAAGCAGTGCTTGCTTATGACCTAACTCAAATGTTCCATTCCCCAACTAGGATGGATCTAAAAACAGGGACATCTACCCTCATCGACCTCATCCTCACCAACCGCCCCAAAAACCTCTCTCGTATCAAGGTGCTCCCAGACTTGATAAGTGACCATTCCCCAGTTACCTGTTGGTGGTCTAATAAAATTCCACCAATCCCCCTTAAGATCACAATGCAAAGACACTTAAAGAAAGGAGCCCTCCCACACCTAAAATCTTACCTTGCTTCCATCGACTGGTCTCCTATTCACACTGCCCAATCAGTTGATGCTGCCCTCACCTATTTTATTGCCAACTTTAACTCCACCTGCGACATCTTTGCCCCTGTTTCCAGACATATAGTAAAAACTAGGGACACCCCCTGGATTTCCCAGTCTCTACTTGACCAAATGCGACAAAGGGATAACCTCTGGCATAAGACCCTTGCCTCGAAGCTCCCCCAAGACAGACAGAATAACAACCAAGCTCTCATCTCCTCCTGGGGTTCTGGTAGCAATTTCTGGAGAAATATTAAGGAACTAACTGGGAAAAATGTATCTCCTACCCCACTGCAGCTTCAAATTGATGGGGTTATCTCCCAGGACCCAAAATCTATCACCAATGCCCTCAATATTGCCTTCACAGACCTCGGCTTCCCCCTAACTACTTTGACCCGATCAGTAACCGCCCCATAAACTCGCCTACCACCTTCAACCATCCCTTCTTCCGGCTACGTATCATCTCCTGCACTAAGGCCAAATGCTACCTAAACAAAACACTGGCAAACTCTCGCTATAGTAGTGACGGCTTGGACCTCAAGCTCATCCGGCTTACTATGGATGTGACCCTGCCCCATCTCACCAAAATACTTAACTTATCCCTATGCCATAGCCAGTTTCCCACCTCTTGGAAAAGAGCAGTTATAACTCCCATATTGAAGAGTGGTGACCCCACTTCCACTAGCAACTATAGGCCTATATCCATCCTGCCCCCCCAAAGGCCCTTGAAAAAATTGTGGCTGACCAGCTCGCTGACTACCTGACCAAACACAATCTTCTCTGTCATGAACAACATGGGTTCCGGAGGGGTCACAGCACCTCCACTGCTCTTGTTGAACTTACCTCATGTATACATGAGGTCCTGGATCAAGGCTCAGTTATGGGGGCTCTCTATATCGATCTGACCAAAGCTTTTGATACGGTCAGTCACGTTCTTCTTCTCCACTCCCTACCATCACTGAATATCTCCCCAGAGGCTACCTCCTGGCTCAAAGACTACCTCACAGGCAGGACCCAACAGGTAAAAATTAATGAAAACTTATCCTCCAGTAAGTCAGTCATAACAGGGGTCCCACAAGGGTCCATTTTAGGACCACTGCTTTTCACCCTCTTTCTGAACTCCCTCCCCCAATCCTGTAGTGGGAAGCTACTGCTCTATGCTGATGATGCTGTTGTCTTTTGGAAACATCACCATCTCAACACACTACAATCTGCCTTTCAGGGTTTTTTTGGAGAGCTTGAAACCTGGTTCTCTGAACACCACCTAGTACTTAACTATAAGAAGACTAAATTGATGATTTTCGCCCACCAACAAAACCCACTCTGTAATATACCACTATATCTCAAACTCCCATGGCATTGCCCTGGAGCAGGTCTACTGCTTCAAATACCTGGGAGTCATGTTGGACACCTCCCTCACATATCACGCTCACTTTCAACAAGTATCTTCCTCTGTTAACACCAGGTTGGGGATCCTATACAGACATAGGCACTGCATTCCTCTGCAGGCAATGCATCTGGCAGTGTCCTCCTCAATACTACTCTTGGTGGACTATGGCATAGTAATTTATGGGTCTGCTGAACATACTGTTCTGCACAGCATCAACCTCACCCTCAACAAAGCCTGCCGTCTGGTCTCAAATTGTAGCAGGCTAACCCATACTTGTGAGCTTTACAAACCTACTGGCTGGCTGAACTTCCAAGATAGGGTTAAGTATCACACCTGCCTTCTAGCAAAAAAGATACTACACAAACTAGCACCAATAGGCCTCTACCCTCTTATTCAAACAGCCTCTCTCAGGAGGGCACCAAGGCACTTAGCAAATACCTCCCTACTAGTAGCCCACTGTAGAACCTCCCTTGGGCAACAGTCTTTCTGTTATCGTGCCCCTCTGTGGCTAAACAACCTACTGTCCACAATCTCACATACATCCAGTTTGTGTCAGTTTAAAGCTGGTCTCAAGTCCCTCCTCGACTCTGCAGCATGTGACAGTATATAACTTTTTTTCCTTGGGTTGTTTCACGTAAACAAAACCATGTTACTAGCAGGTTCCAGCACTACAGCAATAAGGTAGCCCTGGCACAAGGACTTGTTCTTCTCTTTTCCCAAGCTTTGGATCCTCAATCTCAATGTAAATATATAATGACTCTGGGCCTATCTTGTAAGACCCTTCATAACCAAATTACTGTCATATGTACATAAGTGTTGACCTGGGACCTTTTTAAGATCCCTTCTGATGAAACCCTTCATTGTACACTGTGCCAAATGTTTAAGTTTTGTACCAATTGTTTCAGTTTGTACTGTGTAAAATGTTAAGTTCTGTACCAAATGTTTATGTTTCAGTACTTTACAAGTGATACTCTGTGTAGTTTCTTTTCTCTTTCTTACTGATGTGGAGCCTTTGCAAAGGAGTCTATGACTCAAAGGATTGTAATTCTGATTTCTTTCAATAAATACTGTACATAAATAAATATGGCCATCCTTGCCACAATTGTGACAAATGACGTGCTCTCGGGGCATCCTTGAGGAAAACTTAGCAGGGGATGCTGGAGCATCGATGGGAGATTGTGATCTGACTTCTGCAGGTAGTGTACCATGTCTCAAAAGTTCCTTTAGGGTGGCAGTCAATTCCTTGAGCTCAGCCTAGATGTCACCCTCAGTAGAGGATGCCTGAGGGTGCACCTCCACCCCCATAACAGTCACGTCCCGACAGGGGCCAGGGTCTCTGTCAGCAGGGGATACCTCAGCAAATGCACCCAGTTGTACTTTTCTGACTTCCTTCAGCAACTCCTCCCCCCACCGTTTAGCCCACGGTGGGACACTCTTAGTGGTCTCCATTTTGGAAGGGCTACATTCACCCCATAATTACAATCTCCCTCTTCACCTTCTACCTCCTGGAGTTCTTTTATTAAGTCACAGTAGTCAGGTGGGTTACCTCTCCTATCCTGGAGCCTTAACCAGATGCTCTGCAGCTTAGAATGCTTGGCATGTTGCAGTATGTGCCCCAATCTCACATGGTTCAAATCATTAGCAGCTGCCCCACCTTTCCGGTAAGCTTTCTGCAGAGCTCTTTCTAGGCGAGTAACATACGCAGACAAACTTTCCCCCTTCCATTGTTTGGTACCTTGGAATTTCCACATCAAGGTTTCCCCTGACTCAATGCTCCCAAAATTGCCTTCAAGTACAGATAGGTACTTCTGAGCAGATGCAGCAGGGTTTGTGGACCTCAAAAATTTAATGGCTTCAAGGGCGGGGCCCCTCCAACTTTCTATGATTCTTTTCCACTTCTCACCCTCCGCACACTGCCACTCAGGTACTAAGGGGGCAGCATAGTCGATCCAGGTCTCCCAGTCATCCTCCCCCCCCCGGGGTAGGGAGGGTGCCCGAGAAGATTCTCAGACTTCGGTAGGAGTTGTGACTAATGGCGGGTACAGATATAGGGGCCAGCATTGGCATGGGCACAGAAGGTGGGGCAGTAATAGGTGCTGGAGTGGGAGGGGGTGTTGGGGAAAGAACACCCCCAGGTTGCAGGAACAGTTTCTTAAAGTCCTCAATCGGTTTTCCTTTCCTCCAGCAACAACTTAGCAAATTTCTCCTGAAAAGTCTCAAATAATGGTGGGAGCTCATCCTCCCCAGGGTCTTTACTGTCTTTTGTTATCACTCTTCAGGTGGCTGGGACCCCTTCTGAGGCAATAGTCTGTGGCACTTTAGAGCTGTCCATGAGGTCACTACACTCTACCAAGGCTATGAAAGTTTAGGCTATCAAATCAGCCTGTCGACCCACCACCACAGGGTTTTTTAAACATTCAGCTTTGGAGAGTGCTTCATCTACAGTGTCCTTACTGGTACCCAAGGGAATATCCAGTATAAGCAGAGCATTTTGGGGGTCAATCTCCTGCCCAGTACACCACCCCACCAACTGGTGTACAGCCATTTCTACTGGGGTAGCCATTAATCTTTAACAATAATTCGTAATTTTTGGCCACTAAAAGGCACAAAATCCCAGCGGTGAGCCTCCAAGATGCAACCCCTAGGTGGCGTTATCCCACAGGCTACTACCTCTGCCTGCTTGGCTAGTAGCAGGTTAAGGGGCCTAGGTTCTGCAACGGGTGCCTCCACCCGGAGGTCAGGGTTGGTAGTGGTCAAACTAAACTGGGCACAGCCCTCCAGGACACTGTAACCCCCTCTTTCCCTTCTAGTGGCCTGAGCAACATACAATAATCACTTTCACAGTACCCCTTGTACACCATACCAGTACCCACACTGTTTGCACTTACCACCAGGGCTGGTTCCTCTGGCTTGACCCTGGGGACCCCCTGAAAAACAAGGTTATGCACAGCAAATAGCAACAGTACAGTACTCTTGGCACAAACTGGAACCACAGTCAGGTTAAATGCAGAAAAAGTCAGATCTGATTTATTCAGGGGACTTCAATAAGGAATGGGTGTAATCAGGTTGATTGGCTTAAAGGCTATTAATAAAACAGTTATGCATGTGCATTAAGTGCCCACACAGTCACACCTCTGGGTACCTAGGTAGAAAGACGATGGGCTAGCCAGGAATGTTGCAGCTTGTGGGGTCCTGTGATGGAAGAAAGCAACATGCACAACACGCACCGTTTGTAATCCAGAGTCAGAGGGCTCAGTTCATGAAAGAAAAAAAAAATCAGACAATCAGATGACAACACTTTAGATTTAGCTGTTGTTGCAGGGAGCTACCCTGATGTTTACTCACGATACCCAATACTGGACATAGGCAGGACGAAATCGAGACTGCAGGTTGTTGAGCTGGAGTGCCCGGAGAAGTGGGGCCTGCACGAATCACTGAGGCAACATTCCTGTTCAAGTGTTGAGCAGGGGGCTGATCCCCAGGCAGGTCTTTCATTGATGGCTTTCTCTGTGCAGCTGGTAGTTGGCTTGGGCTTTGGATTCAGTCCGTGGGGCTGGATGCAGCTTCCAGCAAGCAGAATACAGTTCAGACCACAATGGGGGAACCAAATTGCGACCCACTAACAGCACACAGCACATTTACACGTAAGGAAATTCTAATGCAGCTTCCAGCAAGCAGAACACAATTCAAACCACAGTGGGGAACCAAATCACGACCCACTATACGCACACAGCACATTCACATGTAAGGAAATTCCACTGTACCAGGCAAAAGGCTCTCCAGTCGCAATTACAGAGTCTTTGCACAATCTGGGAGTTCAGAGGTGGCTGGAGGTCCAGACAGGCCGATCACATTCAGCAAATCTTCGGTCTTCTTCAGGTAGGAGCCTGGTCACAATTCAGTGGCTTACTTTGCTCTCCAAGTTCGGATTCAGTCCAAAAAAGGCACAAGTTCCCTCTCAAGGACAGCAGGCAGGCATGCAAGCCAAAACTCAGGCCTTTCCACAGTTCTGCCACATGAATCCATGCCAGGGCTGCTGCTTGAATCATTCAAGCTGTTACCTCTTCACTTCCCAACTCAGAACTGAAACTATCTGCAAGCAGCTTTGGGAATTTCCCCGAGATCCAAAAGGTTCGGTTGGCTGATCTGTCTGTCAGTCACAACAAGAGCTCCCCCTCCAGATTATTTTAGGTGCCAAAATGCAAAAACTACAATTCCTACAAGTTTTGACCCCACCAAGCCCCTGTAGGCAGGCTCCATTTTAGAGTTTCAAATGTACTGATTGGCCCATTTCAGCAGTCCATGACCAAGATAATGGAAACAAACAGAACTGTCCATGCTGCAAAGAAGGCAGTTTAGAACAAACTGCAATAGTATTACTACTCTAACAAATGATAAGCAAACAAGCACATCTTCTAACAGAGCTCCCTTTTAGATTAACTATGACTGCAATCCAGGCAGCTCTTAAAGAGACAGTACACAGAGGCTATATAGGCGCTCTCTGGAAATCACATTTAAACTGCAAAAACACAGGACACCAGCCTGGTAGTGAGCATTTAGACAAGCTCAAGGAAGACTTTTTGGGAACATGGCCACTGTGCTCCTCAATGTCTTGTTCCCTGGACCACTGCATCTCCTGGGCCCAGGGAACATGAACAGCTGCTGTGATTTTCTTTTCCACTCCCTGCCTCACAACTAATACAGAAGGCAAGAGAGCAGTGGCAGCTGTATGGTGACAGCCACGGAGATCAGACAGGGAGCCCTGGTTTGCATCCCACCAGGGCTGTTGACTACAGCTGCAAGTGCTCTGCAGTTCCCTTCCCCCACTAGCTATCCTGGGGGTCCAGATTGCAAAGATATAGCCTGTCTAGTGTAGGCAACTCATTTTATACCCCAATTTTGGAGGGTCTAACACTTAGCTGAGGTTTTAAAACTGTATGGCCTTTAGGTTTGGGGGTTTCTGTTATACAAAGCATTGCTAATCTTCTACTTTAAGTGCACCACTGCCAGCCATCCACACACAACAACAGCAGGAATACATGGCTCCTATGGCGGAGTACTCAGCAAAACCTTTGGAGCTATTAATACTAATGGGATGAAGCACTGGTACCAGTGGGCAGAGGACAGTGCCCCCAGTACAGCAGGGCTGATGCAAACATTCATACTGTGCATGTGTGGTGTAGAGAAAGGTATGATCTGAGGGCTGAACCTGGATGGGCATATAATTACAGTATGGGGAAAGCATTAATTTGCTGCACCTTGAAAGCTACTGAAGATCAGCTGGGATTGAATGGAATGGGTCTAGAAGGGCAAGGAAAACCATCCACCAGAGACTGCATCATCTCATTGTTTCTAACCCCCTTTTTTACGTTTGCTTGTGCAGGAAACATTTTGTTTCAATAAATGGCATTTCAGAGGTGTGTCACTGCCAAACCTATTACAGTTGAGGCTGGAAAGAGATCAGCAGTTCAGACCAATAACCACACACTGTGGTCATGACACCCACGCTGCTTGCTGGGCAGAAACTTTGTGTAGTTGAAAGGACCAAAGCTGCTTCTATCAGAGGGGGCTTCAGTCCTTTCATTTGCGTGAAACCAGTCAGCAAGCAGCTGATCAGCTTTCAGCATTAGGAGCCTGAGAGGGATCACTCAAGATAATCTGTCTGTCTGTCTGTCTATCTATCTATCTATCTATCTATCTATCTATCTATCTATCTAGTGGACCAGGATGCCAAGCCCAGTGCCGATTCTTTCTCCCGCTCCTCCAGGTGGCTTGCCTGCCCACCCTTCCCAATAAATAAGCAGACTGGGGTGCCAGACCCAGGTACTGCTTCTTTTTTCTCCCCCTTCCCTCCAGGTGGCTCACCCACCTGCCTTTCCCATTCTTTATATATTATATTTTTAATAACTAAGCAGACCGGGGTGCTTACCCACGGTACCACTTCTCTTGTCCCCCTCCAGGTCACCCACCCCCATTCCCCTATGAGCCTGACACTTGGGTGTCCAATTTCAGTGTTGGAATATCCCTAAAATAAAGAAAACCATCCCTCAATGTTTTTTTCTTAAACCTGTAAATAGAAAACAGTCCCTCACAGATCTGTCCCACACCTCCCACACCCACCCCACCCTGATCTCCCACTTTGCAGCCACCCACACACACCCCACACACATCCTCACTCACTTGAACATGTCCCAGAGTGAAGATCTACTCTCTGATCGAAGACACATCTTGCTGCTGGAACCGCCGACAGCAATATCTGAAACAAAATTAATTGTGGTTCAATGTATTTCATTGGGGTTTTGAACTTTGATGCACAACTTTGTCATTTTTGCACATTTTGACCTCAAATTTTCCACATGGTCTTTATGGGACCCCGCCTCATGACCGATGGCAGTAGAATTATGCAAACCAAGCCCAAAAGGTGACTTTGTGGTTGTGTTGTGAAATCAACTGTAACCCCCTCTGGGAGTTTACCTTAGTCACCTGGTTTTCTTGCTTTCCCGTTTATCCCTTTGGTGTCCCTGATCCTTTCTGGTGCCCTGGATTCTCCCCAAGCCAGCCCTGTGTTTGATTTGAGCCCCTTTTGGGCTTATTGAGCTGGTCATGATTGCCGCTTCTTCTCTTGCACTACGGTGCAGAAGCCTATCGTGCATGCACAGGTTACGCTCTTTGTTCTTACCGACCACTGGTTTTGCAGTCATATTGGGAGTGGGGGCGATTCAGTGGTCCCAGTGCCTTGTTTGGGTAAATGGGCACTGGAGACCCCTAGGAGGCCCGAAAGAAGTCCCTTTAATGTTTTAAAGCAAAGTTTGAATGGGGCATGGAGCAAGGGCTCACGAAGAATTCACAGGGATTCTGGCTCTCCATACTGCCCTCTGATTGGCTGTTTTTTCCTGCTTAGAGCTACCATTGGATGGCTTCTGTAGCTCTGTAGCTTGGGCTGCTTCCTTTGTTTCTGTTTTATTTTCTGCTCAATTTTTCCAGGTTACTATCGCTGCTAGAAGTTTAATTTTTTCTGCTAGTTTATTTAGTAAGCTCTAGTTTTGCATGTTTTTGGCTCTTAGTTTTAACCTCCCACTATTAATCTAGCATAGAACTGTATTCACTGTTATATTTGGCATAGAGCTGTGTTCACTGTTCATTTTGACTTAAAGCTGTAGTCATTGTAAAATTTTCAAATTTTTAAGCTTCCCTCCCCTTTCACCTCCTCATCTTTCATCTCCACTCCCCTCCCTTGTCTACCCCTCATCTGCCCCACTCTCTCTCTCTCTCTTTCTCTCCCTCTCCCTCCCCAACTGGCTTTCTTTTCCCTCCCACTGATTTCTGCAATCCATTTCTAAACAATAGACCAGCCATCCTCTGTCTCCTGTTCCCTGTCTGCTCCCCCCCATTTGTCCACCTTAAGTAACCCCCGCTCTCTGTTTTCTCTCCTTTCCAGAAGGAAGCCCCTGACTGGGCACTCCCATCCTCGCTGTCTTTGGCTCCAGAGGTGCGGCTTTTCGCAAGCTGCCACTCACTTCCTTCCATCCCACCCAGACCTCAAGGTACAACAGGGAATAAGCAGCTATGACCCCTCTGGGACTCCAGCTCTCCATAGTGCCCTCTGATTGGCTGTTTTTCCCTATTTAGAGCTACCATTGGTTGGCTTCTGTAGCTGGATGTAGCTCTGTAGCTCAGACTGCTTCCTCTGTTTCAGTTCTGTTTTCTATTTGATTTTTCTCCTGCCCCCTCACCCATGCCCCTGACACTCTTTAAATATGTTTTTACTCCACCTCTCCACCATTCCTCCTCTCCCATTGGTCTTACATCCTACTGCCCCTCACTCTTAAAGGGCTGTCCTCTGCTACTCATCTCACCACCAGCTTCAGCCCCGTCCTTTCCCTTCATCTATTCACTCATTCTGACTTTCTCTTTCCATTCCACTCTTGTTTCCCATGTCCTCTACCCCCTATTTTTCCTCCCCTTCCCTGGCTTTCTCCTTCTTTCTCACTATCTCACCTGTCTACCCCCCACCCTGCCTTCCACCCACTCAGTTAGGCTTCCTCCCCCCTCTTCTCTCCCCCTTCCCACTAATATGGAGCACCCCACACTCTTACTCCTTGCAGCTGCTCTTCTGACCCTGCCTACCCTGTCAAACCCTGCATTGAAAAAGCTCCTTTCCCCTTTGCTCCTACCTTCACTCCTTGATGTCCCATTCTTGCACCTCTCTTCCTTTAATGCCTCTCCTCCCCTCTCTTTCACCACACGCTTTCCCATCCTTCTCTTCCTCTGCTCCCTACTCTCCTTTTCCCCACCCCTCTTCAACTCGACTCAGAAAGCATTCACTCTCACTCACATAAACCCCTCCGCAAATGTTTCACCCTTCAAGAGTTTTCCCCCCTTACCATGATCTATGCATCATAACTCAATAGTGTGCTAGGTTCAAATCCACCAAGTTGGCTGTCCTGGCATCCTGCAAACACAGGCGGTCCCTCCTTCCTCTGCCACCCCTCAAGGGAAATACCACCCCTCACTCTCCCTCCAGGCACTCCAAGCAACTAAGAATTGTTCACCTTAATGTCCAGAGTCTGATAGTGAAAAACCTCAACTTGAGTCATGGGGTTTGGCTAATACTTTTGACATTATTGCCCTTACTGAAACCTGGCTGGCAAACAAGATCCCTTCAAATGAAATCAATTTCAAAGGTTACACCCTCTTCAGAAAGGACCGGCTAGGTAAAAGGGTTGCTAATCACCTATCAGCCACCGAATGTATTCCACCCCTTTCAATCCCCTACCTCAAATCCCTTTCTATTGATCTCCTCCTAGGCTACAACAAGGTAATCACTGTCAGTGTAGTCTATCTTCCCCCTGGCTCACCACCTCATGAACTAGATGTCTTTCTTAATACCAGGACCTCCCTCTCACAAGGGAGAGAATCGATAATCCTTAGTGACTTCAACCTAAATTGGCAGTCCACTCACTGTGATTTCACCAAGGAATCGATCATCGGCATTGGCCTTCATCAGCTCATCACTGTCCCCACTAGGATCAACTATAGAACTGAGTCTCGATCCCTTATTGACTGGATTCTTGTCTCTAACCCCACACATGTCACCCCTCCTGGGTAGTTGCAGACTTGATTAGCGACCATTGCGCTGTCTACTGCTGCTGGTCTGCAAAACACCTCACCACCTACACAAATTCATCTACACCAGGCAACTAAAATAACTCAATCCTACTGAGTTCTTCAAAGCTGCTGTTGCCCAAGACTGTCCTTTACAGAATTCATTACTGACATTAACAAAGCCCTAGATACATTCAGCAGCATGTTTCTTGCCCTTTGTGACTCCTTCACCCGTATTAGAAAAATCAAGGTCAAAGGCACAAGTCAAGAATGGGTCTCCTCCGATCTTTGTAAGCTCATGAGGGACAGAGACCAGGCCTGGTAGGAAACACAAACTACCCCACCATCTCCAAAATTATAAAACTCTCCATAACAAATGCAAATTTGCTGTCAGGTCAGCAAAAAACACCTTCTTCTTGGAGAAAAAGCACTTATCCGCTGGGAACCCCAGGTGAACTTGGGACGTCCTAAACAACCTTACCAGTAGGGGGCTAACAGATGAGCAGATCTGTCTCTCCTCCAATGGTGTAGCCATAACCAATCTACTTGAGAAAGCTTCACTCTTCAATTAATATTTTGGGGACCTCGACAAATATAAGCCCAACCCCACCCTTGTCCCCAGCACCCCTTCCCCCTGTCACCCACCCCAGATTCTTTTTTCGGTATCTCTCCCCCTCCAAAGTAGTTAAACTTATTAAAACAAATGACCCTAGACCAACAGGGCCAGACAATATTGACTACAGGGTCTTAAAACTGGTCTGTGATTCCTTGGGCATTCCCCTCACCAACATCCTTAGCTACTCCCATTGCACCGGGTCCATCCCCCATAAATGGAAGTATGCCATCATTAAACCTCTTCACAAATCCGGTCCCAAGGACCAAGTTACCAACTACTGTCCCATCTCCCTTCTTGCCTCCTTCTCCAAAATCTTAGAGACAATGATCACAAGCAGACCACACATTTTCTCATACGGCATAGCCTACTATCTGAAGCTCAACATGGCTTTAGGGCTGGCCACAACACGGAGACTGCCCTCATAAAGTTCACTTACTTCATTGATAGAGTCATTGATGAAGGCCTCTGCACTAGATCTGTTTTCGTGAACCTCACAAAAGCTTTCGATCTCGTAGACCATAATGTTCTTATCTGCACCCTGGCCATCCTCCACTTCTCCCCCAATGTCACTAACTAGTTCCGCAACTACCTCTTGCTCAGGTCACATCAAACTACCATTCATGGGGTTCTCTCTGAATCCTGCCCCATTAAGTACAGTTTACCTAAAGGATCCATCTTGGGTCTTCTTCTGTTTTTCCATGTTTTAAACTCTCTACCTGACATCTGCACAAACACAGAGCCCATTCTCTATGTGGACGCTGTTGCCCTTTTTTGTAAGGATAAAGACTCCTCCTCTCTCCAAAACAAGCTTCAGGCTAACTTTCTATGACTCCATACCTGGTTCATGTTCAAAGGTCTCGTTCTCAACTCTAAGAAAACAAAGGTCATGGTTTTCACCAACCCCTGGAGACTGCTAGATCTCGACTTGACCCTCCACGACTACTTTGGTAACTCTATAAAGAGAATAAATGAATTCAGGTATCTCGACCTACTCCTTGACTGCCACCTCAGCTTTGATGCACACATAAGTCTCACTATCAATGAATTTCACCAAAGACTCAGCATGCTCCACAGGGCAAAGCAGTTTCTTAGCAAAGAATCCAAGTCCCTCCTAGCCACCAGTTTCCTTCTCCCTCTGTTTGACTATGGTGCTCTAGTCTATTCCCCCCTCTCTGAAAAATATCATTAAGCTCCGCAGCTCCTACAACAGCATGATCCGATTTGTCTCTGGTCTCCCCAAACTCACCCATCACTGCAACCTGTACAGAATCTCCATCTGGCCTTCCCTCGAGAACAGACTCAACAGCGAAATTGCCACCCTCTCCCACAAACTCTCCCTTTGTCTTCTCCCCAACTGCATCAGTTCCCTCTTCCCAATGGTGGCTCACTCCAAGGCCACCAGACGGTCCACCTCCCTCTACTTCTCTGTCCCTTTCTGCCACACCTCCTATGGACAAAAAAACTCTCTCCTACTTTGGCCCCAAACTTTTTATATCTCTCCCCCCTGAACTTAAACTATGCCGCACCACCTCCACATTCAAATACAGCTTAGGAAAGCACCTGGCCCTTGCCTCCACCTACAACTGTTCCCTAACCTGACTGTCTCTCCTTCTGTTCCCTTCAAATCCCCCCATTCTTCCCTTCAAATATGTGTACTCAAGATCCCTATTTCTTGGTGGAGGCATCCCCCCCCAAAAAAGTTTATTTGCACTTGTTCTCAAGTCTAGCACTTGTTTTCGAGCATTTAACGAGCACTTCTTTAACAATTACTCCTGTTGTGTAGTGGATATGCATTTTGTCAAACCTCTTTGTTGTAAATTATCATTGTCAAACCTTTGTGCTTATCTCTCTTACCTTGTAAACTGTTGAATTATTTTCTTTAAACTGGACGCTTGTGAAAATAGGCAATTTTGCTCACATGCCTTCCCAGTATAACAATAAAAGTATTAATGAGGTGCTGTCTGCCAGCTAGGGGCATTGTCTTTTAGCGACAGTGACTGGGGAGCCGCCATACCTAGCTGTACAAGAGTGGGCTCATTGGACAGGACAGTTAAGGGGCTACATATATGGGGGACTGTTCATTTAATAAAATATTACCATGGGGTGCACCAGACCTTTGATTCAAGGACAACATAAGGACTGCTGTTTAACTGATGGAAGCAGCTATGTTCCTGGTGCTTGGACCCCAGTGTAGCAGCCAATCAACTGAATAGGCACCTAGAACTGAACCAAAGGGATTCAGGGAGAGGGAGTTTCACTAATTCAGGTGCCTAACCCATGCCCCAATAAGAAATCATTAACTATTGATCTCTGTGGTTACTGATGATTGATTGGCTTGAACAGCCTATCAGGAGGCTGGATTCTCGAGTGAAAACCCAGGGACTTTCTGGGTTTGAATCAGTCTGTTCCCGGGCTCTTCTTGAGTCAGGAGGATTCTGTGTAAATGGATTTGGACTGTGAGAGGCCTTGCTTAGGCCTCCATTGGAGCTTGCCACTGCAAAAAAGGGATATCAGGAGAAAAGAGAGTGAGAGACTGGAGGGTTTCCTTCAATTCTTCAGGTATTGTGAGCTGTGCTGTCTGGATTGGAGAGGATTAGAGTTGCAGAGACCCTGCACTGTATATGGGACTGATCGGATAGAACTGTGCTGCTGATTGAAAGGGAACAGTCACTGAAGAGGAACCGCTTTAAGTATTGGGACTCTGTTTAAGAGATAGAAGAGACAAAGCATCTCAGGTGCAGGGTGCTAGCCGGGTTCTGTGAATCTGCTGTGTGAACTGATCAAAGTGGCTGAGAGCTGTGTCCCAGCTGAAGCAAAACCGTTGTGGACATTTTTAGGACCTGAAAGCACAAAAGGGTGGGCAGGGGCCTGTTTAGTTCTGAATCCCTTACTGCTTGCTGTGGTCTAAGTCCCATCTGAAGTTGTTGCTAAGAGGCTAGCACCCATGGCAAACTGTCACTGCTGTTATCCAGGACAGTTGTCTGTTTTCAGTTCATTCACTTATTCAGTGCCGGGACTACAGAGGATTCCTGCTGCTTAGGAGTCCTCACCCAGAGCAAGAGAGGGAACCAGTTAACCTTCCCAAGTGGGACCCACTGTCTCAGGAGGTCACCAGTGTTCGTTGGGGTGCTAGGGCACCTACGACCCATGTGGGGGAGCCAGGCTGTGGAGTTACTCCCAGGTCTGTGCCTTATGAGGATGGTGTGGACCTGCATTTGAGCTCTGCAATGGGCCAGAAGAGGCTGAAGGTGACAAGCGGCCAGATCTTCAATCAAGGGGACAAGCTGCAAGACCTTCAATCAAGATTGAGCCTTTAAAAAAGATCACCACCATCTAGTGGGCCATTGCTGCTGGTTGTGGACAGAGCTCCTCACCCCCAGACTGGTGAAGGATCCTGCCTTGAGGCACGGCAGTAGAGCTGCAGACCGTGAATGCCCAGGACATGCTCCTGGGATAAAAAAGGGAGTGTTCACTTTGCATTTAACTTTCTTTCTTTCTATAGTTTCAGATTTTATTGTTGTTTTATTATTTACATTGTACAGCTCCTTGATATTTCAAAAGGTGCTTAAAAATAAAGATTATTATTCTTATTATAATATTCCTAGGGCCCCAACAGCCGGCCAACCCGTGGCAACACCCAGGCCTGCAACTAGTGGGTACCCAACAGACTGTCAGGGTAAAACACTGATACCAGTGGGGTGGGCAGCTGGAGGTGGTCTGGCCTTTGGGTCCAGTTGTTTCAGATACATTAATTCTTGCTAACCATATTTTTTTTCCACAGATATCCTCTATCCAGGTTCCACTATCCTAACCCTTGCCCTCAATAAAGCTGTGAGTTTACTGTTTGAAATTACTTGTACAGGGTGTTTTTGCATCTGCAAAGTTATTGCTGGTATATGGTTTATGGTCTTAATGGATTGTTGGATATTCAATGTGTAGGGTGATTGGTTGGTTGGTAGGTGAGGTGGGTAGGCACGGCATCTCATGGGGCTGTGCCAGCCAGTCACCTGACACACTTCTAATTTACTTTGGGTGGAGGCACTGCGCTATTTCTTATAACTTTGGGACAAAACCCTCGATCACCAACATAGCAGGACCCAGGCCCCTTAACCTGTTAAGACTGCCAACAGGCAGGGGTAGTAGCCACCAAAACATGGCACCTGGGCTACACACCATTCCGGCGGGATTTGAAAAATTTCACTATCCTTGCTCCTGAGGTGGGGTCATAAGAATGCTATGTTGAAAATGTGGGGTGTAAATATGTAAAAATGGCAAAGTTATGTACATACATTTAAATTTTTCTATGTTCACTTATAACTTTGGTAATTTTTAATATTATGACCCCAAATTTTCAACATTGCCATTTTTCACACCGACTCATGAATGTGACAGCTGTCATTTTTCAAATCCTGGCCAAAATGTGTTTTTGCACCTATGGCCACCTGTGCCACAGAAACGGAATGATGTTTCGGCATCACGGAATAATGTTTTGGCGGGGATTTGAAAATTTTCATCTTCCGGATTCATGAGGTGGGGGGAAATAAGAAGGCTATGCTAAAGATTTGGCGTACAAATATGGTAAAATGCCCAAGTTATTATGACTGAATGTTTCAGTATTTCAACAATTACTCATAACTTCGCTAACTTTCAATATTTTGACTCCAAACTTTCAGCATAGCCATTTTTCCATGCCACCCTATAACCATGACATGTCATTTTTTTTTAAATCCTGGACAAGATGTGTTTATGCTTCTCTGGTGTGAAATGACGTTTCAGAAAGTATACCATTTGTGGATACATGTCATGTCTATAAGGCAAATCATAAAATGAGTATCTTGAAAAGTTGAGGTCAAAATTAAAAAACAAATTTATAATTGTTTAACAGTCTTTGTGTTCACCCCAGAGTTCATGCTTTATGATCCTGTGTCGGTGAGCTGAGTTTGAGGGTGAGCTCCAGCTGGATGGGGTGAGGGTGGGGGAATGGTGTTGTTATGTGACCATCCCCCAACTCCCAAGTCAAGGAATGTAGGAAATGAAAGGTGTAGAGTTGTCCGCATGGGCCTGGGTACCATATAGTGAAGACAGCTGTCCTCTTGGCATAGGGCTCTGTACCTCTGCACCAGTGGGTGCCAGAGCACCTTGTGCATTGGCTGACAGATGCACTATTTGCCCTGTGCATCTGTATCTGCAGCCACATGGAAGCGAAGGGACCACAGGGCCCTGTGCTTCTGCAGCCCACCAGACAGCTCCATAAATTCTTTACATCTGTCACTGTATGGCAGTGCAAGGCCCTTGGGCATAGTCTTCCCTTGGTGAAGGGCATCTGCATCTGTGCACTATCAGTACCAAACACCTGAACAGCACATACATGCAAGCAAACATTTGGGACTGACAAATGCTTGTTTCCAGTTAGAGTCCTCTCCTTAAATAAAGTTCATGTTCTTTTGTTGAAATCCTTGGTCATGTTCTTTTTAATTTATGGTGTCAAAAGGGTGCTTTGTGGGATCTGCTGCTTCAGTGTGTGTTTCATGGGTGAGGTGGACTAGTGGGGAGGTTGGGAGGTACTGCATTCCAGGGTGTTGTGCCATACCTATATTAGGCCCACTTTAACTTTTCTCTGGGTTGAGGCACCTTTCTGTTGTCTATCTTAACACTGGATGCAACCCCAACAACCGAAAACGAGATAAAAAGACCCTGCAACCTTGCAGAACCCAAAATGTAGGGGAGTCACCCTAACATCTACAGTGATCCAATGCCATTGTAAGGCACCCAAAGTAGACCCCTTCTGGGATCCCCTTACACACCTGTATTGGGCATCCACAGCACCACTCCTGCTTTATAGGCTCAAATAAGGTTGAAGAACTTGGGTCATTAAATTCTGCTGGGATCAAGCTCTAAATCTGAAATTGTAATGCGCAGTACCTCTACCAAGGAAAAGTTACAGTCAGCTAGGCAACAAGTTTAGGATATCCCTAGGGAAGCAATATTATCCAACTATGATCGCACAAGTTCAACCCACCCAGAACTCACTCATTGCAATGCAAGGTCAAACGCAAATGTAACAGACAAAACAGTAATGTTCAAAACACAAGCAGGGATTTTATAGGGGGAATGGGTTACAATGGGGGACGTGTCTAAGACCTTTACGCATTTAAAAGACATCAATAAAGTGAACCGTTTTAGTCTTAATGGAAACAAAACCACAAGGGGGCACTGCCTTAAACTGGTGGAAGGAAGGTTCAAGAGAGAGATCAGAATACATTTCTTCATATAGAGAATGGTTACAGTGTGGAACGAACTCCCAGAGGAAGTGGTTTTCCTGGAGGTGGCAGATGGATTTAAAAGATGGTTGAACAAGGTAATTGGGAAGGTCAGGGTGAATGGGGGTAGGCAAGAAGGGGGAGGGAGTGGACGGGGGGGGCAGAGCCCTTAGTAGCCACTGAGGGTTCTGCAACGCAAGCAAACATGATAGACCACTTGGCCTTCTACTGGTGATATTCATATTTTCATATCTGGTGAGGAAAGGGTTAAGATTAAGCGATATCAGCTGCTAATAATAAGTAGTTGCAGTATATCTATATATCGATGCCTGTATACCTACCTGCCCTAAGGAAGCTTTGATCTGGAGCTGCTACATAAGGATGTTGGCTTCCACATTAGTGCTTGGCATCTCTGTTGATATTTTAATTAAAGTTTATGGCATGGGCTTTTGGTCTGTGTGCCATTTTCTTATTTTGATTTTTAGCAGTCCCCTCCTTCACAGCTGTTTAAGCAGAGGTCAGCCTTCAAGCTCTGTCAAGTGAAGACTGACTGCTGCTGCCAAAGTCTCTCTCTCTCTCCACTCAAGAATCTAGTCCTCCCATTGCATAGTCCCTCTGGAGAAGGGTCATTTGGCTGTACTCGACAGTTCAGCAAAATTCCGGGCAAGTCACAGACCTCTGAAAACCCATGATGCTGGGAGGTCTTCTCCAGGCTCCTCTGAGTCTGACTGACGGTTGATCTGCCCTCCATACCTCAGTAGCAGGATGAGAGGGGAAAGAGGTGGCAAGCATGGCTATCTCCTTAAGTAGAAAGCTCCTTAGTTAGTAAGTATATACATTTTAATGCATGAGTTCATATTAACAGTTCAAATTTCCCTCGATAGGTACCAATTATCCATCCAGTTGCACCAGTGGTTGTATCTGAGGTTACAGGCACACACACTCAGTTCCTTGTCAGCTACTATGGCTGGCTGCAGAGTGGAATCCTGATTTAAACACTGCTGCAGCTAGGGAAGCCCATTTTACTCATCATCCATACTGTCTCATGCCAGACCCACAGCGTTCCAGAAAGGGATCAAGCTATAGAGATGTGATGGCACACACTGGTAGGGGCATCTCTTAAGGTGAGTGCCCACTGATGGTTGGAGGGAGGATACATACTGTACCTTCTGAACTCTTGCCTTCAATACTGTAAAACAGAGATACCCATTTTAATTCTCTTAATTAAAACTGGTATCTTCCTTTTATGATATTTTGAAGAATTAACTGACTGGGCAATAAACATAAGGACAAGAGGGTGAATGAATCTGGCTGGGTGGATTTAGGCAAACAAATCAGAAAAATATGGGAGGAAGCTCATCACACTGCCCAGTTTGTTTAATTAGAATATAGAGGGGAGATACTCAGATACACAGAAATGTGATGGCAGAGAAAGGCCCCACGGTCCATCTAGCCTGCCCAACACCCTGCCCCCCCCTTCTGTTATGCTTCCACCCTCTTTTTCCCAACCCCTTAAATCTATTCCATGCCCTCTTGAACCCCTCCATCGTTTCAGCTACCACTACCTCCTCCGGCAGCTTGTTCCAGGCCTCCACCACCCTCTCCATGAAAAACTGTTCCCTGATATAACCTCTATATAGCCCACCTTCCAGTTTGAGGCTATGTCCCCTAGTGTTTGCTCCCATATTCAATTTGAACAAGCTATCACCCTCCACCTTATTTATTCCCTTCAGATACTTAAAGGTTTCAATCATGTCCCCCTCTCCCTCCTAGTCTCCAGAGGATACAAATTCAGTCCTCTCAATCTGCTCTCATAGGGTACATCCTGCATCCCTCATACCATTTTGGTTGCCCTTCTCTGTACCCTTTCCATCAACTCAACATCTCCTTGTAGGTGAGGCCTCCAGAACTGCATCCCATACTCCAGATGTGGCCTGACCATGGTTCTGTATAACGGCATTAGCACCTCCTTATTCCTACTAATAAAACCCCTTGCATTGCAGGCCAACATTCTATTTGCCTTTCCCACTGCCCTGCTACACTGGCTGCCCACCATGAGGTCACGCAATACCATAATCCCCAAGTCCCTTTCTGTTTCCTTCTCCTTAATCACCACCCCCCCAAGGGAGTAAGTTTCCCTCCTATTCCTCCTCCCCAGGTGCATCAGCGAGCACTTTTGTGCATTAAATTTCAATTTCTAGGTGTTAGACCACCTCTCCATCCTCTCCAGGTACCGCCTCATGGCTTGCACCCCACTAGGTGAATCCACCCTATTGTAGACCTTTGTATCGTCTGTGAATAGGCACACCCATCCCTCCAGGCCCTCCGTTAGGTCACTAACATAGATGTTAAAAAGTATTGGTCCTAGCACTGACCCCTGTGGCACCCCACTGGTCACCGCCCGTTCCCTGGAATGTGTCTCATTTACCACCACCGTCTGACTCCTTCCCTTCAACCAGTTTTCCACTCACCTGGTGATCCAGAGGTCTACCCCTAGTCTGTCCAGCTTATGCATCATTCCACCATGTGGAACAGTGTTGAAAGCCTTATTGAAATCCAGATAGGCCATGTCCACCGCTCCTCCCTGGTCCACTATCCGTGTCACCCCATCGAAAAACTCTATCAGGTTAGTCTGACAGGACCTTCCCTTGGTGAAGCTATGCTGCCTGTCATCCTGCATGCCATTCATCTCCAAGTAGTCCATCAACCTAATCTTAAGTAGTGTTTCCATTACCTTCCCCAACACTGAGGTAAGACTAATGGGATGGTAGTTTTTGACCTTGTCCTTCCGCCCCCCCCTTATGTAATGCCACCACCTCTGCCCTCTTCCAATCCATTGGCACCACCCCTGTGGTCAAGGACAAGTTAAACATCCTCGCCAGATGCAGTGCCAGTTCATCCTTCACCTCCCTGAGAATCCTTGGGTGTATTCCATCAGGCCCCATTGCCTTGTCCACCCTAAGTCTACCCAGCTGTTCCATCACTCCTTCAGCTGTGAATTCTGCCACACCCACCTGCCTGTGGCTGTCTCCTTCCCCAGCCCGTCCTGGTCCCTAGCCCTCTCTTTCTTCTATGAAGATTGAGACAAAATAGCTATTTAATGCCTCTGCTTTTTCTAAATCCCCTTCCAGTAATGTTCCACTTTCCCCCCTTATCCTCCCAATCCCATGCTGTGCCCTCCTCCTTTCTCCAACGTACCTAAAGAAGGCTTTGTCCTCCTCCTTGGCTGCTTCGCTATCCTCTGCTCAGTGGCCTCCTTAGCCTCCTTATCTTTTGCCCTGCCTCCTTTCTTTTTTCCCTGTAGGTTTCCTGTCCTCATCCCTTTGTGTCCTCCTGTACCTCTTGAATGCTGTAATCTTCTCCTTGACCCCTAAAGTCACCTCTCTAGTGAACCATAGAGGTCTTTTCTGTCTTCTGTTCTTTCTTACCCTTCTTATACATGAGTCCATGGCTTTAAATAACCCTCTCTTGATGGCTGCCCATAATTCCTCCACCCCCTGCACATCCCCTATCCTCAACATTTCTTCCCTAATTACCTTCCTTATTTCATGAAAGTCAGCCTTCCTGAAGTCCATTACCTTGGTTCTCGTCCTAACCCTCACCCTGCCTGCTCTCACCCTGAACCTGACAGCCCTGTGGTCACTGGTGCCAAGCTCTTCCCCCACCTCCACCTCCTCCACACTGTCCCCATTTGTGAGGACCACATCCAACAGGTTTACACCCCTAGTGGGCTCACTGACCCTTTGCTTGCAGGAATATGCCCTGAAGAGCCTCTAAGATGCCCCTGCTCCTTTCAGAGATTGCTGTCTGGGTCTCTCAGTTGATGTCCGGAAGGTTTAAGTCCCCAACCAGCACAATTTCCCCTTTCCGTGCCATCCTTGCTACGGATTCTACAAAGTGTCTATCCCCTTCCTCCCCTGCATAGGAGGTCTATAGACTACCCCAATGTGCAGGTTTCCCCCTGTCCCCTGTCTAGGGTGACCCATAATATCTCTGTTTCCCCCTCCTCAACTGCCCTTCCATGGCCCCAATCCCTTCCCTGACATATAATGCCACCCCTCCCCCCTTCTCCTCCAGATCCTTCCTAAACAAACAATACCCTGGGATCACCATCTCCCATATGTGGTGCTCGTTCCACCAAATCTCACTCACTGCTACAATATCTAGGTTCTCCTCCATCATGCTGGCCTCCAGTTCTCCTATTTTGTTCCCCAGGCTCCTGGCATTTGCAACCAAAGCCCTCCAACATGTAGCCCCATCCCACCCTTCCCTGCTGCTAACTGCTCCCTTGATGAGTGTTGTGACTTGGGGGGGAGGGTGAGAACCTCTCTGCTCTGCCTCATGTAAGGATGGCCCTGTCCTTAGCTCCCCCCCTTATTTAGTTTAAATTGAACTTTCTTGCCATGAAGTCCCCCAGTTTACTCTTTAGTGCAGCTGCCCCTGAAGAGCTCAGGCGCAGACTGTCTTGGGCATACAGCCCTTCCTCCTCCCATGTAGAGCCCCAGTCACCTATCCAGCCAAACCCCATCTGACTGCACCAACCTTGTAGCCAATTGTTGAATACCCTTATCTTCTCCTTTCTGGGTGTGCTCGCTCTTGGTACTGGCAACACCTCAGAGAAGGAAATGGAAGGAAAAAGAGTTGCTCCTACAGAACCTAGTGAGTTCCTCAAACCTTGCCTGTACCTCCATCAGACTGTTCCCCTCCAAGTCATTTGTGCCCAGGTGAAACACCAGATGTGTCCTTTCATACTGCTGCTTACCCCAGGAAGGAATATGATGCCTCACCTCCAGCGCCGTCATCCCTGGCATGCGCTGTACCCATACTGCATTGTTTTTTGCTCCCTTCCTTCTCCATGTTAAGCCCTTAATTATTGAGTTCCCCAATAGTGCCACCCTACTGTCCCCTGCTTCCTGAGTGTCCTTTTGGCCTCTAGCTTTGTGATGCAGGGTTTGGCTCCCTTTGGACTCCTCCTCATGTTCCATCCTGACTTGGTTTCTGCCCCTGCTCATCTTTTGTTCCCCATCACCTAACAAATCCTGATTTTTACCCATACTCAGCATCTGTCCCTCTTCACCCTCTCCTTTTAGCCTTTCCTCAGACTCCCCACCTCCTGTACCTCTTCATCATGAGATGGTGGTGAAGATATTTTTTTGAGCACCTATTAATTAACTAAGCATTTTACCCTGAATGTTCATACAAACACTGGAAGGCCTTTGGCCAGACAGTCAGTCAATCACATCATACCTTCTGGGACTCCCCAGCCCTACAGTCCTTTAGGTTTTCCAACTAATCAAAATACAGTATGCACTATAGTCCTGGTGAATGACAATCCAATATGCATTTGATGTACTTTTTTTTGGGCCTGCCACCAGAGGGAGCCCAAACCTAGGAGAAAGCATATTTCTGCAGCATTCAAACAGCAGCACTTAAAATGACTAGGGGAGAATGGTTATTGAAAAACAAGCATTTGTCAATGCCGACTGTTGTCTCGCTGGCATTGGCATTGGTAGTGCAGGAGTTAGAGATGCGTAATAGGAATAGCAGTGAAGTATTGAAGTGATGCCAACCCCATCCCCACCCTGCAGAGACCGACAGGCATTGGGATGTGCCTTTGGGTCATCAGCTATAACGCTCATGCCATTTTACCTCACCCTACCCTGTAGACACTGACAAGTGTCATGGTGTGCTTTGGGGTCTTTGAGTGTTATACTTACCCCATTCCATAAGGAAATACACTGAGGTGGGTGCAGTATAGGAGAATGGGGTGAACTTTGTGGCTGAACACTGCAAGACACACCACAATGCCTGTCACTGGCTGCAGGGTGGGGGTAGGGGTGGAATGGCTTGAGCATTACAGATGATGATCCCAAGTCACACACCTGACGCCTGTGAGTCTCTACAGGGTGGGGTGCTACAGTTGGAAACCATAACACCGTAGGCATGTGTTGGTATTTTCACTCCAGATTTCCAACATGGGCTTTTTGTGAGCCCACCTCATGAAGAGCGGAACTATCATTTTGTTAGCTGAAGGGTGGTTTTGCACAGTGGCTATGCCATTGGGCAACACAAGGATGAAAACACATATTGTTCATGAGAAGATTTAAAAAAATATCAATGTTGATAATCTGGAGTGAAAATATGAAAAATTGATGAAGTCATGAGCATGCATAGAAACTGTGCAACACACGTCCGTCACCCAATTATTTTTTGGATGTTTTTAACCACATTTTTAACATAGGCATTTTGGGACCTCCCCTCACGAACATTGGCACTGTGATTTCGTTAATTTGTCCCAAACGTTGATTTCCCACAGTGACCACGCCACAGTGCGCCACAGGTGCGAAAACACATTTAGGGCAGGATGTGAAAAATGACAGCTGTACTGTTCATAAGGAGGTGTGAAAAAATGCCAACGTTGAAAATCTGGCATGAAAATATTGCAAATTTGCGAGGTTACAAGGGTGCGTGGAAACTGCGCAATGCACACTTGTAACCCAGTCATTTTATGGAATTTCATGACCAAATTTTCAACAAATGTATTTTAGAACCTCTGCTCATGAACAGTGTCACCGTCATTTCATCAAACTGTCCTGAAAACTGATTTTGCACAGTGACGGCGCTATTCTGCGCCAGACACCCAAAACCACATTTCAGCTAGGATATGTAAATTGACAGCTATACTGTTCAATGGTGTGGTAAAATACCAATTTTGAAAATCTGGAGTGAAAATATTATAAATTCATGAAGTTACGAGCGAAGCGTGGAACCGCGAAACGACGTCAGGAAATGCCATTTTTTGATTTTTCCACCAAATTTGCAAAATAAGCTTTTTGAGAGCCCCTCATGAACAGTGGCATTGTCATTACATCAATCACAAAAGGTGATTCCACACAGTGACCGCAAAATCACCTTTTGGGACTGAATAACACCACGACAGTGCCTGAATTCATGAGGAGAGGTCCCAATAACCCCATGTTGAAAATGTGGTGTCAAAATTCCTAAAAATGCCTGAGATATGCACCAAAGTTGAAAAAACCCTGTTTATGCTATTTTACAGCTTACCAGCAGTTCTTCAGTTCGCAGACGGCTTTGAAGAGTGCAGACGTGTTCCCGGTCCACCGATGATCATCGTGCCAGACTCTGGAGGTAAGTATGGGGTGAGGGGGGTGTGGGGAGGTGGGGTGCACAGAAGGTGGGCACGGGTAGTGGGTAGGGAGACTGTGAGGGACCGTTTCCTGTTTTACAGGTAAAAAGAAAAAAAAAGTCACGGGTCTTTTTTTTTTTTTACAGGGCTCTGTGGCACACTGGGATGGACTCCCAGTGTGCCACCTGAGTTTTTTAGAGGGGGCTGTAGCCGATGGGGGATTGGGTACCCCACACTGGCAAATACCAGTGGGGGCAGGAAAGCTGAGGGGGATTGGGCACCCTCCTCGGCACACAGCAATTGGGGAAGGAAATCATGCCGATGGGGAGTGGGCTCCCATTGGTAGATTAAACTAGGAAAGGGGGACTGAAGCCAATGGGATTGGGCCCCGGCCGGCAAAGAAAGACTTTTCTGGGGTGGGCGATGATGCCGAGGGGTTGGGCACCCCTTTGGCACACAGCAGAAATGGGAAGGGGACATTATGCTGATGGGGAGTGGGCTCCCCCGTCGGGCATTGTGACAGGCGGCGGTGGCAGTCTATGCCGCCATGTTGCTTGCACGTCGGGAGGCGTGTTGAGGTCCCGCTGCATGAGAGCTTCACTCTCATTGCAGCAGACTTTTTCTTGGATCTGGTGGCCACATTAGGGATGCATGATGTCAGCGCCTGCTGCTGACTTATTGGGAAATGAGGGATGCACCTACTGATGCGTGCCCTGCATTCATCCAACGGTGACCACGCCTCCAAATCTGCTACTACCGCAAGATGTTGGCTGCGCATGCGCGCACCAACATAATCAGCTAGCAACAGAAAAATGAAAATATGGATATACCTAATTTTTTAAACTTTGTTCTTTTTGAATTAGCCACTGTAAGTATAGTCAGATTCGATTAAACATCAAGTAACTCCCTGATGTAAAAACAGGCAATTATGTATTAGGTAATACATTTGATCTAATTACACATGAAGGAATCAAATATTATATTTATATGTATTATATATATGGATGTCAGCATGGTGCAGTTGGTAGCATGTCCACCTCAGGGCAAGAAGTCATGAGTTCATTGTCCCAGACTGGGACTTGAGCTCATACCGAAAACATTGGCACCCCAGTGCAATACTTGGGGAAGCTGTACTGTTGGGTGTGCCACCCTTCAGATGAGATGTTAAATCTAGGCAGTGTTTGGGTTAGTTACTTTTTCTATTACTTTCTATTATGTTTAGAAACTTGTTCCAGGAAGCTCTGTGCAGTCACTAGCAAGGATGGAGAAATACTAGAAAAAGTAATACACCTTACAGTTATAGTTACTTATTTCTTTTAATGTAAAACAATACATAACTATAACAGATCACATTTTTTGAAAGTAATAGGTTAGTTACTAGTTACTTTCAAATAAATGTAATCATTTACAGTTACATATTTCTTTTGTATTAGAAGACATAAGTAATTGTAACTGTAAGGTGTATTATTTTTTCCAGTACGTCTCCATCCTTCCTAGTGATGACACAGAGCTTTCTAGAACAAGTTTCCAAAAGTAACAGAAAAAGTAACTTACCCAACACTGAATCTAGGTCTCTTCTGCCTTCCTCTGTCTCTGTCCTGGTGGAAGTAAAAGGCATAGGTATTCAGGGCAAAATTACCCTATTCGCGGATGATACCAAGCTAGGAGGAAGGGTTGACAGTGAGGAGGCGGTTAAGGACCTACAAAAAGACCTACAGAGGCTGGAAAGATAGTCCAATTTCTGGCAGCTGAAGTTCAGTGCACAAAAATGTAAGTGATGCATTTGGGTAAAGGGAATACAAGTACATAATACCACCTCAACAGAGTCCAGCTCAGCACCACACAGGAAAAATGTGACCTAGCTGTGATCATAAGCAGCACCCTTAAACAAATAAGCCAATGCAATAAAGCTTATAGCAAGGCCAACAAAATGCTGGGGTGCATAGGAAGGGGATTCGACAGCAGAAGGAAGGAGGTAACACTGCCACTCTACAGGTTCCTCGTAAGGTCCCATCTGAAGTACTGTGTCCAGCTGTGGAGTCCACATCTGAAAAAGGATATAAACAAGTTGGAGGCTGTTCAGAGAACAGCAACCAAAATGATCTAAGGCCTTCAAAGGCACTCATACGAGGGGCGTCTGGAAGCATTAAATATGTTCTTACTGGAGATGAGGGAGAGGGGAGATATGATTGAAATATACAAGTTCCTGAGAGGAATAAATAAGGTGCCATGCTTGGACCGGTTCAACAGAGTCTCTGACTCTAACACTAGAGGACAGGAGTGGAAGTTGGGTGGGGGGCTTTAAGAGTTAGGAAACACTATTTTACAGAAAGAGTCATGGAGCCATGAAATAAACTGCCAGCTGAGGTAGTGGAAGCAAAGTCCGTAACATCAGTCAAGCTGGGGTGAGACAAGGCTAAAGCGCAATCAAAAGCAACAGGAGCAGTAGGAGGCATTAGGCTGAAGGGACATTACGTCCTGGGAGCTGAGAAGGTCCAAGGAACACATGGGCAAACTAGATGGACCCTTGGTCTCCTTCTGCCATATTTTTATGTTTGCTTGAGCGCATGGACAAGAAACATTGTGTGACAGCTTAGGAGAGAAGCAAGGTTTTGAAGGTGCAGCACTGTGGCGGCCAGTGCCCTCACTGCATTTTGAGGCTTGGCCCTCTTTCCCCAATGTGGTGGCACACTGCTGCTGACACTAGTTCAGCAAGCAGGCCAGCAGGTTGAAATGAATTTGCTGCTGCAATGAGGGAGCAACCCGTCATTTCAGGGAGGTGCCTTGCCTAGTGTAACATTTCAATTAATATGCCAGTGACCCTCACCACCCAACGCAGAGTCCCCATGAAAGCCAATGTTGGGGGTGCCCAGCCCCCATTGGCATGCCCCTCTCCTCAGTTTCTCAGTTGATGGGAGAGCCCACTCCCCATCTGCATTGTGTCTCAGTACATTTAGTTTGCCGAGGGGGTTGCCCAATCCTCCTTGGCATCATGTCCCCCCCAAGCACAGATACTTTTTTATGTGCTGATGGGGGTGCCCAATCTCCATTGGCTCCAGTCCCCACCCAACAAACACCCAGGTGGCACGCTGGGAGTCCACCCCAGCATGCCAAAAGAGTTCTGTGTCTTTTTTAAAAAATCCTGTTAAAAAAGAAAACGGTCCCTCGTTGTTCCTCTTGGCTCCTCCCCCAACCCACACCCACCCTCTACACTTTCCACACCATCCCTCACCCCATACTTACCTTCAGAGCCCAGTGCGATGATCTTCAGTGGACCGGGAACACGTCTGCATTCTTCAAAGCCGACTGCGAACTGAAGAAATGGCGGTAAGCTGTATAATGGCATAAATGTTTTTTTTTTTCAACTTATGTGGCAATCTCGGCCATTTTTTCAACTTTTGGCACCAAATTTTCATCATGGGTTCTTGGGACCCCTCATCATGAATTCAGTCCCTGTCATGGCGTTATTCGGTCCTGAAAGGTGATTTTGCGGTCACTGCGCTGAATCACCTTTCAGGACTAAGTAACAAAACAACAGTGTCACTGTTCATGAGGTGGGCTCTCAAAAAGGCTACATTGCAAATTTGGGGAAAACATTCCCCAAAATGACTGCATTACTCGTGTGCATTGCGCAGTTTCCCCGCACACTTGTAACTTCGCAAATTTGTAATATTTTCACTCTAGATTTCAACATTTGCATTTTTTCACACCTCCTTATGAAGAGTACAGCTGTCATTTTTCACATCCTGGCCAAAATGTGTTTTTGCACTTCCAGCATAGAATAGCGAGGTCGCTGTAGGAAAGCAGTGTTTGGGACAGATTAAGAAAATCACAGTGACACTGTTCATGAGCAGAGGTCTTAAAATGCCTGTGTGGAAAATTTGGTGACAAAAGTCCGTAAAATGACTGTGTTACGAGCTTACATTGCATAATTTCCACACACTCTTGTAACTCCGCAAATTTGTAATATTTTCATTCCAGATTTTTAACATTGGCATTTTTTCACACCTCCTTTTGAACTGTATAGCTGTCATTTTTCACATCCTGCCTGAAATATGTGTTTGTACAACTGGCGCAAAATAGCGCGTTCACTGTGGGAAATCAATGTTCAGGACAGATTTAGAAAATCATAGTGACAGTGTTCATGAGCAGAGGTCACAAAATGCCAATGTTGAAAATTTGGTGAAATAATTCCAGTAAATGACTGTGTTATAAGCATGCGTTGCACAGTTTTCACGTACGCTTGGAAGTTTGAGC
The DNA here is from genome assembly GCA_016271365.2 of Neoceratodus forsteri. Classification (NCBI taxonomy): domain Eukaryota; kingdom Metazoa; phylum Chordata; order Ceratodontiformes; family Ceratodontidae; genus Neoceratodus; species Neoceratodus forsteri. The sequence goes on from CM057453.1 coordinate 667,812,979, forward strand.
ATTTTTAATATTTTCACTCCAGATTTTCAATATTGCAATCTCTTCACACCTCCCTATGAATGGTACAGCTGTCATTCTTCACATTCTGCCCCATCTGTGTTTTCGCACATCTGGCGCAGAATGGCACAGTCGCTATGGGAAATCAAAGTTTGGGACACATTAACAAAATCACAGTGCCACTCTTCATGAACAGAGCTCCCAAATGCTTCCATTAGGTGGGGGTCCCAGAAAGGCCATGTTGAAAATTTGTAGTGCAAATACTAACAAACGCCTGGGGCTTTAGGGTTTCTTACCATAACATCCCACCCTGTACAGACTGACAGGCATCGGGGTGTGCCTTTGGATTGCCGGCTGTAATGCTCATGCCATTCCACCCCCTCCCCCCCCACCCTGAAGCCAGTGCCAGGCATCGAGGTGTGCCTTGGACTCTTTGGCTCCAGACTTCACCCCATTCTCCTATTCTGCACCCATTTCAGCATATGTCTTTATGAAATGGGGTGACTATGAAGCCAAACACCTAAGGCACATCTCAACAGTTTTCAGTGTCTACAGGACAGGATGAGGTGAAATGTCATGAGCATTATGGGTGACGACCCAAAGGCACACCCCAATGCCTGCCCATCTCTGCAGGGTGGAGGTGGGGTTGGTGTAAGTTCAATACTTCACTGCCAGTCCTATTCTGCATCTGTCTGACTCCTGCATGTCCAATGCTAATATCAGCAAGCAAACATTCGGCATTCACAAATGCTTGTTTTCTACATGTTTCTACGTGTGGTACTGATGTGCAAAATGGCTGCCACTACAAGTTTTTAATCACTTCACTACCAGGTGGTCTTTTGGATACAAAGTGTACGAAAGTGTTATATATATTCAAATTCTTCATCCTGTAATTAAAACAAAGTAGTACAAAACCAAAAATTATTTAAAGCTATTCTGTATATCTTACAGTACTTTACTCCACTAGTAAAGTGTGAACCAAGACAAGATCATAATCTATTGTCCAGGTTAAGTAGATTTAGTTTTATATTTTAAGTAATGGGGTGCAGTTAATTGACTACTCTGCCTACATATAGACAAAATAATAATATTTTGCCCAAATGTTCCACTTAAATAATTTGCAATTCAGTTAAAAGAAAGGACAAGAGGGAAAAACAATAGGCAATGTTATATACAGCAAAAAGTTACTGCTTTCAGTAGACTATCTATGTTAGTCTATCTTTTCGATTCAATGTACTTGGCGCCACTCATTGTTATGTACTCTGCCTGTACCTGTGTCATCATTGTACTCTCCCAGGTCGTTCCTGAAAATAGGCATGTAATTGTCTAGTGTACTTACCAGGTCAACAAAAGCAAATAAATAAATAAATAAATAAATAAATAAATAAATAAATAATAAAACATAGAAACATAGAATTTGATAGCAGATAAGAAACCACTTGGCCCACCCAGACTACCCCTTTTTCCCTACCTACAGTATTACCACAGACTATACCTGATCAACAACTCTTTTGCCCTATCCCCTTCCTTTTCACTATGATTCCCCTATCCCATGCATTCTTGAACCTCACCACTGTTTTTGCCCACACCACCTCCATGGAGAGGCTGTTTCAGGAATCCATCACTCTTTCTGTGAAGAAGTACTTTCTCACATATCTTCTGAATCTACCCCCTCCAGCTCCATAACATATCCTCTTGTTCTTGAACACCTTTTTTTCTGAAAAAAAAAACTTCCTTCCTATACCTTATTTATCCCTGTGAGGTATTTAAAGTCCTCTACCACAACTCCCCTCTCCCTCCTCTCTTCCAGGGAGTGTATATTGAGGTTCTTTAGTCTCTTGCAGACCCTGCACTAGTTTAGTTGCCCTCCTCTGGACCACCTCCACTCTATGTTCTTCCGAAGATGTGGTCTCCAGAGCTGGACACAGTACTCTAGGTGGGGTTTTAACAGCAATCTATACAGAGGCAACACAACCTCTCTTTCTGCTGGTAATACCCCACTATGCACCCCAGCATCACATTTGCCATTTTTACTGCCTTGTCACACTGGTGGCCACCTTTAGGTCATCTGATATGACTACCCCCAGGTTTCTTTCTTGCTTGGTAGTCATCAATACCACTCTGTCATTTTGTACTCCTTGTCTGGATTTCTGTGCCCTAAATGCATTATTCTGCACTTTTTTGCATTGAAACCCAGCTACCATACCCTTGACAACTCCTCTAGTTTTCTCAGGTCTCTGCTTATCCTTTCCACCACCACCACCCTCGGAGTATCCATAGAATTGTTGATTTTTGGTGTCATTCCTCCTTCCACCTCCTATGCAACATCACTTTTAAAGATGTTAAAGAGGACCGGTCCCAACACTGATTCCTAAGGCACCCCACTGGTCACCCTCCCTCCCTTCCTCAGAGTGAACTCCGTTTACCATCACCCTCTGTACTGTATCCTCTAACCAATTTCTTATCCAGTTTACCACCTTTGTACCCACGCCTAAGCTACTCAGTCTGCTTATTAGTTTCCTATGTGGAACAGTATCAAAAGCCTTACTAAAATCTAGATAGGTCATGTTCACTGCTCCACCCTGATCTAAATACTTTGTCACTCAGTCAAAGAAATCTATCATATTCGTTTAATATACCCTCCCCCGTGAACCCATGGTGCCTCAGGTCTTTTAACACACTTGATTTAATATATTCGACAATCCTTTCCTTCAGCAGTGATTCCATTAACTTTCCCACCACTGATGTTGGTCTGACTGTCCTATAATTGCCAGCCTGCTCCCTGTTACCACTTTTGTGTAGTGGGACTACATCTGCCCTCCTTCAGTCCTCTGGAATGGTTCCAGAGGACTGGAGATGGGCAGATGTAGTCCACCACTCCTGTTTCCAGTGTGAGCTCTTAAATAGAACTGTCAGAGATGTAACCAGTATTTCCCTGAGCTCCCTCACTACCCTTAGATGCACCCCCATATGGCCCCATTGCTTTGTCCACCTTCAGATTAGCGAGTCCCTTCAGGACTCTCGCCTCCAAAAAATGACTAATGCCCACCTCCCTCCCTTCAAAGCTTCTGTTACTTTTTTTGTGGCCCCTCCCATTCTCCTTCTTCTGTGAACACCGAACAAAGTATTTATTCAGGGTGTTTGCCTTTCCCTGGTCTCCCTCTGCACAGCTCTCCCTTTCCTTTTTAACCTTGCAATCCCACCCCGGTCTTCCTCTTTTCACTTTCACACCTTAAAAAATGTCCTGCCTCCTTTTCTTTACCTCCTGGGCTATTCTCTCTTCAGTTTGCACCACTGGGCTCCTTGCTGCTTTCCCTGCTTCCCTCTGTTTCCACTGACACCAAAGCTGAACATCAAAAGCAAAAGTATGACCATCACAGGGTAGACCTCATTAATGAGATATCCAACAGGTTTGGTCAAATGTCATTTAAACATAATCGGAGATAAAGGCCATTTAAATTTAATATAAATGAACTTGTTCAGAACTCAAACAGGTGAGAGACAAAACATGAGTTGATCTTAGTTAGCTGTTGTGAAAATTATTGTACCGTAACACAATAATTAACTGGATGTGTTCTGGTTACCTTCAATATTTATTTGCTTGTGGTGCTTTTTTGTGTATGTTTGAATGATTTGTGACATTTAAATGTATCTTGTGGGCTTCAATAAACATAAAGTTAAAAAAAAATTAAACAAAATCTGAGCAAATTGTATGCATCACACTGACTGATATTAATCCAGAAGTGCCTTTACCAGGATGTGGAGCAGAAATGGTAATGGTGGAACTTTGCTTCACTTGAAACTTACAAACTCATGATTAACAGTAAAGGCCTGAGTATTTCTTGTGGATGGTGTACAGTTTTTGCAATATTTTGCTGGAAAACATTTTACTGAAAATTTTAATTTACTGAACAAGGTAATATACAGACTCCACTAATGTGGAAAGTTGTTGCAGTTTTTATGATCTGTGGCAACTGGATATAAATCCAACCAAGGCAATGTATGGCTAGTCACCTGGCCTTCTGTTGCATAAAGCCTGTGGTGGAAACATGCAGATCCTAACCTTCTCTCCGCAGGCAGTTGCCTGCATCACAGCATAAGATGGGTAGCCACTGAAAACTCCCAAGATCTGCAAGATTTTGAGTAACGCTGCATTTCTTTGGAGGTAAAAAGTGTTTTTTTTGACCAGCAATGGGGTAATGCTTTTACCAAATGTTACAGCTAGGATGACAGAAACACTGAGAGGTTAAGTGACTTGTTCAGGCTCACACATCATGTAAGTTGGTCTGGTGGGAGTTACGCCTGATTCTCCTGGGTCTCAAGCCTTTGCTTTAGCCACTAGACCATGCTGCTTCAAAAACAGAGAACATGATAATCCAAGGTCCATCCAGATTGCCCATTTTTCTACCAATTGACTGACTGTCTAATAGTGTTTTACCCCTGGAATTGTCACTCAACTTCCCCAGATTTGCATGGATGAGATATATAACATGCATAGGAATCAAGAAACCTATCACAGAAACATCAGTACTCTGCAGCTGCTGTCTAGAAAGTTATATTCTGTCAGGACACGTGCGGTTCTAAAAGCTGATGAGTATGTACCTACCTAATAAACTGATGTGAGGGTGCCTTGGAATGCCAGTTATTGTTGACTCAGATTTCATTTTAAATCTAAGTGATGAAAATGCCACTGGCATCCCTGTGTCCCAGGAAGAAAGTAAAAAGCCACAATGACATAAATCCACCTAGCAATGCATAGCAAATTTTCATCAGGCCACCTTTATATTTATTAAATGACGTACCTTCCAATTTTTTTTATTTACCCAGGGCAGCCCAGCTGAGATGCAACATCTTGTTTCCAGTGGGGCTCTGCTTCTACCCATTTCTGCAGCTTGGTTGACTGAGAGGTTAAGTGACTTGCCCAAGGTCACACAGTGAGAATTTTGTGTTAGGTGGAGTTTGAATCTGTTATTCCCAGTTCCCAAGGAAGTGCTCTAACCACTAGCCCACAGTGTCTCAGTCCACAATATTACTGACCCAGGAACAGTTCACACCCTAGAAGGATGGCAGAGCAGTACATCTCTCAGAAATGATCCTTGCCAGATCTTGGATCCCATGGGTGAAGGGTCAGTAACTGTCATCCAGCCAGTAAGAGACCCTGATGCTGAATAGAGTGTTCAGCCAGACACTCGGTGGAACTTAGGAGAAGATGGTTTCTTTATAGGTGCTATATGGGAGTGACACTACTCTCACATCAGTCTGTGGAGGCCATGCTGGTTGTGGGACAAGTGGGTGGTGCACTACCCTCTACAGACTAGACAGTGATGCAATGTATTGCAACTCTGATTGCTTGGGGGATGGCAATCATTTGGGTAGCAGTGAGTGTAATGCCCTTATCCTTCTACTAAATGTAACTCCCTACAAATGGGGTTCCCAAAAAGTCTTCCTTGAGCTTGCTTAAATGCTCACTGCCAGGCTGGTGTCCAGCGTTTTAGCAGTTTAAAAGTATTGCCAGAGAGCGCCTGTATAGCCTCTGTGTACTGTCTTTTTAAGAGCTGCCTGGATTACAGTCATAATTAATCTGAGACGGAGCTCTGTTAGAAGATGTACTTGTTTGCTGATCATTTGTTAGACTAGTAATAATATTGCAGTTTGTTCTAACCGGCCTTCTTTGCGGCATGGACATTTCTGTATGCTTCCATCATCTTGGTCCTGGACTACTGAAATGGGCCAATTAGTACCTTTGGGACTCTAAAATGGAGCCTGTCCCCAGGGGTTTTGTAGGAGCAAAATTCTGCAGGAATTGTAGTTTTTGTATTTTGGTGCCGACAGACCTGGAGGGGGAGCCCTTGTTGTGACTGACAGAAGAATCAGCCAACCGAACCTTTTGGATTCTGGGGAAAGTCCCAGACTGTTTTGCAGTTCAGTCAGTCTGAATTGGGAAGTGAAAGTGGTAACAGCTTGAGTATTCAAGCAGCAGCCCCTGTGTAATTCGCACAGGAGAACTGTAAAAGGGCTGACTTTTGGTCTGCCTGTCTGCCTGCTGTCCCTGAGAGGGAAATTGAAGTTTATTTGGACTGAATCTGAATTGTGAGGATGATTTAAGCCACAGAACTGTGACCAGGCTTTTAACCTAAAGAAAACTGAAGATTTACCGAATGCGATCAGCCTGTCAGGATTTCCAGTTGCCTTTGAACTCCCGGTTTGTGCAGAGACTCTGTAATTGCGACCAGATAGCAATCTGCCTGGTACAGTAGAATTTCTTACATGCAAATGTGCTGTGTGCTGTTAGTGGGTCATGATTTGGTTCCCCACTGTGTGCTGTACTGTGTTCTGCTTGCTGGAGGCTGTATCCAGCTCCCATAGACTGAATCCATATTCATCTCCATTGGGCCTGGGCTTTGCCAACTGGCCCAGCCAGACTACCCGCCACACAGAGAAAGCCATCGACAAGAAATCTGCCTGGGGATCATTTCCCTGCTCACGCTTTGAACAGGAACAATGCCTTGGTGATTCGTGTGGGCCCTGCTTCTCCTGGCACTCCAGTTCAACAACCTGCTGTCTCGATTTTGTCCTGTCTGTGTCCTGTATTGGGTATCATGAGTAAACAACAGGGTAGCTCTCTGCAACAACGGCTAAATCTAAAGTGCTGTCATCTGACTGCTTTGTTGTCTTTTCTGTCATGAACTGAGCCCTCCAGCTCTGGATTACAAATAGTGTGTGTCATGCATGTTGCTTTCTTCCATCATAGGGCCCCAACCAGTTGCAAGCCAGCCTACCCCAGGCAACGTTCCTGGCTAGCCCATCGTCTTCCTACCTGGGTACCCAGAGTATGTGACTGTGTAGGGACTCTGAAGTGCATGCATAACTGTCTGATTGATATAGCATTTAAGTAGACATGTGATGAGCTAGCAGGGAGTAGACGTCTCGGAGAAGGCTCCCGAGTCCCGGTGAATAAAAAGTACAGTAGAAGCGTTTTGTGACCCCACAATTTTGAATTAACGAGGGGCTCTGATTGCTAAGAGGGTGCATGGTCGTGGTGGGCAATTCTGAGTTTAGTATCAGAGGAGAATATCACTCCAAAACAGCAGTGGGTTCGGAAAGCGGAATGGCTGAGATGGAGGAAGGAAGCCCCGAGCCTCTGGCAGCAAGAACGCTGGTGGTTAAGCGTTCTAAGCCCCATTCTCCGACTCCAGATGAGCCTGAAGACTGGAGAGTAGAAGGTCAAGGGGGCACTCAACTTCAGAGGACATTACTGAAATAAAACATCTGCTACAAGGGCTGGTTGCTGATTTTACTATATTGAAACCGGCGTTGCAAGCTTTAACGCAAAGAATGGGGGATGTAGAGGGCAGAGTTGCTTCACAAGAGAGGAAAATGGGAACTATGGATCAGGAGATGATTGGTTTGAAGAGGCAGGTTAAGAAATTAGAAGACCGCTTGGAGGACCAAGAATCACATAGTCGGAGAAACAGTCAAATTATGGCAGGCCTGCCTGAGAAGTCGGACGGTTCAGATTGCATAGCTTACATACAGGATCTTCTCCTGAAACTATTTGGTCGGACACCGTTTGGTGATTCTTACAATATTGAGAGGGCCCACCGTTCACTGAGAGAGATCCCCCCACCTGCAGCTCGTCCTCGAGTTGTTATAATGAGGTTCCTGAATTATAAGGAGAAAATCCATGTTTTAAATAAAGCTAAGGCTAATAGGAACTTGCAATGGAATGGGGATTCTATCTGGCTTTTTCAAGATTTAGTCCCTTTGGTGAGAGAGAAACAGAAAGAGTATACGGATATAAAGAAGAAGCTGTACATGGCGGGCTTGAAATTCAGACTACAATATCCAGCCACACTGATTGTGAAGTTGCCAAAAGATGATAAAAGATATCTTACAGCAGGTGATGCCCTGGAAAGCCTCAAGGTGCAGCTACCAGTTTTGTTCAAATCTGTGACTTGAAGGACAGAGAGACTGGTAAAATTGCAGGCAATACAGTGACAAACTGGATTAATAACTTTGGGGGAATGCTACCGTAGCAGGCAAAATTGTTTGTTGACTGGTCTGGGGAAATGTGAGCATTGTTGTGGGGTTTTTTTCTCTCTCTTTAAGGGGGGCTATAATGATTGAAAGCTTCAGGAAGTTGTGGAATGAAGCCCCTTGGTGGACTTTTTTGTTTGACTCTATGGCTACACTTGGTTCTTTTTAGGGTACACACCAGGGTACCATAGCTTTGTAGCATGAAGAGGATGCCTTTAATTATTATAGTAGGTCGGTTATGAGGGCCTATGACTGATATGTGACCAAAAGATAGGGAAGAGGGCCCCCGCTATATAAAGCCTAGGGCACAGGAGCTGGATAGAATGGATGGATCTCATACAGGGAAATGGGTGGCTCCTTGGAAAAATGAGAAGGGACTCATGGTAACCTATGTGAGGCTCCTCGATATCTTGCCTCACGCCTAGAGGAATTTGATAGAGGAGGTGAGCCATTACTGTTATTTGGTTGCTTCCGTATTGATGGTACCCACATGGGGGACAGGGACAACTAGGTTGAAGCTGGACTGGTTTTGTTATTCCCGTCAACAATCTGAAGCTATAGAGGGTGATAGATAAGTTTAAAAGTACTGTTTGGGTGGACGAATATGGTGGGGTCTATTACTGGGTTATATCGGGACTCGGGAGGGATCGGAGACATCTCAGGGGTTGACTCATACACGTCTCAGGAAGTTTAAGGAGGGCGATCGGATGATCGGGGGTGGTGAGAAAGGAAGGTATTGGGGGTAAGGAAAGAGAGAGAATACAAGATATATGGCATAAGGCAAGTAGACCATATGAGAGGAATGTCAGGGTGGAGTATAGAAGATGGTATCAATTAGAATTCTTTAGTGGAATGTGAAGGGTCTCAGGGGAAGAAAAAGATTGGTTATGTTGCGATATATAAATCAGTTGGGGATACATATTGCTGTACTTCAAGAACCCATTTGATGAATGAGGAACTACATCTGCTTGGAAGGAATGGGTGGGCAAAGTAGTGTTCGGAGCTGGGAATGCGAAAGTGTCGGGGGGGTGGCGATATTAGTTAGGAAAGCTTGACCATATGTAATTGATCGAATTCAGTTGAGAGGGGATGGTAGGGGGATATATGTGATGGCTCAGTTTTGGGGACCCCACTATCATGTGCCTCAATTTATGGCCCTACTCCGGCCAAATCAGTTTTTTGCTTCATTGGAGGCTGATATTGCTACGCTCCCCCAGGGCTCATTTATTATGGCAGGTGACTGGAATATCTGTTTCGATAACAGGTTTGACAGGAGTCCTGCTTCTAGTAGATCACCCAGTCCCCCCCCCACAAATAGCACTACATAGACTTTTGGAAGTTACAGCTTTAGTAGATCCATACAGGATGTATAAGAAAGGGGATACGGAGATGACTTTCTATTCAGGGGTCCATAAGACACATTCAAGGATCGACTTTTTTTGGGTCAATAGGGATACATTAATGGGTATTAAAGGTTTACACACTTTTAATAGGGTATTGTCTGACCACTCTCCAATCAAAATACAATGGGAGCTAGATAATACTCCCCCTAAACCATACCAATGGTGATTGGATGAAGGGTTATTAGCGGAGGACAATATGGTGACTAAATTAGAGGATATACTTAAGAATTATCCAAATTCAAATCCGACACTAGAGGATAAGAAACTAGCTTGGCCTGCCTGCAGGTATTATATGCAGGAATGGCACAGGAATATGCTGCTAGGAGGGATAAACTGTATAGGCGTGGAAGAGTTTATAATTGGGGCCATTAAGTCATTGTCATCTCTAGAGGGCTCTTCCACACAGATTGATAAGGAGCTAAAGGTTTAAAAGAGGAATATGAGGGTATATGGAACTTCAGGGTTGATCGCTGGCTGGAAAGATTGAATGCCAAATACCTGCTTCAGGGGGATGTGCCAGGTCGTTTACTGGCCCATAGAACTAAGGAGTGGGAGGCGGAGAGAACGATTTTGGCAGTGAATTTTGGAGGAGAGTATATCGCGGAACCCCAGAGATTGGCTGATGCTTTCGCGGATTACTAGGCCACGATATACCAGGAGGGGGCCCCTAGCTTAGAGACAGAAATTAGAGGGTTTCTTGATAAAATTCCATTACCCGAACTAGACTTAGAACAGGCCAGGCATTGGCTGCCCCAATATCGGAGTTGGAGATTATGGAGGTAATTAAAGACTTACCAAATGGGAAGACACCAGGGCCGGATGGCCTGTCGGCCAAATTCTATAAAGTACATGCAGTGACAATAGTGCCATTGTTGAAAGAATTGTTTGCGACTAGTATGAAAGATGGGGTTCCCCACCCTCCTTTATACCAGGCCTATATTATGTTGATTCCAAAGCCGGATAAAACTAGGGATTTACCGGGTAATTATAGGCCCATTGCTTTAATAAACCAAGATATTAAGGTACTCACAAAGATTTTGGCCAATAGAGTTTTGAAAGTTGCTCCCTTATTAATTAGTCAGGATCAAGTTGGGTCTATGCCAGGGAGGGGGGCACATGACGAATTAAGGAAACTACACCATATTTTAGGTAGGGCTTAACTCAAAATTGCTATGGCTCTCAATGCCGAAAAAGGCATTTGATCGGGTTTCCCACAATTTTCTTTTCTTACAATGAAAAAATGGGGTTCCCAATGGGTTTTCTTAGAGGCCTTAAAATCTTATGAAGCTCCCACAGCTAGAGTCCTATGTAATGGATATCTCTAAAGAGTTCCTCCTGCAAATGGAACTAGGCAGGGCTGTCCCTTGTCACCAATTTTATTTAATATTTATTTGGAACCTTTGTTAAGATCACTTACTATGGAGTCCAGAGTTCAGGGGATAGAGGTTCAAGGGATGGAGCTTAAATTCTCAGTATTTGCCGAAGATATTTTGTTGCACTTAAGTAATCTGTCTGACAGTTTTCAAAATGCCTTGGAAGTCATTGGGAAATTTTCAAAGGTATTCAATTATAAATTAAATCTAAGTAAAACCCAAGTTCTTCCGCTTACTGTATATACCCACAGAGCAGATCTTGACCACCTGCAGCTTAACTGGGCCCCGGAAAAAATTAAATATTTGGGAATTTGGATTTTAGCTAGGTCGGAAGATGGGGTGGAGGAAAATGTGGGTAGTCTATTGGGCACAATTAAAAATTACATTTTAAGGTGGAAGAAACTTCCTCTGAACTTCACTGCTAGATTGGGATTGATTAAAATGAACCTTCTGCCTAGGTTATTATACTCGATATATCTGTTACCTTATACCATTCTGAAGGGAAGGTTCATCAGTATTCAAAGGATAATTTCAGAAATTTCATGGGACTCTTAAGCCTCCAAGGAGGAAACATGCCACTTTACGCCTTTCTCACCTTAAGGGGGGATTAAGATTCTGGATTTATCACTTTATTATGTAGCAGGGCAACTTGGTCTGATGGGACGATGGGCAAGGAGTGGGGGAGATGGGATACACCTCAACGTGGCTTCGCATTGAACAATGTATGTTAAAAGGCATAAAGCTCTCCCCTAAGGCATTATTATTTACAGATCCGGGGCTGCCTGGCATGGAAGCACTCTCCAATATATAAATCAGTTAAGGCGTGGTGGGAGTTGTTAAATCCAGCACAGAGGAAAGCACAAAGGGGAGCTAGAGATCAGCCCATAATAGAAACCTAATTTTCGCCTAATTGAATTATTACCCGTCAATGGGCACATCCAATTGTCTGAATTGAATATGGCAGATCTTATCTTGGCAGATAGGGTGTATTTACCTGTGCAGATTAGGGAATGGGATTTTTTTTAAAAGATCCAGATTACAAAACTGGTACAGAAATTTATATGAGATAACAAGGATAGGGGGCAAACCTTATTTACTTGGGATCATTTGAAGGAGATTGATCTTTTACAGCATCCCCTCTCAAAAGTTTATAGGGTGCTGTTAGACTTTTGTGAGCTCAGAACCTGAAGCTCAGGTAGCGTATTGGGAAAAAGTGTTATCCCCCCCGAGACCTTACTGGAAAGGAATTTGGAAAAATATTAAAGTCTTACCTATTCCGAAGTGTAAGACTATGCAATTTTTTATTTGTTCAAATATTTACTACACCCCTGCTAAGCTATGCTCTAGAAAACTCAGGCAGACAGATCGGTGTTTTAGATGTGGAACAGAAACAGGAGGCCTTCTACATGTATTGTGGACCTGTTCCAGAATTCATTCGTTATGGGTTCAAATTGGACAAGAAATGGATCCGGTATTAAACTATTCTGAGTACATTAAACTGGAGATATGTGTACTAGCAGATATGCAGGCGGTAGTGCGGGAATCAGCCAAACATCATGTGTCCCCGATGTCCGCCTTGGTTAAAGCATTTGTCCTAAGGCACTGGAAGAAGGATAGTATTTACTTTTATTTTTCAGTGATCTTCTACAGGTCCTGGATAGACTTAAAAGACACATGTCAATAGAAGGGAAAAAGAAATTGTATGACAAAAGGTGGGGGGTTTTGGAGACAGTATACACAATACAGTTGAAGGGTCCTCGGACTCAGATCTATCTGTCTGGAGGAGATTAGTCTGTAAAGTTGTTTTAAGAGAAGGTGAGAAGGGCCTAGGGCTGAAAGGTAATATATGATTTTTACGGGATAGGTCTCTTTTTTTTCTTACTTGCATAGGCACAATACTCTCATAACAAGCATTTGTCAATGCCGAATGTTGCTTCCTTCTATGTGCTGTTTAGGTATTTGGAAGTCATTGGAGTGCAAATATTGAAAATTTGAGAACTTACGAGCGTACGTAGGAACTGCGCAATGCACGCTCGTAAGACAGTCATTGTTAGGAAATTTTTCATGAAATGTTCAACATAGCCATTTTAAGACCTCTGGTCATGAACAGTGTCAGTGTGATTTTGTTAATGTGTCCCATACATTGAGTTTGCACACCGACTGCGCCATTGTGCGCTACATGGGTGGAAACACATTTTGGGCAGGATGTGAAAAATGACAGCTGTACTGCGCATAAGGAGGTGTGTAAAATGGCATGTTGAAAATCTGGAGTAAATATTGAAAATTAGCAAACCTACAGGCGATAGTGGGAACTGTGCAGCGCACACTAGTAAAACAGTCATTTTGAATTTTTTCACCAAATTTTCAACATTGCCATTTTAAGATCTCTGCTCATGAACAGTGACACTGTGATTTTCTTAATGTGTCCCATACACTGAGTTCGCACACCGACTGCGCCATTGTGCGCTACATGGGCGGAAACATGTTTGAGCAGGATGTGAAAAATGACAGCTGTACTGCTCATGAGGAGGTGTGGTAAAATGGCAATGTTGAAAATCTGGAGTGAAAATATTGAAAATTTGTGAACTTACGAGCCTGCGTAGGAACATCGCAACGCACGCTCGTAAAACAGTCATTTTTAGGAATTTTTTCACCAAATTTTCAACATAGCCATTTTAAGACCTCTGCTCATGAACAGTGTCACTGTGATTTTCTTAATGTGTCCCATACATTGATTTCGTACACCGACTGCGCCATTCTGCGCTACAAGGGCGGAAACACATTTTGGGTGAGATGTGAAAAATGACAGCTGTACTACTCAAAGAAGGTGTGGTAAAATGGCAATGTTGAAAATCTGGAGTGAAAATATTGAAATTTGCGAACTTACGAGCCTGCATAGAAACTGCACAACACGCTCATAAAACAGTCATTTTGGGAATTTTGGACCAAATTCTAACATGGGGTTTTGGGACCCCTTCTCATGAATGATGTCACTGTCTGGCGGTGTTCAGGCCCAAGGGTGATTTCATGATCACTGTGCGAAATCACCCGCTGAGCTCCAGTGCCGCCGTGACAGTCTAATCTAAAACCATGTTAAGTGATGCAAATTAAGCCTCTGGTCTAATAAGTTGAACCTCTATCTGTAGCCCATTATACAGCTTACCAGCATTTCCTCAGTTCATGATCGGCTTTGAAGGTGCAGGCGTTCCCAGTCCACGAAGATCATCGCGCCGGGTCTGGAGGTAAATATGGGGTGGGGGTGTGTGGAGGCTGGGTGCGCAGTGGGTGGAGTGCGGGTTGTGGGGGTCGGGAGGCAGCGCCGCAGGACCGTTTTGTTTTAGGTTTAAAACAAAAAAAGACGTCGTGGGACACGTTGCCACACACTGGGGTGGGCTCCCAGTGTGGCACAGAACTGAGGGGCGTTCAGGAGATGGGGATTGAGGCTTGCCTCGGCCAAAGAACTGATTGCCATGCTGGGGTGGGCTCCCAGCGTGGCACCAACTTCTGAGGGGCGACAGCAGCTCAGCCGGCAGGGATTGGGCACCCGTCGGCGACACGGGGCGTGCGGGGGCACGCGCATTGCATGTGGGGGAACTAATTATCGAGTGTTCAGTGGAGCGTAGCTCCCTTTCAACTAATGCCACTGCATTTTGGAGGCGGTCATGACAGCTCAAAATGCATTGGCTTACAGGGGCCGCGCCTGCCAGCTCACTGACTGAATTGGAGGAGGAGGTGACACACCTCCGAAATCTCCGATGATGGCACTATGTTTCTTGCACATGCGTGCAAGCAACATAAAAATATTCACCAGGATCAGATGACATTCTTATGTTTGGTTGGTCAGGATGGATTCTCTCTCTCTCTCTCTCCTAGGGACACAGTTATTAAAGTTTAGTCCGGAGAAAGTACAATTATTGTTAAGTTGGGAGAATGTTGTAAAGCAATTCGGGCTAAGTAATAGAATAAGCTATTACCAACTTTGAAAGAATAGAATTGAAGGTTACTGTAATAAAAAGGGATTAAAAAGTTTGGTGGGGATAAAATATAACTGTGATTGTAAATAGTTTTGGGGGATGTATGTAGTATCTATGTCCAGTTTGGGGATGTGGGCCTGGGTATTTATCCTGGGATATATGTGTGTATGTTGTATTATTGGAAATCATAAAACTTTAATAAAGAAGTTTTAAGATATAGCGTTTAAGCAAATCAATCTGATTATACTCCTCTCTTGTTTAAGTCCCCTGAATGAATCAGATCTAACTCTTTTTGCATTTAACCTGACTGTGGTTCCAGTTTGTGCCAAGAGTACTGTTCTGTTGCTATTTGCTGTGCATAACCTTGTTTTACAGTGGGTCCCCAGGGTCGAGCTAGAGGAACCAGCCCTGGTGGTAAGTGCAAACAGTGTGGGTAATTGCATGGTGAATAAGGGTCATTGTGAAGTGATTATTGTATATTGTTCAGGCCACTAGAAGGAAAGAGGGGGGTTTCAGTGTCCCGTAGGGCTGTGCCCAGGTTAGCTTGACCACTAACAACCCTGACCTCTGGGTGGAGGCAACCGTTTCAGTACCCAGGCCCCTTAACCTGCTACTAGCCAAGCAGGCAAGGGTAGTAGCCCTTAGGATAGCACCACCTAGGGTTACATAAGAGGAGTCAGACATTACTAATCTTCTAGGGAAGCATATATAGTTGGTAGAGCAGAGTAGACAATAAGGGGTTAATAGTGCTGCTCTGTAGGAAGAGCTTATGAGTATCAATAGTGAATACTATCCATTTTGAGGAGCAGGCTAGTCCCTGGAGGCTAGTGAGAGAAGGTTCCCCAGGGACCCATCAGAGACCAGGCTAGCCCTCATCACTTGCAGAAAGGCCTGAACAGTGACAAATGTAGATAGCAGCATTGTGTGCCAGAGAGGCTATGGCAAAAGGTAGAATGACATAACAGATTCCATGCAGAAAGAACAGGTTTTCCCCCATCCTAGCTCCCATTGGGTGAGGTGGAGGAGCAGTGGGCCAAATTACAGGATGGCATAGTGAAAGCAACAAACCTCTGTACAAAAGAAATGAGCAAAACAGGAGGAAAAAGAAACCTCTATGGCTCTCGAGGAAAGTGGTTGCAAAGGTAAAGACTAAGGGGTGGCAGACAGGAGGTACAAGGAGATGCAGAAGGAAGAGGACAGGGAGGTGTACCAGGAAAGACAGGGGCAATCAGGGAAGGTGGTGAGGGCTGCAAAGGTGTAACAGAGGACAGGATAGCCAAATGGGTAGCTAAAGGGGACAAAACCTTTTTCAGATGCAGAAGTAGAAAGGGGAAGAAAGGGAAGGGATTGTGAGGTTAAAAAGGCAGAGAGAGAGACTGTGCAGAGGAAGATCAGGAAAAGCAGATATCCTGAACAGATACTTCTGCTCCATTGTCACAGTGGAAGGAGGGGGTGACAGACCACATAGAAGCAGCAGGATTACTGGGGGTAGAGAAGTGGGCACAAGTCCATTCACAGAGAAAAGATCCTGAGGAAACTTCGACTCTGAAAGTGGACAAGGCTATGGGGTGTGACAGGGTTCACCCAAGGGTGCTGAGGGAGCTCAGGCAGGTGTTGGCTGCACCTCTGACAGTCCTATTTAACAACTTACTGAAAACAGGAGTGGTGCCAGCCCACCAGTGCAGTGGTTGGATTTCTGCTTGCGATGCCAGCGACCCATGTTCAAGAATGAGCCCGGGGAGCTGGAGGGCCGGCCAGGGGAGAAAGCTTGAGTGTCCCCAGGACAGCTCGCCTTCTCCAGGGAGAGAGGTGGAATAAGGTCCCGGTGCAAGACTGACCCAAGGTGGAAGTCTGGGGCACAGCATGCGCTGAGACAAGAGAGGGGAGGACATTGGCGCTATGCGCCTTGATGTCAGGGGTTCATGCGACGTCCACAGAACACCGGAAAAACAAATGCCGGAATGCCAAGGGGAAGGAGTGCCACTGCAGACCCTAATGGCTCCATTCTGCCTGGACTGATGGGGACCCGACGAAACAAGAAGCATCGGGTGTTCGGGGCCCCTGCAGCCACCTGGGGAGAGTAACCACAGCTCCATGGGGGGCCATCGCAGAACCAGGTAAGGAGGCGAAGCAGGGTGGCATCTGATCATCTCCCAACTGAGCAGGGTTCCATGCAGGGAAGGAGGCAAAAATAGAAAGTAAAAAAAAAAAAAGAAAACAGGAGTGGTCACAGAGGACTGGAGGAGGGTAGATGTGGTCCCCCCCTCCACTTCATAAAAATGGTAGCAGGGAGGAGGTTGGCAACTATAGGCCAGTAAGTCTAATGTCAGTGGTGGGGAAGTTCATGGAGACACAATTAAAACAAAGGTTGTGGAGTACTTGGAATCCCGTGGGTTGCAATACCCAAGGCAGTATGGATTCATGGGGAGGGGGGTCATATCAGATGAACGTGATCAATTTCTTCGACAGGGTGACTAGGGAAATAGATAAGGGTGGGGTGGTGGATGTGACCTACTTAGATTTTAACATGGCCTTCAACTCTGTACCATGTAGGAGGCTTATAAGGAAACTGGGCAGTTTGGGGATGGTACCCAAAGTGATAAACTGGGTACAGAACTGGCTGATGGATAACTGACATAGGGTGGTGGTAAACAGCACTTACTCTAACGAGGGGAGAGTGACCAGCAGGGTACCTCATGGTTCAGTACTGGGATCAGTCCTCATCAATATCTTCATAAGTAACATTGCAGAAGAGCTGGAAGGGAAGGTATGCCTCTCTGCAGATGACACCAAAATCTGCAATAGGGTAGACAATCCATGTGTGTGTGTGCGTATGTATTTGTGTTTGCAGAGAATGAGTACAGCCATGGGAACACTAGAGGAGTGGTTAAGAGTATAGCAACTTGGTTTCAATGTAAAAAAGTGCACAATCATGCACCCAGAGCACAGAAAGACTGGAAAGGTGTATAAAATGGGGGAAGATATACTGACAGTTACTAAACAGGAAAAGGACCTTGGGATTATCATAGCTGATGACCTAAAGGTGGCAGGGCAGTATAAAAAGGCAGTTGGTGGGGATAGGAGGATACTGGAGTGCATATGGAGGTGAATCACCAGCAGAAGGAAAGAGGTGGGGTTACCACTGTATCAGTCATTGGTAAGATCCCACCTGGAGTACTGTGTCCAGTTGTAGAGATCACACCTCAGAAAGGATATAGACAGGGCAGAGATCGTCCAAAGGAGGGCAACTAAAATGGTGCAGGGGCTGTACCATAAACCCTATGAGGAGAGACTAAGGGATCTCAATATGTACACATTAGAACAGGGGAAGGCGGTATTGATAGAGACCTATAAGTACCTCATGGGGGAGAATAATGTACAGGAGGGGAGTATTTTTCAGAAAAGAAGGTGCAGGAGAACAATGGGACATGCAATGAAGCTGGAAGGGAGGAATTTAGGAGGGATATGAGGAGGTACTTCTTGATTATAAGAGTGGTAGAGACCTGGAATAGTCTTTCAGTGGAAGTGGTGGGGCAAAAACAGTGGTGGGCTTCAAGCCTGCATGGGATAGGCACAAAGAACTTTTGGTAGGAAAGTGAAAGGGGAGTAGTCGGTGATCAGGTAGGGTCTGTGGTGACAGTATAGGCAGGGACAAAATGGTCAGACTGGGTGGGCCAAGCGGTCCTTGTCTACCAACAGATTCTATGTTTTTTGTAGCTCCTGCTGTGACTGGCCAGAAGGGCTTTCCAGGTTCAGGGTAGTGGCAGGGTCCTGAATCTTGGGTGGCACTTGTCTTCTCTGGGTTGTCTCCAAAGACCAGATTCAAGCAGGGATTTGAAGTAAAACATAATCAAAGATGCAGTAAAGCTCCAGAAGAGAAATGCTGTGCTTACTATCAAGGTCTCAGTGACTTGAGGAGAATCAGGTCTCACTCCAGAAAAGGTACTGTTCAGTTCAGTACGGTTCACTCGGTGCGTAACAGTGTACTGCTTGCAGACCCTAGAACTCTAAAGAAAGAGTCAATGTTTTTGGAATAGCGATGGGGTATATAGTGCTTTTGTAACTTTTGTGGCTTTACTCTGTTCCCACCCTTGAGTAGTAGGTATGTCGGTAGTAATCATAGGGAATAGAAGGCACAGGAACAAGGGTGAGAAGAGCACTGGAGAAGGAGGAGATGGGGATGGTGGAGGACAAAAAAAACTTTCTAAGCAAGGGAAATGTATTAGTGGAGGGCTTAAGCAGAGGCTGTTGGAGGAGCTATTCCCCACATTGAACCTTGGGCCAAGCCCTCCCATTCAATGTTTGAGAAATAACGATAGGGTATTAGTGCTTGTGTAACTTGTAGTACGTTTTGTGGCTTTACTCTATTCCCACCCTTGAGTAGTAGGTATGTAGGTAGGAATTTGTAGGGAATAGAAGGCCCCAAAAGATACCTCCTCCAACTCATGGAGAGCATGACCCCCAGGCACTCAGGAGAGGAAAACCACCCAGGTGGAGGAAACCTCTGAGGACTCATAGCCATAGGTCTACCCGCCCTCTGGGCATACTAAGAGGAGAAGGACCTAGGTTCTAGTAACCATATCTAACTTGAGGAAGGTGAGGGTCTTGGAGAAATGGCCATCCTTGATCTCTGGACGATGCAGATTGCCGATGATCCTGAAGTTGGAAAGTAGGTCATTTCTGAAGGAGAGGTAAAATCCTAAGTTTGAAGCAGATCCAGTTGATGAAGGACAAATGAAGTCCAGGTTTCCAAAGTAATTAAGGATGCTTGTCCCAAGGGATTGCATGGGCATAATGAGCAGAGAGAGTATGAATTGATTGACAAGTTGCTAGATGGTGATCGGTGGACATGCTATGGTATGGGAAGTCATGTCAAATGGTCCAACTTGTGTAAGGTTTAACTTTCGAGGTAAAGTCTGGAGACAAGGAATTTGGTAGTGAGTACTGAGTCACCAAGTAAGTATCCATGAAGTACCAAATGAGTAGAAGAGAGTCTTTGAGTGCCTGATGGGAGCAGTACCATAAGTGATTAGTAAGCGAATGGAGGAAGATATGTAGGTGTAGGTAAAAGCGACTTAATATATAAAGAGAATGATTGGAAGTTCGGTATCCAGAATTGGATGGCTTCTTTGGGCATGAAATCGTAACTATACTTGTAAATGCTCTGCTGGTATGCTGACTGGAGTACATGTGAATATTTCTGTGGCGTGTTCGTCAGGGAGAAGCTCTGTGGTGGCTTACTGTTGGTTAGGTTTACCGATTATCCAATGCAGAAATACTTGAGAGCAGCATGGAGGCAGATATATGGAAGAGTCTGTAGGCTGGATTAGTTGTGAAGGTGAGTTGTGTGGGTGCCAAAGGATCTCGGTAGTACTACTGATTAAGACCAGTTGGGAGGCAAGACTGGGACAGTGATTTTACCTTAATAATTGCTTATTCTGGATAGAAATTCAGAGAAACCTATTCCCGGTGATAGACTTCCCTCACGTGATCAATGGGGATAATTTGTGAAGGATAGCAGTAAGATCTGCTGGAAGGGCTGCTAACTTGAGGAAATGTATATGATTATAGGAGGAATGGTGATGTCCAGGAGCCAGATGACTGTGGTTTGGGTATCTTGATGTTAGTAAGCAGCTAGGCACCGGAGATCCAACGATGAATGTTCTCTAAGGCAGCTGGAAGGTCTTAAGGCAAGCAATGTCTGTTGAGGAAGTAGGAGTTGAGTAACAAGGTCAATGAAGTCTGTGCTGGAAGGAGAGGTTGCAGAAGGTGACTGGATAATGTTTGAGGTGGCATGAGGTATCTTGCGAGTCTTGGTATCCAAATCAGTGGTCCAGAAGAATACAGCGGAGTGTGACAGAATGATCGAAGTCCTTTCCATGCAGAAGGATAGCCTGTGGGGCATGGTAGAAAGGGAAGTCTGCAGAGACTGTATAGACTAGATTGGTAGACAGTATCCAATAGAGAGAGTCAGGAATCTTTCTAGTGTTCAGCTGATAAGATTCTGGATTGAGTGTGGGGAGCTGATAGGGCAGTATGGAAAACACTATGATAATGTAAGAGATTCTGAGGCGAGTTATCTAAGGGATGTGTGTTAGAAATAGTTTTCTCAAATGAAATGATGGTGATCCATCGAGTAGTGGATGGAAGCTGTTAGAATGGCCAGATTAGGAGCATGAGATGGATGGACTGGGGTAGTAGTTGACTGGGTAGGAATACTGGCCAAGTATGGTAGGATGCCCAAGAAAGCCACAACAAATGGGATGAAGCCCCAAGCCTGCAAGACAGAGATGGAAAACTACTAGTTGAAGATGAAGGAAGGTCTGGAATGGATCCCGATAGACTGAAGGACTGATCCTGGAAGGAGCCAGGCTAGGCAAAGTTGGAGGGCATGTAGTGCAAGAAGGATCAGGCCTAGGTCAATGACATGGTGAACTGCAGAGGAACGTGGAAGGCTGAAGCAAGACATTAAAAGATGATCCATTGAAGGCCAATGGATGAAGTTATGCACCAAGGCCAAGTGGGTTGAAGTACTTCATTCCTACATCTTGACGAAGGCTGCAGTTAGCAAAAGGAAATGAGGGAAGGCATTGGACCGAAGAAGGATGGAGGTTCCACATTTGAAAGAAAAACAAACTCAAACAGCAAATGGAGGCCGTCCCGCTGGCGCAGCAGTTGGATTTCCGTTTGCGATGCTAGTGACCCGGGTTCGGGAATGGACCCGAGTAGCTGGAGGGCCGGCTGGGGGAGGAGGATTGAGCGCCCAACGGCTGCTCTCCTCCTCCAGGGGGGTGGGTGGGGATGAAAATCCCGCTGCAACACCGCCATCTGGGTGACCACAGGTGGAGGTGCAGTGAGACTGCACATAGCAGGGAGGGAGGATGTCTGCCAGGAGCCGGAGCGTCAGGCATGTCATGGCTTCCCCAAGGTGCGGACATCCTGAGGGCCGGGAAGAAAACCAGGAGAAAGACCCCATCGGACTTCCAGTAAGGCGGGCTCCTGGCCACGATCCCCAATGCCTACCAAGCGTCAGCACCAGCATCCCCAAGCCGAAATACAAGTCACGTCTGGGTGTAAAAGGCCCCCCCGTACACGCCTGGGAGGTACAGCCAAGGCTCCATGGGGAGATGGACTGCGCTGGTTGCTGGATACAGGGCGAGGGGCGAATCAGGCTACGGACTCCTTGAAGGAGTGGAAGACCGGCGGAGAGGAGGGAAAAACAGCAAATGGAAGGGATGACCTGCAGCAAGGAAGTCTCAGAGGCAGTCAAACTGGAGTGAGAGAGAGATACCAGACCAGCAGTCAAGATCCAAATCATGAGGAAAGGTAGGCCAAGAGTTTGCAGTATGATAGTTCATGGATGAGCGGCATGGTGAGTGGTGTACAAGGCTGGAAGTTAGTCGGGGTTAATGGGTCTGAAATTAGGGGGAAGTGGTAACGAGGTAGGATATGGACAGTGCATGAGGAGGGACCTGCAGGTGCAGACGGAGGCTCTTACCTGAAATAGGTGAGGTGAGATGAAGGGTGTGACACTCCAGATAATGGTTCAGGGTGAAGGCACATTTGAGAGATGCTCAAGTCCAGGAGGGAGTAGCAAGTGATAGTCCAGTGGAGAGCAGGTAAGATCAAGACAGTTTATTGAAGAAATGAGCTTCCAGGCACTGTAAAAGGGGACAGAGAACTAGCCTTCGATATCGCTCTGCAGAGGTAGGAGGATGGATTCAAATGGAGAACAGAGGTCCTCTTCAAATGGGGAGTAGCAACCGGGCAAGAGACAGAGAATACAATAACCCAGTGGATCCAGGAACAGGCTATGACTCCATGATGTTGATGAGATGATGTAGAGTCTATGTTGACGGGCAAGGATGAGGGCACAAGGCGGGTGGAATGTGATGGTCCCATTCCCGAAGGGAAGAGGTGACCGGTATTGGGCAGAGGAAGCAGACAGTGGACATGACGATGCAACTCAGGCTGAGGACCAGGCAAGGTAATGTGATGAGGCTGGAAGAAAGGGTTTGGGCAAGGAGAAATGGAGACCACTAACAGGAGGAGGTCCAGTTCCAGAAGGATTGTGGCATTGGATAGCAGGTGAAGAATGAACACTTGTGAAGCAGCGGAATGGAAGGACATGCATCCAGGTGGGACGGTTGAGTTGAGATGATTCTGACTGGATGCAGCTAGTTGAGGTAGGATGATGAGAGTATGTGGTTGAAGAAGTTCTGTTCCTGAAGGGAAGTGGCAATCTGCATCAGGTTTAGGATGCAAACAGTGGAAACAGTTGAATTCAGGTTCAGGCACCCAGCCATGGAAGTCAGCGGATAGGATGATGAATTGAGACTGCAGACAACGTGTGCTCTGCCCGAGAACCCCACCGTGTCTCGAGCTCAGCTTTTACTGTCAGTTCCGTGTGTCAGAGTGGACTCTTCAACCCTGTCTGCACCGTTGGGAAGTGACATTCCTTTAAGGACTTTGGTTAAACTTGGATAGAGTCTAACTGGAGTGGTGACACATATTGGGGGTTGTTCTCCAGTTTTATTGGGATTCCTTAACCACCCTGCCTCTTCTATATCTTGATCTATTTGGCTATGCAAAATAATTTTATTCCCCAGAGTAAAGACATCACATCATACTCTACAAAATCTTCTGATCTCTCATGATCATGGTTATGTGGAGTTGGACAATAATCACTACCTGTATGTTGAAATATTCTTACATGTATACTATCAATGGTTTGATTGTGATGTCGAGGACAATTAAAAATCCTGCGAAATATATCTTTCCCTGAATAGTAAAAGCAACAACCCACACATTGGTGTACGTGAACAGCACACAGCTTGTCTTCACAGTTTAACTAATGTTTATAACCCTCTACAGTTGCCTTCAACGTGCCACTGTTGCCTAAATAACAATAATCATATTCAATCTTTCCTTTACGCAGAAAGTATTTTGCCTGATAGCTTATAACATCTCTAAAGTGTGTGTCTGTTGAATCATCATATTCAAAATCTTGTATTGGTATGTGACTTGTTTCTCTAAATCCATTACTTAGATGAGAAGGAATACCAGAAAACAACATTTCGTAATTATATCACTTTACTATTTCTTAATTAACAAGCATTTGTCAATGCTGAATGTTGCTTGCTTCTATGTGCTGTTTAGGTATCTGGAAGTCATTGGAGTGCAAATATTGAAAATTACAATCCCACGCATGTAGGAACCGCGAATGCACGTCAGAAACAGTCATTGTTAGAAATTCTTCATGAAATGTTCAATATAGCCATTTAAGACCTCTGGTCATGAACAGTGTCAGTGTGATTTTGTTAATGTGTCCCATACATTGAGTTTGCTGACTGCGCCATTAATAGCTACATGGGTGGAAACACGTTTTGGGCAGGATGTGAAAATGACAGCTATACTGCTCATAAGGAGGTGTGGTAAAATGGCAATGTTGAAAATCTGGAGGAAATATTGAAAATTAGAAATCTACGAGCCGCATGGAGAACTGTGCAACACACATCAGAAACAGTCATTTTTAGGAATTCTTTCACCAAATTTTCAACATTGCCATTTTAAGATCTCTGCTCATGAACAGTGACACTGTGATTTTCTTAATGTGTCCCATACACTGAGTTGGCACACCGACTGCGCCATTGTGCGCTACATGGTAGGAAACATGTTTGAGCAGGATGTGAAAAATGACAGCTGTACTGCTCATGAGGAGGTGTGGTAAAATGGCAAAGTTGAAAATCTGGAGTGAAAATATTGAAAATTTGTGAACTTACGAGCCTGCGTAGGAACTGCGCAACGCACGCTCGTAAAACAGTAATTTTTAGGAATTTTTTCACCAAATTTTCAACATAGCCATTTTAAGACCTCTGCTCATGAACAGTATCACTGTGATTTTCTTAATTTATCCCTTACATTGATTTCTCACACCGACTGCGCCATTCTGCACTACAAGGGTGGAAACACATTTTGGGTGAGATGTGAAAAATGACAGCTATACTACTCATAAGAAGGTGTGGTAAAATGACAATGTTGAAAATCTGGAGTGAAAATATTGAAATTTTGCGAACTTACGAGCCTGTGTAGGAACTCCGCAACGCACGCTCGTAAAACAGTCATTTTTTGGAATTTTTGGACCAAATTTTCAACATGGGGTTTTTGGGACCCCTTCTCATGAATGATGTCACTGTCATGGCATTATTCAGGCCCAAAGGGTGATTTCACAGTCACTGCGCAGTCACTGTGTGAAATCACCCTTCAGGCCGAATAGCGCGGACATCATGATAAAGTCTAAAAACCCATGTTAATAATTCACGCAAAATACCTGAGATATGCAATAAAGTTGAACCCCTCCTATCTAGCCCATTATACAGCTTACCAGCATTTCCTCAGTTCAGTCGGCTTTGAAGAGTGCAGGCGTGTTCCCGGTCCACGAAGATCGTCCGCGCTGGAGTCCGAGTAAGTATGGGGTGTGGGGGTGTGGGGAGGCTGGGTGCGTAGTGGGTGGGTGCAGTGCGGGTTGTGGGGGGTCGGGAGGCGTGCCGCGGGACGTTTTGTTTACAGGTTTAAAACAAAAAAGGCGTCGTGAGGACTGTTGCCACACTGGGGTGGGCTCCCAGTGTGGCACAAGGAGAGGGGCTGTTCAGCCCGGCGGGATTAGGCACCCCGTCGGCCAAAAAGTGATTGCCATGCTGGGGTGGGCTCCCAGCGTGGCACCAACTTCTGAGGAGGGGCGACACAGCTCAGCGGAGTTGGGCACCCTGTCGGCTACACAGGACATGCAGGGGCACTGCACGCCTGCGTGTGGGGGACTACGCTTATCGGTGTTCAGTGAGCGTAGCTCCCCCTTTCAACTGTATGCCACTGCATTTTGGAGCGTGTCATGGACAGCTCCAAAATGCATTGGCTTACAGGGGCCGCGCCTGCCAGCTCACTGACTGAATTGGAGGAGGAGGTGACACACCTCTGAAATCTCCGATGATGGCACTATGTTTCTTGCACATGCGTGCAAACAACATAAAAATTGACAACATTTACTGAACAGCAGTGCAAACAAAAACAGTTTATACAATTGCAACAGAGGGGTGGGCCCTCTTACTGTAGACGCAATAGTAAAATAAATAAGCCAAGCATTAACTCTGTCCCTGCTTCTATAATAACAGAGATAAAGGGAACCTTACCACACCAACCAGTACCTAGATGTTCAAGCTGAGATCCTGAGAGAGTGCGCTGCTCTGGCAGTCTTGCGTTTGCTCTCCTTACCTTGTCTGCATTAAGATCTGACTTTTATATCTGACAAGGTGACTGCTAGACTTGCGAGGAATCACTATAATACTCCCAGCTCAGAAAGTAGCGTTTCATGTGGCCCTTTCATGCCATTGGTTGCAAGAAGGCCATTGACGTCATGGAGGATATGACAAAAATGCTTCGGTTTCCATAGAAGGAAAGAGAAAAGAAATAATACTTAATATTATTTTAATTTTTTAGCTTGAACACTCTGGGATGTGACTTGTGGTCAGGCCCCAAATCTTACTTCAACTACCTGAAAAATATAAACACTTTAAAACATTTCATACGTAAAGTAATTAATCTTAAATGGCAAGTAGCTTAAAAACTGAGTTGCAGAGAACTATCTCTATACTGGTTTAAAACAGATAGGGCCGGATATTCAACAGGGTTGCGCATGCACAATTCGAAGTGCGTCATTCTGCGATAGTCAGCGGGAGGCAGTTGCGCCACTGAAAACAGGCTGAGCAACAGCGCAATGCAAATGAATGCATGCTGAACTGGTGGGGGAGGTACCATGCATAAACTGCACAGCCCGATATTCAGCAGGACTATGCAGAGTTGTGCAGGCGCAACCCCCAACCTACACCTGCACAACTCTGAGCCAAAAAAGAAGGCTTAAGTCGAGAGCCACCAACAGGTGAGCTGCTGCATTGCAGGGCACAACACAGCAGCTGCCACCTGTGGCTGGCTCCCAACCCACTCCCTGTGCCCCCCAGCCCGATCGCAGGAAGCTGACTGTAAATCCCCACCACCACCCCCCACTGGCCCGATCGTGGGCATAGTGTACTCCCCACCAGCCCGATCGCGGGCAGTGTATAATAAACCCCCCCTCCTCCCGTAGTCATCCCTGGTGGTCAGTGGACCGAAATGCCCGATCGCGGGCAGTAAGTTTAATAAACCCCCTCCGCAGTCATCCCTGGTGGTCCAGTGGACTGAAGTGCCCGATCGTGGGCAGTAAGTTTAATGAACCCCTCCCTCGTAACATAGCCCTGGTGGCTAGTGTCTCCACCACCCACCACCCACGAGCCCCACCACCTCCCCCCGGCGGCGGTGAGCAGCATCCACACCGCCTGCCACCCGCCACCCGCCAACTGACTGCCCGGTGGGGCCTGCAGTATTGGTGCAGAGCAGAGCCAATGGACACGCAGCCCATACCGATGACAGTCCAGATTTGTGAATTATTGAAAATTTAGGAACTTACATAAGCCTCGTGAGAACCGCGCAACGCACGCTGAAACAGTAATTTTTAGGAATTTTTTCACCAAATTTTCAACATAGCCATTTTAAGACCTCTGCTCATGAACAGTATCACTGTGATTTTCTTAATTTATCCCTTACATTGATTTCTCACACCGACTGCGCCATTCTGCACTACAAGGGTGGAAACACATTTTGGGTGAGATGTGAAAAATGACAGCTATACTACTCATAAGAAGGTGTGGTAAAATGACAATGTTGAAAATCTGGAGTGAAAATATTGAAATTTTGCGAACTTACGAGCCTGTGTAGGAACTGCGCAACGCACGCTCGTAAAACAGTCATTTTGGAATTTTTGGATGAATTTTCAACATGGGGTTTTGGGACCTTCTCATGAATGATGTCACTGTCATGGCAGTATTCAGGCCCAAAAGGTGATTTCACAGTCACTCGCGCAGTCACTGTGAAATCACCTTCAGGCCGAATAGCGCGACGATCATTCATGAAGGAGTCTAAAACCCATGTTGAAAATTTAGCAAAATTCCAAAAATACCTGAGATATGCAATAAAGTTGAACCCTCCTATCTAGCCCATTATACAGCTTACCAGCATTTCCTCAGTTCGCAGTGCTTTGAAGAGTGCAGGCGTGTTCCCGTCCACGAAGATCGTCCGCGCTGGAGTCGGAGTAAGTATGGGGTGTGGGGGTGTGGGGAGGCTGGGTGCGTAGTGGGTGGGTGCGGTGCGGGTTGTGGGGGGTCGGGGAGGCGTGCCGCGGGACGTTTTGTTTACAGGTTTAAAACAAAAAAGGCGTCGTGAGACTGTTTGCCACACTGGGGTGGGCTCCCAGTGTGGCACTGAGACAGGGGCTGTTCAGCCCGGCGGGATTAGGCACCCCGTCGGCCAAAAAGTGATTGCCATGCTGGGGTGGGCTCCCAGCGTGGCACCAACTTCTGAGGAGGGGGCGACAGCAGCTCAGCGTGAGTTGGGCACCCTGTCGGCTACACAGGACATGCAGGGGCACACGCCTGCGTGTGGGGAGGCTACGCTTATCGGTGTTCAGTGAGCGTAGCTCCCCTTTCAACTATGCCACTGCATTTGGGCGTGTCATGAACAGCTCCAAAATGCATTGGCCAGGGCCGCCTGCCAGCTCACTGACTGAATTGGAGGAGGAGGTGACACACCTCTGAAATCTCCGATGATGGCACTATGTTTCTTGCACATGCGTGCAAACAACATAAAAATTGACAACATTTACTGAACAGCAGTGCAAACAAAAACAGTTTATACAATTGCAACAGAGGGGTGGGCCCTCTTACTGTAGACGCAATAGTAAAATAAATAAGCCAAGCATTAACTCTGTCCCTGCTTCTATAATAACAGAGATAAAGGGAACCTTACCACACCAACCAGTACCTAGATGTTCAAGCTGAGATCCTGAGAGAGTGCGCTGCTCTGGCAGTCTTGCGTTTGCTCTCCTTACCTTGTCTGCATTAAGATCTGACTTTTATATCTGACAAGGTGACTGCTAGACTTGCAGGAATCACTATAATACTCCCAGCTCAGAAAGTGACGTTTCATGTGGCCCCTTTCATGCCATTGGTTGCAAGAAGGCCATTGACGTCATGGAGGATATGACAAAAATGCTTCGGTTTCCATAGAAGGAAAGAGAAAAGAAATAATACTTAATATTATTTTAATTTTTTAGCTTGAACACTCTGGGATGTGACTTGTGGTCAGGCCCCAAATCTTACTTCAACTACCTGAAAAATATAAACACTTTAAAACATTTCATACGTAAAGTAATTAATCTTAAATGGCAAGTAGCTTAAAAACTGAGTTGCAGAGAACTATCTCTATACTGGTTTAAAACAGATAGGGCGGATATTCAACAGGGTTGCGCATGCACAATTCCGAAATTGCGTCATTCTGCGATAGTCAGCAGGAGGCAGTTGCGCCACTGAAAACAGGCTGAGCAACAGCGCAATGCAAATGAATGCATGCTGAACTGGTGGGGGAGGTACCATGCATAAACTGCACAGCCCGATATTCAGCAGGACTATGCAGAGTTGTGCAGGCGCAACCCCCAACCTACACCTGCACAACTCTGAGCCAAAAAAGAAGGCTTAAGTCGAGAGCCACCAACAGGTGAGCTGCTGCATTGCAGGGCACAACACAGCAGCTGCCACCTGTGGCTGCTCCAACCCTCCCTGTGCCCCCCGCAGCCCGATCGCAGGAAGCTGACTGTAAATCCACCACCACCCCCACTGGCCCGATCGTGGGCATAGTGTACTCCCCACCAGCCCGATCGCGGGCGGTGTATATAACCCCCCTCCTCCGTAGTCATCCCTGGTGGTCAGTGGACCGAAATGCCCGATCGCGGGCAGTAAGTTTAATAAACCCCCTCCGCAGTCATCCCTGGTGGTCCAGTGGACTGAAGTGCCCGATCGTGGGCAGTAAGTTTAATGAACCCCTCCCTCGTAACATAGCCCTGGTGGCTAGTGTCTCCACCACCCACCACACGAGCCCCACCACCCCACCCCCCGGCGCGGCGGCGGCAGCATCCACCGCCTGCCACCCGCCACCCGCCAACTGACTGCCGGTGAACTGCCGCCCGATGGTGCAGAGCAAGAGCCAATGGACCGCAGCCCATACCCGTATGACAGTCAGATTTGTGGTATCATTCTCAAATCTGGACTATCATCTCATATCAACTCTGCGCCCATTGGCTCTTGCTCTGCACCAGTGCGGCTCTACGAGCTGATCAGTCGCGGCGGCGGGAGTGGCTGGATGGGATGATGCGCCCGCTGGCTGCGAGGCGGAGTGGTGGGGCTTGATAGGTGGGTGGGGTGGTAGGACCAGCAGCAGACTTAGAGGGGTTCATTAAACACTGCCTGCCACCTGGGCATTTCGGTCACTGGACTCACGAGACAGACTCTGAGGAGGGACTGTGCTCACTGCCAGCGTTGGGCGACCCCATTGCTGAACCACCAGATGACTTCCCAGGAGGGTTGTACACTGCCCAGCGATCGAGCACTTCGATCACTGGACCGCAAGGATCGTTGGGGGGCCACATTGCTGCCAGCGATCGGGCTGAAGAAGTACACTATGCCCACGATTGGGCCACTGGGGGGTGGTGGTGGGGATTCTACACTGTTTTGCCTGCGATCGGGCTGCAGGGGGCGTCGGTCCCCACCAGCTGCTGACTGGCAGGGCGCCAGGCGCAAGTCCTCGGGGATTGGCGCACCTACATGCTAATGGCATGCAAATGAGGCCATAATCAGATGCAAATGACCCCCCTGCACCTTGCATGAATTATGACTCCATTTGCATGTCACCTTTTGAATATCGGGATTTTGCGCATGGCGCAATGGTACTTGCACCACCGCAAGTTGAATGCTCCACTCTGTCAACCTGCGGTGGTGCAAGTTCCACTGCACCATGCACAGTGGCTGTGGCTGGGGGGTGATATTCAAAGGAGTTGCTCAATGGCGCAACTCCTTTGAATATCGCCCAGACACACCCCTGCACAGCTATTTTGCGCAGCGTAAGGGCTTGCGCCTATGAATGGCGCAGTTTGAATATCCAGCCCATAGTCTATTAGCCTCAAGAAGGCAACTTATTCAACTTAAAGCACATAAAAATCATTTAAATTCTTGCTTTAGAGCATTCTGCTGCTTATAGAAGTCTCTGCCGAAACTAGGACACTATGCACCTGACTTTTGGAACCCCGGGATGAGGCTTGTGGTAATAACCCAGCTCTTACTTTAACTGCCTTTAGAATAATAAACATTTTAAACATTTGACCCAGATTTCGCTTAGCCAGCAACAAGAATACTTTAAACATTTTAAATCTTGAATTGTAAGTGACGTTAAGGGGATTAGATTAGAATTAAAGAAATTAGCTTTAGAGATAATGTAACCATATGCTGATTCTTAGAGGGCCAGTTATAATCATTTTGCATCTGGAGCAAAAATGCTATTGAAATCTACAGTTCTCTTTACTTCTGATTTTGCAGTTCATTTAGCATGCCCTCTAGGTGGTCTGAATAGTCCATTTGATTAATAGGTGCAGGCCATTCTCATATACAGTAGTCAATTCTCTCATCGCTATCCTGGTTTGGTTGGGTGGCCATCTCAAGTTGTCCCAGTTGGGACAACGGCAGGGTATAGGCTCTGTAGGCTCTGCAGGTCAGATGGAGAAGGCAAGTCAGACAAAGTCATGTTCCTGAAGGGAAGCAGCATCCAGGTATCAGGCTGAGAACGTGTAAGTTGAAGCAGTGGACTGTAGACCCAGGTACCTGTTGGGGATGGCCGAGGCGGATGATGATGAATAGAGGCATCCAGGCATAGTTAGAATGAAGAGGTCATGTGGAGCTTAGGAGTTCCATTCCTGAAGGGAAGCAGCAACTGGTATGTGGCAGAGAAGGAATGGTATAAGTCTGTAGATTGTAGACATGGTTCCCATCCCTGGTAGTCTGGGCGAGCTAACCTTCACTCAATGCTGCCAAGTAGAGTTAGGGACGGAGGATGTCAAGCTGATAAGTAGGAGGTAGTGGTTGTTATGGAGTCCCATGCCCGGTAGACAGGGGAAACCTACCTTTGCTCAACACCTCAGAAGGTGCGAGTTAGGGACGGAGTACAGAATACTGCTGGTATGAGCTGGCAAAAGCGCAAAACGCTGCTGTAGAGAGAGAGAGTAGATTAGAAGGCGAACTGAAAGATGATAGAGAAACATTATATGTCATGGTAGGAGACAGGAGAATGGTAGGCATAGAAGACACAGAAACGGAACATGATGAGTAGGGGAGGAGCCTTGGAGCACAAGGAAGGAAGGAATCCACAGAATCAAAGGATGAACGAGGGGTGGCATGGTAACATAGCAAGTGAGACTGTAGGAGCACAGAAGGAGTAAGTGGGGTATGCAGATTCAGTGCAGTGAGAGCACTGGGGTATGCCTCGCCCTATTAGTCCTGAGGGGAGTAGGGCAATTGGCCATGGAGAGACGATTACCAGGAGCAATCAGGAGTGCGAAATAAGGAGGAAAACAGGGATTAAAAGGTGGAACAGAAGGAGACAGGCAGCATACGCCATGAAGGAATGGCACACTGGAATTGACTTAGCTGACCCAACGTACAACCCCCCCCCCTTGTTCGCAGGTATTACAAGAAGCCAAGCAATGGTGGCTGAGCAGACTCTAGCTGCTGCTAGACTGCATATAATATGTAGCTTTAGCTATATAGACAACCCTGTAAGATGGTATAGCAGTAAAAAACTATAGTTAGTAATAATGTGTAGCAAATGAGTGGTCGCGATGATCCATGAATGTGAAGCTTAAGTGGTAACCATGCATCTAAATTAGATATCCAAGGAAATTAATATGGTGCTGTCTCAGCGCGTATACACAATGGTATTGATGTGGGCAGTAGAGATAGATGGGCCAGCATCAGAAATGCAAAAGGCAGAGGTACTTACGGTGGAAGCTGAGAGATGGCCTAATAATGGAGCAGATGAGGTAGTCTTATCGAGACTGGAGGTTCCTGGGTCCATAGGCTGATCCTGTAGTGTCGAGGAGTCATGGAGGAGAAGGGGAAGCTCGCTGGTGGATGGGAGGAGGAGTGTTCTGGAAGGAATTGATGGAATGACAGGAATGTGGGAAGTAGAGGATGCCTATAAATGCTGGGAGGAGGGGGTCAAGAAGCCCAAAAGAAAACAGGAGAGGAGACAACCCTGGGACTACCTGGAAAGGAGGGGAAAGAGGGAGAGGTGAAAGGCAACGAAAAAAGCGAAGGACACCAGCCAAAACAAGGTAGGCACAGACACAGAAAAACAACAGGAAAGGGGAACGGAAAAGCAAGGGAAAAAACACACCGGATAAAGCAGCAGAGCACTAAGGAGGCACAGCCACACAAGCCAGGCAGGAAGCACTGGAAAAACACTCCCTAAGCAAGGGAGATGCGTTAGCGGAAGGCTTAAGTAGAGGTTGTGGGAGGAGTTATTCCCCACATTGAACCTCAGGCCAAGCCCTCCCATTGATGCTCTCAGATAAGTTTCATTGGGCATACACAACTAAATGAGGAGTAATGCTTGAACAACACTATTGATAGTCTGAAGGTAGTTCAATAAACGTGTTGTTTGACTGTTATATGTGGATACTTTGACAGTTCTCACTCTCTCTGTTCCCTGGAGGACCACCACCCTGTTTGGGTACTATGAAGGTAAAGAAACCCACTTCAGGAGGGATTTACTCCTAGAAGTGCCTTGGGAACATAATTCCTTTAGGCTAACGGTACCTTAGGAAGGAGTCCAAAAGTGCACGTGGTCATAATGTCGAAAAAGATAACAGTGCAGTAATAAATGCCACAAGCAAATTACTGTGCTTCGACACAACATCAAGAAAAATACCAACCCTGCAGTAAAAGTGCACACTCCATTGAAAATAGTGGCACTTTTTATTTTTGCAGGGGGCTCTGCATCCCACACCCCTCCCCCAACACCCCCTGGACTTAAAATAATCAGCTCCTAGGGGGAGGAGGTGTGAACTTTGGGGATGGGAGAAACTCGGGATGGTGAAAAAAAACTTTTTTTAAAGTAGCAACACCAGAAGACCTGGGGGGAACCAAACTGTGGTCCCAGGTTCCCAACGCTGCCATGTGCTGGTGCCTTAGCCAGTTTACCATGGGAACAGCTCAACCATTCACCACACACACAGCAACTTTACCCCTTCCCAGTTCAAGTGCACAGCGACAGGGGTAGCAGTAATTCACTACCGCTATTATACCTCGGCGCTCTAAATGTTCCCAAACTTTACAGTGTAGTTCTGTTGCCATGTTTTAGCAGCGGCATATTGATCTGTGGAGGAAATCTCCAGTGATCCATGCCCTTGGCTGCCACCTCTCATGGTATGGGAACTTATCATTGTGATAGTGCAGAATGTTGATTTGGAATTAGAAATTCAGGGGAAGGTCTTGGAGGGATAACGCTCTTTCTGTATCCCTCTAATGGGATAATGCTGTAGGTTGCCTCAAGTTGATCTCTGCAGCTAAAGGAAGTTCCCTGCAAAGAAGCCCACCAGTCAAAGTGTGGAATGAGGAGAGTAGCCACTGTTCAAAGGCTATCACCCAGCCTCGAGACCATGAGGGGGCCTGTTCTTGAATGGAAACTAAAGGAAGGGGATATGGAATAAGACTAGGAGGACCTTAGGCTGATGCAGGGAGAACAGATTTCAGAGGTACTGCTGATGTTGTCTGCACAGCTAAAGGAACCCCTGTGGGCTTAGCGCCCCACCCTCTGGCAGGTGAAGTCTGAAATACTACCTACATCTTGAGGTGTTATGGACTGAAGGTTTGCATGCCTAAAGTTTCCCCTAGATTATTGGACCTTACAGCCTGGTGGAACTGCAGGAAAGAGCCACAGGAGAGACCTGGCCTACAGAGAAGGACCCCCGCCCAAGATGACGGACTCATCCTCAAGATGTAGACTTCAAGAGCAAGAGCTGTCTACCTTGACGGAGAGACCTGTGAGCAAGATTCTAATTGAATGGTGACTGCTGAATGGAATGACTGACAGTGACGGAAAATATGACTGAAAGGTACTGAAATGTGAATGTACATCAAGCTCAAAACGAGAAGTAAAACCTAGCCTCAGCAGGAAAGGCTGGAAACTGTAACACGTTAAAACTAGGCTCAGGGGTAGTTCAACTAGGTTCAACGTGGGGAGGACCAAAGAATCTTCACTTAAACAGCAAGGGGCCTGCGGGCCGCACAGGCCTCCAGAAAATTTTACACTTCTTAAAGTGTTTTGGTGTTTTTTTTTTGTTTTGTTTTTTATCTTTCACAGAGTTTACTTCATATAACTAAGTTATGTCATGTCAAGAATGTATTCTTGTTTTTTCAAACTTTCTTTATGCCCCCTACTCACTGGTCTGGCCTCTCTCCGGTGTGGTCTCTCAGGCATGGCCTTCCTCCCACACACCTGAAGCCCCCTCAACTGACTCGGCTTCGGCCCATCTCCTCTCCACCCAACCTCCCGGCTGTGAGCCCCCCGGGGTGGGACTGCCAACTCCTACTGGTGCTCTATCTAGAATCTAGTAGAGTGACCAGGGAGTGGAGGGAAAGTCAGTCATTGTCTGGCAGGACCTGGTACTGTGCATGGGGGCCATCCCACTGGACCCACCTTTGCCTAACAGGCAACCAGAGCTTTTCAACTTTTCTGTCCCCCTTAGACTTGGCAGTGCAATGCGCAGCAGTGAGATGTGCACATTCCCACACACGTTCACATAAGAGCCGCCGCAGCCAATCCCCTTAATGGAGATCCCAGCTGTTGCTGCACCCCCAGTCTCCACTGGGGGCTGCCAGACAGCAGGATCTGCTACCCCCCTCCCTCCCAGGAAAAGAGAGCTGTCCTCCGGATGCTTGATCCTTTCCTTCCCTGCCAACTCCCGACAACCCAAGTCTGCTCCTGAACCCAGGTCGCTGGCGTGGTGCGAAGTAAGGCATCCAGTGCCTCAGTCCTCTGCACCACCCATCCCCCAAAATAATTTATTCTTAAATAATCTAATTAGACTCATTACCTTGAATGTTGCTGTGCAGTACATTCCTTCTGTTGCCCAGCATGCACAACAGCTGTTTCACATAATCCCCCTGCAGCAGCTGACTGATATTGCTCGCATTACTCTTGTACTGTGAGACCAGCAATGCCAGGCTGAGAGTTTTTGTAGTAGGTTCACAGAAGGACAAGCTGGCGAGCTTCAGCAACATCTCAGGGCCAATGCATTTCTTAACACATTCTCCCTCCCTGCCCCCTTTCAAGTTCAAGATACCGAAATTCTGAGACCAGATCACAGACCAGATTGGGGGTGAGTGGTCAATGGGTTGGACCAACATAAGCTGATCAATGGAAGAGGAAACGGTGGTGAGCAAAAGGGCAGTGAAGAAACAAGAAAATGGACAATGACACTAATAAATCACAAGCTTTCCAACTCCATCAGTGTTTAAAGAGCAGCTGATAACTTTGGGGAAACTTTGGAAAACATAACATTTTGACACAATTCTGCTTGTATTTCATATCATCTATCATTTTCTGCTTTCCAGTATTCATTACTTAAGAAATTCCCACAAAAACAAGATATTTATCTTTTACAGTATCTGCCTCTATAGCATATTCCCTACTTGAAACTATAATGCACTGTTGTGACATCACAGTCTGCTGCCATGAGAATAACTGTGATGTCACAAACAGAGTATTATGACATTAGATTGGGAAGAAACAATAATAGCTGTTGAACTCTCGAGTAACAACTATCCTCTTTTCATGCTTATGACCTCAATAATAAATGACGGGGATAAGAAATACAGAGCTATTGAGAAATATAAGCTGCTTTGTGTACAAATATTATGTTTTTCAAAGTTTCTTCTCAAGACGTCGATGGCTCTTTAAAGAAAAAACTCCTACCAGATACCACACAAGAAAGCCAGAGGGCAGGAAGAGCCTTTACCATTAAATGAGCACATATAACAGCCACAGTTAAAAACTGCAAACTGTCACCATCTCAGATTTTTTTTTTTTGAAGGACACCACAGTGGAAACAGTAAACTCATAGATTCATGTACAATGATGGCAGAAAACTCTGGGCAGTACTCTCATCAAAACTGGATTGTCAGTGTCTGTCGTAGACTCCTGGTCCCCCTGCCCATGCCCACCATAGTCATCATTTGCAGGCTGCTGCCACACAGGAAGAAACATTACATCAGCTGGCATAATTGAATATAGTGTACTTCAAGAGGAAGATGGAGGATAGAGGGTGCTTCAGAACCAACAACTGTGTTAGATTTTTTTTCCTTAATTATGAAAAAGGCAGCCCCTCTCACTCCAGAGCAGCACTGACACATATCTGTTAGCAAACACTTGCTAATCAACTGCCGATACCTCCGATAACCACTAGATGTGTATATTGGAGAACTGTTCTGTACAGCATTCCATTGGTTTCAAAATGCTGTTGTACCAGAATTCAGAGGTCATGGAATGTGATTGTACCCTTCTGTGGTACAATAGCATTCTGAAACCTCTGGGGACTACACAAGTCAGTTTCATTCTGAAAGTTAAAGAGCTGCTGCAAGCACATTTCACATGATACTATACACTATAAAAAATACAGGATGAGTGACTTTATATATAACCAGTGTGTTCTGCCAACTCGGGGTTCTAATTCCCACAGACCTCTCAAGCTTCGCTCTCAAGGTCAGGGGGAATCAGAATCCCTCTGTGGCAGAACATACCCATTGTGAATAGTTGCCCATCCAGTATTCTCTATATTTTAGCCCTTTGGCAGTGGGTCAGATGGAGTTGTTTGCTGCAGTAACCCCACCAAAATAGCCAGATTGAACATGTTATAATTCACAAACATTACAAAATCATTAAACCACAGAAACAAGATCTTGTTACAGCTAAACATGCTCTGAGCATGGCACACACTGTGTGCAAGCTGTCTGAGGTTAAAATAATAAAAGCAAGTTCCAAGGCCACATGAAACTATTGTTTACACACTCGTAAATAAATAAAAATGTATATTAGGCATCAAACACAAATCAAAGTCATTCTTATTTAATTGGCAGCAGTTGAGTGACTGAGGTCAATTGTCAAATCCACCAATTTTCCACAACAGTACGATCTGCAGTACAGATCAGAGTCCAGACTGAAATGGCTGGATTTGACAATTTATCTCAGTCATTCGGCCTAGGATCTGGTACTTCGATTACCCACAAAGAAATAAAAATTAGCCATCAAAAGCTAATCCGAACCACTCTGAATTAATAAGCAGTAGTGGCAGTAAAAATCATACTATTGTGGAAAATGGCAGGATTTGACAATGTACCTTAATCAGTCAGGATTTGGGACTTTGATTACCCACAAATAAATAAAAATATTAGGCAACAAACACAAATAGGATCCACACCACTCTTAATTAATTGCCAGCAGATGCAGGACATATCACACTTTTGTGTAAAAAGGCGGAATAAGACTATGAGTTTATTACCTCAGTCACTCAAGATCTGACACTTCAATTACCTGCTGAATCAACTCAGTCTGACTACCTGTATACTGTGTTCCCTCTCTAACTAGTGGCAGCTGCGTGTTGTTATTTCATTGATTTGAATGAAGAATTCATTTACTGGTTCCCCAGTATTACTTAAGCAATTTACTACAACAAGGGTGTGGGTTACCCTAGGATTTACAATGCTTGGTGTGTTGTTTGGTCAAGAGGCCGATAGGCTGAGTGACCAAAACACAGCAGGTGTTGTAAATACTTGGGTGACCCACACCCTTGTCATGGTAAATTGCTATTCTACAATGGCTAGTAGTTATAGAATTTTTTTCCACATTAATGTATTTTTTCCCTCAAAAGAAATATATTTTTTCAATAATTTTGTGTATGATATCTTTCCTCTGTATATAAAATAGTACCCAGTTGCTAAGTAGAAACAGACAGAGACACCAAGGAGACACACACACAGTTTACCACTGCTTAGCGGAGCAGTGCTTTTTACTGTCTTTTTATCCATCTTAGAGAAATTTGTCAGCGGATAACATGGGCAGGATGGTAGCAGAGACTAGCAAGTGGCAGACTTACCCTGTATGGCAAGAGGAATGAGCAAGGTACTGTGTTGCTGCAGCTGAAGTGGGAGCTGTTTTTTTTTCATTTTTGGAGTGACCGCGGTTTGCCGACAGAGCACTGTTAGAAGGACTCTCAAGACGTGGTACATAGCGGTCTGCTTCCGGGTGACTGGCTGTTGAGGTGGTAGTTCCTTTTTTTTTATTTATTTTGAGTGGAAAAGGAGTGTGTTTTTTCTTTTCATTCAGTAATGAGGACATCGGGAACTTTACGATGAATAACTGTGGTGTGTGGAGTTCAGTTGTGATTCTTTGGGGAATGGAGCAGAGCCGAACACAGCAAATTATTGAGAGGTAAGCCGGAAGAAAGCGGGTATGCGAAAATGATTTAAGAAGCAGTGTTTCCTGCTTTGTATGCATTTTATTAGTGTGCAGGTGTTTTTCTTTGTTTATGTTAGTGTTTTTCTGGTGCTTGTCACTTTGAGAAGGATGAAATAAAGTTGTTTTTTCAGAAGTTTTGTTTTCACATTGAAGACAGTGGCAAGTAGTTTTTATGTGGGAAGGGTCAGAGTGATACTGAATAGGTATTATATAAGTCTGGCTGGCACCTCTTCCCATCGGTACTGAGGAGGATTTACAATGGGCAAAAGGTGCCAACTGACCTATCAGAAAGCAGCATTCTCATCCCCCCTGTTGTATAATTGCAGATTGCAGATGTCACCATAGTAATACTGGGAGAATCAGTAAACACATTCTATATTCAAACTTACATAGTAACCTGGCAGGCAGATAAATTGCATGTACGGTATTACCGTTATGATATTGGCATATCATCGGTGTTCATAAGCAGCTTATGGTACCTCACAACTCTAATTTCAATTTCTCTGCTGCATATACTGATTGAGAGTAATATACACAAGACATGTATACAGTAAAAAAATGCATTAATAAAAAAATACATAGTATCAAAAAAGTGAGTGGGGGCCCAAAATACATACATGGCCCACCCAGGAAGAAGTGTGTGGGGACGCAGTGGTTGATCCACCCCTTCCCACAGTTTAACTGCCCCTGAATAGGCTAGTAAATGCTGGCACAGACTGACTGAGTAAACTAATTAAATAACAGAACAGAAATGGGAGCAGCTGCACTGCTAGGAAGCCAGGTGAAAGTAATTAAAGAAGGCAGTTCAACTGAGAGATTAGCAAGTGGCCTGGTATGAACAGCAAAAAGGAAAAGCCTGAAACAGCACAAGCCAAAACAACAGAATGACATAGGCAGGACATACTGTGGAAACTAATAAGCACACCAAGAACCAAAACAGAAAGAAACACAGGAGTTACATGAGGACAGGAGCGCAGCAGGAGTAGCTAACTGAGAGAAAAAAAAGATGCATAAGCTACAGCCAGGAAAAATAGAAAAAAACAGAATACTGACCTAGAAAACTGCTGAAGGCACAAACCGAACAAAAAGGCCAAAAGCACAAAGGGTAAAGTAATAGACAAACATGAAGATAAAAGGGGGGCAGTAGAATCTCCGTATGCAGCAAAGAAACATTGCTTCTGAATGAGGTCGGAGGAAGTTTTTGTATATATCTTGGGGGGAAGGGGTGGTTGGTAGCTCCCACCAATTGAACTACAGGCATAGCCTTCTTGTTGTCCAGCCTATTCATTTGAAAACTGAGCTAACCACTGCCCCAGGGTAACATATTCATCCACAGTAAGGGCTGCAAAAGCTATGGACTAG
The DNA here is from genome assembly GCA_016271365.2 of Neoceratodus forsteri. Taxonomy (NCBI): domain Eukaryota; kingdom Metazoa; phylum Chordata; order Ceratodontiformes; family Ceratodontidae; genus Neoceratodus; species Neoceratodus forsteri. The sequence continues at coordinate 667,853,605 of CM057453.1, forward strand.
GAACAGCCAAACATACAGAGGTTTCCTGCAGTGAAATGGAGTGGCAGAGCACGATTAATAAGGCCTAATCAGGGAAGTGTCATCAGAAGGAAGACCTGGCCACAGAGTAGTGTTTGGTGAGTTCCCCCATTTCTCTGACCAATGGCAACAAGGTAGAGATGTGAGATATTTGTGTATGGCCCCCTGCCCTGGTTTAGAGTAACACTGTGTCCCTGAATACAGGGCAGGGACTGGCAGATTACATGCAGTTACTGGTCCCAACAATCCTTGGTATGCCAGCCACTTTATAAAAGGCCTGCTTGTACCAATTTATGTTCAGTGGGTCACTCAGTATGGTCATATATTAGTGTACCCAGTTTATCATTTACCACCCAGTCTGCAACACTGTATATCTGGACCAGATGTGTAGTGTTGCTGACTACAAACTGGCTGATGTCAGTGGTGTCACTGAAGGTATACTGAATGTACATCTAGCCAGGAAACATAATGCTGCCGCTACCTTCATGTGCACTGGTAATGTACAACTGCGAGCAGTGGCAGGTACAAGCTCCCCCTCCAGCCTGTGGCATAGGCCAAGCAGTGCTCTTCTGTCTAGGTGGTACCTGACTATACACATTGCTTCTCAGTATAGCCAAGATAGGACATGCCTTGTTAATACACTAATGGTGCATATAAACAGCACACGGTCCCTGTTGTAGGTTTGCACCCACCTGACTGCGCTGCTGTGCTTGTGCTCTCCTCCTCCTGATCACAGTTAGTGCAACTTCAACCTTCAACAGCACGTTCACTGGTTCAGTGGGCATCTTAGGTATTGGTTAAGCAACATACTGTAGACTGAATGCAGTGGAACAATTTTGGCAATACCTTTCTAGTTCAGTCTGGTTTCCATACCTGAGGGCACCACCAATTTTGGTGGGCAGGTGGCCTAGATGGCCCTGGAAGCCCATCCAATTCGTGCGTTGTTATGTAATGCCAGGTCCATTAAAAACAAGACTGCAATTATGGCAGATCTTGTTGCTACGGTGGGCCTGGCATGCATTACCGAGACCCGGCTGGACGAGAACTCTGGCCCCCTATTGGAGGCAGCAACTCTGGCTAGGTACTCGGTTATTCATCGCCTGAGACTGGATCAAGGGGGGACGGTGCTGCGGTTTGTTTCAAGACTGAACTGTGCCTCATGAGTGTACCAGTTGAGTAGACCCAGTCATTTGAATGTACTGTGGTAGCAGGTGTAGGCTGTAGGATCGCCCTCATCTGCCGTCCACCCAGAGAAGAGAAGCGGTTCCTTCAGAAAGTGGCGGATTTTGTGATTGACATGGAGTTTGAGTCACTCAGGCTGATGGTCCTGGTGACTTTAACACCTGGGTCAATAACGAACTCTCGCAATTTGGTCAGCACTTACTCCAATTAATGTCATCTCTGGGCCTCACATAGATTGTTTCTACTGCTACCCATAAACACGGTCATTCTCTTGACTTGGTTTTCCTCCTGGAGGTCAAAGCCTCCGAATTGGGGATGGAACCAGTCAGATGGTCTGACCACTACACTGTGAATTTCAGTTTTTGCACCCCCTTCGTAGGCCTGCCCCTGTGGAGATGATCAGGTACCACCCTTTACGAGATGTAAGTTCTGAAGTCCTGGCGGCAGTACTTGATCTATCGGTTCTTCCATTGGCAACCAGAGACCCAGAAGCCCTAGTTGCGGCCTATAACCAGGCCATAACTCCGACTTCTTATGTCATTGCTCCTGTCTGTGTTCACCTTCTCTCCCTTTGCCCTCGGTCCACCTGGTTCGATGGATCTTTGAGGGAGATGTAGTGACTAGGACAAAGGTTAGAGCATTGCTGGTGGAGATATGTCCTAGATGCCTATCACCTTAGATTGGTGGACCATTATGAAGCCTATCAATCTGCAATCACCCATAAGAAAGCAGAGTTCCTGTCCGGGGAGATTGAGGCCGCTCAGAACGGCCCAGCCCAGCTTTTTTGATCTGTGGACAGACTGTGCAACCCAGCCTGTCTACAGGTTCAAAGAGCTTTTTTGCAAGTTGAGTGTGCGGAGCTGACTCGATTCTTCGCGGCTAAAGTGGCCGACATCAGGGCAGAACTCCTACCGGCACACTTTGGCACTGCTCTAGACTGGCATTTGGACACTGCTCCTTGGTTTTCCTGGAGTACCTTCAACCGGCCGGAGCTTGGGAACATCATGAGGATTGTCCAGGGTATCAACCCTATGTGCTGTAGTTTGGATCCGGGTCCAACTACCCTGATTTTGGGCTGTAGTGACATTCTTGGCCCGGTCCTAGCATGGATAGTCTGGTGCTCCCTGGAAAGAGGTGAGTTTCCTAGTTCCCTGAAGGAGGAGTTGGTGACACCCCTCCTGAAGAAAGCTTCTTTGGACCCAGACTGCCACGTGAACTACAGACCAATCTTGAACCTCCCCTTTACGAGGACGTTGATTGAGAAAGTAGTGGCCATACAACTGGAGGACCATTTGACCATCCATGATGCCTACGAGCCTCTCCAGTCCAGTTTTCGGAAGAGGCATAGTACTGAGATGGCGCTGGTCCGGGTGCTCAATGATCTCCTGATGGCTGGAGATCAAAAGAATCGCTCCATCTTGGTTCTTCTTGATCTCTCTTCAGCATTTGACACTGTGGACTATGGGGTCCTGCTCGATCGTCTGAGGTTAATCTGCGGCCTGTCAGTATGGTCCTCAGGTGGTTTTCATCTTTCTTCACTGGAAGAACTCAAAGGGTGGTGTCAGGGATTTATTCCTCTGACCCAGTCCCTATGTCATGTGGGGTTCCTCAAGGATCGGTGTTGTCCCTCATGTTGTTCGCAGTGTGTTTGCTACCCCTTAGAGACATTGTAAGGAGGTATGGGCTGAGGTTTCATTGTTATGCTGATGATGCCCAGCTCTAACTCTCTTTTGCACCTGATCAGAATAGAGCACTCTCAGCATTTAATAACTGCCTCACAGAAATCCAGGAGTGGATGGCTTTGAGGTGGTTGAGGTTGAACTCGGCAAAGACTGAGGTGTTGGTGGTAGATCCAGGTTGCCAGATAGAGGGGTTGGGGGTGGGGTTACCCTTGGAACTTTTTCTTGGAGTTTCCCACTTCCGACCTCTGAACAGGTGCGAAACCTGGGGGTAATTTTTGATGAGGGTCTGACAGTGCGTATGCAGGTGTCAGCCATTGTCAAATCCTCCTTTTATCATCTGAGGAATATCTCGAGTTAAGCATCTAGTTCCATCCGGTGACCTTCCTACGCTGGTGCATGCCTTTGTGTCCTCTCACCTGGATTATTGCAATGCCTTTTACCTAGGGCTTCTGGGGGTTGAAATTCACATCCTGCAGCTGGTGCAGAACGCTGCGGCCCGCTTATTGACAGGAACCTCTTGGTCCTGTCATATTCCGTTGGTGCTGCACAAACTGTACTGGCTGCCAGTTCAGTAGCAAATCACCTTGAAAATTGGACTTCTGACTTATAAATCCCTACCCAGACAGGGCCCAGACTACCGGAACGAGCTACTGGTCACTTACTGGCCGAGGCAATCGCTCCACTCGACTGACGAGGGGTTGCTAGAGATACCAAGGGTTTGTTTAAAATCTTCTGGGGCCCATGCATTTATGCATGTGGTCCTGACCCTTTGGAACTCTCTGCCCCATCAGATATGTGAGTGCCCAACTGTGGAGTGATTTAAACAGGCGCTCAAAACTGTTTTATGGAGCCATGCTTTGGGGATTAGTTTTATTCTGCTGACTGTCTATAAATATTTTATCCTGTTTTTAATATACTGTATGTAATTGTATGCTAAAGCTGTTTTAATTTTAAGTAAGGTGCCTTGGTATTTGAAAGACAACATATAAATAAACCTGATTTGATTTGATTCAGGCAGGAACTACTACCCTTTTGAAGTACTACTGAACTCAGTTGTGTGGCAAAGGAACTCATCTTGAGGAGTGTGCCATCCCTAGAGGTGCCACAGAGAGAAGGTCCCCTTTGACTACAGATACAGTACGTTGGAGAGTATAGTAATGATCTTAAAAAGACAAATCTAAAGGTGTGGAGGAACACAGACACATTAACAATGCACTTTCTCATCAAGAGTGGGACCAAAACTAGTAATAGAGGTGGACTAGGCAGGCAGTAACACTATCCAGACTCCAGCTCACAGTCGATATGATTTTATGGCCTTCTGCATGGAGCAGAGGGGAAAATAAAACATGGAGGGAACCTCTGGGGATCCAAGAACTTACGTCACTGTTTCTCTAAGCTTTACTATTATTTAGAATTCCCCCAAACACCCCAGTAAGACTTGGCTGAGTTCAAAAGAGAAAACAAAATGCCAATCTGAGCACTGCACAAAATGTGGAACTGAACTAGAAAAGGAGGGTTGCATCATAAGTTTGAATAGGGAACACAAAGACTATGCCAGCAGCAGTTCGGTGGGTGGGAGCTATAAGCCACAGCCCTTTCCTGAACTGTTTCAGCCAGCTTCCTCCAGCCTCATTTGGAAGCACTGTTTCTTTGCCCCACCATCCTCTCCTCCTCCAGTGGTGCGTCTCTGTCATTGGGACTCCTTTTTAAGGTACCTTTAGCCTAAAAGAATTATAATCCTGCAGCACCTCTAGGGTTGGAACCCTCCTCAAGAGAGTTTTTTTTCCTTAATGGTATCCTGACAGTGTGGTAGTCCCTTAAGTGACAGAGAGTGTGAAAAGCCAAAGGATCCATGCATAACAATCAAATTACACATTCATTCAAGCTACCTTCAGACTGTCAACGATGCTGCACAAGCATACTGTAACTCCTCACTATGTTGTGTATGCCCAATGAACTACAAGAACTCTAATTCCATCCCTCTAATGGGATGACCCATCTTGAAGGTGTCACAGAGCTTAGCAGTATGACCAAAGGGTCCCAATCCACTGAGAACCCCATCCTTAAAGGGATAAGAAACTGGCCTACAGCTGAAACAAGGAACATGGAGTACCCCATAGCTGCTGCATGACAGAGATACCTGGCCTTCAGCCGATAAGCAGGCCCGACCAATGGATAGTGCCATGTGGCTCAGTCAGCATGACTGAGGGAACCCCGATCCTAATGAGAGTTCCACCCCTGGCAAGCATGGGACTCGACCCCTTGACTACCCACATGTACACTGGGACACAAATCATTACATGCACATGCAAAGGGATATTTGGCACCTGATGATTCCTGGTCTGCAACAGTTACCCCCTGCTAAGTTTCAATGATTAAGTATTTTATTAAGTTTAATGCACAGTTATAGGTTTGTTTGTTTGCTTTTGTTGTGCACAGTTTAATTTTAATATATCAATTTAATTTACATTGCTGCTTTAAGTGTGCTTATTGTAGATGCTTTCAAAAAATAGGTTAGCCATGTATTTAAATTAATGGCAATTGTTTAGCTACAATATAGGTACTGTCTCTTTAAATCTGTGCCTTTATAAGGCAAATAATGACACCTGTGGGAACACTTCCTGATGACGCCTTAGTGAAACCGGTCAAAGTTTAGTGGGATTCTGCCTTCTCTTCCCAGCTTGTGCTTACAGCACTTGTGTGAGTGCATAATTATTATTTGCCTTCAATAAAATGGCTTTTTTCAACATGAATTTGCATGGTCTCAGTTTGTGGTGAGTGATGAGTGGTGCTGGACCTCTAGAGAGTTTTATTTAAGCATGGGACTTGGCTATGCTAAGGAAAAGGGGGAAACAGGAGACCACGTATGGCCATAGGCAAGCTGATTGGAGAAGTCAATGATCAAGCTGTTGTAAGCTTGACAAATACACTGCGGGCTTTAGGTTAATTTGGCTACAGCTTGAGCTCCAGGACAAATCTGTGCTAGAGCATGAGGCTACAGGACAACCCGTGCTACAGCTCAGACTGCAGGACAGCAATAACGCTAATTACAGCTAGGCCCTATGGAATCTTGGCACTGTGGCTGGGCCTTAATGCAAGCAAGGCACTACCCGAAACCCGGGAGGAATGGTAGGTACACCCAGATTGGAAACATACTGTATGCATGGGGGATGCCTTGATGAGCAAGAGAGGAATCCCAATGTAAAGTGCGCAGGAAACTCGGACAGTTGGGGCCACAGAGCCCATGCGATAATGCTTGAGGGCTGTGGGGATGGAACAGCAAGATAAGGATTCCAGTTCAGAATTCATCTTGAGCCCAAATTGGGATTAGGGACGTTCAGAACTGTCTGATTCCAATCTGACTGAACTCTTTAGGAGTCTCCAATTCCAAATCCGATTCCAGAATGGACCTCAGAACTGGAATCCTAATTTCTGAATCCTAAATCTGAAATTCCTATGTAAAAACCTGTTTCAACCTTAAATTCTGAAATTAGAACATTCAGACTGTGATTCCAAAAATCCTGACTCCAGACATCAGGTCAGAATTTGACAAGTCTGATTCCATAACTCAGAATCTAAGCTACCCTGAGATAGTGTATCTTCCCTAATAAATGACTGTCCAGACCAAATTTTGTCAAATGATACCTAGCTGCTGATGTTTTAAAGTGGAACAGGGAAAACTGAACCAAATAAAACAGTAAAACAAAGGCATGGAATCTGAGAAAGCAGTACAAGCAAGCAAACGCAAATCACAGGAAACCTATTGACAGGCTGTGGATGCCAGACAAACCCCGAAGGAGGAGACATGCAGCACGGCTAGTAAGTACAACATTTGTTCAACATGCTAGAGAAAGGTGTGGGATGGAGGAGCAGGATCTCACATTTCTTGGATAATGAGAAAGGGAAAAAGAGAGTGAATGAGTGAGAGAGAGAGAGATGAGCCGTGAATAAGCAGAGAAGCAAAGGAAAGTCTCTGAGCAGCATAATGCTGAAACGCAGAGGCGTGTTCTTTTGTTTTCAAGAATATCTGATTGATTTAACACACTACAACGGAAAACAAAAAAAAAAACACTAAACATAAAACTATGCAGATAAAATTCAACTAGTGTCATCTTGAGTTGTACCAAGCTGGTGTAATGCAAAATCACGTCATATTTCGTACAATATTCAGCATGTCATTGAAAATTTCACATTTACAGGATGACTTGATTAAACATTCTGTACTTGTGGGTCTAGCACTTCCTCATCCCATCTGTGTGTTATTACCTAAGTAGCTGATCTCATTTCATTTTGCATCATGCTTCCCTGCAAATACATTGAGGACATGCCAGTTTGAGGTCACAAAATCATTCAGCATTGTATTTACATCAGACTTTAAGATTCACATATTTTTCTCTTGAGAGTCAGGGAAGTAACTCCAGCTAAGTTAGAAAAAAGATTCTGGAAATGCTTCCATGGTGACTCTTTGTACATGACTGGACTTGCTGGGAAAATTGGGAATACTGCTATAAACTACTCTGGGTTCACAAACTAAACTAGATTAATTTTCTGTTTCTGTACATATGTAGTCACTCTAACATCCAGCACTGAAAACTAGGGTTGTGCAAATACCTTTTTCCAAATATGTTGCCACTTATTCAATATCTGGCAGTCAAATGTTCAGGTATTTGGTAAAACAACACCCCAAAAATCAAGACATTTCCACACTCACAGCACCCACTCACCCACCCTTCCCTGATTATCTGAAAGATTCCTCCCCCCACCCTTGTGGCACCAAGCCCATCCCAACTCCAGTGACATCAGAATTGAAAATAAAAAGTTTAAAACCCTCCCCTTGTATATGTGCCCCGAAACAGAAATATGGAAATGGTAACTGGCAATTGGCATCAGGATAGGGGGCCTGGGAAGGATTGGGGTGGTAAACCCCAGGATGGAGAATGACATGGGAGTCCATTTATTTGGGTCACAAAGGTTACCAGTATAGAGCCAGTTGGGAGGTACATGGCTGGACCAACTATACATTTCTTTTTTTGTTTTGTTTTCATTTTTATGTTGATTGCACGCATGCGCAAGAAACATACTGCGGCAGCTCTCCAGAAGCAGGTTGTGGAGGTGCGTCACTGTTGTGGCCAATGCTCCCACAGCCTTTAAAGGCTTGGCTCTCTTTCCCCAATGCCATGGCATGCTGCTGCTGACACTAGTTCAGCCAGCATGTCACAACCTTATAAGATTTCAGATGCTGCAATCAGGGGCTGCCTCATCTTTGCAGCGTTAGCCATTCGCTGCAATGAGGAAGCGGAATCTTGTTACAGTGATACTGTTTGTGAATGTGGTGGCTTGCCACCACGTTCACAAGCAATATTAAGGCCCGTCCCCTGCCGAGGGGGTGCCCAATCCCCCTCGGCAGCATGTAACCACCCCACCATGTTTGTTTGCCAAAGGGGGCCCCAATCCCCGTTGGCTTCAGTGCCCCAAGGTTGATGTTACTGATGGGGAGCCCACTCCCAGTCAGCATTATGTAAGCACCCCGGTTTTGTAATGTGCCGACGGAGTGCCCAGTCCCCATCGGCATAATGTCACCCTCCCCACTTTATTGTGTACCAACAGGGTGCCCAATCCCGTCGGCATAATGTAATCCCCCCTTTTATTTGTGGGCCGATGGGGTTTAATCCCCATTAGCTACAGCTGCCCCCCTCAAAAAAAGACTCAGTTGGCATGCTGGGAGCCCATCTCAGCGTGCCACATGTCCCTGTAAAAACAAAAACGGTTCTGTGATGATTTTTTTTTCCCTGTGTAAAAAGGAAATGGTCCCTCAGCAGTTTCCCTGTCCCCCCCCACAACCCGCACCCAACCACTGCACACCCTGCCTCCCCACATCCCCCTCACCCATACTTATCTCCGGAGTCTGGCGCGACCATCTTCGGTGGACCAGGAACATGTCTGCACTCTTCAAAGCCGACCGCGAACGAGGAAATGCCGGTAAGCTGTATAATGGAATAAATAGGTTTTTTTCAACTTTGATGCATGTCTCAGGCATTTTTTTTAATTTTGGCACCAAATTTTCAGTATGGGTTTTTGGGACCTCTCCTCATGAATTCTGGCACTGACATGGCATTATTCGGCCCGAAAGGTGATTTCACAGTCACTGAGCAAAATACCCTTTTGGGACCGATTAATGAAACAATAGTGTCAGTGTTCATGAGTGGACTCTCAAAAACCTATGTTGCAAATTTGGTTGGAGAAAAATCAAAAAATGACTGTTTATGAATATTGTGTTACGCGGTACACACTTCGAAACTCGCAAATTTGCAATATTTTCACGCCAGATTTTCAACATTGCCATTCTTCTGCACCTCCTTATGAACAGTATAGCTGTCATTTTTCACATCCTGGCCAAAATGTGTTTTCACAGTTCTGGCACAGAATAGCGTGGTCGCTGCAGTAAATCCATGTTCAGGACAGATTATGAAAATGACAGTGACACTGTTCATTAGGAGAGGTCCTAAAATGCCTATGTAGAAAATTTGGTGATGGAAGTCCATAAAATGAGTGTGTTACGAATGTGCATTGCGCAGTTTCCATGCACGCCCGTACCTCTGCAACTTTGAAATATTTTCACTCCAGATTTTCAGCATTGCCATTTTTCCACACCTCCTTATGAACAGTGCAGCTGTCATTTTTCACATCCTGGCTGAAATGTGTTTTCGCTCTTCTGGCGCACTATAGCGCAGTCGCTGTGGGAAATCAGTGTTTGGGACACATTAAGAAAATCGCACTGACACTGTTCATGAACAGAGGTCCTAAAATGCCTATGTTGAAAATTTTGTGATGAAACTCCATAAAAGGACTGTGTTACGAGCGTGTGTTGTGCAGCTTTCACGCACCCTTGTAAGTTCACAAATTAGTAATATTTTCACACCAGATTTTCAACACCGGCATTTGTTCACACCTCCTTATGAACAGTACAGCTGTCATTTTTCACATCCTGGCCGAAATGTGTTTTCATGCTTCCAACTCAGAATACCGCAGTCGATGTCAGAAATCAGTGTTTGAGACAGATTAGGATCGAGCGACTTGGGGTGGGGGGGAGTGACCGATCTCAACTGAGCTCTGTCAGGACTGCTGCGGATTTCTTTGTGGGCAGGAAAAGGCACCAACGCAGGTAGGAGCCCAGTACAAAAGGGTAGCCTGCAGCACTGGGAGACACAGAACAAGCGAGTGAGTGAGGGGGAGTGAGTGAGCTCAGTGGAGCTCTGTTGGGACTGCTGTGGATTTCTTTGCGGGCAGGAAAAGGTAGCAATGCATGCAGGGGCCCAGTTCAAAAGGGCAGCCTACAGTGGTGGGAGAAACAGAATGAGCGAGTGAGAGAGGGGGAGTGAGCGAGCTCAGTGGAGCTCTATTGTGACTGCTGCAGATTTCTTTGTGGGCAGAAAAGGGCGGCAACGCAGGCAGCAGCCCAGTACAGAAGGGCAGCCTGCAGCACTGTCAGAAATGAAACAATCAAGTGAGAGGGGGGAGTCAGTGAGGCCAATGGAGCTCTGTTGGGACTGCTGCAAATTTCTTTGTGGGCAGAAAAAGATGCCAACAGAGGCAGGAGCCCAGTACAAAAGGGCAACCTTCAGTGTCAGGAGACAGGGATGTAGCCAGGGATTTCAGATCAGCACACCAAGTGGACTCACTGCAACCCCTTGTTAGGGTGAGCTATCCACCCCCCCCCGGGTGTAGCCAGACAATATACAAATGTACAAAACATACGAACACATGAAATTTGCCAGCAGATAAAGGCCTAGAGGTCTATCAAGTCTGCTCGAATGTGCAGCTAGCACCCCTTATTCTGCAGCTGCCTCTTCCTTCCACCCTTCCCCTTCATTAACCCTCCCGCTTGTCCTGTCCCATCTTCATTTGAAGCAGTCCACTGTTCTACTGCATACCACTTCTGCAGGTAATGCATTCCAACCAGCCACCACCCTCTCTGTAAAAGTGTCTCCTCATCTCCCTCCTGAACCTTCCTCGCTCCAGTCTCATATCATGGCCCTGGTGCCCTCCCTCCTTACTTTGAACAGTCCCTCTGTACCCGTCTTGTTTATTCCTTTCATGTATTTAAAGGTTTCTATCATGTCACCCTTGTCTCTCTTCTCCTCCAGTGAGTACATGTTCAACTCCTTCAACCTCCTCTCGTATGATAAGTCCCCAAGCCCCTTGATCATCTTTGTCACCCTGTGCTGCACCCCCTCCAGTAACTTAATGTCCCTCTTCAGATACAGACTCCAGTACTGCACGCAGTACTCCAGGTGTGATCTAACTAATGACCTATACAGTGGCAGAATCACCTCCTCCTTCCTCGAGGATATACCCCTTGCAATACAACCCAGCATTTTGTTGGCCTTTGCAGCTGCCTTCCTATATTGCGCTAAGTTGTTCATTGACCCTGTAATGAGCACACCCAGATCCTTCTCCTCCTCTGTCCGGGCTAGCTGCACTCCCCCCCTAGCTGGTAACTTCTCCTTGGGTTCTTCATCCCAAAATGTAGCACCTTGCACTTTTTGGCATTAAAGCCCAGTTGCCAGGTGTCTGACCAGGTTTCAAGCTTTGCCAGATCATCCTGCAACCCCTGCCATCCCCCTAGGTCATCCACCACCGCGCCAACCTTGGTATCATCAGCAAACAGACTGATCTTGCTCTTGATGTCCCATGATATGTCTGCAATGAATATCCCAAGCAACACTGATCCCAACACCGAGCCCTGTGGGACACCGCTCATCACTGCCCTTGGGTGTGAGAGCTCCCCACCCACCACCACCTTCTGTTGCCTTCCCTGCAGCCAGTTTCCTACCCATCTCACCAGCTTTGCACCCACCCCCTGTGCCTACTAACTTCCTTCCCAGCCTTCCATGTGGCACCGAGTCGAATGCCTTACTGAAGTCCAGATACAGGACATCCACTGCATGGCCCCTGTCCAGTTGCCAAGTTACCCAGTCATAGAACTCAACCAGGTTGGTTTGGCAGGTTCTGCCACGTATGAAGCCATGCTGTCTGCTGTCCTGTAGTCCTTTGGCCTCTAGGAGGGCTACCAGCCTCTCCTTCAAGATAGTGTCCATTAGCTTACCCACGATGGATGTGAGGCTCACTGGTCTGGTACACCAGGACCGTGTTTGTTGCCTCATTTGGCACAATAAATACAACTTTTGTATCTCATGACAGTGATTGTTGCCATGCATGGGTAAATACAAATGCCATGTATTGTTCTCCAAGACACCCACATACCAGCCCAAAGTTGTATTGTCCTTGGGATGCCAAGATAGTATTAGTGACCAGTCCTTCTAGTTTCGACTCCTATGAATAAAATTACAGAAAGGTTCAGTATTTTCTTTGTTAGTTTTCATGGAAAAAGGAAGCAGTTCAGCGTCTATTGGCTACCCCCCCCTTAAATAAAATTGCACACCATGGAGTGCTTGGAGTATGCCTGCCTACACCCATGTCAGGAGAAACAGTATGAGCGAGTGAGACAGGGGGAGTGAGTGACCTCAACGGATCTCTGTTGGGACAGTTGTGGATTTCTTTGTGGTCAGGAAAAGGTGCCATGCAGGCAGGAGCCCAGTACAAAAGGGTAGCTTGCAGCACTGGAAGAATCCATAGGTGGATTTGGGGGGGGCTAAGGGTGCTGTAGCTCCCCATCATGGAGCTCCTCCATTAGTAACACACTGTGCTGCACTCTTTATCATTATGCACTAATGCCTCCATGAAAGCTGCCTGAGCCACATGGGTCTCATCTGTCCTCCAGCAGAGCTGGCCTTAGCTAGGTGCAAACTGTGCCCCTGCACCTTGGGGACCATGCTCATCTGTCCTCCGGCAGAGCTGGCCTTAGCTAGGTGCAAACTGTGCCCCTGAACCTTGGGGGCCCATGCTCATCTGTCCTCAGGCAGAGCTGGCCTTAGCTAGGTGCAACCTGTGCCCCTACACCTTGGGGCCCATGCTCATCTGTCCTCCAGCAGAGCTGGCCTTAGCTAGGTGCAAACTGTGCCCCTGCACCTTGGGGCCCATGCTCATCTGTCCTCCAGCAGAGTTGGCATTAGCTAGGTGCAAACTGTGCCCCTGCACCATGGGGACCCATGCTTATCTGTACTCCAGGAGAGCTGGCCTTAGCTAGGTGCAAACTGTGCCCCTGCACCTTGGGCCCATGCTCATCTGTCCTCCAGCAGAGCTGGCCTTAGCTAGGTACAAACTGTGCCCCTGCACCTTGGGGCCCATGCTCATCTGTCCTCCAGCAGAGCTGGCCTTAGCTAGGTGCAAACTGTGCCCCTGCACCATGGGGACCCATGCTCATCTGTCCTCCAGCAGAGCTGGCATTAGCTAGGTGCAAACTGTGCCCCTGCACCTTGGGGGCCCATGCTTATCTGTACTCCAGGAGAGCTGGCCTTAGCTAGGTGCAAACTGTGCCCCTGCACCTTGGGGGCCATGCTCATCTGTCCTCCGGCAGAGCTGGCCTTAGCTAGGTGCAAACTGTGCCCCTGCACCTTGGGGACCCATGCTTTTTTCTTGAGGAAAAAAAGTAATTTAAAACATTTAAAAATGCCTAAATGTTGTTAGAGATGAAAATGTTTACCAATAAATGAAAGTGGAAGACAACTGGCTCTGTTACTGTTACAAAAGGTGGGGGCAGCTTTGCTGAAGGAAAAGATTAGGTTAAGTAAGTGCTAATGGTGTTAGTGGCCATACTTTACACCTCCCAGGTTGACTACTTTTACAAACAAAGGGCTATATTGACAAGAGAACTTGTCTGTAACCTGGATATGTAGGTGAAACAATGAATGATATGACAAAATCTGTTTCAAAAGTATGTGAGCACTCAAAATGACTCGAAAACCTGACCAGCACAGAGCAAAAACAGATATCCTGATAGAGACCCTGAAAACCTGATCAACAGGTAAAACAAGCATTTATCAATGCCGAATGTTTGCTTGCTGGCACTGGCATTGGTAGTGTAGAAGTTACAGAGCTGCATAATAGGAATGGCAGCGAAGTATTGAACTGAAGCCAACCCCACCACCACCCTGCAGAGAGTGGCAAGCATTGGGGTGTGCCTTTGGGTCATCAGGCATAACGACCATGCCATTTCACCACACCCTACCCTGCAGACACTGACAAGTGTCACGGTGTGCCTTGGTGTCTTTGGCCCTTATGCGCATCCCATTCCATCAGGAGATACAGTGAGATGGGTGCAGTACAGGAGAATGGGATGAAGTTTGGGCCTGAAGAGTCCAAGGTACACCTTGATGCCTCTCACTGGCTGCAGGGTGTGGGTGGGGGTGGAATGGTATGAGCATGACAGGCAAGAATCCCAAGTCACACCCCTGATGCCTGTCATACTCTACAGGGTGGGGCGTTATGGTCAGAAACCCAAACGCCTCAGGCATTCGTTGGTATTTTCACCCAAATTTTCAACATGGTTTTTGTGACCCCACCTCATGAACAGTGGCAATATCAGTTTGTTAGCTGAAACTGCCTTTGCACAGCGACTATGGCATTTGGCACCACAGGTGCAAAACACATTCCGAACAGGATGTGAAAATGACAGCTGTACTGTTCATGGGAAGTGTAAAAATGGCAATGTTGAAAATCTGCTGGAAAATCTTAAAAAACTGGTGAAGTCATGAGCGATGACGAGAAACTGTGCAACCATAATTCGTAATGTAATTAGTTTGGGGATTTTTACAGTAGATTGTTAACACAGGCATTTTGGGACCTCCGATCATGAACAGTGTCAGTGGGATTTTCTTTATCTGTCCCGAACAATGATTTCCCACAGCGACCACGCATCTCTGCACTGAAAACACATTTCAGCCATGTTGTGGAAAATGACAGCTGTACTGTTCATAAGGAGGTGTGTAAAAATGCCACTGGTGAAAATCTGGACTGAAAATATTACAAATTCATGAACCTACGAGGGTGCGGGGAAACTGCGCAATGCTCACTCGTGACACAGTCATTTTATGGAGTTTAGTCACCAATTTTCAACATAGCCATTTTAAGACCTCTGCTCATGACCAGTGTCACTGTGATTTTCTTAATCTGTCCCAAACATTGTTTTCACAAACCGACTGTACCATTGTCACTACATGTGGAAACACATTTTAGGCGAGATGAAAATGAGTAGCTACTGCTCATAAGGAAGTGCAGTAAAATGGCACTGTTGAAAATCTGGTGTGCAAATATTACAAATTCACAAACTTGCCAGCGTGCGTAGGAACTGCGCAATGTGCGCTCCTAAAACAGTCATTTTTGGGAATTTTTTCACCAAATTTTCAACATAGCCATTTTAACACCTCTGCTCATGACCAGTGTCACTCTGATTTTCTTAACTTGTCCCATATATTGATTTCACACACCGACTGCGCCATTGTGCGCTACATGGGCAGAAATATGTTGTGGGCTAGATGTGAAAAATTACAACTGTACTGCTCATAAGGAGGTGTGGTAAAATGGCAATGTTGAAAATCTGGAGCAAAAATATTGAAAATTTGCGAATTTACGAGCGTGCATAGGAACTCTGCAACGCACGCTTGTAAAACAGTCATTTTTAAGAATATTTTCACTAAATTTTCAAAATAGCCATTTTAAGACCTCTGCTCATGAACAGTATCACTGTGATTTTCTTAATGTGTCCCGTACATTGATTTCGCACACCGACAGCGCCATTGTGCACTACATGGGCGGAAACACGTTTTGGGTGAGATGTGAAAAATGACAACAGTACTGCTCATAAGGAGGTGTGGTAAAATGGCAATGTTAAAAATCTGGAGTGAAAATATTGAAATTTCGCAAACTTATGAGCGTATGTAGGAACTGCACAACGCAAGCTCGTAAAACAGTCATTTTTAGGAATTTTTTCACCAAATCTTCAACATAGCCATTTTAAGTCCTCTTCTCATAAACAGTGTCACTGTGATTTTCTTAATGTGTCCCGTACATTGATTTCGCACACCAACTGCGCCATTGTGTGCTACATGGGTGGAAACACATTTTGGGTGAGATGTTAAAAATGACAACTGTACTGCTCATAAGAAGGTGTGATAAAATGGCAATGTTGAAAATCTGGAGTGAAAATATTGAAAATTCACGAACTTACGAGCGTGCGTAGGAACTGCGCAATTCACCCTCGTAAAACAGTAATTTTTAGGAATTTTTTCCACCAAATTTTCAAAATAGGCTTTTTGAGAGCCCACCTTATGAACACTGGCAATGTCGTTTCTTTAATCAATCCAGAAAGGTGATTTCGCAAAGTGGCTGCGAAATCACCCTTCGGGCCCGAGTAATGCCATGACAGTGCAAGAATTCATGAGGAGGGGTCCTAAAAACCCCATGTTGAAAATTTGGTGCACAAATTCCAAAAAATGCCTGAGATATGCAACAAAGCTGAAAAAACCCTATCTATCCCGTATATACAGCTAACGGGCATTTCCTCAGTTCAGGGTCGGCTTTAAGAGTGCAGACATGTTCCCAGTCCAGCTAAGATCATTGCGTCGAACTCCGGAGGTAAGTATGGGGTGGGGGTGTGGGGAGGTAGGATGCGCGGTGGGTGGTGCGGGTTGTGGGGGCAGGGAGACTGCGAGGGACTGTTGTTTTCTTTACAGGTTTTTTTTTTTAAAGATGACGCGGGATGTTTGCCACACTGGGATGGGCTCCCAGTGTGGCAGAAGGATGGTTGGGGGGGCGTGGAGCCGACGGGGGATTGGGCACCCCCGTCAGCCATGGTATCTGTTGCCATGCTGGGGTGGGCTCCCAGCATGGCACCCTGTACTGGGGGGGAGACAGTGAAGCCGACGGGGGATTGGGCACCCCTGTCGGCCATTACATCATTTTGCCATGCTGGGGTGGGCTCCCAGCGTGGCACCTGGATGCTTTGTCGGGGCCATGGAGCTGACGGGGATTGGCCACCCCATCGGCCGTAGTGTGGAGGGGAGGGGAAGGCACATGAGCACGCAGTGTGCGTGTGCGCGTGTGGGGGGGAGAGCTCTGTTCACTCAAGCAGAGCGATCCCTTTCAACTGTATGCCACTGCATTTTCCTGCTGTCATAGACAGCTGGAGCAGTGATTGGCGCTCTGTGACCGTGCCTGCAAATACACTGACTGAATTGGAAGAGGCTGACACACCTCTGGAAAACTCGTATGATGGCACTATGTTTGCTTGTATATGCGTGCAAGCAAACATAAAACCTGACAGGGAGCGACCTTACTGGTGTCCCATGATAATCCTCTTTATTCTCTCTCACTCACACCTCCAGAAAAGTTAAGTTGTTTAACTTGTTTGCAAATCAGAGTATGTGAGGTGTGAGTGTCCAGTGATGATGTCCCTGTCCTTACAGAAATGAATATGGTAGTAGTACCGTACTTACTTAAGTTCTTGCTCCAGGCTCAGTCAGATTAATTTCCAGTGGTGAAGTCAAATAATTCAGTGCAGTCAAAGACACTAATTAAAAGATGCTGGTTAAACTAGTAGACCAGGTACTGCTTTAGTAATTCAGGACAGGAGGGTTAGTGAGTTGTAAATGTTGGATGTGGTGGGCCCACAGGGGAATGGAGTGATGGGGCCCGTCAGGGGGCTTCACAGGGGCCCAGAATGGTTAAGGCCGGCCCTGTCCTCCAGTGTCCTGGTAGTGCAGTGAACAACCACCCCACCCGCATTACATAGTTGATCCTCCCCCCCCCCCGAAAAGCTGGTCTTCAGCATGAATTTCTTGCTAACATTCATCCTACGCCATGTGGTCCAGTCCCCACACTGTGGCAGCAGTTGGTCTTGCCTTGGTGAGCCTGAGTATTCATTCTCTACTTTTGCAGGCTTGGTGAAGCTCCTTTGTTTATGCGCGGGGCGGGGTGGGGGTCGTGCAAGGGGGTACAGCTGCAGCAAAGTGGAGTGGACCTTAAGAATACAGATCTCAACCAGGTTGCCTGGTGCTCACCGCTCCTGATTTGCTGTTGCATCCAGTAGTGGATGTTACTAGCAAGGGGGGTGCCTTCTTTAAATGTCTCAGTTGCTGAAACAAGAGTGAGCTTTAATTCATTAACTCAGAAGATTAATGTTGGAGCAAGACAGGAGCGAGTATGCTACTGAGGAGGAGACAGAGAGAGAGAGAGGGAGCCCACAAGTGAAGAGCAAAGCCCGAGGTTTCAGGCAGCAGCAGTCCAGCAATGCAGGGTCGTGGCCTTGATAAATCAGCACAAGGAGTTGGAGTGAGGTTCAGGTCATCTTCTGGTAGCTGAAGCAAGCTGTAGCTAAGAGCTCTGCTCATTAGGAGTCATGGGGTCAGTGTGTGCTGTCTAGAGAGAGAGTTTGGTGGCCAGGTGACCGGAGACAGTACTCAACTAGGGGCACATAGACTTCAGCCTGCTGAAAATTGATCAAGTCTTCATTTAATCAGGTACTTCTTGCTTTAAAAACAAAAGACTTTCACAGTCACAAACTATGGTGGGTGGGGGGCAGTTGCTGGGATGGGACAGGACATGAGTGTTCCATCAAACTGGGTGTGTAATAAGTGTAGTACTAGTGTTATTAATTTCTAGTATGGGAAGCTTATATTCATGACATTAAAATTGTTTAAGGTCACTGCTAGTTTTGTTCTATACGACAAACTGATTTTGATGCAGACTTGCAGGACAGGGAATTGGAGAGTAGTGCCCTCCTGTAGCATGCTAGGAATGGTACAAAACTAATGCTGGGGCAGGTCTGGTCTCAGCGACAGCATGAACCAGGAGAGGCAGAAACTGGTACATGAGACCTTTGAACTGAAGTAAAAACATCAGCATTTACTGTATGTCTAATCTGTGTGGTCTTTTCAGTCATGGTTGTACAGTGTGAATGAACACAAAGAGAATTAATAGACATGGGGACTTTGAAGGTGTTCTGCTGTATGTTATGGCATGTGCAGGAGTTTCTGCATGCTTGGAGAGCAAAATTGGCAACAGAAGTCACAAGACCTTGTTTGGCTCATTGACATAGGCAGTTACAAAAACCGGAAAAAAGTGATAGAATCAAATATTTAGTTTATGTAGTTATTAGTGTTGAATTTGGGGGGGGGGGTGCAAGTTGTGATGTACCCAAGCAAGTACTGTTGCCAATAAAAAAAAAATGCATTTTTATATTTGTTTAAAAACTGTTTTTCTGTCTACTGACTTCTTGGGCCTATCATAAAAATGAGATGCCTCATACCATGGGGTTCTATCAGTAAAGGACATTTAAAAACAATAAAAAATATTTTATTTATTTAAAAATGTATTTTCTTTGGAATAAATTGTTCTATAGAATAAAATATGTTTTGCAAAAATAGCAAGCAGACTTGAAATGATATTTTCAGAAACTAGATAGCAAAGTGACTTTGTTCCCATATTTCTATAGTTATTGTATTTATTTATGAGATAAGGTTGGGGGATAGGTTAATCTGTACTGCAGGACAAACTGGGATGGGTTGGCTTTATGATAATGTCATAATGTGCTTGAGTGAGTGACATTTGTGAACTTTTTTACTTGGATTGTCAGTTTATTTGTCTGCAGTTTGTCTTTATCACCAAGTCTCTTTCAACTTTTCTCATTTTTATGTGTTTCGGATGTGCTGCTGTCCAGCTGCAGTCTTTTTATTTTGTGTTTTTTTTTTTTGGGTGGGAGGGTATTTTGGGCAACATACTGTCATTTGGACTGTGGGGACTCTGGGGATAGTGCTAGGGTGCAACTAACAAAGCATGGGGAGGGAGGAAATGAGTAGAAATTGCATTAGAAATACCCTCCAAAATGCACCAAAATGTTAAAAAAATGTATGGGGGCATAGGCGGCCCACCAGACCCCAAGGACAATTATTTTTATTTTTTTCTCTGACTTGAGCTCCCCCATCTATACAACTCCTGGATCCGCCCCTGAAGAAACAGAATGGGGGAGTGAATGAGCTCAGCAGAGGTCTATCATGACTGCTGTGGATTTCTTTGTGGACAGGAAAAGGCGGCAACACAGGCAGGAGCCCAGTACAAAAGGCCAGACTGCAGCGCCGGCAGAAACGGAACGAGCGAGTGAGAGAGGGGGAGTGAGCGAGCTTAATGGAGCTCTGTTGGGACTGCTGCAGATTTCTTTGTGGGCAGAAAAAGGCACCAACAGAGGCAGGAGCCCACTACAAAACAGCTGCCTGCAGCACCAGAAGAAACAAAATGAGCGAGTGAGACAGGTGGAGTGAGCGACTCAATGGAGCTCTGACAGGGCAGCTGCAGATTTCTTTGTGAGCAGAAAAAGGTGCCAATGCAGGTAGAAGCCCAGTACAAAAGGGCAGCCTGCAGCGCCAGGAGAAACACAACGAGCGAGAGAGAGAGGGGGAGTGAGTGATCTCAACGGAGCTGTGTCGGAAATACTGCAAATGTCTTTGTGGGCAGAAAAAGCTGCCAACGCAGGCAGGAACACAGTACTAAAGGGCAGCCTGCAGCAGCGGGAGACACAGTATGAGCGAGTGAGGGACGGAGGAGGAGGATTGAGTGAGCTCAATGGAGCTCTGTTGAGACTGCCACAGATTTCTTTGTGGGCAGAGAAAGGTAGCAATGCATGCAGGGGCCCAGTACAAAAGGGCAGCCTGCAGTGGCGGGAGAAACAGAATGAATGAGTGAAAGGGGGGTGACTGCTGCAGATTTCTTTGTGGCCAGAAGAGGGCAGCAATGCAGGCAGGAGCCCAGTACAAAAGGGCAGCCTGCAGCGCTGACAGAAATGGAATGAGCACGTGAGAGAGGGGGAGTGAGCGAGCTCAACGGAGCTCTGTCAGAACTGCTGCAGATTTCTTTGTGAGCAGAAAAAGGCACCAACAGAGGCAGGAGCCCACTATAAAATGCCAGCCTGCAGCGTCAGGAGAAACAGAATTAGAGAATGAGACAGGCAGAGTGAGTGACTTCAACAGAGCTCTGTCGGGACAGCTGCAGATTTCTTTGTGGGCAGAAAAAGGTGCCAATGCAGGCAGAAACCCAGAACAAAAGGGCAGCCTGCAGCGCTAGGAGAAACACAACAATTAAGTGAGAGAGGAGGAGTGAGCGAGCTCAGTGAAGCTCTATCATGACTGCTGTGGATTTCTTTGTGGGCAGAAAAAGGCAGCAATGCAGGCAGGAGCCCAGTACAATAGGCCAGCCTGCAGAGCCAGCAGAAATGGAATGAGTGAGTGAGAGAGGGGGAGTGAGTTAGCTCAATGGACCTGTGTCAGGACTGCTGCAGAATTCTTTGTGGGCACAAAAAGCCGCCAACAGAGGCAGGAGCCCAGTACAAAAGGCAGCCTGCAGCGTCAGCAGAAACAGAATGAGCGAGTGAGAGAGGGGGAGTGACCCACCTCAACGGAGCTCTTTTGGGACAGCTGCAGATTTCTTTGTGGGCAGAAAAATGTGCCAATGCAGGCAGGAGCCCAGTGCAAAAGAGCAGCCTTCAGTGTCAGCTGAAACAGAATGAGTGAGTGGTGCGGGGCAGTGAGCGAGCTCAATGGACCAACGCAATCAACATTCAGCATTGACAAATGCTTCTTTCTCTATGTACGTATTTAGTGCTTATGAAAGGTGCTGGATTGATGGCACTGGAACCTGAAGTCCCCTGACTATCCACATGACAGGTAAAGCATGGGCAATCACAGTGCAATCTTCCCAACACTGCCCTAACAATGTGCCTCAACCCTGCCATGGAGGGGCCACCAGATAGGTGAGAGGGTAGCTCAAACTCCATGCCCATTCAACCCTTGGCCTCTTGTGTGAGACTGACAAAAGGGTGCCAATTTGTGCCACTTGTGTTAGTGGTTTTGAGGTGAGGACACCTGTCCACTGGGAACTAGACTGAGACCACCACAACTTATTTCACATAAGCCACTGAATAGCCCTCAGATGATAATGACGTTTGGCCACTGTCCACCTCTGCTAGATTTGAACCAGTGGCCTAGAGGTTAAAGGCCCTGTAACTTGCTACCAATCCACTGAGCCATCCAATTTCTCAAACTATCCATTTCTTAGGAGTAGACCATGCACTGATTTGCTGAGTTCTATTTGATGCCACTAACTGGTGCCAAAGTCATGTGCAATCTGGAAAGGGGGACACTGTGAACTGGTCTTATGGGTGCAGCTGTCCAAGAGAACCTGAAAATGGGAGATAGGGAGTTTCAGAGACTGTATGACCAATCACAGAGAGGGGTAGATGCAGCAGTATAGCAGCACAGAAGGAATGTGCGTAATAACAATGGTGACTGAACATACCAGAGGGAACAAGGTAAGGCAAATTGATGGACTGAATAAAATAAGAGGAATGCCCTTTAATACTGGTGATACTAAAGCTGTGTAACATCAGTGCATCAAATAAATAATCCTGCTTGATCACAGCTATCGGTGTGGACATTTGTTTGTGAGTGGTTTCATGTTAGTGGTAGCCCAGAAATGTGCATTGGTTGCCCTGGTCCCGAGACACCCTGAACTGAGGTGGCAAAGGTAAAAGGCAGAGGTGCAGCGATTCATGGCCTAAGGCGGATGCTTCTCTGGACAAGAGATGCCACCATGTTCCCTTAGACAGAGGGGGGTGCCAACCCTTACCTGTGTGGCTGGAGCATGTGTCTGCCAGCAGCCAATAGGGCGCATACTGTTAGTACTTACTTACAGTTGAACCAAGTGACCCCCAGGGTGGGAGGACAATGGAGCTGGAGGAGGAAGTTTTCAAGGTTGTACACACTGCACTCTCTTCTTGACAACTCCTGGTCCAAGGTAACAGCAAGCTTTGTAACACACCAAGAGTAAAAGTTCATTGGTCATCCTAGATAAAGTTGTAAAGGGTGGTGGGTCCTAGGATAGAAGCATTTACATTTGCAGCAAATGGGGAGGTGGTAGGCAAGCATAACCTTAGCTGTGGTAAAGTCAGGTTTGTAGTAAATTGAAACATGCTGTGGCACAGTTGCAATACATGTCATACCTCGGTACACACTGTATGCCTCACTCTAAGGGGACAATAGCAACACCCTATCTGAGGTGCTTCAATTTAAACATCTAAGAGGCATAACCTAACACAGAGCAATAATTACTAAATGGACCACACTCCCTAGCTGGGTTTGGTCTACAGGGAACTCTGGACAGAGCATGTGACACACAGGAAACAACTCTGTGGACAGGATCGCCATATCTGGAACAGACCTAAATAGTTACCATGGTAACTGAACTGGGACAGCCATAGTGTTATATTGGGTGCATGTCCTCCATGGCAGGTTATATAAAATGTTTCCACAAGCAGGAGGGTGGGGAAGGCTGCGTGTTGCAGGGGCTGAGGCAGAGGCATCTTCTGGAGGGTACTCTGGAAGATATGATGCTGACTGGTTTGCAGGAGGGTGGGGTTTCTGGCTGCAGAACAGAACCACCTCAGGACTGAGCTCCAGAACTTGTGGAGTCCACCCACCCAGTGGGAAACTGGATAAGGGACACCTTTTTCCAGCAACCCTCAAGAACTTCATTGGCAGGATGGTGCACGGTGGTGAAGGAGGGAATGAGGATTTGGAAGGAAAGAAATCCAGTCCATAGAGTGAAAATAAGGAACTGCTATCAGCCCTTGGGGTCACTGGAGAGGAATACTACCCACTGTCTCCAGAATGACAGAACAAGGCCATCACCATCTCTAAGGCAAAAGACCCAATCTGTGCAGAAAAGTCTATTGGAGAGGGCCAGAACCTGCATAGAAGGATCCTGGAGGAGAGAAGGGGAAGACAAGAAGAGAGTTATAGTGCTTGGGGACTCAATAATTAGAGGGATAGAAGGGCTGGTAGAGATTAAGGAGCATGGCAAAAGGGTATGCCTCCCAGGTATGATGATGGGGGGGGGGCAAGATATTGTGACCTACCTTGGAACCAATAATCTGGAGGGATGCAGGGTGGAAGGGTGGAAGTTCAGAACAGATTTAGAGATCTGGGGGACAAATGCAAGGAATGTGCAGACGTGGTAGCCTTCTCAGAAGTGTTTCCGGTGTCATGCGAATCTGACTAGAAAAGCAAGGATCTCAAGAGTTTAATGCATGGTTGAAGGTAGGTGTGGGGAACAGATTATTGGCTTTGTAGGGGACTGAAGTACCCTCTGGGAAGATAAGACCCTGTATGTGACTGACAACCTACATCTGAACAAAGGGGGAACCCAGGGGATTGGGGAAGAAACTGGAGGAGTTCATTAGTCAGAATTTAAATTTGACAAGGGGGTGGCTGCACCAGGGCATGTAACCCAATGCAATTTCATGGTGGAAAAGATGGGACATGCAGGGAGGTGGAGGTAGTACAGAGTTAAGTGCAGGATGGACTCTTTGTTAACTGATAATCCAAAAGTACCCTTGCAGGGCAACAAGCTACTTGAAGAAACAGAATCCCAAACTAGGGAGGGAAAGTAGTATCAAGAAAAATAAAAAGGGGATGCAGGACTCCTGGAAAGCAATATGCTTAAATGCCAGGAGCCTAGGAAACACAATGTGTAAAGTACAGGCACTGGCTGCAGACATCCAGCCAACTGATACCTGGGAAACACAATGTGCAATGTACAGGCACTGGCTGCAGACATACAGCCAACTGATACCTGGGAAACACAATGTGTAAAGTACAGGCACTGGCTGCAGACATACAGCCAACTGATACCTGGGTGATAGAACACCATAACTTGGGCTCCAAGTTCCATGGTACTCTGTCTTTAGAAGAGACATGGTTAAGGGCAAGGGAGGAGGATTGGCACTATAAGTGTGGAAGGGTATTAAGGTGACTAAGAGTACACTTCAGGAGAGAATGCAGTGACACAGTTGCTATGGGTGCAGTTGGAAACAAACAAGGGCAGGAAGGTTAGAATGGGAGTGGTTTACAGACTCTCGCTCCAAAGTGAAAAGGTAAATAAGGGCCAAGAGGATTAAATCAGAAGGACAACAACAGAGGTGGACGTGGTGGTCACAGGGGTTTCAGTCTTCATGATGTAGCTTGGACTAGCCCGGTGTCAATCAGTACCAGGAGCCAAACGCTCGTGGGGGCATTCCAGGATGGCTTCTAGGTTGAGGTGGTCTGAGAACTCACGAAAGGGGCCAACCATGGTCCTGGTGCTCATGAATAGTGATTCCACGAAGGACATAAGAACAGGGGAACCACTGGGTACTACTGTATCAGTTTGGTTCCCAGTTGAATTGGACAGAAAGCACACTAACTCCAAAACAAGAGTCCTTTATTTAAGAAAGGCAGGCTTTGTGGAAATGATGGCGAGGTTTAGGGTCATGTCAGAAGCAGCCATAGAGACTGAGGTTGTGAAGAAATGGGACACCATTAAGAAAATAAATCTGCATTTCACCAAATCCTGTTTGAAAAAAGTGGAGAAGGACAAGAAAAAAGGAAAACAATATGGTTCACAAGGGAGGTGGGACTAGCAGTGAGAGAAAAAAGGACAGTGTTTAGCAAATTTAATGGACGCCTGGCAGATATTGATAGGGAAGCTCACATGGACTCACTGTCTCACTACATACATTCACCAGGCCAATGAAAAAGTTTAAAGAAGACTTTATTGGTTAAAAGTTCCAGCTTATCATCCACGTTAAAACTACAGACAGCAGCACACAGTATCATAGGCGATGATCGTTTTGTGTTAACTCATGCTTTATCAAGGCTAAACACTGGTAACTGATGGAGGGTCTTATTTAGTATTAGCAATTAAAAGCCACTAAGGAACACATTCCTTACATCAGTGAGAAGTAAGAAACAAAAGTAAGCATAATCAGTCTACGACTGGGAGAAAAGTGGTCGGAGGACGAGAAGAGTAAGGTGGAGATACTTAATGACTACTGTATTCAGTATTCATGAGTGAGAAAGAAGGCTCACTTCTTGATGGTAGACCTCCAGACATGAAGGGGGAACAAAAATGAACATGGAACTGGTATCTGTAGAAAGAGTGCTCAAGACCCCAAAAGGTTAGTAAGTCTCTGAAGTTAAAGGACTGCACCACAGAGTGATAATGGAAATAGTACAAGTGCTGGCAGTTCCTCTGGCAGATCTTTATAACTGCTCCCTGGAGTCAGACAAGGTGCCTCTAGAATGGAAGCCTTTGGATAGTGTGACCTGCAGAAAAGTGAGAAAGGGACAAGCCAAGAAACTATAGACTGGTAGTCTGGCCTTAATAATAGGCAAACTGCTGGTATCTATCATTAGGAAGAGGCTAGCGATGCTCCTGGTAGGGGTGTGTAATGAACAGTACTTTCTGAATACCACAGATAATAGTCTAGTCATTATTCAGGAATAAAAAATAATAATAGGTGCTATCTGTGGCTATTGGGTGAGAGTTACTTAAAAAAAAAGAGTAAAAAAATGTTTTCCTCCACCCACCTCTCTCTCTCTCTCTCTCTCTCTCTCTCTCTCTTTGTGCCCCAGAAAGAGTGTCAGAGAGAAGGAATTCAGTTGACAGCTTCTGGCGCTAAGCAAGGAGCTGACAGCACTGTTTCACGCGCACATGCAACCATAGGCTGACTCCCACCATTCTATGTTACATATGTATTTTAATGTTAGCCACCCCTTTATACCTTTCTTGATGGGGCGTGGGGGCTAGTGGCAATCCATGGATCATTCCTATCCAGACACTGAAGAGCTAAGATGCTTGCTGCACCATGGGATGGTTTTCTTCTTCACAGGTATTTAGACAGTTGAAACTGGAGTTTGGAAACTTTAAGGGGGAGGGAATTTTTTGCAAGGGGGTGGAAATTGAGGGGTATGTCTCACTGTGTAATAGGGATGGGAGACATGGGGGGTGTCCAAGTTGTCTCTATGTATTGAAACTGAGGGGCAGCAGAAGCTGTGCAAGCGAGGGATGTGGCATGGGGGGAGGAGCTTACTGACTAGCCATGGATTGTCACTAACCCCTGCACTCACCAAGCAAAAGTATCAAGAGGGGGACTGAAATGAAAATATATATGTAGCCGGCTCAATGGTGCAGCAGTAGCACTACTGCATGTGATGCCGGTGACCCTGGATACAGGAATGAGCCAGAGTCATCACAGGCCCAGTCAGGGGAGGCCAGAGGAGGGTCTCAGAGGGTACTGTACACCTCGGTAGAGAGGGAGTTTGGACTGTGCTGCACTACCGCCACTGGTGACCACAGGTGGCTGTCCAATTAGAGCTGAGGATCTGGGTTGGAGGACACTGATGTACTCTGACATTCATGGCATGCATTGCATGCACGTGCATCAGGAGTTTAGTATCTTAGGAGTGAGGAACCAGAAAACAGGGAAAACCCTGACTGCTGCAGGAGGACATCTGCCACTCACCACAGGTCCCACACCACTGACTATGGCTGTCTCTCAACTGCACCTACCAAGTCTGGTGGGGGCTAGGGTTCACCCCTGATGGCCCCATCCTTGGGGGCAAGCCATGGTGGCATAGAGAAGAGGTAAATCTTGGAGAAGGTGGGGGGATGGGGCTGGGTGAGTGGAGTCAGGACTGATGGGGGCCGGTCGGACACAGAAGAGAAAAGCAGTTACATATTAATTTTTTCTTCTTCTTCTTCTTCTTCTTTTTTTTAACGCAGAACAGGGAAAGTTGGGCAAGGGTGTTAGGTGAGCATAAAGTGATGCTGTTGGCTCCAGGCATACTGCTAAAAGCCAGCAATTACATTCCTTGATTTTATCTCCCAACACACTGATGAATAATTGAATCATGAATACTAATGGGTGGGTGGGCGAGGTGGCAAGATGATCAGATTCATGCAGGGATTCGAAGTAAAAAAAATCAAAGATGCAGTAAAGCTAAAGGTCTCAGTGATTTGAGGAGAATTAAGTGTCACTTCAGAAAAGGTGCTGTTCAGAAAAGGTACTGCTCAGAAAAGGTGTTGAGAGCACAACGGTTTACTGTTTGCAGACCATGGGATTGTAAAGAAGCATTGATGCACTCGGATAAGTTTCAGTGGGCATGCACAGCTAAATGAGGAGTAATGCTTGAACAACACTGTTGACAGTCTGAAGGTAGCTCAATAAATGTGTTGTTTGACTGTTATACGTGGATACTTTGGCCATTCTCACTCTCTCTGTTCCATGGAGGACCACCACCCTGTCGTGGTACTATGAAGGTAAAGGAACCATCTTGAGGAGGGATCCAGTCCTAGAAGTGCCATGGGAACATAATTCCTTTAGGCTAAAGGTACCGTAGGAAGGAGCCCAAAAGGGCACGGGGTCATAATGTCGAAAACAAAACAGCACAGCAATAAATGCCACAAGCAAAATAACCAGCTCCGATATAACGTTAGGCAAAACACCAACCCTACAATAAAAGTGCACAGCCCATAGAAAATAATAACACTTTTTGTTTTTTAAATTTCTTTTTGTATTAATTAGATGTGACAGACAGCAATTGATACAGTCATCGTTGTATGATATTATTACATTATTCATTTTCAGTTAAACCTTGATTATTTAGCATATATCCAGCAGTTTCCTTTTTTTTCTCCATTTACTGGCAATACCTTTACAGAATGACGGATTTTTTAGTATTGCAGACATTTAACTCCCATAAGTTCATTGTTAATATAGTTCTTCCTTGAGCTAGCAGATTGTTATACCAAATATGAAGGCTGCATCTCCGGCCTTCTCAAAACTTCGTCTCCCTCGGCACCTTCTAAGTTTTTATATGGAGTGGATCAAGGAGCAAAATCTGGATCATGCCCAGATAGGTACATCACCCATGGCCTCCATAGCACCTCAAACAAGGGGTGTTTATTATGGAGTTTAGCCGTAAGGGATTCCATATAATAGATACTGGACACCACCCCCCTTCAGTCTTTGACAGTGGGAATGATAGGAGACCTTCATCTTCCTATTATTGCCTTTTTGGCTGCCAAAATATAAATAGGTAGTAGGGTTCGATACCATGGTGGGAAATGAGGGAGAAATAAAGACAACAGAACCATCTCAGCAGTGAGTTTGGTCGCCTCTCCTAAGCAATCCGAAATTTCTTGTGGTAGGGTGCACCAGTATGGTGTTAACTGTGGGCATGACCAAAAAAACATGGCTAAGTTCGGCGAACACGCACAAACATCTCTGGCAACACCTACCAAATGAGATGGGGAGGTATTTAGTTAGCACTGCTGGTGAGTGAAAAAATCAACTGTGACATTTCCAGGCAAATTCACACCATTTAGTAGAATGGGTTACTCTGCATGCCAATGGGGATGCTTGTAGCCACTCTTGTTCAGAGATATCTAACTCTAGGTCTCTACACCAGCTATTCAAAACTGAAACTGATGAATCACCCATCCACTTCCTAAGAATTGTATGTAAGTGTCCCACCGGGTATTCCCACATATGGCCTTTAATATTATCCTCAAGATATTTCCAGGCCATTGGAATGGGGTCTGGTAACTTAAAGGTTACATCTCTTTGTCGTAATAAATAGTTTCTGACCTTGGTATATCTAAAACAGTCATGGTCAGATAGGTCATAACTTGTTTTAATGGTTTCAAATGGAATAATGCTTGTTGGGGAAAGGAATTGTTTAAAAAATCGGAGCCCCACCCTTCTCCATTTTAAAAAGGTCTGGTCTAGAGTTGCTGGAAGAAATCGCTCATCTTCTGAGATATGTGAATAAAAGAAGAATTAGTTCCCGGAAACCCTTATGTAATTTTAACTTATATCATAATTTTAAAATGTGGGAGGTAAAGTTGTAAAATCCTGCATGGGTGGTATCTTAGTTACCAAGGCCAGGGTTACCTTGGTAATATCATATAGATAATTTATGGCAAATTCCAAGTCTTTCCAGGGTGCTTCATATGTAGGAGACAATCACAAGGACAATATTTTAAAAAAAGGCTGCTAATGTACCATTACAGATGGACGATCTAAATAGAAATATTTTTGCCCCAGACAAGAAAAGGGAAATGTCAATGTTTTTTATGCAGTCACCCACTCCTTCCAATCCAATATGGAACCTTCATCGTGGAGCAGCTAATCCTGCAAGGCATCTGTGCAAACTGAAGGCTCTGTGTTTTCTTGCCACATGTGGTCAGTTGAGTTAGATTTAGAGCTGCTCTCTTTACCCTTTTGCCAAACAGGTAGATCTGATTCTGCCCACTACAGTTCAGTATTGTTACTATGTGACTGTACAGGGGGAAGGTATTTGTAATTTGATGAAGCCGGCACTGCATTCAAAATCCTGTCCCAATAAGCAGTGGAAGCTAGCAGTTAGTCCCAATAAGCGGTATTAAATGCAGGTTCAGGAGTTCTAAGAAGTGCAACTAACGGATTAACCATTAAAGACAAGACAGTTATTTATTTACCTTCACCTTCACCTCCACTGTTTGAAAAAGTCGGTGACCTTTTGTCCTGTTTTCTACATTTTTACACTGCAGCTTTCACTAATCACATGCAAGAGAGACATCCTGACTCTCAGTCTCTGACTGCTCCAGATAAAGTTCGATATAATTTTATCCCAAGACTTAAAATAAAAGTTAGAGGGGAAGGTAGGGATATTTTGAAATAAATACAATAATTTTGTCAGAATTATCATGCGAATGGTCTTACTGTAATTCTATGGAAAAAATGTAATGGTAACTTGGACCAACAGGATAAATC
This sequence comes from Neoceratodus forsteri, assembly GCA_016271365.2. NCBI lineage: Eukaryota > Metazoa > Chordata > Ceratodontiformes > Ceratodontidae > Neoceratodus > Neoceratodus forsteri. Next base: position 667,884,067 of record CM057453.1, read on the forward strand.
GGATTGGATCTGAACTGATAAAGGTCCGTAGTTCAACAGGTCCAAATTGTCCAAGTTGCTTGGAATAAAGATTCCCAAGTATTTAAATTTAGTTTTATACCACTTTATTGGGTATTTGTTTTTAAGAGCTTATGAAGGGGTAATAATAATGGGAGAAGATCTGTTTTAGCTACATTTAACTGAAAACCCGAAACAGCTTTAAAATGTTCCAGAGTTTCCCACAGTGCAGGAAGAGAAGTGTCCGGGGAGAGGGCCGTCACCAGAATGTCATCGGTGAACAAAGCCACCTTGTGTTCTCTCTGACTTACAGGGACCCCCCTATCCAAATGTTCCTCCGAATAGTCTCAGCCAAGGGCTCAATATAAAGAGCAAAAAGTGATGGGGATAACGGGCATCCCTGTCTCGTGCCCCTTTGTATCTGTATTGGTTGAGATAAAGACCCATTAACTCGAATGTAGGCCTTACGGTTGGTATACATATTTTTCAAGCAAGTAAGGAAGGAATCTGGGAAAGATAATTTGGAAAGGGTAGCCCACAGGAATTCCCACCCCACCCTATCGAACACTTTATCGGCGTCTAGACTAATAGTAGTGGAGGGGATTTTTCTGGCATGAATATATTCCAGAAGTAATAGGACTTGGAGTAAATTATCAGATGTACTTTTCTGTTTTATAAAATCTGATTGGTCCAGATGAATTAACAGTAGAAGTATAGGTTCTAACCATTTGGCCCAAATGGCCATAAATATTTTGTAGTCCACATTTAAAATTGAAATAGGGCGATAGGATGATGGAAGAGTAGGGTCCTTCTTGGGTTTAAGTAGGGGAGAAAGAACAACATAACTCCAGGATGGAAGAGGGGAACTCTCCCTCTGCCACCACTTGACTAGCCAGTAAAAAGCTGGGAAGTAGCTGTGGAATAAATGTTTTGTACCACTCTGGGCCAAAACCAACTGGGCTGGGACATTTCAAGGGTTTTAAATCTTTTACCTGTTGGAGTATCTCTTCAGGTCCAATGGGATGCTCCAGTAGACCTTTTTGGAACTCTGTTAGCTTAGATAGGTGGAGCGTATCCAAGAATTCAGATATTACTTTATCTTGTATCTGGGAGGGCTGAGGGGCTACATGTATTGATTCATAAAATTGTGTAAAAACCTGCCTGATTTGTTCTTCCTTATAGGTAGTTGTACCAGATATAGTAGATTTTATTTTTAAAATAGTAGAGGCCCATTTATTTTCTCTTAATTTCTGAGCCAAAGCCCCAGCTCCTCTTGCCCACCCCCCCGTAGTTGTATTGTCTTAAATAATTCAGGTTCTGGAGAGTTCTATAATCTATTATTTTTTTGTATTTCTTGCTTTAAATTTCTAATCTGTCGTTGAAGGGCCTTGTCGCCCTCTCTTTATAAAAGTTGGTATGAGGCTCAGTGGTCTATTAAATAATTAAGCCTAGCATTCATCTCCTTTTGTTTTCGGGATGCATATTCCAGTATCAGTTGTCGTAAGACCGCTTTTAAAGCATCCCATTGAATCAGACAAGATATATCAGGAGTAGAATTGTCTTGAATTACTTGTGGAATGTGTTTCCTAAGGTGATCCTGGAATTTTTGATCCTGAAGGGGGGAAGCATCAAATCTCCAGAACCTAAATCTCTTTTGTTTGCCCAGATTCATTTTAAGAATTAATGGATTGTGGTCAGATAGTACCCTCAGTTCAATTACAATGTCTTGTACCAGAGTAAGATGCTCCCCCATAACAAAAAAATAGTCTAGTCGTGAGTATGTGTTATATCTCCCAGAAAAGAAGGTATATCCTGGGACAGACGGAAAGATTCTCCTCCGGGGTGTCTTCGATGCCCAAAAAAGTCAAATTCCCTTTTAGGTATTTTAGTGCCTTAGAAAGCCTATTCGGCTTAGGATTAGACAAATCTAGATGTGGGTGGAAGGAGATATTAAAATCCCCACCCATAATCAGGATTCCTTTAAACCTCTCCATTGCCTTCTGTAGGAAGGTCCATATTATAGGGAGCGACGTTTTAGGGGGAAGATATGTATTAACTAAAGTTACTGTCTGGGAGTAAACTGACCCTGTAAGGATCACGTATCTACCCTGTGGATCCAGATAGGTATCCTGAATTTCTAATGGGGTTGATGCTGGAATTAAAATAGCCATTCCCCTCTTATGTCCTCTCTGATGAGAGGATGCCAATACCCGATAGCGACCGCCCCAATGTAATTTTAAGTGTTCAGCAGATGAGAGGTGAGAGTCCTGTAAAAAAATATAGATCTGCTTTCTGTTTTCCTAAATGTTGCTTAATCTTATGACGTTTGACAGAGGAGTGCAAGCCATTCGCATTCAGAAAATTTGTACTGGTACATTAACCATGATCCCAAGAAGGAAATATTATAATTGCATGCCTAGAAAACCGCTGGGCACCTAGAGAGCAAAAGTAAATAGTAGAAATTATATTCAATGTATCCCACCCCACATCTGGGGATCCTTTAGGACAAATTCCAGGATACCCGGATCGAGTGACATCAATATACACAGTAGCCCTCTGGTCTTCAGCGTATCCAGCCAAAAGGGGGTATTATGTCTCATAGCAGGAATTTTGCCACCATCTATTTTGGAATTAAACATAAAAACAAAACTCAACATTCTTATCAACAACCATAAACTTTGTTTATTAACCTGTCTCCATTAGGAGAAAACTACGTATATACATTTGTTCTTCCATTGTTGGGGGAGAGATGACCATCTCCAACCCTGGTCTCAGGGTAAGGGAGAGACCTCTTCCCCCTAGGAAAGTGGGGCATGACCCACCAAAGATGGATGCAGACCCACTTGAGAAGGAACATCCTCTCTAGGAACAGTCCCACAAAAGTAACTGCTCCTGCGGTGGTGGTGACATGAATGCTATATGTTATTCAAGGTGTGAAATAACCCAAAATGTTTGGGGGGGAAGAGCTCCCCCTCCAGCTTTAAAAGTCATTAATTCCCTTTGGGGAATCTAAATAAAGGGTTAACTCAAATGTGCAAGAAAAGAATGAAGATCTCCTGTTATATCTTGGCCAAGGGACCTGTGATATTCTGGGAGATGCGTATGATGCCCCATTCTAGATAACCCCTCCCTATATCCACAGAACCAGCTTTAACTCTTAGGGTATAATGAGACCCCCCACTATATCTGAATACTGTCATAGAGGAGGGAAATAAAAAGGTTATCATGGCTCTTCACAATCCTTATTTTTGTAATTTATTGGCCTCTTCTAGGATGTCAGGCTAAGAGCTCTCATTCAAAAGCGGAAAATCCGGAAGCTCAGTCGGAGCTTGTTCTAGTAGGCGGGGTTGGGCACCTGGTCAGAGACCCCCCCTACAAAATGAGGAAGGCCCCCCTGGACGCAGGGAGGGGCAAGTCTCTATCTCTGTTGCAGCCAGGTCTAATATGCCAGGGCTACCACTATAGGCAACAAATGCCTGCCAATGGCAATCTGAAGTCTGTAGGGGGTGGCAGATCAATTGTAACCCAGCCTCTAGCCCCGGGCTCCCCCTTGCTCTCCTTTGAAGGCATGAGGTATTCTCATTTGTGTCCTCCTCAACGGGGCAGCAAGATCCCAAGCTCACAGTCTCAGCACTTGTTCCCTCGAGTACACCTGGAATACTTGCTGTAAAAATGCAAACAATACATTCAGATTCATTAGTTCAGTTCCAGTTCCTTTCCATGTTAAAGCCAAACAGTAAAGCATTCTCCAAATAAAATTCAACAGTCCATGAGGGGAAGGGAGAGAAAATATTTCAGTCTCACAGTCTGTAAGGGGAAGGAGGTAAAGTTTAACCGAGTCAAACCACATGGAGGAAAGGGAGAGCAAGGCGCTCCACCGGTCACACCCATTAGCCCGATAACTGATAGAGGCTATTATTATTACGTTTCAATGGTAGTGAGGCCACAACTGGAGTAATAGCCTACCCTCAACCCCAATCCCATAAATGTGGCTGACCCCTCCCTTCAACTCGTCTGGTACCTTTATGGTGGATTTTGGCTCCTAATCAGTGTGCAGTGTCAGGTTCCTTAGTAGACGCACTCTGTCCAATAACTTCTGAAAATGGTGGTGTCTGTTCTCCTCTGATGGCTTTTCTTGGGTAGCAAGCCTCAAAGCGCTGCTAGGTCCCTCGCTGCTTGTTTGGGGTCATTTTTTGACAGGATCCCTCGCTGGAGCAAGTCCAATTAGGCCTCTGAAGTGGTATTGTAAGTAATATTTTTTTAATTTAGTTTTTGTAGACCGGGTAAGTGCACTAGACAAATCCTGCCTATTTTCAGGCACGACCCGGGGGAGGGGGATACAGATGAATGCCAACTGACCTTGAACCAGATTAAGCTGTTGATGGTATTCTTAGTGAATGAGGGAAACTTGGCCAGGACACTGGGGAAATTCCCCTACTTTTTTCGATAAGTGCCACGGGATCTTTAACATCCACCTGAACTACCAACAATCCAGGCAGATGGGACTTCGGTTTAATGTCTCATCTGAAAGATGGCACCTCAGAAGTGCAGCACCCCTCTCATGCTGCACTACAGTGTCAGTACTGGAATATTAACCCAAATGCCAGATGTGGGAACTGAACCCACATCCTCTGATCTCCTGCCCTCAGAGGCGAGTGTGCTACATACTGAGCCATTGACACTGCTAAGTGGGATGGTAATGGGGCCATTAGGGAACTGAACACTTAATTTTGCTGGGTAGGGAGTGCGGAATCTTAAATTCTTGGCTCTTAAGAGAGGAAACAGGGAGGAATACTCTCTTCTTAAGCGTTGGGTGGCAGGTGCATAATCATTCTCAAAAATAATACGATGGTCTCCTAACATTACTTTTTGTTTGCGCCAAGCTTTTATGACTAGCTGATCCTTTTGGTGGAAGTTGGAGAATCCCATGACAAATGATCTGAGTCTGGCCTCAGGTTTCGAAGGCCGGGGACCCAGCACCCTGTGTGCCCTCTCAGTGTCAATCTGGTAGTCAGGGCCCAAATCCAGGACCAAGCGTAGTAAATAGTCTGCAAATGCCACCTGGTCATTCCCCTCCTCACCGTCTGGAATCCCACACACCCTAATATTTTTCTGTCGTCCCCGATTTTCCATGTCTTCTTGCCTCATGGAAGTATGAAGTTGCTCCTCAGCCAAAACCTGAATAACTCGTTCCAGGATGGTGATTTTGTTTGTATTCTCTGAGATGTGAGCATCCACCTCTGCTATCCGCGTTTGTAAATCGACCATGTCTGTGCGAAACTCTTTCTGAGATAATGGCACTTTTGTTTTGCAGGGGCTCCATGTCCCGCACTCCTCCCCACACCCCTGGACTTGAAGCCATCAACTCTAGGGTGTGTGGACTTTAGGGATGGGAGAAACTCAGAACCAGGGAAAAAACTTTTTAACAAAAATAAAGTAGCAACACCAGGAGACCTGGGGGAACCATAGTCCCAGGTCTCTCCAATCTTACTAATGTGCTTTGATGTTTAGCCACTCCATCATGGGCAGGCTCAACCAGGCACCACATGCTTGACAACTTGATCCCTTCCCAGTTCAAGTGCACAGCAACAGGGATAGCGATAATTTACTACCACTATTATACCCCTGTCGATCTAAATGTTTCTGTGCTTTACACAGTGCAGTTCTTGCCGTGCTGTTTTAGTAGCGGCATATTGACCTATGGAAGAACTCCCTAGAGATCCATGGCCTTGCCTGCCACCTCTCATGGTATGGGAACTTATTATTGTGATAGCTCAGAATGTTAATTTGGAATTAGAAATTCAGGGGAAGCTCTTGGAGGGATAACGCTCTTTCTCTATCCCTCTAATGGAATAATGCTGTAGGTTACCTCAAGTTGATTTCTGCAGCTCAAGGAAGTTTCCTGCAAAGAGGCCCACCAGTCAAAGTGTGGAATTAGGAGAGTAGCCACTGTTCAAAGGCTATCACCCAGCCTCAATACAATGAGGGGGCCTGTTCTTGAATGGAAACCAAAGAAAGGGTATATGGAATAAGACGAGGAGGATCTTAGGCTGATGCAGGCAGAATAGATTTGAGAGGTGCTGCTGAAGTGGACTTGAATGTTTGTATGGCTAAAGTTTCCCCTGGAGTGTTGGACCTTACAACGTGGTGGAACTGCAGGGAGGAGTTGCAGGAGAAACCTTGGCTACAGAGAAGGACCCCCACCCAAGACGAGGGAGTCATCCTTAAGATGCAGACTTCAAGGACAGCAAGAGCTATCTCCTAGAGGGAGAAACCTGTGGGCAAGAATCTAACTGAATAATGACTGCTGAATGGAATGACTGACCTTGATGGAAAATATGACTGAAAGGTACTGAAATCTGAATGTACATCAAGGTCAAAATGAGAGGTAAAACCAAGCCACAGCAGGAAAGCTGGAAGCTGCAACACACTAAGACTAGGCTCAGGGACGGTTCAATGTAGGGAGGCCAAAGAATCTTCACTTAAATGGCAGGGGGCCTGGGGGCTGCCCATGTCCCCAGAAAATGTTACACTTTTGAAGTGTTTCAGTGTCTTTTTTTTATCTTTCACTGTGTTTACTTCATATAAATGTTATGTCATGTCAAGAATTTATTCTTAAATAATCTAATTAGACTCATTACCTTGAATGATGCTGTGCAGTACATTCTTTCTGTTACCCAGCATGCACAACAGCTGTTTCACATAATCCCCCTGCAGCAGTTGACTGATATTGCTCGCATTACTCTTGTACTGTTAGACCAGCAATGCCAGGCTGCGTGTTTTTATAGTAGGTTCACAGAAGGACAAGCTGGCGAGCTTCAGCAACATCTCAGAGCCAATGCATTTCTTAACACATTCTCCCTCCCTGCCCCCTTTCAATTTCAAGATACCAAAATTCTGAGACCAGATCACAGACCAGATTGGGGGTGAGTGGTCAATGGGCTGGACCAACATAAGCTGATCAATGGAAGAGGAAACGGTGGTGAGCAAAAGGGCAGTGAAGAAACAAGAAAATGGACAATGACACTAAGAAACAAATCACAAGCTTCCCAGCTCCATCAGTGTTTAAAGAGCTGCTGGTAACTTTGGGGAAACTTTGGAAAACATGACATTTTGACACACTTCTGCTTCTATTTCATATCTCATATCATTTTCTACTTTCCAGTACTTATTACTTAAGAAATTCCCACAAAAACAAGATCTTTATCCCTTAAAGTTTATCTGCCTCTGCAGCATATTCCCTACTTGAAACTGTAATGCACTGTTGTGACATCACAGTCTGTTGCCATGAGAATAACTGTGATGTCACATGAAGAGTATTATGACATCAGATTCAGATGAAGCAATAACAGCTGTTGAACTCTCGAGGAGCAGCTATCCTGTTTTCATGCATGCAACCTCAGTAATAAATTATGGGGATATGAAATACAGAGCTAATGTGAAATACAAGCTGCTTTGTGTCCAAATATTATGTTTTTCAAAGTTACTTTTTGAGGAATTGGTGGCTCTTTAAAGAAAAAAACTCCTATTAGATACCACACATGGCAGCCAGAGGGCAGGAGGAGCCTTTAACATTTAATTGGAAGGCTCCACCTGTAGTTATATGGGGGAAGAGCTCCTCCCCCATATCCTATTTAAGCAGCAGAGCCCTGCCGCTCTGCTTAAAGCAAGATGCTCTCTCTGAGCTCGCTCCGTCACGTGCTGGGGCTGGGTTCCTCCTCTCTTCCTTCTGTTGCCCTTGCCTCCGGTTACTCCACCCCCATCTTCCCCTCCCTTTGCTTCCTCATTCCTGCCTGCTCCCCCTCCCCCACCGCTCCTTTCTTTCCTTATGTGTTTTCTTTTTTGGGGGAGGCTCTTCCGGTCCCATGCCGCAACATCGCTCAGTCCGTTCGTCCAGCTATTAACTCGGATTCCACCATACTCGCTAGGATCCCTTCCATTGTTTGCCGTCGTTCTTCCCAGTGCCTCTGTTTTGGCCTGCATGCCACCACACTGTTCTGCCACTGCTTCAGCAGCTGCCTGGCCCTCTCTCGGGCCTCCTGCCTGGGACTTCCGATGCACCTGCTACTGTTTGCTGCTTGCCCCATCTCATCCTTACCACCGTCATTCACCAGGAGGCTGCACTTCCTCGGTACACGAACAGCACTATCTGACTGTATTGGGAGACCATTGCCGGCTCTTTACTGTAAGGTTGGCCCTGCTTGAGTCAATAGCGCTGTACTGCACCCTCCACCTTGCAGCGCCTTTTCCTGTGACTCTGCCTTCTAGTTATTCTTGCTTGCCAACTATATACCTCCACCTTACCCAAATGAACAGGTGGCGACACCATCAACCGAATAAAACTTTGTAGGCAAATCAGTGTTGGATTTATCATAGGGAGGACTGCAGTGAGACAGAGAACTGAAGACTTGGATAATACAGTAAGCACGCCACCTGCTGGCGATGCACCTTCAGCTTTTACTTTGCTATATTTTTCATTGGACCGTATGTGTAGCTAACACTTCTGGGCTGCACGTCTGCATCCATATTTTGGCACCGTTACTTTGGCACATTTCAGTGGTGGGCTGCTTGTGTTCCAGTTTCATCGGACCTATTGCAGTACACAGAGCATTGCAGCCAGCCCCTTCAGTATGGAACTATGTGGAATCTGGACACCTCTGTGGCTTGCAATGCATGCTGTACACGTATGTATGCAGTTTTCCCCTTTCCAGGTTACTTGATTCAATATATTCATATGGATAACTGAATTTCTTGCATGACAGACACCATGGATAACTTCACTGGAAGTCATTGACGCTATTTCCTATGACACACAGTACTGTATTTGGCTTTTGCCATTTGAGCCTCTGTGGTTGTCACTCTGCCTATCATTCCTTTTTTGGCTTTTGGCAGGACATACTCAGGCTGTTAGATATCATTCAGGGGATGTCTCTTACTTTCATTAGACTCAGTTGCTATGCAAGAACAAGTCTGCACTTAATGTTGGTCACTATTTAATACTTATATACTTCCCTGTTTGGTCTCCAAACAAACATCTCTAGGCAGGTCAGACTCCTCTGCTATTTACCTTCCTCATCGATCCCCACTATGTACCGTATGCAGTTATTCGGTACTACTACTCGCTACTTCATCTACATGCTATGCAAATCCAATGATTATTACTACTACTACAACTAACGACCTCCATGCAAGTCTCTTGCTTACAACTCGTTACATATTGCTCCCACTCTGCATCATATTCCTGCTTCCTGTTCTTCCCTGGCTGCCTGGAATCTGTCAAATATATATATATATATTTGGACGTGCAAGGGCCTCACACTCAACCACTCTTTCAGATCAGCTCTCTTTGCTCATTCAGTTGCTTTCAAGGTTGCTCTTTTACTCCACCTGCCACACCGCGTCGTGGCTTGGAGGTTCGACTATTAGTTCACCATGCCTGCCTCGCCCAGCATTCGGCCTGTAGGTTCATAATTTCTGTCTGCCTGCCACGCCCAGTCTGGGCCTGGAGACTCGTATACTTCTATCTAATGCCTGCTTCGCCTTCAGGGCCTGGAGGTTCGACTATTTGTACACTATGCCTGCCGTGCCCAGCATTGGGCATGGAGGTTCGTAACTTCTGCCAGACTGGCACGCCCAGTTCTAGGCCTGGAGATTCGTATACTCGACCTCATACCAGCTTCGCCTTTAAAGCCTGGAGATCTCGACTCTTCGTACACTATACCTGCCTTGCCTCGTATCGGGTTTGGAGGTTCATAATTCTCCCAGCCTGCCTCGCCTAACCTGGGACTGGAGGTTCCTATACTTCTACCTCATACTGGACTTTCCAACCCTAACTGGCATAGACTCCAAGACCATATTCTCCTACTGGATCAGTTATTCATTCAAACTCCTCCTCCTCGGAAAGAATTCCTCCTCTGCTTACATTACTCGACAAGTACAACTCGACGTATGCGGATCACATTTGCTCACCTGTGGATTTGACTATTCTCATAGAAGTCACCCTACATATACTGTACTCCCTCACAATTCACTCATGCTAATTCCAGCTATCTTACGTGGGCTCCACTGCACCTGCTAACGTTTATGGGCTTGAGAACCGTTCTCAACTTTCTACACTTATCTATCGGTCGACCTACATGGGGATCAACTATGTATACTAGCCTTGGCGGCTAGTTGCCACTATACTTACTTACCAGCAGACCTACGAAGGTCTGGCTGCACTAACAAGCTACATGGAGCCAACTGCCACTCTACTTACCTCACCAGCTGACCAACGAGGGTCTAGCTGTGCATCTTAGCCGTGTGACTAGCTGCCGTGTTCTACTACTTATCCGTTGACCAACCTGGTCCATTTACTTGCTACTTACTACCTCATCTCCTACCTACATGGTCCAGCCGCACATCCTCACCTATTGGGCTCACCCCGTTATACTTCCTCGGATGCTTCCTAACCTCGTACTATTCCTTTACTTACCCTCAAATCCTGCCAGGATTTCTGCTCAGCTCTACTGCCGTATGCCTTCTATATCATGACTTAAGCATAAATTCTACTCTCCTCGCCCAATTACCTGACTTGAGTTCGTCAGTCATTAGCTTCATCTCAAGCCTTTCTACCATGCCATGAAATTCATAAGCCTTCAATCAGCAGAAGCCTGAAGGTTGGACCACTTCTATTTCATCCTGCCCGCCAGTGTCAGAGCCTGGATATATTTGTACTCTCCATTCGTCTATGAAGTTCCTCATTTAGCCCTATCCTAAAACTGTTAAACGTGTTCTACCAATGCTCACCTCAGTGCACATCTACCTGGATGCTTTACGTGTTCATACAGCTACCTGCTTTGCTCATGCAAGACTTGGAAGCCTGTTCCTGACCTTTCTATGAACTGTTCCACTGGATAATATGTAATCTGCAACTTGGACTAGCTAATAATTTAATTAATTAGGATTATGCTCCTTTAGTATACCCAGAAGGACAAGCAGGTTGGCAGCCATGGGTCCTCAGAGATTTCCCCCAAGGGGGAGTTTCCTCTCCTGTGTGCTGCCGGCCATGCTCTCCGGAGCTGGAGGAGATAATTGTGGATATCATATTTCTTTTGGGGTGTCACGTCCTAATCAGCTAACCATCCTTCCTATGGTGGGATACAGAGTAAAGTCAAACCATCAACTCATACTGAATAACTCATCTGTTCCAGTATCAGCACTATCTTACTGTCAGCTCATCATGTACAATATTCATTGACTTACTCATGTCCATGCCTAAGTACCTAAGCACTATTCATTCATACAGTTATACCTGGAAGCATCATTTTACGAGAGGTTTCCTTGGTAACATGCGAACATGCGAAGAAGCCAGCAGAAGAAGGCCATTTGGTCTATCAAGTCTGCTCGTATTGCAGGGTCCACAGCTTGAGCTAATGTCCCTGCCCTCCCTCCCCACTTCTTCCATCTTCCTTACCCATGATCCTTACTTCCCCCTATGCCTATCCCAGCTTCTCTTAAAGCTACCCACTGTCTTCAGCAAGATGACCTCTTCCGGCAGTACATTCCAAGTGTCCACCACCCTCTTTGAAGAAGTGCTTCCTGACCTCCTCCTAAACTCCCCACCCTCCAGCTTAAGACTGTGCCTCCTAGTGTTATGGTTGCCACTCAGCTTAGAGACTCTCAACGTTATTTACTTGAATGTTCTCTCTCTCTCTCTCTCTCTCTCTCTCTCTCTCTCTCTCTCTCTCTCTCTCTCTCTCTCTCTCTCTCTCTCTCTCTCTCTCTCTCTCTCTCTCTCTCTCTCTCTCTCCTGTATTCCAGGAAGTACATGTTCAGTGCCCTCAACCTCTCCTCATATGCCTTACCCTGCTGACCTGCTATCATCTTTGTAGCCCTCCTCTGGACATTCTCCAGCAGGTTAATGTTCTTTTTGAGGTGTGGGCACCAGTACTGAACTCCATTCTCTAGATATGGCCTTACCAGTGACCTGTACAAGGGCAGTATAACCTCCTTCCTTTTCCTACTGATTCCCCTAGATATGCATCCCAGCATCTTGTTTGCCTTTGCTGCTGCTTTCTTGCACTGCATGGAGTGCTTCAGGTCACTAGTGAGCAACACTCCCAGGTCCTTCTCCTCCTCTGATGCAGATACTCTTGACTCCACCCATATAGTACTCTGTCCTGGGATTCTTGGCTCCAGTATGCATAACGTTTTGCGTTTCTTGGCATTGAAGCCAAGCTGCCACATCCTGGACCACCTCCCCAGCTTTTCCAGATCTTCCTAGAGGTCCTGTATGCCTTCAGCTGTGTCTACTCTCCCGCAGAGCTTGACCTCGAGTGCGCAGCTAGAGGTGCTCTGTTACCAAGGGAACATCGAGATGCACGAATATTCTTGTTTGTGTATGACTGCTCATACACAATCTTTTGTAGTGTATGGGCAGTTACAGCATATAAAATCAAACAAAACCTGCTAGTGAAGACAATGGAGAGTAGAAATATTAACTTTTTTTTTTAATTGACAGCGTACTGCAGCTGTTACAGCAAGTTCAAATTAAAAAAAACAAACAAAAAAAAAAACCTTCCAGTTTAATTGGATAGGGGAAGTCAAGTATGTGGCAGCATTCCAAGTTGTTCTGCTGTAGCAGAACAAGCATATTCCAGGCATGGAATTCCATGCATAACAGCATTTCAACACACACTATAAATCTGATATCTTCAGTCATGTCTGGCATGTTCTGTCTCTGTGCTTGTATATTATGCTTTCAGATGACTAAGACTGGGAATCTGTAAAAGTGCTTGTGACTTTGCAGTGTGTAATTAACTTCTGCTTCTTTGACAGTTGCTGCAGGGGTTGGTGCTGTTGAGTAGAATTCAGAAACTAGCCAGTCGCAGGATTCTAGTTAGACTTGTTTGGGATTGGCTAGTTCTGAGATCTGCTTCCATTTAGGAATGCACTGTGGCATAGTGCAGCAAAGACATTTATTAGGATGATACAATGAATCATGAAAGGATATACTGGCGCGGTGGTCTGCATTTGCCCAGGAGGGGAACCAGGCTCCTAGGTGATGGGTTTAAATGCTTCATTGGCAAGCTTTTAAAGTAGCCAAGGAGGGAGGTGTTGCTATGAAGTGGAAATTTCAAGCCTCCCCACAAAACAGGGTAGTCAGCAAGGTAAACACCAATGTACAGAGGTCAATAGGGAGCAGGACGGGGTAAATGGAGAAAAGGGCAAAGACAGTAAGGGCAGACATGTGGCAGAAAAGGGTACCGCCATCATAAAATGGAGGGCAGTGAGTACCAGTGCCTGTAGTCTAGGTAACAAGCTTCCTGAGCTAGTGGCCTTGATGGAGGAGGTACACCTGGATATTGTGACAGTCAGAGAAATGTGGTACATGTAGAACCATGACTGGGATGTCAGCATACCAGTGTACACAATCTACAGGAGAGACAGGGAGGGTAAAGGAGTAGCAGCTCTCTACATAAGGGAAGGGATCAAAGCAATGGAACTAAAGGGTAAATGGGAAGGAGAGGAGGCACTGTGGGTCACCGTGGAGACAGGTAGTGGCACCACAGTCCACACAGGGGTTGTATACAGACCCCCATCTGAGGGAAGAAGTGGACAAGGAAATTATAAAAGGCATCCTCAGTGGCAAAAAAGGGGAGATATTCTTGATGGGGACCTGAATATGCCAGATGTTAACTGGAGCACATTTACTGCATCCACATCCAAGAGTAGGGTCATTCTTGATGTCCTACAGGGGGCATGCCTCCGACAGCTAGTGTTGGAACCCACTCAGGAGGGAACAATCTTGGACCTGATACTCCCAGACGGGGACAGTGGTAGCCATCTGGGAACAAGCGACCACCACACAGTGTGGTTCACGATAAACACAACTGTGGAGTCAGGCCATACAAAAGCAAGGGTGCTGGACTTTAAAAGGGCTGACTTTGGCAAAATGGGGGAGTGCCTAGGGAATGCACTAGCAAATGAGCGGGAAGGATGGGTTGGAAGAACAAAGGGCAAAATCAAAACTGCCATCATGGAGGCAACATGCCTTTGTGTGAAGCGAATAAAGAAAACAAAACAAAGTAAAAAAAAACACTGTGGTTCTCAAAAGGTGGCAAGGAAGCTTAGGGAGAAAAAAGATAGCATTCAGGAAGTATAAGGAATCACAGAAGGAGCAGGATAGAGAACTGTATCAGTCAGAGCAGAACTAAGCGGGTAAGGCAGTCAGGATAGCGAAGGCCCAAACCGAGGAAAAAATAGCCATCTCTGTTAAGGGGATAAAGCCTTTTATAGATAAAAAAGGGAGCGCAGAACGATCAAGGGAGGGATAGTGAGGCTTAATAAAGGGGAGGGGGTGGGCAGAGGGTGACTGTGAAAAGGCAGAGATACTAAACTAATATTTTTGCTCAGTATTTACAAATGAAGAGGAGGAGGTATCTAAAACAAACAATAGAAACACTCTGGATACAGAAGTTGATTCCAGCCCATTTACAGAAGAAAGGGTCCTGAAAGAACGCTTAAAACTCAAGGTGGACAGAGCCATGGAACCTGATAGGATTCACCCCAGAATTCTAAAAGAACTAAGGGGAGACCTAGTGACACCACTGACTACCTGTTTTAACAAATCATGGGAGGATGGGGTGGTACTTGAGGACTGGAGGAAGGCAGATGTGATCCCCCTTCACAAGAGTGGGAGCAAGACAGAGGCAGGAAACTACAAACTTGTTAGTTTGACCTCAGTGATGGGGAAGATGATGGAATCACTTCTGAAAGAAAGAATTGTTGAGTACCTAAAGACCAGTGGGGCACAGGACCCAAGGCAGCATGGATTCACAGCGTGAAGTTCATGACAGATGAATGTAATAGATTTCTTTGACTGGGTGACCAAAGTAATAGACCAGGGAGGGGCTGTGGACATGGCCTACCTTGACTTTAGCAAGGCATTTGACATAGTCCCATACAAAAGAGTAATAAACAAATTGGCCAGCCTGGGAGTGGTTCCCAGGGTGGTAGCCTGGGTAACACATGGGCTGGACAACAGGATGCAGAGGATAATAGTAAATGGAGTCCACAGTGAAGAAAAGAGGGTTACTAGGGGGGTACCACAGGGTTCAGTACTGGGACCGGTCCTTTTTTAATGTCTTTAAGTGACATTGCAGAGGAACTGGAAGGAAAAGTATGTCTCTTTGCAGATGACACAAAGATCTGCAATTGGGTTGATACACCAGATGGAGTGGAAAAGATGAGAAGGGACTTGGCAAGGTTGGAGGAATGGTCAAATGTATGGCAGCTCAGATTCAGTGCAAAGAAGTGCAAGGTAATGCACCTGGGGAACAAAAACCCAGGGGAAGAGTACACAATGGGGGGTGAGATACTGACAACAGTAAAAATTTAAAGGGACCTGGGGGTAGTTATATCAGATGACCTAAAGGTGGGCAAGCAATGTGAGAAGGCAGTAAGAAGGCTGTGGGGATACTGGGATGCATAGGGAGAGGTATCAGTAGTAGAAAACAGGAAGTTGATATCCCTCTGTACAGACAGTTGGTGAGACCCTATTTGGAGTACAGTGTGCAGTTCTGGAGACCCCATCTCCGCAAAGACATAGACAGAGTGGAGGCTGTCCAGAGGAGGGAAACCAAAATGGTGCAGGGTCTGTACCAGAAGAAATACGAAGAAAGACTAAAGGAGCTTAATATGTATACCCTTGAGGAAAGGAGGGAGAGAGGGGACATGATAGAAACTTTCAAGTACCTCAAGAGAATCAACAAAGTCCAAGAGGGTGGCATCTTTCAGAAAAAGAGATTTGCAAGAACGAGGGGACACAATTTGAAGATGGGGGGGGGATGGCTCAGAGGTAATGTTAGGAAGTATTTTTTCACAGAGAGGGTTGTGGATGCATGGAACAGCCTCCCTGAGGAGGTCGTGGAGTCAAGAACAGTGGGGGAATTCAAGAATGCATGGACAGACATAAGGCAGTCCTAGTGGGGGGTAGGAGGAAGTAAGCTGTTGGTTAACTAGGATCTGCAGCTTATCTGTAAGGTAGAAAAATGGGCAGACTAGGTGGGCCAAGCGGTCCTTATCTGCTGTCAAATTCTATGTTTCTACTTACTGATCTGGCTTCTGTATCCAGAGTTGAACCTACATCATGTAGATGCAGTATGTAACACAAGCACTGAGCTCTGAACACATATAATTGGAAGGCTCCACCTGTAGTTGTATGGCGGAAGAGCTCCTCCCTCATATCCTATTTAAGCAGCAAAGCCCTGCTGCTCTGCTTAGAACAAGACGCACACGCCCTCCATCCTCCCCTTACACCTCCTCCTTCTCCGGCACTCTTATCCCACCAGGAGGTGTCACGTCCTAATCAACTAACCATCCTTCCTACGGTGGAATACAGAGTAAAGCCAAACCATTAACTCATACCGAATAATTCATCACTTCCAGTATTAGCACTATCTTACTGTCAGCTCATCATGTACTATATTCAATGACTTACTCATTTCCATGCCTAAGTACCTAAGCACTATTCATTCATACAATTATACCTGGAAGCATCATTTTACTTACTGGTCTGGCCTCTGTATCCAGACTCGAACCTACATCATGTAGATGCAGTATGTAACACAAGCACTGAGCTCTGAACACATATAATGAGCATACATAACAGCCACAGTTAAAAAGTTGCAAACTGTTTCTATCTCAGATTATTTTTTTTTTTTGAAGGACGCCACAGTGGAAACAGTAAACTCATAGATTCATGTACAATGATGGTAGAAAACTCTGGGCAGTACTCTCATCAAAACTGGATTGTCAGTGTCTGTCGTAGACTCCTGGTCCCCCTGCCCATGCCCACCATAGTCATCATTTGCAGGCTGCTGCCACACAGGAAGAAACATTACATCAGGCGGCGTAAATGAACATAGTGTGCCTCAAGAGGAAGATGGAGGATAGAGGGTGCTTCAGAACCAACAACTGTGTTAGATTTTTTTTCCTTAATTATGAAAAAGGCAGCCCCTCTCACTCCAGAGCAGCACTGACACATATCTGTTAGCAAACACTTGCTAATCAACTGCCGATACCTCCGATAACCACTACATGTGTATATTGGAGAACTGCTCTGTACAGCATTCCATTGGTTTCACAGTGCTGTTGTACCACAATTCAGAGGTCATGGAATGAGATTGTACCCTTCTGTGGTACAACAGCATTCTGAGTTCTCTAGAGACTGCACAAGTCAGTTTCATTCTGAAAATTAAAGAACTGCTGCAAGCACATTTCACATGATACTATACACTATAAAAAATACAGATTGAGCAACTTTATACACAACCAGTGTGTTCTGCCACCTTGGGGTTCTAATTCCCACAGACCTCTCAAGCTTCGCTCTCAAGGTCAGAGGGAATCAGAACTCCTTTGTGGCAGAACACACCTATCGTGTATAGAAATGTTTAAGTACCTCAGTGGAATCAACAAAGTCCAAGAGGGTGGCATCTTTCAGAAAAAGAGATGTGCAAGAACAAGGGGACACAATTTAAAGACAGAGGGGGGACAGCTCAGGGGCAATCTGAGGAAGTATTTTTTCACAGAGAGGGCAGTGGATGCATTGAACAGCCTTCCTGAGGAGGTTGTGGGGTCTAAAACTGTTGGAGAATTCAAGAATGCATGGGACAGACATAAGGGAATTTTTGTGGGGAGTAGGAAGAAATAGGCTGTTGGTTAACTAGGATCTGCGGCCTATCCTGTAGGTAGGGAAATGGGCAGACTAGGTGGGCCAAGCGGTCCTTATCTGCCATCAAAGTCTATGTTTCTATGTTTCATAGTTACCCATCCAGTATTCTATATATTTTAGCCCTTTGGCAGTGGGTCAGATGGAGTTGTTTACTGCATTAACCCCACCAAAACATCCAGACTGAACAGGTTATAATTCATACACATTACAAAATCATTAAGTCACACAAATGAGCTCTTGTTACAGCTAAACATGCTCTGAGCATGAAACACACTGGCCGGGATATTCAAAGAGGTTGTGCCGTACGCAACAGGGTTGCACCTTGTGCAGCACCCCAATGTGCCCCGGCACAATATTCAAAGGGGAATGTTGTGCAGCGCAACATCTGATGCACTGGGGCACATCATTAATGTATGTGGTGCAGATGCAGGGGGCGTGACCATGCATATGCAGCACATCCCGATATTCAACCAGGGATGTGCAGCGCATATGCTGGCACAACCCCAACATGCGCCGCACACTGGAGCGCAAGGTTGAGACCGAAAAGAACAGGCTCAAATGCTAGCCACTCACAGGTGGGCAGCTGTATTGCTAGGTGCAACACAACAGCCGCCAGCCATGAGTGGCCACCTGCCTGGCAGGACCACCGTCCACAAGGACCCTGTCCCCCCCCGTAGTCCAGTGCCACCCCCACCCCGCATGCCCGATCGTGGAAAGTCATAATAAAAATATAATCCTGGAAGTCTAGTGGTCCCCAACCTACACCCGATCATGGGCTGTTGTAATAAATACTAAATCCTGGTGGTCCAGTGGTACCCCCCTTCCCACTCACTCACGCAGGGCCCCCGGCCACCCAGCACCCCCCGTTATTGGTGGATGGCAGCACCCCACCCGCATACCACCCAGCCGCCCACCAAATGACAGCGTACAGTATGATCTGTATGCCCATTGGTCCACAGTGTGGACCAATGGGCTTAGCAGACCATATTAGATCACACAGGACCAGATATATGAATGAATGCGCTCATTCACATATCTGGTCCTATATAGTACAGTATGATCAGCAAGCCCATTGATCCACACTGTGGACCAGTAGCTACAGATCATACTGTATGCTGTCATTTGGCTGGTGGCCTGCGGTATGTGAGTGCATGCTGCTGCCCCGCTAATGGCAGGTGGTGGTGCTGGGTAATGGGGCCCCACGGGTGGGGTGGAGAAGGGGGTACCACTGACCACCAGGATTTAGTATTTATTCAACAGCCCGTGATCGGGCATATGGGAGCGGGGGGCTGCAATAGTCCACCAGGATGCCAACCCCGATGGCAGCTGCTTGGCAGGGTGCCAGGTGCAATCTGCCGGGACCCAGCACATATCATGCAAATGGGGCCATAATGACATGTAAATGACGCCATTTGCACTTTGCAAATATTATGGCCTCATTTGCATGCCCTCAGCTGAATATCATGGGTGATGCACCTAGCGCAACTGCACTTGTGCTGGAGCATCCCCATGCTCCCTCTCTGTGTCTTGCGCTGGCGCTGTGCCACTGCGCCATGAACAGTATGTGCACCCTCTGTGCCGTATTCAATGGTGCTGAACCATGGTGCATCACCGTTGAATATCGCCCGGTCCTGGCCCTGGCGCAGCCCAGTTGCACTGCGCCCAGGCTTGCGCCATTGCCTGGCACAGTCTGAATATCCAGCCCACTGTGTGCAAGCTGTGAGGGCTTAAAATAATAAAAGGAAGCCCCAAGGCCACATGAAGCCACTGTCTACACACACCCACAAATTAAAACAAGCATTTGTCAATGCCGAATGTTGTCTCACTGGCATTGGCATTGGTAGTGCTGGAGTTAGAGATGCATAATAGGGATGGCAGTGAAGTATTGAAGTGACACCAACCCCACCCCCACCCTGTAGAGACCAACAGGCATTGGGGTGTGCCTTTGGGTCATCAGGTATAACGCTCATGCAATTGTACCTCACCCTACCCTGTAGACACTGACAAGTGTCGTGGTGTGCTTTGGGGTCTTTGGGCATTAT
Organism: Neoceratodus forsteri; assembly: GCA_016271365.2. Classification (NCBI taxonomy): domain Eukaryota; kingdom Metazoa; phylum Chordata; order Ceratodontiformes; family Ceratodontidae; genus Neoceratodus; species Neoceratodus forsteri. The sequence continues at coordinate 667,903,822 of CM057453.1, forward strand.
ACTTACCCCATCCCATAAGGAAATACGCTGAGGTGGGTGCAGTATAGGAGAATGGGGTGAACTGTATGGCCGAACAGTGCAAGGCACACCACGATGCCTGTCACTGGCTGCAGGGTGGGGGTTGGGGTGAAATGGCATGAGCATTACAGCTGATGATCCCAAGTCACACCCCTGACACCTATCAGTCTCTACAGGGTGGGGTGATACAGTTGGGAACCCTAACACCATAGGCGTGTGTTGGTATTTTCACTCCAAATTTCCAACATGGGCTTTTTGTGAGCCCACCTCATGAAAAGCGGTACAATCAGTTTGTTAGCTGAAAGGTGGTTTTGCACAGCAGCTATGCCATTTGGTGACACAGGGATGAAAACACATTTTGGGCAGGATGTGGAAAAGGACAACTGTATTGTTCATGAGGAGGTGTAAAAAAATGGCAACGTTGAAAATTTGGAGTGAAAATATGAAAAATTGGTGTAGTCATGAGCATGCATAGAAACTGTGCAACACACGACTGTAACCCAATTATTTTGGAGAGTTTGTTAGACACATTTTTAACATAGGCATTTTGGAACCTCCCCTCATGAACAGTGGCACTGTGATTTTGTTAATCTGTCCCAAAAATGTATTTCCCACAGTGACCACACCATTGTGTGCCACAGGTGCAGAAACACATTTTGGGCAGGATGTCAAAAATGACAGCTGTACTATTCATAAGGAGGTGTGAAAAAATACCAGTGTTGAAAATCTGGCATGGAAATATTGCAAATTTGCGAAGTTACAAGGGTGTGTGGAAACTGAGCAACACACGCTTGTAACACAGTCATTTTATGGACTTTCTGCACCAAATTTTCAAGATAGGCATTTTTGGACCTCTGCTCATGGACAGTGTCACCATCATTTCCTCAAACTGTCCTGAAAACTGATTTCACACAGCGACTGCGCTATTCTGCGCCGGACGTGCAAAAACACATTTCGGCCAGGATATGTAAAACAACATCTGTATTGTTCATCAGGAGGTGTGGGAAAATGCCAAGTATGAAAATCTGGAGTGAAAATATTACAAATGCACGAAGGTAAGAGAGTGCATGGAAACAGCGCAATGCACGCTCATAAAACAGCCATTTTTGGGATTTTTTCCACCAAATTTGCAGCATAGGCTTTTTGAGAGCCCCCCCCCCCATGAACAGTGGCACTGTCATTTTGTTACTGGTCCCAAGAGTGATTCTGCGCGTGACTGCGAAATCACCCTTTGGGACAGCTCTTATACACGTGGCTGAATTCAGAGAGGGTCCCAATAACCCCATGTTGAAAACTTCAGTTCAAAAATTCCAAGAAATGCCCAAGATGTGCACCAAAGTTGAAAAAACCCTATTTATGCCATTATGTAGCTTACTGGCATTTCTTCAGTTCACGGTCAGCTTTGAAGAGTGCAGATGTGTTCCCAGTCCACTGAAGATCATTGCACTGAGCTCCAGAGGTAAGTATGGGGTGAGGGTGTGTGTGGGGAGGCAGGGTGCACAGATGGTGGGCACGGGTTGCGGGAAGAGGACAAGGAGATGGCGAGGGACTGTTTTCTATTTTCACAGGTTAAAAAAAAAACATTGTAGGACTATTTTTATTTTTCAGAGGATTTGGCATGCTGGGGTGGGCTCCCAGCGTGCCACCTAAGTGTTTGGAGGGGTATGCTTTAGCCCGATGGAGGATTAGGCAGCCCCATCAGCACACAAGTGGCGGGGTGCAAGAGCTGAGGATTGGGCACCCCCTCAGCATATAACAAATGGGGGAAGTGCTTTATGCCCGACATGGAGTGGGCTCCCCCATCGGCACATACATTGGGGGCAGGGCATACCGACAGGGGGATTGGGCACCCCCGAAGTTGGCATTATGGCTGGCAGTGGGACGCCTTGTTTTTTTTTCTGTCTCAGCAGGATAAGCACATCAGGAGGTCCGCTGCGTGTGATGAGCTTTACTCGCATTGCAGCAGACCTTTTCTTAGATGGACCCACCTACTGATGCATGCCCTGCATTCACCCAACAGTGACCGCACCTCCAACTGTGCTACTACCCCAATATGTTGCCTGTGTATACATAAGCCAACATAAAAATATGATATTAGGCAGCAAACACAAATCAAAGTCACTCTTATTTAATGGGCAGCAGATGACTGACTGAGGTCAACTGTCAAATCCACCAATTTTCCACAACAGTATGATTTCTAGTACAGATCTGACTGTTATGGAAAATGACTGGATTTGACAATTTATTTCAGTCACTCAGCCTAGGATCTGACACTTCAATTATCCACAAAGAAAAAAAAAATAAATTGACCATCAAAAGCTAATCTGAACTACTCTGAATTAATAGGCAGCAGTGGCAGTAGAAATCATGCTATTGTGGAATTTACCCTAGTCAGTCAGGATTTGGAACTTTGATTACCCCAAATAAATAAAAATATTAGGCAGCAAACACAAATTGGAACCACACCACTCTTAATTAATCGCCAACAGATGCAGGTGTAACCCCTTACAAATGGGGGTTCCCAAAAGTCTTTCTTGGGCTTGCCAAAATGCCCACTGCCAGGCTGGTGTTCCGTGTTCTAGTAAGTTAAAAGTGTTTGCATGTGAGTGCCCTGTTAGCCTCCATGCCTGTCTCTTTACGAGCTGCCTATTTTGTGATGTATAATTAATCTGGGTAGGGGGCGAGTAGTTTCAGGCTCGAGTCCCTCCCAGGCTGCTGTATTATTGCTCCATTCTGCCATTGCTATTTGCGCAGAGGGAGTCCTTTAAGGATCTGTAACTGTTTGTTGCTTACCTGCTTTAATAATGATAATATTGCAGTTTGTTTAACCTGCCTTCCTTTGCAGCATGGACATTTCTGCTTTGCACCACCATCTTAGTTCTGGGCTGCCTATTGGGACCAATCAGTACCTTTGGGGACCCTAAAATGGTGTCTGTCCCCAGGGGTCTTGTGGGAGTGAATTTCTGTAGGAATTGTAGTTTTTACACTTTGGCACCTAAATGGACCTGGAGGGGTAGCTCTAGCTGTGACAGACAGATGGATCAGCCAATCGAACCTTTTGGATTTATGGGGAAAGTCCCAAGCAGCCTGCAGCAGTGAGTCAGTCTGAGCTTGGAGATGAAAGAGTGTGTCAGCTCCAGGTATTCAAGCAGCTGCCCCTGCATAGTAGTGCAGGAACATTGGTGGGAAGGCTGTGCTTGACCTGCCTGCTCCATCTTCCCTCAGGAGGGAATTCTGCAGTTAAAGCAAACTGGACTGCATCTGAAGTGTTTTGTGACCAGCATTACTGAATTGTGACTGCCTTTTTGCCTGAAGAGGACCGAAGACTTGCTTCCAAGCGATCGGCCTGTCTGGAAGTCCAAAACGACCTCAGAGCATACAGTTTGCCCAGATGCACTGTGATTACAACTGGACTGCCATCCAAACTGTGGTATTTACTTTCTTTACTTTACGTGTGTTGATTGTGGATCGAGATTTGGTTCCCTGCTTTGCTTGATGTGTCATGCTTGCTGGAAGCTGTATCCAGCACTTACTGGACTGAATCCGCATTTATCTTCAACAGGTCTGGGCCTCAGCAACTCAGCCCAGACAGCTGATCATGCCACAGAGAGACCACCGACGAGAGACCAGCCCAGGGATCAGCCCCCTGCTCAACATCACGAATAGGAATGACACCATGTTGAATCATGTGGGCCCTGCTTCTCCTGGCAAACCAGCAAGTCATCCTGAAGTCTCCATTTCGTCAGCCCTGTGTCCTGTACTGGGTAGCGTGAGTAAACACCAGGGTAGCTCCCTGCAACATCAGCTCAATCAAAGTGTGCCAGCTGATTTAATTGTTTGCTTGATTATCATGAACTGAGCCCCCTGGCTCCGGATTACAAATTGTGGGTTATTGTTCATGACTATTTCTTTCCATCAATAGGGCCCCGACCAGCTGCAATGCCGGCCTATTCCGGGCAACACATCAGGCTAGCTGTAGTTCCAACTGGGTACACAGAGTGTGTGTAACTGCGTTACAGGGACCTTTGAGTGCATGCCTGATAACCTGAATCTTTCAGATCTTGAATCATCTACCAGAGTCTGCCCCTTCCTTGTTACTGCCTCCTTAAATAAATCAGATCTAACTCTTTTTGCACTTAAACTGGTTGTGGTGTACCTCTGTACAGATAACACTGTGATACTGTTTGTTGCTATGTTTAACCTTATTTTACAGGGGGTCTCCAGGACCGAAGCAGCTGAACCAGCCCTGATGGTAAGTGTGCAACATGTATGAGGTAAAAACTGTTGTCAAGGATAAATTGCAATTGTGTATTCTGTGAATCATTTTGGCCACTAGAAGGAAAGGAGGGGGTAACAGTGTCCTGGAGGGCTCTACCCAGGTCAGCTGCACTACCAAGAACCTTGTCCTCCGGGTAGAGGCACCCTGTTTTCAGTATCCAGGCCCCTCAACCTGCACTTGGTCAGACAGGCAGGGGTAGTAGCCCTTGAAACAGCGCCACCTAGGGGTTACATATTGGAGGCACCACTGGGATTTGTGCCTTCTAGTAGTCAGAAGTGGGTACTACAACATCACTCTTAAAAATTGTAGTAAAATGGAGGCGCTCGCTACGCCTAAGTTTAAGATTGACCCCCATAAGCTGTTAGTGCACCGCATGATAGGTGGATCGAGGCTGAGGGTTATTAATGGACATCCCATTAGGGACCAATAATGCAACCATTATAGAGACTGTTGAACAAGTTAAGTGTTTGGGGAAGGTTGAGGTGAAAGGGAGGGACTTGGATCTGTTTGACTAAACCATGGTGGCTCTCCTTTCCTGTAGCCTCCCCACAGATCTTGAGAGAGTGCCCCATGTTATTTTGTCTGAAGGGTCCCAGAAATGGTGGCGTGTCATTCATTTGCATAGTGACCAGGCTGCTCCTGGGGGATCCCCAAATGTAGAGTGGTATAAAGACAAATTGCTTAAACTGCTAGCTACTGAGGGGTGGTCTGCCAAAGAGTTAGTGAAGATGTTAGATCTTTCTGAAGATACCACTCCCTTGCAGTTCCCTATAGCATCTCCTGTCACCCTAGAGCCTCCCCCATGGTAACCTCCCCTATTGTGATACCCTCAGTACACCTGGACTCTTATCGCAGACTGAGACTCTTCTTGGGCATGGTCCCGGTGCCCATGGGGGAGAATGACTTGGAAACATGGATGGACTATGCCAGCCCCTTGGTTCAGGAGTGGCAGTGCTCTGAGGGGCGAAAAGGAAAAGATTAATGGAGAGCTTGAAGGGCCCTGCAATGGAGGCCATCCGCTTTCCTTGCTCTACCAGCCCAGAGGCCCCTGCTGCTGAGTACCTCTCTTCCCTGGACGGGTCTTTGGTAGCACTGAGTCAGGGGATGACCTGATGTGGAAATTCAAGCCTGCTAAACAATGGAAGAATGAAAAGTTATCCATGCTTATTACCAGAATTGAGCGGGCTCTGCAGAGGGCCCATAGAAAAGGGGGAGTGCCTGCCAGTGAACTGAATCGAGTTCAATTACAGCATATTTTGAAGTCTGCCAGGTACTCTAGCGTGATGATATTGAAACTGAAGTTGCAAGACAGGAGGGGAAATATAAGGGAACACAGTGGGATGAAGATAGGGAAGCATACCAAACTTCCCTAAGGGAAGCAGGGAAGGCAGTAAGGCAGGCAAAGGCACAAAATGAGGAAACACTAGCACAAACAGTAAAAGAAGGTGACAAGACTTTCTATAGATACATTAGTGAAAGGAGAAAGTCCAGCGGGGGTATTGCTAAGATCAAAGGAGATAAGGGGGCATGTGAGGAGGAGGACCATATAAAAGCATCTATCCTAAATAGATACTTCTGCTCAGTATTTACTGAAGAAAAGGTAGGGCAGGGCCCATAGCTCAGCACCACGGACACAAGGGGGAGGGAGGTGTACACTAGTCCCTACACAAAAGAAAGGGTCTCACAAGAGCTCGATAAGCTCAGAGTGGACAAGGCAATTGAAACTGATGGCATACATCCCAGGGTACTAAAGGAGCTAAGGGTGGAACTAGCAGAGCTAGTATCAGAACTGTTTAGTGAGTCTCTGAGCACAGGAGAGGTCCCAGAAGACTGGAGAAGGGCTCATTTGATCCCACTCCACAAGAGTGGTAGCAGGGAGGAGGCTGGGAACTACAGACCAGTCAGTCTTATCTCAGTAGTGGGCAAGATTATGGAGGCACTCCTTAAGGAAAGGAGAGTGCAACACCTGGAATCCGTAAGGAGCACAGGATCCAAGACAGCATGGATTTACAAAAGAAAGGTCCTGTCAAACTAATCTCATAGATTTCTTTGACTGGGTAGCCAGAGTGGTGGACCAAGGGGGAGCAGTTGATGTCATCTACCTTGACTTCAGCAAAGCTTTCAATACTGTTCCACATAGAAGATTAATTAATAAGCCGGGCAGGCTTGGGGTGGGTCAGAAGTTGGTCAACTGGATGGCAAACTGGTTGACGGGCAGAAAACAGAGAGTGGTGGTAAACGGTATACAGTCAGAAGAGATGCAAGTAACAAGTGGAGTACCTCAAGGATCAGTCCTGGGGCTAGTCCTCTTCAATATCTTCATCAGTGACATTGCAGATGGACTGGAGAGTAAAGTTTGTCTGTTTTCAGATGGCACCAAGATCTGCAACAGAGTAGATGATCCAGAGGGGGTGGGCAGAATGAGAAGAGATCTGGATAAACTGGCAAAATGGTCGGAAGTGTGACAACTGGGGTTTAATGCAAAGAAGTGCAAGATCATGCATATAGGGAAGAGAAACCCTGAAGCCACCTATAGGCTGGGAGGGAAGTTGCTGGCAGTCACAAGAAGAAAGCGACTTGGGCATCATCATCACCGATGACCTGAAATCATCAAGCAGACCACTAAAGCAGTAGGTAAGGCTAGAGGATGTTGGGGTGTATTAGTAGGGGTATCACAAGTCAGAAGGGAATAATCCTCTTTACAAGACACTGGTTAGGCCCCATCTGGAGTACTGCGTGCAGTACTGGAGGCCACACCTTCACAAGATTATTAACCAAATTGAGGCAGTCCAGAGAAGGGCAACCAAAATGGTGCAGTGACTGCATCATAAAACATATGAGGACAGATTAATGGAGCTCAATATGTATACCCTAGAGCAAAGGAGGTAGAGGTTATATGATCAAAACATTCAAACTCCTTAAGGGCATTAACAAGGTGAAAGAGTCTAACATGTTTCAATATAAGAAAAATAACAGGACAAAAGGACACAGCATGAGATTAGAGGGAGGCCGATTAAGGGGTAATGTGAGGAAGTTCTTTTTCACAGAAAGGGAGGTGGATGCATGGAACAGCCTACCTCAGGAAGTGGTGGATATGAATACAGAGCAGGGCTTCAAACAGGCATGGGATAAGCACAAGGAAGCAATACAGGTGAGTATGAATAGATAGGCCATTGACAGAGCAAAGGCCATTGGCACATTTATAAGTGTAACCCCCCTACAAATGGTAGTTCCCAAAAAGTCTTCCAAGAGCTCACCTAACTGCTCGCAGCCTAGCTGGTGTTCAGCGCTATAGCCATTTAAATGTATTGCCAGTGAGTGCCTGTGTGGCCTCCGTATAATGTCTCTTTAAGGGCTGCCTGTTGCAGTAATAATTAATCTGGAAGTGGGGGCAGAGTGTTGGCCTGCTCAAGTCCCTCCCGGGCAGCCAGGAGATAGCTCTGTTTCTGCAGTCACTAATTATGCAGAGGGAGCTCTGTGGAAAGATGTAACTAGTTGCTGAAAGTGTTTAGAGTAATAATGATAATGTAGATTGTTCTAACCTGCCTTCTTTGCAATATGGACTGTTCTGATTCTCTACATTACAAACAGTGTACTTGAAGGCTTCACACCTCACCGCCTCACTGCAGGGCGGAGGCTGACCAAACGAGCAGACACAAAAGACTGTTAGGCCTATTCTGCTGGCATTTTAGTATGTTAGTAATTGGGAACTCTCAAATGGAGCCAGTATATAGGGGGCAAAATGGACACAAAGTTTGGGAATTGTAGTTTTGGACTGTTGGCGCCTTTTGCAACTGAAGAGGGAGCGTTCGTTGTGATTGACAGCTTCACTGACCAACCGCATCTTTTGGATCTGAAGGAAATCCCCCGAGATGTCTGCTGATAAGCCAGTTCTGAAGTGGAAGTTGAGTGAGGTGCAGCTTGAGATATTCGAGCAAGCGTTGGCGTAGTTTCGAGCGGGAGAACTGTGGGAAGTCCGAGTGTGAGGCCTTCAAGTCTGTCTGTGGCAGATAGAGAGGGAGAATAAATCCTCTGACTATTTCTGATATTGTGTGAATGAAGAAGCCACTGAACATGTAGAGTACCAAAGATTGTGCTGAATGCGATCGGCCCGCCAGAAATCCCGATTCACCCCAGAGCTTCCAGTTTTGAGCAGAGACTTTGCGATTGGGACCTGGGAATGCTTGCCTGGTACAGTAGGTGTCCCTTACATATAAATGTACTGTGTACCACATGGGGGTTGCTCTCTAGTTCTCCACATTACAAACTGTGTTCTGCTAGCTGGAAGTGTGTCCAGTCCCAATGGACTGTCTCCTCCATCAGCTCCATGTGGCTGGGACTTGCCACGAGGGCCACACCACCCCACCCTGCAGCACAGAGAAGAACCATTGACGAGAGACCTGCCTGAGGATCTGCCCCCCTGCTCCACATCGGAATGGGAATGATGTCGTGGTGAATCGGGTGGGCTGTGCTTCTCCTGGCAATCCAGAGAGTTCATCTGCTGTCTTCATTCTCGTCCAGCCTGTGTTCAGTTTTGGGTATCGTGAGTAGTCACCAGGGTAGCTCCCTGCAACATATAGCTAAATCAAAAATGTGTCACCTGAGTGTCTTGTTATTTTTCCTTCATGAACTGAGCCCCCTGCCTCTGTATTACAATTAGAGTGTGGTGCATGTTTGTTTTTCCTCACAGGGCCCCGACCAGCAGCCTACCCTGGGCAACGGTCCTGGCTAACCCACCTTCCTTCCTCGTGGGTACCCAGAGAGTGTGACTGTAGTAGCGACTCTAAATGCATGCACAGTAGAGTGAACTATAGAGTATTTAAACTAATTAGCCTGATTATCCCTGCCCTTGTTCAAACCCTCCTGAATAAATCAGATCTACTCTTTTTCTGCAATTTAACCGGACTGTGGTTCCAGTTTGTGCCTGAAGTATTCTATTGTACTGTTGCTATTTGTATTGGCTAATGTTTTACAGGGAGTCCCCCAGGGTCGAACTGGAGAAACTAATCCTGGTGGTAAGTGCACACTGTGTGGGTACTGGCAAAGCATATCAGGGGTATTGTGAAAGTAATTATTATGTATTATGGGGGCCACTAGCAGGAACAGAGGGAGGTCACAGTGTCCTGGAGGGCTGTGCCCGGGTTAGTTTCACCATTTCCAACCCTGAGCTCTTGGTGGAGGCACCCGTTACCAAACCTAGGCCCCTCAACCTGCAACTAGCCAAGCAGGCATGGGTAGTAGCCCTTGGGATAGCACCAACTAGGGGTTACATCTTGGAGGCACTGCTGGGATTAGTGTCCTTTAGTGGCAAAAGAAGGGAATTACCCCGATATGTTCAGTTTTGGGGAGAAAATGGAGGATCTTGCTACTTCCAAGCTCAGAATCGCCCCCTACAAGCTGTTGGTGCACTGAATGATGGGGTGGAGCGAGGCGGAAGGGTTAGACCCCTGACAGACCCTCCTGTTACTGGATGTCTCCTTAGGGACTACTAATGCTGATATTATAGAAGCTCTGGAACAGGTTAAAAGTTTGGGCAAAGTTGAAGAGTAGGGGAGGGGAAGGATTCAGACCTGTTTGAGAAGACTATGATAGTTTACCTCTTGCAGTTCTCCCATAGATCCAGAGAAGGTACCCCATGTTATCCTGCCCAAAGGGTCCCAAAAGGGGTGGAAGGTCATTCATCTGCATAGTGATCTGGCTACCCTGGGTGGGTCCCCTAGTACAGAGGGGTTTAAGAACAAGTTGCTCAAGTTATTAACGTCAGAAGGACAAACCGCTCAAGAGCTAGTAAAGTTGCTAGACCTTTGCGAGGAACCCATGCCACTGCAGTCCCTGGCCACATCTCCTGCTTCCCCTAAGAGCTCCCCTGTAGTGCCCTCCCCCATAATTATTCCATCTGTACAGTTGGACTCATACTGTAAACTCAGACTTTTCTCAGGTACAGTCCCAGTGCCTACAGGGGAGGATGACCTGGAAACATGGATGGACTATGCTACCCCCTTAGTACAGGAATGGCAGTGCACTGAGGGGGAGAAAGAGACTCATGGAGAGCTTGAGGGGCCCAGCACTGGAGGTCATCCATTTTCTGCAAGCTACTAGCCCTGAGGCTACTCCCCAAGGCTACTGCGGCTGAATACCTCTCTGCACTGGAAGGAGTGTTTGGAAGCACTGAGTCGGGGATGATTTACTGTGAAATCCAAGTCTGCTAAAAAATGGAAAAATGAGAAGTTGTCCGTATTTGTGACTAGAATCGAGAGGGCTCTGCAGAGGGCCCACAGGAAAGGAGGGGTGCCGGCTAGAGAACTGAACCGGGTCAGATTACACCATATTTTAAGGTCAGCCAGATACTTCAGTGTGATGATGCTGAAACTTAAGTTACAAGACAGGAAGGTAAATCCTCCTGAGTACCGTCACCTTATGAAGGAGATTTGTGAGGCAGAGACTGATGAAGAGGGCTGGGATCCGTATGCTGGGGTTGTGGGTACCTGCCAGATCTTGGAGAGGAGTGACCCAGATGAGGTGCAGCAGTTGAGAGAGCTGATCAAAGAACTGACAGAGGTGGCCGGAGAACCTGACCTGTGTCAGGCACCCACAGAGACTAAAAGTGGGGTGGGGTGCATGTTGTTTCTTCAGAACCCCGGACTGAGAGTAACATATTGGAAGAGGTACGAGAGTTGAGAGCCCTGGTGGGGGACCCACTGTGAACCACATAAACCCCCAAATCTGGTGGCAGTCCAGAGGATCAAGAACCCAAAGCACGAGTCCAAGATGCACTGCCAAATGCCCCTGTTGTGCCCAAACTGAAGGATGGCCCACTAACTCTCAGAGATCCCCAAGAACCTACTTTTTGCTATCATTGTGGGGAGAATGGACACATCCATTTCTTCTGTCGTTCTCCAGAGAATTTGAGGAGGGTCACTACCAGATTATTAGCTGTAATGCGACAAAATAACAACCAGCCACCAGGTGGGGCTGCTTGGAAAAGTTACTCTTCAAAGGCCACCGCTAGATCTACACCTAAGTCTGCACCACCTGAGGGGTCTGAGGCGGTGGGTCTGTCCATGGAGACAACTGTAAAGGTGAATGGAAAGTCCACTAGGGCTGTGCTTGACAGTGGTTCTCAAGTGACTATAATGTTTCAAGATTGGTATCAGAAGCACATGCCTGATGTGCCCTTACAACCCTTGGAAGGTCTACATGTTTGGGGGTTAAGTGAGAAGTCATACCCATACTCTGGGTATATTCAGATCAGGCTATCTTTCCCCACCTCGGTGGCTGGGGTGGCGGAACAAGTAGAGACCTTAGTTTTGGTATGTCCCCCTACTGGACTGTATGATGGGGTTCCCCTGCTAATTGGGACCAATGCTCATATGTTTGGGAGACTGGCACAACTCTTCTGTGAGAAACAGGGGCACTGGACTGGGAGAGCACTGAGAATTCCTGCTCTGACTAAGAGGGCTTATGACATGCAGAAGAATCCTGAGGAAGTGGACTGGGATGAACCGGTCGGGGTTGTATGGAAGAAGGATCCCGAGTCGATGGTGCTAGCACCCAATACCCAGTGTACCCTACAAGGGGAGGTCCACTTGCAGAAAGATGTCAAGAATAGAATACTAATGCTGGATGAGCCAGGCAATGGAAAATTGCCAGAAGGATTGTTGGTCAAGCCCAGCATCTTGCCCGCTTGTGCTCATGCCTACGCATGACGGGTGATGGTCCAGATTCACAATGTGTCAGATCAGGAGATTCAGGTGAACAGAAGCTGCACCCTAGCTATGGGACACTGCAGTGATACCCAGTAACAAGCACCGTGGTGCAACTGATAGAGTAACTCCCTACTTGTTTGACTTTGGTGACTCCCCGTTGCCAGCTGAATGAAAGACTAGAATCAGCAAGAAACTTGCCCAGAGATACTAAGTGCTTTCACTGAAGGAATGGGATTTGGGAAGTGTCCAGGGTGTGGAGCATCACATACGCCTGCATGATAAATGTCCATTTCGTGAGAGGTCTTGGCATTTAGCTCCAGCAGACATAGATGATGTGAGGAGACACCTGCAGGAAATGCATGTGGCTGCTGTGATACAAGAATCCAGGAGCCCCTATGCTTCACCCATTGTGGTTGTGTGTAAGAAGAATGGGTCAGAGAGAATGTGCGTTGATTATCAAACCCTAAACCAGTGGACCATCCCTGATCAATACACCATGCCCCGTAAACAACATGCACTGGACTGTTTAAATGGGAGCAAGTTGTTCTCAGTGTTGGACCTTCACAGTGGGTATTTTCAAATTCCAGTGGCCCCGGAGGATCATTAGAAGACAGCTTTCATTTGTCCCTTGGGGTTCTGTGAATTTCTAAGAATGCCCCAGGAGATCTCGGGCACCCCCGGCCACCTTCCAATGGCTGATGGAACGTGCGGTGGGGGACATGAATTTACTAGAATGCCTGGTGTACTTGGACGATGTCATCGTGTTTGGGAGCACTCTGGAGGAGCATGAGAAAAGGCTGTTTAAAGTCCTTGACTGACTGGAAGAGTTCAGCCCTAAGTTGTCCATTGGCAAACGCCAGTTTTTCAGACCTCCGTAAAGTATGTGGGGCACATAGTGTCCACAGAGGGAATACAGACTGACCCCAATAAAGATGAGGCTTTGACTACTTGGCCCCAGCCCCACAATCTAAAAGAACTGCAATGCTTTCTGGGGTTCTGTTGCTACTACCGTAAGTTCATAAAGAACTATTCCAAGGTGATTTGCCCACTTCTGAACCTCACTCAGGTTTACCTTCCCATGAATGCAAATACAAGAAAGGGGTCAGCCCCGGCCCAGAACGAGTATACTTTCACCCAGGTGAACTTTTCAGACCTCGCTGGAGGCCTGACTGTGAAACAGCTTTTCATGAAATCATATTCCGGCTCACCCATGCCCCATCCCCGCTTATGCCGACCCCACCAAACCCTGTGTGCTTCATACCGATGCTAGTCTACAAGGCTTGGGAACGGTGCTGTATCAGGACCATGAGGATGGTTTGAGACCAGTGGCCTTTGCTAGCAGTAGTCTGACCCCATCCAAGAGGAACTATCCTGTGCATAAGTTTGAATTTCTGGTGTTAAAGTGGGCAATCATCAATCAATTCTATGAACATCTATATGGGGCCAAGATACAGGTGAAAACTGACAATAATCCATTGACTATGTACAGACTTCAGCCAAGTTAGACGCCACCGGGCATCAGTGGCTTTCTGCATTTTCCACCTATGATTATGCTGTTGAATACAGGTCAGGCTTGAATCACATCGATGCTGACACCTTATCCCGAAGGCCCATGTCCAAGAGTGATTGGGTCAGGCTGTCTGAGCCTGACACTCGAGCTTTGTGCCAAAAGTTTGGTAAAGATGAACAGATGTCTGCGGACACACTGGACTGCTTAGTGGATTGCTTGGGCCCTTCTGATACTTGTATACCGCCTGCATACTGTCACTTTTTGGCTCTAGATATTAGTGCACTACCTCAGTTTGACAATGACAGCATTCAGTGGACTCAATCCCAAGACCCTATGATTCAGCCAGCCCTTGATGCCCTCCATGCAGGGAAAGATGTGTCAAAATTGCATTCCTCTGATTTAAGAACTGCTTTACTGTTTAAAGAAGGCCCCAGATTGAAGCTGTTCAATAAGTTGTTGTACAGAGAGACAGTAGACCGAGGTGGCCAATTAGATAAGCAACAATTGGTCCTACCCACAACTTTCAAAGATTTGGTGCTGAGGTCCCATCACAACCATATGGGCCACCTCGGTATCGACAGAACCCTCAACCTAGTTCGATCACGGTTCTACTGGCCCAAGATGGGGGCTGATATTGAGTGTCATGTAAGAACTTGTAGTCGCTGCCTGCAGAGAAAGGCCCTGCCTCAGAGGGCTGCCCCCTTTGTCAACATCTCTACCAGTACCCCCATGGAACTGGTCTGTATAGACTTCCTGAGTTTAGATCCTTCTCAGCGAAACATTAGTAATGTGTTAGTGGTTACGGATCATTTCACAAGATATGAACAAGCTTCCCCCACCAAAGATCAAAAGACATCCACCATGGCCAAGGTGCTGGTGGAGAATTTCTTTGTCCACTATGGAGTCATTTAGTGAATTTATTCTGATCAAGGTAGAGACTTTGAGAGCTGATTAATCAAAGAAATGCTCTCTCTATGGGGGTGCGGAAGTCAAGAACCACCCTTTATCACCCACAGGGGAGACCCACAACCAGAACGTTTTAATTGCACCCTGCTAGACATGCTAGGCACCCTTTACTCAAAAGACAAGCCTAAATGGAGCCAGCAGATTAGCACCTTGGTACACACTTACAACTGCACCAGAAATGATGCCACTGGGTTCTCTCCCTACCACCTCATGTTCGGGAGAGAGGCTCCGGCTGCCAGTTGATGTTTGTTTCGAGGTCTCTCCAGATGGAGTTCAAGCTGAAAATGATCTGCAATATGTGCAAAAGCTGAAAGCTCAGTTGAATCATGCATACTAACTGGCCAAGACAATGGTCATCAAGAGAAACTTAGCTAATAAAGAGAGACATCATAAAAGAGTGAAGGCCCAAGAACTTCAAACTGGAGACCATGTGTTGTTGTGAAATTTGGGACTGCATGGTAAACATAAAATTGCTGACCGATGGCACCATCTTCCCCATATAGTAGTAGGCAAGTTGGATGATTTACCCGTGTACAAAGTGCGGCCTGAAAACAACTAAAAAGCTGTCAAGACCATGCACCATAACCATTTATTGCCTATTGGCCAAGTCATGATTGAAGCTGAACCCCCTGAGATTGTTCCCCCTGGACCAGTGACTTGTGCTGCTGCAAAACAAAGACAGAGTCCACCTATCCCAGTGATCACAGATTTAAGGTTTTCTCCAAAGCAAGCCCAGAATGATAATGACTGTCGGTCCACTTCTGATGAGAGTGAGTGCAACTATGCTTATTACCTCTCTTATGAACTGAGTCAGCTGTTTTGAGGTAACCCCCTGATCAATTGTGGGGATGAGGCTGGGCACTCTGGACTATATAACCCCCCAGCTTCATCCTTGGAGCTAATGCTCCCTGCAAGTGAAATGCAAAGTGTCATGTCTGGCGATATCGAGTCACTCTGTATGGTGGAACTGTATGATTTGCCTGAGGGAGGGGCTGGTGATATGAGTCATTCTGGTGACATGTCAGAACCTGAAGAATACTTTGAGTGTGATGATCATTCCTTCCTAGTGCCGGAGTGCCTCCCAGGTGAGCAAAGTGTAGTAGAAACAGAACTTACTGAGCTAGGGGCTGACAGTGCTCCAAGTTTGAACCTTCCTACCCAGATAGAGGATCCCCTCACAAGTAATGAAAGCCCCAAAGCTGAAGCTGAAAGTATGGAGACTGTGGTTATTCCCCCCAAAAGGTCTGGCTGAGCTGTCAAGCCTGTGGTGCACTTTAGTTATGATTCCCCTGGGAGGCCAGTGGATTTGTCTCTCAGTGTGGTTCACAAGGGGGTGTATGTTTCTCAAAGCTCACTACCCAAACTGAGTCTAAGTAACAATTCCAGGTTAATTGTCCTGCCCTCTAGATATGGTGCCCCTGTGCCATCCAGCCCAAGGTTAGCTGATAGGAAAGGGCCCCCTCTCTCATTGTTTAATGTACAGGAAGTTATTCATTGATTTCGTATGGTAGGATGTGTAAAGTACCTGTGTGAAGTATGTGTATTGTACTGTAGAATGGATATTGTACTGCAAAATGCAGAGAATATGTATAGTAAAGGTTGAACATGTTAATTAATACCTTAGAAGTGATAGGCCTATGTCTGCTAATGGTATAGATGTATGGTATAATTTGCAATTGCAATTATTGTGATGGTACCACATTGACACAGATGCCAAGTTTTTCCAGGCAGGGAAGGGTGTCACCCCACTACAAATGGGTGTTCCCAAAAAGTCTTCCAAGAGCTCACCTAATTGCTCACTGCCTGTCTGGTGTTCAGCGCTATAGCCGTTTAAATGTATTGTCAGTGAGTGCCTGTGTGGCCTTCGTATACTGTCGCTTTAAGGGCTGCCTGTTGCAGTAATAATTAATCTGGAAGGGGGGGCAGAGTGTTGGCCTGCTTGAGTCCCACCTGGGCAGCCAGGAAATAGCTCAGTTTCTGCCATTGCTAATTGTGCAGAGGGAGCTCTGTGGAAAGATGTAACTCTTTGCTGAAAGTGTTTAGAGTAACAATGATAATGTAGATTGTTCTAACCTGGCTTCTTTGCAGCAAGGACTGTTCTGATTATCTCCACCATTTTGGTCCCGAACTACCGAATTGGACCAATCAGTAATTGGGAACTCCAAAATGGAGCCTGCATATAGGGGGCTGAATGGACGCAGTTTGGGAATTGTAGTTTTGGACTGTTGGCACCTTTTGCAACTGAAGAGGGAGCGCTCGTTGTGATTGACAGCTTCAGTGACCAGCCGAACCTTTTGGATCTGAAGGAAATCCCCCGAGCTGCCTGCTGGCAAGCCAGTTCTGAAGTGGAAGTTGAGTGGAAATTGAGTGAGGAGCAGCTCAAGAAATTTGAGCAAGCGTCAGCATAGTTTCGAGCAGGAGAACTGTGGGAAGTCCGAGTGTGAGGCTTTCAAGTCTGTCTGTGGCAGAGAGAGAGAGGGAGACTAAATCCTCGGACTATTTCCGATATTGTGTGAATGAAGAAACCACTGAAGGTGACCAGACTCAACCTGTAGAGGACCAAAGATTGTGCTGAATGTGATCGGCCCACCAGAAATCCCGGTTTACCCCAGAGCTCCCAGTTTTGAGCAGAGACTTTGTGACTGGGACCTGGGAGCGCTTGCCTGGTACAGTAGGAGTCCCTTACATATAAATGTGCTGTGTACCGTGTGGGGGTGCACTCTAGTTCCCCACATTACAAACTGTGTTCTGCTAGCTGGAAGTGTGTCCATTCCCAATGGACTGACTTCTTCATCAACTCCATGTGGCTGGGCCTTGCCACGAGGGCCACGCCACCCCACCCTGCAGCACAGAGAAGAACCATTGATGATATACCTGCCTGGGGATTAGCCCGCTGCTCCACGCGGGAATGGGAATGATGCCTCGGTGAATTGGGTGGGCCCTGCTTCTCCTGGCAATCCAGAGAGTTCATCTGCTGTATTCATTCTCACCCAGCTTGTGTCCAGTCTTGGTATCGTGAGTAGTCACCAGGGTAGTTCCCTGCAACATATAGCTAAATCAAAAGCGTGTCACCTGATTGTCTTGTTATTTTTCCATCATGAAATGAGCCCCCTGCCTCTGTATTGCAATTAGAGTGTGGTGCATGTTGTTTCTTTCCTCACAGGGCACCGACCAGCTGCAGCACCGGCCTACCCCAGGTAACGGTCCTGGCTAGCCCACCTTCCCTCCACGTGGGTACCCAGAGAGTGTGACTGTATAGGGACTCTAAATGTATGCACAGTAGTGTGAACTATAGAGTATTTAAGCTAATTAGCTGATTACCCCCACACTTGTTCAAACCCTCCTGAATAAATCAGATCTACTGTTTTTCTGCAATTTAACCAGACTGTGGTTCCAGTTTGAGCTCAAAGTATTGTACTGTTGCTATTTGTGCTGGCTAACCTTGTTTTACAGGGGGTTCCCAGGGTGGACCTGGAGGAACCAATCCTGGTGGTAAGTGCACACTATGTGGGTATTGGCAAAGCATATCAGGGGTATTGTGAAAGTAATTATTATATATTGTGGGGGCCACTAGCAGGAACAGAGGGAGGCCACAGTGTTCCAGAGGGCTTTGCCCTTGTTAGTTTGACCATTTCCAACCCTGACCTCTGGGTAGAGGCACCCATTACCGAACCTAGACCCCTCAACCTGCTACTAGCTAAGCAGGCAGGGGTAGTAGCCCTTGGGATAGCACCAACTGGGGGTTACATAAGGTAGAAAAAGAAATGGGCAGACTGGATGGGCCTTGCGGTCCTTATCTGCCATCAACATCTATGTTTCTATACATGTGTGGGGGTTAAGTGAAAAGTCTTACCCATACTTGAGATATATTCGGATCTGGCTGTCTTTCCATACTGCAGTGGCTAGAGTGGATGAACAAGTAGAGATGCTAGCTCTGGTGTGTCCTCCTACAGGACTGTATGATGGGGTTCCTTGCTTACTGGGGCCTATGCCCACATGTTTGGTAGATTAGCACAGTTGTGTCAAGAGAAACAAGGGCAATGGACTGAACAGGCACTGTGAATTCCAGCCTTGATAAAGAGAGCCTATGACCTGCAGAAACAGACTACCGAAGCGGACAGAGACAAGCAGATGGGGATAGTGTAGAAGAAAGATCCTGATTCTCTGGTACTACCTCTCAATGCTAAGTGCGTCCTTAATGGAGAAGTTCATTTTAGAAAGGATGTGAAAAATAAAATATTGAGGCTGGTTGCACCTGGTGATTGGAATTTGCCAGAAGGGTTATTGGTTATACCAAGCATCTTACCTGCCTGTGCACATGCCTTTGCATGGTAAGTGATGGTACAAATCTGGAATGTGTCTGATCGAGAAATAAGAGTAAACAGGGGGCTGTACATTAGCTATGGCACACTGTGCAGACACTGCAGTA
Source organism: Neoceratodus forsteri (assembly GCA_016271365.2). NCBI lineage: Eukaryota > Metazoa > Chordata > Ceratodontiformes > Ceratodontidae > Neoceratodus > Neoceratodus forsteri. The sequence continues at coordinate 667,922,730 of CM057453.1, forward strand.
CTGCCTAGCAACAAATGTTCCAGTGAAAAGGATGACGTGACCCCAGACTTATTTGACTTTGGTGATTCCCCGTTGTCTGCTGAATGGAAGACTTCAGTCAGTAGGAAACTTACCCAGAGGGACCAAGTGTTTTCCCTAAAGGATCGGGATGTGGCATGTGTCTATGGTGCCGAGCATGCTATCAGGCTTCACGATGGCAGACCTTTTAGAGATTGGTCCAGCCACCTTGCCCCAGCTGATATAGACGACGTTTGGAGGCACCTACAGGAGATGCTAGCTGCTGGTATTATTCAAGAGTAAACAAGCCCCTATGCATCTCCCATCGTAGTCGTGTGCAAAATGAATGGGCCCGTGAGGATGTGTGTAGATTATCGGACTCTAAACAGATGAACTGTTCCAGATCAATACACTATGCCCTGCATACAGGATACCCTGGACTGCCTGAATGGGAGTCAGTGGTTTTCAGTACTTGATTTACGATGCGGGTATTATCAAATCCCGATGGCCCTGGAGGACCTTGAGAAAACAGCCTTCATTTGTCCTTTGGGGTTCTATGAATTTCTGAGGATGCCTCAGGGAATTTCAGGTGCCCCTGCTATTTCCAGAGGTTGATGAAATGAGTGGTAGGGGACATGAATCTCTTAGAATGTCTAGTTTACTTGGATGGTGTCATCATCTTTGGATGCACCCTAGAAAAACAGGTTATTCAAAGTTATTGACTGCCTGGAAGAATTCAGCCTCAAACTATCTATAGACAAGTGTCAGTTTTTCCAAACATCTGCAAAATATGTGGAACATGTAGTGTCAGCTGAGGGGCTACAGACACCCCAGCAAAGTAGAGTCCCTGACCATCTGGTCCCAGCCAACTAATCTAAAAGAACTGCAGCATTTCTTGGGGTTCTACAGCTATTATCTCTGGTTCATTAAGGACTATTCAAAGGTAATCCGGCCACTTCTCAATCTAACTCAAGGATCTCCTCCTACCAACTGCAGGTACAAAAAGGGACCCTTCAAGGAAGAAGAAAAAGTGTATTTTTGAACAGGTGAACCATTTGGAACCTGTTGGACCCCCTGAGTATGAGGCAGCATTCTTTAAGATCATCTATCAGCTTACTCACTTCCCTGTAGTTGCCTATGATGACCCTACCAAGCCCTATGTCCTACATACAAATGCCAGCCTAAAAGGACTCAGGGCAGTGTTATATCAAGATTATGAAGATGGCCTGAGACCTGTGGCTTTCACCAGTAGAAGCTTGGCACCCACTGATCGAAACTATCCTATTCACAAGTTGGAATTTCTCGCTCTAAAGTGGGCCATAGTCGATCAATTTCATAAGTACCTCTATGGGGCCAAAATATGGGTTAAAAACTGATAACAACCCTCTAATGTATGTACAGACCTCTGCAAAGTTGGACACCACTGGTCACAGGTGGCTTTCTGCTCTGTCGATTTGCGATTATGCTGTTGAATACCACCCTGGACTGAATCATATTGATGCTGATGCTCTTACATGGTGACCAAGCCCCCAAGACAAATGGATGAAGTTGTCAGAACACTCTATAAAAGCACTGTGCCAAAAATTTGATAAAGACAAACAGCCATCCGCAGATATACTGGATTGCCCGGTGGACTGTTTGGGGACCACCAGTACTTGCATACCTGCAGCCAATTGTTGTTTTTCTGCATTGGACATCAGTGCATTACCCCAGTTTGATAGTGACAGCATTCAGTGGGCTCAATCCCAAGACCCCATGATCTAGCTCGCACTTGCTGCACTTCATGCGGGGAAAGATGTGTCTAAACTACAGTCTGCTGACTTGCGAACTGCACTATTGTTTAAAGAAGGCCCCCAACTAAAGGTACGAGACCAGTTACTATATCGAGAGACAGTAGATTGGTGAGGTCAGTTGGACAAGCAACAATTGATGCTACCTACAGCCTTCAAGCAGCTGGTGCTGAGTCCCTGCACAACCACATGGGACACCTTGGTATTGACCAGACCCTCGACTTGGTGAGATCTAGGTTTTACTGTCCAAAAATGGGGCTGATGTTGAAAACCATGTCAAAACCTGCAGTAGGTGCTTTCAGAGAAAAGCCTTGCCCCAGAAAGCCTCTCCTCTTGTTAACATTTCAACCAGTGCCCCCATGGAACTGGTTTGCATTGACTTTCTGTGTTTGGAGCCTGATCAAAAGAACATGGGCAATGTACTGGTAGTCGCCGATCACTTTACCTGATATGCCCGACCTTTCCCGACCAATGATCAGAAGGCCTCTATGGTGGTCAAGGAGCTAGTAGAAAAGTTCTTTGTCCATTATGGTGAACCCCAACATATCCATTCTAATCAAGGAAGGGACTTTGAAAGCAGATTGATTAAGGAGATGCTCCTCCTGTGGGAGGCGCGAAAGTCTAGGACCACTCCTTACCACCCCCAAGGGGAACCCCAGCCTAAATGTTTTAACAGAACTCTCCTGGATATGTTGGACACTCTTCATCCTAAAGACAAGTCCAAATGGAGCCAGCAGATTAGCACCTTGGTACATGCTTACAATTGCACCAAAAGTGATGCCGCTGGGTTCTCTCCCTATCGCCTCATGTTCGGGAGGGAAGCCCGGTTGCCTGTAGATGTTTGTTTTGGAGTCTCCCCGAATGGGGTCAGAGCTGAGAACTATTTACAATATGTGCAGAAAATGAAAGCTCAATTGAACCATGCGTACCAACTGGCTCAAACCATGGCTTCCAAACGAAACCTTGCTAACAAAGAGAGATATGATCGAAGGATAAAGGCTCAAGAGTTGTTGCCTGGGGATCAAGTGCTATTACGTAACTTGGGATTGCATGGCAAGCATAAACTCACAGATAGGTGGTACCATCTTCCACATGTAATAGTCAGCAAATTGGAAGATTTTCCTGTGTACAAAGTGTGCCCTGAGAATGATGCTAAAGCTGTCAAGACCATGCACAGGAGCCACCTACTGCCCATTGGCCAAGTGATCATTGATGCTGAACCATCAGACGTTGCCTCTTCTGGGCCGGTGACTTGTGCTGCTGCTAAAAAGAGACAGAGTCAGCTTGCCCCAGTTGTTACAGATTCAAGGCCTTCCCCACGGCAGGCCCAGAATGATAGTGACTGTCAGTCCACCTCTGATGATAGTGTGACAGTGCTTATTACCCTTCTTATGAACTGAGTCAATTATTTCGAGGTAACCCTATGTATAATAATGGGGATGAAGCTGGACCCTCAGGTTTGCCTAACCCTCCAGCTTTTTCCCTGGAGCCAATACTCCCTGAAAGTGAAGTGCAGAGTACTGCAACTGAAGTGGCAGAATCTTTGCATCTAATAGAACTCTTTGAATTACCTGAGGAGGAATCTGATGTGGTAAATCTCCCTGGTGACATGCCAGAACTTTCAGAACAGTATGAAAGTGTTGACAGCACCCCTTCAGTGCCACAAAGTTCAATGATCCCATAGTTCCTTCAGGATGAGTAACCTGGACCCTCCTTAGAAGATAATAATGAGCAAAGTATTGTGGAAACAGAGTCTACAGAGCAAGGAGCTGATAGTGCGCCCAACCTGGACATTTCAGCCAGTGCAGCGGCATCCCTTACCAGGGTTTTATTTAACTCTAAAAATTGATCAGTGTTTTGCTCATAAAAGTTCTAAAACATTGTGAAAATGCATTGCACTTGCCTCACTGTGTTTAACAAACATAACACTTCTAGAAAACCTGTATAAATACTTTCTGTACAGTTAGTATTGTCCCAAGAAAAAAACTGCTAGTCAATTATTTAAAACCCTGCCTTACTACAGGAGAAGAAACCAATGCCAGTGTTGACCACCCAGAGCCTGTGTCTGTTCCCACTAGAAAATCTGGATGAGCTGGCAAGTCAGTGATGCGTCTTAGCTATGACTCCCCTTGGAGACCTGTGGATTTGCCTCTCAATGTTGTTCACAAGGGTGTTTACATTTCCAAGAGCTCACTTCCTAAACTGAGCCTGTCTGCCACTTCTAAGTTAATTGTTCTTCCCTCAGAACATGGTGCCCCTGTTCCATCTAACCCTAAGTTAGCTGATAAGGATGGGCCCCTATCTATGTTATTCAAAGTGCAAGAAACTATTACGTGAATAGGTATAGTATTGTTATTGTGTAGTTCATAGTAATATCAGTATTGAAATGTATGGAAAATGCAAGGTTGTTGTCATTATTAATATAGTATATGAATAGAGAACACTAAATGAGTATAGTAATGTGATAGGTTTACATTTTAGTGATGCATCAATCATTCTATTGTCGTATGGTAATTGCACATATATAACGAATAGTGTATTGTCTTTTTCCATGCTATTGTTTTATTTATTTATTTATTTATTTAACAGACTTTAGGATTACAACCTTTGAGTCAGGGACTAATTTACAAAGACTCCGCGTTAGAAAAACAAACATAAACACTTAATACATTTAGACATAGAATGACAGCTAAAGGTTACAGTTCTTTTAGTTATACAATATTGCAGAATCAAGATCAGCTATACATTGCACTGAACGTGTTACCGAGAGCTGTATTTACAGTTTTCAAGAGAACAATAAGTTTGCTGATAGAGGGAGGGAGTAACAGGTATGATATTTACAGCGAAGTAGAGAATTAGACAGATGCCTTGTGAGTGCAGCCAAAGGAGGCTTTTTTAATAGAAAATGTTTGGTAGTCTTATCGGTAAGAGCTCAGTGGCGGGTTGGTCCCGTAAGATGATAGATAGATGACCCAGCACTAGCTGGTACATTGGCAGCACCATGAAGCGAGAATGTGCTCTTTGAGGGCTGACTTGAATGGTCCTAATTTGGAGATGGAGGAGACATCAGAGGGGAGTTCATTGTACCAGACTGGGGTCCTGTGTGGGAATGACCTTTGGGCTAAGGAGGTTCTAACCCTCGGGATGGACCACACCTGTTGGTTGGCAATGCGGGTGTTCACCGAGGCGTGGGAGGATAGGAGAGAGGCAGAAACCCCCAAGGGGGTAAGCCCCAGCTGTATTTTCTTTGTGAGGAGGCAGGTTTGATAAAATAGCCTTTCATCCAGGGTAAAGAGATTTGTCAGGGCATATAGGGTACAGGTATGGGTAAGCGTGTCTGCCCTGGTGAGGAGTCTGCATGCTTTGTTTATGGCAAGGTGGATATTGTTAAGGGCTATGTGGTCAGCAACTGAATAGATAGTGAGCCCATAATTGACTAGGGAGAGGACTGAGGAGGTGACAGCCAGATTAAGGGCTTCCGGAGGTAGGCAATCTTTGTGCAGATACAATAGGCCTATACAGACATTTATGGCTGATGATAGAGTGCCAATGTGTGACTGGAAGGAGAGGCTGGAATAAAATGTAAGGCCCAAGTATTTATATGCAAAGACCTGTTCTAGAGGAAGGAAAGAGTGGGAGAGGATTGTTAAGTAACCCCCTTGTTACCTGGGGTTACTAGAATCCCAGTAAGACCTAGTGGTAGGCAGGGAAGGCAGCTTGTGAAACTCCAGTTAAATGGGTTTCACACTGTCTCACTCTGTTCTCAGTCTCAGCTGAGACTGAGGGATGACATCACCAATAGAACTTTTGCAGCTGCATAAGCCACATTGGAATCTGCAGCAAAGGGAGTTAGATAGAACGTTGGGAGTTTTCAAGTGAGAGTCTGCAGTTTGACTTGAGTAGGTGAAGTTGTACTCAAGTGGTGGAGACCGCTGTTCGGGTCTCAGTGCCCCTTCCCTCCGGGGGGGGATGTAAAGATTCCCAGCAGATTCCTGGGGCAATCCCCTTAATTCTGCTAGTGTAAGGAAAAGCTACCTGTTTAGTCCAAGATTTATTTTGAAAGATGGAAGATTTGTGAGTCGCCTGTGGGGCACCTGCAACTTAAGGGTGAGTGTCTGCTCTGGCTAAAAGGGCATATGTTTTCTTCACCCTGGGACTTGTGTGAAAATCTAGGGATTAAACTACATATTGGGAAGCCTAGAGAAATGGGCCAAGCAAGTAAAAGTAGTGTCAAATCCCAGAGTTTTGTGAGATGCAAATAATATGTAGAGGAGATGTGACAGACGTCTACCTTTAATCTACATTTACGAGTTCAGCAATGGAATTGTTCAGTTTTCCAGAGAAATGGCCGGGTATGGGCTGTGGGAGCTGGAGGTGGGTGGCCCCCCATCTTTAGTGACCAGGTCCACCTCTACCGATTTCTTCTGTGGTTTATACTTTGCCTCAGGCACTTGGCCAGTGATGGGGGAAGTACCTAGACGTGGGGTTGTAAGGAAAATTCTCTCTAAGAGTTGTAGACTCTAATGTGGTGTGGGGAGCCACGACAGGATAATTGGTTCATTCGTCCAATGGACAGCAGATCAAGTGGCTGGCGGGGGAGCTGGGCCCGTGGGGAAAACCCAAGTGTGTACAAGTCGGGCTGTGTACTCAAAGCTGCGTGCAAGTCCAGGCTGTGTGCCTGGTGGGTTCAGAGCCTGAGGGCTGGAAATGGTGATAAAGTGTTCTGTAGTCTCTAATCTGCATTACCAGGAAATGTAGCCCCATGGGGGTCCGTCTATGCTTTGTTTGTTCAGCTAGTATGTGAATAAAAGCCACACTGAAGAATCCCATTCCTGGGTCTGGACATTACAGTTATTGCTTCCTGTGTTCGGATTTACTTGGGTGCCCCTGTGCAGAGTAGCCAAACCTAGGTCCCCCTGAGCCGAGTAACCTCATCCTCCCCGAAACCAGGTCCCCACCAGGTACTGTTGTCAGCTTCAACAGCATGCCACCTGTCATTTTGGCAAAAAGGCAGGGATGAGGGGGTTACAAAAATGGAAGCACCGCTTTGGATTTTGTTCAGGCAGGAAGGCGCTTGGGCAAGGGGGCTAGCATTTTGGCTATCTGGCAGTGGGTAGCCCAAAGAGCTGAAGCAATTTCCCTAGAGTGTTGCTGTGTGCTGTGGATCTTGTGCTGCTGTTTAAAATTGCCAACTGTTTACCAAGGAGCAGTAAAGCCAAAGAGTGTGCCCTTGTCCTGCATCAAAAAATTGTTTACAGCATTTTTGCCTGCTTTAAAAATGAACTATGGTAAACAAAAGTGTGGAAGACTAGGGGTAGCAACAGGAAAATTGTGCCCTGGACATTTGAAATGCTTTTAAAATGAACTGTTGTAAAGAAAAGTGTGGAAGACTAGGGTAGCAAAGAAAAATTGTGCCCTGGACGTTGTAAATGCTTTTTGGAAGAAATGAGAGACTGCAGGTTTAATGGCTATGTTAAATGGTTGAAATGGGCCCCCGCCGTGGAGTCAGTGGAGAAAAAAAAAAAAGTTGCATTCTGCATTTAAATTTGCCTGCTCGACGATCACTGTGAGGAGAAAAGCCCTCGCGAGGAAGAAGAAGCTCATCTGCATGGCATCGTGTGGTTGGTCAGGCTGCAATCAGTCCCACCCCTCAGCCAGCTCTACAGAGACTGCCCCAGCATTCAAGAGGGAGTGTGAGTGGAGTGCGTGTACTGGCAGTGGAGGAGCATTGTGGAGTGTTAAACTCATTGTAAACAGCTTAAAAATAGACTTTATAGTTTAAAATCGGGCTCAACCTGCTAATCAGTCATCAGAATTGCAAGTTTGGTGGGCAAAGAAGACGATCGGTAGGACTGCCCACCCGTTTCTGTTCTGAGGCCTCCAAGAACTGGCTGCAGGCTGTTTTTCCCCATCACAGCAAACTGCTACTGATAACAGTAAGTAACCACCTTAAAACTGCTCAAACAGTGATTTTCAGCCCTATGCCATATAAATGTGTGTGCAGCAGTGTAGTCGCTTTGCAAGTAACGACTGTGTTAAGTCCTGCCAGCAAGTGCAAGTCTGTTAAGCCATTGACTGTGTGCATAGTAATGAATTTAGCCTCAGTTTAAAGTTTGCAGCCAGAGAGAGATTGTGGGTTGTAGCAAAGTGCAGCACTAGAAATACAGGCAATCATGTGCTAAAAACCTGAAGCTTTAAGGGGCTGTGAATAAAATAAATGATACCAGCATGTAAAAAGTCCATGGAGAATCCTGTAAATGTGTTTGAAGCAAGAACAGAGCAAGTTGTGCAGTTTGAGCAAAAGTTATCAGTAGTTTGTGTAAATCGGGTGGCAGTGGCTTGACCCAGATTCTAAATGTTGATGCACAGGAGTGCTGCCGCCGCCATTACAGGGTGGGGTAGTAAAGTAAACGCAGCAGCAGAGGAGCCATTTTACAACTAAAGAGTGTGTTCAGTAAAGTTGGGACTTTCAGTTACAGTGAACTTTTGTTTATTTTTCTGCAGTTATGGCCTCAGGACCAGCTCATTACCCGGATCATGCCCGGGTTGCAGTAACAGCAGCGGTAAATAGATTGAGGATATTGAAAAGTGGTGCTATGGAGGGCAACTGCCTCCTCATGTAAACGTGATTCCTAATTTTCCAGTGCATGTATGTCAAATATGCTTGAGAGCTGGAAGGGACGTCTTCATGATTCCTCACTGTGCTGGATGCCTAGAAAATATGAAGATATAAAGCGCCTCAAATACGTTTGGCTCCCACATGGACAAAAATTCAGGAATCTGCAGTTGGCAGCACGCAGCACCAGGCGGAGCCTGTGTAGGAAGGCCCCTCGGGGGAGTGTGGCACAAAGCTAGAGGGTGCAGAGTTAGAGACAGAACCCAAAGTTGAAGTTTCAGATGCTGGATCCCAGAAGGAAAGTTCGGATAAAGCATCAATAGACCCTTGGGGGCTAGCCCAAGTCTCTTAGGCGAAGATGAGATGCGGGAGGCCTTTGAGTGGGAGGTGTTGACCTCCGCGCCTAGTGATGAGTGGATAGTCTCAGGAGTGAGGACGACTGCTCACTCCTGGGCTCTGATCCTCAGTGAAGAGGAAGATGAGGGGGAACCTATGTGGCCTTGTGAAAAAGGAACGGGTACACAGCCTCAAGATCTTGTCTCTGAGGAATGTATGGAAGAAAATGGTGATGCCACTGCCCTGGCTTCGCAAGAGAAAGAAGTCAGGGGTCCATTTCTAATTTCCTTAAGGATGCATAGCTGGCAGAACCAGGACTGGCCACCCCCAAGCCAGGCCAGCGGTCTCAGATTGACCAAAGCAAGTAAAGAGGAGAGACTGGTTCGTAGGAAGGCAAATGAGATCTATGGTATGACCTTTCCTACCTTTCCTCGGAAAGTCTGGGAGGAGATTGAGAACTGCAGGAAATCCTGGACTCGGGATGAAGCAATGAAAAGTGTGCATCCTGGGGCAAACAAGCATGTAAAGAACAGACTGTTCCATGAAAAGTATACCCAGTGGAAGAGAGGCAGGACATTGTTTATAGACAGAGTGAGAATAGTGGATGGAGAGGGATGTGAAATCTCCCACTGGGTGAATTATGTGAGCCCAGACGGGGTAATAATTCAAGCTCCTGACCCCCGGTACTATTGGCCTCAGTGCAAGGACCTCTTAGCAAATAAGCCCGTGCCTACAAAATGGAGAGCCGAGCAGTGGTAGTCAATACTACCACACCAGACTGTGAAGTGCCTTATTGATCCACCAATATGGACATCCAGAACTCAGGTGCCCCACATTCATCAGTTCTACAGTGTACTGTCCTTTCCAGAAACCATCGACTGGCCCACCAGATGACTTCAGATCCAGAGAGGACACCAGCCCAGCTGTATCCTGTTCATCGACTGGTAATCGGATGATGTTGGACCTGCTGTTTTCTTTTTGTTCCTGTTCTAAGGTTCCGTCTCCAGAGATGACATCAGCCCAGCTGTTCCCAGATGTGCCCTCCTGTGGTTCCCGGAAGATGCCCGCCCAGCTGTATTGGAAGAAATGCTGCCAGGGAGAGTCTTCGTCAGAGGTGCAGGTTGGTGCCGAATCTTGTACTACAAGTGGCTGGTAAGTCCGAACTTTTCTATCTTTATGACATTGCAGTACACACCCTACACTAACAGACTTCAAAATGTGTGAACTGTCCTCAAAGACTCTCCCCTTCGGGACTTTGGCCTGTTAGAACTGTGCTTCACCGGGCTCCAGCCCAGGAGAGACTCTTTATTGGACTAGCCTTCGGGCCTTGTGGTCACTAGTTGGGACTTTTAGGGCATTCCATCCCCCAAAATGTGTATTGTAAATAATGTCGTTGTTTTCTAATGTAAATACTGTTTTTCTAAAAAAAAATATATATTTTTGGAATTCTGCAGTGTTTTGATGGTAGGGGCCTAGGTAGACTGTGTATGCAGATTAGGAGTGTGTGTTGTCTTTCTTTTTCTTACAGATGTTCCTGAGAAGACAGAAGAGAAGACAAGAAGAAGAGGAGGAGCTCATCGGAGTTCCTCATCAGTGCTTTAGGGTGTTTAGAAATTTAAAGTACTGTGGTGTTATTGTTGTTGTTATTGCTGTATTAACCCTTTCCTTCCACATGTGCGTGGTTGTGGGGGTAGGGAGGAGGCAGTAAAGTGGTATTTTAATGGTGTGTGGTTGCAGGTTGCCCAAGGTCGGGGAGGTCCCCCGGGTTGTTTTTGTTTTGGGGGTATTAGGTTAAAGGCAGATAGGTTTTCCCTAGAGGGTTAGGGGGGATAGACAGGCTGTGGCCCTGACCTGCAGCAGGGACCACAGTGCTGATCTATCAGGGCTATGCTCTGAATGGTTCTACCAGAGCCACTAGGTGTCCATAGTAAGTGGATAGTGTAGAGACTGATATGTCAGCCAAAGGCCTCTAGACCCTTAGTGTTGCCTGCCTTTGCTTGCACATGGTAGGAGGGGGCCTGATCACCCCTCTCTGCAGGTAGCACATAGGGTGGGATGGCCTAAGGCCAGGTAAATAATGACTGCGGACAGTCATTTTCCTGGTCAAGGGCGAGTGTAACCCCCTTGTTACCCAGGGTTACTAAAATCCCAGTAAGACCTAGTGATAGGCAGGGAAGGCAGCTTGTGAAACTCCAGTTAAATGGGTTTCACACTGTCTCAACTCTGTTCTCAGTCTCAGCTGAGACTGAGGGATGACATCACCAATAGAACTTTCGCAGCTGCATAAGCCACATTGGAATCTGCAGCAAAGGGAGTTAGATAGAACGTTGGGAGTTTTCAAGTGAGAGTCTGCAGTTTGACTTGAGTGAGTGAAGTTGTACTCAAGTGGTGGAGACCGCTGTTCGGGTCTCAGTGCCCCCTCCCTCCCGGGGGATGTAAAGATTCCCAGAAGATTCCTGGGGCAATCCACTTAATTCTGCTAGTGTAAGGAAAAGCTACCTGTTTAGTCCAAGATTTATTTTGGAAGATGGAAGATTTGTGAGTCGCCTGTGGGGTACCTGCAACTTAAGGGTGAGTGTCTGCTCTGGCTAAAAGGGCATATGTTTTCTTCACCCTGGGACTTGTGTGAAAATCTAGGGATTAAACTACATATTGGGAAGCCTAGAGAAATGGGCCAAGCAAGTAAAAGTAGTGTCAAATCCCAGAGTTTTGTGAGATGCAAATAATATGTAGAGGAGCTGTGACAGACGTCTACCCTTAATCTACATTTAGGAGTTCAGCAATGGAATTGTTCAGTTTTCCAGAGAAATGGCCGGGTATGGGATGTGGGAGCTGTAGGTGGGTGGCCCCCCATCTTTAGTAACCAGGTCCACATCTACGGATTTCTTCTGTGGTTTCTACTTTGCCTCAGGCACTTAGTGATGGGGGAAGTACCCAGACATGGGGTTGTAAGGAAAATTCTCTGTAAGAGTCGCAGACTCTAGTGTGGTGTGGGGAGCCACAACAGGATAATTGGTTCATTCATCCAATGGACCGCGGATCAAGTGGCCAGCGGGGGAGCCGGGCCAGTGGGGAAAACCCAAGTGTGTACAAGTCGGGCTGTGTACCCAAAGCTGCGTGCAAGTCCGGACTGTGTGCCTGGTGGGTTCAGAGCCTGAGGGCTGGAAATGGTGATAAAGTGTTCTGTAGTCTCTAATCTGCATTACCAGGAAATGTAGCCCCATGGGGGTCTGTCTATGCTTTGTTTGTTCAGCTAGTATGTGAATAAAGCCACACTGAAGAATCCCATTCCTGGTTCTGGACATTACAGTTATTGCTTCCTGTGTTTGGATTTACTTGGGTGCCCCTGTGCAGATTAGCCAAACCTAGGTCCCCCTGTGCCAAGTAACCTCATCCTCCACGAACCCAGGTCCCCACCAGGTACTGCTGTCAGCTTCAACAGCATGCCATCTGTCGTTTTGGCAAAAAGGCAGGGGTGAGGGGTTACAGTTAGCTATTGTGGTATAGACTTGATATGGATGCCAAGTTCTTTCTAGGTGGAAAAGGGTGTAACCCCCCTACAAATGGGGGTTCCCAAAGTCTTCCTTGGGCTTGCCTAAATACCCACTGCCAGGCTGGTGTTCCGTGTTCTAGTAAGTTAAAAGTGTTTGCATGTGAGTGCCTTGTTAGCCTGTATGCCTGTCTCTTTAAGAGCTGTCTATTTTCTGGTTTATAATTAATCTGGGTAGGGGCTGAGTAGTTTCAGGCTCGAGTCCCTTCCAGGCTGCTGTATTATTGCTCCATTCTGCCATTGCTATTTGCGCAGAGGGAGTCCTTTTAGGATCTGTAACTGTTTGTTGCTTATCTGCTTTAATAATGATAATATTGTAGTTTGTTTAACCTGCCTTCCTTTGCAGCATGGACATTTCTGTAGTGCACCACCATCTTTGTTCTGGGCTGCCTATTGGACCAATCAGTACCTTTGGGGACCCTAAAATGGTGTCTGTCCCCAGGGGGTCTTGTGGGAGCAAATTTCTGTAGGAATTGTAGTTTTTACACTTTGGCACCTAAATCAACCTGGAGGTGGAGCTCTAGCTGTGACAGACAGATGGATCAGCCAATTGAACCTTTTGTATTTCTGCGGAAAATCCCAAGCTGTCTGCAGCAGTGAGTCAGTCTGAGCACGGAGTTGAAAAAGTGAACAGCTTGAGGAATTCGAGCAGCTGCCCCTGCATAGTAGTGTGGGAACATTGGTGGGAAGGCTGTGCTTGGCTTGTCTGCTCCATCTTCCCCTCGGGAGGGAATTCTGCAGTTAAAGCAAACTGGACTGCATTCAAAGTGTTTTGTGACCAGCATTACCGAATTGTGACTGTCTTTTTGCCTGAAGAGGACTGAAGATTTGCTTCCATGCGATCGGCCTGTCAGGAAGTCCAAAATGACCGCAGAGCATGCGGTTTGCACAGAGAGACTGTGATTGCAACTGGACTGCCATCTGAACTGTGGTATTTACATGCTTTACTATAAGTGTGCTGATTGTGGATTATGGATCGCAATTTGGTTCCCCACTTTGCTTGATGTGTCATGCTTGCTGGAAGCTGTATCCAGCACTTACTGGACTGAATCTGCATTCATCTCCAACAGGTCTGGGCCTCAGCAACTCAGCCCAGACAGCTGATCACGCCACAGAGAGACCACCGACGAGAAACCAGCCCAAGGATCAGCCCCCTGCTCAACATCATGAACAGGAATGACACCATGGTGAATCGTGTGGGCCCTGCTTCTCCTGGCAAACCAGCAAGTCATCCTGAAGTCTCCATTTTGTCAGCCCTGTGTCCTGTACTGGGTAGCATGAGTAAACACCAGGGTAGCTGCCCACAACATCAGCTCAATCAAAGTGTGCAATCTGATTTAATTGTTTTGCTTGATTATCACAAACTGGGCTACCTGGCTCTGGATTACAAAGTGTGGGTTATTGTGCATGACTATTTCTTTCCATCAATAGGGCCCCGACCAGCTGCAATGCCGGCCTACTCCGGGCAACACATCAGGCTAGCTGTAGTTCCAACTGGGTACACAGAGTGTGTGTAACTGTGTTACAGGGACCTTTGAGTGCATGCCTGATAACCTGAATCTTTCAGATCTTGAATCATCCACCAGAGTCTGCCCCTTCCTTGTTACTGCCCCCTTAAATAAATCAGATCTAACTCTTTTTGCACTTAAACTGGTTGTGGTGTACCACTGTACAGATAACACTGTGATACCGTTTGTTGCTATGTTTAACCTTATTTTACAGGTGGTCTCCAGGGCCAAGCTAGCTGAACTAGCCCTGGTGGTAAGTGCAACAAGTGTGGGGTTAAAACTGTTGTCAGGGGTAAATTGCAATTGTGTATTCTGTGAATCATTTAGGCTATGAGAAGGAAAGGAGGGGAGTAACAGTGTCTCAGAGGGCTGTACCCAGGTCAGCTAAGCTACCACAAACCCTGTCCTCTGGGTGGAGGCACCCGTTTTCAGTACCTAGGCCACTCAACCTGCACTTAGTGAGGCAGGCAGGGGTAGTAGCCCTTGGGATAGCGCAACCTAGGGGTTAAACAGGACAGATCACACTTTTGTGTAAAAAGGCAGGATAAGACCATGATTTTATTACCTCAGTCGCTCAAGATCTGACACTTCAGTTACCTGCTGAACCAACTCAGTTTGACTACCAGTATCCTGTGTTCCCGATCTAACTAGTGGCAGCTGTGTGGAGATATACCATTGACTTGAATGAATTATTAATTTTCTGGTTCCCCAGTATTACTTGCAGATTACAGCAGCTGTCACCATAGTAACCTGGCAAGCAGATAAACTGCATGGACAGTATTACTGTTATGATGTTGGCATACAATCAGTGTTCATAAGCAGCTGATGGCACCACACAACTCCAATTTCAGTTTCTGTGCTGCATATATTGATTGAGAGTAATATACACAGGATATGTATACATTAATACAATACATCAATAAAAAAATACATAGTATCAAAAAAGTGTGTGGGGGGGAATACATAAGTGGCCCACACAGGAATACGAGTGGGGAGGCAGTGCCTGATCTACCTCCTCCCCCAGTTTAGATGCCCCTGACTAGGCTGGTAAATGCTAGAGCAGACTGACTGAGTAAACTAATTAAATAATAGAACAGAAATGGGAGCAGCTGCCTTGTTAGGAAGCCAGGTAAAAGCAACTGAGAAAGGCAGTTGAACTGAAAGATTTGTAAGTGGCCTGGTATGAACAGCAAAAAGGAAACGCCTGAAATAGCACAAGTCAGAACAGCAGAATGATGTAGGCAGGACATACTGTGGAAACTAGCAAGCACACCAAGAACCAAAACAGAAAGAAACACAGGAGTTACATGAGGACAGGCGTGCAGCAGGAGTAGCTAATCGAGAGAAAAAAGGATGCACAAGCTGCAGCCAGGAAAAACAGAAAAAATAAAATACTGACCTAGAAAACTGCTGAAGGCACAAACCGAACAGAAAGGCCAAAAGCACAAAGGGAAAGTAACAGACAAACATGAAGAAAAAAGGGGAGAGCAGAACATCTGGCTACTGCAAACAAACATTGCTTCTGAATGAGGTTGGAGGAAGCTTTTGTATATATCTCAGGAGGGAGAGGGGGTGGCTGGTAGCTGCCATCAATTGAACTACAGGCATAGCCTTTTTGTTTCTCAACCTAATCATTTGGAAACTGAACTAACTGCTGCCCCAGTGTAACATATCCATCCATAGTAAAGTCTGCAAAAGGAATGGACTAGGAAGAGCCGAACATACAGAGGTTTCCTGCAGTGAAATGGGGTGGCAGAGCACTATTAATAAGGCCTAATCAGGGAAGTGTCATCAGAAGGAAGACCTGGCCACAGAACAGCGTTTGGTGAGTTCCCCCATTCCTCTGAACCATTATAGCAAAGGTAAGGTGTAAGATATTTCTGTATGGCCCCCCCTACCCTGGATTAGAGTAACACTATCCCCTAAACACAGGTCAGGGACTGGTGACTTACATGCAGTTACTGGCTCCAACAACCCTTGGCATGCCAGCCACTTCATAAAAGGCCTGCTTGTACCAATTTATGTTTGGTGGGTCACTCGGTATGGTCATATATTAGTGTATCCAGTTTAGCTTTTACCACCCAGTCTGCAACACTGTATATCTGGACCAGATGTATAGTGATTCTGACTACGAGCTGGCTGATGTCAGTGGTTTCACTGCAGGTATATTGAAGGTACATTTAGCTGGGAAACACAATGCTGCCGATACCTTCACATTCACTGGTAATGTATAGCTGTGACCAGTGGCAGGTACAAGCTCCCCCTCCAGCTTGTGGCATAGGCAAGCAGTACTTTTCTGTCTAGGCGGTACCTGGCTATACACACTACTCCTTAGTATAGCCAAGATAGGGACAGGGGCGGATCCAGGAGTTGTATAGATGGAGGAGCTCAAGCCAGAGAAAAAAATTAAAATAATAGGCCTTGGGGTCTGGTGGGCCGCCTATGCCCCCATACATTTTTTTAACATTTTGGTGCATTTTGGAGGGTATTTCTAATGCAATTTCTACTCATTTCCTCCCTCCCCATGCTTTGTTAGTTGCACCGTAGCACTATCCCCAGAGTCCCCACAGTCCAAATGACAGTATGTTGCCCAAAATACCCTCCCACCCAAAAAAAAACACAAAATACCAAAAGACTGCAGCTAGGCAGCAGCACATCTGAAACACATAAAAATGAGAAAAGTTGAAAGAGACTTGGTGATAAAGACAAACTGCAGACAAATAAACTGACAATCCAAGTAAACAAGTTCACAAATGTCACTCACTCAAGCACATTATGACATTATCATAAAGCCAACCCATCCCAGTTTGTCCTGCAGTACAGATTAACCTATCCCTCAACCTTATCTCATAAATAAATACAATAACTATAGAAATATGGGAACAAAGTCACTTTGATATCTAGTTTCTGAAAATATAATTTCAAGTCTGCTTGCTATTTTTGCAAAACATATTTTATTTTATAGAACAATTTATTCCAAAGAAAATACATTTTTAAATAAATAAAATATTTTTTATTGTTTTAAAATGTCCTTTACTGGGATAACCCCATGGTATGAGGCATCTCATTTTTATGATAGGCCCAAGAAGTCAGTTAGCAGAGAAAAACAGTTTTTAAACAAATATAAAAATGCATTTTTTTTATTAGCAACAGTACTTGGTTTGATATCACAATCTCTACAGAATTCCTCAACACACCTATGGTACATATATAAACAACACACAGTCCCTGTGATAGGTTTGCACTCACCTGACTGTGCTGTCGTGCTTGTGCTCTCCTCCTCCTGATCACAATTAGAGCAATTTCAACCCACAGCAGCATGTTCACTGGTTCAGTGGGTATCTTAAGTAGTACTGGTTAAGCAATATACTGTAGACTGAATGCAGTGGAACAATACTTTGGCAATACCTTTCTATTTCAGTCTGGTTTCCATTCCCGAGGGCACCACCAATTTTGGTGGGCAGGTGGCCCGGATGGCCCTGGAAGCCCATCCAACTCGTGCGTTGTTATGTAATGCCAGGTCCATTAAAAACAAGACTGCAATTATGGCAGATCTTGTTGTTACGGTGAGCCTGGCGTGCATTACCGAGACCTGGCTGACGATAACTCTGGCCCCGTATTGGAGGCTGCAACTCTGGCTGGGTACTTGGTTATTCATCGCCCGAGATTGGATCACGGGGGGGGGGGCAGTGTTGAGGTCTGTTTCAAGACAAAACTGGGCCTCACGAGTGTACCAGTTGAGGAGACCCAGTCATTTCAATGTACTGTGGTAGCAGGTGTAGGCTGTAGGATCGCCCTCATCTGCCGTCCACCCAGAGATGAGAAGTGGTTCCTTCAGGAAGTGGCGGATTTTGTGATCGACATGGCATTTGAGTCGCTCAGGCTGATGGTCCTGGGTGACTTTAACACCTGGGTCAATAACAAACTCTCGCAATTTGGTCAGCACTTCCTCCAGTTAATGTCATCTCTGGGCCTTACACAGATTGTTTCTACTGCTACCCATAAACACGGTCATTCTCTTGACTTGGTTTTCCTCCTGGGGGTCGAAGCCTCCAATTTGGGGGTGGAACCAGTCAGATGGTCTGACCACTACACTGTGCATTTCAGTTTTTGCACTCCCCTTCGTAGGCCTGCCCCTGTGGAGATGATCAGGAACTGCCCTTTACGAGATGTAAGTTTTGAAGGCCTGGCGGCAGTACTTGATCTATTGGTTCTTCCATTGGCAACCAGAGACCCAGAAGCCCTATTTGCGGCCTATAACCAGGCCATAACTTTGGCTCTTTATGTCATTGCTCCTGTCTGTGTTCGCCCTCTCTCCCTTTGCCCTCAGTCCACCTGGTTCGATGGATCTTTGAGGGAGATGCAGTGACTAGACGAAGGTTAGAGCATTGCTGGTGGAGATCTGCCTTAGATGCCGATCACCTTAGTTTGGTGGACCATTATGAAGCCTATTAATCCACAATCACCAGTAAGAAAGCAAAGTTCCTGTCCGGGGAGATTGAGGCCACTTAGAACCGACCAGCCCAGCTTTTTTGAACTGTGGACAGACTGTGCAACCCAGCCTGTCTACAGGTTCGAAGAGCTTTTTCGCAGGTTGAGTGTGCAGAGCTGACTCGATTCTTCACAGCTAAAGTGGCCGACATCAGGGCAGAACTCCTACCGGCACACTCTGGTGCTGCTCTAGACTGGCATTTGGACACTGTTCCTTGGTTTTCCTGGAGTACCTTCTACCGACTGGAGCTTGGGGACATCATGAGAATTGTCCAGGGTATGTACCCTACGTGCTGTAGTTTGGATCCGGGTCCAACTACCCTGATTTTGGGCTGTAGTGACATTCTTGGCCTGGTCCTAGCATGGATAGTCTGGTGCTCCCTGGAAAGAGGTGAGTTTCCTAGTTCCCTGAAGGAGGAGGTGGTGACACCCCTCCTGAAGAAAGCTTCCTTGGATCCAGACTGCCACGTGAACTACTGACCAATCTTGAATCTCCGCTTTACAAGGACGTTGATTGAGAAAGCAGTGTCCATACAACTGGAGGACCATTTGACCATCCATGATGCCTACGAGCCTCTCCAGTCCAGTTTTCGAAAGAGGCATAGTACTGAGACGGCGCTGGTCCGGGTGCTCAATGATCTCCTGATGGCTGGAGATCAAAAGAATTGCTCCATCTTGGTTCTTCTTGATCTCTCTCTTCAGCGTTTGACACTGTGGACCACGGGGTCCTGCTTGATCATCTGAGGTTCATCTGTGGCCTGTTAGGTATGGTCCTCAGGTGGTTTTCATCTTTCTTCACTGAAAGAACTCAAAGGGTGGTGTCAGGGATTTATTCCTCTGACCCAGTCCTTTTGTCATGTGGGGTTCCTCAGGGATCGGTGTTGTCCCTCATGTTGTTCGCAGTGTATATGCTACCCCTTAGAGACATTGTAAGGAGGTATGGGCTGAGGTTTCATTGTTATGCTGATGATACCCAGCTCTATCTCTCTTTTGCACCTGATCAGAATAGAGCTATCTCAGCATTTAATAACTGCCTCACAGAAATCCAGGAGTGGATGGCTTTCAGGTGGTTGAGGTTGAACTCGGCAAAGGCTGAGGTGTTAGTGGTGGATCCAGGTTGCCGGATAGAGGGGTTGGGGATGGGGTTTCCCTTGGAACTTTTTCTTGGAATCTCCCACTCCTGACCTCTGAACAGGTGCGAAACCTGGGGGTAATTTTTGATGAGGGTCTGACAGTGCTTTCGCAGGTGTCAGCCATTGTCAAATCCTCCTTTTATCATCTGAGGAATATCT
Source organism: Neoceratodus forsteri (assembly GCA_016271365.2). Taxonomy (NCBI): domain Eukaryota; kingdom Metazoa; phylum Chordata; order Ceratodontiformes; family Ceratodontidae; genus Neoceratodus; species Neoceratodus forsteri. The sequence goes on from CM057453.1 coordinate 667,942,310, forward strand.
CCAGAGTTAAGCATCTAGTTCCGTCTGATGACCTTCCTACGCTGGTCCATGCCTTTGTGTCCTCTCACCTGGATTATTGCAATGCCTTTTACCTAGGGCTTCTGGGTTGAAATTCACATCCTGCAGCTGGTGCAGAATGCAGCGTTCGCGATTAACGGAACGCCTGTCCTGTCATATTCCGCTGGTGCTGCGCAAACTGCACTGGCTGCCAGTTCAGTAGCAAATCACCTTCAAAATTGGACTTCTGACTTATAAATCCCTACACAGACAGGGCCCAGACTACCGGAAAGAGCTACTGGTCACTTACTGCCCGAGGCGATCGCTCCACTCAACTGATGAGGGGTTGCTAGAGATACCAAGGGTTTGTTTAAAATCTTCTGGGGCCCATGCATTTATGCATGTGGTCCTGACCCTTTGGAACTCTCTACCCCATCAGATATGTGAGTGCCCAACCATGGAGGGATTTAAACAGGCGCTCAAAACTGTTTTATGGAGCTGTGCTTTGGGGATTAGTTTTATTCTGCTGACTGTCTATAAATATTTTATCCTGTTTTTAATATATGTAATTTTATGCTGAAGCTGTTTTATTTTTATGTAAGGCGCCTTGGTATTTGAAAGACAACATATAAATAAACCTGATTTGATTTGATTCAGGCAGGAACTACTACCCTTTTGAAGCATCAGTGAACTCAGTCGACAGTCGTGTGGCAAAGGAACCCATCTTAAGGAGTGTGCCACCCTTAGAGGTGCCACAGGGAGAAGGTCCACTTTGACTAAAAGTACAGTTCATTGGGGAGTATAGTAATGATCCTAAAAAGACAACTGTAAAGGTGTGGTGGAACAGACACATTAACAATGCACTTTCTCATCAAGAGAGGGACCAAAACTAGTAATAGAGGTGGACTAGGCAGGCAGTAAAACTATCCAAACTCCAGCTCACAGTGAAAATGATTTTTTTTTTCATTTGTAGTTTTGGTGTTTTTCAGGGTTTCTCCCGGCCTCTACGCCCACGTGTTCCCGATGTAGCATGTGTGCATATGTGTGTGTGTGTGTGTGTGTGTGTGTAAGCATGTGTGCACACACCGATAGGGATGCTCCTCCCTTCCAGTGGCACCGTTAACCGCCTGCAGCATCACCGGGACATTCATTCATTGAAGGCGGGACTACGGGCAGGCGACCCCACCCCATACGCAGGAGAGGAGAGGAGAGCCAACTCTCAATCCTGCTTCCACCCTCCACCCCACCCCCACTGGAACCACGGTGACCCGAGGTCATTCTCGAACCTGGGTCACTGGTGTATTGCGAGGTGTGGCATCCAGCTCCTCAAGCCTCAGCGCCACTGGGCCAGCCTAAGTGAAATTATTTTATGGCCTTCTGCATGGAACAGAGGGGAAAATAAAACATGGAGGGAACCTCTGGGGATCCAAGAAGTTATGTCACTATTTCTCCAGGCTTTACTATTATTTAGAATTCCCCCCCCCAAACACCCCAGTAAGACTTGGCTGAGTATGAAAGAGAAAACAAAATGACAGTTTGAGAACCGCACAAAATTTGGAACTGAACTAGAAAAGGAGGGCGCATCGTAAATTTGAGAAGGGAACACAAAGGGTATGCTGGTAGCAGTTTGGTGGATGGGAGCTATCAGCCACAGCCCTTCCTTGAATTGTATAAGTGGTTCCATGTCATAATGATGACCGCAGAAAGGCGATCGCTGTTAGGGAGAGTGTACATCACTGAAAGTCAATTTTGGTGATGTACACCCCCTGACTCACAACAAAAGGGTGCCGGGGACTTAGGATTTTCTTTGTTATACAGGGGGCTGTGCCCACCCCGCATCCCCCTACTAAAGGATTCTCAACTCCAGTGGGTGCATATCGGGGGGGGGCAAAACCTAAAAAAAAATTGGGGCAGGTACAACAAAATGCACATGCACCTGGACCCAAACCCAACACCCTCAGAACCCCAGCCCGCCACCCACCCACCATGCCATGGGGCCAGCTTGGCAGCCCACCGTGGCACCATGCCTCACAAATCCTCCCTCTCCTTCCGCCTCTCACTCAACATGCTCGCTCACCACCCATGCACGTGTACATGCAGAGACATCCTGTTCCTATATGTGTGAACCCCCAATCTGGTCACCCTTCCTGGTTGGTAGCCCTGTTGACATGAGCCGCAATTGAGTCATCCTTTTTGAAAGCACCCAATCGCAGTCACCTATGTCATGAGCTACTGTATAAGCCAGCTCCCTCCAGCCTCATTTGGAAGCACTGTTTCTTTGCCCCCCCATCCTCCCCCCCCATCTCCAGTGGTGCATCTCTATTCTTGGGACTCCTTTCTAAGGTACCTTTAGCCCAAAATAATTATAAACCTGCAGCACCTCTAGGGGGTGGAACCCTCCTCAAGTGAGTTTCTTTGCCATAATGGTACCCTGACAGTGTGGTAGTCCCTTAAGGGACAGAGAGTGTGAACAGCCAAAGTATCCATATGTAACAGTCAAACAACACATTCATTCAACTACCTTCAGACTGTCAACAATGCTGCACAAGCATATTGTAACTCCTCACTATGTTATGTCCACCCACTGAAATACAAGCACTCTAATTCCATCTCTCTGATGGGACGACCCATCTTGAAGGTGTCACAGAGCTTAGCAGTATGACTGAAGAGTCCCCAATCCAGTGAGATCCCCATCCCTAAAGGGGTAAGAGCCTGGCCTCCAGCTGGGACAAGGAACATGGAGCACCCCTAATAGCTGTTGTATGATAGAGATACCAGACCTTCAGTCGACTAGGAGGCCCGACCAGTGGATAGTGCCATGTGGCTCAGTCAGCATGGCTAAGGGAACCCCGATCCTAATGAGAGTTCCACCCCTGGCAAGCATGGGACTTAGCCATGCTAAGGAAAAGGGGGAAACAGGAGAGCATTTATGGCCATAGGCAGGCTGGTTGGAGAAGTCAATGATCAAGCAGTAGTGAGCTTGACAAATACACTGTGGGCTTTAGGTCAATTTAGCTACAGCTTGAGCTCCAGGACAAATCTGTGCTAGAGCATGGGCTACAGGACAACCCGGGCTACAGCTCAGACTACAGGACAGCAATAACTCTAATTACAGCTAGGCCCTATGGAATCTTAGCACTGTGGCTAGGCCCTTATGCAAGCAAGGCACTACCTGAAACCCTGGAGGAATGGTACCCAGATCGGACACATACTGTATGTGTGGGAATCCCAAGGTAAAGTGGGCATAAAACCCAGACAGTTGGGGGCACAGAGCCCATGCGGTAATGCTTGAAGTTTGTGGGGATGGAACAGCAAGACAAGGATTCCAGTTCAGAATTCATCTGGAGCCCAAATTGGTATTAGGAATGCTCAGAACTGGCCGATTGCAATCTGATTCCAAATCCGATTCTAAAAAGGACCTCATGGAATGCTAATTTCTGAGTCCTAAATCTGAAATTCCTATGTAAAAACCTGTTTCAGCCTTAAATTCTGAAATTAGAACATTCAGACTGCTATTCCAAAAATTCTGATTCCAAACATCAGGTCAGAATTTGACAAATCTGATTCCATAACTCAGAATCTAAGCAACCCTGAGATAATGTCTCTTCTCTGATGCCTGATTGTCCAGACCAAATTTTGTCAAATGCTACTGAGCTGCTGATGTTTTAAAGTGGAACAGGAAAAACTGAACCAAGTGAAGCAGTAAAAAAAAGGCATGGAATCTTGGAAAGCAGTACAGGCAAGCAAAAGCAAATCACAGGAAACATATTGTTAGGCCGAGGACGCCAGAGAAACCCCGAAGGAGGAAACAAACACAGAAAGCCATGGGAATGGAGGAGCCAGGTCTTACATTTCTTGCAGAACTAGAAAAGCAGTAAAAGGGAATGAATCCCACACAGCATGAGAGAGAGAAAGAGGGGAGGAGAGAGAGAGAGAGAGAGAGAGAGAGAGAGAGAGATGAGCAAAGGAAAGTCTCTGAGCAGCAGAATGCAGAAAAGCTAAGGCATATTCTTTGTTTTCAAGGATATTTGATTGATTTTTGTATAAAAAACACACAACATAAAGCAATAAAAAACACTAAACATAAAACTATGCTAATAAAATTCAACTAGTGTCACCTTGAGTTGTACCAAGTTGGTGTAATGTAATATCATGTCATATTTCGTGCAATATTCAGCATGTCATTGACAATTTCACATTTACAGGATGACTTGATTAAGCATTCTGTACTTGTGGGTCTAGCACTTCCTCATCCCATCTGTGTGTTGTTACATACAGTAAGTAGCTGCTCTCATTTGATTTTGCATCATGCTTCCCTGCAAAAACATTAAGGACGTGCCAGTTTGAGGTCACAAAATCATTCAGCATTGTTTTTCCATCAGACTTTAAGATTCACATATTTTTCCGTTGAGAGTCAGGGAAGTGACTCCAGCCAAGTTAGAAAAAAGATTCTGGAAGTGCTTCCATAGAAACAGAGAAACATAGACTTTGACGGCAGATATAGAGCGCTTGGCCCATCTAGTCTGCCCATTTCCCTACCTACAGGATAGGCCGCAGATCCTAGTTAACCAACAGCCTATTTCTTCCTATCCCCAAAAGAATTGCCTTATGCCTGTCCCATGCATTCTTGAATTCTCCCACAGTTTTAGACCCCACAACCTCCTCAGGAAGGCTGTTCCATGCATCCACTACCCTCTCTGTGAAATAATACTTCCTCCCATTGCCCCTGAACCCCCCTTCTATCTTTAAATTGTGTCCCCTTGTTCTTGCACATCTCTTTTTCTGAAAGATGCTACCCTCTTGGACTTTGTTGATTCCACTGAGGTACTTAAAAGTTTCTATCATGTCCCCCCTCCTTCTTTCCTCAAGGGTATACATATTAAGCTCCTTTAGTCTCTCCTCATACGGCTTCTCTTGCAGACCCTGCACCATTTTAGTTGCCCTCCTCTGGACTGCCTCTATCCTGTCTATGTGCTTGTGGAGATGGGGTCTCCAGAACTGGACATAGTACTCCAGATGGGGTCTCACCAACTGTCTGTACAGAGGGATAACAACTTCCTGTTTTCTGCTGCTGATGCCTCTCCCTATGCATCCCAGTATAACCCCAGCCCTCCCTACTGCCTTCTCACATTGCTTTATAACCTTAAGGTAATCTGAAGGATTACCCCCAGGTCCCTTTCCTTTGTTGTTGCTACTACCTCCCCACATTGCATATTCTTCCCTGGTTCTTTTTCCCAGGTGCATTATTTTGCACTCTTTGCATTGAATCCTAGCTGCCATACTTCTGACCATTCCTCCAACTTACCAAGTCCCTTCTCATCCTTTCCATGCCTCCTTGTGTATCAACCCTGTTGCAGATCTTTGTGTCATCTGCAAAGAGGCATACTTTTCCTTCCAGTCCTCTGCAATGTCACTTATGAAGACATTAAAAGGACTGGACCCATACTGAATCCTCATGGTATCCAACTAGTAACCCCTCTTTCTTCAGAGTGGACTCCATTTACAATTACCTTCTGTGTCCTGTTGTCCAGCCAATGTTTTACCCAGGCTACTACCCTGGGACCCACCCAGGCTGGTTAATTTGACTATTAATCTTTGTGTGGGACTGTGTCAATGCCTTGCTAAAGTCTAGCAGACCATGTCCACAGCCCCTCCCTGGTCACTACTTGGTCACCCAGTCAAAGAACTCTATTAGATCTGCCTGACATGACCTTCCGCTGTAAACCCATGCTGCCTTGGGTCCGAGCCCCACTGGCCTCTAGGTACTCAACTATTCTTTCCTTCAGAAGTGACTCCATCACTTTCCCTACCACAGAGGTCAGACTGACAGGTCTGTAGTTTCCTGCCTCTGTCTTGGTCCCACTTTTGTGAAAGGGAATCACACCCACCTTCCTCCAGTCCTCGGGTACCACACCATACTCCCATGATTTATTAAAAAGAGTAGCCAGTGGTTTCACTAGTTCCCCCCTTAATTCTTTTAGAATTCTGGGGTGTATTCCATCAGGCCCCATTGCTTTGTCCACCTTCAGTTTTAGGAGTTCTTGCAGACCCCTTTCTTCTGTGAAAGGACTGTTGATGGGAAATTTGAGAATACTGTCAAAACTACTCTGGGTTCACAAACTAATCTTGGCTCTTTTTTGTTTCTGTACATATGTAGTCATTCTAACATTCAATACTAAAAACTAGGGCTGTTTGAATACCTTTTCACAAATATGTGGCTACTTATTCAATATCCGGCAGCCAAATATTCAAGTATTTGGTAAAAAAGCAAAACAGAACAAAAAAATAAAAAAATTTCCACACTCACAGCACCCTCCCATCCTGCCCTGATTATTTGAAAGAATCCCCCCTTCTCCCACCCTAGTGGCACCCAACCTCCATCCCAACTCCAGTGACATCGGAATTGAAAATAAAAAGTTTAAAACCCTCTCCCCCTTGTACATGTGCCCCCCCCCCAAACAGAAATGTGAAAATGGTAACTGGTAATTGGCATCAGGATAGGGGGCCTGGGAAGAGTTGAGGGAATGACATGGAAGTCCATTTATTTGGGCCACAAAGGCTACCAGTGTAGAGCCAGAAGGGAGGAACATAAACTGAAACTGGGTGTCTCCCACTCCATCTTAGAGGCAATACCAAACCTGCCTACTTCTAAAAAAATTACTACTTGGACTGACATCCCCCACACTGGGCGGACACTTTAAGCTGGCCCTTCCAATGAAATCTACCCGTAGTGCAGTCGCTGACAAGATGATGATTCCCTTCAAAAGGGCAAAACTTGCCTAGAACTCCATCCTGTATCAAGGTCCGAAATAGTACAATGAACTACCTGCTGTCCTCACTGATACTACCAAGATTAGTACCTTCAAAGCTGGGCTCAAATCTCTCCTTGACTCTAAAATGAATTGCACCTGCCTGCACAAATGTGATAGTACCTCTCCCCCAGTTTTCCATTTATCTACCCCTCTACATCTTTCAGCTATATACCACTTTTTTTCTTAACCCACTTCCCTACCCCAATTACCTGACAATAGCCTCACTTGGTTGAAAGCTCCACCTCTCTCCCACTTCAGATGACGCCACCTGCCTGCGCTTAATGTGATAGCACATTTGCCCCAGTTTTCCATTTTATCACCCTCTACATCTTTCTGCTATATACCACTTTTTTCTTAACTCACTCCCCTACCCCAATTACCTGACGATGGCCTCACTTGGTTGAAAGTTCCACCTCTCTCCCACCTTAGACGATGCCACCTTTGGCTGATCCCCCCAACCCCCTCTTATCTAATCAGTCTATCTGTTAATATTTACTAATTTTATGTGTATAAGTTCAAATTTTACTATTACTGCCTGTGTATGTGCTTCAATGTTTTTTCTCTTTTTTTTTCTCTGTAAACCTTGTATTTTTGTAATGTTTGTTCAACACTGATGTGGAACCTTTGAAAATGAGTCCTTGACCCAAAGGTATTAATCCCAAACTGAAATAAATAAACAAAACATAGCCAACTATTTGTATATTTTTTTTAAGATTTTTTTCTCTATGTATGTATTTAGTGCTTATGAAAGGTGCTGGATTGATGGCACTGGAACCTGAAGTCCCCTGACTATCCACATGACAGGTAAAGCACGGGCAATCACAGTGCAATCTTTCCCACACTGCCCTAACAATGTGCCTCAACTCTGCCATGGAGGGGCCACCAGATAGGTGAGAGGGTAGCTCTAACTCCATGCCCATTCAACCCTTGGCCTCTCGTGTGAGACTGACAAAAAGGGTGCCAATTTGTGCCACTTGTGTTAGTGGTTTTGAGGTGAGGACACCTGTCCACTGGGAACTAGACTGAGACCACCACAACTTATTTCACATAAGCCACTGAAAAGCCCTCAGGTGATAATGACGTTTGGCCACTGCCGACCTCTGCTAGATTTGAACCAGTGGCCTAGAGGTTAAAGGCTCTGTAACTTGCTACCGATCCACTGAGCCATCCAATTCCCCAAACTATCCATTTCTTAGGAATAGACCATGCACTGATTTGCTGAATTCTATTTGATGCCACTAACTGGGGCCAAAGTCATGTGCCATCTGGAAAGGGGGACACTGTGCACTGGTCTTATGGGTACAACTGTCCAAGAGAACCTGAAAATGGGAGATAGGGAGTTTCAGAGACTGTATGACCAGTCACAGAGAGGGGTAGACGCAGCAGTGTAGCAGCACAGAAGGAATGTGCCTAATAACAATGGTAACTGAACATACCAGAGGGAACAAGGTATGGCAAATTGATGGACTGAATAAAATAAGAGGAATGCCCTTTAATACTGGTGATACTAAAGCTATGTAACATCAGTGCTCAAATAAATAATCCTGCTTGATCACAGCTATCGGTGTGGACATTTGTTTGTGAGTGGTTTCATGTTAGTGGTAGCCTGGAAACAGGGGTGTAGCCAGGAATTTCTGAATTGCACACCAAGTGTGGAGTCACTGCTACCCCCCCTTAGGGTGAGCTACCCCTCCCCCATCCATACCCCCTCACCCAATGGGTTATTTTCTGTATTATATGCCGGCACACCACTAGCCACACCACCAAAAAGGTGTAGACTGGTTTTTGGTTACAATATTGCATTGTGACAAGCCTCTGTACCACATCAAGGTAACTAGTCCCACAGAGGTCCATTCCAACCACACCAGACATACCACACCAACAGGTTCCAGACAGACTGGCTTTTGGTTACAATATTGCATTGTGACAAGCCTCTGTACCACAACAAGGTAGCAAGTCCCACAGAGGTCGACATACACACACACACACACACACACACTAAAAGAGGGATAGGGTAACCTCAGTGGTGTTCGGGTTTTGCTTCCAGTACTGTAACCATCACCTAAACCATTCACACCAGAAAGCCCATACCTCTGGGTTTGGTTCTGGACCAATTTTAAACCGCTACGCCCCAAAGAGCCCCATACCACAAAAAGCATAGCATGTTCCCTACTCCACTGAAAACCACACAAGCACAGACACACACACACACACACACACACACACACACACACACACACACACAGAGAGCCAAGCTCCCAATCCAATCAAAATGTAGTCTTGTACTGCTGCAGCCCAGGAATAGCTACAGCCAAGTCAGCAACTGAAACATAACAGGCAGTAGATTACAGTAAAAGAAGGGTAGGGTAACCTCAGTGGTGCTCGGGTTTCACTTCCGGTCACATACATAGAATGCTGCCTCTTGTGCATTGCGACGTAAATCCACAATGCTTGTATGGGACATTTCTTCCCACTCTTCTTTCCCTTCAACCTTCGACACCACTCCAGATGTTCAGTTCTTGATCCATACCACACCACTCCAGCTGTTACCCTAGTTATTGATCCCCATGCAAGATTGCCAGTTGTTACCGTGGCACAGCTCAATTGCTGAATTCCATTATGTGCTTGAAAATCTTCTGTCTTTGCACGGATCAAAGTCTTTGAGCACACGATCTACATCAATGTCAATATCCTGATGTATATGTGGAAGAGCAAGTCCTGTAAGGCGTTCTTCGCTCATGCTGATTCTGAGCCAGGTCTTGATCCTCTGCAAGGCACTGAATGATCGTTCTGCACTCACCACACTGACTGGCATGGTGGCCAAGACCGATAAGGCAGCATTTATGTTCGGATAAATACCTGGATTTGGTTGTTGCAAGGTAGTCAGAATCGAATCTGGTCTATCTGCCAAAGATACACCACAACACTTTGTGTTCCATAGTTCCAACTCCACTTCAAGGTCCTCCAAGCTGCTTAGGTCCGTTTGGTAGGCAGCAAACAAGTCTGCCATCTGTGCCTCCTGCAGGAACCCAAGTTTTTTTTGGCACAAGGTACTGGGTAAGAAAACGAGGGCAGCAGTCGATTAGCTGCTCCTGCAGTTCAGAAATCACATGGTCTAAAAATAGAATAAATATATTACGCCTGTAGTATTCTTCAGCAGTGGCAGCATCGATATTATTGCATTGCGTTTGCCTTCTGCATGTCCGGGGCACCGACTCTTCGATACATGCAGCATCTGCCAAAGCCACGATCTTCGATACAGCTCCCAAATGTCTTCTTGAACTGTCCCTCATGTTCTTCAGTCTTTCAGTAACTGTGGAGGTTTCTTCAGAGGCCTGAATTAGATCAATGCTGACCCGTTGCAGGTAAAGATGGAGTGGTTTTGTTCTGGTCAAAACCAAATCCACACTACACAGTGTCACAAGGAAATCAAATCTCAGTATTGCAGCCAACAGTCTGTCCCCTTCACAGTCATATTCAGCTATCTTTTCTAGAATGCTGGCTACCACCAAAAACTTGTCTATGAATCTTGCCAGAGAATCAGTTTGGCTCATCCATCTGGTGTTTCCAGCTGCAGGAATTGATGATATACGGTCTGCTGGCTCATCATCATAGTCAGATGGGAGATTGCAGAATTCTCTGAGCTCCGACAGAAAGGCATTAAGGTGCCTATATGATGATTTCAGTGTCGAGATTATTTTCTTAGTAGTATCAAACATATTTGCTATTTGCCTTGTGGAACATGAGTGGACAATTGCAGTGTTCAGGCTGTGAGCCTTGCAAACAGTGTACATTGCTTCTGGGTTCACTGCCTTGATCTTTGCTTGCATGCCATTGAATCTACCACTTATGTTGCTGCCTTTGTCATAGCCTTGTCCTCTCATCAGTGCTGGATCCATGCCCCAAGCTGTTAACCGCCATAGAAACAGTTCTGCGAGACCCTGGCTGGTGCTGTCAAATCCTTCTGTGAATTCCACAAAATCGTCACGGATTTTGACGTTCCCAGAAGCGTCACGGTGCACATAACGCACCGATAAAGATATCTGTTCCTTTATGGAAATGTCCTTAGTACCATCTGCTATGAAGCTGTACCACTTTGCTTCCTTTGCATTGCGTAATATTTGTCTCTACACCTGTTGTCCCATTACCCTTATCAATTCATTTTGAATTTGTGGTGACATGTACGTGGCATTCCTTGGAGCTGCTGTGATGTGTTCTTGTAGCTCTGGATCCATTGCTGCAGTGTACTGTACCATGGCATTAAAGTTGCCAAGCACATTAGATTTTCCTCTTAGGGCAATGTTTTGCCTTCCACAAAAGAGAATAATCACACTTATGCGACATAGGACATGCATGGTCCTCGCTGTCATTTTGTTGGCGCACTCCAGAAGAGATTGGCTTGCTGTTCTTAACTTCCCAGCACAAACTGAAAGAAATGCATCTGCTCTAGCAACAGTATTCCCATGGTCCATTGCTTTGCTGTGCCTTTCCAGAGTCTTTTTACCATTGGACCAATCCCTCATTGGTGTAGATACCAGAATCATGCAACTGGAACTGAATACAAAGCATGGAGCGCAGAATACACCATCCAATGTCTTTGAATACCTTGCAAATCTGTAAGTATTCAACAGCTGTGCATTAAAATGCCTGAAACGCTGGCTTGGGCCTTCAGGACCCATCACACACCCTGGAAAGTGAAAGTCTGGTGGTGGTAGCCACTGTGTTTCCAGAGTTTGCTTCTTTTCAGCATCTGTAAGATGTATCCAATTAAAACAGCCAAGGTCTTCAGCGCTACAGGGATTCTGATCCAGTTCCTGGGGGATGCTCTTAGTTGGGGCATCCGCAGTGACCACTACTTCCAGTGGACAGCTGGTTGTCTGGAAAGTGTCAATGGTGGGTTCTTCCTGGGAACTGCTTCGATTCTGGACAGCTTCCATCAAGGTCGGCTCATCCAGGGAACAGCTGTCAAGGGCAAGTTCTTCAGAGGTGTCCAATAAATGACAGGTGACATTAGCTTCCTCGATAATGGCATGCAATGTTGAATCTTCAACTTCTGTGTCATCTCTCATGAGCGGTGCACAGTTATCCAATGCATTCTCTGTAGCACTCCTGGGCTGTGGCTCCATGTTGTGAACCCTGAAACACACAAATGCTCCAAGTTAAATGTACTGCGCCAAACAACTGCCAGTGCTCATTATAATACAATGGATTGTCAAGTATGCATTTCTTACCCAGAGGTTGATGAACATCGAATGAGGAAGGACTGCATCCCCCTACACATCTTTGCAGTTTCCTCCATTCTGGCATGTTTTGCCTTTCGGACATATGCTCCAGATGGCTGCTTGCGTTTCCCAGCCTCCATCTTGTCAATGAAGAGATTAGCCTTAGAAATGCAAGAATAGGGATGTTGGAAAGACATGCAAATACAGCAGATGCTTGAAAGGGAGATTGAAGGACTGTACTGTACCTTGATATAGTGGACAAGTTGTTCACTGACGTGGAGCTTCTGACCGATGTGTATTCAATGCTGATCCTGTGTAACCACAGCTGACCCCTGCCTTTAATAAGGCAAAACAAAAAACTAATTAATAGCCTGACTAGTACAAATCAACAATGTCTGACAAGAGATGCGAAAAAGTGACCCAGATATAGTGGGATCAAGCCGAACAGCTGGCGCCACTGTGAGTAATGGTAGTTAGCCATTTCCAATTTTAGCTAACCACTGTAATGCAGATTAATCCAAAGGGGGTACCGTGCCCCAATTAAGCAGCATGTTTTTGAAATGATGGTGGCAACACAATGACTAATTGTGAGTTTATAATATACAGGTGGTACAGGGAGCCCTTATTACCAACTGCATTCCAAAGTTTTACAATGTTATACGATAGGACGATGTTGGTTTTTAATGCTTCGTGAATGTCAGTGGCATAACAAATCAGTACAATCAGGATTCCTTTTTCAGAGGTCTAAATGCTGGTGTATTCTGAATCAGGCCAGTAAGTTTACGTTAGCCTTGTGCGCTTTGTACTGCAGAACACATTTCAGTAAATACACCAGCTTGGCTGATGGAAATGTATATGGGGCTACTGGGTTTTCCCCAGTCAGTAGCCCTGTTTGCTAGTGGCTAAAAAACTATTTTGACCCGTTTTTCTGACAGCGCTTTTCACAAGTCCCTAGAGACTCCTCCAATGAGTATTTGAAATGAACAGTTCTGCATGATTGAAATTAGTTTTCTCTTACAGTGTGTACAATGGCTGCTATCTGCTGGACATGCCTGTGCCAACTGAAATCCATGGATGCCTGTGCAGTGCTGTTGCCCGTGAAACTCCTACCAGTCAACCCACGACCAGCCAGCACCAGACTGCTTAATATATTGCATTTACAATTGTTATCGTAGCAGGATGATGTTTATGTGACTGTTATAATGCTATGAAAGTTCCCGTCACATTAAAGACTGAATATTTGTTTATTGTATTAGCCCATGACAGAATAAACACTGATGCACTCGTGTTTCAGTATTCAACTGCCTGGGCCCTTTGCAACTTATTTTACAATCAAATGACCAAGGTTCCATGACACCAGTAAGTAATGGTTAACAGCATAGCAGAAGCAGGCACTGTAAGCAGGGCCCTTGGTGTTCTGTGGCAGAATTTTCTGATTTCTGCGGCAGGGCTCCTTGACTTCTGCGGCAGCATTTTCTGATTTCTGTGGCATGATTTATTCATTTCTCTGGCAGAATGCAGTCCTGTCATTTGCAAAATATGATGTGATGTCATTGATGACATCATATGCTGAGCATAGAGGAGGGGCTTCAGGATAAACGAGGTGGGAAAGAAAGCCCGACACTATGAAAAAACAGTATATTTATATGAAAATTCACCAAAACAATTAATTCTGCGGCACTATATATATTCTGTGGCATGATGCAAATTCTGCGGCAAATTCCGCAACCGCAGAACCGCAGAATTCCAGGGGCCTTGACTGTAAGCAAGAGAATGCATTGCTTAGGTAAGGTTAATGGAAACCATTCTGGCCTTTGGGAACAAAAGTAAGTGAACAATGGCAGATGCAATGCATTATGCAAGCTCTTCCTTTGCATTACCTAGCAGCACTTCAGGTTTCTGCTGGTCTCCTGAAAAAGGTAAAATTTCAAGTACAACCAGTCAGCTTGTGCAAAAGTGTGGGGCTAGTCTATTTCCCAGTCAGGTTAAGGGTACTGAACATGTACTCCCTAAAGAGATGCAATAGGAATGAGAAAGAGGACATGATTTGCCCTCAAGTTCTTGACAGGGATAAATAAAGTGGACGAGGAGTCTTTATGCTGCATGATTGGCAACCATAACACAAGGGTGTAGTCTTAAGCAGGTGGACGGGAGGCTTAAGTCGGAGGGAAGTTCGGAAGCACTTCAGAGTGGGTGGTGGACACTTTGAAAGCACAGCCAGAACAGAAGAGGTAATCCTGTTGAAGACAGTGGTCAGCTTTAGCTGTAGGAGAGGCTGGGTATAGGCATGGGAAGGCATGGATTGTGTTTAGGGAGGATCTGAGGTTGAGGCCATTAACAGTTGCTCAAGCTGTGTCCCATGCAATACGAGCATGCATGATTCACCAAATGGCCTGCTGGCTTCTGCAGGTTCGTAAAATTAAGAACCGCAATCGCACTGACATAACCTTTATTACTAACCTGGGTGCTCAAAAATGAGTCAGCAGAGAAACATCTCACACTAGCAATGCTCAAAACCACAGCCACTTGTCACTTGAGTCATCTAGCTCCTCCTTTTAGAATATAGGATTATAAACATGCCTTACCAGGAGGCATATTAAATAATGTGCCAAAAAATACATTTCCTAAATGACTCAACCATTTTTCCTTTGAGCTTAGCAATTCTGGCATTTGTCATTTAGGTGTTAAACTTGATAGAACATCCAAAGTACCCTTTCTTTCCTGACATAAACGCTCCAGGCTGCAAGAGGAAGGACTACTGTCTTGCTGTGGCCACTGGGGAGGTATAGAAAGTTTTTATTTTTTTCTAACCAAATACTTGAGTAACACATAATGAGTAACACATAACGAGATCCCAGCTATCTCTGGGTGCCAAATAGACTACTCACTTAAGTATTTGAAAAAAGGTACTTGCACACCCTCAATACATATCATGCACTTTTTGATTACGAAGAGTAGAATAACCACTTCAATAAGAATATGCACCAAATATCTTATGTCTTCTAGCTTAGTAACCAGGCAAATAACTCATTATACAAGACTTTGTGGTAGCAGCTCTGTGATTGATTTCAACTGCTGACTGCAGTGCTGCCATCAGGATTGTGAAAACTACTCTCCAACTGGTTAGTCCACTGTGTTAAAACCAACCTTCAAGATACAAGATAGAATGTTTATTTTTATAGTATCTTTCCAGAGCTCAGACCACTGTACAATCCCCCCCCAAAAAAAACACATTCTTTCAAGTGACAGACATGAATATATAAATTATAGCTATTAATCTGATGTTAAAGCTTGTCTAAATAGTCAGGTCTTCAGTTTGATTTAAAACTTTCCACCAAAGAGGCAAAATGGATGGATTTCAGGACAGTGTGCCAGAGTCTCAGTGGGGCTACACAAAATTCTCCATCCCCAGCATTTTTAGTCTTGCCAGTGGGACTAACAAAAGCCCCTGGGTATCTGAGCAGAGAACTCAGGTGCCCCAATAATACTCTTGACAGGGAACTTTTGGTTTATGTGCACTTCAGGCACAGAAGACTGGGCAATGATCACTCAGACTGTCAGCAAATGGGTTCAACTGTAAAATTCTGTCAGGCCAAGTAGTCAAAATCTAATCTACCGGGGTTTCAGTGCCAGTTTTCTAATTACGCTTTATTGTCAAATTGATTACTTGACGGAGGTTCAAGCCAGGTAAATTAATACTGGATTTATCACACCAGTTCACATTTGCATCCCCTAATATTGTTTCTTTGGAGAAGGGCTTATAGGCCCTGTAATCCAAAATTAATGAGAGGCCATCTACACAATGGCCAGCAGGAAAATAAAATGTGGCGAGATACAATTGTTTAACCCCTCCTAAATAAACAATAATTGGAAGGAAATCAAGATAATTATAACTATGCTTGAACTTGCCAATTGCAAGTGTAACACTGGACTTAGTATAAATCAAACCCCCTTCCCCATGTTTAGATATCCTGTCGCATCGAAATAAATTAAAGCTTTCTGACTCAGTGACATTATCTAGTATTTTACTTATTAGCCAAGATTCTGATACAATTATGATATCAAAGTCATAACTTTTGGTCCAGGCCCGAAATTCATCAACCTTGGGTAGAATGCTTTGCATATTTACATGAACAAGCAAAACCACTCATTTCATTCGAACATGTGAAGCACTCTCAGCAAAGTCAATACAGACTGCGACAGTAGTTGATTGTATGTTCCAGTCAGCAATAACAATAGTAGTAAGAAGTAACATTTCCTTGTGCTATATTTAAATAAAGCAGTTTTGTATAAAGCTGAATTTCATACAGTGAGCCTATGTAAGTAACTGTTTGTGTCAGGTTTCAAAAAGCAAACTCGATGACTGATCCCATTTAGAATGGCCAACGAAATAAAGTTAAAACCAGATAAGTGTATTGGCTTATTAAAACAGATTAACTTTGTATATATTCTCTTTGACAGGCAGATAACTTATAAGCAAGCAGGATAGTGCAACAATAATCAATACAGACATTATTAAACAGCAACTGTAACAATTAAGTTATAAAAAGCTATAATACCATGCCCTAGCTCCATGGCTTCCATGAATTCCTCTAAATCAATCGCACTTGTTCTGAACTTTGCTCACACTGAAAGCCATCACTACAGATGCCACTGTGTCTGGCTTAGGTGGAAATTAAACCTCCCAAACCCCACCCTGCAGGCTGCCACTACCAAACGGGGAAGGAGAGATGGGTCACTTCAGGCTTAGCAAGGGAGAGACTCTCAGCGACAATGTCAGATTAAAGCAGGAGACAGGAAACAGCACACAGAACAGCACAGCAGGTAGGAAAATTCAATGCAAAGCCAGTAAAACAGCTCACAGTTCAGTGCAGGATTAAGGGGCTTTATGTTGTGCTTTACCCACAAAAGGCAGTGCAGCTCACTGTTCTGTCCTGATAGTTCTCTTCTCCTTCATTTGACTGTGCAGCTTATTATGGTGGCTCATGTTTCCCTCACACTTTGCCTCAAGCTCTTCCCCGCATTCCAAAACTCAATAAAGCATGATTATAGAAAAAGAAAGTTCAGCTGTATGCCATCTCTATTTGAAATATATCCCATAGTCACTGCTGCCATATTGTGGGGTCACAAATAGCATGGTCAAACCGTAACCTTCTACTGTGACAATGCAGTGACAGTAGATTATCTTCCCTAGCTATAACAATTTTCCTGCCGAAGCTAATCTTGGTGTCCTGACATGGGCACTTTCAAATATGTTGCGCCCATAAACCCAGTGTCTCTAATGCAGTTGCTGACTCCCGGTTTCATGTTGTTACAGACAGTCAGACAACGAGCTCTGTAAGCCAGTCCACTCATGACTCTGGCACTTACCCACCAAGGTCTTATAATTATATGAATGTCTTTCATCTTACTATACTGCTTGAAAGTCATACACAATCTATTACTCACAGATTCATTTACATTGCCTTGATGCTTCTACCACCCAAATGCTATCCTTCATGTCCTATTGCACAACTGCAAAACAGTTAATACTTCTATCCAAACATATGTAGCTGGGATTCAGTTCCATCATTCCCTCCATTTACAAGACTGTCCTTTATTCCTCTCCAAAGCTCCCATTACATCATGTCTACTTAAACTACAGAAATCTACTCCTAAAGTACAATCTACCAGACATTCTATATATGCCCATGTATATCACTAACTGCTTCATTTCCTGAAAACAAATTGCTCTATTTCAGATAAATCGCTACTGTTAAACTGTTATGACATTATCATTTTCTGCCTTTCTCTGCTCAGGAGAATGCAGTTCATCCACAGAAACCTTCAACCCTTTCAAACATCTATGAGTATCTGACTTAGCCAAAGTATCATGTACCTTGTCCTTCATCTGAAGAAATCCAAGACTGATGATAGCCATCAAGAATTCTGAATTCACTTCTTTGTCACATATAACAAATGGTGTCCTACAGTCATATTTGACTCATATTGAGAAGTCATGTATAGTAAACGGTAAACAGAAATTGTGTTACAACTATACATTCTAATCAGGGTTTCCCCATCACCAATTAAAAGAACTGTGATTTAAGCAGTCTTCTTTTAAGGTATGTTCAGGGAACAACCACTGAAGAAAAAATTAGTACAGCTATTTATACAGAACATATTTTACAAACCAGTAGCTGCAGGGACTAGACCTCTCCAAGCAGCTGCTCCAATTCCTAAAACGTCAGGAAAAGAAAATAACTTAGTCAGTTTCGGGTCTCAGCCTCAGTACCCTCGGTCTGCAGTGCAGCACTCCTCTCTGACCTCAGCAGGCTCAGCGGCGTCCAAGACAACTTCAAGTAGCAACGCGAGCGATACGATTATCGACGGTCGGGTCAACCGGCCCTGACTTAGTCCTCCTAGAAAGCTGCAGCACAGAACAGTTACAGCACTGCATCTGCTGCACTAAATCCTCCTCCAGTCCTCCACTCGAGTCAGACTCCGCTCCGCTTGCTCCAGTCCGACGCTCCCGTCCCGAGACCTGACTCCCGAAGTTTCTCCTCCGAGGCTCCGACTCTCCCACTGCAGTCCAAACTCCAACAATCGCCCGGCCGACCGTACTCCAGCTCAGACCATCCACAACAGCTGTGACACATCTCTGTAGCACAGCCAGCAGCAGCAACACCACACAAACACCTTCCAAGCAACTGCTGCAGACTAGAGACTGTGCATAGAGTTCCGCTTGAATTTAAGCAGCCCGCTTGACCCCGCTCCGCCTTCTTTCTATCCTTGTGCCTCGCCTCCTTCTGTACTAGACCTGATCGAGGTGGGCAACATATTCCACAATCAGGTCTGATGAGTCACGGGACCCTGCCCATCCAACATCAAAAAAGCCTCAGAGTACTGGGAAAAGCCCGCAAAAAAAAAAAAAAAAAAAAAAGAAACAAAAGAATGTGGGTAGGACATCGGGCTTCCGCTACCCCCCCGGCTTTACTGCTACATGCCATGGTGTGTCTGGCATATCAGTAGCTACGCCCTTGCCTGGAAATGTGCATTGGTTGCCCTGGTCCCGAGACACCCTGACCTGAAGTGGCAAAGGTAAAAGGCAGAGGTACAATGTTTCATGGCCTAAGGTGGATGCTTCTCTGGACAAGAGATGCCACCATGTTTCCCTAGACAGAGGTGGGGTCCAGCCCTTACATGTGTGGCTGGAGCATGTGCCTGCAAGCAGCCAATAGGGTGCACACTGTTAGTACTTATTTAAAGTTGAACCAAGTGACCCCCAGGGTGGGAGGACAATGGAGCTGGAGGAGGAAGTTTTCAAGGGTGCACACACTGCACTCTTTTCATGACAACTCCTGGTCCAAGGTAAGAGCAAGCTTTGTAACACACCAAGAGTAAAAGTTCATTGGTCATCCTAGATAAAGTTGTAAAGGTTGGTGGGTCCTAGGATAGAAGCATTTACATTTAACAACAAATGGGGGGGTGGTAAGCAAGCATGACCTTAGCTGTGGTAAAGTCAGGTTTGGGGTAAATTGAAACATACTGTGGCACAGTTGCAGTACCTCCAGAAGGAACAAAATGGGGGAGAGATACTGTGGGTTAAGCTGGAAAGGAAAATGGGGTCAGCCATCTGCATGAGGGTGGTCTACAGACCACCAGCCTAGGAGCAGGAAACAAAATCAAAGCTGATGCTAGTCATCCAAAGGATTGGCAGACAATGGTGAGGTGGTGCTGGTTAGAGACTTCAGTGTTCCAGATATGGACTGGAGCCTCCCAGCAGCAGAATCAACCAGGAGCAGATTTAACCTGGACTCCATTCAAGATGCCTTCCTCAAGCAACTGGTCATGGAACCAGCTCAACAGAAGGCAATACTGGACCTCATGCTCACAAACAGGGACAGGGTGATGGGGTAACAGTGGGGGAGCACCTGGGGAATGGTGACCACCGGTCACTGTGGTTTGAAATCAGAGAAGGAGCAGAACCAAACTGTACAAAAACACATATCCTGTATTTTGGGGGGGGGCATACTTTGGGGAAAATGGGGAGATGCTTGAAAGAGGCATTAATGGGAATGGGGCAGGAATCAGAGGTTGAGGAACAGTGGGCAATATTTAAAACGGGGATTACAAGAGCAACGGAATTATGCATTAAGCAGGTAAGCAAGGGGAAAAGGAAGAAGAAACCATTATGGTTTTCCAAGGAGGTAGCGGAGAAAGTGAAAGCCAAAAAGATCAGGCAATTCAAAAAGACACAGGCAGAAAGGGATAGGGAGAAGTACCAGGAGAAGCAAAGGGAGGCAGGGAGGTCAGTAAGGGAAGCCAGAGCTTAGACAGAAGAGTACATCACAAAATGAGTGGGTAGATGGAACAAAACCTTTTACAGGTACATAAGTGAAAAAAAAAGACAAAGGGAGGGATAGTGGGATTGAAGGGGGAGGATGGGGGCCACACAGAGGATGACAACAGTAAAGCTGATATACTGAATAGGTACTTCTGCTTAGTCTTTACTAAGGAAGAAGAGGGTAATGGGCCTGAAGGGAGTACAAGAGGTGGGAACGGCGCAGAAATGGACACAAATCCCTTTACATAGGAAAGGGTCCTGAAGGAACTGGAAGGAATAAGAGTTGATAAAGCAATGGTGCCATATGGGGTGCACCCCAATGTCCTAAAGAAACTAGGAGAGGTGGTGGATGAACCTCTGGCAATCCTGTTTAACCGATGACTGGAAACAGGAGAGGGACCCAAAGACTGGAGGACAGCAGATATAGTCCTCTTACACAAAAGCAGGAACAAAGAGGAAGTGGGGAACTACAGACCAGTCAGCCTGACCTTGGTACTGGGGAAGATCATGGAAGCACTACTGAAGGAGAAATTGGTGGAACATCTGGTTGCCAATGGACTACAGGACCCAAGGCAGCATGGTTTCACCAGGGGGAGGTCATGTCAGACTAGCCTCATTGAATCTTTTGACTGGGTGACAAGGGAGGTGGATCAGGGGAGGGCAGTGGACATGGCCTATCTGGACTTCAGAAAGGCCTTTGACACTGTGCCACATAGAAGGCTATTAAACAAACTGGGGAATATGGGAGTGGGCAGGGCAGTAGTGCAGTGGGTAGGTAATTGGCTGGGTAGCAGGACACAAAGGGTGGTGGAAAATGGCTGTCACTCCACAGAGGGAAGAGTGACCAGTGGGGTACCACAGGGATCAGTGCTGGGATTGGTCCTATTCAATGTCTTCATCAGTGACATTGAGCAGGAACTAGAAAGCAGAATTTCCCTGTTTGCTGATGACACGAAGCTCTGTTACAGAGTGGACATGCCAGAGTATGTAGACAGAATGAGGAGGGACCTGCAGAAGTTTAAAGAATGGTCAAGGGTTTGGCAGTTGAAATTCAATGCAAATATGTGCAAGATAATGCATATAGTGCACAAAATCCTGGAACAACATATTAGTTTGGGGGTGAGGATATAGCATGCACCTAGCAGGAAAAGAACCTTGGGGTTATCATCTCTGATGATCTCAAGGTAGGGAAACAGTGTGACAAGGCAGCAGGTAAAGCAACTAGGATGCTGGGATACATAGGCAGGGGCATCACCAGCAGAAAATGGGAGTTCATAATTCCACTATACAAGACGCTAGTGAGGCCCCACCTGGAGTACAATGTACAGTTCTGGAGACCTTACCTACTGTATGTAAGGACATAGGTAGGGTACAGAAGGTTCAGAGGAAGGTAACAAAGATGGTACAGGTATTGCATCACAAGACCTATGAGGACAGGTTGAATATGTACTCCCTGGAGGAGAGGTGGGAGAGAGGGGGGATATGATTGAGATATACAAGTACCTTACAGGGAGGAACAAGGTGCAGGAATACACTATTTTCTAGCAAAAAATATGTTCCAGGACGAGAGGGCATGGGATGAAGTTGGAGGGAGGGTGATTCAGAGGAAACGTGAGGAAGAATTTCTTCACAGAACGGGTGGTGAACAAGTGGAACACCCTGCCAGATGAAGTGGTGGGGGCTGAAACGATCATGGGATTTAAGAACACATGGGATAGACATAAGGGAATTCTGGAGGTCATGAGTAAGGGGCAACAGACTTCTACAAAAACATGAGTGAACTTACAAGCTCAAATGGGCAGACTGAGTGAGCCATAGGCCCTTAACTGCTGACAGTGTCTATGCATCTATGTATCACCTCGGTACATGCTGTAGGCCTACTCACTCTAAGGGGACAGTAGTAACACCCTATTTGAGGTACTTCAATTTAAACATCTAAGAGGCATAACTTAACACAGAGCAATAAATACTAGCAGGACCGCACTCCTTAGCTTGGTTTGGTCTACAGGGAACTCTGGATGTGACACATAAGAAATAGCACTGTGGCCAGGATTGCTATATCTGGAACAAAGCTATATAGTAACCTTGGTAACTGAATTGAGACAGTCATAGTGTCATATTGGATGCATGCCCTCCATGGCAGGTTATATAAAATGTTTCCACAGTCAGGAGGGTAGGGAAGGCTGTGTGTTGCAGAGGCTGAGGCACAGGCATCTTCTGGAGGGTGCTCTGGAAGATGGGATGCTGCCTGGTCTGTGGGAGGCTGGAGTTCCTGGTGGCAGAACAGAAGCACCTCAGGGCTCAGGTCCAGAACTTGTGGGATCCACCCACCCACTGGGACACTGGATAAGGGACACCTCTTTTCCAGCAACCCACATGGGCTTCAGTGGCAGGATGCTGCACTGTAGTGAAGGAGGGAATGATGATCAGGAAGGTGAGCATCCCAGTCCATGGAGTGAAAATAAGGAACTGCTATCAGCCCCTGAAGTCACTGGAGGGGAATGTGATGCTCTGCCCTCAGTTTATGGTTATATGTATGATATTTGTCATTTAAAATATATAATATGTGATTGCCTGACACTCAGGCTACAGTGAGTGACCTCTGACCACAAAAGTTGTCAGTGTGAGGAAAACCACATGATGTGTGAAATTGACGTGAAGTGAAGGGAAATCCTAATCTAGAATTTTCTGTTCTGTTCTTAATTAAGGCTCTGGACATCTGCCAGAGGATATAGGCCTCATAAACATTTATGATTTCCTAGAGGAACAGGCTATTTGATAACAACAATGTGTTAAAAGTCGTAAACCCTTTGATCTTCCTTGGAACAGGAACCACAACCAGTTCAAAGAAATGTTTGATCCCAGACTATCATATTTGGGAAATGGCTTTTTGCTGATGTTCACTTTTATTAAAATACCTCCTTATAGAAAATTATGTTAGAATTAATTTTAAGGGAGGAGCTAGCCGACTCACCAAAAGGGGGTGGGGAGAGGGATCTTGAAATGAATCCTGTATCTGGAATGTGTGAGATATATGATGCTGGGACTCTTAAAAGATAGTTCTCTGACTTAAACAGCACTTAAAGGTAATACTTAATTAGAAAAGAATTAAGTATTTGAGCTAGGAGTTTTGTATTCTGCAACTCCTTTTTATTTATAGATGACTGTGAGATTTGTGATATAATTGTTCTATATTTTATTTCGCCTATTTTACCATTCTTCTAGTAAACAACATTTTCTTTGAAATACTGCCTGTGTGTCTTCTCAGTCTTCCTTTTGCATGTGATGCTGAAACCCTGGGTTAAGTCTGACAGCTGTTAAAAAGCTTGATTGTGTTACTGAGCTTACTTAAAAGGTAAGAAATACCTAGGTCTCTTATAGAGTTCTAAGGGTTCATTTTGGATACCCGGCTTGGTGCCCCTGGGCGAAGGATTGTACCGCACCCCCCTGAAGAGGATACGTATCCGAGTCTGTAATTGGGTATGCTAGCATAAGGTTCACAGTTTGAATCCCTCTGGAACTCGAGGCTAACAGGTGATTCGGACCCAAAACAGACATGAGAGTTACCCTGTCTGTTACCTGTTCACACTATTGCACTCTGAGGTTGGCACTGTGAGAGCAGAGGGCCTGACCTGTGGAGTGCATTTGTGACAGGGAATACTATCCACTGTCTCCAGAATGACAGAACTAGACAATCACCATTTCTAGGGCAAAAGACCCAATCTGTGCAGAAGAGTCTAGTGGAGAGGGCCAAAACCTGCATAGAAGAATCCTGGAGGAAAGAAGGGGAAGACAAGTAGTTATAGTGCTTGGGGATTCAATAATTAGAGGGATAGAAGGGCTGGTAGAGATTAAGGAGCATGGCAAAATAGTATGCCTCCCAGGTATGGGGAGGTGGGAGGAAGCAAGATATTGTGACCTACCTTGGAACCAACAATCTGGAGGGATGCTGGGTGAAAGTTCAGAACAGATTGAGAGATCTGGTGACAAATGCAAGGAATTTGCAGACGTGGTAGCCTTCTCAGAAGTGCTGCCGGTGGGGGGTGAGGCTTAGCCTTCACCGAAGATGGCAGCATAATTCCTTAGCTCCCTTTATGTGGGCTAATATCCTATGACTTCCTACAACGAGGGGCCTTTGTAACCATCTGAAGGTACAAGCATTCGAAGAGGGACTTACCAGACATACCAGCATTTCCTCTATTTTCTCCCTATGAATGTGGATCAACTTTCTAGGTGCGTCTCTCCTGCATCATGTCCTACAGTATGGCATCCTCCTCTCCAGTCCCAGCTAAACCTGCCAAAATGGAACAAATGTTTGCTCAGTTGCTGGCACAGATGTCTCAAATGACTATTGCTCTAAATACTAATACTCAAACTTTACAGGCCAGTGAATCACGGATGTTCCATATGGAAAGGCATCTTAAGGCCCATGATGCAGCTCTACAAGAAGTCACAGCCCCTACTCGGTAACAAGCCCGTCTCATATACTATCTCCAGGATAAAGTGGATGACTTGGAAAATCGGAGCCACTGCAACAATTTGTGGTTCATTGGCTTCCTGGAGGGGGCTGAACAGCGGGACACAGTTCATGTTCTACAGGATACCTTGCCGCACATTCTAGGCCTACCTCCCACTACTGTCCTACAAATTGAGCAGGCCTATCACTCCCTGGCCCCACCACCCAAACCAGGAATGCGCACGCGACCCATTTTGGCCCGCTTTCTGGACTTTCGTCAAAAGGAGCCGATCACTGCTACAGCTAGGGACAGAGGTTCCCTCTCCTGGAATGGCAATACCATTCACATTTTCCAGGATTACTCCCAGGAGTTAACAGAGTGGCGGAAAGCATATGCGGTTTGCTGCAAGATCCTACATGTGCACCATATCTTCTTTTCTCTGCACTACCCTGCCATGATGAGACTAATTATCAACAGGGCTCCCACTCTTTTTCACCATGCCGGAAAGCCTCTTGGACTACCTCCGACAACAATTCCCTAAAGATTTTCAAGACCCCGAAGTGTTCAGCATGACCCGTGGCCCTCCTGACTCCCCTAGCCACTTGGATGAATCAGCTAGATCCTGGCCGGTGCCCTCCCAGCCTGCACTGCATCAGTTTGAAACCTCTCTCCCTCCTCGTAATAGGAAGCGACATACCTCGCAGTGGCATGAGAAGCAACAACACCCGAATACAAGGCAGTACATGGAAGCTCCCCTGGAAGATGAAGATGGAGGTCTGCGCCAGCACTACTCCCCAAATAAGTCTGCCCCGCTGCTGACGCTCCCAGAGGATGTACCACAAGGGGACGAGCCGCCGACACATAGCTTGCTCTCTGCACAACCCAAAACATGGGCTGCTGTTGTAGCAACAGACTTGCCGCAAGCCCTCTTGGAGCAACACCCTCTTTCTACTGCGAGCTCTGACTGGCAGGCATCAGCAATAACAGTTCTCCCGCCTGCTCGATCAGCCGATGAATCTCCCCCCTGACTACATAGCTAAGTACCTATTCTCTCTTTTTTTCTCATCTGTAGGTCTTCCTAGGCTGTGATGTCAGGTGCTGGGTAGAGATGGGCCCTAGTTGGCTCTCAGTTGGCTTCCTTAACTTCTGGTACTGACCCATGAACTGTTCACAATTTGGATGGTTTTGCCTATTAGACCAACAGACTTTGCTGCAGTCCTCTGTGGCCATCCACTCTGCATTAGCATGCCTATATTGCATTGTATCTATGCAGCCCTTCACACTTTCACAACGCTACCCTGACAAGATGGTGATATATGGGAGCTGATATGAGGTCATGTCATAGGCGCACAGCCTTCGTTTGTTACGGCTGAGGATTTCTTATCTCTCTTGCATGCCCTTGGAGGCAGTAACAGACTTAAGATACCCCCCCTGGGAAGAATGGATATCCTTCTCTCCCTTCCCTTAGCCCCTTTCCATAGACATGGCCTATCCCTGCAATGCCCCTTGTTGCATTTTTTTTTCACTTGCATATAGGCCACATGGGGGAGCAGATTTATTCTGCTGCATAATAAGTGCTCGAGTCAGAGCCCTATGCAGTGCTCTGTCTCCTCACTTCTTTGACCCACCCCATGAGAGGGCGATAGGTGGCCTTGGTGGCTTGTCTGTCGGCCTAACTGTCGTCCCCCGAATACTAAGGTCAATTGGCATGTTCATACTGTTCTACATAGTTTAATACCTGTACGGGCCATTTACCTGATTATTTGGTTTATTTTGTGTAGTAACTGGGTTTCTTGCAACTATTTCAGGTTTTTGGGCTCTATATGGATGACGTGTATTAAGCAGCTAGGTGTCACTGGGAGGCTCCTGGAGGAAAGGTCAGCAGCACCCTCAGCCTGTACTTTTCGTATTTCTAATATGGTAACTTGCACATGCTTTTTTCCCTTCAATCATGGCAGACCTTCATGCATACACCTGGAATGTATGGAGTCTGAATACCTGGTAAAACATAAACAGGTGTTGTCTCATTTGAAAAGGCTGAGGGCTACACTGGCCTTCCTACAGGAAACCAAACTTACAAAGCAGGATCATGATATGCTGATGACAGATTGGGTGGGACAGGTTCTATCTGCATCTTCCTCCACCCGAAAAAGAGGGGTAGCTATCCTCATCCACAAATCTCTGGCTTGTCCCACCATACAGATCCCTATGGTAGATGGGTCCTAGCCCTAATGAAAACCCCTGATGGCCCCATACTTCTCAGCTGCATTTATGCCCCGAATGAAGATAGCCCCTCCTTCTTCCACTTATTAGCCCAAGACGTATGCTGTATATCCTCAGACCCTGTACCCACTATTTCAGGAGGGGACTTCAACCTTGCCCTAGTACCTCAGTTGGACCGTAGTGCCTCCTCTACCGTGCAACATCCTAAGGCCCGGTTAGCCCTGTAACAACTGATTGCAGAAGCTGGTCTCACCGATATTTGGAGAACCTTTCATCCCAAAATGAGAGATTACTCCTTCACTTCAGTGCTGCATGGGTCTCATAGCCGAATAGACTTCTGGCTGGTTTCGGCTGCTATTTGCCGGAAAGCAGTTGACGCCAAGATTATGCCTAAAGTTATATCGGATCAAGCCCCTGTGCACCTGCTTGTCCTATGGGGTCCACCCTCTCCTAAATCCTCTACTTGGAAATTAGATCCCCTTTTATTCAAAGATCCCCAATTTGCCCAATGGGTATCTTCAGAGACAACTTATTTCCTAGCAGAAAATCCCCCAAGATACCCCTCCTGGTGCTCGCTGGGAGGCTTTTAAAGCCCCCTCCATGGGGCCATTATCAGCTTCGCTGCTAAACGATGGAAGAAATGGGATCACCTCTTGACTTCCTTAGAAGCCAGATTAAAACTCTGGAAGCTCGAGCAAGCCTAGACAATCTCCCAGCCTGAGCACCAACTACCACCACTTAGCTAATACATGCTTACTAACTCACAAGGCAGAAGTGGCAATTTTAAGGCTGAGACATCATTATTGGGAGGGGGTGAAAAAGCTGGCAAACTCCTGGTCTACAGACTCTGCAAGCAACAGGCTGAACATCATATTCCAGGCCTGAAAGAACAGATAGGCTTAATCTGCACCGACCCCATCGCCATTAATGCCATTATGCAGCAATTTTACTCGACCCTCTATACCTCCACTAGAACCCCAGCGGAGCAGACAATGGAAACTTTTCTCGCTTCTCTCCAACTTCCCATACTTATGAGCAGCTGGACCTGCCTATCACTCCTGCAGAGGTTGTAACGGTCATTAATAAGACTCCCAGAGGAGACAGCTTACGGGTCGAACTTTGGCAGCTGCTGGCTCCCAACATTGCTCCTCTTCTCTCTCAGGTCTACAGAGAGGCCTTGCATAATGGCATCTTTCCTCCCACCCTTCATGAAGCGATTATTACCGTATTCCCAAAAAAAGGTAAGGATCCCTCCCTCCCCTCCAGCTATCGCTCCATCTCCTTAATCAGTACAGACAGCAACATTTTTGCCAAGATCCTGGCCTCCAGGCTTAGCCCTTTTCTTCCATCTCTTCTTCATCCCTCGCAGGTGGATTTTGTGCCGGGATGCCTCAGCCGGGTTCACATCAGATCACTGATTAACATTATATACCAAACCAAGTTTCTACCTACTCCTGCAGCTGCCATCGCTGTAGATTTCGAGAAAGCCTTTGACTCCCTGGAATGGGATTTTTTTAGACAAGGTGCGGCAGAGATTTGGCTTTGGCCCTCTATTATGGCAATGGGTGTTGGTGCTGTATCAGCAACCCTTGGCTACAGTCTGGACCAATGCAGTCATCTCCAGCCCTTTCCAGCTTGGTAGGGGCACTCGTCAAGGCTGCCCCCTCTCCCCCCCTCCTGTTCATACTAGCAGTGGAGCCTTTAGCAGCAGCTATTTGGCAACATCCCATTATTCGTGGTATCTCCAGCGGAGCTCAGCCATACCCCACGCTCCTGTATGTGGACGACCTGCTAATCCCGGTTGAAGATGCTGTGGTGGTGGTGCTCCCGGCTCTCTTCACTCTCCAGACTAACTTTGCATCATTCTCCCATCTATGGATGAATACATCGAAAACTGAGCTGCTACCCCTCAACTCTAACTGCACCCCAAATATAGTCTCCTCTCTTGGGCTCAAATGGGCCCCGGATTCTCTTGTGTACCTCGGTATCCAAATATCCCCCACCCTATCCAGACTTTGGGATCTTAACCTCAGTCCCCTGATCGCCAACCTTAGAACCAAATTAGATGGGTGGAGGATGCTTCACCTTACCCTAGCCGGGAAAATTGCGACTTTTAAAATGATTGCAGCTCCCAAACTACTGCATCCCCTCTTACATATTCCCCTAGCACCCCCTGTTAATGGCTCCGTACTACAGATACTGTAGTGGGCAACTTCCTCTGGGACAACAAGAAGCCACGGTATAGCAGGGGTAAACTTTGCTCCCACTGGAAGGATGGTGACTGGGGACTTCCATGGTTCGAGGGATACATAGGCTTACTCAATGGCACAATCTTTAAAATGGTTCACTACCCTGAACTCTGATTCCCCGCAATGGCTCCATATGGAGCAGGTTATAGCTCATGTTCACACCCTCCCCCTCTTAATTTATAATCCATTACCTAAGCTCTTAAGATCTCATCCCACTATTGCATCGGTGACCCATGTTTGGTACAAGGTGCATAACAAGATCCAAGCTAACCCAACCCCCCTCCTTTACACACCTATTTTCCACAATTTTCCTCAATAAGCGCTTACTGATGGATAATGAGCCCTTCCACTGGCCCCAATGGGAGAAAGCTGGCATCAAGATCTTGGCAGATATTCTTGATGAGATTGGCTCCAGAATGAAACCCTTCCAAGCCTTGGCTCAGACATACAGTCTGAGCAAGAATGATTTCTGGAGATATCTCCAACTCCGTAGTTCCCTCTCTGAATTCCTTAAATGCTACTCCTCTGAAGTGACTATCCCTCAGAAGCTATCTATCTCGCTCAAATACTCAAAGAGTCAAGCAAGCAGAGTCTATGCAGAGATTAGAGAGAGCATTCCTTCACAATCTGGGGCTTCTAAACTAATATGGGAAAAAGCATTGAAAGTGGAAATAGACGATACTCAATGGGCTCTGTGTTGGAAATTGGCACACATGTGCTATCCAGATTCTCGTAGTAGACTCATCCAAAATAAACTTTTGCACCACTGGTACAAAACTCCAGTTGTACTACACAAAGCTCAACTTTTGAATACCAGCTTGTGCTGGAGATGTCAGACTCAACCTGGAGACTTATATCATATTGTTTGGCAATGCTCTCTGTTGGCCCCTTTTGGCAAGCAGCGAACCAATTCGCCATGGATATTCTAGGCCTCAAACTACAACCAGAACCCCTTCTATGGATCCTGGGCCTACATCCCTCGGGACTGCACCTTAAACCCTCCCAAATTCGATGGTGGGCCCTAGTAGGTAGCTCCGCCAAACACCTAATACTATGTCACTGGAGATCCACTGAAATTCCCACCATCCAAGAACTTCACCATGCTCTCATGCTCCTTGCTACACTTGACTGATGATCCTATTCTGCTCTTAACAAAATTAATGCATATGTAGCTTGTTGGGCCCCCTTTCTAACCTATTTTAAACCTAAGACCAGAATAGGATGAGCCTCTGCCATCAGCCCCCTTGTTGACCCTCCCTAATATCCCTAATATGATACTCCCGATATGAGTGACCCTTATTCCTAGCTCGAAATAGTTAGCCATAGAAATGTACTGATCTTATTAATTATAGTGCCCTTGTTTTTCTTGATTATTTTTTCACAGCTCTTCGTATAGTGGCACATATCAGAGAAACCTAGCATTGGATACTTTTATTTCTGTTTTTTTATGTCCACTGAACAGAGCAGAGATTAGACGGTCTCCCTCACACCCACTCTGAAGCCCATTTAAGGTCATAACTTCTCTGATATAATGTATTATATATGATTTTGGGTGCAATGTTCTAATTCCTTCTCTGCTGTTACAGATTGTCTTCTATACCTGTCATGTGATATGCTTTTGTATGTTTTTTTGTATGCTGAAAACTAATAAAAATTATTAACTGAAAAAAAAGAAGTGCTGCCAGTGTCATGTGCAAATCAGACTAGAAAGCAAGGATCTGAGAGTTTTACACATCATTGAGGGGTAGGTGTGGGGAACAGATGATTAGATTTATAGGAGACTGAGGTACCCTCTAGGAAGATAAGGCCCTGTATGTGACTGACAACCTACTTCTGAACAGAGGGGAAACCCAGGGGATTGGGGAAGAAGCTGGAGGAATTCATCAATCAGAATTTAAAATTGACAAGGGGGGTGGATGCACCGGGGCATGCAACCCAATGCAATGTTATGGTGGGAGCCACATGGTTCCCCTACCATGACAGGAAAGATGGGACATGCAGGGAGGGAGAGGTAGTACAGAGTTACGTGCAGGATGGACTCTTTGTTAACTGATCATCCAAAGTACACTTACAGGGCAGCAAGCCACTTGAAGAAGCAGAATCCCAAACTAGGGAGGGAAAGTAGTATCAAGAAAAATAAAAAAAGGGGATGCAGAACTCCTGGAAAGCCATATGCATAAATGCCAGGATCCTGGGAAACACAATGTGTAAAGTACAGGCACTGGCTGCAGACATCCAGCCAACTGATACCTGGGAAACACAATGTGTAAAGTACATGCACTGGCTGCAGAAATCCAGCCAACTGATACCTGAGAAACACATTGGCCCAGATATTCAAACTGAGCCCAAAAAGTGCGCAACAGCAGGAGCAAGCGCAAGTCCACTGCACCCATGTGCAAGAAGTGCGATATTCAAAAACTGCACAGGTCAAGATGCACCTGCGGCACACAACTGAATATCGTGTCACCTGCGCCATAGCGCAACCAGGGATGTGCAGTTGTGCAGTTCAGATGCGCCATAGCGCAACCAGGGATGCTCAGTGGAGCAGTCCAGATGTGCCATAGCGCAACCAGGGATGCCCCGTGGAGCAGGGCAGCAGTGCAATAGCACAACCAGGGATGCGCAGGGACAGGATGCAGGGGCCCATCACCCATGCCACAGATGGGCAGAGGAGCACACAGCAGAACAGACATCACCCCCCACATCCCATGCACTGCACAACCAGTGGAGAGCCGGAATAACCACCGGCCCATGGATACCAGCAACCAACCCACAGCCGGGGCATGGTGCCCCAGCACACCCCCTGGCAAGCTGTGACCGGCACACAAGGAGGGCCGACCACCCCATGCCACACCATCTCACCAATGCAGAGCACACCCTGCACCGTGACCCCAGACACTCTGCCCAGGAGCAGTGTCCACCAGTGCAGGATACCCCATGCATGCCACCAACCCCACTGTGACAATGCAACCCTGTGCACCACAGAACCATGCAAGGAAGCCCCACCATGGGCACCCGTCAGCAGGTGGCAGCACACAGTGATGCCACGACGCAACACAGTGCCAAAACGCACATCCCCCCCAAAGGTGCAGCTGACAGACCTACCTGCGTCGGCACACGAGTACCCCACATGACAGGGCATGCCCCGGACCTCATCACCAGTGGTACATCACCCTGCACACCCTCCCAAGGACACACCCTGACCCAGCACTGGACACAACAGCCAGCGCAGACACCCACAGTGGTGCATGGAAGCATGCACCATGCAGGATGCAACAGTGCATGGACAAACACCCACCCATACCCAAGGGCACACCAACACAGGGACACAGTAGCGGGGCAATCAAGGCCCCATCATGTGGCCATGGAAACCGTGTACACACGGCCAGCACTCCTCCATGGCACAGGAGTGCCAGCCACCCTACACTGGCACCCGTGGGCTGTACGCCACCAGCATTTGCCGGAGCACAAGTGACAGACAGTGGTGCACATTTCCTGCGACACACACAAGCGACAGCGTGGAGGTGGGACAACAACAGCGGAGGCCACAGTGTCACCCGAGGCAGACATGCACCACACCAGTGACAGGAGGCAACCTGGCATTGTGCCGGGTACAGTGGCTATCCTGCATGGACAGCCACCACTGACATGCCAGAGGACCGTGCATGTCACAGACAGGCATGGGTGTCAGCTGCACAGGCCATGGATGGTCTGACGGGTGTGACATGGACACAGAGCATGCACAGTGGACCACTGCACACAGTCATCCAGTGCACAAGGAACAACATACACGCCACAGACAGTGACTGATAGCCACTCCCACACCATACTCATTTCCCCAAGGACACACACACGCACGCACATGACTGCACCACCCCTGACGCCATGCACACCACTGCAGCTGAGCACCTATAGCCTGCTGCAAATCAGAGACCACCACAGTAGGCATATCAAAAGAAATGTATTTAAAAACAGCAAACAAAACTATGTACAAGTATTTATAAAGGTTTGGGGGTTGGGACACAAACAAGGTGGGGGTGGGTAAGGGGCAGTGGTGAACAAACGGTAGAGGGAAGGAGGGGTGTGAGGGTGTGTCCAGGGGGTAGGGGAAATCAGGGGCAGTTCAAAGCTCAGTGGGAGTCCTGCTCCCCGCTCCAGCTTCTCCTCCCGCCATGATGTCTTCAGACACCGAGCCTGTCCAACCATTCGCATATCTCCAGGGATGCCCTGGCTATCTGGGGAATCTCCCTCAGTGCCACCCTAATCTCCTGCAGCTGCTGTCCACCTAGAACAAGGGAGCAGAGTCAATAGGTGTGAATGCACAGCCCCATGCAGCCCACCCACTGTACATGGCATACGGCCATGGAACATGCCTCTGTGATGGTGTGTGACCACCCACAGTGATCGCGTCCACAAGACCACCCCACCCAGGTGCACACAGCCATGTGGACCGCTGCACATACCCACTGGCCAAGTCCTGCACAGCACCACTGTGGCTGTTCAGTGACATGGCTATGTGGTGCGAAGGCAGTGGCACAGCCATGTACCCGGTGCACGCATGGACCACCATTGACGCACTCCCAGACATGCAATGCCACTGGACAGTGCTGACTGTAACAAGTTGCGTGCATGGCAGTGGTGTCAATGGATGGTGGCCATGCCCCGCTGCCTGCCCTGTTACACAGCATGCAATAGTAATCATGGATGTAAGGCACTCACCATCATCAGGCTGGTCCCTGCTCCTGTCCTGTATGGCAGCCCTCCTGGCTTGCTGTTCAACTTGGTGCAGCCTCCTCTCCCTCACCCACTGGCGCTCCTCTGGGCCTAGGGTGCAAACATTGAGAGAGGAACATCAGTACAATTCAGTAGCAAAGTCCCCCCACCCCGTGTGTGTGCAATCCCACACAGCCATACCCATTCTCCCCCCACCCAGATACCACCACCATGGACAACACTGGATGCCCCCCCATGTGCTTGACACATGCCACCGTGATACCCATATGGACGTTAACAGTGTATGGATGGGGCACCTACCTGGCCATGGCACCGTGCCCCTCCTGGCACGTGCCTGCAGCCGGGCAAGCCTGTCTGGGTCCCGCTGCTGCAGGTCACCATAGTGGTGCCTGCACTGCTCCGCTGTCCTCTCCATTCCTGTGGCCTCCTCCAAGGCCACTGCCACCTCCTCCCACACCGCACTCCTGGCCCTGTCCAGGGGTGCCTCCCCAAATAGGGCAGTGGCATGGGGCTTCACCATCTGGACTAGATTGGCCAGTTCAAGTTGGCTCCAGATGGGTGCCCTTCTCCTTGCCATCCTGTACAATTTTGGTATCAAAATGGTGCTCTGTAGCGCACGTTCGCCACGTGCGGATACTGTGCGGTACTGCGCTGTCATTCCCCATTGCGCTGTCACCGAACAGCGTAATAGAGGTGCACCCATGCAGACACATGGTGCCTAGGGGCAAAGGTCGGCACAGGGTCAGGGGTCTCTTGCACACGGACCACTGCAGCACGATTGGTACTCACTGCATGTAGCGCGGTAGGGTACCTGTGTGCCACTTCCTGTAGCGGCCTACCGTGCTGTGGCCCCAGTGCACCTACGGCGCCCCAGTGCCAGAGCGCCATACATGTAAACAGTGCAGTAGTGCCACTGGCACAATGGTGGCCGTGCTCTGCATTGCATCCTGCACACAGGACGTCAGCAGCATGGCAAGCGTCAGCGTCATCACCTCGGGCATGTGCCATTTGGTGTCCACTGCGCATGTCACAGAAATGTGCCCTTGCTTGAGCACGTTCAACACAATTGCACAAAGCGCAACCACGCGATATTCAGCCGGCATATGCAAATCAGCTAATCAGCCATTCAATGGTGCAGATGCTGCATTTGCATCCACTTATAATTGCGTCTCACCTCGTTTGCATGCGTTGCGCTATAAAAATGCGACATTGGGCTGCAGTGGCCATAGTCTGTTATTGCAGTCTATTGTGGTGAGTTGCATGCTGTTTGGAAGTGTGGACTGTGGTGTGTGGGACATGCATGGGACTGCACAGTCACAGATAACACCTGTCATTTTCACAGGATGAAGAATGAGTGATCGTGAGGTGGAGGAAGAGGAACAGAGACGTGGGAGGAAGAGGAGGCCTAACTTCACAAAGGCAGAAACAGATGCCCTGTTTGAGGCCTACCTTGACCAGGAGCCGCTGCTCAGTGGACGGCGGGGAACACCACAGGCCAGTGCTGCTGCTGCATGGGAAGAGGTGGCGCGTGCCATCAACTTGCACGGCAGCCACCAGCGGTCCGTGCAGGAGTGCAAAAAGAAGATGGGCATGGACAGGCAGAGGATTAAGGATAAGGTGGCTGCCATCAGGGCAGCATGGGCTGCGACCAGTGGGGGACAGTCGGCCGTGCAATGCCTGACCCCACGAGAAGAGCGGGTTGCTGGCAGCATGCGCGTTGTGCCATCGAGGGTGTTCCAGGTGGTGGATTCCAGATGGGTGGTAGCCCATCACTGCATGGTAGGTCCTGGTCTGTCAATGGGTTGGGGGGAGACAGGGTAGGGCAGATACATTAATGCTACTGTGTTCCCTTAGAGCTCCTGAGTGTCTACATGGGTCAACAGTGATGAGCTTGTCCACTGAGGGTGATACCATGGACATAGAGGAGGGCCCGTCCACCTCCACAGGCATCCGAGGGTCAGGGCAGCAGTGGGCCCACCTGGCTGTCCAGACTGATGTTGGTGAAGCATGTGCGGAGGAGGCACTGCCCGTGTCCCAGCGTGCCAGTGTTCATGGATGCCAGCATGCTGAGACTCGGGCTGGTGCCGGATCCGTCACTGATGATGATGGAGCTCACATCATGGACAGTGATACGTGTGGGCCGCAGGATGGCCACACAGCAGGTGACACAACGGGCATGGCCATGGGTGGTGCCACCGTGGAGGCCTGCGTGACATCACAGTCCCAGCCTGTGCCTGTCTGCACCAGTGGGGCAACACTGGCATGTGTCCAGGACAGTGGGTCTGTTGCAGCCGCTGTGGTGGCACCGTTGAGCCCTGGAGAGTGGCAGCTGGAGGGGCAGTGTCAGCAGTCAGCCAATGGCCATGGGGGTACAGTGTCAGGGGACAGCATCAGTGCACCACCTGTGGACATGCCCAGGCCTGGCCCTGGTGTGCAGCGCCCACCCTCAAGGGGTGCTGCCCATCAGGGTCGCAAACACCATGAGGGACAGCATGCCGATCAGGCAGATGACCTCTTAGAAGAGCACACCCTCATACTCCAAGAATCAGTTGATCAGCAGTTGCGGCTTGTGACGGCAGTGGATGCACTCAGTGTGGCTCTGCGCCAGGCAGAGGAGTGGCGCAGCTGGGACACCACTCTGCTCCTGGCAGAGATGGACCAGATGTGAGTGGATGTGACTGCTGCCATTGACAGGCTGACACAGACAATCACAGCTGCCATGGCCACAGTGGGCACACAGTTATTTGCCCATGCGTCGCAGACACTGCAGTGCAATGTCCACCCCCCCTTTCCCGGTGTCATGCGACACCCTCCTTGTCGACACCGGGTTCAGCTGTGGGCATCCCGAGCACGCCTGGTGCAGGCATGTTCGGTGTGCTGCAGACCCCTGCGCAAGCACGGTCGCGCTCACGCAGCGGAACCCCTGGGGGACCATCGGTGCCACCCCATGAGGCCATTGGTCAACCTGTCACTGCTGGCGGGTCTTGGTGGGGCTGCCCACGCATCCATGGTGGCCGTGGCACTGTGGCGTGTGACTGACCTGTCTCCCACCACGGCTACTGTCTGATGCTGCCCTGTGTGAACTATGTTCTTCAATGTACCAATCCCAATGCACAGGTGGGGTACCCGGCCCTGCACACACAAACACGTTCCATCTGCACACCCTCCCGGCTGCTGTCCACTGTGGTGTGTGCATGATGATGCCTGCGTTGCGCTGTCCGCCACTGTGCAATGGTGCTCGGCGTCTGACACACGCACAATGACAGGCACTGGGCGTGGTGGTCTGTGGACGTGTGTGTGGCTAGGCGTGGTGGTTGGGGTTGGCGTGCCTCCTACCCTTTGTGCATGTCTTGTGGAGTGTGTGTGTGTGTGTGTGACCGTGTGCTGTGTTAGACCTTGCCCATCCCTGACAGCATGTGCGGTTCAATGCTCGGCCAATTCCCTTAATGACATGCACCCCGGGGTTTGTCCATGTGTGTTTGTGGGTTGTGCCCTTGCCACTGGTGGTTGCACATGGCCCCATGACTTACCTGGGTTGGTTGAAGTGCTCCTCTGTGATGGTGTCCCAGTGCAGCTGTGCCATCCGGATCAGTCGGGGGTCCCTTCGACCAAGGGGGGCTGCCCATCACCATCTTCACCAGCGTCCTCATGGTCCCCATTGTTGTCCCCCTCTTCGACCTGTATGGCTATCCCACAGTGGTTGGCCATGTTGTGCAGGATGCAACAGGCCAGGTATAGCCAGCAGGCCTTTTAGGGGCTGTACTGTAGGGCACCGCCAGACGTATCCAGGCAATGGAATTGTGCCTTCAGCATCCCGAACACCCGCTCGATGACATTGCGTTTGGTGGCACGTGCCTCATTGTAGCATTGCTGCGATGGGGTCATGGGCCACCAGTATGGTGTGAGCAGCCAGGGACGGAGTGGGTATCCACTGTCACCTGTGTGTAGAGGGTGGACATTAGTTTGGTGATCAGCATCACCCTGCCATGGGCCATCTAGGCCAATACCCATGTCACCTCTGACTATGCCCATCCCAAGCTCCATGTCTTTCTGCGTGATTTGCATAATCACCCACTAGGTGGCCAGTGGGGATGTCCCCACTCTCGAACCTGTGGCACAGTGCGTACTGGTGCCAGATGAAGGCATCATGTGCTCCCCCAGGGTGCGTGGCACAGACATTGATTATGTGCCCCCTGGCATCACACACCACCTGGCAGTTGATGCTTGCATACCCCTTCTGATTCATGTATGTGGCCCCTTCGGGGCCAGGTGGCATGTGGATGGCCACATGGGTGCAGTCTATTGCCCTGCGCATGCCAGGCATACGTACTACCCTGTGGAACTCCTGTATGTTTGCTGTGTGCTCCGTGGGTGTGCTGGGGAAACTGATGTACTCCGCAGCATGTGGCAGCAGTGCACTGAGGAATTGGGTCAGAAGGCATGACGCGGCCGACTGGGTTATGTCTGTTGTGTCCCCTGTTGGTCTCTGGAAGGTACCTGTGGTGAGCAGGCACATGACAGTTGTCACTTTGGTCTCCACTGACAGAGCATGGCTCCGTGGGGTGGGTGCCTGCATCACATCACTGCACAGCTCACAGAGCCACCTCAGGATCACCCGGTTCAGGCGGTACCAGCCCACAATCTCAGTATCAGTGTACAGCTCAAAGCTGGTGTGGGCTCGGTACTGCCTGTTGGGGCATACCACCGACGGGCCCTTCCACGGCCGTGCCCCCCTGCTGCCTGCCTTCT
The DNA here is from genome assembly GCA_016271365.2 of Neoceratodus forsteri. Lineage (NCBI taxonomy): Eukaryota > Metazoa > Chordata > Ceratodontiformes > Ceratodontidae > Neoceratodus > Neoceratodus forsteri. The sequence goes on from CM057453.1 coordinate 667,981,079, forward strand.
CACCCCCTCATAACTGCCTCCTCTGGATGGTGGCACTGGCCATGTCCCTGGCTTGTGTAACCCCCTGCCCCGCAGCTGTTTCACTGTTCCCCCCGCTGTCCTTGCTGCTACTCCCCCTGCACCAGGAACACCTCCCTGTAGTGGCCATACTGGCCACTGTCTGTGCCCTCAGTGCTGTGTGGCACTTCCCAATTTTGTCCTGCACTGTGGCACAGGCTCCACACACCTTCCCTGTTCCTAATAGTTCCAGGTGCGCTGTCCTGCTCCTGCCCTGTCCTGCTCCCAGTTTCTGTGTGCCTGTGTGGCTGCCTGCAGTTCACCAACATGTGGCTTCCCTGTAGCATTCTTGCACCTCTCTCTTGTTCCTTTTTATTTGGGATCATTTCCGCTATCACGCAACTTCCATTTGCTCCCCTATTGCGCATGGCATATGTTGTTGAATATCGCACTGCACCATTTATGCATGGTTCCTCCCCCTTCAGTTGTGCATGCATTCATTATCATTGCGCTCTTGCGCATTGTGATTTTGGGGGCGCATCTGCCTCCTGCTGAATATCGCAGAATGGTGCATTTTTGGACTTGCGCTGGTGCATCTCTGTTGCGCATGGCGCAACCCTTTTGATTATCTGGGCCAATGTGTAAAGTACAGGCACTGGCTGCAGAAATCCAGCCAACTGATACCTGGGAAACACAATGTGTAAAGTACAGGCACTGGCTGCAGACATCCAGCCAACTGATACCTGGGAAACACAATGTGTAAAGTACAGGCACTCGATGCAGACATCCAGCCAACTGATACCTGGGAAACACAATGTGTAATGTATAAGCACTGACTGCAGACATCCAGCCAACTGATACCTGGGAAACACAATGTGTAAAGTACAGGCACTGGCTGCAGACATCCAGCAAACTGATACCTGGGAAACACAATGTGCAATGTACAGGCACTGGCTGCAGACATCCAGCCAATTGATACCTGGGAAACACAATGTGTAATGTAGAGGCACTGGCTGCAGACATCCAGCTGGACCTATAGGCTGTAACTGAAACCTGGATGACAGAACACCATAACTTGGGCTCCAAGTTCCATGGTACTCTATCTTTAGAAGAGACGTGGTTAAGGGCAAGGGAGGAGGATTGGCACTATAAGTGAGGGAGGGTATTAAGGTGACCAAGGGTACACTTCAGGGGAGGATGCAGTGACACAGTCACTATGGGTGCAGTTTGAAACAAATAAAAACAGTAGGTTAGAATGGGAGTGGTTTACAGACTCGCTCCAAGATGAAAAGGCAAATAAGGACACAGAGGAATGAATCAGAAGGGCAACAACACAGGTAGACATGGTGGTCACAGGGGTTTCAATCTTCATGATGTAGCTTGGAATAGCCCGGTGTCAACCAGCAACAGGAGTCAAATGCTCGTGGGTGCATTCCAGGATGGCTTCTAGGTTGAGGTGGTCTGAGAACCCATGAAAGGGGGCCAACCATGGTCCTGGTGCTCATGAATAGTGATTCCACGAAGGACATAAGAACAGGGGAACCACTGGGTACCATACCTCTCAACCTTTCTTCACTAAAATATGTGACAAGATGTGTGACAAATGACCAAAATGTGTGACATATCATCAAACTTGGCACTGCAAGCTCAGAACACTATGGCTATCAGTGCACTAGTGTTCTTAATATTTGTTGATAACTGAACATAATAGAGCATTATGAATTTCTGCTTTAAAGTTTCAGTAGGAAATGTGAAATATCACCTTCCCCATGTTGGACAAAGAACTTCTGAGGGGAAAATGAGTGACGTACCTCATAACGTGTGACAGTTGAGAGGTATGCTGGGTACTACTATATCAGTTTGGTTCTCAGTTGAATTGGACACAAAGCACACTAACTCCAAAATAAGAGTCCTTTATTTTAGAAAGGCAGGCTTTGTGGAAATGATGGCGAGGTTCAGGGTCACGTCAAAAGCAGCCATAGAGGCTGAGGTTGTGAGGAAATGGGACACCATTAAGAAAATAAGCATGCATGTCACCAATTCTTATTTGAGGCAAGTGAAGAAGGACAAGAAACAAGCATTTGTCAATGCTGAATGTTGGCTTGCTGGCACTGGCATTGGTAGTGTAGAAGTTAAAAAATGCAAAATAGGAATGGCAGTGAAATATTGAAGTAACGCCAACAGCCCCCCCCCACGGAGAGACTGAAAGGTGTTTAGAGTGTGGTTTTGGGTTGGCCATAACACTGATGCCATTCCATCTCACCCCACCCTGCACAGAGCGACAGGTGTCGGGGTGTGTATTGGAGTCTTTGGCTTTTATGCTCACCCCATTTCATAAGGAAATAAGCTGAGATAGGTGCAATATAGGAGAATGGGGTGAACGTTAGGGTGATGGAACCCAAGACACACCCCAATGCCTGTCAGTGGCTGTAGGGTGGGGGTGGGGAAGAATTTTACGAACATTATGGCCGACAAACCCAAGTTACGTCCCCGACACCTGTCAGTCTCGACAGGGTGGGTGTATGGTTGGAAACCTTAATGCCCCAGGTATTTGTGGGTATTTTCAATCCACATTTTCAACAGTGACTTTTTGGGACCCCACTTCATGAACAGTGGTGCTATCATTTCGTTACTCAAGCCTGAAAGGTGATTTTGCACAGCAACTGCGCCTGTGGGAGCTACAGGTGTGGAAACACATTTCGGGCAGGATGTGAAAAATGACATCTGTACTGTTCATGAGGAGGTGTAAAAAAGGTGGCAGTGTTGAAAATCTCGAGATAAAATATGAAAAATTTGCAAACTTACGAGCGTGCGTAGATACTGCACAATGCACGCCTGTAACGCGGTCATTTTTGGGATTTTTTTACCAGATTTTCAACATGGGTATTTTGGGACCTCTCCTTATAAACAGTGGAACTGTGGTTATGTTACTGTGTTCCGAAAGTTGATTTCGCACAGCGACCATGCCCATTGTGCGCTTCAGGTGCGAAAACACATTTTGGGCAGGATGTGAAAAATGACAGCTGCACTGTTCATAAGGAGGTATGCAAAAATGGCAATGTTGAAAATCTGGAGTGAAAATATTAAACATTTTTGAAGTTACGAACGTGAGTGGAAACTGCACAGTCAGTTTTTGGAATTTTTTCACCAGATTTGCAACATAGGCTTTTTGGGAGCCCACCTCATGAACAGTGGCACTGTCATTTTGTTAATCAGTTCTGAAAAGTGATTCCACAACAGTGACTGCGAAATCACCTTTTGGGACCGAATAACAAACTGACAGTGACTGATTTCATGAGGTGGTGTCCCAAGAACCCCATGTTGAAAATTTGGAGCAAAAAGTCAAAAAAATGGCCGTGATATCCACCAAAGTTGAAAACCCCCCAATTATGCTATTATACAGCTTACCGGAGTTTTTTTCAGTTCGCAGTCGGCTTTGAAGAGTGCAGACGTGTTCTCGCTCCACTGAAGATCATTGCGCCAACCTCTGGAGGTAAGTATGGGGTGAGGGGTTGTGGGGAGGTGGGGTGCGCAGAGGGTGGGTGCGGTTTGGGGGAAGGGGCACTGCAGACAATGAGGGACCGTTTTCTAATTTTGCAGGGAAAAAAAAACTTCGGGGGAAGGTTTTTGTTTTTAAAAGTGTGACACTAAGACATCTGGGCACACTGGGATGGGCTCCCAATGTGCCACCTGTTTTTATTTTTATTTTGGGGGGGGACTGGAGCCCATGGGGATTGGGCACCCCATCTGCAAATAAAGCATGTCTGTGTTGGGGAGGGCCTGATGCCAAGGGGGATTGGGCACCCCCCTGGGCAGACAAATAAAACTGGGGGGCATTATACTGATGGAGATTGGGCAACCCTATTTGCAAACAAATTGAACTGGGGAGTGGGCATGCTGACAGGGGGATTGGGATCCCCGAAGTCGGCTTTCTAGGGATTGCGAGAGGTCGACGGCTAGAGCGGTTGCTATGTTTATTGAAATGTTTCACTGGGAATGGCACATAACGGAGGTGTGTCAGATCTGCTGCTGCAATGACGAGCCTGTCTCTCATTGCAGCTGTGAATTTCTTTCAAGTTGGTGGCACTCTCTAAAACTGCTGTCATTGGCAGCATGCTTACTGGTTGGCAGCTGAGGGATACAAAGGCAAAAGCATCCCATGGATTTGTCACAATACTGACACACCTTTGAAAGTGCTAGTGTAATGCTACCACTGCAAAATGTTGCTTGTGCATGCGTGCAAGCCAACATAAAAAGGAAAACAATATGGTTCACAAGGGAGGTGGGACAAGCAGTGAGAGAAAAAAGGGCAGTGTTGAGCAAATTTAATGGAAGCCTGGCAGAAACTGACAGGGAAGCTTGCATGGGTTCACTGCCTCACCACGTACGTTCACCAGGCCAGTGAAAAAGTTTAAAGAAGGCTTTATTGGGTAAAAGTTTCAACTTATCATCCACGTTAAAACTACAGACAATGGCACAGAGTATCATAGCCAATGATCATTGTGTGTTAAAACATGCTTTATTAAGGCTGAACACTGGTAATTGATGGAGGTTCTTATTTAGTATCAACAATTAAAAGCCACCGAGGAACACATTCCTTACATCAGCAAGAAGCAAGAAAGAAAAGTAAGCATAATCGGTCTACAACTGGGAGAAAAGTGGTTGAAGGATGAGAAGAGTATAGCAGAAATACTTAATGACCACTGTGTTCTGTATCCATGAGTGAGAAAGAAGGCTTACTTCCTGAAGGTAGACCTCCAGACCAGAAGGGGGCGCAAAAATAAACACAGAACTGGTATCTGTAGAAAGAATGCTCAAGACCCCAAAAGGTTAGTAAGTCTCTGAAGTTAGAAGGACTGCACCACAGGGTAACAGTAGAGATAGTGCAAGTGCTGGCATTTCCTCTGGCAGATCTTTACAACTGTTCCCTGGAGTCAGACAAGGTGCCTCTAGAGTTGAGGGTTTTGGATATTGTGCCCTGCACAAAAGTGAAGGAAGGGACAAGCCAAGAAACTATAGACTGGTAGTCTGGCCTTAATAGTAGGCAAACTGCTGGTATCCATCATTAGGAAGAGGCTAGTCGAGCTCCTGGTAGGGGTGTGAAACGAACAGTATTTTCTGAATACCACAGATAATAGCCTAGTCATTATTCAGGAATAAAAAATAATAATAGGCACTATCTGTGGCTATTGGGTGAGAGTTATTTTAAAAAAAAAAGTTACAAAATGTTTTCCCCCACCCACCTCTTTGTGCCCCAGAAAGAGTGTCATAGTGAAGGAATTCAATTGTCAGCTTCTGGTACTATGCAAGGAGCTGACAGTGTTGTTTCATGCTCACACCCAACCATAGAAACATAGAAACGCTGACTTTGATGGCAGATATGGACCGCTTGGCCCATGCAGTCTGCCCATTTCCCTACCTACAGGATAAGCTGCAGATCCTAGTTAGCCGACAGCCTACTTCCTCCTACCCCCCACTAGAATTGCCTTATGTCTGTCTCATGCATTCTTGAATTCATCCACTGTTTTTGACCCCATGACCTCATTGGGAAGGACATTCCATGTGCCCACCACCCTCTCCATGAAAAAATGCTTCCTTATGTTGCCCCTGAGCTGTCCCCCCTCTATCTTCAAATTGTGCCCCCTTGTTCTTGCACATCTCTTTTTCTGAAAGATGCTGCTCTCTTGGACTTTGTTGATTCCCTTGAGGTACTTGAACGTTTCTATCATGTCCCCCCTCCCTTCTTTCCTTGAGGGTATACAGTAGTAGCCACAGACATGGTCAGATATTGCTGGATATTTCGCAAATTTTCTTTCTGTTGCCCCTACTGTGGAAATGCAGAAAGCAGGAGATTTCTCTAGCAATATCACAGAAATTTCAGGAAATATCTGACCATGTCTTTGGCTGTTGCTGTACATATTAAGCTTCTTTAGTCTCTCTTCATATTGTTTCTGGTGCAGACCCTGCACCATTTTAGTTGCCCTCCTCTGGACTGCCTCCATCCTGTCTATGTCCTTGTGTAGTGCCCCAGAGAATTGGGGGCACCACAGAAAATAGTGGAATTGGGGGCATCACAGAAAATAGGGGATCCTCAGAGATATGAGGGGTCAGACAGTTATGGGGACCCTGGCAGCTTAGTGGGAAACCCTTGAAAAGCTTTGGTGACCCTCTGAAACATAGAACAGGCCTCACTCCAGCAGACAGTCCTAGCAGTCTAAATTCAGGGTTTTAAAAGAAAAGGCATTTTTTTCCCTTCCTTGGTTCTCCCTTCCCCCTGCTCAAGACCAACACCTAGTAAGCCAAAACCAAACCAAGTTGGGCCACATTCCTGTCCTACAGTGGAGAAGGACGCCAGGCTGAGCCCTCTCAGTCAATCCCTGTGGCCAGGGTAGACTTAAATTTGGAGACTTTTTTTTAAGCTACTGACCCAGCCTCAGGAGGCTGACCTCAGGATGAAGGAGCCAATCCCGTGGCAGGTATCCAGGACCACCCAGCCTAGAGAAGAGAAAGAGTTTGACCAGGAAGGGTGAAGGACAGTAAGGCAATGGATGTCGGCTTTCCTGTTAGGAGGTTGAAGCGAAACCCCTGGGTCCCTTCAGTGTAACTCCCTCCTGAAGATCCCCAGCAGCAGCCTAGGTCAGTTTTTGCAGAAATCTGCCATCTAGTCAGGTCCCCCAGTGTGTCAAGTCAGTTCATTTGGCTGGGAAACAGACCCAGTGAACCTTGCATGCAGCAGTCTCCAGGAGAAGAGGCCTTATCACTCCTTTGTGGTTGTGCATTCCCCAGAGTACAGAAATCCTTGTTGAACTCCAAGGGTGAGTAGGCTTGTTGGCCAGCATTTCCTTTAATAATTAGTCCTAGCTAGACCTGCTCCAGCCAGGGGAAGGATTGTTTGTTTAGTAATTGTATTGTTGAATTGTGTAATTATTGTTTAGAATTGTTAAATTGCTTCCATTGTACCCCCCCAGGGTGGAGGAATGCTGCTTACCTTGTCCAATTGTATAGAGAGAAAGAGAGAGAGAGACAGAAATGAGAACCAAGAAGGCAGAAGCTAGGAGGGTTCAAACCAAATAATTGTTGGATCAAGATTAAAGGTGTTTGTGAACTCCTCTCTTGAAGGAATCTCTGCTAGTTTAACTTATTCTAGGCAGTCTGTGCCCAAATAGAGAGACTGGGGCACTCCCTCTCAGCCAAGAGTTACAGAATTGCTAGGTAAAGCCAGGTCAAAGTATTACTGGTGAGAAGGGAAATGTTCATGCTGAATTTTCAATTGTTTAGCTGTAAGAAGCTAATTATGAGAGGCCTGGCAGAGCCTTAGTGCATTCTTCTCTCAGAGTTCTAGGGTAATCTGAGCTCTAGTAATGGGGAAAACTTAGTCCTTTGTCTATGTAGTAGAAGGGTGGGGCAGCCCATAGCTGGGACAAAGAGACTAGGTACTCTGGCCTCAATACTCAGAAGGCACCCAGGGCTGATCCATATTAACAAAGGGGTGAGTCATCAAACTGTTTAAATGCCCATGAAGCAAACTGTATTTTCTTTATCTGCCTGCACTCTCTTGTTGCTTGCCTACCTCTCAGCTGTTCCTGATTTTCAGGGATGTCCCTGATTTTGCCTCAGAAATTTCTTCTGTCCCTCCTAAGTCTGACATTTCTGGCACTAAAGAGTAGGGATTGGGATCACAGAATAATGCCAGCCATTGATGTTACAGTCTAGTTCTCATTAAGAAAATGCTATTCACACTAAGAAACATGTTGTATACAGATTCTGGGACTAATATTACTATTTTATCTGACGTGTTCCTGATTTTGGTCATTTTTCCCTTATTTGTGATGAGGGAGGTTGAGAGGTATGGTTGCCTGGACCCACTGCTTGCTGTGTCTGAACTGCTGTATTCAGTCCAACCATTGTAAGTTGTTGAACTGTTTGCTGTGACTGAACTGCTATATTCAATTGAAGAGTTTAAGTGACTGAACTACCTAATTCCTGAGGTATCATGACTGCACTGCCTTATTTGCTCAATTGTCCTGTGTGGCTGCACTGCCCTGAGGGCATTGATTGCTGCACTTGTCTACTGCTACTTCCTTTGAAGACATTTGGGACCAACCCATCCCAAATGGTAGGGCTCTCAGTCATACAAGAAGGGGGGAATTGCCTTTCAAGTTTTTAATTTTTGTTCTGTTTCAGGCTCCTGCACACACCTCATCTAGAATTCCTCTGGTGCCTCTTCTTTGACCTAGGGAGGGTCCCTGGGAAGCCCAGTATCACCTGCACCCACTTCCAATGACCTCCACCAACTCCAAGTGTTCACCACGATGCCCCAGGTTCGGGTTGCTGGTTGTAAATGGTAGCCAGCTGGTAGCTAGGGCCCACCAAAGTGAGTCAGGTTAGGGGCCGCCTCAGCTCTAGCTTGAGGGACTTAAGTCGTCCGCCAAATTCGGATTCACATTGCCCATTCTTCTGCCTAGGCATTGTCCCAAGGTGGCAATAGTACCGGTGGCCTGTACCAGGGCCTTGCCGAGGATTGCCAGGCTCTGTGCCTCATTCCCTGAGGTGGCATAAGTACCGTTGACCCACACAAGAGGCCACACCAAGGGTCACCACTCTCTTGATTGTACTGTCCATAGGTGGCTTGTGTACCAGTGATGCATTAAGAGGTCACACAGAAGATTTTCAGATTCTGAAGCTGCAGGGGTGAGGTGGTAAGGGTTCCGGGGACCTGCCCAGAGGTTGTCCAGTGGATCATCGCACCCTGCATCTTTTCCTCAACTGGAGATCACCTGCCTGAGGTCACCGCAGCCTACAACCCCAGATAAGGGTTCTCTTTCCCTATGACCTGGCGTCAACACCCATCCTCAACCAGGCGCTTCCCTTTCAACATTGCCTCAGTGACGCCAGGAGTCACCTTCTTCCCAGGGCCAGGAGGTCTACAGTGTTTTACTTGGTTTCTGGTTCACTGGGGGATGCCCCATTTTATGGCCTGTATAGGAAGCACTTCCTTAGGTTCACCCTCAGCAGTCGGATGACCAAAATACTAGTAACCCAAGTGTGATGCATCAGATTGCTACATCCTTAGGACTTGAATAACCTGGACTTTTGTAGGACATTAGTGGGGCCAGGTTGTGGTCCCGGTAATCTTATTCACTCTTTCTCATGTGTGATATTGTTAGTGAATGCTAAGTCTTTGCTGTGTGCTCCAACTGTTGCTAATAAACCTTGCATCTTGGCTCTAGAGTATGCCTCCAGCCTCTTCTTCCAGATTTATCTGGCATCACCCTAAACTATAGGGGTATGAACCACCACAGCTCGTCCACCACAAAAACATGGCATAGTCAGCAGGATCAGAGTCAACAAGGAGCCCAAAGCCAGAGCAACTCCAACCCAAGATGCCTTCAGATACTGAGAGAGCCACAGTATCATCCTCACATTCAGTCCAACCACCCCCAATAATGATGCCTTATTACTTTGGGGCACCATGGCTACCAAGGTACACGGGGGACCGAAGCTCAGACACCTGGAGCCTCACCGACTTCCATGCAAAGCTGCAGGCTATGTTCTGTCTCTACCAAGTGCCAGAGCAACAGAGAGTGGAAATCCTGACTGGGAAACTGGGAGGAGCTGCCAAACAGGAAGTTGAAAGCTGGTCAGATGGACAAAAGGACACTGCTGAATGGATCCTGACCCAGCTAAGCGACATCTTCAACAAGCAGAGTGTCTCAGACCTCAAAATGAAATTCTTCTCTCGCACACAGGGCCCCGGGAGACACTGCGGGACTTTGCCTTGAGCCTGCATGAGCCACACCAGGCCCTGTGAAAATGAGACCCGAGTGAGGACCATGACCCAGACCAAGTATTGATACAGCGGTTCATTGAGGTGGGCCTGGGGAGAGCCTGTACGTCAGAAGCTGTGGATGTTGCACCACCAAAACCCAGATGCAAAGTTCATAGACTTCAAAGAGGGAGCCATAGAAGTGCTAGGCTCTGGACAACTTGAGGAGGAGAAGAAGGTGGCCTTCCAGCAGATGGCTGGTGTCACTGGAGCCATGGCCACTGGGGGTCCAATGTCTGAACCCTGCTCATCTTGCAATGCCTTCACCAGATGGAGAGCAGAGAAGGATTTCAGCCAGAAAAAAGAGTATCTACTGGATCAGCTAGACTATGACTCCTACCCCAGAGAAGATAGAGAAAATGTGTACCATCAGGTTATTCAAGTCCAGGACCAGCCGAGTGACCAGGCAAGAGACAGTACCAGAGAGATGTCCTGCCAGCTAGAGGCCATGTCGCAAAGACTAGCAGAAGTTTGCCAAGTCGTACAAGACCTCAAGGGGAGCTGGGGACTAGGGTATTCTATGGACCATCCACAATGCCCAACAAGACTGGACCGAAGGAGTATGGGCCGGCGATCTACTGATCGGTTCAACAATCATGGGTGACCTATCTGCATGCTCTGTGGCATCAGTGGCCATATGGAACAACAGTGTATCCAGGAAGAAGAAGTTGCTGTGTCATTAAACAGGGCATCCCTGATGCAGTGGACCAACCCTCAGGAAGAAAGCTCCTAGGTCCAAACCCAAACCTGGAATGGTCAAAGTATGTATGGAGGTGCCCGACTGTTCCCATCAAATTCAATTATATCACCTTTACAGCACTTCTGGACATCGGCTCCCAAGTCACCACTTTTCAAGGCTGCCATTTCCTCAAGCACTGGACCCAAGACCAACTAAGATGCCCTCCAAAGACTAGACTCAACCTGATTGCAGGCAATGGAATGAGTATCCCTTACTTGGGCTACCAGGAAATGGACATTCAGCCGGGAGAAAACATTTACCCACAACAAGGGGTCATCATTAGCAACACTGATGATGACAACCTCCCTCCAGTGATCTTGGGGATGAATGTACTGGACAACTGTCATGAGGAATTGCTGGTTGCCCTCCGGAAGCAAGTGGCACAGCTCCCAAAAGCCAGCTAGAAGGCCTGGCAGCACAAAATCAATATATTGCAGTGTCACCAGTGGTTCGCCAATGCTGAGGGAGAAATTGGGACGATCTGGATTCTTGATGTGCAGCCAGTCAGACTGGACCCAGGTACAGAGACCATATTGCTGTGCAAAGCCAAGGTGGGACTGCAAGGCAAGGACTATGTGGCTGTAGTTGAACTACTCAGTGCCACAGGGGAGGAGCCAGTGATTGTTGCACAGAGTCTCACAACAGTTACCAAGGGGCAAGTCCCCATCTGCATCTTGAACTATGGCACAACTCCTGTTAAGCTATACTGGAATCAGCCTGTGGCCAGACTGATAAAGATCCAAAGTGAGGACAAAATTGAGCCCTCAGAAGACCATGGAGAGAATGTCTTTCAACTAAATGGAGTTGTAGGCCCCGAAGGAGCAGATGCCAAGGGCTGGCTTGAGGAAATTGACTTGGGCACCAAAGAAACCCCTGAAGAACACAAATAGGGGTTGCTGTTGATGCTAGAGAGACTAGAGAGAGTCTTTTCCAAGCACCCCCTTCACTTTGGGTGTGCCAAGAATGTGCAGCACTGCATAGTCACAGGACAGCACCCACCCATCACTGAAAGATTCCGCCTATTCCACCTGCACTGTACCAACCAGTGAAAACCATGTTCCAGGAGATGAAGAATGCCAAGGTCATCACTGAGAGTCACAGTCCATGGGCTGCTCCAATAGTACTGGTCAGAAAAAGGATGGGCAAATTTGCTTCTGTGTCAACTATCGGAAGCTGAACCAAGAGATGCACAAGGATGCTTACCTATTACCATGGATAGAGGATTCTCTGGCAGCATTGAAATAAGCATCCCTGTTTTCAACCCTAGATTTGGCTAGTGGCTACTGGCAAGTTTCCCTTGCACCAGAGGACAGGGAGAAGTCTGCATCTGTGACCCCCATGGGCCTCTATGAATTTACTTGAATGCCATTTGGATTGTGTAATGCCCCAGGGACCTTTCAGAGACTAGTGGAACACTGTTTGGGGAGCTATAATTTTGACATGGTCTTCCTCTACTTGGATGACATCATCATTTACTTTAAAACCTATTCTGATCACCTGCAGTACCTAGAAACTGTTCTTACCTGCCTAGCTGACTATGGGCTCAAGATCAAGCCATCAAAGTGTCAGCTGCTCAAAGAAGAAGTTCACTACCTGGGGCATGTTGTATCTAAGCATGGAGTGTCGCCAGACCCAGACAAGATTCAAGCAGTGCTTGAGTGGCTAACTCCAGCTGCAGTCCAGGATGTAAGGAGATTCCTGGGGTTCGTAGGGTACTACCAGCGATGTGTCCCTAAATTTGCCTGGGTAGCTGCCCCACTGCATGAATTGCTCAGAGGAACAAAGCAACTGCACAAAATCAGCCCAGTGCAGTGGAGTTCATCCCAGCAGGAGTCCTTCAATAGCCTAAAAGCAATGTTGATCCAAGCTCCAGTACTTGCCTATCCGGATTATCAACTTCCCTTCAAATTATATACTGATGCCAGCAATTGAGGGCTAGGGGCTGTCCTCTCTCAGGACCAGGATGGAGTTGAGAGGGTCATTGCTTATGCAAGCCATGGGCTCCATGGAGCTGAATGGAATGACGATCGCTACAGTTCCTTCAAGCTGGAATTCCTTGCTCTAGTATGGGCCGTCACTGAGAAATTCAAAGATTACCTAGTCACCACACCCTTCACAGTCTACACTGACAACAACCCCCTCACTCATCTGAACACTGCACGACTGAAAGCACTCGAGCAGAGGTGGGCCTCAAGGCTTGCCAACTACAATTTTACAATCAAGTACCGTGAGGTAAATCCAATGCAAATGCTGATGCCCTGTCAAGGTTACCCACCCAAGATGAGATGGAGGAGAAATGAAAACCACAGGGAAGCTCTAGAGATGCCTCCCTTTCTCCAGATCCCTGCAGAGGTAGTACAAGCCTGCAGCTATAGCTTCCCCGCAGCTGTATGCCCTGCTGCAACTGCAGAAGCAGTGGAAGATGACATGCCCGAGACATTAAAGGAACCCCTGACATATGGCAGCAGATCCAAGACCACAGTCCAGTGACCCGACAGCTAAAGTCCTTCATTAGTAACCAGCAGACCCTACCTCTGGAGGACAGAAAGCATGCTGACCCAGAACTTTTGAAACTCTGGCGAATGTGGCTCGTATGACAGTTGTGGATGGAAGGCTTATCCACACCATCACTGACCCAAAGACACATGACCAAGTTCGACAAGTCGTCCTCCCTCGTGAAGCTGCAGATGTTGCCCTAGAGGCATATCATGACAAATCTGGACACTTTGGCTGCAAAAAGACAGAGGCTCATATGAGAACCATATTCTGTTGGGTTGGGATACGTGAGGACATCCAAGAGTGTTGTGACAAATGCCTGACATGTACCATCAAGCGAGCACCGGGCAAGATCAAAGAGCCCCATTATATCAGATCACTGTTCATGCACCCCTCGAGCTGGTGGCCCTGGACCATCTTAAAGTAGACCCCAGTGGGGATGGCCTAAACTACATTCTCACCATGAAGGACCTCTATTCAAAGTTTGTCATTGCTCTGCCTGTCTGCGATCTTTCAGCCCGAACCACTGCTGAAAAGTTCTGGAGGCAGTTTGTTCAACCCTATGGTCACACTACCAAAATCCTGACTGACCAAGGTTCAGCATTTGAGTCTCACTTGTTTAAAGAACTGTGTGCCTTATATGGAGGGCAAAAGATCCACACCACTGCCTATCACCCTCAGGGCAATGGGCTGTGCAAGAGGATCAACCAAACTATCCTTGACATGCTCAGAACCCTACCAGAGTCTCAGCCACTGTACTGGCCAAGACTTCTCCCAGAGCTAGTGTACCTCTACATTAACACAACTCACAGCAGCACTGGATGCTCACCATACTATTTGATGTTTGGTCATCATGGAAGACCCCCCATGGACTTGGTTCTAGATGTAAAACCAAACCCAGTGAAACCCTCCATACTGCTACTGAGTGGGTGACTGAGCACTATCAACGATTACGAGATGCTGGAAAAATAGAGGAACAAAACATGGAGAAAGTGCAGGAATGACAGAAAGCAAACTATGATGTCCAAGCCCATGCAATGCCTCTGGCCATCAGTGAAAGGATACTATTGAAAAAAGACTCGCTGCCACAAGCTGGACGTCAAATGGGAGTCAGAACCATATTTGATCGTTCAGATCCCATTCCCAGACTTACCTGTTTACAAGATCCAAGAGGGGTCTGGTAGGAAGCAACCACAGATTGTTCATCGCAAGAGACTTAAACCCTGCACCTTCAGAGCTGCTCCACCATCTGTAAGTCACCTCATGTACAGTAATCTGGAGGAGAGGTGGGAACTACTCCCAACTGAGAAAACCACCCCAGAGTCATTTCCCACCCTGCTGTTAACTCCATGGCTGTATCCAATGGTGCCACACCCTTCAGTAGCCACTGCTACAGAGTTCCCTCAACTTAGATCCCAGAGGTCAAACTTTGGGGTACCCCCTCAGAGGTATGTGACTGAAGCTGTACAAAGCATGTCCCCATATGCGTATAAAAATGAAAAAAGTGCCAAGACCATTGTCCAGTTGTAAATATGGTTTATTGAAATGTTGTAAGATGTAAATCAGAGCTTTAAAGATGCAAGGAGTCATAAATGTTTTCTCATACACTGACAAAACCACTACCATAATGTTTAGAGTGTTAGAAAAATGTAGAATTAAGGATGTAAAGTTTATAATCTGTAGGCTGTTAAGAATGTCTTGTTACCATAACACGAGCATGGAATATGTCATTGCTTATAGATGGAATTGTCAAAGAGTTTAAGATTAAGAAGGTAAAAATTTGGAAAATACATGAGGACATGTATTGTTAGGTGGGCCCGAATCTGTAGTGCCCCAGAGAAATTGGGGGCACCACAGAAAATAGTGGAACTGGGAGCATCACAGAAAATAGGGGATCCTCAGAGACATGAGGGGTCAGACAGTTATGGGGACCCTGGCAGCTTAATGGGAAACCCTTGAAAAGCTTTGGTGACCCTCTGAAACACAGAACAGGCCCCACTCCAGCAGACAGTCCTAGCAGTCTAAATTCAGGGTTTTAAAAGAAAACCATTTTTTTTCCATTCCTTGGTTCTCCCTTTCTCCTGCTCAAGACCAACATCTAGTCAGCCAAAGCCAAATCAGTTGGACCACATTCCTGTCCCACAGTGGAGATGGAAGCCAGACTGAGTCCTCTCAGCCAATCCCTGTGGCCAGGGTAGATTCAAATTTGGAGACTTTTTTTTAAGCCACTGACCCAGCCTCAGGAAGCTGACCTCTGGATGAAGGAGCCAATCCCTGGCAGGTAGCCAGGTCTGCCCCAGCCTAAAGGAGACTCTGCCCAGGTTGGAGAGAAGAGAAAGAGTTGGACTAGGGAGGGTGAAGGACAGTAAGGCAATGGATGTCGGCTTTCCTGTTAGGAGGTTGAAGCGAATCCCCTGGGTCTCTTCAGTGTAACTTCCTCCAGAAGATCCCCAGTAGCAGCCTCAGTCAGTTTTTGCAGAAATCTGCCATCTAGTCGGGTCCCCCAGTGCGTCGAGTCAGTTCATTTGGCCGGGAAACAGACCCAGTGAACCTTTCGTGCAGCAGTCTCCAGGAGAAGAGACCTTATCACTCCTTTGTGGTTGTGCATTCCCCAGAGTACAGAAATCCTTGTTGAACTCCAGGGGTGAGTAGGCTTGTTGGCCAGCATTTCCTTTAATAATTTGTCCTAGCTGGACCTGCTCCAGCCAGGGGAAGGATTGTTTGTTTAGCAATTGTATTGTTGCACTGTGTAATTATTGTTTAGAATTGTTAAATTGCTTCCATTGTACCCCCCCAGGGTGGAGGAAAGCTGCTTACCTTGTCCAATTGTATAGGGAGAGAGAGAGAGAGCGAGAGAAATGAGAGCCAAGAAGGCAGAAGCTAGGAGGGTTCAAACCAAATAATTGTTGGACCAAGATTAAAGGTGTTTGTGAACTCCTCTCTTGAAGGAATCTCTGCTAGTTTAACTTATTCTAGGCAGTCTGTGCCCAAATAGAGAGACTGGGGCACTCCCTCTCAGCCAAGAGTTACAGAATTGCTAGGCAAAACTAGCTCAGAGTATTACTGGTGAGAAGGGAAATGTTCACACTGAATTTTTAATTGTTTCGCTGTAAGAAGCTAATTACTAGAGGCCTGGCAGAGCCTTAGTGCATTCTTCTCTGAGTTCGAGGGTAATCTGAGCTCTAGTAATGGGGAAAACTTAGTCCTCTGTCCATGTAGTAGAAGGGCGGGGCAGCCCATAGCTGGACAAAGAGACTAGGTACCCTGGCCTCAATACTCAGAAGGCACCCAGGGCTGATCCATATTAACAAAGGGGTGAGTCATCAAACTGTTTAAATGCCCATGAAGCAAACTGTATTTTCTTTATCTGCATGCACTCTCCTGTTGCTTGCCTACCTCTCAGCTGTTCCTGATTTTCAGGGATGTCCCTGATTTTGCCTCAGAAATTTCTTCTGTCCCTCATAAGTCTGGCATTTCTGGCACTAAAGAGTAGGGATTGGGATCACAGAATAATGCCAGCCATTGATGTTACAGTCTCGTTCTCATTAAGAAAATGCTATTCACACTATGAAACATGTATACAGCTTCTGGGACTAATATTACTATCTTATCTGATGTGTTCCTGATTTTGATCATTTGTCCCTTATTTGTGATGAGGGAGGTTGAGAGGTATGGTTGCCTGGACCCACTGCTTGCTGTGTCTGAACTGCTGTATTCAATACAACCATTTTAAATTGTTGAACTGCTTGCTGTGACTGAACTGCTATCTTCAATAGAAGAGTTTAAGTGACTGAACTACCTTGTTCCTGAGGTATCATGACTGCATTGCCTTATTTGCTCAATTGTTCTGTGTGACTGCACTGCCCTGAGGGCATTGATTGCTGCACTTGCCTACTGCTACTTCCTCTGAAGACATTTGGGGCCACCCTATCCCAAATGGTAGGGCTCTTGGTCATACAAGAAGGGGGGAATTGCCTTTCAGGTTTTTAATTTTTATTCTGTTCCAGGCTCCTGCACACACCTCATCTAGAATTCTTCCAGTACCTTTTCTTCGACCCAGGGAGGGTCCCTGGGATGCCCAGTATCACCTGCACCCACTTCCAATGACCTTCACCAACTCCAAGTGTTCGCCACAATACCCCAGGTTTGAGTTGCCAGTCATAAGTGGTAGCCAGCTGGTAGCAAGGGCCCAACAAAGTGAGTCAGGTTAGGGGCCACCCCAGCTCTAGCTTAAGGGACTTAAGTCATCCACTGAGCTTGGAGTCACATTGCCCATTCTGCTGCCTAGGCATTGTCCCAAGGTGGCAATAGTACCGGTGGCCTATACCAAGGCCTTGCCGATGATTGCCAGGCTCTGTGCCTCATTCCCTGAGGTGACATAAGTACCGTTGGCCCACGCAAGAGGCCACACCAAGGGTCATCACACTCTTGATTGTACTGCCCATAGGTGGCTTGTGTTCCAGTGATGCACCAAGCGGTCACACAGAAGACTGTCGGATTCTGAAGCTGCAGGGGTGAGGTGGTATGCATTCCGGGGACCTGCCCAAAGGTTGTCCAGTGGATCATCGCACCCAGCATCCTTTCCTCGACCTGGAGATCACCTGCCCGAGGTCACTGCAGCCGACAACCCCAGATAAGGGTTCTCTTCCCCTACAACCCGGCGTCAACACCCATCCTCGACCAGGTGCTTCCCTTTCAATATTGCCTCAGAGATGCCAGGAGTCACCTTCTTCCCAGTGCCAGGAGGCCTACAGTGTTTTACTTGGTCTCTGGTTCACTGGGGGATGCCCCATTTTATGGCCTGTATAGGAAGTGCTTCCTTAGGTTCACCCTCAGCAGTCGGACAACCAAAATACTAGTAACCCAAGCTTGATGCATCGGTTTGCTACATCCTTAGGACTTGAATAACCTGGACTTTTGTAGGACATTAGTGAGGCCAGGTTGTGCTCCCGGTAATCTTATTCACTCTTTCTCATGTGTGATAGTGTTAGTGAATGCTAAGTCTTTGCTGTGTACTCCAACTGTTGCTAATAAACTTTGCATCTTGGCTTTAGAGCACGCCTCCAGCCTCTCCTTGCAGATTTATCTGGCATCACCCTAAACTATAGGGGTACGGACCACCACAGCTCGTCCACCACACTTGCGGAGATGGGGTCTCCAGAACTGCATGCAGTACTCCAGATGGGGTCTCACCAACTGTCTGTGCAGAGGGATGACAACTTCCTGTTTTCTACTAGTGATGCCTCTCCCAGTGCATCCCAGTATCCCCCCAGCACTCCTTACTGCCGTCTCACATTGTCTGCCTACCTTTACGTCATCTGATATAACTACCCCCAGGTCTCTTTCCATTTTTGTTGTTGATAGTACCTCCCCCCATTGTATACTCTTCCCCTGGGTTTTTGTTTCCCAGGTCCATTACTTTGCACTTCTTTGCATTGAATCTAAGCTGCCATACTTTTGACCATTCCTCCAACTTTGCCAAGTCCCTTCTCATCCTTTCCACCCCACTTGTGTATCAACCCTGTTGTAAATCTTTGTGTCATCTGCAAAGAGACATACTTTTCCTTCCAGTCCCTCTGCAATGTCACTTCTAAAGACATTAAAGAGGACTGGCCCCAGTACTGAATCCTGCGGTATCCCGCTAGTAATCCCCTTTTCTTCGGAGTGGACTCCATTTACTATTACCCTCTACATCCTGTTGTCCAGCCAATGATTTACCCAGGCTACCACCCTGGGACCCATTCCCAGGCTGGCTAACTTGTTTATTAATCTTTTGTGTGGGACTGTGTCAGATGCCTTGCTAAAGTCTGGGTAGGCCATGTCCATAGCCCCTCCCTGGTCTACTACTTAGGTCACCCAGTCAAAGAAATAGATTAGTCTGACATGACCTTCCAGCTATGAATCCATGCTGCCTTGGGTTCTGTGCCCTGCTGGACTCTAGGTACTCAACAATTCTTTCTTTCAGAAGTGATTCCACAGTTTGCCTACCACTGAGGTCAAACTAACAGGTCTGTAGTTTCCTGCTTCTGCCTTGCTCATACTTTTGTGAAGGGAATCACATCTGCCTTCCTCCAATCCTCAGGTACCACACTATCCTCCCATGATTTTTTAAAAAGGGTAGTCAATAGTGTTACAATTGTAGTGCCCCAGAGTCCTGGTGCTCTCCAAATATGGGCAGCCAGGTGCATTGGGGCTGGGTAGGCAGGAAGGTTCCCCAGGGTGCAGGGAGGTCCCCTAGTTAGGTACCCTACCCACCAAAATGTGAAGCCCCAACAGGGCTCTGTTTTAAAAAGTAAAGTTTTTCTGCTGATTTTTTTCCCTGCCTGCAGCTACTAGAACCCTCTCAGTTACCTCGCGATGGGCACCTGCTGTCATGGGCTGGGTCACGAGAGAGTGCAGGCAGGTATGGGCTTGTGAGGATTCCATTGAATGGCAACGGCCATTCAGCAGAAGTCCATTGCGGGAGCAGTGAACAGCAGCAAGTGTGAGGGGGAGCGCTAGGCTGGCCGGGACTAGACGAATGGGAAGGGACTCACCTGCTGACCTAGGGTCCCTCCCGATGTCCCGGCCGGTTCTCAGCTGATCGCTCCCTCACTGTCTGTTGGTGGCTTTAGTCCATCAGGGTTTCCCGGTTTTGCTGCGGTAGTAACGCTTTGTTGGAAGGGATGACAGGTCCAGGCCATCCCTCCATTTCTCACCAGCCGCAGTGTGGTTCCTTGGGATGGGCAGGGGGTTCAGGCCGGCCCCTCCATGACAGCACCAGCAGCAAGAGTTTCCATTGGGAGGGCCGGCAGCAGCAATGTTAGGCCGGCCCCTCCATTCAACACCTAGCAGCCCAGCGGAGGTCCAACAGAAGGGGCAGCAGGTCCAAGCTGTCCCATTTATCCAGCTGTCCAGGAGTAGGAGGTATTCTGGGAGGGGCATATGAAGGCTAAGGTAGGCCTTCCCTCCACCATCATGCAACAGTTCAGCAGAGGAGGCCTGTGGGAGGAGGTGGGTCCAGGCCTACCCAGCACCAGCAGCAGTACCTGGCCCAGGAGAGAGGGTGGAAGGGTGAGTGGCAGCAGCACTGTGGTCGGGTGCTGGCCACCAGGAAAAATAAATCTTTTTTTTATTTTCAGTGCTTCCAGGCGCTGGTAGCAGTCACTGTTGGGTCAAAGGGCAAGGCCCCGAATTTAGGACCACCCTCGGGGTGGGTCAAAGGGAAGGCTCCATAGAGCCAGTGAAGTGTGGGGGTGGGCTAGGCTCCAAGCAAAGAACCACCCATGGGGAAGAGAAAAAGAAGGCTCCCTTAAACCAAATGACTGTGGGTGTGTGTGTAAGGCCCCAGGAAAGACCGCCCATGGGGCAGAGCTACAGGAAAGCCACATAGACAGTGGGAGAAGGAGTCTGGGATGATGCACCATGATTGACTGCCTGTATGGAGAGTGGTCTTAAAGGGGTAATGACAGTCCCACCAGAACAAAAGAGGTTAAAGAAAGGCCCCTTCAGTCAAAAAGGGGCCAGGAACTGTACACATGACTGGTAACCATTTTCAGTGCCTTCAAATGGACTTTTATGTGGCTTGTGCTAAATTTAAAAGGACAGGGCAAGTGTAAGACTCCGTTGAGCAAGGAGCTATAACCAAATAATTGTTTGCATGAATATGGATAGTGCCAGCCAGTCAACGATGGTCACCAGGAAACAGTGCTACTGTGATTTGCCTTTATTTATATGTTCTGAACTGTTTTATGTGTACATAGAGTGTCTTAGATAAGTACTGATTACTAGAAATAAAGACACAGACACAAGATTTTTAAATAAAATGTTTATTGTGCTGCCACCCTCCAGCCTGCGTGTGATCCCAGGTGCCCTGAACCTGTTTTCCCTGACCAGTTGTCATGTCCCTGTTTGTCCTTTTGTCCCAGCAGTCCAAGTAGTAGCTGTGGCTGGGCGACCTGTTGTCCTGGCAGTTCACATAGGGGCTGTTGCTGGGTGGAATTTGGCAGACTTTTTCCTGGAGGGGTGTCATTTCCGGTGGTCTTTAGAGACCTTTGCGCCATTGACCGACACCGCCTTGGAATAGTCCTGGCCTGTGTCCTGTTGTATGTTTTCCCCACCCCGGGTAGCTGGTTCCCCTTCTTGCTTTTTCCCATTTCCCTGGTAGACACACAAGGGAGGCTGGCATAGGGTATTCATGACTGATTCACTGCATAGGAGGTAAAGTTCTGAATTTAGTAAGTTTCTAGTTGTAGAGTTTTAGAGTATAGATATTTAGTGTAATGTTATTGTTTAGTCATGTTTAACAAACTTTTATATTGTTCCTTGCATTTGAGCCAGCTTCATGCCTCTCCTTGTGTTCCCAGTAGTGGTATTTGAACTTGGGCTCCCTTCCCCCAAATTTTCCCTGACACCCACTGGCTGGGCGTCACAAAAAATCCACCTCCAGGTGGTTGGCGTAGTTGGATTACCTTGTGTTTTCCCATTCCAAATTGTAGCTGGGGGTGGACCTGTGCCCTGACCCGACCAGGCCATTTTGAGAGTGGTCTGTGTCAGGAGCAAGCCCTCACCCATTACACAGGTTCTCCCCTTAGTTCCTTTAGAATTCTGGGGTGAATCAGATCAGGCCCCATTGCCTTGTCCACCTTGAGTTTTAGGAGTTCTTTCAGGACCCTTTCCTCTGTGAATGAACTGGTATCGACCCCCCTATCTAGAGTGCTTCTATTGTTTGGTTTAGGTAAGTCCCCCCTTCTTCTTTTGTGAATACTGAACAAAAGTATTCATTTGGTATCTCTGCCTTTTCATCGTCACCCTCTGCCCAACCCCTCTACCCTTTATTAAGCCTCACTATCCCTCCCTTGGTCTTTTTTCGCTCACTAATGTACCTATTAAAGGTTTTATCCCCCTTCTTAACTGAGTTGGTAATCTTTTCCTCAGTTTGGGTCTTTGTTGTTTTGATTGCCTTACCCACTTTCTTCTGCTTTAACTGGTACAGTTCTCTGTCCAGCTCTTTCTGTGATTCCTTATATTTTCTGAATGCCATCTTTTTCTCCCTAATCTTTCCCGCCACCTCTTTTGAGAACCATAGTGTTTTTTTCCTTCATTTTGTTTTGTTTATTTGCTTCGCACAAAGGCTTGTTGCCTCTTTTGAATTTTCTCCAATGTTCCTCCACACCCTCCTTCCTGCCTTTTTGCTTGTGCATTCCTTAGGCACTCTCCCATTCTGCCAAAGTCAGCCCTCTGAAAGTCCAGTACCCTTGTTTTTCTATGGCTTGACTCTATGGCAGTGTTTATTGTGAACCACGTTGTCTGGTGGTCGCTTGTTTAAAGATGGCTACCCACTTCTAAATCTGAGATCCTCTCATGTCCCCATTTGAAAGTACCAGGTCTAAGACTGCTCCCTCCCGAGTTTGTTCCAAGACTAGCTGCCTGAGGCATGCCCCCTGTAGGGCATCGAGAATGACTCTGCTCTTTGCTGTGGCTGCAGCAAATGTGCTCCACTTAACATCTGGCATATTCAGGTCCCTCATCAACAATATCTCCCCTTTTTCTGACATTCTAAGGATGCCTCCTATCATTTCTTTGTCCATTTCCTCCCCTGAGATGGGGGTCTGTAAACAACCCCCATGCAGATTGTGGTGCTATTTTCTGTCTCCAATTATACCCACAGTGCCTCCTCTCCTCTCTGTTTACCCTTTAGTTCCATTGCTTTGATCCCTTCCCTTATGTAGAGAGCTACTCCTCCCCCTCCTCCTCTTTTATCCTCCCTGTCCCTCCTGTAGATTGTATGTTGACATCCCACTCACGGTTCTCTGTGTACCAGGTTTCTGACTGACCTCCCCATTCTATGTTACATATATATTTTAATCTTAGCCACCCCTTTATACCTTTCTTGATGGGGGGTGGGGGCTAGTGGCAATCCATGGATCATTCCTATCCAGACACTGAAGAGCTAAGATGCTTGCTGCACCATGGGATGGTTTTCTTCTTCACAGGTATTTAGACAGTTGAAACTGGGGTTTGGAAACTTTAAGGGGGAGGGATTTTTTTGCAAGGGGGTGGAAATTGAGGGGTATGTCTCACTGTTTAACAGGGATGGGAGATGGGGGGGCCAAGTTGTCTCTATGTATTGAAACTGAGGAGCAGCAGATGCTGTGCAAGCGAGGGATGTGGCAAGGGGGGAGGAGCTTACTGATTAACTTGTAGCCATGGATTGTCACTAACCCCTGCACTCACCAAGCAAAAGTATCAAGAGGGGGACTGAAATTAATATATATATGTAGCCGACCCAACAGTGCAGCAGTAGCACTACTGCATGCAACGCAGATGACCCTGGGTACAGGAATGAGCCAGAGTCATTGGAAGCCCAGTCAGGGGAGGTGAAAGAAGTGTCCCAGATGACACTGTACACCTCAGGGAGAGAGGGAGTTCACAATCTGCTGCACTACTGCCACTGGGTGACCATAGGTGGCTGTCCAGTTGGAGCTGAGGATCTGGGTAGGAGGACACTGATGTACTCTGACATACATGGCATGCATTGCATGCACGTGCATCAAGAGTTCAGTAACCTAGAGGGTGAGGAACCAGAAAACAGGGAAAACCCCGACTGCTGCAGGAGGACATCTGCCTCTCACCACAGGTCCCACACCACTGACTATGGCTGTCTCTCAACTGCACCTACAAAGTCTGGTGGGGGTTAGGGTCCACCCCTGATGGCCCTGCCCTGGGGGACAAGCCATGGTGGCATGGAGAAGAGATTAGTCTTGGAGAAGCTGGGGGATTAGGCTGGGTGAATGGAGTCAGAACTGATGAGGGCCAGTTGGACAGAGAGGGGGAAAGCACACAAAAAAAAGGAAGAAGAAGAAATGTATTTGTAATGCAGAACACTGGGCAAGGGTGTGGGGTAAGCATAAAATGATGCTGTTGGCTCTGGATATACTGCAAAAAGCCAGCAATTACATTCCTTGACTTTTTTCTCCCAACATACTGATGAATAACCGAATCATGAACACTGAATATCTGAATATAATATTCGACCCAAATATCCGTGATAAGGTATTCAGATCTTGTCAGACTAATCTGATTGTATGAGGCTGCTGATAAAGAACAGGCAGTTAATATATTATATCTGGACTTTAGCAAAGTGTTTGACTCAGTTACGCACAGGAGATTGGTCAACAAATTAGGGGAGCTGTGGTGGGTAAAAGGCTAACACAGTGGGTAGGGAACAAGCATGGGGAAACACAGTGATTTTTAGTTAATAGGAGTTATTCAGGAGTGAGAGGGGTCACAAGTAGGATCTTGCAGGGATCAGTCCTCAGACTGATACTCTTTAACATCTTATTAGCAAAAGTGGGGAGGGCATCAGGGGGAAAATCTGCCTTGTTATGAATGACACCAGGCTGTGCAGTGGAGGGGATGGTGAGAATGCTATTTATAAATTGAGAGAGGATTTGGATTAGCAGGAACAATGTTAGGGATCTGGTAACTGAGCTTTAATACTAAAAAGTGTAAGGCCATACACGTGGGCTGCAGAAACCCTAGGGTAAAATACAGGCTGGGAGGAGTAATGATTGCAAAGACAGAGGAGGGGATCTGGGAGTAGCAGTTTTAAGCCACCTCAAATCTACTGTGCAATTCAACAAGGCTATAGGGATAGCAAAAAGGATGCTGGGTTGCATTGGGAGGGGATTTAGCACCAGGAGAAAAGAGGTCCTTTTGCCCTTGTACAGGTTCCTGCTGTGGCCGCACCTGTAGTACTGCATACAGTTTTGTAAACCCCACCTAAGGGAAGACACAAACTGGAATAATTGTGATCAAGGTGACTTAGATTTAACTCCCCCCCCCCCAAGGTTACAAAGGGATTAGGGTTGGGTTTACAGAGCATTAATCCACACCGGGGGGGGGGGGTTGGAGTCATGAGGTGAAGTTGAGTGACTTCAACCACACAGACATGGATTAATGCTCAGTAAACCCATACCCTGGAGTGGGTTAATCCTCTTATAACATGGGCAATGTTATGTTAGAGTTTCACCAAAAGAAACGTAAAATAAAGCCCTGTGACCATGCAATTGTGGGTATATCAGGGACTAATCAATGGTTGGTGACCTGGCTGGATGAATCAGAAGACAATATTTTCAGAACCCATGTTATAATAAAGTTTATAACATGGGTTCCTAAAACACTGTCTTCTGATTCGTCGAAACAGGTAACCTGACAGTGGATTAATGTCTGATATACCCACAGTATCATGGTCACATGGCTTTATTTTACTGTTTCTTTAGGCAAAACTCTAACAAAACATTGCCCATGTTACAAGAGGATTAACCCACTCCAGGGTATGGGTTTACTGAGCATTAATCCACGCCTGGGTGGTTGAAATCACTTGGCTTAATGCTCAGTAAACCCATACCCTGTCGTGGGTTAATCTTTCCATAACCCATCCCACAATGTGAAGTTTCCTGCTGCCCCAGACTGCTGTGACCTGTGTTTCTTCTGTTCAGCCCCCTAAACTCCAACTGTGCAGATGGGGACCAGCAGGGAGTTACAGAGTCCTTGTCTTATTGGCACCTCCTGCATAAATCTGAGACATTGCTTGAGTCGCTGCCACCAACAATGGCCTGCATAGGCCACTGCTCCACTATAACTGGTAGCCATTATCTACCCCTGCCACATGATCATTGGGTGGAGTGGTAAAGAAGGGCTAGAGTGCTCCATTTGAGGAATATTGAGGTCGGTGCCCCTGGAACTTGTGACTGCCTTCGCATTGCAGACCACCATCTTGTGGGTCAGACTGCCGAGCAAAAGCTCCAGCATCCATCTGGGATGCATGGGACATGGATTATGGTGCCCTTTTTTTGGGCCAAGGAACTGTCGAGTGCAGCTCCTCAGGTGGGACTGAAGTGACTGTCAGCCACCTGAACAAATTAGATCAAGACCTGAACTGTGGATCTAAGTATAGGATTGCACTGGAGGGTAGCAGATCTGTAAGAGATCTCTGAGGGCAGGCCCTGTTGTCTGCAGGAGTCTGAGCTGCACAGTCACAGGCTTGACATTTGTGGGAGATAACTGGTGAAGGAGCTTTTGAGGTCTAGTGAAGAAAGGAATGGAGTTCACATGGTAGCCAGCATGACAGACAATGCTGAAGAGACAGTGCAGAGCAGGGAAGCTGGATCCAGGGCTGCTGGTCAGGTTTCTTTAAAAGACACAATAGCCAGATGTCTGGCTGTGGCCACCCTGAAAGGTCAGAAGGCAGGACGTATGTCATCTCAGAACCTCGGCAGCTGATGAAATGAGAGCTACCTAAACCTCCAGGAGGAAGTGTGAAATGCCAGTAGCTGAAACAGGTGCAGTGAGAAAGAAGAGGGAACCCAGCTGATCCAGAGGTAAAATTGAAAATCAGAGTTCCAGAGGCCTGCAGTCCAAGAGGAGCCTTCAGACTGGTGAACCATGAGTAAGAACAGAGCTTGCCCTGCTTCTGGGAAAATTATTTGTTTGGGATCCATTTTCATTGCAAGATGGCCATTGGAGCAGATTACAGACACCTCACGTTTTGAGGTATTATTGGTGCCCCTTTAGATGGCTAGACTAAATGTGGCTGTGTAGGCAGTGGGTAGTATCAAACCCATCTGGTAAGGCACCTAGAGGGACTGCACTGATATAGTCTGCACAAATGTTTTCCTTTTCAGGACTGTTCCTAAGATAGTGTTGTGCTTTGCTATTACATCACTTCTCATTATTGAGAGCCATACCATTGTGCATGCCGATTTGGGGGAACAGTTGTTTCTTTGTGGGGTATAGAGGAGGAGTGGCAACAGTTGGCAGTCTAGGAGGAGCCATCAGATTAGTGAACCATAAGTAAGAGCAGAGCTTGCCCTACCTCTGTGAAACATGTTTGAGATAAATTTTCATTACAATTTGGCCATTGGGCCAAATTACAAAGACATCACATTTTTAGATTTAATTGGCACCCTTTTAGTAATTGTGAAGTGTTTGGGTGGGGTTTCCTAAATGAGCATTCTTCCCCTTTTGCTGAAGTGAACCAACACTGGCTAACCCATGTCAACATCAAAAGGCCTGCAACGAGCCACCTCTGGTATCAGGTGCGAGAGAGAGTAGCAGTCGCCAGTACAGGTGGGCCATATTAAACATGTAATGCCTTAGAGAGTGCGAGTCGCACCTGGTTGGGCATTGTTAGTGGCAGCTCAGGAATATCATTGCAGCCGCAACTGCTAATGGCTTCCCTAAATGTGACCATGTGGGTAGTATCGACTCTGCCTGGTATGGCGTCTAAAGGGGCCTCACTGATCCAGACTGCACCAATCTCTTCTCTTTAGGAGGCAGTATAGCGCAGAGGTGTAGGGCTCTGAGCTGCATATCTGGAGACCTGGGTTTGAATCTCACAGCCCCCACTTACATACTGTACGACCCTGAGTAAGTCACTTAACTTCCTTGTGTTCCCAGGTCGCACCTGGAAACAAGCTTTGGATTAGTGTGCCTTTCCTGGTTAAACAATGCCCCCCCTTTCAATACTGTTCCTGAGATAAAGTTGTGCTTTGCTATTACATTGCTTCTCATTATTGACTCCTGTACCATGGTGCATGTAAGTTTGGGAGAAATGTGGTTTCTTTCTGGGGTCTACAGGAGGAATGTCCGCAGTGGGGAGGTGGGCAGGTACAGCATACAGGGGATTGTACTTATTCATCGTCAGGCCTATTTAATTCTTTTTTTCGGTGGAGGCACCAGGCATTTCTTTCTCTTTGGACATGAACCACCCCCCACAGCTGAGTGAGAAAGGAACCCAGGAGCTCTTGCAAACATTTACTACAGCCCAGTGTCATTGTAAAATAGCGTCACCTTCCCCCTGAGCAAACTGGGAAGACCACCTGCCCTACCGTTCTCTTACAATATCATTCAGACCACCTTTGCACTTGCACATCAAAGGTGTGCCAGCCAAGGATGAGAGAGCTGACCTTGTAGAGCTTTTGACTTGAGCGTGAATCACCAGATCATTACTCAGTTGACCAGACCAGAGCTTGCACCCATGCAGAAGTAGTTCAGAGTGTGGATTCCAGTTTAAACTGCAGAGTATGCATAATAATAATAATAATAAACTTTATTTATATAGCGCCTTTCAAAAACCAAGGCGCCTTAACAATATTAAAATCACAAAATAAACAAAATAAACATCTCAGCAACAAAAAATATATCAGGCATAAATAACGACTTTTGTGGAAAACTGCTTTATAACTACAATTTAGCAACAATATCGGTCAACTTCAACCCACCCTGGCATGGTGACAGGACTAAAGGGTGATGTGCCACCCAATCGGCTAATTGCCTGAGGAAAGAGTCGTAAGTGCTCTTGATCTTGTGATGGCCCTCCTCCTGAACTTGTGATGGACCTAATTAATTCCGATACTTTTCACACCACCAATAGCCTGTCGAGTGACAAACCTCCAGGACTGCCTGTCTTGACTGACAGTTCAGCCAGTGAGTCAGAACTGCTGTTTCACCAGTGAACAACACGGATTGAGCTGAACACAAGTCAGTCTGCATGGGTCTGCTGAACAGGCCATGATCTGAGTGCTCTTGACAACTTCTGCTGCAGAGACAGACTGCACATCTGTCTGCATGATGAAACGGAAGTGAGAAGCATAGCTCCTGCTTGAAAAGGGAGGTATTCACATGTAAAGCACCATGTTCTCAAAGCTGAGAACTGCAGCTTGTAAGAGATTTTTGTTTGCACTGCAGCTGGAGCCTGTGACAGTGACTGATTCCCCTGATCATCAGTACTACTGCCAGGTACTGGTTATTGCCATCCCTGCCCATTTGGATGCTTAGATGTGCTGAGTTGGGTGGATTCACCAAGATTGTCACAGGAGAATCCACCCTGAGAACCACCGATTGCTGGAGACAAGAGACACCTGACCTGTATCCGAGGGCAGCTAAGACCTGCAAAACTAATGCTATCTCAGACTGGAGCAGAAGGGAGAGAGAATAACGAAAGAGCTACTAGACACAAGCCAGAGAGGGACCACTGCAAACTGTGACTTCCATCCTGTGTACAGCAAGGGTGATCACCACTGGTTCAGAAACTGTCAGTAAACTCAGGGATAGCCCCTGCAACTGGAATACAATACAGCATTACCTCGTTGCTGCTAATCCCCTTTTCTCCCATGTAGGGCCTAAGTCCTGAACCTAAATAAAATCCCCTGTTGTTTGTCTGAAATCCTTTGTCTGTGCACTATGTGTTTAAAATATAAGTGCATCCTTTGTAGGGACTGTCACTGCAGTGTGTTGGTTCATGAGTGGGGTGAATTAGTGGGGAGGTAGGAAGGTACTGCATCCCAGGAGGTTGTACTATACTTACACTAGGCCCACTTAAGCTTTTTTCTGGGTGCGGCCTCCTCACTATTTTCACACTTAACCTTGGAAATGAACCCCCAACAATAGAGGTGATAAAAGGGCTCAGGCCCTAGACCTTGTAGAGCCCACAAGGCAGGATTAGGCACTGAATACATCTACAGTATCATGGTGGCATTGTAAGCTTGGAGTGTCTCAAACCATTATGGCACTCTTTACAAGGTGAAAGTCCAAATTGCCAGTACCCATCCAAATTCTCTCATGGGGATTTGCACATGTTTCTCATGATGGTTTGCATTATTGGTGTATGTGCAATTGTGTTTTCTTTAAAATTTGGCTGTATGGCCAATATCCTCCGGGATAACCCATGCCTCAGGGCATTTGCTCTGAGGTTCTTTTGTAGTGCTTTTCCTTCTCTATTTTGGGCTCCCCATGACCCAAACAAATAACATCCCCCTTAAGGGGTGTCTGGCTCCCTCTCCCTGGGCTAAGACACAGATATGGCACACTGATGAGTCCAAATGAGGACACAACACGTGTATGTGTCTGCTGTTCTTAGCCTTTGCTGATTCCACTGTGAGGCCTTCTGGAACCATGCAATTCTGCTTAAAGTTGAGCCAGTCCAAATTCTCTTGTGGGGATTTGCATATGTTTCCCATAATGTTTTGTATTATTGGGGTATGTGCAATTGTGTTTTCTTTAAAATCTGGCTGTATGGCCAATATCCTCTGGGATAACCCATGCCTCAGGGCAACCCATACAAAGATGTGCATGGGCATCAAGGTAGGTCATACAAGCAGACTGGAGAATCTTAATTTGTACTCTTTGGAAGTCAGAAGGGAGACAGGGAACATAATCAAAATAGTTAAATTCCTGCAGGGAGTAAACAAAGTTGACATTAGGGAACTTCACTAATAGTGGCAACAATGATTAGGAGGCAAAGAAGGCAGTCAGGGAGGCAAAAGCAGACACAGAACTGCATATTGCAGAGAGGCTCAAATAGTTGTTCCAATATATTAGGGTAAAAAGGAAGAAAGGAGGGGAAATCATATGGTCAGTGGGTGGTAGGGTGATAGAGCAGGGCAGACAAAAGGCTGCTATCCTTAATGATTACTTTAGCTCAGTTTTCACTAAGGAGAATGGTGGACACTTGCCAGAGAGTGGCATCAAAGCGCCACTAAGGGAGTCCCAAAGATGAGGCAGCCAATGTTTACAAGTGAAAACATCCTGAAAGGGCTGCCAGCACTAAAACTAATAAGGCCAGGGACAAGATGGGTTGCATCAGAGGTTACTCAGGGAGCTGGCAGCAGAACTGGCTGAGCCCCTGGTAGGTCTATTCAACAGTTCTTTAAGGACGGGGTAGTGCCAAAGGATTGGAGGGTGACAGATGTCATTCTGTTCCATAAATGGGGGGACAAGGAACATGCAGGGAACTACAGACCTGTCAGTCTTACCTGTGTTGTAGGAAAGCTGATGGAGTCACTGGTGAAAAATGACCTCATGGACTACTTGGACAGCAAAGGATTCCAGGACAGTAAACAGCAGGGATTTGTGGCAGGGAGGTCTTGTCAGACTAACCAGATAGTTTTCTCTGACTGGGTGATGAGGGAATAGGAGAGGGACCATGCTGTATATTTGCTCTACTTTGACTTCAGCAAGGCTTTCAGCTCAGTGCCTCGTAGACACTTGCTGACGAAGATGGAGATTTTGGTGTGGCTAAGGGCTTAGTAAACTGGGTAGGTAACTGGCTAAAGGGGAAGCAGTGGAAGGCTGTAGTCAACGGGGTCAAGTCAGCAGAGAAGGAGGTCATGAGCAGGGTGCCACAGGGATCTGTTCTGGGACCGGTCCTCTTCAATATGTTGATTAGTGACATTGGTGAGGGTATCTGGGACAAGCTGCGTCTCTTTGTAGATGATATTAAGCTGTGCAGGAGGGTGGATAGTGACAAGGGAATCATGGAAATGCAGAGTCACATATGAAAGTTAGAGGGGTGGTCTAAGATTTGGCAGTTAAAATTCAATGTGAAAAAGTGCAATGTAATGCACCTAGGGGACAAGAACCCCAGGACAGAGTACTGGATGGATGGGGTGAAACTTAGCATTACGGGTGAAACTTGGCATTATCATCAGCGAGTCCCTAAACAATTGAGTCAGTGCAACAAGGCATACGGTAAAGCAAGTAGGATGCTGGGATGTATCGGGAGGGATAATGATAGCTGAATGGAAGAGGTAATATATCCCCTATATAGATCCTTAGTGAGGCCACACCTGGAGTACTGCATTCAGTTCTGGAGTCCTCACCTTAGAAAGGATAGAGATAGGCTGGAGATGGTGCAGTGCAGGATAACAAAAATTATTCAGAGCCAACAGGACAGGTCCTAGGAGAAGCACCTCGAGGCACTGAACATGTATTCACTGGAGACCAGAAAGGAGAGGAGAGATATTATAGAGACCTTCAAGTTCCTAAAAGGAATTAATAAGGTGAACTGCAGGGAAATATTTAGCTTTAATGTTAGTTCACAGTCACATGAACATGCATGTAAACTGATAAGAGGGAGGCTCAGAAGGGACATGAGGAAGTATTATGTAACCTCCCTACAAATGGGGGTTCCCGAAAAGTCTTCCTTGAGCTTGCCTAAATGCTCACTGCCAGGCTGGTGTCCTGTGTTTTAGCAGTTTAAATGTGATTGCCAGAGAGTGCCTGTATAGCCTCTGTGTATTGTCTCTTTAAGAGCTGCCTGGATTGCAGTCATCAGCAATCTGAGCTAGAGCTCTGTTGAAAGATGTAACTATTTGCTGAAAATCATTTAGAGTAATAATGATAATGTAGTTTGTCTTACCTGCCTTCTTTGCAGCAAGGACTGTTTTGTTTATCTCCACTATCTTGGTCCTGGACTACTGAATTGAACAAATCAGTACTGATGGGACCTAAAATGGAGCCGGACTACAAGAGCTGTCTGGAGTCAAAATCTGTAGGAATTGTAATTTTGGGCTTTTGGTGCTTTTTTGCACCTGAAGGGGGAGCCTTTGTTGTGATTGACAGACAGATCAAACATTCAAACCTTGTGGATTCTGGGGAAAGTCCCAGACTTGCTGGCAGTTGAGTCAGATCTAAGTTGGGAGCTGAATAAGCAACAGCTTGAGGCAGTCAAGCAGCTGTCTGAGTAGTTTCATGTGGGAGAACTGTGGAAAGGCCTGACTTGTGGCCTGCATGTCTGCCTGCTGCCCCTGAGAGGGAGAGAAGAGAATTATTTCAGACTAAATCCAAGTTTGTGAGAACAAAGTAAGCCACTTATTTTTTACCAGGCTCATACCTGAAGAAGACCGAAGATTTTGCTGAATGCGATCGGCCTGTCAGGATTTCCAGTTGCTTTTGAATCCCTGGTTTGTGCAGAGACTTTGTGATCGTGATCGGAAAGTGGTTTGCCTGGTAGAGTAGAATTTCCTTACATGTAAATGTGCTGTGAGTTGTTAGTGGGTTGTGATTTGGTTCCCCACTGTGTGAACTGTGTTCTGCTTGCTGGAAGCTGTATCCAGCCCAAAATGGACTGTATCCAATTTTCTCCATTTGGCCTGGGCCTTGCCACACTGGCCCAGCCAGACTACTTGCTGCACAGAGAAAGCCATCGACAAGAGACCTGCCTGGGGATCAGCCCCCTGCTCCATGTTTGAACAGGAATGACGCCTCGGTGAATTGTGTGGGCCCTGCTTCTCCTGGCACTCCAGATCAACCACCTGCAGTCTCAATATTCGTCCACCCTGTGTCCAGTCTTGGGTATCATGAGT
Source organism: Neoceratodus forsteri (assembly GCA_016271365.2). Lineage (NCBI taxonomy): Eukaryota > Metazoa > Chordata > Ceratodontiformes > Ceratodontidae > Neoceratodus > Neoceratodus forsteri. Next base: position 668,014,266 of record CM057453.1, read on the forward strand.
AATCATCAGGGTAGCTCCCTGCAACAACAACCTAATCTAAAAGTGTGTCATCTGATTGTCTTGTTGTTTTCTTTTCACAAACTGAGTCCGCTGACTCCAGATTACAAATAGTGTTGTGTGCATGTTGTTTTCTTCCATCACAGAGCCCCAACCAGCTGCAACGTTCCTGGCTAGCCCACCATTCTCCATCTGGATACCCAGAGTGTGTGACTGTTTATGGGCCCTGAAGTGCATGCATAACTGTTTGATTGATACAGCCTTTAAGCAAATTTACCTGATTACACCCCTCCCTTGTTCAAGTCCCTTAAATTGATCAGATCTAACTCTTTTTTGCATTTACCCTGACTGTGGTTCCAGTTTGTGCAAGAGTACTGTATTACTGTTATTTGCTGTGTATAACCTTGTTTTACAGGAGGTCCCCAATGGCCAGGCCAGAGGAAAGCCCTGGTGGTAAGTGCAAACAGTGTGGGTACTTGTATGGTTAATCAGGGGTATTGTAAAAGAGATTATTGTGTATTGTTCCGGCCACTAGTAAGGAAAGAAAGGGGTTAGTGTCCTGGAGGGCTGTGCCCAGATTAACTTGACCACTACCAACCCTGACCTCCGGGTGGAGGCACCCATTTCAGAACTCAGGCCCCTTAATCTGCTACTAGCCAAGAAGGCAGGGGGTAGTAGCCCTTGGGATAGCACCACCTAGGGGTTACAATTATTTTACAGAAAAGATGGTGGAGTCGTGGAGCAGTCTGCCTGCTGAAGTGGTGGGTGCTAAAACTATTGGGGGCTTCAAACACGATTGGAACAGAATGAAGAGTATAGTGGTTGCTTGGGGCAGCAGAAGCTGGGAGAGAAATAGGGAGAGGGCTGAGACCCTCGAGGGACAGTAGGTCCCAGGGCTAAATAAACTCAGGCAGACTGGGTAGTCCATTGGTCTTTTTCTGTCGTCATCGTCTAGGCTTCATTGTTAACTTCACTTGGTGAAGTATTTCATGAAGCTTCCCTGATTTCGCTTTGTCGGGGGGGGGGGTCCTTTCTCATAGTTGTTGGCTGGCAAAGTACCCACCTTCACCTGGTGAACTTTGCATGTAGTTGCACTTTACCAGTACAGGTGCTGGTGAGCTGCTACTATGTATAGGTTTCACTGGGCAGAGTAGCACTTTACTGCTGGAAACAATGCTGAGTGTTTTTTTGTTTTAGAAAAAAGCAGCTATCAAGATAAAGTACCACCCTCACTGCTGTGGCATACTATGCCTACCCCATCCCACCACCCAGATCCTTTTGAACCATGTAGTCCCCCAGCCCCCCAATCCCTGCAAAGTTTGATTATTTTTAGTACCAGCTACTGCTCCAGTCCATATGCATAATGTTATGAAAAGAACCCTTCTCATCCACCAGCCATGTCACAAGGCATCCACATCACCTACCTTCCCTGCCCCATACCTGTAATTAGCCACACCCCCATCATACCACCCTCTAGCACCCTACCTCTCTCTTCCCCCTTCAAAGCCCCATGAAAAATTGCCTTCAGTAATGGTAATACAGTAAGTGTAAAGAAGAAAACTGCCCCATGCTTTTCAGTGTCCACTACAGAATGAATGATGACATCTCCCTGTAGTGTCACCTGATTGGCTGACAAGATCAGGCATTATTATAGGGAGACATCACTATTTAGTCATTCTGGAGTAGAGTGGGCACTGAACAGCCGATATATTGGATTACCATTGCTTTCATCTCGGTTTTCTTTGTAAGGCATCTTTTGAGTATATTTCCGCTCTATTTGAATTGAAATAATGGTAACTAAATCCCCTAGCTAACATACTGTATTTGTTTAAACATGAAGATTATAAATCTTTCACACCCTTTTTTAAGCTTTAAATGGGTATTACAGCAAAAGGATTTTAAAGTGTACAATAGCAGTTTTGTTTTATGTCACACCTTACTGCATACAAACATCTTCATTTCTTCTTTTTTATATGTTTGCTGCCTACACAAGGTAAATATTGCATAAGAAACAGGATGTGAGCTCTGTTACTCTTAAAGGCCCTGGTTTCGTAAAAGTCAGTTGTAACTTGGAAAGAGAGATGCAAAAGAGAATAAATCCATCTTTGATTTGATATGTTTTACTAGTTAAGAAAACATAAAAATATATCTATCTATATATATATATATATATATATATATATATATATATAGATATAGTTATTAAGTATTTTTTTGTTTGTTTTTCAGTCTTGTCTGGGAGGATACAGATGTAAGCCATTTAAAAGGCACCAATTGTGCTCATTTCATACTAACATACTAAGATGCCAGCAGAGTAGGCCTAATGGTCTATTGAGTCCGCTTGAAGATCACCACCCAGTGAGGACACCGTCACTGCCCCACCCACCTCCCCTGCAACTCTGCCCGACCCCCTTCCCATCGGAGTTACACCTCCAGATCTGGCATTACTCAGATTTACCTTCCCATTATATCCATCCCAGCCCCTCTTGAATCCCTCTACTGTATTAACAGCCACCAGTTCCACAGGCGGTGCATTCCAAGGGTCCACCACCCTCTCGGTAAAGTAACATCTCCTAGTCATCCCCCTCAAGCCTCCCACCAGCCAGCCTCATGGAGTGCCCCTGGGTGACCCCCTCCTCCCTCAGCTGGAGCACCCTATTTGGGCTGACCCTATTTAATTCCTTGATATATTTAAAGACCTCGATCATATACCCTCTGTCCCTCCACTCCTCCAGGGAGTACAAGTTGAGCTCCTTAAGTCTCTCCTCATAGGATCTTTCCCCTACACCCTGTATCATCATAGTCACCCTCCTCTGGGCCCTCTCCAGAAGTGCAATGTCCCTTTTCAAGTACGGGCACAAAACTGCGCTCAGTACTCTAGGTGCGATCTAACTAGGCAGTTGTACAGTGGGAGAAGCACCTCCCATCTCCTCGAGGTTATCCTCTTGGCAATGCACCCAACCATTTTCTTTACTTTAGCCGCAGCCCTCCTAGACTGCTCAGAGTTATTCATTTTGGCATCCACCACCACCCCAAGACCCTTTTCCACTCCCAAAACCCATAGTTTCTCCCCTCCCAAAAAGCACCCACGCTGGGTTCCGAGGCCCCAAGTGGAGAACACTGCATTTCTTAGTATCAAACCTCAGTTTTCAGGTGCGTGACCACCACTCCAGAGTCTTCTGGTCCACCTGTAGGGCTGTTCTACCCCCCCATCTGCCACTGCCCCCAGATCCGAGTTGTCAGCAAAGAGGCTCATCCCACTCCTGATACCATCTCTGATGTCCAAGATGTAAGCATTAAACAGGAGTGGACCCAGTACCGACTCTTGCAGGACCCTGATAATGACTCTCCTGGGAGTTGATACTTCTCCCCCGACCACTACCTTCTGAAACTACCCAGTTAGCCAGTTTTCTATTCACCTTACCATCCTTTCCCCCACCCCCATTCCCCCCAGCTTGACCAGCAACCCAGGGTATGGCACCGAATCAAACGCCTTGCTAATGTCTAGAAAGAGGACATCCACCGGCCTGCCCTGGTCCAGCACCTTTGTCACCCAGTTGTAGAACTCCACAAGGTTAGTCTGACATGATCTGCCCTGAATGAAGTCTTGTTGGTGATCGTCCAGATGGCTTTGTGACTCCAAAAACACCTCTAGTCGCTCCTTCAAGATGGCCTCCATCATCTTGCCTACCACTGACATCAGGCTGACTGGCTTGAAGTTACCTGGCTCCTCCCTTGAGCCACCTTTGTGGATAGGCACAACATGAGCCATCCTCCAATCCTGAGGCACCTACCCTGTCTGAAGGGAGGAGTTGAAAAGGTCTGCCAGAGGTGCAGCAAGTACATCTGCCATCTCCTTTAGCACCCTGGCATGAAGGCCATCCGGACCCAGTGATTTATCTGTTTTCAGGGAATTAAGGGCTTCCTGCACCCTACAAACAGGAATTTCAATGTCCATGACTTCCCCCTTCCTCATTTCTAGCCCGCTCCTCCCCCAAAGGTGTAGACCCATCATCAACCTTAGTGAAGACTGAGGCAAAGTATTCATTGAGTACCTCCACCTGCTCCCTGGCCTCCTCGGCCCACCCACTCTCTGATCTCATCCTGCTAATCTGCCCCTTCACTTTTCTCCTTTCCCTGATATACCTAAAGAACCCTTTCTCCCCACTTCTGATCCCTTGTGTCAGCCTCTGCTCTGTCCTCACCTTAGCCAATCCTACCACCCTGGTTGCCTTTTTGGATATCATTTCATACTCTTCTCTATCCACAACCCCATGTGAGCGCTAGTACCTTCTATAAGCAGCTCTTTTCTCCCTCACCACCTCCTGGACCTCCCTGGTCCACCAGCTTAGCTTTCTGGCTCTACCATACTTGTGTTGGACCTTCATGCAGGCTTTCCAGGAGTTCCCTTCTAATAATTTTCCACTTGCTGTCTGTGTCCATGCCTGGTCTGATCCCTCCAAATGCTCCCTGAGGATCTCCTCCATACCCTTAAAGTCCATACCCCTAAAGTCCACCACTATTTTAGTGTGATTTTCCCCTCCCCCCAGGTCTAGGGGAAAACCAAACTGTGGCATGATCACTCCCTGCCAGTGAGTCCCCTACCACTAGGTTCCTAATCAGATCACAATCCTCCAGGACCACATCCATGATATAACCTTCCCTCGTAGGGTCAGCCACCAGTTGGGAAAGGAATGCATCCATGAAGACGTCCAGCAGGTACTGCTCCCTAGTGGATGAGGATGCCATAGTTCCCCAATCAACCCCTGGCAAGTTATGGTCACCCAGCACCACAGTTCTACCCTCCCCCTGACCACAGTAGTCCCTGAGATTCGCCACCAGACCTTCCTCAAGTTCCTCCGCCTGCATGGGCGGTCTGTAAATGATCCCCAGATTTACCCCAGCACCTGCAAGGTAACTCATAATGCCTGTACATTACCCTCTGCCCCTCCACCCTGGATATATCTATGTCATTCCTAATTATGAGTGCCACCCCACCTCCCCTGCCCACAGCCCTGTCCTTCCTGAACACAGTGTACCCCATCAGGTTCAGGTCCCAGTCGTGCTGAAGAGTGGCCCAAGTCTCAGTGACTGCCACCACATCCACATCCCCTTCAGTTAGCATCACCTGAAGCTCAGGCATCTTGTTTGCCATGCTCCTGGCATTAATCAGGATCACCCTCCATCCCTGCCCCTTGCCCTCACCCATCTCTCCCATTCCGAGATTCCCCCAGTTGACTGCATGCTTCCTCCCTTGCACACAGTCAGGTGCCCCATTAGGCATCCTCCCTCAGTTGGGAGAAAGTCTGAGTCCTCTTTGATGTGCCTGTTAGCAGCCTCAAGCCCCACCCACCCATCTCTAAGTTTAAACCCCATCTAATTACGATAAACTCAGTAAATTTTAGTTTCAAAACCTCCTTTCCCCCATATTTAAGTGGATCTATCTCTAGCATACAGCTCTTTTTCCTCTCAAGTTGTACCCCAGTCCCCCATCAGCCCATACCCCCAGCCCCACACCATTGCTTTGAGCCAATCATTAACCTCCTCAATTTTCAGTTTGTTTCCCATGGTAGCTCTAGGCACCAGGAGGTTCTCCAAGAAAGAGACCCTGCACCCCACAGCATGACACACCCTGGCTAGCTCACGGAACCTTGCCTGAAATCTCCTGCACACTATTACTCTCTATGTCATTTGTGCCTAGGTGCACTGATATGTCAGGAGATCCTCCATATTCCTTCACCAAAGCACAGACCAAAGGCATGGCCTTGTGCACAGTCAAGCCTTATATGCCCTTGACCTTGACAGCACAGCTTTGCCCCTCTCTCTTCCCTTTCCACTTAATACCCCTGCTCATGGAGTCCCCCAGCAGGAGTACTTTAACCTCCTCCTTCCCCTTGAGCCCACCTTCCTCCCCGCCACACCCCCCTCACTTCCCCATCTCTCCATTTTCCTTGGCTTCACCAACAATTTGATTGCCATCGGCTGCCTTAGCCCACCTGTCCCAACTATTTCTCCTGTCTGTCCATTTTTCTTCTAGCCCCCTGCCCGTCTCCCCACTCTGCTCTGTCCCAACAGCACTCCCGCTAACTTGCAGCCCCTTCTGATCTTCAGGGGCTCGAGTTCCTACCACCTCATCATCTTTCTCACTTAAACTCTGCTGGTCCCTTTCCCCCTGGAATCTGTGCTCCTTCCTTGATGTCCCCTCATTCACCATTCCCTGGCACTCCCTGCTCCAAACTCCCCTTCCCATGCTGTCCCTGGCTCCTCTATTAGTCCAGGTACCCATGCTCCCAACCCCCCCTCACATTCATCCTCCTTCTGCCCACTGCCGACTGTGCCCCCGTCATCTTCTGAGGCCCCCCCCACCATGGTGCTGCCAACGGCAAGTATCTATTTGAGACCGGAATTCCCCCAGCTGGTTGCTTACCAGTGATCCCTTCCTGTGAGGTGAGCCCCCTTGCTGTGGTCCTTGGAGGCCCTTTTGCTCATCTGCCAATAGCCCACACTTTCCTCCATTCTTTACCGTCCTCCCTGTCCAGTGTCCCCGATCCCTCCCTGTTTCTGCCCACCGGGCTGGTCAGACCTAGCATGAGTTCTGTTGGGGGGGGGGGGGGGGGGGGGGCCCCCCATCCTCTTGCAGTCACTCCCCCCTCCCAACTGTCTGTACATACATGCCCCCATTCCCTGCACCCATGCCTTTCACCCACCTATCTAGTTCATACCTGAGCCTGCGCAACTCGGCCTCCAATCTCATTAACCTGGCACATATAGGACAGTGCCCTAGCCGCCACAGTGTGCTCATGGCCATTGCAGCTCCACAGCCACTGCAATCCACCAGCCTGCTTCCCACATCCTGTAACCGAAGTCCCACTCCCCAGCCGGTAGTGACCCCACCCAGTCCAGTAGCCCCTGTCAGCCACTCCATGATGTGCCTTCCTCCCCCTACACCAAGTTCTTCTAGCAAGTCCTCAATCTGTTGCAGCTATGTTGCCCTGTTCCCCCACAGGGGTACCAACTATTACCCAGTGGCTCCCCTGCCACAGGAAGCCGAACGATCAAAAGCAGACCAAATCAACTCAAAGCAATACAGTATCTATCTAGCTCCAAAGTTGTCATCTAACTATACAATTTAAGTGAGCAAACAGTTTGTCCAAACTCCAGCCCCAGAATCAAAGCAGCTCAGGGCCACTCCAAGAAGAGCAATGTAGTTTCAGACTTGCCGACTAAGTTTGCCCTTAATGAGCCCAGAGTATCCCCCAACCCCAAGCAGCTCCCTTGGACAAAGCAGAATTACCCCCTCCCAATGTAATGCAAATCCTCAATACCAGTCCCTTCCCCAAGTTCCCAACCCCCACCAAGTCTTTAGCATTCTCCTTTAAAAACAGCCCTGAACCCAGTATGCAACAAGTCCATAGCTTAAAGATAGACTATCACAGCCTTTTAGCATACCCCTATAAGCAGCCCCAGAAAAAAACCACAGCTTGAAAAAGACAGATTTACCCAACAAGCAGCTGCCCAGCGGGCACCAACCACTCAAGCTCACAGACACCTAGAGAATCCCCTTATGAGTGCCCCCATCATCATACATAGCTCAAGCTTACCACCTCTGTCAGCCATCCACTTGGGCTCAGCCCAAGTCCTCAGGAATGTTCAGCCCCCTTTGTTTTGTCCAGATCAGGATACAGTCCTTTAGTGCAAGTTCCAGGATAGTCCAGCCTCCAAATTGCTTGCCCCACCTCCTCCTCCCACATGCATTTAACAGAGGTTGGGGCTGTGAAATGCTCCACATAGCACTGCTCCTCATTGCTGCTGCCAACTACGTCTCTCTCTCTCTCTCCCTCCATTGAGGCTCCTTTGGCTGCAAAAGCCACTGACTGTGGCACCCACATTCTGGCTCCATTGCCTGCCATGAAATTATAGCTGGAGGCCAACGATTGCGGCCCCTCCAATCCTTGCTGCCACCGGGAAGACTGTCAGGTACACTGGTGACCACTGGCCCTTATATAGCCAGCCAGCTAGTTCAAAACTGGCCCCAAGTTAGTCCCAGCTCTCCGATTGACAAGGAGAGCCAGGACAGCTCTGGTGGAAAAATTCAAAATGCTCCCCGTAGCGCTGCTTCTCATTGCTGCCGCCAACTGTGGCTCTCTCTCCCTCTGTTGTGGCTCCTCTGGCTCCAAAAGCCACTGACTATGGCTCCCCCATTCCATCTCTGTCACCTACTGTGAAATTACAGCTGGAAGCCACTGATTGTGGCCCCTCTGATCCTTGTTGCCACCGGGAAGACTTTCAATTTGTTTCTTAAAGCCCCTCACCAGTAGTTTACCTGCACTGGAACTGTTGATGTTTTAAAATGTTAGTTTTCATGTTTTTTGAAGGGGAATGGATCTTAAATGAAAGCAGGTCACCTGATTCCTTCCCCTTCCCCTTCCTGGTTCCCAAGTAGTCAAGCACCACCCAATGCTGCCCCACGCGCTATCGTTTTGTGACGAAGGAGTTTGTAGAGCATGGGGGCATGCTCGATTGATAGCAATTGGAGAGTAATTTAAAACATTTCTTTATATATTTAGAGGTCCACTGAGAGCAAATCAAAGTCACAGCTCAACTAACAAGGCTGTTTGGAATGGCAAAATACAAAGGGTATCCAGAATATTTGAAACTAGCTACAGCAAAGATTAAAGCATGGGAGTTTCTTGATACCTTCAGCACCAGGGAATAGCTACATGCTGAAATAATGATGCACCTTCAAGCTGAAAAAGGCTTGCAGGCATGTCCTCCTTTATCCTTCCATGTAGCAATACAACAATTAACACATAAATGTAGTCCCCAGAGGATGTGGAATGTGACATAGTTAAGTAGTCATGGCAGACTGAAAGTACGAAACAATCATGAGCACAAGCAAATCATTAAAAAGTATTGTCCAAGACAAGGCTACTTCATGGAGTTAGAGACCCAAAAGCATTTATTTATGACTTGCCCCTATGCAAAGCAATTTTGGAAATTCATAGCCACCCGATGGAAAATGTTACTGTTCTCAGAGGTCACATATGAGGAAATCATCACCACAGTTTTTCAAAATGAGTTTGTAGAATTCCATGGCAGTACTTCCTCCTTAATCTTTACAGGAATTAAATTTAATTTATGGACAGTAAAGTGTAAATTAATATCTCAACAGGAATTGATTCCGGTCATGATCATATCAACATGGCTAGAACAATATCAAATGATATTTGTACCAAGGAATTTAAGGTAGTGAGCTGCGAAGAATGTATGAAACTGTGTAAGTACACAGACTAGTCACCACCTTAAAAACAGCTGGCAGGATGGAACAGGTCTTTCTGCATGCTGTTTCATCATTCTAGATGGTTAATAAGAGCTGGCACAGCTTGATGTAATTTTGTTTTGAAATTTATAGTCTCCCCATTTTCCTTCTCTCTCTCCTTACTTTTGTTTTCTTGTCCCATTCAGTTTCTTTCATCTTGTATTTAGAATTAAGTTCTGGACTTCATTTAAATACTCAAGGGATGTATTGGTTTCTTTTTTTTTTTCTAAAAAGCCTTATCCCTGTCATAAACCCATGCTGTTTACTATCCTGGAGTCCATTACTCTTCAGGTGGTCCATGAGGTCCTCTTTGACTAGTGCCTTCATCAGTTTAAGCATGAACAAGAAAAACACGGCACTATCCACCAGATAGCCAAAGAATAACACGTTTTATTGACTTACAGTAGATGTAACTACAGAATAAAACTCTAGTGCCATGTAGCTGAAACAACAGTTCCCTCACACAAAGGCCTGACTGGTTTCATGCATGCATGCTTCCTCAGGGTCCCTAAGGAAGCATGCATGCGTCAAAGGCTCAATCATGTCTTTTATGTGAGAATAGTATTTCGCGTACATGTCACTGGAGTTTTATTCTATAGTTACATCTACTGTAAGTCAATAAAACTTGTTATTCTTTGGCTATCTGGTAGACGGTGCCATGTTTTTCTTGTGCATGCTTTAGCTTTTCATACTTGACACGTCAGTATTAGAGTAGCATTCTTGTTTGGATGACCTTCATCAGTTTACCCACAATAGAGGTAAGACTGACAGGTCTGTAGTTACCCAGTTGCTCCTTACCCCCCACTTTATGGAGTGGGACTACGTCTGCTACCCTCCAGTCTTTTGGAACCCCCACCTCACTTGAGCTATTGAATAGTCCTACCGGGGTTCAGTTAGTTTGACTGCTAATTCTTTGAGCACCCTCAGTTGCATCTCATCTGGCCGTAGGGCCTCATCTCTCTTTAGGGATTGCTAGCCCTTTCTGAACCCTTTCACTGGTAAATACTTGCTGCCTCATCTCAGGGATCCCTCTTACAACTGCCTTAATCCCACTGTCTGGAAGATGTCCTCTGTCTTCCCTTGTGAATACAGAGCAGATATTTTTGTCCATCCTCCTCAATTAACCTAGCTCCCTCTGTTAACCTAACAATTACTCATACCTTCTTTCTTTTTTTCCCTATTATGTCTAAAGAAATCTTTTCCCCCTGTGACTCCCTCTGCAGTACGCATCTCTGTGTCTGCCTTTACTTCTCTGTCTTCCCTCTTGGTTTCCCTTGTTCTTGTTTGATACCTTCCCAATTCTTCCTTCTCTTGTTTTTCCTTGTACCTGGTGAAGGCCTTCTTTTTGGCTCTCACTGCTTCCTTGACCGTTCCAAAGAACCGTATTGATTTCTTGGACCTGTGTCTTTTGACTACTGTTCACATGCAATATTTTGTTGCCTTGAGAATGGCCCCCTTCATTGCCCCACCTTTCTTCCACATCCCTGATGATATCCACTCTGACTAACATGTCCCTAACCAGTTCTCTTCTTCAGTTGAAGTCTGCCCTTCTGAAATCTAGGACTTCCACCTTTGATGTAGGCTTGGTCATCCCAAGGGCCAGGTCAAACCATATAGAGCTGTAGTCGCTGGACCCTAGTGGCTCCCCTACCTACACTCCTCCTACCACTTTGGAATTAATGAGCACCACATCAAGAATGGCAGCCTGCCTAGTGGGTTCCTTAACCAGCTGCAGTCCTGTGATGTATCTGACAGGGCCTGACTTCTAGAGCTCCCCCTGCTCCTTATCTTGCTCTTTCCCCTGTCTGGGAGGTCTACATATCACCCCATCTAACCTTATGTAAGAGATGCACAAGGACCAGGATTCAGTGCAAGTGACATCTTAATGGTAGCAAGCCAAATGATTGCTGTAATATGAGTGACGGAATATGATCGACTCTAAATGAACGCAGTGTATTTGGGTGACTGTACCACAATAGCGACCACAAAGAATGAGCAATAAGTCACTTGGGTGAACACAGATTTCACTGGAAATTCACTCTGTGTCCATGTGCACTGTGGTGTTAGAATCTTAGAGATAAGGGGTTCAGGGGTAGAGCTCCCCTGCATGACAAGCGTGTACCTGTTGCCAACAGGGGATAAAGGGGAGCATAATAGAGTTGAGATTTAGTAACCACAATCCATATGCATCCTCCGGTAAGTAAATGGTTAAAAGATAAGAACATAGAGAACATTTCCTTGGTATAATACTTATTATTTATTTATTTAGCTTTTGTTTACCAGGTAAGCACACTAGACAGTCACATGCCTATTTTCAGGTATGACCCGGGAGAGTTACAGAGATACAAGCAATAACAGTACAGAGGCTAGCATCAAGTTACACAAAGGTACAGTCAGAATACAAACAAGAAGAACCAGCCAAAACAAAGTACAAAGTCTTGGGCCCAACTGTCAGGCAAGGTACAGACAGGTATAAGCAATCAACTACAGTCAGGAAACAGGCAGAGAACAATTTTAGTGCAGTTCAGTATGAGGCAGAACAACCCAGGGATGGCAGCCAGGAAAAATTGGAGTCAGTGTCAGCAACAACAATATTTGTGAATATTGCTTATTTGTTATTTATTTTTGGAATAAGTGCACGCCCGCAGCCAGGAATTTTTTTTTTATTTCAGGCATATATTGGATACATACAATATTGCAATGTTTCTGCCTACAAGAGGAGGTTCCTTATGGCATGCAACTCATCCCGGTCTGAGGCATAAAACAAACCACCCATCACTTTGCACATATGGCAGATAGTAGCTATTATAGCAGTCGCGCTTCTGTAAATTTGCCGTTATGACGTTCGCTTATCAACATTCGCTTATTTTGTAATCGCCCATTAAATTTACATGAGATGTAAACCCATCTGAATTAGTAGATAAGCATCTAGAATGTGCAAATCCAGCAAAATGCCAGGGTACCAATTGTATCCACCCAAATTACACAGGACAATCTTGTAAACCGGGCATAATAGTCTTAATGATTAACTTCTGTCAAAATATAAACATTTTATCTATCTATCTATCTATCTAAACATAATTAGTGGAATTAGGAGTAGTTCCAGTTGATGCCTTACTGATATGTTTCAGGACTCCTTATAGACGGGGTTAGTACTAGATGACTGGGAAATGGCCAGTGTCATTCCTTGAGTCAAGAAGGGTGTGGCCTAGTAACTACATACCTCTGAGCCTTGGCTTAGTACTTGACAAAGTGTCATAAAAGTTGTGGTATTTCAATATGTAGAAGACCGTGATTTGTTCGCTAGCATACAAATTGACTTCACAAAAGAAAGATCCTGCAAAACCAAACTCATTCCCTTCTTTGAGTGCTTGAAACTAATGGACGCCTGCTTGATTGCGCTGTTTAGTCTGTCTATATTTTGATTTATTTTACAGCTTTTCATGGAGGAATAAATAAGGGAAAGCTGAAGAATCTTAGTTATTAAACACCAAACAATAACGAGTGAGTATATTTATGAGCTGTCCTTTCACCATAAGTTCATATATCTTTTTGGTAAAACACGATGGCTCAAAGGCTTCACACGGCAAATGGCAGGCTGACTAAGAATTGAAGGCCAACATCAAGTCAGCATAACAACACACAAACTGCTGGTATACCCACTAATGATATGGCAAGTAAGAATGACATACTGCAAATAAAAGAACTGCCTAATGGGCTAAAAATTGACATTTCTGAGATGAAACAAGAAAAGTTTAAAATTACAAGCAGAAACAGAATTAATAAAAAAAGAGGTTAAAACTGTATACCAGCAAACTGATGAGCTCAAAGATACCATGTCTTATTTAAATTCAGTAACACAAAAGTAGAACTCACAGATTGAACATTTATTGGGGAAAATTGATGATCTGGAAAATAGGGGACGTAGAAACAACATAAGGATTATTGGAGTACCGGGGGGCTGGGAAGGCAACAATATGATTTATTTTTTACAGTCGTTTATACCAGATCTACTTCACATTAGATGGGATCAGCCATTGGAAATTGAATGAGCCCTAGATCTCTAGGTCCTAAGTCCACTCAGAGTAAACGCCCTAGACCTATAATTGCCTATTTTCTTAGGTTTTCTATTAAGGAGGACATTTTAAAGATGGCTAGAGATAGAAAATCACTACAATATCAAGGGTATAACGTTATGATATTCCAGGACTTCTCCTCTGAACTAGTCAGTAAAAAAAAAAGTTTTGTTTTTTAAATTAACCAAGAATGTCAACGGATGGGCATACAATACAATTTTAAATACCCTGCTGTATTTCAAATTAGGGAACAAGGAGGGGGGTGGTTTCATGTGCCTTGGTCAAAGACACCTGGCACTACATTCAAATGACTAAGGAACCAGCAGCCATACCATCAAATCCTTCATTATGTACAAACCGTCATTCTACAGTAAACAAATCAGCGCATGGTTCCTATGCTGCAAACTGCATGTCTAGTCTCACTCAGGAACAGCTAAGTCCAACATAATCAATGGAAGCTTACCCTTCCCCCTCATCAGAAATGTCAAAGGAACCCACTCCACAGCCTTACTCCATGATTGTCAGCCCAGGAAAGCAGAAAAATAATTCCCTCCAAACAGCTCAATTCAGGAAAGTTAAAAATACATCTAAATATATGACCGTAGCTCAAAGACAAGGCAGATCCTTTCAACATAGTGCAAACAATGGAAGAAGTAGAAGCAGGAGCAAACAACGCAGTAAATTGGCCCCAAGTACCGCTTCCTTAGATAATTATTTTGACCTAGAGGAAGTTGAACCTCTGAATAGCACCCCCACTACAACAAGCTCCAGACCTCTTTCCCCAAAGCTCATAGATGGAACCTTTGGGCAAGAACTATCACTTCCTGAAAGGACAGCTTCAGTCTTGCTCTCTAACGCTGCAACCACATGACTTGGAACTAAGGAGTGCAATATCATCGCGTTGCAAACATGGTGGTAGAGGTTTAAGAAGTTCTGACTAAACTGGGTGAGAGGTTTACCTATCACCTGAACATGGCTCAGATTGCTGGAACATGTTTTAAAAAAAAAAGAATACTTGCTATTTAATAGCGTGTACTAGTCCTTATGCTTCTAAATAGATAATTAGCAAATTAGCAAATTGCATAGTATTGTATGTCATACTTTGTTTATTTTTATGGGCTTGTCTGCACATTTTACTTAAAGTAGTGTGGCTAAACAACGTCTGAATATATCTTTGTGGTGTGCTAAAGGGAATTTTTTTTTTTAGTAGATTAGTAGTTGACAGAGAATGTTTATATATTTTTATATATGATGGGGTGGGTACTATTTGAATTTCCTAAACAACATGGTTGTACTGTAGATTGAAAATTAATATAATATAATTCATCTGTGTAGGAATGTAATACTGGACCAAATGGCTCCTCATAAGCAGGTTTTCCTTTTCTATGTACAGTACCTGTCAACCTAGGAACTCTGCATATACTTAACATTTATATTCACCCTGCTGTGTTGACAAGGAACTGGTCAGGACAGTAACAGTTTTCAACACTCTCTGCACCCATTTGCAAACTCAGATTCACTTATTACATAGAATAATACTGAGCTCACCAAGTAGGCTTACTGGGAGCTCTACAAACCTGATGATCATTTTAGCAGATAAGGGCTAATTCTGTGAAGGTGATGAAGGTGTAAATGGATTGGGTGCTAAGGAGAATGTTTTTAAACAAATGTTGGTCAAATCTCTGCTTTTCCAGCACCTTTGCCACCTACAGTAGATACTGACTAACTAATTTTATTGCAGAAGAAGTTCTATTGCATGAGTTCCTAAGGGAAGAAATTTCTAGGTTGACTAGAGATGAGTATGGAAAGGGGAGAGAAAATGATCAGACTAGTAATGAGTTGAGTCAATCAATCCTGCTACAGAATATGCACTGATGGGTAATCTTAATTACTTGATGATCCTGTATGGAATCTAGAAAAAGAGCAGCTACATCTAAGAAGTTTAACCTGTCTTAGCACACCCTTATGATTGTGACTGGTTTAGGCTTATTTTCCTTTCTCTGATTTGAGTTATTAGCTTAATGTCTAAAAATACTCGTAATAGATTTATTCCCTTTGTATTACCACTATCACACATGTTGTTCCTTGTAACTGTTAAGAAGTTTTTTTGTGACTAAGTTAGGTGGACTAAAAAAAATCATATTCGGTCCAGAGTAAGGGTTAGAGTGATTGGTTACATCACCACCTTGGACTGGGTGTTCGGTGGTTATAGGCTCATCGGTAGTTAACACCCTACTATTATTAGAACTCTACAATTTTGAGTTATTTAATACATTTATATTACAACAGTTACTATAATACTAAGTTGTCAAGTTAAGTGAAGATTGTATACTTTTTAAACACTTCCATTGTTTATCTTATTACAAAAGAGCGCTACATAGTCTTCAAAAATTTTTTTTTGATTGTATTGGGTAAAACAATTCCTTGAATTTCTATTATTTAAAAAGTGCCCCTTTTCAATCATATTTTTTCTCTCTTGCAAATATAACACAGCACTGAATTGTGATTCTATATGCTGTAGCAGAGGGGATATGATAATATCAGATACTTATTGTTATCATTTTTATTGTGCATTTCTATTACTTAGAAACTTGGAGATCGTACTCTTTGTGAGATTAATGAAATGTCTTCTTAGCCCCTTGGGTCTGATCTTTTCTCACAATGGCTTTGCATACATATAAGATAATTTCTTGGAATGTATATGGTATTAGCACCCCTATCAAAAGAAAGAAAATTCTATTGCAATTAAACAGAATTAAAGCTGATATTGCCCTTTTACAAGAAACTCATCTAGATGCTGTGGAGGTAGCCAAACTAGCTAGATCATGGGTAGCTTCAGTGGAATACAGTTCTTTCTCCTCTAAAAAAAGGGGAACAGCCATTTTAATTTGAAAAGGGGTTTATTTTGTGAAAGACAACCATCAAGCGGACACTGAAGGCAGGTATCAGAACTTATCAGGAGCCATAGATGGACAGAAAATAGCCTTATGTAATGTCTACACTCCTAATGCACATCAAGCTGACTTCTTTATTGGCCTGACAGCTACCCTGAGTACATTTATAGACTATGAGATTATTTTGGGAGGGGACTTTAATGAAATTGTTGACCCAATTTTAGATAAACAATCCCCAGTGAAAACAATTAGGGAAACTAAATCAAGACAGATCTTGGTGGATCTAATATCTTCACTAAATATCATTGACATCTGGCATCTTTCCTGCCCTAAGGGTAGAGATTATTCTTTCTTTTCTCATAGGCATCTTTCATTTAGCAGACTAGATATGTTCCCCATGGCCAACTCACTAACCAACTCAGTAGTAGACTCAAATATAAATCCCATTATTATTTCTGACCATGGAATAATTACTCTAGAATTGCAACTTGGGGAGAAAAGAAATAAGCAAATGAGATGGAGAATGAAGGTTCATTCATTCTTAGATACAAAATTCTCTGAATGGCTTGTGGAAGAAACTAAAATATTTTTCAGTATAAACGACAATGGTGATGTTTCACAAAACTGCCTTTGGGAAACATTCAAGGTTTTCATCAGAGGCAGAATTATTGGTTATGCAGCTGCTAAAAAGAAAACTAGACTGAAAACTTTAAAAGAAAAGCAAGACTTGTTACTACAATGGGACCACAAACTTAAACAAACCACAAAGTTAGACCTTACATTTCTCTACAAAGTAAGACAACTCAGATATGAAATAAATGCAATGTTATCTGAACAAGCAGAATATGCTTTATTTCAGACCAGACAAAAATACTGGGAGGCTGGCGAGAAATCGGGTAAGCTGGTAGCATCTAGACTAAAAACCTTACACTCCCAAAATATTATTCCAGGTATTAAAGACAGGACAGGGAATCTATTAACCAAAAACTCAGATATTAACAATGCTTTCAGAGAATTTTATCAAACACTATATAAGGAAAAAAGCCACTTTAATAAAAATGCAGCTAAGCAATTTTTAGAAATAGCCAACCTAACTAAAATCATTAAAATACAGCAAGACACCCTGAATAAACAACTATCCTCTCTGGAAATAGAAAAAGCTGTTGCCTCACAACCCTTTGGCAAAGCCCCAGGTCTAGATGGCTTACCAGGAGAATTTTATTCAAAATTATACAATGGCAAGAAAATTTCCTGGACTCTGATTGGTCTGTGTGTGCATGAGACAGTGATGATATTAGACAATAACATCACTGTATCTAGGACAGGCAGAAAACTGACCTCATCACATGCCAGCATGTAAAAATGAATGTGCCCACTGCCCAGTAGCTGCACTGCCCTGTCCACACAGCATGCCAGCATTTATCACTCGGCCGCACATTCAATTGCTCCCTGACATTACTCCACACTTAGCCTTGCCCCCACGAAGTTCAGAGTTAACCCCTTAGAAAAAGAAAAAAAATAGGAAGCCAAGCCATAACTCCAGCATCTTGCAGTTCCACTGGCTGGCAGACGATCGTGAGCACGCTTGAAGACTTCAGAAGTGCCGCACTTGCAGCCTGCTGCACTCGCTCCTCACAGTGCCTCAAAACAACAAGAACCCTATACGTAGACTTGCCCCCCCAAGTTCAGATTCAACCCCTACTAAAAAAAAATAACTAACAAAATCAAGCCCGAACTCTAGTATCTTGCAGTTTCACCAGCCGGCAACCGTGAGAGCATGAGCAGACTTCAAAAGAGACACGCTCGCTCCTCACACTGCCCGGCTCCTCAAAACAACAGCCGCATTTTGACGTCTAATGAACAAAATAAAAAATACGTAGAAATAAAGCCGGACTGTGAAACGGCAATGTACACTAAAGCAGTTGGCGTCACACACATCACCTGCTCTTTCAGCCGTCCACCAGTCTAGGTACCAAATTGGACTGAGCAGACAATTTGAATGCCAATATACTTTCTCCCAACAGACAGCAACACAGTCTTACACTGTGCCAGAAGAAATGTAAAGACTGAGAAATGGGGGGGGGGACACATTGAACAGAGGAAGTCAGCAATCGGGAGAAACTGAGCACAGGAACAGCAGCACCCAGATACAGGATGACCTTAGCTACACTGCCACCTGTGGGATAAGACAGAAACTACTGGACTCCTTTTTCAGTAAGTAAGCCTCCCCTAACAAAAAGTTGCCCATTTTCTTTTTTTCTAAATAAAAGAGCCATTGTATAATAGCAATAAGGCACTCCAGGGTGTGTGTTATTGTGTAATAACGTCACTCCTGGGGTGGTGGAGCACCCGGCCTCGCCTCGTGCTTCAACCACCCCAGGAGTGACGTTATTACACAATAACACACACCCTGTCGTGCCTTATTGCTTAATTAAGCCCTAATGTTTCCTATCATATGTTAGCAATGTTCAAAGAAGCCTGGGACAAGAAATATTTACCTGCTTCAATAACACAGACTATGATCACTTTGATTTATATGAAAAAAAGATCCATTAGACTGTACAAGTTATCGCCCCATTTCACTTATGAACACGGACTACAAGATCCTAGCTAAAATATTAACAGCTCAAATTCAGGTTGTTATAGGAGAGCTAGTGGGCAGGGAACAAGTAGGTTTCATGCCAGGGAGAGTGGGATCTGACAGTGTAAGAAGACTACTTAATGTTATCTGGTCTGCAAACCATAACAAACAGCCTTATACAATTTTATCACTAGATCTCCTGAAAGCATTTGACTCACTTGGCTGGTCCTTTATGCAGACTGCATTGACAGAATAGGGTTGTGGAAATGAATTTGGAGAGTGGGTTTCTATATTATATAAGGGGCAAAAGCACAGATCCTTTCAAATGGAATTCTATCTTGATCAATCTTAATATCTAAGGGGACCAGGCAAGGATGCCCTCTATCGCCGTATATATTTATATTATCAACAGAGCCTTTTATTAGACATATTCAAATAAATGGAGAAATTCATGGAATCCAAGTAATTAAGAAAATACACAAAGTATTTGCTTTTGCTGATGATTTGCTTCTAACTTTAACAAAACCATTACAATCTTGTGAAGCTTTAAAAAAAATGCTAACGGTATTTCATGATTTGATAGGTCTTCAACTAAATTGGCAAAAAACTCAGGCAATAGTGAAGTTTCAAAATACCTCCCTAACTTCTCAGATTACTGACTTCTGGGATCTAAAATGGATATCTGATCAAGTAACATTCTTAGGTTTGCAAATTAGTCCCAATCTGGATACTTTGTTAGAAATCAACCTGAAACATTGATTAACCGAAATTGAGTTAGAACTAACGAAATGGAGTCAACTCAACCTCTCACTCTGGGGTAAAGTCAATGTCATCAAAATGATTTTAGCCCCCAAGTTATTCTATATATTCCAGAACACCCCTATTCTTATGAATAAATCACACAAAAAAAAATTGCATTCCTTGATCAGGAATTTCCTATGGAACGATAAAACACCTAGAATCAGTCTCAAAAAACTTCAAGCACCACATGATGCAGGTGGACTGGCACTACTGTGCTGGGAGACCTATCAGATGGCTTTCATCTTTAAATAAATATTACTTTATTTCCAAAGTACTTCTCCTTTGAATTACCGTGCCTTGTGGTTGGACATGGAAAGAGAAATGTTATCGCCTAATATAATGACTGATTATATATACTATCCCGCACCCTCTAAGGTTGCAGATAACTGCTGTATTACTACCTCCATCAGACTGCTAAAAACAAGCATTTGTCAATGCCGAATGTTTGCTTGCTGGCATTGGCAGAGGTAGTGTAGAAGTTACAGAGCTGCGTAGTAGGAATG
Organism: Neoceratodus forsteri; assembly: GCA_016271365.2. Lineage (NCBI taxonomy): Eukaryota > Metazoa > Chordata > Ceratodontiformes > Ceratodontidae > Neoceratodus > Neoceratodus forsteri. The sequence continues at coordinate 668,034,437 of CM057453.1, forward strand.
GCAGTGAAATAGTGAACTGAAGCCAACCCCACCACCACCCTGCAGAGTGTGACAGGCATTGGGGTGTGCCTTTGGGTCATCAGGCATAACGGCCATGCCATTTCACCACACCCCACCCTGCAGACACTGACAAGTGTCACAGTGTTCCTTGGGGTCTTTGGCCTTATTACGCACCCCATTCCATTAAAAATACGGTGAGATGGGTGTGATATAGGAGAATGGGGTGAACTTTGGGGCTGAAGAGTCCAAGGCATACCTCGATGCCTCTCACTGACTGCAGGGTGTGGAATGGTATAGAGCATTACAGGCAAGAATCCAAGTCACACCCCTGATGCCTGTCATTCTCTACAGGGTTGGACGTTATGGTTGGAAACCCTAATACCTCAGGCATTCATTGGTATTTTCACTCCAAATGTTCAACATTGATTTTTTGTGACCCCACCTCATGAACAGGGGGAATATCAGTTTGTTAGCGGCTGCTTATGCGAGCGACTACAGTATTTAGCACCACAGGTGCAAAAACATTCGAACAGGATGTAAAAATGACAGCTGTACTGTTCATGGGGAGGTGTAAAAATGACAATGTTGCAACTCTGCAGTAAAAATATTTAAAACTGGCGAAGTCATGAGCATTACATAGAAACTTGTACACAGCATACCGTATTATAATTAGGTTGGGGATTTTTACAGCAGATTGTCAACTCAGGCATTTTGTGCCTCCGATCATGAACAGTGTCACTGTGATTTTCTTTATCTGTCCCGATGATTTCCCACAGCGACCACATCTCTGTGCTGAAAGTGTGAAAACACACTTCGGCCATGTTGTGAAAAATGACAGCTGTATCGTAAATAAGGAAGTGTGGAAAAATGCCACTGGTGAAAATCTGGACTTAAAATATTACAAAGTCATGAACTTACGAGGGTGCGTGGAAACTGCGCAATGCTCACGCGTAACACAGTCATTTTATGGACTTTTGTCACCAAATTTTCAACATAGCCATTTTAAGACCTCTGCTTGTGAACAGTGTAACTGTGATTTTCTTAATCTGTCCCAAACATTGCTTTCGCACACCAACAGCACCATTGTGTGCTACATGTGCGAAAACACATTTTGAGTGGCATATGAAAAATGGCAGCTGTACTGTTCATAAGGAAGTGTAATAAAATGGCAATGTTGAAAATCTGGAGTGAAAATATTAAATTCGCAAACTTATGAGCATGCATAGGAACTGCGCAACGCACGGTCGTAAAACAGTCATTTTTAGGAATTTTTTCACCAAATTTTCAACATAGCCATTTTAAGACCTCTGCTCATGAACAGTGTCTCTGTTATTTTCTTAATTTGTCCCATACATTGATTTCGCACACCGACTGCGCCATTGTATGCTACATGGGCGGAAACACATTTTGGGTGAGATGTGAAAAATGGCAGCTGTACTACTCATAAGAAGGTGTGGTAAAATGGCAATGTTGAAAATCTGGAGTGAAAATATTGAAAATTTGCGAACTTACGAGTGTGCGTAGGAACTGTACAATGCATGCTCATAAAACAGTCATTTTTTGGAATTTTTTCACCAAATTTTCAACACAGCCATTTTAAGACCTCTGCTCATGAACATTGTACTGTGATTTTCTTAATTTGTCCCGTACATTGATTTCACACACCGACTGCGCCATTGTGCGCTACATGGGTGGAAACACATTTTGGGTGAGATGTGAAAAATGACAGCTATACTACTCACAAGAAGGTGTGGTGAAATGGCAATGTTAAAAGTCTGGAGTGAAAATATTGAAAAGTCGTAAACTTACGAGCCTGTGTAGGAACTGCGCAATGCACGCTTGTAAAACAGTTGTTTTTTGAAATTTTTCCACCAAATTTTCAAAATAGGCTTCTTTAGAGCCCACCTTGTGAATGCTGACAGTGTCATTTTGTTAATCGGTCCCAAAAGGTGATTTAGCGCAGTGACTGCGAAATCACCCTTCGGGCCCGAATAACGCCATGACAGTGACAGCATTCATGAGAAGGGGTCCCAAAAGCCCCATGTTGAAAATTTGGTGCACAAATTCCAAAAAATGCCTGAGATATGCAATAAAGTTGAAAAACCACTATCTATCCCATTATACAGCTTACCGGCATTTCCTCAGTTTGCGGTCATCTTTGAAGAAGTGCAGACATGTTCCCGGTCCACCGAAGATCATCATGCCAAGCTCCGGAGGTAAGTATGGGAGTGAGGGGTGTGGGGAGAGCAGGGAGTGCAGTGGGTGAGTGCGGGTTATGGGAGGCGGCAGGAAGACTGCGTGGGACTGTTTTCTTTGCAGGTATTTTAAAAAGACAAAGCGGGATGTTTGCCATGCTGGGGTGGGCTCCCAGCATGGCAGAATGATGGCTGGGGGGCATGGAGCCGGCGGGGATTGGGCACCCCGTCGGCCATGGCATTTGTTGCCATGCTGGGGTGGGCTCCCAGGGTGGCACCCTGTACTCGGGGGAACAGTGAAGCCAGACGGGATTGGACACCCCCGTCGGCTCTACCATTGAGTTGCCATGCTGGGGTGGGCACCCAGTGTGGCATTTGGAAAGGCTTTGGGGGGGTGCGCAGTACAGCCGATGGGGGATTGGGCACCTCCGTAGGCTATAGAGCGCTGGTACTCTGCGCTATCATGTGGAGGATGCACAGGAGTCATTTTCCTTTGTACGTTCATCCAGTGCAGACTCCATGCTCATCCTTGTGCTGTGATCCTGACCCTCTCCCTTCACATGGATCACAGTAATTCTCAGTGACACGTGCCCCCTCCATCAGGAGTGTGTGTGTGTGTGTGTGTAAGGGGAGCTACGCATGAGCAGGCGATATCTTATCACTGCTCACTGAAGCGTAGCTCCCCCTTTCAACTGTATGCCACTGCATTTTGGAGCTTGTCATAGACAGCTCCAGCATGCATTGGCAGACAGGGGCCGAGCCTACGAACACATTGAATTGGAAGAGGGGGTGACACATCTCCGAAAACTCGGATGATGGCACTATGTTTCTTGCACATGCATGCAAGCAAACATAAAAATGAACAAAAACCTGAACACAGAATCTTCTCCACTACTTTTTGTTCCCTTATGGGATAATCCAAAATTGTTTAAAGACAAATCTAAGCTGACCAATATAACTTGGGAAAAAGCTGGGGTGAGGCACCTAAGTGACTTACTATCTACAGAATCAAACATTTTGATGTCATTTTCTGACTTAAGAGAAAAATACAAACTCCAAAACATTCTATTCCATTATTATCTACAGTTGAGATTGTGTCTTTTAAAACATGTACTACAAAAATACTTCTCTATCCCTAATCACCCTCAATGGGAACAAATAATAAAATGGGTGTTCTTAAAAAAGGGGCGAGCTCTATTTATGAAATCTTGCTTAATGTTTCTGACCCACTCCTTCTGACCCTGCCAGCTAAAGACAAATGGGAAAAAGAATTGAACATGTTGACAGCAGAAGAAGACTGGCTTGTTGCTTGGAAATTTGCATATCAGAGCTGTAGAGAGACACAAGGTAAGCTAATACAATTTAAAATTCTACATCACTACTATTTGTCCCCAACAAAGATGTTTGATATGGGCTATGTAAATAACAATAGATGCACAAGATGTGGAACAGAGGAGGGTACTTTGTTACATATGCTTTGGGGTTGTCAGGAATTACTGGCATTATGGAAAGAAGGGCATAGAATGATCTCTAAGTGTATGAAAATAAACATAGATTTCTCCCCAGGAATGTATATATTAGGCATCTTTCCAGAGAACTGTGTTCTTCTTCATTCTCAGAAGCTATGGCTTCAAGCTGGTGCTCTAGCAGCTGAACAGACTATATTGAAACACTGAAAGGATCCAAAAGATCCCCAAAATAAAGATGATACTACATGATGGTCTTCGTAGCCAATACCGAGAGAATTAATTACATCATTATGGGAAAAAATGAGAAATTTGGGAAGATCTGGGAACCCTTCCTCCAATTAACATATTAATACAAAAGGATTTATTAATTATATTAAAAAAAAAACTTGAACAAATTATAAATCTAAGATAAAACGTTTGTGAGTTGCCCGTGTTGTAATAGAGTTACATATGTTTCTTATTGTGATATTTACTCTATGGCATTAGATCACCATGTGTTGTGTAAACACTTATTGTGCGAAAAGTTATGCATATGTTTTGTCTATATGTATATTATGAGGATTTTATTTATTAATAAAGAAAAATTATGATGGGGAAAAAAAAAACTAGGAAGCTGTGTGGTGGATGTAGTCTATTAACCTTCAGAAAGGCCCTTAACACTTTATCATGTGGAAAACCCATGCAGAAGGTAGCACAATAAAGATTTAATAAATTGTGCAGGATGTGGATATCCAATCAGGTGACAGATAGGAAGCAGAGTGGTGGAGGGTAGCCAACATCTACAGTGATAGACTATTCCAAGTAGAGTACATGAGGATGAGGTATAGGTAGCATTTCTTAGATTCAGTGGAATCCATTCTGTTCTGCATACATCAGATGATCAGAACTTCTGATTCTGATTCAGAATCTCTTCCAATGACAGTTAAAACACTGGAATCAGATTTGTGACTGGACTCTGAAGTTCTGATTCTGTTTTCAACTACAGTAAAAACTCCCATCATCTAGAAACAGGACAGGACCCATTTGCTGGAAAGGTAACTCCTCCCTTCCCCCACTCATGTTTCTCCCCTCTCTTACCTTAATGATGCTGCTTCACTAATTAAATGGTCACCTCAGTGGTGTAGCTGGGGGCAGGCTTGCCCTCCTGGAACATCTTTTATATGGAAGATTGGGACTTTTGCAGTTTTTGTTTTTTGTGTTTTTGGTTTTTCTCTGTCATTGTTCCTCCACCTCCCTGTGGTGTACTTCATGGTTTGAGGGAGAGGGTGATCAGCAAGTGACAGTCCACATGCCTGTAAGTTGTTACTATCTGAATATTACTTGAGAATCCAATGAGTGGCTTTTAGAAAGCATCACTACACAGATCACAGCAGACCAACTTAAAGGATGAGCACCATCTGTGGATGTAGTCAAGACAAGAGTATGCCGTTGCTGTATATGGTGAGATGGAGAAGGATCCATTTCTGCTCCTCAGTCCTTTGAAGGTTTTGCTGTCCTCCCTCTACCTGCCTCCAAGTCCTTCTGAGTGCTGAGTACTGGTTCCCGCCCCACTGTTGAATGAGTAGCATTGGGCAGTGGTAAGGTGCACTATGGTTGGCAAGGGTGATGGTAGTTAGGACAGTAGGGCTGTCGTTCTGTTTTATCTGGCAAGTGGTACCGGTTACTGTGGATGAATCCCTTGCCCCTGACCAGGTGGTGTTTAGTGGATGGGTCATGCTGCACAACAATTTGGAGCCTGAGGAGACAGCACATAGGATGGAGAATGAAACAAGAGTCTTAGGAGCCAGCCCAACCAGCCAGGCACAGGTCAGAAGGCCAAGAAGCACAATGTGAGTGCAGCATGGAACAAGCAGAAGCAGAATCTTTAGCATTACTTGGTGAGTGACAGTGAATTAAAAACAAGAGCTCTTGACATTAATGTCAATGCAGCAGGATGCAGGCATCTTTCTTGCACCGGCAGTGGCAGTGTGTTAAAATAGCACATTTGTGAAAATATTATGTGGTCACTTTAAAATAATGAATCTCTGCAGACACCGCCAGCCATTGAGACCAATTGCACTTTTTGACACATGAACCACTGTGATGCATTGAGGCATAGCATAACACAGACAAGTTCCATCCTTGACATCAGCTAGGACACGCCAGATCCAGTTCAGTCAGCCAGCCTGTCACTTTTCCTTTTTGTATCTGTTTGTTCTGTTATCTGAGCTTGGTACTGTTGAGCACAGCCAAGAAGCTACATTCCATGTAGAGTCCAAGTGGCCCCCTTTGCTCTTTGGCACAACCAGCAAATCAGTATTACATGTGGGGATGTCAGCGAGAGTGAGTGTGTGTCTATAGAGTGGGAAAGAGTGAATGCTGGAGGTAGTGACCAATGAGTGTTGCCAAGAGCACCATCCAACCAACCAACCCTACCCACCATTACCATCACCTCTCAGGACCCTGGGGCTTAGTGGCCAACTTCTCATCTCAGCTCAGTGTTGCAACTTCAAGTTGCCCACAGTTGGTCAGCCTGAATGATCTCTGGTAATGTGTGCTTCTTTTTAAAAAAGATATACGTGTTTAAATTTCACTTTAGGTAGGACCACAGGATGGGGAAACTAGAAAATGTTATTTTCACTTTACTTGAGAAAGTAACGGTGCTTCAGTTTCTTTACTTTAGGCAAGTCTTATGAGGAGAGACTAAAAGACCTCAATATGTATACGCTGGAAGAAAGGAGGGAACAGGGAGATATGATAGAAGCTTTCAGGTATCTCAAGGGCATAAACAAAGTGCAAGTGGGTGACATCTTTCAGTATAGGAAAGGTACAAGAAAGAGAAGGCATGATATGAGATTGGAAGGGGCAGAATAAGGCGCAATGTGAGGAAGTTTTTCTTCATAGAAAGGGTGGTGAATGCATGGAATAGCCTGCCACAGGAGGTGGTGGGAGCAAGCACAGTGGGGGATTTAAACATACATGGTACAGGCATAAGGGAACCCTAGAGCTGGGTAGGAGAGGCTAAAGCTGACAACCAAATAGGGTCAGCGGCTGCTAACAAAGTTAGGGTATGCAGCAGACTAGATGGGCCTGGGGGTGCTTATCTGCCATCAGTTTCTATGTTTCTGTATTTCTGTGGCTATCCAGTGAGAACACTGAGAGGATAGGTCTGGAACAGCATGGCAGAAACTGCTATCACACACAGTAAGTTTACAAAAACTAGCTAGTCACTAGCTATGCCCCTGGTTAGTGAAGGGCACTGACTGGAGCATGAGGGTTTATTGATTCTGGCAGTTGTTTTTTGCAGATGCTCATGGACTCTCAATCATCTGGAAGTTTAACGTTATACCTTTCTTTGAATCATCTTGAAAAGCATGAGTAAAAGGGTTGGGGTGATGGGTCATTTCAGTCAGGAGAGACCGGGCTCGCTGGAGGTGGTAATTTAATCTGTTGGGGTAACTCTACTGTGGTGGGATATTTATGAACTATGTGGTCTGTAGGCAGCAGGCACTGATGGGTTCTGTTTCTGGGTAGGGGTCATACATTTATTTGAAATACTGGGCAGTGCTGGATGCCCTGGATGGACACTCACCTGTCTTTACTTCTTTTGGAAGAAGCCAGCATCGACAGACCCTCATATTTTACTGCCCTTCAGTGACAATGAGTGCAATCCAGCAGCATCATTAAGGTAAGGGAGGGGAGAAATAAGGGAAGGGGAAGGGGGGAGGTCTTTGTTTTCAACTAGGACTCTGTTTCCAGATGGGGGAATTTAACAAGCAGTTGGAGGCAGAATAAGAATTGGATTCAGTGCTGATTCTGTATTTGACTCTTTTTTTTGGAATTAGAGAGCTTCATCAAGGACATCTCTTCCATTGGGCCACATCTTTGGAACAGTAAGTGGTCAGCATCAGGACCACTCAGAAACTTTTTCTGGCCAGGGGTCACCCGCGATGATGTACAACATGTCGCCTATATAATGTGGGTAGCCCCATCGCTCCTCAGTTGTTTCTACCACCATCAGCAGCTTGTTGGATCATGCTGAGAAACACCACCATCATTTACTCAACTTTTCTTTAATTTGTTAATTTTCATTGATGTTGCATGACACTGTCAAAAGAGCCTTTATTAAGATTTTATACCTGCAACCAGAAGATTTACAAGGAGGACACTCCTTCTATCTGTGTTTGTTGTTTGGGATTATCCCACAATGTCAGGGCCTGTGAGATCTGCCAGGGATTCAACCAGGCCATGAGGAGACTGTTTTAGAAATCTTCATCATCAAAAAGGCCACAGACAATGCCAAGAAGGCCACTGGCTCACAACCAGCTTCTCCTTCCAGGTTGCTGACCACCATCATAAGAAAATATCCCTGGCATTCATCAATAGTGTTGCTGCCATGGTTGACCAAATCCAGCGAAAAGAAAAAAATAATTTAAGTCCTCTATTTCTGGACATCACCATAAGCATAAAGACAAGGCATATGCATTGCAGTGAGGTCCAGGTCTTTGCTGTGCCAGGAGGGTAAATCTGTGTCTTAATCTGCTCCAGCGGCCTCAACTCCTCTAGTCCCCCCCCGACCATTCAAGAGACACCAAGGTCTAGGTCTGGCTCATCTGCCCCTAAAAATGGCGGTTCACAGCCTCTGTCATTGGGTACTATCCCATCTATAACAGTGCTCCAACCCCTTTAATGCACATTACCAACTTGCAAGTGGTACTGGCTATAGTGTCAGAGGTCTTTCGGTGTTTAATGCCAGTCTTTTCATTGACAAAAATGACTATTTCATCAATGGGGCCTTCACTGTTGACACTGTCATCGTTGATGTACAAAGCACCCTTGTTATTCCACCCTCACAACTGCCACCATCATGCTGGCTTCTATGGACCATCCCATCATTGCACCTGATGTGGAGAAGGAAAACAATCCTGACTTGTTGAACATGAAAAAGGACTTGGAGGTGGAGAAAGGGGACATGTATCTCTTTGTAATTGGCCTTGGTTCTAATTCCACTCTTTCCTCTTGCAGTGAGGACACAGTAATGTACACTCTTAGGTCCCCTCTTGAGGATGCCTCTTTCCAGGCCCTTTTGAGATAAATGCATGGCATAGGCCTAGTACCATGCCTACTGTTCTGAAGGCTGACAAACAACATCCTGCTCCTTCCTCTAAGCCACACAATGCTTCCCAGCCTGAAACTGACTCTATGATCATTATGGCTGCTCATGAAAAGTCTAAAGCACTTAGGTACATGAGCACTTTGTCTCCTGGCAAAGAATCTAGGGAGGTGGATGTTATGGGCAAGTGGACTTATGCCTCTACTCCCTTTGATATATGGATTGATGATTACCAAGCTTATATGATTAAATATCAGAATTGCTTGTGGAGGTCTGTCATAACCAAGGCCCCTGGAATTCTGCAGTTCTGCGGTTGCGGAATTTGCTGCAGAATTTACATCATGCCGCAGAATATATATAGTGCCGCAGAATTCATTGTTTTTGGTGAATTTTCATATAAATATACTGTTTTTCCATAGTGTCAGGCTTTCTTTCCCACCTCATTTATCCTGAAGCCCCTCCTCTATGCTCAGCATATGATGTCATCGATGACATCACATCATATTTAGCTAATGACAGGACTGCATTCTGCCAGAGAAATGAATAAATCATGCCGAAGAAATCAAAAAATGCTGCTGCAGAAGTCAAGGAGCCCTGCCGCAGAAATCAGAAAATTCTGCCGCAGAACACCAGGGGCATTGGTCATAACAAACATTGCCTCCTTGCTTGATAGCCCTGCTGAAGCTGAATTCTAAAAAGCTGCTACTGTGGGCCTTTAAACGGGTCAAAATCTTTTATGTTTGGCCTCTGATGCTTCTGCCAGGATGGCTGCTTCTGGTGTTTGCCTGAGAAGATACTCCTGGCTCTGGGTGGCAGGTTTTGCTACTGATGTGCTGTAATCTGTCCTTAACACCCATTTTATGGCCTGAAACTGTTTGCCAATGATATGGCAGTGCATCCCAGTATATATAACTTCAGCTTCTTCTGCTTAGTTTGCTATTCACCTGAAGATGGGACCTATGGGCCCTGAAAGCTTTATTTATTTATTTTATTTATTTATTAAAGTCTTGGAATTACAACCTTTGAGTCAGAGACTCCTTTACAAAGGCTCCACATCATTTAGTTCACAGCACAATACAACAATAAACAAGATAACAAGGTGCAGGATACAATACAGAAAGCATGTAACATACAAAGAAGCAGTGCAGGATACGAGGCAAATAAACATATAATATGCATGTAATATACAAGAAAGCAACGTGGTAACATACAGGCTATGCTGGTAACAATCAGGAGTATAAGTCCTGAGGGGCAGACGTATGCCTATAGAGAAGGCCAATCCTGGTGTTAACTGCCTTACAGATCAGGTTAATGTGCTCATGAAAAGAGAGGGTGGAGTCAAGAGTGATGCCAATATTTGAAGTTAAGCACTTGCTCCAGGGGTTCAAGCTGACAGTTGAGAATCATTGGTGGTGAACCTTTGTTTTTGCTTTGTGGGCTGGAAAACATCATCACCTTAGTTTTCTTGTAGTTTAAAATGAGCTTGTGCCAGGAGAACCAGGATTCGTATTCCCGAAAAGAACCTTTGAAGATCACGTTGCAATAGGATGGGGTCAGGGTGGCTACGGAAGAGTACGGCGTCATCTACGTATAGTAGCATTCACCTGGAGCAGTCAAAGGGGTGGGTATTGAGAAAAAGACTGAACAGGTGTGGGCCAAGAATGAATCCTTGGGGGACCCCTGAATGAACCGGGAGACTGGAGGAGAGACTGTCTTTGATTTTTACCTGCTGAGACCTCCCAGTAAGGTAGTTAGCAAACCATGAGTTGGCATCTTGTGAGAGGCCCAAGAATGGAAGGGATTCAATTAGAAGGGTGTGATTGACCATGTCAAAGGCCTTAGTTAGGTCTGTGTACACAGACCCAACTAAGTGGCCATGGTCAAGGGCTTTTATATATAAAGTCTGAATATTCCAGGAGGGCAGTGGTAGTACTGTGTCCCTTCCTGAATCCATGTTGCTGATGACAAAGGAGGCAGTATTTTGAGAGGCAGTCAGAGAGCTGATCACAAACTATCCTCTCAAGGGCTTTGGAGATGGGGGGGTGGAGGATGGAGATCGGGTGATATTTATTATGGGAGATTCTGTCTCTACTCTTCAATATTGGTGTAACCACCACCAGCTTCCATTGTGAGGGGAACTGACCTAGATGGAGGGAGAGATTAAGAAGTTTGGTGAGAGGGGATAGAACAACATCAAGAGCAAGTTGAAGGAACTTCAAGTCCAGCGAGTCACCACTAAATCTAGTTTTTCTCAGGACCTTGGTTAGGTAGGATCCAGCTTCTTGAGGGGATACTGTTTTGAACTGGAAAGGAGGGATACCTGGGGGTTGGGAGGAGTTAGGAGTGTTAAGGAAAAAGTCTGGGGGGAGGACCCCACTAAGGTTAGAGAAAGCTGTGTTGAAGGTGTTGGCAATAAGCTGAGGATCCTGGTTAGTGACACTGTTAATATTTAGCAAGGGGGGGGGTTTGGCTTACCTGTCAGGTCTTTTATGTTATCTCAGAACTTCCTCCCCTGGCTCTAAGTGGACGAGAGGCTAGCTTGGAAGTGGGCGGCCTTTGCATGGTGAATTTCCTGGGTGTAGGTATTTCTGGCAGCCATATAGCATTGCCTATCCACTGGGAGACCAGACACCAGGGCTTTCTGCCAGAGATTGTCATGAGTAAGCATGAGATCAAGGAGTGCCCGAGTGATCCAGGGGGTTTCAGGGCCTTTCATTGTACATTTGGAGTATGGGGTGAAAATGTCACAGGCAGAGTTAAACACTGAGATGAAGAAAGCTAGGGCACTTTCGACACTTGTGGCAGAGTCTAGAGGGGACCAGTCACAGTTAAGAAGGTGAGCCTAAAACTGCCACAGGAAGCCTTTTTTGAGGGAGCACTGATGAGTTATCTTGGGGGGGGGTCAGGGAGCAGTTAGACCAAATGCAAAGAATAGGGGAGTGGTCACGTAGAGTGTCAGGTAAGACCATGACCTTAAGGAGCCTCTCAGGATGATTGGAGAGGGCAAGATCAGTTAGAGTACTGATGCCAGTCCTATAGTTGGTTCATGTAGGTGACTGGACAACCTGAGTAAGGTTGAGAGCAGCAGCAGCATCCCTATGAGGAGCAGCAGAGGGGGCGGTCCAGTTGATATTAAGATCACCTAGCACAATGACCTCGGTGTTGTTGGGCAGCTGGGAGATGCAGTCAAGTACAGAGCTGAAGCCAAGTTTTGAGTTCCGGGGTGTGATGTAGATGGCCATGACTATGAGGGATTTATCATTATTACCAATAGCTATTTTGATAGTCAGGGCCTGAGTACCATTGGTGGGGATGGAGATCTGGAGTATGTGTCCTTGCACGGAGTCTTGGAGGTATATGGTACATCTTCCATCCTCTTGTCCAGCCTGTCATCCCTGAAGAGCAGGTAGCCATTCAGGGTGATGGCTGAACTGGGTATTTTGGGAGAGAGCCATGTTTCAACTACGGCCAGAATATTGGGATTGTGCTGCAAAATCCAAACTTGGAGAATGTCATGTTTTTAAAAGAGGCTACAAATGTTTACTGAGACTAGTAAGAGGCCACTGGAATGATGACTAGCAGGAGTGGGCAAAGAGATGGGCCCAGGATTAGGGTGGACATTGCTGTAGAGGAGCAGGAGTAGTAAGGCAAGCCTGGTGAAGACATGTTTCAGCAGCTTAGGCTTGACTAAGGGTTTACGAGGAGAGGGCAAGGAGCCAACAGAGGGAATTGAGAGGGAAAGAACATGGGACAGAAGGAATAAGGATGGTGTAGTTGGGTGGACAAGAGAGCAGGGTAATACACCCAGGAAATGTGAGGGGTGGAAGGGTAGGTTGCAAGTAGCACCAGCCAGTCGCACATGTGTTATATTGGTAAGTTGAGGGGTATAGAGTTGGGCATGTTGGGGTGCGGGTGTGGGGAGAGGTGAGCAACAGAAGAGGTCATAAAGGGCACATAAGCCTGAGTGGGACTTCCACAGTAACAGAAAAGGGAATGGGTAAGGGATGTTATTAAAGGAGATGGTGTAGGTAAGCAGCAGAAGTAAAGGGGAAAGACAGGTGGAAGTTCGGCTGAACAGTAGCACAGCGGTAGGATTGCTGCCGTTAGTACAGAAGGTCCGGGGTTCAAGTCCCAAGGAAGGAAGGAAGGAAGGAAGGCAGGCAGCGGTGGGGGGGAACTGGCAGAGCTAAGAGGAGGGTAGGAAAAGTGACTGGGAGGCGTTAGGAACCACAGGAGCAAGAGAGATAGAACAGAGGCTAATGACTGACCCCTAGTGATCAGAGAGTAGAAACTGCTAATGGTAAAGTAGACACTATAAAATTGGTACAAGTGGATCATGTGACCTCCACCAATAAAACTGGGGATGGGGTGGGTGGTGCAGTCAACATGAAGTGTCAATGGGCTAACACCCCTCCAAAGTCTGCAGCAGGTCCAAGTTCAAAGCGCTATGCCTCTTGTTAAGTTACTTTGTTGGCAGCTCCCCATAGAGAGTTGGAGCGTGTGTATGGGGTTCCTGTGAGGGAGCCTAAAGGGAGAATGGAGACAAAGGAATAAGTCCACGGCAGGAAAATTAAACAAAGAGAGTCAGGCAGGGCTGGAATATGCATGAGCCGACTCAGCAGAGAGGAGAGGGGAAGAAAAGTCAGGGTGAGTTACAAAAACATACAAAATATCACTCTAGGCAGCTATGGGTTGAAATAACCCTGCATGAAACATACCAGGCAGCTAAGGAGTTGGTATACAAACAGTGTAACTAAACAATGGCAGTCCTTGAATACATTGCAAGAGGGACAGCCAATAAACGATCTTAAAGTTACTGTAGCACTTGTACACTTTCTGCAGTAACTTGTGCACTACATGATCTTTGTACAAGACATATATTGGACCAATATAAGGTATCAAACTATCCAACAACTTCTGTTTTCCAAGAACCAATATTGATAAAATCTCTTTTTACTATATAATTTTTTTAGGAAGACAGAAAACCACTGAAGCACATGTGAACAATTTATTAAAAAAGAATTGCCACACAGTGCTTTTTAAACTATTTTTGTGTACAGAAACTACAAGGCAAGTAGAGGAGCAGATCTTTCCACTTTGACAACCTCTGAAGAACTGCACAGAGCAGTAGGAGGAGGCTTCACTAGACACGGGGGTTGGGATGGGGTTGTTATATCAACATACCCTTTGCCACATAGTCTTACCTATGCAAATTACCTCATGTGACAGCTTGCTTGTGGAATAATTTTTGGTGTGTTTTGTGGACAATTATAGCAAATGGTGGAATTTGTGGGAGAACTGTGGAATTTTTAATGAAATTAAAGTCAATTTAAAATTGGAATTATACATGATAAAATTGAAGTTTTCCAGTAGGGACAGTATCACTCAAGAAACTGAGTGGAACTGTAAGAAACAGCACTTTGGCAAGACAATTCTACCCTGAATTAAGGCAACCACATGACTACATTGCTCACATAATATATTTCTGCGAATTATACTACCAACTGCATTTTGTTCACTTTATACTTACTTTCTGCAGTTCATAACAAAATGCCCAATGTACACATAATTATTCCACAAAACACAATGGAATTTCACAGAAAGTGCAGTTTCCGCAAAAGGCAATTTGAGGTGGAATTTCATGAAACCTGAGGAATTCTACAAAGGTTTTGCAGGCTTGGAATCTACAGATTTTGCCCAGCCCTCGTTTGCACATAAATAATTGGCAAGCACGACTACTGTACAAGCCTAAAACAAGTCTACTAAGTATGAATGAAAAATAACATTCTTGCTTGCATGCAGGTAACCGGCACTGAAACCCTACCAAAAAAGAAGCTTTAACATGTTGCAAACCTGTACCAAGTCTATGACAATTTATTTTTGTTGAGGTATGGATGCAAAATATTCCTGTTTTTATGCAGGTAACTGGCTATTGAAACTGCAAGAGGTGAGCAAAACTACTGCTGGAGCACCTATGCTGTCAGGGGGAGTGAGCGAGCTCAACGGAGCTGTATCGGAACTGGTACAGATTTCTTTGTGGGCAGAAAAAGGTGCCAATGGAGGCAGGAGCCCAGTACAAAAGGGCAGCATGCAGTGCTGTAGAAACGGAATGAGTGAGAGAGAGAGGGGGAAGTAAGCGAGCTTAAAAGAGCTCTGTCGGGACTGCTGCAGATTTCTTTGTGGGCAGAAAAAGGCGTCAATAGAGGCAGGAGCACAGCACAAAAGGGCAGCCTGCAGCGCCAGGAGAAACAGAATGAGCGAATGAGTGAGTGAGAGAGGGGGAGTGAGCTGAGTGAGTGAGAGAGGGGGAGTGAGCAACCTCAACGGAGCTCTGTCAGGACAGCTGTGAACTTCTTTGTGGGCAGAAAAAGTTGCCAATGCAGGCAGAAGCCCAGTACAAAACGGCAGCCTGCAGCACCGGGAGAAACAGAATGAGTGAGTGAGAGAAGGGGAGTGAGCAAGCTCAACGAAGCTATGTCAGGGCTGCTGTGGATTTCTTTGTGGGCAGAAAAAGGTGCCAATGCAGGCAGGAGTCCAGTACAAAAGGGCAGCCTGCAGCGTCGGGAGAAACAGAATGAGCGAGTGAGAGACGGAGAGTGAGCGAGCTCAGTGGAGCTCTGCTGGCACTTTAGAGTTGCCCACCCTCCTGCCCAGAGTCCTTTGTTGTCCTATATTACAGCAGGCTCTCTGAAGTGGAGACAAAGCAATGGTTGGATACTTTTAGGATTGCTGTAATAATACAGATTAAGTTGTTCTGTTTATTTCTCTAACTGAGCTAAGTACTGAGCTATAGTGTTATGATTGCTGTAATAATACATATTTATTTGTTCTGTTTATTTCTCTAACTGAGCTGAGTAGTAAATTTGGTAGACAAAGTCTAAAAAATTACTGTTTTACGAGCGTGCATTGCACAGTTACTACTCACACTTGTAACTGCGTGAAGTTGCAATATTTTCACTACACATTTTCAACATTGGCATTTTTCCACACCTCCTTATGAACAGTAGAGCTGGAATTTTTCACAGCCTGGCCAAAATGCGTTTTCGTACTTCCGGTGCAAAATAGCTTGGTTGCTGTGGGAAATCAGTGTTTGGGACACATTAAGAAAACCACAGCAACACTGTTCATGAGCAGAGGTCCTAAGATGCCTATGGTGAAAATTTTGTGATGAACGTCCACAAAATGACTGTTACAAGCGTGCGTTGTGCAGTTTCCACGCACCCATGTAACTTCGCAAATTAGTAATATTTTCATGCCAGATTTCCAGCACTGGCATTTTTTCACACCTCCTTATGAACAGTACAGCTGTCATTTTTCACATCCTGGCCGAAATGTGTTTTTGCACTTCAGGTGCAGATTAGCGCAGTCGCTTTGGGGAATCAGTGTTTGGGACAGATTAGGATTGAGTGAGTGAGAGAGGGGGAGTGACTGATCTCAACTGAGCTCTGTCTAGACTGCTGCAGATTTCTTTGTGTGCAGAAAAAGGCACCAATGCAGGCAGAAGCCCAGTACAAAAGAGCAGCCTGCAGCGCCGGGAGAAACAGAATGAGCGAGTGATAGAGGAGGAGTGAGTGACCTCAACGTGCTGTGTTGGGACTGCTGCAGATTTCTATGTGGGCAGAAAAAGGTGCCAATGCAAGCAGGAGACCAGTACAAAAGGGCAGCCTGCAGTGTCAGGAGAAATAGAATGAGTGAGAGAGAGGAGAGTGAGCGAGCTCAGTGGAGCTCTGCCAGAACTTACAGTTGCCCACCCCGCCCAGGTCCTCTGTGGTCCCATATTATAGCAGGGTCTCTGGAGTCAAGACACAGCAATGACTGGATACTTTAGGATTGCTGTAATAATATATATTTATTTGTTCTGTTTATTTCTCTAACTGAGCTGAGTAATACTTGGAGTGCAATAGGATTTCTAACTGCGCTAAGTGAAACTATATGAGAGCCAAGAACAAAAAGTATGGTAGCTGAGGGGTGAAAAATGGACAAGGAGGCTTTGGGATTGCTACGCTAGTACAGTATCTAATGGATGAGATTTGAGACTGAATTACCCTGGTCGGCAAGGGGTCAGTAGGGGGACTAGTGTGGGGGGGGACAGGAATTTGACTAAATAGGGGCTTAACAGTTGTGGCAGGGTACAGAACCTGGGAGTAAGGGTCCATAACATAAGATGGGGGCCAAAATGGGGCAGGTGCCACATGTCATCAGGGCAGGTATCTTTGGAAGGGTGGAGGGGTGTACAGGGTGTGGGTGTGCCATGATCCTGGACTGGGCTTGGAGGACGGGGGAAGGGGTGTATGGTCTGTAGATGACTGGCTAGTTTGAGGGAGGAACTGTGGAGGTTAGGGAGGAGTCTAAGTGGCAGGGCAGATAAGTATGGTAACCATCCTGAGGGGAGAATAGGGGATGGCAAAGGGGGATGGAGGAAGAATAGCTAGGGATTAAAACTGACCCCAGTATAAGAGGCACTAGCAGAAAAGTGATGAGAAGGGAGGGGTGCTTGAGGCAAGGGCGGGGGGCCTCCTGATGGGGAGGAAGAGATGACAAGGAGTACCAGGGAGAATCAGAGGAGAGAGCAGATGGCTGCGGATAGGGAGGGACCAGGGGTGGCATGGAAGGGAACACGTAGGAGGGGGGAACTGATAGGAGGAAGAGATGTAAGACTGGTATCGACTATGAATAGATTTGAACCTCTGTTACAGGACAGAGAGGGGGAGCAGGAACATATTGAAGGGGAGAGGACAAACGGGGCATGAGAGTGATGGCAACAGGTAGGTGAAGAGATAGTGAGGACAAAAGGGTAGAAGGGGGCTAGTAAGGAAGGAGGGGGTGGTGACTGAAGGACAGAAGGCTATGGAGGGGGAAGGATGGGAGGGGCATCACTATCGGGGTAGAAGGGAATGCGGGCTCTAAATTGACAACAGCGAGGGATAGAAGGGTTAGAAATCAGCAGGGGCGGAGGGGGAGGTCAACATGGGAGCCCAGTAGGAGTAGTCAGGCTGGGAAGGGGTTCAAGACGTGGGGGAATAGGCAGGAACAAGGGAGAGAAGTGAAGTGAGGGGGTACTAGACACAGAAGTCACAGAGGGTGCAGTTGCTGGGGTAAGGGACAGGGAAGAATGAATACTGAGGTGGTGGAAGGGGCATTAGAAGGGAAAGGGGGTAAGGGGCAGGGGGGTACTTGTTCTGGGGGATTCTATACTGAAATGGGTGAGATGGGATGGAAAGGGGGAAGGCACAGCCATATTAGGGTTGAAGCTGTTCCCAGGTTTACTGCAGGAGGGGCAGGGCAGGCACTGCTCAAGCATGCACCGAGGGGGAGGAAGAAACCTCATTTACTGTTGCATGTGAGTACAAACGCGCGGGGGAATCTGGGGAAGTAGTGAGGGGGAGGATTGAGTACTTGGGCAGGCAGTGTGAGGGGGTGGGGAAGTCGCTGGCATTCTTGGAGATACTGCCGGTACCATGTGCAAGCATAGAGAGGAAGGGTAGGCTTGAGGAGTTTGAGTGGCCGAGGGATTGGTACCACACGAAACATTATGGGTTAGTGACTAACTGGGGTAGGGTCAGGGGAGAATAGTGACTTGTACATGGGGGAGAAGGTACACTGGAGCAGGAAGAGGAAGGGCATATTTAAGGCAGTATTGCTGCCGGGCCACTGGCACTGAGGGTTGAGGAGCTGGACGCCACACTTCGTGCCATGCTGGTGACCTGGGTTCAGATGTAGGCCTGGCAGCAAGGGGTTGGCAAGGGAGGGATAGGATTGAGCGTCTGGAGGACTGCTGTCCTATCCTGGGCCTGGATCCAGCCACCCCACTCTGTAGTGGCCCCTGGTGACAACCGCGGGAACTATTACAGTGGTGTAGTAAAGGGTGGCGCACTGTGGTGGATGTTGGCATGCAGTGCCTAAGCATCATTGCACGGCCGCACTTTGCAAAAGGGAGAAAAGTGGAAAATGTGCTATGGTCAGGCAGCATAAGCTTCTGACCCCCCTGCCCGCCTTGAATGGCGCCTCCTTAAATGGATCCTGCTCCAGTGGGTCGACCTGGGAAGCTCCTCACCACCCCATCATGGGGGTAATCCGTGGAGGTGAGTAGGTCGGCCTGATGTTGGGGGTAGGGCTAGGGGAGGTCAGTCGGGATGACCAAGCCGACCATAGCCCAGTGAGAAAATACGTAAAAAAAAAAAAAAAAAGGCAGGATTAGAAGGGTATATCTCTACTAAGATGGTTGATTTAAACAAATGGCAGGGGTTGGGGTGGCCAAAAGACTGAAGTTGGTAGAAAGGTCCAGACAGGGGAGCATGATGAGCTCACCGCCCTCGATATAGGCAAAGGCAGAGGTGTAGTAACCCTGGAAGGGGCAGGCAGAATGGTCTGAGTGTAATACAGAAGGCACCACCACCCAGTAAGAATAAAGAGGACAAAGGGTGTGGACTACTGGGAGCATGGACACAGGCCAAGAAGGAGAAGAGTGAGGGGTATGGTGGAAGATGGTCTGACTACATGGATAGAGAACTGGTTACAGGGGAGGGTGCAGAGGGTGGTGGTGGTGGGATAGCTCTCGGCCCCCACAGCAGTGACAAGCAGGGTGCCACAAGGCTCAGTGCTTGACCCAATGCTATTTGGGCTCTTTACCTCCAATTTAGCACACGGAGTGGGGAACAGGGTTAATCTGTTCACACATTATACCAAATCAAAAACAAATAGTTACAGTAGCAGAGCCACCACACACACACACACACACACATATACACTCCCCGAAAAGCTGCTTAAAAGCCTGCAATTCATTCAGATCAGTTCCATTTTCTTACTTACTTGGGGTTCAATGCCAACAAGTGTAAAATCATGTACCTAGGGCATAGGAACCCAGATGCTGGGTATAGGATGGGGGGAGGAACTGATACTCACTAGACATGAAAAGGTCCTCGAGGTTATTATATCAGAGGACCTCAAAATGGCAGTACAGTATGACAAGGCTTTGGGCAGGGCAAATTGGATTCTGGGGTGCATAAGGAGTGGCATCTCCAGTAGGAGGAGGAGGGATGTTGTCCTACCATTGTATTACTCCCTGGTATACCCCCAGCTGGAGTACTGTGTCAAGTTTTAGAGTTCAGACTTCAGAAAGGACATAAGGTGGAGGTTTTCCAGAGGAGGGCAACTAAAATGGTTCAGAATTTTCACAGGAATCCCTGCAAGGAAAGGCTGAAGAATCTCAACATGTACACTATGGAAGAGAGGAGGGCGACAGGTGACATGATCAAGACCTACAAAGTACCTCACAGGGGTAAAGACAGTTGGGAAGTTTCCTTCAAATGAGGATGAGCACGCAACCCAGGGGACATACAAGGAAGCTGTGGGGGCATTCAGGATAGATGTGAAGAAATATTTATTTACTGAAAGGGTGGTGGATGCCTTGAACAGACTGCCAGGGGAAGTGGTGGAAGCTAAAATGGTAGGGGGCATGAAACATGCATGGGATAAACATAGGGGTATATTAGAAAAAGGGCAAAGAGGGGGTCAATTGAGATCGATAGGGCCATGGAAGTGGAGTAGGTTCAAGTTCATTGCAGGAAAAATCCATAAAGCAAGCTCATTCGCAAGGAGGTCCTGATGGACACCAGCAGAATAAGACATGCAGTAACATATACAGGCAGGACTTACAAGTAGGTAGAGAACACTTGGGCAGGCTGGGTGGGCTGAGTGGTCCTTTTCTGCTGACAAATTCTATTTTTCTAGGGCATCATGTGTTAATTCAGGTGCAGTGTTTATTCAAAGTTCGGCCTACCATACATCCAGATGTAAGGTACAGTAACTTACTGAATTAGATGCAGCCCACATACAGTACAATAAACAGAATCCCAGTGCTTCAAGAAGCCTTTACTCTTCATAAGGCTGCTTAAAGAGCTGGGATTCTATTTGCTGTGTCCGCACCAGTATGCTGATTTTAAATCGATGCAGCATCTGAACGAGTACTTGATTCTTCCTCACTCCATTTCTTCACCACTTTGAAACCTGCTTGTCCTGAGTTAGTTTTGGGCTGGCAGTGCCTCGTCTGTGTTGGAAGATGACCAATAAGTGGCACTGAAAGACATCAGACCAGGAGTGTAGCCAGAAATTTCCATCTTGTACACAATCTCCAACAGTTACACCCCCCCAATTAAAAAATGTACACATCCTTTCCAAATGGCACCCCCTTCCAAACAAGTAAGACTGTTGTCAGATGATTCCTCTACTCTCTAAGGAGGTTATACATGTATCGGACCCTCCTCAGTGGCCTACACTAACCCAAATACTACAGATTAGAATGATAATATTAACAGAGTGGCTTTTGGTTTGTGACAGGCACTCAACAAAACTGTACACAAATGTGTACAGTGAGTATGCCTGTCTACACCCTTGCGACAGACTTCACAGACTGTGAAGGCAGCTGCTCAGGGACAGACATAAGGCAATTCTACTCAGGGGTAGGAGGAAGTAAGCTGTTGATTAACTAGAATTTGCAGCTTATCCATCAGGTAGGGAAATGGGCAGACTAGGTGGGCCAAGCGGTCCTTATCTGCCTTCAAATTCTATGTTTCTATGTTTCTCACCCACCATCTTGGCAAGAAGAGGGCGGCAGCTGTGGCCACTGATGACTGTTCGGGTTTGGGGATGGCGGGACCAAAGGGGACAGACATAAGAAGATAAAACCATAATAAAAATTGTGAGACCTTCACCAGCTTTCCAAAATGTTTACCAGTAAAAGAGCACTCTATGAAGTTTTTCAAATGGCAACACAAGCTGGTAAGCCCTCTGTCTGCCATCTGACACCAGGCATCAGCCAGCATAAAATTGCCTAAAGAAGGCAGTGTGGTCATGTGGTTACTGAAATACTGGAGATTACAGATTTATAACAACAAAAGAATATCACACAGAAGCTGGCACATATGCCTATAACAGCTGTCTCCTGCTTCTCAGTGCTTATATTTATACCCTTGAGGTACTTGAATGTTTCTGTCATATCCCCTCTTTCCCTCCTCTCTTCCACTGATTACATATTGAGGTCCCTTAATTTCTCCTCATAAGTCTTGTGTTGCAAGCTCTGTACCATCTCATTCACCCTTCTCTGGACCATCTCCAGCCTATTAATAACCTTACAGTAAGAAAGTGTGTCCTCCAGAACTGCACACAGTACTCCATGTGAAGCCTGACCATGGTTTTATATAATGGCATCACTACCTCCCTCCTTATGCTGGTGATACCCCTGCCTATGCAGCCCAGCATGTCACTGGCCCTCCCATCTGCCTTACCACTTTGACATTTTCAGGTTATCTGAAATAAGAACCCACAGGTCCCTTTCCTTCTTTGTGACTGTCAGCAACTCCCCCCCCCATTCTTTACCTTTCCCCAGGGTTTCTGTCCCAGGTGCATAATTTTGCACTTTTTTGAATTAAACTTCAGTTGCCAGTCCTCAGACCATTTCTCAACCTTCCCTAGGCCCCTCCTCATTTTCTCCACACCCTCTGGGGTATCCACTGTGTTACATTTCTTGGTGTAATCTGCAAACAGACAGACCTTTCCCTTCAGCCCTTCTGCAATGTCACATGAAGACATTGAACAGGACTGGCCCCACGACCAATCCCTGCAGCACCCCACTGGTCACCCCCTCTCCTCAGACTGCGCCCCATTTACCCCCACTCTCTGCCTCCTGTCTCTTACCCAGTTTCTAACCCACTTTACCACCCTTTCCCCCATGCTCAGCCTACTCAGCTAGTTTATCAGCCTCCTGTGTGGGATGGTGTCAAAGGCTTTGCTTACATCAAGGTAAGCATTGTCCACTGCCCCACCCTGATTTACTTCCTTTGTCACCCAGTCAAAGAGATCAACCAGATTTGTCTGACATGACCTCCCCACTGTGAATCCATGTTGCCTCTGGTCCTGGCCTCCGATGGCTTCTAGATGCCTCACTATCCTTTCTTTAACCAATGTCTCCATGATCTTATCCACTACTGAAGTGAGGCCGATCGGCCTATACTTCCCACCTCCTCCCTACTGCTGGCTTTCTATAGAGGGACCACATGTGCCCTCCTCCAATTCTCTGGTACCACCCCGTGTTGAATGACTCACTGAACACGGCTGCCAGAGGTACTGCTGTTTCCCTTCACAGTTCTTTTAATAACCTTGGGTGTATGCCATCTGGTCCCCTCACTTTGTCCACTGTTAATTTACTCACCTTCTGCAGGATTCTTCTGCTTGTGAATGGACTATTGTCCACCTCTTCACGCCTTTGCAACTGCTATGGCCCTTGCCCTTTCCCCTCTTCTGTGAATACTGAATAGAAACACATAGTGGATGTCTTTGGGGGGGTACATGACAGTTCTTAGGCATGGTACTTTCATTTCCAAATATCTAAACAGCACATATAAGCAATCAACATTCGGCATTGACAAATGCTTGTTATATAGTTTTAACCCCCAACCCCTAGCTCCAGTCCACATCTGGCCACTGCCAGTGCCTACATGCTATCTGCTCCAGCTCCCCATATGTCCCACTGTTCCCAGCCAAGGCCACTCTTAACTAGCTCAGTCAGAGCTATAGATAGTTCACTATCCCTGCTGCAAATGGTTGTGAGCAAGTGCACAAGCAAATATGCATGCTTCTCTGGTTTGTGCACATGCATTCTGTTAAGTTTGTTCACACACATTCTGTGAACTTTGTGCACACACATTCTGTGTAGTTTGTTCACACACATTCTGTTAGGTTTGTTCACACACATTCTGTGAAGTCTGTGCACACGCATCCTGTGAAGTTTGTTCACACACATTCTGTGAAGTTTGTGCACACACATTCTGTGAAATTCGTGCATGCACATTTTACATTTGTCACAGGGGGTGAGGCTGTACCATACAGTACATAAGTGGGGCTACTCCAAATTAATTACAGTCAGCCTACAGGTTCATTTTATTTCATTTCATTTATTTTATACTGAAAAATCTGTGAGCAAAAAATGCCCATTTTCAAAGACGTCCAGTGACAAAAGCAAATACAAAGACAAAATACAAAAATGATTGAACATAGGCAAACAGCAACAAAATAGAAAACATATAATAACAAAATAAAATAATTTATAACAAATACAAACAACCTCAGAGGAAATTTTTTGTTCAAGTAAACCCTTGAAACCTAATACAGTTTGACAAACAGTTATGTTACTAGGTAATTGATTATACTGTCTGATAGTTTCAAACTGTATCGAATTCTGTATAAAATTAGTTCTAAACCGAGGTAGTTTGAACACATTTCTAGTATTAGAACTAGTAAAAATAGTGGACACGGAAATGGGGAACAAACTAGCAACACTATAGGGTATAAGACCTATTTGAATCTTATGCAAAAAGGTCAAGGATCTAAGATTAATAAAAGCACTAAGAGGTAAACAACATGATTTCTCATATACAGTAAGGTGCAATGATGTATCATCCTAGGTAAACAAGTGATGAAATGTAATATACTGTGGTATGTAGTTTTTAGTTTGTTTGACATCTTCAAAGAAGAGAAAGAATAAACAGTGGAGTCATACCTCAGTAGAGAAAACAGAAAACTATTTGCCAGGAGGATCCTCTTCTCAAGGTTGAGATACTTCCTTATACGGAATAACATACCTAAACGCTGATGTACTCTAACAATTAAGGAAATGATGTGCTGATCAAAAGTTAGATGCTGATCCAGCACAAGGCCCAGATACTTAAAATTGTAAACCCTTTCAATTGAATTACCAAATTTATCGTTAAGCTTGAAATCGTTATTACATTGATTCCTGACACCAGAAAAAATCAGGAATTTAGTTTTAACAGAATGAAGTGTTAATCTATGTTGAATAAACCAAGAATGTAAGGCAACAAAATCTCTCTGGAGATTTTCCTGAAGCTTATTACCATGAGAACCAGTGCAAAATAATACAGCATCCTCAGCAAATAAAATAATTTCTGGATCGGAACAAATTTCAGGTAAGATATTAGTAAACAAAGAAAATAACAGGGGTCCTAAAATGGACCCCTGTGGAACCCCGTATTTTATTACATTTTCCTGAGACAAGGAACCGCAGACAGGAGTTCTCTGTGTTCTATCACTCAAATAATGGCCAAACCACCAAATCACTTCAACCAAAAACTTAACCCTTAACATCATTCAAATCAAAACATCATGATCAACAAGATCAAATGCCTTGGTGAGGTCCACAAAAGCCACAGCCACCATACCGCCCTCATTGATGGCAGTACGGGCGCGGTCAGTGAACCTTGCCAAGGCAGTCTGAGTGTCATGATCCACCCTAAATCCATGCTGGGCAGGGGTCCAATGATTGTGTTTACCCATATGCTCATTAATTGTGTCACTAACAATTCTTTCCAATACTTTGGACACAGGAGCAAGAAGCAAAATGGGATGATAGTTATTCAAGTCCATTTTTACACCCGCTTTGAAAATAGACTCAACTGTAGCACATTTCCAAGCAAGTGGAAAAACACAGTGACAGAGAGAATAATTAAACAATTTCATAATAAGGGGGACAATAGAATAACCAACTTTTTTAAGTATCTGAAAATCAACCAAGTCAGGACCAAGATAGGGACGAGGACCCATTTCGGTCAAATAATAAAGAACATCTTCAGGCAATAAAGCACAAAAATAAAATTTAGGAGCAGGACACCCCTCACCCTGACCTATACCCCATTTATTAATGATACCTGAGTCAAGTGGGATAATTTGTTCTATATTTATCCAAACAAGAAAAGTGTAAATTGAACAACTGAGCCACTTGTGAGGGATCACTGATTAAACAACCCTTGGACTCAATAATAATAGGGTCTGTCTTTTTTCCTCTACCCAACAATGAATTCAAGGTATTCTATGTAGCTTTTGAGTTTCCATGTTCAGAACTCAATTTGGCCCTATAATAATTAACTTTAGTTTTACGGACTTCATTCTTACATTGATCACGCATAAACTTATAAGTCTGAAGGTTGTCACTAGTTCTATTTTTATGATATTTAGACCATAACTTATTCCTATTTCTAAACATCTTCAGAAGATTAGGAGTGATCCATTCTTTGGTATCACCCCTAAGTCTAACCTTCTTAATAGGCAATAGTTCATCACATATTGCTATAAATTGAGTACAAAAGGATTTGAAAGCAATATCAATGTCCCTAATGTCATCCAAAAAGGACCAATCACCAGCTTGAATGGCTGTGTCAAAAACCTGAAAATCCATTTCCCTAACCTTACAATAATTAAACATTCTAGGTAAACGCTTATTCAATTTGGCTGACCAATGACAAAAAATAGCACTGTGGTCACTAAGACTATCCGATAACACACCTGAGGCACAAACATGAGATGGGTCATTGGTTATGAGCCAATCCAAGATTGATTCATAATTGTTATGGTAATTAATGTGTTGTTTTAGTAATCATTTAAAAGAGCCCTAAATCAGTTATTAAGTTCCTGGCATCAATTGCTTGACTGGATTCCCAATTAAGATTAAAATTCCCTACAATTAACCTCTGTATATTTGTTGGCAAGTGACCTCGGTTAGAAAAAAAGGACTCAAGTCGGATTTTTTGATTACCTGGTGGTATATATTCATCATTAATAGTAATCAGCATATTTCCACCCAGTTCAATATCAATTGATATTGATTCATATGAAGGGTCTCTAAATTCTAATGGATGTTGTAAATATCTTAAGTGGTCAATTACATAGAACATACAACCCCTACCCCCCTTTACTAGCTCTATCCTTTCTTATTACAGAATATCCAGGTAAGAAGATTTCATCATTGCTTATTTTCTCAGTTAACCAAGTCTCGGTTAGGGCTATAATATCAAACTTTTTTTCAATAACTCAACTTTCAAACAAACTAATTTTCAGTAAAAAGCTTTGGATATTTAAATGAACAATATGTAATGAGGAGTGGTAAGTACCGCTAATCAAATTTCCTATAACATTACCACTATTTTGTGGGCCTGGGTTTGGGTGAACTGAACAAGGGAGTAACAAATACAAGATTAACATTCGTCTCAATCCTTTTCCATTAGAAAAGCATTTATCACCAAAGTATCTTGTTCTGGAAACTAATATAAATATATTACATTGCCTCAAAAATGTTTTGCAATAATGAAACATACAAAACTGAAAGTTCCTCCAGGTCAGCGAACAAAAGTCCTGTTATAGGTGAAACTCAGTCAAAAGGGCCTGTCTAAAAAAATTAAAAGTTTGTTCCCACCTCCGGTCACTTTCAAAAACAAATTTTTATGAGATGATAAAGACATTAACTGTTTAAAGCACAATCTTCTTTGAGACATTGTAACTTTCCCTCCCATCCCCCCAATAAAATGATAAACACAATTAATAATATAATTTTCCTACCTACCCAAAGCAAACTACTCCAAGTATTTTACTCCTAGGAGTTCATTTTATATCAGCTGTGTTTCCATCCTTGAGAGTCCTCTTGCCAGTGACTGTGGTGCCTGCCGAATTTGACTCTCTGCTCCCTTCCCAGTTATGCAATTGAAAACTGTAGGTAAGCCACTAGTTGCCAGATCAAAGGCACTCCAGTTTCATCACAAGGGGTTGGGGTTATACCATGCATAAGTGGGGCCACTCCAAGTGGCACTCTGTGAAACTGGCTCCTACAAAAGTGCTGGGAGTCCTTGGTGGGAGTAACTGTCAGTGGCACATGTTGAGGCACATTATTTATGTTCGTATGTTATGGTTTATTAACCTGGCTGTAGTTTTTATATTACTGTGGTCTGTTTATTACATTGTACATATATATGTATTTTCTCTACCATGAGGAAACACTACTATTTCTCAGGCCAGAGCACTCAATGGTGAATAACTTCAGCACTGTTGGCTCCAAGTTTACCAGTTTGTGTGTTGGAAGACATAGTTTCTCAACCTGATTTTAATTTTTTTATCCATAATATCTTATATTCCAGTATGGATTTCCATTCATAGATGACTGACAAAAACAGTCAGTTTATTATATATTCTTCATTTCTTACCAAGCAATGTTTTACTGGTTTATTGAAATATGCTATTATAGTTGCATCTAATACTTCTCACAGTGATTGACTAACTGTTTATGTTTTACTATGTGTCCCTCTCATGCCAAATTGCACAGGGGCAAATATGTTAAATACCACAGAACCTCTATATTCTAGTGTAGTATGTTTATTTTATTCCTTTATGTGTCTCAGTGTGTTGACATTCATCAACATCAATGTCCAG
Organism: Neoceratodus forsteri; assembly: GCA_016271365.2. NCBI lineage: Eukaryota > Metazoa > Chordata > Ceratodontiformes > Ceratodontidae > Neoceratodus > Neoceratodus forsteri. The sequence continues at coordinate 668,062,459 of CM057453.1, forward strand.
TTGCTTTTCCTCACACATCTGAAATCCTCAGATCTAAAGAAGCTCATTTGTTCTTAGAAGTTTATGTAGTCTGATTCCATATATGGATAGTGTTTGATCCTGGCCACGTGATAACCACTCTAGTGCTCACTGAATCTTGTTTGAGTCCTACTTGGATCTCTGACTGCATGACATCCAGCTTGAATTACCAGCATTGGGAAAGGATTGCATTAACAAAGTTGATGGCATTATACTTTGTGCCTGGAATGATTTCACAGTGAAATTATGACACGAAGATTACAGGGCTGGATTTTCAGGCTTGCTTTGGGGACTTGCAACATGATTGTCCCAAATCCCTAATGCCTGCACTAATATCATAGACCACGTGTGCATCTGCCACAAGTTGTGGTGAAACGAGTTTATTGTAATGCTGGATGCATCAATGTGATGCATGACTCATTATTGTATTGTAAAGTGGTGTCAATTGTCATAAATATGACAAGACATTTGAAAATAGCATTCAAACATTTTGCTACATTTATCCTGCTGCAGGTACATTGAACAGCTGGATCCTGCATCTCTGTGGCAGGACCTTTGAAAATCCGGTCTCCAGTCTAAAGTGGTTTGGAATATCTTAAGGTAGAGATTTCATTACCTTCCTCAAAACCTTTATGCTTATTTGTATGTTATCACCCCCCCCCACAAACTCTGAGGATATACAAGTTATATATGGCTGACTTTCTTGTTATGCTTCTAACCACAATGTAATAACTAGGGAGTGTTTTCTCCCATAGGGAGACCAGGTTATAATTCACTGTTATAACCTGTGGGTTATAATGGTGAACACACACTGGTTTCCCTCACTCCATGCATGTGCCTGCTACTACTCTCCCCTTACACAGTGTTGGACACTTAGCCGTGACTACCAATCAGTGGCAAGTGAATTAAAAAAAAGATTTGCCTCTCAGCAGTTGAGTTTTTGAGTCCTTGATTAAACATGTAATCCTTGGTTAAACCTTTTTAAAAAAACAAAAAGACAAAGAAAAGGTTTCAGTAGTCATGCAGCCGCAGACCGCGGACACACTTCATCCTGACTAGACCACGGCTGTTTTATTTTATATGTCTGCTATGGTGAGAAAATGCTCCCCAGCAATTATATAAAATAAAACATGGGGTGGTGTGTTTAATTCAAGTTTTTACACACACACACCCTCAGTGTTGGATGCTTAAATAACCCCCTTGAGCTTTGCTGTCAGGGTTTATGTAGCATCCAATGCCTCAAATATGTGTAAAGGGCTTATCACTGTAACCTTAGCAATAAAATCACTGTAATGGGCTTATGACTGTGGCCTTAGCAATAAAATCTCTGTAAAAGGCTTATCACTGTGACCTTAGCAATAAAATCACTGTAATGGGCTTATCACTATGACCTTAGCAATAAAATCACTGTAATGGGCTTATCACTGTAACCTTAGCAATAAAATCTCTGTAAAGGGCTCATCACTGTGACCTTAGCAATAAAATCTCTGTAAGGGCTTATCACTGTAACTTAGCAATAAAATCACTGTACAGGGCTTATCACTGTAACCATAGCAATATAATCACTGTAATGGGCTTATCACTGTGACCTTAGCAATAAAATCACTGTAAAGGGCTTATCACTGTGGCCTTAGCAATAAAATCACTGTAAAGGGCTCATCACTGTAACCTTAGCAATAAAATCACTGTACAGGGCTTATCACTGTAACCTTAGCAATAAAATCACTGTAAAGGGCTCATCACTGTGGCCTTAGCAATAAAATCTCTGTAAAGGGCTCATCACTGTAATCTTAGCAATAAAATCACTGCACATGGCTTATCACTGTAACCTTAGCAATAACATCTCTGTAAAGGGCTTATCACTGTTACCTTAGCAATAAAATCACTGTACAGGGCTCATCACTGTGATCTTAGCAATAAAATCACTGTAAAGGGCTTATCACTGTAACCTTAGCAATATAATCACTGTAATGGGCTTATCACTGTAACCATAGCAATAAAATCACTGTAATGGGCTTATCACTGTAACTTTAGCAATAAAATCTCTGTAAAGGGCTTGTCACTGTGACCTTAGCAATAAAATCTCTGTAAAGGGCTTATCACTGTAACCTTAGCAATAAAATCACTGTAAAGGGGTTATCACTGTGACATTTAGCAACAAAATCACTGTAAAGGGCTCATCACTGTAACCTTAGCAATAAGAAAGGGCCACTCCCCAAGCCCATAAGAAGGAGCAAAAGGGCCAGATCCTACCTCTATCAGCCTGGAAAACTGGATGCCACAGCTAGAGGTGACGGGCATTTACCAGCCCTGAATAGCGCTCTTGCTAGGGATTAGAGCTGTCCTAAATTCTAGCCCCAGTAGCCAATGGCTAGGATCAGGGTGAATTACTAGTGCACTCTAACACCTTAAATACTGGTGCCCACTACACCACCACCCCAGGGCTCCCTCCCTTGAAGCCATACCTCCCCCAAGAACTGCTGCAAGCTTTGCAAAAGGATGCACAAGGAAGCAGTATGGCGCAGTGGGTTAAGGCTCTGAGCTGCAAATCTGGAGACCTGGGTTTGAATCCTACAGCCCCCTAGGTGCATACTGTGTGACCCTGAGCAAGTCACTTAACTTCCTTGTGCTCCCAGGTTGCACCTGCAAACAAACTTTCAGCTTAGTGTGTCTCACCTGGTAAAATAATTGGTAAAAAAAAACAAAAAACAAAAAAAACATGCCTTTGAAACTAAGGTCCATTGCTAGCTGTCCTGCTATCCTAGTGTGTCAAGGTTGCTCCACCGCTAGCCGACCTGGTAGCTGAGTGTCCCAAGGTTGCTCCACTGCTAGCTGACCTGTTAGCCAAGTGTCCAAAGGGAGCTGCACTGCTAGCTGACCTGCTAGCTGAGTGTCCAAAGGGTGTTCTACTGCTAGCTGTCCTGCTAGCTGAGTGTCCCAAGGTTACTCCGTTGCTAGTTGACCTGCTAGCTGAGTATCCAAAGGGTGCTGTACTGCTAGCTGACCTGCTAGCTGAGTGTCTAAAGGAGTGTTGAGCCATTAGCCAACCTGCTTGCCAAGTGCCCAAAGGGGTGCTTCACCACTAGCCGACCTGCTAGCCTAGTCTGCCAAGGTGCCACGCCACTAGCTGACCTGGTAATCAGGTCTCCCAAGGTGCTGCACCACTAACTGACCTGCTAGCTGAGTCTCCCACCAGATACCTGTGAGGGTTTGGGGAAGGGTGTCTGGCTTCACCAGGCTCCCCTGCTGCTCAGCACCAGAGTCTATGGCCAAGCCTGAGGGATACAACTCTTTTAAGCCCCCTTTTTAAAGTAAGGCTACCAAGCTGGCAGGGCTCTCCCAGCTACCCCTGCAGCTGCCCCAAGGCTTCTTTCTGGGATACTTCTTCAGGGACCTTGCTGAGCCCCTCTTCTAGCTGCTCCTTCTTTCACAAGCAACCCCTTCCTTTAGGCTGCTTCCTCTCCTTCACAGGCAGTCCTTTCTCCTTCTGACTGCTCCTTCTCTTTTCAAGTTCCTTCTGTAGGAGCTCTCCTCCACAACTGCCCTCAACCCTGCAGACAGCCTTCTTTATGCTGAATGGAAGGGGCGTGGCTACCTTGGAGTATCCCCTGACTGGAAGGCTAAGGGGGCAGTGCTGATAGGTTATGCAAATCAAGGGCTTGACTGCATTACCAATCAGCAATGAGAGCTGCTACCCAGCCTCGAGCTGCCTCCCTAGCATGTGCTAGCCCCAATGGCAATAACTGCCTTTCTGTTTTAAAATAGAAAAATTAGTGCCTTTGATGTGCTGCTGCTAGAGCCGCTAGATTGGTATTCCTGCAGGCGGCACTTTTACTTTTAAATTAAATATGTCTGCCGCTAAATACAGAGGTCAGGGAAGGTAAGGCAGTCCTTCCCAACCTCCTCACACCACATATTTACCTTTTTTTATAAATAAATAATAAAAAAAAAGACAGTTAACGTGGCAGCCAGCACCACAGCTGCTACGGGATGCCCACACTTTCTTTTTCACAGAGCACCCGGTGTGGCCACTATTTCAACTGCCATAAATTCATTACAGATCTTTTAAAGAAAACACAAACAATGTTATTTCTATTTTTTAATATAATTGCAAATTTGGAGATGTGTAAAGTCTGTTTTATAACCCTAGTGTATCATTTTGTATCTTTGTTTGGAAACAGTCATACTTTTTCCCTTTTTTAGGGACACATATTAGTGCAGCCTTTTTCCTCCCTGATATTTATTTTATTTAATTATTAAGCAGTTCCAGAACCCAGTGACATCAGTTGAGTTGAAGACTAAGTGAATGGAATACAGTAACACAAGCTCAGCCAATGTCAGTGTGTTCTGTTTCATTGTAGGCTTCAGCTAAACTGATGCCAAGATGTCCATCTCCAAGTAAGGCAAAAGGCTGGTGTGTGGTGGGCTTCACCCCAGCACCCTGTGGCCAGCATGTACAGTAAGCTTCTGCTAGAGGGCACACCACAGTGAAAGAGAGGTTTTGGGGATAGCTCAAACAAGGTAGAATTCTGTCAGGCGAAACTGCTGCCCTCACTTGCCCAGATGTATGTACAAATTGCCAACACCCAACTTCGCACGCTCACTTGGCGGGTTTCAGCTGCCATCCTGGTCTGGCCAGCAATTCCTACCTTGAAGGGAAGCCCATAGTAGGCAAGGTGTTGTGAGTAACTGGGCTTGTCTCATCTACTCCAGAGGCATGGAGGTAAGCTTGCAGGGTAGGGTGAAGGGGTACCTGGCTGGCCTCCCCACTGGCAGTAGCAATGTAAATAAAACAAACATTTGTGAATGTCAAATTTTTGCTTGCATATTGTAACAGTTTTTTGGTGTTTTATTTTATTTTATTTTTTTTTTTTTGCGGGGTTTAGCCAGTTTTCCTTTATCCAACAGTAGCTATGCAGTATGGTATTTTTGTTCAGGAAGTCACTAAACCTTTCATTGCTTCAGCATAGAAAATATCATAAAAATTGTATATGGTTCATATTTATAAAATGAGATGTACCAAAGAAAAGTGCAATTCTAAAAATGACTGCGATAGTATATATTTCCGTCATATAGTAAGTATATCAGAAAAAAAATGCTGACTAGGCTCAACAAAAATTCTTGTTCCAGCTCCAAAAGTTAAGTTATATCCAGGCCCTCTATAAGTCACACACTAATTAACAGACTTACAAAACCTTGTGACTAGAAAGTGTTACAGTACTAAAACACAGAAAGCTGTAGTTACATGCCAAAAGTAGCAAGCAAGGTGCCAACCATATAGACAACTGAACATTTATTACTGTGCAAACAAGTTACAGTGCAAGAAATCACAGCACTGACTCACCCCTGTGGTTAACAGCAAAGTGTTATACACAGCCCTCCATGGAGACCAATAGTCTCGGGTGAAGGATCTGTAATAGAGAATCATAATCATTTTATAGATTACTTTTTGTTGCCCATTGTGACAGACTTGATATCCTTTACCCAAGATTCAACTCATTTGATGTTAGAAGTTGAGAAAGTGGTATAGCACCCAGAGTTCCTTTGGATCGGTTTGGACATAACATCTCTGTACACCAGTATTCCTCACATGCTGGACCTATGGGTGATGGATTCTTTCCTCCATGGGAATACCATTACCAGTGCATAACCTAAAAGGTTTCAAGGCAGGACACTTCAGTGTCTCTGCTCATTTTAAACTTATTTCACCATATGTAAAGTCTCCCGAATGAGGGAGCTTTGAATGCTTTAATTTCAGTGCTGAAAACTGCAGGGGCAGACTCGAGAGTGTGGAGCACTTCTGCATTCCAGGCTATAAAATCGCGATCACAGCGAACAGAGCAAGCGCACAAAGGCGTGTGCGGAGATGCATTCAGAGACACGCGTTAGCATGTCTGCATGTGTCTGCCATGTCCACCAGAACAGAGGGACCAGTGCAGAGTATCTTAAACATATGAATGATACTGAAAGAGATCCTAGCTACATGACGATTAGAACTGACTATAAATTCAGTAAAAGTAACAGTAGCTTGTAAATGGATTCTTTGTGTCAGGCACTGTGTTAATGCTGCACTATTACATGTACTGAAGGTCCAACTTGTGCTGTCAATATTTATTAACACCATTTGAACTTGACTGGAGCCCTGCGTCCTCATATTTAGTAAGTGGGTAGAGAGTTCAGATTACCCAACTACAGGGCCAATAGTTGCAAAACAAACTTGTAGTTGCTCCTATTGGAAGTGCCGCTCTGCACTCAGAAGGACTGTGCATGAGGGGGTTATCAAGTTATTTTAAAAAGACCTCTCCTTAGGACATTTGTGCATAATAGCATTGCAAAAAGGGGTAGTACCTTGAGTTATTTCTAACCTCCCAGGAACGAGAGGTCAGAGCTGCATAGAGACACTGCTGCACTCTCGGTGCAGTTTGGAGAAGCCTTTGAGTGCTGCCAGACACTTCTAGTCTGTTTTTTTAAAGGAAGACTATTAGTGTAGTGTACAGAAAAGTAACTTAGTACACCAAATAATTTGATTTTAGTTGCACCAAGTACCAGAAGTAGGCACTGACATCACTTTCAATCCAGTGCTTTTAAAGCCTGCTCCTCCTAGTGGGTGGAGGCGAGCGCAGGATGGAGGCGGGGAAAGGGCCATCCTCTTGGCAGGTAACAAACAGTGTGTGTTTCACACAGTAAGTTAATAAAGCAAGATAAAAGGAAAATAATGTCACCACCAGTAGATCCCTCTAAGGAATTTTTCAGATTACGTGTAAAGAAGGCACTCTTATTCACTGCCTCAAATGTAAAATGTATGCAGAGATTACTCCTATAAGTCATACCAAAGCATTTACTTGTACGAAATGTAGGGCAAACACAATGTTGCAAACAAGACTTACTGAATTGGAAAATGAAATCACAGCCTTGCAACAACATAAACCGCAAGTGCAAAAGCTAGGACAGTCCAGTAATATTAAGTTAAATGGTAAACGCACAAGACAGGAAGACCAGGATGGTGGCGACTCAGATGCTGAACAAAGACAGGTGAAAAAAGGGAAGGAGAATGAAGATGAGTGGTACGTGGTCAGGTCAAGTAATGGTAGAAAAAAAGGGAGAAGGGCCGAGGTCAATGTAATACAAACATCAAATAGGTTTGACATAGTAGGAGATATGGAAACAGAAGGAACATCACAAAAAGACCCAATGGGTAGGCAATTTATTGTTCTCGGGGACTCTATTGTTAGAAAATGTGATAAGATAATTTGCCAGAAAGACAAAGAAAGCAAAATGGTACTCTGTTATCCAGGGGTTAAAATAAAGGACTTAAACCTTATTGCTCCCAATGTCATTAGAGCTAGTCATCCAAAGCCGGTGGTCACTTTGTATAGAAACATAGACTTTGACAGCAGATAAGGACCGCTTGGCTCACCTAGTCTGCCCATTTCCCTACCTATGGATAAGCTGCAGATCCTAGTTAACCAACAGCCTATTTCTTCCTACCCCCCCACAAGAATTGCCTTATGTCTGTCCCATACATCCTTGCATTCTCCCACAGTTTTAGATCCCACAACCTCCTCAGGAAAGCTGTTCCATGCATCCACCACCCTCTCTGTAAAAAAATACTTCCTCACATTGCCCCTGAGCCACCTCCTCTATCTTCAAATTGTGTCCCCTTATTCTTGCACATCTCTTTTTCTGAAAGATGCTACCCTCTTGGACTTTGTTGATTCCACTGAGGTACTTAAAAGTTTCTATCATGTTACCCCCCTCCCTCCTTTCCTCAAGGGTATACATATTAAGCTCCTTTAGTCTCTCCTTGTATGGCTTCTCTTGCAAACCCTGCACCATTTTAGTTGCCCTCCTCTGGACTGCCTCTATCCTGTCTATGTCCTTGCAGAGATGGGGTCTCCAGAACTGGACGCAGTACTCCAGATGGGGTCTCACCAACTGTCTGTACAGAGGGACAACAACTTCCTGTTTTCAGCTGTTGATGCCTCTCCCTATGCATCCCAGTATCCCCCCGCCCCCCCTACTGCCTTCTCACATTGCTTGCTAACTTTAAGGACATCTGATTACCCCAGGCCCCTTTCCATTTTTGTTGTTACTGTTGCATGTTGGAACCAATGATGCTGGTCACAGGCATGAGAAGGATATTTGCTTTGAACTATTAGATACTGCAAGAGGATTAAAACAACTAGGAGCTAAAGTAATCATTTCTGGCACCCTTCTGGTACCCTGTGCCAAAAAAGAAAAAATGATCCTATCACCAGAATTAACACACGGCTTAAAAATTGAGCTGCACAGGAAAATATCAAATTTATAAGACTCCCGGGCACACTTTTATAACAAGCATTATCTTTTTAGTCATGACAGTCTCCACCTTAATGACAATGGTACATATATACTAGCAAGATTAATTAGGTATGTATTACCTAAATATTATGGATATTATGGATAATGCTGGGTCCTCCTCTCCCAAAGACTATTGTTCTGTATTCCCCATCTGTGTGATTTTGTGTATTGTCTTTCTTCCCTGATCACTGTATTTATAATATTGTATAATGCTGTATGCATAATTCCATTCCTTGTTATCTTTCGTTTCTCTTACCTGAACATTCTACTGCTTAGTACTACATGTAAGTCCTTATTGTTGTTTGATGTGGAGTCTTTGTAAAGGAGTCTATGACTCAAAGGGTTGTAATTCCCAATGTTGTTAAATAAATAAATGCACATGGAAATCGTTCCTTTAAATAGTTGCACAGGGAGTCAAGGGACTCCCACTGCTTAAAAACAGGTCAGATCAATCTGATGATACACATAGTGAGACAAAGAAAACAAGTCATCAGATCACAAGAAACTTAAAATGCTTACTGTCTAATGCCAGAAGTCTTAACAACAAAATAGATGAATTACAGGGGCATTTGTATATTAAGAAAAATATTGATATAGTACTCATAACCAAAGCATGGTAGAAAAATAATGATGATCGGAATAAGGAAATACAGGGCTATAATTTGTTTAGACTTGATAGGGGTATTAGCGGGGGGGGGTGTCAAAGCCATACATGCTGTAGATATAACGTCAAAAATCAAGAAACATGGTGTTGAAACAGAGATGATATGGGTGCAAGTAAATGACAGAATGCACATTTTTTTTTATTTTGGGATTAGGGTATCAACCTCTTTCCACAAATGTGAACACACATGATTTGCTTTTGGAAGAAATATTGATTGCAGCCGAACTGGGGTCCTTAGTGCTAACAGGGGATTTTAACCTGAGTGACATTGACTAGGCTTTTGCGGAAAGCCATGAGTTAAGCCAGTAAGTCTTTTATTCAGGTGTGTGAGGAACACTACTTAACACAGCACATAAAACAACCAACCAGAAAGACGAATATCCTAGACTTGATATTGAGTTCCGAGAATTTAAATACTGAAAACTGTATACTATTGCTCCCCCTTGGCAATAGTGATCGCTTGAGTATTAATTTTGACATTCAGCGCACACTTAAGTGTATTTCAGGATGCACAGAAGTATATGTATATGTATATAAGCTGCAAATAAAACCATGATGAATCACAAAGTTAATAGTATTAATTGGAATGAATTATTGAAGGATAAAACAGGAGAGGAAAGCTGGTAGATTATAAAACAAACTATGTTGGACATATGTAACAAAAATGTAAAACATAGGAAAAAGTATAGCAATAGAGGTATTAAACCTAAATGGTTAAACAGAAAGATAATTAAACAAATAAAGCACAACAATAAAGCATATGAATTTTTAAGCATAACAATACTGAACAGAACTGGAATTTATTTAAACAAAAACTAAAAATATGCAAAAGCACAATGAATAGATCAGAAAGAAGGTTAGCGTTGAGGTTAGCCAGAACAGCAACAAAGAGCAATTGTAAGCACTTTTTTGTTTACATTAACTCTCTACAGAAATCAGATACAGGGTTGATTTCCATTATTGACAATGACTAAACAATCTCTGACCCAACACAAATGGCTAATATCTTTAACGCATACTGCTGTTCCATCTATTCTGAAAAAAATCAGGAACATAAAAAAAGTTGGTGCCCCAGGCCTTGATAACATAACCCCGCAGATTCTTATAATACTACAAGACAGTATTTGTTGGCCACTAGAAATATTGTACAATAAACGTTTGAGTACTAGAGAAGTTCCAACTGACTGGGGAACTGCAAAAATCACCTCAATTCATAAAAAATGACCCCAAAACAGTATTAAGAACTATAGGCCCATCAGCTTAATGTCTGTTCCAGGAAAAATATTTGAATCATTCATTAAAGATAGATTGAACTTGCACATTGAATCTGATAACAACATTGATACATCCCAGCATTGAGTGACCACTGGGCATTCGTGTTTGACTAATTTGGTGTCCTTTTATGAAACATTTAGTAGATTCATGAACAAAAACAACCCAGCAGATATTGCATTGTTAGATTTTTGTAGAGCATTTGATACTGTACCATGCTGGGCTATTGTCCACAAACTCAGTCAAATAAGGGTAAACACTTACATAGTACAACGGATAAGTAATTGGTTGGTAGGCCGAACACAGAAAGTTGCTGTAAATGATTTTTTTTCTGGGGAGTGGTGGAGTGGTGTGCCACAGGGTTCCATGGTGGGCCCCACACTCTTCCAATTATTTATAACAGATTTGAGGAAAATATAAAAAGCAAACTAATAAAATATGCTGATGACAACAAGCTTAGTGGTTCCTGTGAAACCTACGAACATGTAAAATCAATACAAGACGACCTGGGTCTAATAACATACTGGGCATATAGGTGGGGAATGAGTTTTAACACTGAAAAGTGTTGTGTCCTGCACCTAGGGAAAAATAATAAACAAAATGTATACACTCTTAGCAATTCCATATTAAAACAGACAAAGAGTGATAGGGATTTACATAGAAACATAGAAACATAGAAGTTGACAGCAGATAAGGACCGCAAGGCCCATCCAGTCTGCCCATTTCTTTTTCTACCTTATAAATGTGCCATCGGCCTTTGCTCTGTCAGTGACCTATCTATTCATAGTCATTTGTATTGCTCCCTTATGCCTATCCCATGCCTGTTTGGGTGTGGGATTTGGGTGTGTTTGTAGATACTAGCGTAGATTTTAGTCTGCAGTGCACCAATGCGATCTCCAAAGCTAAATGTATAGCAGGATCGATATGTAGGAACATTAAGAGCAGGAATGCAGTTACTGTCATTGTATAAATCCTACGTTAGGCCACAACTGGATTATTGTAGTCAACTGTGGAATTCTTATAAAAGAAAGGATATAATCAGGATAAAAAAAACACAAAGAATGAGCAAAATTGTTTCTGAGGTTAAACACCATATCATGACAGAATTTAGAAAACTGGGTTTATATTCCCTAGAGGACAGACGAAAGTGGGTGATCTACTGTTATACCATGATTTTATAAAGGATACGATACTCAGTAAGGAACTAGATATTACTATAAGAGAGTCAAACTACAACACAAGGGGCATTCATTACAGGTCCAGGGTGGATGTTTGAGAACAATAAAATGGAAGTGTTTTTTCACCAAGAGAGTGGTGAACACGTGAAATAGTTTACCAGCAAGCTTGGTACTACGTACTAAGAAAGAAGCCTTTATATGGGGTCTTGACAAACTAATGTTGGAAGGCAGGACAATAAACTATTACTACTCCATGAAGGAGCACATATGGGCTTATGCCTCATACAGCTCCTTTTTACATTAGTGACATTAATGTCTTTTAATGACAAGCTCTTTTTACAGAAACATGGCACCACTACGGGTGCCACAGTGGCACATCTTTTGCCAGCTTATATCTTGGTTGGTGGGAGCAACATTTTGCTCAAATGATGCCATGAATAGATTTTGTGAACAGCTGGTGTACTGGCATCATTATACTGATGGTGTTCTGGTTCTTTGGAGTGAGTCTAGGAAGTCATCAGAGACATTCATTGGAGAGCTTAACCAGAACGATCTGAACCTATCTTTTCTATTTAAAACCCATAGCAAAGAGACAGAATTTCTGGATCTTATGCTTTCAGCAAGAGAGAGGGAGAAAGTCATGACCACTGGGTTAAGAAAACCTATGACACTGTATTATATGCCACCAGTGCACACCACCTAGACTGATTTTATCAATTCCCTATGGTCAGCGTCTGTGCCTGCATTGCAATTATTAAAAATTTGAAGATTTCCTAAAGCAATTGCAAGAAATGTATTCTCATGTTTTGCAACAGAGGTTATTAAAAGTCAGTACTGGATGAAGTGTTACTGAAAGCCACCAATACTGACAGAGAGATTAGAATATAATGCTCTGGCACCTAAAAGCAAACACACTGTGGTTCTTCCTGAACCATTGCAGTGTCCCACATTTGTTCAATGACCCCTTCCCCAGAATGACCTACAGTAGAAGTAAAAACCTGACAGGTTTGGTGACACATAGTCAGCTCGTACCAGTGAACATAAATCATTCCCCTTGGCTACCAGTAAGCCCCAAGGGATTTTTTTTGTATGTTGCAATTGTTCCGCATGCAATCATGGCATTAGTGACAATGGGTTTTCCAATACTGATGTAGTAATATTCATGTGACAATCAGGGAATTCATATCTTTGACACCAGTTTTGTGGTGTATGTTATTGTGTGTCCTCACACAATCCAACTAGCTTGGAAAGAATACTGGAACATTTGAGGGACATATGTGCTAGCAACTGTGACACCTCTGTAGGTCACCACTATTTTGTAGTACACAATCAGGATGCTAGTGTTGTCAAATTTAAGGAATAAAGCATGTTCCACTTAGACACAGAGAGGGAGACAGGGTCCAGATTCTCTTGCAGAAGGAATCCAGATGGATGTTGTCTTTAAGGGCTCTACAGCCAATAGGCCTAAGTGAAGATTTGGCTACACTGTGTTTCTGTAATCCATTTGGGAACTAGTCATTCAGTCTTTTTTGGTTACTGATTCTTTATTGTGACATACTTTACTAACATACCTGATTCCGCCCCCCTTTTTTTCAGGTTGATTACATAAGAAACTGCTCATACTTTTGACATGGATATTATCCTTTGTCTCTCCAGAATTATGCAATTAATACTTGGAAATAATATCAAATTATCTAGATTACTTTGAATCTAAGACTTTAATCAAGATACTTTGACACATTTGGAATATTTTGAAACCATACAGTTAGACTTCACTTCGTAATTTTTTAACTTGCCTTTGATTTTTCCTTTAAATGCAGAGCTACCGCTTGAGGCACCAAAGACCCCGGTTCAGGAGTGAATGTGACTTGTTGGAGGGTCAGCTGGGTGGAGGTGGATCGAGCATCTGTAGAACTGCTCTCCTCCTCTGGGGATGGAGGACTGTTTTGCCTAGTGTAGTACTGACCCCTGGTGGTGGCTGGGGTTTGGTCACCCAGGGACAGCACTGCAGAGGTGGGAGGATCAGCAGCTGCTGACATCTTGCATGCAGGTGGCCATGCAGGAACATCTGGTAGGTGCTACACATCCATCCTCCTGGGGAGTGTAAACAGAAAGAAAACATTATGGCTGGCCAGCATGAAAGGATCGCACTCTCGCAGGCTTCGTACCCGTCTATATAGCTCAGCTCCTGTCTGAGGATCCTGTTTACAGCTCAAAGGAGGGGCCGGCCCAGCGCGCCCCACTATGGGGATAAGCCATGGATAAAATGCAGAGTTGGACAATAAGACAGTAAGTGTTGGACAGGATGGTAACTTGCCATGTTTCTGTTTCTCTTCTCATCTGAGGTCATACCACCATATTAAACCCAACTGTTCTGAGAACCCCTTTTCCAACTTGTGCTAGTTCCACCATTTTCCACCATGTCTGAACATAGGTGCTGTCCAGTATAACAGAGTTTGCTGTTTTGTTGCCTTATTTTTTAGGGCTTGGTAGAGGCATTCCTCCTTTTCTTCCAAGAGCTGCAAAGTAGAGTAGGAAATGTGGGGTCTCTTCCCCACAGCTCTGTATACAATATATCTGAATATCTTTTGATTTCATTCTCTAAATGCTTGCCTGGGTATAGGAATTGGTAGCCTCTGAAATATGTAAAGAAACTGTGGCAGTATTGTCATTTGAATAAATTATATTTTTTGGAATAAAAAGATGGGGAGTTCTGTCCATCTCTGTAAGTCTGCATTCACCCAGTGAAATAATGGGCTGTAGTTCTTCAAACATAAGTCTGATAGTTTTTTTGCGATATGTGTCCCACAGTGTTTAATTACTTGCTTGTCCCACTTCTGGCTCTATGGTGTTTTCAGTTCAAGGGACAGGGTGAAGCTGACCACCATCGTTTCTGTCTTGGAGCTGTTTATCTGATATAAGTACTGATCTCCCTACTTCTACAAAGTGTCCATGACCTGTGGTAATAGAAACATAGAAGCTGTTAGCTGAACAGGACCTCCTGGCCAACCTAGTCTGCCCTAAGGTCCCTACCTACCGTGCTACTGTAGACCCTAATTGATCTCCCACCTTCACCCCCCAGCCCTGTTACCAAGGTCCCCTTGTATCTAGCCCATGCATGCTTGAAACCTGTTACCGTTTCAGTACCCACCACCTCTGCAGGCAGGCTGTCCCAGACGTCCATGACCCTTTCAATAAAAAAGTATTTTCTCACATCCCCTCTAAGTCTCCCTCCTTCCAGCCTCATATCATGCTCCATCGTCCCTGAGCAACTCTTTCTGTGCAAAATGCCTCCTTCCTGTACCATATTGATACCTTTGAGGTATTTGAATGTTTCTATCATGTCTCCCCTTTCCCCCTTTCCTCCAGAGAGTACATACTTAACTCCCTGAGTCTTTCCTCATAGGGCTTCTGGTGCAGGCTATGCACCGTGTTGGTTATCCTTCTTTGTTCTGCCTCCATGCTTCTATGTCTTTCCTGAGATGGGCCGCCAGGACTGGACACAGTACTCCAGGTGGGGCCACACCATTAAACACAGCTGTTCTAAGATCTTTTTTCCAACTTGAACTAGTTAATACATGGTATGTTCTAGGCTGATAATAAACAATAGGATGTTGTCTGCATACAATGCAATACAGTGCTTTTCTCCCTCCTTTCCAGTACTTGTTATTCTGGGATTTTCTCTGATGTGTTGATATGTATTGGGTTAACAGACACAGGGAGAGCAGACACCCTTGTGTTATGTCTCCATTCAGCTCTAGTCTCTAGGAGAGATATCTGTTACCTTTCACTCTCGATTCTGGCCTTGTATACAGAGTCATTATAGCCTGTATAAATGCCTCGTGGAATCCAAGCAGTGCCAGGGCACGAGGCTAAGTGCTGCAGAAGCAAGTCCTCCAGTGGAATTTTCTATTACCCTTGCAGAAATGGTACTCAAATTTAACATGTTTGTTTCTGATAGAAGGTACTACCTCCAAGTGTATGGCACCGCCATGGGTGCCATGTTTGCACCGAGATTTGTGACTCTGTTTCTTGCTGTGAGGTGTTTGCATAAGACCCTGTCCTATTTGTTATGCAGAGAGAGTTAAAAGCAAGAATGCTTTTTCCTGGGTACCCTGAGGATCTGGCCAATCCGAAAGATCCCACACTTCCTCCTGCTATCTCTCTTTCTTCACTTGCTGTTTCTATTTATTCTTTCTCTCCCTTGCTTCTCTGTAGTTATAGAAATATAGTTATATCTTTTTGTGTTACTGGGTTACCTAGTTTGCAGATGTATATAATTATGTTGTTTGAAATGTATTGCAGAGGGCTATTTGGGAATTAGAAAAGATAGTAAGCAGTGACACAGAGATCTGACCTTGAGAAACATTTTGACCTCCTCAAGCTTGTTAACAGAATTGCCAACATGGGGCAGTTCCAAATATCCTGTTCTATTGTGTTACAGCTGTGGAGCCTGGATGTTCTATTTTGCTCCACAAAGAAATTGACAAACTTGTTATATTGTATGATGAACAGGACGCAGAGTAAGAAACTGCCAGACAAGCAGTATTGTATAAATATAGCAATGTTTTGGGTTTTTCAGTTTTAGATTTAGTTTGAGAGATGCTCTATGAAGTACATTTGCTTGAAACTGCCTGTATTGGAAAGCCATCCTGTACAATCTTTTTTTTTAACTTTCTTTCACTCTTATCATTGCTGCCTGGGGCCCTTTTGGTCATCCTGCCTGTTCTCGTCCACCAAGATCCTCCCTGCCTAGGGACCTGCTCCCCCGACCCACTCATGACAAATTATCTGGGACCCCTCAGTCATAACCCCTGGGGCAGGGTGCCTTCAGCTCCACAGTGCCTCTCTTACAATTAAAGTCCCTCAGGCAGTGGTGAAGATCAGGGGTTGTGCAGGTCCCAAGAGGGCAGGATCCAGTGATGGATGTGGTGGCAGGTGATGTCTACCCCCAGGAGGTGAGGTGTTTCCTGCTTTCTTAGTTCCCTCATGGAGATGCGGATGTGCAATGATGCCCAGCATGAGATGGGGGTGCTCCTGCATCAGTCCTGTGGACGTCCTCCATCATCTCCGCCCTTCCCATGGTGGTCACTGTTGTTGCACCCCCAGTTTCCACAGGGAGTCACTGATAGCAGGGATGCCACAGTCCACCCTCCCCAAATGCTCAATCCTCTCTACCCTGTCAAACCGTCTGCAGTCTGAGCTTGCTTCCGACCTTGGGTTGCCGGTGTGGTGTGAGCTGTGGTGTTCAACTCCTCATCCCTCAGCACCACCAGGCCAGCATCCTGTACAATCTTACATTCTTATTTTTTGATCTTATGATCTCATTATTACTGAAAATAATAAAGCACTATTCTGTGAATGTTATAACTGTTCCTGGCCTGCCTATGCTTCCTGACCTTTGCCTCTATGACATTTACATTGTGGGAACAGTGGTTCAAATCTATTCTGTTCTAAGATTCTCTCTCAGGTCTGTCTTCTAAGTCAGAAGGCTAACAATGTAACCACCTTTTCTCCCCATTGTAGTCTTGTTTCAGAAAATGCATCACTACCTCCGTGGTGTAGGAGACCATCTCATCCAGTTCTGCATTTTTTCTCTTTAGTCTCTCCAACGTGCCCCAATTTCTGTTCGTTTTTTTATATCTCTGCTGAGGTTCATCTCTTCTGTTTCCACTAATGGGAGGCCATGGTTATCAGCTTATGTCTTAGCATTGTTTTACTGTGTCCCAGACATTGTAGATGGGCAGCTTGGTGGTTTCTTTCCATTCAAGGGTATCTTTAATAAAGGCTGTAACTTCTGCTTTGGATTGATCACTATTAGCCTGGGTTTCATTCATTTGCTAAGAGTGTTCTGTTTATGCCCTCCCAGATTCACTTGGAGTTTTAACATGCCATGGTTTGGGATGTCAATTGGGGCTATTTCACACATATTTGCCCTCTGCTAGTCCTCCTATCCTGTAAGAACGTAGGCTATTCTAGAATAAACGTTATGAGAATTCAAGCATAAAGAAAATTTTCTCTAGGATTTTGGCATCTCCAAACATTCTTCAAGCTTTGCAGACTATCTGGTTGTTTTTTGCTTTGGTGACAGTCTTTGATGTCTGGTGTTAGCAGTCTCTAGAACCAGGTTTAGAATCATATATTTTATGATGTCCCAATAGTAGAGTCCTTTTTCCCTGTGAGAGGATAAGGTCAAAGAACTGACTGAAAAAATGTTAACCTGCTTTAGGTGAGGTGTAGACATTTACAAGTATCACCATCAAGCCCTGTATCACTCTCACCACAACTTATTGCCTCTTTTTATCCCTTATAATTTCAGTTTTCTGGGAAGGTAGGTCTTTAGAAATCAGAATAGTTATACCTCATCTTCTGCCAGGATTGTTAGCCATCTGACTTTCAAATCTGAGGAGCATATCTCCTTCTTCTTTGTTAAAATGGGTCTCATGTAATTCATGATTGAAACTTTTTCTTTCTTTATCTTTGTCACCACCTTATATCTCTTGATAGGAATGTATCATCGATTTACACTGAGGGAAATCATTTTTGTTTTATTCTTATCCATAGTCAATTTCTCCATCTTTTCTCATCATCTAGTATCTTCCAGTTATCAGTTATCCATATTAAACTGAAATCTCCATTCTCCCTTGCCCTGCTTCCACCCCACACAGCACCACCAGTGCCAACCAGTGCCTCCACCTTCTTTCACTCTCAATGACAACCTGCTATTGAACTACACAATTCAGCTGTGGCTTAAAGTACCAGCATTCTCCACTCAGATGGGATTCTTTTTCAAATAAAGTATGAGCACTTAATGTAAGCACATGTTCAAGTTCCACATCATCTAGCTTTCAATAAAGTGCATACTTTATTTCTGCATTCAAAAGGTGCTCATGTAGAGAGACATTGCATGTAACGGCAACATTTCAGAAACTAACAGCAGGATGAACTCCTGATATGTTTTGCTCAAAGTACTTAGTCATGGGGTACAGAACCAATCTTTACCCCACTTCAAATAGTGTACTATTACAGATGCACACACAATACTTAAAAGTGGTAAGTGCAATTACAGTGATATTGGTTAAAAACAAGGATTGTTTATTGTATATAGCTAGCATACCAAGGCACCTGTTTTGGGGGTAGATATATATATATATTTTGTAGAGTACAATTAAATATGGTGCTTAAGTATAGCTGCTGCCCCTTTAAATAGAACAGTTATCTGTAACTTGAGCCTATGATATGAGAATGTTATGCTAATGATTTCCTGCAGGGGCTTGGAAACCCCTATTTCCTGTTCCCTTGGTCAGTCTGAGTTGTACCTCATGCTGAACAGATGCTCCTGCTCATGTCTCTGAATAAAGACAATTTATTTATCACTTTTAGGCATCCGACTCAGTCCATTCAGTACCAGAAGGCGACTATTGCAGAAGAACAAGATGAGCAAGGCAGTCTACAAGGAAGGTAAGGGTCCCGTGGCAGACCAACACCAAAACGCCACACATGGTGGAGAATGAGGCCCTTCTTCTGGCCAGACCCCCATCTCGCTTGTCTGCATCTTTGGGTACCCCAGAATCATCACCCAAGTGTGCCTGAGCTGTGTGCATGCTGAGTAAAGTACAGCCCTGGCAGCAGAGAGGAAAAGTAATAATGAACTGCAAAAATAAAACTGAACTGCATCCAGCTCAATATAGAAGAAGAAGAATCAACATTTATATAGCGCTTTTCATACATCCAAAGCGCTTTACAAGCAATGCTAGACTGGTAGTGAAGTGACTGAATGTGTGGTGGTGGCCATATCGCACATCATCACCCACACACAGCTTGGATAATTGCATGAACCAGTTTATGGGAAGGGGAATGTTGGCCAGGACACTGGGAATGTTCCCTACTCTTTTGTGAAGAGTGCCCTGGGTTCTTTTACTTCCACCTAGACACCCACCAGGACAACACCAGGATGGGCAGAAGGGACCTCGGTTTAACGTCTCATCCGAAAGACAGCACACCCCAGCAGTACAGCAACCCCCAATACTGCACTCGGATGCCAGCGATTTTTAGGTGCAAGTCCAATCCCGGTGTGGGACGAGAACCCATGACCTTCTGGTCCAGAGGCGGATGTGCTACCAACTGAGCCACACTGACACCATATATATATATATATCTATATATATATAGATATATATATACCCTTCTGCAATCTACCTCAGAACTATATGGTAATAAATGTGGGACATTGCTGCTCCAGCCCTAACAGTTGCAGTACTAAGAATTGTCTTTTTCAAACCTTCCCTCCACAGAGCTGCAAATGGTGACCCCCCCCCCCCGGCTCCTACACTGTGGCAGGGCCTGTGTACAACCAGCTCCATACATTCTCTTAATGGGAAGTCAGCCACCTGCAAAGGAGCGCTAGAATTTAAAATTGTCCCTTGGAGAGCAGTAATCGGATGCCCTGTTCCCCCTCATCAAGTTCAGTGCAAACCCCTGTTCAATTATTTTATTTTTTTTTATTTTATTGAAATCTAGGATTACAAATACCTTTGAGCAGGAACTGCTCGTTTACAAAGGTTCCACGTTACGTGGCCTGGGAACAGCCTCTGCACAAGGGACTGCTCCACAGACTAAACAAACAAAGAAATGTGACCTGCCCTGCCACCCACAGTAACTACAGCTCACCATTATCTCACCTGCCACTCCTCGCCCCTTCAGCTTCCCTCCAGCCTCTGTCAACAGCCCCGCTCTTCACGCGGTCTTGCCGCAACAGCAACGGACTGCTCCTGCCACTCGGAGACACCAAAACATCCTCTCAGCCCCAGCTTTCCCTCAAAACTAAGGCTCTGCAGCTCCACACAGCCGTGGCTTCTTTCTCTTACCAACAGCCATGATGCATCCTTTCACAACTGCCACTGAAGCACTCCCCCACCTCAGCCTCAGCCACTTCTAACAGCTACCTGGGAAGACCTCCATGAGCCAAACCACATATCGGAGCTCCACTACCTCCCAAATGTATCTTCTTCTGGGGCCTGCAGCCGCATTGGAGTTCTTTTCTCCCTGCTCAGCCATGCAACAGTAGGGCCACACAGTAAGCGATTCACAAATGGAGATGGAGACACCACATGAAACTAAATAAAATGTTGGGCTCACTAAAACTAATGCTGGGAGCACAGCAATTTTTGTAACAAAATGGGGCCATACATCAAACAAATGAACAATAAATAAAAATGGAGCTGAGAAAGCAAAGCACCCCAGTAATTTGAGCAGGACACAGTATAAATAACGGGCCATACAATTAGTAAAAATAACTAAACGGCATCAAGAGATAAAAAAAAAATAAAACAAGCAGGGCACTATAATAAATAAACAGGGGGCAAGGACAAGATCCAGGGAATAAGAAAAGCACAAACCTGGGGACAACTGCAGAGTGATACAGCTCAGGATACAAAATGAGGGGAATAAAATAAAGGAAAGCACAATAAACAAAAATCAAATGCTGCAAATAAATACAGCCATTTCCACCAGCAATTCTGCCACTCACGAAAAGTCAGAAACCCTGCAAATTTTCTGTGTATATAGGTGGGGAGAATGGCCTGCCATGTGACAATTGCCATTTTCTTCCTGCACAGCAACCTCGTGGCAAGCAGCCCCCATCTTGAGCTCATGGCACAAACAGTGACCCTTACCACCTTGGTGGTGGCCATCTTGCTACAGTCGATAAATGCTGCTACTGGATGTCACAACCCAGCAGCCATCTTGAGAAGGGCACCAAATGACCGATTTCCATAGAAATCGATGGTGAATCTATTGAATTAAAGGGACAGTACAACAAATTGCTTATTTTGCAATAACACATTATTTAAATAACTGATAACACAGAATTTAGTGGAAATTGTTTATTAAGATGTCATTTGATGGAAATTGCTTATAAATAATTGGACTTTTGTCTACAAAAATATTTTCTTCTCGGCACTCCATCAACTCCATGACGTCTCATATCCTGCATCACGGCAACTCCTTTTCTTCCTTACTACTTTTTTTCACTGCAGAGAAGCTTGTCTCTGACCAAGACGTCCGAGGAAGATGCCACTTCAAGCACTTGAGCATATGGAGAGCTATCTTCACCCACCTCAGGTGTGTGGGGCCTCAAAATAGAAACCATCCTGCAAGACATCTGGTCTTCCATCTCAGTTGCATGAGCACCAGCTATGCAAGCCATCCAGGATGACCTCACCTACATTAAAACTATCTCATCCCATCCACGGTCCATAGCAGCCTACAGCCAGTGCCTTTCTCAGCACTGCCTTACGAAGACACTGCCGACTGGCTTGAGCAGTTCCAAGCATGGATTTCCTTACATAGTTGGACTGATCCTTTGTGTATTTCCAATGTCATGCACTTGTGTCTGAGAGGGACTGCCATTATCTGGTTCCACGCACTGTCAGAACAAGTCAAAGGGGACACTGCGGCCCTGTATGCAACCTTCAAGGATCATTTTCTCCAAGCACACCTGCCCTGGTTATTGGAACAACAACTGTGGGAATGCACTATGCAACCCTTCAAGTCAGTAGAGACATTCATAGTGGACACTGAGTCACGGTGCAAAGGTCTGCAGAAGACTGTGAAAGAGCAAATCACAACCTTTGTATGGGGGCATCTTCCTCAACTCCACCTGTATGTAATCCAACAGAAACCAACAACCTCGATGGACACAATCCAAGCTGCATGACTCGCACAAGAGTCTATATCAATGTCCCAGGCTACCACTGTGCAAGTGCCCAAGTTGTCACAGTTAGCTGCCCTCACAAGTTGTATCCAGCAACAGCAATCAGTGATAGAGATGATCATCACTACTGTCAATAACTTACAATGCAGTGCTCCTGCTTCTATCTGTCAATGCTCTTCGACCACTTCGACAGAGAGCTGAGCCATCCCTTCCTTCATGAGAACCAGGGACCTGCCAGTGGTGCAGATTCAGGGACACATGGCTGCTGACTGCTGAAAGCTACAGAATCAAAACAGAAACAAAATGAGCCAGAGATGCCTACCACAGCACAATCAGCAAGCTAACTGCAACTACACCCAGGAACAGGAGAACACAGCAACTGACTGCCCCCTGACTCTCACGTTGCAAACAATCTGGACCTTTTGGCTACTAACTGAGGTACACCCTCACCTCCAGGGGCAAGGGTTCCTGTCATCAGGTCACCTCTCCTAGTGAGCTATATCCCTGTCACCATTGAAGATTAGTTTGCGCATACCTTGGTCAACTGGAGCAGGAATCTCAGTTACTCACATCAGTATTCTAGACAACCCAGCTATACATCATGCACCTAATGTCTCTCCAGCTGACCTCAAGTACATTATCACAGCAAGTACCACTACAGTACCTATCACAGACATGGTCCATCTCAAACTTCACTTTGGCTCACAGCAAGCTACTGTCAAGTTTTACCAAGTGCCTGATTTACAACCAGCAGTGAATCTTGTCCTGGACTACCTTAAAGCTCTCAAAGCCATCCTAGACTTTGCCTCAAACAAACTGTCACTAGATCCTCAGTGGCAACTTGCAGCTATAGACTCAGTCACTGTGCCTCCCAAGTCAGAGATGATTTTGATTGCCAAGATTTGAGGTGAACCACTTCCACAAGGTGCTGTTGGCATCATCACAGGATCCCCCATGCTGCATTTGTCATGTCTCCTACCAGGAAACACCTTGTCAGCAGTGTATGGCAGCACAGTCTACCAAAAATGTTGCAACTTCATAGATGAGCGAGTGGTCATCTCCAAGGGTGCCAATATCACACATTTTGCCTGCTTGTCTTTAGGGGACCAGCTTCACCTCCTGCAAGAGCCTCAGCTTGAATCCACCAACTCTTGTCCTGTTAGTACCATCATGACCACTCCAGCCTCCACAAAGCTACCCTTCAGTCAGTGACTATCCTTTTCAAAACTTCCAACCTGTACAACAGAGAAACAGCAACTTTTGGAATTTCTGGAGAACTACTTGGATATCTTTGTTGGTCCAGATAACAAACTCAGATGCTGTGATATCCTACAACACACCATCGAGGTGCAATCCAACCAGCAGCCAATCCGTCAGTGAGCCTACAAAGGGGGGCGCAAACAGAAACTGGTCCTGGAGGACATCATCTAGGACACGCTTGAATAGGACATTATTAAAGAATCTATAAGTCCCTGGGGAGCACCTTACTTTCTGGTGGTAAAGAAAGACAAAGGGTATCAATTTGTGGTGGATTACAGAAAGCTCAATGCCTACATGGTGCAGGATTCTCATCCCTTGCCTACGACCGAAGACGCCTTAGAGAGCCTTGGTGTGGCCAGCCCAGCTTACTTCACCACTCTAGACCTTCAGAGTGGATTCTACCAAATTACTATCGATTCAGCTTTGCACCCGTACACAGCCTGGTGCTGCCACATGGGACTTTTTCAGTTTAAATGTCTACCTATGGGATTTCAGAAGAGTCCAGCCATATTTCAGCATGTCATGGAAGCTGTATTACATGGACTGTCTTGGAAATCTTGCCTAGTCTACCTGGATGATGTTATCATCTTCAGCAGAACCTTCCCAGAGCACATCCAACATCTCAAAGAGGTTTTGAACACCTCAGAGAAGCCAATCTCAAGCTTCACCAGAGAAGTGTTGTTTTGTACTGCATCAAATTCATTACCTGGGACATGTGATTAGTTATCAAGGCATCTCTCTAGACCCAGATAAGATCTCAGCAGTAAAAGACTATCCAGAACCTAACAACCTCAAAGACCTTAGAGCTTTCCTGGGCTTGTCTGGGTACTACAGAAAATTCATTTGCAACTATGCCAAGATTGCAGCTCCACTCTACGCCCTCATCAGAAAGGGGTGTGACTATGTTTGGACTTCTGAATGTTAAGATGCCTTTGAAACCTTGAAAGAAAAACTAATCTCTTCTCCAGTATTGACTTACCCAAGGTTCAACCAGCCCTTCAAAACTCTACTCAGATGCTAGTTCCTTTGCTGTGGGTGCTGTTCTGTGTCAAATCCAAGATGGAACAGAATGAGTTGTCTGCTCTGCCTGGAGCTGTCTTTCCTCAGGTGAACAAAACTATGGCATCACAGAAAAAGAATGTCTAGCCATGATATTTGCTGTAAATAAATTTGACTGTTACCTTCGCTACTCCTCCTTCACAGCTATCATTGATTAGTCTGCCCTCAGATGGTTGTTTGAAATGAAGAAGCCAGAAGGCAAGTTCTCCCAATGGATTGCCATATTGCAATGCTAAAACTTTGAAATTCAATACCGACCAGGTCAAGTTCATTCTAATGCTGATGCTGTAAGCTGGAGATGGTATCTCTCCACTTCATCTTCAACAGATGAAGAAGCCTGCCTACAAGCTCTTCCTTTCCACTCCACAGACATGCTCCCTGTGGACACTCCTACAGCACTGTAAGCTGCTTTGCTGCTACTAACTGCTTCTACTGAGAAAAGCAACAATCCTCACTTACTGCAAGTATCTGAAGAACTTCTTATCTCCTCTACTCCTGATACCTCCCTGGTGACAATTAAAATGCAACAAAGAACTTATCCTCAATTTACAGACATAATCACGTACTTAGAGACTGGGATATTACCACAACAAAAGCAACACCACCAGGATACTCTATTCTTTGCATCTCAATACTTTCTTAGTGATGGTGTGCTTTTTCACATTTTGACCAAGGAGGTCAGGGGCCATTGCATGGATAGAACTCCTGTTCAATTAGTTGTGCCAGCCTCTCGAGTCACCAACGTTCTTCAATCCACTCATGCCTCTCCAATTTCTGGAGGTCATATGGGAATCAACAAAACTCTTGAAAAGACAAGGCTTCACTTCTTCTGGCCTCACATGAACACGGACATTGTCCAGTGTGTCAAATCCTGCCAGCCCTGTTCCCAAAGAAAGCCTCCTGGCAAACTGTCAAAGGCACACATCATTCCAATGCCTGTAGCCACTGAACCACTCCAAAGAGTCAGCACAGACATTCTTGGGCCCTTACCCACATGCTCTGACTTTGGCAACAAGTTCATTCTTGTTTTTTGAACTACCTTACAAAGCATTTGGAACTAGTGCCCATAAAAGACATTAAAGCTGCCACAGTGGGAAGTGCCTTCTTCAACACAATCATTTGTCATCATGATAGCCCTGCACACCTGCATTCAGACAGAGGCACTAACTGCCTTTTAACCATTGTGTGAGAAACAAGCAAACTTGTCAACATCAAAACAACTCACACAACCAGCTATCATCCACAATGCAATGGAAAAAGTGAGAGAATGATGTCTACCATTCTTAATACACTCTCCAAGTACCTAGATAATACTCAGGACACTTGGGATCGTTTTGTCCCATTGGTGCAAATTTGCTTAGATCACCAGCCCTTGTGTTGACAGTACAGAGTACACACCATTTTTTTCTAATCCATGGATGTCACCCAAGAACTCACTTGGACAGGGATCTCTTGCTGCTAGAGGTTCCAAAGTCAGCTTCCTCTTTCACCATTAAAATGTTGGAACTGCTTGAACTTGCCAGACATGTTGCAATTGACATACTGGGCCAGAAAAAATCTGCAATGCAGAACATGTCAGCAGCCAACTCTCATGAATCTTCATTTTCTGTTGGGGACATTGTCTACTTGTAACTACCTGTCCTAGTTCAGGGCACCACCAAAAAACTGCTTCGCCCTTGGACTGGTCCCTTCTACATTGTGGAAAAGCTTCCTCCTGTTTATGTTACAGATTAATCTGGTTCAAGGTCAGCTGGCATTCATCTGTATCCCCCTCCCCCTGGGTCGTGCCTGAAAATAGGCAGGATTTGTCTAGTGCACTTACCCGGTCAACAAAAACTAACTAAATAAATAAATAAAATGTTCGCTTGCACCGCAGGTCTGATGGAAAGCTGGTACACAATAAAATCCACATCAACTGAGTGAGACCTGGGTACCTGAATGGTACCCTCCCTGATAATCCCAGTCCCCCAACCAATGAAGCTGCACTTCAACCTGCTATACTTTCAGAAGCTGAAATTCCTGCAGACAATTTGAGACCAGTTTCTCCATATTCCTATGGTCCTGACACCCTTCAGCCAGATCCTGTTTTGCCTGCTCAGCCTGGTGGACTTCCTGGAACTTTTCAATGTTTTGTTACTTCTTCTTCTTTGGAGTCTCTTGTGTACCAGATTGAGAAGATGTTGTGCAAAAAGTATATAAGTGGATCCTGGACTTATCATGTCAAATGGTGTGGTTATGACAGCATGCAGAACTCTTAGGTCCCCTTTCATGACCTGACCCCGTCCTGTCAAAAACTGGTACAATTCACACACAAGTCAATTCCCTCTGACCATAAAAAATGTCACAAAATGTGTGAACTTTAATAACTGAACTAAGTGGTCATTTCTTGAACTCAGTGTGGTCATTCATTACTGTCTACCTTATAGTCATTATTTTTTGCATCATTATAGTCATTTAACTGTTGCTTGTAATGTTTTCAAACAAAAAAAGTACTGTTTGCATAATTGTTTTTTCCTCTGGGTCTCACAACTGTTGTGGTTTGCAATAGTAGCCAATATTTAAACTGCATTTGGGTACCTCCTGCTGCTCCCCTTCCCTCTCTTCCCTTTCCCTTCCCCCACACTTTAGCACTTGTGGCATGACCAAGCTTCACGTTGCCATTATGTTCCCCCTTCCCTGGCACACACTGGTCACCAATGTAGTCCAGATTCTTTTATCCCATCCCTTGCAGTGGAGTATTGTGTTTTGGATCAAACAAAAGGTATTTTCTTTAAAATGTAATCACTGGTGTTAATCAATGCTAATTTCATATTTAAAAAAGTTGCTAATTTTTATTCTTGTTTAAATTCTATGCTCTTGCCTTTGTTCAAGTGATATTCACATTTTCAATCCCCAGGGTGATGTAGAGTATAATTTAGTATGGGGCTTAAGGATAGCTGTCGCCCCTTTAAATAGAACAGTTATGTACAACTTGAGCCTATGGTATGAGAATCTTATGCTAATGATTTCCTGCAGGGGCCTGGAACCCCCTATTTCCCATTCCCTTGGTCAGTCTGAGTTGTACCTCATGTTGAACAGATGCTCCTGCTTATGTTGCTAAATAAACTAATTTTATATATTATTTTTATGCATCCGACTAAGTCGGTTTGGTAGCAGAAGGCGACTATTGCAGAAGAACAAGATGGGCAAGGCAGACTACAAGGAAGGTAAGGGTCCCATGGCAGATCAACAGCAAAACTTCATAATCTGCTGAATTTCTAGTCTTTTTGTTATAATCGTATACATATACACAATTGAAATTGCAGTAACCCCAGAGGTGCCATATAGAATCATGGACAATCCTTATAAAGCAAAATATTTAAAAATAAGGAAAAGAAAAATCTACTCTCGTTCCTGTTGGATAATGAACTTTGTTTGCAGGCCATTAAGGTGCACTAGGCTTCGCATCATGCTGCACTCTGGCATGATCCTTCCATTTATCTGGAAAGCAAAGACAGAAGGTGGAATTAACATAATAGTTCACAATCACATATTCATTAAAGCCCTAAAAACAAGGACTATGTTCCATCACACACAGCTCTTTCAGTGATAGGTAGGTCTGTCTCTTTTCAAGTACCTCAGGGGTGGGGGTGATGTGGGGTGGTGATAGTGACTGAATATGAGTCTGTCCCCCTTGAACAGCACCTCTTTCATCAGTCATGCCTGATAAATTATGTCCTGCTTCACTTTAAAAATCAATAGCTGAAAGACTATGGCTTTGCCGAGGATGAAGTAGGTTTAGGTACCATGCATCTATCTGCCTTATCAGTGTCGAGTTCAGAACTACCTCTGGCATGGCCAGCACTTCATGTAGTATAGTACCTATTTATTCCACCATGCCCTCAGGTATATAGTCACATGTTGGTTCTGTACTTCAAAACCAGTGCATTTTTTTCAGACATCCATTGGCCTCAAGCAGGTGTACCAAGAGCCACTGCATCTATTGCTTCTGGTCTTCCAGGCTGCACTCAGAAATGAGTCTCTGCTCAGTGTGCCTTTCCTGGTTACCACATTTTAAATAAAATAAAATAAATAAATAAATGTCAGAGATCTACTGTTCAGTACAGGTCACATATTTCTCCACCTCCTCAATCTCCTTTTTGACCTCCTGTATCCACTGCCTGGTTTCAGTTCTAAACTCCTGCAGTTAGGCTAGGCCTGTTTTTAGCTTCTCTGTGTGCTGAGTCTGAAAACTACTAAAATGGCAAGGGGAGACACAGCTATGATGTGAAGCTTAATCAAAAAGTTAACGCCTATGTGGTGGAATACACATATACATATGTACTTAAGAATAAAGATGAAATTTACATAGGAGGCTAAATGAATTTCCTCCCTTCCTCTAGTAATATAGGAGGGAATCATTTTTCTCCAGAAAGGAAAGTGTGATGACATACAGGTACATACTGAATTTAAATAACATAATTGTAAACTAAGGATATGGGGACAGGAATACATATGGCTTCTGTAATATCAGCCTGGAATCATTATTAATTCTCTGTTGTTCTTATCCAATGCTGGATGCTAGATGCTTGAATTTCTTGAAAAGTGTACAAGATAGGTAGATAGACAGATAGATAGATAGACAGATAGGTAGGTAGGGAGGTAGATAGGTAGATAGATAGATAGATAGATAGATAGATAGATAGATAGATAGATAGATAGATAGATAGATAGATAGATAGATAGGAAGGTAGGTAGATAGGCAGATGATGCATGCAAACATCTGCAGCCTGCTAAATAAATTAACATTACTGCAGCCAGCTATCACCTCCCTAAAACCCAATGTCCTGATTATCTCCGAAACCTGGCTCAAGCCCCACAACATGGAATCTGAAATCTCTATCCCAGGCTACTCCACTATCAGGCATGACCATCCACACAACAAGAGAGGAGGTAAAATAGCTATGTATATCTCTTCTGCCATCCAATTCACCACGTCAACTTACCAAAACTTCTTCACCTGATAGATGAACTATTAATCAAACTCTCTCTCCACCATACTACTCCAGTATTTATAGCATTGTCTTACTGCCCCCAGAAATCATGATACCAGTTATCCAGGCACACCTGGACACCCTGAAGTCTCTTGCCAAGGGTGACGAGCTCCATATCATGGGGTATTTAAAAAAAGGTTTTCAAATTGAATAAACTTTATTGAACTTGATTAGAAAGAGACAAATAATGATCACAGAATAGAATAGATAAATGGCAGGTAGTATACAAACCAGTAATAGATAAACCTATCACTAAGCTAAGTACCTATAGGTTAGTAACAATTGCACTAAAATGAACTGGAATCATGGGGCAATTCAATCAAGTTTAAAAAAAAAACAATAATCCCACCTATCTCCCAAGGGGCATTTTAATTTAAACTGGCTATCCAACACCATCTCCAAGTTCTGTAACCAAGTTGTTGCACTAAACCAGTCACAACTGATCGCTGAACCCACTCAATGGAACAAGAAGTCGAAAAACCACTCCCTTCTGGACTGGGCCCTCACTTTCCACCAGCATCGCATAATTGCCTCAGGCACCCTACTCGATTCACTAAGTGATCTCCATATGATTTACTTAATCCATAACATTTTCTGGCCCAAAACCCCCCTCCCAGGACCATTCTCTCAAGGTCATTTAAATCCCTTGAACTTGCCTCACTCCTAAACACCCTGTCAGCTACTGATTGGTCCCCCATCCACAGGGCCTCTTCTATCAATGATGCGTGGCTCCATTTCAAACTCAAGTTCTTAGCTGCATGGGACATCCATCCAACTCTCAGACGGTCTCGGGTGAGGGTTGCCCACTTGCCGTGGATCACTGCTGACATCATGTCCCTCACCAGAGCCAGAGACCAGGCATGGAAGTC
The DNA here is from genome assembly GCA_016271365.2 of Neoceratodus forsteri. Classification (NCBI taxonomy): domain Eukaryota; kingdom Metazoa; phylum Chordata; order Ceratodontiformes; family Ceratodontidae; genus Neoceratodus; species Neoceratodus forsteri. The sequence continues at coordinate 668,092,866 of CM057453.1, forward strand.
TTTCAAGGACTCAAGTTCCACTGTCAACCATGCTAAATACTAATCCTTATGCAACACCTGCACTAGGCAAATCAGGCAGGGTAAGGCATCTTACTTTAAATCTTCCTTCCAGGCTAACATAAACCAACCATCAAAATTCCAGAAAGTGGTCAAATCCCTCTTCTCCCCAACCTCTCAGCCACCCTCACCTGTGTTGAATGTAGGCGGTACCATAGTAATGGACCCACTAGTAGTAGCAACTGAATTTAATTTCTATTTCACAAGTTGCGCCTCGGCACTGCTGTCTGCACTTCCTTCTTTCCAGCCCATACCCTCCCATTGCAGACACCCCCACAAATGCCCATTTGCCTTCTGCTCCCTCCTTCTCCTTCTGTCAAGTCTCACCCTCGGAGGTTTTAAAAGCTTTGCTCTCAGCCAGCCTGGTGGTGCTGAGGGTTGAGGAGCTGGATGCCACACCTTGTGCCACGCCGGCGACCTGGGTTTGGGGATGAGCTCGGGTGCCAGAGGTCAGCAAGGGTGGGATCAGATTGAGTGCCCGCTGGGCTGCTCTCCTATCCCAGGGGAGGGTTCTGGGGTGTCCGGTGCACCAGCAGCCCCTGATGGAGTCCAGGGGTACTGCCGAGCACTAGACAGCACATAATTGGCGTGGCTCAACGTCGGGTTGTGCACCACACAAGGGGAGAGAGGAAGGGGAGAGGAGCACACACTAAGGTGAAAAAGCCCCTCCCAGTGACAGCTCCTCCAGTGCCATCGCTGCCACACGCTGAAAGCTGGTTCTCTGCCACTGCCCTTTCGATCTCCCCAGTGCTGTAGGCCCCGTATCCCCAGGGAGTTATAATGGCTCTGAAGATGGCAGGGAACACAGTGAGTGGTAGAGCGACTTCGAGGAGTGAGGTAGCCCAAGAGAGTTCTGATCGGGGAGGAGAGAAACAGAATTGAAAAAAAAGCTTTGATCTCCTAAACCCTAACAGGGCAAATGTCCCTCCGGACTGGATTAAGATGCTCTAGTTATCGCTTCCCACAATTGCCCCCCGGCTGATCTATACAATCTTCCTTTTCCCTAGCTTCAATTCCTTGAATGGAAACACGCTACTATCATCCCACTCCCAAAGGGAAGTGACTTCTTTGTCCCTGACAACTACTGTCCTATTTTCCTCCCCATTCTGACAAAGCTTCAAGAGAAACTAGTTCTCGCCCAACTCTCCTTATTTCTCAACTCCTCCTCCTCCTCCTCCTTCTTCTCACTCTACCAGTCTGGCTTCAGAAAGTCCCACTTCACAGCCACCTCACTCCTACGGATCACCGATTCCATCTTGGATGGCATGGACAAGAGTCACATCACCTCCGCTATTTTTGTCGACCTGGCCAAGGCACTGAACATGGTTTCTTCTGCTCTCCTGCTAGATAAGCTCTCCATTGCTGGGTTATCTGCCAAGGTCACCAGTTGGTTCCACTCCTACCTGGTAGTCCGATCCCAATCCATCAGAATTGGTGGTTCCACCTTGCCCTCTCTCCCAGTTACCACCGAAGTTCCCCTAGGCTTGGTCCTCGGCCCGATCCTATATTCCATCTTCCTAAATGACCTGCCCACCACCTGCCCACACACATCCATTCACATGTATGAGGGTGACACAGTCTTGTTTGCTTATGGCCCTTCAACTGCTGATGTAGTGACCAAGTTGCAGCAGGACTTCAATGAAGTCCAGCTCTGGTTTCGCACAAACCAGCTATTCCTCAATGCCAAGAAGACTGTCTCCATGACCTTCAGCATGAGGCAGAGACTCTCTAGGCTTAAATCCACCCCCTCCTTCCACACCCTGGATGGGATTATTCTGGAGGCTTTCCCTTCCTTTAGATATCTCGGGGTTAGGCTGGACCAGCATCTAGACTTTTCTGTACACATCGATGCCATCCACAAAAAACTTCACCCCAAACTGGGTGCTCTGTACTGCAATCGTGGTTGCATCCCCCTGCCAGCTCATAGGGCACTCGTACAGAAAATGATTCTCCCCATCTTTGATTATGGGGAAGTAGTTTACAGTGTCGCTCCAAAGTCCAACCTAGCCAGACTGGACTCCCTTTCCCACTCTTTCTGCAGATTCGCCACTGACAGCCCGCCCTCCTCACACCACCGTGACCTCTATTGGTTCCTAAATCTGCACTCGTTCCACAATCGACGACAGGTCCACTGCGCCAAGCTCACAGCAAAGTACTGGTCCAAGTCCTTGCCTCCATACTTTGAGGCTGTGCTTGTGACCCATACCCCTCCTAAATACTCCCTGAGAAATGCTGACACCCATCTCCTGTCAGTTCCACGTATGTCCTTGTCATCAGGACAAGTAGCTTTCAGACACCGCATGCCCAAATTATGGAACTCCCTCCCTGCAAGCACTCAGCAAATGACCCCCCCCCCCGAGAACCTTGGTCACCTCAGCCTACTGTCAAGTTTGACACAGATCCTGTTTCTGGATTGTCTTCAGTAACCACCTTATCTCAAGTGCTGCTATAATTTAATTAATGTATTTAACGCATTTTAGCTTAGCTATGTTTTGTACATTCCTCCATATATTGTGTTGCAATATTTGTACTTTATGTATGTATTCAGCTGCCGCTATGTTCCCCCTTCCCCAGGACGCACCTGGAATTGAGCAGTACTTTGCTCAGTGTGCCCTCCTGGTAAAACTTTTAAATAAATAAATAAATAAATACGATAGATAGATAGATAGATAGAATAGATATGTAGGTAAGCAGATAGGTAGATACATACGATAGATAGATAGATAGATAGATAGATAGATAGATAGATAGATAGATAGATAGATATTAATGCTTGTTTTTACCTTTTTATCTCTGAGCTGTGCATCCTAACTTGTACTGTTTATCAGCCAGATATACAAATTTGGACATTGCCCTTCCAGATTTATCATTTATAGGAACAACAGGAACAAATATAGTCTTGGAGTCTATCTATGTGTCCCCACCTTGTTAAATTTATCTTTTCCAGAAATCCATTCCGAAGTGTCTAGAAATTTAAACTGGTGTAATGTTCTCCACTAACTTCATAATTTATTTATTTAGTTTTTGTTGACCGGGTAAGTGCTCTAGACAAATCCTGCCTATTTTCAGGCATGACCCGGGGGAGGGGGATATAGATGAATGCCAACAGACCTTGAACCAGATTAAGCTGTTGGTGGTATTTTTAGTGAATGAGGGAAATTTGCCCAGGACACCTGGGAAATTCTTCTACTCGCAGGTAGGGGGACGTGCTGCTGTGGTTGCATGGCAGATGCCTCTGAGACGTCGATGGAGAAACAAGTCAGAGCTCTTGTTCAGTCGGAGCTCGCTTCCCCTGCTATGGCTACTGTTGGGGATACTGTGAGTGCTTTGAGTGAGTCTATGGAGGATTGTAGTGATTTGCATGGTGAATGCCATGCATCGGGAGAAAAGGTTCGAGGGCTGAACTTGGAATGGTAGCAGTCCTGCTCCTACAAGGTACAAATGCGGAGAATCCTCACACTGCATCTCAAGCTGCATCGGTACTGAATATACCAATGGTCCCTTTAATAGCACCAGAGTTTCTGCAGCAGGATTTATCACTGGCAGCTAATATGACTCATCCCACTGACACTGCTGGAATGCGGAAAGGAACTGCTCGGAGAGAATCTTACCCGAGCCGAGATTGGTCTAAAGAAGACGCACTGTCAGATGCTGGATATACCCTCCAAAATGGCAAATGGATCCCGGACTCAAACTGAGAGGATTTTTCTATGATTTCAACACCAACAGATTCGGGGGCTCCTGTGGACTTGCAAACAGGTCTGGCTGCTGTTTCAAACTCTGATTTGTTTGCTAAGGGAGGGAGGCACTCTGAGACTTTTACTGCTAGGGTACAGACTGACTTGCCTGAGGACCCACCAGGCCGCTCCCCTCCTGTATCTCCTCCTCGGGAGCAATTTCAAATTTATTTCACAATAACAGATTGGAGCAAGCACCCAGAAGGAATGCTGTCTGTCTTCGGTATTGAGGGGGACTGGAGGAACACCCTGATAGGCTTTATCTCTCCAGAAAATTATTGAGCGAGTCTCTAAATTTTCATGCTACTGATATCTATGCTCTGATTAATATCAGAGGCAAAGACACCTTTGATATTAGCTTTAAAATGTTTACTGGCTTGGATAAATTTTGGCATCGTTATGAGAATTGTAAGACTCAACCTTTATGGTTACCTTTTTGGGCAATCCCCATCACTAAACCCCTGTATAAAGTTGTAAATATCATGTTCCGAAATGAGGGGGTGAATGTGGGAGATATTATTTTCTGGTTGGAGTATAAATGCATGGTATTGGGACCCCCCGAGGCTATTATTGATGGAGAGGGTATATGGACTGGAAGTTGGAAATTTAAAGTTAAACTGCATATTGTGGGAAATGATGTGATTCATGTCACTACTGAATGAATACTTCTGTTCAGTATTCACAAAAGTGGAAGTGAGGGAGGCGCCTAATCCAATTAACAGAAGCACTCTGGAGAGGGTGGTTGATCCCAGTCCTTTCACAGAAGAAAGGGTTCTGAAAGAACTCCTTAAACTGAAGGTGGACAAAGCAATGGGGCCAGATGGAATTCACCCCAGAATTCTAAAAGAATTAAGCAGAGAACTAGTGACACCACTGACTACCCTTTATAACAAATCATGGGAGGATGGTGTGGTACCCGAGGACTGGAAGAAGGCTGATGTGATTCCCCTTCACAAAAGTGGGAACAAGACAGAGACAGGAAACTACAGAACTGTCAGTTTGACCTCTGTGGTAGGGAAAGTGATGGAATCACTTCTGAAGGAAAGAATTGTTGAGTACCTAGAGGCCAGTGGGGCACAGGACCCAAGGCAGCATGGGTTCACAGCGGGAAGGTCATGTCAGACAAATCTAATTGATTTATTTGACTGGGTGACCAAAGTAGTAGACCAGGGAGGAGCTGTGGACATGGCCTACCTAGACTTTAGCAAGGCATTTGACACAGTCCCACACAGAAGATTAGTAGTCAAATTAACTAGCCTTGGAGTGGGTCCCAAGGTGGTAGCCTGTGTAAAACATTGGCTGAACAACAGGACACAGAAGGTAATTGTAAATGGAGTACACTCTGAAGAAAGAGGGGTTACTAGTGGGGTACCGCAGGGTTCAGTACTGGGTCCAGTCATTCTTAATGTCTTTAAAAGTGACATTGCAGAGGGACTGGAAGGAAAAGTATGTCTCTTTGCAGATGATACGAAGATCTGCAACAGGGTTGATACACAAGGAGTCATGGAAAGGATGAGAAGGGACTTGGCAAGGTTGGAGGAATGGTCAGAAGTATGGCAGCTTGGATTCAATGCAAAGAAGTGCAAAGTAATGCACCTGGGAAACAAAAACCCAGGGGTAGATTACACAATGGGGGAGGAGGTAGTAACAACAACAAAAATGGAAAGGGACCTGGGGGTAATCATATCAGATGACCTTAAGGTTGGCAAGCAATGTGTGAAGGTGGTAGGGAGGGCTGGGGGGATACTGGGATGTATAGGGAGAGGCATCACCAGCAGGAAACAGGAAGTTGTTATCCCCCTGTACAGACAGTTGGTGAGACTCCATCTGGAGTACTGCGTCCAGTTCTGGAGACCCCATCTCTACAAGGACATAGACAGGATGGAGGCAGTTCAGAGGAGGGCAACTGAAATGGTGCAGGGTGTGCAAGAGAAGCCATAAGAGGAGAGGCTAAAGGAGCTTAATGTGTATACCCTTGAGGAAAGGAGCGAGAGGGGGGACATGATAGAAACATTTAAGTACCTCAGTGGAATCAACAAAGTCCAAGAGGGTAGCATCGCTCAGAAAAGATGATGCAAGAACAAGGGACACAATTTGAAGATGGGGGGGACGGCTCAGGGCCAATATGAGGAAGTATTTTTTCACAGAAAGGGTGGTGGACACATGGAACAGCCTTCCTGAGGAGGTTGTGGGGTCTAAAACTGTGGGAGAATTCAAGAATGCATGGGACAGACATAAGGCAATTTTTGTGGGGGGTAGGAAGAAATAGGCTGTAGGTTAAATAGGATCTGCAGCTTATCCTCAAGGTAGGGAAATGGGCAGACTAGGTGGGCCAAGCGTTCCTTATCTGCCGTCAAAGTCTGTGTTTCTATGTTTCTATATACCAAATAGCTTTTTTGGGGGAAAGGATAGAGGGGTGTGTTTTTATCCAGGGCAACCCAAGGCCTACTATAAATGCAGTAGTACACGACACCTTAGTGCTTGTGTCAAGGTGAAATGTGCCCTTTGTGGTGATTTTGACCACGACAGTGGAACTTGCAGAAATGTCTTTCATTGCAATCTTTGTGATGAACAGGGGCATGCCTATCACCAATGCCCATGGGCAGGACAAAATAAACAAAGTGAACTTGATAAAGAGGATTTAATAAATTCTGCACAGGGTAGGCATCAACATAGAGACATACCTAGTGCAGGCCCAAAGCCTTCAGCTTCCACATCTGGGACAGGCCCCACTGCTCCACCTTCTACTGATCCAGTATTTTCTGATGCCACGTAGGCTTCAGGACAGGATTTGAGTGCACATGCTCCTAAAACTGCTCCCATTATTCCCCCCTTCAGGGTCAGTTGTGGTAGAATTGGAACCCATCCCTATCCCTACAACCTCCAATGATCAAACTATGCTGCCTCCTGTTTCTACTTTGGATTTCCAAACCCCCCATCCCAGAAGGGTCACCCGGGTTTCTAGACGGCAGCAGGTAGATATTCCCTTAGGTAACCCATTTCAAGTTTTGCAGGACCGAGAAGGTGGTTCTGAATCTGATGTATCTATACAATCTGGTGTTATTTCAGATATGGATTGTGAGGATGAGGGGGATCTGACATCAAAAAAAAGAAAGGGAAAAAATGAAAAAAAGATGTTCAGAAACCATAGGGCTGTGACTTTTCTTAACGTCTTATGGCTGGTATTAAACTTGTTTCCTTGAATACATGCAGTATTAAGAATTATAAAAAAAGGATGCCATGTTTCCATTATTGTCTTACTTTAAATGTTGACATTGTCTTTTTGCAGGAGACAAGATTTAATTGCCTGGCTGATATCAGACATGTTACTAAACTGTGGCCTAAAGGGCCTACTTTTTGGTCTTATGGGGAAGATGCAGCAGATGGTTTGGGCATCTTATTTAACAGTACATCTGTACATGTTACCAGACTAGTGGATATACTCCCAGGGAGGACCCTTTTGTTGGACTGCACTTATCAAGGTTTCTCACTCAGATTGATTAACACATATGCACCCCAAGTTAAATCTTTAAGAATTGATTTGTTTCATAATATACAACCTTATTTGTTTACACGGAAGCAAATTATTTGGGGCGGGGACATGAATTGTAGCTTAGATGTTAAGCTAAGAGATCAAATACAACAAAAAGTATATTGTGACTCTCATGCCTTGCACAAAATATTATTGTTAGCCTCCCTTAAAGATGCCTATAGGGAACTTTATCAAGATCTTGGGGCCACTTACAGGTGTAGTGCATTTTGCACTAGGATAGATTTTGTGTTTTTATCTAACTTTCTTGCCCCACACGCCTTTTCTCTGAGACCTTGTGAATTTTCAGACCATTTAGTTCTTTGTTGTGATATTGATATGTCTCATTTCCCAACTCATTTCCCAGCTCTTTTTTCATGGTGGAAACTAAAATCCTCTTTGCTACAAGATATGGAAGTACAATTTAAGTTGAACTCCCTTTTATTTGCTAGAAAATCTAAGGTATTTTATGATTCTTGGGTACAATGGTGGGTAGACAGAAAACATGAAATTCGTAGTCTTTTCCTTTCCTTAGGAAAAAATTAAAGTAATAAGGATTATTTGGCATATTTGGACTTTCACAATCAATATTATAAATTAACCTCCCTACTGCATGCATCTGATATTTGTATAAAGAAACAGATTGATGTTATTAAACATCATAGGAGACAATATCAATATAATCGTGCGGCCTCTTTACAGGCCGAAATGCAGTTTGGCACTGTTCGGATGCCTTCGGCAAATCCTTTTTCAGCCTGTAAACAAAGGATGGATACCAAATTAATGGTGCGTCTTACGAATGTTGTTGGGGTTTTGAAAACTTCAAATATTGACATGTTAAACATTGTTAGGGATTTTCTGTTGGAACATCAGGGAACTGCTTTTACTACACTAGTAAAATGGGAGGACATTTTTACTTTTGTGCCACCAGTACTTTCAAAATAAGACAAAGATGATCTGAAAGCACCTATTACTAGAGAGGAAATTAGGCATGAAATCTTTGGTTTAGCTTTAGGTGTTTCTCCAGGGTTTGATGGCCTTATGAATGAACTATATAAATCCTACATGGAGGATTTTTGCAAAATTTTGTTTCAAGTTTTTAATGAGTTATTAATTTCAGGATGAATGCCCAGTACATTCTCAACTGCCTTGCTTATTTATTTATATAAAAAGGGGGTTAAGACAAATTTAGGTAATTAGAGGCCTATTAGTTTTTTGGACACCGACTACAAATTGTTTTCTGCTATTTTGTGCCATAAGTTACAAAAAGTAGCCTCTAAATTGATTCATCCAGTCCAGACTTGCTCTATTCCTGGCAGAAATATTCAACAGAATCTAGCTTTTCTGTGAAATATTTGTGAATTTGGTAAACAAGGGAGATTGTCTGGCTACCTGCTTGCCTTAGATCAGACTAAAGCCTTTGATAAGGTATCTCATGCCTTTCTTTGGCAAGTGCTTCAAAGATATTGGATACCTTCTCATTTTAGATCTTGGATCAGTTTATTGTACCCGGAAGTGATTGTTTTACCCACGGTTAATAGTCTGATAGGGGAAGCTGTGTCTCTCAAGTGGGGGGTGAGACAGGGTTGTCCACTGAGCCCCCGTTATACGAACATACGAAATTTGCCAGCAGATAAAGGCCTAGAGGTCTATCAAGTCTTCTCGAATGTGCAGCTAGCACCCCTTATTCTGCAGCTGCCCCTCCCTTCCACCCTTACCCTTCATTAACCCTCCCCCATGTCCTGTCCCATCCTCATTTGAAGCAGTCCACTGTTCTACTGCATACCACTTCAGCAGGTAACGCATTCCACCCAGCCACCACCCTCTCTGTAAAAAAGTGTCTCCTCATCTCCCCCTGAACCTTCCTCGCTCCAGTCTCATATCATGGCCCCTGGTGTCCCTCCCCTCCCTTACTTTGAACAGCCCCTCTGTACCCATCTTGTTTATTCCTTTCATGTATTTAAAGGTTTCAATCATGTCACCCCTGTCTCTCCTCTCCTCCAGTGAGTACATGTTCAACTCCTTCAACCTCCTCTCGTATGATAAGTCCCCCAGTTGTATGATAAGTACAGGATCCAATTATTAAAGAAATCCTTCACAATATTGATACAAAGGGTTTATCTCCTTCACCTTCTTTGGAACCCCAAATATTGGCTGTTTATGCTGATGATTTGGTTCTTACAGTCCAGGACTCGAATTCAGGTATAGTAGTTCTGCAGGCACTGGATAAATATACCAGTATAACTGGAGCCGTGCTCAATTTTGCAAAGAGTATGGGGTTTATATAGGCAATGGAATGTACGAGTCCAGGATTGGACAAATTGCTATTTTTGATACTATGGTTAAGATCCTTGGTTGCCTTTGGCAACGGCCCTTTGGCCTATCTTAATTGGGAGGAGAAAATAAAAATAGGACAACAGAAGGTACAAATTTGGAAGGGTTGGTCTCTTTCCAAAACAAAGAGAGTTTTGATTGTAAAAAAAATTTTACTTCCTATTTTTTTGTATATCAGCACAATTTTTCCTATTCCAGGGTCCTTGGAGACAAGGTTATTTAGTGTTTTTTTCCAGATAGTGTGGGGAAGTCGGCTGAACCCGGTCAAAAGGGAGTTTACATATTTACCAGTTAAAAAAAGGAGGGCTTGGTTTGATACACCCTTTAGTCTTTTATTTTTCTTTCTTTTTTAAAACCATGTTGACTGGTATGACGGACCATGCAAATGTATGGGATACTTGGACATCTTTGTTGTTTCGGCCTTTTTTCCTAAAATGGGGGGATGCCATAACTAAACTACAAGCCTCTTTAGTAGTACCAGAATTTTTTATAGCTGCAGTTTGGAAATTGAAGCAGTGGGGGGGGGGGGGTTACTAAAGAGCATCTGGCAAATCTGCTGTGGAAACCCTTGTATTTAGATATTTTGAGGTGAAATTCTGCTTTCCAGGTTGATTTTCCGAAATGTGTACCCACAAAGTTTGGTAATGCATTATGTACATTAGTGGATAAGCAGATTCCAGTAAAAATGTGGGATATACAATGGCTCTGCTGTCATGGTCAGTTGGGGGTTAAGGGGAATTTGAAGCATAAGCCTATTAAGGAACGTCAGTGCATTTGGGTGGAATGTTCTGGTCAGGAAGAAACTATGGAACATTTGTTTTTCCATTGTGTATATTCCAAACAATTCTGGACTGATTTGGCCACTAGGTGGTGTTGGGGTTTAGCAACGTACATTACTTATGAAAGTTTGGTTTTGGGGGATTATTCTGTGCTTCTATCACAATATCATCCTAGTACATTAAATTTATTGTTTGCTTGTCTTAAGTTTTATCCATGGCAAGCTCATTGTCAATACTCCATACAGCATTTATTCTTGCCGATTCAGGTGTTAATTTCACAAATTGAAGATGCTGTGAGTAAGCAAAAAGAATTGGAGCAAACACTTCTTACTGTGCCAAAGTTTCAGATTTTATGGAAACATATTTTTTGTTATAGGTATATCGGTGGTTGTTATTTTCTTTACTGTGATTACTGTTCTTTGTTTTCTTTTATCGTTTTTTGAGCATATTTTTTTTCTGAGTCTTTCACTTCTTTTTTTTGAACATATTGCTGGGATAAGTGGGATCTTGACATGTATTTCAATTTGGGACTGTTTTTGTAATTTCTTTGTATCCCCTTTGATTTGTATGTGTTTTCCTTGTTTTGAAGTACTGTATTTTTTTCTCAATAAAAAATTTCCGTACTCTTTTCCATAAGTGCCATGGGATCTTTAACATCCACCTGAACTGCCACCAATCCAGGCAGATGGGACCTCGGTTTAATGCCTCATCCGAAAGACGGATATTTGACCATGTCAGTTACTGAAACTGTAACAGGTCTAGTTCACTTAAGTGAGACCACATAATATTGGGTAACCTGAATGCTAACTGAACAGACCCTGGTGCCAACCCCTCCAGGTCCAGATCAAAGCATTAAACCTGGGGCAGCTAATATCAAACCCAGGCAGCCACAATGTCTGGTCTGTTAATCACACTTCAACCAATTGGGTTCTCTTCTCTCTCTCTCTCTATAGGGTTGTTGCCACAGGTATACTATTTGGTATATTTAGTGATCACTGCATGACCAACTATACCATAATGATTTACCCTTAAGGCTCCACAAAACTCTCTGCATTAGGTAAATCTGAAACTAATAGCTGGATAATTACCTTCATTATATTATATCACAGATTGGAGCACAGTGAAATAGTGTGTGGACCCCAAGCTGGTTATATATCATTTCCCAAAAATCTTGAAAATTATTTGTGATGAGCATGCTTCTTATAAGATAAGGGTTAGAGATGCCACCTGCCTGTGATATATACAGATCTGATTGAACTGCTGCAACAGAGCAATGCCATCTGTTCCCAGCACAAAGTCTACTGAGATCCTCACAACATGATTACTTGCAACAAACTCCACAACATATGCACTAGTGCCTCTAAAAATATAAGCTAAGTATTTCTGTAACAGATTTCTGAACAGCACTTTTAATCCCAGGAGCTTCAAGAAAATGATTCAAATCCTGCTAAACCCAACAGCCAAGACAAATGGAATCCCCTGTATGTCTTTGCTACAGCTCGAGCGCTGATTGTAAAAGTGCTTCAGATGTACTAAACCATCATTTTCCTAAATGACTAGTTACCTGAATGACGCCCTACCTGACAACTTTAGATCATAACTTCAGCTCCCAAACCATGATGATACCACCCAAAGAACTCATTTTGCTTTCTACCGTTAGAGTGCTTACTGTTATGATGGAACTGGGAACCACAAATGCCAACTCAAGCTACTAACCTTCAAACTTTCTCCTAAATTCACCAAGATAGTTGCCTCCACCATTTTCAAACAACATGTTCACATCTTCAACTGCACACTGTCCACAGTAGTGTTTCCAAGGGTCTGGAAGAAGGAAACTGTAATATGCCTTCATGACGAAGGTAATAATCTTTGAGCTGGGCACCTACTGTCCCATCTACCTGCTTCCTGTACTATCTAAAAGGCTTGAAATGCCAGGCAGTTGGCAGCTAACTAGCTTCTTTGTAAGAACAGAGTTTTTCGTGCCCTTCCAATCTGGTTTCTGCACTAATACGGTTCAGTTCTGACCATGAAAATGTCTGCATTACTGCAGATTACAACAGCAAGTGAGGTATTGCAGCTATATTGTTTTCAATGGGAGTTTAATCCAATTTACTCAGAGTGCCTTACATATTGCAGTAAGAGGAGCTTTTCCATGATCAACACTGTATGACCACTCATCTATCCTATGACACACTGACTTTATTTTCTCCAACATGGTTATAGCAGAAGCTACAAGTGCAGTCTTCACTAATCTTGCCAAGGCTTATGTCACTATGGGCAGTTTCCTTTTCTCCCATGAACTCAAGGCCTCTGGAATCAAAGCCACCATCAGTGGTTAAAGAGACAATAACTAAAACAAAGTGTTTAAAGCTTATGGCTATAACAATTGCATTTAACTTTAACATTTTCTAGGTTTTCAGCTTTGTCCCAGTACAGGTCCCAGTATTCCCCTTGAACAAGTGCTTTATCCACTGTCAGTTTTAAAAACATTGGACTGTCCCCAACTGATCTCATAATTCCCATGTTTGTAACACAGTTGTCAGTTGCCATGGCAAGCATTATGTCATAACAAGAGCACTATGAAGTCAGAAAATCCTGATTAATGTCTTTATAGAGACTTTAAGGATATGTCAGCACCAATGTACTATAAAACCAGGAGAAGAGAAAGGAATCTTTAAAGAGGCATACTCTATAAAACTTGTAATAGAGGAATAGACTATATCTATGAAATTATACACTGAAGGAAATACTATTTAAAGAGCACTATAGTGCTCTTTCAAGTCCTAGCAGCCTTGATGAGTATAAGCAGCAAGAGTTGGGAGCACGGTCTTGGCTATCCCCCAGCCCAACTATGGAGGGCGTTCTGCAATGCTCTATTCTGGGTGCACTCTATGAATGATCTTCCACCATGGATCAGCTCCTGCAGCATAAACATAATGCCAATGATACGGTTCTGTGTACCTCTGGAGACATTGCTTTAGCTATTAGAAGCATTTTGAGGGAAATTGTAAACAGAACGGTTACTGCCTACTACACTAGTACCACACCCGTAACTGGTTGAAAATTATAAAAAAGATAACAAGCATGCTTTTTCAATCCAAACAATTTCTGAAAACTCTCCTAAGCTAAATATCTAGCAATTTAATGGAGTCACACTAGGAACTGCGTCCTCCCACAGATACCTTGGGCTCATACTGGACCAAAACCTTAATTTCTGCATTTCAATTCAAAATTTAAACTCCAGGATATACTCAAAATGTGGTGTATATAACAGGGTGAAAGTGTACTTTCCACAGGGTACAAAAAGTCATTATATTGAGCAGATGATCATACCTACACCTGGTTCAATTTGGCTACTACATCTAAATCATCCCATTCCAAGGCAAAAATATGGGACTTCAGAGGAGCTGACTTTGATAAGATGGCCAACAGAGTTAAGCTAGCCCTGGCAAAAAGAAACACAGGTGAGGGGGTACAGGCAAAGTGGGCAAGCATTAAGGATGCAATACTTGAAGCAACATCCCATTGTGTTAGACAGAAAAGGAAGTGCAAAAGAAGAAGGAAACCACTTTGGTTCTCAAATACAGTAGCAGAAAGGTCAGAGCCAAAGGCTGGCCTTCAGGAAATATAAGGAACACAGCTGGATGAAGATAGGAAGGCATACCAAACTGCCCTAAGGGAAGCAGGAAGGCAGTAGGCAGGCAAAGTCCCAAACCGAGGAAACACTAGCATGAACAGTAAAGAAGGTGACAAGACTTTCTATAGATACATTAGTGAAAGGAGAAAGTCCAGAGGGGGTATTGCTAAGCTTAATGGAGAAAAGGGAGCATGTGAGGAGGAGGACCATGTAAAAGCATTTATCCTAAATAGATACTTTTGCTCAGTATTTACTGAAGAGAAGGTAGGGCAGGGCCCACAGCTCAGCACCATGGACACAGGGGGGAGGGAGGTGAGCACTACTCCCTTCACAAAAGAAAGGGTCCTACAAGAGCTTGCTAAGCTCAGGGTGGATAAGGCAATGGGACCTGATGGCATACATCCCAGGGTACTTAAGGAGTTAAAGGTGGAACTAGCAGAGCCATTAGCAGAACTGTTTAGTGAGTCTCTGAGCACAGGAGAGGTCCCAGAAGACTGGAGAAGGGCTCATGTGATCCCGCTTCACAAGAGTGGTAGCAGGGAGGAGGCAGGGAACTACAGACTAGTCAGTCTTACCTCAGTAGTGGGCAAGATTATGGAGGTACTCCTTAAGGAAAGGATAGTGCAACACCTGGAATCCATAAGGGCACAAGATCCAAGACAGCATGGGTTTACAAAAGGAAGGTGCTGTCAAACTAATCTCATAGATTTCTTTGACTGGGTAACCAGAGTGATGGACCAAGGGGGAGCAGTTGATGTCGCTTACCTTGACTTCAGCAAAGCTTTTGATACTGTTCCACATAGAAGATTGACAAATAAGCTGGGTAGGCTCGGGGTGGGTCAGAAATTGGTGAACTGGGTGGCAAACTGGTTGACGGACAGAAAACAGAGAGTGGTGGTAAATGGTATACAGTCAGAAGAGATGCAAGTCACAAGTGGGATACCTCAGGGATCAGTCCTGGGGCCAGTCCTCTTCAACATCTTCATTAGTGACCTTGCAGATGGACTAGAGGGTAAGGCTTGTCTGTTTGCAGATGACACCAAGATCTGTAACAGAGTAGATGATCCAGATGGGGTGGGCAGAATGAGAAGAGATCTGGATAAACTAGCAAAATGGTCAGAAGAGTGGCAATGGGGATTCAATGCAAAGAAGTGCAAGATCATGCACGTAGGGAAGAGAAACCCTGAAGCCACCTATAGGCTGGGAGGGGAGTTGCTAGCAGTCACAAAGGAAGAAAGAGACTTGGATATCATCATCACTGATGACCTGAAATCATCCAAGCAGACCTCTAAAGCAGTAGGTAAGGCTAGGGGGGTGTTAGGGTGTATTAGCAGGGGTATCACAAGTCGTAAGAGGGAGGTAATAATCCCTTTACAAGACACTGGTTAGGGTCCCCATCTGGAGTACTGCAGTATTGAGGCCACACCTTCACAAGGACATTAACCAAATTGAGGCAGTCCAGAGAAGGGCAACCAAAATGGTGCAGGGACTGCATCAGAAGACATATGAGGACAGATTAACAGAGCTCAATATGTATACCCTTGAGCAAAGGAGGGAGAGAGGTGATATGATCAAGGCATTCAAACACCTTAAGGGCATTAACAAGGTGAAAGAGTCTAACATGTTTAAATATAAGAAAAATAGCAGGACAAGAGGACACAGCATGAGATTTGAGGGGGGGCCGACTAAGGAGGAATGTGAGGAAATTCTTTTTCACAGAAAGGGTGGTGGATGCATGGAATGACCTACCTCAAGAAGTGGTGGCTATGAATACAGTGCAGGGCTTCAAACAGGCATGAGATAGGCATAAGGGAGCAATACAAATGAGTATGACTAGATAGGCCACTGACAAAGCAAAGGCCGATGGCACATTTATAAGGTAGAAAAAAGAAATGGGCAGACTGGATGGGCCTTGCGGTCCTTATCTGCCGTCAACTTCTATGTTTCTATGTTTCTATGTTTCTACACTAGATTATGGGAATGTGGATTATATATCCAATACTAAATGCCAAACTTGACACCTTGTTCAATGCTATTCTGCCACATTTCATTCTGATGAAGGCTACCCCTTCTGTAGCCTTCCCCTGATTTTACAAGCTCTTTTAGCCTCAAGCAGCTTCTTCGGTACTAAACAGAATCTCCCACCAGAAGCCTTGGCCTTTCCTGCCCCTGTGTCATGTATTCATATTCATAGCCTACTCTGTGTCCCCCCAAAATACACTACGTTATTTATACTACCATTGTCTTTAATTACTATGTTAGTTGTTACTTTTGTCATGGTTGTCTCTGTCTTATGTACCACGTGGAAACTTTGTAAAGGAATCTTTGACTCAAAGGTGTTATCCGATATT
Source organism: Neoceratodus forsteri (assembly GCA_016271365.2). NCBI lineage: Eukaryota > Metazoa > Chordata > Ceratodontiformes > Ceratodontidae > Neoceratodus > Neoceratodus forsteri. The sequence continues at coordinate 668,109,290 of CM057453.1, forward strand.
TATCAATAAACAAAAAATAAACAATACATTTTCTGCAGGTCATTTCTTATTGTAAACAGTGTCTCAGAATGATGTATGATTCTTTGTGAATATCATGCTGTGTTTGCTTAACCTCATTATGTCACAATCTGGAGTTTCTCTGTACATTGCTATGCTTAGCACGTCCTTATTGTTATCATATTTATGCAATTTCTCACCAATTATTATATTTACAACAGTGTGAATAGCTGTTGTTTTAGCTTTTTATATGTTTTAATGTTGGTAATGAATGTAAGAGTAATTGTTAGTTTTTGCAATCCTCATTCCTTTTGTACCCTCCATAACCCTTTGAACTCACTGAGCTAATGGTAAAATTTAAATTTGTTGCCTGTAGTTATGCATAGTGACTATGAATGGATTAATTTGTATAATTGTTGGTTAGCCAATGTGCCATTTGTCAGATTATTTATGTCATGAACCCACTCTTCAGGGTCTGGTGCACTGAGCTCACAGTGCCCACCCCTAAGTGCAATCTGTGACTGGGGGTCTGGAAACAGAGGATACCCTCTTTGTGTCTTTCTATAGTGCGCACTGAATTCACAACTGAACACTCACCCCAAAGTCCCTGGGTCCCCTCTGCATCAGTGTACAATACTAGTCTAAAGTCTTGTAGACAAATATGAACCCTTCTTGGTTGTTACACAAAGGGGGAAGATCTAGGCATTACAACCTCTTTGGTGTAGGGTTGTAACCCTGATTCTGCTTTTTCCCACAAGGCGTGCAATAACTTGGCTCAAATCCCCACAGACCCTTTCTTGAGACTTTGGTATTCCCCCTTATCTTTATCCAGACTTTCCCTTTTCAGACCCTTGTTCAATTTGGTAACTAATGTTGGCACCCATTAGCAATAACAGTTTAGTCACAGATTATTACTGAAATATCCCACAATCACACACACAATATAGAAATCTCTCTCAGGCAGGTTTTCTTAAAAACAAATGTTTTTACTAAATAATTAATTATCATACACTTACAACTAAAATGTTTTATCAATTTGGTTACAGAATAACACAAATAAAAGTGGAGAAATATACATGAAAAGCTCACTATAACTGTCATCTAAAGTTTTACCTTAATGTTCGTAGTGAATTGAAAGTTCCGAAGAATAAATGTAGTCTGAAGAATCATTTCCTTCCCTTTCAGCCACTGGCCTTCAGTGTCTTCTGGCAGTTGGTCTTGTCTTGTCAGGAGAGTGTCCAAAAACAAAGTGCCCACAAAATGCTCTGTGGAGGGTCTTAAATAGGGATGGTCGTCCCAGTCTGTGGATAGTCAGTGGCCTTATATTTGTAAGGCCAGTCGATGTCACTCTTGCACTTTCCCCAAAAATGTTTATTCAGGTTCTTATATTACAGCTTCCTGGCACATTATTAACATTTCAGAATTGGTGCCTTTTGAAGTTTCACAGTCTTACACTGGTAAGATAATTTTCACACCAGTTAGTCAAGACTGGTTCCTTCTTAGACCCTGGTTTCCCAAGTATCCTGCCTTTTAAGTGCAAAGGTTTATGACAGGTGATGGCTTTCTGGCACATCCTTGTTGAACAGCCTTCGAAGTAAGGTGGCTTCCTGCCCAGCAAGCTTCCCCCTCAAGTCACAGAGGAAGGTCAAACATTTTAAAAATCCAGTCTCTCTCTCTCTTTCTCTCTCTCTATGTGATCCTGTTATCCATTTTCCTTGTGGTATTTTAAACATACACACAATATAACAGAATATAACACCATATATCTGCACATCTGACTGGCAGTGGCATAGCTCACAACATCCCTCCCTCCTGGATTGAATTTGTGGGAACACACCCCCTACCGCATGGTAAGATTTTCACAGATTCTGTTACTGTTCTAACTGGTGAGATAAGCCATGTGCATTTGCATTGGCTGACCCTGATCTGTGCATAATGGTCATGTTGTAGGCCTGTAGGGCAATACTCCACCTTAAGAGATGGCTGTATGTTTTACCCACCTGATTTATCCACACCAGAGGGTTATGATCGGTCTGTTCCTCAAAGTGTCTTCTGTAGAGGTACAGCTCTAATTTATTCTGGGCCCTTACCAGTGCAAGGCATTCCTTTTCCACTGTGGAATATGCATGCTCCCAGGGAAATAGCTTTTTGCTAAGGTACACTATTGGATGATCCTTTCCCTGATTAGAGGTCTGATTCTCCAATCCCCACACCGTAATGTTCATAGTTAATTGAAAGTTCAGAAGACCAAGTATCCTGTCTTTTAAGTGCAAAGGTTTATGACAGGTGATGGCTTTCTGGCACATCCTTGTTTAGCAGCCCTCAAAGTAAGTTGTCTTCCTGCCCAGCAAGCTTCCCCCTCTGGTCACCGAGGAAGGCCAAACATTTTAAAAATCCAGTCTCTCTCTCTATGTGACACTGTCATCCATTTTCCTTGTGGTATTTTAAACATACACAAAATATAACAGAATATAATACCATATATCTGTACATCTGACTGGCAGTGGCATAGCTTGCCACATCTTATACTGTGCAGTTACAGCACCTTTTCACCCATGGTGATAGCTGCAAGACTGTGGTGGAGTACATACTAGTGCTGCTAACAAGAAAGGTGATTGCTTTTATTGCTCATTGATGCATACTCAATATTTGTTTGGCTGGGAAAGGCACACTTGAGTCAAAACTCATTTTCAGGTGTGTCACTGGAGGGCAAGGAGGTCAAGTGGCTTGCTTAGGGTTACAGTATGGAAGTGGAGGTTATGGGATTCCATCCTACAGCTGGTCTGCTGGATCATAGGCTCACAACTCAGTGCTCTAACCTCTAGCCTATACAGCCTCCCATGAATGAATGAAAATTCAAGGACTTTTGTAACTGCTTGGTAGGAAGTAGTACAAATGGCAAGCATAAAAACAGAAAAAAAACAGTAGAGGCTTTATGGTGCTTTGAGCTTATGGACTAGGAATACTTTCTGACAGTGGGCTAACATTCTCCTGATGTTTGTTTGTAATTTTTATTTGACCAAGAAAGGCACACTAAGTTTTTTACAGATTCATCCTGGGATATAGGTCACATGGACCTGTTTTATTAACAGGAAAAATGTTGGCCATGACACTGGGGAACCTCCCTTACTTTTCTTTGATAGCAACATGGGATCTTTAACTTCCACCAGGACAGTGATCAGTATTGGGCAGACAGAAAGGACCTCAGTTTAACATAGAAACACAGAATTTGACGGCAGATAAGGACTGCTTGGCCCACCCAGTCTGCCCATTTCTCTACCTAATGGATAAGCTGCAGAACCTAGTTAACCAGCAGCCTACTTCTTTCTACCCTCACCCCCTAGAATTGCCTTAGGGCTGTCCCATGCATGCTTGAATTAAACCACTGTTTTTGACTCCACAACCTCCTCTGGAAGGCCGTTCCATGCATCCACAGCCGTCTCTGTGAAAAAGTACTTCCTTACATTACCTCTGAGCCGCCCCCCTCTATCTTCAAATTGTGTCCCCTTGTTCTTGCACACCTCTTTTTTTGAAAGATGCTACCCTCTTGGACTTTGTTGATTCCCTTGAGGTACTTGAAAGTTTATATCATGTCCCCCCTCTCCCTCCTTTCCTCGAGGCTATACATATTAAGCCCCTTTAGTCTCTCTCCATATGTCTTCCGGTACAGACCCTGCACCATTTTAGTTGCCCTTCTCTGGACAGATTCCATCTTGTCTATGTCCTTGCAGAGATTGGTCTTCAGAATTGCACACAGTACTTCAGATGGGGTCTCACCAGCTGTCTGTACAGAGGGATAACAACTTCCTGTTTTCTACTGGTGATGCCTCTCCCTATGCATCCCAGTATCCCCCAGCCCTCCTTACTGCCCTGTCACATTGCTTGCCCACCTTTAAGTCATCTGATATGACTACCCCCAGGTCCTTTTCCATTTTTGTTCTTGTTAGTATCTCACCCCCCATTGTGTACTCTTCCCCTGAGTTTTTGTTTCCCTGGTGCATTACCTTGCACTTCTTAGCATTAAATCTAAGCTGCCATACATTTGACCATTCCTCTAACCTTGCCAAGTCCCTTCTCATCCTTTCCACCCCACCTTGTGCATCAACTCTGTCGCAGATCTTTGTGTCATCTGCAAAGAGACATACTTTTCCTTCCAGTCCCTCTGCAATGTCACTTACAAAGACATGGAAGAGGACCGGTCCTAATACTGAACCCTGCGGCACCCCACTAGTAACCCCCCTTTCTTCAGAGTGGACTCCATTTACTATTACTCTCTGTGTCCTATTCTCCAGCCAATTCTTTACCCAGGCTATCATCTTGGGACCCACTCCCAGGCTGGCTAACTTGTATATTAATCTTTTGTGTGGGACTGAGTCAAATGCCTTGCTAAAGTCTAGGTAGGCCATCTCCACAGCCCCTCTCTGATCTACTACTTTGGTCACACAGTCAAAGAAATCTATGAGATTCGTCTGGCATGACCTTCCTGCTGTGAATCCATGCTGCCTTGGGTTCTGTGCCCCTCTGGCCTCTAGGTACTCGACAATTCTTTCCTTCAGAAGTGATTCCATCATTTTCCCTATCACTGAGGTTAAACTGACAGGTCTGTAGTTTCTGCTTCTGCCCTGCTCCACTTTTGTGAAGGGAATCACATCTGCCTCCTCCAGTCCTCAGGTACCACCCCATCATCCCATGATTTGTTAAAGAGGTAGTTAGTGGTGTCACTAGTTCTACCCTTAGTTCTTTTAGAATTCTGGGATGAATCCATCAGGCCCATTGCTTTGTCCACCTTCAGTTTTAAGAGTTCTTTCAGAATCCCTTTCTTCTGTAAATGGGCTGGTATCAACTTCTGTATCCAGAGTGTTTCTATTGTTTGTTTTAGGTACCTCTCCCTCTTCATTTGTAAATACTGAGCAAAAATATTTGTTTAGTATCTCTGCCTTTTCACAGTCACCCTCTGCCCACCCCTTCCCCTTTATTAAGCCTCACTATCCCTCTCTTAGTCTTCCTTCACTCCCTGATGTACCTAAAAAAGGTTTTATCTCCCTTCTTAACTGAGTTGGCTATCTTTTCCTCAGTTCAGGCCTTTGCTGTTCTGACTGCCTTCCAGCTTCCTTTTGCTTTAACTGATACAATTCTCTGTCCTGCTCCTTCAGTGATTCCTTGTACTTTCTGAATGCTTTCTTTTCTCTTGAACCTTCATTTGCCACCTCCTTTGAGAACCACAGTGGTTTCTTACATATTTGTTTTGTTTATTTGCTTCACAAAGGCTTTTACCTCTGTGATGGCAGTTTTTATTATTCCCCATTGTTCTTCCACCCATCCTTCCTGCCCATTTACTAGTGCATTCCTTAGGCACTCACCCATTTTGGCAAAGTCAGCCCTCCTGAAGTCCAGTACTTTTGCCTTTGTATGGCTTGACTCTATTGCTGTGTTTATTGTGAACCATACTGTTCGATGGTCGCTAGTTCTAAGATGGCTACCCACTTCTACATCTGTGATCCTCTCTCCATCTCCATTTGGGAGGACCAGGTCTAAGATTGCTCCCTCTCGAGTGTGTTGCAATACTAGTTGTCTAAGGCATGCCCCCTGTAGGGCATCTAGAATAACCCCACTCTTTGAAGTGGCTGCTGCAACTGCACTCCAGTTAACATCTGGTATATTCAGATCACCCATCAGCAATATCTCCCCTTTATCTGCCATTCTAAGTATACTTTCTATCATTTCCTTGTCCATTTCCTCCCGAGAGGGGTTCATCTACAACCCCCAGCGGATTGTGGTGCCATTGCCTGCCTCCAAATTGACCCACAGTGCTTCCTCTCCTCCCTGTTTACCCTTTTGTTCTGTTGCTTTGATTTCTTCTCTTATGTAGAGAGCTACTCCTCCTCCTCTTTTACCCTCCCTGTCCCTCCTGTAGATAGTGTATCCTGGTATGTTTACATCCCAGACATGGTTCTGTGTGTACCATGTTTCTGTGACTGCCAAGATATCCAGATGTTCCTCCTCCATCAAGGCCATTAATTCAGGAAGCTTGTTACCCAGACTATGGGCATTGGTACTCATTGCTCTCCATTTTTTGATGGCTTTACCTTCTGTAGCAGCATCCCCCACTGACCTTTCTACCTTGGTCTTTTTCTCATTTAGTACCCTGTTTTGTAGAGGGAGGCTGGGATTTTTCTGATGCTTATCAGTGCCTCCCCCTTGACTAGTTTAAAAGCTTGCTAATGAAGCATTTAAACCAATTGCCCAAAAGACTTGTTCCCTTCCTGGACAGATGCAGACCATCCTGGCAGCATAGGCTGGTGTCTCTCCAGGTGGAACCCCAGTCCCCAATGAAGCCAACCCCCTGTGCTCCACACCATTTTTTCAACCATTCATTAAACTGCATGGTGCAAAGTACCCTCGCCTCACCCATGCCACTGACAGGCAGCACCTCTGAGAAGGATACTGTGTGTGCTACTTGTCTTAAGCCCCTCCCCAACTCTATAAAGTCCTTCTGCACTGGTCTAATCTCATGATGAGCCAAGTCATTTGTCCCTAGGTGGACAATGACATCCAGCTCAGACTCCCATGCAACTGTTCTTGTGATCCTAAGGATGCGCTTCCTGTCCCTCCAAGCCATGGCACCAGGCAGGCACCTTACTTCAGTTTTCCCTGCTCCCCCAGTTCTATCCCCCTATTAATTGAGCCCCCCACCAGGAGCTGCTTCCTTTCCCTGTGGTGCCCTCTGCCTCCTTCCTGAGGGCCTCCCTTGTGACAGTTGTCTGCACCCTCCTCAGTCTCCTCTGAGGGTGCATCCATAGGGGAACTATGCTCCCCCAGAATGGTGTATGGATTGTGAAGTGGAACAACTGACTGGGTGTGCCTCTGTTCCAGCACCCTTACCCTCCCTGAGCCCACTGTGGTCCAATTGCTGTGCTTTCTTCGCAACCTCTGAGGTAGTGGTGGCAGTTCTGGTGCTCTCTGGATGGGGGAGGTTCCCTTGCTACTGTCCAGTGCGGCCTGAAGACGGGCAACTTCCTCCCTCAGGGCAGATAGTTGTCTGCAAACAGGGCAGCATCTCAGCCTCCAGAAAGACTCCTGGAAGACTGCTGCCCCACAGCCATTACATTGCACTACTCCCCACATAACTGTCTACCTTGTTTAGTTTTTTTTGTGTGTGTGATTGGTGTGTTATATAGAAATATATGTATTTATATAATGTGTATGCTTATATTGTCAGTGCAGTGTGCTAGAGAGGATATGACAGTGATATGCACCTTGCCCTCTTGAGGAAATGATGTCAGAACCCCAGGTATAAAGGAACTATTTAAAATCCCATCCAAAGGACGGCACCTCAGCAGTGCTATAGCCCCTGATACTGCACTGCAGTGTCAGTTATGGATATCACCCAAATACCTATTATGGTACTAGAACCCATAACCTTCAGATCTTCCAGCCCCAGAGGTGAGTGTGCTACCTAAAGAACCACTGACACAGACAAGTGTCTTCCTCTGGGGAGTTTCAGACACTTTTGTAGTTAAAGTTGCATACATACCCTAAAAGGCTCCTATTGCATCTAATGGTACTGCTAAGATATTAGCATAAATGTTTAAAATAGATTATAGACAAAACCATTGTTCACAGACATGTTCACACCATCTTGCTTTTGTTTAGGCATAAGCTTGCTATACACAGAATTTGAAAGCAGGAGAGCACTGAAGAAAAATCCCAGGTTAAGCATAAGGGTTGTTCCATTTACACCATTTTGTCCCAGAAAAAATCTATGCTAGTATGGAATTACTGGTGAGTGGAACATGGACAGGCATGGATCCTTGGAATTATAAAAACAACATTGGGTTCTGTAACACACTTAGTTGACTTGCTGGGTGAATACAAGAAAACACTCATTTTAAACCACAAAGGGGTAAGTCCATATGAGTTCTGAGTGAAATGTGGAAGAGAAAGTCTGTGGTAAATGGGAATTACCTAAAGTTTCTGGAAATGGTTGGCCATTCTGACTTCAAACCACATACCTGAGAACAAATAAAACGTCCACCCATACCAGCACTTATAGTGGTTCTGAGGCAGGTTCCATAAGGTCAAGGCCATAGTATGTTTGAAAGCACCCTCCCTGACAGGTTTAATTTATAAAGAAACTGTGTTTTAACTCATGGGGAGCGGGTAGTATTTTTTGGAGAGATTTCCATTACAAGTCAAAGTTAGAGATTTTAAGTCTTTGAAAAAAAAAATAACATTTGAGCTGCTTATAAAAATGAACTTTGGAACTTAAGTAGGTTTTGTTTTCTCTGTGCAGGCAGATGGGCTCTCCATGTGTAGCCTCATGTGTAGCCAACAACTAGTAGGACGTGTTAGAGGGACTATGAAGCAGCTATGATTTAGTTTCCTGTATATATTTCTGTTCATCTACGAGACTAATTCTTTGCAAAAACCTGCATTAATGGACCAGTTAGGGTTCAGATTAAACCAATAAAAGTAGGTTATATGTGGCATTAGGGCTTCCAACCCTAGCTCTCCACCCCCACTCCTCAGCAGGAAAAGAAAAACGAATTATAGTTTTCACTGCCCTTATTCTTTGCGAATCAGGGGTGGGGTGTTCCTTGGGGTTCTCAACCCTAATGCTTATCTCATTGTGATATAGCCTTCAGCCATACAGAACTGTGTCTCCCCACATGTTGCCAAGAACCTGTGGGCTCTGCTTGAAGAAAACAAATTACATGTTACCTTATTTGGTCATGGAATGGGGTGAACATTAGGGTTAAGAACTCCAAAGAAGACCTCACTCCATCTCTGGTCTGTGGGTTTTCCAGAAAATGTTGAAGAACCCAACACTATTGGATTCCTACAATGTGTCATCCCATTATTGTTGAGAATGTCAGGTAGCTGACCTGTGGAGAATGATAGGGTCCACCATTCTCTGGTGCTCACTACTCAGCCTAGGGGAAAAGCTGTAGTGCATTTTGGTGTGGTATTTGCGCTTCACTGACAAGGAAGCAATCCAATGTCTAGCCTGTGAAAGGGGCCCACTTTCAAGGCAAGGGCACTGGATCCAAATCTTTCTGGATTACTCATTCAAATTTTCTAAAAGACAATAGGCATATGAAGGGGTCAAAAAAGCTTTCCACATGCTGGGGTTATTCTCCTTGCTGCAATACTCAGCACAGCTTAGAATTTCAGTGATTGGGGTCCCTAAGACTTCTGAGTCCCCCATTGTAGCAGATGATATCATAAAACAAACATGGCCAGACCATAGGTGTGAATCCCTCACTAACCACACTTTGATGCTTCAATCCGTGGGGTAAACCAGACCCACAAGAGATGGATGTGTCACTCCCACAAGGCCCTCCAAACTCCTGCTCCGACTGCCACAGCAACCCACCCTACTCCACTGCCCCAGAGGAAGTGTGACACCCACACACCCACCGAGACAGGCAGTGTGAATGACAGAGAACCTGTCAGAGAAAGGAGAATGCTCCCCCCACTCCGAATATCCAGGAGTTGACATAAAGGAACTGCCACCATCATCCAGATCACTGGATGAGCCGTGCCTGCACCAGATGCCCAACAGGTTTGCACTGATGGGTTTGCTATCCCTAGCAGGCCTTGACCCAGTGACATCCTGCAGCTCACAGGCCCTGCCAGACAACCGACACTGACTCTCAAATCCTGGGCTTAGACAGTATCTGGAACAGCCCTGTCATCCATCTGTTCGTCAGGATATGAGGAGTCCAGAAATATGTCCCTCAGTGCAGTAAGCTACCTGGTTGAGGAAATTTGCATGGCCTATGTGACTAAAATGGTTATATATCTTTTCCCTCTCTAAGTTATGAGGTTAGCTGAAGGTATGGGGGAGCAGAAGTGGACTGGTGAAAATTCAGAGGAGTGGATCGGGGGAAGTGGCAATAGCACTGCATGCTATCTGTTAATTTTAACCACATCTTTGTCTCCTTGATTTAGGGCACTAGCCTCACCTCTCCCATGTGCTATGCTCTATCCATATACTATGGTTTCCCCATGTACTGTGCTCCCCCCATTTCTCACAGTGGCTGCCCTGCAGAGGGCCTGCCTGCCACCCTGAGCAACTCTTGGGTATGGGTAAATACTACCTCCTGGACTCATAGTCAGACAATCTTAAAGACTGTCTGTCTCCTTTTATCTGTATATGCTTCTGTCCATGCTATGCCCAATCCTCGGGCAGGACAAGGTTGAGTCCCTACTCTGTTTCTCATACTCCTTTGAAGGGATCTCTCTAACACATCTGTCCTCTACTGGGCCTCCTAATAGGGCATGATGGTGAATAAACCCCTCTGTATGTGCATCACTGCTGCCCACATTACTCCCCACCTTGTACCACATCCCTTTATTGCAGGCCCCCGATGCAAGCAGGCTTCCTGAGCTTCACTTAGTTCACTTAGTTTGTAGGAGCACAAAAAAGGCTAAAGTTCGTGAATTGACTCCTGTTAGTATGATCCTCTAATAAAGAACTTAGTTTGTCACATGTCAGACTAAGAGTATGCGGGTGTACACGTGGAAAACATCCTTCACATAGACTGGTCTGAAGTCAGGTAGGTTACAATGGTTTGGGCACTATGGAGTGACCACTAGACTGCTGCTTCTCTGTCTTGCCCCTCCTGCATATACTAGTGCTCCTTTGTCTCTACCCCCTTTCCACTTCTCCATCTCATTGATGTTGGTGTTAGGGCACCAGGCTAACCACTAAACCAAAGAACCAACTTTGCATCAGTGTCTGGGAGAGCTGGAGCTGAGGGCCATACTTATAATTTTGAGCAGCCCCACTCTCTATATATCACAGGAATGGGGGTCTGCTCCAGACCTCCAGACCCATCCCCTCAGGTATACTGGGAAAAGCTGTACAAACAGACCTGGCTAGAGGTGGCTGGCACCACTTATATAGCAGAGTGAGTCAGTGTCCTGGATTCATCCTGATCCTGCAGAGTCAAGCAAAGGTTTTGGGGACCACAGGGGTGATGTGGGATCCTGGGCCCAGGCAATGGTGTGATTAGATGCCAGTGCCTCTTCAGGCCAAAGACAGAAACACTTCAAAGCTTCTAGCACAGCCCAAAGACAAGAAGCAATTGTATACTGTTCCGGAGCTTCACGAAAGGTAGACTCTCTGTCCGGCCCACAGGGGCTCAGCATTAAGCTAGCACATGATGTCTTCCTAGCCCCCACTGCTGCTACTTTTAATATGTTTATCGTAGAACAGCAGCCTTGTTCAGATGGACAAGCACATCCCTCCTGTTCCTCCCCACTCCCCCACACTGTGATAGGGGGCTAAGAATACTCCATTGCCACCACTCTCAATCCAGATGGGGGGACTGGTGCACGAAAAGCCGGGCTTTGTTTGAAAAACTGGTATCTCAAGAGGGAATGGACATTCAGTAGACTGGGATTACTACAGATGCATTTTTGGCACAGAGCACTTTATAAATAAATTACACTTGCAAACTTTACTTCTGGTGGACAGTGTCAGCTTTTTCAGTTATTTTGCTGTGTGTATTTAAATTAGACACATCAGCTAATGAAGCAGCTCTCCATACTTTCACTTATGGTTTACAGTCAGATATGATGTATTCAGGTCTCTGAATACCTTGATGAGGGTTGCATATAGTTTGGTTTGTGTTTTAGTTTATATTTTGACATTGTACTCCTGGTATGGGTCAGCAGAAGGGCGGTGGAGGGAGTAGGGTAGTACTGAACAACATATGGTGGTTCATAAAAAGAGGCCCCCCCCCAGGAAGTAATGCAGAATGCTTGTGCTCTAAAGAGCCCACCATTTTCCATCCATGTCTGTGTCACACACCATTATGGTGTACTTAATATGTGTTAGTTGGAATGTCAGGGGCTTAAACCCCTCTTTTTAAGAAGAAAGTGTTCACTTTCTTATACAAACAGTATACAGGGATAATGTTCCTGCAGAAAACTAAACTTCTGATGACAGAAACTCAGAAACTGCAGACAGAATGGATGGAGCAGAGGTGTACGGTGCATTGCAGGGTAACCAAGGGCATACTGTTGCATAGATCACTACAGTGGAATATAGGTGAGACATCTAAGGATGGGGAAGGCAGATAGGTCATAGTAAAGGTGCCCACACCCACGGGGGACATTGTGCTGGGTAATATATATGCCCCTAATGAGGATAGACCCCAGTTATGTCATACTCTAAATCAGGCCATCTCACAATTTAACACCTCTGCAGTCCTGGTCCTCCTAGGGGGGAGCATTTAACTTGACTCTGGAGCATATAATGAACAGATGTTCCAGTTGTGCTGAGTCACACCTGGGATCTGCACAAGTGTTAAAAACCCTGATGCAGGAATACAGTATGCACTGGCTGACATCTGGCGTCTCCAACATCC